>CM044318.1:68355833-71005000 GCA_024291935.2 Okapia johnstoni | reverse complement strand
AGGCAAAAGACTAATTCAAAAGGAATTAAGTGTAAAAACTTGCAGCTTACCTGGCATAACCAACTTATTTGAATTCACCAAAATTATTTCAACATCTATATGTCATGCAAAGTTACAGCACGTATAACTATACTGTACATATCTACACACATAGATATATATGGCGATTTCTTAGACGTTTTAGGACTAGCATGCTTCACTGGTTTGCTCCATATAAATTGTCTTCGAGATGATATTTCCACCCCCCCTTTTTGTATTTTAAATGTGGTAAAAAGGGGAGAACTAAAAGGGATAAAATGACAGATGTGATGGTTAATCTACCCAATGAATCGTGGGGGTCTAGGTAAAGCCGTAATGGCCACTGAGCTAATCTACAACACCCACTGACCACCCCACTGGCCTTCTAATACCATTATCAACCCTTAGATGAACATTCTAAATTAGAGTTTTGTTCGAAAAGGGTGTGAATCTGACCTTCGATGCTGGGAAGCCGGTGCTGTACATACAGATGGGAAAGTTCTTATAAAAAAAAAAAATTTTTTTTTAAGGTTTCTACTTTCTCGCGATTTGCATCTTTGAACTCTGTATCTTTATATCCTCCCCTTTGCACAAAGGAAAAAAAAAAAAACCTCTCCCCAAATCCCCTCCCGCAATAGCCACTGATGTCATCTCTACCACACACCCTACAATGTTTATGCTTATCCTTTAAGAAGAACCTAAACCAAACCACTGAAAACAAAGAAAAACCCTAAACAAATATAAAAACATTCGCCTTTGACCCAACTTATCTCCTGTCTTTCAATTTTCCACTGCCTTTACCTAGTGGTTTATTTCATGTTCAACAAACCCTTGGAATGTATCATAAAAATGTACCATATCATAAAAATGAAGAGACTTGATTCAAATTCTAGAAAGGGAACAAAGAGATAGAGTTCCATAAAGAATCCCATTTGTTTGCCCACATATCAAGTTATGTTACAAAGAAGGAAAGAAATTTGGGGCTAAGACTTCTCCTGAAGAACTTTCTTTAAAAAAAAAAAAACATTGGATCAAAATGGACTTGTATCAAATTATTATTGCCTATTATTATTCCCATCAGGAGATATTCCCAATGCCACTTAAAAAAAAATCAACATAACCCCCTATGATGTAAGCATACTTTCAAAGCTCCCTTTAAAAACCAAAAACAGATTATATGCCTTTTTCCCCCATGCACATCACCTCTTAAAACCTATAGTGGTCCTTATGTAGATCTCCCCTTTTATTTTAGAAAGGTGTGTGTGCGTTTCTGCGGTCACATGTTTATCTCTACCAAACGGACACTGTGCACATCCAAGTACATGTGTATCCAAGTCAAAGATTTTTCAAGCATGGACTAGCTTCCAGATAACCTGAGATGTCTAAATTAAGGACTCCTTGCTTTATCAATCCACGGTTTCCCCATTCCTGGTCGAAGCCTGTCTTTTCAGGGTCAGGGAGAGATTGGTAATCTGCATCTTTGTGCGCTCCGTACCGGAGTTGTTAATAGGCAGCCTTCTCTGCCTCTCTCTCGGCTTCCCCAGCACGACCGCATCAGCACTAGTATCAAATTAACTCTCCGACTTTGAAACTTATTGATCTGCTATTAAGACACCAGTGAACTTGATGAAATGAGTGCTGTAGGTGCAGTCAGGACTTCAAAGTCTAGCACAGCCACATAAAGCAAGCGCCTTTGATCCTGACTCCGATCTACTGAGGGTTTAAAGCCCAGCTCTCCCTAAGCTGCCCTTCACTCTCGTCATGTCTGATGTCTTACCAACTAGTGACTTGATAATGTTAATAATGCAAATTTTACAAATGATTTTTACAATGGCAAAATTAATTATATGAATGGATGCTTCTTGCAATAGGGGTTTCTGCACTTCTCTCCCTTGTAACATAACCTGGAACAAACAGGATGGCTAAGAAGACGTCCAAGGCCCACGCAATTTCAGACAACATTTTACTGCCTTCTTTCACCTCTTCATTTTGTACTTAGAACCAAAATAATTAACTAAAAATCCCATTCATAATCTTAGTAACTTGTATTCTGTAATTCTCATTTCCTAGTAAATATCAACCATGGCACAGAAATAACCTACTCTGCACACAAGGCTTCTATGTTTATATCACAAGTCAGTACAAAATCCTTATTTTTGTGTAGAATTTCTTCTCGGTAGTTACCACAAACCCACCGTAAAGTTGTAGGGGTTTCATACCCTCCACTACTTTTATTCTGATTAGGAATAATCTGAAATGGTACATGGTCAAGAATCAGAATGAACTACACAGATTCTGTGACCTGGAAAATTCACACACGCATACCCTCTCACTCAATTTGGCTAAACAAAACTATTCTTCTAACAGTTATTTTTATCACCAGAGAATATGTCTTTCAACATACATTGATTCTACAACTTCCTTCAGTAAGAAAATCCTTGTTATTAAAAACAAGTTTCAAGTTCAAATCATCTAAAAAGAAAGAAAAGCATCCTAATTCTCAGTTTCCCTGAGAAGTTTGGATTTAAATAATACGAAAGATTATTATAGTTTAGGTTAAAAAATAATCTTATATATAACCGGAACAGCAACATTTAAGCAGAATTACATCTTTTGAATCAAAAGACTCAATATCTGAGGACAAATGCTTTGCTAAGAGGTTATTCTTTGTATGTTGATTTTGGACAGAAGAATATCAGTAGTTAAGAGGAAAATGTGCTCCCTAATAGAAGCTCTATGTACCTCTTTTGATTTACAGTATGTTATGTAATGTCTGTGCTCTTGCTATTCTGAATACATTTATTACACGAAGAAACTAAGGAGGCAGAATTAGATATATTCTCTCTATCAACATGACAATGTATTTTCCCCAATTCCTAATGTCAGGACTGGAGCCCCCCAAAAGGACCAAACATAACAAAAGTTTAAAAGGATCATTTTGATACTTGCCTTCATTTGTGTGTGTGTGTGTGTGTGTGTGTGTGTGTGTATAAGTAATGCAATTATTTTGTTTTCCAATGTGACTCTAATCATAAAATTTAGGTGGTATTAACTTTGTGTTACAGTTTTCCCTCCTCCCATCCACCCCCCCAATGTTGATACTCACTTAACCTACTTGCAATTCTAAAGAAGTCAACACTTGATTGTGACAACGTTCAAAAGAATTTCCTCTGCCACTAGCACAGTAAAAAAACTTTCACCAATTAGTGCTGGAAAAAAGGAGGGAAAAGCCACAGTGCTGGCGCTCAAAGAGCCAGGCCTTGCGGCAAATCTGTCATGTCGAGAGGATTGATCAACAGGACGGCAATTTCTAATGGCATGTTGTCATGAAAAGTCAGCCACAGGGAGCCACCTGCTTTGCTCCTCACAGACAGCTAGGGAAGGAAGGAGGAAGGGGGCGGGAGGGGGAGAGAGGGGAACCGCTCACCGTTCCTAGCCCTGCCAGTTCCCTTTTGCTAACAACTTTGGTAAAGGTATCATGATTTTTCATTTGGTTGAAATATGTCAAGTCTCCAATCATATTACCCTTCCTCTAAGATAACAGTGGTTTGAAGGCTGGCTCTTTCTTTTCCCTCAATCCCCTTTTCCCCCCATTTTGAGCAGGGGATGAGGTATCTTGATTAGAAAGAACTCCACCGCCTCCCTCTTTTTGTCAACCCATACTCCTCAGATCAGAAGACATCTCTAATGGCTTTAAATCAACAAGGAGCATCCTCACTTAATAAAAGCCAAGTCTGGAAGATTCTGGAAGACCAAAGAGATAACAGTGACACCATCAGGTGTTGTTTTTCTGAGCCAATTGAACGTATGTGCTGCTGGCCCTATACTTTGCGGGGTTTCATCTAGTTGAGAAATAGTTGGGAAACTAGGTTTTGCAAGCTATCATCTAATCCATTAGAACCTTCTCTGGTGAAAGTGGAGCTGATCGTTTTCTTGGCTGTAGCTTTTGTTGTGTTCAATGCAACCCGGTACTCCATAACAACCTCCAACTTACCCTTGATAACAGATGATGTTCTGCCTTTGAATACTCCTCGAGAAGGTATTCTTTTCTTGATACTCAAGACTCTGCTTACCAATCACTCCAAAGAAAAGGATATTCCTTCCTCTCCCAAATGCCCTACTCAATGCTCTCTAGTCCTTTCAAATAATGCTGAGATGGGATTACTAGTACTTACAAGATACTCTAATGGTACCATTCCCCTAGATGTCAAGCTCCTGGAGTATACTAGAGGGACTCAACACAAAATCGCAACATCTGAAAAGATGCTTTTCGTAGACCAGATCTTAGAGGGTGGACGTGGTTGCTCTCCATGAAAGCTGGTAACACAAAGGGCCACCCCCACCATCTCCATCAGGATGGTCCGAAATATCGCTGTGACCTACTGTCCCTGCTAATTTTCATACTTTAAACACTCACAAATATACTCACCCCTCAATCTACTTTGAACAAAAGAAAAAAGTCAAATAAAAGTTAAAGAACTTTTAAGCTCATGAAACCAAACCCCACTTGGCATGCAAATCACGTACTGTAACCTTTTATTGGCGGAGCCTCTGGTCTCATCAGTCGATGAAATTCTCAGCCCGCGGCAACAGCTTAGCCGAGGGACACAGACCAATGAGAAAATATTCATTGTGTTAGCATTTCAAATGGCGAGAAAGGAAGAAGAAGCGCTAACTGATCACTGCCCGTGGAATTAATTGGATATTCCAAGAATAATGTCTCTTACTGAAGATCCTTGGAGGCTGAGCGCTGGTAGAGACCACATTTTGTGCGGTGCCTTCAAAAAGAGACCGCTTGGGGGTACTGGACATATTAGGGTTTTAGCGCATTTCCCTAAAGGCCAGAAGATAATCAGATGCACTGAACCAAACTCAACTAATCCAATCCATAATTATACACACAAATCCAATAAACTTTGCCACGTTACTGGAAAATTAAACTATTCCATTAAACTTTCAATAACTTAGGAAAAAAGTTTAAGGGGCATCATGGCTAAAATGTTTCTTTTGGGGGCCGGGGACATGTAGCCAAGAACTCATTTATTATTATTATTTTTTTTTGCTTGCAAGTTAAGAGCCTTCTGTGAGGCTTGAGGACTGATCTCAGTGCCAACTTGGTTTCTTTATCCAGCAAGGGATTTGCGTTTCGGCTTTACTGCACATAACCCAAGCATTTGCAATGACCCTGACCGATATTAGTATATCTTTCCTTAAGACACATCTTAATCTAACCTTTTTAAGACTCTTTTGCTTTCAAACTCAAAACAGCATAAGAAACAAGCATTGTTGATGACACCAGGAGCCTGAACTGAGGCCCTGGCGTGGTCCGAAGCAATAGCCCCCTGAATAAACAGCTGCTGGGGAACTAAATAACCATCGGAGACCAAAAGGTAAGGGGGGAAAAATGAGATTAGGAACTTTCCCAAATGTTCCATCTCTCCTATCGACCACTGGCCTAGCGTGAGGTGTCAATTTTGACTCCAAAGAATTCGCAGCGGTCCCATTATGCGGTCTCTGCTCTCATTGTAAATTCTGTCAACGAAGTCAATCTTATTAACTTCCGCACTGGTTCACACATGACATTTTCTTCAATTTTCTTGCTGACATCAAAAACATCAATTAGCAGCCCGAAAATAGGAAGGAACGAATGACAGCGCCTGATAACGTCGACTATTTGAAGCCAAGGGTAAATCTATTCTCCAGTTCTGAATGCGTTCATTACAATTGCATTTTCAAAGAAGACCTCCAAATAGCAAAGAAAATTAAATTTATCATCTAGAAATGCCTAGAAATTGTTTTTTTAATCCTATGTCTATCTCTCAATCCCAGAGCGTAATACAAAGTATCGCAATTGAGTTTTATGATAACATGCCCCAACTTTAATAGAAAGTTTATAAAATATGCAGCCTGGACCACACTTACTATCAAATAACAACTACAATGCTTGGGAAGAAAAAAAATTTCCCCAACAGATTGTGGCCTCTCCTTGTAGGGTCCATCTATTTTCCTGGGCTGTCACAGTTTGTGAGGCAAATGTATAGGTGAACACACACACACACACACACACATCAGACAACAAACAACCAGTTGGTTGAAAAGTTTTTAAAAGGAGAGAGAAAAGGCAACTAAGGTCTACAGTTCAAAACCCAAAAGTTTTTTATGGACAGCAACTAACACTACATTCTCCCTGTTAAATTAAAATCATCTTTACTATCCACATACGCAGTCTCCTCCTCTCTAAGAAACAAGTTTTCACATAAAATCTCAACTCCCTGCCACTGACCACCCCAAGATACATATACGGAAGTCTTGTCCAAACAACCTAAGCCAGGGACAAAACAATTATTCCTCTGCCTGGCGTGGCCCACCTAATCATCACCCATTTCACTCATATTGACCTTTTCCCTCCAAAATCAAATAAATAAATAATAAAAATGTCAAGTGTTCTCCCCGATCTGAAAATTAAAATAAATGCCCACAAGTAAATCCTCTACCCCATCGGCTGGGCTGCAGCCCAGGGAATCTGGAAATGGCTGGAAATGGCTGGACAGACACAGCACCCCAAACTCGGATTTCAGAGTCTTGAAAGCAAAGCTTTTATTTATTTCATTATTTATTCATAGGGGTGGGGGGAGCGGGGAACGAGCTAACACGTCCACTTTGTGAAGCATCGCTCGGCGCTGTGTTGCCTCTCCCAGGGAGGGAGGCGGCAGCGACCGACTCCGGTGGCTGCCCCCCGACACCCCGACCGACTTCTGGGGGAACAGAAAGAGCAACTTCACCCCGTAAACAGATCGCATTCCTGCGGCCCATTGATTTTTTGATCTTTTGACATTTTTTAGTTGCTCCCATTCCCTTCCTTGTCTTTTCTTCAATGTCACAAAAGACAAAAATGTCTGAACAATTGAGGGCAGAGATATCTATTAGCTGTCAGACCGCTGTTTTTCCCAGCACTGACTAAGCGCACGCCACACAGAATGCCGAGAACCGGTAAGATGACAAATTATATCATTTTTTTTTTCCTTAAATAGGGATAATCATATTCCAATACCTTGGCTTCTCCTAGCCAACCAAAACATGCTGTGCGAGAAGGGAAAAAAATCTCACTGTATCCTTTTCTGCAATTTCTATTATGTTAGCTGTTATTTGTTGAAAGAGGAAAGAAAAAAGAAAGAAAATCTCTTCATGGAACGAAGTAACATATTTCAGGTTGTAGCATCTGAGAAGCAAAAGCATATCTTCCTGATTATTTTCCCCTAAGAACTGCTTCGATAGTGCAAGTACCACATTAATAAAAGAAACAATTTGTTATACTTAGGGATGAAAGACTGCAAAGAAAAGCAAAAAATGAAGGCATGTCCCCTAAGTTACTTGTTTCCCCTTGAAGACAAGCAAAGCCATTCTTTCAAAGCAGTTAAATTGTAGATTTGAAGTGCGGCCAACCTCAACTTTCTGAAACCTAAAATCTGAAACTTATCATTCCCATAAATAATGCCCTGACAGGAATACTTTAAAAAAATTATTTCAAATGGGTTCTCTCAGCTTGTGATTTGACTGCCATGAACATGTTGTACATCTATGATTTCAAAGTTAAAATTCAAAACACACTCACACTGCGCTTCCTTCAAAACCAATAATCAACAATTTACGGACAAGAGGCTAAAATGGATCAACTTTATACTTACATTTGAGAAGATTAATGATTTTCTTTCAAGGAGCTGGTGCATTAGAAGCATTAGTTTCTAGCACACATTTTTGTATGTAATAAAAATATTTAAACTGTTTAGGTTAAACTCTATTATTTAGAAACCTATTTTATACAGAAATGATCTTTTTTTAAAAAAATGGGCCCAAATTTGTAGGATGCAATTTTTAAAAAAAGAACTGGTTCCATTGAGAGTAACTACCACTTAATCTTATAAACAGCTTTTTCAGAAATAATCAAAGGAATCTCCAAATTTAATCTGTACTTGTTTTTCTATTTTATTTATATAGGCTCCTATTTGACATTTAACATCTAATATTCATTTTTCTATTTCCAATGATGCTCTTGATAGAGACTAAATATTTAAGATACGGGTACATGCCTGTACTCTTGCAATACAAGGAGATATATCAATGAGGTATAATATTTAGATCATAAGTGATAAAGTACAACTAATTCAAGCTCAGGAGGAACAAAGCCCTATTAAGCTTTTAAGAAATGTATGAGACATCCCAACAATACTCAGAGTATTCAATGCTTTTCAAATACAGATTCAAACCAGCAAATATAACAACAAATTTATAAACTCCAAAAGAGGAACGGGAATGGGGGAGAAAATGGCAAATCAAATTTTTCATCCAATTATCAAGGTAACATATGTTTGCAAACATAACGAATTCGATTTTTCTGCTGTTACAATAAACTAATTTCTGCATTAATGTCAGCTATAGACATCAATATTTTCTTAGCAGAGCACATCATTGTCAAATAGATTCATTCAAACATGTTAGTAAAACAGGACCAAACTTCCTTAAATCATTCCATAATTGTGGAAGATAGGTATCGGTAAGGATCTCTCTCTCATGTTAATACATATACACATGTTTATAAAATACTGTTTGGGTTTTCTTTAACTTTATGAAATAAAGTATGACGTTACAGCAAACCATGTATGGGGGTGGGGGTAGTCACGGCAAGAAGCAAGGAGACACACACACATTGACAAAACTGACCACAGGTTTCGGACGGGCTGGTCGGTAGTTGTGGTTTTTAAAACCGCGCGCTGTCCTTGAAACGGAGGCCGCACACAGCTCCATTAGATACAGATCCAGTGCTCTTGATCTATTATTTACAAAGAAAAACCCTTCACTGCTTAAGTGCCCCCTCTCCTCAGCCTTCCATTTCAACAGCTTCAAACAACTTAGTGGGAGAAAAACACAGGACACAACAACTTGTGTTCATCACAATGTTCCAGGCAAGTCAGAATTCCACTTGGACAGAAAAAATATATATATATCAGAATGCCCTGAACAGAGGATGTCGGCTATACGACAACCAAATGAGAGGTTTGCTCCAAAACACAGATTGTCATTTTCTAACAAGTGACGTGAGGTTTTATAATCCTTCTGTAAGAGATATTTCTCTTGGAAAAAGAATGGGAAGAATTTCAGGAAAACCATTTTTACCTCAATGATGTGAAAAGAATGTTTTCCGAACGTATATTTGGTACGAAATTCTTTAATTATGAAGTCTGCTCTTTGAGTCAAACGGCATTCGATCTAATTAGTAAGCTTAGATCTCACCTTCATGCTGAACTTTAAACTCTCTGAAGCCAATTAAAAACTATTTAAATGAATATTAAAAGGATTCCTGTGATCGTTTCTGACATGAGAGAAAACATGCTTTTCAGCAAAAAATAGGTTTACACAGCATGCCTGCATTTCACAAAATATTTGAATTGAGTTTTGCAGTTAATCTATTACCCTTCTTCGATTCTGCCATCCAATGCTCTTCCTCGGCTGTTTTATCATCCTTTTTCAGGCATATCTGCCGCCAATACAGTTTTAACTGCAATTAGAACTGTTTTATTATTCAGTGCTCTTCAATTTTCAATAACTTATTAAGATTTACTGGATGGTACCCATTTCCCACTTTCATTTCAATTCACTGTTGACTTGGGCACATATGAGGATGCACCAATAAAAGTTGAAATTAGAAAAAAAAAAATCTTAGCCATTTCCAATTTGATGAGGCAAAGCATACTCAGACCACAGTCAACAGCAAGTTAAATACACACTCTTTCTCTCTACATCTAGGCCTTGAAATAGCTTTTTGAGATTTAATAAATTATTCTGTTTGCTTATGAAATTAAATGCTCCCATGCAAAGCCGTTACAATTAACACCACTAAATGTGTTAGGTTACACTGAAGAAATCCTCACAGTATAATTATATCAATGAGTCATTTAACTCACATATATTAATTCAATTTATCTTCATTTTGAACTGTGGGGACTGATGGATTGTCATCATTAGAAATGACAAAGCTCTATGCTGGAGGGAAACACAGACCTGCTGAGGTTCGGACTTCTCGGAAGACCACACATCACTGCCTCCACTAAGAGCGCCCACAAGTCATCAAGGGATGTATTCTCTGCTAAGGACCAGAAAGCCAGGGTTTCCGATCAGGATGCAAAAGAATGTCAACTGGAGTCTCTGGAACCTACACACCAGTGTCAATAAAGCAAATTCCTGTACGGAGATCACAATGGTAATATGTTCTTAGCACAAGGACCATGACATATTTGGTATTAAAGAAAAATTCTCTAAATACTCCTTGGGAAAATGCTTACATAACATGCCATTTTCCTAACCCTGCAATCTGTTGATAAGCATTTCAGGTTTAAAACAAACAAAAACAAACAATCAAACAAACAAAAACCAGAGCAGTGCCAGAGAAAACGTATTAACCAAGGGAGCTCAGCTGGGGATACTGTCAGTAAAGAAGACATTACACCAGGCAAAGCAATTCCATGATTGTTCACCAAGATTTCCTTCTGAAAACTCGTAGGATTAGAGGGGTCATTATTAGGATTTTAAAAACTATTGAGACCCTATTTGACCAAGCTAAACCTACCCTGATGGTCATCCTAGCTTTTGAAAAATGGAATCACGGTGGGAAATTCAAGGTAAAGTGACTGACTTTGCATTTGATTCTTAAAAGGCTGATTTTTTTTTTTTTTTTTTTAAGATTTAACATCTTGAAATACCCAACTCAGTTATTTAGTTTCCCTCCTCTCTTAAAAAATGAGGTCCTTGGCCAGATAAAGTATAAATCCTTGGGTTTCAAGGTGCCCAGAGTGACATCTTTTATCTCCAGTTTCTCTAATCTGGACAATGGGGAAACAAAGGAAATTAATTTCTTTGAATGCTGGTGGAAAAGGAGAGAGACCACAAAGCTCTCTGGGACTAGGAGAAATGGGTGCAAAGATACACAGGAATGGCAGGCCACAATTTCTCAAGGGGGCACACTTCCTTTCTCAAGGTCCCCTCAGAACTTCTCAACCTGGCCACTGCATCCAGTCCATCCACCTTGGAAAGAAGGATCCTTTCCTTATTCCCCTCTGATTTATGTCCTCATAGCCACTGATCAAGTTCTGGGGGAAAAAGTTAAATAAGCACAGCAATATGCAATGAGAAGTGAGAAGTTGTTGATCTGGTCAAATTTAAATATTTCAGAATAACACACTTATGGGGAATTTTGCATTTATTTGCTGGATCAGCAGTCACTGCTGTGTGTCTTCTCCACTGACTTGCAGGGAGGGATGGAAAGACCCCACAAGCTGTCAGGGTTTCACTGGCTCGACAAGGCAGACCTGGATGGCTAGTGCTGGGGTGGAGTTTTCGGTTACAGAACTAAAAAAAGACTCCTGTCACCCATGAGGCCCCTAATTAGATACTGCTGAAGCAAAAATGAGGTAATTTGGTGAGAATGAAGGGAATCTGCTTTATAGGGAATTTTGTCTGCTAGAACCAAGAGTTGAAATTAACAATGAATTGGGAGTTTGGGATTAGCAGGGACAAACTATTATACATGGGATGGATAAACAACAAGGTCTTACTAACTAGCACGGGAACTATATTCAATATCCTGTGACAAACCATAATGGAAGAGAATATGAAATATGTATGTATGTATAACTGAGTAACTTTGCTATACAAAGAAACACAATATTCTAAATTAGCTACACTGCAATAGAATTGTTCAAAAAGATGCAGGTGATAATAAAAATAAACTTTAAGAAAACAAATTAATTAGAAGGGAAGTAACTTTATAAACAGCAATGACATACAAAAAGCATAATAAAGGAAAAGCCCCTTCCAGTTTTTTTTTTTTTTTAAAGGCCAAGGCTCTGAATATATGGACACTGGCCAAACTCACCTCCTTTTACCACCTCCCATGCTTAAAATACATGATTACTCACCTCTACATATAGACAACCTGCCACCAAAACATTAGAGGGAAGGTGACACCCCAGGACAGACTGATCCCATCCATGGTTTTCATTAACAAATAAATGACGTTTTTGTGGAGTTTCAACCTTTGCGTTTCATAGTAAATTTAGGAACACAGCCAAGAAAAGTCACCCAAATCCAGGAAGTGGGTTTCAACTCTACTAAATAAGCACGGAGACTCGCTATGCTCTTTGCACACACGTTTGAGAAATTAGATTCACACATGCTCAAGCCCCAAGCTGCTGCCACGGGGAATTACAGGGTTAAGGGGAGGAGATTTTAGGAACGCAGGTCTTTCTGAGTGTTTTGAGCCACTTGCTGAATGGTAATGATTTCACCCCTGGCCAGTACTGGTTGCTGTTGGATGCCAAAGGTGGGGTGTGGGGGGGGTGTGTATATGCTGGATGCCTAAGGAGAGGGTGTGTGTGTGTATACATGCCTGACTCTTACACTGACAAGATAGCTTTATAGACAACGCAGCCTCTACTTCTTTGCTAAATAAGCTCCCTGCAAACACACCCGGAGGCTAGCATACAATGGGCACATCCAGCAAATAATAAAGTACAATTAAATTATGTCATGCCTCCACCATAGCAACACCCATGGGCTGTCTGGAGAAGGAGCAGTGGTGCCAATGTTCCCGCCACAGTGTGGAGTTGGAGCTCAAGTTTGCTCCCTCCAATGAGGCACAGATGGAAAGCATGTTGCAACCGCCTGCCTAAAGCAGACTGTGAAACTGGTTTCGGATGCCACCAAGCATCTTAGTATAGTCTGGACTGCAGTGTTTTTTCAAAACCATCTTGTTTTTGTCTAGCACCTCTGTTCAAGGAAGTTTGGGAGGGACTATTTCTCATAATCAGATAAAGTCTTGCATGACAACAGCCCCATTTTACAGATAGAAAAACAAACAAACTCGGGGGACTTGGGAGAATGAATTTGAGATTAGCTGGTTAGTAAGTTCAGCAAATGAAAAAGGAGGAGGAGGAAAAATTACTGCAGCAAAGGCATGAAACTTCCCTACATTTTACCCTTAAAGATTCACTCACTGATTCAGTCAGTACTGATTTGGTGTCTCTGCATACCTGGCACTATTCTAGGCACTCCAGATAAATCAGTGAAGCAGAGGAAAAATGTCCTTGCCCTCAGGGAACTTACAATCAGAGAGCAAGGTAATAATTTACAAGTGTCAAAGTGCTACCAGATGCTCTCCTGGAAGATCCTCATGGAATAATCTAATCAGAGCCAAACAGAAACCAGTTCTCTGACTATCCAGCCCAATGTTTAACGCCAATTATTCTGCCCCAGAAATAGTTATTGAAAAGCCTGAAAAATCTAGCCTTTATCTGCTAGAGAAGAAGCACAAGTTTTTTATCACTCCTTTTTTAGTAGTTTTTAAAGAATCCCAAATGCTAACTGATGCGGTCGAATCACCTACTGATGAAGAGCTATTTGCACTGGAGGTCAGAGAACATCACAGACTTGGGGAATATGCAGGAACATTCAGATGCCAAGCTTTTCACACCGTCCTGAACTCAGAGCTGTTAACTATTTCATTTGATCCATACAGTTGGCCAAATTAATCTATGCTTTGAACAGAAACATCACTGGCACTCAGGGAGTGAGTGTTAGTTGCTCACTCAGTTGCGTCCGACTGTTTACAACCCCATGGACTGTAGCCCACCAGGCTCCCCTGTCCATGGAATTCTCCAGGTACCCATTCCCTTCTCCAGGGAATCTTTCTGACCCAGGGATCAAACCCAGGTCTCCTGCAATGCAGGCAAAGATTTTTTATTGTCTGACCCACCAGGGAAGCCCCTGAATACCAGCTAACACTAATTTAATTTCTTCTCTTTGACCCAGTACATAGCGTGGTCTTTCTGGTACTTCTGTACTTAATTCCAGGGCTATATAAACTACAACTCCTCAAACTACTGGCACAAACTCAATGCTTTTAGCTACTTTTCCAACTATAAATTAGATAAAATATATAGATGTAGAGGTCAAGAGCAGCAATTAGAACCTACTTCATCCTTCACTATAATTTTAGGTCAGCCAGGCTTATAAGGAGAAGTTTCCTTTACCAAAAAAGTGTGTATATTACATGGTTATCACTGTGTCTTAATATAAAACATACAGAACAAATGAAGCACTGAGATGTTCAAGAAATGTTTGTTGCAGGAATTTATATATAAAAACATTACTATTAGAAAACATTTAAGAAAAAAAACACTTAAACTCCAAATAGACAATCTCTATATTTCTATAATTAAATATTTCAAAGCACATACTGGGATGAAAATTCTTTAAATACAGTTCCTGAAATTGATTTTTTTAAACAATTGTTCAGATGTGATATCTGATGAAAAGGTACCACAACCTAGTTTAAAGAGTAAAAGTTCATTATGATCTACAAAGATACTATTTTTCTAAAAATGCAAACTTTACTCCTATGCAAACATATATCAAAGAGATCTATAAGAACTGATTCCTCAAACAGAAGAGTTTCTTAAATGCAGGGATAGAAGTCTGCAATAACCATGCTTGCTTTAAAATGAGAATGAGACTCATTTTTTTTTTAAACATTTTCTAAACATGTCTCTTTAGTGGCTTCAACAAGTGTATTTTCAAAGTGTTAAGTACAGCAATAAGGAAGCAGTAAGCTTCCCTGATAGCTCAGGGGCTTCCCTGAGAGCTCAGTTGGTAAAGAATCTGCCTGCAATGCAGGAGACCCTGGTTCAATTCCCGGATCGGGAAGAGCCCCTGAAGAAGAGAAAGGCTACCCACTCCAGTATTTCTGGGCTTCCCTCGTGGCTCAGCTGGTAAATAATCTGCCCACAATGTGGGAGACCTGGGTTCGATCCCTGGGTTAGGAAGTGCCCCTGGAGAAGGGAAAGGCTACCTTCTTCAGTATTCTGGCCTGGAGAATCCCATGGACTGTACAGTCCACGGGTCGCAAAGAGTCGGACATGACTGAGCGACTTTCACTTTCACTTTCAAGTACAGCAAAGCTATTCTCTGTGAAATGTGTTACAGTCTTCAAGCCAGAGGCATGTTTTAAAAGAACAGTAAGATATTACATACTCTGATATAAACCACTGTTTAATTAGAATATAAAAATTATCAAAGAGGTAAAAAAAAAAAAAAACAGCAAAATGAACTGTATGAGTGTTATGTTTCCAAAAACAGACCGTGGATGCCACTGCATCATAACCTGCAGGTTACTGAAGCCCCATGAGGTCTCACTTTCTACAACGGAACACTGAATGGCCCCTGTGCAAAGATGCCTAAAAGTTGCTCTCTGCCCTTCCATGAACACCTCATTTAAATTTCACATCCCTCTGCATGTTGATGCCACTGTCCCGGTATTTTGAGAGGACAAAACGGAAGCTCCTAGGGAATAATCTCCCAAGATAATACAGCAAGTGGCAGAGTCTGAATGTGAACCCAGATCTTCGAACTCCTCCCAGTTCTACGACTAAAATCTCCTCTAGGCGATACTGCACAGCAGAGGTGCTAGATGGAAGATGGCAGCACAGCAGTTTGGAAGCTGGCTGTACACTCCCGCCTGTGATCAACGCATCAGTTTAGATGGCCTGCATGTGTGTGTGTGTGCATGTGTGTGTGCAAACACTGTGTCGGCAGGGAACAAAGCGATGCACTTTACTAACTATGGGGACAGTTGGTAGGTATGTTGGTACAATGACTACAGATAAACCCTCTATAGCCTATTTATCTTCTGAGTTTTAAATAAACAGAGGCTGAATGCTATAATTAAGATCAGAAGTGCCTCTGAAGACCAGATGGCAAAAGGGAAACGACACAAAAACGTCGCTGGCAGGAAACTGGGTGTTATCCCTAAGGTGGAGTGAGTGATTTTTAACCAATGTCTTTAACTCCGCTGCCTGGAAAACAGCACTGCCCTGCAGAATTACAGGTAGGCCCAAGGTGGGCAGCATCCCGTAAATGCGGAGGAAGACAAGGTCCACAACTCAGATGTACACAGTGGGCACCAGGTCTCTACTGCAGGGGACTCCGAGGAGCTTCCGATCCAGGCTGACCTCACGCAACCACTCAGGTCGGGAGATCCTCGAAGAAAACGCAAACCTGGAAACAGTCAGTGCACTGGCTTCACTGATGCCTGGAGGTCTCCACGGTCTTCCTCCCTTTCTTACTACTCAGAAAAACAATGGCATCTCTATGCCCTCAATGGCTTCCATGTGAGCCCCTCCCCTCCACAATGGCCCCATTCAATCCCCCACCAAGAGTGATGGCCCCAAGTTTAACGGCCTGTGTTAGGAGAGCACTGGACACAAAGGGAGGTGTTTCCAGGTTCAGTGAACACTTTACTATCGTTCATCAGAGAAGAAACAAAAGCAAAGCCCCCTCGCCCCCGCCATTTACCTCGGGTAGTGCACAGGCTGGGCTCTGCCATGCTCACCAAAATGCAACCTTTTTCTGGCCGGGGTAGGGACCACATTGTGTTTCAGGATCATTGTGCAAACAGGGGTTCCAGATTATTTCTACCTTCTATGAAAGATATTAACATAAAAATGGGATTCTTTTGTCCCCTAAGAAGATCCAAGAGGAAGATGGGGGGTAGGGGTGGGGGACCATGAGGGCAGAGGGAGAAAAAGGCCCCCAAATAAAGACCAAGAAGGTCAGTCAGCAGACAGACCTTAAATTATACTTTCAAATCTTTATTAGGAAAATAGCCCACCTCTTTCTTTGCTTTAAATTTTTTTATTAGGGTTGACTGCTATTTTTATTAAGGAACCCAGCATCTACTTTGTATAACTGCTTAAATTACTGACTACCACTGCTAGCAAAATTTGATGGATACAGGCTAGGTGTTTAAGAAACACCATTTCACATCAACCGAAAGTGCCAACTCCTTGACTGCAAGTGATACACAGACCCTGGTGCCTTGACCACAGCTTTCCACGGCAACATTGGGTTATCTATCAGTCAACAGCGCTCGATTTTACTAGTTGGTCATAAGGCTGAACTTTTTCTTTCCCCCCTAGGGGATTGTGGGGGCTGGGTCTTGCAGAGTTTACACAAAGTGCTAACATTCAAAATAGCACAAATCATACCTCCCTCCCTCCTCAGAGAGACACCTACCCACCCCTTTCCCCAGCCAAGTTGGATTAGTCACACTAAACATAGCCCATTCCCAATCAACTCTTCAAGCTTTGGCAGGCCTAGCCCAGCTGACATTCCGGCCCAGTTTAACATTACATAATGAGAGCTTCAGTCCCATCACGGCTGCAAGTCAAAACAAACTTGCTGAACTTGACCCAGAGCACCAGCTCTGTCATAGGACATGGGACCACAAGGGGCAGAACAGGGTTCTCAGCAAACACTGAAAAATCACCGCTGAACTCCTGAATGCATTCTTGTCTGTCAGGGTTGCCTTGACATCAGGTATTGACAGTGCCCAACCTAGACACTTTCTGAGGTTAATCATAGAGTGCTGGTATCAAACTTGATTTCAAAGGATCATTTTCATACATTTCTCTGAGTTTTAGATGCAAACCCAGAAAGCAACCCTGTAAAAGGATTCCCAAAGATGAGTTCTCTGGGAAAGAAGGTTGGTGGGGTTACAGAAAAGGATATAATTCTGTATCAGAGACTAGTTAACTCAAAATGCACGTATGAACGTAAGATCTGACTTCCTACATGTTGCTAAAGCACATTCATTGCTAGAAGAGTTTCTAAGACTCCCTAAGACTCTCCAGCTCACTTCTCCCTAGTGAACCCCAAGCAGATGACTGTACAAGTCCATCCTCATCACCACCACGATCATCATGTCAGTGCCCGGGGCATCCCAGAGAGACTCAGCCTCTAAGAGGAAAATATGCAAATTCATAGTGAACATACTCAACTGCACACACTGACCCAGAAGGAGCCTAAAATGAATGGCACTTAACACGAAACGTCCGCAAAAATCAAACTCCACCTTGAATCAGAGGTTAGCAGGATAGAAGAAGAATATCCGAGAGGTCTGGAGCCTGGTGGTCTTGACTCCATAGTTCTTTGGCTCCATGGAGTCATCTCCTCTCTCTGGACCTCGGTTTCCCCAGGTTTACAGAGAGGACTGGATGGCACAAGGAGGCCTGAGTTACCACTTGGCTCTGACAATTCTAAGATTTTATAACTGTCTCTAGCCATCCACCTACTCGAACCAGAAGGAACAAGTTTGTTCCCTCTGCTTGGGGTCAGTGGCTCAAAGAATTGTTTGCATTAATACTTTGAGGTTACTCAAGTCCATTTCTGTGACCTGAGTTATTTGATCTGTCTTGTACCAGAAGCCCAGGCTCATATACACAATGACCTTACCATCAGCCTACTACCTGTTGAGCAACATTCAATTTGAACTTACCTGCGAGACCATCCCAGTCAATCTCCCTAGGTAACATTTTTGCTTTTTTTCAAATCTAGAGGCCACATATTTTCTTAATCTATCAGGATTCTAATTAAAAACATTGCTCATCAGAGGACTGAGGGCTGCCTGCCCTATTCTAAACAACTCCAGCTTATGGCACTTTAAAATTACTTTTCTCTCCCCTTCTTCTCAACTGTAAGAGGCCGGAATTGCCAGAGACTCTGCTCTGCCTAAAGCCTGGGCAGGACATGCCTGGCAACCAGGTATGTATGTTACAGATCTTTGTGATGGGAACAGAGACAAAGATTTGACGTTGAACAAGAAGACTGTAAATACGGTGGGAAATTCCCTGAGATGGGGAAAATGAATTTGGGGAAGAGGAGAGGGAGGGTGAGACCAAAAGGACGCTGGTGACCACGCAGAAGCAAGAGATGAAGCAGAGAAGTGGGTCTAGCAGCATCTAGTCTGTGGTCAGAACCTCCCAAGCTTTGAAAGTGGGCTTGTCCACCCTGAACACACCCTCTTCAACATGGCTTTTCTCGAAAGCCTCATTATGGAGACTATTCCCATCAAGACGGAGGGATCTCATCACGGAGGGAGTTCTGAGTTCTCCAGGAGCCCAGGAGGCAACTTCTTCTGATGATGCCTCAGAAAGGAGCAGACCTCAGGGTGGGCAGGGACCAAAAGGGAGCAGAATGTCCGAGGGACTCGAGTCATTACTTCTAGCTAGAAGGGCGATTCCTTGAAGGCAAAGACTCAGTCCATCCTGCTCATGCCTCATCCCCAGCAGAGAACAGCTTCTGCCCAGCATTGCCTGGTGAACTTGAGCTGTCCCAAGCGCTGCTGGTGCTTCTGTCTAGTCACTCTGGATGTTAAGACCTATTTTGCAAGCTTTCTCATAAGTTATGTCCAGAAGCATTATTACAAGCCGACTACTAACCTGTCCCACAAAATCAAGTCTTTGTAACAGCTATCAGTCAGAAGCTTGATGTCTGAAAGACCCGTCCGCATCCCTGCTTCACTTAACTTTTTCCTGTTGTTTAGCTGCTAAGTTGTGTCCAGCTCGTTTGTGACCCCATGGACTGTAGTCCACCAGACTCCCCTGTCCATGGGATTTCCCAGGCAAGCATACTAGAGTGGGTGGGTTGTCATTTACTTCTCCAGGGGATCTTTTCCCGACTCAGAGATTGAACCCTCATCTTCTGCCGTGGCAGGCAGATTCTTTACCACAAAGTCACCAAGGAAGCCCTGGTAACTTCTAGACTCCCTTTAATCTGAAGCTAAGCTCATTAAATCAAAGGTAAGATGATACTGTCTTGTCTATCTTAGAACCTGGCCTGAGAACCAAACCCCCAGACAGCCAGAAGAGTAAAATCATCCTTCCTGGAGCGTTACCTGGAGTTACAAAAGCTATGGCCAGATCTTCTGGCTTTATAACCAGGAGAAGAGCTCAATAAACCTGAGATATTCAAGATGAAGTTGAATAGGTGGCTTATGGGGTATTCTTTAGGCCATCTACAAGTCCATTTAGGACACTGAACCTTTTGTCCTAAAATTAGAGGATAGAGTACACAATGCCGTGATAGCACCAAAATCATTTCTTTGAATGCACTGCCCTGAAAGGGATAAAGACAAGCATCAAGGGGCAGCATCTCACTTCTAAGACTTTCCCCCAGTGCTTTGCTACGCCCCTCCCTGGTGTCCAGATGACATCCATTAAACTCAGGCACTGCTCCACAAGGGATCTTGGCCTCTGGCTATGAGAAGAATAGCATCAAAAAATTGCTTGCCAACAACCCATAAATTTAAACAAGTCAGGATGGCAAGAGGAGGCCTGCCTGGGAATGATCATAGAAAAGAAGTCAAAAGCAATGTGGGTTCCAATGGGACACACAGACAGCCCTGCAGCGGGATGCTCCTTCTCTTACAAAGGCGAATCCCTTCAAGCACCCACGAGGATTAGAAAAATCATCTCTTCACTCACGTGACTAGCTACAGTCTTGGAACGACAAGGACCTTTTGGTGGGGATGTGAGGAGCAAAGGATCTCCCAATGGACAGCACATCTGACTTGGCCAAAGACATCAACTCAGACCCTGGTCTGAGAAAGGGAGAGTGAGGCGAACAACATTATGTGCAAGGGTACCCATTTTATGTGTATAAAAGTGAGGGCATAGCATGAATCATTAGAACAGAGTCCTAAAAACCAGGCGTCCCAGCTACTCTGATTCAGTCCTCCTGACGTGGAAAAAGGCCTGGCTTCCTCCTGCCTCAATGATACAATCCCTACAATGGAAACTCATGGCTGTGCTAAGGCTTCCTCCTCCCCTAGCTCACCATCACAGGTTGTGAAATGAAGCAGAAAGGACCACACACCATGTAAATATATGCTTCCCCCTCAGTCCTCACACCCACTCGCACAAAAGACATACCATTAATAAGTACAAAAAAATGTAGGTTTCGTCCCAGAGCCATCTTGTGCATAATCCCTCCCATCATTGGCAACCGCCCCTAACACTATTTGATTCTGAATTCAGACAAAGAGGGAGGTGAAAAGTGAGAAATCCCTAAGCCTTTACACATCTAAAGCTCACCCTCAAAAATGGAACTTTCCTCTTGAAAATTTCGTTTTAATCATTCTACCAAATGGACTCTTTTTTTCTTTCATTTGCAGGATCCAAGCAATTTTTACTGTGGGTGGTAAGGAGAGTCTAACTGTTTCTAATTATTTAAAAAACAAAACCACACACACAAAACAAAACAAATCAAAAATCTGTGCTGCCAAACTGCTGAGAGATTCAGAAGCCACAACTTTCAGTAATAAAGATTTTTCTTCCCAACTATCATAAAGCAGCGGATCTGGAGAGCATCTGTGTATCTCATGCATGACCCTGGTGAGCTAGGACCATTCACATGTTAAGAGTGGAGGCTGGCAGTGCACTGAGATGCGCACCCTGGCTTTACAAATATGTGAAGATCCAGCCTTCACATCCCAGCCCTAATATTACTCTCCGTAGAACAAAGGCTGATTTAAAAAAAAAAAAAAATTTATGTCACAGTTTCCTTCTCTTTAAAAATGAGGAAAATAGTTCTTACCTTTGGGGGGGGGGGGGGGTGAAACGAATTAACATATGAAAAACCACTTAAACTAGAGCTGGTCCATGGAAAAGCACTCAATAAACATTAGGTATATACAAAATTGGAAAAAAAATAGTTTTTCCTCTTGTGATGGAGTAGCTATAAGTGTGAAACAAGAATATTTACAAAAAACTGAACTCAAAGCCTGAACAACAACAAATTTTTAATAAGTGGTGGCTAATATTAACATTACACCCCAACTAGAAAAGGGTTCCTCCTTCTTTCCTCTCAAAGAGATGAATTTAAAAATATCCACTGAGAATGAATAAGAAAGAGCTGTTGGTAGAAGTGCTTCCCTGGTGGCTCAGTGGTAAAGTATCCACCTGCCAATGCAGGAGACATGGGTTCAATCCTTGGTTGGGAAGATCCCCTGGAGGAGGAAATGGCAACTTACTCCGTATTCTTGACTGGAGAATCCCATGGACAGAGGAGCTGGCGGGCTATAGTTCATGGGGTCGTAAAAGAATCAGACACAACTTAGCAACTAAACAACAACACATGTTGACAGATGGACATGTACACCACCTTAACTCGGTGAAATCACCCAATAAAGGAAGGGATGTATAAAAATTTCCCAGCTTTACAGACGGAGAAACCGAGGTCTAGAAACTGTACGGTGCACACGATCACTCAGCCAGTCAGTAGCACAGGCAGGGTTTGAATTCACGCTCTTAATCATTCCATTAAACAGACTTTGCAAGAACCATCAACAAGTGCCAAAACGCATTCTCTCTTCTTCTGAGGCAAGACAGCTCATGCCAAAGAGGATTGTAAGAATTACGACTTTATCATTACATCTGAAAGAGGGAGTAACAAAGAGATCCTTTTTATGGAGAGGAAATCCACTGAAAAGACCCAGAAGGAGGAGCTCGACATGACAGAAGGAGGAAGGCACTTCTCTGGGCTACCTTGGACCTCCATGTCGACGAAAGGGCCCTAATTCCACTCCCCGGGAGAAAGACTGCTGTACAATCCTCCACCCCTCGACCTCCACTTTCTCCCCGACTTGTTAACCGTGCCCAGAGGGTGGCAATACATTTAACTGCAGACAGTCGTTTTTGTTAATGGAATTCTAAGCCCATCAGTTTTCAGCTGGGAGGATGAGAGAATCTTTCGCAGTGTTTTTCTAAAGCAAATATTTAGTGCTTTCATCTTTTAGTGCCCTAACATGCAATCTGTCACCCAAATAAGAAAAGGGGGAAAAAAAAGAAAGAAACCTTCTTATGTGGGTGTTGGTAGAAATGATATCATGTTTCTGACATCGATCAGACAAACGGCAAGCACCTCTGGAGGGAGAATGATCACTCTGTAAGTTCTTCTCTGGCATCTTCCAGAGTAAAGGCACCCAGGTCCCGTGGTTTACACTTGCTCCACATGTGAAAATGATGCCAGCCCTGGCTTTCTACAGCGCCCCTGACCTGTCAATCAAGATGTAGAAAAGCATCTTGTGTCTGAGAGCTATTCTATTCTCCTGGTTTCGTCCTGGCGCCCATGCTCCTGTTACTTTGTTTAGTGTGTGTGATTTTTTTTTTTTTTTTAAACGAGAACCATTCTTCTTGCACCGGGAGGACATTCCTCTACAGAAACCTGCTGCCAGACAAAGGTAGTTTCTTATCAGCAGACTCACTCCTCTCAACTAAACCCTGGATGCCCTAACTCTACCACACTCTGAGGGGATCCTTCAGCCTCTCAAGAGAGCAGCAAGGAGTGAGGATACAGACAGGAAAGAGGGGTGACATTTTTTAGAAAGCGGTTCTAACACTTTCTCCTGATTCTAAAGCAGTTTTCCATCCCAGAAAACCAGGAGGAGAGTTACGACTGTGTTTCTGGATGTTACCTCCCCTTCCCACCCCTATAATTTCTGCTTTCTGCTCTGGGTCACTGTTCCCACTTCTCAATTGGCTGTAATGGCAAATCTCCAAGTAATTACAAAGGCAGGAATCAGATTACACCAGATCTTACATGTGTGCAATTGCTGCCACCTTCCCCAGCAAAATCCACCACAGAGGCATCATCAACTGTTCAGTCGAGTGTGACGTTCTGAGTCGGGGACCCTTGAGGTCACCTCTCCTCATTTCACAAGAGGAGGATAGGCACATACACAGGATCTGCGTGTACCACACAAACATTCCTGCAGTTCACTTTTCCCGAAGAAAGCAGAAGGTCTGACCACAGCAGGTGACACACAGCTCTGGCCTTCCCATGGCTGTTCCAGCTTGTTCCTGAACCTGGCTGGGGAGGCATGGGTGATCATGGAAGCAACTCTGTTTCTGGCTTCACCTAAGTAGTCAGACAAGTGAGGACAGTCTGCGAGAGCCACATGGGTCAACAAATCTACAGATGATGTACCATCTTCATTTTACACATCAAACTGGTCAGTCCTAAAGGAAATCAACCTTGAAGATTCATCGGAAGGACCAATGCTGAAGCTGAAGTTCCAATACTCTGGCCACCTGATATGAAGGGCTGACTCATTAGAAAAGACTCTAATGCTGGGAAAGATTTGAGAGAAGGAGGAGAAAGGGGCGGCAGAGGATGAGATGGTTGGATGGCATCACCGACTCGATAGACATGAGTTTGAGCAAACTCTGGGAGGTAGTGAGAGACAGGGAAGCCTGGTGTACTGCTGTCCATGGGGTCACAAAGAGTCGGACACAACTGAGCAACTGAACAACAACAACAAACCTTGATCATCGGTCCTGATCATCGGTCCTGACATCTGGGAGACAATAACAGATAATTTAAAGCAGAATACTCCAGAAGTCATTTCCCTTCACAAGGCTGCCTAGATGGTCAGCAAGAACACGTCCCTTACTAGTTATAGTTTTCTTTGGCCACTGTCAGAATTGGCCTGAGTTCTCCTAAATCCACAAAGTAGCCCAAAGCATCCTAGGGGTGTGGGCAAAAACAGCCAGCACAAAAACCAAACAACCCAACCCATTGTGTCAGTAAGAGGCTGACAAGAAAGGTACTCTGGTTTTATCTCTTGGTGGAGAAAGAGCAGAGCAGAAACACAATCAACAACGAAAAGTCAGCCTCTGAATGAAAGAGACAGATCAGGTCAACGATACCTTTCAAAGGTGAAAACCATAAAAATTAAAAAAAATAAACCCCACATCCCTTGTGACCTTAAAAGGGTAGCATAAAAGTGTGTATAAGGTGACGGAACTGTTCTGTATCCTGACTGTGGTGGCGATAATACGAATTGATGCTAAAATTCACAGAACTGTAGACCAAAAGAAAAGGCCAATTTTCTTGCATATGTTAATATATAATTTTTGAAAACCCCACACGGCCAAGGAAGCCTGCTCCTAAGACCTAGAATCAGGGACACAGAAGTATACACAGGAAGTGCAAATCAAAAACTAGACAGCTGCAGGTAACCCCAGCAAGCAAGACTGCAGGGAGAAAAGTCCCCCACCAAGAAACCTGATCTGAGTCCACTCTGCTGCCCCCAGCAGGACAGGGTCAAGGAAAACTAATGTCCCAGTCCCTTTAGAAGCGCATACATCACTGCATCATGAGAGTCCACGCCCAGACACTGCTGTCCTTGCCCCACCGGGCACAGAAATGCCCCACCTGCCCTTCAGGAACTGCCCGGATTCCTGAAGCCAGTAAAAGCATCATCAGCAAGCTCCCCCTCCCTCTCGCCTCCACCCAGCTTTCTCCTGGGTTCTTATATTTAAAGAAAAAGGGCAGGAAGAAAGAAACTTGTCCAAGAGGCAGAGCTGTGAACTGGGATCTCTTGGCTGATTACGAGTTTCTTCTACTTTCTGGTGGAGGGGTTTCTTCTTTCCCCAGGAGCAGAGCACCTCTCCCTGGCCACACTGGTTGCCGGCGAACCACCCGGGCCTGCCAGAAACCCGGCGGGCAGAGTCCAGGCTGAGCACTCGGTGATTGAGTGCTTGCATGCTCCCTCTGACCCCAGCCCCGTACATCATGTCCAACCCAACACCATCTCCTGCCAGCTCTGTTTTTTGAAGCAGCAAGAGGTCCCCAATGGGGCCCAGGGGCTGCCACATAGGGGGCTGCCACATAGGAGGCTCCAGTGAAGCTGGGCAGTCAAGTGACAGGTGGGGCTGGGAAATAAACGCAGCGGGCAGCAAGCGTCCCCTGGTCACCCCGCCGCCTCCTCGCCTCCCCTTGCCTCCTGCGACTCTCACTTCTTCTTTTTCTGGCGTCTCTAGTTCCTTCCTCGTCCCCACCCTCCCTTATCGGAAGGAACTGGCTTTTCCAAAACAGAAACTTTCACTCTGAGCCCAAACAGGCCTGCTATTTAGACCTTTCCAGAGAAAAATGCTGCCGAGCTGTGAGCACCCTGAGGGTGGCAGGGCCCCGGAAGAACAGAGCACACACATACACCCCAGGAGGTTGTTAACAAAGAGTTCAAAACTCCTTGGCCAGACAGAGGCCACCTCCTTCCCCATCTGCAGCTCAAGCAGAGGTGGCCAGTCACTGATGGGCAAAGAACGGCCTGAGGAAAGGGTGGTCAAAACTTGAACCTGGCCTTATCAGAGAAGATAAGGCCACTTCTACCACCTTACTCCCCAAACCAACATCAAAAAACTGTTTTCAGAACTACTACATTCCTTTAATGCAAACAGGTTTGAAATGAATGTTCAGTGATGTGATGCAGAAGGCTGGGAAAGTGTGGAATAAAGAATAAAAGATGAGGTAGCACCTAGAATCAGCTCCTGCAAAACTAGCAGCAGCAGATACAATAAATACCTTCTGGATCAGGTGCATAGAACTGGCCTGAAAGAGAAGGCTAGAAACTAAGATTCTCCACTTTGCTGACCTGACAATCTCCTTTTAATTAAAACGAGTAAACTAAGTTCCAGAGTCTGGGCTGAAGTGTGGTTCCTCTCTATTCCCAAATTCCAAACATCCACCTCACTGACAGCATTTAAGGAAAGTACTCTGAGAAACAGAGGTATCACATCATGGAGAAACAGACAGACAGACAGGCGGATTTGATAGAATGTCAAAACCGTGAGTAAAAAGCATCCACTCCCTCTCTTCAAATACTGACCATGTATTATGATCTGAGGGGCCCTGTGAGGTATAAAAAGTCTGAAGGTTAATTTAAACTCTCCCTTGACACAGCGCAGCCCATTAAAAACTGATCTGTCACCTCACAGAATTACAAAAGGGGAGGATCCCAAACCAATAAACTGTGTGGATGACAAGATGTCACGCATGGAAGGCCCGAGTCTTCTCTACTAATGACCTTTGTCACAGAGTTGCAAAGAAAACATGTGACTCATAAAGAATGGGGAAAAGGGAGGCAGTTACAGAGATAGGAGCCGTGATCCAGCCTGTGGCATCCGTGCGGGGTTCAGAGGGGCCCCAGAGGCTGGATGCAGGGCCAGAGAACGCCCCCACCCTCCAAGGGATGGGGTCCTTAGAGGATGTTCACGCACCCTGCCTGGGCTTCCTACTCTGTATAGCAGCCTCCCGGGGTGGAGAAAAGTATAAGAAGTGATCAGTGTGCACGCCTTTGGTCCAAGGAATGGTCAACAAGGGACATTAGGCCCAGAATAATCCTTTCCCTCCCTGGGCCTGTGTCCCTGGTAGGGAGCCCTGTGCAAGCAGTGGTCAAACTGTGTCAATCCTGCAGGGCTCTGACACATGGCAGGGGAAATCACACCACGTTCACCATGCATTGGGAGTGTGGCTTCTCTGAGGTATCAGGAATTCCAGTTAGGCACTGTGATGCCCACTTATACTCATGGAGCTGAAATTTGGCAGAGGAAATCCACGCACACATTTAACCTAGAAGAACTCAACAAAGAAGCTCTGCAGAAAGAAAAACAAGACATAACAAACTAATATGGGTGGTCTCACCACCAGTCGTCCCACCCTGAGAATAATTCTGGGGAGGAGAGTGAACTTGCTGGACTGCTTGCACAGAATGCTCCAGGGCTGTGTGTGCTAAGCCATGGGTCACATACACCATGGGGGCATGAGGGAATGTCCACAGTCATTCCGTCTTTGTTATTTTCAGCTTGCACTCTTTCCCACAAGAGATGCAATCAGACTGTAATAGTGGAACTTTAGAAACAGTGGGTTTGCACGGGGGCAATGACTAAACATATTGAGAGATACCCAGTTCTAGGATGGATACTGCTAGACGTTTTACCAAGAGTCTTCGCGGGATACACAGGAAAGGGTTTCTATTACAAGAAATGTCAGACGGATGGAAAAGAATTACATACATGATATGAGCCCACCTCTCATTTTTTAAACACATCCTTTAAAAGACTGAAAGCATGTCCAAATACTAATTTTGCCTTTCAGGAACATTTTTACCATTTTTCTCATCCTGCTTCTTTATGTAATCAGGAGGGGGAGGATGAACTAAACATTTTAGCTGAACAGAATACTTGGTAATCCAAAGTTGTAATGCAGAGATTAATACTTCCCCCTTCTAATGTACTTTGTTGTGTAAATCCAGATTTTCCATACATAACATATTGAAAAACATAGATCTAAGGAAATGAAGCAATATCTGTATTTTTTTTCAACGACTAAGAGCAAAAATAAAACTCTGGCCATGATGCCATGCTTTTTAGAAATCAGACATATAATAAGCCACAGATTTATAGGATGTGGTCTAATAAACCTAAGAAAAGTTTCATTTCCTCTCACCAAAATGCTTAACTCCCTGTCTATGTGACTAGCTTTGCAAAGTTAGCAGAAGTTTTTTTTCCCCCTTACATGTCTAAGCTGAGAAGTTAATAAGCAAGTATCAGCAATAATGTGTCCTCTCCTGAACTCACACACACATCTAGAAATGAAATAAAATTAGGCTCAAAACCAGCAAAAAGGTAGGTCAGTATACCAAAACATCAGAAAGGAGAGAGGGTATCACCCTGCTAACCCCCAGCCCACTGATCAGGAAAAGTTCAAAAAAGCCCTTCAAGAGGAAGGAAGCACAGAATAAGGGAAGGATTCGAACAAAGACCTCTTTAAAAGTTTGTTTGCAAGCATTTCCATGAAAATGGTATTGACTAAGCAATTACAGGAAAAAAAAAACACTTTCTTTCTTATCTGAATGCATTTATACCATGGGTCACACCCTATTATTGTCACTATTAAACATGGTAATAGCCTAAATGTAATGACTTTGTGTGGCGAGCTTGAAAGTGGCCATGAATAGCTAACTAGAAAGAAGTGACTCATGCCTACCCAGGTGGATATTGACTTTCTTACTCATATTTACTCAACTGGTCTACCAACCTTAATTCCCTTGAGGAGAGAGCTAAAGGGTTAGAATCAAGCTGACTCGCAGGGGAGAGAGAGAAGGGCCAATGGATGGGTTAGAAAGGATCCCAGATGTGGTACCTGTAAACCCAAGACTGGACTTTAGATATCCTGAATCAGAAGTCTCCTCCCAGCTCCTGAGATGACTGGGTGTTGAGCAGGACCTAACCCAATATCCTTTAGCGAGTAGAAGATGATTGGTGGGGAAGGCTCCAAACCACAGACTACTGCCATGGTCTTTCATTAATAGCAGTTTTATAGCTCCACCCCTTTGCTGTGTAATCTTAAGCAAGTTACTTAACCTCTCTGAGGTGCATCTGCGAAATGGCAAAACCACAGCACCTTCCTCTTAGGGTTGTTGTCAGGTTTTCAAGAGTTAAAACACACAAACCCCTTAGAGAAGTGCCTGGACCCTAGGAAGTGCTGTGTTAAAAAGTCTCTTTCATCAGGATTTCAAGGGATCCTGGGAGGTGCCCAGTGAAAGAGGCTGGGGCAGGGATTCCTCCATTATCCCTTTTTAACAGACATGGGGATTGTGTCACAGATGGATGAAGCACCTTGCCAGCAGAGGTGAGAGAATGCTGGACTCAAATCTGGTTCTGCCTCCTCTGGTCGTGTGCAGTTTCCGTGATGCTCCCTGGAAGCACCTGGAGTGCACCCGAGCTGTGTCTGGAAACCATGCAGCAGGACTGAACTACCCCAGCAGAGGCCAGCCCATCACACAGACACACTGTCGGGGTGCGACTCCCCCGGAATCCTGCCAGACGCTTGTGCCAGACCCAGCACACGAGCTCCTCTGGCCAAGTTCCCGCTTCACGTGCCTCAAGTCAACTGAGGTTCACAACAGCTCATGTTGGGTCCCCCTGCACTGATGGGGGCACTGAAGCACAGAGCAGTTAGGTAACCTGCCTGAGGTCACAGAGCCCAAGTGGTGTCTCTGTGTCTGGTCTGTTCACAATTCAGGGACTTAGTCCCCCCATCTGGGAAGCCGGGGTAATTGGCTCTTCCCCGAGATGCTTCCCTGTCCCGAGGGCAAAACTGAGAAACCAGCCGGCGCCAGCAAGCTAGTCGGCGCCTGTGGATCTCGAGTTATAAGGAAGAAACCAGTGTTTCTGTTTCGTTTTCGTCAACTCAGAATGGGTGCCTGGTTCTCCTTTATCTATCTTGTAACTCTGACCAAAGATTAATGAGTTACCACTTGCCAGGCCCTGGTGGAGGAATAACTATGTTCGGTATGGCCTTATCATCCATAGTCAGGATGAACAGAGGCGCTTATTAAAAGCCAAACCAAGGAGGGACTGCTAAGAAAAAGCTCTTCCTTCGGGCCAGGGCTGCCGCACAGAAGTCAGCCTCCCTGCTCCACCTAACTCAGGCCAGTTAAAGACCCAGGCCATATACATACACGGGCCCCAGCGGATCTAAGCACAGGGCTCATCAGAAGGAGGGCGTGGGCTTGAGGATGGTTCAAAAGACCCTAGACACATCCTCAGTTTTAGTCACATCTGGTCAGAGGGGACTAATTAGACAGGAAGAGCCCCACAAGACACCGTGTAACTAACTAGAAATAAGACACAACATAGTGTACGAGAATAACCGCATGAAAAGGCAAAACTCTGTAACGAACCATTCCGTGTTTCACAAGTGTTTTACAAACCATTTTTAAACTTTAGACACATGAATGACAAGAAAGAAATGCATCCAAATATTAAGAGATTCACAACTAGGTAAAAAAGGAATGTGTTGACATTTTCTCCTGCATTTGGATGAAACATTTGGATGTTTCTCTACATGTGTCTCGTTTTCTCACAGGGCTATTTACTACTTTTTAAATTAGGAAAAGCTTTTCAGGATGATTTCACCCGCCTTTTCTCACTCCAAAGGCAAGACACACCGACAAATGTAACGTATTACTCTAGGCCTCTGCTGTTTTCTGTCCCTGCAGCCCTAACATGCTGCAGGGCAATCAGCACATAGTAGGTATACAATCAATGTTTATAAAAGACAAGAGCTCTACTAATTGGCTCTTAAATATTCCCTTTCCTTTTCAAAAAGGAAGAAAGTCAAAAGCTAGCATGAGTTACTAAATCATTCACTGTTGAAGTCTAAAGAGTTAACTTTATATTTTTATCTGTGTTGACTTTTGCTTTTCTGAGGATGAAAACACGTTCTAGATGTTCTTTATTCTTTGGGACTACTAATTTGACGAGAACTGTCACTCCCAAGCACGGAGCAGTGTGAGGTATTGACACGGGATTGAATTATTTAAAGGAAATTAACAATGCTTCATGTCCTTGAGAGCGACATCTGCCAGAAAAGCCATGCGTGGCTGCCTGGGGAAGCACCACTGCAGGAAGGGTGAGCAGAGCCCGGCACCCTGAATGTGAAAGGAAAATCTATAAGTTCTAAAGAATGAAGAACAAAGGCCAAGTTCAGGTGATACCTTCTCTTCCACTGGAACCTCTGAAGAGTCCTAAGAAATCATTTCCACGGGGTCAAGTTTAACGGGATGACCTTGTTCATCATTCTTATGGAAGCCACGCAAGATGCTAGACCATGTGGCTTCAACTGGGAGCCCGACGCCTTGGGTTCACGGGAGCATCTTCCTTCCCCTTGTCCTTGCAAACTGGCACTGTTACGGCTATGATAAACCTATCCGTGGTCAGGACACCCAGACATCATGGCACCCAACGTGACAAGGATGTGACAGGACTCAGGGACCACGGAGGATGGGCCCTGCCCTAGCGGGAAGGAAACCACGTGCTTCTGTCCAGAGCCCGCTCATCTCATACCGTCATTCTGCTCCGAGACCTACCTCCAAACACCAGGGCTCCCCAACCTTTTGTAAGGAGTGGCTCCTTTTCATGTCCCTGAAGACTTGAGTGCTGACAGTGAAGTCTGAGGGGGGGTAGAAGTGCTGACAGTCATGTCCCTGAGTGCAGCAAGGGAGGGGGCACTGCTGCCAGGAAGAAAGGGGAACAGAGTGAGGCTGGGGAGGGAGGGGTGCGCAGTCAGCAAGGCATTCACGGCCCCCAGTTTGATGTCCTGCGCTAACCCCCACTTCTCTACTAACTCCAGGAGGGGGAGGATCGCGGTTCCCTGCTTGAACCCTGAACTCTCCCGCGTCCTTGCCGGCCAGCTCGGGGACCCTGCCAGAGACATCTTCAACACAGCCTCCTCCAGGCAGCCTTTCTGGGCATCCCTTCCCACTATGCCCACCTTGCCCATCACTCCTTCTTCTGAGAAGCCCGCTGGCTAGCATTTTCCCTCTCTCTCAACTTACCTTACCGAATCATCCATTAATTTAAACCATGTTATATTGCTGCTATTGGGTTGGCCTAAAAGTTCATCCAGGTTCTAAGGAAAACTCCAAATGAACATTTTGGCTGAGCCAATATTACTACCCTACAAAAATGCAGTTGCATGGGGTTCCATGCCACTCCAGAGCTATTTGGGGAGCTGTCTTAATACCGTTCCCTCTGCCAGGCTGCAACCTTTTTGAGAGCTGCAACTACACTGGCCTCTCTGGACCCCTTGAAGGATCTGGTAGCACAAGACCTGAGTGCTCAAGAAGCCAGTGCTCTACTGCATTTCAACTCAGCTGGAGCCCTGTGATGAGCGCTGCTTCTCTGTTTAGGGTTCTAGACAGGAACATTTGTGTCATTCCACTATCCCTCACAACTACTCTGTGAGGTGGGTACTGTTGTGCCCATTTTACAGAGGAGGAAACTGACTCAGAGACGTTAAGGAGCATGCCCAAGGTCACACAGCTAGTAGACGGCGGGAGAAGGGGGACCTGAACCAGGTCTCAGTCAACTCATACTGTTGCTACATAGATACATCTTCCTGTCCAGATGTTGACTATTGCTCTAAAAATGGAGTAGAGAATTGAGGGGTGTTAACAGCGACCTGGGGTCCAAGAACAGCTATTTCACAACAAGGAAATATCATTCTAATTGTTTAAAAAAAAAAAGACCTATGACTTTTGTGTTCATGGTAAAGAATTATGTCTTCTCTATCCTAGTTGTTAAAAAGTTCTATGTGAAGGAAAATCCCCATGAACAAATTTTTTCACCCTTTTTAATCCCCCCCTCCAAAAAAAAAAAAAAATTCAAGGTTAAGAATATGAGATTGGGCACAATACCCAATATTTTATGTTCTGATATTCACTAAATAGCAGAATGAGCATGGTGGGCACTGAAGACTAGGAGTTAGAAAAGCAATGGAAATAATGGACAAATCTATGAAACAGCAGCCACATTTCTAGAATAATTTACATGGTTCTCAGATAACTGGGTCCTCTGATGGTGGGGGGGTGGTTTCTCCAGGTGGATTAAACCAGCCAAAAGCATGTGAATACCCAAAATGAGAAGGGGCTGCATCACCTGCAAACTGCTGCCTCTCCACTGCCCTCATGAGTTACAACTGTCCCCGTGGCTGGACACTGAAGTCACAATTGTGGGAAGCCCAAGGTCTGCCCCAAGGAAGGGCAGCCCAAGCCCCAGAGGAAGCACGGGTGCCCAGCCCTGGACGTCTCTGGTCTCCATCCGGGAAGCAGAGCCTCCCACTCTGCACTTCTCCACGGGGCTCTTTTGTAAACAGGAACGTGAGTCATGGGGCAGGCATGAGTCCATTTTCCAGATTAGCCCAGCTTTACAACCGAGGTCATCCTATTGTGCCCCAGTCACAGCAGTGACTCATCTTACTGCCTCCCACCAAAGGGAACATGGTTTAGCCCTTCAATTGTTCCTGAAAGGAACCCAGCAGTATGGGGGTTTCAATTCTGGTCTGCTTGCTTTGCTTCCTAACACAATGCTGAGAGCAAAGATATAAAATTCCAGAGGCCAAGCATCCCAGGAGTTTGGAAAAGAAATAAATCTAAGGATATCCCAGACCATATTATCTTCCCATGGCCTCTTAGGGTCTCCACTCCCATAGGGGCTTGCATGCACATACACACACACAGACACACACACATTTTCTCTCTCTCTCCCCTTTGTATAGGATCTAATATTCTTCCTGGGAACCTCAGAGCCAAATTTGCAGGTCACGTTTACCAATCTCGTAGGATATTCCAGCTTTGAAATTTGTGAGATTAACCTTACCCACATCTTATCTTACAGGTTTATCTTGCTTTCCTCTTTATTCTAATTCCCTTAATTATTCACTTCCAATCTTTTTACATAATATGAAGTCTCATAAGCCACTTCAAGTTTGGGGGGTATAGGATTTTGTATAAATAGATCTAAGTGTGCATACAAATACCAAATCATTTTGTACCATGAGAGAACTCTAAATGAGTCTTCCCCTAAAAAATACAAGACTCTTCAACAAATCCTAAAGATGATGAAGCAGATGTCTGCCAAGTTTTCTGCTCAGCATCCATTCAAGCTTTTTCTGCTAACAGTACCCTGAATTATTTAGGAGGTATCACCCCAACTCTTGAGCCATACAGTTTGGGGTAGAGTGGACTCTAACCCCCAGCTCCACGGATGGGCAAGTTTACTCAGTTCAAATGCACTCAGCCCATTATGCCCCCTGACCACAGACACTGGTTCAGAACTGTGTGGGGAGATAAGGTCTCTTTGGACTCGAACCTGCCCCCATGCAATGGAGTCAACCTAGAGGAAAGCAGAGCGGAGGGAGGGGAGGAAAAGGTGTCCTGGAATATGTGACCCTGGATCCAGCCATGCCTGACACATGCCTCCTATAAACTTTCCAATTATGGGTCAATACACTCATTTTCCTCGAGCCAGTTTGGGCTAGGTTTGAGGAAGGAGAAGGGCATCCTGACCAGAGAAGCCTAGTCACTTTTGTCAGACTGACCTCAATAATCATCCATCCACAAAGCAAGCAGTAATGTGAAAAAACCTGGAGATGTTCCAGAAAAAGTCAATGAAGCCCTCTGGAGTTTCATGATCCAGGAATGATGAGGGGATTATTACAAGGCAATATATTGGAGGTAACTGTCCAGTACTTTTCAAAATAAGAATGAATATGGAGTGTGGCTAGTCTTTGGACAGGGGAGTGGGGACCTTGAGAAACCACACACCTGCTAGAATTACCACTTGGCCCTCCTCTTTTAGTGCCTCCAAAGCCACTGGCTGCACTGACCGACTTTATTAAGATGTGGTCTCCAGAAGTTGAGGCTGTGACATGTCAAGACAGACGGCAGGCAAAGCAGGTGGTAGGTTTCACTTTCCCTGATGACGTGGCCCCTGAGGACATGGTGTGTTGAACAGTTCTGGACAGGGCCACATGGAGCAAAATCAAGGTGCACCACTAAAAAGTTGAAGCAATAGTTGTGTATTCTACTATTTTGTTTCTTTATGAGCTTATAGCCACCTTCAGCAGGTGGCTGGGCAATATTCAAATGTTAATGCAACAGAGCCAGAAAGTACAAATTGCTCTGCCAGGAAAAATAAACACAAAAGGAAAAAGAGTATAGAAGGAGCTGAAAAGCATTTAAAAACCATAAAGCCTCCAGACATAAAGATTTTGTATGAAATGTGTTACTCACACCAAATTTGGTCAACAGCTGTCAGCTACTGGGAGAATTCTACACCCACTGCTTAGGCAGGAAGAAAAAAGCAAAAGCTTCCAATTTGGTTTCAGTGAAGTTTGATGTGATCATGAATTTTTATGGGTCAACTTGTCTGGGCAATGGGGTGACCAGATATTTGATCAAACATTCTAAGTTTTTCTGTGTTTTGGATGAGTTTATATTGGTAGAATGAATAAAACTGATTGCCCTCCTTAATGTGGGTAGGCCTTGTCCAATCAGTTGAAGGCCTGAATTGAAGAAAGGCTGATCCTAACCAAATAAGGAAAACTCCTCCTGTTTGACTACCTTCAAGCTGGGACATTGGAGTTTGTCTTCCTGCCTTTCGACTTGAGCTAAAACACAGCCTCTTTCTGGGTCTCAAGTCTGCCAGCCTTTGGACCAGAACTACATCACCAGCTCTCTTGATTCTGAGGCCTCCAGACTCAGACTAGAGCTAAATTATAAACTTTCCTGGGCCTCCAGCTTAATGAGTGCAGATCTAGGGACTTGGTGTTCATAATCGCATGAGTCAATTCATTACTTATAATAAGTCTCTTTCTATATCTATCTATCTCCTATTGGTTCCGTTTCTCTGGGGAACCTTAATACATTTGGGTTATGTTTTTTATATGTTTTCTCCCCCCATGTAAGAGGGAAAGGCTTATTTATGGGTCTCTCAAAGGAATCAGAATTGCCAAATGGAATGGGTCTTAGAAATCACGTAATTAAATTCTTTGTTGTTGTTTTTTAAATCCCTAAGTCTAGGCATAAAGGGATCTCCCCAGAACTATACAACTAGAAAAGAACAAACCCCAAATCCAGATTTTTTAAAAACTAGGAGGTCAGGGTTCTATGCACAACAAGGAAAAGTTTTATTTTGAAACAGCATCTCTGGAGGAAAAAACATCCATTTGAGAGAAGGACATGGGCAAGAGCCATTCCACTAAAGAAGCCAACTAATAAAATGATAATTAAAAAAAAAAGAAAACTGGCAAGAGGGTGAAATCCTCTTATCTCTTTATCACTTACATACACATGTACATGTGTATATAAACAAGGACACAAAAAACAACTAAGCAACAGCAGCCATTCATCCATCCAACCAACCACACACATACACATAAACTCAGAGGGTTCAGATCTTTCTGCTCTATCAATTATTGTCACTTCTGAAAGTAAGGTAAGTTTGGTGCGAATGAATCACATTTGAAAGGTCTTGTCAAACAAGACACAAAAAAACTGTAATCATGGTTCTAGGAAAGCTACCATTTTTGTCTTTAAAAGTGAGTCCAGTTTTTTCCCAAAGTAGCATACCGACACAGACATGGCAAATGTGACACTACTTTTCATGATTTATTTTTCTAAAATGTAAGCATGTGAGTGATAAGGTGTGAGAGTCTGTGTGTGTACACACTGCCCACCTGTGTGCGTGCAGAGGTAGGTGGGTATCCTCCAATATAGGTGACAATGGCCTGCAGTCAGGAACGGCAAGTTCCCAGGTCGCATAGAGCAACTCCTTCTTGTCAATACACTTGTCACTTCCCAGTCAGTATCACTGGGCCACCCTGCTCAGAGCTGGCGCATCAGGTGAAATGTAACCATCGCCCCTACACTCAAGGGATGTTGGAATGAAGTCTGCCTTAGCCCTCAAGGACCTTATCTTAGTGAGAAAGAGACCAGGATTCAAACAGAATGAACACAAAAGGAGCCGATGTTAGGTCCCTTCTTAGACTAGCCTTTTACCAAGCACAGTTCATCTCATCCTCGATCTCAGCAAAGACAGATATGGGGCCCCATTTTCACTGCCACTTTCCACCAACTAGCTGTGTGCCCTGTACTTCTGGGGCTCAGTGTGCCAAGTCACGTGAGGGTGCTGGCTACTGAATGACTGGGAAGGACCCTGCCCACCTCCAACGTGCTCCAAATCTGCAGGGTGAGAAGAATGGGGGTGGGGGGGTTGGGGGGAGCATTAATTTCTCCCATCACTCTGAGTACAAATCCTACATGCCTAGATTTCTGCACATGGCCACTGTATCCTGAGGCAATATTTACTGAAGACAGTTACATCCAGGAGAAAAAACTTTCTTTTACCAGATAAAAGATCTATATGGCCAAGGAAAAATACTTGAGCGATAAGGTATAATAAAAGGGAATTTGTAGCATCATTTTGAAAGGTGTTTATTGGTTTAAAGAAAACTTTGCCAACTTTTGTTTTCTGAGGGGAAAAAAATACTTCTCAATAACAAATGTTGAGAAGATGAAAAAGAAACCCACTTTTTTATTATGGTAGAAACAAATGAAGGAAAATCACCTAAAATAGTTTTTGAAGAGCTTGGGATAAAGTTTAAAAAAAGTTACTTGAGTAATTTTGAAGAAAGGAGATGCTTTTATTTTTTTAGCTGATATCAACACTAAAGTAGTCCAGAAAGTGAAGTCAAGGCTTTCTTGGATGGTAATAATGTTCAATAGCCAAACTTAATAATGGAAAATTAGCCAAGGCATGAAAAAAGTAAATGAAGTTCTAACAGACATCGCTGGAACACTAAATGAAGTCCTTTCTACAGCCAAACTAATTCCTTGGACACCCATGCACTAGCAGAACACCAGTGTATCTTTCCAGTCTGTTTTCTCAGACAGTGATGAGGTTCCATGGTGACCTCAGCAGATGGAAAACTGAAGCTTTTCCATGCAACCCCCATCTCCATTATTTGCATATGGAATTGAGAGATTAACAGTGTAATCTCTCCAGACAAGTAAAATGTCAGCAAGCTCATGAAAAACCATGCTCATCAGTTACTCTGGGAGAAAAGGCCCTGATTCATAGGTGCAGGCATAGATCGCTATGGGAGAACTGAAGGCAGAAGCTCAGGTCCAGAAAGGCTGAAGGAAGCTTTGTGCATCTAGCTAATGAATAAATGTAATAACAGGATATTGAATAGACTTTTGGTAAAGGGTAGTTCCCTCTCCCAGAAGAGCCTCTGGGAAGGGGTGTGGGTCCATATTTTGCCCCTGGGAGCCACAGACAGTACTGCGCAGAATCAAGGGACCAAGAAAGGGAGAGAGTCTGATTGGGGTTGGCAGTGTGTACTTGGTAATCCTCTTTACAAACCAACATACTCCCTAAAGAAAAAAAGAAATGCACCCCAAAATGGAGCTGAGAGGTTTTAAAGACAACACAGAGACCAGCTGTGCCTGGGGATCCAGTTACCACTCAGGAAATTTAGAGTACTTTGCCCCAAAAAAGACAGCAGTGTTTATCAACAACACTCTCCTCCCATATCAATAGGACCAAATGTTTTAAAATGCAAATAACAGGTTTCTAGAACAACCCTGGAATTTCTCCTGGAAATGTTTTCATAGTTCTCATCTTGTTAGTCCCAGGAGCCCCAATTAAATGTCTTCTCTTCTTGTTTCTGCTAACCAATTATTAGCATTAGATAATAACATACTATTTTCTTTAATATGTTTCCCGACAACATCAAACTCCAGAGGGTCTTCATGGTACAATAACTGAATAACTATGGAAATAAGGACTAATTTATGAGAAAACATTATTTAAACCTGCTCGGTGTTTATGAAAAACAACTATTTTGGTTGAAATGCACTATACTAATGGCATAAAAACTTATTAAATTGAAATAACTTGAAAATAAAAACTTCCCAAATATTATGAAAAAGCAGGAATCACATTGCAAGGCTATAAGGTTATAAATATTCAAAGACAACAGACACCAACAGGCAGGACCAACCTGTGACACCATCTCATTTAGAACAAGAAGGTACTTGAGAATTTGGGGAAAGGCTTGCCAGCTTCATTCGCTAACATCTCTGGTTCCAAAATGACACTCGCCCCCTACTTGTCCTCCTGAGAAAGAATCACACTATCGCTAATCGCATAACTTGAGAGGCTGTAACTGTTGTCACTGGGCACACCCCTGGGACAACCATAGTGTGGTCCTGCCTGGACTGGGGTGATGAATTCTCTCAGAATTATGGTATCTGGAGTTTCTCAGCTTGAAAGGGAGAGAGCTGGAGTCACAGGATAAGGGATCTGAGATAAATTCTCCCATGCTACTCAGTTCAGTTCAGTCGCTCAGTCGTGTCCGACTCTTTGCGACCCCATGAATTGCAGCACGCCAGGCCTCTCTGTCCATCACCAACTCCCGGAGTCTACCCCAAACCCATGTCCATCGAGTCGGTGATGCCATCCAACCATCTCATCCTCTGTCGTCCCCTTCTCCTCCTGCCCCCAATCCTACCCAGCATTAGGGTCTTTTCCAATGAGTCAACTCTTCGCATGAGGTGGCCAAAGTATTGGAGTTTCAGCTTCAACACCAGTCCTTCCAATGAACACCCAGGACTGATCTCTTTTAGGATGGATTGATTGGATCTCCTTGCAGTCCAAGGGACTCTCAAGACTCTTCTCCAACACCACAGTTCAAAAGCATCAATTCTACGGCGCTCAGCTTTCTTCACCGTCCAACTCTCACATCCATACATGACCACTGGAAAAACCATAGCCTTGACTAGACGGACCTTTGTTGGCAAAGTAATGTCTCTGCTTTTAAATATGCTATCTAGGTTGGCCATAACCTTCCTTCCAAGGAGTAAGCGTCTTTTAATTTCATGGCTGCAATCACCATCTGCAGTGATTTTGGAGCCCCAAAAATAAAGTATGACACTGTTTCCACTGTTTCCCCATCTATTTCCCATGAAGTGGTGGGACCAGATGCCATGATCTTAGTTTTCTGAACGTTGAGCTTTAAGCCAACTTTTTCACTTTCCTCTTTCACCTTCATCAAGAGGCTCTTTAGTTCTTCTTCACTTTCTACCATAAGGGTGGTGTCATCCGCATATCTGAGGTTACTGATATTTCTCCCAGCAATCTTGATTCCAGCTTGTGTTTCTTCCAGCCCAGCGTTTCTCATGATGTACTCTGCATATAAGTTAAATAAGCAGGGTGACAATATACAGCCGTGACGTACTCCTTTTCCTATTTGGAACCAGTCTGTTGTTCCATGTCCAGTTCTAACTGTTGCTTCCTGACCTGCATACAGATTTCTCAAGAGACAGGTCAGATGGTCTGGTATTCCCATCTCTTTCAGAATTTTGCACAGTTTATTGTGATCCACACAGTCAAAGGCTTTGGCATAGTCAATAAAGCAGAAATAGATGTTTTTCTGGAACTCTCTTGCTTTTTCGATGATCCAGCAGATGTTGGCAATTTGATCTCTGGTTCCTCTGCCTTTTCTAAAACCAGCTTGAACATCTGGAAGTTCACGGTTCACGTATTGCTGAAGCCTGGCTTGGAGAATTTTGAGCATTACTTTACTAGCATGTGAGATGAGTGCAATTGTGTGGTAGTTTGAGCATTCTTTGGCATTGACTTTCTTTGGGACTGGAACGAAAACTGACCTTTTCCAGTCCTGTGGCCACTGCTGAGTTTTCCAAATTTGCTGGCATATCGAGTGCAGCTCTTTCACAGCATCACCTTTGAGGATTTGAAATAGTTCAACTGGAATTCCATCACCTCCACTAGCTTTGTTCGTAGTGATGCTTTCTAAGGCCCACTTGACTTCACATTCCAGGATGTCTTGCTACTCAAGTCATGCACTGTTCTTCTACCCCTCATGTTTATATCTTGAATAGTGAAAATCAGATTAAAGAGAACCTTGAGAGAGGAAAAAATAAGTCCTAATTGTGGGTGTGGGTGCGTGTGCATGAGTTGTGTGCAGAAGACAACAGAGACAGTACACTCAGGTAGTGGTGCTGGTGGTAAAGAACCCACCTGCCAATGCAGGAGAGGTAAGAGATGAGGGTTGGATCCCCGGGTTGGGAAGATCCCTTGGAGGAGGGCGTGGTAACCCACTTCAGTATTCTTGCCTGGGAAATTCCATGGAAAGAGGAGCCTGGGGGGCAACGATCCATAAGGTCGCAAAGAGTCAGACTCGACTGAAGTGACTTAGCATGAACGCATGCAATATTTTTAAAATTCTGAAGCTTACCATCAACTGATACATGGATCAATAAAATGTGATCTATCAACACAATGGAATATTATTTGGCTCTTAAAAAGTAATGAAATAGAGACAGATGCCACAATATGGATGATCTTTTTTTCCCCGAACTTTAAACTTTTTATTTTGTATTGGGGTAAAGCCAATTAACAATGTTGTGGTAGTTTCAGGTGAACAGGGAAGGGACTCAGCCATATACACACATGTATAACATGGATGAATCTTGAGAAGACCAAGCTAAGTGAACGAAGGCAGTCACCAAGGACCACATATATGATTCTATACTTGCAAAATGTCTGGAAGGGACAAATCCATAGCGACAGAGAGTATATGGTGGATGGGGGTGAGTTAGAGGAAGTGGGGAGTGACAACTAATGGGGACAGAGTTTCTTTTGAAGCTGATGAAATGTTCTCAACTTGACTGTGGTGATGGTTGCAAAATCCTATAAATATACTAAAAATCATTAAAGTGCATACTTTAAAAGGGTGAACTGTATAGTATGTATTATTTTCTTTTAAATTCTGAAGTTCCAATTGGCCTAACTACCATTATCTTATCTCTAACTGCCTTCTGAGCACATTTTATTTGAAGCAAATACTCAACTCTGGGCAATAGGCAGGGTAAGAATTATTATTCCCATTTCACAAGAAAGTAGAGGTCCAAAGAGCTTCTGTTTTCCTTCCACTGGCTGCCTAGGTTTCCATAGGGTGCAAGGAGGAGGGTGAACTATGGGGGAGTCCTAGGTCTTATCACTCCCCAAATCAGGGAGGGATTAATATCCAGCTCTTGCCAGATGTCTAGAAATTTATAGGGCTGGGTCATGCAGACAGGCTATTTAACAAAAGACATTGAAAAAATGGCACTTGGATTACTGGAATGCAATTCATAACAGCATGAAATTCAGGTTAAACCATTTAGCTAAAAAGGAGGTGGGGGGAGTCATATCTTGAGTTGATATCTGGAAGGGTGAAAATATACCCAATTAGATGTGGCCACACAATTTTCACATCAAACATCTTGTGCTCCCAAAGGCAACTAATGGCACAGCTCGCTGTGGATTTTTTCCCAAGTTTTCAGGAGCAATGACAGCCCTCTTCAACAAAGCCATTTAACATAGCAGAAGGTTAAAGTAGGAACCACAAACACTTGCTTTTCTTAATTTACACCTTTCATTTACTTCCCCAGAAATGTCATGGAGGAGCCAGGAAATTTATGATGTACTGTCAGTAGATGGTTCCTTTTAAGAACAGGATTTGGAAAGCAAAATATGAATTCTAGAAGGTAAGCTGGAGGTGTACCTTTTAAAAAAAACAGAACAAACTTTTCGTATTCCAGGAGAAGTATTTAAATCATCACGCTTGTGTAGTTTTAACCATTTCTTTAAAAAAAAAAACAAACTCTAGTAAAACCATTAAGATTTTTTAAGCCATAAAGTAACTGGCCAAAAAAAAAAGGCAAAACATACATTGGCAAGTTGGGGTGTCATTCATTTTAAAGATATGCTTTCTTCTACCTTGGTCTGTTTTTTAGTTTAAGGAATAACAGAGGGACAGTTGCTCAATAAACACTTGTGTTAAAGCGGGATTTCTCAACCTCAGCACTACCGACGTTTCGATAGTTCTTTCGGCGGGGGCGGGGGTGGGGTGCCTGCCTTAGCAGCATCTCTGGCCTCTACCCACTAAATGACAGCAACATGCCCCCACCCAGCTGTGACAACCAAAAACGCATCCAGACTCTGCCGAATGCCTCCTGGGCAGCAAAATCACCCCAGCTGGGAACCAGGGAGTTAAAGGTAAGTGGCCTGAACACTTCCCTATGACGGGGGCTGATGCAGAGGCCCTAGCCTGAACATTTCCGTATGACGACTGATACAGAGGTCCTAGCTTGAAGAAGGACCCAGATCCTTGCACAACAAAATCAGCCAGCTCTCATCCGAATCCTCCAACAGCGATCAGTTTCAGAAACCCAGGAAAATACGATGATCTGATAAACATCCCCCTGAGCCTCCCCAGTGACTAGTGTGCAGCCTTCAACTATGTGCCAAGGTCCCACAGTGCCCTACAACTCTTGTATGTGTCCTTAATATTGTCATTTACAAATGGATGAAGTGACAGTGCCAGCAGGAGTGGTATGCGTCTAAAGGCGGGGGTGGGAGCAGGTACTTGTTGTTATTTAGTTACCAAGTTGTGTCTGACTCTTCTGGGACTCCATGGACTGTAGCCCACCGGGCTCCTTCTGTCTATGGGATTTCCCAGGCAAGAATACTGGAGTGAGTTGCCATTTCCTTCTCCAGGGGATCTTCTCGACCCAGGGATTGAACCCGCATCTCCCAGGGAAGCCCTGGGTGCAGGTACGGGTCTCTTTAAAATGGCAGAGCTGCAGTAATCTGCTGATCTATAATAGATATCCCAGTCACTCAACAAAACCCAAACTACTCCCTGTTCAGAGTAGGGGGGTCTGTTGGTAGCCAGTCAGCAAAACAATTGTATTTTTATCTCTGATCTCCTTAGTGAAAGAATCCAAAGTACAAACTAAAAAATGGAGCCCAAGTCTAATTCATAAGTCCAGAAGGTTCTGCATAATTAACTCTGAGGATCTTTGAGATCCCAGAGGATGTTTGTGCTCAAGCAAGAAGGGGAGTGGCATCAACAACCTCTTGGCCCTTTGGAAGATTAGTTGGCCAGCCAACTGCCCTCAAACTACCATGGGTAAACATTCGTTTGCTCATCACCCCTGGGCACAAGAGGGCACAGCAGTGCAGGGGCCAGGGCCCCAAACCCCAGACCCATTTCAAGACTCCAGTGCCTCTGGTCCAGAGTGGAGAAATGCTGCAATGCGTCGTCATTCCCAGGGTGTGGTCTGTTTTCTGGACACCGTGCCAGCGACTCCTGCTGGGAGCCATCCAGGCCACGGGGATGGGTGGCCGTCTGACGAAATGACTCACACCCAGGCCGACAGGTTGGAAAGGCTGGCGAGAATAAAAAGTGGGAGCGGGAAGCAGCTCCACAGGGAAGAATTCAGAACACCCTGTGACCCATTTAAACCCAAACCCTCTCGTGATCATCATCAAAACCTAGGTTTTCAGGGTGGACACTCCCCCACTGACAATAACAGTTCTTTCTCTGCAGACCCCAAGCTGGTGAGGAGCCCTGGAACTCTGCCTGTTGTCAGGGTTCTAGACTGGAAAGATACCCGCTTGAAAGACTGCAAGAGAGACTTTCCCGGTGGTCCAGTGCTTAAGACTCCACACTTCCACTGCAGGCAGGCGCGGGTTCAGTCCCTGGTCAGGGAACTAAGATTCCACATGCTACTTGGTGTGAACAAAAAAAAGAAAAAGAAATAAACAGACTTAAAAACAACAGAGAAATCCATGAAGCGGACCGTGTACCTGCAGCCAGCCCTGCCTGGTATCCTGCAACTCCCTTGGAACCCCTCTTAGCACCATCTCACACCAGGCCACCTGGCTGTGCCCTATGAAACATGGCTGGCCGCCAGCATCCTAGTAGCCTTGTGGCCATGAACAGTGTAGTTACCTTAGCTCAGGGGCCAGGTTCCGCACTCTGCACTTCACACCTGAATTCACTAAGTCACCTTGAGAAGCCTGGTTTCACATTTTTATCTAAGACACCAGAAAGGTCTCGGACCCACTGGCAATCCCCACATCGTCACCATGACGTATTCGGGGAAGGGCCCTGTGTCTTGCTTCTTTTCACCCCAAAAAGGAAACCAAGAAACAAGAGGTAGCTAGAGATCAAGGCAAAAACCCATCTCTGAGCAGCCACCAAGTCACCACAAATAAAAACGTCTCATATGCCACTGCTGGTCTTCCAAACATGAATGACATTTGTATTGGCTCCTTTTATATGTTTCTAAGTGTGCGGGTGATCTGGAAGGCACTTTCCCATGTATTAACAGCAATGTGCCTGAACAGTCATTCTCCCTGGGGAGTGTGTCCGAAGATAGTGGCAACCCAACTGTGCTTCTTCAGGCATCCACACAGCCCCAGGCAGGTCCCCGACCCAGAGAAGCCCACTTATCTTGGGAGGGAGGACCGTCTTCCATGGAACTACACCAGGGTGACCTCCACCATCAAGATCCTTAATGCACCAGGCTGGCGAGGACAAGTCTCCGTGTCAGTTCGGACAGCTCACACACCACTGACCCTGCCGTTTCAGGCTCGGCTTGAGTTGCAGCTCAGGCACCAGTGAGGTTTGGGCCCGTGCCCAATCCTGACACTGATAACATTCCTCGCAGCTGCCGCACCGGAACAGAAAAGGTAAAAGATTCCTCCCCCCGATGTGTGAACTAGTGGAGAAAAGCAGGGGGGGCCCGGGGAGAAAACAAAAGGGAAAAGGAGATGTTTCCTGCAACTCCCTTGGAGCCCCTCTTAGCACCACCATCTCCACTTCAGTTCCAACATCACAAAAGACAGACACTCAAGCTTCCCAGGCCCTGGGTATCCTCAAAGCAGGAATTTCCCCTGGAGGTGGAGGCCAGGGAGGCAGCATTTAACTCTCTCCCCATCACCACTGGAGTTCCCACTGGGCACTCGGAGGGAGGAATCCATTCATCCCAGGTTCCACTACTAATGCCAGCATGCTCGTCTGCCTGCTTCCCAGAGTTGTGTATTCGTTTCAAGTAAAATGAATTCACAATGTCTGCTTGGATTTTTCCATCTTCTGGCCTCTTGCAGCAAACAAGGCAGTGAGGCACAGTTGAGAGAAGTGAAAGGACACTGGATTCCAGAAGGCTGAGGCTAAGAGGCCACCTCAGGCAAGTTTCCATCGTAAGTCCCTCACTTTGCGAAGTGAAAGGAATAACAAAGTCCACGTGGTGTATGAGTCCATTTATATATGTCTAGAACAGGCAAACCCACAGAGACAAAAATACAGTAGTAGTTGCCTAGGACTGGGAGGAATTGGGGGAAATGGACAGTGGCTGCTTTTTTGATAAAAAAAAAATGTTTAGCCACCGCAAACATAGGGCTTCCATCCTCCTCTGGATTAGTCAACTTCAAATGTTGTCTCTTGGATTAGAAGTAAAGATAATCTGGAAGGTCCTTAGGAAGTATCTAGGTAAACTATTCACCTGCTTGAGATTGAGACTCAGCCTGCTGGCACAGGAGTAACAACGTTATCTACTCTAAAATATCACAAGGATTCAATTTCAAGAAGGAGGTAAGGAGCTTATTAGCACAGCACCCAGGACGTGGTAGACACTCCATAGAATGCTCCTGTGTTGTGTACGCTCCCACAGGAAGCCTCAGAGAAAAAGGCCTGGTTCTAGAGAGAAGGACTGGCTGCTATCTTTGCCTGAACCCTGTTTCTTTTTTTTTTTTTTTTCCCAGCATTCTTTCCTCACCTTTAATATTAAGACTTTGACCAGCTTAAAAAACAGTAACTGCCAAAGTTTGGGAGCTCTATGAGAGCTGTACCTGCAATGCCATGTCCTCAAAATATGCCGCGTAACTATTCCTGCAGGGTCCTCCTTTGCCAAAAGGTCTTGCCCCTATTCAGCGGATGGGCCACGGCAAACAGCACAGGGGCGATGCCCAGGATCACGCTGGCTTCTCCAGGAGGAGGTGTCATGACCAGTTCTTAGCTCCAAATAGGCTAACCCCTTATGATCTCCTTTACAAGGGAAAGGAGAAAAACTAATGAAGAGCATCTAGTAGACACCAAAAGGCTAAGATCAATCTTCACATCACCTGTTGAATGCAAACTTCAGTAAATGTTTTAAAAACCAACTCCGGCTAATCCACCCTAGGAAATCTTAACACCAGTCAGTCATTTGATCCAATGGGAGCCAACATCTGCTTATATGATCTTTCCTTCCTCGCCTCACTGATTCGTCCAGAAACTAGACCAATTGACCCCGACAGGCCAATTAGAATCCTGTCCCAGAAACGGGTCTGAGTCAAGTTAGGGCAAGAGCCCCCACAAGCCTCCAACTAAGGATGAAAGCCTGTGACACCACCCACCCTCCAGGCCATCCTACCAAAGCTCTGCAGCAGGAGGAAACGGAGACTCGAGGGTAGATGTCCCCTCATGGGACAGGCTCTCAGCCGACCCGTCAGCAAGCTCTCCCTCTGCCATCCCCACAAGTTAGTGATGGCAGTCAAAGAACTCCCCTCCTCCTTGTTTAGCCTTGTTCAGGTTGGGTTTCCCATACCTGTCACTACAGAGCTCCATTAAAGGAGGTTTGGTTTTTTTTAATGTTTTAAAGAAAGGGGGAGATGAATTAACTTTGCTCTCATACACAGGGTAATAATGAATGGTGCCAGAAACCTTGGCTGGCCCATCTAGCTCCAAAGTGGTGGCTGGTCGACTCCCCTACACTATACCAACCACCCCTACTAAAATCCTCTGCCCTGAATAGGACCACAGGGCATTTGGTAAGGCCCTCTGTTGGCCCTTATAATTTTCACGGAGGTTGTCTCCAAAACACACATGTGCTCACTCAAGTCACCAGCAACACAGAAGGCTCCCACTCCCAGGTAACTGCCAAAATGATTAAACGTGGACTTCTCCCGGCCTGTGTGTTTGTGAGAACATTGTGTGTGTATGCGTATGTGTGTGTGTCCCATCCCACACACCCCACACAGTACTGCTCTATTACTAGACATGATGGAACACAGGGCTTCTACACTGTAGAAATGAATATCAAAAAACAAGGAAGACAGCTGCAGAATTTGTGCTTAAAACCCACAGTGGGGAGTTAGCAAATGGAGCTCCCCAGCACAAAAGGCTCCATCAGTGTTTCTTCCACTAACATTCTCTGGTAGGTGGTTGAGCCCTTGCAGATCTCAGCATCAACCAGTGGGCATGGGAAAAGGTGAAGGGGATGCCCTGAGTGAACGCACTATGTGCCCAGTGGGCACACAATCCCTCAACATGCAGAAGACCAGATGGGTCTAGTTCAAACATGCCCCAATTTCATTTCTGAATCATGTCTGGGTGTTTGTGGCTGTTTGCATGGCCCCAGCACATCCTTCTGGAAGGTTTCTTTGACTTAGGCCAGCAGGAAGAAACAGGCTTCTGTTACAGACACTCTGCTCCCTCTGAGTAGACACACCACCGTACCCACCACACCCACCATCCGCCTCTGAGGGGTCCACCCCACCCTGGGTGCACATTCTCAGCCATGTGCCCAGCCCCTCCCTGCTGACTGGACCGGAGGCAGCATCTTCCCTAAGGACGGCTGAGGCTGGACAGTGGCCGTCAACAGCCACAGACACTCCAGCCAAGCCGGGGGCAGGGGGCCAAATTCACCCTCTTGGTCTTTTTAGGGGGTTTTGTTTCCTTAATGGGGAACTCAGAACAAACTGAGAGTCAAAGGTAAAGGGATCTAGAGCAGGAGACCATGAGGTGAAAGGGCTGAGATGAAGGGTGAACGTGGAAGTTAGGAAGATGATGGGGCCTCGGGCAGAGAGTATGAAGGTGCAGAGAGCAGGTGGCCCGCAGACAAGGGAGGTTAAGAGATGACACACAAAGATGAGAGAAGGGCTGAGTAAGATCTCGGTGTGGAGCAACTCCTGCCCTGCCCTTCAGCAGCCTGGGGTCAGGAACAGTCACCCACTCCCAGGCCTGCCAGAGCCAATGGCCAGCAGCCCCTCTCTAGCTGCTGAATTCTGGTCTGGGTCTACCGGAGGCCAAGCCACCATGTCAGTGTGTCTTCTTTTGGGTTCTCCAGTGCAGCCTTAAAATAAAGCCTGGAAGACGCATGGTAACCAAGCTGCATCCCTTGTTTCCCTAGCCCATTTCCTCCCCCCTGCTTTCCCAGAATCCTGGACCACTTGCAAGGGCTTCTGGGTAATCACCATTCAGGTGAGCTGCTTTTTACCCAAATAAACAATCCCCTGTCAACTATCAATAGTGAGAAAGAGCAGTATGGTACAGAGGGGCCTGAAGATTTCATGTACAAAAAAACTTGTTATATTTTGTTCAGAAAGAGAAGTTGGTGTAAGCTTCATTTTTTAAAGGGGAGTTAAGTCTAGACTGTTCTCACATGTGATAAGTGGTCTCCCAGGACTGTTATCTCCTCAGTAAGTTTAATAAGGCACTTAAGACAAAAAAAAGACTAACTTCCTGAAAGTGACTTCAGAGTTTAACTGAAATCCATGAAGTTATACTAAATACCATGGAGGAAGACATGTCCCCAGTTAGAGACTTCTAAAGGGTAGCAAGAGATGAAAGAGAAAAGAATTTGAGATGGCTAGTCCTCCAAAATTATAAGCTCTGTCCACTGACTCTATTTTCCATTTTACAATCACAGCAGAGGACACAGATCACTGAATCTCTAAGTTTCCAAGCTATAAAGAACCAAAAAACCCTCATCATACATAACCCCTATTTTTCTTTTTTAAAACCTATGAAATAAAACATGCCAAGACTTGCCCAGGGTCACACGGCAAGTTTCTGACAGAAGTAACACAAGGACTCAGGCTCCCTGGGTCGGAGCCCAGGACTCATTCCTTTCTGCCCTGGAATTTAACTTTCAACACATTGAAAGTTTCTGTGAAATCTAAACATAATTACATCAAAAGCCTAGCACTACTTATGAAATCTAACAGAAAAAATATATTGCTTCTCAGAAGCTTCACAAGAGAGCCTTGGCAACAGAGAAAAATTATGGTTGAGTATTTCTGGGGGGAAAAGAGGTACAAAGAGGTTTGTGGATAATAAAATCACTTCCAACCCAAACTGACCCACATTTAGAAGTCCAGATCCAATTAATCTGACATCAGTCAATTCTGTGCTACAGTACAAGCATTTGAAAATTTACTTTGGGCTGAGTATTACCAGAAAACCCTTGCTGCCAGTGGTCTGCAGTTCATTTCTTTGTATGACAACCTCAACACCCAGAACTCCAGTCCTTCTGGAGCCCATCCTACAGGCTCATTGCTGGTAGATTTAGTTCAAGGTCCTCAAAGTATATATCATTGTCCAATTCACGTAATATGTTAATAACCGTGGGCTATTATGTTGATTTATTCAAAACCGCTCACAGCAGAAGTGCATTCTCTTTGGGCCGTTCTTCCACTTCCGTATGTTCAAATGCATCACATTTACAGTAAGGTTAATGCGAGGTGCCCGTTCTTCCCAACACAACACAGAAGAACGGGAGTACATTAAATGCTCAAATATCACCTTCTGATGAAGCCTCTGTAGTCATTGCTCCCATTCATGCTGAAGCCCAACCCTTCCAATGGGGTGACGGGCTAAGACAGGAATGCAGACTTATTTTTGACAGTGCTCATGGAGAAGAAGCTTTGCACAGCAGCCCAGACTCTTCATCTATCAACACAAACACCTCCCTTTAATGGTCAAAAACAAGGTGATAACATGGAATTGCAGAATCTTCATTAATAGAATCCCGCAGAATTGGTCCACGTGATCTTTTAAGTGTTGATCTTTGGCCAATCTTGTCTCATGATTGATCTGCATTTACTCTTTCAGTATGGCTTAAAACTCTGGTCCACACAAATCCTACACCTGTATGTGATCAAAAGTGGGTTCGAAAGCTTCTTACGCAGCATTCTTTCTAATCAAATTACAAACAAACAGGCATAGCTTCTCCATCCTAAGGCTCGCATTGTTCCTCCATGTTTACATTTCTGAAATTTAGATGCATGTGACAGGCAGATCAATTTTAACATAGCAGTGCTTCTTCACTGCCTGAAAATGTGTTATTAAAGGCAAATCTTACAACTCATGGTGTATTCAATTTAGAAGACACGGTACTGCAAACAGTCATTCTCATGCATTTCTCTGGCAAGTGCTTGCCTTCATGCACCTACCTAAGCCAAATAATAAGAATTGGAATAGCTATATACTGAGGCAAAAGACCTGCTTGCAAAGCCCTCCAAGTATTAGCAGCACCCTCCTCCTAAACATTGGGTGAAGCAACATATCCTGTTTGAGAAGCTGTTTCTCCATCAGCCACCTGACTCACAGCACCTCTCATTCCTGACTACAATCCATGTGGGAGGCAGTCATTATTTCCCTCACTTTACTGATAAGGAAACAGATTGGGAACTTTCCAAGCTGACACAGCGAGGAGGCAGCTAATCAAGGTGAAAACCAACGCATGTCCATCTCCACATCTCCCTGGGGGTCCAATGTGACTCCAGTGTGGAGTCTTCCACACTCCCAATGCAGGGGGCCCGGGTTCCATCCCTGGTTAGGGAAATAGATCCCACATGCCATAACTAAAGAGCCCGCATACCATAACTAACACCCAATGCAGCTAAATAAAAATAAATTTAGAAAAGGGAAAAATACAAAGTGTGTCCATCTCCAAAGCCAGTGCTCTTAACCACTAGGCTCCACAGCCTTGCCCCTTCAGAAGCCAGGGTTATCCTCTTTCTTTATAGACGAATAAACTGAGGCTCCATGTTAAGCCATCAATGCAAAGATAATATAACTGCAGGTGGAGAGGCCAGGTAGTGGGAGCCAGGCATTGTGTGAGTCTGGAAGCAGGAAATACTTTTTCCAATGTACTAGGCAAGAAATAAAGGATGGTCCCAAATGGTAGCCTTAAGGTGATTAATAAATGAGATGTGTGTCCTTTACTCCGCACACCGTTGAGTAGTTGGGACAGTTTCCATTTCTATGAATGGATCTATGGGTATCTTCTCATGACTCTGCCCTTGACCCCACCCAAAATGTTTCCCAACTGTTTGGATATTACATTCCATACTTCTAAACAAGAGGCTACTTTCCCCACATTCAAACAGGCCTCCTGCCAACCCATGAGGTTGCTGGCCTGGTAAACAGCACTCACACCAGCCACACTAACCACCTGCCTTCTGCTGGGTTCCAGAAAGAGTAGCCGGTACCGGAGTGGACACAGCCTCTGGGAGTTGGAGCCCTGCCTGACCCAACTTCCTGGTTTGTGAGTTCAATGAGAGGCAGGTCAGGGAACCTGGCTACACCCACTGGGATGGCCAGAAAGTCCGTGTGGGTTTTTCTGTGACATTGTACCGAAAACCCAAATGAACTTCCTGGCCTATCCAATACTCTCCTCTCTCTAGAATGGGGATAACCCATTCACCGTTCACTCAAAGCCTTCTCGTCACTGAATGAATATGCGGTGAAACATGAAGACAGAACATTATTTAGATCAACAGTTATTAGAGGTAACAATAGCAATAAACAAGTTTAATTGCACAGCCTACTACTCAACACATTCTGCCTAGATACTTATTTATACTTCAGCTGAAAATCTAGGGGCCTGCCTAGAGAGGGGACGAAATTTCACTTGAAGGAATGACAGAATATTTTCCCAGGCCCTCAGCTGCTTCATTAATGCTTGCCTTATTTGGGGAAAAAGAAAAACTGGCTGAAGCATCCGTGGTAGTTTTATATGCCGTGAACTGGCAATGTTTTGGAACAAAAAACAACTTTTGCACTAGGGTACTTATGGCATCATTATCGCATTTTCCAAGCCTGGCTGCCGAGCTGCCAGGGAGAGAAGGAAGGAGCTGGAGAACAGTAGTACCTTCACCAGCAGCAGGCCTAAAACAAGGGGGCTTTAGAGTAAATCTTGGTCCGTGTGCACATTTATGGTGAAATAACCCACGTGCATTTACCTTATAAAAGTGTTACAGGTAGGCATACTTATGTAATTTATTTAATGTTCTTTAACATCCATGCTTACTTGGGTTTCATACAATTTATTAAGTTTTCAGTCTGACCTGCAAAAATGGGAAAAATAAAAGCAGATGTGAACGGACTCCCCTGTTTAAATGTTCACCAACCTCCTGCAAAGCCTAGATCCAGCTAGGAAATACCTCGGCTACCACCATTTAGAGCCTGTCCTGGCCAGGGCCCTCCCTTCCACCCAGGGGAAGCCTAACTTTAAAAGGTACAAGGGTCTCTGCAGCTGAGGCGAAGAATAAAATTCTCCAGCTCGGAAGCCTGGTAAACATCCCAAAGGAAAGGGTTCCCATTCAGGAGATGAAAAGCAAGATGGTGGAGGCCCAGCCAGATCCAGCCAGTCCTTAGCAATCTCCCCACCTCTTCCTTCCGCCCAGGAGCCCCCTAGACTTGTCTACGTTAGAATCCCACAGCCTTTCAGGAACTTTCTTAAACCTGCGTGGGTGAAACATAATCCACCCATCCAAAAAAATACATATAACACACTTGGACATGCATGCACACACATCCATGAGTGTGCACAGATATGAACACACACACACACACACACACACACACACACACACACACACACACACACACACACACACACACACACACACTCTTCCGCTCTGTCTCATCTTCCTGCACTTGGCCCTTTGGTTTAATATTTACCAAATCTCTTGGCATGTTTCCCTTTCTGCTAAATAAAAACCCTTTCACTGCTCTTTTCTTGGCCCCTTTTTCTTTCTCCAGCCTCTGACTCCTTGGGACAGGCTCAGAATCAGCCAACTGGGGGGTCTCAAGAGAAGCTAGCCAGGAGGAAAGGACGGATTAGGAGGAAGCAGCAGCAGATTCAATTCAACAGCTTCAGGTAATAAAATCAAAATACTGTCACACCTGGGGTCATTTCCTTCCGCTCGCAGGGTCCACCTAGGGTCCGTCCACCCAGGCTCCCATCCCCTCCGCTCTCTCCCCCTTGATCCCTCGTTCCCTCCAGCGAGAGCAGGGAGAGCCAGGGCCGTATCACAGGCCATCTCAGCCCATTCACCAACACAGACGGCTCTGTAAAATGTCACTGCTTCATTGTCTAAGAAACTGGGAGGAAACAAGGAGTATGTTTTTGGCCCAGCATAAAAGCAGCCCAAGAGTTTGGTTTGCGGCCCTGAAGCCAATGACTGTCAAAGGGGAAGTTTATTAGTAAACATAAGCATTAGCCTGTCATCAGAGAGTCTTTCTCTCTAGGGTCAAATTTACATCTCCAAATAATACCACCCCAAGAACAGAAGACATGGAGACAATGAGGGGGGAGGCGGAGTTGAGGGGGGAATTGGTTCCGGGAGCTAAGAGCTATTTCTTGAAGCTGGGTTGAAGCAGCCTATCCCCAGAGAGATGGCAGGAAGTGTGTGACTTAATAACAGAAACACTGTCCTAACTGTGAGCATGGGGGTCAGCTAGGGGAGAGAAGACGGGAATGCAGAGTTCCCAGGTCCAGAGTTCATTCAGCATTGTCTTCCCTGATGTAAAATGAGAAAAATGAGAAATTTTACGCATAGTTCCCCCAAATTATTCATGGTATATGTGTGTCTATAAACACACACACACACACACACACACATTCATCCCCCTCCTCCCCACCTCTGTTCTTAGTATTTAAGAAGAAGCATCACATCCAATTTATTAGTCAATCTTGGGTAGTAAAGAGCTCAAAATGAAACCCCATCTATTTATGAAGACCTCAGGGTGTCCCTTGGGTCACAGACCCCAGGGGAATTGTAACAGACCACAAGGTCCTGATCTCCTGTCTTGGTTCAACCCGTTCCCCAGCTTATACAACTCAGTTGCTATTAAAATACCTAATGGGCCCTTAATTGGGTGGATTTTTTTTTTTTTTTACCCTAGGCGGTATACACTAAATAATCTGGTCTGGAAAGACTAAACTTCACTATTATCTGTGACCCTCTCACTTGCCACACACCTCTCCCCCGCCAAAGTGGAGGGAAACAAAAAGAAAATAAAAATGCACTAGGGCCATAAAAGAACCACACAAGAAAGAAATGTGACCAAAGGCAGTAAAAGAAACCCCTAACATCAGGAAAATGTTAACTTATATTCCTACCGGGTGATACCTGGCTTGGAGGGAAATGTGACGTGGTCCACTTTCACGTGGCTCACGTGGATGCATTTTGTGGGCACAGGGGGACACAGAGAGAGGAACTAACTAAGGAGCTTCCAGTCTTGGCGCGAGGCAGCCAGTTTCAAGATGGCATGGCAAGAGTGAGTGGAGGTTGGGCAGAGAAGGTAGGAGGGTTTGAGGAGGGTCAACTGAAGGTGCCTCTGGAGTTCAACAGCGGAGGAGGCAATAAAGGACTCACTGGATGGCTGAGGGTCAGTCATCTCATAAGATTCGTTTCTTCCACAGGAGAAACGTTTCTCCTGAACAGTGTGTCCAAACTCTTTCAGCCCTAAGTTTAACCTTTCCCTCCCCATACCCTCCCCCTAACCCCAGCGGAAGTTTTGTAAGATGAGTCTCCTGCCCTTTGTTAACAGCAAAACAAATAGATACACAATGATGATATTTGCCCCTTTCCTCCTATTTCTTCATGTCATGCTTCCACGCACTTCTCTGCACGTCTCGGTCACCAGGGATTCTTCTAGAAACATCGTCCAGCTATTGGGTAGGCAGAGACTGAAAATATGGGGACTCTCAAACAGGCAGGTAGTGCCGACTTTTAACTCTTCACCTGCTCTTGTGTCCACCGGCTGACGAACTGGGAATTCCCTTTGTCAGGATAAAGCTCAGAATGGAGACTGTACCGTGCTGGGAGAGAACCCATAACTGTCAGAGGGGGACAAAGAAGAAAAGGCGGGCTCTTAACTCACTACCCTCTCATCTCAATGGAAGAGGCAATTTCCTAGGTAACACAGTCTTTTCTCTCTTCCAAAGTCTTGTCCGCAAAAGACCACAGGAAAGATTTATGATTTAGATGTTTCAAATTAGTGCCTGCAACAATGATTACAAACACGCTCACGAATACCTCGACGGACGGCGAAAGTGGAGACTGAAGTTTTACAAGTCATCGCAGAAGTTACGTCCATCCTTAATTGAAGCAAGTATGTCCAGAAAGCGGCAGTTTGTCCTAGTCAGCATCCCAGGTAAAGACACTGGATCTCGGAACACACTCCATCCAGGAGGGGCAGGTGGAATTGCCATCATCACTGTGCTCTTTTTGGAAGGAATGGAGAAACACAACCCACTCCCCCACCCGCCACAGCAACTGGAAGACATGCCATCAGTTTACCCCAAAAGTCAAGTGACTGCCAGCTGAAAGAAGTTTAAACTTCTTGAGGATTTAACTTACCTGGAAGGGGGATGCCCTTAGATCCCTGAATAGTGGACAAAGAAAGAGGGTAAATATACACATGAAGTTTGACGATGGATTTCCAACATCTCTGGAATCTGTGACATCATCAAAGAGAGCTTACTCAACGACCACCCTCAAGACTTCATGGTTCCCAATTGAGCAATGGGAGATCTCTCCTGGATGTGAACTGTGATGAGGCTCAGTGAGGCCAGGGCTCCCCATGGCAGCTACAAACTACTGTTCACGCAGCGGCTGGCCGTTCCACACAACCCCTCACTCAAACCAGGGTGGCAAAGTCCACCCGTTCCCCGTGGTGCCTTAGGGAAGCACCCTCCTTCCAGCACCCTGTCCCCTGGGTTATTTTGAGCACGATCACGGTGTACCAATTTACGCTTCCGCATCTAGAAACACAGTCTTCTGGGAAAAACAGGCTCTTTTCGGTGTGGCCAGGGAGTTTGGCCACAGCTTGTAATTTTGGCTAAGGAAGTGATTTCCTGTCTGACAGGAAGCGGGAGCCAGGGCTGACTTTAGCTGCTACAAACCTCTGGCTTAAAAGTTAAAAAGGAGAGAAAGGCAACCACTTCCACTTATCAGGGAGTCAGAATCCGAGTCTTCCAAGAACATGAACTTCTCCCTTGACCCCTATTTATTAAAACAAGTTTATCTAACAAACAACCCCAGTGCCTTCTGTCCCGAAAAAGTAAAGCTTGGTCTCTGCCTTTGTAACAACACAGTCCTTTTAAAACTTCTAAGGACATAATTACCAGTTGAGTTTTGAACTTTGCCCAGATAAAGGCTGATATACCAGGCTTTGCTGTTTGTTTCTCTAATCAACTAAATTCAAGTGTGAATAGAAATCTGGACTTTTCTTGTACCAAGTTCTCTAAGATATAGTTACTTTTCCCCCTTTCTTTATCACTAACTTTATCCTTATGGGTAGCAGAATACGTTTTCTTTAATAAAATTCCAATCACTTGATTTTTATTCCATCGAGGCATTTTTAAGAGCAACAAACACCCATAGGACACTAAAATTCAAATTGTTAAAAATCTACACTGTCATATCCACTGGAGGCAGGTAACTTACAGGTCAGCTATCTTTAAAAATTGATAATATGAAAGGCTAACATTCAAATTTTAAAGGAAAACACCCTATTGTCCCTACACACACACACACACACACACCTACCTGTACCCAGATCAGCTATCTTTAAAAATTGATAATATAAAAGCCTAACATTCAAATTTAAAAGGAAAACACCCTATTCTCCCTACACACACACACACACACACACACACCCCTGTATCCAGGATCATGGACTTGAGTGGCAGATGATTATGAAAGAAACAACCCACACTCTTCCTACCGCTTACCAACATGTTTAACAGTTTCTAAATAAAAATGTGATTTTCTGCCTTTTTTTCTTCCTTCTCAAAGCAATTTCCCAGCCAGCCTCGGGCAGTAAACAGTTAATATTCCACTCTCCCCTGCTGCCTTGAAAACCAAGGAAACAATTGAGACATTGTCCAGTGAACAAGACTCCCAGGGACTGACATTTTTGTTTATGAACCAGTTCTCAGCCTGTCAATTTCCACTAGGCTGCCTGACCCGCACCAATACGGTCCACCGTGAGCTGAAAGGGCTCCGCTTCATTTATTTTATTAAAGCTTCGGTGTCTGTTTTTGATTCAAACTCCAAACCTCCCCACCCCCGCCTTTTCCCCAGAAAGTTGCCTCCTAACTCAGAGGCTGTGTTGCAATTCCTTCTTAGGACACGTTGCCAAGAAAAGTAACAAAATATTTTCGAATACCAATGTTTGCATGGTTTTGCCAAAAAGGGTGGGGATATGGGGGTTGGGGGCGGGGGGGGGTGGGGGTGACCCTGAACACGTCGCCGGCCCAACCTTGAAAGCCTCGTGTTTTTACAGAGTCTTGAAAACATTCCACTGAAACGTGTCCATAGGAGTGGATACCTACGGTGACCTAACATGCAAACTCTGGTGCTTGGAAAACATTTAAAAATCCACAGATATGTCTGCAAAACCCAAACTTCAGGTTCAGAAACCAAAAGGGTACATCAATATTTTCCTCCCAACTGATGCCACTGCCTGAGTAACTGGACCAACCCCAGCCCTGGAGCTCCCTCCTTGTCCCTGCTCCCCAGTCCTCTCCATTCTCCAATGATCACCCCAATACTCCTCCGTCTGGGTGTGTGTAGGGGGGAGCTGCACAACCGTTACTCTGGGGCTCTGCTCCTGACACTTTATCTCCATGAAAAGCACATAGGGCAGCAACCATTTCCTGTTTGCAGAGTGAGTGTGAACCAAATCTCACACGGTGCAGCAGCAACGGAACTCGAAAGCATATGGCATTGTGTCGGGATTTACTACAGAATAAAGAGAGCAAAGCTCTCCCGCTGCTTCATATCAAATCCTGTCACTCTGCGCCTGGAGGTCTCTCCCTTTCCCACTGGCCCAAGCCCATCTCTTTCCGTGGAGGTACCACACACACACGCACACAAGCAGTCCCAGACCTAAAACCTGGAACTTTTACAAGGAACAGGATACTTGAGAACTTGAAAAGTCTCATGGAGCCACCTCCATCAACCCTCCTAGATTACTCCTCTTTTTTTTTTTTTTTTTTTTGGATACTCCTCTTTTTACAAGCTGACCAGGAAGCCAGAGGACCAGGCTGGGCTACCAGCTGTCCCCGAGTGAAGTCCACGGTGAAGTCTGTATTGCCCTCAATCCACAGGCACCCCGCCCAAACTCTGCATCTAAAACCACATTTTCCAACTAACCATCTATATACTGTTCTTTTCCTTCTCACCCTCTCCAAAAACAGCGTTTGGCTACCTGCCCATTGCGATTCTTTGTTTAGAATTGAGGATTCCCCACCCCCTTTTCATCTCTGCTCTAAAGGGCCTCTTCAGACCCTTTCAAAGCCTCCTCAGCCTCCCCAAGCTCCGGTCATCAGACACTGAAATAAATGGTGATACTTTTATGGCATATTTGAATGTAACAGGCCATTCTCTCCCGATTGGAAAAAGGAAGCCTGTGGGGCAGTCGCAGGTTATTACCGAGCCAAGTTTGAAAGACAGACTCCCTAAGGGCCAAAGGTAAGATTGTAACATTTATGACCACCATGTTCTTACCCACTTTTAAGGCCCTAATGAACCAGCCTAGGGCACAGGCAAGGCATTAACTCCTTCCTGCCAGAAGCTTCCATTTGCCCTGCAGGGTGAGCATCGCAGCTCTAGAACCTTCCACCGTTCAGATCTTAGCTGGGGCACCATCTTCTCAGGCCTTCCCTGATCACCCCATCCAAAACAGCCCCAGCCCATGGTCCATTCGGTTTGTCTTCTCCGTGGCTCCTACCATGATCTTAAATGATTTTGCTCGGTCTCAGTTGGAAGAAGAGCAATGAATAAGAGCTTGGCCATCTCCCAGACTAATATTTCAATGGTCTGACTTTCTATGAAGAAGCCACTTCCTTCCTTTCCGGGCTTCAGTTTCTTCATCTGTAAAATGGGTATACAATGATGATGCTGATAAAAATACCTATGTGCTCTCCAAGTGGTTGTTAAAGATCGAATAATACATGTAGAATCTGGGCATAATATAAATGCTCAAAATATTGTTATTACATTAATATTATGTATTAACTCATCTTTTTCATATCATTTATTTACTGGTTTCGGTCTCTATGCTGTCCCCATCCATCCTGCCCATAGAACAGAAGCACCATGAGAACAAGAATTTTTTCCTGCCCACTGACATAGTTCTAGCCTGCCTCCTTACCAGTCATCACTAAACATTTATTGGAGGTTGGCAGAGAGAAAAACAATAGGGGAGGGGGGAAGGCAAATGTCTGGTTTTTCAGCTTGGGCAGTCAGTAACCACTCTAATGATCATTACCTACTCATAGTAACCTTCGTCAACTGACATAAAGGGGCAAAGACAAGAAGATTTCATTGGTTAGGAGGTCTGTGGTCTTCAGATATACTGAGACAGGACAACATTTCCATCCTGGCCTCCTGGCTTTCTCCCACTTCCTGGAGGAAGAAGAGTCAGGGGGATATTTGAAAGGGCCTCTCTGCAGAGCCCAACACAGGGGCCAGGTCCTGGACTCAACCAGGCGTCCTCCCCTGGCTTGCCCATCTCAAGTGACGATGATTTTCCAAGTGGTAAATGAATCATGTCAGACCAAAAGCCATTTTAAAAGTACATTTTGTTAAAAAAAAAAAAAAAAAAAAAAGGTACTACAGCACATTTCATTTATTAATTATGCTATGGATTAGGGATCAAAGTGGTAGAAATCTCAGTGTACTCAAAATAAATGGCTTTTGTGGTTACCTAAATCCTCAGAGTCCCCTGGAATGTAATTCCTTAGGCAAAAACAGCTTCCCAGACTCCCTGCCTCCCCGCCCCCGCCCCCCCCAATAATACAGAGGAGGGTGATTACTCAGCATCAGACCTGCATGATGCAATGATTTGGGCTTTTAACACGTTAGTTCTATGAAACGTGGGACTCTTCCTTTTAAACTGCCCTCCTAGTAATGGGATTTTAGTTTCTAATATCGAATCTCAAACCCTTCCCCTTTTCCTTTCTGTCTTCCACAATCACCCACTCTTTCTTTCCAATTAGATTCAAACTGAAAATAATCCATAAAGAGGTTGGAACTCAAACAAATTCCAACTAACTTTCAAGAAGGCAATGGGGTGTAGTATTAAGCACACAAGCTCTGTGGTCAGAAAGATCTGGATTTGAATGTTGACTCTGCCATTTACCTCATAAATTTTACTTCTTTAAGCTTCGGGTTTTTATCTTTAAATAGGGATAAAATCACCTACTTCAAGAAGGGCTGTTGGGAAGATTGAGGAGGTAAAATAAAGAAAGCTCCTGTCCGGGCACCAGTACTTCATCAATATATGACCAAGAGTTATTTATTAGCCTCGTACTTCCTTATTTTCCAGATATGGGTCCTGGCCACAGTTTCTTCATCTTGCCCCTAAGTGAGCTGTTTTAATCGTATTTGAAGTCAGGTTTAAAAATCAATCCTCTCACTTAGATTCCTACCAAAGGAAAGTTATCTCCTCAGATGTGGCGGTAACAGAGCAGACACCCAATCAAAATCATCGTTCCAGCACCAACTGCTGACAGACTCAGAGCTCCTTAAAGCAGGCACAAAAGGAAAGCACAGAAGGAAAGATAACAAACTTGAGTGCACTAAAATCTGAAACTTCATTATTTAAAAACCAATTAGGCAGTTTTAAAACACCATGAACTGGGATAAAGTACAGTCATCCCCCGCTATGCATGGGACTTTGGTTCCAGGACACACACACACACACACACACACACACACACACACACACACACACACACACAGAGCCACACACATGGATGCTCAAATCCCTTACAAGAAATGGCACAGTATTTACATATAACCTACACACATCCTCACTATATTTTAAATCACCTCGATTAACCTTGTGTTTATAGCACCTAAACATAAGTAGATGCTATGTAAATAGTTGCTTCCAAGCAGCAAACTGAAGTTTTGCTTTTTGGAACTTTCTGGATTCCACCCCTTCCCCCAAATATTTTCAATCCATGGTTGGTTGAATTCACAGATGCAGAACCTACAAGTATGCAGGGTTGACTATATTTCCAACACATAATCAAGTCTCCAACATATATAAAGAGCTCCTATAAATCAATAAGGAAAAACTGATTCTTTTAAATGAGCAGAAGATTAAATCAGGCAAGCCACAATGGAGACAACAAATGACAAGACTGTCAACCTCAGGGCTCAAAGAAATACAAATTAAAACAGGTAACATGTCACTGCACACTAATCAGATTGGCAAAATTTTTAAGTCTGACAAGTATTGGTGAGATTCGGGGAAAGAAAGTGCTTTTACAGGTGATGAAAGTACTAACTGATTCAGTCACTTCAAAGAGCATGATGATACCTTGTGAATTACAACTGAACATCAGCATCTTATGTTCCACCAATGACTCTACACAGTATAAACCTCAGAGAAACACTCACTCGTGTGCCTTCACACACCTACTCAAGAATGGTTACTGCAGCATAATCTGTAACCTTTAACACCTGTAAGCAATCCAAATAATTATTGATACAGAAATGGGAAAACTGTGGTATGCCTATACAGTGGAATATTACATAGCAGTTAAAATGGGTGAATTAGATTTAAGTGTACAACAAGGGTAAAATCCATAAAAATGTTGAATAAGAGAAGCTGGAGAATACTATGAAAAATGAAACCACTTACCTAAAATTTAAAATCTACTAGCATTAATTGGAATACATTTTGATCTACATACATATGTGCACAAAAGTGTGAAAACGTGGACTGCGAAGACATCAAATTATAACCGTAGTAGTTATGTATCTGGATGGAAGATCAGGGACTAGGGAGGGGAACAGAGGTTTGGCTTGGTTCTTTTAAACACGAGGGATAGGATTAATAATTGTTACTACAGATGGCAAGTACGTAAGTGTATTCTTATCTTATCCTTTTACACCATGAAAGAGTGAGTATACCTGGCACAAAATGGTTGATGGCCTGAGAAAAATACTCACAAAAGCCTTCCATCCAATGTAACTTACTAAACAGATGTGTAAGGTACCCTCAAGTTCAGGCACACACCCACCTTGTGTGAAGGAAGATTTTAATATAATTTGAATGAATAGAAGGCTCATCGTGATGCAACTCTCCTTTTGTGGGTTCTTTTCTTTTGCCATGAGTTCATTCTTTGTCCTCTTAAAAACCCACAGAGCCTCATTTCCTCATCAGCAATAAACAGCATCTCAAAGCACAACATGCCTCCAAGTTTCCTGAAGCAGCCACCAGCCCAGGCTGTGTCCCTGGTTGTATACCTGCTCCAGACAGAAGCAACATGGACATCTACAGATGAGAGCCCCAGTGCTGGAGTCAGACTCCCCACATTCAGATTCCAGCTGGCCACTCACCCACCACCTGTGTGACCTTGGACGGATCACCCCCCACCACTACCACTGAGTCTCAGTTTCCCCACCTGTAAAATGGGATAGAAACAGTCTCTAACTCACAAGGTGTTGTGGCGATTCAACCTGACAACCATACACATTACTGAGAACAGGAAATCAGTAAATGACTAAAACAGCAAAGTGACTGGAACTAGTAAGTGCTCAGTAAACCTCCAGCATTATCATGATCTTAAGCACATGTCTCCATTTCTCAATGCATCCATTTCTTAAGCAGCACAGTGAGGACTCTGGACCAAAAGAACTCCTTCCTGAGTCCCCTTCCAACATGCCAAGTCCACAAACAACTCTGAGATTAAAACAAAAATCAGGAACAGGATGGTGAGCATGAGAGAGAACAAGGCTCTTCTCTATAACTTGCAAGCCTGTTGGAGGTAAGGCCCCAAGACAGAGCTTGAGGAAAAATTCTCCAAGCCCCTCCCCTTGGCTTCAGTTCCAACCTCTGGAATCACACTCCTGCACCTAATAGGATTCCGACAATCCCCACCCTTGGCTCCAGATCCAGTAGATCCCATGTTGCCAATGAAACCTTTGGAGGAAATTCACACAGGCATACAGACACCAGAACACTTGGCCAAACCACCCCTGCTGGCCACCGCTGGAACCCAGCCCGCCTCCCCAGGCCAATGGCCCGCCCTCCCTCTCCCTGACACATGCCCTCCCCACCCACTCACTTATTCCACATGGATGTCCAAACACGCACTAGCTCAGCATATGTCCTTACTGCCTCGCAATGGCTTATATTTTTCATGCTCTAAAGCTTAACCATGAGATTGTTGGCTTGAGAGCTGTGATCACTTCAGGCCTGGACTCATTGAGTGAAGAATAAATCAGGATGAAAGTCATCACAGGTATGCACCGAAAACAAACTAAATAAACACGCAGTTGGTTTGTTTCTTTAAAACAAGCCTCCCTTTGAAAATAAAAGGTTAGATAGCATTAAAGTTATCATCCTCTTTAGACACATCTTGATTTTTTTTTTAATCAGGCAACTTTTTACTACAGGATGGCATGACAGGAGAAATGTGGACTTCACCCGCAAAGTCCATTTTTTTATAACTGTCAGAAATCAAGGTGTACTGCCAACATATGCAGGTGTGATGCCCCAAAAAGTGAGCTGAATCTGCAGCTCATGCATGGCCCACGTTATGTCCTGCAAGACCGACTGTTCATGGAGGGCAAGAAGAGCTCCTGGCTGCGGGAGGAACTGAGTGAAATTAATCAAGACGGCTGAGCCACAGCCCAGCTCCAAAGCCAAGGTTCATTTTCTTAGGCACATTCTCATTTCTGATTCAGATGAAAAATGTTGCTCTTTCCCATCGCTTTGGAAAAAATGTTTCAATGGTGAGTCAAAAGAATGTCCATCGTAATGGACATTTGATCGGGCTCTGACAGACCCAATAGAGGGCTCAGTTTCTGACACTCTTTCCCCAAAGTGGATTGCCTGAAGCAGAAGTGACAGCTGTGACACCTCGATCATCCTGTACTGCATCCTGCTTCACCCAGATATTAATCCATCAGCGTCTTCTTTCCCTTGGAGCTGTGATATAAGGCCTCAGAATCTCTCTTAACACAATGCTCCAAGCAGACACTACCCAGCCTCCACCTAGGTATGAACACTGCACTCTTCTCAGAGTCCCTGGAAAAACCATTTTTTTGGTCTTGTGGAATTGCAAGATCCTTTCTTGGTTCATATGTGATGTATAGGAAAATGGACAGAACAATTATAAATAGTAAAGTTGCAATAGTCAAACAGGAATAAACACCTGTATGCTCAGTATGTCAGTAATTATCCACGAAAAGAAAGCAGTGGTTCTAAAATAATGAGGTGATATGTAGAGGAGACCACTAGCACCTCCTTCTTCATGAGGGTTAAGATCACATTTTTACAACAAAAAGGACCGTGCTTCGTACTATTAATTAACTGGCTGTTCCTTAATTATCCCAAAGATCAGAAATAAGAGCACTTTAGGGCAAAGATGATTCTGTCAAGTAGGAGTCAGAAGAGAAAACTCTGTGAAACTAAAAATATGAAAACAGGAATTTCATGAAAATGCCTCAAGTTCATTTTCAAAATTCCCCATGACCACAGGAGCAAAGCATGGAAACTGCTTTCTTTTTTCCCACACAAGCCTCTCTCGAGAAATCGTTTGTGAGAGAAAACTGCGTATAACTCCCACAGGTGAGCACAAATCAACCCATTCTTAAAGAAGGCAAGTATGTTTCCTACATATGGGTCCCTGTTTACAAAGTAACAGAAGAGTCAGTTCATGCTCTAGCATGTTTAATTCAAAAGAATCAAAAATTGAAAACATGAAACATTGTTATAGTGTAAGGCTTGGACAACCATAGTGGTTAGAATTCCTTTGGTTGTAAGTGTCAGAAAACATCTCTAAATAGTTGGCTTCCAAATCGAAAGATTGGACTAGCTGGATGGAGAAGGAAATGGCAACCCACTCCAGTGTTCTCGCCTGGAGAATCCCAGGGACGGGGGAGCCTGGTGGGCTGCCGTCTATGGGGTCTCACAGAGTCGGACACGACTGAAGCGCCTTAGCAGCAGCAGAGCTGGCTACATAGAATTAAATAGTATCATATAGACATTCCTCCCACACACAACCTAATTCTCCCACATCACTACAAATGAGCGCTCGCCATTCACAGTGTGTGTATACGTCTGAGTATGTGTGTATGTTGTCTGTGTGTGTGTGGTGTGTATGTTAGTTGCTCATGTCTGACTCTTTACGACCCCATGGACTCTAGCCCACCAGGTTCCTCTGTCTATGGAATTCTCCAGGCAAGAATACTGAAGTGGGTTGCCATTTCCTTCTCCAGGGATCTTCCTGATCCAGGGATCGAACCCAAGTCTCCCACATTGCAGACAGATTCTTTACCATCTGAGCCACCAGGGATAGCGCCAAAGACACTCAGAGTTAGAATGCTCTGCCTCGTGAAGGCTCCAGAGCGTTTTTGCTTATTAAATCACATGCCTACCCCTTGTCCAATCACATGTCTACCTGGACCAACCCGAATATGGGAAAGGAAGTTCTCTATTCTTAGGGGATGAGGAAGATGCTGCCAGCAGAAAAACCAACCAAATAAATAAATAAAGCAAAACCACACACACACAACTGGCATAGAGATAAATGTGGACTCTGCTGCATTGTTAATATTTGGTTTCTTAGACTGGAGGGTCGCTGCATAGATGCTCTTCTCAATTTCCGACAATAACTTGAAAATTTAAGAGGAAAGTGTAATAAAGACCATGCGATCAACACTTTGCGGAAACAGAATGGGAAGGGGTTTGAGGCAGAAAGGAAGGAAGATGTTTGGCTATATTTTAAACATGGAAACGGCTTCTCCCAATCAAACATTATTTCTTTCATCTTTGACAATGTCTTCTCGCCTTGGTGGGGACAAATTTGGCTTCAGACATTCCTTCCTTTATGGGCTTTGGTGGAAGCAAGCTGCTACCTCTGCCCCCAAAACTATTTTCTCCTGCGTTTCCACTGAATCACCCTACAGGTTTGCCCTAGATCCTATCTGCCCAGCCTGCTCGCCTTTCTCTTTAGATTTTATGTTCTCCCTCTGCCCAGAGAGGCTGATTCTCCCTTGAGAGTGAAAGAGTTGGGGAGAACACTTCTCTCGGAATCTTATATGCATCCCTGAGTTGGTCTAACTTCAGGAGCATTAGAAAGGGGCAGAGTCAGAGGTCAGGTCCAAAGACAGGTCTCTGGGGGCCATGGGGACAGTTCAGTCCCAAGGTCTGTGATGCAGACCTTCCTTCCTTCCCTTCTTCAGCCTTTTAAACACTTGATACTTTCTTCACCCCAGCACCTGGGCAACACAGAATGTTTTTGTGAGCAAAACAGGCAGCTTGCACCCTTGAGCAAGGACAAGAGGCCTTTGCCCACTGTACTTTCGGCACATGGTGACCCCATCTCATTCAAGCCTATTAAGCAGTCTCAGTGATGCACTTAATCACTGCCTGGATCCACTCGCTGTGCAGGCTCTGGCTGGAAAACAGATTGCATCACTCCTGCCAGAGCGCCTCACAAGTTTCTCACTGCAGACAGACCATGGCTGGACAGACTGCACACTTGCAAAGATGGTGGAGCTTGGATGCAGGACAGAGGGGGTGACCCAGATACCATCCACATCCTGCTGCACTGGCAAAGGACTGGTGAAGGGGGGCTCAGTCAACCTCCGTGCCCCCCTTCTGCCCCCACCCTCTCTCCTCCAGCCAATACCACATTAGCAGGGTGGCAGGTCCTGGGCCCAATCCACCTGTATACTCTCCATTCTGAGTCCTTGAATCTCCAAGTCCCACCCTCTAATCAGGTGACAGGGCCAAATACCTGTTCACAGCTGCACTACGTCTTCTCTTCAAAAGACAAAATCTATCCTCCAGCTTTTCAGTAAAAGTACATGACACGATCTGTTTTAGGATGTTCAAGGCCATCTCGAATATGGGAATGCAGCATAGGGACCAAGGAAGTAAGACAGGAAGTGACAAAGGTGAGAAGTTACAAAGGTGGGAAGTGGGGAGACCAGAGCAGATGCTCTGGCAACACCCTAGTGAGTGGTACTGGCAGCCTGGGCTTCAGTGGTGATGGCAGAGGGGTGAAAATTGTTTGAATTCATGGATATTTTGAAAGCAGAGCTTATATGCTATGTGGATGGATTATGAGCACAAAGGACAGGCCAGTGGACTGAATGTGGGGTGTGAGAGAAAAGATGAGTCAAAGATAAACTCCAAGATTTGGGGCTCGCAGCACAACTGGTGAATGCTGATGATCTTGACTATGACAGTGAATGCTGGGAGGGACAGGCTTGGTGGTGGGGAGCAGGTGAAAATGAAGACTTAGATTCTGAACAAACTAATTCTCTCATGTCTGTCTGGCATCCAAATGGAAGTCCAATCAAGCACTCAGGGGAGAGCCCAGGCTGGACAAAGAATCTGGATAACTCTCTAAATGTGGTCACTTCTGCCCATGGAATCCTGAGCAACTCCACTCACTCAGGATTCTCACATCCTGAGCTTCTCAGCTGGCTCAGCGGTAAAGAATCTGCCTGCCAATGCAGGAGACCTGGGTTCGATGCATAAGTTGGGAAGATTCCCCTGGAGGAGGAAATGGCAATCCACTCCAGTATTCTTGCCTGGAGAATCCCATGGACAGAGAAGCCTGGTGCGATACAGTCCATGGGGGCCCCAAGAGTTGGACACAAACTCGCAAAATGGACAGAATAATAAACTTTTCCATCCAGACCCCCCTAGGGTCCCTCCTTCTCTAGTTCCCAAGTACACTCCAAGGGATAATTCTGAAATCCAAGTGTTAAATTTTATTAACTGATAAAAAGAGATGAAAATCTGACTTGCAAGCCATTAACAAGCCAATCAGAAAATCACTTCACACACCCAACGTTGTTGAAAGTACTCATTTCCCATAATATATCATCAAGTCTTAGATTTCACAAGCTCTCTCTTAAAAAATTTAGGTATCTTATAACAGGATTCCTAAGGACCAGTCAATTTAAACAAGACTGGAAAGAGACAAAACCCTCCAAGCCCAACCTTCTGGAGCTTCCGTGTGAACCACATTTACATAAATGCTACTGGGCTGATGACACAGGATCAGCTGTAAGTCGAAGGTATTAGGGTGGATTCTCAAGTTAGCAAGTAGACATGTGGACAAGGGTGCTACAACGATGTACCATGAAGGTAATGATTAAGGTACACTTGTTCCTGATCAAATCAACCCCTGTCCCTCACCAGAAATTGGTTTTCTACTTAATTAATGAAGCCACAATACAAGGGGAGAGCGACACCTGCAAAGATATAAAAATCACGGGGTTCCTTGACTTCAGAAAACTTACAATCTGGTTGAAGAAGCAAGCCCCACGCATAGCGTGAATCAACCAGACAAGAAAGGACAAGCAGGACAGGACTGGTGCCAAATGCACACTTTTGTTTTATTTACTGGAAACATAAACATAGGCAAATCCATGAGTTGAGCTCGAAGTACATCCACGTTAATTTAAAACAGGCTCCCACGCTGGGTAAACAGAGCAGGTACTGAAACTAAAACAACTTTCCAGACTATGCACCCATCTTGGCCCTGAAGAGCCAAGAAGAATTCTCCAGTCAAGCCTGCTTTAGGGACTCTTGCAGTTTTCAAACACCCAGAGGAATCAAGAACCTGCCCTGAAGAAACTGACTGCATAACCCAGAGCTTCCCTAAACCTTTTCAGGGGGGAATCTTTTTCCTAGCAACCTTATTAACACTTGGTGACACAAACGTCAGGAAACACTAGCCCAGAGCTGCCAGATATTTTTTCGCCCGAGCACAAGTCACAGCATTTGGAAATGGTTGAAACTGATCAGAGGCTGCCAGCCTCCCTGTGGACTGATCTTAAACAGGGAGACAAATGGCATTTCTAAAAAGGAGGTGTGTTTTCCCAGAAACACAATCCAGGATCATAATCTTAACAAGCTCATGCACCGCATCAAATAAATAATATCTTTGCCTAATAATATGCTATTAACCTAAGAAAAAAAAAAGTTTGATGGTCCGACTTTGTCATTGTTGTTTAATTGCTAAGTCGTGTCTGACTCTTTGTCACCGCATGGACTGCAGCCTGCCAGGCTTCCCCGTCCTTCACTATCTCCCAGAGTTTTCTCAAAGTCAAAAAAAGAGCTACTAAAATGTAAAAAACTACAATTCTTTGGGTTCCTAAAAGTACATGCCAAAACCTCTAAAAATAGCCCTAAATGTGCTTCATATATTGTGGGAGGCTAAAAAAGTGTTTCTCTAAGTATCTAAAATGAATATACATCATTCTGTACAAGCATGATAACATCAGCTGACTTTAAAACCTACTAGCTATATAAGAAGCAATCATGTTTGTTTGTTCATTTTGAAAGTGAGAGGCCTTAGGGAGGTTGACTTGGGCTGGGCTGGCTGGGTCTCTTTTCTGTAGCAACATGGAGTAAGGGCACATCCTTCCCAGAAAGCCTGAATTTTGCTTTTGTTTAATCCCTAGAGACAATAAAATCATTCTGATCATGGTAAATCTAACTCTCACACTCTGAGGATGGTTATAAATACTGAGACCTAGCAGGAAGATATTTGTGGCTACATATCAAGAAATGGTTTAAACTTTTGTTCTCTTGTAACTATCTTCCTAGCAATTTATCCTAAGAAAATAATACAAGATGGGGGTGGGGAGCAGAAGGGGCCACACAAAGATGTTCATCACAGGTTTATTTAGAATAACAGAAACGAAAGGAGATACTCTAAAGACCCAACAATATGGCATTGATTAAACTAAATAGGGATACAATCATACTATGGGCTATTATGTGGTCATTAAAAATCCTTAAGAATTTTAATGACACGAAGACATGCTTAAGCAATTTTCATTTTAAGTAAATCCAAGGTTGAAAATACTGAGCACTACTATGAGCTCAAGAATGTTAAAAACACATATAAATATTAATACACTCAAAGGGAAAAGTCTAGAAGGAAACATACCAAATATACCAAACAATTTGTAATGTAACATCAGACTGGCAAGATTAGGGGTTATTTTCCAAACTGTCTACAATGAACATAAATTTTGTGAATGAGGAAAGCTACACTTAACAATTATTGTCACTTATTTTAGAGGTAGGATTTTTTTCAATCAAAAATGAGTAGTTTTCATACTTAAAACATTTTAAGATAGTCACCAAAGACGTGAGTTACCATGGAGGACATTCTTGAGCAAACTTGGTGATGAGGGAAGGATGTTTCAGAGCTACCATCTTAGTCTTAAGATGGGTTAGTGGAAGAAGCTTGAGGGGAACTGAACAGCAAAACACAAATCAAGTCTGAGCACTTCAGGGAGAGAGACTTTAGTGCAATACGTAGACAGACCTTTGAGTCCATTTTGTACCAAAGCAAACGGTCTGCATCAGAAGATAGCCAGGTGCCCCATCTCTGGGTCTGAAAACAGTAAGGCAGAGGGACTTCTGAGCGGTGATTAAACAACAGAAGAGACATGTCACGTGACATGGGTGACATGCCATGTGATCTGAAGGTTGTGAAACTTGGTGATTCTAATCTGACGAGGATACAACCGACCTTACACAATCCTTCTTGGTAGAATATTTCCATCGCCATAGTGGTCAGCTGCCACACCATGAACCCAAACCTCAAAACTTCAAACGCCTCACCGTAGAGTATTTTCTGGAAGGAGACAGGAAGCTTGGACTTTTAACCACAGACAGTTATGGACCATCTTGGGGTTTACTCCACTCCCTCCCTTTAAAGCACACCTGCTCCAATCCACCACTTCTTCCCCCCTCAAAAGATAACTTGGTTGCGTGGTTCTCAATATTAGCTCTTCATAGTGTTCCTTATAAAAAAAATACTAATATTTGTGCAGGGCTCACGGGCTTGCTTTATACGCTTAGACAAAACACATACCTTTAATCGTGGTTCTGTGAAATGGGAAAGTTCTGACTCAGCCGCTGCTAGGAAACCCATCTTAAGTATTCTAGAAAGTCTGCTTGAGTCACAGAGAAATGGACTTATTAAAAAAAAAAAAAGAAGGAAGTGTATATGCAGTGGAGGAAGCGGAGACAGCACAGGGAAAGGCTTCTAGGAAGTCGGCTCAGTTCACCCTCACATCGCCTGAAGTTCACCTGCCCCCGGAGCATCCGCCCTCCTTTCCCACAACGAGTCAGCGAGTCCTCTCCAGCAGCCACACCCAGAAACCAAATCCCTCGCCAAGCCCATGGCCCACTCTCCAGTGAAGCAAGCGGGTCTCTTTGAACAAGCCTGCCCTGGCCAGCTAGTGCTCCACCTGGTGCTTCCCTGGCAGCACTCTGCACACGGCATTGTGTCCCACTGACCTCTTTTCTCAGCACCTCTGGGGTCAGTGGAGTTAAGACGATGGTGTGCTCTGGAGCTAGTCCACCATATTTCACATCCTGACTCCCACAGTTGGGCAAATACTTCACCTCCCTGTATTGAGTTCTTCCTCTGTAAAGTGGAGATAATACAATTTCTGAAAAGCACCTGGAAAAATATCTGGCACGAAGGAAACGTCCCAGACTTATTTGTTATCATTGTTATCATCATTCATCACCGACTCCACTTTCTCTCTCCATCTAGAATAGTTTTTCCCCTACACAGTGGGCAATCACGAAATATTTGCAGGATCCATGAATATGAGCCAAATGACTGAGTCAATGGTAAACACAAAAACCAAGGGAAAGACCAATTAGAGCTACTTATCTAAATTCTGGAGATGGAAAGGGAGACTTCTCCACCCTTCCATAAATACATTCTGAATAAATGGAAATCTAAATTTAATAGATAATCAACATTACTCTTGATGTCAATTTAATCCATTAAATTTGAATTGTAAATTTAAGTTTGAATTGCTCCCATTTCATATTGCCACACTGCTCTGTGGGGTCAGGAAACCTGGTATCTTAATCTCTCTAAAAAAGACAACTCAGGGAAATCCCCAGTGGTCCAGTGGTTAGGACTTGGAGCTTCCTCTACCATGGCCTAGGTTCAACCTCTGATCAGGGAACTGAGATCCTGCCAGATGTGCAGTGTGGCCAAAAAAAAAAAAAATACAACTCACTCAACTGTCAGTTCAGTCATTTCAGTCGCTCAGTCGTGTCTGACTCTTTGCGACCCCATGAATCGCAGCACACCAGGCCTCCCTGTCCATCACCAACTCCCGGAGTCCACCCAAACCCATGTCCATCGAGTCGGTGATGCCATCCAGCCATCTCATCCTCTGTCATCCCCTTCTCCTCCTGCTCCCAACCCTTCCCAGCATTAGGGTCTTTTCCAAAGAGTCAACTGTACTTCAATTTTAAAAAGAGACATTTTTCCAAAGAAGGGATGTGAAATATATCAATAGGTACACAAAAAGATGTTCCTCATCCCTAATCAGAGAGATATAAATCAAAACAACAAAGAATTACCTCCTCATACCTGTTAGAACAGCTGTCATCAAAAGACAAGAGATAACAAGTTTTGGTTAGGATGTGGGAAAAGAATGTTCTATATTGCTAGCAGGAATGTAAATTGGTGCAGCCATTATGGAAAACAGCACGGACAGCCCTCAAAAAAAATTAAAACTGGAACTACCATATGATCCAGCAAACCTACTTCTGGGTTTCCCTGGCAGCTCAGCTGGTAAAGAATCCACCTGCAATGCAGAAGACCTGGGTTTGATTCCTGGGTTGGGAAGATCCCCTGGAGAAGGGAATGGTTACCCACTCCAGTATTCTGGCCCGCAGAATTCCATGGACTGTATAGTCCATGAGGTCGCAGAGAGTCAGACATGACTGAGCGACTTTCACTTCACTTCACTTCTGGGTATATACCCAAAAGAAACAAAAACAGGATCTCCAAGAGACATCTGCACTCCCCCGTTCACTGCAGTGTGATTCACAACAGCCAAGATAAGGAAACAAGCTATGTGTCCATCAACAGATCAACAGATAAAGAAAATGTATTACATACACCAAGTAGAATAGCATTCAGCCACAAGAAAGAAGGAAATTCTGCCATTTGTGACAACAAGGATGGACCTTGAAGGCACTACACTAACAGGAATAAGTCAGACAGAGAAAGACAAACACTGGATCAGTTCAGTCACTCAGTCGTGTCTGACTCTTTGCGACCCCATGGACTGCAGCACGCCAAGCTTCCCCATCCATCACTAACTCCTGGAGCTTGCTCATACTCATGTCCATCGAGTCGGTGATGCCAGCCATCCAACCATCTCATCCTCTGTCGTCCCCTTCTCCTCATGCCTTCAATCTTTCTCAGCATCAAGGTCTTTTCCAATGAGTCAGTTCTTCACATCAGGTGGCCAAAGGATTGGAGTTTCAGCTTCAGCATCAGTCCTTCCAATGAATATTCAGGATTGATTTCCTTTAGGATTGACTGGTTGGATCTCCTTGAAGTCCAAGGGACTCTCAAGAGTATCTCATGGTATCGCTTACAAGTGAAATCTTAAGAAAAAACCACACCTCACAGAAACAGAGTCCACCAGGGACCCAGGGGTTGGGGAAAATGGCAAGATGCTGGTCAAAGAGTACAGACTTCTAGTTATAAAAGGAATAAGTTCTGGAAGCCTAATGTACATCATGATGATTATAATTAACAATACTATACCATATACTTGAAAGTTGCTTAGACAGTAGATCTTAAATATTCTTACCACAAAAGAGAAATGGTATTTATATAATGGGATGCAGTTTTAGCAACAGAAGTAGTCATTTTACAACATATAAGTATATCAAATCAACACACTGTACACCTCAAATTCATACATTATATGTTGATGGTATCTCAATAAAGTTGGAATAAAAATTTTTAAATTAAAGACAACTCTTCAACCCCAAATCTTCTCCCCACCCAGTATTTCCCATTCAGCGAATGGCATCTCCACCCACCCACCTTTGACCCTCCTTTCTCCCCTCACTGACAACATCTAATCCATCACTCAGTTCTACTGACGGTCCCTCCCTTCAAATCTGTCCACTTCACCTTCCCTACCGGCACCAGCGTAACCCAAGCGAAAACCTTCAATGATTTCACAACAGCAGTTGGGATGAAACATCACATTGTCACCGTATCTTACCCAAGTCACTGTCTCCATGCCCCATGACCAGCAGCCATCGTAGCTGGCATCCTGCTTCTCTCACAGCCAGGCTCTCTTTTCCTTAGGACCTTCATACGTGTTTTATCTTCTGCCTGGAATATTTTCTCACCTCCCATACCTTCTCTCATACCTTCACCTATTCAACTCCAACTGATCCTTCAAATCACACGTTAAATGCCACTTTCTCAGGGAACAATCCTGGCCTGTTAATCCTCACCAGCTTCTCAGTGGCTATCCCAGCTCCTTGATCATACACCCTCACAGGCCCAGTAACCCCTCACAGCACCCAACACAGAGCCTCCCACCCAGGCAGGGGCTGTGACAGTTCTGCTGGACCTCAGTGTCCAGGACAGAGCCTCCTACCACATAGCAACTGCCACCAAGCATCCGACAGCACAGGAAAGAATACAACCCAAGTAACACAGCAAAACATCCATGTGTACTTAATAATGAAGAGGATGCTCTCCAAGTAATTGGTTGTTATTAACTGCAACTCAGTACCCCCGCACCCCATTCCCAAATTCTTCTGAAACAACAACGAAAGACTCAGCACGCCCTCTGAGCTGAAAACGCTCAACTCAAACAGCAGACACCCTGTCTGAAGCCGTACCATCAGGTTATATTTCATAAGAGTCCTCCCGCTCTCTTTCAGCATTTAAGCAATAACAACAACAAAATAAAAGAAGTACACACTCCAGTCTGGAGGGCTCTGCTCTTTGGGATTCAGGCAGCTTTCTCATCCCACACCTCCATGCTCATTACACAACAAAACACATAAGACCCAGAACCGCTAGAAATCCACCCCAAGGTAAAAACTCCACATCTACTTCAAAAGAAAACCCCCAAGACACAATGGTAGGAACTTCTGAAGCCTTTTGCCATTTTGTAAGATACATACTATACCAAAATACCACCATTTTGGGTACAGAATCTTTTTTTGCTGGGTACAAAGGAAGTTAAATGAAAGTCTTTGTATAGCAAAGACACCTGGGGTGGTGTCCAGAGATGGGCTCCTCGCAGGGGCCCTGGGGGCCGGTTGGCCAAGACTCAAACACCACCACTTAGCACAGCCCAGCTGCCTGACACTCATTTTGGAAGAAGGAATTTAAAAAGAGCAGAGAATTAAAACTATAAACACCACAGAGAAAGAAACAGGAGCAAGTTCTACTATTAGAATATGGGGAGGCTGAGGAAAGGAGAGGATCCTGGCTCTTGTGACTTTAGAAAGTTCATGAATTTCTGTGGGAATAAGGAAGAAGAGAAATCCAAGGGAGAAGGAGAGAGAGACGGATCTGTTGTATAAATTCCTATTTTTTGGACAGCCAAAAAACAAAATTTTTTTAAACCATCACCCTTGGGGGAATCATGTCTACTGTATTTTGAGCACAGATTAGAAGCCATCAGATTATAATAAACAAGAGGCTGTATCAGTTACAGAAACTAAACTTTCTGGGGCTTGCTTCTTCATATAAACTTTATTTGATCAACTGAACTCCACTTGTTAAGAGCATTCATTCTACACATCCTTTTTTTTTTTTACAATGTGGTAACCCACATACCACATGAGGAAAAATCCAATCAGATTAAAATATGGCAACAAAATGTTTTAAATTCCCATCTGAAAATTCTACCCCCGCGAGTACTACGGCAAGTTATTTTCCTAGCAACCTGTGATAGCTATAGTCCCTAATGAGTACTAACAAACGCTGAACGAACACTTCTCTAGTTTCAAAATAAAAACATTAGAAATAATTATGAAACAGCCTGGCGCCGAAATTACAATAAATCCAAATTTCGGAGAAATTAGGAAGCAATTCTCAGACAATTATTTTGAAACAGGTCTGATGAAACACTGTGATGTGACAAACTTTTATTCAAGAGAAAGAAAAACAAGAAAGTAAGGAAGAGCCCAGTGTCTGGAGAAAAGTTAGCCATTCATCAGAGAATCTGAAGGAGAACCAGAGTCTCCTGGCCAATGCTGAGCTACACAAAGACTCAAATGATACATCAGCCACAATCCAGAACGCTCCCTGTATAAATACACACACACACCGTACCTGCCAGGCTGGTTTGGGCTGACACACTGCCCGGCGTTCAATGAAAAGGTGATCATAAGTTTATACTCCCAAGGTACACGACTCCTCAATCCCCCAAAACCATACGTGACTCAGAGGTCAACAACCTGCAGACTTTCTTCCCCCTACCTTTCCATTCTCCTTCTGCTAACGTCCTCCCCACCCCCAATTCCCCTTTCTCCTCAGCCCAGTGTCAGGTGATGACTGCAGCAGTGCACGATGACAGGGCTGACTCATAAACCAAAGACACCATTCCATGGCCACGAGCATTAAGTATTTCATTTGGTTTCCTTTTTGCCCAAGTTCATGGCTTTTCTCCTCTCTCCAGCTCCCAAAGCCCACTCTTCACCGCCGACCCACTGAATAACCTCTATGCAGTGTCCTAGGCCCCCAGGAGCAGAGAATAGAAGATCGGATTACAGCTGCCAGCTGTGGATTCTATCGACAAGGGCCTCCCTCAGAAGGGTGGGGTGGGCTCCACAGTGATTGCTATGGTCAACACGCCTCCTAAGCCACAGCAAAGCTAAAAGGAACCTAAGTCCCTTCACTGCGCCCTTCGCCAAAATCCACATCAGCTCTGTAAAAATGTTTTTTACCAGCTCCTCAGATTGTTAACTCGTACACATGAAAACAAAGTGCCTAGGGCCAAAGTTGTGGCAACTGCTCCTATGAGATCTGGGGAGTCAGAAGGACAGAGGGAAGAAGGGCAATCACTGACCTCTCTCCCAAAGGACAGACCCCACTCCTGCACGGGGTAACACATGGACCTCCAGGTCACACCCACCAGGGGGCTGCGGCCCCTCTGGACCACTTCTAAGAAATGCGTCTTCTCTCCAGACTCAAAGAGAGAAACACCTCCAAGAGATTTTAAAGATAGCGTCCCTTTCCTACACTTCCCGCCCCACCCCCAAAAACAAATGGGTGAGTTCTGCCCAGCACTTCCAAAAGCAGAAAAATAAATTTCAAACCTAGACCCCCAAAGGGAAATTCAGGGAGGCAGGAAGAGTGAAACAGACTGGCTTCCTCACTGTACCCTCAAGGACTTTTAAAACAATCTTTGTGTATTGTTAAAATATGTTTTTTTTTCATGGCATTCATTTTTCTGGGAGAAACCTGCATGAGAACCCCAAGCCAACAACTTCTTTATGCCTATGACACTGTCTTTGACAGTGAGCCAATTCAGAGTAAGCAAAACAGAACAAGTCACAGAGAGTTACTTTTGACTCCCTTAGGAGGGAACAGTCCACTAGGCCCCAAAAAGAGAGCTGAGAACTGGGCCCAGTTCCCACTCTGGCCGCTAACACAGCGTGTGACATTGGGCAATTCACTTAAGGCATCTCTGGACCCGTTTCCTTTTCTGAGAGCAGGTAGGACCTAGCTGATCTAAGGTTACTTCCAGCCCTGAAATCTCGGCATTGTAAGAGCATGTGTGATTATGAGCATCTGTTTTATCGTGGGATTGGAGGAAGGAGGAAGCTTCTGGGAAATGTCAACCTTCTTTCTACGTGCCTCATTTATAATATAAGAATTCATTAGACCTTTTCACAAATGATGACTCAAAGAAGTGGTTTTACAGAAATCAATTATTTTGTGAGATATACACACATACATATATATATTTAATATTCATATAACAGAGGCAAAACTCATTAAATAATATATGCCCAATTATAACAAGCTACAAAATAAGGAGGCAGTTGGCCTGAAATTTGACACAATGTATCTTAAGATTTTTCTACTTAAGAAAATTATTTTGCCATTTTTAGAAATTAAAAGTAACACAGAGGCAAAATATATTAATGGATAACATTTTGTGATACTTAAATAAAATATACATGAATTGTTTCATGCTTTGCATAATTCTACCTGTCATGAATTCATTATAAAAATATATCTTCCATTAATTATTTCTAAAGTATGAAGTCCAGCTCATGATAGAAATATATAGAAGAGAATATTCTAATAAGGCTGAGTTATCTTCTCAGGAGGTTAATTTATAAACTCCACTTTCAGAGTCTACAAAATCCTGAGAAAGTGCATTAAAAATATATGTAGACACATACTTTATGTTGTAGTCTCTTAGTAGTACAAACAAATGTTTTCTGTGTTAAACCCACACACTTTCAAAGCCATGGATGTACACATTAAATTTAATTTAAGCCTTTCCAAGTTCATTTGTACCCTACGTTTCCAATCAATCAGCCCAGATAAAATCTTTCTGATGTTAGTCTAGATTATTCCTTTCCAATAATTAGGATAAACTGGTGAGTGTGTTGGGGTTAGGGAATGAGGGGAATAAGATTGGAAAGTCTCAAATTCAGGATTTCCCTTTTGAGTTTCCTAATTCTCTGCTCTGCAACTCACCTCCCCTAAATGACTTTTTCAGCAAAGATTTGGGTACATTTTTTTAGTTGCTTTAATACCATTTCCAATCTTCCCCACACCATAGTGATTGTGCCCTATTAACTGGAACCCACAAAGCTAGATTCTAACCCAATACTAGGAGAATAGGGTAGTGGGAACATTTCCAGGTAGATACCAATCATTAAGGTCCAATAGCAAAAAAACAAGTGCCTTCTAGATATAAACCATACCCAAGTATATGCCCCCAAAGAACTATTTTTAACAAAAGAGAAACTGATAAACAAGGTCTGTTATCAACAAAAGAACATTTTATCTCCCCACAATAAAAGAGGCAAACATCTCTGTAAGGTCACTTACAACGATGTGGGCTGGTGATGGAGAGCGAGCATCCTTGAGGGCTTGTCTGCTCTGGAGGGTCCCCGCCTGGACATCAAGCAGTGGCCATTTCATCTGAAGATACTGGAGATAGCAAACAAAATGAACATGGAAAATGAATTTAGAAAACAAATGCGAAACAGCTACCCCAAGAGTCTTAGGATACATGACACACAGATCAGAAACTGCAAAACTTAAAAATGTGCAAATAAAGACACCAAAAAACGTGAAAGCAAGCAAACCATGGGAACAACGACAACAGAAAAGTCATGCAACACCAACAGGTTCTTCCTCAGAGTTCATGTTCAACAGGTACATGCGTGGAGCATCAATATTATTAGCAATTAGTTTTGTCTTTGTATTCAAACTACATGGCCTCAGATAAAATGATATCATTGATACTACCTCATTTGGAGAAAGCCAGTGGGGAGAGGGGAGAGGGAAGAGAAAAGAGACCTCTCTTCTAAAGAAATAAAACTAATGAAGTCTCAAGCCATGGATACCCTACTCAGTCATTTAGTTGTGTGCAACTCTTTGCAACTCCATGGACTATGTAGCCTTCCAGGCTCTTCTGCCCATGGAATGGAATTTTCCAGGCAAGAATACTGGTGTGGGGTGCCATTTCCCACTCCAACGGATCTTCCCAACCCAGGGATCAAACCCGAGTTTCTTATGTCTCCTACATTGGTAGGCAGGTGTCACCTGAGAAGCCAACAGGCCTTGGTGCCCAAGGAGACCATCAATTCCAAATCTGCTCTTTCAAAAACCTTCATTTCTAAAATGCCATCCTTCACCTTCAAGAAAGCTGAGTATATATGTGCAGCTGTTCTTTACTGGAAGTTACTCGAGTAAGGTGAGCATGGAATTCCTCATCCAATTCCAAAGCTTATAAAACAAAAAGTATTTCTCCATTAAGAGATGCACAGACAGGGTGCAATGCAATTTCTACATTCACAAAAGGCCAAAGAAATTCTTAAATAACACATGTGCCTTACCACATGGAAAAATACAAAGGTATACACCAAATAAGTCCTTCTCTATCCTTCTCTGAGATAGAAAATGAACACATGACATTAGACCAAGAGCGCTGCTTCTATCCAAAGTGACACCTCACCTTTCAGAGAACAATCACTTGATCCAGCTCCCCATCGTGCATATGGGGGAGGGAGGCAACCTGTCATGTCACAGAGGTATTTAACACACATGTAAGCAACTTGCAGGCATTTGACTTTTGTTGGTGACTTTTCATCAGTTTCACTTCACAAACAAGCAAAACTTAAGACACAATGATAAGATTTTTAACAAGGACGTCAACGCTAGCCTTTGTACATCCAAAGGTCAACGGATGAAGGCGCCATCTTGATCTTTCCAGAGGCTAGTTTTATTACTAATTCTATACAAACTTTTACTTGAGGAACACAGATTAAAGCTTGTCTCATGCAAAGACTTCCTGTGAAGCATCATGTGTTTCCTCAGAGAGCCTGGGCACATGAGGGGGCCAACTCACCACAGGTAAGTCAGGACAGAATGTGATGAGGCTCTGACAGGGACTCGGGGAAGGTGGCCAGGGAATGCCAGGAGAGAAGGTGCATTTCTGAGGAAAGAGACTGAGGTGAGGAAGACTGAACAGAGGAGGTCTTGTCAAGTCAGAAGGACTCTGACAGGAAGAAAAAGGGACGGCAAAGGGAAGTCCAGAAAGAAAGGAGGGTTTGCTCCATTCCCACGTGGGATGTTAGAGCCAAAACTATCCACAAGCTTTTCCATGGGTTCCTCAAATACATGACTGTTTCAGCAAATTAAAACCAAATTTGGTGATACCTAAAGCTGGAAGACCTAGCCCGGGAGCTACCTGCCAAACTGAGTTGTCATTTACCCAACCTAGATCTAGACGGAGTTGGAGCAACTTCTGCCACTTCCGAACTTTTACCTAGAAGCCTCCTGTGGTGAGGAAATTTGATGACTAGTTCTGGTAACTCACCACAAGACCTTCCGGTTTCTCATCTATAACTGAAGTTGTCAGCTGTGAAGGCGGTAGGTGAGGGGCTGTCCCAAGCACCAAGGAACTTCTAGGATTCTGGGCCCCCAGAAAGGAAACGTCAGCAGGCACACCCCGCCCAGTGACCCTTTTAATTAAACCATTTCCAAACATTTGTCCGGAAGCAACATCATCCCAAATTAAGAGCCACTGAAGTAAATGTTTCCATGGTCTCCCTCAGCCCTATAACCCGAGCCAGCGGGCTATGGGAGTCTCTTCTGCCTGGTCTCGCCCTTACTTCTTCCCATTCTCACTTGCCACATAAATATATGGGCCTCATTGGTCAAAACCACTCAATAGAGTCATTTCCTTGAGGCCAACCAAAATGGACATCCGCCAACACTCACCTCTTCATCACATAAAAGCCTGAGAAGAAAAATGCCAAGCCAAGTCGCCACACGCCTCCACCTCCCTCTGCCCTCAGCCGAGAGGGTTGGATTCACGGATGACTTTTTGGCCATCTGCAAAACTGATCTGATTGTATCCAAATACCAGCTCCCCAGATTGAGGAAATTTAGGCTTTGTTGGAGGTGACAGGCCAGCCCTAAGGACCCCACCCAAGAATGATCATACCCATAATGCAATATGAATGCAGAGACTTATAATTCTTACTTTACATAAAAGCTTCATTGTGTGCCATATCCAATCTCCGCAGGCTACCTGCACCACATATTTTTATGAGCCTACATTTCAGCGCTCCGAGCCTACAATACACATAATTTTCAATTATGTTAGGGCAGCCCAGGATCACTGCCTATATAACATTACTGGTTGGAGGAAATGAGACTCGGCCCTGCTGCCCAGAGAGAACTAACCAGATCCAGATGGTGGGGAAGACAGCCCGGGTCCCGCAGACTCTAGCCACGCTGCAGTGACAGCCCCAACCTCTCCATCCCACTGTAACTCGATCCCACAGAATGGCTGGGTCCCCATGAGGCTGTGCCCATCCCCTGGGCCTTGACTGGCACTCAGGCTGACGAAGTTCCTTTTGGGGAAACAAGTATTAAGCCAGGAGTTTTTAAAGGAAGTTATTAACCTCCTGCAAAAGTGATGGGTTTCCCAGGTTCCTTCATCTTCTGCAATTGGTCCTTATTAATAGGGAAAATAAATAAATAAAGGGAAGAAAAAGGAAATTAGGTACTATTATAGCCTCGAGGAAAATCTTTTCCTTCCTGGAGACATGAAGCAGCAGGAAATTCTATTCTGTTGGGTCCTAAACGAAGACCCGAAGGGGGAGTTATCTCAGACTGACGGAAGGGCTGGATCGCCACGCCACGTTTTCCCAACAGTTCAACTTCGGTTTTATATCCTTTTGGGGAAGCAAAAAAAAAAAGTTCCCACCATCCCACTATAAAAACAACACTGGGCTCCAGGCTCCCTTCCTTTTGGGCTGCTCAACGTGGAAATTATGAATTGCCTACAAAAACATTAAACTTTTCAACAAACTGCAATCAAACGGGGCTGTGGGAATTCCTGCATTGAAAACTGTTGAAATGGAGTCTACTCGACTTTCATTTTGTAAAAATAAATAAATAAGTAAATAGGGCCATCTTGGCTTAAGCATTTCATCCTTTGTTTAATAATAATGTTCTGGTCATGGCCCATTAGGGTTTCCCGCCTGCCCGCCACCCCAATCATATTTTATGACATATCTCAGGGAGCTTAAGTTAAGCTTTGGACCTATGGGCAAAGTCTTGAATATATATACACACCACCAATGGCCTGAAAGGAATCAAGGTGGTTTAGAGGCTTATTGAAATGTCAGCAAAAAACAAGAAAAAAGTACACAGCTCTAATATCTCCTCCTCCACCCTTCCCAATAAAAAAGGAAAAGCAAAGGCAAATGGGGAAGGTCTTAAAAATCAAAAGCTACCTCCAGTATCTATGTTCCTGAAATAAGTAGGTACTCAAGTGGGCCTGATAGGATCTGCTACCAAAAAGGTATCCCCATCCCCATGAGCCCCAATTCCATGACAAGGATGGCGAGGAGAGGCTGCTTTCATCACTCCCTTCCATTGATGGACAGGCACACGGAGACGACCACCCCTTATTTGTTCAAGGCAAGGCTGGCAAACTTCTTCTGTAAAAGAGTGTATGTGTGTGCACACACGCGCTCAGTCGTGTCCAACTCTTTGCGACCCCCTGGACTGTAGCCCGCCAGGCTCTTCTGTCCATGGAATTTTCCAGGCAAGAATACTGGAGTGGGTTGCCATTTCCTTCTCCAGGGGATCTTCCTGATCCAGGGATCGAACCTGGGTCTCTTGCGTCTCTGGCAGCAGCAGGCAGATTCTTTACCACTGTACCACCTGGGAAGCCCTCTCCTATAAAGGGCCTGATGGTAATATCTTAAACTTCGTAGCTAGACTCTGCTGTTGTAACACAAAAGCCACTACAGACAATAATACATGTATGTGTTATGTCATGGATGTGTTCCAACAAAGCGTTGTTTACAGATGCCGACATGCGAACATACTGTGATTTTCCTGGGTCAGGAAATATTCTCCTTTTGATTTTTTTCAACCATTTAAAAATAATGAAAACTGTTCTCAGTTCACAGGCTGTACAAAAGCAGGGGACAGGCAGGACAGCTTTCTCCCAAGGGCTGCAGTTTGCCATCCCTAACTTAGGGACTGAGTGTGCAGAAACCTGAATCATGTCAGTCGGAACACATTCCTTCACTGGATCTTAAAGGCAGACAGCCACACGCCACCACATAGAAAAGCACGTTCAGTGGCCCAAAAGCAACGCTGTGGATGAAGCGTCACTGGCAGACTCAAGTTGGGAGGGGAAAAGGCTTGGAAAAGCATCTGAGCTCTCTGGCTGTGACTCCCAGTCACAAGGTCCAACCACTAGACCACAATCTCAACGGGAAGAACCATCCCTCCTTCCAAAATGGAAGTCTGAAAAGCCCTGAGCAATTCTGACTGGAAAAGGTTCACGTGTCCAGATGTTCTCGCCCAGTTCCCGGGAGACCCTGGCGACACATCACATGTCAGGAGTCACCACAGAAGAGCACAGGGCAGAAATCCCACAGGTCAGGGTGACGTGCCCCCACAGCTTTGGGATCAACTCTTGAGGTTCAGATACTCCTCTCCTGCAGATCTTCCATGCATCACAAAGCTGGAATTGAGCCCCCGCTGTGCCAACCCTGTCTGCCACCAACAAACGTCATCAGTCCCTGGCTCGGGCAAAATGCAGGCTTCAGCATGGGAAAGGGGCACCGTGGACCTGGACAGATTTTTCAATGGAGATGAAGCCAGTCTCCTTTTGGAAAACACTCCTTCCCATAGAAGGACTATCACCCAGAAAAGGGCTTGATTTTTACATTTTGAAGTCCTTGCTCCCCTCTCCTGGCCTGATACGCATTCTTTACCTAAATACAAAAATCAACCACAACAAAACAGCCTCTTCAACTCAAGCTTTTTCTCGGTAGGGGTGCTTTTTCCTAGGAAAATCCACTTTACAAGAATTCAAATTTAATTCGAAACCATCCTCATGGCAGATTTGGACTGCGAGGTCTTCCTCACTCACTAGTGCCAGAAAGCTATACATGTTGTGTTTCTTATAAAATGGAAAGTCAATACTCTGCCTAAACACCCCACACTGAGAGCACTGCCAGCCATAGCCTATGACATGCCAAGTTCACTCATCCTTCCTCCCCTGTAAGGTAACCTGGTCCCACCTACCCCCTGCAGGCTCATCAGGGACCAGGCCAACTCTACAACAAAACTTTGCTCTAGAAGTTTTGTCATAAACTTCATAATCATAAAACATAATCATAAAACATGATTATGTTCTCTTCAATGAACTTTACAAAAGAAAGGCTGGTGACTCAGATGGTAAAGCGTCTGCCTGCAATGCGGGAGACCCGGGTTCAATACCTGAGTCAGGAAGATCCCCCAGAGAAGGAAATGGCAACCCACTCCAGTATTCTTGCCTGGAGAATTCCATGGACAGAGGAGCCTGGCAGGCTACAGTCCATGGGGTCGCAAAGAGTCAGACACAACTGAACAACTAACACAACACACCAGAAGCCACTCATCTCAAGAGGGAAACAGGAAAACAGTGAGACAACAGAAAATCAAATGTTAATGCTGATGGCACAGACACACTTCTCCAGAAGCTCGTATTGTGAGGATCACCCCTAACACACATCCAAAAAATTAGGTCTGTTAAGGAACAGGCTCGGCTGTCACTCCCTAAACCTATTTCATTTCTCAAAACTGCAAGATGGAAAATCCAGCCATCTTCTCTCAATAAACAATTTTGCCCTGGGGATCACAAAACCCCAATTTATCCAGCATGGTTAAAATATACAAATCTGTGATTAACTTCATACTCTAGCCCACCCTCTGAGTCATATTGGTACCAACAGGTTTCCAAAACTCAACAGTGATCATATATACCTAACAGTGGGAACAATGTGAAACTATTTCAGAAGGCTTCAAATCATGTAGGAGCCTCGAGAGCCACCATTATAAAATTGGTCTGATTAATGATGCAGATGCAGAGGGTATAGGAGATTAGGCTGCTCTGTCCTAGGTTAAAACAAAGTCTAAGAATTTCTTCTTTTGAAAATCCACAGAGAACCTAAGATAGAGGTTCTATTTAAAGAGGCATTATTTGCCTATGAAGTTTAACAGCACAGAAGAAAATTCAGGAACACGTGATTTCTACTGGTTGGGAATTAACATAAGTGAGTATATACTATAGTTACCTAGGAAAAGAAAACCAAAGATCTCAGAAGGCTGGGTATGTTCTGAATTTGGAAAAGGAAAAAAGCTAAAAAAAAAGTTCAATAAGACGATTGACTTTCTTTTTTCTTCTCCCACCTTTCTCAATGACATGGACATAAAGGAACTTTGAAATATTTCCCTTAAAGTTACAACCCCATTTCTCAACATAAAAAGAATATGGGGGAAAGGGCCAGGGGGTGGGGAGGGAAAGAGTGATCAAGGCATTTGGGCAAAACAATTTAATAGCTCTAGCACTATGGGCTGGTTGTTATATTTTTTTTAATTGAAGTATAGTTGATTCACAAGGTTGCATTAGTTTCTGGTATACAGCAAAGGGATTCAGTTATGTGTGTGTGTGTATATTCTTTTTCAGTTATATATATGTGTGTGTGTGTGTGTGTGTGTGTGTGTGTGTGTGTGTGTATATACTTTCTCAGATTCTTTCCCATTATAGTTTATTATAAGATATTGAATATAGCTCCCTGTGCTATATAGTAAACCCTTGTTGCTTATGTATTTTATATATAGTGGTGTGTATCTGCATATCCCAAACTCCTAATTTATCCCTTTCCCCCTTTCCCCTTTGGTAACCATAAATTTGTTTTCTATGTCTGTGAGTCTATTTCTGTCTCATAAATAGGTTCATTTGTATCATTTTTCTAGATTCCATAAACAAGTGATATCATATGATATCTGTTTTTCTCTGACTCACTTCACTTAGTATGATAATCCCTAGGCAGATAAGAGTATTCAGAGTTCATAACCACGCTCATAACAATTCTTTGAAATAAATGATCAGGAAGCTACAACCAACATTTGACAAGGAGGGCACAAGGGCCAGCAAAGCAGCCCTGGCCTGCCCAAGGTCCCTAGGTCAACTGGTAGCCTTGCAGTGCAAAGGGTTCCAGGTCACCAAGATGTTTCAACCGCATCCTGACCTATCTTTCAACTCCCCTCTACCTTCCTTGGGTCTCTTATCACCTGTGAGGCATCCTCACCTGAACTCTAACCAGGGATCAGTGTCCCAAAGGGTACAGCTAAGGTAACTTCTCACGGTGTCCCCAAAGGGATAAATGAAACTCCACCATTTACCATCTTTCTTCTCACCCATACGTCGCTGGGCAAACATTCAACTATATTCCTCCAAGGCCACCAAAAAATTATTTCTACAAGAGTTCCTGAGGACACAGATAGTAATGGAGAAATAGAGCTAAACAAGCAAATAAATAACAAAGAAACAACCAAATCCAATAACCAAAACTTGGGATTGCCTGCTTTGAACCTCTCCAACTATTCAACTTAGGACCCTAAGATATTTTTGCACTTAGCAACAGCGGTTTTGCAGAGAGGTTATGGGCTAGAGGCTCATGGAAGTACAAGTAGCTCACGGAAGCACAAGGCTGTCACCAGGACCTTCTTCTCAAACCCAGATGGGTCCCTGGGGCTGAAGTGAGGTCTCCCTTCCACTTTGCAGAAAAAGTCAATCTGAAAATTATGACTGTGTGCTCCTAGGAGTCACACGTTGGGAGAAAGAGTCTGGAAAGCTACTTTCCAGACCCAGCTCTGCCGCTAGTTGGGCCATCATTCCAATTTCACTTCTTCACTGGGCAACCTCTTCCCCACTCTGGGCCTAAGTCTACAGCAGGAAATTGAGGAACATGACCCCCCAAATCCCTTCTGCTCTAACACATGGATTCCTGCAGCATTCACAAAGCACATGCTCAGTGTACAACTTGGACTACATATTCTAAGGCCTAGAAAAGTTGTCTAAGACCCAGCCAATGAAACGAGAAGCTAATGAGTGGTACAAGGATGAACACAAGAAAGGTAAGTAGAAACATCATGAAAAGGGATTTAGTTCTTGACGGTGACATGGTCCCTGGTTCATAAACCATGCTGGTTTGTTTAGAAACTTTTCTCCTGACCCACTCCAGACCTGCTTCATCAAACCATCTGGGAGGGGACCCAGGAGTCTGTATTTTCATTTTCCCAACTTGCCGAGTGACTCTGATGATCGGTCATTAGCATAAATTATCAGTACTGTACACTAAGCATATGCAGATTCCACCTTCCTGTCCAAAGACTCTTTTAAACATCTAAATTGATGGTCACTACATCCTTTTTAAGCGGTCAAAGCAGATAATCTCCAAATCCGTTTTAAAAGAAAGTGAGGTAGAGAGAAATTAAGTGACTTCCATCATGCACGTACTAGGGATTCTGAACCAGAATGTAATGTTTGGGTATTTTCAGGCCAGAACTCAAAATGAGATTTGAGCAGGATGGGCAATGGGTGACCTCCAGGGGAGGGCAGAAAAAACGCATAGGGAGGAAAAAGGGTACAGCCCCCACTTCTACACAGAGACCAGCAGGAAACCAGCCTCAGAGAGACAAGGTATCACTCTGTCAGGACCAAAAGTCCCCACCAAGACTGGCTATGTTGCAGTCTTCAATCAGCTTCAAGACTGAGTTCCCCACAAAAAAGCTATGGGTTCCAAGAAATGTCAGCCCTGCTAAAAGTACTTGAGTCTCTGAGCCGTGGGTCAGAGAACATGAAGCCACTGGAAAACATGAGAGGAGAAGCCCTGGTCCTCAGACTCCAGGTCGCCCAGTCTTCAGCATCAAGACAGGCAGCCGCAGCTCATTCCCCACAGCCTCAGCTCATTCCCCACAGCCTCCAGATGGTGGCTGACAAATAACAAAGGTTCACATGTTGAGGTAGGGACCTCACACTGAGAGAAAAACTAGAGACGACCTACCTTTAGACAGAAAAACATTTACGGTCTTCTCAGTTGCAAGTCACCACATTTTTTATTACTGTGTCTTATAAAAAGGCCAAGTAGTCCTGTTGATTGGAATGTCCTGGTTACTGCCTGCTCCCTTACAAGCATGAGGTGGATGCAGGCACAAGACCAGGAAAATAAGTTGGAAGTCCCATACTTGGACCCAGAGCAGATCAGGGTCCAAGTATGGGCATCAAGGGAGCTCAGAATATGGAGCACAGTGAGATAAAAGGGCGCACCAAGCCTCAGCTGATGGATGGATGAATAAAATGTGGTATATCCATACAAGGGAATATTACTTGGCAGCAAAAAAGGAATAAATACTAACTTATACTACAACATGGATGACCCTTGAAAACATAGTAACTTAAAGAAGGCAGACAAAAAATGTCACATATGGTATGATGCCTTCTATATGAACTATCTAGAACAGGCAAGTCCATAGGGACAGAGAGTAAATTCGTGACTGTCAGGCAGTACAGGTGTACAGGATAAGGGGGTGACTGCTAGTGGGTACCGAGTTTCTTTTCAGGGCGATGAGAATGTTCTGGAAATAGTGATGACATTGGCACAGTCTTCTGAATATACTAAAACCCACTCAACTGTATACTTTAAATGAGTAAATTTTATGGTATATGAGTTAGATCTCAATTTTTCTAATTACAAAAACAAAAAACAGTACCAAGTCACTTGACAGTTTTCACACTCATTTCAGAGACCAGTGGGGCAGGAGAGAACAGACATGTTTACACAGACTCCACCCATAATGCCTAAGAATGAACCGAAAAACAGGTGAACCTATTCTTTAAAAACACAAAAATCGTATCTTCTAAAGTTCTGTGGGACTCACAATTTCCAAATGTGATTTTTGGTTGGTGTCAAACCCTTGAGGAGGGACTGTTACAATGGCAGGTGAACAAGACTCCGTGAGAGCTGCGTCACCCTGAATTAGATACCCTGGATTAGAAGAGCCTGGGAGAGAAGAACAGAACTGTGTGCTGTTTCAAGGCTTGTGGCTAAAATCAAACAGAGCAGAGCAGTTGAATCAACAGAACCACAGTTCAGAGACCTCAATCCTGCTGTCCCATCCTCTGCTATCCCTGATGTGGCAAGTCACTGAGGCTCCACACCTCAGTTTCTCCACCTAAAAAATGGGCACGGAATTGTCTGCCTAAAATCTTCTGACCAACTTCCTCACCATCTTTCTTCCTCACCTGCTTTCAGAACTCAAAGGATAACAGGTGTACATGAAGTAGAAGAGTTACATAAAATTCAAGAGAGTTAAAGATTCGTTATTTTTTTCCCCCACCTGCACCAGGGATTTAAAAGTCAGAAGTTACAGGTCTACCATGGAAACTGTTAAGAGACATAGCTATCAGATGACCCTTGAGAGGTAGGAAGCCAGAGAGTAACTGGGTCTTGGTGACCTGGAAGGGTTATTTTAAATGCATGCATGATCAGATCACAGCAGATATTAAAATCAAGAACACTGAAAAATTCCTTCCTTTCTCCCTGCCCGAGAGCTCTCAAGACTTGGGTTTTTCTGATTAGGGCCTTCTCCCTATAATTCCACATTTCTTGACAACGAGAACATCGAAAGTCCTGGCAACCAATAAGCAACCAATTAAGAAGCTTTAGTCAAGTTCACATAGGAACCAAACTCAAGACAGACCTCCGCTCCCATCGTCAAACTCCAACCAAAACCCTGAAGCAGCCTGCGTTTCCTTTTTATTTTTCTTCCCCCCTCTTGTCACATTTGAAAGAGGTCGGTGGCTCCAGCAAGGTCTCCCTGTTCGAATTTTTATTATCCGATTCTAGCTATGACAAGCATGTGGAGATGCTTCGTAACGCGACACCCAGGAAGCCAAAAGGTCAAGCAACGGCGCTGGTTCATTTTGCCGGGGGAGGAACGAACCCTCCAGCCAGGGGGGGAGGATTTAGTGAGGCTGACCTTCTGGAGCCCCCCGACCCCCCTGCACACAAGTCTTGCTGCCTCAGCCAGAAGCGGCCTGCCACTCAAGTATCATCTTGCTGTAACAAATTACTCCTAACCCAGGATTACGGCTCTTTCCAGATCCCTCCTAGAGAGCAAGGAAATAAACATTCTCTCCCAGGACTCGGCCCCAGTTGTTTCTCCTGTTGGTAATCCCCGTCTCTATTTGCTGCTCCTACAAGCCCGCGTCTGGGAGGTCTGCGAGACCATTCCGGCCCACTCTCCTTTCAGACACCGGCTGAATGTCTCAATTGTCCATTAAGCGCGGCGAAAGATGAAGGCAGGCTTTCTGTCCGGAGAAGCCTCACACAATAGCTCCCTTTGCCCACACGCTTCTCGTCTGCCGGCGGACTCCACTGGCCGGAGCCCAGTCACTCAGGGAAGTCCACACCCCACATTCCTTCCTCACGTTCCTCACAGGGACGAGTGAGGACAGGTCACCATCAAGCCACTCGGCTCAGCTCCGCAGCATCGCGGAAAAAGAAGCGGGGCTGCTCCCCCCGCCCCGGGACAGCATACCACTGGGGGGTAGGTTCAACATAGAGGGTGGGAGGAGAAAGATCTAGAAGGAAGAGGCAGGAGAGTAGGCTTCAGGCAAGAGAAACTGTCTCGGATCCCAGCCCGTGGCTTCCTCTAATAAACCACCAGGAGGTATTTTGAGGGCAATCACCTCATTCGGGGAAGGAAATACAGTTGTCCACTTCCAGAGGCTCCCGTGGGACACCAGGACGGTCCAGTCACTCAGGACATGGCGTCCTGTCTTGTGTGTTTTTAATTGTATACAGAGAGAGACCAGAACATGCCAAGAGGCAGAGAGAGCAGAACAATGGATGTTATAATCAAAGTGGGTGATTGGAAGAGACAGGATCGCAGGGTTGTTTGACAGGGACTTTCTCCCTGGAGAGACACAAGGGTTGACACACTCTGAGCTGGGAGAGAAACTTTCCAAAATAACCCGAAGGCACTGAACGGACAGACATACCTCCATCAAAACTTCAGACAACAACAGACAAAGATAAGTACCATATGATACCATTTCTATGTGGAATATTAAAAAAAAAAAAAAAAGACACAAATGTACTTATCCACCAAACAGAAACAGACTTTGAAAACAAACTTAATGGTTAGTTACCAAAGGAGAAAGGCAGGAGAGAGAAATTAGGAGTTTGGGATTAACATATACACGCTGCTATATATAAAAACAGAGCATCAACAAGGACCTACTCTATATAGCACAGGAAACTCTACTCAGTATTCCATAATAACCTACATGGGAAAAGAATCTGAAAAAGAATGGATGTGTAAACCTGTAACCGAATCACTCTGCCGACCCTGAAACTAACACGACACTGTAAATCAATGATAAGATAAAAACTAAATTTTAAAAAGAATCCAGACAACAAAACAAATTCTTGTTCCAAAAAAAAAAAAGGAACACAGGTAAAGAAATGGAGTTAAGTGACACGAGTCATTCTGAATTGAGTGCCACCTTCACCCTCCCACGTGTAAGCCCAAGCCGACCACCTCCCCTTGCTCAACAGGGCCACTGTGCGTCTCTAAACCAACTTGTTCTTTGCTTTTGTGGTTTCAGGCTTTAAAAGAACTTGGCTGGGGAAGGAGCAGTAACGATCTAAGCTAACCACTTAGCTCATTAGTATGTCATCTGGACAGGCAAAATCAATTCCAACAGCATCAAGTTTGGTTATTCCCTCCCCCAAAGGTCTGCACTATTAATAGCAAGAAAGTTTCCCAGGCTTCAGTTTATTTGTAATCCCAACCAGCCCTGACCACAGAACCTGGCCATCTCCACTTTGAGAGCTCCCAGAAATCTGGGAGAAGAAACTTCAGGTCTCAGTCTTTTTGACAGCAGCGCAAAGATGTGGGAGGCAGCTGAACTTAGGAGATTTCAGGTCAAAGAGGGCTTCATCTCTGAAAAAGGGCTGGGTAGTCAAGGAGAGGAACCAAGTTCTGTCTCTGTACCCATCTAACAGCGTCTGTGCTCTCTTCTAGCCTGAGCTGACCCTAGGGACAGAGGTCACCACTCCTTCTCCCCAATGTGGAGTCAGCTGACAGAAGCTTTTAGAAGAAGCAATTTGATTCAAAACAAACCTAAAACCTCACTAACTCAGACTAGCAGAGAGCTGGAATGCCTGGTTTCAATCCAGGATCTGCAGCTTAGTACTTTTAGGATCTTGGAAAAATGGCTTCACTTCTCTCAGCTTCCCAACCCCCTCCTGCAAAGTGAGGATAATAACATGGGAACAGTACCTCCCTCTTAGGCTGGGTATGAGTGGTCATGTACCACTATAAACTACACCTTCCTGATGTATGTGATAGAAGGCCAATGGGGTGTGAGTTCATGGAGCGCGCAATCTCACTGCAGGGAGTAAAAGAGAAGCATGAGTTTCGTGCAATAAATGCAGGAAGTCCACAGAGAGGCTGGTCGTGATGGGAGCCTGAAGAACAGACCAGCTGATAATGACACGCCATTACTGTCCGCACACAAACAGGCAAGTAAGAGATTGTTCATTTGAGTATTTAAAATATATCCCTCTTCCTGTCTTTACGTACCCTGGCAAAGGGCTTTGCCTTGAGAATTCCACTGCGCTGTCTCAATTACCTGACGCCCAAATGTGGGGAAGCCAAGTTCACGAGGCCCCGCTGAGCGTCTCCTCAGGTACAGGTGACTGTCCGGTCATCCACCTGAGAGGCCTATGGGAGTCCACCCAACTCGCTCTGCAGACACGGGGGTCACTAAGTCAATCACATGATGCCACAATTGAAGAGGAAAACACGAATCCAGCAAATTCTCTTGAATGACAGTCCACACCATGCCTTTAATGTCAAAGGACCCCAGGAGCCTTGTTCTTGCCTCCACTAAGTCCCCTTGCTCCCTTTCCTCTGGACCATTCAGCCCCCACTGGGTTCATCGAATCCACTACTGTGAGGACTTAGAGCAGCAAAACAGGGGTCATGGGGGCTGTGTGCACTCAGACCAAGTTCCCAGATCACATCCAGAAGCAGCTCAGACCCAGGTTCAAACCCCAGCTCTGTAACTCCGTTCAACTCGCCAGACTATGCACGGAGTGCCCAATATGGGCCAAGTGCTGACACTCAAAGAAAATTTGAGTTCTTTAAAAAAAGATAACAAAGCAAACCATCTAAGTAGGGTGAGCTTGGGCAAATCATTTCACTACTCTGAGCATTAGTTTTCTCATCTGTAAAATGGGAATATACACAAAAGCCATCTTCCAAGTTCTCGTGAGGATCAAATGCTTGGCACAGTGCCTGGAGTATGGCACGTGCTTAGTAAATGCTATTATATCATTAGCAAGCAATAATATTGCTATTAACATGATCAGTATCAACAGAATAAAACCCCGGGAGCTATTGCACAATTCTAAACCATCCAAAAAAGTAAATCCTCAGATACTATCTTAAGCTTAAAGGGAAATGAACACTTAGCTTGAAGTAAAGCAAAGTGACCCAAAACACCCCTAGTTAACCAGCCTCAGTTCTCCAGATTATTCCCACCCCATCCTTCAATTCATTCACTTCCAGCCTTCTGGTCAAGTGGAATTTTCCTGTTACCGCGTTTGGTCTTCTGCATGTCTGGTCTCCAACCGGGTACACCAAAGCTCAGCTGCAGGCCTGGTGTTCTAAGCCACGGCATCTCTTCCCTCTAACTGACCCTCAGACTTAAAGAGAGTTCTTAAATGTCTGCAACCCCAGCAGAATTCTGATTCTTCCCTTTCATGCTCTGCAAACAGCAGACACATAAGGCACAAGCTGGCCCACAGAACAGGGGGCTGCAATGCACTAGGTCAGACCCAGCAGCTGATGCTCCAGGGCTACCAAGAAACCACACGAAATCATCATCCAAAAGAGGTTTTACAATGTGCATATGAAAGAAAAATGACAAAGAAAAAAAAACAAATCTCAAAAAAACCCCAAAAAACCTACCACTTTTCTCCTAGGCCATGTCTTGATTTTTTTTTTCCTCCTCTCTCTTTCTTTGGAGATGTAAGTAAGATTTACAACCTTGTCCATTAAAAATATTGCCTAAAGGAGGGGTACACCGTGGGGAAAGGGAAATTTGAAGACCTCCCTGGTACCTCTGGCTTACCACAGTCGGGCAGAAAAACAAGAACCAGCCATGGGCACCCTGGTTCAGTCCAAAGACCAGAGCGGATTTCCTCCTGAGCTTACCATGTACTTTGAGAATGGTCAGAGCAAAAGTCCAGGCTGTAAACGAGCCGAGTGAGATACGAAGATGTCCAGAACACACACATGGGGAGTTAAGTTTTAGGTGCAGTTTATAAAGAGTGGGAAGTGGAACCAATTCTTGTGCAGGAATCCCAGTAGTCATAAGCGCTCAGTAGCTCAGTTGTGTCCAACTCTTTGCAGTCCCTTGGACTGTAGCCTGCCAGGCTTCTTTGTCCATGGGATTATCCAGAAAGAATAATAGAATGGGTTGCCATTTCCTACTCGAGGAGATCTTCCCACCCAGGGATTGAACCCATGTCTTTTGCGTCTATTGCATTGGGAGGCGGATTTTTAACACTAGTGCCACCTCGGAAGCCCAAGGGAATCCTGGACCACCACGCAGACCCTCAGAGACTTTGGGCAGGACACCTAACCTCTCTGAGCTCCAGCTTTCTCGTCTATAAAATGGGAGGTACAACAGCTCTTTCAATCAGAGATGCTGTCAAATCAGGACTCCATGTGGTGGCACCGAGGAGATGATTAAGTGCTCGAGAAACAAATGCCAGCTCCATGACCATGATTGCTACTATGAAGCTGACGTTCATCACATTTGGGGATTTTGGTGATACATCAGGAATGCTTTTTTCACTCTTACCATCTAACACTACAGTTCGTCATCAGAAATTCACTCTCTAAGAGGTAGAAATAAACAGGAAAGATGTGTGATAGGAAAAATGAAAAGAAAGCAGTAAGTCAGGAGAAATCATCTCCCGTTTGTGTTCTTACTATAGGAAATGCCCTCCGTCAAGTCCTTTACCCAGTTTTTCAGATAAGTTTTCAGGAAACCGAGCTGGGAGAGCCCAGGCAACCAGCCCAAGGTCACAGGATTTGGAAGTGAGGGTCAGGAGCGCAGGAAACACGTGTATGTCTCTCTGTGCCCCTGTGCCAAGCGCGCACGGTCTCTTTAAGCCTCATTTAACATTCGACAAATATTTATTGATGCCGGAGCCGGGCATTACGCTGGATGCCAGAGACAGAAGAGAAAGATCCTCAGGGCCTGAGAGTCAAGTAACCTGGGTGTAAAATCCTAGCTCTTACCCAACCTGCTCTGTGAAGGTGAGTAGAGATTTCAGCTCCCCTGACCCCCAGTTACTGCAAAATAATTTCCCTCATCCACCTCCCTCATGGGGTGAATGTAAAGATTCCCCTAAACCAGTATCTAGCTGCCTGGCAGTTTCTAGCTGAGCTTCAGGATTCAATCAAGATTGGTTCCCAGGGATGGGTGCGTGCATGCTCAGCAGGGAGGGGATGTGTGCATACTTATAGCTGATTCACTCTGTTGTACAGCAGAAACCAACCCAACCTTGTAAAGCAATTATCCTCTAATTAAAAATAAATTTAAAAATAAAATAAAAAGATTAGCTCCCTTTCTTCTTTCCCCACAATCCCCTCCCATCCCCCCAGACAAGCCCTGGTTAATATATACTATAAAATAAAGATAATAGTAAGGTCTCTGAAAAGCACTTAGACTGTAAAATATCATATCAAATGTTATAAAAACAATATTGTTATTAGAGGAATGGACCAGCCCTGCATCCACTGGCCTCACTGCCACTGGGAACTTGCTATTCACAGAGTTGCAGCAAAGCACCTTCCCATCAGGTGAAGCCAAGCCAGTCCTCCAGCCCTGGAGGGGAGAGAGGGAGGAGGGAGGAGGACGAGGAGAGGGCAAAAGGGAGCCGAGCTGTACAAGATGCTTGCATTTCCAGGCAGGAAAGAGAAGCACAAAGCACTAGTACCAGACTGGATCCACACACAGCGAGGGGGAGGAAAGGTAGGGGGTGTCTGCACGCTTCTTTTCAGCTGGCTCGCCATCTGCCTGGCAGCCGCTCCATCTATCTCCCCAGCCCTGTATCAATCAAAAGAGCCTTCTAGGCCCCTACAGTAGGCCAGGCACATTCTGGGTGACCAGGACCCTCAGGTGACTTGGTATGGTGGCATGGCTGCCCTCCAAACTCATTATGTTCAGACCCCAAAGAATCATTAGTTACAAGAACACAATACACATACTAACGTCTAAAAAGCTCAACCCAAGGGCCACAGCACTTCCTAGTATTTAAGAGGCATCCATCCACTCACCACCTATTACTGCTGCTTTTAAAGAAGGGCAAAGGTGACATTTCCGCCTGTCGCTGGCTCAAAGATCACAACAAAGAAACCAACAGAGTGCTTCTGGGTTGTCAAGTCTTTAACATAACGTCAACCTGCCTCCCCCGATGCCAGCCACAGTGAAACCATCAAATACGGCAGTGGTTTGCTTTTCGTTAAGGGGCAGGTGTCAAGCCCAGCTGAAATCCACATTAAAAAAAAAAAAAATGTTGGCTGCCCATGTGATCATGTGCATCCCTGAAAAATCAATATAGCCAAAACACTTGTCTATTTACCACTTTGAAAAAGAAAAAGCAACCACCTTTAGTAATGCTTTTTCTCTAAGTAGTGGGATTATGGACCATTCTTTCTGGTTGCTTTATATTTTCTAACACATCATTTTACTCCTAAAGAAAAATGTTAAAGAAAACCTATTTTCCAGTAAACTAGAAGATAGCTACAACTTACGCAGGACAAAGAGGCCACCATGTCTGGTGACATTCAAACTGGTTATGTTCCCTGGGGTCAAGTCACTGTATCGCTTCCCCATAAGGACTCACGGGCCCCTAAGACCACCAGGGAGCCCGTCCGATAAACCGGAGACACAGTCTGACACAGTTTCCCCTGGAGCCTCCTGATGACTTCTTCAAAGGTGCCTCAGTCACAGGGGGAACCCCATTCTGGGTTTCACGTGCTCTGTCCCACTGGCCCCAGAAACCCACTCTCACTCCCGTGTCACATCTGGACGCAGCTCAGATTGCCACCCGCACACCCACAATAACTGCACTCCGCTTCCTGGTTCTCATGGCTGCCTCCCAAGGTCACGTCCTGCTCACCTCTCTCCAGCTCCTAGCACTGCTGCTGGCAAGTGTGAGGTGCTCAGGAAGCGAAAGAGACAAGACACTTGGCTGTCCTAGCAAGGCTCTCACCAAGGACTCGGGGTAAAGCCTGCAGGGCTGGCTGAGCGCCTTCCACCCATTCTCAATACCAACTCATCGAGGACCTCATCCCAGCCTAAAGGACATTTTCAACGCCTAAAGCACAGAGAGAATGCAGCAGAGAATGGCAGGGCCCCATACCCAGAGAGGGAATTTAATATTCTCCCACATCTTGAGAGGGGCTAATCTTTATTGAGCACCTGCTACATGCCAGACACTGGTCAAACGCCTGCCATAGGTCATGGAATCTTCACCATCATGATGTAAATGTACTTGTCTCCTTGGCAGTGATGGGAGATGAACTGGGGGATACGAATCCAATTTCTCAAGGCCTCTTAGAGACCAGCAGTTCCTCCATCACCCAGCACTGGGCCAGCTCCATAATTATGTGTCGATGGCCCAGATGCCACATGACTCAGCTCCCTCCAGCCCTCTTCAATATGCTACAAAAGCCTGGTTTGCAAAGAAGATGCATTTTTAACATGTAAAGGTTTCCACTGAACCTCTCTGAACCTCAATTTTCTCATCTGTAAAATGAACATAAACATACTGTGCTTGTAAAGCTGCTATGAAAAGTAAATGAGACACAATTAATAGACCCCAGGAAGGAATTTAATACAAATTTGGTTCCTCTTTTTTCTGAGAAACAAGGTGATCAGGACAGGTATGTCTGGCTCTTCCAATAATTAGATTCTTCCTTAGGAGATTCTGTAGGGTGCATGCCCTCCAAGCAGGAGGGCATTGGGTGGAAGTAAGAAAAGTCCCCGGTGGCCAGAGAGGGTGGCCAGCCTTCCCCTTGACTCCAACGCAAAGGGCCACACCCAGGAGAGCCCTTCCCAGCCAGGCTGTGATCAAGAGGGGCCCATTTAAAAGGTGTCTCAGCTACAACAGTACAGCCGGCGAAAGAAATGGTGTGGGCAGCTGAAAAGTGCACCTGAGGAGGGACCAGGAAGAAAGATGCTTAGTTCTCCATCGCTGGGCATCCCTTTGTTTCCTCAGGGATAGAAAGGGATAATGCCCGCTTCTCCCCACCACCTCTGGCCCTTCATTCGAGCACTCACGCCTGGCTGATGGAGGAAATCATTCAGAAAACTCAGGCCTGCCCCACATATTACTACTCCATGGGACTCGAATCCCTCACGGTTTAGGAAAGTCTTATAAACTACATCCATGGGGTCTACAAGAAACAGTTCGGTATAGAAAACATAGGTCAAGTTTTGGCTTCACTGCAAACTAGGATTTGAGTATATTCCTGGCTGTCCCATGTTAACAGCAGACCAACAGGAGAAGGTAATATGCTGGGGAGCTGCTGGTACAAGAATCCGCAGCTCTTCTCGCCGGGGGCTCTTTGCAAACTGGAGATAAGCCTCAAGACGTGGTCAGTCCTCTGGGTTTCTGAGCCTCAGGGCAGAGACACACCATTGAGTTTACAGAACACCGGGCGGCACAGACTGCCGGGGGCTCACACGGTGCCAGTGTCAGAAGATGTCAGGATAACTTGCAAAGGGTTTTTATTGGGGGCAGGCAGGAATCATTCTGCTGATAACCAAAGGTAAACCAAATCTTTCATTTCAAAAAGTACTGGCCCAAAGATCTTCCTTCCCCCCTCAGCAGTCCCATCTCCACCACCAACCAGGCAGCTAATAAATTCAACTGAGGAAGGGAAAAGAGCCAGAGAGTCACCCTGCTCTGCCCTGAACTGCAGGGTACCAACCTCGGCATGCTAATATTTGATGAGGAAAAGAAATGCTGATACACACGTACTTGAGGCCAGCATGAATCAACCTGAACAGCACCTTGGAAGAAAAGCTATGACAAACCTAGACAGCGTATTAAAAAGCAGAGACATCACTTTGCTGACAAAGGTCCGTCTAGTCAAAGCTATGGTATTTCCAGTAGTCACGTACGGATGTGACAGCTGGACCGTAAAGAAGGCTGAGCGCCAAAGAATTGATGTTTTCAAATTGTGGTGCTGGAGAAGACTCTTGAGAGTCCCTTGGGCAGCAAGGAGATCAAACCAGTCAATCCTAAAGGATATCAACCCTGAATATTCATTGGAAGGACTGATGCTGAAGCTACAGTATTTTGGCCACCTGATGTGAAGAGCTGACTCATTGGAAAAGACCCTGATGCTGGGAAAGATTGAGGGCAGGAGGAGAAGGGGATGACAGAGGATGAGATGGTTGGATGGCATCATCGACTCTGGACATGAGTTTGAGTAAACTCTGGGCGACAGGGAAGGACAGGGAAGGCTGGCATGCTGCAGTCCATGGGGTTGCAAAAAGTCAGACACGACTGACTGAGCAACTGAATGACAACAACCATAGCAAAAGATCATTCTCATTCCCAACTCTCTTGACTCAAGTACATCTGGGTCCCCAGGAAGCAGATTCCTTAGCATTCATATCACTGAATCAAGTGAAACTAAAAATCACAGCATGTGGAGCACAGACAAGGAGGAGTGAAAGCAAACCCCAGCTCACCCCATACCCCACAGGCACGGCAGTCCAGGCTGTGCCGGGGTTGAGAGGCCCCTGCTCTGGACTCACTGTGTGCCTAGGCTTCTCTCACCTCACCTGGCCACAGTCTCAGGCAGGTGGTACATGACTGACTGCGATCCCTCACATTTTCTTCAGTTTTGTCGGGCAGAAAGAGACAGCAGAAGGAATGGGCTTGGCACCGGCAGAAGGGGCTGCCCATTCTGGTTCAGACTAATAATAAATAATAATACTTTGTGCTTCTCTGCTGCCTTTCATCTGAGCATTTCAAAGTATTCTGCAAACAGTAACTAATTATTCCTCCAGAATCCTGCAGAGAGCGCTAAGGAAAGGAACCGACACAGCCTGGACTCAGAAAAATTTCGGGATTTCTAACGTGCAAAAAATTCCCAGCTCTCCCCAGGATGACAGTGCCCTGAAGATGGCAGAGGGGAGGTGGCAGTGAGGTCACGGGCCAAAGAGAGCCCACAGTTTTCTCCCTAGCGCTAATCCACGACTTCCTCAAGTGATGCAAAGGTCACCAGCCACAGCCGTCTCAGACAGTAACAGCAGCAACCATACAGCACATTGGCCAAGCCAGGGCACTTGTAAGAATAAGAGGGGGCACAACTCTGAGCCTTGTAGGGAATCTACTCATTTAAGGATCCAGGCTTCCTGCGTTCACACACCAACATAATCAATGAACAGAGCTCCCAAGTGCCGAGTGTGTACTTCCATTCCAGAAACATCATCAGGCCTTGAAACTACCCGATAGGATTAATCTGGTTCCAGATAGAATGATACACAAACTAGGTAGTTACAAGCACATGGCCCTTTCACAAGACCCATCATGGTCCTGAAGCCTCCTACCTATGCCTTTTACAGTTCCTGGATCATGAAGACTTGTGAGGGAAACGCAGAGCATGTCGTATTTCAGGATTCTGAGCGCCAGAGTTTCAGCTGCATGCTAACCAGAAACTAACACATTCTCTGTCCAACCACCCTCATTACTCAGAGGCCAGTCTCTTCTAGAATCAACTCCCTAAGTTCATGCACCCCTGTTCTCACATGCTAACATTACTAGTTTCTGCATCCATGTTAAGTTCCAGCCACACATTCAGGGGTTCTGAGACAGGGGAATATACAGAGAGCCTCAGTCAGCACTTCTTGGTTCTCTCCAATCACCAGAAACTATTGAAAAATGTGAATTGTAGATGAGCATTATTTATAAGAAAAATGTTTTAGTCCCTCCAAACACTTAAAGTAACCGCCAAAGTAGCACAGCAAATATTCCTTAGAGAAGATCCTTAAGGAAAGTGCAGAAATGGTTATGGGCTGGGCAAGTGCTTATATATGAATGACAAGGCTGCTACAGGACCTGGGTGCAGCAGCAAGTTAATGGGTCCTCTGCCAGCTATTAGTCAATGCCCACCAAACCCTTTCATCACAGCAAGAAAAAGAGATTTCAGTTTGGGGTCCCAACCAAATTACCTGTAATTCAAAATTCCCGAATATCCTCCTTCCTCCTAAAATGCTTCTGGAACTTTCAGAACCCATCTTCCAGCTAGTTCAGATCATCTTAGCAGCTCCCAGAACAGTACCTGGCCTGCTGCAGGCACTCAGCAAACACGGCAGACTTCATGCATAAAGTCAGAAAATAACTGCAATCGTTCTCAACTAGTTGCAATCCATCCTCTCCACTCTACAGATGGAGCAGTCAGTCCCCCAGCTCAAGTTCAGCAAGGACCATCCCACCCCCTAGAGGGGCCTTTCTCAATCGTGCACCCGGGAGTCACCTGAATATCCTTTAAACATCCCGCGGTCTAGGCTCCCATCCCCCTAGATATTCTAACCTAACTGGAATGGAGCATGGCCAGGGCATGAGCATTTTAAGTTGCCTGGGTGACTCTGTCATGCAGCAAAGTTTGAGAACCACTACAAAAAAACAGGTATAATAACAGCAGCAGCAAGTGCTGGGACTTGGGGGAAATGCAGACTTCCAGGCCCTGTCCTAGGACTTCTCTACTAGAATCTGCATTTTAACCAGTGCTCCCAAAGATTCAGTCACGCATGAGAACTTAAGGTCTCTCAAGCACATAGCATTCAACGTCCTTCACAGTAGAATCCCAAACAACCATTCCAGCTTCTGAACCGTCCACTGCCACCACTAGATCTCTTAACTGCCCTTTGACATGGTATTGCAGCCACCCCGCCTCTCGGAAAACTCCACGACCCCGTGGCCTTTTTGCTCATGTGGTTTCCTCCAACCTGGAATCTTCTAATCTCTAGGTCAGAAAATGACTGCTCAAATGTCAAAGCTTAAGCATGCAGGTACCAAATGCTTTCCAGTTTACCAGAGCAATTCCTCCACCTCCTCCCCCCAGGTCCTTAACCAGGGCAATGACGTGGACTCTGGAGGCAGCCAGATACACCTGGATTCAAAGCCTCCTTCCTCCGAAGACCATACAATGACCTTGGTCAGGGTGCTCAAACGTCTCTGAACTCCAGCTGTCTTGCCCACAAAATGGGGACCACACCACCTACCTCCTTAACTGTTCAAGGACTCACTGAGATGACTCTTCTAAGTATGTAAACGTTATACATATTATATGTAAATATTATACATACTAGTAACTCAATTGGTAAAAGAATCTGCCTGCAAGGCAGGAAACCCAGGTTCGATCCCTGGGTAGGGAAGAGTCCCTAAAGAAGGAAATGACAGCCCACTCCAATACACTTGCCTGGAAAATTCCACGTACAGAGGAGCCTGGCGGGCTACAGCCCACAGGATAGAAAAGAGTCGGACACAATTGTGTGACTTTCACTTTCATACATATACATATGCTGACCTGGTGAATGATCAGCATAGGTGACTCAGAATGCAAATGATTCCAGTCTTGTTCTCCTAAGGCAGTGGTCCCTAAACTCGGGACTAACTTAGGGATCTTTACAATTACTGATGCCTCACTCTTCCCACAGAGTGGGACCTGGGTAGTGACATTTTTATAAAAGATGCCCAGTTGATTCAAATGTGCACCACATTGGGGGAAGCACTGTCCTAATACCTGATGGGTAGGAGACATCCATGGGTAGGAGAAAATGACTCAGACATACACTCTGGGCACCTGCTCTGGGGATCTCTCACCTGGCTACCCCACCCTAGACACTCTCACTAGAAGGCCCTGCCCAGCGAACACAGAGGCAAGCTTCTATAGACTCCATAAGAAAACTCAAAGTTGCCAAAGACCCCCAAAAACCCCATTCTTCAATCTCCAATGGTGTGTCTCAGCAGATGAGGTGGAGAACAATGAAAACGGAGCCCACGGGGGCCCCTAGGTAACTCACAAGTATATAGTTAAAGGAGACCAAGCAAAGATTTAAGACCCCCAAGTGAAAGGTAAATGGACACGTGTGTTCATCTTTTATGGTCTCCCTTAATTACCTAAAAGAACAGTCCACGCTACCAAGCAGGTCTAGAGAAAGTCTTTCATCTCTCCCTTGTCTCATTCCCCCAGGAGACCCGATAGGTTTTCTTAAATGTATGAAAGGCTCTGTCCAGGAATGCTAGCTTCAATTCACCATCCACTAAGGAACATGAATTAAGAAACTAAACAAATTTGACAGTGGCCCTTTACAGCTTTAAGCTGGGCAAAAAACACCCATCTCAGGGAAGCCCATAAGGGCACTGAACTTGAGGGATTACAAGCAGCAGCATCCTCCCAGAGCAGTCCCCAGAATGTGTCCCTAAAGCTCTGGAGACCCCTCCCCAGAAACCGGCATCTTGTATTTTCTAAGGATATCCAGAAGCCCACACCCGTTACTGGCAGGAGATGCCTTTGCAAGAAGACGCCCAGTGGCCATGTATAATGAATGCAGCTGAGAGCCTCAAGGGCTGAAAACCTAGAACCACAGGGAAGTCATGCCAACAACTCTGATCAAGAGGTGGCAGGGATTTGCAGAGACCTTTCAGAAGGTGACTCAACCCAGAGCAATCTCGGGCTGCCCCAGCCAGCTTCACCATCCACATCGAAAAATGGCAACAATCTGAGGACTTGGAGAAATCGTCCACTGATTTAGACAGGCAGCACAGAAAGCAATGGAGAAGGAACTCATCTGACAGGGAATGAATTCTAGTCACTATAAAACTGATCTCCAGAAGCCTAAAACCATTCTGTGCACAGAATTTTGAATACAAGCAGGAGCTAAGCAGAGGTCAGCTGGCCTCAGGAGCAGGAAGAGAAAGATAAGACAGCTAAGTGTCAACAGATGCCCAAACCGGCAAGCCACCAAAATGGGAAGCGGGGGTGGGAGGTGGGGATTGCTCTTTCAAAGTACTGTTTCCCCAACTGTGGGGCTACTGAGCACGGATTCAGGTGGTACAAGGTGTTACCTGAGTAGTTACAGGATTAGATTCCCGTGTATTAGAAAAAAAATAATAACTAGCACATCGAACTCATAATTTCACAGATGTTAAGACTTACAGTGCAACTGAGTTTAAATAAGTGAATCAAACGTGAACACACCAGAAAAATAACAGTGCAGGTGGCATACAGTTATGCCAAAGATCATGAAGAGAGTAAAGGATGAGAGAACCTAAGAAACCACACCAAAGAAACCTAGCAGGAGTTATGGTTATGTCATGCTGAACTCATCAGGGTTGAAAGGCCCTGAGGAAAATGGGTTGGCAGGGGCGGGGGCGGGGGGGGGGCAGATTGGAGCACCCTGCAGGGAGAGATGGAGACGGGGAGGACAGAGGTGATGGGAGAGACATACCGGGAGGAAGGGAGAGCTTAGAGTGAGAGTGGAGTAGTGGCTCTGAATGCTGAACAGTGACAGGAGAAAAAGCACCCAGGAAACTTGAGATACACAACAAAAAAGAACCCAGGCAAGTGTGGAGAAGATCACCAGCTTGAGGAAGCAAAATCACCCCCTCAAAGTAAATTATTTGCCAAAGGTGTTGAGGCCAGAATGTGTTAGAAAACTACTCAAACACAGATTTGGATGAAAATCTGAAAAAGAAGCATTCCAGAAAATGTCCAGTGAAACAACCTCCACACAAGTGCCCACAAAGCTCGGCAGAGAAACCCAACGGAGGAGACGGAAGGGTTGCTTTCACCTTGGCTTCTGTTGTAAGTCCCTTCCCGGCTCCAGGGCCAGCTTGCCCTCTCACTGCTACGATGTTCAGGCTGCACAAGACTTCCCCCAGCCCCAGCCCAGGTGCCTGCCTGCCTGTGGCCTTCTTTGGATTCCATCAGAACTCAGAGACACCCAGCTAACCCGGGAACAGTAAGTTGTACAGAGATGCCACACGCAAATGCAGGCAGACAGCTCACGCTGGCATCAGGGATGGTGGCACTTACAGGGTGCAGTCCATCCATGGGGTCACCCCTTTCTCACCAGGGTCACCCCTTTCTCACCAGGGTCACCCCTTTCTCACCGCTCCTTTGGTCTCCATTTCCCACTCCTCCTCACACCCTCAATACACATCTTCTCCCCCAGAAAGAGGGTGAAAGAAAGAGGCTCTCCCTGCAGCTGGAAAATTCATTCCAAATGCAAATGAAGCCTTTTTTTTTTTAAACCGTGCTCCATCTCCAGGAAAATGTGGCGGAATCGCCATGTTTACTCCAGCCTCTGCGATGCTGCCAGGACGCAACACAACCTTCAGTCAAGCTATTAACTTGAACGTTGAACTTCACAGCCTGGCTGTCTTCCTCAGCCTTCCTTTTGATGTTACCTCCAAAGCAAAAGATCAAAGGCTTTGAGTGTGGTGAGGGGAAGTCCCCAGCTCTTAGCCTACCAGCCTGTGATATACGTTAAAATCCTGGCCAAGAGAGCGAGCCGGTGAGGGAGCCTGCTCTGGAGAGGCCTGGGGCGGGCTGGGGTGCAGGAATGAGGCTGGACAAGAAATGAGGTCACTCGTGACACAGACATCAGGGACAATGACGGTCCTTGGGCTTGAAACATCTCCTACTTGGAATCCCCAAGAACAAAACTGCCTGGGCAGGCGGCGTACGCCCCCCACCACCAGCACACACACCCCCAGAAGGGCCACAAGCCACTCCATGAGCCCTTCCGATCAGGCAACTTGAACTGGGCATCCACTGCGCACCAGACCCTGCCCTGCTCTCCCTCTAAAGGGAAAGCACATGTTAATCAAATAATCAAACCAGGCAATGAGGATTACAGAGATGCCAGCTCTGCAGGGAAAGGACTGTAGTTTTAAGAGGGTGCAAAATACAGCAGCCACCCCAGGAGTCCCCCAGAGATGGTAGCAAGTAGAGGATGGGAAGGAAGAGAGCAGGTCAGGTTGGGGGGACAGCAGGCACGGAGACCTGGCATGGTGTGGGAAGGAGCAAGAAGGTGGAAGGACTAAAAAGGCCCAGAGGATGGTCAGAGGCCAGTCTCCCTGGCTTCAGCAACCTGGGAACCTGAGCGTCCCAGGCAAAGGTGTGCTCCAGGCTTCTGTACCTGTAATTCTATAATTCTCTGATGCACAGATAAGACACAAAAAGTGTTCTAACGAAATAGTTAGAGATTCCAATAGACTGGATTTGGGTAAGGAGGAGGGGTATGAAAGTAAAATTAAAACCCTAGGGATGATTCTATGTATATGAAATTCAAGAATAGAAAAGCTATGGTTACAGAAATAAGAAAACGGTTCTCTCTGGGAAGGGGCACGACGGGCCCTCTAGGATGCCGGAAAATGTCCTTTATCTTGATCAGGGTCATGGTTACACAGGCATAAACATGTAAAAACCAGACAGATGGATACTTGAGGTCTGTGCACTTTTAACTTATCGTCTAAGTCAAAGAGGGGAAAGAGAGAAAAGTTCAATGGATGCACCTTGTGGCCAGTTCCTCCAGTGTGGGGGGGTCCAGGTTAGGGAACCTCTGGCCTTTCTTGTTCTGACCCAGGAGAATGGACTTGAAAAATATAAAATCTGAGGTTTCAACTAAGAAAATAAACAAGCCTATCTCTCCCCCTTCTCCCCTTTTAGAAGCAGAAATTTGGCTAAAAGGATAGAACAGAGAAAGAAATTCTTGCAGGACAACCTTTCATTATGGACAGAATGTGCTGTTGCCCATTTTGCTACATCTCCCGAGTTTCATTTTACTTTTTTGCAAGAAAAGTCTCTACAAGGAATCAGAAGCCCTCAAGGCCAAATTTATCTTCACTCCAGATCTAACAAACTCTTTCTCTAGGATGCCAACAGAGCCATTTTTCTCCCTCATCCCCACATCTCTGGAATGTTCTATCGGCCTCTTCCTTTTCCTATCTCTGTGGATCCCCCAGATCAGTCTTGGTTTTTACTTCCCAGAACACATAACAGCTACATTCCACATTTAGACATTGACACCGTGGCCCAGACTCTGGTCAAAAGAAAACAATTTTGACAGAGGGGAACTCCCAGACCCATCAACTGAAATCCTTGCCCAAACCAAGCCTGGTTTTTCCTCTTTCATTCCTGCGGGTTCCAGGCAAGAACCCCTGGATGACAACAAGGACACACACTTGGGGAAAACTTCCTCTTGCTCAGTACCCCATCCCTTCTGCAGACCAGACCACCTCCAGGGGGCAAGCCTCACTTCTCAGTGCCAGGAGGGGCCGTTCAATCCCAAACCCTCAAGCAAGACAGGGTGGCGGGGGGGGGGGGGGGGGGGGTGATAACCAGAGAAGCAGCTAGGGGCCAAGCACTGGGACACTTGAGGAATCACTGCTCTCAGCTTCAGGGTCATCAGCGGGTGAGAGCCTTTCCAATGCCAGAGTGAAGCCCAGCAGATAACACCAACGATGAAGCTCAGGATATAGGAAAGGACTTAGAATTTCACCAGCTCAAACCCAATTTAAAGCTCGGTGAGACGCGCACCTCCTCTGCAGTGATCCTGCCAGCTAATGTTATTCACGGACCTTAGACTCCTCCCCCAAGAACCAGGCTTTCCCTCTGCACATCACCACAAACCAGCACCACACTAACTGCTCACTGGACAGGGAAAAGGGCCCTCTGCTCAGTTACAGCACGTACCACCCAAATGATCCGGCAGCACATCAGACCATCTATAAGACCACCCTGAGCACCGTGGGCCTCATACAGTCATTCACTCCTTCATTCATTCATCTTTGCCCTAATGATGAATTCCAGGGGCCAGGAAACATGTCCAGGATCTCTGAGCACCACAATTCAAAGCCCCCACCCCCATCCCCCTCAACTGCAACAATTACAGAGGCTTAGGCAAGAAGACACTCTGAGGGATCCAAAAGAGGGTTTACAAAAAGCAGAGTTGTGTGAACACCCACACCCCACAAGATGCTCCGATTCCGGGTGGAAAATTTAATGTGAACTGTCTGAAAACATATGATGAGTCACAGCTGGGAGAAGAAAAGTGCCACCTCGATTCCAGACAGGGAAATCTTCCTGTAAAAAAGTAGGATTGGGGAAAGGAGTCTTGTTTCACTGTGGCCAGCCACCATCTCTAATTTGCGGCAGAGCTGGACCCTGTTAAGCTCTGGGTCTGAATAATTACCAAAGGACCTTAAAGTACCACTGTCCACTGTGCTACCCCTTCCTCCAGGGGAAGGTCTCAGCTGCAGCTCCCTCACAGCTCCCTAAAATACTGATGGGTCCTGTCTGGAGTCCACGCAAACCCAAAACATCCTCTGGCCAGGAACCCTCCCTGCTTGGCCCTTACGTGACTTTCCTATCCCAGTGGCTCTCGCTGCACTTCCTGCCCCAAGCAGCACCCCACCCCAGAGCTTTCTCCACGCCCTGGCGCTCCTCCTAAAGATCAAAAGTCCACCCGCTCTTCAAGGAACCGGGGGAGTCACTTCTCATTCATCAAGTACACACTAACTGATTGATCTTGGGCAATCAACTTCCCCTTTCTCTGCCCGTTTCTTCCATCTGTGAAGTCCCGATGGTTTACCAATCCCAGGCTCAGCTCACTGCTTCCAGCTCCAAGGGGAATCCCAAAATGCCTCTGAATGTGTCCATTCTCCAGCTTCCCCACACAGAAGGCACGTGTCCACAGACCCTACTGATCTAGGTGGGCATGGAGCCTCCAGCCTCAGAGCCCCACCAAGCTCCAAGCCATCTATATTTTTATAACATATGGGTCTTCGTTGAGGCATGCAAGATCTTCATTGCAGCATGCAGGATCTTTTTAGTTGAGGCCTGTGGGCTCCCAGTTGCTGCATGTGGTATCTAGTTCCCTGATCAGGGATCGAACCCGGGCCCCCTGCACTGGAAGCACCAAAGTCTTAACCACTGGACCACTATGGAAGTCCCACCTGAGTCATCTAAACACAGCGGCGCTTGGTTGACCACCACCTCGCAGGCAGGGTCTGGGGATCTAAGTCAATCCAGTCATTGATACCTGCGCTCCCTGTAGACCCTCAGGCAAGTTCCCCAACAGAAGCCACAGTCAGGTTCCCCACTTGTTTAATAAGAATCCCACCTACTGGCATCAGAGGGTTGGAGAAGCGACAGTAACCGAACTCCGGGGCTGGCACAAGGTAGGTTATCTTAGACAAGCTCCCTTCCCTCTCCCCCAGCTCTTCCATAACACATTTGGTAAGTTACTAGAAACAAAGATCAAAATGACTGGGAAAGGGGGTCAGGGAGGAGAGGGGAGGGGGAGGAGAGCACAGCCATTATTTCTAAGCCCAAAAGTGACTCCAGGAGGCAGCCAGGTCCAATCACGGAGACCATCCCCAGGCTACACGGGGACTCTGGGGACCGCTGGCCACAAAGCAGATGCTGCTGGCACCACATGGGTGGTTGGCAAACAAAGGTTCTGGCAGTCAGAGGGTCTCCAGGGGCACGTAGGTGAGATCCCACAAAGAAAGAGCATCAAAAAGAACCCCAAATCAAGACCTGATCACATATCAGCCACAATAAATAATGTTTGCTCAAAGGTAGGAGGAGTAAAGAGAGGCCCTCATTGGAGAAGGCCAACTTGCATGTCCAATGCTGAAGAAAAGCTTGTTTTGTGTGTTACACAAAGGAGACATTGTTCACAAAACGCTTTGCCCATATACATAATCAGAGCTGCCTCTGGTCATTACGTAAGTCTCTGATGACTCAAGATGCAAAAAATTAATTTCTATAATTATTCATATATATGTATGAGTAAAAATCCATTCATATGTATATGATATATATATTCTCATACGTAAGAATACATATATACATATATGTATATGATATATATTATAATACATAAAAATACATATATACACATATACATGTACAAAGGCCCTGTGATGGAATTCAGAGATGGGCAAAATTTATAGGCATATCACAGTGTTACAGCAGTTACATCTGAAGAGGTGGGGAACTCTGACTCCTTCACTAGGCCATCTTCCAAGACAAAGTGGAGGGATAATGTGGTTTTTCTCTTCTTGTGTGTTTTACCGTAATTGAGAAAGTCTCAAAATAGAGGCGAAGACAATTGAATAGAACCACAAAATAAATCAAATTAGATTCTTTCTCCCGTTGGATCTCAGGGCTCTTCACAGGCCGGCCTCCATCATGATGTTCCCATAACCAACACCCGGACTGGGGCGCAGATGAGCACCGTTCCCCCCAGAGTGATCATTGGGAACAGGCAGCACGTGTGGGTCTCCCTTCTCAAATGTACAAACACGTACACATGTTCACTCACAGCAGACACTCAACCAGGGAGTCTCACCCTCCGCACTACTGACACCCTGGGCTGGATGACTCTTTGTCTTGCGGGAGATCCATTCTGTGCCCTGCAGAAGGTTCAGCAACACGCCTGGCCTCTGCCCACTAGATACCAGTAGCACCTCCCAAGGAACGGCAATCCTCAATATCGCCAGACATCGCCAAATGCCCCCTGGGGTACAAGATCATCTCCATTTGAAAATCACTCAGCTAAACAAGTTGGACCAGGCAGCCCCAAGGAACTTCAGAGAAGCTGAGCTCCCAGCCAGCTTCCTTGGTGGCCAGTTCGTCCAGCGCACATCACGTACTCAAGGATCAGCTGGCTGAACCCAAAACTTCTGGGTCTGAAGTTTTGTCAAGCCACCTTGATACTCTCCCTGGGGGTTGATATAAGGTTGAACATGATCCATAGATTTCACAAGCCACAGCTTTATCTTCCTGAGAACAGGGGCTGAGGGGTAGAAGCTGCCAGCCCATTGAATTCTCACCCTCATCCAGGGTGGTGGTGTTGTTCAGTCACTCAGTCGTGTCCGACTCTGTGACCCCATGGACTGCAGCATGCCAGGCCTCTCTGTCCATCACCAACTCCCAGAGTTTGCTCAAACTCAAGTCCATTGAGTTGGTGATGCCATCCAACCATCTCATCCTCTGTCACTCCCTTCTCCTCCTGCCCTCAATCTATCCAGGGTGGCAGAGATTATTGGGCCATTTTACAGATGGAGAAAATGTGAGGCCCAGAGAAAGCCAACCATCGATCCCCTAAGCAGCTGGACTTGGACCCCAAAGCATCTCCGTCTATACTGATAAATAGAAACAATGAGTGTTCAAAGGATTTTTAATTCTTTAGGACATTACTTTGGGGGAAAACACACTATCTTAGTGATGCCTGGCTTAGACTCACATCTCTTCTGTTTAGCTTTAAACTCAACCCTCAGGAAAACAATAGAAACACGCTTCTTACTAACAAGTATCTTCAAATGTGATTTGGTTCACTGGGAAGCAGGGAGAGGGCACAGCCATTCCCCTCCAAGCTTTCTTTGTGGCACAAACCAGAAATGCTAGACGACCCTTTGGTGTTAACAAGCCCAGAGAAAAGTTTAGAGGAGTGCTCCCTTTGCACCACAAGAAGAAAGGGAAAAAAAAATGACTTAATCATTGAAAACTAAGGTGATGGAGAAAACAGTCCATGGCTCACTACCTCGTCCAGCCAGCCACTTCTCTGAGCACCAACCTACCAGCTAACAACACACAACTCACAGCTGGCTGGCTGGGGTTCTTCGTACCCTGCAGGCATTTTTCTCATTTCAAAGTTTCTATTAACTCCCTACTGATGTGCCCTAAAAGAATTTTTAAGGGCTTGGAAACACATGAATAAAATAGTCTTTGTTGGACTAGCACAGCCAAATGAAAGTCTTTCACCTGTAGTCGTGATGATAAAAGTTTCAGGTTCTGCTTTCCTAGGAGCCTTCCAAAGGTTTGGTAAAGCTTGGAGATCTCCACCCCTCCCTGGCTCCCCTGGCCTCCCCCAGCAGGCACATCCCCACCCCAGGGCAGGGTGACAGAGGCCCGCCCACTGGATGCAGGGGTTGCAGGAAGCATTCCTGACTCCAGGCCTGCCCTCTGGAGCCTTCCAAAAATACCCAGTTCATCATGTTTGTCAAAACCCAGTTTGCACACAGTTAAAAGAGAAGAGGAGGCTGTAGCTGGCTGGTGCGACGGACGGCTGGGGAGTGGAGGGTGGAGCACGAACAGGGAATTTGGAGGAGGAGAAACATGACCCAACCACATCAAATACCCCGAAAGAGAAAAAGAAAAGTGTCTGTCCAACCGAAGGCAGTGAAGCAAATCTTCCGCCATGGCTCGCGTGGGCACACCCAGGGGACCACGTGGTGTGCTTGTGTACTCAGAGCCTTCTACCAGAGGCACGATCTCTGGCCCTCCCCTCCAGGCCCAAGAGATAGTTTGCCAGTGCTGGGACAACAACAGCACTGCCAAAGGCCATCCTAAGCAAACAGCGCTGCTTACACTGTCCAGGGAAGACATCACCCCAACACCATTTGGCAGATTAAACAGCTCTGATGTCTTGCTCTGAGTGATTCGTTAAACCTGAGCCATTGTCAGTGAACTGCAGCTCGTAGGCAGGTCACACAGCCTCTCTGGGCCTGAAGACTGCACACCTTTGAAGAGACTGGCCAGACCACGGCCAACTTTCTGACAATTATTCAATTCAGTCACTGCTCTGTCGTGTCTGACTCTTTGTGATCCCCATGGACGTGTAAGTGGCCAGGCTCCTCCATCCATGGGATTCTCCAGGCAAGAATACTGGAGGGGGTTGCCATTCCCTTCTCCAGGGGATCTTCCCGACCTACAGATCAATCCTGCGTCTCCTGCATTAGCAGGCGGGTTCTTTACCACTAGAGCCATCTGGGAAGCCCCTGTTATTCAACATCATACTTCTATTTGCCAAGAGTCTCAAGCCCCAGTCCTGGTGGGTCTTAATTTGTCCTCTTCCCTCCAGAGCTTGGTTTCCTGGGTGATGAGTTAGAGAAGCACTAGTAATGTAAGCTCCTTCTCTCACAGCCTGCTGGCCCAAGATGGGGACCATCCCTTGACCCAGCGGACATGCCTGTGACCCATGTCAGATGGATTAAAGAAAGGGAGGGAGATTCATCTTAGCCCTGGGAGACTGCTCAAGCATCACCTAATCCCACAGTTCCCAGGGGGCACTGCTCAGGCCAACAAAGAGCTATCTGGATTCTCTTTTATGCAGGACTTCTCGGACCTCTCAATGAGCATCTGAATTCTCCAAGAGGTGACCGCTCATGCAGACTCCCTGAGAAGTACTCAGCCCCAGACCTTTTGGAGGAAACTCCTGGGGTCCCATGCTAAAGGACATTTATGAAGACAGCCCACTCCCCATTTCATCTTACAAAAGAGAAAACAGGTCCTAGGGAGGTACATCAAGGCATCCAAGATTCAGTCCAGCTCTCCTCATTCCAGCCTGCACAACCTTTTCATTTCAACACAATACAGACAAAGATATTTATAGACAAGAGTGGTCAAAACAACAAGTTCTTTGGCATTTCCAAGGATCCACACAGTTCCTGAGATCCATAGCCAACACCCATTGAAAGTGAAAGTGGTAGTCACTTTAGTCGTATCCGACTCTGCAACCCCATGGCAGGCCCCTGAGTTGATGGCATTTCCCAGGCAAAAATACTGGATTGGGTAGTCATTCCCGTCTCCAGGGGATCTTCCCGATCCAGGGACCAAACCCAGGTCTCCAGCATTCCAAGAAGATTCTTTACCATCTGAGCCACCAGGGAAGCCCAAAATTGAACAGTAGCACCAAGTTCTCTTCCTTTTATTTTTCTGGCCACACCACACACCCTGTGGGATCTTAGTTCCCTGACCAGGGATTGAACCCACACCCCCCGGCAATGAAAGCACAAAATCCTAACCACTGTATTCACCAGAGAATCCCCAGCACTAAGTTCTACCAACAGGGAAGTCCTCGGACCAGGACAGTCTTCTAACACAGGCCTTACACCTATGGGACAAATAACGGAAACATCAGGGTGTTCAGTTTTGTATCCAGACCAGGATAGACTGACCCAGCAACCCCACTGACCTGTATTCAAATCCCTCATAGAGGAACTCAAGTCTTGGGCAGCTTCCCCATCTCCTCCCAGAAAACAAACCAAGAGGGCATCTGCAGAACACAGACAGCTTCCCAGGAGGAAGGCACCAAGCTAAGCCAAGGGGCTGTTATGTAATAACAGGGCTCCTGATCCCGCCCCACAGAGACTCCCTCAGGTGCTGCCCTCAGGTCAGGGACCGACTGCCTATCCAGCCACATGGAACACAGACACGATGACCCAAGACCGTTTCCATTAGCCGGTTACACAGGTCTGGATGGACAGAGTCGTCCTGCAGCAGAGAACCCTGTCAGCTAGAAAGCCCCACGCAAACAGGGAAAGCATGGGGAGCCAGCATCACTTCCCAGGGCCCTGCATTCATCCCCAAGCTAGACGGGTGGAGTGGACACGGAAAGAACCTCTCACTCTGCTGAGCCTGCCTCTTCATTCGATGTTCACATGGTGATGTCTAACAAACTTACGAGGCCATGCAAAGGCATTAACCAAATTCTTAAGAGCCTGTAGTCACAGCATACAGTTCCCCGTCAGCAAATACAGAGCAGATATGAATATTAACCAAAGGAGATGCAGCAGCTAAGTGCTAGGGCTTCTAAGCCCTTCCTTTCTGTGTGACTCTAAGCAAGTTACTTGCCTTTCCTGTGCCCGTGTTTGCTCAGTTGGAAAAGGCGTGTGCCTCACACAGCGATGGAACTGCAAAATGTCTACCAGGTGCTTAGCTCGGTAACCACTCAGTGATGGAGGGCTGTGTTAAGGTCTGATGAAGGGAGGAGAGTCTGTGTAATTTTCACCACTTAAAAATGGGTCTTCTCGGGACTTCCCTGGTGGTTCAGTGGCTAAGACTCTGTGCTCCCAACGCAGGGGGCCTGGGTTTGATCCCTGGTCAGGAAACTAGATCCCATATTGCAAAACTAAGACCTGGCACAGCCAAATAAAAAAAGACAAAAAAAATGGGTCTTCTCGCCCCCTGGGCTGGCAAACACTTTCTCCTATCGGCATTGCCCTCTGGCATCTCCCCTGCTCCATATAGCTTTACTCCCCCTTTTCCTTTCACGAATGCTACCCTCCAAGAAAATTTACACTTAAAAAAATAGGGAGGTTTGGTCTTCGTATATGAAAAACTAAGGAGTATTTTGTTTTAGTCCAACTTAATTTACGAAAAAAAAAAAAAAATCCGGAAGGCTGGTTTGTACAACCAGAAAGTGAATAAGCATGAACAGAACTTAGGCTATGGTGGCCTGGGCCAGGGCCATTCCCACGACCAGGGACTCCTCCCCTCCCCTCAGCCCCCACCCCTCTCTCACATCTTCTAGAATAAATCAAGAATATGCTCAGAATATCCCTCCCTGCTCCTTTTTCTTTTAATTGTCAAGGCAGCTGATTAACTGTCTCCTCCATAAACATAACACACTGGAAACCAGAAACACAGCAGAATAAAGTCCATGCGGAAGGAGGCCAGGTATGACTGATTAGCTTACAATACTGGGTCGCTGATAAAACTGCTCAAAGAGGACAATGCTCGCCTCCAAGAGCACGCATGAGCTAAGAGACTGGGACTCAGTCTAACACCCCAGCTCCACAGGAAAAGAAACCAACACAGAATCTCGTTGAGCTTGACCCCGGGTCTGAGAAGGCAATCCCAACAGGCAGGACAGAGTGGATGAGACCACGAGGCCCTCTGAAGGTGCAATCACTTGGTGGGCTGGTCCTCTCTGGTCCCTGGCCTCCTCCCTGGTGGGGGAAGGGGGTCAATCCTTTACCGGAAGGCAGCAGCTCAACAAGGCCCTTCCCAGCGAGGCCCATGGGCCTCTTCCTCCTTTTCAGCCTCTGGGGGATGGCCATGTGGTTATCAACCAATGGCATCATCATCATCTCCCCAAGGATCTCACAATGAACCCCTCAGGCCTAGTGTGTGCTTGGTTGTGTCTGACTCTTTGCAACCCCATGGACTGCAGCCCACTAGGCTCCTCTGTCCATGGGGATTCTCCAGGCAAGAATACTGGAGTGCATAGCCATTCCCCTCTCCAGGGGATCTTCCCAACCCAGGGATTGAACCCAGGTCTCCCACATTGCAGGTGGATTCTTTACCAGCTGAGCCACCAGGGAAGCCATGGTGGGGTACCTCAGGCCTGGTACCTCTCCGCTTTCATCTGGTTGCCCTGCAGATGAACAAAACACCCCTCCCATCCTCCCTTCATGGTAAAGTTTCAAAACAAAACATCACAACTCAAACCAAGACAAACCATCATTTCTCCACTGCTTATATATAGGGGCTTCCCTGGTGTCTCAGACAGTAAAGAATCTGCCTGCAATGCAAATGACCTGAGTTTGATCCCTGTGTCAGGAAGATCTCCTGAAGAAGGGTATGGCAACCTACTCTAGTATTCTTGCCTGGAGAATTCCATGGACAGAGGAGCCCGGCAGGCTACAGTCCACAGGGTTGCAAAGAGTCAGATACAACTGAGCAAAACACTTTCACTTTTCATATATATATGTGTGTGTGTGTATATATATATAACAATTTTTATTACTTTTTGGTCACACTATGCAGCATGCAGGATCTTTGTTCCCCAACCAGGGATCAAACCTGTGCCCCTGTAGCGGAAGATCAGTCTTAACCACTCGACCACCAGGGAAGTGTCAGATGCTGATGGACCTATGGTCTGTGTAAGCCAATCTACCCCGTTAGACTGAGGTCCCCTCCAAGTTCAGAAATGCTCTACCAGCTGCAGGCGATTCTCACAGACGTCTAGCTGCCAAGGCTGAGTCACTTACCCAATAGTGCGCAGTAGGGAGGAAATTATTAATACCCAACTCACCATGTAACGACTACAAAGCCCACAGCAAACAGACTTCAAGATCTCTTCAGGAACTTCATTGCTTTATTATTTTTTGAGGAAAAGGATACCTGAGCAGGGGTCTCACTAAACTCCTTAGAACCACTTGGATTTCAGCTCAGCTCTGCACCACCACCCTCATCACCACCCACAATCACAGCAGAGCAGGAACCCCACCTCTTGAGTTTTATCTTTCCCCAAACTAAATTCTAACCTCTGAGGAACACAGGGTCTCAGAAGACAGAAGGCCCTTGCAAAGTACCCCAAACCTGCAGAAGTTTCCCCTCTAGAACCCTGGGTTCTAGCTATATCTCCGCCACTGAGGAGCTATGACCTTCATCTCCCTCTCAGTTCCTGATCTGAAAACAAGGAGGTAAATGAAACAGTCTGTCTGGCCCCTTTCTGCTAGAAGGCCCTAACCTGGCACACTATACACCCTGCATCAGCCTGCTGGCTTCCCACGTGCTAAATGCTGGTGGCCAGAGAGCCCCATGCCCTGCAGAAGCCAGCTGAGGAAGGAGAGGTGGGCAACCGTGGTCTCTGGCCTTGCTGGATAAGGATCACTGGTGAGTACTCCAGCCCCAGCCAAGGGCCTCACTGAGGTTTGGGCTAACTGCTTCCTGTGGCTGTCATTCAACGCTCAGGAAGCCCGGGTCTTGGGTGATGGTTGACAATGAGGACAACCTTCTGAATCCTGCGGGGGAGCGGGGAGGGAAGAGGGGCCAGGCTCATACTCAGCTCTCTCCACTGAGTGGCCAGCGTCAGTATCCTAGGCACGTGGACCAGCACATTACCGCTTTTCTGGCTTTTAAGCAAAAACCAGTTTCGCATCTCCTTGGGTATCCCTGAAGGCAGAGTTTTTTCCTGGTGCCCTAACAAATACCTTCAACAGGAAGCACAAATCATTTTGGTTACCATCCTCCTCCTCCCCAAGTATCTTTTTTTTCAACGCACAGGATTCTTTTTATTTGTTAATTCCCTCCCTGGAGGCAACAGAGATCTAAGGGCTCTAGAGTGGGATCAGGGCCCTAATCTAGGCTGTACTTCCTACTGACCTGTTCCTCATCCTATAAACTGGGAGGCTGTCCATGACCACCAACCTTGAGGGACTGTGATAGGTATAACAAAGATAATAAAGTCCTTAACCACATGCAGGACACAAGTTTTTCAATAAACATTGACCGTTATTTATTGGGTTGGATTGTTCCATAATCGGAACGGATTTTTTGACCAGACAAATATTTATAAAGTATCAGAAAATGATATGGTATTTAAATAAATGTTATTTTTTAATCCCCTTAAACAACTGCCAACCCACTTCCAGTTTCCTAGTTCAACCTGATGATGCCTTTTATGTGGTACAAACTTTTTCTATTTATGTATGCCCCAGAAAAAGTATACTACAAAAACTCCTGATTGTCATATTTTTTTAATAAACAATAAAGTGGGCTTATCTGGTGTTTAAAAAAAAAGTTGACCATTATTATTTCTTCTTGAATATAATTTATTAAATAAAAGAAAAAGGGTCTTAGCTCCCAGAGGTAGCTCAAAGCTACATCCCCACAGTCACCGGATACTTGAGGTAAAGACTCAACAACTCAGTTACTCAGGATATTTCTGGAGCCCCCAGACAATGAGGGGAAAGCAATGAACTGACGCTTCCTGTCCCCCTGGTGTGAACCTCCAGGTGGGGAAAGGACAACTCAGGTAAAGGAAGATGCCAGCCAGTGAGTGATCACTATACAGAGGGAAACCAAGGGGCAGTCCTAAGGGAGGCGAGGACCTCTGGGAGGAAGCTTCAGAGAGGCAAGTGCAGAGCAAGTGACATTTATACCAATTTCACCAAAAACAGCCGGCAGCGGTAGGCTTGGGCAAAGATGACCTGATCCACAGAGTAGCCCAGGTGAAAGGTCCTCCGAGAGCTGTCCCTCCCTCTGAGCTCCCAGCATGTGGTGACATGCCCAAGGCCACCACAGTAAAACCCAGCACTGCTGGCAGCTCTCCATTTCTCATCAGTCCCACCCCTGCAGGAGACAGGGGTGGTCGCCTGGTGCCCGCCCCCGACCCGCGCCCCAGGCTGAGACAGAAAGACCACCTTGCAACAGCCAAGTCCAGCCACTGTCAAGGAAGCAACGACTCTCTCGGCAGCCCTCTCTATGGGTAAGTATGTGCTTCAACTCAAAAATAATTACCGCCAAACTGTACAGAGGTTAAGAGATTCCCCTCCCCCCTCCCAGCCACAGGTCACCTCTCACAAGTTCCTCCCATTTCCCTGCCCAAGTCCCCGGTTCCCATTTACACCTGAGGGTGTTGGGATCTTGCTCGAGTCTTTCTACTCAGCACCAACAACTCCTTCTCTGCCTTTTCTTCTCACCCTTGGGAGAAAGGAGAAAAAGACGCAATACTGACTTGTGAAAACTCAGGTTGAAACTCCAGTAGCTAGAGATTCTGATTTAACTGATCTGGAGATGAAGCTTTTACTTTCTAGAGGCTTCCAGGTGACTGTATCATGCAGCTGGGGTCAAAACCCCCCTGAGTTACAGGAGGGTAACTGATGGTATCCATCCAATTAAACCAATGCCTGGGGCGGGCGAGAGGCGGGGTTGGAGGGGGGGTATTTAACGTGACCTGTTTTTTTAACAGGCAATCTTTATATTGTCTCTGGCAAAGAGAAGTCACATAGTGCCCAACACAACAGGGCACATCACAGAATCCAAAGTCTGAAAAATTTGGCTCTTCCTAAAAAAGTTAAACATAGAGCTACTAATAGCATAAAATTCAGCAATTCTACTCATAGGTATATACCTAGGAGAAAGGAAAACATACATCCATACAAAAACCAATGACTGGATAAAGAAAATGTGGTGTATATCTATACAATGGAATATTATTTGGCCCCAAAAAGGGATGAAAAACCGATATATGCTAAAAGATGGAGGAACCCTGAAAACAGGATGCTAAGCAAAAGAAGCAAGACACAAAAAGCTATGTATTTTATGATTCTGTTATATGTAATGTCAAGAATTGGGTAAATCCACAGGGGTTGTTGCTAGGGGAGGGGGAAATGAGGAGTGACTGTTAATGGGTATGGGGTTCCTTTTTGGGTATGTGATAAAAACCTTCTGGGACAAGATAATGTAGATGGTTACACCACTCTGTAAATATACCCCAAATCATCAAATTGTTCACTTTAAGTAAGAGAATCATATGGACTGTAAGTATATATATATCTCAGGAGAGCTACTGGCCCAACGTAGGGCAGGGGCCAGGAGGCAGCCCACGGCAGAAAGCATCTTTACAAGCATGATATTACTAAAGACACACTCCCAGGTCCTGCCTTCAGAGATTCTGATCAGTAAATGGGGTAGAGAGAGGACACACAAGAAATCTCAATTTTCAACAAGGTAAGAGTTCTCTGATCACAAAAGCCTGAAGCATAATGACCTAACACTTCATTCCAGAATCTCAGAGAAGTATCAATGCAGATTACTTCAGGAGAGGCCAGGGGGACGGGGGAAGGGCAGAGCCTGGAGCCTTCCACAGGACGCTCTAACCACCTCCCATCCCATGTCCCACGATTCCCTCTCCTCCCGGGAGCTCCAAGCCCTCCGCGGAGACAACGCAAGTGTAGCGCCCAGAAGGGTCTAGCTCAAGAGGCCTCGCTGCACAGGCTGCACCTCTTTTTGATTCCAGAAATGTTAGCCCAGCGCCCAGGCGATTGGCAGTGAGCTGGAACTCAAACCCAGGAATCCCAACGCCCACGCGTTCTCACCTCCAGTTCCCACAAAAGTCTCTTTGTTGGGCTTGGGTGTCTCCCGGAGGGCATGCCTCCCTCCCAGGGCTGAGGAGAGGAGGCGAGGGTGGTGTGTGGAATGGAATCTATGCCACTGACATGCATTGTCTGCTCGCCAGGTTGCCCAATCCCACCACCCGAGGGGACAGATGGGCAGCGCTCTCCTGGGCTTGGCATGGGGCGTCCTGGAGGGAATCAGGGCCCGCCTCTCCCCAGGCCTCGCTGCCCGCATCCTGCCAGTGCAACAGGGCTTGGATGAACAACGGGGCTCTTGTTCAGACACGCATTTTAGCCAGTGAGGTTACCCTCTAGAAATACTTCTAAATACACACATAGGCCAGTCCATCCTGAGGTCTACACACTGCCCGGCTTTCGGCACGATGCTGGCCCCCCTGGCATTTCATCTCCTCAGTGGCCCCAGCAACCACCTCTGTCCTCCTTCCTGACCCAGGCGAGGTCTCCTGGGGAACCAGAGGCAGAAGCCACAGGCTCACTGGCCTGGGGCCGGGTGATCACAGCAAGCCAGAGTTCTCTTCCCAAAGCCCCTGCTGCCTTCCCCAGGAAGATCTCTGCCCAAGGTGCCAGGCGGCCCAGGCTGGCAAAGAGTACCATCCCGGCCGAGGGGTCACACCCTGAGCCCTCTGGGCAATGGGAGACACTCCCCCGTGGCTTTTCCTACCTGGAGGAGGGGGGTCCCTGCTTTCTGAACCCCTCAGGAGCCTGGGGCTACAGTCTCATCTTGGATGCAGGACGGGTACTCCACTAATAAGATCTCTGTCGCACCCCCACTTCCCAGAGAGGGAAACTGAGGCCCCAGAGGTGCTGAGAGAAGCCACAGCTCTGGGCCCCTCTGCACGGCCAGGAGAGATACGGTACCTGAGGGTTCCTGAGGAAGGCCACAGGAATGCCCACCTTGATGGGGCTTCCAAGAAGGCGAGAGGCAGCTTTGAGCTATAAAAATATAGGATTCAGACTGTGACCAAAAGACACAGAACAGTCTCACATTTAAATGTCTGCCTAACATCACTTCTCCCCAGAGGGCTTCAACCAAACATCCCTTTTGGTGCTTTAAACTTCCCACTGGATGAGTAAGGAAGCACTACTCCCATTTTAAAGGTGAGAAACACATTTGAAAATGTGAAAGAACTAGAAGCACCTGTCAAGTTAATTTTTAACATCCTTTCGGATCTGACATTGTGCACCTGCTCCCAAATTTAAGGAATTAAGAAGTATGGCTGGGGGAAGGGAAATAAATTTTACCAACCTGAAACTGCTCTGATATTTACTGGCTATAATTAAAAGTTATCCTTCAAGCAATGGGGAAAAATAAAAAATAAATCTGTCTAATTTCTGTTGCCCTGGGGATCTGCAGGACAGTCACTAATAAAACACTCCAGCCCCCATTGCTGTATGTCCGACTCTGTGGAGAAATAACTATCTGTGGGCCACGTGCAAGAGTCCTGAGAGGCAGGCAATTGTCTTTATATTATTAACAGTAATGGAAACACACTACTCAGAATAATCATTCCTACATCATGCCAACCTGTACTTTCATTTCACTGTACGAGCTGCTGGGCATCAAAGCCAACAAATTCGCAGAAATGCTTGGGGAAGGAAGGAGGGGGAAAGAGAAGAAATCCCAGCCCCCTACCTACCACCATCCCCTCACCCCATCCATTAGAAAACATATTTCTAAATAAATCATGAGAAAGCCCGATCTACAAAATATTCCATAGCGCTAGGTGAGCTGAAACCCCCAAAACATCATTTTCAAAAAAAAAAAAAGTGTTTAGACCTCAGTCTCACTTATTCATCTACCCCCACCTCAGTCCAAATCAGATGAAATGCTATCATGCTGCTGTTTTAAAACAGTGTCCGAGAAGGTAGAAAAGGTTACCCACAGCAAGCAAGGACTGCCATCCTCACCATAGCAACGCGCCTATTTATAATATGGTCTACCTGCTTCAAAGGCTTGTACAAGACACTCAAGGCAAGTCTAGTGCTACATCCAAGCCGAAGATGAGCCGGAAACTCTCATGAGCATGTCAATGAAACACTTCCAATTACATTACATGCCACAATTATTAGCATTGACTATCAATTTTTTTTTTTCCTTTCCTCTCAAAGCAAAAGCAAAGGGGGAAATGAATTAAGACAGATTCTAGGACACAGGAGAAACCCAGCATGTGACTTTCCAAAGTGCTCTGGCTATTTTTTCTTAATGGTTAACCCCAGAGGCAGACACAGGAAAAGAGGGGTTTCACAGGAGACCCACACCTGAGGGTGCTGATCATCACCAGGGTCAGGCACACGCAGACTCGTAAGGTATTCACGGGCCCACAAGCAAGGCCTCAACCACGCACACCAAACAGAGAAATTCAGCCCAGCCTTGTATCTACACTGGACCTTGGAGGGGAAAAGAGGTTTTTGTTTTAGAGGCAGATACGGGCAACCACATCCAATTACTCACTTGCAAGAGGATTCCAATTCACCCCCAAGGTCCACATTTCCAAAGAGGAACCCAACCATATTCCCAGCAGCAGCCTTCCGTTTCCATGTCAAAGTAGCAACTACACAGCATCCAGCCAGGCCCTGATGCAAATGACAGTTTGGTCACTTACTAGCCATGTATTTGGGGGAAAGTCCCCTAACTTACTTCAGTTTTCTCATCTGTAAAATGGGGATGATGCACAAAGTTGCCGTGAGCATTCAGTTTAAAATTATATGGCATGTTCTGGAAACCGACACACAGCAAAAGGTCAACAAACAGCATCTATTCTCTTCTCTGTTTGCTGCTCATATTAAAGTTCTTCCTGCAGTGATGACAGCCGAGTGAACAAAGCCTCAGTTCCCATACACGAGAGAACCACGAGAACACCTCAAACATGGGAGGTATTTATCCTACCCTTATCACACAGCCATCTCGTTTCATAGATAGAAAAACTGAGGCAGGACTCACATCTGTACCAGCGATAAGGCAAACGTTCAAACCTGGGGGGTCGGGAGGAAGTTAAGAAAAATAGAAGGGTGAGTGACTTACAGGAACCATGAGCAGAAGGCAGACAGAAAGAGACCCACACTGTTTTCATTCAGTCAAATGGAAGACAGACAAAAGGAAACCCTTGGACCAAAGTGAGTGGCACTGAAGACAGGGAGTCACAGTTCCAGACACTCTACTCCGCTAAGCACTTTCTTCTCCTGAAAGACTGTGCAGCCCTACAAAGCAGGGGCTACGTCATTGCATCCAGGCAGCCCTAGAGTAATGGACACACTGCAGACCCCAAATAAAGAGTCTGCTTCTGCTGAATGCATTCAGGGCTGCAGGCATGGGGGGAGCTTCAGCTTCATGTTATTTCCCCTGAAGTGTTTCTTTACCAAAATAAAGGCAAAGCCACAAAGCCACAATGTTATTTCATTCTGTTATCACAATAATCCTTGGAAGAATAGTTTTTACTATGCCTATTTTACAGGCAGGGAAACTGAGGTTTAGGAAAGTACCAGCTCAAGATCATACAAAGCCTCAAAACAGCAAAGCCAGAATTCAGAGGTGGGGCTGTCTGACTCTAGAGTCAAGGGCTTAACCACTTCGTTATTCTTGATCATCCTCTTGATGTATCGTGTAGAAAAGTTGTTAGTCACCAGCAAATGACAGTGTTTTCAAAATGGAAACACAAAAGAAATGGGCAACTCAGGTTATAGCTCCCAAGGCTCACAAAACCCTAGATCAACCACAGCTGAGTGTGCTTCACCTCGGCCTTGCATACCCACTGCAGACATCTTGGAAAAAGAATTCAAAGCATACCTTCAATGACCCATCTCTGCAAGAGAAAGCCCAGAAGCAACACCAGTGACATCAAATGGACTGGATTTGTTCAGGCTAAGAGTCCCTTGGACAGCAAAGAGATCAAACCAGTCAATCCTAAAGGAAATCAACCCTGATCATTCACTGGAAGGAATGATGCTGAAGCCCAAGCTCCATAACTTTGGCCACCTGACCTGAAGAGTCGACTCACTGGAAAAGACCCTGATGCTGGGAAAGACTGAAGGCAGGAGGAGAAGGGAAAGACAGAGGATGAGATGGTTGGATGGCATCACTGACTCAATGGACATGAGTTTGAGTAAGCTCTGGGAGTTGGTGATGGACAGGGAAGCCTGGCATGCTGCAGTCCATGGGGTCACAAAGAGTCGGACACAACTGAGTGACTGAACAACAACAAAGGAATTCAATTAATCCAAACCAGGAATCGAGCATCACCAAAGAAAAGGGAGCAGGAGGTCACAGCAGCACCCACCTGGGTGGAGTTCTTGAACTTGACACCTTCTCAAAATCTTCATGGTGGGGGAGTGGAGGCCACGTGGAAAAGGGAGGGACGTGGAAAAGGCCCTATCAACACATCTCTGAACCACAGCCTCAGTACTTCTCCACCAGAGAGAAACATAAGTGCAACAACAGTGACTTCTAAGTGTGCAGGCCGATTATAGCTTTACTTTCAAAAGAGCTTTGATTGATCTTTTTTGATAGACCTGAAATAAATTAAACTAGATTGACTCACTTGAGAATGGACTCTAATCCCTTAGTCAGATCCCGGAGAACTCAAACCAAACCAGCTGTTAATTTAGGCTTTATAAGATAAAGCATGAGAAATCCAAGCTGATGTACCCCAGAGCAAAGCTTACATCATCTCTGTAAGCAATCAACTCACTGCTTCTTTTAGGAACTAATCAGTTCTTGGGTAAGTGGGTGCCAGGCCTGCACTCTCACAGCGAAACTGGCTCAGAGAAAGGAAGAAAGGTGAGAGAAGAAGAAATATCCTGAGAAACACTGGGCTGACTCACTCCTCCACGAGTTCAGAACCAGCCCAAGACATTTCCCTTTGGCTTTCTCCTAGTCATCCATCTCCGACTTCAGAAACTGCAACAGCTTGACCAGAGGAGCCTCTGCGCCAAGTGAGAGGAAGCCACTGACACTCTTAATATTTCTTTTAAAAAGGGAGGGGGTGCAGAATTACCCAGAAAATATTCCCTACTACTTTTTTATCCCCTCATCTTTGAAGATCATACTGTCCCCTTTATCTTGGCTTCTGGGTGCCTTTGATTTGAATATAGGAAACCCAAGGCTTTCAAGTGGCGGCTGCCCGTGGCATTAATAGAGTTAACAAGCACATAAATACATACACATACACACACACACACACACACACACACACACACACAACTGCAGGCTTCTTCCCAAGCTAAGCTCTACTCACTGACAGGCAGCCCTCCCAACTTTCACCAGCATTTTTTTTAGAAAGGGGTTCATGCTTGCATCCTAAGTGAAGATGGAATTCATCTCGACGGGACCCCAACCACAGCATAACCCCAGAAGACTTCAACAGTCCCTTTCCTTCTGAAAAAACAAAAAAAAAAAGCAAGGCTAGCCAGCCTCTTGCTCCTAAACAATGATGTTTCATAGAACATTCTGTTTACCGAACATAAGGGGATCAAGAATTGAAATCCAATTTAAGGAATTATGGTGCCTTCGGACTGTTTTTCTTCAACGATGAAAAAAGACAGGCATGTTGTTTCTGGAATTAAGCCAGAAGAAACTGATCCTTGTAGTAATACAAGAAAAAAAAGAAAGAAATCAATGTATGTGTTTATGTATGTGGTTGGGGGGAGGGGAACAACTAAAATGCAAGTTAAAACCTGAGCAACAAAATGAATTTGTCTCCTGCTATAGAAGGATCCTGAAGCCGATTTCAAAGTCCTCTTTTTAATACCTACTTGACAAGGAGAATACAGTTCATCTCTTGATACTTCTGAGAAGCAGAAACAATGTAACCAGAAAAGATGGCATGAAAATCAACCAAGATGTCTGTCCACTCACCTTCATTAGTAGCAAAATGAACTGGTACCTCAGCAAGAGTTAGAACCTGGTAGGTAGACAGACATCATCCCCTGTAAGTAAAAGTAACCACTGCAGATTCATACTCAGCACTGGCCACTGTATGCCTGTTTTCCTATTTAATCTCCTGAGATCCCTTTTGTTCCTATTTTATAGATAAAAGTGCTGTGGTTAGGGAGGTTCCAGAACTGGCCAAGATCCTACATGCACTAAAGGGGTGTGACTTGAGATCCCAGCTGTGGCTAACTTGAGTGCCAGAGCCCTCATCCATCATCCTAGAATGCCTTCTTCTTACAGCGATAATTGTTGAACTTCTGTTAAAAAGGCACTTTCACAGCTTCCCACCACTGTGCATATCCTATGGAGGCATTACACAGATGAGCAAACTGAGACCCAGAGAAGAAAGCTCTGCACCACCAGGTAACTCAGTGTCTTTAAACCTTGCTGTGTTCTGAGCTCCTGGACCCCTCACTCTAATTATGAAGCTGCATCCTCTGCCTTAATTAATTCTTCCCTACTGCCATTCCCAAAGACAAAGTCCTCCCTAGAGAAAAATGCCCTGCCTCACCAAGTGCTGCCTGGGGAAAGAGTTTTGCAATTGGTGTTAATTTGGGGGGAGGGGGGCACAGAAAGGAGGCAAAACTATTAGATGAAGTAAATTAAGACATTTCTGAGAGGTATGGAATAAATCATCACTTAGGGGCACTGACCAATTAAAAAGGTCCAGCACTGCTCTGGATAAACACTACAGCATCAGCCAGGATGCTACCAACGACAAAGGAAGGAGGCAGGAGAAAATGCAAGCACCTCTGCAGTCCAAGGCCACTGACCAGCTACAAAGGTCTGGCCAACACCAACAAAAATTCCATACCTTTCTAATGAACAAATCTGCTCAATACAAGTCTTTTCTTTTTTTCAATGGAGGTGGGAGGGCCGGATAGTGTAAACACACTCATCCATTGTTTTACACCTCCCAAATTCAAATAAAGTCCACTGACTGTTTTCTGATTTCTCATATTTCACTGTCTCTTTTCATTTTGGCCTCTGAAAAAGCTCAAGAGACGGAGCCATGAGAACAGACCAGTCTCCCAGCCCCGTGTGTCAATTTGACCTTCTGCAAACCAGGGAGGTTTGAACTGGACCTTCCGGAACCAGGAGGTGTTAGAAACAACGGCTGCTGTCAAGTCAGTCAGGAGAACCAATGTCATTTCTTAACCTCCATTGAGAATAAATCATTCCGGACGAGCTCCTGACTGTATCACTTTTGTCCAAGTGGAAGTGTGAACAGACCTGAGTTCCTGACTAGCAGATTCCGTGCCCAGGAGAAACTCCCAGGAAAGTTCCAGCCAGGGGACCTGTGTTGTGGGCAGGGACTCAACTGCAGAGATCCTACCCGCCTCCCCCATGGGTGCTGGCACCCAGAGCCCTGGAGCAGCTGGCTTCCAATCACAGGCTCTTTAGGCCTCTTGCCCTCAGTAACCCACTAGGGCCGCTCTTCTTTGAGGCAAAGTGCAGGAGGAGGGGGCTGTTACACGCTTATTACAAATCAGACAAACAATAGCCTGACCATAGCGGCCTTAGGAAGCTCCCTTATAAAGAAAGAAGTAAGTGTTATTGGGTTTGCAAGCCAGGAGCCAGCCCCTCTGCCTTTCAAGGCCCCAAAAGGATGCCTTTTAAAATCTATTTTCTTTAATGAAGTTCGAAGCAATAGAAATTTGCCCAAAGAAGAGAGCAGCCCCTATGACTAAAAGGCCACAAATTCTTGTCTTGCTGTCACTAATTTCATGCCCATCAGAAGCTGAATGATTTGAAGTCCAGTCTCTCGATTGGTTTTTTGTCTGCCCTCCCCAGGGAGATAAATTATGTCACAACACAGACTCTTCCACCCTAGGGCTCTTCAAAAGGTATTCTGGCTTCCTGACTCGACCCACTCTCTTACGGGAGAAGTCACTCAGAGCCAGATTCTTTTGTCAGCAAGGGGGGAAGAAAGAGCAGAAAAAGGTGTGTGACACAATACATCACCAACTTGTCACCCTGGCAAGAGTGTTAACAACAGTGTGGTCAGGGTGACCCACTGTCCCCGTTTGCCTGGGGCCGATGGGTTTCCCGGGACACCCAACTGTTAACAGTAATGACACCACGTAACCTTTCTCCTGGACCAAGCGCTGGACTAAATCTCCTCACAGCATCTCACAAAAACCCACAGCCCTCTTATGAAACCCATTTTCCACAGATGCAAAAACCGAGGCACAGAGTCACAAAGTCATCTGCCCAATTTAAAAGTTTTTGGCTTTATGTAAAATAACAAAATCAAGAAACAGAAAGGGGTGGAAATCAAATGCTGGGATAAAGAAAAGTTCATATGTGATGGGAAAGTCTGACCTGGAAACTCATTAATGAGGAAAAAAATATTTCCTGCCAAAGGAGACGAGAGGAGAGAGCAAGGGAATCGGGGGCAATTCAGAGAACAGGAAGATCAATCACAAGTCGGTCTAGATGCTTCCAAAATAGTCCTTAGAGGCATTACATAAGTAACAGAGAAAGAGAGAGCAGAAGCCCCAGGTGGGGAGCCTGTGACCAGAACAAGAACAATGGCGCTGTAGCCACTTGCCAGGGCACCAGGGCTCCAGGTGAGATCTTCAATCTCAATATTCCTGGAGAAGGCCATCCCCTGTCCTCAGACTCCCGCAACCCAGAAGCCCAGGTACCTCTGGTTTCCAAGCAGTCAAGCTGACAAGCCGTGATGGCAACTGGAAACCACAAACCACGAAGGGAACCAGAAGTCGGTCGAAAGATAAAAATCCACTCTCACGGAAAAAGCAACGATAACAGAACCACGGAGGTCGAAATCAAAACCATATCTGCTTTGCATGGGGCATGTGGTTTTGTGTGTGTACTTTCTACATGTCAGCTCGTCCGTTCCCGGCACGTGCAAGTCACTGTCGGGCTCCTTTAACTGCTATGCAAAACCAGGGACCCGGAGAGAAGCATTTGGGCCAAAAATTCCCATAAGGGTAGAGGAAGAAAACACTAGATAACTCTCATTATTATTATTATTTTTAAAAAGGAACCTCCCTGGTGGTCTAGTGGTTAGGACTCCACGCTCCCAATGCAGGGGTCCCAGGTTCAATCCCTGGTCCGGGAACTAGAACCCACATGCTGCAACTAAGACCTGGTGCAGCCAAATAATAAATAAATAAATAAACAATTTTTTTCAAAAACAGTTGTGGAGGTAGGACACCCAACCCAGCCTACAATGAGCATTTTGGTGCTTTTTCTATACTCTCCTAAAATGACAAAATCATAGCAGGAGTAGCGTGCTTCTGGGGAAATGATAAGTATATTCAGATTTATTTTTTGATGAAGAAAAACTGGCAAATGTAACAACTGAAAAGCCACCAGAGTGAAACACAGCATTTTTTTTTTTGGTTGCCTTTTTTTTGGGGGGGCAGGGGACCCCCTCCAAGGAAAAAGGGTCTACCATATGACTGAAGCCTTCTCCTCTAGAAATCAGACCCTGAGTGCCAATCCTTCAGACACAAACGGCTTCACATGTCAGGTTTTCTGTGGGGAGACATTTGTCATCTGCTTTCACTCACCACTGTGAAAATGTGACAAGTGACAAGTTTTTAAGACAACACAAAACAAAATCGGGTGCACAAACCACATTGGTGATTTGCTAAACACATCGTTTTGAGCATGGGGGCATTCTAGAACATTCCTTTAAGTTCTCTTTCACACACACACACAAAAAAAAGCCTTCCTACGTTGGGTCAGTGAGGGTTTGCTTTTTTTTTTTTTTTAATTAACAGGAAAATTCTTGGCTTCTGCAGCAATGATTAAGAAATAAATGCTGCTGGATTCCCAAATAAAAACTAAGTGACTGGAGACCAAGAGGAGACAAGAAGGGAGGTTTGCTTTCGATTTGAAGGATAAGAACCAAACGAAGAACTCTCTAAATCCTGAAACATGTCCTGAATTGTCTTATAGATTGCATACCTCAATTAATCTCTTATCGAGAACTTGATACCATAAGTTAATTTTTTAATTCTACAGAAAATAATTTTAAGCTAAAGAGTTGATATCTCACTATTTCATTTTTGTACCATATTTTAAGAATTCCTAGGTCTTTTACTATATAGTTATATCTTAGGATCTAATCAAAATGGCAAAAATGCCCCTTTGCGCACATGACTGCCAAATTTCAGCTCCATTCTGTTCAGAAAGGGACAAGTTAATCAAGAAAACAACCCTCCAGGATCCTGAAGACTTACCTCCAACACAAACAGGCCATTCTACCCACTCAGTACTTACTCCTAACACGAACAGGCCATTCTACCCAGCTAGGTAGATGCTTTCTTTTCTTTAAGAGTCTATTTTCCAAAACCCCCCTGATTCATTGCCTGCCCAGTTACACTGTCTATACCCCACCCTCAGGAGTGTAAATCTTGAAAGTGCTTTCGAGCCAAAGCAGACAGAGCCCCCATAAAACTCATGGAATGCAAAGGATGCTCCTTCTTTCAGTGCAAAGAAACTTCGTTCCGATTCAGAAGCCCATCTTGATGTTTCTCCCAAATCATTTAGCTGCATTACTTATTCTGAAATGATTGGGAGGTCTACCCACAGGCAGGTCAACCTGACGGCTTCACTGTGCTGGTAGGTTTTGGTGGAGATGACAGTTTAAATTATCTCAAAGTGTTCTGCCTAAATTCTACAGCTAAACTAGAATATTCAGAATATTCAGATTCAGTATTGAGCCATACTGGTAAAGTCTTAATTTTTTATCATCATCCTGAGATTGGTTCTTCAATGGAGTTGAAGAAAGGAAGCAAAATCCCAATAAATTTCCCTCTGGGAAAAAAAGATTGCCGGGAATGGACACTCAATGTATATACCACAACCACATACAATGAACTGTACCCCAATTACAGAAAAAAAAGAAGCTCCTAGGGCTTTAACCTTCATTAACACCAGCACTCCCAATGGTTCGATCTATGGGCTGGGAGCAGGAGTGCACAACCATGAATTTCTTGGCAGTTCACTGCCAAGTTCCTTACGCACTCCAGTCTTTCAAATGCTCCTTTCAACAAGCCAAGAGTCCAAGTCCAGTCTACTCCACAAAAGAAAAGAAAGAAGAAAACCCAAAACCAAAAGAGAAAAACCAAACAATAACAGATTCAATGGGAGGCTTTACCAACTCCTCCCAAAACAAAAAGAAGCTAACTAGAGTCTTCCAAGAACACCCTGGACCAACCCAACACGGAGCTGGAGGGTGGGAGGGTGGAGGGGGGCAGGGAGTAACATCAGAAATCTTTAGTCATAAATCATAAAATTCCTAAGCATGCAAACTACTGGGTAAACCCAGAATACAAAGTCCTTATAGATCCTAATGAGTCTGAGTTGTGGGAACACTAGTCTTTAGCTCTAAAATCTACTTTTCTAAAGACCAGTGTTCAGTGAATACCTCTCCAGTAGATACTGAGCACCCACGACACACAAAGCTGGGTTACTACTCAATAGCTATTTTAAAATAATAGAAAAGTTTAAATAGACAAGCCCTTCCAAGCTCTCTTCCAGATACGAACCCTATACGCATTTCAGAATAATCATGCCCTCTTAACTGCTTTCCAGTAGAGAATCTAATGCTCCAAGATTATCAATTTAAACTTAGCTGTCCTTTTTCCTCTCTTTCTCTCTCGCTCTCTTTTTCTCTCTTAAATCATCATCTGGGAACTAGAAAGAGCATTTTCTAGGCTTCCTACTACAAAGCTTGGAAAAACCCACAAGAATATTGGGGAGCTGGAAACACAGAAGAGGAACCTCAAATTTCCTTTATATTTTGGACTGTCAGCAGCATTTAGGAAAAACACCTCCTCTCATTTCTGCTTCACATGCTTTCCTTATCGGTTCATTTGCACAGCGCTGCTCTGCGGACGGCAGTTAGTACATCGTTTTGCCATTTCTGCCTTTCCCCGCCATTACTGCAGGCTGTTGAGACGACACCCCAGCTGCCTCCCCAAGTGGCCAGCAGCATCCGCACATCCCTTCCCTCCAAGCGGTCGCCCCGTTGACTAATGTTCACAAACACTCATACATCATTCCCAAATTGGTCCAAATGAATTAAACACAGCTCTGCTTAACATTACGAGATTTAAATGGATTTTCTCTCTACAGGTCTGCCCCATAATTGGGTTTATCCATCTTGTTGAAGTACAGTTTACACTTGCTAACATCACGCCAATTCAAGCTACATTTTCTGCTCCAGTGGCAGGAGCAAGGCAGATTTGTCATCGGATCATAACAGGTAATTCAAACAACAATTAGTTTGATGACGGCCCGTATGTCAATGTCTGCTCCCAGCAGCCCGACGCACACTCTCTGCTCTCTGTTCCTCAAGATGAATTGTCTTCACAATTCTTCAATTTCAATCATCAGCAATGCTTACTGAATCAACTTAAAAACTATTGACACAAGACTATCTTCCCTACAGGACAGCCTCACCAAAGCCCTAGTCTCCTTCCCACCTCCCCCCACCAAGAATGGGCTACTACCACACACACAGTCATTTTCAAGCCTTGAACAATTTCTGACTGTCAACCAAAGTTCTTTATTATTCTAGTGTCACATGTGAACCTCAAAATTCAGGGAGGCACAAGGTTTGGGAACAGAAAGGAACGACTTTGCTCGTGCAGGCTCACGTATGTACAAAAAGGAAAATGTTTGTTTAATGATTTTTTTTTTGTAAGTCCCCTGCAAGAATTCATGACAACTGTCAAAGTCTGAGAAAATGCTATAATCCAGTGGATAACACTACTTGTCATTAAAAATAGTACTAATAACTTAACTAAACTCCAAGCATCTTGAAAATTAGAAGACAATCACATACATATAAACCAGTCCAACCATGCTTATTCATTGAGCGATGCCACAGTCATTAAGACAAGGTGCAAATTCATGTGCTGCAGGAGAACTGAAATCAAAACATGAGATACCTGGGAAAGAAAATCAAGTTTACATAGGGATTGAAGGCCTATCTCAAATTATTTGGCCGAGTACTAAAAAATATACATATTGGCCTCTTGTGTTTGAAAGAGGCTGTTATGAAAAAAATGCAAACTTATATGCTCTGTTCCCTTTCTGCCCACAGTATACAGTATGTAAACACATTCACTCCCCTGCTATATACCTACGATGGCCCAGGCATTCCTGCACGGTGCTATAAGGAGACAGCGAGAGTAAGACACAACCTCAGAAAAGCTCATATTCTAGTCAAATGTTACAAGGACAAGGCAGGATTTTCAAGTGACATAAGAGAAATGTAAACAGCAACCAACAGGAGTCATAAATCTTCGTTACCCAGCAAAGATAGTCCACGTTATCAAATTTATCATGCGTGATGTTCTTGACAAGAAATAAAAAACATACAATGCATGTCGGAATAAGGCAGATTCGAAATCTGTAAACAAGTACTTCACATAGCTCTCAGTTAAAAACAGCTGCTTGTATGTATCAATCAGTGTGCCACTGTCCTGCCCACCTCATCACAGACCTGATGGTACTTCATCTCCCTACCACCTTCTGGAAACAGGCACTATTATTAACAGCATCATCCCCATTTTGCAGATTAGGAAATGGAGATCTGGCAGAAAACTGGATCTGAACCCAGGTTATCTGACTCCAGAAGCATGAGCTGAACACACTTGTACCTGTCCCTTTAACATGCAAAGCTAATGCATGGCAGGGTGCTCACTCTACGCTGATAAACTAAGCCCCCTGGTTCTCAACCAGGTGCAGTCTGGGCCCCCGGGGGACATCTGGCAAGATCTACAGACATTTTTGACCGTGGCGTTTTTGTTGGGTGCTAGTGGCATGCAGAGAGTAGAGGCCAGGGCATGCAGAGAGTAGAGGCCAGGGCCAGTGCTAAGTAAACATCCTGGCATGCACACGAGAGTCTCCTATGCAACAAAGAATCATCCAGTCCAAAATGTCAGTAGAGTGCTGTGGTGGAGAAGCCTGCACTAAGGCGTCATATCTCATCCAGCCCACAAAGACATGCCAATATCCGGCCTGGGCCTCAATCAGTGTAGAAACTGATGCGACCAAGTGTCTTTCCGGCTGGCACCTCAAAACACTGAAGTTTTGTGAAGATGGTTCAGAGAGTCCACAAATATTCAGTTCTCATGTTTCATTTGCCAACATGCCAAAGACAAAGAAATATATAGTACTTTTGCCTACTTTTAGTCTTTACATATTTTTAAAGTCTCAATGTATTACTCATTAAAATATTAACCTGCCAACCCCCAAAAGGTTTTGGCAGAACCTTCAGGAAGAATGGCCTTCCGTTTCTGTTTAATAGAAGACTATCCTGAGATTCCAAGGGAAATGATTCCAAAAAAAAAAAAATTGCAGCCACTTATCAGTTTGACCAGGACGTGATACCACACAACCAAACCCAACTCCAGAAACAAATTAAGTGCTAAGCTTGATAAGCCTGCAAATGTCAACCATAACCCATTTAGAAATGTCTGTGCTTAGCTAAACGGCCCCACGATTTTCAGGGACTTTAAAAAAGCAAATACTATTATAAAGTGCAACTTATAAAATGAAGTTACTAGGAACTCCCTGGCAGTCCAATGGTTAGGACTCAGGGCTTTCACTACTCGAGCCCCAGGTTCAATCCCTGTTCAGGGAACTAAGATCCCACAAACTGTTTGGGAGTTTGGGATTGACAGGTACACACTGCTATATTCAAGATATAATCAACAAGGTCCTACTGTATAGCACAAGGAACGCCACTCAATATTCTGCAATAATCTGAATGGAAAAATTTTGAAAAAGAATAGATACATGCATTATGAACACTTTGCTGCACACCTGAAACTAATACAACACTGTTAATCAACTATGCTCTAATATAAAATTGTTATATATATAAATAAAGGGCTGCAAAAATTTTAAAATAAAATGAAGTTACTAAGACAATGCAACCAGCTGACTGCCACAGACCAGACCTTTACACCTACTGGCTGTGGTCCATAAGGGGGACACATATGGCTGATGGACGTTGTTTCCATTCTTTCTGGCTGCTCTAGTCAAAGACAAACAGACCTTCTCTCTGTATCCTCATCAGCCCTCTTAGAGGCCATGCAGGCTGGGCCCCAAATGCCTTAATAAGGTGGAGAATGAACAGATACAAATATCTCAACTCATACAAATACACTGATGCAATTAGAACAGATAGAAGTTAAAAACCAGAAAGTAAAAACTGGACTGTTTTCTTTTATCTGGCCAATGTAATGCAACTGCTCTTGGCTCAGACAAGAGAATAACTTCTCCCTGAAAGATGGACATTAAAGCCAAGTTGGACCCCTGGATTCCTGTTCTCAGCCCTGTTTCCACCAAGCGGTGGGACCTCGGACCAACCAATTCGCCTCTTTGTGCTTCCATTTCCTTGTCTTTCAAAGTAGACTCTACCTTTGCTCCCCTCCAAGAGTGCTCTAGGACCCAGGACTGTGAGCACATCTTGGGAGTGTGTCAGAAATGCATAATCCCAGGCCCCACCCCGGAACGACTGATTCCACATCTGCCTTTTCACAGCAAGGGAAGTCTGAGCAGCACTTAAGACTGCTAGGCCCCTCAGCTTCAGGCTCCCATAGGCCCTCACATAGGAAGAGCAGAGTCCCTCCTTCTCTCACTGGCACTGAATATAACTCAAAGGACAATGACCATCACCAAGATTACCTGGTAAAGAAACGCTCTCAAAAGAAAAGACTCCCATTACTGAACAGACCTCCTTTTGGCAACTCTGAACCCAAGCAGTCTCTTCTCCCCCAGGAAGAGTCAAACTAAAATAAGGCAACAAACAAACAAGAGATTTTACAGCAGTTCTCATGTAACAACATGCATCAGAATCACCCAAAGAGTGGGCCAGGATACAAATTTCCGGCATCCCCCTCGGCGGGGGCATTGTCTTTAACGCTCCCCTGGGGACTGTGATGTGCAACCTGAGTTGGAAACGCTGCCCTTGCTCAGTGGGTCTCAAAGAGCTGTCGTCAGAGAAGGGACATCAATCTTACCCGAAAATCTGCTAAAGCTGAAAATGTCAGGACCTACCTAGACCTACAGAACCTGAAACTCTGGCGGGGCCACAATCTGGGTCTCAACAAACCCACCTGGCACTTCCCAGGTGATGCTTGCTCAAATCTGTGAAACAGAGACCAGTCGTGATGATTGAGGACCTCAAAGGGGTTGAAACCCAGGATTCTGTATTTCTGAGCAGCTCTCAGATTGTTCCTCTGTATACAGCCCAGAAAGCCAGTTAAGTCACCACCGCTTTAGGAACTCCAGAGCCTACTGAGCATTATATTCTGAGCAGAGAGAAGTCAGCACGAGGTTGTGTGGTACAGGCTCTCTCCAGTCTGACTGCCAGGGTTTGAATCCTAATTTCCTGACTATCTATGGGCAAAACATCTCGGGTGTCTGAGTCTCCATATCCTGATTCACAAAATGGGGATAATGGTGGTAAAGAGTAGCTACACCATTTGGGTTTCCTTCTGTGTCATTATGAAGAATCAATAAATAATTCGCATCCAGCACTTAACACCAGACCCAACGCGTCGGGAGAATTCAATAAGCAGAAGCTATTACTATCAGCTGTTGCTACTGCCTCTAATCCCTAAGACCAAGCACATCACTGCCCAAGCTACTCTATCATAAACAAAGAAATGCCTCTTTGTGAGCCATACAAAAGTATCTGGTTCTCCTCAAATAATCAGGGGGGAAAAATGGCCTCAAAAGCTCATCAGAACCCAAAGGCAGTCTAATTTCTCACTCAAAACAAGAAAAAGTTACCCATCAAGTACTTGGCCAGGCGTCAATTTTTACTTGGCAAGTGAAAATGACTGAGCAGCAGATAAGTGATCAATTGACTGATTCAGAAGCCTCTGGGGCAGCAATTCCAAATCTTTGGTAGGCGAAACTCAGAACCCTGATTAAAAATGCAAATCTTCGGACCAAGTCGGGTGCTTATAAGTCAGTATCCAAATCATCACTAGAATTGAAGCTCCCTGATGAACTCCCCGGGGGCCTGGCACACACATAATTCACAATAAATATTTCTGAATGAATGAACAAGTCTTCTGAGGTGTGGAATTCAATTAGACAATTAGGCTAAAATGCACCACTACAGCAAATGAATGAATATTTTGAATGAGTTAAACTGGTATCCAGAGGCTTTGTCAAATTACTCTAGTGAAATGGCATCTAAGTCTGTATGTCTCTCTCTCTCTTTCACACACATAAACACACACAAACTGCATTCCTTGTGGAAAGTGGACATGAAGTCTCACAGCCAGTCTGGTGATGGGACTAAAGAACTGGACCAAGAACTGAAGCTGCTTCTGGGAGTTCTTCCTCTTAGCCCAGATTTGCTCCTCAGTGAAGATAGCAAATCCTCAAGAAGACTGAAAGGCCAGGAAACTTGTGGAACAAGTGAGGGCCTCGAACACAAGAGATGACCGCCTGAAACATGAACTGGGGAAAGGCCAAGCCCTCTCAAACATCCCGCCCAAACCCACTGGTACAATTCGCTGACCATTCTTATCACAAACACCAAGGATCCAGTAGTGGAGGAAAGAGATGGACTCTGAGCCACAGCATCTCAGGAATCTTAACAATGTTAAGACTCAGTGTCAAGTTCACATTCAAGACTAAAGGACCAAGAGGGAACAAGGACACTTTCCAACTTGTATCCTTTTCTTGCTGGCTCCACAAAGCATCCAGGCTCCAAAGGAGAGTCCTCGGGCCATACTGAATCATGGCAGATGAGTTCTATGACCAAGCAGAAGGGAATGGGCTGGTGGAACTCGGATGGAAGTCTGCAAGCCTGAGGATGAAAGGAAAAGCAACACCCACTGCAGAATTTCCACCGCTCAGCTGTGCAAACAAATAAAACAGTCCATTTCTTCTGGATCCTCTCCTAGTTGTCTTTGTGCATGCACACAGACACACACACACACAAACCACTTCACATCTGAAAAGAAAAACAACCAAGAAAGGTCTACACAGTTTGTTTTTGCTACGTGTGGAGCTTTTTTTCCTAAATCACATCTGACTTGGTGTTAAAACATCAACCTTTGGCCAAAATACTCTTAAAACAAAGGCTTAATTGGTTCCGAAGTCGCCCTTTTGAAAAACAAGGGAAATGTCTTCTGTGGGTCCTGACCTTGATCCCAGCACTGCTTGTGGGGTTGGAAGGAGTGTGGGAAGAGCTCTCTTTGGAGAGGCAGAGGAGATAGTGCCTAAACGGTCATCCATGTCAACTGCAGGGTACGCTTGGGAGACACTGGAAAGGTGGACCCCTGGGTCCACCTCTGCACTCAGCCTGTATCATCTCTTCCAGGGTAACGGAGACAGTGGGAGGAGTTCCCAGGAGCTGGGGCCACTGGAGCTTGGGCAAACTGGCCTCTGACCCCACTTAGATCTTTTTACTGCTCCCCTTCCTATGTATCACTCACATACCCAACCACTACTATGCTGGTGCATTTCAAATAGTATCACTTGAAATCCAGAGTTCAAGTCTCTCTTAAAAGGGCAATGCAAACAAAGCACATATTACTCTCCCAGTCTACTCTTCAGTCTGAGCAACAGAACCCAACACATACAGTCCTCCGAAAGATGCAGGTGAGAAAGTAACTAGGGCCTTATATTCATAACAGCAGGACACAGGAACAAATATCCATTAGGAACCCAAATATCCTAAAGCAGAGAAAAGACACATGCATCGTGGAATAGTAAGTGACAATAAAAAAAAAAAAGCAAACTATTCTACAGGAAATAACAGGGATGAAACACACATATAATGCTGAGTAGAGCCAGACATGAGACTGTATTCTACACAATCCCATTTCTAAGACGCTAAAAAGCAGGCAAAACTAATCCACAGTGATAGACGAAACTAATCCACAGCAAGAAGTTTTGTCAGCAGTGGGGGGAAACTGAATAAGCAAGACTGCAGGGGATTTAGTAATACTCTTTTGCAGGGCCCAGCAAACTACAGCCTATGGGTCAAGTCTGGCCACTCTTTTTATAAATAAATCTTTATTGAGACCCAGCTACATCTACACGTATTCCCTTAGGAATTGTTTCTGGCTGCTTTCACACACAATAGTAGAGTTGAGAGGCTGCCACAGAGATTGTTTGGCCTACAAAGCCTAAAATATTTACTGTCTGGCCCTTTATGGAAAAAGCATTCCACCCCATTCTACCTATTGAGTTGGGGGATGGTTTCATGGATGATCACAGAAGTAAGAGTAGGAAGCTCATTCACCACTCCACTAAAAATCTGTGCACTGTGCTGTACTTATACTTCAATAAGACTCTCTACAAGTCCATAGAATTAAATATCTATGTCTTTTTTTTTTTGAAGGTCTTTGAATTTGTGTTTCAACTATATTTGTGTTAACCATTTAGGATGAATATGGCTTCTGAGATGCTCTTGTCTTTTCAAAACTGAGAGGAGCTAGGAGATTCTCAGGAGTGAGGAAGCTTCCAAACACATCAACTGATATTGTGTCCATGTCTCTTAGAAGAACATGACGCTTTTATAGAATCACTCAGTAGCCGCTGTTGTTGTTCGGTCACTGTGTCACATCCGACTCTTTGCTACCCCACGGACTGCGGTGTGCCAGGCTCCTCTGTCCTCCACTATCTCCTGGAGTTTGCTCAAATTCATGTCCATTGCACAGAATCACTCAGAAGCCATTCATATAAACGCTGCACTTGGCCAAGTCCTGAGATTACAGGAGGGACGGGAAGGGAAAGGAGTGGGAATCTCATGTGATACATGGTGTCATACTACTCGAGGTTATTTTAGGGTATAGCTTAGGAGAGCAACCAGCTCAGCTCAGATTGAAATACAGCATGTATTAAGGCTAAACAGTCTTAAATTTCCAGGGAAGAAAATTCTGCTCAACAAGCACGTCGCATCTAAGCCTTAAGTGGAGAATGGGGGATAGGGAAGACATCCGCTCCGCTCTGCACCAAAGGAGGGCCATCCTCTTGTCTCACCTCGACATGGCTACTTGGCTGCCATGTGCCTGAGGGACAATTTTATTGTGTCTGAGGTTTCCTCTTTCTTTCCCTTTGCTTCTTTTGTTTTGGTTTGCTATTTATCCTTTGATGATCAAACTACAATCACAGCTAGATGCCTCTTGGCTTCCCCTTGTCCTGGTCTAGCAGAGATTGGGGGAGAATGAATACTCAAAGGCATGGTGGTGCTGAATCTCTCATAAAATGTGTCTCTGTTTGCCCACATGGGCATCAAGCCTCGGCAAACAGAAGCAAGGAAGAACAATACTACCTGTTCATGGAGGAATAGTGATGGTTTCAGTCCTCCAAACAATGAGCTCTGTAATTTACTCCATCTTCCTCCTGAGAACGCGCTTCACATGGCCCACACCGTGCCAGGTGGTTTGGAGAAAGATGAACTGCCCAGTCTAACAAGGGACGCTTCAGCAATGGGTGTAAAGACACAACAGCTGCTTTGGTCTCGGCTGGTCTCCCAGTGACATGGCCCCAGCCAGCCTTTCCACACCAAGATAAGGGTCATGATGCTATTCAACCTCAACAATTCCCACACCCCGGGCAGCAGGACTTCCCAGCACTCCACTGAGATGTCTGAGATGTCGTAGGCCTCGGGACACTGTTCCACATCCATTTACCAAGGGTTAGGGTTTGGGTTTGTTCTCCATCCAAGCCCTTAGCCTGTACCCTTTTCTGGGAGCAAAATTCACTGTGCTGTTCATCAAAAGGAAGAACGGTCCCCCAGGGAGAGGACCAGCAAGAACAGCAGCCTTGGAGACCTCTAGGGGTGGAGGGACACTATCAAAGAGCTGCACTTTCCCCTAAAATACACACATGGATCAGCAGCACCACTGCAGAAGGAAACAAAATATTTTTAAAATAAGTTACTGTCACCTTGAAACGAGTACAAAATATTAGGGCCCCAACCAAATAACCATGTCTTTTCACTGATGGAATAATTCACAATTGACCTGGGGCAAAGGGCTACTGGAAAGTCTTCTCCAGGCAGTTATAGATTTGAAACGGCACAGCTACAAAGATGCGATGTGGCTGTGAACCACATACGCACACACAAGTTATCTATCTGCACACGCAAGGAAAGAATGGAAATGCTCTCACCAAGCAGCACCAGCTTCCAAGGAGAGAAGACCCCAGAGCCAGACCTGAACACTCCAACAACGAGTTTCAAACACCTCCCCTCAAAGGGTTAACCCAGAAGCAGAAGGACTCAAGAAGTTTCGCACCATCAGTTACACCATGAGGTCCGTCCATCCTGGCCAGGGCCAGGCAGACAGACGTAAATCGTATTAGTCTGGTCTCCCTCCACTACTGCACTCTGTTGGCATCAGTTCAGCTCTGAGTCTATATTAGTCCGTGATTTGTTTAGCCTTTGGATTTAAGAGAATGGAAGTACTACGTGAGCAGGAAACAGGACACTCAGCAGAAGCTGGGATCCGTCGCCTCCCCCTCGGCACTTCCAGTGTCATATATCAACAAGTCCGAGAGAAATCAACATTTCAGAACAATCAGGTCAAAAGTGATATTCTTAGCACCACTTAACATGATTTTGATCCACCGGAAACAACTCTATGGCTGTCACACAGCCTCTTCTTCTGTCTCAACCCCCCTTAATTCTTCCCATTCACATTCTGTCACCTCATTTGACTCCCAATTTAAGACCCCTCCCAAAGCAAAAAACAGTAGCTAAACTGGCGTCTGTGTGCCCATCATGCCTGATCAAGATGCTCTTGACAAAAAAAAAGGTTTCTCCTGCTTTCTCTATCTTTAAATCATTTTAACAGCTTTTCTTCTGCCCTTATTTCTTCTTTGCTTCCCACCTCCCCCAAAGAATCAACCACCACCACCACCATCATCATCATCATCACCACCATCATTATCATCACTTCGGTAGGGGAAAGGGTGGAGGATAAAAGACACAAGAGACCTACATATTAACAAATCAAACTTCAGGATCTCTTGCATGTCCTACCTGAATTGCAATCTGGTGTTCAATCGTTTTGTACGCAGAGTAATGTGTGCTCCCGGACTGAAAATGGAGCTGTAGAAAGAAACCAAATCAAAGCGTTCTGCTTATGTCACAAACTACAAGAAAACATCTTAAGCAGTTTATGAATAGCAGACAAACCTTCCTAGATTGAACTGCAGCCTTGGCATTCAATCAAGACCTGTGTATTTTTATTTGTTGCTATAAATAAGATGCTCATCATAATAATCTCAAGTTTAAAAAAAAAGCACCTATTCAATAAGCAAAAGGGAGGGAGGTGGAGGGGGCCAGGAATGAGGATCAATGACATGAAAAGGAAAGACGGACGCCCATTAAGACATAAAGGAAGCCAGTGTGCTGAGCAAGATGCTGCAGAAAAATTAACTGTGTGCTGCAAAAATCATCAGAATTGCGACACGTAGGCGAGAGGGAAAGACTGGGAGAGAGAGGATGTGAGAAGCCACAAGACTGCAAAGGTACAAGCCCCCCACCCCCCAGCTCCCCCTGCCAGAGTTTGAATAACTGGGCTCTCACCCTCAAACACAATTCTATTTTGGGGAAAACAAATGTGGCAGGCAGAGAATTCAGGGGCCACCGATGCCTTATACATTCTTTCGCAATGACTAAGCTATCAGTCCCAGGACAGTTCAGGACAGCTCTTGCAACCCGCACGCACTCTAGGAATCCACACTTCCCCAAAGAGGGAGCCAACCAGTGCCCAAGAGCCACTGAGAGTTCTGAAGACCACCTATTCGGGGGCCCAAGGGTGAAGATATGCCCCCGGTTCACTCAGACCCCTCCACAACAGAAGGCTCAAGTATCTCCTGGGCCTTTCCCCTCGAAGACCTATAGATCCCCAACAAAGAAGTGCGTAGCCCCAAATAAAAAGGAATACCAAGATGGCTCTCCAAATTTATCTTCTCCCCAGTAATACTTGTTAATCTTGGGCTCCTACCAATTGGGAAAACAAACACCATGTGCTGACTGATTTTATAAACAACACAACAATCACCAAAAGGTCTCAACAATATCTGAAGATGCATTTTAACTGACCATAAACGAACTAATGATGAAGAATCACACCATCCTATGAAATTGCTGCCCATCCCCCTCACAACAACAGGCAGATCAGCTGCATTTCCAAACACAGAACTGTATTGCTAGAGCAAACTACTGCTATTATCACCACTGTACTGTTACTATTACCAGAACCCTCCGTAAGCAAAGCGTTACCTAGCCTAAGTGAGTTTTAGACCCCATTATTTCACATCTTGCTCCCTATAAGAAAAAGTATTCATTTTATACAGGTTTTTATTTGGGGGGGGGGGGAGAAATTCACATAAGAACTTCCGAACCAAGTCAAACTAAACACAACTCAGTAGTAACGAAATTTTTAAAATAGCTTAAATCCATACTGCTCATGGGATAAGGCAGTACTGTTCCCAGTTGGGGATACAATGGGTTCTGAGACCATTATGTCTTTTCCAAATGAACAAATTAAAAAACACTGCTTGTATAGATATATATTAGGAGTCTGCTTGGTCTCAAATGTAACAGTGATCAAAGTTAAAAGGGAGCACAACAGAGGTGGGGAAAAAAATATATATATATACACACACACACACACATATACATCTTCCTTTACCTGTCAAGGCAGAGTAATGAATCACACTCCCAAAAACAACAAAAGATAAAGGCTGAGCCACTGAGATAAGCCCCTCCCACTCACAGACCTGCCCCCCGCCCCCCCTCCGCCCCTCAAAGCACACACTCAGGAGCTGTTCATCCAAAGTGAGTCCCTGCAGAAGACAGATGAACTTGCCCCCTCGGCCCCCCTGTCCTTTTTGTGAAAACTGCTAGTCAGTAAGCGGAGATCGGACTAATTACTGTGACAATTCTGCATCGTGTTAAAACAACTTTTGTGCGCGGGACAGGTTCCTCTGCGAGTTTGGAATTCTTGGCTGAGAGCAGCTCTGGTCGAGCGGAGCGAGGGACTCGCCCGCTCAGGAGAGAAGGCAACACTGAAAGCTCATCCCCCTTTTCAGCGGTTTTATTCTTCCCTTTTCCAACTGCCTGATGCAGAGCTTAATGGAAACTTGTCCAAGCTTTTCTTCCCACAAACCCTGCGGAGCCCTAAGGCGATCTTGCACTCAGGGTAACCACAGAAATCTTCTATCATCAATTAAAATTGAATGGACACCTGATAACTAAGTAGACATCGTGGAAACAAAATTTCATACGATCACGGCCTTCTGAACAAATTAGTGAAACTGTGGCTAATTCAAATTCAATTTTCACTTGTCCGGTTCCATACTTAATCCTTGTGTTCAACACCAACCCAAACAACACAACTCCAAAGAGAAAGCTACTAATACAATTAAGACAGTAAAAATGCAGCTGCAAGATCCTTAAGAAATCTGATTGTTGTTGTTCAGTCGCTGAGTTGTATCCAACTCTTTGGGGACCCCAAGGTCTATAGCCTGCCAGGCTCCTCTGTCCATGGGATTCTTCAGGCAAGAATATTGGAGCAGGTTTCCAATTCCTCCTCCAGGGGATCTCCCCAACCCAGGGATCGAACTCAGGTCTCCTGCACTGGCAGGCAGATTCTTTACCACTGAGTCACCAGGAAAGCACTAAGAATCTGGCAGGACAAAGCTAATTTCACCTTTACACACACCAATCTAACATCCCCAAGCAATGTAACTTCACTCCTCAGGTGTCCAGACACACCGAATAACGTTGACCAGCTCCTAAATCCATGCAGCACAAGCTCCAATCAGATCTTCACTGCTAACCAGAACCCACTGTGTTGGAGAGATTGTGAGTTAAACTTCCCCAGCAACAGCGAGGAAGACTTAAAATTTTCTCATTTCTCCGTTGCATTTCCACCCCCTCTTTTCCCAAATACTCTCTTCTTTTTAAACGGCTTTTTCCTTCCCTGTAAAACACAGGGATGCCTTGTTCATTATAGTCTAGCTTTTTAAGACCAAGATAAAATACAAGGACCCAGTAAAAACTTGGCATTCTAAGATGGAACAATAATTTATTTATATCTCCGTATAAAGCTAGAAGAAAGAACAAAAGAGGGTTGGCCCTCTGTGCTTTTGTTTGTTTTTGGAAGACATGGGGAAGCTGAGAGATCTTAGATGGCAAATTAAGGCTTATCTGATTTAAGAACCAGGTTCCCCCATGCCTGGACTCTTGGGACCACTCCTGCTCTGGTCACCTGCAGCACTGTCCATCACTTCTGCATCCAGCAACTGTGGCTCTTATGCCCTGAGCCTGCAACATGCCCTAATGTGGTGCCTACCCACCACCCCTAGCCCCATCCTGCCACCTCCTAAAGCAACACCAAATGAGAACTCCAAGGTACTTCTCATACTGTGCTTTCCTGTGAAACTCACAACAAAATAAACCTTCCCTTCCTGCGTGCTTGTTTATAGCGGCCAAGCCCACCCACCCATTCTAACACTCCCAGATGACCCAGCCATCTCTCCCCCAGAGAAAGAGCCATGGAGAAGCACTAGTGCTCAACAGTCTGGCACACGTTCTCCAGCAAAGCAAAACCCAACATTTCACAATCCACCACCTCCCTTATCAAGAAATCCTATCTTGATTTCTCTTGTCTCATTTCTAATTACTACTGGCCCTAAATTCGATGTTTCCAATACAAGACATCAGAGATACCCAGAGATGGGAGAAAAGCAATGCAGCTTTTTCAGCCACAGAGATCTCATCCTGAAAGGCAACTCAAAAAACATGAAACCCTCCACTGGGTTTTCCAACACTTAAGTGAACTTCCTGTAGGATGAAGATTAATTTCATATGCCTACTCACTCCACTAAACTGGGAAGAGGGGGAGCATTTGCTTTATTTCCATTTTTATAAATCACCTAGCTTTCTATTAAAAAAGAAGAAATCCAGATTGATTTCCTAAAGATTTCTGGTTTGGGGGAATTCTTGGTTCACCTTCCTTCCTCACTGCTGTAGCTACCACCAAGAGGCACTTGTAAGTTTAATTTACATGTCATTAGCATAAAAGACAAAACAGGGGCCTAAGTATATCTAAGACCTTTTCTTAGGTCACCAGATATTTTTCAGGACAGTGACAGCACCCCCAAGCCCTATGATGGGAGCCTCTTACATTTAGCGGGAAATAAACTTCTGACCAGGCCTCTGGGTGTCTGTCTGCCTACACCTTTAACAAGTGCCAAGGGGGCTTCTAACTTCTACACGGAAGGCAAAACCAGCACAGACTGGTAGGTATGGAGGCTTAAGCATTCCTGCAAAGATCCAGACAGAGAACATCTGTACCCTCCTAAAACAACAGCTTAACAAAGGCAACCCCTTCTCCCTTTCTGGCTTTCTCCTTCAGAAATTGTGCTACAACAAAACACACGCCTTTAGACACAGGAACAATCTCTGCTACTGTCTCGGCGTTCCATCAAATGTCTATTTACCCTCATTAATTTTTTCTTTTCTTTTCCTCAACCTGAAACCATCAGCTATGAGTCAGTGAACGATCATTAACTTTTATAGCTTTCATACACATCCACCTACTCACATTGGGGGAAAGAAGTATTGACTTGCAACACTGCCTGAGACCAAAATTCTCTAAGAAAAAAAAAAAGGTGGGGAAAATCACTTTGAGAAAGTTATATCTATAGGTCTATGGTGGGGCGGGGAGCTATATTTATTGGGTTTTTTTTCCATTTTGTGGTGCAGTCACTGCAAAAAGTTACAATTGAACTTGGTTATGGTGATGGGCATTTCTGGATTTGTTTTTTGAGGGAAAATTAGATGATTTTCTTTAAACATCAAACCATAATTACAGTTCTTAAACTGTTTAGGGGAGAGAAGAATAAAGTGAAGCAAGTTTCCTGCTCTTCTCCAAAACACATTTCCAGCATATAAAAACACGTGGGCTAAAGTGCTGAGACATGTTCCTAACACAGCATTTTTCATTAAAAGTTGCTACACTAACACTCTTAAAATAATGCCCCATCATTACTCCACTTAGCAGTCACAGCGCAGCAACTCATAACGAATTAATTTGCATTAATGTGGGTTTCATGTGTCCTTCCCTGGGTATGCCACTGTGATTCAGGCTTAATAAAACTGACAGGACAATAACATAGTGCCTTTTATTTCACTTTCCCAAACAAACCAACCCACCCAAAGACCTACACAAATCCTCTTGATTTTTTTTAAGCATTTTGCTAATATATTTAGTACATCATAATTGGCCCAGCACGCAAGAACCTAGTTATCTTCTCAGTAAATATTTATAGCATCACTCTTTCCCATTCATTCTGCATTTTCTTAGAGAATCTCACTGTAGCCTACATCTGCAATTCATTGACTTTACAATTTACCACATGTTGGGATGGGAGAGGTCTTAGCTCCATTTGAATCACTACACAAATATGCAAGTGATTTATCGGTTTCAAACTAAAGACTGCAAGAGAAGGACTCCACTTTTCCTGAACATTACTTCTTCTGGCAGACCATGAACAATTACAGTTCGTACTAATTAAGCTCTGTAAATGTGCTGTGCCTTACTAATGCCTACCAGGCCTCAAATTTATTTTCATGATGCCAAACTTTAGCAAGCAATTTTAACTCCTTCAGAGCTGATCCCACAAACAGCCATCCCTTTTCCCTACAGAATGAGTTGTGTGAGGCTACTTCATGACCAAAAAAATAAAATAAAATATAAGAGACCACATTACCAGTCCAAAATCAGATATGCCTAAGGAAGAAAACAGCCTATCCTAGGAAAACCGAAGAACACCAGGGCTGATAACCCGTTCAAAGATCCCACAGCCCCATCTTTGTAATGAGCTGTTAAGGGATTCATATCTGTCCCAGAGGGCTAGTAAGTTTCTGCATTCCATTGATTAGAAAATAAAACAGTTGAGCCTCAGTCTTTAAGTTTGGGTTGGATGGAGCGAAGGACCCCGCCAGAAATGAGAGAGCCATCAGCCCCGCCCCTCTCTGCCAGTTTCCCACACACCTCGGAATCCCACTCCCCCTTTGCCATGTGGTCGCGCACACACACTAGGACAGCCCACTCCTTTTTAAAGAATAAATTACAATCCGAAGGGTAACTGGCCATCTCTCTCACATCGGGGGTCTTCACCATAGATGTCCCATCCCCAGACTCTTGCACAATTAAGTCACATGAAGTTATTATCTGCTGCATAGAGCTCTTCGGGTGAAAAGTAGATTGAAACCAGTTTTTACTGAGCAAATCAATACGGTTGTTAATACCATCCTCCCCCCTACCCTGTCATGGTATTTTCACCTCTCCTAAGAAACTTCTAACTCCTAATTTCAATCAAGCCATTTTTGTCAAGCCCAAATCTCTGTCGCACCTCTTTATACCTTTCTAACCTTTCTTAGCCAAGCATTTATTCTGCCTTCTCTGTTACTTTTCTGTGTCCTCCACCAAGACACCACTGCACATTTCCCTTCTCTGTTACTTTTCTGTGTCCTCCACCAAGACACCACTGCACATTTCCCAAACGAATGACCTTCCCATTCCCAAAGCAAACTTGGATTTTTTTTCTCATCTATTAATTCTTTTAATCAATTCTCCTCACTCCATGTCACTTTTCTTTTTACCTTCATGTTAACTAGTTCACTATGCAATGTGTGCATTTTCCCTTCCAGCTCAGTGAAACATCATATAAATTGAAGGGCAGCCTCCCATATCAGGTTTCTTTAAGTATTCTGGGGAATAAGCACAATATAGGCAACAGGGTCTCAAAAAAAAAAGTCAAGAAAGAAAGGAAAAAGGGATAAACCAGAAGAAAAGGGAAAAAAATGCAAACACCTAGAGCAACTTTGCTTTTGAAAAACATTCGTGCAGAGCCCCCACTGAATTTCCATTCCTGAAAGTGCTCTTTATAAATGTGTATAACAATAGCCTGGAGGAAAAGAACAAGTCAGCTGCCAAAGGAGGAGGGGGTGTCTGTCTCAGTTGGCTCAGATTGTAGGGGTGGAGGTCGGAGGGGGGGGAAGGCAGCTTTGACGATGGGCTGTCCCCACCACCCCCCCAATCTCATTGCTTATAATTAGTGAGAGAAATTTGAGCTACTGCCAGTGTCTGCGGACCTTGAATATTATAAGGCCAACGTGGCGTCAAATATCTTAACATTCATAAGTGTTATGGGCTGTAAATAAAGCCTGTGGATTTATGACCCGGTGGTGCTTGCCAGCAAAGGACTAGGGCACATTTCTTTCAGCAGACCTGTCGAGGTGCGAGTTTGCCTTTGGTTGTAAAATTAACCATTTCCTTCACAAATGTGCTCAATTATAAGTCAGAGTTGAAGACTGACTTACACAGTTGCTAATATCCACTCCCAGAAGAAACTCAGACGCCCACATCACACACCCCTTTCAAAAAGAAAAGCCTCAAGAATTTGATTCACCCCTCTCCGTCTCCAAACTTCTGAAATGTGTCACCTCGAAACAGTTATAAATGCGGTTAAAGATATTATCTAATTCCACTCACCAAGACTAAAAAGCTTACACCTACTTCCTTGGAAAGTGCTTATTTATTTGGCAACACCACGGCTTAAAAAAACAAAAAAGGAGTAAATCACTCCTTGCCTGAAGTCCCTTCCCCCAATATAATGTCATCTACTTCCTGTGTAGGAGAGTCTTTGCTAAATCCAGGTTGTCTCAGACTTAACTGCCAATAAACCAACTTCCACAGAACTTCCAGACAGCTGGGGAAAAGGTCCCCGGAGTTTTAGTCATGGTCCAGAAACACGCGTCCGCACAAAAATTTGCAGCTGTCCTGTCTCTGCAGTGCATTTTTAATGTGATTCGGGGGCCCCTGTTGTGAAACATCTGACAAAATGTAAAATCCTCTTAGATACTGAGCCTGTGTAAGAGAAGGTGCACCAACATTTCTCCACCAAGAAGTCTGGGTGCTTTTCGTATGCACACAGGCACCTCGTGGCATGTGAGGAGACATTCAAAACCTGGAAAGGCTTCTACTGTAATCTTTAAAAGCACAGCCTCTGGTGCAACTATTAAAATGCTGGTTTTCTAAAGCAAATATTTTTTTAATGGCGTGCAGAACTGCAGTTATCCTGAGCTGCTAACAGAACAGCATTCTTGATCTGCCAGCCCCCGGAAACCTTCCTGTAACTTTTTCACAGCTTGCTAAGAAACAGAAAGCTGATCAGTTTCCAGCAGGGACTCGAAATGAAATCCATATCAGTAAAATTAAAATCAAGGTGGAAAACTCCCAGCCAGAACAGGGGATTGTTTTTCTCCAAATCTTTTCTCAATCAGATAGGGGTGCATCAATGAAAGCTACTTTCCTCCAGCAGTCAAGCTTCCAAAAACACTTCTTCCAGATAAACACTCTAGGCTCCCAAATGCCTCATAGTTTTGTTTCTGGGGTTTTCAGAAGGCTTTCATTTCAACAAACTGTGGAAGCGCTGGCATATTAAATTTATAATCATTAAAATATGACTTATTGGGTGAATGCTGAGCCCATAATCCACACTGCAGACATTAAACCCCAACCTAGAAAGATTAGCACGGAATTAATACTGCTGACTTGAGATTGAAATCTAAACATGTTTGCCATAAATATTTCTCAAGGAGATGAAAAACAATTAGCATAAATACCAAAGAAGGGCAAGAACACCTGTTCTTTTTCAGGGCGATAAGCATTTTATTGTTCTCTATTTAAAATGTAATGACCTGTGTAATTACAGTAATATTACATTGTTATGTAGGGGCTTGGAATGTCACACTTTGAAAAGTGTTGTCAAAACAATCAGGGGTGAAGGTGGGGGGGTGGGAGGACAACAAGGAAGGACCACCATTAACCCTTCACACTCCAAGGTCTAAATCTTTTGTATTAGAAAGGATTATGTTGTTTGAGCGAGGAGAAAACATCCATTTTTCACCAGGCAGAAAGAGAAGTTGCTGCCCAGATAAATAAAACCCCAATGAATAGGCCCCTCTTGGTTTCCTTTAAATGCTGGATTCCAAGTTCAAAAATGAATTCAAGATGCTGCTTATTTATTTGTTCAACCTAGTAGCAAACAGTTTCAGCTGAAAAGCAAATAACTTTGGATCAAAGAAGATGCAAAAGCTCTAATAACCAAGTCCTTAATAAGAATTTCAAACCTAACTTGAATTTCGGCCACCAAATCCCATATTCTCATTTGGCAGGAGGGAAAAAGAAATGTAAAACTAGTTTTTCCTATCAACTTTAATACGGAAACAGTAGTGTTATCTTTAGTATATACAAACGTTACCACAATTCTAATATTTGCAGTTCTATCACCTCCCATCTGCTTAACCAGACCTCTCGCCTTAATGCTTTTTTGTATTCGAATCTTTTTAAAAGCCGTTCCTATTACTGTATCAAAGGCTAAATTAACGTGATGTAGAAATCTTTGTCATTTTAAAATAAAATTATTACTATCAAGCTTTATGGCATCTCCAGCAATTAAAGCATTATTCTTGAGATAATGTATTATTCATCATAAGCCCATTTAATGATACTCCTTAATTCTTTACGTTCTTAACTAGAAAAGCAGAAACCAGGAATCCAAAGCGCATGCTTCTGAAAGGATGCAACTGCTTACAGGTACACTCATAAGTAACAGAAAAATATAGCAAAAAAAAAAAAAAAAAACACCACCACCACCAAGAAGGGTCGGGAAAAGAATAGAGCCAATTTGTCTTTACACCTTGCTCTCAAAAAACACACTCTATGAAGCACTAAGAATTTCAGATGACCATGAAAAGACCGCTATCTTGCCTATAGATTCCTTCGGCAGCTGTATCAAATCTGGAATTGCAAGCCGGCCTTCTGATTGAAGAGGTCAGGAGTGACACATAACAGCCTCTCAGCCTCATTTCCATGTCTCTGCTTACCGGCTTAAATAAATAACTTTAATTTTGGAGCACATCATCTAACTCAGGTAACAGATAGGAGGGAGGAAGGGCCTGTGCGCACAAAAGATGTCTGTTGGGTGTTTGACACGCAAATAATAAAACTGCCTCCTGAGTTCAGAAATGTCTTCTCAATCTGATGTCACAGCACCAGGCCACCCGCTATGTCTGCAATTAAAATCACAAGACGCCGAGTATTCCTACAATGCCCACAAAGGAGACCGGGTAGTTGGGAGCTTTCCTTTTCTCACCGGGAAATCATTTATTTGCCTTTAACAATTTCCCTGTTTCCTAATTACAACACAACACAACTGTTGGAGTTTCGGGAGACAGTGGGGCAAGCCTGCCTGCGGTCACAGACAGGAGTTTACAAGGAGCCCAGAAGGGCCAGCAAGCCCGCCATCAAAACTCAGTATTCAGATGGCCTTTCAGATGGCAAAGTGGATTTTAAAATAATATCAGAGAGACTTCCCTCGTAGGGGGAGGGGAGGAAAGGAAGAAATTCTCAGGGTTACTTTGGAATGTCGCTTGGTCGGCTTGGTCATTACACAAACTCTCCGGTTCAAGATGCCCACGAGCTCCCAGGAAAAATACAACGTAGCCGGACTGTGTTTCGCCTCCAGCTGTAACCCCACAGACCGGCCCCTGCCTCCAGAAAGCTCTGGCCATGTAAGAGGAGGTCGGGCTGAAACGGTCTCCCAGCTTCCCAAGCCTGCAGAAGCTTGGGCGCAAGGGAGGGCGGGGGGAATAATTATTTCTCTTTCCTTGCCGTAAAAAATGACCGGTCTACCATGCCCTTGCCATTTTTTTGCCGGGGCCCCAAAAAACAAGTCAAACCTGATAGTTAATATTTTAATGCTTAAAAACACTTGTAGATCGGATCGACTCCTATCCTGCAAGCCCTCGGCCATTAGCACCGAATCCACGGCTGCTGAACAGTGGGTGCACTATTTCAAATTGCTAGCTCGAGTTACCGAAAAAGAAAAAGACAAAAGTAGTGTGTGTGTAAATAAGAGGTAGGGGGACTGAGCCAGAGAAGGTGCAAAATAACAATGGAGAAGCCGGGCACAAACGTTTAGAGATCGCGTCTAGAGATTCGGGATCCACGCTTTTAAGAGGAGGGTGGGATGGGGGGAAGGGGTTCAGGGCGAGGGCAGGGGGCAGAGGTCGGCCGGGGAAGGGGGTGAGCCCTATTAACAAACGTCAGGGGTGGGCTCGGGGCGCACGCTGCAGGAAGCGCCCCCCCGGGCCTGGCACCCCGCTCCGCCCTGGGGCTCTCAAAGTTGGGTGGCCTGCGATTAGCAGCCCACTCCCTAGGAAGACAGGCGCCGTGGGCCTCCCTCAGCCTCTCTACACTCTTGGGCCCCCGCACACCCTGGTCTCTGCCCCCCTAGGACCCGCTGAGGGCCTTCGCTAAAACTGGCGAGCGCAGACCCCGCTATATAACCCCAAAGCACCAAATTCCCTAGAAATACATCAAGTCCGCCCGGAGGAGGCCATCCCAGCTGCACACAACCCAAGAACCGCAGCCACAGGGCCCTCTCCACCCGGCGCGGCCCAGGAGAGCCCGCAGCCAGCGCGCCACGCCGCCGAGCCAAACCACGGCGCCCAGGGCGCTCGCGGCCCTGCGGGGTGGCCCCCAGAAAAGGAAACCCGGAGCCCCCCCCAAAGTTTGCAGTGGAACCCTTCTAGGAAGCGTGACCTTCCAAGGGGAAAGGGGGAGGAGGTCTGAGAGCCAGCCATCGCCACTAGAAAGCTAAACAAATCAGCGGCCGAAAGAGAAAGCCGAGGCGCTTCTCCAGGGCCCCGGGCTCCGCGCGCCCGCTAGTTCTCAAGTCCAAACGCCCGGAGGGACAATCCGCTCTCTAACACCGCGCGTCGGGCGCAGCCCAGTCACTCCGTCCCCGGCCGCGGCAGCCAAGGGGTTAACCGGGGGAAGCCCAAGACGCCACAGAAGAGGGAAGGAAGAGAGTGGGAGAGGGAGAAAAGAAAGAGCCACACAGTCATCTTCCCAGGGTGAAGAAACAACACCACCAAAGGGGGCGGGGGCAATCAGAGCGCAGGAGGAAAAAAAAAAAAGAAAAAAGTTCTTCTGATTTTTTTTTCCCCTACCACCACCCCAGCAGAGCCCTGCTTGGAAAGCAAAGTCTCCCCAACATCACGAGGCAACAAACTGAAAGCAAGAACATGGCGAAGTGCAAACACATCCCAGTCCACAAAAGGCAGAAAAGTTTGGAGAGTTTCGGGCTGCTGGGCCACGAGCGGGGGAGGGGAGGCGGGGAGGGGAGGAGGCGGGGTGGGGGAGGAAAGGGGAGGGGGAGGAGGGAGGGGGCAGGGCAGGGGGCCGCATGCGGGGCCGGGCTGGCGGGCTGCGGGCGGGGGGGGCCGGGCGCGGAGGCACTTACAGTTCGGGCGGTGGGCGAGAGCGATCCGTTGGGGAGGTAGGGGCTCGTCAGGTCGGGGATCATGATGAAGGGGTAGCCGGGATACGGTGGCCCCTTAAAGAGCCCTCCATCTTGCCTCTTGGCCGCTAACATGGCGGGGCGGCGAGGGGGACGGCGGCGGCGGCCGCGCGGAGCGGGAGAGAGCGAGGAGAAACTTTTTAGAAAAGTGCCCCAAGTGGCCGGGGGCGCCCGGGGCCGGACCGGCGCACGGCCGGGCCGAGCGGGGCGCGGGGCCCGGGCGCGCGGGGCGGCGGGCCCCGGGGGTGGGGGGCAGGGGGGCAGCTCCGGGCGGCTGCGGGGCAGCGCGGGGCGTACTCACCTTCTTCCAAACTTTCCCGGATTTATCTCGGAAACTTTCGGAGCGAGGCGGAGGCCGTCTTTCCGCCTTCCCGGAGGGGTGGAGGTGGGGAGGGCGAGGGGCAAACGCCACGCAGAGGTGGGGGGGAGAAGGGGGGGAGAAAAAGGATCAGCGAGGTGGGGGGTTTGGGGTGAGGGGGAGAGAGAAAAAAACAGGGTTACAAGTTTTTGCAATGGTGGCCCCACAAGCACACGCCACCCGCCTGGCCCCGCGGCGCCCCGCCGCCGCCCCCAGCCCCGATTTCTCTCCTCTCAGCAACATTTGCCAAGCCCAGGAAATAGATTAAGAACCCCACCAGCCCGAGGGGCTTTTCCTACCTCGGAATCGGAGGAGCTGTTTTGATTCGTTTCTGATTCATTGACTAGAGACGATTTGACATCAGCTAAATCCCTCTCCGCCGAGGAGTTTTCGGAGCTCTTCTCCTCCTGCTCGCCCTCGTCTTTGAAGGAAATCAGCTCGTCGTTGGCGCCTAGGTCATCTCCTCCACCGCCGTTCAGCTGCGGCATTTTTTTTCACCCACCAGCAGCAATTTTGGAAGAAAAATGAAGTAGGAAGAAAAGCCAAAAAAAAAAAAAAAAACCCAAAAAGTTTTGCCCCCCCAAAAAAAAATTGCAAGAAAAAGACGAGTCCAAGGTGAACTTTTTTTCTGCTTTGGGGTCTTTTTCTCCTGGGGAGGGGAAAGAGGGAGGAGGGGAGGGGAAGGGGGGGGAGATCTTCTGCACGCGTGAGTTTGGGTTTCTTTTTTCTCTCGTTCCCAAGGATCCGATCAATGTGCAAAAAAATAATAAATAAAAAAAGGGGGGGTAAAAAAAAACACACCAACAACAACAAGAAGTCAGATATAAAGAGCAAAGGGGGGGGAAGCCGAAGATACAGGAGGAGCTCGTGCCGCTCGGATTTGAGTGAGTTGAAGTTAGACTGAGAGCTTTTCAGTTCAAAGGCGGCGCTGATTGACAGATAGAAAAAGGGGGATCGAAATCCGGAGGAACGGAGTAGTCTGGGAGCGGAGATTATTGACAGGGCGAGAGGAACACACTCGCTTAATGAGATGCCGGGGGGCGGGCCCGGCCCGGTGACGTCTGCATAAATAAACAGCCGGGGTGGGCGGGGCGGGGGCGGCTAACAATGATCCTTTCGGGCGCCGGGAGAGGGAGGAGGGAGGGGGAGGAAGGAGGAGGAGGAGGAGAGGGGCGGGGGAGGAGGGGGAAGAGACGGAGGGAGGAGGGTGCAGGGGGAGAGGCCTGCGCTGAGTGTGTGCGAGCCCGGGAGTCTGGGCGAGGGAACGGGGACTCGCTCCGGGTGGGGGGCGGCTTCAGAAAAGACAATGCGGAGTAGGAGAGGAGGGGAAGGGGGGTGGGTGGCGATCGCGTCAGGAATCCGAGTCGAGGAAGGCGGAAGGAAAGCCCACTTGGGGGGCGGGGATGGGGAGAGGCCCAGAAAAAGTGCACTTTGGAAATATTAGAAATAAGTCTTAAGGAAGGAGAAAAGGAGGAGAGTATTGGGGAAAGGGTGGGAGGTAGGGGTTTAGTGGTTAAGCCAGCAATGAAATCAGCCACCCTTCGGCGGGATGTAACAGAAGTGGTCAAAAAAGAGAGATCAACCCTCCACTCTCAGAGAGCTTGGGGAAGTGGAAGGCTGGGCAAAGTTCCTGGTCATCTGCAGTGAAAGAAACTATTAACCCACGAGGTCTTCCCTAGGAAAAATACATGATTCTTGATTGTTTTCAGTGTAAAATGTTCTTTTTTTTTTTTTTTTTAACTGACCTTGGAGGTGGTAGGAAATCAGCTAGGATTCAAAGTCCTTTCTGACTTTGGAGGTGAAAAGTTTGGGCGTTAACGCCGCCAGGGAAAATAAAACTGAAAGTTCACCAACCCCAGGGATCAGTGGTACTGGAGTCTTTCTGGAAGGAGATCTGAAATGAAATCCCCCAAAGACTGACCAAATAATCAAGATGTAGATGGTTCTGGCAGGAAATTGCTAACCCAGCTGGTGCTAGAAGACCTCAGGGAGGAGATGGAAAACCTGAGGTTTGAGGCAGGTATTTGTTGATTTTTAGGCTCTCTCCTGGAGAGCAGATTGATTTGCTACAAAATGGGGAAGAAAATTATGTTAAAGGGGAAAAAGCCTGGGTCCCAAAACACAGTGTTCCTGGAAAATGGAGCAACAACACTCATTTTCTTGCAAATATCCAGTGAGAAGTGAACTGGAATCTGCAACAGGAAAGGGGACAAAAAGAACCAGGAAAAAAAAAAGAGATCAATAGGGAATTAGCAAATTTTCTTTTAGGAACAGTGTTGGTCTAGAGTCCAAGATGTACTAAACTATTTCACCCATCCCTTAAAAACACATCTCACCTGCTTTTCAGCTGGGCCATCAGCACCTAAGCTTTCCAAAAGAAAGCAAATTTACCATGTAATATTTAGAGAGTTTCGGTTTTCAGCAAAATTGTTTTATAGGCTAAGGTCTCAGAAAGAAGACTACTAAAAATAATGATACCAAGATTGACAAGGCCAATGAATTCCCCTGCACTGGAAAAAATTCATAACCACATTTGCACACTAAAGAGCAAGATGTGGGCAAAATAAAAATGTGGTTGGTGGGGAGGCTATGGAGGAGAATCACAGTAACTCCCAACTTTAATATTAATCAGAAAATCACAAGTAGAGTGAGAAGGAGCCTGAAAAGAAGTAAAACAAATGTGTACATTTAATCAGACAGGATTGCATAGGATACAAAGCACAGAGCTAATTAGTCTCAGCAGGTAGGACTAACCTTCAGACTTCATAAATAAATAAGGCGGGCACAGTTTCTAAGAGGGCGAGTGGAGACAGAAAGGGGATTATTTTAAGACACCAAGTAAAAACATGAAGAATGAAATGCTTCACTGTTAAATCCATGTACAAATGGATTTAACAGTTTCCTTTTTTTAGGTCTTTTCATTTGGTTGCCTTTAGATTTACACATTTATCGAATGGCCGTAGCTTTTCACACTTGCTAATTGTCACCTGTATACTTAGTGTGCCTGAGTCTGTCTGTGTACAGTGTAGACTTTCCTAAGGCCTCTTTTAAGGCCTTATTTACTTAAATGAGAACATATCTACAGTAACTCAATTTTATGGCAATTTCTCCTGTGCAATGGTTCTTTTATTTTACTCTAACCCTGATCTGAATTAAATTGTATACTAAGGTCTTCTATGTCCTTTATAGGACTTACCTGGATAATAAAAGGTCATAAATATACTGAATTGAAATTTTAAAGAATGTACTTACTGTTTTTAATGCCCTGGCCTGCATTTTTATCATATGTAAATACTAAGGACTTTCTTTGAATGATTAGTAACCTCATCCATTTTGGCATATCCTTATGTTTCTCATTCAAAGGAAACTCTTAACATCTCTGATTTAATTAATAAATTTAGAGTTATTCCATCATAGCACAGTCACCACATTCAATCGTGTTGCTTTGTGCCATAGAAAGACTTGAGACCAGGAAGATCTCAGAGCATCAATTACCCCTGAGTCTCTGAAAGGGCTTTAGGTTATCTGGGGGGATAGGGGAGAAATGGGGGAGGGTGTGAAATTAAAATCGGCAAAAAGCAAGGTAATACAATATTTAAAAGAAAGGTCTGGTTGGCCTACAATGTAGATGTGTCGTTTGTAGATTTGCTGCAAAATTTTAAACAACCGCTGGCTGTATCCAGGTGTTGAGGCTACTTCTCTCTCTAGATACTGATGACTGACTCTTAGTTTAAAGGACCAAGAGTTCTGCCCAAATAGCAGGGGTTCTAAACATGGGGAGGAAACCAGACCAGTTCTGACTTTAGCCTGAGCCAAGGAGTTTTGCATGTAAGAAGCTGGGACTTCCCTCAGAGCCCTTTCCCAGGGCCAGCCCAAGTCCTGAGCTGTAAGTAGACCGCCCCTCTGCCCTCGTTTCTTTCTCCTCCTCCCCATCCAATGTCTTTTGGCTTCTTCACTTCTCTGTTTTCTTCTCCCCTTCAACCATCCCTCTATTAAATCTCTGTGGACCTGTGTTGCTATTAGTAATCTGCATTTTAACCTCAGAAATTAAATAGTTTACCTCTCCCATGGGTACTTCCGGGTTCATCCCTATCGGAGAGTGTGAAAGGAAGTTTCAGTTTATATATATCACTTTGCAGGCATCAGTTCTTTACTGGGGGTTGTTATGGCAGAGTGGTAAGTGTCCTCTGAAATATGGGACTGTGCTTGAAGGGATATGGAGGAAACAGGCTGGCCATTGGCCTTGTTACCTATGGCCCCTTTGTCCTGTCTCACCTGACCAGTGAAGTGGTTGGACTGGATATTTTCTTAGGTCCTTTCTAACATTCAGAGAGTCTATGATTTCATACTTTCAGCCTATACCCCCATTATGCTGAGAAGCTCACCGGCATACCAACAAAAAGAACAAACTATATTGGAAGTTTGGCTTTAGAATTTAGGAAAAACAAGGATAGTCTGCTTAGTTTCACCAGAAGTAGAGAATACATGTCACCAACCATACTCAGCTTCCCCAGTCAATTGGCAAGATTCTAGTAATTAAACCTTGATGGTGTTGCATACGTGTGTGTGAGTGCTGTGTAATTTTTCTTTAAATATCAAGGTTCCAAGATGGATGATCTGTTACCCACTGTGTTGGACTTATCTATGCAGGGAGTGTGCTGACTGAGGGAAGCCAAAAAAAGAATCTGAAAACATAAGGAAGCTATAAAATGGGGAAATGTTTAGAAGCCAAAGTCCTGATTCCACTGTGATATTTTCTGTTTGCTTTTTGTTCTGTGTGGATAATAGTTCCTTATTTGGATCTTGAGGAAAGCTACTCCTTTAGCCAACCTAGGAACACTAAAAATTGGACACCTGAGAGTTTTCAGTTTTAGTGAGAGGAAGAGGTAGGCAAACAGGGCCCACTTCAGGCTTCCCTGGTGGCTCACTGGTGAGGAGCCTGCCTGCCAATGCAGGAGACACGAGTTCGATCCCTGGTCTGGGAAGATCCCACATGCCACAGAGCAACTAAGCCCATGCACCACAACTATTGAGCCTGTGCTGTAGGACTCCCAGGAACCACAACTACTGAAACCCACGCATCCTAGAGCACACGCTCAGCAACAAGAGAAGACACTGCAGTAAGACGCCCGAGCGCCACAACTAGAGAGTAATCCCCACTCGTCACAGCTGGATAAAAGCCTGTGCAGCAGCAAAGACCCAGCACAGCCATAAATAAATTAATTAATTACATAAAAATATTTTTTAAAAGGCCCCACTTCACAGACAACCTTTTATTTTAGTCTATCAAGGGACTCAGAGAGGCACACACCCTCTTCCCCCCTGAGGAACACGCAGTGACCCCATCCTTTTTTAGGGAACATCCTTGCCCACTCAAACCCATTGTTCTGTTCAGAGATGTCATGGATACCAAATTCCCTCCCCCAAAGACATAGGTACTTTAACTTGAGGCAAGGACTGTGTCCACCAGCATTGAACAATCTCGTAAGGTGGTTTACATCTATTCAAGGGACAGAGCAGGTGAAATTTCAGGAGAGGACCATACCATTGTTCCCCTTGTAATGTATCTAGGTGTGGGCTAACACACCTGCTTCTGGCCAAAAGCATTGTGGGATGGAGGAGGATTCAAGGAGACAGCCAGGACCAGGGTGTGAAGATTTCAGACCTGGGTCCCCAGGAATCTAAAGCAGCTTTAAGCCCCAGCGTGTCCTTGAAAGAAAGTGAAAGGGTTAGTCACTCAGTCGTGTCCAACTCTGCAATCCCATGGACTGTATGTAGCCTGCCAGGCTTCTCTGTCCATGGAATTCTCCAGGCAAGAATACTGGAGTGGATTGCCATTTCCTTCTCCAGGGGATTTTCCCGACCCAGGGATCGAACCCAGGTCTCACACATTGCAGGTAGATTCTTTACCTCTGAGCCACCAGGGAAGCACAGAGGAAGGTCTAAATCTATGTTGATCAAATCATTTGAGACTAGGTTAGAATCAGCTTCCCCCCTGCCTTGCAAAAATCCCAATTGCTTCTGTGCATTCCAATGATATTTGTGGATTGTGGATTATATTTCCTAATGAAACACTCATTTTGATAGGGAAAGGGAAGAAGGATGAATGATGAGTTCCGGTCCGGAGTGTGGATTGCATACAGACAACAGCCTGCAGCACAGAAACAAGGAGCAAGGCTTCCAGCAAGTCATCGAGCAAACTGTCTGTTGGTGGCCTGAGGGCACACGGTAAATACCTAGCGCAGGAGCGAAGGCATTAATCGTTATTTCTTAAAGGTTCCAAGATGCCGAGAGGGAGAGATTATAATGACCCCAAAACCCCATAAGAAGCACAGTACCCCTCCCAGAAATGCCTCTCGTGGAAATGTGGTCTTTCTCTTTAGACACATTGTCCCACACCTAGAGATGGTCCAGGTTCCTGACAGTCTGTATGCAGAACAAGCAAGCACATTCTGCCCTCCCACCCAGCAAAGGGCTCTGTTCATGTGAGTGCTAGTGTGTAAGGGCCTGTGAGATCCTCCTAATCCCACCAGGCTTTGCTGGCCACCCCTACCCCGCAAGCAGCAAAAGTGATGACAATCTGGAAGCCAGATGAGGCATATCTGAGGGAAGGATCTGATACTGCTGTGTTATAGTCTTTTCTTCTTTGAAGGAAACTCACATACCCCTCTACACAAGAAGCATCTTTCTAATGGATCTGGCTGTTCATGTTATTTTATTGCTGGCTACAAAACAGCATGTATTATAGAGTTCTTTTTCTAAAAAAAAAAAAAAAAAGTATAATTGTTCTTTCAAAATATTTGAAAGGATGTGTTCCAAAAGCTCCAAAATGTCAACAGCACTTTTTTTCCCCTAAGTGTTAGAATTGGGGGTAATTGTTAGTTATACTTTTATACCTTTCTATACTTTCTGGTATCGTTTGGGTTTGTTTGGTTTTAACAACTGGGCACGGGTTATTTGCATCATCAGAAAGAGAGATAATGCTCTTCTTTCTATTTTAAGAAATAAATGCTTCAGACTTTCCTTCTCTTTTTCATTTCCGTCCCTGCTTGCTCGAATTGGGAATATTTCAAGTTAGCTGTTGCTCACATTACATCTGATACATCTTTGCTGTGCAGAGCAGGCCTGTGTGCTGCTGGGCACTGAGCAGCATCCTTGATCTCTACCCACGAGTTGGCAGTGGAAACCCACTACCACGTTGTGGTGGGGAAAAAAACATCTCCAGAAATTGCCATATGTCCCCTTTTGCAGGTTGAAGGGGAAACAAAATCATCCCCACTGGGCAACCACTGTTTTACTGTGAACCCCTTCTCTTAAAGGAATATGATAAACTCATTTTAGTCAGTCAGTTCTCCAACTGCTGACGGGGGATGACATCCCCTCTTCCACCAGCTAATCAGGACCTGTATCAGAATGGCCTGGGGCATTTCTTCAAACTGCACCAGCTCCACTCCCTGGTGAGACCCTGTGCCTTGCATAAGGGGGCATCTTGGTCTCACCAGAAGTATTCAAATTTTGGCTCGGTCACATATGAATATGTGACCTAGGACAACTGCGTAAACCATTCTTACATTATTTACTCATCTATGAAACAGGGGCATAATACTGACATCTAAGTGGTGAGGATTCAATGAAATAGCATGTACAGTTACCTTGATCACAGAAGCTTTCAACTGGGCAGATTTCCTTTCTTGCCCACCTTCTTCAGATGGAGATGGACTGCCAGGATTTAGCCCAGTCCTGGCACCATTAGAGTTGTTCAGTCATTAAATTGTGTACCACTCTTTGTGACCCCATGGACTACAGCACACCGGGCTTCCCTGTCCTTCACTATCTCCCAGAGTTTGCTCAAACTCATGTCCATTGAATTGGTGATGCCATCCAAGCACCTCATTCTCTATTGCCTCCTTCTCCTCCTGCCCTCAATCTTTCCTGGCATCAGGGTTATTTCCAATGAGTTGGCTCTTCGTATCAGGTGGCCAAAGTATCAGAGCTTCAGCATCAGTCCTTCCAATGAATATTCAGGGTTGATTTCTTTTAGGATTGACTGGTTTGATCTCCTTGCTGTCCAAGGGATTCTCAAGAGTCTTCTCCAGCACCATAATTCAAAAGCATCAATTCTTCAGTGCTCAACCTTCTTTCTGGTCCAATTCTCACATCCGCACATGACTACTGGAAAAACCATAGCTTTGACTAGATGGACCTTTGTCGGCAAAATGATGTCTCTGCTTTTTAATATGCTGTCTCGGTTGGTCATAGCTTTTCTTCCAAGGAGCAAGTGTCTCTTAATTTCATGGCTGCAGTCACCATCCACAGTGATTTTGGAGCCCAAGAAAATAAAATCTGTCACTGTTTCACTTTTTCCCCATCTATTTGCCATGAAGTGATGGGACCAGATGCCATGATCTTAGTTTTTCGAATGTTGAGATTTAAGCCAGCTTTTTCATTCTCCTCTTTCACCCTCCATGGGAGGGTTCAGTACATTTTAGCTCTTATCACTGTTTTTCTGCCTCTCCTAGTTACTTTTTTTGAGAGTTGCTGCATTAAAAAGTGGAAAGATTCCTAAACTCAAAACAAACATGTCTAGAATGGTGGCTTTCAAGCACCAAAGACAGTTGCAGGAAACTCTTTAGGGTCTCTTTGTAGTGCCGCCCATAGAGAAGGGGGCAGCCCCACCACAAGACAGTTCCCAGCCAACCTCTTTTCCCTGTCCCTCCAGGCAAGTCCCTCCATCCCATTTAGGGAGGGCGGCAGGACAGATTTTGAAAGCCCTCAGGGCTTCATCTCATTCATTTAGTAATTTAATAATACACAGCCCTTTGCAAGTACTAATTAAACAAGAGTGAGCTCCCTGGTGAGGGGGGCCAGCCACCCTTCCACCCTGGGCCCCAGGAGAAGTGGTTTGCCTGGAGGTAAGAAAAAAGAAAGGAAGAAGCTAGGTCAAAAGGGAAGAGAAGAATTCCAGCTCTGAGGACTTCAGCGGTTCGGTCCAGTCAAGGTGACTGGAGCATCTCGGGCAGACGAGAGGCCCTCCTAGCTCTTTTACTTCCTAGGGGAGGGCATCAGAGTCAACTTTGCCCATCCGAAGCTAGGTTTAGTCTCTCCAAAATGCACTCACACTTACGTATTTCACAAATTCTCTCTAACCTTTCAATTTAAAATTCCCTGTCCAACAACCTAGAGGGGTGGGAGGGAGTGGCAAGTGGGAGGGAGTTTCAGGAGCGAGGGGACATAGGTATACCTATGGCTGATTCTTGTTGTTGTATGGCAGAAACCAGCAGAATATTATAAAACAATTATCCTCTAATTAAAAATAAATAAATTAAATTTTAAAAATTTCCTGTCCAAAATAATCATAAGTAGGGGAGAGGAATAAATCAGGAGCTTGGGGTGAACACACACACTACTATGATGTATAAGATAGATCACCAGCAAGGACCTACTGTATAGCACAGGAAATCTATTCAATATTCTGTGATAACCTATGTGAGAAAAGAATCTAAAAAGAATGAATATATGTATATGTATAACTGAATCACTTTGCTGTACACTGAAACTATCACAATATTGTAAATCAACTATACTCCAATAAAATTAAAATTAAAAATTATTAAAATTTTTAAAAATAATCATAATTACAGTCTTATATTGGTTGAGTCTTTTACATTTTAGAAGCTCTTTCCAATAGGCATGCAGTAGGGTGTAGTTCTAGAATGATGGCCTTGAACCTGTCAATGTCACTCACCAGCTGGGTTGCCTCCAACACAGTATTTCACTTCCCTATGCTTTTGTTTCCTTTTGCATAAAATAAAATTAGTAGAAGTAGCTCTTGTTAAAATTATTTCCATTTTACAAATGAAAATACTGAGACTGGGAAACACTTGAGTCAATGGCTGGGATTGGAACCCAGGACTCCTGACTCTTCATAACCACTCTGCCTTTCTATTAACACCATTAAAACCTTGTTAAGGTATAACATTCATATAGCGAAGTACAAAAATCTTAAACATTCACCCTGATAAATGTTCAGACGTGGACATACCCATGTAACTCCCATCTACATCAGGATAATAGATGCTTTTGAACTGTGGTGTTGGAGAAGACTCTTGAGAGTCCCTTGGACTGCAAGGAGATCCAACCAGTCCATCCTAAAGGAATCAGTCCTGGGTGTTCATTGGAAGGACTGATGCTGAAGCTGAAACTCCAATCCTTTGGCCACCTGATGCGAAGAACTGACTCAATGGAAAAGACCATGATGCTGGGAAAGATTGAAGGCATGAGGAGAAGGGGACAACAGAGGATAAGATGGTTCAATGGCATCACCGACTCCATGGACATGAGTTTGAGCAAGCTCCAGAAGCTGGTGATGGGCAGGGAAGCCTGGTGTGCTGCAGTCCATAGGGTCACAAAGAGTCAGACATGACTGAGCAACTGAACTGAACTGATTACTAAAACAATAGAAGCGATCTTCGTGTGCCAAGTCAAGATCCCGACTCCTACCAGATTTAGTAAATAAAAAATACTGCTTAGGACATACTTATAATAAAAAATTAGCTGCTAGTCTGAAATTCAAATTTAACTAAGTAGCCTGTATTTTATCTAGCAATCCTACCCTGAAAGCAACCATTGACCTGATTTCTATGACACTAGAGTAGTTTTGCCTATTCGTGTCAGAGAAGTGGAACCATATCTTATTGTACTCTTTTGATTTGGGATTCTTTTGCTTAACATTACATCCAAGAGATTCAATGATGTTAGCAGTGGTTCATTTTCATTACTGTATAGTATCCCACTGTATACAATGGCATATACATTTATAATATACAATGAGTATAATTTTAGTCATTGTATATTATAAATATATTCATATACAATGAATATGAATTTATTTATCCACTCTACTATAGATGAACCTTGCTTTTAGCCAAGACAAACAGAGCTACTATAAACTTTATTCTTGTATATGCCTTTCTGTTATTATCTGCATGCATCCCCATTGGGTATATAACTAGATGTAAATTTCCTATGCCATCAAGGTATATATATGTTCAGCATTAGTAGATAAAACCAAATCTCTCCAAAACTGTTGAACCAGTTTATTACAGAATGTGCAGAGAATTTCTGTTGCTTCACCTGCTATATCAGTTTCCCCCATTTTATGGTGAATATATAGAGAAATTCACATTTTCCTGATGACTAATGCTGTTGAGCATCTTCACATGCTTATTGATTACTTAGATGTTCTCTTTAGGAAAGTGCCTGTTTAAGCCTTTTGCCCATTAAAAAAATGAGTTGTCTATCTTTTTCCAATTGATTTATAAGAATTCTTTACATGTTCTACGGATAAATTCTTTGTCAGACATAGGTTTTGCAGATAGCTTCTTACTCTCTGTGGCTTGCCTTTTCATGCCCATAATGGTACATTTTGATGAACAGAAGTTTTTAACCTTTATGGTTATTGCTTTTGTGTGTGTTAAGAAATCTTGAATTACTCCAAGGTCACAATAATATTGTCCTGTTGCCTTTTAGAAGTGTTTTCATTTATTTTTTAACATCTAGAACTACTGGCCTTGTTTCTTTGTCTATGGTATGTATGACATATTTCTTTTCTCTCTTTATTTTTTTTCGGTCACACCCCACAGCTTGCAAGATCTTAATTTCCCAAGCAGGGATTGAATCCATGCTCTTGGCAGTGAAAACACAGAGTCCTAACCACTGAACTGCCAAAGAATTCCCTGTACATTTCTATTAAATTTTAGATTATTTCTCAACTTCATCATCCTAAAGAATCTACATTCATGATTGCTAATATCATCATGAGATAGTTTTATTCACTCCAGTTATTAGAAGCATCTTCCTATGTGCTGAGGAACTGTGCTAGATCCTAAGAATTTAAAACTTGAACTCAGCATGATGGTCATCTTCTCCTAGTTCATAGTGTAGCGTCTTGCTCCATGTGGTCTGCCTAGGTCCACATATAGCCCACAGTGGAGACACCCACAGTGTCTCCACAAGTTCCTTTTAGGGGCAAAGTCCACTTAGATTTGCTTCTATGGCTGTGGTTTCCTGCCTATCCTTCAGAGTCTGTGCAGGGAGCTGGCGAGCATGCCCACAAGAGTGCTCTTCCTTTGGGGCAGCTCTGATTGGAAGTTCAAAGACAGGGACTGAAACCTGGATCATTTGTCTGTTGCAGGTCCCTGTGCCGAGTTAAGAGCCTACATTCCAGCCAAGTCAGTGGTAGGAAAGATGGATTGTCCAGTCACTTGGAATGGCTCAAAAAAGCCTGGGGCAGCTGACATGTTGATAACAGGAAAAGTAATAAATTATGAACGATGTTTGTGGTACCTGATTGTATCATAACTGTTTGTTTTGCTGGACTCACTAGCTCTTCCCATCAGCCATCAATTACATAGCTAACACCCAGCTAACAGCAGCTCCTGAGGCAGGAGAAGGTGGCGTGGATACATAAAGGAACAGCAACCTCAACCTCAGTTCCAGTGTCTTTTGGAGACTTAATGTTGGTCCAGAATATAGACCTTAAAATAAGGCCTAGCCCACTACCCTTGTAGCTTGGGCTCTTGAAGACTCTTCTACCTTATTCCCAGTAATCATCCAGAATGCTCTCCTGGTTCCTGGTCCCTCCTGTTGGCCCAGGCAAGCCCCCTTTCTTCAGATGCCTCAAAAAGTCTTGATTTCCCAATGGGCCCAGGACCCTCTTGGGACATTAGGGCTCATTATCTGGTACTTCATGCCTTTGACTAATTAGAACACTCCACCTTCCCCAGGGAGCTCCAGCCTCCAATATTGACCTCCAACAACATGAACTATTGTCCCACCCAGGCCCATCACAACTTCTGTGAGAGCTGGAGTCTAGACATTGAGGAAGAAGGGAACTTACTCCCTAATTTTCCTGATAGAGTCTCCCTCCAGTTTTCTGTACCAGTCACTCCCTCCAGGGGAGAACCTGAGGTACTCAAATGATGCTGTCCTAGGACCCCTTCCTACCTAATACTTCCTTAGCCAAAGGAACTGTCCCTGGGAGGCAAACAGTTCTTATCTAAATAGATGAGGGATTCCAAGTGTGTGTGGGGGGTCAGAGCCACAGAATTGAAATGCAAATGTGGGTTCTTAATGTATTTTATTTTTTTAATTAATTTTTATTGGAGTATAGTTGATTTACAATATTGTGTTAGTTTCTGCTGTAGAGCAAAGTGAATATGTATACATATACATACCTCCACTCTTTTTTTTTTTTTAGGGACTTCCCTGTAGCTCAGATGGTAAAGAATCTGCCTGCAATGCAGAAGACCCAGATTTGATCCCTGGGTCGGGAAAGGAAAAGGGAATGGCAATCCACTCCAGCATTCTTGCCTGGAGAATCCCATGAACAGAGGAGCCTGGCAGACTACAGTCTATGGGGTCACAAAGAGTCGGACACAACTGAGAGACTAATGCTACTGCTCTTTTTTAGGTTCTATTCCCATGTAGGTCATTATAGAATACTGAGCAGAGTTCCCTTTGCTATAGAGTAGCTTCTTATTAGTTATCTGTTTTACCTTAATGTATTTTAAAGGAGCAAGGAAAGGCTGAGAAATTTCCCTGAGAACACTTTAAACTGGAAAATTTATCAAGAATCTCTGACAACATTGCTATTTGTTTCTGCCTTAATAATGAGGCAGAGCGGTAATCTTCTATGATAACCAAGTGAAAGGCAGAAAGGAAACTTTACTGGACCTTGTAAGGAGAGAAGCCAAGGGGTGCTGGCCAAAGGGTGTTCTTAGAGCAAGCAAAGCAGCCTGGATGAAGACCAGAGACAGGTGGGAGGCAAGCGTCCAGGACAGACTGACTACGACAAGTTCAATCCCTGTTGCAGACCAAATACTAGAATTTAGACGGCATTAGGGCTCCTGAGGGCAGTGTTGGGGGGAGAAGGCTGAGTTAATTGCATTCTATGCTCCAAAGCTATCAGGTCCCACGGGGAAATCTACAGGGAAGACCTGACCCTTCAGAGACAAGGGACTCAGGAGAACCAGCCCTTATGATCACAGCTCATCTTAATAGAAGGTGCTGGAACCAAAGCAGATTGTTAGATTCTCTTTACTTGAGCCTAAGGGCCTCTAGCAAGTCCAAGTTGTATTTAACTCTGCTCTACTTAATTTCCACAAGATAGAGGACCGACCCCCACTGCGGACTCAAGCTTGCTTTCCCTGGAAGCAGCTAGAGGTGGCCTTTATTAAGGAAATGCTTCCCTGGTGGCTCAGACAGTAAAGAAAAGGCCTTCAACGCAGGAGGCACCGGAGGTTGGAACCCTAGGTTGGGAAGATCCCCTAGAGAAGGGAACAGCAATCCACTCCAGTATTCTTGCCTGGAGAATTACAGGGACGATGGTGGGCTGTATATAGTCCATGGGGTTGCCAAGAGTGGGACACAACTGAGGGACTAACACTTTTTCACTTGCCTCTCAGACATAGGGAGTACTCTGCTGAGGAACCAAAGGCTTGAGATCTGTACTGGAGAGTAAGTAAGGGGGTAGAGTGCACACAGCCCCTTCATCTCTCTGAGGAAGCATACTACTACTGTTGTTACTGTTGTTACTATTATAATAAGTCAATTCCATTGAGGAAAGGAAGGGAAAACAGGTGAATGCTATTTCTGAGAAATAACTTTGCACACTGGCCTGATTGATCCCAAAGGTTTTCCAGAGCAACTTGATATGAACATAATTCAGAGGGTTATGAATTTTGAGAAAAAACAATACATTTTTATCTTTACTGAACTCTCACTGAAATTTAGCATTTTCTTTTATTTTAAATGTGGGCAACAGACTGTAGAGTATTAGCCATCACTGCAATCCTTTTTAAAAAAATGATTAACTTTATATTTAAGCTTCCTTTTGGAAAAAAAAAAAAAAAAAGCCTTATTCCTAGGCTTACCGGATCTTACTTCCCCAATCAGGGATTGAACCCAGGCCACAACAGTGAAAGCACCAAGTCCTAACCACCAGACTGCTAGGGAAGTCCTTATTTAAATATCCTTAATTATTTCATGGGTTACAACCATCATATATTCCTTGTGTAGTAGAAATAATTTATAATAAAATATAATTAAAAAACGAAATCTATAATTCTCCAGGTAACTGCTAGGCCCAAATGAATTACCCGTGTTAGGTATATAGACTTTCAGAATAGAGGAAAAAGTTGAAGACCCGCCTAACCCAACTTTATGAGGCTAACCTTAATTCCTAAACCAAAACTAGACAACAACAAGGCATAGAAATAAAACTTCAGATCAACATGGTCTGATGATATGACTAAAACTCACATTCTCTATTTCTTGGCTCCTGGCTACTTGGTGTTGGCAACTGTGGCTTTAACACTACTAGAAATCACACATATTTTTATGTCACGACATAACAGTTATGGACACTTTAAAATAGCATTTATAATCATTGTTAATTATAAATTACATAGTTAGTGGACTTTCCTTCAGAAAATAGCACATAAGTAACTATTCCACAAATTTGTCGTGTTGTTATTTTTTTCACAAATTTGTTTTTAAAAAACAGTTTAAGAAGAACCCATTACTGTTCTCCATAATGGCTGTACCAATTTACATTCTCACCAACAGAGTAGAGGGTTCCTTTTCTCCACATCCTCTCCAGAATTTTTTATCTGTAGACTTTTTTATGATGGCCATTCTGACTGTTGTGAGGTGATACTTCAGTGTGGTTCCGATTTGCATTCTCGAACAATTAGTGATGTTGAGCATCCTTTCACGTGCCTGCTGGCCATCTGTATCCGTCTTTGGAGAAATGTCTATTTAGGTCTTCTGTCCACTTTTAAAAATCTGCCTTCTTTTATTCAGCATAATTATTTTGAAATTCATCTGTACTGCTAAGTGTATCAATAGTTTGTTCTTGGTATTTTTATTTTTCCTAAGTGGTATTATATTGTGTGGAAAAATACCAATTGTTTATCCATTCACTGGTTGATGGACTTGTGTTTCCAGTTCCTGGTTATTAGAAATAAAGCTGTGTTGAACATTAGTGTATAAGTCTCTGGGTGAACACAGGCTTTCATATCTCTTGGGTAATTACACTGAGAATGGAATGGTATGCATTTAGATGCTTAAGAAACTGCCAAACTTTTTTCCAAGGTCATTGTAGCACTGACATTTCCACCAGGGGTGCAGCAAAGTTCCAGTTGCCCCACCTCCTCATCAGCAGTTGGTATGGTTAGTCTTCTTCGTTTTGAACATTCTAGATGTGAGATGAGATCTCAATGTGGTTTTAATTGCATATCCCTCACTGAGTAGATAAAATTTCCTTGTTCCTGAAGGGCTTCTTTTAACTTTTCCTGTAATATGCTGGTGATGAATTCTTCCAACTTTTGTATGTCTAAGAAAAGATCTTTATTTCCCTTTTGTTTCTGAAATACATTTTTGCTGAGAATAGAATTCTAAGTTACCAGCTTAGAATTAACTAGTAACTAAGTTACCAGTGGAGATTAATTGTGTTGCTTTTGTTCTTTAGTTTCGGTACTTTTAAAGATTTGGTTCCACTGTCTTCTGCCTTGTATTGTTCTCGACAAGAATTCTACCGTCATCTTTGTCTTTGTTTCTATTGCATAGTGTGTCTTTTATCTCTGGCTGCTTTAAAAGTTTTCTTTTTATCACTGATTTTAATCAATTTTATTAAGATATGGTAGTGTAGTGTAATTTTGTTCATGTTTCTTGTGCTTGGGATTTGTTGCCCTTCTTGGATCTGTGGGTTTGTATTTTTTAATCAAATTTGAAATGTTTTGATCATATTTCTTCAAATATGCTATCCTTTGGGGATCCCAATTACATATTTTTTGGCTGTTTGAAGTCCCATATCTCAATGATGCTTTGTCTATTTTTTTTTTAAGATATTTTTTCTCTTGGTGTTTTATTTTGGGTAGTTTCTAGTTTCTATTACATGTTGGCAAGTCCACTAATCATTCTTCTACAATGTGTAATCTGCTATTAATCCCATCCACTGTATTTTTCATCTTAGACATTATGGTTTTCATCTCCAGAATTTCTAATAGGGTCTTCAAAAATATCTATCTTTGATGTCCCTACTTAATACATTCAATCGTTCCTATAGCTTTTTGAATATAACATTTTCTTGTTTTAATGTCCATGTCTACTAACTTTATCATTGATGTCATTTCTGAATCAGCTTTGATTAATTGGTTTCCATACTCATTATGAGTTGTCTTTTCCTGCTCCTTTGCATGCCTGGCAACGTCTTATCACATGCTAGACACTGAATTTTACTTTTTGGGATCTGGATTTTTTAGGGGGAGGGGACCATGGCAGTTGTCTTGCAGGATCCTAATTCCTTGACCAGGGATTGAATCTGGGCCCTTGGCAGTGAGAGCATGGAGTCCTAACCACTGGACCTCCAGGGAATTCCTGAGATGCTGGATATTTTTAAATTCTTATTTATTTATTTTTTTTAAATTCTTTTCTATTCTTATAAATATTCTAAATACTCTTCAGCTTTGTTCTGGGACATGATTAAGTTAGTTGAAATCGGTTTGATTTTCTTCTATCTTGTTTTTAAGCCTTGTTGGGCAAGTCCAGAACACCATTTATTTTAGAGCTGAATTTTCTCAGCTACTGAGACAAAGGTCTTCTGAGTAGCTTACTTGGTGCCAAGTGGATTATGAGGTTTTCTAGCCTGGTTGATGAGAAGAAGAACTACTCTTGATCCTGTGTGAACTCTAAGAATTGTTCCTACCAGTCCTTTCAGGAGGTTCTTTTCTGGGTCTTGTGTAGCTTCCTCTTCTGGGTCTTGTACAGTTTCCTCACAGGCACATGCTGATCAGTATTCAGCTGAAGGCTCAAGGAAGACTGCTCTAGGTCTTTAGAGTTCTCCCTTTGAGCAGCTTGCTCTTCTTTGATATTCTGCTTTGCAGATCCCAGTCCCTTTGTCCTCCCTTTCTCCCAGCTTCTTGTCCTCAACCCAAGGAGACCACCAGCTGTGTCCTTGCACACAGTTTGGAAGCTCTCCAGGAAGTAAGCAGGGCAAGATTGCAAAGCTCACCTAGTTTGTTTCCTGTTTCTCAAGGGTCACTGCCTTCTGTTGCATGATAGTCAATGTTTTGAAAACTATTGTTTCGTATACTTTTCTGACTTTTTAGTCATTTCAGGCAGGAGGGCAAATCTGATCCCTATTACACTCTTGGTCAGAAGTAGAAGTCTGCAATCAATCTGATATCTTTTATTTAATACATTAAAAAAAAAAATTAGGATTCTAAGAAGCTGTCACCCAATGGCCAGAGGGGATGAGCATGCAAAAGGAAGTTAAGAACTGCTGCTCAATACCTCAGGTTTTAGTTGACATTTTATGGATGGGATGAGGCCTGTACTGTTTTTAGGGCCCCAGAACCTGGAATCTAAGCATGGATGAGAACCTGACATGGTGTTTGGAAGGCCTGGGTTTCCAGGTTTCCCCCTGGAGTGTAGGTATAGGATGAACCTGGTCACCACTCTGCACCACGCCTCTTGCATGCATTGGTGGTGTCCCTGTCGTTTTTTGCAGAGATTTGTAAATCTTCTGCCTGCTGTGGACAAATGTGTCCTAGAGTTTTAATATCACAGCAAAACTGGTTATTAAGGTTTTTTCCCCTTCATGTCCCTCCTGGAAATCTTTCCCATCTCCACAGCAGACTCTGTCCCATATTCCCCCCCTCCATAATTAGGGCTTAAGCTTCCTGAACCTGAACGTCTTTGCCCGGTGAAGAATCTACATGCACCCTAGCAGAGCATGTGTTGTTAATCCTGGTGCAGAGTCAGAACAGATTGGAAGTCTCTCCTGCCTCTGACTGACAAAGGAGCCGGAGGTGGGGCTGGCTCCCACCTGGAGACTATTCATTAGTCCTGTATTTTGCCCAGTATTCCAAGTCTCCCATGATCCCCTTTGGAAGACAGGAATTACCTAGGCTGCTCTGTGGAGACAAATGAAATGAATTCATTAGCATTTGTAAGCAGGTCTGGGGGAGAGACACAGGAGGGATTCATTCTTTAGAGATTAACACCAACTTGGCCCCCAAAGTTGAGCGAAGCTGCTACTTGAGCATCAAACTCAGAAGCATCTTTTGCTGAATCTCTTCTCTTGCGTGGTTGATGTCCCATGGGTAGCAAGGCCGTCAGAAAATCACAGCCCAGCACAAAGGACTCCAAAATCCAGCTGTGGCTTCATGCGTTTTTTTCATTCAATAAATTTATGAGCACCTACTGTATCCCAGTCCCTATACTAGGCACTGAACATAGAGTGATGAGCAAAACAAAAAAAACCTCTGCAGTTCCTCTTTATATGAGGCTGAATGAGAGACAGACATTGGCATGTGTCTGTCCACACAGACATCTACATTCATATGCATGTACGTGTGTGTGTGTGTGTGTCTCTCTCTCTCTATATATATATATACATGTTTATAGGTACACAAGTATATAATTGTATGCATGTATTTATACGTACATACGGAAAATATGGCTTCCCTTGGGGTTCAGACGGTGAAGACCTGCCTGCAATGCGGGAGACACAGGTTTGATCCCTGGGTCGGGAAGATCCCCTGGAGAATGAAACAGCAACCCACTCCAGTATTCTTGCCTGGAGAATTCCATGGACAGAAGAGCCTGGCAGGCTATACAGTCCTTGATGTTGCAGAGTGAGACACGACAGAGCGACTAACACTTCCACTTTCATGTAAAATATAAGTGTGATAAGAATTACAAAGCATTAGTCCTATATTTTGCCCAGTATTCCAAGTCTCCTATGATTCCCTTAGGAAGGCAGGAACTACCTAGGCTGCTCTGTGGAGACAAATGGAATGAACTCATTAACATTTGTAAACAGGTCTGGCGGAATATAACTGTGACAAGAATCAGAAATCCTAAACCAAGGGAGCTCAGGAAGGTTTCCCTGAAGAAATGCTGACTCTGCTGAGATAGGAGGGATGAGCTGCTCTTAACCAGGTGAAGAAGGTAAGGAACGTTGCAGGTAGGAGAAGCAGAATGTGCAAAGGCCCTGTGGGCTGAAGGGAGGCAGGTGTGTGTGTCAGGTGGTATTTTCCCATGATGGCTGTGTGCCTATGGGATGCCACACAGCTCTTCTTACAATGTGATCCTGACACTCATCCATCATGAGGTGGGGTCTGTGTGTCCTCCTTTCAAATCTCGGTGGGCCTCTGGCTACAGCAGAGTGATGCCATATGACTTCCAAGTCTAAATTTTCTACTTGGTCATCTCGGGACCTAGGCTCCAGGATGTGAGGTGGTCATGCAGCCACGTGAAAAGTTCCAACTGAAGACTCAGCTGGCAAAGGGCATCACGCACCAGACACAGGAATGAACGAACCATTGGGTGGTTCTAGCTTTGGGCTTGGAGCTGCTGCAACTGATGCCAGAGATGAACGGTGGAGCAGAGATGAACTGCCCCTAAACACCCTGTCCAGATTGCATATTTGTGAGCAAAATAAATATTGTCACCATTTTAAATCACTAAGTATTGGGGAGTTGCTGTCTATAGAGTCCAGGTCCATGTCCAAGGAGGAAACGATGCCAGAAAAGTCAGGCTTCCTGTTCTTCAATGTTTCTCTCCTATGGAGGTGTAGATAATTTCTCCCATTTATGGGCTCAGCATACTAATTCCAGTCCTGGCCTAATCCAGGCTAGTTAAAGGATGGCTAAAAGTGAAGGTCACCCTAAAATCTCATCCCTTTGCCCTTTCAAGAGCTCCATTCTAATGGCTTGATGTTGACCCAATACCTCGATGACCCAATAGATTTAGATCTCTGCCCTTACCTTCACATCTTCCCTTCATTCTCTGTTTCCTATCACCTGATTGCCAAGAGAATGGCCTTCAATGCCCACCAAGAACATGGTCAAGCAGTGGGCCATGACCAGTGTGGTGAAGCTATGTGCAGAGCAAAGGGTATGATGGATAAAAGCATGGGGTGGACTGTGGAAGGCACTTTTAGTCACCTACTCAGTGCCACTCTCTCCATCTTTCTGGCTAAGAGTATCCTGATTTTGTTCACCTTACTCAGATATCACAGCCTTTCAGGAGGGCTGGACTCCTCTCCATCTCTGCCCCCCCCACCCCCAACTCCTATCCTTTCCTGGGCTGCCCTGTTATCTCCCAAGCTTGCTCCCTGGCGGAAGTGAGTGCTGTGCTCTTCATTTAAACCACCCACACGTAGTGGGTGTGTGCTCAGTTCCAGATACTTAAAATGCAAACACAGCATTCCACATCAAATAGGAAATCTGACATTTGGTTTGTTGACAGAGACAACCAGGTAGAAACATCTAGGTGAACACTGGGTCTTTTCAAAGGCATTTGACTCCACAGTTGTGCCATACTACAACTACGACTCCCTAAAAAACGCATCAAGTGTATTGGGACTCTTTTGTGGGTTAAAATATAATAATATATATATATATATATGTGTGTATATATATATATATACATACATATATATATATGTATATATATATATATATATATATATAGAGAGAGAGAGAGAGAGAGAGAGAGAGAGGCAGAGGCATTTCTCACTTCTGTTCCCAGTATGGTTCACCAGACTTAGCTCTGAAAGCAAAACTCAGTCCACACTGAAGAATCTCAAAAGATGCAGTGCTGATATTCAGGACAAGCTTTGCCTTCTTCTCGGTTTTCATAGATTAACTCAGTGTTTCCTCTTTTGTCCTTGTCTTTTCTTTTGTCCACATCACTCACTGCCTGTGCTCACCCTACTGGGATCTTGAGTTTTGGGGTCTTCAGGGCTGAGAATTAGCTGGTCTTTGTGTGGCCTCAAGATGCTGGCCAAAGAATCCTCAAGCTCATATTTGATTTATGCTTCCTTTCACCAGTGAGTAACTGAAATTAGAGAGCCTCCAGGATGAAGAAAGTCTAATCAAACCAGAGGGACAGTTTACTTCACACCGAAAAACTCCCAGATAATCTGAGCTGTGTCAGATGCTTTAAGTAGAAAGGAGTATATTTAATTTAAAAGTCCCCAACCAGAGAAACAGAAAAAGAGGATAAACAGACACTGGCCCGGATCTATCACCTACTAGCTGTATGCCTTCGAACAAGATTCTTTTTTTTTTTTTTTTTTCGAACAAGATTCTTAACATTCTTTTTCCAACCACACTGAGCAATGTGGGATCTTAGTTGCCTGGTCAGGGATGGAACCCGTGCCCCTAGCATTGGAACTGGACCACCAGGTGGGTCCTAGTTCTTAACTTTTTTGACTCTCAGTTTCCTTATCTATAAAATGCAGATAATAATTGTATGTACATCAGATGTTGTGAGGATTCAGTGAGATCGTATACATAAAGCCTATAGCATAGTGTCTGCCACAGGGTAACAGCTCAAGAAATGGGAGTTACTTACCATCATCATTACTTCTCAGGTGGCTCAGATGGTAAAGAATCTGCCTGCAGTGTAGGAGACCCGGGTTTGATCCCTGGGTCAGGAAGATCCCCTGGAAAAGGGAATGGCAACCCACTCCAGTATTCTTGCCTGGAGAATCCCTTGGGCAGAGGACGCTGGTGGGCTACAGTCCATGAGGTCTCAAAGAGTCAGACACGACTGAGTGACTTTCACTTTCATCATCATCACCATCATCATTACAAGTTCATGTAATATGTCATCTCAGCACCTTGAAGGTCTTTCATCCTAAACTTGAGAACAAAAGGGTTAACTCCCTGGAAGGCACCCTTCTAGTTCCTGGTAGAATACAGTTCTGAGAGCTGGATCAAATGACCCCAGGGTTTTCCTTTCCAAGCCAGTGGTTAGGGGCTCTAACGGCCCCACCTGCCCCAAAAGAGGTGGGAACTCATTCAAGGAGGGGCCAGGTGGAACTGGATTTTCTCCCCCTGTTGCTTTAGCAGGTTTGCCTTATAGTCTTTGTTCTCCCAAACAAAGTAAGAGGAAACCTTCCCCAGTTTGTAAATACTATGGCTACAAACCCAGGTTGTGGCAGTGTATAAGCAACCTTCTTAGAACATCCTCCCACGCCCTCTTGAACAAATGAATGAAATGGATGGCTGAGAGGATAAGCAGAATGAATGTGAGGCTCTTTTCAGTCCAGGCAATCATCTCATCTCCAAAGAGTCTACTCCAAGGACCCCCTTGCCTCTTCCCATTCTCTTCCTTTTCCACCAGCCTTTCCTCATTCCCTCCCAGGATTGGGCAGGCACTTTCAAGAGTTTTGGCATCAGTGGTTATTTCTCCTAGGTCTGGAAAACAGATCTATTCAAAGCAAAAAATTAGACAGGCCCCTGTAGGATTATGCCAGAGAAATGGTGCTGCAGAGGTCTTGGGTGACTAAAAATGAACTGTTGTAGAGAGGACTATTTCATGCATTACGCAGTCTCCAACAATCTCCTTGTAAACTGGCAAAAATGTCAAGGAATGCTGGCTGAGGAGACAGCCTCCTTTTTTTAGACTAAAGCCTCAGATGGAAAATTGAAGGCAGATAATAGAGGGCTCTCAATATATCAATTAAATTTTAGACAGTCTTTCCTCCTCTGTTGAAGACTCATGTCTGGGGCCTGAGAGATTAGAATATTAGGAAAGATCTTTCACAGAATGCATCAAGCTGGCTTGTTCTACTGTTAGATGTTTATTTGCCAGAAACAGAAAAAAAAAGTCTCAGCAGGCAAGCAGTCAAAGATAGTGGACATTGCTTTGGTCTGAGAAATCTCTGGCTTATACAGCTTCCTGGATGTAGATAACATAATAGACTTTGGGGAACACATTCATTTGAGCCCCCCAACCCCACCCTCAGTTGCTCTAGACGTGAATTACACAATTCTGGATTGATACGTTAAAGTCTCTAGCGATCCCTGCCTGATTTTTGTGTTTTTTTTTCAATATCTGAAACATCATATTTAGGCTTAGGGTGAGATGAGAGTCCTTTGAGAGTCCCTTGGACTGCAAGGAGATCAAATCAGTCAATCCTAAAGGAAATCAGTCCTGAATATTCATTGGAAGTATTGATGCTGAAGCTGAAGCTCCAGTACTTGGGCCGCCTGATGCGAAGAACTGACTCACTGGAAAAGACCCTGATGCTGGGAAAGATTGAAGGCAGGATAAGGGGATGACAGAGGATGAGATAGTTGGATGGCATCACCAACTCGATGGACATGAGTTTGAGTAAACTCCGGGAGTTGGTGATGGACAGGAAGACCTGGGGTGCTGCAGTCCATGGGGTCACGGAGAGTCAGACACGACTGAGCGACTGAACTGAACTGAGGATGTAAGGAAATATCCTCCTGCTTTTCAATAAAAGCAACAACAACAACAAAAATTTAAAAGTCTGATGAGCATTTGGCCAGGAAAATCATTAGCTGGGTATCTTGAACTGTAGATCCTTCACATATAAAATAAATGCACTAATAGAACTTTGTATTTTTAGTTTCCAAAGTATTTTCATGCCCATTTCCTTATTTGGTCTTTAAGGTAAGGAGGGTAGGAGTTATCATTCATTTTTTAATTGTGAAACTTATTAGTGTTATGTATGGAAAAGAAAACAGAAGTCAAAAAAGCCAATGAGACTTCTCCATGGGAATTAGCAAAGGAGCAGGGGCAGAAATGGGTGACTTCAGGGACTTCCCTGGTGGTCCAGTGGTTAAGACTCTGAGCTTCTGCTGCAGGGAGCCCAGGTTCCATCCCTGGTCACAGAAGATCCCTCATGCCGCTAGGCCGAAAATAAATAAAAAATTAAAAGAAAGAAATGAGTGTCTTCAGGTCTCTTGCTCTTAACCTGTACAGTTCTCTTCTGAGTGTGAAAGCAGAAGTAGAATTCTATTTGTGGCAAAATAAAGGTGTACTAAAATGAACTTTTCACTTCTTACAAGGCAGTTGTAACTACAAACATTGTTAGCAAGCTTTGGCCCTCATCCCCAGAAATTCAGATTCGGTAAGGCTGGGATGATGCCCAGGAATCTGCATGTTTGCTCAGCTCCCCAGGTGGTTCTCAGGCAGGTGTCTCAAATCACATTCGGAGCAAGTTAGATATTAGGCTTATTCTTTCTGGATTGGTTCAGGCCCGATCACAAATATTTAGTTCTTCCTTCTGTCTCCAGAACAACAAGGCCACCTCTGAAGCTCAAAGCTTACTCATTCCCGAAACTTTTCCAGCAGTTTGTAGGTAGTGACTTCCCCCAAGATCTAGGCAAATCCAGACATTAGCCATGTTGCATTGTACTGTTGTCCAAGGAGGGAGGGAATGAGAGGCAAAGAGCCAGCTGGGAACATTTACAAACATACCCTTAAGAATTTCACCCTGAACAACTAAAATTTCAGGCTGGAGGCTGAAATATTGAGACTTTTCACAAGCAAATGCCTGCCCTGAATTCTTCTATACTAGCTACGCTGGAAATTCAACTGCCAGATGGCTATTTTCAGCAAGCAATCGTGAACTCTAGAAAGTTTAAGCTGCTGTATGGTATGAGTTACTAATTTACTAGATCAATTACCAAAGGGTTATGGTGGTCAGTCAAGAGAAATATGACAGCTAAATTCCACTCTGACTCAAGCCAGACATTTTTACAGACATCATTTCTAACAGCCTGAGAAATTCTGCAGCTCCACTCTCACTGACTCCTAAGTCCCTTCACAATTACCCAGGAAAGATGATTACTGACCATCAGCGTGCTGTTCCAACTTGGTTTCATAGTTACTTTAAATCATGGTTAGTAAGTTCTCAGTTGTGGTTTTCATGTACTTAACCGTGGCAGCTACATGCATAAAAATAGGCAGCAATTCACAACCATGGCAAATATTGGAATCACCTATAGAGCTTTTAGAAAAAACCATATGCTGGAGACCCACTCCAGACCTAGTGACTCAGAATCTCTGGGATGAAGCCTGGGTGTGTTTGTATATTTGTCCTTACATTTTTTTTTCTAAAGCTTCCCGGAAGTTTTCCCCTACCTCCACCTCCCTCCTTAAGAACCTTGATATGTTTTGTGCTTTTCATAGTAATAAAATTTATCATTTGTGAAGGCCTCTCATGTGTTAGGAGTTTTGCTTAAATCACATCTAATCATCCCAACAGTACTGTAGGCTAGGAATTGTTATCTTGCTCTTATTAAAAATGAGACAATCCAGGCCAAGCAGAGTTTAAGCAAATTGTCCTAAGACACTGATGTCTGTTTGTCTCTAAATCTGTGTTCTTTCTATGTGAAAATCCATCATGATTGAAGAGGCTCAGGATTTAGCAAGACAAACGTCTTTGCCCACTAGAGTAACAGGTTTTGGATTGTTTTGGATTGTTTTGTTTTGGATTGTTTTGTTTTCTGTCCCACTTCCCTTCCTCCTTCTTCTTATCCTTTGGGTCTTGGCTTGCACAACATTTCCATTGTGGACTTTCTCTTAGTCTCTCTGGCCAGGATTCCCCATCCTGTGCTCTCAATGAGCTCTGCATTGGACATGATGCTGTATAGTAATTGTTTATTTCTTTGTTTATATCATTCACAAGACTGTATCCTCCCAGAGGGCAGATGTCTACACTCACCACTGTATCCCTAGGTCATCACCTAGCTGAATACCTAGCTCACACTCAGTGCCCAATAAATAGTTGTTGAAGAAATGAATGAATGGACAGATGGATGGACAAAGGGATACATAGGTAGACAGATGGATGAATAGATGGACGGATGAATGGTTGGATTATGGATGGATGGAAGTGCAGATGAATGGATGGATGATTGACCATGGACTGAATTAATTGGCAATGGCAGCAAGGGAGCAAAAATGAGTACTGACTCGCAGGCACAACTAACAAAACCTGGAATTCTTTGAATAGGAGAATCACTTCTTTTAAAATCTCTGGAATCCTGTTAGTAAAATGGGTGAAGACTCGGAGCAATCGATTTTTGGTATAAGAATAAATAAGACTTTTCATGCTCCCAAGGGAACATTTAGGTTACAAATGAATGAATGATTTAACTCAAATGCTGTTCTTGGTCAATAGTAACAACAATGCCATCTTGGTTTCTAGACAATCTTTCTTCTCCACCAAAGAGGTTAAATCACTCAGGAAAGGACAGAGTTTGTCACTTCCCATTTCAAAGAACTTCTTCAATGACCTGGTTATTCCAAGTGTCTGAAAAGAAAGGAGGAAGGGAGAATAAAGACCATCTGTATGGCAAAGTAGGAAGCTCCCTCACCCTATTGCTCCATAATAGATCACATAAAGAAAAAAGGTTTTGAAATAATGGCAGGTCTTCAAGAGTAACAAAGAGCATCTTAGAAAGCAAAGCAAAAACAATAACAGCATAATAGGGCCAGGAAGGCAGCATCAATGAAGAGGAAGGAACATAAAGAGCTCTGGATGTTGGAGAAGGAAGCTCCTTACTCAAGGATTTGGGTAATCCGTATTAAAAAAAAAAAACCCTCATGATATTGCAGGCAGGTCTTCAAGCACAATAAGGTAGACTAAGAAGCAAAATTCGAAGCAGTGCATGTACACACAAACACGCGCACACACACACACACCTACCACAATACAATCTCCCTTTTTCTTCCTCTCTTCTTTCTTAATACTGTATAGCAAGGAGTCCGATATAAGATTAAACCTACTTTGAACATTACAGTGAATGCCAGGCCCCCTCAAGCCAGAACCTTTTTTTCCCTCATTATCACCTCATTAAGATGCCCCTAAGGCCCTCACTTTTTATATGATGATATCAGGTGAGGAACAGGTCCCATATGCCTTCGATGAAGCATGACTGATATTTAAGACTAACAACTCAAGTGCATTTGATCGCTTTTGTGTTTATTCAGAATGGCACTTTTACGCGAGGCCATAAAGTAGTGAATTTCCTATAGAGACGAGAGCGTGTGAGTTGGGGCAGGTGGTGTGTCGAAGGCTGGGGTAGCAAAGGGGCGCCCCGAGACTTCTCTCCCAGTGTGGCCACCGCAGCCAAACAAGAGACTCTGTACAACTTCCCTGTAAATTGCTGTGTTCAGGCTGCCAAACCCCAGAGCCACCTCTGAGAAATGGAGAGAAGGAAGTGATGTCAACAAGGAAAAGCAGATAGATAAAAGCAAATTTTCCTTGACAAATATGAGTCATGGACCTTTTAACCAGCTGGTTCTGAGAAAGAGAAACTTTTGTTACTTGCATTTAACCTCTGAGATTTCAAACACTTAGGAGACAGGACTTTACGTGGCAGTGGAAAGATTGTCACCCCACATAGATACAGCGTTTACATGGGTTCCCCAATTTTGGCCATAACCTCATACTCAGCCGCCATTTTGGCCTTCAGAAGGGAGGATGAACAGTCATGGCTCCAAGTGAGTGTACAACCCAGTCTCCATTTGGGGCTGTGGGTTGTTGGTATGTAAATGCAGCTTCAATCTTCTGTTTGACCAGGTTGTAGATTTTAGCTTTTCTTTTCTTTTTTAATTTTTATTGAAGAATAGTGGATTTACGATGTTGTGTTAATTTCTTCTGTACATCAAAGTGACTCAGTTATACCTATATATATTCTTTTTCATATTCTTTTCCCTTATCATTTGTCACAGGATATTGAATATAGTTCCCTGTGCTGTATAGTAGGACTTTGTTGTTTATCCATCCTATATAACAGTTTGTCTCTGCTAATACCAAACTCCCATTTCTACCTCCTCTCCCCCTTGGCAACCACAAGTCTGTTCTTTATATCTGTGTGTCTGTTTTTGTTTCATAGGTATGTTGATTTGTATTATATTTTAGATTCCATATGGCATTTGTGTCATATGGCATTTGTCTTTCTTTTTCTGACTGACTTCACTTACTATGATCATCTCTAGGTCCATCCATTTCCCTTTTCTTTTTTCTCCCTTTTTAAAAAACAACTTTGTTGAGATATACAATTCCCTCATTTCAAGTGTACAATCCAATGGTTTTGGGTGCCTTATATTATTTATTTTTCAATTTGTTCCTTTAGTTTCTTTTTAGAAATTTTAGCATTGCCACGGAGGGAGGAAAGAAAATGGAATATATAGAAGAAGACAGTAGAAATACTGGGCAGAAAGAGAAAATGAGTCAGGGACAAAGAAAGGGTACAAGACGCTTTCAAAGAAGAGAGGCCAACTGCTTCTGGGTTTCTCAATCTTTAACCAGGATCCAGAATTCAACATGGTGGCACACCCGCCAAAGGAAGGGGCAGGAGGTAACAGTGCAGCTGTGGAGGCTTATGGAGGAAGTGACCAGAGTGGGCATTGTGGATTGGAACCCAGAGAGGCAAAGGTCTCTTGGTTGCCACAGGAAATCTCGAACCCTGCCCAGCTACTTCCCTCTCCTGAGCCCTCCCCTGCAGGAGAACCAGGCACACCAGACATCAAGTAACAGCTCAGTGGCTTGAACCAGGTGCCACTTTTCAACTCAGTCCTTTTCTTGATTCTCAAATTGCAGCATTTAATGAGGTAAAACATCAGATTACAGAGAACTTTTGTTTTTTAATGAGGATTCAGGGAAGTTTCTGGGTTAGTTGAGAAGTATGAAAGTATTTAACCTCCGTTCAGCGAACTGCCCTTTATTAACATTTTCCCTTCTACTGTTGCTCGGAAAACTGCACTTTCTCAAACAAGTTCACCATTTGGTGTTTGGATCTGGCTAGAGCCAGAGGATGCATATCACCATTACAGCATGCAAATCAGCCCGGAGCTTGATTTAAGGACCGGAGGGCTCTTCCGGGTAAATGCCATAGGGAAGGAGATGAGCAGAATATTGCTCTCTGAGTGAAAATGTGGCTTCTTAGATGGCAGTGGACGCTGACAGCATGCACCCCTCCCGTTTATAATGATCGCCATGGGAGTTGCTTTCATGGAGACACACTCTTTGCAAAGGATGACCCAGAATGTCTACCACAGATCCCACTGCAGTGTGGCTTTTTGGCTTTTCACAAAGTCAACTCTCTGTTTTGCTCTCTTCCCGAGGGGACACATGACGTGATAAAATGGGTGAAATAAGAAGCAGAAAGGAGCCAAAAGAGAACACTACCGTCTCCTTCACATACCCTTCTTTGTAAGCTACCGAACGACAGAAAGCAGAAAAGTTCATTTCCTAAAATCATAGACTTTTAGAACTGGAAGTGCCCTGAGAGTCATCTGCAGTATGGGCTTCCCAGGTGGTGCTAGTGGTAAAGAACCTGCCTGACAACACAGAAGTTGTAAGAGACATGGGTTTGATCCCTGGGTCTAGAAGATCTCCTGGAGGAGGAAATGGCAACCCACTCCAGTATTCTTGCCTGGAGAATCCCATGGACAGAGGAGCCTGGTGGGCTTTAGGACTGAAAGATGCCTGAGAGCCATCTGGAGTGCACACCTGCTATTCATGCCTCCCCAGAGTCCCTGATCTCTTCCTTTGCTTACAGCACCCTGACTTCCCTTTGGGAAATTACACTCTGGCACCCTCAGACCTTTGGACCTACCCCTTGACTCCAAGGGCTGGGCATATAATCCAGGTCTGGCCAAAGGGCATATCCTAGAATCCCTCCAATTCTAATGATTCATTTAGGATACACAAGTGACTCACACTAGTTCAATGAGATTTTTTTTCACTATTGGGATTAAGAAGTTCTATTTCCGATGGAATTATTGCCTGTAAGGATAATTTCAGACTGGAGCTCCTGGAGTTACCAGAGTGTGCATGACTGAATATGAAACTGTAAGGAAAAAACAAAATCACAGGAGTTTTGTTTGAACCCCTTGATCCAGCTTTACCTGAAGCCAAATTAATCTCTGAACTTTTAAGTTATGTGAATCAATAAATCCAGATTTTGGCTTAAACCTGTTTGAGTTGGTTGTTTTCATTTGAAACCAAAAGAGCCATGGCTAATATACCACCCAGTTCTTTCATTCTACAAACTTAAAATCAAGGAATGGATTACCCAAGCTTTCAGAGCCAGGGACAGAGTTGGACTACTAAGCCCCCTGAGGTCCAGTCTAGGGCTCTTTCTGAAAGCCTTTCACAGTTATTCTTCCTGTTTTAGGCAGCATTGCATAGTTATTCTAGATTTGTTGAAATGACAATAACATGAGCTAACGATGTTTTATGAGACTTTGGTGGCGAGGACCTCTTATGATTGGCAGAACTGGCGCCTGCATATCTGACTGTTCAATTACAGTGGTTATAATTCCCATACTATTCTAGAGTTTACAGGGGACTCAACCAAATGTGGCTCAAACACACCATCCCCCAGTCCTTCTCTTTTTTTACTGGGTGGAGACAGATTGTTAGGTGAACACCCTGATAAATGGGTCTGAGGTTCACTAACACATATGGATATGACTGTGCTGGCTGTTAAAATATTAAAATATATCTGTCCTATTTAGCATACTGCTCTCAGCTCCCCAAAGATCCCCTGGTGCCCCTGCCCTTCACCCAGGACCCCACTCTCCTAGACCTCCTGAATATCTTGTCATTTCAAGGTTACTGCCTAGTTTATGGGAAGGGTGTCTTCAGAACCTTGATCCACCACTGGGTCAGGGTCCATTCTGATGGATTGAACCCCATAGATTGCTTCGTATTTTAGATTTTAGCTTCATAGACACAAGTACACACAGTCCGTTCCCAAGAGGGAAATGTGAGACAGAAATATAAAAATCTGGTTCTCCTCACTGAGGGCCGGGGACTCTTAAAATAGTTTTTTAAATTTTTCGGATAACTTCTTCTCTGGCCCCACAAAGATATTGGCTCATGGTTTTACAGGGAAATGAGTACTAGACCAGGAAATAGTGCACTGGGGTTCTGATCCCAATCGCTGGGAACCTAACCCAACAACTTTTCTGTGCCTCAGGCATAAGGAATCTGAGGGCAAGGCCTGCCTAGTCTCTCTCCCTGGGGGGCTGTGAGGATTCTGACAAAAGGACCAATGGATGAGTCATCAATATCTTGATCTAAAGGGATAATTTCAATTAACACCTACAGAGCGCTTACCATGGGCTAGCACTGATCGAAGTCCTTAGTGCAGGAAATTCTCCAATTCTCACCTCTCTGAGGCAGACACTGCTATGGTGACTACGTACAGATGAGGAAACCGAGGCAGAGAGAGGTTTGGTAACTGCAGGCTGGTCTCAGAGAGTTCACGCTTAGTCGGGACACATCTCTTCATCGACACAGTAGGTGTAGTTTGGGCACTGGACTCAGACCTGGTGGCTTAGATGGTAAATAATCTGCCTGCAATGCAGGAGACCTGGGTTTGATCCCTGGGTCTGGAAGACCCCTGGAAGAGGGAATGCCTACCCACTCCAGTATTCTTGCTGGAGAATCCCGTGGACAGAGGAACCTGGCGGGCTATAGTCCATGGGGTCACAAAGAGTCAGACACAACTGAGCAACTAACGCACAACACATACTCGCTCTTCCATGCCAACACTGAGTTGATACCTTGACACTGTTGTTTGTAAGCTTTGTACTCAGCTTCTTCTATAAAGTGAGACTATTAATTATAACTTTTGGCTACAGTTATTGTGAGGATTAATGGAAATAAGATTAATCAATCAACTCTAAGATTGCTAGAGTTTGTTCACAAGAAAAATTAGTATACCAGAGATCCACCTGTGGTCCAGTGGTTAAGATTCCCTGCTTCTAATGCAGGGGGCACAGGTTCGATTACTAGTTGGGGAACTAAGACCCCCGTATGGCACACAGCCAAAAAGAAAAAAAAGTCTGTATATCAGTTAAATTTGAATTTCAGGTAAACAAAGAATGGATTAAGAAAAAAAATGCATAAGTATGTCCCAAGCAATATTTGGGACATACTTATACTGAAAATGATTCATTATTTATGTCCTGGATTTTACCAGGCAGCTACAAAGGAAGTGCTTGGCACAGGAGCAGGCCCGAAAGGAATGTGGAGATATGAAAGGCACTCCTGTTGGGCACTGGGTTCTGCATGAAGGTTTGGAGGGGCCAGGGAGGGGAGATGGAAGGAGGATTGGGTTAGATACTCCAAAGGGACCAGGACTGGCCATAGACCTCAACGGCCATTTCCAATGGCCAAGGAGAAGTAGAGTGTAGACAGGCTGGGGAAGAAACCAGAGCCCTTCAGCCTTCATCTTCATTCTGCTGTATCCTTGGTGTCTTGTCTGTCCCCAGAGCCTCCGGACCTGCCCCAAGGGACTGGGCCAGGCCCACCTGGTGTCCCCACCAGCTCCCCTTAATCCTTTGGAGGCCAGTGCTGCCGTCATGTCAGTGGACAAGACCCAGGCCTTGGAGCACCCTGGGGGCTCTCTGACTGCATGTTCCAGGAGCCTCCGACCACAGTCAGATAGAACAGGAGGGAAATAGAAAAAAAAAACCTTAAAACTATCCCGGGCTCTGGAAGATGAACAAGAGGGAAGGAAGAAAGATGAGAAGCAGAGGCCCACTGTGTCACACTGGGTGTAAGAGCCAGGCTAATGGAAAGGCCGATGAGGCCAGCAGAGCCTCACTGGTGACTGGGACACACCTGAGTGCCCTGTGGCTGTGATGCTGTTCCTTCCGGGCCTCCCTTCCCGCTCCCTGCGGCTCATCACGGTTCACACTAACACCCAGGACCTTCCTGGTGGGGACAGGCTGCCTGCCACTGTGCGGGGAGGTCATCTTCACCACTTGCGCCCTTGGTTTCTCAGCTTGTCAAGTTGGGATAACGCCATAGGACCACTTACTCAGGAAACACAACTTTTCCTCCATTTTGCCAAATATTGTGATAGTATGGGCTTGTGAGACAGACAAGTTTGAGCTCTGGCTTTGCCACTTAACTTTGTGCTTTGGGGCAAGTGTGTTACCCTCCCTATGCCTCCGTTAAAAAGGACCTGCCTCCACCTCCCGTCTCACGGGGTCCTTGTAGGAACCGGCCAGCAACCTCAGGTCGGCTGCCTTCTGAGTCCCCTGGAGAGGGGCTGCCCCTCTAGAGCTAAGTGTGATCTCAGCCCGGGCAGGTCCGCACTCGGCGGAGGCTCTTAGGAGGTACTGAGCACTCCCAGGGCACCACCAAGTTCTGGAGAAACAGATGCCATTGATGGCGTTCCATGCCCTGGAGGGCTTCACCATTTGGTGGGAAGGACAGACTATTAAATCATTAGAGAAAAAAACATGAGTACTTTCCTGTAATTAAGCTGCAGAGTATGTGGTTCCAAAGGTAAAGGCCATGGCCCAGGACTCCCATGGAAGGGAAAAGGGCTTATGGACCAACTTGGTACTGGGGCTCTGAGGGGGTGGGGTAAGCCATTGACTGGGCGACCTTAAAGATGACTGCTTGACCAGTGGCCCAAGGAGAAATTCCCAGTCTATAAAGTAAGTCATTTCTGCTTTGCTCTTTAGACCAGTCTTTATTTGGAGACTCCAAGCAAAACCACGTGCTCCTGCTAATCATTCTTTCTCATCGATCAGAGATATTCCATTTACTCATTCAGAGAACTGATAAATCTCCCAGCCTCCCCACAGCGGATAGGAAAGACAGAACTTTCTCTGCCCCCAGCCCTGAGTCCAGCTCTTGTGGGTGTCCCCAGCCCAAGCCTGGTGCCTGCCTCATCTGTTTAGCAGTACTCTGAGGAGTGTTGAGAAGCAGCCGACACGGATGTGCTGCCAGGCTCCTTCTAGTCCAGCCAGGGGAGATAAAACCTGATTAGAGTTCATCTTGGTTTCCAGTTGATTATCAGGCTGGCCCCGTGTAGGGGTAAATTACCTCTTGTTGAGACTTCAGAGAACAGTCTCACAATCTCCAGATGTGTCTCTGATGATTTGAACAGCTCTGTATAGATGGCAACGCGGCTTCGTTTGTGTGCCTCATTTCCTGTGAGTCACTCAACCACCCAGTGAGAAAGGAAAGGAGAGAGGAAACTGAGGCTGGAGGAGAAGAGTGACCTGGAAACTGAAATTTATCTCTGGAATATAAGTCATTGTCAGGCCTGCTATGTAGCGCCTTGAAGGCAGGGCCTGTTTCTAGACAAATCTATCCCCCTCATGTTACTTGCTATACAACAGTGCCCTGGTAAATATTTAACCACCAGCTCTCTAGGAAAAAGAAAATCCCGGATTTGCAGTATTTGCCAATTTCTGAAGTGTAAATATTCTCACCACAGCCCATTTCAGGCTACCCATGGGATATCAACGACTTGCAAAATTCCTGAAAATTTAACAATTGTCTCTTACTAGTACAACTGGCCTCACTATACCACTGTTTGCAGAGTACCATCCATATATAATGGAACTAAAAGATATTTGATGAATTCAGAGGTTGTAATGCTCCTTCATTCATTCAAATTCAGATACCCTTGGGGTGGATAAAGCCTGCCTCCAGCTGACACTGAGGACAAATGGGATCTATAAGGTTTAGGATCTCCTGGATTTGTAATTTCCTGGATGTGTGTGTTAGTTGCTCAGTTGTGCCTGACTCTTTGCGACCCCATAGACTGTAGCCCACCAGGCTCCTTTGTCTGTGGGATTCTCCAGGCAAAAATACTGGAGTGGGTTGCCATTTCCTTCTCCAGGGGATCTCCTCAACCCAGGGACCGAACCCAGGTTTCCAGCATTGCAGGCAAACTCTTTACCATCTGAGCCACCAGAAAAGCCCTGGTTTCCTGGAGGACAAGTGATATTACTGGTTAGAGGCCTCTGATTCTGGCAGGGAAGGCAGATTCAGAGATAAAGGAAAGAAGGAATGTGAGTGAGAAGAAGAGAAAAGGATGGCAAAGACAGAAGCAAGAAAGGAAGAAAGAGGGAAGGGAGGGAGTGAAGGAAGCGAGAGAAGGAGGAAGACAGTAGATTCATAAGAAAAGTGGCAAAGGAGTGGGACTCTCTTTGGTTCGCTCTGGAGGCATGGTGGGGTGCCGTGTGTACAGCAGAAGCTCAGTTAACACTGCGTCCCAGATTCTGGCTCCCCCTACTCCTACCCACTTCCTCCCCCCAGTTCTGCTACTGCACTGTCCCATCTCACCTCCCAGTGAAATTCCGAGATCTTTGACAGCAGACACTCTCTCATTCATTTCTGCATCCATGATAGACTGGACTCTGGTCTACGGGTGTCCAGATATTATTTATAATCCTCACTGTAATTCCATTATGACACTCAGGGAGATCAAGTAAATTGTTCAACTTTTGCAGCCACCAAATGAAAGGCCAGGATTCAAACTCTCTCCGCTCTTTCATGCTGCTTCTGCAAGGATTGGAAATCTTTCTGACAAATGAATAGTGAATTCCTCTTCTCACCTGAGACCTTCATGTCCCTTCTTTTCTACAGTAACCAGTTTTCATTTGTCACAGGGCCTCAATGAGAGTGTCAGGACAAGTGTGTAACATGGATTCTCTAAACTCTAGAGCATGTGCACTGGAAATGAACCCATGGTGATGAGGAAAGAGTGAGGCTTCATAAAATACCCACCTCAGTTCTGCAGAGCCTGCAGCAGGGAGAAAGCCGAAGCACATGGATTTTGCCATTGTAAGGATAAAAGTCACTCAGTCATGTCCGACTCTTTGTGACCCCATGGATAGTCCATGGGATTCTCCAGGCTAGAATACTGGAGTCCTAGCCATTCCCTTCTCCAGGGGATTTTCCCAACTCAGGGATCAAACCCAGGTCTCCCGCATTGCAGGCAGTTTCTTTACCATCTGAGCCACTAGGGAAGCCCAAGAATACTGGAGTGGATAGCCTACCCCTTCTCCAGAGGATCTTCCTGACCCAGGAATTGAACCAGGGTCTCCTGCCCAGATTCTTTACCAGTTGAGCTACAGGGAACCCCCTTTGTAAGGATGACCACACATTATTGCTTATTGACAACCCTACAAGGGGACTGTTGCCACCCCATTTAACTAACACTAGGGAAAACGGGCCTCCTGGGACTTAAATAAGCTGCTGTAGTTGTTTGGATCTCACTCTCCAAAGCAGATCCCAAGACAAGGACTTGGGGGCAGCTAGTTTATTTGAGATGTGATCCCAGGAAGCATTGGTGAGAAAGTGGGGAAGTAAGCGGTGTTACAGGCATTGCTATGGACAACTGGGGCTTAATCCTGCTGGGGATTTTGTGCCCAGTATCAATCCATCCCCCACAAAGGCACAAGGGAACTGAGATGTTTATCTATGAGCCATGGTCCCTCTTTGGGGGGTAAAAGCCATTCTTTCTCTGGCGGGGTTAAATGCAGAGCACTCTGGTTGTCTGGCTCCAGGGCTGGACAAGCTCCCTCGGTACCAGGGAAAGCCCTCCGGTCACCAAGCAGAGAGAGAGAGAGAGCCCTTGAGTGGGGAGATGGTCAGCAGGGGAAGTGGATGGTGAGCCAGGGCAGTGTGCGGCATGCTTGCCCAAGGTCACAAGGCAAACAGGGATGCAAACTCAGGACTGTTCCTAAGTGCCCAACTCATTTTCCTTCTGCGACACCAAACACTTAAGACCAGTCAACAAGATAGGATCTACAGACCTCAGAGGTGGCCTGGCTGAGCTAGTGAGGAAGAATGGGGCTCAAAGATGAGTCCCAGGCTGGTCTGACTTGGTGGATGTGGCTCAGCCATTGGCCGAGAAAGAGGATGCTGTTCCTCAGGGCTACGGAGACTAGATGCTTGCAGGTATAACTTAGCTCTTCAGAGCACCTTCATTTTGGCCTCATTTGTTTCCTTTACAAATTCAATCTCTTTATTTTACAGCCCAGATCTCTCAGTAAGAACAATAAAGCCAACACAAGAAACAGGTTCACAAAAGCCCAAAGGGAGGAGAATGAGCTAAGAATACAGGCCTTCCCAGGGCCACCCAAGTCTCTTTTGAAGCATGCAAAATATCCAAATCCAAAACACAATATCCAAGGATAACACAATATCCAAAACAAAACAAAATGAAACACACACGCACAACTCAACAAAAGTCAGGGATTCTGTTTCTCAGGGCTCCTTAGCCCGTGATGGTGCTGGTCCCCTCTCAAAGGGTGCTGTTTGTTTAGGGGACAAGCAGGTGCTGTCCTCTGGCATTCACACCAGGAACAAAGCCCAGTCTTGGCCTAGGGCACCGGAGACAACCCTTAGCAGCACGAGGGTGGAGGGGAAGAAAAGCTGGGCCAACCTTTCAACATTGAAAGGTTTCGTTTTGTTTCCATTTTTTTTAAAGTAATTTCTTGTTGGCATAGCCAGAGGATGAAATCTGACTAGACTCTTTCTTCAAAAAAAAAAAAAAAAAAGGGAGAAATGAAATCTGAGGGAAGGCCAAGGGGCAGCTGTGGCGGATCCTGTGACCTCCTTGGCCATCCCAGGTGGCCTGTCTCTCATCTGTCCTCCCAGGGTGTCTCTGGAGCTCTGGGCCTGGGGGGCCCATCTTAAAATCTGGAAATGATCTCAGACATCACCCTACCCTAGGGATCACTCCTCTTGTCTTGTTCAAATGAGCACAAAATAGGCCCAAAGAGTCTGGCATTTCCTGAATTCTCAGAAGGAAAGGGACCAGTCAAGAAAACCACTTTGGGCACCCAGATCCTGATCCCTACCACCAAAGTGGTCTTTTTAGGAGAGCTGGATGGAGGCCTGTCTACATGGACCTGAAGATGTTATGATTGACCCTAGACAGAGCCAGCCTGCAATACCTGCTCAGCTCTTTCCCAACTATGTGGCCCGGGGTGAATCGCTTTACCTCTGTGAGTCTATTTCCTCATCTGTAAACTACAGATGCTAGTACCTACCTCACAGGATTGTTGTGAGGGATTAAAAAAAAGATGATACTAGTACAGTGGGTCTCAAACCTTGTGGTCTCAGGGCCCCTTTACACTCTTATGAATTATTTAGATGCCCAACAAGGACCTACCTTAGAGCACAGGGAATAATACTGACTATTTTGTAATAACCTAAGGGAAAAGAATTTGAAAATATATATATATATATACACGTATACACATACACAATATATAAGGACTTCGCTGGTGGTCCTGTTGTTAAGAATCTGCCTGCCAATGCAAAGGACACAGGTTTGAGCCCAGGTTCAGGAAGACTCCACAGGCCTCAGAGCAACTAAGCCTGTGAGCCACAACTACTCAGACCACGCTCTAGAGTCAACATGCCGCAACAAGGGAAGCCATGGCAAAGAGAAAAGACTATGCACTACAATTAGAGGAAGCCCACACACAGCAACAATGACCCAGTGCAGCCAAAAAATAAATAATAAATAAATAAAATTTAAAAAAGAATATACATATGTATGAGAAAGGCCTACAAGGCCTTCTAGAACTAACACCTGAAAAAGATGTCCTTTTCATTATAGTGGACTGGAATGCAAAAGTAGGAAGTCAAGAAACACCTGGAGTAACAGGCAAATTTGGCCTTGGAGTACAGAATGAACCAAGGCAAAGGTTAATAGAGTTTTGCCAAGAGAATGCACTGGTCACAGCAAACACACTCTTCCAACAACACCAGAGAACACTCTACACATGGATATCACCAGATGGTCAATACCGAAATCAGATTGATTATATTCTTTGCAGTCAAAGATGGAGAAGCTCTATACAGTCAGCAAAAACAAGACCAGGAGTGGACTGTGGCCCAGATCATGAACTCCTTATTGCCAAATTCAGACTTAAATTGAAGAAAGTAGGGAAAACCACTAGACCATTCAGATATGACCTAAATCAAACCTCTTATGATCATACAGTAGAAGTGACAAATACATTCAAGGGATTAGATCTGATAGAGTGCCTGAAGAACAATGGACGGAGGTTTGTGACATTGTACAGGAGACAGGGATCAAGACTATCCCCAAGAAAAAGAAATGCAAAAAGGCAACATGGTTGTTTGAGGAGGCCTTACAAATAGCTGTGAAAAGAAGGGAAGCAAAAGGCAAAGGAGAAAAGGAAAGATATACCCATTTGAATGCAGAGTTCCAAAGAATAGCAAGGAGAGATAAAAAAGCTTTCCTCAGTGATCAATGCAAAGAAATAGAGGAAAACAATAGAATGGGAAAGTCTAGAGACCTCTTCAAGAAAATTAGAGCTACCAAGGGAACATTTGGAGAAGGCAATGGCACCCCACTCCAGTACTCTTGCCTGGGAAACCCCATAGACGGAGGAGACTGGTAGGCTGCAGTCCATGGGGTCGCGAAGAGTCGGACACAACTGAGCAACTTCACTTTCACTTTTCACTTTCATGCACTGGAGGAGGAAATGGCAACCCACTCCAGTATTCTCACCTGGAGAATCCCAGGGATGGGGGAACCTGGTGGGCTGCCGTCTATGGGGTCACACAGAGTCGGACATGACTGAAGCGACTTAGCAGCAGCAGCAGCAGCAAGGGAATATTTCATGCAAAGATGGGCACAATAAAGGACAGAAATGGTATGGACTTAACAGAAGCAGAAGATATTAAAAAGAGGTGGCAAGAATACACAGAAGAACTATACAAAAAAAGATCTTCATGACCCAGATAATAACGATGGTGTGATCACTCACCTAGAGGCAGACATCCTGGAATGTGAAGTCAAGGGGGCCTTAGGAAGCATTACTACGAACAAAGCTAACGGAGGTGATAGAATTCCAGTTGAGCTATTTCAAATCCTAAAAGATGATGTTGTGAAAGTGCTGCACTCAATATGCCATCAAATCTGGAAAACTCAGCAGTGGCCACAGGACTGGAAAAGGTCAGTTTTCATTCCAATACCTAAGAAAAGCAATGCCAAAAAATGTTCAAACTACCGCGCATTTGCACTCATCTCACACGCTAGCTAATGCTTAAAATTCTCCAAGCCAGACTTCAACAGTACGTGAACCATGAACTTCCAGGTGTTCATGCTAGATTTAGAAAAGGCAGAGGAACCAGAGATCAAATTGCCAACATCTGCTGGATTATCGAAAAAGCAAGAGAGTTCCAGAAAAGCATCTACTGCTGCTTTACTGACTACGCCAAAGCCTTGGACTGTGTGAATCACAACAAACTATGGAAAATTTTTCAACAGATGGGAATGCCAGACTACCTGACCTGCCTCTTGAAAAATCTGTATGCAGGTCAGGAAGCCACAGTTAGAACAGAACATGGAACAACAGACTGCTCCAAATCAGGAAAGGAGTACATCAAGGCTGCATATTGCCACCTTGCTTATTTAACTTATAAGCAGAGTACATCAAGTGAAATGCCAGGCTGGATGAAGCACAAGCTGGAATCAAGATTGCCAGGAGAAATATCAATAACCTCAGATATGCAGATGAAACCACCCTTATGGCAGAAAGTGAAGAAGACCTAAAGAACTTCTTGATGAAAGTGAAAGGAGAGTGAAAAAGCTGGCTTAAAACTCAACATTCAGAAAACTAAGATCATGGCATCTGGTCCCATCACTTCATGGCAAATAGATGGGAAGGACTGGAAACAGTGACAGACTTTATAGTTTTGGGCTCCAAAATCACTGCAGATGGTGATTGCAGCCATGAAATTAAAGGACGCTTGCTCCTTGGAAGAAAATTTATGACCAACCTAGATAGTATGTTAAAAAGCAGAGACATTACTTTGCCAACCATGGTCCGTCTAGTGAAAGCTATGGTTTTTTCAGTGGTCATGTATGGATGTGAGAGCTGGATAGAGAAAGCTGAGTGCTGAAGAATTGATGCTTTTGAACTGTGGTGTTGGAAAAGATTCTTGAGAGTCTCTTGGACTGCAAGGAGAGCCAACCAGTCAATTCTAAAGGAAATCAGTCCGGAATATTCTTTGGAAGGACTGGTGCTGAAGCTGAAACTCCAATACTTTGGCCACCTGATGTGAAGAACTGACTCATTTGAAAAGACCCTGATGCTGGGAAAGATTGAAGGCGGGAGGAAAAGGGGATGACAGAGGATGAGATGGTTGGATGGCATCACTGACTCAAGGGACATGAGTTTGAGTAAACTCCGGGAGTTGGTGATGGACAGGAAGGCCTGGTGTGCTACAGTCCATGGGGTCTCAAAGAGTTGGACATGACTGAGTGACTGAACTGAGCTGAACTGAAGGCATGGCAACCTATACTCTTTCCTGGAGAAGCACATGGACTGAGGAGCCTGGTAGGCTGCAGTCCATAGGGTCACACAGAATCTGACACAATTGAAGGGACTAAGTAGCAGCAGCAGCATATATATATATGTAAATACATAAATTTAAAATTACAATTTTTAAAAAAATTATTGACCACTCCAATGCCTCACTTTAGAAAATTCTAGAAAACACATCACATTGTCCTCAGATGATGATACCATCACACATCGTAGAGCTTCTTGGAAAATTTTGTTGTATACTTAAGAGAGAATGGGAGAAAAAAAAAATAATACCTTAGTAATTTTACAAACATATTGTGAAATAGTTTTGACCTTGCAGACATCTTGAAAAGGTCTGGGGACTTTGAGAACTGCTGTATTCATGTGTATAAAGTCCTTAACTAAATGCTTGAAACACAGTGGGAGCTTGACACATGTTGCCAAGGCCAGTGTTTGGGGTCCATGGACTTGACACTTGAAGCTAGTATAATTTGGTGGGCATATGGACCATGAAATTAAAAGACTCTTGGTCTTTGGAAAGAAAACTATACCTAGACGGAATATTAAAAAACTGTGAAATCACTTTGCTGACAAAAGTCCTTATAGTCAGAGATATGGTTTTTCCAATAGTCATGTATGGATGTGAGAATTGGTCCATAAAGAAGGTGGAGCACTGAAGGATTGATGCTTTTGAATTGTGATGCTGGAGAAGGCTCTTGAGAGTGCCTTGGACAGCAAGGAGATCAAACCAGTCAATCCTAAAGGAAATCAACCCTGAATATTCATTGGAAGGACTGATGCTGAAGCTCCAATACTCTGGCCACCTGGTGCGAAGAGCTGACTCACTGGAAAAGAAGATGATGCTGGAAAGATTGAAGGCAGTAGGAGAAGGGGGCGACAGAGGATGAAATGGTTGGATGGCATCATCATTGACTCAATGGACGTGAGTTTGAGCAGACTCTGGCAGTTATTGAAGGACAGGGAAGCCTGGAGTGCTGTATGTAGTCCATAGGGTCACAAAGAGTCGGACATGACTCGGCTACTGAACAACAACAATGGTCCTTGTGAACTTGAAGCTGGTGTATCAACCTCTGGTGCTCCTGGCAGGAGGCTCTCTCTGGGCTCTTTGCAGTTCTTCCAGGCGGGGCCTGTAGGGCAAGTCCAGCAGGAGGTCAAATGGCCCGGGAGCCACTGGAGGTATTTGTGGGCAGGGCTGGAGAGGCTCCTTTTCAAGTTGATGCTCTGAGAGAGTGATTCATGCCACCCAGGCCAGTGCACAGACGTCACGTAAAGTGAGCTGAAAGGAAGAAAGGCAGCGGACAGGCCTTTGAGGGCTTCCGCCCAGTCCTACTGCTCAGTCCTGGAGGGCAGAGATTTCATCTCTGCTCACGAGCCTTAGTTTCACTGGGTGTAAAATAGAGTCAACACTGACCAGCAGAGATGCCCAGAGAATTGAATAAAACGCACGTGGTGAGAAGGGCAAATTGTGCCTGGGGAAGGAGGTCTTACCAGTGAAGTGACACTTGCAGAGGGGCTCTGGGTTGGCCAAATTCAACCCTTAGTTGATGTGGATCTGCTGAACTCCCGCACTGGGTGCTCAGTTCCAGAGGTGGGAGCAAAGTGGACGGCGCTGGCCCTGAAATTGTCCTGCTCCTTCTCGGGGGAGGATCTGCACTGTCCTCCTGCAGTCAAGCAGCTCAGACTGCTGGGCTCCAGCCGTCATCTAGAAGAGGGGCTCACTTCCTTCTGTCCCTCATCCCCAGACAGACACCGGAGCGTTCAAGATGGAGATCCTGCATCCTTTCAGGATGGAGATCTTGCATCCAAAGGTCTGCCTTCTGGACCTCTTCTGCTCCCACCTGCTTCTCTCCTCCCTTTGGAATTTCTTCTTCCTGGGCTCCAGGGTGGCCCTCAGTCAAGTGACTTGATGGCACCCTTCTGGTCCTAGCAGGGGTGAGGCGTGCTGTCCTTAGCACCTGCTGTGCACCCAGGAGCATCAGGAAAGCCCCCCAGTCCCCAGGGTCATTACCAGCACATAGCTTGTGAGCAGATAGCAGGGGCTTTGAGTGGGAAATGAGCTCCAGGCTTCCTAAAATGAAAGACAAAGCCCTAAATGGCTCAGGGTGTCATTAATGAAGTTCACCACCACCTCTGGCACTTGTTCAACTTCTATGAAGAACCAGGTATGTCCTTTACCTATCCTAGAGGTTGACAACAGTTCTCTGCAAAAGGCTAGAGAGTAAATATTTTAGGCTTTCGGGGCCATATAGTCTCTGCTGCAATTTCTCAGTTCTGCTGCTGTAGCACAAAAGCAGCCATTGACCATATGGAATCATATGAATATGGTTGTTTTCCAATAAAACTTTATTTAAAAAAAAAAACAGGTGGCAGTTAGCTACAGGCTGTAGCTTGCCCATCTCTGACATAACCTGTGTCCAATCCTGGCATTCACTCTATAAAAGCAGTTTATTGATTCCATTGTATAACTCAGTGAGCTGGCTCAGAGAAGCTCAGTGACTTGTGCAAGGTTACACAGCAGGGAATGATCAACCCAGAATGAAAACCCAGTTTTGACTCCAAAATGGATGCTTCTGCTGTCTTGACTTGAGACCAATCTGATAACACACTTGGTGGTTTTGTGAAGTCCTGTGTAGGGTTTCAGCACCCAAGATGAGAGGTTTTGGAGTCCTGCCGTCCTGCATCCTGCCTGGGACTTCACCCGCCGCCGTCACCAGCCACCACTGTCTTCCCAGGAGGGCTATGGCTGGGGTGACAACTCATGCATGGCCAGCATGACTCAGCCAAATCCAGTCTTGGCATCAGCGCCCTGGCGCCCAGTTAAACTTTTGACTTTCCAAATTAGAGAACTTGAAAGTTCTGCTGGGCAATTTTTTTTTTTTTTTTTTGAGAAAGAGACATTTTTGTTGTTGTTGTTAATAATTTACCAGAATGGGATCTCTCTCTTTCTCTCGCTCTCCCTTCCTTCCTCCTGCCTTGAATGGTCTTCCCTTCAATCCCAGCGCCCCTCCACTCCACTCCACGATTTAACACTGTGTTAACAGGATTCCGGGTCTCCTCTTCCTAGACAAAGGCAGGTTGAAGTGTGGTGAGGGAGGGAACCAAGGACTCCTGAAAGCCTTTCTCTGGAGAAGTTGCTTCCTATTGGTCCAGGCTGGCCACTCCCCACCCCTGCATCTGATGTATAATTTAGCAGTCCGCTTCCTCCCACCTAGTCCCATCTGTTATCTACTTGTATTTATCGTTTCTTTCACCCAAGAAACTGCCTGGGATATTGGCCGGGAAAGCTTGCAATCCTATTGTCCGAGAGGTTAAACATTAAAGTTGGGCTCAAAGTTTGCTCCCTACCCCCACCCCCCCTTAAATTCTGCCCTGAAATTCCCTTTTGGCCACACCTCCTCACCAAGCCACGAGGTGCTAATGACCTGATTTACATCTGTGTAAATCCAAGCTGCGGACACTAATGAGGCCTGAAATGAATGGAAACGCCGCGGAGGCTGGCTGACCCTGCCAGGGTGTGGAGACACCGTGGAGCGGAAATCCAGCTGTTGCTTGCCCAACAAACACCCTGGCAGACACGCAGGACAGAACTCCAGGCCCAGACTCTTGTCACCAGGGAGGAGGCAGCAAGGAAAGGGTTAAGCAAGAGGCAATGACCCCCTGGTGCTGCTGCTCCCACTCTCCCATCGCTTTTTCTCTCCTCAATTCCCAGGGTACTGGGCTTAGCGAAGGGCCATGCATAATTGATAACATCAGCCAGGCGCCTTCCCCCAATCTTTACAAATGCCAGGGATTGTTAAAGACATCAATCACCGTGTGTTCCTGATAATGATAATGGTGCTGCTTCTGATAACAGCACAAAGGACAAATTCTCCAAGGTCAAGGGTGACACCTCCTGTGACACCCTTAATCTTTTCCCCAGGGCAAGCATTCATGAGGGGCGCAGGATGGACACATACATTTGGACCAGTTCTGTGGGTGGATCAGCACCACCTATAGGGCTCTTTCATAAGCCACGGAAAGCAGAGGCTGAACTGCACTCCTTTCCCAGGGGAAGTCTTCCTTCCTATGACCAGCTGAGGGCCCGGTGGTTTGTGGGTGCTCAGTACATGTTAGATGAATGAATGGACTAAGGTATATTTGCTGTTACCCCTCAGTGCCCCCACAAGAATCCTCTGTTACACATCTTCATAAAATAATGCTCCTTTCCTCTATAGAAGAATTATTCATTCATTTTTGTCATTGTGATGGTTTTTAAAATAACCACCAATACTTTGGTACTCCTTCCATTGGGAGATGGGGTTCTCTGTCCTTCTTGTGGATCTGGGCTGAGTAATGATCACTTTGGCCAGAACCCCAGGCCTCACACAGAGGCAACACGCAATTTCCAGTCCACACAGTCCCAGCTTGCCAGAGCTGTGAGTGACCAAGCTCCAGATGCTTTCTGGCTCTACCTGTTCTAGCCATTCTTAAATTGCAAATCTTCAGGCTGAATCTCCAAACACTGTGGAACAGAGACAAAGCATCTCCTCTGTGCCTGTCCGAATCCTTGACCACAGACCAATAGCGTAATAAAATGGCGTGGTTTAATGGTATGACTATGGTTGGGGTGATTTGCAATAGTAACTGGGCCGCTTGTCTGTCTTCTCTAGGCTGTAAGCTCTTTGAGGACAGAGTTCATGTCTAGTTTTGCTCACTACTCTGTCAGCTCTAGGACTAGGATGAGGGAAAACATTTCCCTAAGACACCTAATTTAACAAGGAATCAAAATGTCAGTGTCCTGGGATGGCGGGATGAGCACTTTAGAGTAAGTGCTCCTTTATCTCTTTTTGACTGTGCCCTGAGACAGGGAGGCCTGGCGTGATGCAATTCATGGGGTCACAAAGAGTCGAACACGACTGAGTGACTGGACTGAACTGAACTGAACTGAGGCATGCAGTTTCTTAGTTGCCCAACCAGAGATTGAACCCCCGACCCCTGCAGTGGAACCATGAAATTTGAACCACTAGACTGTCAGGGAAATCCCATTAAGTGTTTTTTTTCTTTTTTTTTTTAATTTAGAGCCTTAGGTGCCCTTCTGGGATCACCCAGACCTGGCCCTCCTCCTTAGAGACCAGCAGAGAGCCTGGTCCATAGGAAGCACCCAACAAATACCAACTGGATGGATGGATGAATGAATGGAGGAATGGATCAAAGAGACCATGAAATGGTGTCCCCTTAGGGAGGTGATGAAAAGACAAACACTAGACTAGGAATCAGGCAGCCTTGGGTTTGAATCCCAATGTTGCCACCTGTTAGCTGTGGAATCTTGAGCAAGCAGCTTAGTTTCTCTGAGCCCCTGGATAACAATGCCTCCTCAGGGGGTTATTGTGAAGAGTAAATGAGATAACACTTATGCAAAGTGCCTGGCATACCTGTCGCTGCTCTCCGCTTCCCTTTTTCCTCAAGTGTTAGTCTCTCAGTCCTCTCTGACTCTTTGCGACCCCACGAACTCTAGCGCTCCTCTGTCCATTGAATTCTCCAGGCAAGAATACTGGAGTGAGTTGCCACTTCCTCCTCCAGGGATCTTTCTCACCCAAGAATCGTACCCAGGTCTCCTACACTGCAGTCAGATTCTTTACTGTCTGAGCCACCAGGGAAGCCCAAATAGGAGAAAACTCTATCATTTCACAAAACTACTCCCTGAGTGGATCAGCATCCCAGAGCCAAGAGAGGGGGCATGGTGTGGAAAACACTGATTTTACACCAGCTGGAGGTTTGTTTCCATTTGTTTGTATTTGTATTACTTAGCCTAGAGACAGTATAGCATATTAGTTAGAATCATAGGACCTGGGGAGAGCCAGGTTTGAGTTAAAATCCTAGTCCCAATTTTCATGCAACTTGCCTAAAATCACTTAATCTGAACTCCAGTTTCCCTGGGTAATAGCTGCAAGTTAGGAACCCTAAAATCTTAATGGTTTAACAGAATAGACATTTATTTAATAATCTATACAATCTAGAATAGGAGTATCATTGGCCCTCTGTATTCCTGGGTTCCACATCTGCAGATTCAGCCAACTGTGGATCAAAAAGATTCCCCCCTAAAGAATTCCAGAAAGTACCCAAAAGCAACACTTGAATTTGCCATGCACCAGCAGCTATTTACACAGCATTTGCATTGGATTAGGTATGATAGGTAATCCAGGGATGATTTAAAGAGGCTAGGTTTTATACAAATACTGTTGTTGTTCAGTCACCAAATCGTGTCTGACTCTTTGCGACTCCACTGACTGCATTATGCCAGGTTTTCTGGTCCTTCACTATCTCCTGGAGTTTGCTCAAATTCATGTCCATTGATTCAGTGATGCCATCCAACCATCTCATACTCTGCAGCCCCCTTCTCCTTTTGCCTTCAATCTTTCTCAACATCAGGGTCTTTTCCAAAGAGTTGGCTCTTTTTTATCAGGTGGCCAAAGTATTGGAGCTTCAGCTTCAGCATCAGTCCTTCCAATGAACGACGTTCAATCCTTTAGGATTGATTCGTTTGATCTCCTTACAGTCCAAGGGACTCTCAAGAGTCTTCTCCAGCACCACAATCTGAAAGCATCAATTCTTTTGAGCTCAGCATTCTTTAGGGTCCAGCTCTCACATCGGTACACGGCCATAGCTTTGACTATATGGAGCTTTGTTGGTAAAGTGATGTCTTTTTTAACACGATGTCTAGATTTGTCATAGCTTTCCTTCCAAGGAACAAGCATCTTTTAATTTCATTGGCTGCAGTCATTGTCCACAGTGATTTTGGAGTTCAAGAAAATATGTTTGAATATACATATAGATATGTATATACAAATACTAGTTTATACACAAATACTATACCATTTTATATAAGGGATTTTGGTCTCCTTGGGGGTCCTGGAACCAAACCAAGGGACAACTGAATTGAGCAGATAGGCTTTAACCTGGAGCAGGGTTTATACACTCAAGCTCTTTTTGGTTTGTGCCTCTAGCATCCTTTAGGCTTCAAAGTCATCAGCTGGATTCTCTCTACCTATTGTCAGAAGAGAAGAGGGAGCATTGCAGGGGAGGTTTTTATGGGCCTGGCCTGGAAGGACACATGGAATACTACCTCTTGTATTCCCTGTTGTAGAATACAGGCATTTGGTTGCACCTGACTGTCAGGGAATCTGGGAAATGTGGCCCTACTGGGCACCCAGGAGGAAAGGGAACATCACATCTCATGGTTAAACGAGGCCAATGTTGGGGAGGCTGTTAGGAGAGTCCAAGAAGACAATATGTGCAGGGTACTTGGTGCAGATCCTGCCCTGGGATTAAGTGTTCCACACACGGCAGCTATTTGGGTCTTTATGGCTGTGTCACCACCACCCTTAACCAACTGTGGGGTAAAATCACTCCAGCCTCCTGGAGCTGGGGTAAGGTACCTCCTTTCCTTATCAATAAATATCAAGCATATATGGGCTTCCCTGGTGGCTCAGATGGTAAAGAATTTAGGTTTGCCCCATGTGTCCTTTATCCTCCTTGGACAAGTGACTTCATAGGGCAAGGACTTTTCATGGCATGTGGCAGAAACAAAAGATGGCAAGCCAAATGCACAAGCACACTTATATCTTACTCATGTCATGTCTGCATTGGCCAAATCAATGACTCAGCTCAATGTTCAGGGGCAGAGAAATAGTGTGTTCCCTGTGAAGCTGTAGGAAGGGGATTATAATTCTATAGATAGGAGGGAGGGAAGAATTGGGCATGATAATCTCATTGACCAACACTCCCATTGTTGGTGCTCAGTGATTCTAAGTGGGAGGCCCCATCATTCCACCACACAACTCAGGAGGTGGTGGATATAACAAAGAATGGAACTGCTGTACATAAGTGGGTATGGGGGGGCTTCCAGTTATATCAATGTTCAAATGATAAGGACTGAGCAACACACAGAGTGAGAGAGAGCCACTTACATGGTGTCAAGGATTTCATTTCCCTGGGTAAGGCCTCACTGCCTTGGTCAGAGGCTGCTCGTAGTGTGAGCATCTCAACAGTGGGAGCCAGGGTTTTTGCAACACGGCCCTTATGTGCAAGCTCAGCTGAAGACACAGCAGCTGTCCCCTCTGGAAGAAGGGAGGAAAAATAGATTGCCCTGGATTTATTGAAATCCAGCACTACTGCATCCTTTCAGGATGATTTTAAGGGTTCTCAGGGTGGTGAAGACCCCTATGGAAGTCTTGCTGGGTGGGGGGATCTGGGCAGAAGTTGGCAGTTAATCACAAAAAAGGTCTGCTAAAATGGGGAATCTTTATACATGAGAGATTTAAAAAATTAAACCTGATAAATGTACATTTTCTTTGCCATTCTTTTGATGTAGAACCAAGGCTTTTCTTGGAGTTTGAGTCTATGCTTTACAGTCCCAGCTTCTCTTTCTTGGCTAAGCCCAGTGCACATCATTGACAGTTTCCAGTTGCGGTTTTCTTAAAATGAAGTGAGGTCTGAAGGGCATTCACAGAACAATCAGAATGCAAGACTCTGAGGATTTCTATGCTTTATGTCTCCCAATTTTTATTTTATTTCACCTGCATCTATTATTCTTCTGATCAATTTTATGGAGGGATAATTTGCATATAACAAATTGAATCAATTACAGTATATAATTTAATAAGTTTTCACAGTTGCATACAGTTCAATACAGCTGTATAAAACCCTGCATTTATATCACCTTTAAAAGGTTTCCTAATTTAAAAAAATTTTTTTTTTGGCTGTGCTGCGAGGTATGTGGGATCTTAGTTCCCTGACCCAGGATCAAAAGAGTACCCTCTTGCATTGGAAGCATGGAGTCTTAACCACTGTACTACAAGCGAAATCCAAGATTTCCTAATTTTAAGAACGTTTTCTTTTTTAGCAATTTGCCTTTATCTTTCCAAAACACTCATTAGCGTTCACAGAAACCACAATGCTTTACTTTTATTTCATCAGTTACCATACTTTTTAATTAAGTCAAATGGTTGCAATGTAGTGGCATAAACAAATATGAGTACAAACCTAGTGGACTTACAAGCATTAAACTCAACCAGGGGAGCAGGAGTGGGTGGACACACTGGAGAGGTGCCTACCGACCCTGAGCATTCAGAGGCCCATGGGCACACATGCCCTGGGATGTTTGACAGAAGGCAGGAGGGGCAGCCAATGGATCAGAGTCAGTTAGGGGACGTTGACTGGGGAGTCTTTAGTGGGGAATGCCACATACTCTCTTCAGTTTGTGCACCGCACAGGATGCCAGTGAATGGGGCAACTGAGGGCTAAAATCCCACTTCAGCCTCTTGTTCCAAGCCTTGGGCTCTGCTGCAGATTCTTCTGTCCAGTGAAGGCATCCTTTTGTAATCTTTCTACCCAAAGTAGGTGCCTGTTTCTAACTTGTTTTAGTTCCCCAGTTAAAAGTGATGTGATGGACACTAGGAGATTCTGCGAGATTTAGTAGCAAAGTTTCCTCATCACAAAACTGTCGTCTTGATAAATCTGCTGCACCCTAGTTTTTTGTGGTTCATCCTTATTTCCAGCTCCCAAACCCCAAAGTCGTCAAACTTTCTCACCTGCATTGTGGAGATGAAAAAAAGAAAAGACAACCATCTTGCCTTAATCTCTCCTGTTAGCTGGAATTTCTTCAGTTAAGTGATAAAAACCCAATCCATGCTGCCTTAAGCAGAAAAGAGAATTCATGATGGTCTCAGGTAATTGGGAGCCCAAGCATGGTACAGCTGGATCCAGGGGTTCAAGTGATGTCAGCAGGACCCGTTCTCTGGCTTAATTGTACTGTCCTTTGGACTGCTTATTCTCAGACAGGCTGTTTCTACCTCATGAGAGAGTGACCACCAGCAGTAACAGGCTTGGACCTTTCCTGCTCAAAACCCCAGGGGGAAATTGGTCTGTCTTTTCCAATGGCTCTGAAAAATAAATCGCAACAAGGGCTCTGGTTGGCGAATTTGGGTCATGTGCTTGCCTCTGGGGCAAGGGTAGCATCAGCCCCATCTGAACCTTATGGATGGAATGGATTATAGTGTGGGGGAAGTGTTGTCCCTAAAGGGATGCTGTGTGAGAGAAAAAATACATCCACTGCCCTCAGAATACATGTGAGTACATTGTACACACACATTCACACACGTACACTCATGCTCTCTACTTGATCCAGAGATTTTAAGCTCCTAAACCTATCCCCATTGTATTTACCACAATTAAATGTTTCAGCCTGTTCCAGACCGGCACCCATAGGAAAGACCAGCTCCATCAATTGAAACATTCAGCTGTTACCTTTTTTTCAGAAATCAAAAGGCGAATTACCTTCCTTTTATTAATCATCTCTTTTCTTACAAGATTTCACCTTTTGTTTTCCCGAACTTTACAAGGAGAAGGTGTGTTTTTATGCTGTGTGTGGATCTGGGTGGTTAATGGGACCCTTTGATTTTCAAGTAAGAGTGAGTCTTGCGTGTGCAGAGGAGGCGCCCATAGGCTGGGGACGGTACCTTTAGGCTCAGGCCTTCCCCTAGCGCTGGATCTGAAGGGTTGGACTGAAACTTTAAACATTTTGAGCAATACCTAGAATATGTATAATTTATAAGCCACACACCGTTGGCTGTCAAATAGGCGATTGATCTAACTCGGATCTTGTTAATTATCTTCCACATACATTATGCTTTAACAGATCTTCAGTATACTGTGTATCAATATTAATAAGATTATAAAACACTATTGATAATTAGGAACAGAAGAGACCAGGCCTTTGATTCTAGCTGTTACAAATGCCCCAGCCTCTCTCTTGATTAGAAAGCGGCCACTTTCCATTTCATAATATCAGATCAGAACTTTCATGTCCTAAAGTGGGTTATTAAGAGCTCAGAGTTTTGCACCAGGATGCAAGGGACTATCGGAAAATGAGTATGGGAGCATCACTAATGTGTGAAAAATTTATGTCTCTTGTCTACCTAATTGTGGGAGAAGTTTAAGGGGGAGCTGTGCCCACTTTGATCAGCCAGATTTTTCACTGTCTTTGTCCAGACAAATCCGATCGATTTGGTTTTGCAGGATATTCACCAGGATGCCATTTTATCTTGATTTCTTCAATTGGATGAAAGGGGCCCAGTTAGGAAGACAGAGAAAGCAGCTGATGAGGTTCAAGGTGGATTTCAAGTCTGTCCCATTTTGGATGGCGCTTTATTTTCTATTTTCTCTCCTTGGAAGAGCCTCATCTTTAATGTTTTGGTTGGGCTCACAAAGTCATTAACATCAAATAAGTAGACTTGCCACTAACTAGGAGAACACATGCAGTTTCACATATCAATAGAAAGTGCTGAAGATTGGGTACTAGAGCCAGGGCTCCTCCCCTGGGGGTTTCTCACCTGGCAGAGGAGGGGTAGGGAGCAGGAGATACACACTGAGGTCTTCCTAATGGCCAGCCCTAGCATGTATGAGCCTCCCTGGTGGCTCAGACGATAAAGCGTCTGCCGCAATGCAGGAGACCCAGGTTCGATCCCTGGGTCGGGAAGATCCCCTGGATAAGGAAGTGGCAACCCACTCCAATACTCTTGCCTGGAAAATTCCGTGGACTGAGGAGCCTGGTAGGCTACAGTCCATGGGGTCGCAAAGAGTCGGACATGAATGAGCGACTTCACCTTCAGCGTGTATGAGCAGGGATCCGTGATTCTCAGGCTTGGGTGCAGAAGAATCACTGGGGTGTTTATTAAACACTCAGAACCCCCGGGCATCTGTGTGTTTAATAAACTCCCCCAATAATTCTGGAGCTAAATCAGAATTTTAGTCATCTAGTTTTACCATTTATGATTCTTTCACTTGCAAATGATAGCAAACTCTACCCAAACGGTTTTCATTGAAAAAGTGGCAGTTCTCTGGCTCTTGTAACAGTCAGGAAACAATCTGGCTTCTGATGGAGCCAGAAATAGTTCAGAGCACATTTCTGTGCCTCAGCTCCAGTTCTCTGAAATAGTCCCCTTCTCAGACAGATGCTTCCCAGGTGGCATCAGTGGTAAAGAACCCGCCTGCCAATGTAGGAGATGCAAGAGATGTGAGTTCGATCCCTGGGTGGGGAAGATCCCCTGAAGAAGGGAATGGCAACCCATTCCAGTATTCTTGCCTGGAAAATCCTATAGACAGAGGAGCCTGGTGGGCTACAGTCCAGGGGGTCGCAAAGAGTCAGGCACTAGATTGCAAGATGGTTGCTGTTTCCTGACCTCACACCCTCTCACTCCACCATGGGAGGAAGACAGAGCATCTCTGTGATAAAGTTCCATAGAGGAGATGGTCTTTTTTCTCTGAGAAGGCTCCAGGAGCTGGCTGTCACATCTCCAGCTCTGAGTTTCTTACCTCATATCTGAACCTCTCCATACAGCCAGTGGTGGGCTAGGTTCATCGAATTAAACACCTGAGCCCGGAATGAATTCAGCTCACCCTAATCACACAGCTGAGTGTGGAGGAGAGACGCATTTCCAAAGGAACTTTAGATACGCTTTCTGCTTTCCACAAGGAGAGAAAATAGATCCTGGAAAGCAAAGTGCAGAGGTCTACCAACTGCATCTTCCAGTCCTGTAATCACCCTTGCATTTTGTCTTCTGGAAGCTTCTGCTTGAACACTTGCAGAGTCAGAGAGCTCACTGCTTGCCCCTCCAGACTCTTTAATCTTCAAGCAATTCCCTAGAATAAGCCATTTGGATTCTCACCTTAAAGATGCTTGGGATGTCGGGACTTCCCTGGTGGTCCAGTGGCTAAGACTCTGTGCTTCCAATGCAGGAGGCCCAGGTTCAATCCCTGGACAGGGAACTAGATCCCACGTGCCCCAACTAAGAGTTCATTTGCCATAACTAAGATCCAGAGTAACCAAAATTATAAATATTTTTTAAAAAGATGCATGGGGAATCGTTAAAAATGGCTCCTTCATAAGTCAACTTTGGGCAATTAGCACTTGTATCTGACTGTCATCATTTTGTCCTCTGATAACCCTATCTGGACACTCTCATTTGTTGTGAGAAGTTGTGTATTTTGCATATTTTGGGACTTTGTCTACTTGGACAAATCTCAAGGACACTCCATGGACACTATTATCAGGAAATGCTTTTTTCAACAATTGAACTGATTTACTTCAAACAATAATAAAAAAAAAAACCCTATCATGTTCTAGTCTCAGATGTAAGGTGATTTACTAACCAAACCAAAGACCACTCAAAAAGGGTTATCAAAATAAAACACAGATAAAGACATGGGAGTGGGACAGAAGAGCATACTGTAAAAAGGAGATCTCAGAGGCAAAGTTTGCATGTTATAAGTGCTGGCAGTATTACTAAAGATGGTTTTAAATTTGATGTCTTCATAACCAAGGAAAAAAGTGACTATGCTAAGTTGTAAAACTTACCTTGTCAGGAAGAAGAATGTATCAGTTAAGAATTCAGGGAGCCCAAGACTAAATCCCGGTTCTCATCCATCTTAGTTTCATGGCTCTGGGTCCCTTATCTAGTAGTTCTCAGTTCCACTTTTCTCACCTGAAAAAGAGAAAAGGAAAAATCTTTTATGGTAGAATTCCAGTTTTCAGTGTAGAAGGAAATAGGGAAATAGAGAATCAGTATTTGGCAAACATCACAGTAGTAATTGTTTTTAAGCAAGCATCATCAAGAGATACTAAAATTAGTGGGCCAAAGTATGGTGAAAAACAGGATATTTATAGAGTCTCAAAGCATTTCCCTACAGGATATTTATTAATTACAAAGGAGAAAATAGTAACTGTAGTGTACCAAGTCACCAAAGTTGACATTTCCAGTAATGAGATATATTGACATCAGGTACAATCTGTTATGATGCACTGAAAAAGACATAGCATTGCTTTGGTGGTATTCTTGCCCCAGATGCTTAATCTGATCTTGAGGAAACAACAGATAAATCTAAATGGAGGGATATTCTACAAGCGACAAACTGGCCAACACTCTTGAAAAGGTGTTAAGGCTGTAAAAGACAAAGAAAAAAATGAGGCTCTGTCTCAGATGAAAGGAAACCAGAAACATGACAACCAAATGCAACATGAGATCCTGGATTTGGTAACAGAAAAAGTCCAGTGGTGGTATAATTGGTGAAATTTGAAGAAGGTCTGGTTAAAGGTATCACATCAGTATTAACTTTCTGGTTTTGACTATTTTATTGTGGTATGCAAGATGTTAACTTTGAGGGGATTGTGCGAAAGATGTAGGAGGATTCTTAATACTAATTTTGCAACTTTTCCTATAAGTCTGAATTTATTTCCAAAAGAAAAGTTAAAAGAAAAAATAAGTAGGGTTAGTAATCAAGCGTCCTGTGTAGTTTTGTGAGGGAGATGACCACAGACAGTGCTCCACTCCATTCTCGGAGCAGGGAGAGCTGAGTCCACATTCTCTCTTATTAATATTATCATCTGTCGGAACTCTGCAGGCACGAGGGTGAATTATTCATGGCTGCACCCTCAAGGAGCGAGTCAGGAAGACTGGCAGGCATGCAAACAACCAGGGCATAATTATAAGCGCTAACAGAGGTCAACACAAAACATTTTAGGCCCCTTTCCTTGGTGCAGGTGAAAAGTGCACACCATTAGGGCCAAAGCGTTTGCTTCAGGCCAGACGGCGAGAGCTGCCCTCAGATTAGACAACCCTCAGCCCTCACCACTGAGTCCCTGAGACACCCAGAAGCCAGTGCTTTGGGGCAAGTCAATTCTTTTATGTCGACAGGTGACCATGATAAGAAAAACTGAAGCGACCAGTAGGGAATATGTTAGTAGCAGGTCACATTTAGGACTCAGATGTCTTCACTACCACCTGATCGCTGAGTGTGGTTTCCAAGGACCGTGTAGACTGATGGCTGAGAACTGGGACTCATTGTCCTCAGAATAAAGGCACGAATGAATGAGAATGATAACCACATATACCTCCCCAATCCTAACCCTTCATCGAAGCCATGACTGGAGATTGGTGTTTGGGGAAGAAGAGCTTGGGAGGGGAACCAGCAAGAAGCAAGGCTAGTGTGAGTGAGTGTCCAAAGAGTGAGAAAGCTGTAAGCCCTTTCTTGACCAGTTCCTGAAGGTTGGAAGAGAAAGCTGGGGTTTCCAGAGCTATTGGCAGGAAGAGGGAACTAACTTGATGGGTTGGAACCCTCTACTTATTGGAACACAATCCCAGTTAAGGAAATACTGATTTACTAGAGCTTGTAAATGATGGAGTGCTTGGGCAGTGTTCCACATAATCTGCAAAGCCAGTTTCATAGGAATCACTGCTGCTGCTGCTAAGTCGCTTAAGTCGTTTCCGACTCTGTGCGACCCCATAGACGGCAGCCCACCAGGCTCCCCCATCCCTGGGATTCTCCAGGCAAGAATACTGGAGTGGGTTGCCATTTCCTTCTCCAATGCATGAAAGTGAAAAGTGAAAGGACCCCATGGACTGCAGCCTACCAGGCTCCTCTGTCCATGGGATTTTCCAGGCAAGAGTACTGGAGTGGGGTGCCATTGCCTTCTCCGACAGGAATCACAAAGCCCTACAAATGCATGCAGAGTTGGGGGCATTTGTTCTCCTATGGGTCCATAGTTTTTAATCTAATTTTTCAAGGGATGTATGACTCCCATCCCAAAAGAGTCCAGACACGGTAAACCCCCTTAGGGGGAGAAAGCCAAAACCTAACCCAACTGGTCAGCTGTGATGGAAGCTTCTTACACAGTTTACTCTAAATTCTGTTCTTTCTATAGCTAAACCTACAGGATAGCATAGAACTCAAATAGCTAAAAAATTGAAGGTGTGGAATGTTTTGATGGATAGTAGGGGCAATGGTAGGAGCAACAATTATTAGAAATATTAGAAATATTTAAAATATTAGAAATTTGATCTTTCTGTGGTGACAGACACTAGCATTGCCTATGTTCTTCAATGCACAGTCAAAGGTTCATGGCTTCAGGGGGTCCTCTGCCCACTCAGAAGTCCAGTAGAAGCCTGAATAGGGTTCTCCCTGCCACCCTGCCCCCCACCACTGAAACTGAACTAGCCCAAAATGATCTCCATGATGCTAAATCTAATGGGCACTTTTCATTCTTGTCTTGCTTAACTTGTTAGGACCAGCAGGTACTCTCTTATTTGTTCCCAGCGTTTCAAACTGCTCTTTTCTTGTGTATTGGCTAGAATAATTCCACTGAAAATAACAGAAAGTTCAGCCCAAGCTGACTTTTAAACAACAAGGGGATTTTTTTTGGGGGGGGGGCTCATGTATCATTCAAAACACCACAGGTAAGTGGGCTTCAGGTACAGTTTGATCAGTCCTTTGGCTTTGCAATCCTCTTGGTTCTGCCCTCTGTGATAGATTTGGCTGTCTCCTCAATCTGATTTCCCTGATGGTTGTAAGACGCCTTCCAATAATAAATAAAGCTGTTTAGATCATCTCCAAGGAGGAGAAAGAATCTTATTTTCACTCGAATTAGACCACCTTTAACCAATTACTGTGGGCAGGGGAATGCCATGGGCTATTTGGCTTAGGTATAGGACATGACAAAGGGCTGAAATGACCCCAGAAGATAGGATGAAGGGATCTCACCCAAAGCACAAGGCTGAGGGGCAGAATGGATGCTGGAGACATGGTCATAATACCCCACACTCCATGACCTTCCTTGTTCTCCTTTATTCCACTCGCTACTCTTGATTAGTCCACCCCTTCCTCTTCTTCTACTCATCTCCTAAATGCCTAACCTACGTTGACCCTCCCATTATAAATTCTTCAGCTCCTTGTACTTCCTCTATCAAATTACTCATCATGTTTTATTAGAATTCATTAACTGATAACTCTCTTCCTCATCAGTCTAAAGTCCACGAGGGCTTGTGTGTACTGATCACCCTGTCACGTGTCAGAAGGTCTGCAGCATCGACCAGGCTTAAGCACCTGTGCTAAATAATGCCTGAGTACCTGCTATTCTAAGTGATGTCCTTACTGAAGATGGTAATATAATCCCCGTTTCGTACTTGAAGACACTGAGGCTCAAAGGGACCAGAGTGCTGTGGGGACGAGAGCTGGAATTTGAACTATCAATCTTGGTCCACAGCTCACATTCTTTCTGCCACTGCCCTGGCCATAAAGGATAACAAAGGATCTGTCAAGACTGAGGGTGTGGTGTCCCTATTCCTGGTAGAGATTGGCTGCATTTATGGGAATATGAGGTTTTTATCTACTTGAGATGTCACCTTGTTTTCTTCTGACCAGCTCTCTCCCATCTCTTACATTGTTCCTGTACCTGTTAGTCACAGCATGGCCTGGCCCCAAAGTCCCTGCTAGGGGAAAGCTAAAGGGCTCAGCTGGAAGGAGAATGTTGGTGTTTTAAGAATTATAATAATAACATTGACTTAGCCTTTTCATATATGAGGCATAGCTCATTTAATCATCATGATAATCCAAGAGATAGGAACTATTATTTTTCCCATTTTACATTTGAAGAAACTGAGGATTAGAAAGACTAAATACCTTTAAATACCTTGTCTAAGGAGGCAGAGTTTGAAGCAGCAAAACGTGGGTTTCAAACCAGGCCACCTGAACTCAGAGGACATGGTCTTAATTAAGAAGCCACACTGTCTTAATTCAGAGGAGAAGGAGTAGAGGGTGGGGAAATAAAATGCAGGCTTCCTCCTTGTCCTCTGTATCACTGGGTGAGAGGGGGAAAGCTACTGTGACTTGTTTGGTTTTCATAAAATAAAAATTTCCCCCTTTGAGTTGACTTATTTAGCATATTTCCCCCTATATTAGCAATACCCATTTATGAAACTCTTATTGTATACACAAAACACTGCACCTGCCATAAGCGGAATGTCAAAATAAATGAGACATTATTCCTGCTCACAAAGAAATTTACTCTGCACAGAGCATAAACCTGAATGGCTAAAACAAGGAATAGATAGGCTTAAATACCAGAAAAGTCCAAAGAATAATTCCGACTTCAGGTATAGCCAAATCTACAGGCTTGAACATTGCTATTATCACTGTTTCTGCTCTGTCTTTGACTATCACTCTTTCTTCCCTCTGGACTCCACTCTGAGATAGACTATTTCCATATGATGATGGCCTGACAGCTCCAGAATCAAACGTCTGAGAAGGGGAACAGAATATGCTGGTTGGCCTGGGTCATGTATGCTCTTCTGGACTGAAGTGGTACAAGAGAGAATAGAGAGAGGTGTTTCCCGAAAGGAAAATCAGAACCTTTATCAGAAGAAGGAGAAGGAGTAGAATGCTGGACTTGCAGGAACAATGTATGGCCATCATTGCTCTCCAGTTAACAAGAGTGTCCATCGACAGATAAATGGATAAAGATGATGTAGTATACACAGACACACTGGAATATTACTCAGCCATCAAAAGAGTGAAATAATGCCATTGGTAGCTATCTGGGTGGAACTAAAGACTATTTGGGGCTTCCCTGGTAGCTTGGGGAAAGAATCCTTCTGCCAATGCAGGAACAAGGTTTCAATCCCTGGTCCAGGAAGATCCTCTAGAGAAGGAAATGGCAACCCACTCCAGTATTCTTTCCTGGAGAATCTCATGGACAGAGGAGCCTGGCAGGCTACAGTCCATTGGGTCGTAAAGAGTAGGACATGAGTTAGTGGCTGAACAACAACAACAGCAAGATTATTTTACCAAAAAGTCAGTCAGAAAGAGAATGACAAATACCATATGATATCACTTATATGTGGAATCTAAAATAATATACAAATCAACATAGCTATGAAACAAAAACAGACTCACAGATATAGAAAATGACTTCTGGTTGCCAAGGAGGAGAGGGGGTAGGGGAGGGAAGGAATGGGAGTTTGGGATTATACATAGGATGGATAAACTATTATATATAGGATGGCTAAACAACAAGGTCACACTCTATAGCACAGGGAATTGTATTCAATATCTTGCAATATCTTGTAATAACCTATAACAGAAAAGAATTTGAAAAAGAATATATATATATAAACTGAATCACTTTGCTGTACACCTGAAACTAACACATTATAAATCAACTATACTCCAGTTTAAAAAAATTAACAAAAAACAAAAAAAAAAAACAGGAAAAAGTAGGGTAAAAGAAATGTATCAGGATAAGAAGGTGATGTGTCCTCTTCAAAGAGACAGTCCTAAAGTATTTGGGGCTAAGGCAGTTAGAAAGGGCCTCCTAAAGACCACATAGCTGAACTGTATCTTGAAAAGTACTGAATTAGATAAACAGAGAGGAAAGAGGGAGAGGCTTCTAGTTTGGGGGTGAGGTATAATAGAGGTGAAGGGCTGGAGGGATTTAGGAACAGAAAGTGAAAGTGTTAGTTGCCAAGTCGTGTCCGACTCTTTGCAACCCCACGGACTGTAGCCCGCCGAGCTCCTCTGTCCATGGGATTCTCCAGGCAAGGATATTGGACTGGATTGCCATTTCCTTCTCCAGGGCATCTTCTCTACCCAGGAATCGAACCCAGGTCTCCTGCATTGAAGGCAAATTCTTTATCACCTGAGCCACCAGGGAAGCCCTTAGAAACAGAAAGTGGAGCAATGTTGGCTGTGATGAGCGAGAAGACTGGAACAGTGAGGGTGGTTTTCTTGGCCTGAGCTTTTCCAAGAATGAAAGATATGCTGGATCACTTCCAGTTTTGAGGCTCTTTGTAGATAAAAGGAAGAAATGCCAAAAGAGTGCTAAAAATTCTTTTCTATTTTTAACTCTTTACATTTAACAAAGAAACAGTTTAACACTTCCCCCTCCAATGCAACCCAGGCAATTGTCCCATTCCCAAGACAATTAGAGGATTTATAATGTATATTTTCTGCATATCACTTGGGCTATGTGGTCCAGCCAAGGCCATAAGGGAAAGATGTAGGATCGGCATCTTTTTTCATCTTGTCACAGAACCACAGTGATTGTATGTGGAGCTAAATTTGAAAAGGATACTGGAGTCTTAGCTAAAAGGTGTTCCTGCTCTGTAGTAGCCTAGGCTCATCAGAGGACAGGTTGTAGGGGCGGAGGCGGGTGTGGGGTGTGGGGTTTGGTTGGAGCGGCCCGTGACTGGGTGAGCTCATCAGCGCTCTGAACACGATGGGAGATGGAATTGCCATGTTGCTGAGCTCCAAGGAGCACCACCCACATCAGAGCCCACGTGGATGATACCCTTGAGTTGTAAAGACATGGCAAGTCATGTGATTTCTAAAGAACTGGACGAAAACCTCCAATCACAGTAGATATACTTAACCCCCACCCCACCCCAAGAAAAACATAGCTAACCAGCCACATCTTCACTAAAATCACAAAACAATAACCCCCTTGGGGGGTTAGTTCTCCTTAGCACCAAGTGTCAGAAAGACAGTTTGGCCAGGATTCTCTGCCACAGAAGAGTCTTCAAGGACATGAAATAATTACTCTAATGGCTAATTCTAGGGTAATTCATCACCTTCAATGTAGAAAACATTCTGTCTGTTTAAAAGCATTTCCACAAAGATGGTGTGTACTTTGGAAGGAATTCCTAGAGCCCTTTGGTTTAAGCAAATCCAATAAGTGAGAAAATTATTTTATACAAAAAGGCTAATTCAGGGGAATTATTCACTTTACAAAAAATAGTTCCCTGCAGCATTTTCCTCTACACTAAGCCCTTGTTAGCATGTGAATAACATGAGACCATTTTATAAAAATAGTGATGGCCTCATCACTCATAGGGGACACTCCTCTTGTGGGGATGATGGACATCAGGATTGGGAAATGTTTACAGACCAGGAACAAGACCTCAGCTGTTATAACAAGGACCTCTTCCCTCATCAGCTCTACGCTCCAGCAACTCGAAGTGTTACCAGCCGAGACCTCCCGAGGCCCCTGGGAGACAGCTGCGTTGCAGGGATGCCATCTTAGATTTCACAAGAGGGAGGGAAATCCCAGCTCTGAGAGACTGAGGGACTCACTCAAGGTCACCAGCAAGTCAGCGGGCAGGTCGAGGGCCCTCCCCACTTCCGGCAGCTCTGCCCTCGTGTGCTGTGCGTTTTTAAAGCTCAAATGCTCCTCCCTCCAGAAACTCCATTCTCCTCCCCTTGAGTGCAGGCTCCGCTCTAAGGAAGAGACAATGGAAAGGGCCATGTAGTAACTTTACAGTGAAGAAACCTCACAAATACCTCATCAAAGTTAACATCACCAGGAACAAGACAACTGATGTCATGTGTCCCTGCACGATGCAATGAGAAAGGCACATTTTCTCTGTAATAGTCTTCCCAAACCCTAGAATCTCAGTTTCATCATGAAAAAACACTAGTCAACCCCAAATGGAGGGATGCTTTACAAAAACAAAAAACAAAAAACAAAAACCTGACCACTCTCTATAAAAAAAGTGTCAAGGTCATGAAAATCAAGGAAACCAAGGAAAAACAGAAATTATCATAGACGGGAAAGGACTAAGGGGACACAATGGCTAAATGAATGTAGGGTCCCAGATGGGCTCCTGGAACAGAAGAAAGACATTAGTGGAAAACAGGGGAACTCTGAATAAGTTTGCTGCTTAGTTAATAATGTTTTACTGATGTTAGTGTGTTAGTTTTAATAAAGATACCATGCTTATGCAAGGAGTTGGTGTTGGGGAAAGCTGGTGAAATATGTATGGGAACTCTCTGTATCATCTTTGTAACTCTTCTGTAAATCTAAAATCATTTCCCCCACAAATTTTTGTTTTTCAAGCTTGGGGTAGTTTAAGTGCCCCTTCCTCTGTGTCTTTCCTCCTGGAGTAATCGGGCAGGACCAAGGCCAGGTGGCACATTTGGCCAGTCTGGGTGGCTTTGGCTTCTTCTGGGGAAAGAGCTGCATCACATCCCCTAAATTCTGTTCAATGTCAGTCCTCTTTCCCCATCTCTGAGATGAGCTCAGCTGCCCATCTGAGTGTGAACATGCTCAGGACATGCCAGGGGGCTCAGCCAGACAGCTGTGCCCACAGAGCCTGGGAGGGAAATGTACACAGGTTTTATAGGCTCAGGGCTCAAGATGCTTTCCACAGTGATTTTCCTGATTTAGGAATCTCATGACTCAAGAATATAAAAGTTCAATAACTGTCTATCAATCAAACCTAACAATATTATGCACACACAATTGCCAAAAGGAGAGGAGGGGACCCCAAGGGTTTTGAGGGTGTAGAGGGGCAAAGATCAGCATGTCTTGTCCACTCTCATAGTCTCCTAAGATGGTTACCATCAATTTCCTCTCTCCAAGTACATACAGATAGCTTAACTCATCTATTGACCATCACTAGATGGAATCTCTTTCTCCTATCCTTGAATCTTTTTTTTTTTTTAATATTTGTTTATTTATTTGGCTGTATCAGGTCTTAGTTGTGTCATCCAGGATCCTTGGTTGCAGCTCAGGGATTTCTTAGTTGTAGACTCAGTTGTTGAGGCACATGTGTTCGGTTGCCCCATGGCATGTGGGATCTTAGTTCCTCAACCAGGGATCAAACCTTCGTCCCCTGCACTGCAAGGCAGATTCTTAACCACTGAACCACGAGGGAAGTCCCTGCGTTGGGTTTTTGACTTGCTTCGACCAACAAAATGTGACAGAAGTGACGCTGTTCTAATTCTGGATCCAGCCTTTAAGAGACCTGTAACTTCTGCTTTCCCTCTCAGAGCCAGCTTCCAGATAAGAAGTCCTGGAAACTCTGACACCCTGAGACCACCGTGCTATGAAGAGTCCTGATTCTATCATGCTGACCTGGCCATGAGGGGAGGCTGAATGGAGAATCAATGAAGTTCCATGTGGATGAATGACACAGTGGAGCTTCCAAGCCAATTCACTGAATGAGTGACCTCAATTGAAGCCCACAGAAAGAAGAACAGGCCAACTGATCCCACTCAACCCACAGAATCATGGGAAGTAATCATCTCAGTAGAACCTTAGCTCCATGAAAACTGAGATTTTTGCTTGTGTTGCTAATACCTACAAAAAAATCCAGAACTTAGAACTGTGTGTGGCATGAAGTGGTCATTCATTTAATCTTTGCTGAATACCTTCTCTCAAACCCAAAGTCTCCAATCTGGATGGTTTCAGGCTGATGTGTGGAAGACAGTGGCCCCTACTGGCAATGGATGTCATTGCAGTCCAGCTCTATTAGACAAGAGTGAATCGTTAAGAGTTTGTTAGGAGAATCTCAAGCTTACAGACCAGAAATGAATGAACTTTTTCTGTAAAGGGCCGGATAGTAAATATTTTAGGCTGCCTGGGCCATATCGTCTCTAATCCAACTACTCAACTCTGTCATGTTAGCCTGAAATCAACTATAGGCAATATGTAAGACAACGGGTGTAGCTTATGTTCCAAGAGAACTATATTTACAGACTTTGAAATTTGAATTTCATTTAATTTTGCATGTCACAAAATATTATTCCTTTTTGCTTCCCCCCCCCCAATTATTTAAAAATGTAAAAACCATTGTTGCCTTGCAGATCATATAAAATACACGTAGTGGACCAGATTTGGCCTCTGGACTGAAGTTTGCTGCCCACTGCTATTAACAATCTCCAAGTGACTCGAAGTATGAGAGAAGAATTCAATTTCCAGGGTGAATAGCTGGAAGACAATTCGTTTTTAAAGCAGTATTATTCATAATGACTTCATGAATATTCATAGCGATTTCTGCCTTCTAGGCACTTTTATAGCCAACATGCATGGATGAGAAAGCAGTGGACAGTAGCCAAGGGAGAAGAACCAATCCTCAGGCTGGGAATGCCAAATCCACTAACTACTCCCTTCTTCCTCCCTCTGAGAAAGAGCTGGCCCCAAGCAGCGGGGAGCAATGGGAGGTCTTCCCAGTCAGGGTGACACAGGAATCAGACTGACAAAGGAGTTAGGGAAGGAAAAGCTGTGAGTTTGTTCCTTGCATGGGCCAATTAGCTCTTGGCTGGCGTCTGCACCCCTGGCCCCAGACAGCTAATCTTGTGTAGGCAGGAAAGTAGGCCTTCAGAGGAGGATCATTTCCAACCTAATGCTTTTGTGATTGGAGGATGGACAAGCCATTTTAGTAATCAAAATATCAGACAGTTGTTAATTTCTCTGGGTGTGATCCTGGCCCATTTTGACCTCTGGAGGTATATTGTGTGGGGGGGTATATTCGTGCTAAGTCACTTCAGTTGTGTCTGACTCTTCGTGACACTATGGACAGTAGCCCACCAGGTTCCTCTGTGCCTAGGGTTCTCCAGGCAAGAATAGTGGAGTGGGTTGCCATCCAGGGGATCTTCCCGACCCAAGGATTGAACTAGCATCTCCTGGGGCTCCTGCTTTGCAGGCAGATTCTTTACTGCTGAGCCACGGGGAATAGTGGAAGGGGCAGGGACAAAAGATGATAAGGTATTTTGAATGAGAAAGACTATTTAAAAAAACACAAAACCTTCAGGATGAAAAGGTCCAAACACATACAGAAGTAGAGGACAAAATAGAAAGAACCCTTATGTACCCAGTTATCCAGCTTCAAGGGCTGTCAACTCACAGCCAAAGTTGTTTCATCCACATCCAATCCTAGATGACTTAAGAGTAAATTCCAGATATCACAGCATTTCATAAGGCAAAAGCTATTTTAACTGCATAGGAATTAATTATTTAGAATTCCAAAACTATTCAAAATTCACTTGGAAAAATGAAAAAATAAAGCAAAAGAAGAGCAATAACGAGGACCTACACAACATCTGCACATCACATAACATACAATTAACCATTTTAAAGTGTATAATTCTGTAGCATTTAGTGCATTCCCCATGTTGTACAACTGCCACTTCCCTCTAGTTTGAAAACTTTGTCATCACCTCAGAAGAATACCCTGTACTCTTTCAGCAATTACTCCCCGTTCCTCCCGAATGCATAGATGTGATGTGTTTTGATTCGATATAGTTATTATTACTTTTATACTTAATCGCTTTTCCATACCTTTGGCCAGTTCTGGTTGGTCTTATCTCCATCTGACACAATTATAGAAATCTCTGGTAGGTTTGCTTTCTGACATAACAAATGTACCACTCTCATTTTGCACCTTTAAAATATTGTTAGTGTTAATGTTGATATTGCTATTTTGAAACTAGTTCATACATAAGTAATTATGAGCAATCAACTAAGTAATTATGTTAGTGCTCTTAGGAACCCAGATTTTCATCATGACAACAATCACTTCAGGGCTGCTTTCTTTCCGTGAGGTCTGATTAAAACCCACCTGCTAATGCAGAGACATAAGAGAGGTGGGTTCAGTCCCTGCGTTGGGAAGATCCCCTGGAGGAGGGCATGACAACGCACTCCAGTATTCTTGCCTGGAGAATCCCCATGGGCAGAGGAGCTCAGTGGGCTACAGTCCATAGGGTCGCAAAGAGTCGGACATTACTGAAGTGACTTAGCATTCACACTCACGCCACACTTGGTCAGAGCCCTGTGATGCACAGGGATATTGGTGACTTCTGTTCAGGGAGGACCTCAGAAAAACTCGAGAGCCCTGACCTCATGCAGTGTTCATACTCCACCATCAGTGGGTCTCTTACTTAGGCTTCTAGACCCAGGCTTCTGGAATCCTAGAGGCAGTAGACACATACTCTCAAGACACATTCAATCACTATCGTGAATAATTCAGACTGGTTAAAAGGAGGGTGTTTGATGGTGGGCTACCTGAGGAATTACAGAATATGAAGGGAGAGGAAGACCAGTGAATCCAGCCTTTCCTGGATACAGGTAAACCAGACCTGGGGGCTTACCTAAGTGCATACTGCAGAGCCAGGCCAAGGACCCACATCTCTTGCCTTTTGCTCCAGGCCTTCCCATAATCGCTCACAGATTCATTAAGAGGTCTGATGGGAGGGTGGGCATTGGCTGCTGGTGAGCAACATGCTCAGCACGCCTTGAGGACAAGGGAAATGCAACAATGCATTGGGTAGGAGATGAGTAACAAATCGGTGCATCTTCCAGACGAGAAAAAAACATAAATAGAGAGGCAAGTCCAGTCTGAAAGAATCGGCCACATCTTCTCATTCAGCCTCAGCTTCACAATCTTGTTCCTACATAGTTGTTTCCATGGCTGAGTTAAGTGGTATGTGCATTCAACACTGGGAGACAAAACTGTATGGCAACGAAAGCTAAGGCTCCGAAATTATACACACAAGGTTCAAATTCCAGGGCTGCTGCATGTTATCTGAGTGATCCTGGACAAGTGCCCAGCTTCTTTATGTCTCAGTTGCCTCATCTGTAAAGTAGGGCATCGTAATAGTGAGTCAGGATGTGGCTGGGAATATCACACAGAAGGGCACATGCAAAGAACTGAGCACAAGGCTTGGATATTACAGGGGCTCCATAAATGATGGCTTTTGTTATCTATGAACTTCTGCTGAAGACCGGAAAGATGTTATCTACTGAGCAAGTCATGCTGTGGGACAAAGAGATGAATAAGATATAGTCTTACTCTGCAGGAACTCACAGTCTGGTAGGGGAGGGATGGGTGATAAAGAAGCAACTCTACCTAGTTTGACAGAAGTCTCCTCCACCATACAGGAAAACAGGATTCCAACACAGCCATGCTATCCATTACTCTGCAAGCATCCTTAAGGATCAAAGAGACCAAAGTAAGAGACAGTGACATTGACAACATGAGATCTGCAGAGTGCAGACCGACAGAGCCTTTTGAAGCCTCGATCTCTCGAAGGCCACTTGGGGTCAGGCAAGCTTCCCATGTCACATCCATGAAATTATATTGGCCACCTTGGACACTTCTGTTTGGGACCACTGGTTTTTTTTATGTAGTGGGGCAGTGGGGAGATCTCGTCAATCTTTCATAAGGTTAACCCAAACCATCTTTTCCTCACTGGAAGAAAAGATACTCCACGTCATCCCCAAAGTAAGAGATCTACCCTCTTCATAAAACTCATTCCTCTTTTTTTTCTAATTTCAGTTTCAAGATTCTTCCTATTCAAGATGAGACTACCTTTTGTCTGTTGTGCCTTTATAGCACATTTAATTTTAGGCTTGGGGAGATGGTGACTGGAACTGAGGGCAGTTTTGTGGTCTCCAGGAGATGCTTTCAGGTTCTCAAAGGGGAAACCACAACCAGGTATGCCTGGGTCGCCCCCACCCCTCCAGTCCTCACAATGTCACAGGTGCCCCTTCAGCACACACAGCTTGGTCTGTCTGCTTTCTGCTTTCTCTGAAAAGCAAGTTCTGGCAGGGACTTTTCCCATTGGGTCACCCCTATAGGGAAGGCCCAGTTATCTTGTTCACGTCTGTGTGTTAGTCACTCAGTTGTGTCCAACTCTTTGCGACCCCATAGTCTGTAGCCCATTAGGCTCCTTTGTCCATGGGATTTTCCAGGCAAGAACATTGGAGTGGGTTGCCATTTCCTTCTCCAGTGGATATTCCCGACCCAGGGATCAAACCCAGATCTCCAGCATTGCAGGCAGACTCTTTACTATCTGAGCCTTCATAAATCCTTGATAACTTTCCCACTTACCTGCCTTGCTAAGGGTTATCATTACAGGAACCACATTTTTGAAACCCATGATCAAAACTTAAGAGCTGACACCTGGGAAAAGGGAATAATGTGAAACATAGTCATACCTGGGAAAACAGGGACATGTCAGAGCAAATGCAGGAAAAAGATAGTGAGCTTTGGGAAAACAGGGAAAGGAGCAATTCTTTCTGAGAAAAGCCAAAAATAGTAAAACAAAAATATGTAATCCCAAAACAGTCTCTTGGGTTCACTTAAAGATGAGTGGGGCAGTCAGGGTTGAAGTTGTGTCCTCAGACTGCCTTGAAGCTCCTGAGGAGCTGCCAAAGGTGAGTACTGGTTTTCTAGTAAATTAACCAGATTTTGCTCTCCTAACTATATTCACAATTACAATTATGATGTACTAAGGATTTAGAACGTGTCACGCATTGTGCTAAGTGTTTTATCTTTCCTACATCATTGAGGTGTACATACTAAGGTGTCAAGATGTTTCATCTATCATTAGTCTATCCATCCACCCATCCATCAGTGTATCCATCCACTCATCCATCCACACCAGTCTATCCATCCACCCACCAATCAGTGTATCCATCCATCCATCCATCAGTCTATCCATCCATCCACCCACCCATCTATCCACTCAACCGTTATCCATCCATCCAGGAAATAATCAGATGCCCACATTCCTGCTCTTACTGCATTGGTGGAAGCCCTCACACAAAGAAATAGCCCAGCACAATGTGACAACATAACATGAGCAGATTTTTCCAAGAAACTTCCGAAGGGCCTTCAGTTCCGGTTCCGGTTCCAGCCCCACCTCCCACCTTGTGAGTTAGAAATTAAAATGCATTCATTAATCCCATCTTAAAGTCCCAAACAGCCCTCTGCTTCAAGTGGTAATAAATATTTCATGCCCAATTGTGCTGAGTTCCTCGCTGTGTTTATTAAATGGTGTTTCTCATAATTCCAGTTATTCATTTTAATAGGTCAGGCCTTGGCTGTGATTTAAACAGACCGCTGAGGAAACAGCCGTGGTTAAACATTGTAACAATATGGATTATTAATTTAATTGGCCGGCTATTACTTGTTTGGACTCAGAGCTAACACATTTAGTTCAGTCTCTGGTGGCCTGTAAACCGCAAAGGTCGTGACTTTAACATTCAGAAGAATGGGAAAGAGGAAGGAGGTTGAGATTAGGAGAAAAACTTACAAAACAGTGTGGGGAGGACAGTGTGGGGAAGCGGCGGGCTTGCTGCAGGCAGAGCAGGGCAGCGGGGATTCATCTGTCGGCTTCTCATTAGTGGTTGCTGTCTTCTTCAGCAACCACTGCCTGGGCTGGCGATGGTCAGGAGCGTCTTGCTCAGACTCTGAAAGAGCCAGATGCTTAACAATGGTGGAGGGAGCACTGCAAACCAAATAGGGCTTCACATCTCTTGTGGATGCTGGAGACACTGGGAAGGCTTGTGTGCCATGAAAAAAGCAATTGAGAAGGCCGGGGGGCTGGGGAGGGGACCAGGATGGTCCATTCCTCAACCTCCTCCAGCTTCCCAAATATCAGAGCTACGAGCTCCTGACCTCCTCCTATAGGATAAATCCTGTGCGCTTTCTTGATACCACCTGTGTCTGCAGCAGCCCTGAGATTTAGATGAGATCCCCGTGGACCTGTACTCTTAGACCAATGGAGGGCCAAATTTTCCCTGAGGGTCTGCACATTTCCCAGGTGAGCCTTACCTCTCTGGCCCAGGTTCTCACTCCAGCTGAATCTGTTTCATTGATCAATGAATTTACGATCATTCTGGATTGACCCAAACAGAAGATACTGCCCCTTGCCTGATTTCCACCACAAACCACTCAAGGCTTGTATGAGAGTTGGGGAGACTGGGCTGAAGATTTTGTCGGCAGCAGCTGGGGTTCACATTTCCACAGGTCAAACAGGGCAAGGACTTTCGTGTTCATGAAAGGCCTCCCCCATGCTTCCTGTGATGAGATGGTTCTGTGGGCTGCCCTACATGTGGAATTTTCTGATTCTGTGCTGTCTGATTTTTGTCTCTAACTCTCATCTCCTCCCGCTAGAAGAGTGGTTATTAGTTGGGGGCCCATGAACTTCCAAGGCATTCTGTGGGTCTGTGAGTTGGGATGGGAGGAAATGGCATCTCTTTGATAGCCTCCAACTGAATTTTAGTATTTCCTTCTCTTGTGCATGCAGGAGACAAGCCTATAGATATTATAGTACCTGTCACAGTATAGTACTTTGTCACTGAGAAGTCCAGATATTTGTATATTGTATTATAGCTATTTAAATGTCATTTATGCTCTCCTTTGACATGAAGCCCATTATTTGCTTCTAGATTTCAGAACATCACGGTGTTTCTCTGTGTAGATCCTTATATGACAAAACTTGTCAGGGCTTAAGTAACCCTGGGCTTGGTAGTTCAGCCACCAAATGGTGAAGTTGTGTGTTTCCACAACTAGGGGTTTAACTCCATAAACTTTAGAGGCTTTGTGTGAGCCTTACAAAGTCAGCTGTGAAATTTTCAAATACACTTGCAACCCTTTAGCTTTGTGAATCAGGATTTTCAACCCTTAGAACCATCAAACTGAAAAACAAAATCAAGTGTCCAGCAGGACATGTGCATTATCCTTTTCATACAAACATGTCACACTGGCCAGAATCAAACCAAGAAACAGCAGTCTTCATGTGCCTGTGTCTTTACAAAATAAAATTCAAGATGAAGTTGCCTGTTTTCAGTGCACTGCCTTGTTATTTAAATGTATTTATAAAGTACATGTATTTATAAGTATTTACATGTGTTTATAAAAGTATTTGTGAAGTATAAAATGGACATGAACTTGAGCAAACTCCAGGAGACAGTGAAGGACAGGGGAGCCTGGTGTCCTGCAGTCCGCGGGGTCGCGAAGAGTTGGACACGACTCAGCGACTGAACAACGACAACAACATAAAGCAGCCCAAGAGTTACTCCACCACAGTTTAAAAAAATTTGGTAACATTTTAATATACATTTGGCTTCCTTTTCATCCTATATATTTCATTTTATGCATTGTAAATATAAATCCAAGAAGAGGTTTCTAGCTTTCCCTAAGTGGCCAAAGGTATAGAAATTGCAAAAGTTTCTCTCACTGTCATGAAGAGCGATTCGGCTTCACTCAGCCCACCTTGACATCACCAAAGTCTGAACCTTTCTCTGGGTAGGAGCCGGTCTGTGGTTGTGTTGGCACCCTCCTTCACATGCCCGTCTGTTCCCCGAATCCTCACCATTCTCAGTCCCCACGTGCTGCTGAAGAAAGCAGAGAAATTGGGAAACTTGGCTTCTCGTATTCAGAAGTGTCAGGCACCAGTTGTGTAGTAAAAGCAAGAAATCATCATGTTCACCAGAATGTGACCAAGATCTAGAAGAGCAGACCTCAAATTTGAAAGCAGTGGTTTGTGGACAAGTAGAATTGTGTCAGCTTCCTAGTTCCCCTCCTGCCTCAAGAGTCGATGGCTTTTATAGTTCCTACATTCATAGTGGGGAGTAAACCTCTGAAGTGTATTGTCCCAAGAGAAGGCTCAGGCTGGAATGTCAGCACAGGAGGGAGGGTTTATTTCCCATCTATGAGGTGTGTGGCCAGTGCCTACCACACAGATGCACCCAATACAATGTTTGTTGAACTAGTGAACCAACAAATGAATGAAGGGAGGATTTATATAAATTACTAAGGGAAGTCAGGGGTAAATCTCTAAGTAGCACTATTCCAAAGAATCCAGGGAGCCAGTCTCATTTCTCAATTTATGTGTGTGTGCATGCACACGTGCGTGTGTTACAATAAACACAAATATCCTGGAGAGGAAACATCATCAGAGGTGTGATGTGCATCATTTCTTTTAATCCTAACCGAAACTCTCCAAAGTTCCATGATGCGCTGGCATTTACACTATCTATCTGCCTGCCCAACAGGAGGCTGCTGGGTGCCCTCGCCCCTGCCCCCTCCCTAATGTCCACACACCCAGTTCAGCTGAAGGGGAGGAAGGGGGCATTTGGGTTCAGGACAGAGACCACCCACCAGCGTATTGACTCTTCCTGGGTGGAGGTGGGAGGTGGGGAGAGAGAGACCTCCCATCGCAGCAGAGATTGAACCTGTGGGAAGGGCAGGCAAAATGAAAACGGAGCTTCTATGCATTGGGCTTTCTAGGTGGCTCAGTGGTAAAGAATCTGCCTGCCAATGCAGGAGACAGGGGTTTGATCCCTGGGTCAGGAAGATCCCCTGGAGGAGGATGGCTACCCACTCAAGTATTCTTGCCCAGAGAATCCCACGGACAGAGGAGCCTGGTGCACATCACATGCATCTTACACAGACAAACAAGGTGCAGAGTGGCTTGTCCGTGGGCATAGACTCCAAAGCACACTGTATAAAGTTGTGTGAAACATTTTCAGACTCCCCTGAAAATGATGAGGGCCTGCTTTCTTCTCTCTGAGACCCCTACCCCCATCTGGATTAAGGCTCAATGAGACTAGCAGTCTGTGGGAATGCTAAACTTGGTAGCTATTTTTCTGGGACTAAAGGGGAGCACATTTGCCCCTAAGAATCCTTCTAGAATGAAGCTGGAGACAGTGTTTATGGAGGGCAAACCAGTCCCAAATTCATACAGATGCTTCTTCACAATTTAGTTCCAAATTTCTGCAACAGTGTGCATAGGCCTATGCCCACAGAGTCACGGTGAGGATGCCCACAGGCTGAGCCAAGTGTTGCCTATTTCCTCCAACGTACCAGGCAGAAAGAGGGACCCCAACATGCACAAGCAACGCCTTTGCCCTGCACAGGGAGAGCTCAGAACCCAGGACCCAGGCAGTCTCAGCCCCAGTTCGGTCTACACGTCTTTGAATGGATGCGCCGCCCTCTTGTGTGGCCTTGTCACCTGGTGTCTCTAGGAGAGAGACCCCCACTTCCTGTGGCCTAGACTATCGGCCCGGCCATGCCAGTTCCCCAGTCGCAGGCTTCAGGAAGACTGAGTTTGGACATCTCCAGGTGTTTATTTGGTTTTTCCTATTTCTTGGTTTTTAATTGGTTTCAGATGTGAGTACCCAATAGAGGCCCTGAATAAATAAAACAGATCATAAAATATGGCCAAGCAAAATGGGCGTGAGTAATCCCAGAGTGCATGGAAATGCACTTCCAGAAAGGCTCATAAATAATGAGGTGGAAACAGTAGTCTATTTTCCCTTTAATGGAAAGCCAATTAGGAACCCTCTCTGGACTGGAGGGAAGGAGCCAGCTTCCTTTGTTCTGTAATGAGGAGATGGCGGTGGGTGGGTGAGGGGAAGCCAGTCAGCTTGCCAGAACAGGACAGAGAAAATCCTGTGGCCACTGGGTCTGTGGGCAGGGACAGTGGAGGAAGTTCAAGGCCTGGTCTTCTCATCCCATCTTAAGCTTCTCCAACTCACTTCCGGAGGCTGCAAGAAGATCTCGAAGCCCAAGTGGACTTAAAGAACTGGCAGAACCGTTTGGAGGCCCACCGCATGAAGGCTCTCTGTGATCTCACAGAATCCTGTTGTTTCTGATGCATTATTGGCTCCTGCTCCTCCCCCAAGGAAGCCTGGAGGAAGCATCCTGCCTGGTATGTATCCTGCCAGTATGGTTGCTGAACGTGCCAGCATGGAGGGGCAGGAGGCAGGAGGGCATGCTGTCTCAAGATCCCAGTAGATCCCCAAAGAATCATTTCTTTCCCATCTCTTCCTCATCACTTGTTCTCCCTTTCCTGCTGCTGTGTCCTCACACCATACGCTTGTCTTTTCCCAGCTGCTAATGCCCACACGAAGCTCCTGTGCAGAATATTGTAGATAATGTCGTTCCACTCAGACAGAGGTAGTATGGTGTCCGCCACCCTACAAAGCAGGGGATTGAGAATCTGAGAGGAACTGTGACTCTCCCAAACCACTGAGTCGCCGAACAGTAGCAACAGGAAATCAGGTCTATTCATTGTCTGTGGTCTGCAGGTGTTGCTGCTCACCCAGGGACTGTGAACAGGGATCCCAGTGGGCCTCCTCCCAGAACCACAAGAGATACTGTATAACCCAGCAGTGAAGAGCACAAGCTTTGCGGTCAGATAGACCTGGGTGAGGGGCTTCCCCAGTGGCTCAGTGGCTAAGGACGCACCTGCAATGCAGGAGATGCGTGTTCGATCCCTGGGTTGGGAAGATCCCCTCGAGGAGGTCATGGCAACTCACTCTAGTATTCTTGCATGGAGAATTCCAAGGACAGAGGAGCCTGGTGGGCTACAGTCCACGTGGTTGCAAAGAGTCAGACATGACCGAGTGACTAACACTTCCACTTCTACTCAGTGAGAATGGTAGTCTGGAGACCAGCTCCGTGGACTCCAGGGACCCAGGGAGCCAGCCAGGCATGTCCAGCCACATTCAGCCATAGGTTCACATGGCCCAGGGCATTGGAGGATGCTTGCCAAGTCTTCTTCAAGGACTGGAAGATTGTCTGTGCTCAGGATACAGGAGGCCTCTCAAGGCCGAGTCTACTCATGCACATGCTTCTAAAACAGACTTGGTTGCAGTTTTATGGAGAGAGGGGTCCACTGAACACAGCTGCTCCGCTGTGGAGGAGCCTGGGCCAGGGCTTTCGGCAAACGGCCAGAGCTGGAGAATCTGATGCCTTCATTCCTTAGGATGATGTCTCTTGAAATTTTCCTTCTCCCCCATTGAAATGGGTAAACCACTGCTCACCCTTTGGGTGAGATTCCAAGGGGTTCCTTGAAGAGCTGAGAGGTCCTAAAGAGAAACATGAGTTCTCAGGAGACCTGACCATTGATGCTTGCCACTGGCCAGCTGTGGAATGGGGGCAGGGTCCGTCACCTTTTGCAGGTCACTTGTTGAGCAGAGCAGGGAAGGAGGGATGAAATACTTGTGAAACACTCGGAACAGGTTAAGCACATCATCATCCTTCGCTCCGAGACGTGTGCTGGCAACTCCATGGAAGAGATGTAGAATCTGGGACTCCAAAAGGTTAGGTAACTTACCCAGGATCGGGCTCCACATCAAAGGTTGCAGTAACAGAAACTCATTTTTAAAACTCCAGGGAAAATCTGAGTCTGTGGGCCTTGTAAGAACAAGCATGCAGTCTGCTTTGGGACTTAAGAGATGAGCTCACTGGGGATTGTGGGCAAGATGAATGAGCTCCAACTTGTCACCCCACTTGAAATGGGCCCACTTGAAAGCGAGAGAATCGTGGGTTTGGCTGGGTCACTTGACTACCTTGGGCAGGGTGGATGTGGCATTTGAAAGTCAGTCCCATCCAAACTGCATGCATTGGGAGATGGGTAATCTCCAGAGAAAAGCTGGAGTGACCTTACCAGCAGCATGGGGAGGGATATTGTGCAGGGGAGCCGGTGGGCACAAACAATGTCCATTGGTCACGGCAGGTGAGTGGCAGAGCCGGATTCAAACCAGGTCAGTGACTCAAAGCCCCCGAGGGCCTCCATTCATGAGCACTAGCTGGCCCTCCTCCTCCAGCAGCCCTCACTTCTGTGTCCAGATTTTCGGCTTCCTCTTTAGTGGGCCCCGTGATGCTGGCACTGCTTGGGAAGGGTTCATGCCCTGCTGGAGAGGAAATCTCTGAAGAGGGCAGTGGAAGAGGAAGTGAAAGAGATACAGTGATAATTTAGGAGTAAGAGAGTGCCATGGAGAAGTGGGAAGGGCCTGTGGCTTTCTCAACGTGGGAAAATGACAAGTCACTAGGAAGTTTTGTGGGGGAAGGGGAACAGACCAGGAGCAAATGGGAGGAAGAATCCGAGTGGTAGGAACTGTTGGAAGCATCTTAAATGAAAAGGAAGCCAAGGTATACTTGATCTGCTATTTCAAAGTATTTGTAGTGTCTTATAAAACATTTAATCCATGAGAGGGTTAAACTAGAAATTGTGGGTTTAAAGAAATGTAGGAAGGGATAGTATATAATTAAAAACTTGTATCTGGGAAATTTGAATTTAGTTCAGAGCTTCCTGGCAGCTAAGGCCAAAAGGGAAACATGATGGGTTATATAATTTTCATTGTCTCATAAAAGGAAGTGAATCTGCAAGTCAGAAAACACAACATCTCTCCTAAGTTATAAAAAGATACCAACCTGGTGAGGCATTACATACCCAAGGGAAAGACTTTTCTCTGTTGTTTCACTGAGCATGGGAAACATTATTTTAAGGCCATTATTATGTGAATTGTTATGGAAAAGAAAGAATATTCCTATCAAGTGTCTCTCTTGGGGCCGGAAAGTTTCCCAAACATGATCAAGTTCAACTGCCTCTCTCTGCCTGCAGTAGAGCATCACTCCCACAATAGCCCTGCAGGCAGTCCTGGCCTTGCTGGCCCCCAGAAGCTACCCACATACTGCTCCATCCCAGAGGGAGCTGGCCCCTGCATCTCTCAGGCTTCCTGCTGGGTGAGGCCATTGGGAGGAACTGGGGGGAGAAGGAAGGACAGAGGAAAGGACTGTAAAGGATCCCTGCCTGCCCCATTCTGCCCCGGACAGACCTGCTGGCATCTTGCCTCCTCCACAGCTCCACTTCTTCTGGACCGATTCTTGTGACAACTTCGCTGGGAGCTCTGGCTCACTCTGGTACATCACACAGCCAACCCCCTGTCTTTCGGGCCAAGGGTAGCGGTGGCCTCCTACACTTTTCATCACTAGGTTGACTCAATGCCCCCTGTTTGACTTCTCAGCTTTTCCATCTCTGACAAAGGCAATTCTTCCATTCAGGCCCCTCTATTTCACTGCTTAGGTGGTTGCTATTTCCTGGGTAGACTCTGCCTGGCACACTCACTAATCAGTTTTCCAGCCTCAACCCAAACATCCCCGGTCAAGGTGGCCTATGTCACCTTGAGGGCAGGGAACACATGAGCAGGAGTTTAGCATGCAAATAGGACCTGGATTCAAGAAGGGAAAAGAAGAGCTTTCTGGGTAGGGGGAAAATGACAAATAGTCGTCATTTGTCGTGGATATGGCAAAGTCAGAGAACCACGACTTTGGCTGGAACACAGGCTACATTTATTCAATAGACACGTTGTCAGACATACCCCAGCCTAGGATCATGGGGAACCTAGAAAAGGAGCATATGAAGCCCAGGCCCTCAAGGAGCATCTTGAAATCACTTTGCCCAATCCTCTGAGGGTTTGGGGATTGATCCATAGCTTCTCCCAGGTGCCACTCCAGTCCCAATCCTTAACACAGAGTGGATTCCTTGTTCTGCTGTAGCTTGTTTGCAAATGGAGTCATTCACCTTAAGGCCATCCTTCTATATGAAAGTGAGAGTGCAATATGCATGCACTGTGTTGGAAGCTTTGAAATCTCCTGGGGCTGTGAGGTGGACCAGCTTGACTCACTAGAATGGAAGAAACTTCTCGGGAAAGGTGGAGATTCAGTTGATCCTATTGGTATCTCTCTGGAAAGTTGGAGAAAGGGGAAGATCCAGATTCTAGAGGCCCTATAGAAACCAAGACTGTCTTTTGGGTATGCCAGTTGTGCAGTCTCAAAGGGCCCCAGGCTCAGAAATGTCCTGGGCTGAGTTTAATGCTCCGTTGCTGCCAACTTGAAATTCTTAATCATTTTCAACAAAGGGCTCAAGTTTTTATTTCGTACTTGGCTGCGCAAATTATGCAGTTGGTTCTACATGAAATGTATCTTTGCACGTCCCTTGTTATCAAAATAGCACAAAATGAAAGAAATGAAATTATGTACCAAGACTTGCAAGGTGTATTGAAGAAACTTAACATCCGCTAACGTCATAGAATGTCTACCTCTGTTTGGGGCATGGGGACACTGTGATTTCCAGAATAGTCTTCCAGCCATGAGCAGGAGTGTCAGGTGGACCCATCTTTGTTTCCCTTCACATCTAGAATGTCTACCTCTGTTTGGGGCATGGGGACACTGTGATTTCCAGAACAGTCTTCCAGCCATGAGCAGGAGTGTCAGGTGGACCCATCTTTGTTTCCCTTCACATCGTAGCTTTGGTTTAACCAGAATAGGTCCACTTTGTTCTGAATTACGAATTGAGCTTCAGGCTGTTTTCTTTTTTTTTCAAGGGTCCCATGACTCACACAGTTTGCAAACCACTTGTTAGACAAACCACATCACACCAGGCTTTTTGTTGCATGGAATTGTCTTATTTCAGAGGGCCCCAGGTGACCCACTGACCTGAGGTGTCTCCAAAACCAGGTAATAATAGGCCGGGCTCTAATCTAAGGAGACTCTGCTGTATTTGCAGAGAGCTTTGAAATGTTCTGGGAAAAAAAGCTGATCAGATGTGCAAGGTATTATATTCATGGACAGAAAAACCCTCCCAACTCTTTATAAAATGGATTAAGCCAGTTTCTAAGGACTGCAGGTTTGTGTGATCTTAATCCGGCTCCTTACTTCTGATCCTCCACCTTCCTCCTTTGTCTCCAGGATGAGCACCTTCCTGGGCGAGAGCCCAGACACCTTCCGGCAGCCCTCCTCTCTCCCCAGCTCCCCCCAGGGAAGAGCTGAGGGATGCCCTTGCACCCACCCTATCGGGGTTTCCTTTTTCTGTGGGCACATTTCGCATTCACAGACTCTGATCCGACAGAGGGAAATCTGAACAAAATATGGTAATTACACCATTGTGCATTCAGCTACTCAGACAGCAGCAGCAGATGGGAGAATTTGTGGATCATAACCCCATGCAATATTTGACAGAATATCAGTCAAATATAGTTCATTCAGCATCGTGTTTCTGTAGTCTTTCTCCAGACAGAATGTGGAGGGGGGCCCTGAGCCAGCACTGCCACCACTTGGAGTTTCATCAGTCACTGATGAGCACTTTCAGCCTTCTGTTTTCTATTTGTTCTCCCTTGGTTTCTTCTATGTACAGAAACTTGATGAAAACTACAACCTTTTGATGGGTTGGTGGCACTAGCAATTGTAATGTATAAGGTTTTTTCATGCCAGGGCCCCAGTGGGTGTTATCTTCAAAGGGGATGATGAACCAGCAGCTTCCTTCCACCCACCATTAAATCTACATATCTGTTGGAAATAGAATGTGGAACTGGCTTGGTTTCTCTGTCTTTAAGCTAGGTAGACTTGCCCACAAATCACAGGCTGCCAACCATTAAAGATGATCCCCTACCCTTTGCTGTGACAAATAAACTCTTGTTAATCCTTCAAAATCCATATCTCATTGGTCACCTCCTCCTGGGAGCCCTCCTACACACCCCTAGAAATCGTCATTCTCTGGGCTCTGTATATACTTCTCTTTTTGCACTAATCACATAGCATCATAATCACATTTTGCTTCTCTGATTTCCCTTCCTAGCTCTGATCACCAAGCCTTAATAAATGCTGACTAAATTGAATAATTAAATTGCTTATTGAATAAAGGAATAGTCTGGGTGACCTTATTCACAATAAATGTGATTTCCTGTAACTGCCGTGAATTACTTCTCCAACTTGTGGTACCAAACATGGTCACATCTCTTGTTTCTCAGTCAGTTCTCGTGACATTCCCTACATGCTCAAAGTCTCCCTTGAGGTCTCCTCTTTCTCCAGAGTCTGATAATGATCATTTGCAAAAACTCCCTCTACCTTCACTTTGACTTTTCCAGGGTCCCGGTGACTTTTCCTCTCCTCCCTGCCCATGAGCTTACCTGGGACCCTCCAGCTACATAAGAGGGATCCAAGAAACTGTGGCTTTCAAGAGGGAAGAGGTCAGGGTCTAGGCTTTTTCTTTTCAAGAGGATTTTTGGTTCTTCTGCAAATTTGCCTACTTCCCCCACCCCCAGAAATCAGCCCTGCATACCAAGAGGTGTGGTATGGGGAATAGCAGATTTTGGGGGCCATGCAATATCTGTTTTCCTCCCCGTGGGGCAGTGCTGCCTGCTTGACTTACATACATGTCTCAAGAGATTCATCCACGAATAGTCATGCCTCAAGATGGCTGATTGTGCCCATCTGTAATCATACTAGTGGCTGGTGACATTTTTAACTTCCTCCACATCATTCTTCCAAAACAAGTGAGTTTGATTTCTGCCCTTAAACAGTTGCCACTTTCATGTGGGAGAGATTGGATAAAATGGAAGCATCAATCCTTTATGCTTTCCCATGCCTCACCCACACTTTGCAAAGTTGAGGTCTTCTGTTCCTCAGAGCATAAAGGGTATGAAAAGATCCTTTGGCTCATACAGTTCAGAGATGAGTGGCCCTGTCATCGTGGCAGCTGTGCCATCAGAGCATCTCCTGTAACTGACAGCATGAGGTGGAACTCTGTGTCTGGGATTACCCCAGAGTCATCCTTGCCCAACCCTTAGTGGCTCCACCACCAAAGTCTCCTCACCAAAGGCACTCATTGTCTGGGGCTCACAGACGGCTAATTAATTAATTATACATGGCCACATAAAGAACTGGCTGGGTGGGTGTTCCCAGTACCATAACCTGTTACAGCACTACTGGCAGCTGAGAGGTGAAGGATCAGGAGAGCTAGGCCAAAAAGTCAGAAATAGCCAGTTGAAAGAGAAAGACAAGTCCTCCACCTTGTAATGGGAGCTGGGTTTGGAAATATTTCAATGATCTATTGCTACGTAAAAAACTTCTAAAACTTAGTTGCCTAGAGCAACAACAGTTTATATTTTTCTTCTGACTCAGCGATTTGGACTGGGCTCATCTGGGTGGTTCTTCTGCCCTACTTTGTATCTGCTGTAACATCATAATGGTTTCTTTATTCATTGGACCTCAGCTGGGAGACACGTCTCTTCAGCAACTAAGCACAGCATTTGGCACCCAGGAAATTCCAGGGAAATACTCAATGGTAGAATGAATCAATTAGTACACATAAAAGCCTGGGGTTTATAAGAGAGAATATCTAAGTTATCTCATTTGGAGTTGTGGGTCCCTGGCCAGGAGAGTGGTGGGTATTGGACTTGGTGAGCAAGATTCCAGGAGAATTAGGAGAGAGAGGACACTGAAGACATTGAGAGAGAACCTGGGACCTAGACCTGTTTCCTGGCAGCATTGAGGAGCTGCTTGCAGGATGCCACCTCTGGGGTTTACTCAGACTATTAGGACAGAAACAGGTGGAGTGTCCAGTGGCTCTTGTCATCACAGGCACCGGAGGGAGAACCTCTTTGCTCCTGCTTCCTGATTGGAAACAGGAATTTGATTCCCATTCTTGCTTGAGTTTATGGCTTTGCTTATTGAATTTTTGAAGGAGTGGAAGAAAGAGAATGAGAAATTTAGAGATTAAAGGTGTTTTAAGACAAAACCTGGGAAATCTGTTCTGTTGAGCAGCCCAAGGGCTCTTGGAAGAAAGCAAAGGGGATTCAAGGGAACTCGCTGGAGTTCCAAGGGAGATAGACAGTGCTCCAGCTACTAAAGGGGGATCCACACAATAGTCAAGAACCTACTCCAAAGGGAGTAGAGACCCCTCAGCTACAGGAAACAGTAAATCAGAAGAAGCAAAGTAGATCTGAAGGAAATAAGTTGCTGCCATCCATTTTTTCAATTCTGTGCATCCTGGTGACAGCAGCCACCATCCTCTGCAATGGGAAAGGCCTACGTTTCTGACTTTCGTTATTACAAATTACTACAAACTTAATGGCTTTGTGCAACACAGATATATTTTCTTATAGTTTTGGAGGTCAGAAGTCTGGAATTAAAGCATTGGCTGTGTTCCCTCTGGAGGTTTCAGCGGAGAATCTGTTTCCTTGCATTGTTTAGCTTCTAGAGCCTGCTAGCATTTCTTGTCAAACGGCCCCTTCCTTGCATCACTCCAACCTCTTGCTTCAATCATCACATCTCCTACTACTGACCCTGATCCTCCTGCCTCCCTCTTATAAGGACCCTTGTGATGACAATGAGTCCACCCAAGTCAACCAAGATAAACTTTCCATTTCAAGATCTTTCACTTACTCATACCTGCAGAATCTCTTTTGTCATAAAAGGTTATGTATTCACAGGTTTTGGGGATTTGGATGTAGACATTATTGGAAGGCCATAATTCTGTCCACTCCAAAAATGTAAAAGTGGGGTGACTACTCCAGTCTAGAAAAAGCCAAGAAAGCCACTAGAGAAGGTTGTGAGACACCCAGGACCTGTAAAGACTGGGGGTGGGGCTCTAAGATGTAGGCTTAACACTGGTTGGGGACTTAGAACAAGTACCTTTATCATCATCATCTACACATTTCCATGTTCCACTGTGACATGAGGAAACCAACACTATATTCAAGACCCTGTTATCTAATAGACTCTACTCTTTCTGGTCTGCTAGAATAAGAGTGGGCCATCCCAGAGAAATCAGTGTTACCACGAGACCTTGGACAATCACTGCCTCTCTCTAGGGGCTCAGCCTGTCATATGAAAGTGTAGGACTACACTGCAAAGTTTTGTTACCTCTTGCTAAACACAAAACTCTAACTTTCCTGAAAGTTTATATTATGCAAAACCAGGGATTTGTTTTTCAAATATAAAATGATAAGGCAAACGGTTTTGCAAATTATACCTCTCAGAGAGCTCAGTAAGATATGTCAGCTGGTAAGAACCAAAGGATATCTAGGGTCTCATTTCAAATTAGATTTTCTGGAACTGCATTGTTCAAAATGGTAGCCACCAGCCAACGTGGCTATTTAAATTTAAGTGAAATATTTAGTTCTCAGTGACACTAGCCACATTTCAAGCTCAATTGCCATACAGTATTACACAGCATGGATTAGTTCTACTTAACATCATCATGGGAAGTTCTTTTGGAGAGTTTTGTTCTAGTATCAATGCTATGTACTTGTGCCCACTCTCCCTTCCTTCCTGCTTGTGTGTATATACAGTCCTTCCCCACTCCCCAGACCAATAAGGTATCTGTTTAAAAGTTACTATAACTCTTCCAAGGAATTGAATCTTAACAGGAGACTCAATTGAACAGGAAAGCTCTGACAATAGGATTCAGTCCTCAGTACTTGGGGAAAGACCGCCTCCCCCCCACCCCCCTCATCCCAAAGGAAATGGAAAACAAGATGAAAGATTATTTGCTTATGTGAGGGGTAAGTAAGCTCTCTTGCCTGTGAGGTAAATTCCCATCACACTAGACTCTGCCTGGGGCCCTCTTCTCTTGCCCAGAGAAAGGACACCAGGATCCCCACTCCTGTGCTCTGGGGAACAGCTCCACCCTGGGTGAACCTGAGGGAAATAGGTCTGACTTCCCTCGCCCTTGAAAACTGAGGCACCCCCTCATGGTCCCTCGCCCCTGCACGTTCTCAGTGTCCTGAGGACAGCTCTGTCTCCAGAAGTGTCTCAGAAAGGTGAGGTCATTCCGTGTCCTGTGTGGCGGTCATTGTGCCTTCTGGGTTGAGGGGTGCTGAAGCACGTCTTAATTCTGACAGCCATTTCCTAGAGCCGGGCATTGGTGATGTTCAGGCAGGCTCTCTTCCTCAGTGGGGGAATTTGGGACCCAGAGAACAGGTGAGGCAGGCGGCTTTTGCTGACCGGAAGCGCTGCACTCTCCTGCTCCCTTTGCCGACGAGGACCAGCCAATGGGTGAAAGCCCCATCGCTCAGGCTCCAACCAATCAGCAGACGGGGTGTGCACATGCTCTATCCTGGCTTGGTTGGGCCTTCTGTGTGTTGAGCCAGGACGGGAGGGTTTCAGTGGAGGGTCTCACGTTAGGCTGGTCTTGACCTCACTAGTGCATGGACTTCCATGTGGCAGGGGCCTCTGCTCCAGTGGGTGCGATTCCAGTCACTTCCTCCTCAAGCCGCACCCCATGGCTCAAGAGGAACCCTGGAGCAAGGGCAGAATGGTGGGCTCTCTGCTCCGCATTCCTCAAACACACCTTTGCCAGCGCTCCCTTCGAATCTGCCCTTTCCCTCCAGCAGGGAATAATGAAAATATTTCCTGAATGGACATATTTTATGGCTGACTCAGACTCTTCTAGAGCTAGTATTAATGGGAACTAAGTGAAACTGCAGCCGGAAGAGGAACAAAAGTGTTCTTATTCCCCAAAATGGAACTCCAAAGTACATTTTGAGCAGAAAAACCTATTTGAATGGTTCCTCCTGCCTTAAAAAAAACCACGATGATAAAAATCATACAGTCATTGCGGTATCATTAAAAACAACAACAACTCAAAGCAGCATGTTCTCATGTTTTGTAATTTTGCAGTTCTCAGTGAGGTGGGGAAAAGTGAGAGGACCTCTTGACTCTAGGATGTCAAGTTTTAACTTTTCTATGGTTCATTGTGTTTTTTAATGATAAAAAGAATTACACTAGATTTTTGGAAAATGGGGGAAATGACATGTTGATTTTATTTGCCTCTTTACCTGACCTCACAGCATCTCATAATGACAAGACCCAGCGTTCAAGTTTGGTTCTCAAGTTCAACTCATGTTTGGACGATAAGATGGAGACTTGGCAATTCATATCTTTGGAGGAGAGGGGATGGAGAAAGAGAGCAGGAAGGGAGAAGGAGAGAAAAGAGGTTGGTGTTTGCAGAGGTGGACAAGCCAAGCAGCACTAGGGAATGTTACATCTGGAAGTGTGTGGCTTGTCCAGAGGATCTCAAGCCTTTATTTTATTTTAAGCAGTAGAATGAGCCCCTTACTTTTTCCTCCAAGTGACATCTTAGTCCAAAGTACAGTATCTAAAATAGATAAAAGTGCTGCCTCCCAGAGCCCCATGCCTCGGCACTTCTCCAGCCCTCCTCTTCCTGTTAAATACCCTACACTCCTCAATCCACCATCAGCAAACCACACATCTAACCCAGCTCCTCAATTTGCCCATGAGGGAACCGAGATACAGAGAGAGGAAGTAATTCACTGGAGAAGAGTTGGAAGGTTTCTCCAAGATCATGTGATAAAGGCCTAGCAGAGACAGACCTAGAAACTTGAAAATGAAGGGGGTAGTGAAGGCGGTGATGAAAGAACTGACCATGAGATGACCTTGAGGAGTGTGATAGTGTGGATGGTGCAGAGCTTGATTCCAGAGGCTGGAGACCCCACGGGTTCTCCATGTACCTTTCCTGCTCCTTATCAATTCCATTATCCCTCTTGAGCTCAAAGCTTATGGGGGAATGAGTTCACATGTGATGGTTACAACTTACACATTTGACTTAAGGAAAAAGGTCAGTCACCTTAGGAAGCCTTCCAATCATTAGTTTAGACCAAATTTTTTGCATCTAATCCCCCACGCTCATTCTATGCCCATCTCAGGCATTGCTAATCCAGTGTAGCACCTTTTCCTGGTGACCCTACATACAACCTCAAAGTTGTTTTCAACTCATCACTCCAGGCAGTCATCACCAGTCAATCAATGGCCCTTAGGATGAGTTCTCTTTGCTCTTCCTGGTTTGTGGCTGTGAAACCAAACTCATTTTCTTTTGTTGCCTGACATTGTGGCCACGTTCTTTGACACCCTAGACCTCAGAGGAGAAGCCTGTAACTACATTTCCCAGAATCCCTTTCTTTGTAAGCGCTGGCTAGAGTCTTCCAATGAGAGACACGCCTGCAAGAACTGGGAGGTGGAGGAGAAGGAAGATGCCATTCTCTGGCAGAAGCTGCAGCTAGATGCCTGAGAAAAATTCAGACTCTTGAGAATTGTATGCTCTGTGTGATTCAGGCTTTTGGGGGTGGAGGTGGTGGCCACTGCTGAGATTCCTGGGTCCTTTGCAGCTTCTAGGTGAGCTGCTGCTGCTGCTGCTGCTGCGAAGTCGCTTCAGTCATGTCCGACTCTGTGCGACCCCATAGACGGCAGCCCACCAGGCTCCCCTGTCCCTGGGATTCTCCAGGCAAGAACACTGGAGTGGGTTGCCATTTCCTTCTCCAATGCATGAAAGTGAAAAGTGAAAGTGAAGTCGCTCAGTCGTGTCCAACTCTTAGCGACCCCACGGACTGTAGCCTACCAGGCTCCTCCATCCATGGGATTTTCCAGGCAAGAGTACTGGAGTGGCTTGCCATTGCCTTCTCCGCTAGGTGAGCTACTTTAGGTAGATCATCTGCCTCTGTCAGCTACTGGTCTGACCTTTCCTCTCTCAGCCCTTCCAGCAAGTCTCCAGTCCCCTGAATTAGAACTCTTCCAACTTATGATACCTAGAGTGGCTCCTGTTTTCCTATCCAACTGCTTCCCTCCCTCCACCCCCCCACCCTCCCCCCACCCCCGCAGCTACAATAACATTAACACCTTGAAGGCAGGGAACAAAACTTGGCATCCTGGACCCGCCTTACCTTGCTAAACATGAAAAATTTGATTCTTGTTGAGTTTAGCCTTCCTGGTGTCTATGCTATTTCTGTGGGCTACTTACACAGAATGCGGGAGGCAATGGAATGGTGAGTTCCAAAGAATCAGAATAATGGCATCACAGAATTTGGAGCCAGAAGACCTGTGTACAGGAACAAATGGATTTTTTTTTTTCCCCATGATAGTGATGGGAAAAACTGAGGCCCAGAGAGAGGTTACATCCTGTTCATCCCAGAGCTGGGGCTGGAAGCCAAGCCTGCTCACCTGGACCGGTTTTATTCCTTGGCCCCCGGGGTCTCAAACAAAGGGATTCATATGAACTTGGAAGTAAGGCACAGCCAAGCTGAAATGTCTCCCATAACAGGCTGGCTGCTTTGATGTGAGGTAGTAAACACCTGGCCACAGAGGGAAGCCAAGGTAAGTGCGGTGATGAGATGTGAGTTTCCTTCTCTGCTTACGGGAGGGGAAAGCAGCGAGGGGCAGGTCTCATGACAACACAAGAATACGAAAATGACATTGCCCTAAAACTCACCCTACCATGGAATCCTTACCAGGTTTCTGCCCATTCACAGGCAACTCACCTTAAAGAAATCCTTGTTTCTGTATGCAGTTGTTAGAAAACATCAGGGAATTAAAATTAATTGTGTTAATTGTAATCACCCTTTTGCGTCCACTGGCCTTAGGGTTGTGGGCTGCAGCAGATCAGATTCCTGGTCGCCAGCCACTGATTTAGTAGAAAAAGAATTTTTTGGAGAGCTGTTGGGAAGTGACAGAAACACCAGGAAGGCAGGAGAACTATGTTTAGAAACTACGCCTTAGATAGTGGCTTGGGCTTTGCAGGTGCTGCTAGTGGTAAAGAACCTGCCTGCCAATACTGGAGATGTAGGGGACATGGGTTTGATCCCTGGGTTGGGAAGATCCCCTAGTGAAGGAAATGGCAACCCACTCCAGTATTCTTGCCTGGAGAATCCCATGGACAGAGGGGCTCGTGGGCTGCAGTCCATGGGGTCGCAAAGAGTCAGACATGACTGAAGTGACTTAGCACACACAGACAGTGGATGCCCCCAGGGATGCTGCCAAGCCCTGGGTGTGTGAGTGCCCTCCGCTGCCTGGCCGGATGCTCCAGCCCCTTTTGGTGCTGATGCCTCTAAAAGCGGTTGTGGTTGCCAGCATGTTCTCAGGATGAATTCTTCTCCTGGTTGGAGCTGCCAGTTACAGGGTCATTTCTAGTTGGAGTGTCTGGAGAGGCCAGATGCTCACTCCTCCCTGACCCTTGGCAGCGAGATGGGTCCTCTGATGGGCTCTCATGCTGAGCAGTGATGTGACCAGTGCCTGCTGCAGGTTCTCTCTTGGTGGTGATGGTGGTGGGGGCTTCAGAGGCCCCTCTTCTCTCAATCTAGCACCCACTTCCTTTAACTCAAATGCCTGAAAGCCCACATTAATGGAGTTTCTCTGGACTTAGGGCTTTGGGCTCAGTCACTCAGTCGTGTCTGACTCTGTGACCCCAGGGACTGTAGCCCGCCAGGTTCCTCTGTCCATGGGATTCTTCAGGCAAGAATGCTGGAGTGGGTTGCCATTTCCTTCTCCGATCTAGGGCTTTGCCTCCTGTTAAAATATAAAGACCAAATCTTTCCATCACTTTCTCCTCACTGTGAATGAACAGCGGTTTGGGTTATTTCCCAGGACACCCCAGCTTAGCTTTCTTACACAGGATGCTTCACTAACAATTTTGTGAGCCACGCCTTATGGTGGAATGTCCCACACCCCTGGGAAAACCAGCCTTGCTTCCCTTGAGGTGGGGAGAGCCTCACAGCGGAGGGTCCCCGGAGGGCACAGGCTCCCTTTGCATTCCCCAAGAAAGTCCTGGGTGAAGACTGCCCCTCGGAGGAACCGCTGTGCTGAGGAGACGTGCCTGCATCCGCCCTCCTGCACACGGTTCTCTGGACCTTTGGCAGCTCCGTTTGGCGGCCGCACATCCTCGTCGTCACCCCTCCTCCTGGCTGCCAGTTTCTGTTTACATACATTTCCTAGGTGCCAGGCGTTGTGCTAAGCATCTAACCCAAATTAGCTCATTTAATCTTCTCCACTTAACAAAGAAGACAACTGGGGCTGGTGCCGCACAGCCAGCGTGGAACTGTGATTCGAACCCAGGGAAAACCCAGTCTTAGGCTCTTTCCCTAAAATATAGCTCCCCACTCAACTCCTCCCTGCATCGTACACAAGAAAATGTAAACTCATCTCCTGCTCACTTTCCTCTGGAGGCAGACATACGGAGAACCAGCTAGTTTTTAGGGAACCTGGCCTACTTGACCACTCAGGGTTCTGACACTCATGATGGACAGGCACTGGGTCAGCTGCTCTGGGGTCTCTCAGACAATAGAGAGGGAGGGTCAGAACCTCACCGGGTATCTATCGCATGTGAGGGGGGCACCCGGCGTTTGTCTTATGCTGGCATCCTGGAAATAAATGAACCAACCAAGTGAGAAGAGAAAGGCGATTTATTCAGAGCTTGCTATAGCAAGGGAGTCAGCCACCATCACTTGCGTCTTGGCAGAGCCTCAAAGGTGGGCAAGGTTTAGAGTGGAAAGAAGCTTTGTGTGTGCCCTGGTGGAAAGCTGTTGGCCTGGGGAGGCCGGAGGCAGCTAAATAGAAGGGTCGGGGGCAGCCTATCCTATGTGATGGGTGAGGGGTGAATATTTGACTTTTTCCAGTTGATCCTAAATTGAAAGCAGGGACAAAAATTAGGGAAGCCATCAGTTACAAATTGACTCGCGGTCGTCTGGGGTCCACTGTTTCAGAAGTTATTGTTTAGCTTTCTCAATTGTCACTGGAGATAGCAGGCTGTTTCTGCCAGGCTGACTTACTGCAGGCTGGCTACCAGGTTGGTCAATATACATGAGGGGTTGCTGTGGGTTATAAGTCAAAGTTCTGGTTGTATGTGTGGTCTGGCGGTTGGCCATTTGTTCTTATAGTCTCTCAGCACTTAATCTCTACAGCAGCCTATCCTACAGATGAGGAAACTGAGGCCCAAAGGAGTCAAATAACGTGGCTGAATCCCTCTCCCTCAACTGGGATGTGTACGTGAGGCCAGGCCTGCTTGATCCCTGATTCCACGTTTGTTGTTGTTCAGTCACTCACTTGTGTCTCACTCTGTGACCCCGTGGACTACAGCACATCAGGCTTTCCTGTCCTTCACCATCTCCTGGAGTTTGCTCAACTCATGTTCATTGAGTCATCCTCTGTCGTCCCCTTCTCCTCCTGCCCTCAATCTTGCCCAGCATCAGGGAAATTTTCTAATGGGTCGGGTCTTCACATCAGGTGGCCAATGTATGGGAGCTCCAGCTTCAGCATCAGTCCCTGAAATGAATATTCAGGGTTGATTTCCTTTAGGATTGACTGGTTTGATCACCATGTTTCCATGTTTGTCCCCCTTTTTAATCCATCCCCCACACCAGCCAGGGTCCTTAAAGACCTAGCTTAACCCCTCCTCCCCAGTGTTGCTTCCCCTTTCTTTAGAATAAGATCCAGCCTCTATCTGAGACCCACAGGCCTGGAGACTCAGCCCCGCCCACATTTGGGGCCTCAGTTTGGGGGCCCCTGGGCTCCTCCAGTTTGTTCTAGGCCCCAGGGCACCTCCCTGCCAAGCCACGTGAGAGTTTGCTTCCTCTCACCAGGGCCTTTCCTCTTGCCCTCCCCTGTCCCGAATGCCTTTCCTGGTCCTCGGCCTCTTCAGGGCACACTCAGGCATCAACTTCTCTCGCCTAAGCGGCTACCTGCACAGGCCAGGACGGCCACCCCTCCTTCCCTCCATGGCATTGCTCACAGCCACACGATTTGGGCTTTCTGTGGTTTGTTGATGGTCTGCCTCCCCTACCAGACCGAGAGCTCCGTGAGGACAGGGCTCTGACCGCCCCTCTTCTGCTGTGTTCTCAGTGCCCGGCCCACAGTAGGCGCTCAGTAAATATCTTGTGAGGGAATGAGTGAGTGGGTCTTCGACTCCTTTCTCCATGGCTGCTCTTCATGTTCCTGAGACAGCATGGCGACTTCCTCCCCGCCCCGTGACTGAGGGAGAGGGTGACTCACAGAGCCAGCCTCAGGCTGTGACCCCAGGGGCTGCCGGTGGCCCCTCTCTTTGGGGTGAGCTGGGCAGTGACTCAGCAAGCAGCCCTCAGGGGAGAAAGCGGGGTGCTCCCAACAGCAGGTGCCCAGAGTAAGCGAGGGCCACAGGCACCATGGACGGGCTTGGTAATTTACTGGATTGTGTCAAATACTGGTGACAGCCCTCCAGGTCAGCTTCACCATCACCCCCACATCACAATCATGAATTGAGGCTCAGGGAGGCCAAGGAGGTCGTCTGAAGCCCCCAGCTAGTGAGGGGCCAGGTCAGGGTTTAACTCAGATCTGATGGCCTTTGGAGCAATGTGCTTCTGTTGGCCAGAGAGCCTCTGCCCTGTGACCCACCACCTGCGCCCCATGTCCTCACCCTCATCCTCATCCTTAAAGCTCACCTGGCGGGGGTAACGGCAGCTGCTGAGCTCCTCTCCCTCCCACCCACCCCCCTTTCCTATATGATTATGAGGCGGGGGTCTCTGTGTGGTTTCAATAAAACAGTGGACGCACTAAATACAGATTGGTTGAGGGGAAAAAAAATCTGTGCTATGAGATCATTCCCAGCCCTGATCTCTATAACATACATGACCTGACCTCATACCATTTATAAGCACTTTTTGATTTTTCAGTCACTAAAATGTGCTTCCCTGCAGGTCCCACGTCCTGGTGTCTGTTAAGCCTGTCTGGGCAGAAGGTTCAGCTCTCTGAGGCCCCCTGGCTCTGGCTCCAACTCCAGGAAGACTCGAGGCCTGTCCCGCGACCTCCTTGGGGATTGGCTGCCCTCCCAGGGCCTTGCTTGGGAGCCTCCAGATGAGGGGGCAGAATGAGCGGGTCAAGGGAGATTCTGTCCTTGGAGGCCTGGTTCCCACCCTCTGGGGCCTGTCCTTGTGCAGGGCAGGGCTGGACCAGGCCCCGTGAGCACAGCTGAAGGGTTCTGGGCAGGGGAAGAAGCACCCAGTGCCCTGGACCAGGCCGAGCACTCCCGCACCTGCCATTCCCCGGCCCTCTCCCTGTCCTTCCCCACCAGCCAGCCCCAGATGGTTTCCTTTCGTGGTGACCCTGAGGCAAGCCAAATTCAGATGGTGGATCTGACCCCACTGCTTCAAAGACAAAACCCAAGTCCCACGAAGTCCCCAAATATATGACTTGAGAAGTATCTATGCTGGGAATTGTCTACATGTCTCCAGGGACACGGCTACAACAGAGCTGGGTGTCCTGTGACCCCAGGACAGTAACTGCTCCTGAGGGGCCATTCTCCTTACAGCCTTCCAGGCCAAGCCCTCCCATTTTACAGATCAGCAAACTGAGACCCAGGAGGGAAAGCAACTTGCTCAAGGGCACATGGCTGGGGCAGAGTTGGGAGCTGAGCCCAGGGTGCCTGATGCCCGGGGTGTGCTCAATCCATGATGACTGGTACCTCTGGGTTACAAAGGGATGGCAGGGTCCTACCCCCACCCAGTACTTGGAAAACAGGGAGACTATGGGGGTTGTGACCTTCGGGACCCACCTCAGTAAGATGGGAAATGAGAGAGTGTCTTGTGACATCCTTAACCACTCCTGTCAGAAACCTTCTACCCTCTCCCACCAGTTCTTGATCTCCTTCCATCCCCTCTCCTGCAGCAAACTTCTTCTGAGACTGTTCACCAGGAGGAAGGAATGGCCAATGAGGCCACAGCTCAGAGTATGGTGTCTACTCTAACTCTGGGTTAAGAGAGGATGGTGGCATCCCTGGATCAGCCTGAAATCACTGATCCCCCACCTGGCTTTGATGTCCCATCCATCCAAAGTTAAGTACATTCTATCTTGTAACTGAAAATTGACTCCCATGTTAGGTCAACCATGGGAAGAGACATTCAAGTCATGCTACACATGGCCTGATTCCAAACTTGAATTCTTGTTGGTTTGAGCTGATGTCACGCAATCAAGGTTTGACATGAAACTACAACAGAATGCTGGGGGGTGGTGGTGGGGTGGTGGAGGAACTTGCCATGAGGGTGGAGGACAGGAAAGCCAAAGTTCTGTATTATGATATCTGAGAGGCGAGCACGTGGGGCACGGGACCGGAAGTCAGGACACTGTTCTATTCTTGGCTCTGCTATTAGTTTGCTATGTGCCTTTGGGCAGGTCACTTCCTCTCTCTGAGCCTCAGTTTCCTCATTTTATAAAACCAAGTGGAGGATCTATGAGCGTCCTCCTTTCACTTCTAAAGAGCTCATGGTTCTAGCTCGGTCCCTGGGCACGGGTTGAAGAAATCAAAAGACTGGGTTTCATTTCCTAACTTGGGCCCCTGAACACTTCCTAGTTGGGTCTGGGAACAGAAACAGGCACTCAGTGACCATGCTAATCTGAGTTTCAGGGAGGTGGCCAGCAGCCTTGGCTGCTGGAAACTTCACCCAAGAAGAAGGCAGGGGCGGATGTGGGCCGGACGGGAGCTTAGTCCTGCTGCCCAAGGGTTATGACTGGCATGGAGGCATCAACGTGTATTCAGACTGGAGCTCAGGTTTTAGAGGCTCAAGTGTCATTAGCTGCTGTTTTTGATCAATGGGAAACGGTGATAGCAACAAACAATAACATCCATTTGCTGGCAATTTCCATCATTTGTGGCATTTAATTAGCATAATTGACCTGGATTGAAACTTTTCCTCCACCTGAATTTCAAAATACATCACTGCTCTTCCACCCTAGTACATCTGAGGAATTTTCTTTTTTTTGTTTTTAAATGAGGTTTTAACTAAAGCCCAATATCAAAACACTATATAATACTTTTATCTCATTGAATACATTTGATGCTTATTAAAATATTATTGCTTTAAGGCTTATTTTGATTTTTTGCCCAAGAGTGTATGCAGAGCCTTGCTACTCAGATAATAGCAAAGAAACCTTAAACATGAAAAAAACACATGAAAGGTAATATGTTCCCCATTAGTCCCAGTATCATTTCCCCAGGATTACTGCTTTCCAAATATAGCATTAGTTTAAAAATAAAAGGCCGTTTACAGTAATGGGACACTTGCTACTACTTTGGAGCATATGGGCCCTCCAAGGGGCTGGCAGAACAGCTCCATGGGGTGGGAACTGCAGAGGAAAAAAATCTGGTTTAAATCCCCCCGGTACACCTCCTCCAAGGCCCCCCAAATAGGTCACCTGTCCTGACCCAAGAGCTGTGTCTAATGGGCCTCTTTCAGAACTGCTTTTTTTATGCATCGTTTGTTCTAGAGATGAAAACATTTTGGAAGCTGATGAGTAGTCAGTTGGGCACCACGCAGGAAGACAGGTGACATGCTAGATCTCTGCCTTCTGACTTCATGAGTGGGAGAGATACACGTGGCTGTCATCCACGGGGAAAGAGTGCTTTTAGATTTGGGGTCCTGGGAGATTCACGGGTGGCAAACTCTAACTGGGAAGATTGAAATCATTCAGGAAGCCCATGGGTGATATGCAGAAGCTTGGTTTATTTGGCTCAAACATGAATTTTATTTTTTTTGCTAAAGGATAGCTCGAGTCCACTTTCAGTAGGATGAACTAACCTAGCTAAGGGCAGAGCAGGGGTGCGCACAGCAGGGCGCTCTCCAGTGGCAGCCAGGGCCACTGCAGTTTGTGTCCAGGGGCTGGCCTGTGATGAGCACCCACTGGAAGCCACCAGCCTGCTAAGGGCCCCTCAAAGGACTCATGTTGCACGTTTGCTATTTTGGTCCAACAATGCAGGCCCCTTCCGGTTTCAGGAGCCGGTCTCCTGGCACTCATCAAGCGCCGAGCTTCGAGAGGCTTCCGAGAGCCAGGGAGCAAGCTCCCAGCCTGAAGGGAGGGCGATGCGCTCCTGGTTTTAAATCCCCAACTGAATGCCAACCATATCTGGTTGTCAGCAGAGAGGGGAAGATCAAGAGGCAGTGATGGGAGAGAATGGAGAGGTGGTAACAAGAGCTAAAATTTATTGCCCTGAAGCTTGCGTTCTCCTGGGAGGAGAGAGCACTGCCCACTGGGCCAAGGGCTCTTCTGTACCCGGCACTGCCTCTGCAAAGGGGCGGCAGGGGCGGGGGGTGGTGGTGGTGTTCCTTGCGTGGAGCCAATTACAAGATGGTCTGCGGGTGGGGTGATGTCTTGACTTCCGTTTTGGGACGTATTCCATCTGACGTCAGAATTTGGACCTCACCGTCTGGCCTCCTCTCCTTACTGCTCTTGAGGCTCTAAATTCCTCCTTTAGGCCAAGAATTGCTCATTCCCATTTGCACTCCCAGTCAGTTCACTTGAACTGAGATAATAAGCTCTGATGGGTAACTGTCTCACGAAAAGACCAGCAGCCTGGTGGGCGGGGCAGAGCCAATCCTAAAGTCTCAATGACTGCTTCCCTTCACTGAGCACTTACTACTGCCCAGGTCCAGAGCCTAGTGCACCCCAGCGTTCTCTTATTCAATCTGAAGGTCATCTGGCCATGCCTGACTTGCAGGGAGTGGGGAGGTTGATTCACTCGCTGAAGTTCACACAGCTAGTGGATGAGCAATAGCCTGACTCCCGTGTCTGAGCCTTGACCACTGTACTGAATGGAACCGCCTCTGCCTCTCTCACCTCTCATCAGCTCACTCTCCTGAGCTCCCAACAGTGTCTCCAAAGCTCCTGGGAGGGTAGAAGATGGAGCCAGTCCCCTTGGAACAAGGTTTGACTTGGTGCCACTGCATCTTTCTAGGGACTCCCCTTCCATGGGAGATGATCAGCATCACAGGAATTGAACATGCAGCAATAGGTACTGAGTACTTTCCTCCCAGCACTTTGATTCTCCAAGGAGAAATACAGGTTGGTGGCGGGTGGGGGGGGGTTGTTGTTCAGGTGCTAAGTCATGTCTGACTCTTTGTGACCCCATGGACTGCAGCACGCCAGGCTTCCCTGTCCTTAACCATCTCCCAGAGCTTGCTCAAACTCATGTCCATTGAGTCGATGATGCAGTCCAACTATCTCGTCTTCTGTCGTTCCCTTCTCCTCCTGCCTTCAATCTTTTCCAATATCAAGGTCTTTTCCAATGAGTCAGCTCTTTGCATCAGGTGGCCAAAGTATTGGAGCTTCAGCTTCAGCATCAGCCCTTCCAATGAATATCCAGCGTTGATTTCCTTTAGGATTGACTGGTTTGATCTCCTTGCTGTCGAAGGTGTAAGGCCGGGGCAGGGGTGGGGGGCGGTTGCAATTCCTGCACTCCAGGGACTCACATGGGTGGAGAAAGAAAGTAACAAAGGGCTGTATGAAATGGTTCAAGGAGTGAGATGATTGCCAAGGAATTCTGCGTCACAGGATGGAGGAGCTGTGAGCCACCTTCAGATCCTAGTCTTAATGATTAATCTACAGATGGGGAAATACAGGGATAACGAAGGAAACTGATTTGTCCAGAGTCATTCAGTTACTTTAGAACAAAGCCAGGGCCAGAACTCAGAGGTCTCCACGCTCCCAGCCTCTTACTCACTCCTCTGCCTGAGTGTCTAGTGGCCAGCCAGGCAGGCAGGATGATGGTGGTTGGCAAAACTCTTGGAGGAAAAAGGGACTTGAGTGGGTCCCTGCAGGGGTAGACGCAGGTGGCCAGGGGAAGGGGTGTGAGGACCCCCCAGGTAGAGGAGTGGCATGCACATGATGTGGGCATGGGAACGTGGTGGGCTGGAGGCAAATAGATTGCTTTCCCCAAGTTCACCGTCACTGACGAGGAGAGGCTGCAGGGAATGCTGGGTTCAAGAAGATTCTGAGGATGAAAGACAGCCAGGATCATTTAGCAGTATGGGCTGGGAACTCAGGGATGGGGAGGTGGGGTTGGCGGACCGGAGATGATCCTGCCACGTGTTTGTCATCCCTGGCATATGCTGTGTTGAAAGACACTAACCTGTGTTAGCTCTTTTGACCCCCGACAGATCCTGATTGAGGGTTGGAGGGAGGGGACTTGTTGCTATTTATTAATTTCTCTTTTCTGGACAGTTTCCTGTTCACTCTGACTCACCTGGTGCTGATGTCAGCAAATTCCCTGCACCTGTTCCATGGGACCAGTCAACTGCCAAAGATGGCTGCCAGCCCTGCAGGGGAGGCAGTGGGTCCAGCTCTTGTAGGAGGGCCCGGGCGGGGGAAGAGGCAGCTACAGCGCTCCACAGGCCCTCAGAAGAGCCAGTTGTGTTCTGTATTTCAAATGGGCTCCAGCGGCCACTCCCGGGAAATGCCGTACTTCTGCTGAGTCAGAGACATTCAGACTCCGTTCCCCCATAATGAGTGAGGTTCTCGGGGAAACATTACCAGACTGGATGTGGGGGCTGCCCAGGTAAGGCAAGAGGACAGCCTGAAAGCCAGAGGTTATGACTTTTGATCTAAGCGTTGGCTTTGAAATATTCACAGTTCCCGTGGAACCCGCTTGAATAGGTGCTGTCCTTCATTCTTTTGAGAAAGAGGAAAAGTAAGCTGGAAAAGTAAGTTGGGCTGTGTGGGGGCCGGGAGAGTCATGGGGCCCTTTTGCTAAAGGAGAGGCAGCGCAGGTGAGAGCCTGAAGGCACAGAGGCTAAGGGGGTTCGGGGGGAGTACAAGCCCCCTTGGTCTAAATTCCCCGTGGCCCCTCTCTGGTCAAAGCAAGAGTCCAGGCTGGCCCACGGCGGAACAAGACTTCCTGGGTTGGTGGTCCTTTTCACGTTTCACGTGTTGTATTTCCCCACCTTGCGAGTGAAATCTGACCTACCAGCGTGGAAGGCTTTGGGGGTTTTGAACTTGCCCTACATCAAATACACCCCCTCCTCCACTCGGGGGGAAACCCAGCCACTCTGCGGCAGACTCTAAGGGCATTTGATTGTCTAGAACACATCAAACAGCCCAAGTCTCCCTTGTAAAAGTTTTACAAGAAAATCATTGAAGACTAGCCGAGCTATGCTTTCCCTCTCCTCCTCCTTAAATTCCAAGCCCGAGCCGATGTGCTTGATTCCCACACTTTGGTGTCAGCCAGGCCGGCAGAGCTCGGGGCTGGTGGGCACGCGGCGGTGAGAACCTCAACCCCTGGATCATTACAATTGCAGGCCACGGCTTGTGGGATCTAGTGATTTGGACATATTTTATTTAACCAGCTTAGTAAAAGGTAATATTCAGCAGCTGTGATCTATAGCAGAATTACAATTTTCAGGGTCAAGGAGGGATTTTGATATTAGGAGGTTGGGCAGAATTGCTATGAAATCTCATGAGCTGTCTTTAAAAATAAATGAGAAAATAGGTTATCCAAGAGTCATTGTAAGGGAAAAATCAATAGGCAGTGTCTATTCACTTGGGCTATCAAAATCCTTGAAATTTGAACAAAAGTTTCACGTTTAGTGTACTGTAGGTTTTGAAATATCAGTGCTGGAGGCTCGGTGGGTACAAATTCATTGTGCTGTGCATCCAAACGAGGCAAGTCTTGTGAAGCTGCTCGGCTTCCTCAGAAGATGGGGGAGTGTCTTGGTGACCAGATTAGACCGGGGGGGGGCGGGGGGGGGGCGGGGAAGGAGACTCCTCCGAGGCAGGAGGTCCATGCAACCAACACTTAGAAGCACCTGCTGCTCTGGGAGGGGTGTGGCCAGGGGTGTGGCTTGTTGGCACTACCTCCGGCCCCGGGTGTGGGGGGGGGAGGGTGGATCCACGTGTCTTCCTGCCCACACAATTCACAGTGCCTCTGCTCTTGGATAGGAAAAAAAAAATGATCATTTAATGGGGAACTTCCTGCTGGTGAAATTTTGGCTGAGCAGGTCACCTGGAATGATAGAAGCTGTCTTTCACTCAGTTCATATCAACAAACATTTTTTTCCCAGTGTTTCAAACATGTCTTCAGATTTCCTTCTGAATGCTATACCCTTTGCATTTGAATAGGCTCAAATCAGCCCAACCAAGACTGCCATATCTCTCCAGGGTTTCTCTGTGACTAAATTCCTAATGGCAGGTAATTGCCAGGAAACTATCCGGTGGATCTCCCTCACCAGCCTATGAGCTCTGGGCAAGGCAGAAACTCTCTTCTGTGGTTAGATGCTGTTTTCCAGCCCCTGGTGCCATGTCTGACATTTAGTGCTAAAATATATTTTAAAACGTTTTTTAAACTGAATATTTTTTTTTAATGAATTTAAAACATGAATCTCTCTTTTTTTTGAATCTAAGGCATTTCTGAAGTATTTTAAGGCCATAATCATAAAGGATCTTTATAAGAAATAAAGCAAGACATTCAAAAGTCCCCCAACCCTAATCATATGTCTCTACCATGATGTCACAGATCAGCTTATTTAATCAAGATGAATGGTGTGGTGATGGCTTATCATATGCCTGGTGCTGTTTTCCATGGGTTATCTAGTTGAATCTTCATGTCGCTCCTTGGGGTAGCTGATCTTTTCCCTACTTCACAGTCAAGGAAATAGGCTCAATAGATCATCCCAATGCACCAATAAGGGAACCATAACTCACATCAGGTTTGTGATGCCATCTCTTCAAAACCATGTCTTAGGGCAATTAAAGAAGAAGAAAACCTGTGTTTAAAAGCAACCTTGAACTTGATCCAGGTTTCATCATTAAAAAAAAAAATGACAGTGTCTATATTCACAGCCCAGAAATTGTAGCAAGAAACTGACCGAAGATTTGTAACATACCTTCAGTTAGAAAGGGAATGGGAGGTAAGATAAGTAACCTAAATGCAAAAGATGAGAATAACAGACTTTGGAATTAAGCGTTTTATTTAACTCATCAAATAGTACAAGTTAGTTCAGGAAACAACAATCAAAATGTATTACTTGTACTAACGATATGCAGAAGCACATTTCCAAGAAATCTAATGAAAATAAATGCTAGAAATAAATTATTTTGTGGAATACAGCAAATAAATAGATTAAAAAAAATAACCCTGTGAATATTAGAAACAATGTGAGGTTTGGTGGAAATGGAGGATATTGGAACTTGAAACTAATGCCTGCATGAGATGTAAGAAAGTGCAACGCATTAATGAAAATTAGCAACAGACATCTGAACTCCTTTTCCTCATCGCCTTGGTTTTAGGAGTGATTTCTCCCCAGCCTAGAGGGGCTTCGAGCATTGCTCCTGACACCCACCGTCTAAGTGATCCAGATAATGTAATCGCAGTATCGTTAGGAACCATGAAATTGCAATTCCTTGGGGAAGAAGCGCTATCACTCAGTGACACAGAGAAGAGCGATTAATTAGCAGATCTCAGTTTAAAGTGACCGTGTACTACACGGGTTCTAATCCCACTCTCGAGCAGCTCACAGGCCTACTGAATTATCTGCAGGAAGTTGAGCTGGAGCCAGAGGGCATCACTCAAAATGTGATAATGAGTAAAATAAGACAAACTTTCAAAATCCAAAAATTTACAATGATAAGGGAGACATTCCCCTATAGAAGTAAAGCTATAAAAGAAGTCAAAGGAGAGGTCATCGAATTTTTGCTCTCTCCTGAAATGATGCTGTTGAGTATGCAATTTAGCCTTTGGACTCCATTGAGGCAAGTGGATCTAAATAGATTCATTCCTTCACTCCATACGTATTGTTTTAAAGGGACAGGACTTTTGTAGGATATGACAGGCTGCTACTTTGGACCCATTCAACCCTTGGATAGTGAGTCCTCAAGGTAGATTGAACTCTACCTTGTCCACAGGCAACATAGATGGAACTCTGGACTTGAACCTCCGCCCTCCCCCATACCCCATGATGGTAGGCTTGGAAACAATTCTGAAATGAAGAACTCTTCCCACCCTGGCCCCCACCCCGGCAGTGTAACTTTAATCGAGATTGTTACCATTCTCAAGAAGATGATCCTGAAACCCAAACCTGGTTGGTACCCAGCCTCCTGGTGCTGATGCTGAGCCTCATACTAGGCTCTGAAATCCTGGATCTTGCCAGAAAATAGAATGGATGAGTGCAGAGGTCAATAACGGTGTTTGCACACTTTAGGCTCAGCTGTGGAGCCGATGGCCGTCCTTCCACTTCACAGCTTGCTTGGATTCCAGGTACAAGCTCTCTGGGCACTCACACCTCCACTCTGTATGTATGGGAGGTGGTGGGTGGTCAGACTTGGCCTTCAGGTCTAGGATATAACACCTGGCCGGGAGACCGACTTGTCAGTGGTGGTGAAACCCACATGAGTGGGGCTGAACTCCTGTTCTAGAATGAAGGGCTGGCTGTGGCTCCCAGGCTGGGGATTGGCACCACGTATGTGTTTCTAAATCTCTTCCATGGACTTGATCCAAGTGCACATTCATAATGTGCCCGTGAGCAAGGGCGGGGAAACACACTGCTAATGGTCTGGTTTCCTGATATGAAAATGGGTGCCTGAGAGGGAAAGTGACTCATCCGGGCAGGACTGGCTCTGTGATTGGTGAGATCCAGAGCAAGGCAAAAATGTGGAGGCCCTGGTTCAAAAAGCAAGAAAAAATGCTGTTTCCTTTCTTCCCTGGTCTCTCTCTCTTTTCCGACTTCTCATGGTGTTTAAAAATTTCTAATCTTCTACGTTAAATCAAAATTTTAAATTACTAGCACAAATTGTACCATTCACATTTATATTGTACAGTGCCAGTTTTAAACGCAAATGTTAGCATATTTAACACGCGTAGATTCGCCAGTTGTACACTGTATTTTGTGGCTCTTAAGAGGGTGCCTCGAACTGGCCAGAAGAGACAAACCAAATTCAGGAAAGCAGGAAGAAGGAGGAGAGGGTTCCCCCAGGCACGGAGATTCTCCCCGGGGAGTGCAGGCCCTCAAGGGCCTGAGTCCTGCCTGGTGACTTGGGACCCATACTTGCCCTGGAGCCTGAAGGTCAGGTTCCTTTCTTTCCCAGTGGCCGGCCAGGCATGCCATTGCCTCAGGCCTGGGGCAGGAAGTGGGGTCAGGCCTCTTCTTGCACAGGCTCCCTGCCCCAACCTTCAGCAGATGGGCAACCCCTAGGATGCACTGGATACAATGGATCCTGGGAACAGGGGGACCAGATGCTTGTCCCTGCAGAGTACCCCGTGAATGCACCCCGATGCTGCCAGAGTAGGGCAGGGGCTGCAGCCACCATGTCCCACCCCAAGGCACCGTGGGGTGGGTATGCTGACCCCACACCCTCCATGCCTGGCCCAGGTTGGGGGCAGGTGGACAGTGGTTGCTGAGTGAAGGTGGGGAGGGGATGGCCAAGTGGAGCTAGGGTTGCGGGGACAGAGAACCAGGCCCCAGGAACAGGCAGGTGGTGGGACGCAAGACCACATGAGCCAAGGCGCAAACCCCCCACTTCCTGGTCCATTGTCGCATCAGACTTCATTTACAAACCACAGCTTTTACCAAGATAAAACTCTAAAGAATGTCAAGACAGTGATACAGAGCTTGAAACCCGAAGCCTGGGGAACCTCTGGGTGCAGATCCCATGACACCAACCCTGCATTCAAGACCTCTCAGAAGCTCAGTAGGCCACATCTGGCATTCTAGAAGATTCTACACGCCAAGGCTGCCATCTTAACCCTGAGCCCTTTACCCTCGCTTTGTCAGAAGCATTCCCTTTTCATTGCCATAGGTGACCGGAGTCAGCAGAGACCGGCTTTCCTGAGACTTTCCAGCCTGGCTTTCCCATTTGCTGGGTGAGGAGCCAAAGCCAGGAACAGGGTATGACTTGCAAAAGGCACAGCAGGGCCCAGTGCTTGGGACACCAGAGGCCTAGCTCACACAGAAGATGCTAGACTTGGGGAGAACACCGGAGCCCTGAGGTGGGGGGGGGGGGGGGGGGTGTCGCGCTGCCAGGCTGTTCCTGGGTATGAATACACTGCAGACAACACTGCAGGAGCAAGAGTATCTCTGGGGCTCCCCCAGATCTAGCAGCACCCTCTCAGCATCTGGACCTTCCCTGTGGGCTCAGCATCAGGGTGGGGCTCTAATCATTACTTGTTTCTCACAAAATTCTTTTGTAGAGGGGGGTGGCTAGCGACGGTGGAGAGGAATCTCAATGTTTTCCCCAGGTGATGTTCGCAGCTCAGTTGAGGAGAGAACCAGGGGTGTTTGTTGTTGTTCAGTGGCTAAGTCGTGTCTGACTCTTTGTGAGCCCATGGGCTGTAGCACGCCAGGCTTCCCTGTCCAGGAAAGAGAACCAGGGTGTCCCCTGCCGATTTCCTCAGAAGATATGACATTCAGGGGAAAAAGTGACCATAGCCAACACGGATGGAACCGAGTTTTTCTGTGCACGATGGTTTTAAAAAGTCAACTGAGGAATGTCAGCCCCTGTGGTGGGAAGGTCAACACTGTCAAGGAGCCCAGTGTCCCCATGGTTGGGCTGTGGCCTCTAGAATGTGGTGGTCGTTGAAGTTGAGGTTCCTTGTGCAAAAGGGAGAAGCCTGGATGGAGACCGAAGACTTGGCATCCACCCCGGCAGTGCCACCGACTTGCTGGGTGATCTTGAACAAGTCTCTTTCCCTCTCTGAGCCCCATTTCCCTATCTGAAAACAAGCAGGTAGGGCTAAATGGTCCCGACAGCTCATACAGCACGAGGGCTCTGTGAATCCAAGCTCATTCATCTGCTTGGCTTTTGCCGCCCAAACTGTTTCAAGGTGGCCAGCCCGGAGTTCAAGGGACGCTGATCCACGTTTGCTCATTTCAATACCCTGCTCTTGGACTCCATGTGTTTCATCTGCCCTCACAAAGGAGCTCAGGGAGGCTGGTCCAGAGGCTGGAATGCCCGGGCGTCTCCCGGCCCCAAGTGCCATGTGCCCAGACATCAAAGTGTCTCCAGAGTCTGGGGGTGCTTGTGAGGGAGGGTGAACAGCTCACCCCCATGCCCAAATCTGGATTCTGCTTCTATTTTCCCCTTTCCATGTGGGGGACAGAGAGGGGAGAAGAAGGGGAAAGAAGCCTTTGAAAAAACGTCTCCTGCTCCATCTGTTCAGCCCGACCCCACTCCTGTGGCGCACCTCTTAGCCGCTCGGCAACTTTTTTCCTTTTATGATATTTTGGGTTTCCGATTGCCTGCTAAGTCAAACCTTTGTCATTTAATAAGCAGGAAAAAAAAATCCTCCAAGTCAATCCTAGTCTAAATGGTCCCTATTCCTGTTCCTGGCCTCTCCTGGGCAGCTCTTGATGTACAAGGGGCCAGTGCTCATGCGGACCCAGCCACTGGCAGGTAAGTGGCAGTCTTAGACCTGCTCAGATAGGACAATTGCGCAAATGTAGGAGGGGAAATTGCAAGGAGGAACGGATACACAGCGCTGCTGTCTGGAAAGGACTTTGCCAAGTGATTCATGGATGTGGGCCTTAATTTCAGGGTCAGCAGTGGGAGGCAGAGGTGAGGGCATCACCAGGTGATATCCAGGCCCTGAGAGTCACTTGTCTGGGATCAGAGAGCAAGTCAGTTCACTGGGCCTGAAAACAGCTTTCTGACCTCCAGCCCTAGGGCCGGGGAACTATTTTACCTGTTTTCTTATCCATCTTCTTGACCTTGTGTCTTCGGGGGTTGGAACATAGTAGATGCTCAGTGAATATTTATTGACTAGATAAACAAATCTGATTATACCCGTCATGTTTCATTGGAGAGACTGATTATTTAGAAGTCTTGCTGGGGAAAATAAGGAGCTCACTGAAGCCATCCAACTCTGCTCTCTCCATGACTTCTTGGGAGGGATGGGCATGGATGAAGACGAGATGGAAATGAGGTAGAGAGAGGCTCTGAGGGTCACCATGCCCTGCTGTGTCAAGACCCCAGGGAGGGGCAGTGTGGGGAGGGTATTTTCAAGGTGTATGTGAGCCATTTGGGTGCTTCCCCCAAATGTCAAATGGTACATCACAACAGCCTGGGCCTCCCATCACCCTCAGCAGGACTCAGATGGGAGGCTGGAGCAGCTCTTGGAGGAATGCAGTCTGCTGGACCCCAAGGTCAACTGTCTGATGGCACCACCTGCTTCCCTGTTCTGTCCTCCTTCTCCACCAGGGCAGTGCTGCAGGAGGTGCTTGGGGGACCTTGAGGCAGTTACCTCTGCCTGGCAGAGCCCATGTGTTCTCAGAACCCCTGTATCTTGTCTGAGCAGCTGCGGGCCCCGGCCAGGTGTGTGTGGACTTTAGGGGCAAGGCTGTGCCCCCAGTAATCCATCTGTTACCAGAAGGGCAGCTGATGCCAGGAGAAACCTTCAGGGAGCTGGTCCCAGGGAACCCAGACCCCTATCCTTTCTCTTTCTTTCAAAGGCTGCAAACTGCTCCCTCCAGTGGTGGGTCGCTTCTCCCCCACACCCTGTCTCCCTCAGGTCCAACCTTTCACCCAGGGGGATCGGTGGTTGAGGACACTGCCTACGGGATCATAAATCACAAATTGTTCTAGGGCCCAAGGTCAGAACCCAAAGGAGTAGAGTTTTCAAAGGTGGGGTTTCAGGTGTCTCCCAGGCGGGGCCCTGGCTGACCTTACAACTGTACACATTCAGAGGGCCCAGGCCTTGGCCACTTCCTTTGTCCACAAGAGAAGTGAACGAGGGGATGGGGTGGTGTGGTCAGGGCCTCTGGGAGCGGGGCTGGCAGGCTTCGGTCCTGCCTCCACCAGCCTCCAGCTGACGCTTCTCCACTGAACTTGGCAACAGCTCCTGTCCTCCAACGAGCCGATGGATTCTGGTCACAGTCTCAGCTCCCCTCCCTTCTGATGACAGAAGATGGGGAAAATTAAGAGGAGAATGCAATACAGCCTGCCACCGTGCTGAGCCCTGTGGTGGGCATACAGGAGGCCTGCGTGTCAGCGGAGGGCTCCTCTGAGGCCTGGGTCTTTGGCAGAACTTTCTGGAGAGAAGTTGAAGCCTGAGGTTGTATTCGTTCTCAACTCCGTGGGGCCTCGTCATGTGAAAAAAAAAAAACACCTCTCTCCAACTCAGGTTCTTTTCCTGGCAACATAAGTTAAAAACTAAAAAGTTGAGGCAACAAAGCGGCGCTGAGCTGGAGCAGGGCCTTGGCTCCCCCCCGGTCCTGTCCCCTCCTGAGCGCACCTGGGGGAGGCTGGGGGAGGCGGGGGTGGGCTGCACTCAGCGGTGCCCGTCCTGCCCCCAGGAAAAGTCCAGGCAGCTCTCAGCAGAGCAGCAAGCATGGCCGATCAATACAGGCTTCGGGGCCGCTGAGCTCTTATTCACGCCAAAGGGCCTTTTTGGATGAAGGGGAGGAGGGGTGCGCGGGTTCACAGACTCACAGGCCGGGCTCTGCTCCTTGGCGCTTCCCCTCTCTCTTCCCCTTCGTTACTTATGGAGTGTGAGTAGCAGGTGATTCAGGCTGAGGAAGTGCTTCTTCCACAGTTTGCTGGGAGCCCCGTGAGGAACGGCAACAGGAGTGGCATGGGATTTGGGTCAGGGTTCTGGGCGATATGCGCCCTGCCTTTCCTCTCCTTTGGCTGTTTGTGAAGGAGGGCGATGACGGCCCAGGGTGGCAGGAGGAGGAGCCTGCTAGCCTGTGCCCCTCCTTCTTGGCTATTTCCTGGGATGAGCTCCTCTAACCATAACTGTTCCTTATATCCTCATACACTCCCAACCTCATATGCTCCCATTCCTGTCCTGCCATCAAGGTTGCTCCGCCATCTTGGTTTGCCCCACCATCTTGGTTTTGTCCTACTTGTCTCTGATAAGCTGGCTCAGGGACATTTACCTTGTTACTGACCCGAAAGCCTACTGGATATGGGCAGTCTCTCTCAGCAATCAATGTCTTCTCTCCTCCACAACAGGAGGGGACACTGACCTTGGCTCCATGACCCATTTCAGGACCCTGTATCCAGCCTTGGCTCCAATCACACACACTATTCTCCTGGGCTATCCTGCCTGTGCCTGGCTGCTCTTGGTTCTCCTTCAAGGTCTCCCTTCTTGGGTGCAGTGCCTGTGGCTTCAAGAACTTTCTTCTGTGTACACAGTCATCTGCCCCATTTTAAAAAGGGGTGTCTAAGAGCCACCTGACTATTCACATAATGTGGGCAGCCTCTTGCAGGCACCATCGGTTTAATCTGATGTGCGGCAGTCAGAGAAAAGCCATATGAACAAGAGAGCTTCCTGGGTTTTTGTTTCAGGTTCATGAGGCAGAGCATAGGGTGAGGCCAAATGTCTGGGCCAGCGTCTCCTCTCAGGCAGTAACCTCGACCAGTGTCTTGGGGAGGCGGACTGGGGATGGCTCACCACAGAGCCTTCCATCCTTCTTTCTGGAAAACAACTCGGAGCAAGCCTTTTGCTGTGGTACAAGGAGTCCATTTCAAACAAAAATGGCAAGTTGACGTGTGACTAATTCAGAGTGGACTGAAATGGAGGCTTGAAATCCCCCAAACCCCAGGGTGTCTACCATTTCTAAGCCCACAGTGATCCATGAGGCTTGAGGCCAGGCCTCACCTGGCTCACACCTGCTGGCCCCTCCTGTGCCATGGCTCCTGGAGGGCCATCTGTCCTTGCATGGATGATGTTGAGAGCAAAGAATGTGTACCATCTCTCCCCTTCACATCCATGGAGAAGTTGCCAAGGGGTCTGGGCTCTCTGGGGCTGGGTAGGTGGGAGTAGAAAAAACCTGGGAGAAAAGTACTCCCCATTCCCTGACATGGACCAGAACACCCCAACTCTGCCAATGAAGCAGGCCTCTGAGAGCGGCTGCATGGTTATGTGAACTCATCGAATCAAACGGGGTGACCAGACACAGCCAGCAGTTACAACCTGGAAGATGCCACTGACTTCTGACTTAGGAAAATGATGATGATATTGGAACATTTTCCCTCAATCTCATAACCCATGGAAAAGCTGAACACATCACCAACGGCAAGTCACAGAAAGGAAAAAGAGGCAGAAGGTCAGTCCCAGGAAAGCACTGTTCTGTTGTCTATGAGGGAAGCACTGTTCGCAGTGAGCTCATTGACCACAGAGAGATGGCCCAGACACGCCCCATCACACCCTCCCAGCACCAGCTGGCTGGACGCACAAGTGTTCCTTTGAGAGGTCCCTACTCACTTTCACTCCAGACCACAGTCCTCCAACCACACACTCAGGTAAAGGGGGGCGGCAAGTAGACCAGAGACAGGGGACTCACAGGTTCCTTGGAAACCAGCCCCAGCCACAACCAACCAACAGTCCTTGGCTCTGGATACACTGTTCTCCCAGGAAAGCCATCTCCGCTCCCAAGCACTGGGTGCCCCACCAGGCTAGCAGTTCAGACCAAAGAGATGAGGAAATCATGGCTGGTAGTTAATTCTCATCTACGTGGACAAATGGCTATACATATTTATGATGGGAAATTTCATTATTTAAAAATGCTGCTCTAAATTTCCAGCTAACTCCATGAAGAGTTCCTGCCAAACAGGTTGCAAATTAAGAACAATTATTTTTCTCTTCTGCATTTGAATAGAACTTACAGCTAAAGTCATTTAAAGGGGTTAACATCCACCTTAATTAAATATTAAAGTGTGCCTGTACCTGCTGCTATTGTTGCCCCTTCGAATAAGATATAACCTATTTTTGACAAGTTTTCATCTTTCTCTGTGGAAGACGCTACATGAAACCAAATCAGTGGCAAAGAGGAGAGTAATGAATAATCTATTTCATATTCCAACAGTACCCGGAGCTCGGAGTGGAAAAATATTCAGTTGGATGATGGCAAGAGGCTGCTGGGGTACCACATGACACAGCTAATGTTTAAATAATAATAATAAAAAAAAGCGATAAACAAATCATTAGCCCTTAACAGTTGTTTAATGCAATTTGTTAATGAACGTAATGGTGGGGACTAATAATGAAAGAAAATAAAAACGTCTAAACAGGCGCCAAGTTGCTGGCGATGCGCAATTATTTCCTTGTCAAGTTTTTATGATTTAATGAGCCCCTCTGGGACTGACGGCTGTCAGTCAGTCGTGACTTTTTGACACCATTACAACTTCAAATACAGCAGCAGGCAGGCTGTTTTCCTCGGATTTGAAATACTGAAATGATCTGACAGTTTTAAAGAAAAGATGTGCAAAAAAAAAAAAAAGGAGAGAGAGAGGAAGAGAAAGACAGTTGCTTTCCTTTCTTTCTTTTTTTCCCCCTCCTCCCCTCCCTTCTTCTATGGAGTAGATAATCTCTGGATGCTGTTTGGTAATGAAAATCCAATCACTGAGGTCATTATCTGATGAGGTTTTTGGAACAGGCAGGCTTTTTTCCCCCTCTTTATTTCTTTACTTAATGATAACCCTCAATGGGCTTGCCCCGCATGGGACGGCCAGAGCCGCACAATTTTGTTCACCATTAATTTCAGCCTTTGAAGCTCAGGGCTCAGAAGCAGTAGCAAAGCAAACCCCCCACCAAGCTGGTTCCAAAATAAGACAATCCAGCCTGCCTTAAACAGAATAGCAAATGGCCTCCCAGTCCAGGCCTGGCAGCTGACGTCAGGCCCGCTGCATTTGCCGGCATTCGTCTTCAACATGGAACATTTAAAACTCTTTACAACTTAAGAGACTTTAATTAAATTGCTTTTGATTCTGGAGCAGGGCAGCATCCGCTTTATTTGTTCTGTCAAGGAAACTGTTTAGTCTGCATGAATTTTATATGGCAAGGGCTTCCTCCTTCCTCTTCCTCCTCCCCAGCAACCCCCAACCCTTCCGCTGAACACAATTTTTCAACAAAGGCTCCTGACTTTAGAGATATTCATCAATCAAGGTCTACGTACTAAGTTCCTAGGACCTTTCACAGTTCTAAGAATGGCTTTGAATCGGTGGGCTTTCCCCCTCCCCCAGGGAAGCAGGGTGAACCGTGTTCCTCCCGGGGGCCTCCTTTGAGTCTGTCTGCAGCATCTGAGAGGGCCAGCCGGGGATACAGGGGCCTTTGGACCAGCTTTCTACAAAGTGCTCGCTATCCCTGTCTAGGAGGTTGTTCTAGAGGTGGACGTGATGGGGCTGTTAGGCCAAGGGTTATCTGTTCACCTTCTTCCCACTCTTAAGGTTGAAGTGGGGCAAAGTCTCAGGCAAGGGCTGATAAAGAGATAGAACCCCAAAGAAGCTCCCACTGAGAGGTGAGCCATGCCCTCTTTCTGCACTACCTCTACTTTCAACATGAACATCAGGTGAAACATTTAGAAGCCAGCATGTTTAGGCGATCAGATTGGCTGGCTTGCTAGCTGGCCTCAGGAAGAGTTTAGAGGCGTGAGGTGTGGCTGGGTAACCAATTATACATTTCAGCTAAGACCAACTGTTTTGAGGGAAGCCACCAGAAAGGTTGGTAGAATACTTCCCCACCATTAGAGTTTCCAAACGAGAAGGAGATGACTTGCTGCCTTGCTTTTTCATCATTTCTTTGATGTGTTTCACACATACTCATTCTGTTATCAGAATAAAAGATTCTTTCTTGCTAGGATAGAGCCTTGAAGCTGATAGGAAAATTAGTACAGCCGTCCCTCTCTTTTGCTGGGCTACTGTGTTCTGCCAAAATCCCACACCATCCCTGAGAAGTAAAGGCTGTGGCTTTATTTACACAATACTAAATGATTTATCTGAACACATGCAGGCCCTAGCTTGTTTCAATAAGTGCAATTTCTCGGGTGGATTTTGCCATTGTGTGTTTCCTCTCTAAACCATAATGGTTCTCTTCTGAGTTGGGGGAAGAAACAAAAAAATCAAGTGCTGCATCCAGGTGATCTCAGCCCACGGGCACAGGTGTTTAGCATTTTTTATGAAGGGAACAGGTTTGCTTTTCCAGGATTCAAAGCTCCCAATTATATCCAAAAGAGAGAAAGGACCCTGGAAGTGCCTATGAAGTCTTAAGAAAAACACATTTCACGTTATGACTAGGGGGAGAATGACCTCAGCTCAGGCAACTTGGAGCCTGATCATAAATGAACTCATTTTAAACGCAATTCCCGGTTCCCTTGGACAGGAAGAAACCAAAGAAAATCACAAAGCACGTTAGAGGTTTGAGTACCTTGTGGATTCAGGAAGGCTGTGCTCGCATTTGTTAGTGAAAAACCCAAGCCATCCTATTGTAACGCACTGCAACCTGATTCTTTGAAAGGAGGTTAGCGAACGTTTTCCCATCAAGTTTATTTTCAGTGGATCAGTCTATAGGACTATATACCATATTGATAATCACATCTGAAATTTCGCACTGACGGAATCATGTTCCTGCTCTTCCTGAAATATTCATGTTCTCTTTACATACTGGAATGGATGTGGAGAGAACCTTGACAGACCCTCTGCATGTATGAGGGCTCCTTTTGACAGTACAAATATTAAGACGGAAAGGATACAGAGACGCCTACACAGGTCAGGGGAGAGGAGGTCACCAGGAAGTACTGTGCTGGGGCACTCTCTGCCACTAGATTCTGGGGAGGATGGGATTTTTGGAAAGCAAGGAAATCTTTCTTGCAGCCAGTAATCAAAGTTGTGAAAAGTGGATATTGGGCAGACTCAGCAAAAAATATTCTTGGGTTAAAAAAAAAAAAATTACACATAGAAAAATGGGGAAAGTGCTAAGTCAATTTCCTGTACAACTGCTTTTAAATACCTACCTTTACGATGAAAACACTCAGGCAGGTAGACTATATTCATTATGTCTGGGGAGGAACAGGACTGGTTTGCAGTCAGTGGCTCTGGCCCTGCTGGTCTCTGCATTTTTTCATCCTCAGACATCACAGAAGGGCTGATCGGTGACAAGAGGTGTGTGACAAAGGCACAGTCCATCAGAAGCCGCCATGACTGACACATCTGTGTCCTCTCCCCAACCGTGACCCCTGCCATGTCCACAGGACAAGCAAGAAGGTCACCCAGGCTATTCTGGTCAGTAGATGAAGTTACCAAAAGGGAAATAAACACTCGTCTTCCCCCAAAAAGAACAAATCTGGGTGAAGACAAACCTAGAAAAGGAAACCAACCCACATGCAAACAGGAATAGAAAATATTTTTACAGTCTTTGCACTTCAGCTGAACAGTGGCGAGGGAGAGAGGGAGGGTCATTCAGAGCCTGTCAGCGCAAGAAAATGATTCATGTGACCATTTTGTCTTAATTACTCAGAAGGAGCCATGGTCGCTGTTTATCAAGGAAGAGCAGATACGTCAGTGTCCTCTGACAGAAAAAGTGATCGCCGTCAGGATGGTGATAACCAGGACGATGCCCAGGATGACGATCAGGATCCGGTTCTGGATGATTCTAGGAGAGAGCAGTGGAGGAAAAACAATTCACACAGATAAACAGAGGACAAAGATCACACAAGACAAAGTTGGCTAATCAAAGGGAGGCTTCATGGGTGGGGGTGGGGAGTCTGGTATGAGGTGTGTAAGAGAGAGTGTGTGTGTGTGTGTGTGTGTGTGTGTGTGTGTGTGTGTGTGACCACACAGCTCTGTGCTTCTACAAACGATCCACCAGCAAACGAACTACTCCATCGTGACTGTCATGCAGCACTGGGAGAAATGCTTACGGTGAAGCTACAGTGATTTAAATGGCTTTCTGGGTTCAGAGTCCCATGTAGTAATCTTTCAGGGATCAAGGGCCCCAAGCGAGCTTCTCTTTTTAATTTAACATGTGAGACAAGCCTCGTTTTTTTTTTTTTTTTCTCAGTGTTTCTCGTGAAAGTGAAAGACTAAGGAAACATGTCACAGTAAGGTACTTACCTGTGCAGAAATACCCAGGGAAAAGTAAAAGAGAGACTTGGGGAGAAAAGGACAAGATTAAGAAGCAAGTGTCAAGCTTGCAGCTCAGGCTACGAAACCGTCATCTGTCACTGGGGCTCACGCTCTGTGACGCCAGGAGGAAACACTACATGTGCTCCGTGGCAAAAAAAAAAAAAAAAGATGGAAATGCGGGTTCATACAAAATATGGGCCAGGTGTCTGGTGTGCTTTGGTTGGGGGGGGCCTCACCTCTCAGGACTCCCACCCTCTCAGCCCTGGCTCTGCCAAAGGCAGATGGGGAACTGGGAGCTCGAAGAAGAACTAGAGTGAAGATGCATGCTCCGAGATGCCTGCAGAGGGCTTCTGATGAAGTTGTTTCATAATGTTACTTCATTCTGAGAAAAGAGGTCAAACATCACAATCCCTGGCTGAGGTTTTCCAAGGGAAGCTGGGTCAAACAGCCTCGCCCACACTCGCTCCCACTGAACCAAGCACTCAGAAATAGAGGCGGACTGGTGGGCCCTCCAGGTGGCTGTCCATCCCATCAAGACCTCACAGCAAACCCCATCTGTCCGTCCTCCAAATATCAAGAAGAAAAAGGTCTGCTGGTGACTTCCCTAGTGGTCCAGTGGCTAAGACTCTATGCTCTCAATACAGGGGGCCTGGGGTTTGATCCCTGGTCAGGGAGCTAGACCCCACATGCCCTAACTTAAGAGTTCTCATATTGCAACTACAGGTCTCCCATGCCACAATTACAATGGAAGATCCTGCATGTCCCAACAAAGACACGGCGTAGCCAGATAAATAAATATTAAAAAGAAGAAGAAAAAGTTCTCCTGCCTGTCTAGACACAGAACACTGTATGGGGACTCCCACAGGAGGAGCTAGGTGGGACCATGCAGACCCCAGTTTAACAGAGACCCCACCCTCCTAACCTCACATCTGCGAGAAGAAATCTTTACAAGTTGTTCACAGTCTTTTCTAGCTTCTGGATGAGTTTCTTTCTCAGAAGGATGACAGCATCCTTGTGGTTTCAGCTGGATTCTCCCTTGCCCACCCTCTTCTTACCCAAGCCTAAATGGATGGACAGAGACAGTCACATCAGACAAACCCACTCCCTTGTGGGCCCCCCCTCCCCCCGAAGGACCAGCTCTCTCCTCCTGACAGGTTACAAAATGATCACATTTGCTGACACGTCTTCCGCAAAACTGCTTTAGTGCCTGTGTCCACTTTCCTCGAAGGAGATGAATGATTCGCCTGGTCCTCATTTATCACGTAAGGCTCAGCTAAGATCTGTCTCGTTTGCTTCTTCCCTTCTCCACTAGAAAGGCTGCACCCTGACATTAATTCTTCTGTGATGACAGCTAATTCAGACTTAACAGGCCATCTTTACTCAGGAGCCAGGAAGATCCTCTGTCCCCAAAATAAAGAAATAAAAACAGGACTTCACGGCTTGTTAAAAGCGAGGCTAATTATGAACACTGATCAGTGCGACGTGGTGGCTTTATTTAAAACCTAAATGGATTGTTCCCCCCTTCTTCCGGGAAGAGGCAGAAGTCTTCAGAACCATCCCTACACATCCCGTTTGCCCGAGTCACTGTCAAAATCTCTATTTACCATAGTCACCCGCATCAGACTTGCAAAGGAAATCAGCAAAATTGAAACTCAGCAGTGAAACAGATTAAAAGCATGAAAACTCTTTAAAGTTCTGCCTTAAGTAATATACGGTAGTGTGTCTCTTGGTTGACAACCATTTTATTTGTGGGTTGAGGGCCCCAAGGCATCCATGATGCTAATTTATAAAGGATTAACTGTGAGTGTTACTTGTTTAATCCGAGGCATGGTTAGAAAAATGAAGACACAGGGATCCCTAAATCCTCAGCTCTTTCCTGGTCTTCCTAATTGGGTTTCCCTCATCTCTAGGCAAAGAGGAGTGGGTTTCACTCATGATTTTTCCTAATGGGTCGTATCTTTAATTCACTCAGTGCACACACACCTGATCCCAAGAAGGGTGCCACAGGCTCACAGAGGTTCAGAAAGACCTTGGGGCATCCTCAGATCCTGGCACTGGCACCTCTGCAGCCCCAGCACAAGTCATGGCGACTGGCAAGTAGGTCCCCAGGAGATCCATCCAAAGGATGACAATGAAAGAACTGTAATTGTAATCATTCCATTCAAAGGAGAATGGAGAAGAAATCTGCACAAATTCAATCTGCAGGAAAATCTCAGGGAGTCTACACAGAAAAACCTGAAGTTAAAAGCTGAGGTAAGTCCCCCAAAGGGCTTCTCTGGTGGCTCAGTGGTAAAGAACCCCCTGCCAATGCCAAGAGACGTAGGTTCGATCCCTGGGTCGGGAAGATCCCCTGGAGAAAGAAATGGCAACCCTCTCCAGTATTCTTGCCTGGGAAATCCCATGGACAGAGAAGCCTGGCAGGCTGCAATCATGGGGTCACAAAGAGTTGGACACAACTGAGCAACTAAATGAATAACAAAAAAGTCCCCCAAAGATGGAACACTGCCTTACTGGGTCCTTTCCCTGAAGCGGGGAGAAGGAATGGTCTTCATGGAACCGGGTGCTGGCAGTGGAAGAGGTCAGCAGGAGAGAAGGCTTGCTTTTAACCAGAGGCTGGCAAATATTTGGGATGAATTGTGCAGAGGGGCAAATAAATAAATAAAGAGAATTGGTGTTCACAGAGTTGGAAGTGAGATTGACCCTGGCCCGGCCACCAACCCAGCTTTGGACCTCAAAGGTGTTGGATATAGAAGCTCTAAGGACCAGAAAAGTGAGCCATTGGGGCCCTTGGGTGAATAAGACCAAGCCAGCCTGGATAGGGAAACATGGGCTGGCACTGGAGGGCCCCATCTGTGAAGAGGCCTGAAGTACAGTCCCGGCCAGGGGCTGCTGGCAGGTACAGCTGCAGGCGAAGCAGAAAGGAATGCAGAATCCAGAGAGAATCAGAACCACAAGCCAGGAAGCGGGGTTCCCAGATCAACAGGCAGAGAAGGAACTTTCCGGGAAGCCCAAAGTAACTACTTTCTAACTTTGGACAGGGTTGGGAATGGGGGTGTGGGGGCTTTATGTTCCACTAGGTCTGCAGCAAGCAGTCTTAATCTTTCTTTTGAAAATGCAAAGTGTGTTTACCCAGTAAATAATTTAAGAAAGAATATACACTTGAAAGAAGACATCCATTGAAACAGCTAGGCTAAATTGCCTCCAGGCAAAAACTTGTGTATTTGCATGCTGCATTCTATTAAGTGAGCACGCTGTGGCTTTAAAAGAATGCAGAGCCAAATTAAAAGGAATGTGGGCCTGAAACATCAAGGATTCTCCAAGTTTACATTATGAATCACAGTGCTGTTGATACAAGATGAATTAACCATTTACTTTGAGGCTGAACTCACAAAGTACTATTGAAAATACTGATCCCTGTGTGGAACCCAGGGAGCGGCTAATCTTTCCATTGCCAGTCTCCTCCCCCTCTGGAAACAAGCTCCAGCGTGTGGCAGCTGGAATCACAGAAGACTGGTTGAAGGGAAGTAGGCAGGCAGGCACCTGGCACAGCTCTCTGCTCTCTCACTGGAGGAACCCAGGAATTCCACTGTCGTAGGTGTCTCCACATTCACCCCCATGCCCATCTCTGTTTCTGGGTACAGACACTCACTTGCCCCTTGATGTTAGATATGACCATGTGACCTATCTTAGTCAGTTGAGTGTGAGCAAAAGAGCTGGGCGTCACTTCTGGGTGGAGGCATTTAACTTCCAGGGTTTGACTCTCCAGCTGGCTCTTCCCTCGTTGTTCTGTTCTAGGAGGGTGTACATTCTGGGAGGGGCTTCCCTACTGGCTCAGATGGTAAAGAATCTGCCTGCAGTGCAGGAGACCTGCATTTGATCCCTGGGTTGGGAAGATTCCCTGGAAAAGGGAATGGCTACCTACTCCAGTATTCTTGCCTGGAGAATTTCATGGACAGAGGTTACAGTCCATGTGGTTGCAAAGGGACGAACATGATTGAGCGACTGTGGTGCTGGAGAAGACTCTTGAGAGTCCCTTGGACAGGAAGGAGATCAAACCAGTCAATCCTAAAGGAAATTAGTCCTGAATATTCATTGGAAGGACTGATGCTGAAGCTCCAATACTTTGACCACCTGATGCAAACAGCCAGACGACTCAATGGAAAAGGCCCGGATGCTGGGAAAGATAGAAGGCAGGAGGAAAAGGGGATGACAGAGGATGAGATGGTTGGATGGCATCATTGACTGAATGGACATGAGTTTGAGCAAGCTCTGAGAGATAGTGAAGGACAGGGAAGCCCAGCGTGCTGCAGACAATGGGGTCACAGAGTCAGACATAACTGAGCGATTGAACAACAACAGCATTCCAGGAGTGGAGGTTCAGGTTCAGGATGATGATCCTTCTGCCTGGATCCCTGAGTCGCTCCGTGGAAGACCATTGCCCTGGGGGCTCAGCATGATCCATGGTGGACTAGTATGAAGCCAGTGAGATTTGGGGGTCACTGAAACTGCATCATCAGCTCTACTGGGTGATGCACTCCTGCCCCAGTTCTCCAAGATGGGGTGACTGGCCAAGCCAGATGAGGCTTTGGTTTAAAGCATCACAGATGCCAGGGTATGATGAAGGCTCATATGGGCTTCCCAGGTGGCACTAGTGGTAAACAACCTGCCTGCCAATGTAGGAGATGTAAGAGATGTGGGTTTGATCCCTGGGTCGGGAGGACCCCTGGAAGAGCAAATGGCAACAATCCACCCCAGTATTCTTGCCTGGAAAATCCCATGGACAGAGGAGGCTGGCAGGCTACAGTCCATGGGGGTCACAAAGAGTCAGACAGGACTGAAGTGACTTAGCATGATACATCTTCTTTCTTTGAGAACAGGCTTTTTGTCTCTTGCTTTTCAGAAGCTGAGAGCCCCTTCGCTCCCTTCTTGGTTATAAGACTTCACTGAAGACTCAGCTATAACCAATGCCAGTGTGGGCTGATGAAAGTTTCAGCAAGCTCAGGTGGGCATTCTGCTTCCCATGAAGAGCAGATACATGTTGGCTGTATTCATTTCTCCATTCAAAACATCTGACACTATCCCTAGCTCCAGGGGCAGAGCTGTGACCTACGATGAGAGGTTCCTGTGTTCCACACTCCTGGCCACAGTTACTGCACCAGACGCAGGCACGTGAATGAAGCCTGTGCAACTGAGTGAATGGCAGAAGGTTGGTTAGAATGTGAAGTCACCTGGACCATGTGGTGTGTGGATGTCAGGCTTGGATCTGCTGCAGCCCTTTTGTTTCCATGAGGGTAGCCTAAGAAAGAAGCTGACCCATGGAGGATAGCAGAGTTGAAGGAAAGGCAGAGAAATGGAACCCTAGTCCTGAAGACATGGTGAACCTCTCTATCAAACAACTTTCTTTTGGACTTTCAGTTACATGAGAAAATAAATGAACTCTATTCCTGAATTCAGTTTGAGCTGCATTTTCTGCTATTTGAAACCAAAAAGTAGTTTTTGGTTGATTCATCCTAAATTCCAAAACCAAGTCCTTGATCTACAGGAGGCATATTTTCCTCACCTCTTCCAAGAGAATTTCCCAACCACACCCCTTGTTCACTCTTGGATTTCTCTGGGCCCCTCTCTCACCACTAACCACACAGTTTTATGAATTTTCTGTTTCTGTGCACGTTTCCCCAGTAAAAAAAAAAAAAAAAGTGACTCTTCGACGGTCTGAATCTCCTTTGTCTTTTGTATTTCCAGTGGCTAAAACAGAGCTCGGCACAGACATTCTCAAAAAAAAAACAAAACAAAACAGCTTGCTGAATGTATGAATGAATGAAGCTCCCCTGGAGGTTGCTGTGGTTGTCTTCCTGGTTTTTAAGGGCTGCTTGTAGACACGCACAGCTTTAGGAGTTAGTTCTTAACCACTGCCTCCCCCTTCCCCCCAACCATGAAGCATGCCAGCCGCGTCTAAGCCTCTTTACAAGCCTGCATTCACTAGCTGGAGACGCAAGACACGCCACAGGTTTGGGGTCCTGTCCAGCACACACTTTCCTGCCTGGCCCACCAGGCCTGAATAATGATGCCCCACCTTTGGGTTCTGACAGAACAGTAAGAACTGGCAGGATATTTAGCAACCAGGAGAGCAGTGGGGGGAGGAACTTTTCAAAAACAAGCGCCAAGGGAAAGTCTCTCCCAGTTCTGTATCCAGTTCCACGGTAGTCTTCACCAAAAAGAGCTGAAAATAGGAGCAGCAGAAACGGCTCATTGGCAGTCAGCCTCTAACACTAACCTTAACTTTACCTGGCTGCCTCTGAACTAGAGCTGTGTGTTTGTTATGGTCTCTGATAACGTCCACCCGGGGTCTTCCAGGTCCTGTGTCTTCAGGAGGACCCCAGCTTTACCCCAGGGATTCGGGTGGGGCACCCCCACTCTCTGATTCCACAAGTGGACACACGATCCAGGCAGGCCCAGCTAATTAGTTCTCTGGCTCCTGCAGAGTCACTTGTGTAGGAATTGGCATACCAACCAAGCCAGATGGAGTCCCATGAGGACTTTTCCTAAAAACTCGAGAAAAAGGTACTCTCTTTACTGGGAGTGGCTGGACGGACAAAGGAAGCCTAGCACAGAGAGGCTGGAGGGAGATATGGGGGGTGGACATGTGGCACTAGTGGTAAAGAACCCACCTGCCAATGCAGGAGACATAAGAGAAGCAGGTTCAATCCCTGGGTTGGGAAGATCCTCTGGAGGAGGAAATGGCAACCCACTGCAGTATTCTTGCCTGGAGAATCTCATGGACAGAGGAGACTGTCAGGCTACAGTCCATGGGGTCGCAAAGGATCGGACATGACTGAAGGGACTGAGTGTGTATCAGCATGCATGCATCAACCACACATGGAGGGTGGGAGGCATTCTTATCACCACGCAGGAGGGGGACCTGCCTGAATGATGCCAACACAGAGGAACAGAGAGCTAGGAGAGGAGAGAAAGATGGATTGTAAGGGCATTATTTGTACCCCTGCTGTGTGCCTGAAGAGTCACATTTAAACCTCCTTAGTGATAGGAGCCAAACGATTCTCTTTTGATTAGAGAAAGTTTGGCTGGGGCTTCTCTCACTTTCAACCATACTGTACTGAGTCGAAGAGCCACCCCTGCACCTGTCTCACCCACCTCAAATTCAAGTCCACCTCAGAACCTGATCTCATCTGGAAACAGGGTCTTCTCAGATGTAATTTGTGAAGGATCTTGAGTTCAAGTCATCTTGGGTGTAGGGTGGGCCCTAATTCAATGACGGGTATCCTTATGAGAAGAGAGGACACAGACATAGGGCAGAAGGCCTTGGGAAGTCAGGTGCAGGCTGGAGAGAGACTGCCACAAGCCAAGGAGTGCGTGTGGCCACCGGAAGCTGGAAGATGCAGAGAAGAGTTCTTCTCACGAGGCTTTGGAGGGAGCACGGCCCACATTGCTGTTGTTTTAAGCCATCCAGTTTTTTTTTTTTTTTCTGGTGCTGTGTTATGGCAGCCCTAGGACATGAATATTCAGAGTTCTCACATCCACACCAGGATGTGAACCCGACTGTCTGGTCTCAGCCTTCACAATGACCAATCGTTCTCCATTTCTCCATACCCTTGTCCTCCTCTGAGGTCAGGACAGCTCCGGTCAGGTTTGCTGGAAGCTCTGCATACAGCTGTGGGGCTCATAAGCTTCAGAAGCTGTTGGTTCTTTCATCTCAGAATGAGATTTCCATTCACGAACAGAGTGGGCAGTGGCTCAAAGCCATGTGAGAAGAGGGACCTGAGGGGGCTCCTCCCACAGAGACTCCTGCCTCTGGGATAAGACATTTAAAACAAGAAGGCCAGATGTTATCTCTGGGCCAACTTACTAAGCCATCACCTGCCATTCTGAGTCCATATTTACTGACCTGCTTTTAGAAGTGGTCAGTTATCCATGAGTCCTGAGGGAAGAGGACACAGGAGGGGTAGGTTTGGGTTTTTTTTAGTAATTAGTTATTTAGGCTACGATGGGTCTTAGTTACAGCATGTGGGATCTAGTTCCCTGACCAGGTATCAAACCCATGCCCCCCGCACTGGGAGTTTGGAGTCTTAGCCACTGGACCAGCAGGGAAGTCCCAGGAGTGACAGGCGCCAGTATGTGGCACAAAGAGGCTAGGTCCTGAGTGAGGACGGGTAGCACTCTGTTTCCAAGTTTCCACTTAATTTAACAGGGATCCACAAACCTTTTCGGTAAAGGGTCAGAGAGTAAACACACTAGTTTGCTAGAGCTGCAGTAACAAAGTACCACAGACTGGGTGGCTGAAACGTATTGCCTTGCTTCCCAGAGGCTGGGCGTCCGAGATCAAGGTGTTGGCAGGTTGGTGCCTCCTGAGCCCTGGGAGAATGAATCTGTTCCATGCCTCTCCCCCAGCTCTTGGTGTTTTTCTGGCAATATCTGAAGTTCCTTGGCTTAGAGAAGCATCACTGAGATCTCTGCTTTCATCTTCATATGGCGTTTTTTCCTGTGTATATATCTGCATCCAAATTTCCTCTTCCCTAAGGACACCGGTCCTATAGGACCAGGGGACTACCTTGTTCCAGGAATGTCTCATCTTAACTGTTTTTGCAAAGATCTTATTTCCAAACAGGGTCACATTCTGAGGTACTTCAATATATGGACTTGGGGGAAGGGCATGGGAGGAAGGGGTGAATACACAATACGACCCATGATGGTAAATGTTTGAGGCTTTGTGGCCATACTGCCTCTGTTGCAACTACTTGACTCTGCCTGTGAGGTGCAAAAGGAGACCTAGGCCATGTGTGGACCAGGGAGTATGGCTGTGTCCATAATAAAACTTTCTTTACAAACCCTGGGATTTGAATTTCATGTAATTTTCTCATATCGAAAAATATTCTCCTTTTGATTGGTTTCCAGCCATTTCAAAGTGTCAAAACCATTTTTTATCCCAGAGGCCATCTGAAAGCAGACAGGGGGCTAGGTTTTACACGCTATTGGTGGTTTGCGTGCACTCCTGGACTCAAAGCTAAAAGCTATCGAGGGCACATTCTCCTCCACTGGAGACTGTGGTCCTTGCATGCTGTGAAGATGGGGACAGCAGGTCTGGCCAAGTCCCTCTGCGGAAAAAAAGGAAACCCGGAGTGTCCCTGCCCCCTGGGACCCGAGAGTGTCACAAAGAGCAATCAATTACAGAAGCCTCACAACAAAGGCCGTCATTAGGGGATGGGGACAATTTGTTGTGCACCCACAATCCTGGGTTGGCCTGAGGTGACCTGGAGCAAGTCACTCCAGTTTCTTCCCGAGCAAAAGCAGCCCATTCACCAACCACCCCAGGGAGAAGAGGATTAGCTCATTAAACATTATACAGCACTTTGAAAAGGTAAAGCCTTTATATGTATGCAGTTGGCAAATCATTCTCTGAAAGGAAATGTGGTTTCAGGAGAGGGGACAGGCAGGAGGAAAGTGGTCAGAAGCTGGAGGAGCTGCCTGGGGAACCTCCAGGGGCTGGGTGGGGTGGTGGAGGTGGTGTCCCAGAAGCTGCTCCCCCCACCCCCAAGCCCACCAGGCTTCTTGATCCCACAGGCTGGTACATCTGAGTCTCACGGTGACACTGTCCCTGGCAGGGCGAGCCTTCCCTCTGAGCTGGCCTCCTGAACATCAAAGGCAAAGGGAAGGCATCCCATTGGCTGGCTTGAGGAGACCTTCCCAGCCCGGGAAGGCAGCCAGCAAGTACCTGTCAGAGCCCATTGATAAGTCCGCCAGGGTCTGATCAGTGGTGTGTAGTTACACTGCACTCTGCGGGGCCAAACACACATCACATTTCAGCCTGGGCAGTGTGGCCCGCTGCCATTCTTAAATATGGACTTGATGATGGCAGGGGGCCTGGAGAGCTTTGCTGGCTACCAGGCTTTCAGAGAGGATCAGGGCAGCTTGCTTCAATCAAAGGGCTTGGAAAATAGTTGAGTAAAATGAAATAAGGATGCCTTAGATAGGCAAGTTTCATGTAATCTCTCCCAGGTTTGCAGACTCCCAGAGCTGGAGAAGGTCTCCACACTCGAGTTTTAGAGTCAAGGACCCGGAGGCCTTGAGAGGTGGAGGGACACGCCCAAGGTCAACCTTGTGGGGCATAGCCACGTCTTCAGACCCCCAGGCCCATTCCTGGTTCACTGTGATCCTCATTCTCACGAGAGGGGCTGGGACCACTATGGCAACTGCATATCACGTGACTACAAATATGTCTTCTGCCAACACGGAACATTCAACAAAATCCAGGAACACAGCTCAGAACCTATCAGTCTCTTACTGAGCCCAACCTGGTGCCATGTCTATATATTAGGTTGGCCAAAATGTTCATTCAGGTTTTCAGTAACATCTTATGGAAAAACTTGAAGGAATTTTATGGACAACACATTGAAGAGGGGCATGGAAGGATGGATAACAGTGATTCCCAAACGCCAGGCCAAAGCTGAAGACAAAAAGAGAAGAGCGACCTAGGAACCTCCTTTTCTTTTTGTAAAAAGGACAGATTAAGTGTTAGTCCCTAGTTATGTCCAACTCTTTGAGACCCCACTGACTGTAGCCCACCAGGCTCCTCTGTCCATGGAATTCTCCAGACGAGAATACTAGAATGGGTTGCCATTTCTTTCTCCAGGGGACCTTTCTGACCCAGGGCTAGAACCTAGGTCTCCCGCATTGCAGGCAGATTTTTTATCATCTGAGCCACCAGGGAAGTCCTAAAACCAGATTACTTGATTTTAAGGACTGCCCTTTTCTCTGAGATTGTGTCCTTCCTACTGCTTCTGTGTGCAAATGTCCTTTATTTTATGGAGTGATGGTGATAGCAGATGGTACGTTTTTTCCCTCCAATGTCCCTGTTTGGACATTGGAAACGTGCTCTCTCCTTGGAAACTACTTTCTCTTACTTGGCAAAGTCAAAAGTGGATAATCCTCCTTCAGTCCTCTGTTTAAAAAGTCCCACATCCAAGAAATGTCAAAGTTTGTGAACCCCGGAGCTGGAAAATCCCACCCAGCTCTACCCTCTGGAGATTCCTCCTCACGCTGCCATAGTGTGGTTGCCATGGTGATGCCAACAGCAACATCAGTGACAGCGACGGGAGCTGCAGCCATACCATCCCCGCAGCTCATTTGAGTGGGATGTGGACTCCCAGCCAGGTGCTGTTCTGGCATTTTCTACCCTTTGTTGAACGCTTATCACAATCCCATGAGGTGGAGATTATATCATGCCTCTTTGGACAAAGGAGTTCCCTGAAGCCCCAGCCCACCTCTCCAGTCTTATCTTCCACCCCTGCTGGACACACACATAATAAAGTGATTATTTATGTAACTGATGTGTTTCATGTTCTCTGTCAGACTTGCCTTTGTTGGCTGAAGGCAAGTTTTGGACATCTTCATCTTTACACTCTTCACACACACACAGAAATTGGGCACGCAAGTTAACTTTTGCTGCTAGCACAGAACACTAACTGAAGTCAACCCTTTACTTAGTGCCTGGCGTAAACGTGCTGTGAACTACTAAGATAATATTCATTTCTATTCAGGAGCATAGTTCATGAGCTTTCTTTGGTCACTGGCGGACTGGTTGTGTCCTTTCAGCCCCTCTCTTCTAGGTAAATGCCTGACGACTCAATACCTCAACAGCATCAGGGACAGAGGAAGGCTTCTCGTGCTCCCGTCTGCATCTCCTGCTGGGCGTCCTGAGGGAGTTTCCTCACTCTGCTGAGTCCTGCCCTATACTGTGAAGCAATCTCACTGCCCTCCTGAATGAATCACTCCCCAACCCCTCCCTGGCCAAGAGTCCCCCACCTCCCTTACTCTCTAGAGAAGCCATGAGCTACATTTGGGCAGAAGTTAATCAGTTGCCTTCATTTCTGGAGCCAACTGCCTGGACTTGAATCTGCCACACACCAGTAGGGCAAATTACTTCATTACTTCTCCAAGATTATGTCCTTGGCTCTTTTAGTGTGAAATATTCTTTATTTTGTGGAGTGATAGTGATAGTAGATGTCACTATTTTCTTCCAGTGTCCCGACTTGGACATTGGAAATATACACTCTCTTTGGAAAACTAGTTCCTCTTACTTGGCAAAATAAAAAGTGAAAAATCCTCCATCAGTCCTCTGTTTAAAAAAAAAAAAAAAAGATGAAAGCACCTTTACAAGGAATCTGAAAGGTCCAAAGAACCAATGCTTCAGCTTCCTCATTAGAAAAATAGGGTTAATAATAGCAGTACCTTGGTCAATTAATTACATGAATAAATAAATGAGTTAAGTCAACATCAAGTGATTGGACCAGTGCCTGGCAATAGTAACTGCTTAGAACTGAATTGTAATAGCTATTATTTTATTGGGGCATCCCTGGTGGCTCAGATGGTAAAGGATCTGCCCGCATTCCCAGGTTCCATCCCTGGGTGGGGAAGATACTCTGCAGAAGAGAATGGCTACCCACTCCAGTATTCTTGCCTGGAGAATCCCGTGGACAGAGGAGCCTGGTGAGCAACAGTCCATTCACTCCTATTATCTATTGCTCACTCACTTCCCCACAGTGAGTCCTGAAATTCCTCCTTGTTTGGCTGCTCCCTCCCCTCCAGTAGACACGCCCCATCAGGTGCCTTAGCCTGGAAGGCCTTCAGATTCCTCTACTGATTCCTGGAGGGCACATCCCAGTGCTGGGGCCCTGATTAGCTTGCCTTGTGGGGTCCAGGCTCAACCTATCTCCTGGAAGCCCCACCTTCAGCAGCTACTCAGTTACCCAGGAAGTCGGAGGCTGCCCTCTCCAGCTGTCACGGTTTCCCCGGAGACACCCCTTGACAGCCAAGATGCCTCTTCTGGATCAGGGCCGGTTGAGGTCACATGGGTGGAGACATTGCTGCCTTGGCTTTTGTGATGGGCTTTCACAATATTTCCTGCAAGATCTGACATTAGATACATGTCTCCTAAGAGTCACGGATTTACACCTTTTTTCTTTCCTGACGTTGGGGGAATAAAACATTTTGGCAAAGGTTTATCAGCCACCTGCATCTCTGTCAGCTCTTGAGGGATGTGGTTATGTTTTCTAGATCATAACATCAGAACTTCTCTCTTTCATCCAGATTTAATTCCGTGACTGAATGGGATGTGTCTTAACTCATATCCCCACTGTGCCAATCCTGGGGCCATGTGTCTTCAGATTCTTTTCTTATCCCTTCACTGCTTTGCTCTATATCATAAAGAGACTGCTTCCACTACCACCCCAACCCCTGTGGGCTGGCTGCCCACTGCATTCAGCCAATGGGAGGCGTTGGCAGGACAGTGGGGTGGGAGGGAGCAAGAAGTCAGGGTATTTCTCCCTTTCTTTCCCTGCCTTCCCACCAGTTCCATCTCCACAGCGGCTCTGCACAGGCCCTCTCTGCTGCTAGCTCCCATCAGGTGACCTTCACTCTGGGCTCCAGGCACACCGCTCCTGACCAGGAGGAGGGATTTTCTGCTGACATGAATCCCTGGGCTGCTCTGCAGGAGACACCCAGCAGGGTGTACACTGTCTGCTCAAACTTGTATCTCCTTCACCATCTTTCACTCTAAACTGATTTTTAAAAACGTTTTTTAAAAAATTACTTAATTTATTTTAATTGGAGGCTAATTACAATATTGTGGTTTTTGCCGTACATTGACATGAATCAGCCACAGGTGCACATGTGTCCCCCATCCCGAACCCCCCTCCCTCCCCTCATCCCTCTGGGTTCCCCACAGCAGCATTAATCACTTCTGAGCAGGTGAACCCCAGGTTAAGAAGACCTCCTCTGAAGGCTTATTTAAGATAAGCACAATGGCTGACTCACACTTCTTTGGGAGGCAGGAGGGTGGGAAAGGGTGACAATCAGATAGCAGGAGCCCCAGGTTTGCGCAGGTGAAGCCACGTTACCTGCTGGCCTGGGAACATGTGCAATTCTCTTCTCTAACCAAGGAAGGAAGGAGCAGGTATCTCCAGTCTGAGGGCTGCAGGCATCAGGAGAGGGGACCAGAGAACCGGGTGTGCCTGCCCTCTTTCTAAATCGGGGCGCTGCTCCTAGTTGCTCTGGGGATGGAAAGTTGGCTCAGTACAGCTGGATCATCTTTTTTGCCAAGAGAAGCCAGAAATTATGCTCTTTCTGCAAAATCTCTCAAGTTTTAAATATTGGCAACTAAGAAAAAGTTTTCCAAAACACTGGGCAGCCAAACAAAGCACATGTGTCTATGGGTCAGAGCGGTCCTGATCTTTAGTCTGTGACCTCTGACTAGTTATTAAGGAGTGAGTTAAAAGGAAGGAGGTGGGTCAGGGAGCGTCTCCTCACTCTACATTGCTGGAGATTCTCACAGAGGCAGGAAGAGCCCAGCCCTCCTGACCCTGCAGAAGTCTGAAGTTCAGCCTTGGTGTGAGCATCAATAACCAGGGTCTACACTGAGTGCATCCAACTTAGCCCATAACTGATTCCTAACCGCAGGGTCAAGGGCTAGAGAGAGAGGTCAACAGAAGCCACAAACCAGCTTGTGCGTGCCTTCTGGACCTCTCACAAGGCGATGAAAAGCACAGGCAGAGGTCAGGGCGGGACCACACATCTGCAGTCCCCTTGATCCTCACAGCCTGGAGAAGGCACTGGAGAGCCTGGCTGGTGACTCTCAAGGAGGAGGGTATGCATCTGACGTGCAACATCTTAAAAGCCAGTGCCCTTGACATGGGAAACCAAGTGGCCTCTTTTTGGAGGATTAGTGGCAGAGAGATTTGCAGGATGGCCTCTACGCCCAACCTGTTGAGTCATCTTGTGAAAAATAATGTGACTCCATTTTCCTTTTCCTAAAATGGTAGTAAATATATGAGACCCAAGCATCCCTGAGGATGTTTGCTGACAACCACGTCTGTGGACTTGGTAAAAATAAAGGAATTAAACTGCCAAGGAGTAGAGTGGCCTTTACACTCTTTCTCAGGTTCATTGTTTGGCTGTAATAAATAGAAAAACCAACCAGAAACCAAGAGTGATCTTTAAAGAAAGTGAGCCAAAGAGCAGCCTGAATCTTAGAAAGAAGCCATTCTTTGCTCTGTCATTCTTTGGAGGCACCGCCTTAAAGCTCCCTGGCCTTAATCTTCACACATGGACAGTGAAATCCAGCCCTCTAACTGGCTACTAGACAACAGGAGTGCCCTAATTATCAAAATAAGGTGGCACCATAGGAGGTTCCTAACTGAATTGGGTACAGCTTCAAACTAGGGACTTCCCTGGTGGTGCAGACAGTAAAGCGTCCGCCTACAATGCGGGAGACCCGGGTTCAATCCCTGGGTCGGGGAGATCTCTTGCAGAAGGAAATGGCAACCCACTCGAGTATTCTTGCCTGGAAAATCCCATGGGCGGAGGAGCCTGGCAGGCTGCCGCCCATGGGGTCGCAAAGAGTCGGACATGACTGAGCAACTTCACTTTCACTTTCTTTCAAACTCCCCTGCTGAACACTTGTCAGAAGTCCAGCTGAGGAAAACAGTGTTGATCGAGGGGCCTAATGAATGGGGTCCACCTCTCCTGGAGGCACAGGAGTCCCTCCTGGAGCAGCAGAGCCCCCGGGAGTCTCCACCACCTGCTGGCTTAGGTTCGCGCACGTGCTCTTGGCTGAGCTTAGCTCCATGCCTCCTGCTTATGCTGAGGGACAGTACAAGACAACCTTGGGATGGAACTAGTATTTCCTGTAAGGATGCTCTTGAACATGTTTATTACTCTGTATGGCGTGTGCACCTGCAATGAGGTCCCATGGGAGGGTGTTCTTTCTGGTAGGGGTGGGGAAAGGGGCTGTGTTTTCATCTCATGGATGTTGACTCATCTAACTAAAACCATAGGACTTCCCTGGTGGCTCAGCGGTAAAGAATCTGCCTGCAGTGAAGGAGAGATGGGTGCGATCCCTGGGTCGGGAAGATTGCCTGGAGGAGGAAGTGGCAACCCACTCCAGTATTCTTGCCTGGGAAACCCCATGGACAGAGAAGTCTGGCAGGCTACAGTCCATGGGGTCATAAAAGAGTCAGACACAACTTAGTGACTAAATAGCAACAGAAACCATCTTCCTCTTCAAGTGGCCTGCCAGATGCCTAGAGATAAATTTGTGGCCCACTTCTCACAAACTCATGAGCTGTTCCACTGTTTGTGTGCTAACCTCCCTCCGGACGTCATTTACTATATAGAAAATCTATTGTATTGTATACATTTTGGCAAATTGCTATAAATTCTTTTGGGACCAAGACAGGTTTATATGCAAGCACTAAAGAACTAAGAAAACAAAAAGAATTCACATTTTTGTGGGTTGGCTACTTTAATGATTCTGGCTTTATTTTCTCTCTTATCCCCCAAACATTTCTGTACTATTGTGATACTTGGAAGGTGAGTTTGCACGTTTACTGAAACAATAAGATAATTTCATTTTTTTCCCCCTTCAATCTCCTTTCATGGCTAGCATGGGGCAGTTTCCAGAACAAACCCAAACTTGGGACTATACACTGGATTGCGGGTTCTCTTTGTTTCAGGGGATTTACTTCAATTGTCTTAATAACACGGACCTCTTTTGTGGAGCAGAAGGCGTTCCCAGCAAATGTTGGCTGCAGATACGCAAGCCAAAATGTTACCACGGTCACGGCCCTTCCTTGAACAATCTAAAGCATCTTTCTGTCTGTATATATTTGGTTTTTCAGATGCTTTAAAGCCTAGAAAACAATCACAGCTGAGGCCATGTCTGAGATGGCACTAAAAGAACCTACTCAGAGACAGATAAAAATAATGAGAATCTTTCTGTCAGGAAAGATTTAGAAAATATCAGTGGCATTATTAAAATTTAATTTTTTACTCGGCTTTTTGGTTCTCCTTCCCAGTGATAATGAGCAGGACTGCACACCTCTGCCTCACTAGTACTTGTTTTGTGCAATAAATTCAGCCTTCCAGTCTGAAGACATTTCAGACAACAGTTTTGACTGCTATAGGCTTATTTTTCACCCTGTGCTGTGCTTTGAGTCTTCCTATAAAAACCAGTTCATGAGATAATTTTCCACAAGGCCAGTGAAACTAATAAAAATCAATTTTGCCCAACTGGTTCAGAGAAATCTTGGGAATAGCCAAGGCAGAACCGCAAAAAAGGAAAACAGAAAAAAAAAGAAGAATCAATGTATTCACTAATGGTTGACTGATAGAGAACTATCAAATTAGCTGACAGGAGATACTTGGCTGTAGGAATTTTCCTTTCGGCTTGAACAGAATACTTTTTAAAGGCTGGGAGAGGCTTTTCTTCCCAGTGGTTGAAGATATCTGGGTGTAGTAACTCTGAGTTGCCCATGCCCTGGAGGATAATGAGGTTGAATTTGGGCCTGACGATGGTGATGACCTCTGCTGAAGTCCAGTCCCTCTTTCTATGTCAGAGAAGCTGGTTTTGTGAAGGGATGGCTTGGGTTTTATACCAGGGGTCCCCAACCTCTGGGTCAGGTAACAGTACTGGTCTGTGGCCTGTTAGGAACCAGGTTGAACAGCAGGAGGTAAGTGGCCGGTGAGCCAGTGAAGCTTCATCTGTATTTACAGACGCTCCTCACTGCTTGTATTACCATCTGAGCTGCTTCTCCTGTCAGATCAACTGTGGCATTAGATTCTCAGAGGAGCTCAAACCCTACTGCACTTGAATCATCCCCAAACCATCCCCTCTGCCCCAGTCTGTGGAAAAACTGTCTTCCACAAAACCTGGTGCCTGATGCCAAAAAGGTTGGGAACCGATATTTTATACAATTTACTCCAAGGCCACAGGACCGCTGGGTGAGGGACTCATCAGTGCATTTAGAGACCTCATGTTCTGGAAACATCTTCATTGCACTCCTGCCATGACCACCCATCCAACTCCCCATCTTGGCTTCCTGCCAATGGAAGTAGGATTCCAAAGAGACACTTCCTTTTTTCTCTCTCTCTTTTGGCTGCCTGAGCTGCATGGCATGTGGGATCTTAGTTTCCAGACTAGGGATCGAACCCATGCCCCCTGCAGTGGAAGCACAGAGTCTTAACCACTGGACCAGCAAGGAAGTCCCAGGGATCTCTTTTAAGATCTGGAAGCAAGAACAAGACATGGTGGCTACAGACCACGGTCTATAAAGCACATACCTTAACTACCACTGATATTCGTTAGTGCAAGACACTAGTTGACATGTCTAAAAATGGCAGGCCTTTGCACAGAAAAAAATTTAAAAAAAGGACTGAAAGGAAATGTAGCCAAGTGGTAACAGTGTTTGTATGTGGGTGGCGAGTACTTTTTGCTTTCTATTTTTATGCATTTCTGCATTTTCTTAAATTGTATATTACATAAATATTAATAATTATTATTTAAAATAATGCTAAGCTAAGAATTGAGTGAATTGGAAAAGAAAACATAATATTTTATTCACAATGTTATAAGAAAGAGGGAATATGGGAGGAAAAAAACAACAGTAAGATTTATTTATCTTTTTTGGTCCCTTATACTATCCTAAGTCTTCCCAGGTAGCGTAGTAGTAAAGAATCTGCCTGCCAATGTAGGAGATGTGGGTTTGATCCCTGGGTGGGGAAGATCCCCCGGAAAAGGAAATGGCAACCCCCTCCAGTATTCTTGCCTGGAAAATTCCATGGACAGAGGAGCCTGGCAGGCTACAGTCCATGGGGTCACAAAGAGTCGGACAGGACTGAGCAACTGAGTATGCACTATCGTGTACTTCACATCAATTCTTTTATTTAATCCTCATTAACAAATCTATGGCAAAAATATCAGTGTTACAATTTTCCAGAGAAGAAAACTGAGGCCTACCCATGGCTGATTCATGTTAATATATGGCAAAAACTACTACAATATTGTCAAGTAATTAGCCCCCAACTAAAATAAATAAATTTATTAAATAAACAACAACAAAAAAAAGAAAACTGAGGCTTAGAGGGGTGAATTTGCCCAAGATCGCACAGCTAGTTAGTGGCAAAGTTGGTATTTAAAATGAGATCCGGGGACTTTCCTGGTGGTCCAGTGGCTAAGATTCTACCCTTCCAATGCACAGGGCCTGGGTTCAGTCCCTGGTCAGGGAACTAGATCCTGTATGCCACTACTAAAGATTTCATACGCCGCAACAAAGATCTAGCACAGCCAAATAAATAAAGTTTTAAAAATTAAAAAAACAAAATGAGTTCCAGTTTCAAAGACCATATGCAGTGCATTGTGGGAAGAATAAGGACTGGCATCACAGTGCATCTTACATTGTAGCTCATTTTGCATTTGTGAATCAAATCAGGGATAACAACATCTGTTCTTTTTTTCCTCCTACGTTAAAGCTTCTTGTGATGTTCAAATTAGATCATGCGTGTAAAAACAGAGAAAATGCAAAATTCTTCTCAAAGTAACATAATGATATGATAATATTTCCTATAATATTGGTGAGTTGAGAGTTGCTATAAACAGTATAATTTTCAAAGAAAAAAATACTGAAATAGGATTAATACTAAAACTACACTGAATAAATTTGTTCTCAATCATTCAGAAGATTTGAGAGGGTCTTGTTTTATCCTACTTGTCATTAAGATGATGAATTTTCTTGTCCATAATATATTAGGTAAAAAGCAAAGATTATATATACTGTGCATATTATGACCCTAATTTTGCAAAGGGGTAAACTTGAGCAAGTTTTGCCTGTATAAACTTGACCAAAAATTGGAAAGACACTCATTGAAATGAAAGTAATTGTGCCTAGGTGTTGAGATCATGGTGAACAACAACAACAAAAATCTTCTATGACTCACCACATTTTCCAAAAATTTCTGTAATGAATATGCACTATGTTTAGAGTCAGAAGAATATGCACTATTTATCAGCTTCCATACACATATATAGGGCTTCCCTGATGGCTCAGCTGGTAAAGAATCTACCTGTAATGCAGGAGACACAGGAGACGCAGGTTTGATTCCTGGGCTGGGAAGATCCCCTGGAAGAGGATAATGGTAACCTACACCAGTATTCTGGCCTGATAAATCCCATGGACAGAGGAGCCTGGCGGGCTATAGTCCAAAGGGCCACAAGGGGTTGGACATGACTGAGCAACTATGCACACACATATGCAAAAACGTAACCTTCCTCCTTGGATAAGATTGCAAAATAAATTCTGGACTTTGCAGTTGTTTGAATTCTGGTGAAATAAAAGTTTATTTGAAATGCATGTCCAATCTTCAAACAAGGGATATAGATACCCCATTTTCTTTACATAAATCAGCCTCAGTCTGCAGAGGGCTTCTGCCACGTACAACTTGACTGTAAAACATCAGAGGTCGAGATGCTGGAGACTGCACAGGGCGCTTGGAGAATGAAAACAGAAGCACACCTGAGGCTGGTATGATGTTGCCAGGATGACAGGTGCCTGGTCTGACTTCTAGAACGACTTGAGCATTTGCCCAGTGGCCTCAGAAGGGGGACCTGTGCTTCCTGTCAGAGCACACATTCAGTAGCTTAGCAGAAAAGTGCCACCCTGCTTGAAAAAACAGGGCCCAGTTCAGATTTCAAGCAGTGCCACCAAGGAAGCTATTTTTAAGTATCTAATTGCATTTGTAGCATCTGGCATTTTGCACACTCCGTTTTTATGACTTGAGCACAATACATGTGGCACAGGACAAACAAACAAAGGAGAGATTAAGAGCGGGATACTGGAGTCATGTCAAATAGCCCCAGTATCGAAATATTATAATATGCCCTAGAGATTATTCCAGGGCCAAAGAAAACATTACCCAATGTATAGAATGTCAGAACGGGAAAGACTTGGCAGCCGGGGAGAACAGGGGTTTATTTCATTTATTAAGCCAGTACACAGCCTCAGATGCTAACATACCCTGATAGGAAATGCCAACATTTCAGCTTAAATCAAGACTCGAGCCCATAATGTCGACACTTTGCCTTTCAGCAGAAGATCACAAACAGCACAAATCTGGGTTTCTCGTACTAATTGGGGAGGTTTTCGAATTTGCTTGTGATATCTGCCTCGTGGAGCGCTAATCTTCCTCCGGTTACCTCCTAATGCTGTCTGAAATAATCCGCTTACTCCTGCTCTGTCCACAGCACTTTATATCAAATAACACTCGCTTCCTCAACTCAGCCACAGCAAAAGGCAGCCGCAGCCCCAGCCCAGCTTCAGCATTGCTGGGCGGGCATGCGACAGCTACAGCAGAAGCCAGGCAAGGCACAAGGGTGCAGCCAGGCTTCTGAATGTGTAAGAATGATGAAATGGGTGCTAAACAGCACTAACGAACAACTAAGAGCATCATCTGATAACTGTTTTGAAAAGACTGAGACAGATAATTTTGCTTTCTTAGACAGGCAGGCAAAATATTTCAGGGTGATCGCCAGCCTATGTAATTATCACTATCAACATCTGAACTCGCTTCATAACTTTTTTTCTAAAACATCTCCCCCACCAACCCCTATACCCCCTACCCTTTTGAAAGGTTTGATTTAATGACACAGCCTGGAGGTTAATTGATACGGGCAGGCAGTGCCATTTCAGTAGCATTACTGCCCCATCTTGACTCACTTTTAGTGTGTTTGATTTTTAAAAAAGAGTTTTGGGGAAGGAAATGTTTTAATTTTCATAAAGTAGAAAAGCCTAGAATTCTAATGCTCATAAAACCCACTCCAAGTGCATAGGCCTCGGGGGGTTCCCAACAAGCAAAAGTGATGTGAACTGTGTTGCGAAGGGGAGGGTAGAGTGGTAGTTAGGTGGGAGCCAGGTTCTCCTCCCATGTGGGCTCGGTTGTATGACCCTAGGCAGGACACTGTCTTCTTCTGGGCCCCCATTTCCTTGTCTGCAAAGCGCTGGGTGTGTGTGGGGGTGTGGGGTGCAAGGACTGGAGGATTTCTAAGATTCTTTCTGCCACTAAGAGTCTAAAGTCCAACTGTTCACCGAAAGGTTCTTTTTTAATATTTTTTTGTTTTTCTTATACTTGTGCCTATTCTAAGCAGGCAAACCCAGCATCTCTCTTTCTCCTTCTATGCAACACATCATATTTGAAAACATTTTCCTCACATTTTCCGAGGTTACTGAAGGGGAAAAAAGTTATATTGTTTAATCCTACTTTATAGGAGTTTGCTTACACTGTTCTGGGTGTAAGTGATCTGCAAGGTATACGTACCCAGAGTGTGGGGGGAGGTAGGAGGGGAAGAGAAAGAGGCTGCCTTCAAGTGCCTTGTGGAAATGTATAAAACAAGCAGTGAGATAGTCCTTTGCCAAACACTGTCATAAATTTTTTATTTGGCAGCTAACATTCTCACTAGTTTTCTTGGCAGCAGTTGGGACCTTTAGCAAGAAAGGTGCAGGAGAAAAATACCTTGTTTAGAGATGTTTTCAACACTTTCTGGGATTTTTCAGAACTTCTGCCTGCAGCACATTTTTACAACTACAGTCTCCAATCACCTGATGAGTGGGTGGTGGGGTTGAACTTTTTTCTTTAAAAAAAAAAAAAAAGAATATAGGGAGAGAAAGCGAACAAGCAGTGCTACCCCCTCTGGCCTTCCACTGAGCCCATCTCTCTTATTTTTCGTGGTAGGCATTTCTGATATCCAAGTGCTTAGTCTTCTCTGTCTAGACAAAAAACTGAAAACAATATCAGAATGTACCTTTTGTTGAGCCTGATACTATCTATACTGTATTCCCAGTTGACAGAGATATAGGATGAGGCCATTTTTCTTCAACAGTTCTGCCAAAAACAGGTCCCATCTGTTGCCTTTGGGTCAGTTAATGGGCAAAGAGCTGCCTTGGATTTGAAGCTGATGTAAGCACACGCCGATACGACTTTGACAGTCACACTGCCGATGGGGAAATGAGTGCAGAGAAAGTTCGTGCAGCTGGTCATTACCCGTCTCGGGGAACCTCAGTCTCTGGAAGCTTCTTCAGGAGGAAGGCTGGGAATTCGGGGAAGTCAGGGGCCAAAATCCACGAGGAGCCAAGGATAAGCTCTTTCATTACAACCACATCCTAAATACTTGACACAGGCTAGCAAGATTCTTCAGCCAGGGGACTTCCAGCTTTGAGTCAAGAGGTCAACAAATTCATTACCCCCCCAAACAAGTTTAAAACTGAACAGTCCTTAAAACAATCTTTCAGGGCTCTGGATAATGACTGAAGGCAAAACACAAACTGAGACGTGTTTATTCATAGAAAGCTGGCAGAACTTTGGGTAAGAAGATCTCCACCTCACCCCCTAGCTTAGTTGGCTAGAATGGTGGTTTTATCAGGGTGGGGCTGCCAGGGAAGCCTGACTTGATTTGGAGCAGAAGGGAAAACCCAGTGGCATTGCCAATAAAAGTAGCACGCTGTAGGCAAATGAAAGGGGGAGGGGGGAGGAACAGCACAGTTTTGCTAGCCTGAGGCTGCAGTCCTGGTTGAGATTCAAACCAAAAATGTGACGGGGAGATCTGGAAATGAGAGAGTTATAGATGTGCCAGATATGCTCTCCATACGTCTTGTGTTGATTGGGAAAGTATGATACATGCTGGGGAGATCTGGGAGACCCCAGTGAAAAGTCAAAGCAGGCTTGAGAACTGCCTGAACTTTGAATGTTCTCTTCAACCCACATACAGATTGCTTGGCAGAGGATGGAAGTCTTATGGGTTCAAGGTCTTTGAGCACAACCTCTGCCCAATCATTGGCTGGTCACTAAGCTATGTGCACAAAGGGGCAACTCCTAGGAAACCAGGTTCATGAAATAAAAATAAGAATTAAAAAACCAAAGTGACAACTGAGCAGAATGCAGGGGAGATAGATAGATCCTGCAGATTATGTTTAGGCAAGCTACTTAAAACTATCAGAACCCTGAGTTGTTACAATATACCATCTAAAATATTTAGCTGTCAACAAAAAATTATGACATGACCAAAAAAAATGAAAAAGGACGATCTGTATTTAGAGGGAAAAGCAGTCAATACAAACTGGTTCTGGGTGACTCTGATGTTGGATTTAGCAGACAAGGGCCTCAAAGCAGTTAGTGTAACACCGTCAAACAGTTAAAGGAAACTATATTTAAAGAATTAAGAGAAATTATGATGACAATGCTTCAATAGATACAGAATCTCTATAGAGAAAGAAAAATTATAAAAATTTTAGAGTTGAAAAATACAATAAGTTAAATGAACAGGAATCCATAAACTTGAACGTTTGCCAATACAAATCATCCAATGTGAAGATGAGAAAGACCAAAAACATTGAAGAAAAATGGGCAGAGCCTCGGAGATCTGTGTAACAATAGCAAGAATATCAACACATGTACAATGGGAGAGGGAGAGAGAAGGAGGAGGAGAAAGGAGAGGGAGGTTGGCAGAAAAATATATTTGAAGAAGTAATGGCTGCAAGAGAAAATCTTGAAAGCAGCAAGACAAAATAACTCATTATGTACAAGCAAACAACATTATGTTTGATAGCTGACTTCTCATCAGAAACAATGGAGGGAGAAGACAGATAAACAACATATTTAGAGAGGTAAAAAGGTGAGTGCAGGAGTAACCTGTCTACCAAGAATTTCTATATCTAGCCAATAGCATTAATCACGAATGAAGGCAACATAAAGACATTTCTAGATAAAGAATGAGAGTTCTTTATACTAAATGAAGTCCTTTAGGCTGAAAGAAAATGATACCAGATGGTAACTCACATCCAGAGAAAGAAATACAGAACATTGGAAATGGTAAATATGTGGTAAATAGAGAAGACTGTACAAATATATACTTTCTCTTTCCTGCCCTTAATCTCTTTAAAGAATATAAAGATTGCATAAACAATAATTATAATTACAACAATCAGTATTGTTTGGTTTATAATATATACAGACTTCACAATCATAGTACAAACGAAGAGGGGGAAAATGGCCATATTGGAATAAATTTGCTATATTTTATTAGAACTAAGTAGTAAAATAAAGTAGATTGTGAAAAGGTAGAATATATATTGTAATTTCTAGAGCAAAGACTAGTTCAGTTCAGTTCAGCTGCTCAGTCGTGTCCGACTTTTTGCGACCCCATGAATTGCAGCACGCCAGGCCTCCCTGTCCATCACCAACTCCCGGAGTTTACCCAAACCCATGTCCATCGAGTCAGTGATGCCATCCAACCATCTCATCCTCTGTTGTCCCCTTCTCCTCCTGCCCCTAATCCTTCCCAGCATGGAAATAACAACAAAAATATAGACAAGAAATCAGCAGATGAATGAAAATGGTATACAAAAAAAATACCTATTTTAAAAAAGAAAGCAGAAAAGAGGAGAGAGAGGAACAAAAAAGATATGAGGCATATAGAAAATAAACAACAAAATGGCAGACATAAATAAAACAGGATAAAAAAATCATACAAATGTTACTGGACTAAATAATTCAATCAACAGCAGATTGTCAGACTGATAAAAAAGATCCAGCTTTATGCTGTCTATAAGAACATATGCTATCTAAAGAGACACACTTTAGATTCAAAAGCACATACAGGTTGAAGTTAAAAGAAGGAAATATACACACCATGTAAATAGGAAAACTAAGAGTGTTGGAATATCTGTATTAATATCAGACAAATGGACTTTAGGACAAGAAATATTCCTAGAGACAAAGAGGGATATTTCATAACTATAGTGAGATCAGTGCATTAAGAAGATATGGCCATTATAAACATATAAATACCTAACAACCAAGTCCCAAAATACATGAAGCAAAAAATAACTGAAGAAAAGAGAAACAGAAAGTTTAATAATTATACTTGGAGCTTTCAATACTCTGGTCTAAGAAAACTGACAGAAAACTAGACAGAAAATCAGTAAAGAAACAGAAGACTTCAACAATTTTATGCCAACTTGACCTAATTAACATTTATAGAACACTTCACTTCATGAAAGCAGAATACACATTCTTTTGAAAATCATGGAAAATCCCCCAACAGAGACCACATATATGCCATAAAACAAGCCTCAGTGAATTAAAAAGAACTTAAATAATAAAAAGTATGTTCTCCAATCCCAAAAGGACTAAATTAGAAATCCACAACAAGAGAAAGTAATTTGGGAAATCCCCAAATGTTAGAAAATTAAATAACATACTTCTAATGAATCCATGAGTCAAACAAGAAATTAAAATGGGAATTATAAAGTGCTTCGAAACAAATCAAAATGAAACAATAACAATATTTGTGGGATGTAACAAAGCAGAACTTAGTGGAAAATTTATTTGCCTAATTTGGAAAAAAAAGTTTCAAATTAATTATCTAAGCTATCACATTAAGAAATTAGAAAAAGAACAAACAGCCCAATACAAACAAGGGTGTGGATGGCAACTGCAGCCACAAAATTAAAAGATGCTTACTCCTTGGAAGGAAAGCTATGACCAATCTATACAGCATATTAAAAAGCAGGGACATCATTTTGCCGACAAAGATCCGTACAGTCAAAGCAATGATTTTTCCAGTAGTCACGTATGGATGTAGTGACTTAGCATGTACACAAGTACAGATGTGAGAGTTGGACCATAAGAGGGCTGAGTGCCAAAGAATTGATGCTTTTGAACTGTGGTGCTGGAGAAGACTCTTAAGAGTCCCTTGGACTGCAAGGAGATCAAACCAGCCAATCCTAAAGGAAATCAACCCTGAATGTCCACTGGATGCTAAAGCTGAAGATCCAATACTTTGACTACCTGATGCGAAGAGCTGACTCATTGGAAAAGATTCCGATGCTGGGAAAGATTGAGGGCAGAAGGAGAAGGGGGTGACAGAGAATGAAGTGGTTGGATGGCATCACCAACTCAATGGACACGAATTTGAGCAAACTCCAGGAGCCTGAAGTGCTACAGTCCATGGAGTCGCAAAGAGGAGAACATGACTTAAGGCCTGAACAACAAAAAGGGTTAGAGTAGAAATCAATAAGATAGGAAATAGAAAATAAATGAAACCAAAAGTTGACTCTTTGAAAAGATCAACAAAACTGACAAACTTTTAACTAGAATGACCAAAAAAAGGGAAGAAGACATGATTACCAACATCAAGAATGAAAGAGGAACATCACTACTGACTTAATAAGAATTAAAAAGTTTACAAGGAAATATTCTGAACAACTTTATACCAAAAAATTAAGACAGTTTAGGTGAAATGGACAAATTCCCAGAAATAAACACATTAGAAAAAGTGACTTAAGAAGACACAGATAATCTGATTAGACCTATGACAAGTAAATAAAGTGAATTAGTAATTTAAAATCTTCTCACAAAGAAAATCCCAGTACCACATGACTTAAATAATGAATGCCATCACGTATTTAAAGAAAAAATACTTATGTCCGACTCTTTGTGACCCCATGGACTGTAGCCCGCCATGCTCCTCCATCCACAGGATTTTCCAGGCAAGAATAGTGGAGTGGGTTGCCATTTCCTTTTCCAGGGGATCTACCCGACCCAGGGATCGAACCCTGGTCTCCCGCATTGTAGGCAGACGCTTTACTGTCTGTGCCACCAGGGAAGTCCTATTTTAACATAAACTCTCTTAAAAAATAAAGGAGTAGAGAACACTTCCCAACTCATCTATGAGGTTAGCATTACCCTGTTACAAAAGCTATACAAAGAAGAGAAATACCCAACATGAATATATGACACCAACATCCTTTACAACTACTATCAAAATAAATCCAGCAACATACTAAAATGATTAAAACCATGACCAAGAGGGATTTACCCCAGTAATGCAAGGTTGGTTTAACATATGAAAATCAATTAATGTAATACACTGCATTAATAGCATAAAGGACAAAAACACATGATCATCTTATCAGACACAGAAAAAAAATTTGGCAAAATCCAATACCTATTCAAGATATGAACTCTCAATAAACTGGAATAGAAGAGAACTTCTTCAACCTGATAAAAGACATTCATAACCTATAGCTAACAGCATACTTAATGATGAAAGACTGAATGATTTCCCCATAAGATTGGAAAGGAGGCAAGAAGATCTGTTCTTACTACCCCTATTCAACCTTATATTGGATGACATGGTTCTACAAGTAAGAAATCCTAAGGGCTCTACAAAAAAGCTACTGGAACTAATATATGAGTTTAGCAAGTTTGCAAGATACAATATGGACATACAAAAATCAACTGTGTTTCTACGTACTAGCAATGAACAGTATGCAAATAAAATTAAGAAATTTAATTCAAGTAATATCAAAAAGAATAGAAAGCTTAGGAGTAACTTTAATAAGACTTGTATACTGATATCTACCAAAATTGCCGAGAAAAATTAAAGATCTAAATAAATGGAGAATCAGTCCATGTTCATGAATTGGAAAAATCAATATTGTTTACATGGCAATTCAAAGCAATTCATATCAAAATATTAGTAGGCTTTTTTTGGTGGGAATTGAAAAGTGAACCCTTAAATATACATGTAAATGGGAAGAACTAGAGTGGCCAAAACAAGTTTGAAAAGAACAATTGGAGGACTTACAGTGCTTGATTTCAAACTTACTAAAAAGCCATAGTAATCAGGATAGTGTAGTATTGGTATAAGGATATATAGATCAATGGGACAAAATATAAATTTCTAAAATTAAACATTTACATTTATGACCAACTCATTTTTGACAAAAGAGCCAAGGTAATTCAACAGTGTTAGGAGAATTAAATATCCATATTAAAAAAGATAAATCATTATCTCACACTATGTGCAAAAATTCAAAATAGAACATAGACTTGAATACAGAAACTAAAACTATAAAATTTCTGGAAGAAAATCTTTGTGACCTTGGCATAGGCAAAGATTTCTGAGGTAAGACACTAAAAGTACAATCCATAAAATAAAAAATGGATAAATTAATTTCACAAAAGTTAAAAGCTTTTACTTTTCAAAATTCACCATTAAGAAAGTAAAAAGACAAACTACAACCTGTGGGAAGATATTTGCAAATCATATATCTAATAAAAGACTATTATTCAAGAGCATAAAAATAAAAATTCAAAATTCAACACAGAGAAGACAAATAATCCAATTAAAAAATTATAAAATTAAGAAAGAGCTGAATAGACATTTTACCAGATTATACATGGCTAATAAGCATATGAAAAAATGATCAATCTCATTAGTCATTAGGAAAATGCAAATTAAAATGAGGTAGCACAGCATACCCACTAAATGTCTCTAATCAAAAAGAATAACAATACCAAGGACATGGAGTCCTCATACATTGCTGATGGGAATGTAAAACGGTACATCTACTTTGGAAAACAGTTTGGCAGTTAAAAGAAAAAAAGTCAAACATATACATACCACAAACACATACATACCACACGACTCAACAATTCTATCCCTATGCATCTACTCAAGAGAAATGAAAACATATGCCTGTTTAAACTTTTGTGCAAATGTTCACAGCAGCATATTCATAATAGCCAAAAATTAAAAACAATCTAGGCGCCCACCAACTAGTGAATGGATAAACAAAACCTGGTACAGCCTTACAATGGAAGACTTCCCAGCAATAAAAAGTAACAATCTACTAGTACATGTGACAGTATGGCTAAACCTCAAAAATATTATGCCAAGGGAAAGAAGCTCAGCTGGAAGAAGCTCATCTTAGTGTTCTGTGATGACTTAGAGGGGTGGGGTGGGGGGCGGTGGGAGGGAGACTTGAGAGGGAGAGGCTGTATGTATACATATGGCTGATTCACACTGTTGTACAGCAGAAAGCAACACAACACTGTAAAACAATTATATTCCAATTTAAAAAATTGAAAAAAAAAAGACTATGTTGTATGATTCTATTTATATGAAATTTCTAGAAATCAGATCAGTGGTTGCTTGACGCTTGGGAGTAGGAACTGGGATTGACTCAGTGCAAACAGGCATGACACAACATCTGGTGTGATAGAAATATTTTAAAAGTAGATCATGATGATGGTTGCATAGCTCTATAAACTTACTATAAATCATTGAACTGTATGCTTACCATGGGTAAATTTCACAGTATACAAATGATACCTCAATACAGCTGTTAAAGAGTCCATAGACCAACAAATAGCTATTTTGGTTTTAGGGGAGATGGCATACTAGCAGTGAAATACGAAAGTAAGCCTTCCAGATTGAAGGAGCCCAACCTCCTGCCTCCCCTCTTGGTAACAGCAACCTCTTTATTTCTTTCAGTCTGTAATTATTCGCTTCTTGACTGTCTCCTCTGTGAAGTGGAATTGTGTAGGAGCAAGCAAGGCTAAAGTCTGTCTTGGTCTTTGTTGTCTCCATTACCCATTCAAGCGTTTGGCATATTATTTCAGTTAAGTTTAGTCGCTCAGTCGTGTCTGACTCTTTGCGACCCCATGGACTGCAGCATACTACATATTGGCATATGATAGGTGTCAGTAAATATCTGATAAACAGATGATGTAGATAAAGAAGAGAAATATCTAGATTTTCATTTAAAATGATTTTTATATTCTCGTACCTGGATTATTTGCAAATATCTTTATCATGGACCCTTATTCAGCTCTGCAAATTTTACCTGTCATGTGCCAGGCATCATGTGCTTGATACTAGAGAATGAGATGAAACAGACCTGGTTCATTGTCCTCAAGAAGCTTGCAGTCTAGTGGAAAACAAGACCCAGTATTCTGACTTTTAATGAGTATAAGTGGCATGGCTAGGCCTACAAATCTGGAGGAAAGGCACAGAGAGCGAAGAGCCTGTGAGCCCAGAAGAGCACAGGAGGCGCTGCTGAAAGGTAAGCTGATTTGCAGCCCAGGATACAATCTGCTTTCTGCATAAGAACTTGTCCCTCCTTAATTCAGATCAATGTGCCTTTTTAAACTGTTGTTGTTTTTGCTTAGTTGCTAAGTTGAATCTGACTCTTTTGCGACCCTATGGACTGCAGCCTGCCAGGCTCCTCTGTCCATGGGATTCTCCAGGCAAGAATACTGGAGTGGGGTTGGCCATGACCTCCTCCAGATGATCTTCCCAACCCAGGGATCGAACTAGGTCTCCTGCATCTTCTGCATTACAGATGGATTCTCTACCACTGAGCCACCAGGGAAGTCCTCCAGGGTTGTAGGAAGGATTAAATGAGATGAAGCATATGAAGTGATGAGCACACAGCCAACATAAAAGTAAAAGTTCTAAAGTGTTAGTTGCTCTGTCGTGTTGGACTCTTTGCAACCCCATAGGCTGTAGCCCACCAGGCTCCTCTGTCCATGTGATTCTCCAGGCAAGAATACTGGAGTGGGTTGCCATTTCCTTCTCCAGGGGATCTTCTCGATCCAGGGATATAACCTGGGTCTCCGGCATAGAAGGTTTTTTTTTTTTTTTTTTTTTTTTTTTTTTTTACAGACTGAGCCACCAGAGAAGCCCATATAAAAGTAAAGGGCTGGTATTAATATTTTTGTGACCACTCCTTTGTATGGCTAAGCAGGGTCTTAGAAGCTCTGAGGCTGCCTGTGTTGTGGAGGGGTTTCTCTGCCTCGGCCGCGATGGTCATCATGCTGACAAAGCCCCTCAGGGAAGTGGCGACTCCAGGAGGGCTCTTGGGGCACCTAGCGAGCCCTTCATTCCCAGCCACTGCACTCATGGACCTTTGCCCTCTTTCCTACCACTCCTAGGTCTTGCCTAGCTACATCATTGGCATCTGTGGGAAAACATTACTGGCAGTGCTTATATTCAGGGGTACAGAGGTCTTTTTCTGTATAAGTTTACAGTGGAGAACAATGAAAAGACTAAAATCCAAAGCCAACAGGGGCCAAGGGATCTGCCTACATCTTGGGTTTTGCCACGATATGGAAACACATGGCTTCAGAGTGTAACATGAACAGCCCGGCGATCTCTCCAGGGTGGAATCTATGTTTTCAGCTATGCAGAAATACGGACCTTTTAAAAAAAACTCACGGGGTGGGTGTGTTAACTGAAAATCAAGATAGCTTTTCCTAGGCAGACTTTCTCCACGTACTTCAAAATCGTTCCCTTTTGACGAGAGTAAGAGTTGGAAAAATGCCTTGACACAGGGGAAGTGCCTATTTTTCTCCAGCCTCACTGGAGTTGGGCCTGCTACGGATGAAGCGGAGGTTTGCCATTTGTAGACAAGAATGAAGCCTTTTGTGAACAGGCTAAGTACACCAACGACTTGCTTTAAAAAGTGTCAAAGGCTATTTTTGGAGAACATGTGGTTGGCGGTGCCAAATTGAAACATTGACTTATCGCCCGATTTAGCATTAAAACATTAGAACTTACAATTAAGACGACTCTGTTTACTCCAAGTGAGTTTGTCAACATGCTGCAAATATATTTCTGTTATCATAATAAAACCATGAAATTGGCGGGTGCGGTTTCTCGCTTGTTAAGGCCACGCTGAGGAGCACTTCAGAATGCTGAAATGCGAGCTGCCCTAGCCTATAGGCCAACTTCTTTCCCCTAGAGTGGATGCTGGGTGTAGCTATATTAGTGCATAAGAGGTTTATTCTCATTCACAAAACGGGAATTACTTTCTGGCTCCAAACTACAACTTGCGTTAAGAAATAAGCTGGAAGATCTTCTACAGATGTGGTCTCTGACACGTACACCCGGGGATTCTGCTATTAATCACATCTTAAGACTTGAACATTATAAAGGACAAGGCAGACAACCATTAGATTCAAGGTCTGAATTGATAAAGAGAGAGACAGAGAAAATGTGCCTGTGTCTGCCGTTGTGTTTAAACTAAGCATGGCCTTAAAGATAGCAAGCATCTTTCTCCGTCTTCGCCCCATTTTATTTCAAGGTCGGTCTGCCTTTTGTTTGACTCTTCTCACCCTGACATGGACAACAGTTCTTGGAAAAAGAACTGTCCCGATCACTTGCCGCGTTAGGACAGGAATGTGCTTGTTCGGCATTCATTCGTGAGACCCTGGACCGCGCAAACACTGGGGACGAGGACAGGGAGAAGCATGTGCGAGGACCGGCCTGGTGCCTAGGCCCTGGGGGCCTTTGTCACCACCTGCCTCAAGGGTTAAGGTGGCCACGGTAATTATGCCAAGGCCATGCATTACTCTGACAAAGTAATCCATCAAATAATTTCTCACAATTGCAATTCACCCCTCGAATTTTCCTTACCTCCAGAGCCAGCTGGGTATTATATTACTGAAGCTGTTGAAAGGGTGGAACACTAGCCATGGAGCCAAAGGCCACAGCAACTATGCAATGCATAAATTTTTATTGTTTGCCTAGTATTGAAATCTCATTAGGGTCCATAATTCATCCAAACACCGTGAACATTTACATCTGTTGATCATGAGAACTTAGAAGGAATGTACACCTTTGGCTAACTTGTTTTTAGAGGCGGCAGAGGGTGTGTGTATGTATGTGTGTGTGCATACGCACGTTAGCATGCACATATACTCATATGTTTTTAGCCCTTGAACAGCTGTGCTTTAAATATCCCTTACTCAAACCAATTTCCAGCCTGAATTTAAATATCCGAAAGTTGTTTTCATTTGGCAGACAAAGACTCACTTCTCTTCAAGTCCAGCTTAATCAATGTTGGAAAATTCCACTCATTGCCTATTGGCCTTAATGCAGCTCTGCTGTGTTAATTACATCAGAATTATCTCAAAGATTATACACCTTCCATTCAATGTATACACGTTTTTGTCTTCACTTAATTATGGCTTCAAAAAATACTCAAGAGAAAAAATAGAACCATGAGTTTTTCTGGGTCCTAGGGATACCCAGATTTGTTTGGTGTGTGTGTATTTAAACATCTTTCCTACTATGTTCTACTCGTTTGATCTGGCAGTATATCCATTTACAAGGCTCTCAGTAGTTCCGTACACACTATATTTTGAGGGTGACAATCCATGAACCACAGAATCAGAAATGGAAGGGGACTCCAATAACAATAATAAAAAAACAGTAGGAAAAAAAAAGAGATGGAAGGGGAAGGGGCCTGAGGGGCCATCTAGCCAGGCCAGCCCCTCTCCCAAGCAGGAATCCCCCTGACAAAACCCCCTGACAAGTGGTCCTTCAGGAATGCATCCATTTTTGGAATGAACTATGGCAGCAGCTGAAAGGCTCTTAGCAAACACTGCCTAGCAGGTCAGGGCAGAGATGAAGGATACGTATCCGAGGAGAAGTCCGGAGGGAATTTAGGGAGACCAAATGTAATTACCTGGCCCGGCATCTGGCTAGGGCACCGGCTCTAACAGCCCCACTGTAATTCCAGCTGATGGCAGTGACACCTTCTGATGAGAGTCTTGTCAACTACACGCTGCTCTTTACTAGGCCTTCACTAACACGCTGCGACGGGGAAAATCGGAAACAGATGTTTTTACTCAGAAGGCCTTGCAAGCACTAAAGTCCTTATCTTCTCCTCAAGGAGAAAGGACACGCACACACTTCCATGAAGGAAAAAAGATGCCAAAGGGCTTTCACACAGGGACTGTCCTGATGCAGGCCTCATTGCTATATCCTTTTCTGGTGAGTTTTCCAAGCCAGTGTCAGGTCTCCCCATCCCAATCCCAGAGCAGCTGTGACAGTCTCAACACTCAATTGGCTGCGGTCAGTAAAGCCGCCCTGGACACCCAGGGCCCAGCAAGCCCAGAGCAGGGTGATGGAAAGTGATTTGGCTGCAATCCAGAGCACAAGTCTCTCTGGTGGTGGTGGTGGTTTAGTTGCTAAGTCATTAAGTCATGTCCGACTCCTTGCGACCCTATGGACAGCAGCCCACCAGGCTCCCCCATCCTTGGGATTCTCCAGGCAAGAACACTGGAATGGGTTGCCATTTCCTTCTGCAATGCGTGAAAGTGAAGTCGCTCAGTCGTGTGCGACTCTTAGCGACCCCATGGACTGCAGCCTACCAGGCTCCTCCGTCCATGGGATTTTCCAGGCAAGAGTACTGGAGTGGGGCACCATTGCCTTCTCCGCAAGTCCCTCTACTCTGGGGTAAAAGGCAAGAGACCTGGGTCTGGGGATGCAAAGATGGGCAATCAGACAGATGCCTCTCCTCACGGAGCTTACAGACCTGAACAATCATGTGCTCACAGTATACAGTTTCAAATAGTAAGGACCACAACACTGTGGAGTGCTAGAAAAGGAGAGTCTAGAAGAGGGAACTTGTGTAATTTGGGACTTTCAGGAAAGCAGATGCTAAAACTGAGTTAGGAGTGAAAGAAGTTTAGTGAAGGGTACCACCTGTGAAAAATACAAAGGGGAGGAGGCAGGACTGGGGAGGGAAAGGCTTTAGGCTGTCAGACAGATCTGACATGACAACAAAGTGGGGAAGAGGCAGGAAAGGACAAGTAAAGCCTCAGATCACATTGAAGATGTGACCAAATTGTGGCCAACCTGATAAGCGGCTCTGGGGAGAGAATCATGCATTGGGCAGAAATAGCTTGGCCCTAGGATCTCCACCAGTGAATCCTAAAGGAAATCAATCCTGAATATTCATTGGAAGGACTGATTCTAAAGCTGAAGCTCCAATACTTTGGCCACCTGATGCGAACAGCTGACTCATTAGAAAAGACCCTGTTGCTGGGAAAGATTGAAGGCAGGAGGAGAAGGGGATGACAGAGGACAAGATGGTTGTATGGCATCACCGACTCAATGGACATGAGTTTGAGCAAGCTCTGGGAGATGGTGCAGGACAAAGAAGCCTGGCGTGCTGCAGTCCATGGGGTTACAAAGAATTGGAGACGACTGAGCGACTGAACTGAACTGAACTGAATCTATAAAATGGGAACAACAATATATACTTTATATGCTTAACATGAAAATTAACTGAGACTATGTACATGGAGTTCTTCAGCTAATATCTGGGACATGAATGACATGTGGTAAATGTTGGCTATTATAGAAAACCTCAGCTGGGAATAAAGAAGAAATATGGACTTACCTTGACATTGTGTTTCCAAAGGTTTTGAATGTTTATTCTGATATAAAGTGGCTGCATTTGAACAAACTATAGGTGAAATTGCTAAATTCTTCTTCCATCAAGATCATGATATTATCCAGATCCTCAATGATTGAAATGCCAGGCATACAAGAAAGCTTCAGTTCAGTTCAGTTCAGAATTAAACAATTAATATCAGCAATTCAGAGCCAAAAAAGTAATAAATTGGTTATAACAGAAAAATAGTCCATGAGAAACCTGAAGAATAGAGAAGCCCTTGGCAACACAGCACACTGTAAGTGGGGAATGTGCCTATAAAAGCCTGACAGCTTCTCTATCATAGTCATGTTGAAAATATAGGTATTTTTCTCTTTCCATTCTCACCTGCTAGGTGAGTAACCCTTCAGACACCTATTTTCAGATTATTCCAAATCATAAAATGCAGGAAACAAAAAAGCATAAACTGATGCAAAGTGGATGCTGGCTACAGTTGCTGAAGAAGATTTGATTGTTAAAGTATAATATTTTCCTAGATGGTAATTTTTTTTTTTTAAGTAGGTGAGCACATGCTAACAGACTAAGGGATATTCTTTAAAATCAAGTCCAGCTTATCTGAAATGCCTGAAAATTGGGTCTAACTTATATGATAGCATATAGGCCAGTCCTATATGATTGGCCTTGTGAGTGTATATGAGTTTGGAATAATCTGCCCCACCAGGCAAAAAGAGAACACTCTCCCTTATGAAGATGTATTCACAATAGGGGCTTCCTTGTGGCTCAGCTGGTAAAGAATCCGTCTGCCAATGCAGGAAATTCAAGAAACAAGGGTTCAATCCCTGGGTCAGGAAGATCCCTTGGAGGAGGAAATGGCAACCCACTCCAGTATTCTTGCCTGGAAAATTCCACGCACAGAGGAATCTGGTGGGCTATAGTCCATGGGATTGCAAAGAGTCGAACACAACTGAGTGAACATACATTCACAATAGACTTGTTTTACTGGTAACAAAAAAATCACTGGTCCTTTCACAAGGGTAGTATTCCTGCCATGCTTGTCTCTGTGTCAAAGTCCAGCCTCCCTTAGAAAGATAAACCTTGCAGCCACAGTTTTACAAATTCACACATGACTCCTTTTGACTTCTCAGCATTTAGAAAATATATGAATCTATTACTTTCAGTTGTTTATGAATCTGAGATGATTCTGACTAGCCCTGATACTGAGAAGAGCACATAATACCAAAAATATCAGGCCTTCATCCTTGAAAACCTTGAGACAGATATTGGTAGAATCATCCAAACCAGCTCAAATGTGCGTACTCTTTGGTATGTTCTTTTTCCCTTTCAAGCTGTGATGAGGCAAATGTGAGGTTTCCACAGCCGCCAAACAAAGACACCCTCTTTGAGAATCTGAAAGCATTCTAAAAATCAACTTAGATTATCATTAGTTTTTTTTTCTCCTTAGCATATTTCTTTCCTGTGCCAGGGCTCCTCAACTCTTAGGTCATTTTGATTTGTCAAAAAATGCTTGTATCTCAGGACTGAACCTAAGCAGATCAGACAAATTTCTTCATTTGGACCAAAATATATCCAATGAACAAGTCACTTGGGTCTCCCAGTGAAGGAAGCAGGGGTTCACCTTTGCTCAGAAGTTGTATGTTAATACTGACTAAACTCTCAAAAAATTATTTTTCAGAAAGACTGCTACCTGCTGGAATTGCTTCTGCTTCTGAACTTTTCATTAATGTGACTCATCCTGCAGGTAATTTTTAAAGACCCTCCCAAATTTTAGTTCATGCCATAGATTTGCTAAGGATTTTTTCAGTAAAATAGGAATGAACAGAAAAAAAAAAAAGAATCAAAAAACCTCGGTTCTGTACAGAACAATGAAATTTGTTTAACAAAAAACAAAGATTCTGTGGAAGATCTTTCTTCAATCTGGATTGGGTCACGCAAGGGTTTGGAGTTATTTGTGGGTCACTGGTTCACGCTGGCACATCTGGGCTTCACTCATACCAGATACCATCCTTCATCAAAAGGATGACTGAGGGTAAGAATGGCTCTTGGCTTCAGCAGAAGAACCTAGACAACTCCTCAGAAGTGCCTGCCTTCATGGAGCCCCAAAGCGCTTCAATTCAACAACTTGGAAATGATGGTCTTGGTACACTAGTTAAAAATGAGGTGGTACTTATCCAAGTACTGGTACTTCCAAGTCATGGATCTCAAAGGTCACTTTCCCAGCATAATGTGAGTAACAAGACTATTGTGGGACCTGTTATCATCAATGGGCTTCCCTGATAGCTCAGTTGGTAAAGAATCCACCTGCAATGAAGGAGACCCCAGTTCAATTCCTGGGTTGGGAAGATCCCCTAGAGAAGAGATAGGTGACCCACTCCAGTGTTCTTGGGCTTCCCTTTTGGCTCAGCTGGTAGAGAATCCACCTGCAATGTGGGAGACCTGGGTTTGACCCCTGGGTTGGGAAGATACTTCCTATCTGTTTCTACCAGTATTCTTTCTGTAAATTAAACGGCAAAACAGGAAACATCTAACGTAACTTCAGCACTTCCTGGGAAAGCGCCAGAAGACAAATGCCAGAATGTCCAGAAAACAGACCTGTGGGGACTGCATGGAAATGCCAGTGTGCTCACGACCTGGGGGCCAGGATGGTCCCTTTCCCCACAGGTGATTTTTGTCTCTAGCAGATGAATATCAGGCATGGAACTGAAATGTGATAGTTTCCAAGGACTACCAGGGAAAGTGTCTGACCATGAAGATTTTACATTCAGAATAAAATCCTTTTGGTGAAGTCTTATTTTTTAACCATATAGCCCCAGAGATGGCCTTTCTCTCCACACTACTCCATGTCAAAAACTCAAAGGACAGACTTCTGTGTAAGAAAGGGCTGCCCCTCTCATGGGAAGAGAAGGCATTTATCTGTCAGCCATCAATTCAGTACCTGGATTCTGGGCCAGGTCCTGGAGCTTTCCCCGGTGGGCCTGAGAAATCCACCCTACCTAGTGACTCTCACACCACTGGGACATGATGGGTCTGGGGGAATGAGAGGCTGGTTAGCACGAGCTACATCCAGGAAGCTGGCTTCTGACTTTCTAGTCCTCTGCATAGAAATGGGTTTCTACCATGAGACATGGCAAAGATTTTTCAAAAGGCAAAGGAGAGACTGGTATTGATGTGGACTTTGATTTTGCTTTCTGTAATTAAAAAAAAAAACAGTCACCAGATATATGAATGTTGGAGTTTTGAACTTCTACCAGTGAGGAAAGAAGAGCTTTGAAAGATACAATTGGTCTTAAGCTTTAAGAAAATGGTTCTGAAAATTAGGTCACTGCAACTCAAGATCTGGAAGCGAGAAAATGACAAAAATATGACTTCCTCTGGGGTAATCACAGCTCCTTTTTGGATGGTGGATGTTGAACACATTCTGGGTCATGAGAAGCTAGGGATGGTGCCACTGGCTAGCACCTCATCAGATGGGCGGTCTGATGGATGGATGGACAGCAGACAGCAGCTGTTTCAGCATCTCTTGGCTCCTAACCATCTTGCTTCTGGGACCCAGCCCAGAAGAGAGAGCACTTAGGGCTGAGGCGCTGAGGCCCAGGGCCCATGCTTGCACTCTCTCGCCCCAGTCCTGCCCCTGGGCTCCCTGAGGTTGTAGCAGATGTTAAAAGCTAAAGTTGAGACCTTTAAGCTGTAATGAAGGAGTTCACAGGGTTCAGAATCCCAGGACCCCACCCTGATTCTCCAGCGATCTCGCTGAAAGCTCTCAAACAGTCCTCGGCTCTAACACGGTGCATGCGGCGCGTGCTGAACACGCTGATCTGTCCGTGATTACCCTCGGCTGCTGTAAAACAATCTTACTCCTCGAGCGAATGCCGGCTGCAGCAACAATGCTCTTATTGACTTGTTGCTCTGGCTCTATTTAGTTATTACCCTCGGGGCCACAATCAATAGACTTTGCACCAAGTCAGCCTAATAAATCCCAGGCGCTCACTGGAGATTTGCCAGGAACGGCAAGAAAATCTATGGCAGGGAAACACTTAGAGTGCAAAGAGAGAAAAAGCTTCACTGACAGCTGTATAAATTAATTAACAAGGAACTGTTTATTCTTCTGAAAGATCAGATTGCACATTTATCATCGTTGAAGAAGTCACAGACTATCATAAAGTGATCTGGTGATATTAAAAAAAAACTCCACAAATTTGGATGTACATACAGGAGAGAGACTTACATTCTAGGGTGACTTGCTTCCCTCTTTATTACATTTCCAATTACTCGACTTATAAATTTGCCTTCTAAGCACTGGTTCTGGTCAGTCTGTTATTTCCAGCTTATTTGGACTAATGCAGTTGGCCTTGATAATTCTTTAAGCTTGTGGTTGAAGCAGTCAACATGGTAAAAATAAAACGTTGATAATTAACATTGTTGTACTCTGGGATTGTTGAGTTCCCTCCCCCATCCCCGTCCCTGCTGTTAGGAATTTGAATACTGCTTGTAATGCAACAGTGGAGGGAAAAAATTCTTCAGGTGATAGAAACACTAGGTTGGTCAAAGTGAATGTCAGGTTATTTCAAATCATTGTGAAAGAATTCTAGTGTAGTTCTCTTCACTTAATAAGCAAATAGTGTGAAGGTTCAGTGGAAGGGAATCCTGGATCCTACTGTTCTGAGACACTTTGAACTAAGCTTGGACCTGCTTAGGGACAAGACAACCTTCTTCCACAGAGCGAAAGCAAGTGTAAGAGAGGAAGGTGGCTTTTAGAAGCTTATTTGCTACTGTAGTGAATGGTACTTTCTAGCATCCTTATATGGAACCTTCCTTTGATTCTAACTCTGTCCACGCTACATAGAACTGGTAGCTTGATGAGAGAAGAGAGAGGAAAAAAACAACTCTTTCTAAATGTTAAGCAATTTCAGTTTTTAAATTCCAGGATGGGAGTGTTAGAAACCATCTTTAAACAGAATCACAAGATCCAACCTCAAATATCACTCAGCAGATTGGCCAACGCTTGGTGAGAGTCTATTAGGCACAAGGCACTGAAACAGGCATTGACTGGCTGTGACACAGGCGTCATTGTTCCCAAGCGTGGAAAGCTTATTTCATTGCCCTGGTCTAGCCTGGGATATGTCAGCCCTGCTGCCTGTTAACACACTCCTGTGAACACAAAAGGGCACAGCCATCCCCCACAACACGTACCCTTTAACTTGACAGGCCCTCAGGAGCGGGGCGCCTACAGGCACACACGTGAAACCTGTTTTATTGTGGGACTGCTAATTGTGTTGTCCCAATAATTTATTGCCTCTTATAAATGGTTTCCAGGTAATAAGAGTTAATTGACTCAAGAGACTTTCATCCATCGCAATTATCTCCTAATATTGTACATTAGGCTGGTGCACTTTCTATTAATCAGGTCAAATGTATCACTTGAATAAGTGCATACAAAAATGGTTGAACTTAAAATCATCACCCCAAACTTATTTCTAAACACGCTCTCGTAAAGTTGTTCATTAATTCGCCACCCCGAGCATGACTTGGCCTTAAATGTGGAGGTTGTCAGAAGCATAGGCCTCCAGGGTTCACCTACTTTATTCCCATCTCACATGCTATGAGCAGACGGAGGCGCAAAGTGGGGAATGGTGGTCCCGAGAAGCACCCCTCTCCCCCATAGTCAGTGGCAGAAGCAGGCCTGGGTCACAGATGTCCCAGCATCTTTTTCTGGCATTTGAAGTTTCAGCTGAAATAGAACATACCTATGGGAAGGACCTTTGTCAAAATGGAAAAGCAGAGAACTTCTAGCTTTTGCGCCTCTACCCCAAAGCCTATTTATGCTTCTGACCCCCTGCCACCACTACCATCAAATAGCTCCTGAGCTGCTCCTCTGATGCTCTCAACTCCAGACCTGAACACTCAGCCTTTTTGAGACACCTTCTCCAACACCCTCCATATCAAAATGTTGGAGTTCCAGGCTCCATGGCTTCAGGACCCAACGGCAGGTATGCTAGGTACCTAAGCTCTGCCACTACAATACACTGCTGCACCTCAGTCATGTCACTCTGTGTCTCTGAGACAGTTGTCTTCTTGAGCCAAGGGAGGGAGTTGGACAGAAGATCTAAGGGCCCTTCCTCTCAGCTCTAACATCCTATGACTTATGCCAATGTCTCCTTGTGGGTTATGGCACCTCTTCACGTTGGCATAGTTCTTCTTACTGCTCCCAGAGTCTTCACATCCACTAGCTCTCCACTGCCCATGCTAGGTAAGATGTGAGATACTGGCCATGATACTGTGCCTTAGCCCGAGGGTAGGGCACCACTAGAAGAAATTTCAGGCCTGGGGGAAAAATCTTCAGAATTCACACTCTGAAGATCCCTCTTGGCCCTCTTTTCCAATATTTAGCCTCTGCTGGATGGGTGCTCAGTCCTATGGCTCCAAGTTTTCTTTCCAATCACCTGTTTCTTGCTGGGCACCAGGGGTGCTATTCACAACACTGAGATGGGTTGAGCCTGAGCATCTTCCAGGTACACCCTCAGCTGACCTGAGGTGTGTCCAACTGTCCTCTTTTTCTAAGACTTCCTGGGGTTAGTGTCTTAGAAGAGCAGCGGGGGTAGAACAGGATAGTTTGTGGGTGGGTTTGTGCCTCTGGAATTGGCTACTGTATGGGATTCTAGTATTTTGACCTGTATGATCTGGGGTAGCAGACAATGGGCTTCCCTGGTGGCTCAGTGATAAAGAATGTGCCTGCCAACCAGGAGATGCAGGTTCGATCCCTGGTCAGGGAGATCCCCTGGAGAAGGAAATGGCAAGCCACACCAGTATTCTTGCTTGGGAAATCCCACAGACAGAGAAGCCTGGCGGGCTACAGTCCATGGGGTCGAAAGAGAGTCATACATGACTTCGCGACTGAACAACAACAGCAGACACATAGTTTAACACATAGTAAGATCAGCGGTGGAAGAGAGGTTAGATGTTTGATGAGAGTGAACACACATGCTTTGTGTGCCAGCTGGACACTAGGTACTATGTGCTTTTCCATACCTGGGAATGCTTTCTTGAACTCATTCAATAACACTGGGAACTTGGTATCAATAGCCCACTGCAGAGATGAGAAAACTAAGGCTCAGAGATGTGAATGACTCATCTAGTCACAAGGGTGACCAAGAATCAGCTTCTAGTCTTTTGACAAAGAGGTCAATTTTGTTTCTATTATACCCTACTTCTGCCCCCAAAGACTCAGAGACGGCAGGTAGGTAAGAGACAAGTTCAAGTTATGGTAATTAAATCACTACCCTATTGGTCATTATTTCATTAACTTAATGGGCACACTTTATGAGCTTTGGAGTTATAGTCCATGGCTTGCAGACTACAGCCTCTAATAGCTGAAATGACTCTCCCATTGGGAAAGCTGATTCTTCCCATCCTGCTCCTATTGGCTAGAGGGCTTCCAAGGTGGACTGGGTTGAGATATGTCTTAGTGGATGACCACATCACTTCACAGTTCTTTCTCTTCCTTTAAACATGCTTGTATAACTGAATATCCACATGCAAAAAAAAGAGAGAGTTGGGTCCTTACCTCACACCATTATAAGGATTAACTTAAAATGGATCAGAAACCTAAATGCCAGAGCCCAAACTATAAAACTCTTAGAAGAAAACACAGGAGTTAATCTTCGTGACCTTGGATTTAGAATATGACACTAAAAGCACAAGCAACAAAAGAAAATAGATAAATTGTGTATTATCAAAATTAACAATCTTTGTGCTTCAAAGGACATGATCAAGAAAGTGAAAAGACAAGTCATTGAGTGGAAAAAGATGCAAATTATATGGTTGATAGGAAACTTGTATCTAGACCTTATAAAGAATGCTTACAACTCTATAAGAAAAAGACAACACAATTGAAAAATGGGCAAAGAATTTCAGTAGACATTTTTCCTAAGAAGATATAAGCTAATAAGTACAGAAAAAGATGCTCAACATCATTAGTCATCAGGGAAACGCAAATCAAAACCATAGTGAGATACCACTTCACACTCATAAGTACAGCTAGAAGCTAAAAGGCAGATAAAAACAAGTGTTGATGAGAATGTGGCGAAATCAAAACCCTTATACACTGCTGGTGGGAACATAACATGGTACAGCTGCTTTGGAAAACAGTTTGACAGTTAAGTTAAACATGGAGTTACCATTTGACTCAATAATTCTGCTCCTAGGTTTATACCCAAGAGAAATGAAAACATATGTCCACACAGAAACTTGAACATGAATGTTCATGGCAGCATGATTCGCTATAGCTAAAATGTGGAAACAACCCAAATGCCCATCAACTGATGCATGGCTAAATAAAATGTGGTATGCTATTTGTCCATAAAAAGGAATGGAGCTCTGATACGTACTACAAGCTGGATAAACCTTGAGAACATTAGGCTAAGTGAAAGAGGCCAGCCACAAAGGCTCACATAGTATATGATTCCATTTATACGAAATGTCCAGAATAGGTAAACCTATAGAGAAAGTGGATTAGTGGTGGCCTGGGGCTGAGGGGATGGGAGGATTGGCTACACGTTCTGGGGTTTCTTTTTTAGTTGATGATGATGGTCTGAAATCTACTGTGACGATGTTTGCACACATCTGCGAAGAGTCTAAAAACCATTAAATTACGTACTTTAAATGGGTGAACTGAAGGGCATGTGAATTATATCTATATAAAACTCTACCCAACCCCCCTGAAGCAACCCAAACCATGACTGTTTTAGGAGCTGCTCCTGTGGCGTGGCTGCTTTGCTGTGTGGTGGGCAAACTCTCTCCCACACTCCATCTCAGCTGCCCACTTCACAGTCTGCCTCCTCCATTCATCACAGGAGGAGCAGCAGTGATGAGAACTGTGCGTGCCCGGCTCCACATTAAATGCTGGGCAGAATTTCCCCCATTCAGTTCTTTAACTGCTCTCCAAGATAGGGGCTATTCTATATGTTGTCTATATTTAGCCGCTAAGTCATGTCTGACAATTTTGCGAGGCCCCCCCACGAACTGTAGCCCACCAGGCTCCTCTGTCCATAGGGATTCTCCAAGCAAGAATCCTAGAATGGGTTTCCATTCCCTTCTCCAGGGGATCTTCTCAACCCAGGGATTGAACCTCCGTCTCCTGCATCAGCAGATAGATTCTTCACCACTGAGCCAGCAGGGAAGCCCAGGCACCATTCTTATCTCCACTGAAACATGAAGAGGGACTTCTCTGGTGGTCCAAAGGACTCTACGCTACCACTGCAGGGGTTGAGGGTTCCATCCTTGGTCAAGGAACTAAGATCCCACATGCTGCACAGCACGACCAAAAACAAAGAAACATGAAGGAACAGAAGGAGTTTAGGTAAGTCATCCAAGGTCACACAGCTAATAAGCGGCAGGTTGTGAATTTCTGAAGTCAAGGTTCTCTGCTTCCAGAATCCAGGCACATGTGAGCCTGAATTACATCAGAATGTGGACACGGCACTAGAAAAGGGGGCCAGTGTGTTCATGGAGGCTCTTCCTCCCACCCCCTGGGGCCTGGGGAATCTGGAACGCCTCTCCTTTCTCCATTCCAAAGTGTTCCCTGGGAGAGCCAGAAACTATCCTAGCCAACCTGTTTATTTCTAAAACAAATAATTGTAAATGGGGTGTGTGTGTATATGCGGGGGTTGGGAGGAGGGTAGAGGTTACTTTTGTCCCCCATAGCTGTGGTAGCTGACACTTTGTACCCCATCTTTACACCTATTTGTTTCTGAAAACCAGTTTATTTGTGGTTGGGAAGAAACAGTGGATTTTAAGGAGGTATTTCTATAAACTTGCGACAGAAGTAGGATGTTATGACATTTAACGATGGAATTAATTTTATTAAAAGAAAGTTTGGAATTAATTACTTTTATTCATGATGCTGCATCTTTTAGCCAAATTTTTGTTTTTACGTCAAACCGGAGCACTTGCTAAACAACTTGAATGCCCTGATGCAATGCTTACCTCTGCCATTAACTGGCAGTGTGACTGCAGGCCCATCACTTGCCCTCTCTGGGTCCAGCACCCTGTCGGCATCCAATAACTGTTTGTGGAATATAATTATTCAATACGTAATAGAGGCGGGCTGGACCACATCAGAGTTGCCAACTGGCAGTCTGTAGCCAGATACCACCTGCCAGATGTGTTGGTTTTTTATTTTTCAAAACAATTTCTTGCCAATATTAATGAACAGGGAGATGTTTAACCCAGAAATCAGGCATTCTGGACAAGTTGGAAGGGCTTACGTCAGCAGGCCCATGCATGCTAAGTTGCTTCAGTTGTGTCCGACTCTTTTCGAACCCATGGACTGTAGCCCACCAAGCTCCTCTATCCATGGCATTCTCCAGGCAAGAATACTGGAGTGGGTTGCGTGCCCTCCTCCAGGGGATCTTCCTGACCCAGAGATCAAACCCACGTCTCTTATGTCTCCTGTATTGGCAGACAGGTTCTTAACCACTAGCGCCATCTGAGAAGCTCCAGCAGGCCCACACTCCCCGACAAAAGCAATGCAGTGGGTTCTGAGAAGCTTCTGCAATAGGGTGCTCATGCTCCAGTTTTTGCTATCACCACCTGGCTTGTTTTGGGCTTCCCAGGTGGTGCTAGCGGTAAAGAACCCACCTGCCAATGCAGAAGCCATAAGGGATATGGGTTTGATCCTGGGGTAGGGAAGTTCCCCTGGAGGAGGGCATGGTAACCCACTCCACTATTTTTGCCTGGAGAATCCCGTGGACAGAGGAGCCTGGTGGGCTACAGTCCATGGGTTTGCAAAGAGTCAGACATGACTGAAGTGACTTAGCACTCATACATCTGGTTTATTTCACTGAGCTGTGGTATCCACCTGGTCCCGTGGGCATCTGAATCCAACACCTTTGGACTGGATTGTTTCCCAGGTTTTCCTACTTGCTCTCACAGGTATGCCCTAAGCTTTGTCATGTTCCAATGGGAAAGTAAAAGAGGGGTGAGCCACCCGGACCTGCCCAGATACCTTTCCAAATGCCATGCAGAGCTACAGGATGGGGAGATGGGTGCCAACGTCATTAGGCAAGAAAACCCCCCGTGAATACCACTTGGGTTATCCTAGTTGACACCACACCTACACCAGAACCTATAGACACCTGGAGGGCATTTAACCCTTACCACTGCTCTACGCTGTCCAAGATCAACAACTCATGAGTGGGGGGGGGGGGTACTTCTGGATATAAACTAGGAGGCTATTGTTGGCAAGTCTAGCTTGCTAAAGACTTGAAGATGGAGAAATTCCATTTCATCTAACATCCCAAATGAACCTGGACTCCAGGTCAACTGGTTTTCTTCCTTATGAGAATGGGAGACAAACAGATTTGTAAATTAAATGACAAAGCCTCCCTGACACCATCAGAGGAAGTACAAGTCCTTCCATGCACATGAAGGGTTCACTTCCTGGTTAGTGATCACTTTATAATGAGCACCATCCCCAACCTCCCCCCAGATGGCAGCCCTTTGTATGGAGCACAGGTAAGGCTTGGGTTCCGTGTTCTAAAGTCAGCAGAGCTGTGGTGGTGAGCTGGATTTCCATCTAACTTGTGGATATAATTAATTGCAAATTTTAGCTCTCCCTAATTCACACAGAAATTTGGACCATACATTTTTTCTTTTCTTTTCTACTCCTCCCAGTTTTTCTTTTAAGAAATGAGTAATTGTTGGGCCTGATAATTCTGTCAGGCCAGAATTACTTCTTAACGTGACTGGCTTTTTTGTTTTTAACTTCTTATTTGGAAATATTTCCAAACTTAACAGAAAAGTTGCAAGAATAATACAATGAGCCCTTGCATCCTTTACCTAGATTTACAGATGACACCACCCTTATGGCAGAAAGCGAAAAAGAACTAAAGAGCCTCTTGATGAAAGTGAAAGAAGAGAGTGAAAAAGTTGGCTTAAAGCTCAACATTCAGAAAACTAAGATCATGGTATCCGGTCCCATCACTTCATGGGAAATAGATGGGGAAACAGTGGAAACAGTGTCAGACTTTATTATTTTGGGCTCCAAAATCACTGCAGATGGTGATTGCAGCCATGAAATTAAAAGACGCTTACTCCTTGGAAGGAAAGTTAAGACCAGCCTAGATAGCATATTTAAAAACAGAGACATTACTTTGCCAACAAAGGTCCGTCTAATTAAGGCTATGATTTTTCCAGTAGTCTTGTATGGATGTAAGAGTTGGACGGTGAAGAAAGCTGAGCGCTGAAGAATTGATGCTTTTGAACTGTGGTGTTGGAGAAGACTCTTGAGAGTCCCTTGGACTGCAAGGAGATCCAACCAGTCCATCCTAAAGGAAATCAGTCCTGGGTGTTCATTGGTAGGACTGATTTTGAAGCTGAAACTCTAATACTTTGGCCACCTCATGTGAAGAGTTGACTCATTGGAAAAGACACTAATGCTGGGAAGGATTGGGGGCAGGAGGAGAAGGGGATGACAGATGGTTGGATGGCATCACCGACTTGATGGACATGGGCTTAGGTAGACTCCGGGAGTTGGTGATGGATAGGGAGGCCTGGCGTGCTGTGATTCATGGGGTCGCAAAGAGTCAGACATGACTGAGCGACTGAACTGAACTGAACTGGTTGTTATTATTTTGCTCCATACATTTCACCATTCTCTTTCTCTCTGCATAAATGCCTATTTCACTGGAAACCATCTGAGAATCAGGTGCAAACATGATGCCACTTTATTACCATAACACACTGACCAAAATCAGAAGTTTAGCAATGATATAATACTAACATCAAATTCACAGTCTACATGTCAATTCTGTCACTTGTCCTAATAATGTTCTTTACATATTCCCCCCACTCCACACCATCACCATTCCCAAATTCAGTCAAGGATCACACATGGCACTAGACGACTAGTTTTCTAGTCGTCTTTGGTCTCTTTTAATCTGAAATCCTAGCGGGGCTTCCCTGATGGCTCAGTAGGTAAAGAATCTGCCTTCAATGCAGGAGACACAGGAGACACGAGTTCCATCCCTGGGTGAGAAATATCCCCCGTAGGAGGAAATGGAAACCCATTCCAGTATTTTTGCCTTGGAAATCCCATGGATGGAGGAGCCTGGTGAGCTACAGTCCAAAGGTTCACAAAGTCAGACACAACCGAGCACAAATGAAATCTGAAATCCTAATGTGGTTTTAAAGATGCTTGCCCAGTGGCACCAGAGAATCTGAAGAGACAGAGGTAGAGGGTGAAAACATGCAAAAAAAAAAAAGAAAAAAAGCAAAAAATCCCCCACTGAGGGGGTAAGCTGGGAGCTGGTCAATGCGTGAATACCAAATGCCCCCTCCAGCTTCAGTAGTGGTTCCACGAATTACATCATGTGCTTAAAACTGAGCAGGCAAGACTTGCAAAGTTAAGGGTCTTCTGTTTTGGTCTTTTCTTCCAGAGACAACGGCTGCATCGTGCTCTAACCACCCTAGGTCTCTCCAGAAAGAGCTTTGTGGAGCTGTAATTACATTTCCAGGGTGGGAGAACAGCTTCCCCCCTGCCCCGTCTCACAAAGCGTCTAAATCATTCCATTATAGCACAACAATGGAGTCTCACACTCGTCAAGCAATTTGTTTTAATTATGGAAATCACTTCATTCTCTTTTCAAATATCTGCAGGGAGCTGCGAGCCACTGCAGGTTAAAATAGGATGTGGAAGCCCTTGGGTAGGGACAGAGAGATGCTGAGGGAGGCCTGGCTTGTCTTGGAGGTCACCTGTCACAGGAGTTTGGGGTGGAGGAGGAGGCTGGGGCACAGAAGTCCCAGGAAAGGGACCAGTATGCAAGGGGGGAAGTGACAGGTGTCACGCTCCTGTGACACAAGAGCCTCATGGCTCATGGCACAAAGCAAGGGCCACTGGGGGAGAGCAGCACACCAATAGATACCACATCCTCATCCTACCAGACATTCGACAGCTGCCCTGTGTACCACTGCTCTGCTGGATTCAGCCCCAAAAGAGAAACAACAATCACCAGACACCACGACTCACCCCCCCCATCCCGGTGCCTGATGACAAGACGGGTCCTGGGAAGGGGCTGGGGGCCTAGAATGTGCTGGGCTTTACACTATCTCACCATGTCTTGTATGGAGTTAGGGTTTAAAACAAGCTGGTTAAATGTCCCATTCATCTTCAAATTTTTTTTAAATTATTATTTTTTCATTGTAACTAAGAAAAATGGGAGGGTACAGAGAAACAGAAAGGAAAGAAGGCAGGAAGAAAGACAGGGAGGCAGGCAGGCCTCCTGAGTTGAATACCCTTAAACAAACTGGGGATCTGAATCCAGACGGTCTGGGTACAGAGTTCCTACTCTTGACCAATGGGCTATTCTGCCTCCCCAAGTCCTAACTTTGACAAACTTTAATTTGAGGGTGGCAAACCCTAACTGCACACTTGATTCCTAAAAAGAAAATAAATGTCTCCTCAGTGCTGAGTACAAAGTAAAAGCTGTCAGATTAAAAGCACAATAGAGAAACTATTCTAACATGTTGTCCTAGTCCTGAAGACAGGGAGGCATAAATCATAACAGTATGGATTATGCTGCAACAATGGGAGTGAACACCCTCAAATATTAAATACATTAATATAATATATATTGGCTTCCTTAGTGGCTCAGTGGCAAAGAATCTGCCTGCCAATGCAGGAGATGTAGGTTCAGTCCCTAAGTCAGGAAGATCCCCTAGAGAAGGAGATGGCAACCCACTCTAGTATACTTGCCTGGGAATTCCCATGGATGGAAGAGCTACAGTCCATGTGACCGTAGAGAGTCAGACACGACTTACCAACTAAACAACAATAACAATACATATGAATGCTGCTAGTAACTGTAATTTCAAAATAATGCAAAAATTCATCAATGGGCATGTGTATAAACAAACTGCAGTACATTCATAACACCAAGTACCATACAACCCATAAAAATGGTGATGCTGATGAATTAACTGATATGGAACAATGATCACCATCTGCAGTAAAGAAAAAAAAGTTCAACTTAATTAAAAATTATCTATATGTGTTTGTAGCAGGAGAAAATCGCTAAGACATATATTTGGCAAAAGGTTACTCATGGTGTCATTTTTAAGCCTCCTATAATTTTCTAACTTTTTCTAATACATTACTCCATATAACATAAAAACTTAAAATATAACATTTTAAACACCAAGTTTAGCTTAAGCAAAGTATAGCTGGGCAGGTAAAGCAGTTTTATAAAAACAAAACCAACAAAAGATAATTCTCAAAATAGGATTCTTTTGCATTATTCACTGTTTTGGATCAACCATGCCTCAAGTCTTCTCCATTCCCACAGACAATCAAGAATTGCCTGCAGCTGGCTACGATGACTGACACGTCATGTTCTACAGGCACTGACTGGGATTAAGTAGCTGGTGACTGATAGCATGCATGCAAACTGAATCCAAGAATTTCTGGCACAGAAGAGAAAAGTGTCTAACCTTAACTAAGAATTCCTGAGGGTGCCATGTGTAACCCCAGTGCTGCATGTTGGGCATTGGTCTACTGGGAACAATTCAATAACTCCCAGGGATGCTGCAGACATGGTTATTGGCAGGAATAACTGCAGCTTAAAAAAAAAAAAGCCTTTCCTTCCATCTTTCCTTTCATCTCTCCCTGGAATCATACACATTCTTAGCATGTAGTTTCCCAGAAAGGGTGCTACAGTGAGTCAGAAGAATAAACCATTGAAGGGAGTGTCAAGACCACTGCACCGGCATCTGATTGGCATCCAGCTCATTACACGTTCTTGGTGTAATATGGCAGAAGGTATTGAGAGTAAAGGGCTTACCAGGTGGCACCAGTGGTAAAGAACCCATCTGAAGAGCTTGGAGGACTACAGTCCACAGGGTCACAAAGAGTCGGACACGACTGAAGTGATTTAGGACGTGCACACGCATTGAGAGTAAAAGCATCAGGCTAGAGGTTAAAAGCAGAAACGTAATAATCTTGTGGCATATTTTCATGAAACAACGCCTGAGAGCTGAAACTGAGATGAGCTTTACGCATAAGATAGTTTCTAAACAAAGACAATATATATCAACATAAGGCACAAAATTCCCAGTCACAGGGCTCTGAAGTTCCATAACTCAGTGAAGCAGTATCCTACCTGCTAGCAGGCCATTCAATTCACTTCTTAAAGCTACAAATTGGGGCAACATGCTCTTAGTATCAATACAAACAGGAGGGAAAGAAGCAAGAACTCGATTCGACCTCATCACTTTAGCGCAGGTGGGGTGTGTAAAATCATGCTCTGATGTGAGGCTTGTAGCAAATGCCAGTGGTACATTTAAAGTCTACCAGGAGGTCACAAGCTTAGTCATTCACCCTCTAGTAACCAAAGTGGCACCGCTAATGGGTTTTCGAGTCTGGTGCCAAGTGGCAGGGGCTTCTGGGTCTGAGTTTGAGGTGCCCAAGGGTGGGAGGTTATGCAAAATGCCCTCCAGCTGTGACTCTTTTTAAAAAAATTTTTTAAACTAGCCTTCTCCTAGATTGTTTGGCTGTGATAAGCTGGATCAGTAACATTTAAATATCTCAATCCACTTCATGTGTGTGAGACCTGATTCTGAACTCTAAACGGCCCTACTCTCCAGGCCCAGCACTCACATCAATTCTAGGAGCAGCTGGGAGAGAAAAGCAGCCACGCTGTCAAGTGAAAATGTTCATTTTCAGGCAATGATAGCCTTGTATTCATCAGCTTGATTCCAGGTAGATATTAACGAGAAATTGGTATATTGAGCTCTAATGAGTGCATATTCTTTGCATAATTACAATGACCTGAAGTGCCTTCAAAATGCCGAATTAGCTTATTAAAATTAGTCTGTGGAAGTTATAATATCCCAGTTCAAATCTCCTGCCCAAATACAGTCGCAGAACTATGTTTAAAGATGGATTTAGAGAAGACAAACAGTGCTCAGTGCCTGATCCAGAGCCAAAGTCACTGCAAACTCACTTTTAAAAGCTTTCACTATGGCTCCTATCCCAATTTGTAGGAATCTTTCTGCTTCCTGTTTCTGGATCACTATCTGCTTTCTGTTTCCGAGAAAAAAAAAAAAATTCTCAGCCTAGCTTTGTCTAACTTCACCTCTGATTTCACTTTTTGGTTCTTTTTTGGCCACTGCCATTACACCTTGCAGCTGGATTGCATCTGGATCACTGACTGTGGTGTGCTAGGCTCTACAGCCCTAGTGAGCGAAACTACAAAGAACGTGCCTGCAGCCCTTAAAGCCATGTGAAATGAGCCCCGCCGCATCCACACTAGCAGTGGTGGGCTACCCCTCAGCTGAAATCACATAACCTACCCAGCACCCAAACTTTTCAACCCTTTTCCTTTATAAGAGACTTTAAATAAAATCTGATCAGTAAAACCGTGATGCACCTAGGGTAACAACTGTCAAAGAAAAGCCATTTATCTTCTTTGGGGAGGAAGGCAGGAAAAAGTATAAATACTGTCCAGGCCCGCAGTTAATCAGTTTATTGTAGAAGGGTTTACTGAGATCACAGAGTAGATTCCCAGAGGAGGAAGTAAGATAGTTCCTTGTAGCATGAATGAAATTGTTACGTGTGTAGATACACACTTGTAGAGAACTATATACATGTATATATGTAATCAATTTCATTCATATATACATATGGAGAGAAAGAGAGCAAAGATGAAGGATGAGGAGGAAGGAGGGAGAAGGGACTGGGCAGGGGGAGGAGAGAAAGAGGGGGAGGGAGAAGGGAGAGACCAGCCAACCATCAATGGTAATAAATACAGCAACAGAATCAACAGTTTCAAAACTCAATTGTGCAGAATCGAACTTATTTTTCTAGCTTATAGGATTAAAACTGGATTTCAACCTAGAGGTTAACACATTGCACTGACATTAAGAATAATGTCAGGCTGTGTAAATATTTTTGCAAAGAATATGTGGCATTATTAGGGAGAGTAAGACATAACCGTTATGTTTAAGGAAAGAAAGCCTTTATTTGTTCCCTACACAATCATAACTCAATCAACCAAACAAGGCTGCTCCCCTTCGCCCTCAAGCCACCACTATAATGGAAGTTTTGTGTAAGCTCCTTGTTTGTACAAAAGCCTGACAATATAGTCTTGAGGAGTAATCCGTAAGCTGTTAGACCAAAATTAAAACAGATCTTACTGGTAGATCTGGGTTTTTAAGACAGCTCTGTTTAAGAGGGCCACGCTGATTATACCAGGAGAGAAGCCCCACACAATCGAGGGTGATCACTTCAGCAAACATGGGCATGGCATTATAATTTTCTAGTTCTCAGCTTGTAGCAGAGCAAAGATCTCACAATCACTTAGTAAAAAAAGCAGCAGATTCCTCAAGACTTACAGTCCTGGTATACATAAACCGGGGCATGAGGTTGGCTTTATATTTTTTTAAACTTAAAAGTAAGAAAGAAAAGTTTATGCTCACAAGTGAAGTGGGTTTTTGTTGTTGTTTAGTCACTAAGTCAAGTCTGACTCTTTGCGACTCTGTTAACTCTAGCCCACCTGGCTCCTCTGTTCATGTTACTCTCCAGGCAAGAACACTGGAGTAGGTTGCTCTTTCCTTCTCCAGGGAATTTTCCTGACCCAAGGGTTGAACCTGGGTCTCCTTCACTGCAGGTGGACTCTTTACTGCCTGAGCCACCAGAGAAGCCCAATTCAGGATGTGGGTTTACCAGTTACCAAAACAGAGTAGGACTGACAAGGGAGGGTGTTGTGTCCTACTTTTGCATTCTTAAATCAAATGGGAACTTAATCAATATCATGGATTGACAAACATCTGGATTGTTCCCAACTTTATGTATTTTCTTAAAATCTCATCTCGATCCATGCCCCAGCACACACTTACTGATAACCAACACGCCACAAATATAACGCATCCTGGTGGTCCTGACATCACGTTTTGAAATTTTAGGATAGAATGATTGAAACTGTCAAATGTCTATGTCTACCTCCTTGAATTCTATGTCTCCCTGAGAACTTCTGCGTATATTCCTTGTCTATATCTATAGCTTCATGATTCCCCATTTTTGTTTCGTTTCAATCCAGGCTTAGAAGACTCCAGGATTCCCTACACTGCTCTCCATGTCCATTTCTCTGTTTTGTTAGGTTACAGCACTCACCTTCAATCACCAAGCACTCTGAGAAGAGAGTGCTTCCCTCATAGCTCAGTTGGCAAAGAATATGCCTGCAATGCAGGAGACCCCGGTTCGATTCCTGGGTTGGGAAGATCCTTTGGAGGAGGGATAGGCTACCCACTCCAGTATTATTGGGCTTCGCTTGTGGCTCAGCTGGTAAAGAATCCGCCTGCAATGCTGGAGACCTGGGTTCAATCCCTGGGTTGGGAAGATCCCCTAGAGAAGGAAAAGGCTATCCACTCCAGTATTCTGGCCTGGAGAATTCCATGGACTGTATAGTCCATGGGGTCGCAAAGAGTCGGACACGACTGAGCGACTTTCACTGAGAAGAGATAGGGTTGCCTGGACCCTGGAAATGCACCTTGACTCTTCCGATCTGGGTGGCCTTGGAGTGCTGGGACAGTGAGGAAACCTGGGGCTATTCGTGGCAATGAGAATTTGGGGGTAGGGGTGGGAAATGGACAGGTGGGAGCTTCTGTGGGTGTAGAGAAGCATGCAGTTTCTTTGAATCTGCTTCTTGAATCAATAAAACAAAATTCTTTCCTACTTTGTGTAGGTGTTCTGGTTGACTGGGAGGATTCCCTGCATTCAAATGACTCTTTGCAAGCTTGAGACTGGCGAAAAGAAGCCTTTTTAAGAAGTGTTTTGCAGCTGAACTGTGTCCGTTGTCTGTTTCCAACAAAAATACTTTCTAACACAGTGTCACTAAGCATTGGTTCAGCAGTGCATGTGAATGGACTTAATACACTAGGGGAAATAAGAAATGGATTCTATTAAGTTTATTAGCAGCTAAAAACACGATACTTCAACAGTGGGAGGAAAGTGATCCACCCACACAATTTGAGTGGAATGAACATTTGGCTTTAACTACAGCTAATATGTGAAACCTAAAACCTAGTTTTCCATCTAAAGACCTTTGGGGTCCATTTTTACACTACCTTGATCAAACCAGGAATTAAAGTTCAAGCTGGCTCTCCAGTCCTGAAGGGGGCTGGTGTTTCTCCAGTCACACCTCTCTGCATCAGCATTTCCTTAGGCTTATCTTTCCCTCCCACCTTAGCTTAACTTGGCTTCCAACCAAGGATGCATTTCTACCAATCAGATGCCCCAGCTCCCCTGCCATAGCCAGGAGGCCCAGGGAAGTGGAGTGGGCAACAGCGCTTCCGCAGGAGCCTCTCGCGGTCAGGTCACTGATCTCTGAGGCCACTCTTACAAACAAGGTCTCATTGGTGAGCTCAGCTCCAGCCAAGAAAGACTAAAGGCTAAGCCAGGAGGCCTATGGACTGCTCAGGTTTTAAAGAGAAAGGATATATATGAAAAATGTGCATGCGTGCATGCTAAGTCGCTTCAGTTGTGTCCGATTCTTTGTGACTCCATGGACCCCAGAGCCCACCAGAATCCTCTGTCCATGGGATTCTCCAGGCAAGAATACTGGAGTGGGTTGCCATGCCCTCCTCCAGGGGATCTTCCCCACCCAGGGATTAAATCCATGTCTCTTATGTCTCCTGCATTGGCAGGCGGGTTCTATACCACTAGCACCACCTGGGAAGCCCATGAATGAAAAATAACAGCTACCAAAAATGTTCATGGGATATTGGCTCTGAGTTGGGGTCTTAAGCACTTCATTTCATCCCCACAACTACTCTTGGAGGGCTCTCCTATTATTATCTTCCTTTTACAGAAGAGGGGGAGACTGGCATAGGACACAAAAGTGGTAAAGGCAAGCCCAGGGGCTGAGTCCATACATTTCTGACAGAAGCCCTCCCTCTTGACCACTGTGTGTCCAGCATCACGGATGCAGCCAGCACTTCCTCCTGCCTCGTTGGGTCCCTGAGCCCCTTGCAGTGGAATTACTTTGATGCGCATTTAAAAACTGCAGATTCCTGGACCCCCCTCCACAGGTTTCGATTTGGCAGGTGTGGGATGGGGCCCAGGAATCGGTCTTTCCAACCCACACCCCGGGGTGATTCTGAAGTAGAGAAATGTTTGTGGGCTCCGGAACTAGGGATGTAGTGGAAACATGGGTGACCAGTCTGCCAGGACTGAGCTGGAGGAGAAAAAGGGGTGCTCCTTCCAGATGCTCAGAAGAAAGTACAATGTGAGGGTTTTGAGACAATCCACAGTATTATAAGACTTTAAAAATGAGACCATCCGGGCTTCAGTGGCTCAGTGGTAAAGAATCCGCCTGCCAATGCAAGGGACACAGGCTCAATTCCTGGTCTGGGAGGATACCACATGCTGTGGGACAACTAAGCCCATGAACCACAACTACACAGCTAGTGCTCTTGAGGACTGGGGCCACAACTACTGAGTCCACGTGCCACAACTACTGAAGCCCACGTGACCTAGAGCCTGTGCTCCATAACAAGAGAAGCCATTGGAATGAGAAGCCCATGTACAGTAACTGGAGTGTAGTTCCCGCTCACCACAACTAGAAAAAACTCCATGCAGCAACAGAGACGCACACAGCCAAAAATAAATAAATTAGTAAAATTGTTTAAAAAAAAAAAAAAGAGAGACCATCCTAGTTCAAGTCACACCTTCTCTATGAGCCTTCCTGCTTGTGCTAATCCCCAGCGAATAACCTGTTTTCCAGATTTACTCAGCTCCAGTGTGGGGCCCACACTCTGTTTTGTTTTATACAACTTTCCTTGATTTTACAGGTGGTTACTGTATAAACACTATTTGAAAATAACCGTTTGGATATGAAATAAATGACAATTGTTATATACAAAGATGCTCAGGGCAGTATTATGTATAACAGTGAAGAACTGTAGACAAATAAAACATCCAGTAGTATATCAGTTAAACTATGCAGATATTCTAAAACAATGATTTGAAGCATGGTCAGTGATATGGAAAATGCTCACATTATGTCAAGTGGAAAAATAATTCTACTTCTATGATTTTGTAAAAAAGCAAAAATAGAAACAAAAGATTGGAAGAGGATATATCTAAAGGTCAGAAGGGTCTCTCTGGGTGTTCAGATTATGGATAATTTTTAATTTTCTTTTTATACTTCACTGTATGTGATCTTCATTATAAACCATTTTCATATTAAAAATGCCATTATAAAACGATAGCAGCAAAGAAAGAGAAAAAGTGGCCGCAAAAGAGACAGAAGAGCTCCTCAAGGAGCTTAACATTGAATGTGGAAAATGGGCAAGCTGTGTGTAGAGTAGTTGCTCCTACCTGTCCTCCCACTGAACCTTGGCCTTCCCCTCCCAGCACTGGTCACGTAGCAATTCTACGTCACTGAACTTGGGGCTGATGGACTGACTCTCTGCTGGATGGTGAAGGTGGGGGCCGTGTTCAACTTGGGTCATCCTGGCACCCACAGCCCCCAGTGGAGTGCCCACCTAGGGCTGCCTCTCAATATATCTTCTCTGCTTAACGAATGAATGACTTCGGTCTCACCTCCCCAGCTAAGCTAGTGGTGCCTGGAGTGCCGGGCTCACATCCTGTATAATATTTCTGAATTTCCCTGACCATCAGTGTTGGGCATACAGCAGGTGCTTGCTTGTCTGATGGGGATCCTATCACAAGGAAGCCTGCTGGCTGAGAGGAGCCAGTCTCCCGGATACTTGTCCTGGAGGGCACCCACTACTGCCACGTGCATGTACCTGGAGGTGCCTCGGGGAACAGAAGAGCTGATTCTGTTGGCTGAGAGAAGCAGCTAGGTAGTCTTGGATCTTTATCTGCAAAAGCAGTCATGCCTTAACACATGGCTCCACCCCACCCCTTTTGGAAAAAGATTGATAAGCATAATGATGATGTTTTAATGAGTTTAATTGCACATTCCTTATGTTTTTGCAGAGTTGCCAACCAGCTACTTCAACATCCAGTAGTTCACTTGTAATAACTTTTCCCCCTTTCTCTATGCCAGGGAGCATAATTATTCTTGTGGTAACTCCTCTCTCTCTCTCTCCCCCTTCCCTCTTTCTTTTTCTCACTGTTTTTTTTCCCCCTTTCTTGGAATTACTTTAAATAGATATCTTTGAAAGGAGGGTGGCAGGCTGCTTTTGGTACAGGACTTACCAAGGACCCTTTCATCAAAGAAGCCCTTGTGACCATGCTCTGGACCAGAGCCAATCAGATCATCTCGCTGTCTGTTTCTGAAAAAACTCTGACCCTGGTATGCAAGTCAAGCCGGAGTCTGCAGACAGGCTGACTGCACTCTTAGGCCAACCTGTCTTAGCTGACTGAAAAAAAATGCTGAAGGGAAAATTACCTGTTTGGCTCCAGACGGAATTAACAATTTATATATATATACACACACACACACACAAGCATGTTTATTACTTTTTGCTTAAAAGCGTTTGCCTATCTAATATATTCATTAATGTTATCTGGTCAGTACTTGAAACATTTTGAAATATGTGCAAATGCAATAAGGCTACAAGGCCTGGAGGCAAAATAAGATGAATTTTCTAATTAAATGACAGAAAACTGTTTTGGGATTAACAAATGGCAGTTCTGTAATCTGTTTATGGGCACTGCTCCGTGCAGGGACACATGGTCCATGTACAGGCCCTGATGGGTTATGAGACCTGGATACCAACCAGTCTGGCCCCTCCCCTACCCTGCTTCACACAGCACCTCCTTTGAATCAAATACTGCAGGTGGGTGGGGAGGCCCCAGCCTGGGGAGACCCCTGCTCGTCCCTTCTCAAGCAGCCCTGGGCTCAGCTCACCCACTGAGAGTCCACTGCCCCGAGTAGGTATCTTCCTGCCCTGCGTGCCAAAGAAATGTTACAAAAATTTAAGTAAACTTATCTTCCGAGCGGAGCCCTAGAAAAACGTCTCACATTCTCATCAACGCTTACACCCCAAATCATTTATGAACACGTGTTTGGCATTTCTAAACAATTCCAGAAAAAGGTCATAATTGAGAAATATATTTTATAGTTGCTACTTAAGAAAAGGCACTGACACATTTCTTTCCTGGACTCATTCTAGAGTCTTCTTACAAAAAAACAATGTGTCTCCTGCAAGCTGGGTGCTGGGCCAGCTAGCAGGGCCATGAGACAGAGAAGATATGACCTCAAGGGAAGGTTATGGACACCTCCACATTGGCTATCTTCAGGATCACTTTGAATGCTTAAAATTTTTTTTTTTTTTAGTGCTAATGTGTTAACAATGGCACAGTGAACAGATAACAGAATTACTGTGCCTTGTATTTTTATTTTGTACTTCTCAGAATTTCCCAAAATTTCTATAGTGAATTTTTACTTTTGTAGGTATAAAATACACCATTAAAAAGAAACTTCTTGGGAGCACCGCACAGGCACATTCCTGAATTACATGGAGCCGACCTAGGGACAACAGGCCAGGGGACATCCAGTAATGGTGAAAGGGGGTCTGAATTCAAGCGGGGTGGAGGGGGATTTTAATGAGCAGGGCAGCCTGAGAGTCGCAGCTGGCTTGGGCTAACTCCCTCAAGTGTTAAATCAAGTGATAACAAAAATGGGACTGTGTTTTACAGGTGAGATTTCGTACCTTCCTGAGAAGTAAATAGTCCCTCCCCCACTGGTTGCCTCCTCCTAAGGAAGGTCTACCTTCTCGCTTTTGGCTCAGCTTTCCCCCTAAGTTTTCTTTATCTACACAGAAGCACAGTGGCCCAAACAGAATGCCAACCGTATTTGCTCTGGTGGTCCAGCTTGCACCTTTATACAGCAACAGGTGGTGGTGATGGTTTAGTCGTTAAGTGGGGTCACAAAGAGTGGGACTGTAGCCCACCAGGCTCCTCTGTCCATGAGATTTCCCGGGGAAGAATACCGGAGTGGGTTGCCATTTCCTTCTCCAGGGGATCTTCCCCACCCAGGGAGGGATCTCCTGCTTGGCAGGTGGATTCTTTACTGCTGAGCCACCTGGGAAGCCCCCATATAACAACAGGGGCTACATCAAGTCCCAGGAAGATGTGCTCCCCTCGCCCTGGCTTCTAGATTCCTACCTGTGCTATGTGCAGACTTCTTGTTACAGATTTAGACTTGACCCTGGAAAGGATGGATGAAAATTCTCCGATGATTTAATTCACTCTGACCTACAGGGCTTTTTCCTGGGAGGGTTTTCTCCCACTTTTACAATTCCCACGAGGTCATGGACATAAGCTGAAAATAAGGTGTTCCCACCCATTAAAAAAAAAATCAAATTCTTTTCATGTAATAAATTCACAGAGAACGATCATACCCTGTTCCTGGGTAGGAACATACTTAAACTCTGGGTAGACAGAACACAGATCTGGAGCAAAAAGACTGTTTTTGCCCTTGCATAGCTTCTTTTCCCATATCAAGGGAAAAGAGCTCCTTTTCAACATTGAATTGTATTTCTGAATGAGCAATGAAAAAATTCCTTGCAAATAGTACGTGGCACGCTATAAAACTATTAGATAACAGCAATTACAGGTTTGGCTTCAACAGCACAATTAATCTGGAGGGAAAATGCTCACATTTTAAGCAAAATAAACTCTTTCTAGGATTTGCACACTGTCTACCATTCTGGGAATAGTAACTCTGAAAAAAAAAAAGTCTAACCCATTCTCCTTCCACAATGGAAAAAAGTGGCTTGAAGATGCTAGTTCTTTCTGGTTATAGGACTGAGGGTTGTACTATCATTATATTTTATCTATAATGCTGCCCGGGGTCTTCCCTGCAGTGCATGGGCTTTTCTAATTTGTGGTACATAGGCTTAGTTGCCCCATGGCATGTGGGGTCTTAGTTCGCTAAGAATCAAATCCTTTGCCAAAGATCAAACCTGTGTACCCTGCATTGGAAGGAAGATTCTTAACCACTGGGCCACCAGGAAAGCCCTATCAATATAGTTTGAAAAGTGAAGCTTCTTGGTTATTTCTCTCATGTATATAAGCTCAGGGAAGGAATTATTATTATTATTTTTTTTTGCAAAAATCAGTTGCAAGTCTAGCAGCTTATAATACATTTCACACTGGGTATGTTAGAGGGAGACTTCATATCTGCATTTTCTTAGGGCAGTGTCTATATTGTATAACCTTATATTTTTAAAAGTTGATTTCCCCCCAATGTATAGCTAATCTGATTTCATTTTAAGAAAATTTCTGTAAAGTACATGTACAAATCAGAAAAAAAAAAAATCTTTTTTTCATGTCACATGTCTTACCGACTTGTAAAATATGGTTTCAGAGTTCACAAACCAGAAATCTGTATCATACCAAAAAAACAAAACACAACAAAACAGTGCGGGGCGGGGGGAGAGAAAGTCCACAGAAGTGAAATGAAGGACAAACTAAATCTGTCCTGGACCTGCAGGAGAGACTGCCAAACCACCAGACCCCCCACGACATGAAATTTAAGGAGGTAAATAGCAGACATCAACCAGGCACCACAGTTCTTTCTCTCCAATAGACTGATACTGGAGTTGGATAGTTTGATGCAGAAAATCATCCATGATTTACTATGCGAAGGAGACATTTAGTCTGAAAGCTGTTCTTCACCTAAAGCAAGCAGGCCTTATAAACCCTGGTTGCCATAGCAGGGAAGGAAATACAGCATTACTGGGAATTTTCCCAAAGAATATTTCCACTGAGGGAGAGTGATACCTTCAGCATTTTCAGAGATTTCTCAAATGAGCACAAAGGTCAGAAAGTGCTAGAGCAACAGAAATGCAATGGGTGACATCTGGGCGTGATTCTTTCAGGAACAGAGGCTGGTGAAGTGGAGACTCCTTTGTAATTAGGATATTAACTCTGTCTTAGAGTAATTGACAGTGCAATTCAAATAGCACAAACCAGGAAGGGAAGCAGGGATCAGAGGACAGAAGGGAATCAGTGTGACAATGAAAGAGGAGGCTCTGGTTGGAGCTAGACTGGGCTCAGCCCTAGGAGCTTCTGACCATGGGTTTCACCACAGCTCAGTGAGAGAAGAAATTGGTAATTAACACCTGTAAGCTCCTCATCACTGCATATTATGGTTTCTCTATATCTGTTTCCAGTTCTTTATGTGACCTATGCATAGTCATGCCTACAATATAACTTTGGTTCTTTGCTACCGAAGAGAGACCTGCCTTTTCTCTGAATTCTGAGTTAAAGGAATTCTTTAGTTGTAGTTAAGGAGATTACCTGGCACCTGATTGGATAAGACCAGGTATATTGTAGCCATTAGAGAGTACTGTCTGATCTCTGCCTACTCTACTGTTACGAAAAATCATTGAGCAAAGGAAGCATGAGCTGCCGCCTGCAAATACTGAAATACCTCAAAGTGATTGTCTAACCAATGAGGATAGAGATCAACTCCCTACCTTTGCAGGTACGTGGTATTAAATTCACCCTTCCCGTGGCTTTGCTTTTTGCATCATTCTAAAATACACAGTCTCAGGATTCCCCTGGTGGTTCAGTGGCTAAGACTCTGCACTCCCAAAACAGGGGGCCAGGCTTCAATCCCTGGTCAGGGAACTAGATCCCATACACTGCGACTAAGAGTTTGCATACTGCAACAAAAAATCGAAGATTCCACGTGCTGCAACTAAGACCCAACACAGCCAAATAAATAAATAAATATAAAATAAAATGCACAGTTTCTAGGAAGCCACTTTGGGGGGGGTGTCTCAGACTCTTATTCCAGTTCTTTGTTTTCATGGACAGATGGACAATTTTAGTTCTTTCACTGATCCCATTTACAAAAGAGACTACAACCGCCTTTAATGAGACCACACATTTTAGAAGAAACGAACCACTTGAAATGATGTTTCAAATGCTACGCCATGATACCTAATGGGTCTGAATCGTTTGCTGTACAACTGTTCCTAGCTATCTCTCAGGATCGTGTGAAGACAAGAAAACACCTCCAACTGGGAAGAGACTGCTCTCTACATCCAAAGAATGGTTTGATTTCTGTGATTCTCCAAAACACTTACAAGGTTCACAGGGATAATTAACATGTGTTTCTCTGCCCCCTCACTGCATAGCAATATCTCAAGATGTGCTCGGTACACTCTCAAGGTGCACACCACATTGCCAGGTATAAAACTGCTTAATGCCATTAAAATTGAAAAGAGCTTTGCCCTAATAATTCCAATCACACTATTAAATGCAACTAATGAAATTAATTTAGCCTAGGTGTATCTTGGGCAGAACATCTACAGCTACTTAAAGTCCCTCCAACAGGGGGGACTTGGGCTAGTAGTTCTTAAAAGAAAAACCTTGTGGCCAAGAGGCTCTGTACTGGAAATGTTTATGTACAAACTACCAGCCTTTATTGGGAGGTATGATTAATCAGACTCTAGGAGATCACCCCAGGGAGGCAGCAGGCTGGGCAGAAGGCAGTTGTTGACCAGCTGGTGTTTAAAATGATGATTTGAAGGTCACATGTGTGCTAGTTTCCCTGGTGACTCAGATGGTAAAGAATCCGCCTGCAAAGAGGGAGACCTGGGTTTGATCCCTGGGTTGGGAAAATCCCCTAGAGAAGGGAATGAAAACCCACTCCAGTATTCTTGCCTAGAGAATTCCATGGACAGAGGAGGCTGGCAAGCTACAGTCCATGGGGTCACAGAGAGTCAGACACAACTGAACGACTAACACACACACAGGTGTGTGCTAGCAGACATGCATGCATGGGCTTGTTTCTCTTGCCTTCCATAGACCCTTCCTCTTAAGGTACAGGATATGTTGCTGGGTATTCTCTTTTTCTAAGTTGACCTTGGTGAACGTTACAAGTGGATTTCAACCAGATTCCAAAGCAAGAAAAAGAGAGCCTGGTGCTTTCAGAACTGGCCCTGCACAGAGCAGATCTTACACAGAGTCTTACTACTGAGGAAAAAGCAATACCCTTGCACAGTTACCTGCTTGATCCTGGCACTTGGCAGAAAGTGTTCTTAACCTGTTTGGAACTTGGCTATCTCTCACTGGAAACATCCCTATACTATTAATAGAATTAGCTTTCCTCAAAGCCTAGGCAGAAATACGAATTAGACTGTTTTGTTTGGCTTAGTTGATGTTTGAAAAAAACTGAATGCTTTAAGATCAGCCATGCACACCTTGGTTCACCCCGGGCCTTTCACTTCCTACTGTGTAATGTTCAGCCAGTCCCACCTGACATATTTATATGACCTACCTGCTCACTCAGGTATCTGACCTCCAGTTTACAAGCAAAAGTGTACCTTGTAGGGGCTTTCCTTAGTGATTATTCAACACTGCTGTCTCCTCTCCGAATGATTAGTTAACCAGGAGGGAGTTAATTATTGAGTACTTACTGTGTGCCTGCAATGCTAGATGCTGGAGTCACAGAAGTTACTCCCTGCCTTCTAGAAGTTTGCTCTATAGTCCACGCCCTGGCCTGTCAGCGCTCTCTCTGCTAAAACACAGACCACCGTCCCATGAAACCTTTCCTCAATCCACAAAGAAAGTGATCACAATCTTAATTCTTTTCTCTCTCTTCCAAAGATAAGGACTTTACCCCAAACACTAGTTGAAGCACTGACATTATTCTATAGGGCTACGAAACCTGCAGCATCCACGTTTACAGTTCAGACCGATAAAGGAGTGGGGGAAAACGATTCACATCTAGGAGACAATAGAAAAAGGAGAGAACAGAACACACGTTCATATACTCGCCCTTAAAATCAGGGGAAAACCAATTGGGAAACTTTCATTTTCTTCTTGGATGTCTATTTAAAAAATCCCATGTGATGCGTGTGTATGGAAACGTTCGTTATCTCAAAGATAGTGAGGTACTAAAGGCCGTTGTTGCCATGGAACGAGCAGTATTTGCTTTATATTCTATTGCACAATATCTAATTACAGAGATCTTGATAAAATTATGCATTCCTAAACTCAAATTAAGGCCATTCTACAGGAGCCTTCTTGCACATACATTATTTGTCAAATTTCATTAAAAACAAAAATTAGGAATGACTTTGGGATAAGCAGTCTAACCAGACTCAGCCTCTTCCAAGATGGAAATTCTCTTAATCCTGTATTTGGGGCTGCTGGAGTGGCTGAGGTGAAAGGTCACCTCACTTCCTTTGTTCTCCCACAAAAGCCTAAGTTGAAACTCTCAAGCCCTTTTTCCCACTGGACAGATGCACAGGATACATATTTAAAAATCAGTCTCTTTGTTCCCTCTGGAAATACAATAATCAATTTAAACAGCATGGAAGGCTGAGCTGCTCTTTTGAAAAGGTAGCATGTTATAAAGTCGATGCACCTTCCCCCAGTAGCTCATGCTTCCGCCCACGGTTTCATTCTTTTACTACATATTTATGTATCTATAAACCGGTGTGCTATTTTCTTAACGTAATACTCTCTAAGCAGCACTTTGAAAATCATCTTCTGATTCAACGTAGTAGCTCATGGATGCATATGTGAGCACTTGTGTGTATGATTCATTTATGCCATTTAATTACTGTATTCTGTTGTATTGACCCTCCCCACACTGATGAATCTAAGTTTATGCTGCTTCTAAATTTCTGCTATTTCAACGTTGCAATGAACATCCTGATACAAGGCGCTCTGTTAGTATCTTTAAAATCTTTAAATGTCAGTATAGCTAAATTTGGGCTTCCCAGGTGGTGCTACTGGAAAAGAAACAGACTGCCAATGCAGGAGACATAAGTGATGTGAGTTCAGTCCCTAGGCTGGGAAGATCCCCTGGAGTAGAAAATGACAACCCACTCCAGTATTCTTGTCTGGAGAATCCCATGGACAGAGGACCCTAGTGGGCTACAGTCCATGGGGCTGCAAAGAGTCGTACACGACTGAAGTGACTGAGCATGGATGCACGCAAATTTGAAAGCAGCAAATTCCAAATCCTCAACTTCCATATGTCTTATTTGTTGAGGCCAATCTTCTAAGACTATGCCTGTGATCCAACCATCATTCTAGCATTCTTTCACCACTGTGTCTCCTCAATTCCTTCTTTCCCCTATCTCACCAAGTTGCTTTATCTAGGGTGTAGAAACCTCCACAGTGCCAAGTAAAGAGACAAGAGACAATATGAGTGACTGCTGTGAGTAGCTGCTCCTGTAATCAAGGACCATAGGTCCAAGCTGGAGCTTTGAGTTTCTCCCTGCTTTACATATATTCCTGTTAAGGGTGATGACCAATGCTCAGCAGGTATTAGGATGGTCTGAATTCAGACATACTGTACAGTGGAGTGGTGCAACTTTTGCCGGTTTTTGTTCACTGAAAGTGTAGTGACTTCACCTCTCCCATCCCCTAAGTTATTTTCAAGAATCCAGCTTCCCTGACAGTCTTGTGCGGACAGAGTGTCAGTAGAACGTACTGACGGTGGCAGTGCCTCCTGCCCCCGCTTGTGACAAATTCACGGAGAGGCTTGAAGCTCTCTGCTCTGTACATCCACTTCCCTCCTAAACTTCCCACCTACTTTAGAAGTAGAATTCAGAGTGACAGGCTTGTCCCAGGGACGTGTACTAACACATCCATTTAAATGAAAACAATGAAGTCAGACTTGTTCTATCAGAAAACCAGTCCACTTGGGTTGTTTTGTTGGACAGTGAAGACTGGCTTTGCTAATTGGGCTATGCAGAGAACATTTCCATAATTTGAATGAACTCAAGGTTTGGAGAAGAATAAAGTGTACAAGGTAGAATTGTTTCCTTCCAAAATATTCTATTGGCAAAGCTGGATCAATGTGAACAGCAGTTTGACCTTCCCCAAATCTTTTCAAGTATATTTGGTTAAATAAGGCTCCTCAAAGAGAGAAGGAAGTGTCATCTGTGTGAAATACTTGTACGTGTGTATGGTCAGGGCACTTCCTGCTTTTAGAATAAGCAATAATGAACTTGTCGGTCAATTTCCCTGCATCTCTGCTGAGGAATATGAGTCTGGAGAAAACGTGACCGGTTCAGGTAATATGATAACACATATTACTGGAGATGAGTCACCAACTGTAGGAATAAAACAGAGTTTATTTAAATAGCTCTTTTATTGCTATAGACAGAGAATCTAACCATCTTGAGAAAAAAGGGCATAGCCTCTCTTAGAAGTTGGTCTCCTCAGCATAATAATTCTGAAATGGAACCTCAAATGGCATCGCTGGATGGCAAAACTGCCACGAAGTATTCAGGACGTCCCTGTGTACTCGGGAGGTGCTGCCCTGGGGCAAGCACATCAGCAGCCTATGGTGGAAGGAGTGTCTTAAACAGGAAGCCTGGTGCTGGTTCCACCATGACCAGCAGGGGGTCACTTCCTTTCCCTGGGCCTCGGTTTCTCCTGTGAGATGAGTGCCTTGGAGCACACATTCTCCTGAGGTTCCCTCTCATCGTCTTGGCCTTGACTCATCACTTCCTCTCCAATCGACCACAGGCCCGGGCTGGTGCTTCCCCAGGGACCCTTGGTCTGGCATTGAATTGACACTGTACTCTATATAACTGGACCAGATGAACATGACTGCCCCTCCGGAGAACTTTTCAAAAACTTCCTGGTGGAGTTTTTAGGTAGAAATGGGTAAGACACAGGGAACCCAGTTCAGCCCCCAAGAAGCAACACCGTGACCTTAGACACGTGACAGGAACCTGAATTTGCCAGAAGGAAGCAGCCACAATCTCCTTAAGCCTTGCTGTGGGCTTCCTTTTACACAGGCTGGGCCTCTAAGCAAGGGTGGAGAAGAACTAAGCATAATATCAAGCCTTTCGCGCGTGCACGCTAAGTCTTTTCAGTCTGTATCTGACTCTGTGCGACCCTATGGACTGTAGCCCACCAGGCTCTTCTGACCATGGGGATTCTCCAGGCAAGAATAATGGAGTGGGTTGCCATGCCCTCCTCCAGGGGATCTTCCCTACTCAGGGATTGAACCTGTGTTTCCTATGTCTCCTGGATTGACAGGTGGGTTCTTTACCACTAGCGCCACCTGGGAAGCGCCATCAGGTCTTTCAGAGCTTAGTAAGTATTTATTTTGTCCTCTTACTAATCTTACATTTTTTTCTAGTCACCGTAAGAGGAAAAAAAAAAAAAAGCTAACAGAGGTACTTGTGGCAGATAATAAAAATAATCCTTGTTTGCTTTATACATGTTTCTAGCAACATTCAGACGGTTTCTCACATTATGGGAACTGTTCAGAGAGGGAGTTTGATCCCAGAGCAGGGGGACAGGAACAGGATATAAATGGACCCTCCATGTATGAGAGTGGATAAGTGTGCAGGGTCCCAAGACTGGCTGCTTTGGTTCAGATCTGGCCTCCACTGCCTGCTGGCTGTGTGGCTGAGTTGGGTAAATTATTAAATCTCTCTAAGCCTCATTTTCTTCATCTGTAATTTGAAACAGCTTCAGAGGGTTCTTGTGAGGATCAAATGAAACAAGCAATGTAAACACACTCAGCCCAGGGACTGGGAATGTAGTAAGGACTCACATATTATTATTACTATATTTTTTTGTCATGTCACCCTACAATTCAGACATATCAGAAAGTGACTTCATTGACTTCTTTAGTAGGAAAAAATCTAGCAGATAAGCAGTCAAATCTGTCATTCATGATGGCAATACACTCTTGAGTTTTCTTTCTTCTTTGGAATTTTTTTTCCCACTATAAAATGGAAAAGCCAAATCAAATTTGCTCAGCTAATTTTGGCCTGAGAAGTGTACTCAGGACCCCTCAACATTTGCCTTACAGGTCGGGCTTATCAGCTCACACTTGTTAGTGCGAAAAACTGCTTCCCTATCACTGCTTCTGCCACTTCCCTTATCCTGTCTTTCTTCTGAAACAAGTGGACTTGCAAGATACTTCAGTCTCTGATTTGGCAAACACACTTGTTCTGCGAGAGACAGTTCCGCCCATGTGCATAACCGCAGGTCCAGACACTGGAAGGTTTATCAGGAAAACCCTTTCTTCTGCAGGTGCCAGGCCATTGAGAGCAGGGCCCCTGCTGGCTGTCCCCCTTCTAATGAAGACTGTCCCACCACTTCCGAAACATGGCTCTTAGGGACACCAGAATAAACGTCAGAGGACTGGACTATATTTATCAACCCTTGGGGCAGCCTGAGAAATCTCCCTAAGCTGGATGAGTAGCAACATGAATTTCAGAACGTGGGAGGAGGAAAAGCAGTGAATTTTAATATGGAGCTATTGGAAATCCTATGTCATGATAAAATTTGTTTCAAACAGCGGTTGAATTCCAGAGTCTTAAAGGAAGTTGGCCCAGGGGTGCACAGGAATATAGCAAACCTGTTTCGAGATTCGAATGTCCATGTTTTGGTATAGCAGATGTTGACCAATGGTGAAATGCTGGGTGCTAAGATGGGGTATGAAAGGAAGCGAAAGATTTTGTGGAAAAAACGTGAGTTAACATAATTTAATAGATAAGAGCTTGGACTCCACAGACTGGGTTCAAATCCTAGCTCTGTCACTTGTTACCCCAGTGACCTCAAGCAAGTTTCCAGAAGTGAATGTAACTTCTCAGCTCCCTTCCAGCCTTCAGGGTCAGTCCCTCACTTGTTTGGGCTCCTTCCAAGGCCCTGGGAGAGGCCCTAGAAAGATGTTCACTTGGTGAAGTATCTTATACAACCTGTGAACATAAGACATATTAACTGCAACCCATTAGGACTACTGTCTCTTTCTACTCTGACTTTCCCTTGTGTTGGGTAGCATTTTGTTATTTTTCAGTCGCTCAGTCATGTCCAACTCTTTGTGATCCCATAGACCACACACAGCACGTCAGACTTCTTGGTCCTTCACGCTCTCCTGGAATTTGCTCAAATTCATGTCCATTGAGTCAGTGATGCTATCCAACCATCTCATCCTCTGCCACCCCCTTCTCCTTTTGCCTTCAATCTTTCCCGGCATCAGAGTCTTTTACAATGATTTGGCTCTTCGCATCAGGTGGCCAAAGTATTGAAGTTTCAGCTTCGGCATCACTCCTTCCAATGCATATTCAGGGTTGATTTCCTTTAGGATTGACTGGTTTGATCTATCATTGGCCATGGGGAAAAGCTGAGTTAGGGGTAATTTACTATGGATGTAGTTGGATACGTTTACATGTTAAACAGTCATTGTCATGTTTGGGTAAGTTATTGCTAGCTCTTTGGGGCTGGAAATAGCCAGCTCATCTAGTATTGGGACATAAAGGGGCAGGGCCAGAGGTCATCCTGTGATACGAACATGCCTTAGAGCACCCAGCACCGGAGGTCTATGGGAGGTTGAGAAAGAACTGTGTGGAGCCAGAAGCAAAGTCTGTTGGAAATATTCCAATCTCACTGCTTCATATCTGAGGGAAAAAATGACAAGTGTTTCCATTGGATGATCTCGGGGCTCCCCTGGTGTGTCAGCTGGTAAAGAATCTGCCTGCAGTCCGGGAGACCTGGGTTCGATCTCTGGGTCGGGAAGATCCCCTGGAAAAGGGAACCCACTTCAGTATTCTTGCCTGGAGAATTCCATGGACAGAGGAGCCTGGTAAGCTACAGTCCATGGGATTGCAAAGAGTTGGATGTGACTGAGCAACTAATGCTTTCACTTTCACTTTCTTTGGGCTTCCCTGGTGGCTCAGAGGGTAAAGCGTTTGCCTGCAATGTGGGAGACCTGGGTTGGATCCCTGAGTCAGGAAGATTCCCCTGGAGAAGGAAATGGCAACCCACTCCAGTACTCTTGCCTGGAAAATGTCACAGACGGAGCAGCCTGGTAAGCTACAGTTCATGGGGTTGCAAAGAGTTGAACATGACTGAGCAACTAATGTTTTCATTTTCACTTTCTTTAAAAACTTAACCTGATATTACTAATATTGAACTATGAAGCAAAAAGAAGCTATAAAAGTACTCTCCATGATTTTTTAAAAAACTTGCTCAACCATTTTAGAGGAAAGACTGAGCATTTTCTCCATAGAAAATGATATTATGAAAAACTTGTTAGATGAAAGAATATGCAGTCAAAAATGTAGGGAAATAAAGTATTATAAATGGATGTCAAGTGGTTAATTAATAAAACTATGTGATTTTTCTGGGCTTTGTGGCATCTGAAGTATTTACTTGCCTCTCAAATTTTGTTGCACTTTTTCTTAACCTAAACAGATATTAACTTTCATAACTCATTTTGAACTTAATCTCCTCTCATCAGGGTATTCCCAAAACTTGGATCCCACAAAACTTGGGTTGGCCTCTGGAGGTCTCAAAGTTTCCTGTGAGGATAAAATGAGATGAGTAATGTAAAGTGCAGCCTCCGCAAGGCAGCTGGCTTGTGGTAAGAATTCCACTATGTATATAATCAAGACAGCTTCCCTGTCTTGATTCTTAATGTCATATACACACACTTGTGGCAAGAGCATGGAAGTTGAACTGGAAGGGGTAGGCTTCCCCGGTGGCTCAGCGGTAAAGAATCCACCTGTAATGCAGGAGACACAGGAGATGTGGGTTTGATCGCTGGGTTGGGAAGATTCCCTGGAAGAAGGCATGGCAACCCACTCCACTATTCTTGTCTGGAGAATCCCATGGACAGAGGAGCCTGGCGGGCTATAGTCCATGGGGTCACAAAGAACTGGATGCAGCTGAAGTGACTGAGCATGTACATACGAGAATAAAAGCAAGGAAGCCAATTCTGGGTCCAAGATAATGATCTAGGCAAGAGAAGACGTGACCTAGATTTTGGTTTCTTCTTGTAATGTGCAATGGATATCTGTCTCTCTGCTCTGAGGCTAACCATATAAAACTGTCACCTTTGAGGTTTGAAAATAATGGAATATCGGCAATTTCCTATGGTTTAAGTATTTGGATAGAAAGCTGAGGGCAGAAGAATTGATGCTTTTGAACTGTGGTGTTGGAGAAGACTCTTGAGAGTCCCTTGAACTGCAAGGAGATCCAACCAGTCCATCCTAAAGGAATCAGTCCTGGGTGTTCATTGGAAGGACTGATGTTGAAGCTGAAACTCCAATACTTTGGCCACCTGATACGAAGAGCCAACACATTGGAAAAGACCCTGATGCTGGGAAAGATTGAGGGCAGGAGGAGAAGAGGACGACAGAGGATGAGATGGTTGGATGGCATCACTGACTCAATGGACATGGGTTTGGGTAAACTCTGGGAGTTGGTGATGGACAGGGAGGCCTGGCGTGCTGCAATTCATGGGGTCACAAAGAGTCAGACACAACTGAGCAACTGAACTGAACTGAACTATTTGGAATATAAAAAATTCAAACCAACAAGAGAAAGGAGCATTTTTTTTTCCTCCAGAAGCATGTTACCTCTCTTGCTATCACAGGACAGCTCCCAATATTTCAACTGGGCTTCTTCAAGGCACTGCATACTTGGTCTTATAAACTTCTGAGGTGGAACAGGGGCTTCGTCTGTATTTGTTAAATATTAATTCTTAAGGTTGTGCTGGGAACAAGCATGCTCATTTATTATGAAGGGTGATCATTTATTACGTCTTTTTTTTTGCTTCTGAAATATTTGAAATATTTTAAAATGTATTTAACAAAAGTATTTATCCTTTATCCTTTATTTTAAAGGATACTCTTACGATTTTTTTTTTGATATGAACTATTTTTAAAATCATTATTGAATTTGTTACAATATTGCTTCTGCTTTTTTTTTTTCCCTTAAGTTTTGGCTTTGACCAAAACTTAGGAAAAGTTTTGTGGGATCGTAGCTCCCTGACCAGGGATCAAACCCGTACCTCCTGCACTGGGAGTCAAAGTCCCAACCACTGGATCTCCAGGGAAGTCCCTAAAGGATACTCTCTTGAGAGATAAAACTGAGATGCAGCAGAAACTTCTTTGACTCGTCCACTGTGGTGGGAAATTCATGACTCTTGCATTTGCCATGCAGAGTTGAAAGCCAAACCTCAGGAGATCTTAACTTTCCACAAGCAGAGAGGGTTGAGTGTGGAAACCCTCATCTTGCCTCATGGGTACATCAACAGGGCACTGGCCAGCTTAGGCGGAAGTGACATGGCTTAGAAATATGCATTGAGGATGCTGTTATTAATAGCTCATGGTTACTGAGTATTGACAGCTTTCAAGGAGAAGCCACGTGGCAGGTCAGATTGGCCCCAGTCCTTTGCATAAGCACACACCCAGCCAGAAGGTGGATGGCAATCCTTTTTACAAATACTTATGGATGACTGGATGAAATAATGAAATAAAAAGATTTCTAAGTTAGTCATCTGTGGCAAGTAGTAAACATTTCAGGCTGGTGAGTTTCATCTTATGTAAGAGTTAATGTGAGAGAAGATGATTTATAACGGGTCTGCACATTGTTTTAGAGGAACATTCATGGATTTAATGGTGGGATGGTAAATTTAACCTCTGAGTCCTAATAACGTTCTGTTTTCCAGATGAGCTCAAGGCTTGTCATATTCTAGACCTGGAAAGCTTAAATGGTATTATCTTTGTATATTCAAATAAAAATCAATTCATTTTCCAAATGTTTAACTCATTCAGGAAGACACACACACACACACACACACACACGCATGCACACACACAAATAGATTCCAGCTAAATCAACAATGTTAGCAAAGCTCTTTTTGCTTATCAAATCAGGATATATTAAGTTCAATAAAGGTGCTTGACTTATAAATCTACAAATAACCAATTATTTTCCTAAGCAGCATTTTGATTTTTCATCTGAAGCAACATTTCCTGTTCTCTTACAGTAACTTTTTGTAACTTTCTCTTTAAGTAGAAAGAAGTAGTATATCTGTAAATAAAAATCTCAATAAATTATATCCCCTTGACTATACAAAGACCACATTTTCTTCCTGTGAAAATGATCATAGAACAGAAATGCTGACCAGAAACCTTTTCTCCATGACATTTTTGACAAAAAACCAGAGGCTGTATTTTCTTACAGACTTGAGATCCTAAAAGGAGACCTGTACAAAACACTAGAGATAAACCTACTGTCATTCACTGCAAACCATTTAGCAGCCTCTACTCCTGGAATATTTCAAGCCATATATGGAATCATCTTATCAAATCCACCAGTCTATTTCAGCATATTAGAAGGAGGAAACTAGTTCTGGGTTTCTCATGCCCTATGAATACAACCATATCTCAAAGCCAAGTTTCAGGCTGCCCCAACTCATGTCCCCTAGCAACTCTGCTAATCTGACCTGGCTATGAAGGCTAGGAAGCTGGAGTTCCCTATCATGGTGTTTACTTAACACATGTCACATCTAAAATAAGGATTGCTTTAGCTGAAAAAGCAAGTCATTTATAAGTGTGCATTTATAAGGGCAAAAGTCAAGGCAACTGCAAACCACTTGTCAACTTATTTAGAGGAAATTGTGTAATCAACTTAACATACCAGTTAGCCTTTACCTGCAAGGTCAAGCTCAGAGTTCCTGTATGTCACCACACTGGCCTATTAATCACTCTGCAGGAAATTCCACATTTTTCTTTAAACTATAGAAAGTGGAGTGCGAACAGAATCTAGAGAGGACTTCCTATTCATTTCTTTGTCTCCTGACTTGGATGATGTTTCATGATTTAAAAAAAATTTTTTGACTTGCTTGCTACAGAATTTAAAATAGGTTCAGAATGATATATTTCAATATGCATTGCTAAAGGGAGTTTTATCGCACAAACGAGATCTAGGTATTTGATGGCTGGATGCCAGCTTACTGCTGTAGATTCCAAGTAGAGACAGAAAGCATTGACACTGCTGAACAAGTAACAGATCTTTCATTCCAGGGGGGGAAAAAGGACATAAGCTACTAAATTTAAAACCATTTCCTCTTCTTTTCATACTGCCAAAAAAGTCCAGATATGTGGTTTTTGAAGACATCCTAATTTGAGGCATGATTCACTAAAAAAAAAAAAAAAATCCTCTTGAAATACCTTTAAAATTTTTTACTTGAAACTATCTTTACTTTGCCTTCATTTTTAAACAGCATAATTGAGGTATAATTCATATACTGTGCAATTTACCCATTTAAAGCATAAAATTCAATGGTGTTTTAGAATATTTACCACGTTGTACAATCATCATCACAATCAATTTTAGAAAATTTTCATCACTCCAAAAAGGAACCCCATACCCATTAGCAGTCACCCTCCATTTCTCTTCAACCTCTCCAGCTCTAGGCAACCACTAATCTACCTTCTGTCTCTATAGATCTGCCTATTTTGGGCGTTTCATACAAATGGATTCATATAATACAGTCTTTTGTGTCTGGCTTCTTTCACTGAGCATGTTTTCAAGGTTCATCCAGGTTGTATTAGTATTTCATTCCTTTTTATGACCAAATAATATACTGCATTTTACTTATCCATTCATCAGTTGACGGACATTGAGTTGTTTCTGCTGTTTGGCTATTCTGAACAATGCTGCTCTGAACATTCACATACAAGTTTTCATGTGAACATGCATCATCATTCCTCTTGGATACACATACCTAGGAGTGGAAATGCTGGGTGGTATGGCAGCTCCATGTCGAACATTTTAAGGAACTATCCAACTGTTTGACAAAGTGGCTATGCCGTTTTGCTTTCTCATAAGCAGTGGGTAAGGGTTTTGATGTCTCCACATCTTCATCGACACTTGTTACTGTCTTTCCTATTTTAGCCATCCTATGTGTGTGAAGCAGTATCTCACTGTGGTTCAGATATTTTAAAGGAAATGTTCACATGGGATTTCTGTCTTGTTTTCCCCTGGCCAGTACTACGAATGCCAGCCACTGTATGATGTGGTGTCCTCTGCAGCAGACGAGATGGAAGGAAGTGCAGAAACACAGACAAAGCAGACAAGATGTCAGCTCAGAGACTTGGGACAGTCATGGTTTATTTTGAGACTACAACGTTCTGAATTTTGTAGATATGGAGAAACAGAAAATGATTAAACCACTTACAAAGCCGTTCTAAGCTACAACTTCTTTTGTTGTTGTTTGGCACTTTCTTTGCCTGATTTACTTTCGGAGAACAAATTCGGTCTTAACTTCAATGTGCAATTTTTAAAAAATGATTAATTTTGCCTCTGAAGAGCCATTTGTAGCTAATGTTCTATGTGAGTAGCTTCCACGCTTATGTTTCCACTTTCTAGGGGGCTTGGACCCAGCAACCAGAAAGATAATCCTCCTTTGTGGACATTCCCACAGTTAACTCCACACACATCTGGATGGCAGTTCAATAGTCCACTGTTATTCAAACAATTTGTAATCACACATACTGTGTGTCAGCTAACAAGCCAGGGTGTATGGCTTCTCAGTATTCCGTAGCATGCAGCACGCACAATTTACAAATAAAATAAAAATCGACAGCAAAGACAACGGCACATTCTTCATTGAATAACTGAGTAAAAAGAGTGTCTCTGTTGAAAGACAAGACATCACTTGTTATTTTGATGGTCAATGAAAAGAGGTACAGAAAACCATATTTCATCTTCAGCTCTCTTAACATGGGAAAGTTCCATATCTGTAGCGTGGAAGAATCTGGGGCCATATGTTTCTTTAAGCTAGGCTCGAAGCAGAGATGGCCAGATGACCACTAAGCAGTATGAAATGCAGCTGACAAAATTTCCTGGGCTTATCCCTGTAAGTCATGGTAGAGAGAATGGAAAAGATGGACACCTCACCGTGATCAACTGCTTTTTTTATTACTCTCAGCTGGGAGGATGTCAGGAGGGAGAAATTGAGTTCAACTTCCCAAGTAGCCGAGTAACAGTTTAGGAAACAAGGAGTCTGATAACGGCAGAGGAAGCGAAGTCGAACTTGTCCTGAGAAAAAAGGGCTGGGGACAGGCTCTCCACACTCAGAGCCACTGAGACCCCAGACAAGCCATTGAGATGACAAGGTGGCAGAAATAGCATGCCAACGACCGATCATCGTGGGATAGGGAGGTGTTGGGAGATGCAACCAGAGGAGCAGCTGTGTAACATTCCACCTGTTCTGCTGGCCTGGCAGCAATAGTGACCCCTGACCCTGAAGGGCTGTGCACATCACTGGGAGTCCAGAGCCTGTTCAGAGCATGTCCAGGTCTTGGGATATGTTGAGGCCTCACTGGGGGATCACTCAGCTAGGTCACTAGCTCAAGTCCACTAGGTCAAGTCCATAAGACTCAGCAGTCAGATGACAAAGCATTTCTTATCCAGGAGGGTTCCCCACTCCCACCCCCAGGGTTTCCCCACTGGCTTTGTGCCTGTGACGCCATAACTTGATTCCCAGGCTCTGCTGAAAGCTTCTTAATAGAGGACAGCCCCAAGTCCAAGGTAAACACAGTCCTGTAATCTTGTAAACTCAACAACCTTGTAAGAAAATAGTCATTAAGGTTCAGGTGACTTAAGAGAGGAAGAAAACTGTCGCTATTTAATCAGGTTGCATTGGGGAGGCAAGATGAGTTTCACATTGAACTTCGCATGTCTTTATTACTCTCTACCCACAAAATATGAATACCTTTAATATTTCAGGTAGCTAGTCATTTTTTCCCCACAATATATCAGGCATTCATTGAGGATCTATTATGTGCCAGGAAGGGCATTTCACTCTGGAGATATAAAGAGAAAAGGAAACACAATGCCTGCCCTCAAAGATCTCATGGCCTTAGAGGAGAGCCAAGCTGGCACAGAATAATTTATATCACGAACTGATGAAGGGGAGATGGAGGACAGTGAGGAGGCCCGGAGGGAAGAATGACTATTCTGCCTGAGGGCTTGGGAGAGCTCCCCAGAGAAGGTGAGTGAGCCCTACCTTGAGAACATCCTGGATGCTCTGCCAGTGATCACTCCATTTTACACGTGGCCCGACTGAGCCTCCGGTGTAGGACAGTGAATCAACCTGGCTAGCAATCAAGTGAGAAATCTAAACTCCTTTCCCGTACTCCATTCTCAGTATCCCATGCACCCCAGGAATTGGCAAGGCAAGCAACTGGGTGGTGATGACAAACCCAAACTTCATTAACCCAACAGAACATTCCTCTTGATCTCTGGACGTCTGTGGACTTGCAGGAGGGGGCCTCATGGCCATGCCTAGATCTGCCCACAGCGGCACAGACCTGCATCTTCGGCTCTCTCCCTTACATCCCCTAGAAGGCAACAATGCTACGGCTCAGGTATCAAACCAACAATAAATAGGAAAAGCAAAAGGAACTGCAAGAAGAATGACTCAGCAACAGAAAATCATCAGTTTATGAAAAAAAAAAAATTTTTTTCTTTTATCTCCGGAAGTATATCCTGAAAGGTAAGACAGCCACAGACAGCTTTAACTGCCAGATCACTGTAGGTCTCAGTGACCTTGACAGTCATCTTCACATGGATGGAGTGCTCTTGTTCTATTTTGGAGGCACCCCTGCGCTTCACACATGGAGGCTTTGCCTCAAGATCACAGACCTGGATTAAGACCTTACAGGCCACCCCTGCTGCCCCCTGAGAATGCAGGCTCCTCGCTCTCAATGTACCGAAAATACTGCATGCCCTGTCCCGGGCATCCCAGGAAACGGAAGATGCTGAATAGCCTTTCAGAATTCAGTCTTATTATTTTACTAGGAACATTTTCTTTTGGTTCATTTTTAAATCATTTTTAAAGTTATCTCCTTATGGGACAAAATGAAAAATCCAAATCTCACTGGAATCTCTCCTTTTAAAAATTAATTGTCAACTATTGACCAGGCTTCTCCTTTGATCATTATAGAACCATAGAGCTTCAGAGTAATAAGAGCCCAGACGAGTTGTCCAAAACCACAGCACATCCGGTGCCTCTGTGATAAGCATCCTTACTAAGTAGTCAGACACTGTGTGTATCAATCCTTCCACCAACATCATGTTACTACTCATTTGCCATTCAGGGCAGCTCTCTCAGTGAGAAAGCTCTCTCATTTTAATCCATAATATACTCCTGGTAGCCTCCACCCACACGTCCTGGATCAAGCTTTTGGGGCCACAGAGATAGGTCTAATGATTTTTCTATAGAACAGCCTCTGTGAAAGTTGAACAGAATCTGTTATGTAGTATTTCTTACCATCTCTAACCTCTGAATGCACCCCAGGTTTGGAAAGAAGTTTCTAAGCTTGGAATTTGGAAGAGGTTTTGATGAAGCTTTTAGAGTCATGTCCTTCCTAGCATTCAAATTGTCTTAACTCTCCTGCTTGTTCCAGCCAACATAACTATTCTTTCATTCCCCCTCTAATCTAGTCATCCATCCATCTACCCACCCACCCATTTATCCATTCGCCTAAACTCTCCACCCACCCATCCATCCATCCAATACTTACAGAGAAGTTATCACGTGTGAGGCACTATTCTAGGGACCAAGGTTAGAGTAGTGGACTAGATAAACAACGGATCTGTCTTTGTAGAGCTTAAAATCTAACAGAGACAACTCACAATAATCAAGTAAGTAAACGAAGACAGAGAATAACGTAAAAGACACCAGGTAAGGTGGATAGGGAAAGACTTTCTGAAGACTGACATTAACCTGAAACCTGAAACAAAAAAGAAGGGGCCATCCAAGTGACTATTTAGAGGAAAAACATTCCAGAACAGAACAGCAAAGTCAGAGATTGCACAAGAGTGAATGTAGGTCAGGTGAGAGAGAAAGAACAGTAGGAGATGGAGTCTGAGGTATGGAAGCATCAGAATGTGTGTGTGTGTGTATTTAAACCACCACTCAGAATAGAGTCACTTGCAAATTCAGCTTTACCTGCTTGCAGAAATAGCAATTCAAATTAGTTGATCCCTGTTTCTCTGTGGGCCATAAATACGTTGCTTTTCTCCAGAATTTCAATTAAAAAGGTCTTGTAATGGATCAGTGGAGTGCTATAGGGGACTCAATGACCAGACTGGCAGAATATTAATTTCAACTGAGTTGGAGGATTCCTGAACAGTCAAGGAAGAACCAGGGTATGTAAACCCCAAGCCAGCTCACGTTAACAAGGGAGAATCAGGGTATGTAAACCCAAAGCCAGCTCACGTTAACGCGAGAACAGGCTTTCTGTGTTCTAACCAATTATACCTCCTCTGCTAGTTTTTAAAAGCTTTATTTATGAAGCCCATATTGAAAATTAAATGTTTATGACCATTTTTTGAAGGTGAGGTATAGAACTTGGCAACGTATTGATTAATAACTTGTGGATGGCTGGTGTAAGGAAGCCAGTTTTGAACCCAGCTGTAAACAATGCATCAGCAAGGGTTTCAGCTATTTGGGGTTCAGAGCTTGCCAATTTGTAATTAGTTGCAGATTTTCAATTACTTCTCAGCAAACAAAATTGTTTTATTTGCATCATTTACTTGGCATTTAATTTTAAAAGAATCCAATTGATTATTCTTAAAGACAATGAATTTGGAGGGCTGGGATAAAAATAAATGGATACATTTTTGAGTAGCCCTACATCTGTATTTTTGTTTTGAGAGATATCAAGGTACAGAACTTGGCCTAAATTCAATCAATTCTATCACACAATCCCAAAATGCATCCTGTGCAATTTGTCAAAAAGATTTTTGGCAACTACGTACAAAACTCATGAGATCTGTAATGAAGAACATAATCTGAGGAGGAAAAAAAAAGCAAAGTTGCATTTTCTGCTAATTGAAACTGGTAAACTATTGTAACTCTGAATTCAATAGAAGATGAAAATAATTTTAAATGTTAGTCCTTGTTACTTTGCATCAGACTGGTTCTCTCCATGACTCGGGGCTCCTTACAGTCCCATACTTTTTTCTGTGGAGAAGAAAATTCAAATCATTCAATAAAATATTGATTGAGGACCTACACAGTAGTTGGTGCTAGTGTTAGTTGCTCAGTCACGTCTGACTCTGTGACCCCCTGGACTGCAGCCTGCCAGGCTCCTCTCTCCATGGAATTTTTGAGATAAGAATACTGGAGTGGGTTGGCATTCCCTTCTCCAGGGGATCTTCCCAGCCCGGTATGGAACCCAGGTCTCCTACATTGCAGGCAGATTCTTTATCGGCTGAACCACAAGCGAAGCCCAGTTGGTGCCAGAGTTACTACCAAATAAGAGAAGATTTCTGCCTTCACAAAGATCAGAGTTTAGTGGAAAAGGACAGAGCTTTAAAAAGAAAGAACCTTTATTAAAGACTGGCTGTGACAAGTATTATGATAAGTAAAAAGCCATGGGATTAGAAAGGAGGAATTCATTCTGACTTGAAGATCAGGGAAGGTGAGAAGGTAAAATGCAATAAAGCAAGGAGGGATGGATTTCTGCAGTGGGGGTGGGGGTGGGGAGGAGGACATTTTAGGGATGGGGACTGGCACACAGAAAGGCACGGAAGAGGGACTGTGCACCCTGGTCAGAGGCCTGAGGCAGTCTAGCGTGGTTGGGTAGATGTGGTGTATCAGGAAGGGGTGGAGATGAGGGCAGAGGGAGGGGAGAACAGCTTGCAGACAGGCAGACAGCCTGGGACAGACAGCGCGGGAAGGAGCTTGAACCCTGTTCTGAAGGTGGGGAGGAGCCTGTGAAGAACAATGGGCAGTGACAGGATCAGGCAATCTGTGCTTGAGAAAGTCCAACTGGGGAATGAGTGGTCTGTGAAGAGGGGCAGGAGCAGTAAGAGCATAAACGACAAGTAATCTGAGGTGTTTCAGGGGTAGGATCCACAGAACCTAAGGAGCATTCCTAAAGACTATGGGAGTGAGAGAAGAGGGTGCGTCCAACCGACTCTGAGCCTTCCTTAGATGCTCACCCTCTGATCCAAGACAGAGAACATGTGAAGCATAATTCTGGTGGGGTGAGAATGATAAACACACACATTCAGAAAGTGCCACAGTAAAACACTATGGCAAACCTCAAAAACATTATGAGAAATGAAAGAGGTCAGCCATAAAAGGTCACATATTGTATGCTTCTATTTCTGTGAGATGTCCAGAGTAGGTAAATCCACAGAGACAGAGGCTAGGGGGAATGGGGAGTGACTACTTAATGGGTACAGGGATTTGGTTTTGATGAAAATGTTCAGGACTAGAAGAGGTGAGGGTTGCACAGTGTCCAATGTGCAGAATGACGCTGAATGATGCTCTTGAAAATGGTTAATTTTATCTTCTGTGAATTCTACCTCAACTGAAAAAAAAGAAGGAAAAATAAAACAAAAACAAAATTTGCCAAACATCATGGCAATCCATGCAACCTTATATTCCAGAGTTGTACATGCCCAGAACCTCCTCTTAAATCCAAAGCGTAAGAACACAGAGAAGGAGGAAATGCTAGTGCCCATTCATTAAGGGCAATGGTTGCTTTGGCTCCCAGTGGACACCCTCCTTCCCACCTGTGATCATGCACATTTTCCTTGGAAGGCCTGGGCTGCTGACTCTGAGAGTGTCTAATTTGCAAGAACCTTATTCCTTAGGTATATCCTCTACTCGGACCATCCGCCTTTACTATGTCAAACTCTGGCTGACCTGGTAATGTGAAGAGTCAATCTGTCACGAGGGAGACATATTTGGGGGGAGGGGGAGGAAGCAGAGCACAGAGAGAGAGAAGCATGTAGGTCAGGAAACAGTAAGGAAAACTTTCTGGCATTCATATTGGTCATCAGTAGCCCTGGGGGAATAAAGGGCTCCCTGGGGCTCGGTGCATCATCAGGAAGATTAATTAACATTTGTAAAGGCCACACACAATGTGAAAGGCCCAGTAATGGATCTCCAAAGCTGCAGTCCTTGTTTTCCAGAAGGGTCATGAAACCAGGAGTGGAAAATATTCCCTAGAAGACAAGCTGGATGACCTCGGCCATGAAGAACACTGCAAAGAAATGACCGGGCTTGTCTGGGATTCTCTTCATTCTCAAGTTGAATCTGATCTGACAGATGTGGTGAGTAATTAAACCCTTGTCCATTCATCGTCTGAATGCTCGCACTGCTCGGAGAATGGGGCAGGAATAATGCGAGGCACAGCCCCTCTGGGACTATTCAGGAGGGCTCAAATTTGCATGGTCACATGAACCCAAAGGAAGTGGATTATGCTGGCCCCACCAGGAAGTGGAGACCGCCAGAGCTTTCTGATTTGCATAAATCATAGGGCTGGAAGGCAGCGGGGCTTAAGGGCTCTCAAAGAAAGCCAGGTGTAGCTGCCTTCCCCCAAATTCAGTACATTTTTGTAGCTAGATGCCTGCTCACAAAGGCTGTATAGGAAATTGCACTTGTGATATCATTTGTTCAAAAGTTTCGTCAATACATTCCCTTAAGTTTTCCCCAAACATGATTTTTTACAAGCGAAGTTGCTACACAGCCTTTTAATGAATGTACTCTTTTAATCACCTTGAAAAAAAGGTGATGTGGTAAGGGGTAATGCATTATATTATGATTACTGCTGTCAACCAATTTCTAATTGTGTGACAAGGTGCTTAAGAATTGTTTATGAAAAAAACAGTTAATGCCTCTCAAAAAGGATTACATTCTTTTTAAGTTTCAAATAAAGGCTACCAATTAATTAATCCATTTACATAAAAATGTCTTGGATCAGCTACCTGAAAAGATAAAGGATGAAATCTATCCTCTAATTGGAAAAAGAAAAACTGCTATAAATGTGTGGTAATAAACATATAGAAGGACTGTACAACAAGTAAATAGCAGTCATTAATTAAAAACTGAAATGTAAACAATTTTATTTTATTCTAAGTAAAAAATTAAAAGTATTGATGATGTCACATACTTTGCTGAATAACTTCTCTTAAATAAAGCTTTCCATCCGTGCCATTTTACTCAATTTTCTTACTGGAAGCCATACAAAAATTACATAATGGTTTTAGATGGGATGTAAATCTCTCTTCAGTTTTTTTCCTCCTAAAGAGCTAGCTGCATGTTGTCTCCCAGATTCACAGACATCAGTCAACAGAGTTGGGTTAACATTCAAATCTTTGCTCCCATGGGTTCTGAACGAGTCCTACACTTGATGCAAACAGTCATTACAGACCCAGAGTGGAACAAAGAAGGCAGATATTTACTAGTGAAAAACTGAAGTTGCTTAATCACTTTAATATATGTAATCAAATGGAAATTATACATTACACAGACTAATTACATATAATTTCTTGGCATTTGGTATACATTATTCAGACTATATCAGGGAAAAAAAATTTTTAAAGATTCTTCTTTATAGCAGAATTTTCATTGTAAAATACGTCTCATGTGAAATCCCATCTTCCTAGTATCTCTTCTGAAGTCTTTGATGACTTAGTTCATTTTCCCTGGTGTTTTCCAAGCTGAGGTGGAGCTGCCATTTTGCAGTTGGAATTGGTCTTTCCATGGTCATTTGCTGGATTTATTGACATAGTGGTTGAGTAAAATGCTGAGGCAAAAAGTGGGAAGGGAAAGAGAGAGAAAGGAGGAGAGAAAAAGAAAGGAGGAAAAAGAGGGAAGAGAGAACATGGAGGAGAGAGGGAGATATTTAAGAAAATCCTAAAGGTATAGGGTGTGACCAACGGGAAGGAGAAATGCTTAGCCTAAGAGACTGATAAGAAATGAACTGCCAATGTCAACAGGTCACCTGTCACAGCGGCTCCACCGTGTTGGTGGACTGGCAGGAAGAGACCCAGGCATGCTGGCTCTGCACCAGCCCTGACTCTAAATGAATTTAAAGGTACCTCTTATAGTTTCTCTTTGGACAGATGGTTCAAGCCGCAAGGTGGCTATCAATTGGCAGGGCCCAATCTCTGTTTTACAAAGGTGTGAGGGAGGAATTATCAATAAACTCCAACAGAAGCCTTCTCAGAAGTAGAAACAAAAAACTTAAGTTCTAGTAAAGTCTTTGCAGGGAAACAAGGGTCACAGAAAGGAAAAAAAACCTATGGTTTACCTGCAGCTGTACTCTCTCCTGTACCAAGTCCATTTCCACCTTCATAATAACTGAGCTAGTTCATAGGATCTTCTTTAGAGAAGGAAATGATAACCCACTCCAGTGTTCTTGCCTGGAGAACTCTATGGACAGAGGACCCTGGTTGGGCTACAATTCATGGGATCACAAAGAGTTGGACATGACTGAGCGCTAACACTTTACTTCTAAGGAGCTCAGTGCCATTTATACAAATGGCTAGCGTTATTTTCATGCCCTGTTGCTGAGAACTATGGCGGTGAGACCTAGGTCCAGAGAAGTTACATAATTCATCCCAGGCAATGCTGCTGGGGAGAGATGTCCAGATGGTGGGGTTCCTGGGTTAGAGGCCAGTGTGCCCAACCTTTGGCCCGTGAAATTTCTGGGGAATATCAGGTTTGCTACCCACTCTAGAATGATAGCCAGGAATGACCCTTGGCAGTACCTTTGCAGCACTGAGAATCTATTAAGTCCCCTCTCCAAGTGTTTGAGAGAATACTTTACAGGTTACACCAAGGGTGTCCAGCCCACGTTTAGCCAATTTTCAAATGGGGTGTGAACTGTGTCTCAACTGCTTAATTGATGGCATCCCCATCAATGACAACCTACCACACCACAGGGGTGCTGTTCCTCCACTGTTGGAGGGTATTTTTGTATAGATCCCTTGGAAGTGTGCATCAATTTGTGCATTTTTCCTGAAATGTCTGTTGTGTATTTTGTGTTTTGTTTGTTTCATTTTTGGCTGCACCCCGTGGCTTGATGGATCTTAGTTCCCCAACCAGGGATCGAACCCTGGACTCCCAGCGGTGGAATCCCAGCGGTGGAAGCTTGGACACCTAACCACTGGACTGCCAGGGAATTTCCCTGTTGTGTATTTTGAATACACTCAATTTCATGGAGGGAAAGTCTTCCTAAGATTCTATATAGAGATAGAACCTCTTCAGTTGTAAAACTGAGACAATTTCAGTCTTTGAGGATTAAAGATAAGCACATTGATTGGCATAAAAAAAAAAGCCCCACAATAAGTGGTAATTATCACAATTATTATCGCAGAAAAAGAAGTGTAAGCAGTTGTTTAAGGCTACGAGAAGAGCTTTATTTTCATATTTTTCTTCCCAGAGATTTAAACTGTTCAGGTCTGTTTGCATTCTTTTTGGTCTGTGCTGATATCAACACATTATTTAAAGAGAGTTAGAAAAGTTAATCCAAGAGAAACATACGCTTCAAGTCACTGACCTCTTTAAATGACACCTTTTTCATTAATTATTACCTTTCAGTGATAGTACTGGGGCCAGTTTCTTTTCTCTCTGATGGCTTATGTGAGTTTGAGGATGAAAAGTGGTTTCGAACCCTTCTAGCCTCTCCTTTCAAACTTTCAAGACAAAAGCACAAACCAACCAACCAACCAACCTTTAAAGGCCAGTAAAGCTGATAGGTTAGAGCCAGTTCCCAGACTAGCTTGGCCACTTAGGAGAGACATGATCTGAGTAAGTTGTTTCCTTACTCATAAGGTGGAATAATAAAAACACTTATCTCTTAGGGCTATTGTGGAAGGTTTTTAAAAATCCACTAATAAAAAGGGCTTAGCCCACGCCTGGTACATAGACGTGCTCTACAACTGGTTACCATAATTATGGTACTATCAGTAACCATAAAACTCCCATAGAAGAGTCAGGGCATTGGTGCAGGGAATGGTTATTGATAGGTATTGATGGAGAACACTAGGGGTAACCAAGGCCCCACTTCCCCCCAATTCTCCCTCTCTTTGCACGTACATGGCGTGATTCTATTTCTTTTTTTCTATTTCAGGAAATTAATTTGTACTTGAAAATAGTCACTAAGTCGAGCCCTTTGTGATATATGTGTTTAAAAAATGTGGTGGTGACACCTGGGGTTATCAGTCATTTTATTTGTGGAGACAAAGGTCATATCAGACTTTAGCAATTGTGTGTTTTCTGGGCCCATATACTATGGAAGGCTCCTTTATCCCCTTAGTGCCCCGTGCATGGTAAAGAAAGCAATTTATTTTATTTTATTTCAGTCTTTCTTTTCATGAGATGGAGCAAACAGCCTGTGTTATTCTGAAAGGATGTTAAAAAGCAAAATTATTCCCAGAAATTTCTAGTTTACTTAACAGTTATGGATAAACATAAAATGGGTGTCATTCTGCCACACGGACCGCCTCCCCACACACACACCATCTCCTGCTGATTTCATCAGCTGTGTGAGGCATTCTCAATATTTCTTCTTTTGCTATTGGTAGATGATATTTCGGATTCTACTCAATTTAAAATAGACGAAAGAAAGAGAAGAAGGAGAAAGAAACAAAGAAGGAATGAAGGGAGGGAGGAAGAGAGGGTGGAAGAAAGGCTTAAGCAGGGACTGCCTCCAAGAATCTGAGAAGTTGTCCTGAGTTAAATCCCTTTCTCTCTGAGACAACCGGTGACTTGGAGCCACACTGTGCCCTCAGCAGCCCGTTCGTGTCACAGATGCGCTGCACAGCGTCAGGGCAGCTGCAAGGCATGCTGGGAGTGTGGGGTGGGCTTTACTGGGGCCAGAGGATGGGGGGAAGGTGGAAGTAGGGGAGGGCAGGGTCCTGTTGAGGTTGGTCGGTCCTCAGGCTTCCAGGAGTCTTGAGAGCTAAAGGTGAGCTTTCAGAAGCCCACTTTTTAAAACTGAGATTTTGGATTCCTTCAAAAAGTGGACTTTTAATAACCCTGGATCCTCAGGGAAGGTAGAAAGATATGACAGGAGGGTAAAAAAAGATACTACTGTATCATTTTTCCTTCCATTTATAAAATCTTCTCATGAAGATTAATTTTCTTTATGCTGTTAGTATTATTAAGCATGAGACCACTCTACTGCACAAGGGTTTTTCTGCCTTGAGAATGGACAACATCGGCTGCACTGACTTGCTGATTCATACAGTCTATACACTGAAATACAAACCATCCAAAAGCTCCTGACTTCCACAATAAGGACCAGCTACTTAACGCTCCTCTCCCTGTCCCATATGCTAGGAGGTATTCATGAAGAATGACGGCTTATAATTTATTTCCTATCATGTTTTCTTCATGTATACAACTTTGACTCCTTAGGGATCATGAGAATTCTTTTATGCAGAGTGTCATTAGGGAAAGAATGCAGCTTCTCTCTTGGAAGAGCAGTTTGGCTGTGCTCTGTCTTCTTTCAGCAACATCTAATGAGGGTCTACTGTGTGCCTTGTTCTAGGTAAGCTCGATGGAGGCGGACGCTGGAGGAAGACAGGTTCAAACAACACAAGAGCAGGCTGAGCAAAGCCATTTTGGGTTTTACTGCTGATGCCTCTCACTATCTTAGATGAAGGACCACTTTTGCTTGGATGTTTCATTTCCAAACTTTTGAGGACTAATAGGTACTTAGTCGTTCAGTTGTGTCTGACTCTTTGCAACCCCATGGACTATATAGCCCACCAGGCTCCTTTGCCCACGGGAATTCTCTAGGCAAGAACACTGGAGTGGGTTGCTGTTTCCTTATGGAGTCCTATTAATGTGACAAGCCTCATGCAACTTACCTAAAGTGTACTCAACAGCATCCAAAATGGTTTACGCCCTGTTCAATGAGACCAGTCGACCAACCACGTGTTTGGATGTTGTGGCAAGGGGAAATCACTATATTTTTAAATGCTTACTCTCGATTTTTACACTTACAACATCATAGAATAACAGTATACAGTTCATGGACTGGCACCAGGAGTAGCTCTAGACCAAAGGATGAGAAATGTTCAGTGAAGCAACTGAAAGCCTGCACCCTGATTCCCGTTTTGTGCTTTTCTGTCCAGACTCGTGCTCCACCTCTGTATCCTGCAGCCTCCAACAAGCCAGTCAAAGCAGGACCTAGTCTGTGAAAATAAATTCAACTCCAAGATAGTCTGAAGTCCTTGAAGACCATGAAATTGTCTATAAAATTTTATGTGTATGCGCAGTTTTCTAGCGAGAAGGACCCTAGTTTTCATCTTATGTTCGAAAGGGTATGTAGACATACCCAGTGGTATGCAGAAAAAAGCTTCTGATAAACTAACTTCTCAACACTTTTTCATTACCCAGCAACTCTAGTTAAAAATTTCAACATGTACCCATCTGTGAGTCCCAGGGAAACACACACACCTGAGGGTTGTTTTTTTTCATGAAGCCTCCCCTGACCTGATGACTGGGCTGACCATTTCCAAGGTGTTGCAAAGCACTGCTCATCTCGGTTAAGAAAGAGACTAGATTTGTCTACCAAAGTCTTGGATAGCAACAGGAGGTTAACTTGCTTCACAAATTAAATAAAAATTAGTCCGTGAAAGAATACAACTATTCTTCAGCAGTAGGAAGGTGTTCTTCACGCTGGCATCTTAGAAGCTCAAAGATGAGTGAAGCATCCAACTTAGAAGGGAAGGATGGACAGACTGAGAGAGAAGGTCGGGTCTAGGAGGAGGAGAGGTGAACACTGGCTGCTGTAAGTGTGTGGGAGGCAGGGAGTATCCAGGTGGAACCAGATGACCCCAAGGTGCTGGAATAATGAGATATACAGGAAGATGGGGTTGCCATTCCAACACAAATATAATCATTTTAAGAACGAATCTACCCCTAGTGCCCAGACTGTGGCCTTTACACGCATAGAAAGGCACCAGGATTCCTTGTAGAAACAGTTGATTCCAGATTCAGACCAGGAGCCTGGGGTACCTTATCCTGCCAGAAAATACTAGAGGAATTACATTCAAAGGTGACCAGAGGCATCTAGAAGGGTTTCCCATTGATGAAAGATGGGTTCTTTGAATATCAAAAAGAGTATGACTACAGTGGGCTGATGCATATGAAACAGACAAAATCTTAAGTGTTTAAATAGTATTCAACAACAAACAAATCTTATAGGTCACTTTTGGAGGTTGCTGGAGCAATTCAGTATTCTGAAAACTGATAAATCAATGGAAAGAGGCTTTTATGTCTGCTTCTCTTGTATGAACTGTATTTCAGAGTGAGCCAATAGTTGATAATGATAAGTTTTTCTATTAATGTATAGAATAATAGCTAATACATGCAGAAAGAATGGCAGAATTGAGAATCTCCATTTTGTAACCTCTAATGGATATAGGTAGTGATTATTAAGTAACTGTAACTGTTAACAGGTAGATAGACAACTTCATAATGGATGAATCAGGCTGGCCATATCTGAACCCACTATCAATCTTGACATCAATAAAAGTCATTATGCCTCCTGATGTGATACAACTGAACCTGAATTTCATCATGTCTTCAGAGCTAACCACTAAGTTACAGGAAGTACAGAGGAGAGAGGAACACATCAAACAGTACAATGAGGATGCAACAGGTCAAATACATAACGTGGACATTTTTACAGGACAATGGTTTGGTTTCTTCAACAAATAAATGCTATAAAAACAGGAGCAATATCTGTAATAGATTGAAAGAGGTTTAAGGCTAGGTCGGTCAAATGCAACAGGTGCATCTTGTTTGGATCCTGATTCAAACCGCCCAGTTATTTGTGGACTTGTAAAACAATTAGGGAAAACTTAACCTGGCCAGGGCACGCAATCATTAAAATTGCTAGTTGTGATAAGGGTATTGCAGTGAAGTTTTTGAAAAGTTGTTCTGTGTGTACTAGAGCTACATACTATTAATAAAAATGTACAGTTAAAATAAGCCTATCTCGAATTTGCTTTAAAATACTCTGGGAAAACAAAAGAGAAAGGGAAGAAAAAGAAAACAAGAATGGCTAAATGTTGGTAATTGTGAAAGATGGGTGTTGGGAGATGGGGGTCCACTACACTATTTTTTTCTGTGTGTGTTATATAAATTTCTGTGAGTAAAGGTTTTTTTTTTTTTTTTTTTTTTTTAAGAGAGAGACTCTCCCAGAAAATAAAGCAAGTTATGACAGGAAAGCTGATGAAAAACACAACCCTTATCTACTGAGTCTTTGAATTCATGCCCACCACACTTGCCCAAGCCCTAGGGTCTGAGGAGGCCAAGCACAGGTCACAGCAGGGAGTTCAGTCTTCCTGGCCTCTGCAGTACTGGGTAACTAGATGCCTGGGAACTCATGGGGAGGCAGCAATTGCGCTGAGTCCACAATCCCCAAGAGAGGTTGGGGCAGCTGCCTGCTTGGTGGGAGGGGATGGAGGCTTTCAGGATCCACTCTGGGAGAGGGAAGGAAGAGGACTCCAGCCATTGCCTAGCATCCTCTTTAACCTCATTCCCAGAGCAAATCCAAAATGAGTACCCATGGAACCGTGCCATCTGGGATTCTATAATGCACCACTGGCAATATGCCATGGCAAGCAACCCTCAGAACTGTAGATGACTGGCATATTTGAGGCCACACACATCTTTCCTCCAGCTCTCTGTCTATCCTCTTGTATGTTATTAATGCATTTAAAGAACTGTAATAAATTTGGATTTGGAGGGGGTTTAGTTAGAGGTAATAACACCATACTTGATACAAAAATGACCTATTGGGACCTGTAATATCTCCATGCCAGCTTTTTTCAATTAAGTGACCACAACTAGCAAACAACTATTAACATGGGGACTTTGTGGGCTACAAAGATATGCAGTGTCTGCAATGGTGAGCCACAAAATGCTTATAGGAGAAAAGGGAGAAAAAAAAACAGTTTCTCACATAAGTTCTCGAGACAAAGATGTTATTCAGCTTTACAATCCTTTGAGCTCCTCCTAGGAATATTCCACCAATCTCCACAATTGCAGTTGGAGGCTGTCTCGATGGAAACTGTGTGCTAGAGAACCTGTAATATCCATGAAATGTCTACACTTGTCCTCAACCCGAGAGAGTCAGGGACTCTTGCTACTGTACCCTCAATGACTAGAGCCGCCTCAGTTATTTCCTCAACTGAAAATTAAACAGAAACTAGGCCTAATTGTGCACTTTAATTTTTCTCTGAGGCTGTCCCACACACCCTAATTGTATTTACTTTTTTGCACGATTAGCCACGGATGTGGAGTTTGGAGCCGCTGCTTCCTATTGAATAGCAACCATGCTTTCTGGACCGTAGGTCCCATGGTTCAGCAGGGTGGCGGTTGGAAACTGGAAATTACCCAGAGGATTCAGGTCAGCCTGCCATACACAGTGCTTCATGGCCCTCCCAGTTATCCAGCAGGGACCCAGTACCACCCTTCAGCCCAGGCTCCTGGCTGGCAGAGCTCTGGCCTATTCTTCATGCAGAATAAAGAGCTGGAGAGAGCTGTGGGAGGTTGCCTGGCTCAAGCTTCAGCTTCTTGCAAAAAACTTGATGCAAAACATTCCACTTCATTGGAAAGTTCTGAATCTGAGGGAGTACACTCTTGCTAGAGTAGTTGAAAAGAGTCTTTAGTTTTCAAGTAAGGTCAGTCCAGTTTGCAGCCTTGTACGGAACAGACTGTTTTCTCAATAGGAGCTGAGCTCCTATGCCAGGAGCATTACTGCTATAGCTACTACTAGTAAAAGCAGCAAAACAACGATGATGATGACGATTGTAATGTCATAAAATGTCAAGCTTTTATTTTCTTTCAGGTCTTTATCTTAGTTTTTATCATATGAGTAGCATTGTAATCTCCATTTATAAATTAAGAAACTGAGGTACAGAGACATGAAAATAACCTGCCCAAAGTCACAGAACTAGTAAGTGGAAAAAGTCAGACTTTCTGGCTCTAGAGCAGTGGTGTGAACTACTGTGAGATGCTGCCTCTAGCCACATTAGCCATGTTAGTTTTGACTAATTTAGCCACATTAGCTAAAACTTACGAGCTCTGGTTCTGAATGGATTATCTGAGTTCCAAAGAGTGGCCAAAATGGCAAAGCAAATGTCCGGAGTTAGCTGAATTTATGCTTACACTGGAGTAGTTCATCTTAACCTTGTTTTCACAGAAGAATCATCTGGACAGCTGTTAAAAAACACTGATGCTGGGAACCCATCGTTAGAGATTTAGACTCATGTGGTCTGGGGTGGAGCCTGGTCATCGGTATGTTTAAAAAACTCCCCAGGTGATTCTCATGTGCAACCAGGGCTAGGAACCACTGGGTGAGACTGACAAATGTGCTTCTGAACAGCTTTGCCAAAATAAAAAATGCAATTGACACTGCTGCACATTTTCTCTTTCTCTTCAATAGTCACAAAGGACAAGAACATATTAAAGGCTCATATTCAAACTTATTTGAATATGGGACCTTTGTTGTGCAGAGTGTCTATAAACATAGATGGGAAGTGCTGTTCTGTTTGGAAACTAGTAATTCAAGCTGATAAATTTGGTTACTCTCTGTTAAACAGAAAACTCTGTACAGACGGGAGTTTGATCAGAGTCAGTCTCTTTCTTCAGTAAGGATACAAAGGACTCCTTAAACCAGCTTATTCTCTTAAGTAACAACAAAGATCCACAATCTCATAGTTGGAAGGAACCGTGAGTGCCTTCTCATTTCTCTTGACAACAATACCACACACACACACACACACACACACACACACACACACACACACTGCAGAAATCTCTCTTAGAGCATCCTCCCAGATGGTCATCCAGCTCTAGCTTGAACAGTTCAATGACAAGAGACCTCACTCCTTCACAAGACAACACATTCCATTGTTGGACAGATCAAGTCTTCTTTATATGGCCTCAGAATTGCCTCCCTATAACTTCTACTTGTTCAGAGCTCTGTTGTTGTCTGGAATAATGGCATAAAGTCTCCTCTTCTTTCAAATGAGTGTCCTTCAGCACATCATTAAGGCGCAGCATGGTACACTGGAGGGAACACAGGCCTACACAGGAGCCAAGAGACTAGCATCTGATATGTAGCCCTGACCAAGACATTATGACTACAGCAACTAATGCAAGTCCTCCAGGCCTTAGTGTCATCATAAATATGACAAATCCGTAAAAACAAGGACAATGAAAAACTTAACTGCATAATTGTAAACATCAAATCAAAAGTATAAGTCAAATGCTTTGTAACTGAATTGTGTGTGTGTGCTCAGTTCCTCAGTTATGTCTGACTCTTTGCGACCCCATGGGCTGTAGCCTGCCAGGTTCCTCTGTCCATAGGATTTCCCAGGCAAGAATGCTGGAGCGGGTTACCATTTCCTTCTTTGGGGGATCTTCCCAACCCAGAGATTGAACCTGTATCTCCTGCACTGGCCGGTGGATTCTTTACCACCTGGGAACTCTTTGAAATTGAAAAGAACTCTAGAAATATGTTATTATATTAGTAGGTCTTTTAATGTACTATATGTATTATATATACATAATATTTTTATATTCAAATAATTCTTCTGTGACTTGAAACTTAGATTTTATTTCCAAAGTTAGGTATATTAGTGCTGCTAAATAACTACATTAATGATGGTAAATTATGCTCCATGGTGCCACCTATCGGTCACTTGTGTCAGTGATTCAAAATTACTTGTGTCAGTAAGAGGCTCTCAAGATGGCATGGGTAACAATGTGCCAATGCTGTCTTTTTGTAAAGACTGGAGGAAACATAACTACGAACTTGGAATCAGAAGGTCTGGGTTAGAGTCTGCCACTTACTACGTAAGCACCATTCAACAAGTTAGCTAACCTGCTCCCTTACACACAATGGGACAGAAAAATAATACCAATCTTACATGTGCTACTATGAGGTTAAAATAAAATAGTATGTGTTAAGTACTCAACAATAAATATTGTGGATTCTAATTGCAGAGCACTTCATCATTATTTTTTTTTATTAATCACTGAGAACCCATTTGAAAAATGCATTATTTTCTCTACATTAAGTAGAGACATTCAGTTCTTTGGATTCCACCTGAATAGACCTCTATCATTAATTCTGTATGACCCACATATTTCATTTTTTAGGCTCTCTGTTACCTAATTTGTAAAATGAGTTAATTGGACAAACAGATCTTTAAGCCATTTTCTAGGTATGACTCTAGGACCATGAAGGTCTGACATATTGCTAATCAAATTGAAAATAGTTTCAGAAATAAACTGATTCCTAAAAGCAGTTCGATTCTTGTATAATCCAAAGATACTACAATTGTAAAAACAATGTCTTCAATTCTAAATCTGTTTTGAAAATTACTCCCTTTAGAAAGATATATTTGTTTCCAACTTAGTTCTTCTAGCCACATTCCTAAGGTGAGGTAACAGAATTTTAAAATACTTAATTGAAACAGATATTTCTCCAAAGAAGAAATACAAATGGCCAATGCTGCTGCTGCTGCTAAGTCGCTTCAGTTGTGTCCGACTCTGTGCAACCCCATAGACGGCAGCCTACCAAGCTCCCCTGTCCCTGGGATTCTCCAGGCAAGAATCAATAAACACATAAAAAAATGCTCAACATCTTAGCCACACCGGGAAGTGAAAATCAAAACCACAAAGAGACAGTACCTTACATCCACTGGGATAATTATAATAAAAAAGACAGACAATAACAAGTGTTGGTGAGGATGTGAAGAGATTGGAACCCCGATACATTGCTGGTGGAAATATAAAACAGTCCAGTTACTTTAGAAAACGGTTTGGCACTTTTTCAAAAGTTAAACATAGAGTTACCATATGACCCAGCAGTTCTACTCCTAAGTATACAGCCAGCAGAAATGAAAACATATGTCCAAACAAAAACTTGATGTGACTGTTCATAGCAGTGTTAGTTATAATAGCCAAAAAAAGTAGAAACAACCTAAATGTCCACCAATTAATAAATGGATAAATAAAATTTGAAATATCCATACAGGAGAATATTAATAGGCAACAAAAAGATATGAAGTACTAATACAGGCTACAACAGATGAAACTTGAAAACCTTATGCTAAGTGAAAGAAGCCAGGAACAAAAGATCACATATTACATGATTTCATTTATATGAAATGTCCAGAATAGGCAAATTCATAGAGACAGAAAGTTGATTAGTGGTTGTAAGGGGCTAGTGGGAATTGGGGAGTGACTGCTAATGGGTACCAGATTTTGTTTTGGGGTGATGAAAATGTTCTAAAATTGACTGCAGTGATGGCTGCACAACTTGGTGAATATACTAAAAACCATTCAATCGTACACTTTAAATGGGTGAATTGTAGACTATATAAACTGTATCTTAAAGCTGTTAAAAACTCAATAGAAGCCCATGATCTTTAAATTATAAGGATCAAAGATCAATTCAATTTAAATTAAAGTGCAAAGAACACGTGTGTTTGTAAAATAGTATTCCATGTGGATAATTGCTTTATATGTTCAACTGCTTTAAGCCCTTTTGCATTTGGATCATTTTTCAAGGCAGAGCTGAAATTTAAGGAAGTAAATTGAATAAACAAGGCTATAGCAGCACACAAAATGTATTTCTTTTATTTTATGCTACCCAGGATTGACTCAGCGGTGTAAAATGCCATTTAAAAAAAGAATGATGAAATTTGAATGAGAAAATGTATTTCATCATGGAAGATAAAAGTCTTTCCTTCTCTACAGTGAATACAGGTAATTTCAGAAGCAGCAGCTCCTAATTATTCACTGTTGAAACGCTAAAAAAAGGTTCATATTGAAAACAGTGACCTCCAGTTTGCTCTGTGAATGAAGGCAGACACAAATTCTCATTTTCCTAGAATCCTGGTTGATAACTGAGTTGGGAAAGCTTGCATTTCTTCATTACAGTGCAGTCAACTGTTCATTTAAATAACAATAACCTGCATAAAAGTCACAAAAGCATTATCTAGCAATTCCACTGTGCTGAAATGCATTATTAGTACTAACAATGCCAAAAAGAGTAAATAAATGACTGTCTTCTTATTTTCAGCATTATTCCGATTACTTAGCTTTATGAAAGGCTAGCATTATTATTAGTGGTGTATTCAACACCTTGGTCAACACTATTTGCTTGGATAACTCTTGAACTAGAGGGGATTTTAAAATAGAGCTATATTCTTTTCTAGGTTATCCAAGGGCGAAAAATCCCCTCTAACCTAGTGCTCATATATCATATATTTTTAACAGAAAATATTTGAAGAACTCAACTTCTGTTCACTATGTATGTGTAAAAACTAAAAGTCCTCATTCAAATAGCATACTTGCAATAGTACTTATTTAAAAATGCAAAATTTACATCAATAGTTTAACTTTACATCAGAAGATTTCCTACCAAGAACAGGCTAAAGTTTTTTAAAGTTTCTTAAGCCCAAAGTCTGAACCTTTTTTAAAAAACTTTTTTCTTTTTTTTTACTTCCTGAAACATCCAGTACTTCACAAAATGCTACTGACCAACATTGTCATGAGCGCCACCAGTCCACCCAGTGAATGGCAAATACGGAGAGATTGGAAATCATTCACTCCTGAGGCTGTAGTTTGCTGTGGTAACATAAAAAGGGGCCTCTCAGAGAAAGATATGAGCAATATTTGGATTGAACTGTCCCTGATTAGAAAGAATGAAATGATGCCATTTGCAGCAACATGGATGGTCCTAGAGATTATCATACTAAGTGAAGTTAAGTCAGAAAGAGAAAGACAAATGCCATTTGATATCACTTATATGTGGAATCTAGAATATGACACAAATGAACTATTTATGAAACAGACATGCAGACATAGAGAACAAACTTGTGGGTGCCAAGGTGGGTAGGGAGGTGGGGAGGGATGGATTGGTAGTTTGGGATTAACAGATGCAAACTATTATATATAGAGTGGATAAACAACAAGGTCCTACTATATACCACAATGAACTATATTCAATATCTTATAATAAACCATAATGGAAAAAAATATAAAAGATATATATGTATAACTGAATCGCTTCACTGTACCCAAGAAACCAGCACAACATTGTAAATAAACTATACTTCAATAAAAAAAAATTAAAAAAAAAAAACAGTGCCCAATTGAAGTATAGTGTCTTTGAAGGCAACAGGACATATGCTTATAAAGAGTTATCATTTTGAGAGGAATGCCATACACTAGAGTGACTGACTCTCATGTAGACAATGGAAGTATTTTGGTTCGTGTGTGTACACTGAAGCCTTCAATCTTGGTGTGGAAAGAGAACAAGAAAGCTTTTGGGCAACAGCATGATAAGTAAATTACTGATAATATTTAAGTAATTTAAAGGATTGCATGAGCAGAGTGAAATGTTTTGAAGGGTGTGTGGCACATTATATTTTCTAACATTGGTTATAAAATATTTCCATCTCACTGATTTTCCCCAACCATGCCACTCCTGCATCAAGAGGTGGGGGTCTATGTCCCTTCCCATGGAAACTTGGTGGGCCCTTGTGAATGTCTTGAGGAATAAAATGCAGCAGGGGTGACACTGTGTGACTTCCTGAGTGAGTGAGCGCTCAATCATTCAGTCGTGTCCGACTCATTCAGACCCCATGGACTGTAGCCCACTAGGCTCCTTTGTCCAAGGAATTTTCCAGGCAAAGATACTGGAGTGGGTTGCCATTTCTTCCTCCAGGGGATTTCCCAAACCAGGGATCAAATCCATGTCTCTTGTGTCTCCTGAACTGGCAGGAAGATTCCTTACCACTGAGCCACCTTCCTAGACGAGGGTAATAAAGGTCATGCAGCCTTGCTCTTAAACTCATCTTTGGGGGTCTGAGATGGCAAGCCTGAGGCTGCCATGCTGTAAAGAAGCCCAGACTAGCTCATGTAGACAGTCTACGTGGAAAAACCTTCATATTGTTAAAGAGATAACAGGAGAAAGTCCTAGCCAGTCTCTAGCTACTCCTCCATCCTCTCTTCCCAACTATTTCAGCTGCAGGCTCCATCTGAAGACAACCTCACGGGAGATGCTGAGCCAGAACACCCAGCCAGGCTGCTCCTCAAATCCTGATCCACAGAAATCTTGACAGATGATGATTATTGTTCTAAGCTGTTACATTTTGGTTCATTACACAGCAATATAACCAGAAGAGGAGGGCTGGAGACCTGAAAGGAGACTCATATCATAAACGATACCGAGGGCATAGGGCATTTGGAGTCAAGGATTTCAAATCATAACCTCTTGACAACCCAGATAAAAGTAATGGAGAAAGATTCCTTCTGACTCTAAATCAAGTAATATCCAAACTCACTCATGATTCGGAGCTTAAGCTCCTCAGAAGTAGGTCCATGACCCCATTTCATGGAATCTCTGGATTTTCCATACAGAGGTGCTGAGGGCATCAAGGGGCAGGAGGGAACTTGCTCTGAAGCTGCATTTGTGTGGCAAGGGCTGTCCACTTACTCAGGCAGTGGTGGCAAGGGGCTCGTGAGATGGTGAGGAAGTTCTACGCCCTCCAAGGCACCCACTGACTCTGCTTTGGTTTCATTAAAACCAGAAAGCTTGTTTCTGAGCACAACATACTGTTTTAATTACTCCAAGTTTCTATTTTCTCTTCTTTGGTTAACTCGCACTCACTCTGCAGAATTCAGGCTGGGCATCGTCAACTCCAGGAAGCCCAACAGAGCAAAGAGCTCCTTGTGTACCTCTAATGTCCTATTTAAATTTATAATTATACTCCTGTGTAGGTATGTTTTCTCACCACGCTAAGAGATAGGTATTAATAACTTAGATTTGTATCTTGTACTGCCTAAGGCCTGCCTTGTCACAGTAGCTGGTGCTCAATAAATGTTCGTGGAGATGAACGTGTAAAGACAAGTTGGCTTCAAAGAACATATTTGGTGATGACAACGTCACCATGTTTTTGAAACATCCCATACTCTTCCTCAATCTCTATCGGAAATCTCTCTCCGTCCCGTGAACTCCCAGGGAAACACTTCATCTGAATTTCTCTCATGGCCCTTTCCCTCACCTTGGACCCTCATTCTCCCGCATTCTCCCATCTGGCCCATCTCTGTACCTCAGACCACACTTACATGATTCCTCTAAGATCCCCGCTTCCAGATGGTCCACTCCATGGAGGCAGGTGCCTGGGCCAATTCCCATCCTGTGTGCCAAGAGCAGCACTTCACATGCTAGAGGTGGGTTGGGTCAAGCAGTGTGTCTTCCCTGTCTCAGGACACTCACAAAGCCATTATTACTCTGAAATCTCTTCCCTGGGGTTAGCGACTCTGCCTCCAACAAGCCTGCAAACGCACTTGTCTTAGATATGTTCAACAGGTGATATCAAGGATACCAAATGATTTAAGGACAACCTGCCAAAGTTCTCAGAAGCTTACTGTGCCCTTGAAGTAGGTCATCCTCAGGAGCAGGAGCTTTTCATCTACCCAGCAGGTGTGTGTCATCAAACAAATATCACAAAGTGTCTTCCAGCCAGGAACAAGTATCTGGCAGGGAAACAGAAGTGCACAGACTCACTGACTACAGGTCTACGGGTCTAGACAGAGAGCATGAGATATTTTTTCTTAAAATATGGAAACCAATATTTTTTATTAACAGACGGTTTCAGCCCCACTCTTTATGTCCCCCTGTCCAATCATCTGCCCCATCCACTAGTCCTAATTTTATAATTTCATTTGCAAAGATTTTCACACAGAAGCTTCCTGAAATGTGGCACCACGAAAACACATGGAAAACACTTTACATAAAATGCTGTGTTTTAAAAAGGAATCATAATGATAGGTAGGCTAATTTGGTTTACTAGGGGTTATTTGCCAAGCCCTCCCTGCCTTTTTAGCATTTGAATTAGCCATTAGTATATATCTTCCTTCTTTTTGTTGGGAGATTCAAGAGATATTGTGGCTCAGCTGGTAAAGAATTCACCTGCAATGTGGGAGACCTACATTTGATCCCTGGGTTGGGAAGATCCCCCGGAGAAGGGAAAGGCTGCCCACTCCAGTATTCTGGCACCTGGAGAATTCCATGAACTGTACAGTCCATGGGGTTGCAAAGAGTCAGACAGGACCGGGCGACTTTAACTCTTCACTTTCAAGAGATATTAAAAATTCAGTAATTTGCAGTTGTTCATTTTTGTAAGATTAGGGAGAACTAATAATATGGTACAATTTGTTCTTGAATATTCTTGATCCTACCCCATCATTACATGCTAAATTACCCGGTATCATTGAACCCAAAAGGTTAAAAAAAAAATTATTAAAGAAAATACATGCCTGGGGTTTAACACTTTAAAATCACAGGTACATCTTTAAAACTTTAAAGTCATGCTGCTGCTGCTGCTGCTAAGTCGCTTCAGTCGTGTCCGACTCTGTGCGACCCCACAGACGGCAGCCCACCAGGCTCCCCCGTCCCTGGGATTCTCCAGGCAAGAACACTGGAGTGGGCTGCCATTTCCTTCTCCAATGCATGAAAGTGAAAAGGGAAAGTGAAGTCGCTCAGTCATGTCCAACTCTTAGAGACCCCATGGACTGCAGCCCACCAGGCTCCTCTGCCCATGGGATTTTTCACATCTTAAAAGAGGAAACATTTAGACTCAAATGTGGATGTGTTTTGGATTTAATTTTATTCACGTTACTTACAATTCCCAACATCAAAGATAATTCTAACAGAACCATGTACACACTGCACATCACGTGAGGCTGAAAAAGTTGGCTCAAATGAATTGTGTAGATCAATACATTTTTTTACTCATATGAAGGATATCTACTAATATAATGGTGAATTTTTGTTAGATCAGTGTTTTCTAACCTCAGTGTTTGCCAGTCACTCAGATATCATTTTCCTGACTTTACTGCACCTGAGCACCATCTAAGCTAGTATTTACTTAACTGTTTTCTGTATGTAAAGTTGAAATTGGCCTTTTAAAGAAAAAAATATTCACCTCCTCTCAAGCAATAATTACAGTAAAATCACAAGTTTGATGGCTACTTAAATTTGTTCTTTTGGACAAAACCTGGGCTAGAAAGTAAAAGCTGCCCTGCTCAGAAGAGGCACGAAAAGTGGCTGACCTTTCATTTGATAAATATTTATTCAGCAGCTACTATGTGCCAAAGCCTCTTGCAGATGCTGGGCAAGCAAAGCAAAGTTCCTGCTCTCATGGAGCTGACTTTCCATAGATGTAAAGAGATGCTAATAAACCAGGGAGTATATAATGCAATTCCAGGGAGTGATACGTACTACGAAGACACCTGAAGCAGGGGAAAGACACAGAATGACGAGGAATTGGTCAGAGATCCAACACAGCATGAAGAACAGCGGGCTGCCGGAAGCAGAGGTAAAAGTCCAGAGTAATAATAATAACTATTATTATTATTAATAGTAATAATATTAACTGTCACTAGTGGTCTAGTGGTTAAAACTCCGTATTCCCAATGCAGGGGGCATAGGTTTGATCCCTGGTTGGGGATCTGGGAGTCCACATGCCACCCAGTGTGACCAAAAAAAAAAAAAAATCACAATAGTAACAGTTTCCATTTATACTCCTATAAAACTTGGTCATGTCCCAAGATGAAGTCTTGTGTGATTTCCCTTCCTCAGACTGCTCTTCCAGGAGACTGTCTCTCACGGGCCGTTTTCACTGGGGATTACATTTATGGGACAGACTGAACCAGACAGGGTCACAGTGAGGAGAATCAGACCATCAGAAGTGACCAAAAGTGCTGGGGGGGGCGAGGAATGTAGGGAAAGAGTTGGGCACCAAGGGACATGGAGAGCGCCAAAGGCTTCTGCCATTTTTGCCCCTGATCTTATGGTAGCAACCTCTTGGGCAATCACTTCATATGCCAACTTCGTTCAGGGCTACTGTAGTATTTTCCCCCATCCCCCCATTGAAGGTGAAAGGAGCTGGTAAATAGGCTTAGATATTTTCTTAAAACTCTGACTCTTAGCTTATAGCTGAAAACATCACTAATACTCTAAATGAAGCATATTAACAGAAGCATAGTCTGATCTATAAACAGATGTTTCACTTTGACCACATGTAGTTACTTAGGTTCCTTGGAGGCTGACTGCAGGATGAGAACCCAGCTGGTATCAGGTTTCAGACAAGGAGAGCTGAGCTCTTAAGGCTGATGGACGTGACTGGCTGCAATCCTGGCTGAGACTTGATAGTTGTGTGACTTTGAGCAAGTGACTGAACTTTGCTAAGCCTCAGTTTCCTCATCTGTAAAAGAAAATAATAATGCCTCCCTTACAGGTTTGCTCTGAGGGTGAAATGAAATGAGATAATGATTATACAGCACTTAGCATTTCTATGCTCTTCAAATAAATAGCAGTTAAGATGACAACAGCAATCATGACAATAATGATGATGAAGAAATCATATGCAAGGTTCTCCAGTTCAGAGGCTGAGAAGGAAAGTCCTGGTTTCTGGATTCCTAAGAGGCTTAAGTAGTGAGTGAGTACTAGTGCTCTCCTGGGCTGGCCAGTGCCGCACAGTGGTCAGGGAGAGAAAGGGTCTGGAGAGGAAGGGGTCATCCATGTGGACCAGGAGACCAGCCTCCAAATCCAGAGGTTCAGAATGGGATGGGCAGTGGGGGCCATTCCAGGTGAAGCCAGGTAAACAGGGAAACATGGAAAGAGGCTCCTGGGAGTAGCACATGGGTCCTATATCAGGAACAGGAGATAGGCACTCAATGGAACTCCTGAGTTGACTAGAAGGTGTATCTCACAATCTGGGCCTGGTTGTAGAGGCCTCTTCATCTCAGATGCACCTTTTACTCCACTGAAGTTTACAGGTGCTCAACATCTGTCACTCCAAATTTAAAAACAACAACAGGAGAGCACATCCTGATCGTCTGAATCCATTAAATCTGTATGCAGCACAATGAGATGCTATGCAGTCACAATGCCCTGACCCAAACACAATGCGCTGACAGACCAGCTGAATATAACATAATACCTACCACTTTCTGGCTGGTGCTAGGTCAAGAACGGAGAAGCAGCCTGAGAACCAGGAGATGTAGGTTTGGTTACTAATTTGGTGACTCATTCAAATGTTGAAGGAGTAGTGAGGAGCTTGTGTTCCCTACTCTAGACTTATCTTACTGGGTGGCTGGGAGGATTGATCAAACGAGGCTTATAAGTGATTTCTACTTCCATGAAAGTAAATATCAGAAATATCTTCAGCTGGAGAATGGACACAGAATTGATGATGATAAAGAGGGACAAGGATTAAAACAGAGAACCACATAGGCATCTGGATAGTAGGAAGGACTGAGATGACGCCTACTGTGTGGGTTTCTCACAGACTGTAGGCTCGATCTCTACGGAGAATGCATTTTTCTGTTGTTGTCCCAGAGGACAGCCTATGAGTTGTGAACAATATGGCAGAGAATAATTGACATAAACAGTCATCACTTTGCTGGCTTATTCCCCACAGGATATGAGGTCACACCAGTTGTATGTGGAAGGTCACTGGTCTTGGACTTGGCTTGGCCGTTTACTCACTGTATGGCCCGAAAGTAACTTTGAAGCTCACCAAACTGGTGGACAGTGCATGTGGGAGTGATTTACCAAGAAGAATTTGCTCTAGAAATCAGGGGTGATTATTATTTATAGCAGGAAAGCTTTTCATTTAATAGGTTAAATAAAACATGGTAAACAAACATAACTATGAGATTAAAAAAGCACAAAGTTTGACCTACAGTGACATGGACCCCAAACCTTAACAGCAGGAAGTTTTTCTCACAGTAAGCAAAGCCATGATCTGGTCCTAAAAAACAGTACATTTGTTAAACTGAAAATACTCTAAATTACTCCTTGGTAAGGGCTATTCTGCACAATCTGATGATCTGGGATTTCATCAAATTAATGTCACCAGATATGCCTTATAATTAGGATAAAATATTTGAAAAGTTTTAAAAATGACGTTATTCATTAACTCATTGATTTTTCCTACAGATTGGGAGCCCGAATTTAAATGATACCCAAAAATATAACAAGGTACACTCAGAGAAGAACTGGTTGTGAGTCTTTAAATGGAATGCAGTAGTTGAAAATGCTATTACTATTCAGATTCTCTGAGAACATTAAAACTGCCCATTAAATGAAAATCTAATAATTGGCCTTACTGAATTGTGACATTTTGTAACCTGTTCAGGAATGCAGAAAATTGTGGAAGAGTTCTTTTGAGGCAGAATTTGATTTGCAGTGTAATACTATTCCAAAACCAAGGTCCCCGTTTTCATACACACAGAAGAACAACAATGCAGACTGACTAACAAAGCTGAGGAAAGTTCTGGAAACAGAGCTAAGGTGCAGGGCTCAAGACTCTTCAAGGTAAGTTACATTACTGATCTGGAAAAAATAACCAACAGGCAATGGCATGAGCTGAGAGTGAACCTCAACTTGGAACTGACCTCTCTCTTCAGGTATTCCTTAACGGCATAACTAAGATAGGTCATTCCATGCTTTTATATAAGCCACCAGCGATTTCCAAACTTACTTCACAATATCACTAAATAAATAAAATTTAAGGACGTTAACTGCAGGAGAATTGGTAGCTTGAAGTCAGGGGTTAAAAATTCTCAGGGGCCTATAGTTACTGAGCACTTTCTATGTGTAGGTATCTGTGTCCAGTGTTTTCAAGAGTCATATGGTCTGATCAGGAATGATGGGGGATCCTCTCATCTACCTGCCTGCTCCCCTCCTCCAAGGTTAATTTCAAATAAAACTTACTAGAGAAATTTGAGGGCCAACAAGCTCATGGTTTAGAAACCATGAAAGTGAAAGTGTTATCGTTCAGTCATGTCCGATTCTTTGCAGCCCCATGGACTATAGGCTGCTGGGCTCCTCTGTCCATGGGATTCTCCAGGCAAGAATACTGGAGTGGGTATTCATTCCCTCCTCCAGGGGATCTTCCTGACCCAGGGATTGAACCTGGGTATCCTGCATTGCCAGCAGATTTTTTTTTTACCATCTCAGCCACCAGGGACACCCTTGGGGACAGCACAAACTTGCTAGCTCTGGATTTCTACCCACAAAATCAGAATTGCTCTTTGCATTTCCATGAGAGAAACTGTGTAAGAAACATTAAACTGCTAAGTGGGAAAGGCTACAAGATGAATACATATATATATATATATACACACACACAACATGATTTTTGTATAAATATGGTGAATAGTACTTATTGGTGCATTTGACCATCAAAAACTAGGCCACTGAATAGTGGAAATATTTTAAATATGACATGTCATGAAAAATTTTCTTTAATTCTTACTTGGAATATTCAGGGATTTTTCTGGCAAAAGTAATGCTTCGATCAGTATGCAGAATACATCCTTTAGATCTTATCTTATCTCTGGTAAGGAAAATAACCAAAACAAAGAATCTTATCAAAGAGGTAGTTGACATGACATAAAACATTAGATATGAGTGCTTGCATTTTTATCACTTTTAGGAAAACAGCCTTCTTTGTAAGGAATGCACAGGGTCTTACTTGAAAAAAATGAGGCATTAACACAAATATTCTCAAGCTGACATTCACTCTGGTAATCAATGTAGCTTGTTTACCTAGACCTGTCACTCAACTTATTTAAATACATCCAAGCATAAACTATGAATTTTGTATATCAGTATGGCAGAGGCCCAGTCTTTCAAAAAATACAAATGTTTCTAGATACTTTTGTATGTCGGCAAACCCATAGTAAGACACATACCCTATACACACACTACAGAACTATTGTAATTTGTATGTGAGATTACGTATTTTATAAACCCAGTGGAAGGATAGATCTGTTTATATGAGAGAGAATGCCTCTTCATGTTTACCTCTTGAAGAAAGAACTGTCTTCATGGGCAAGAAAGAAAAAAAAACTTTCTTTGGGGCAAAAAATGTTATCAACCTTTTACCTAAATAAACTTCTCTGGGAACAGAGTAGAAAAATTCCATCATACACTTAATAAAGTGCAGTCAGTATTACAGCAGCTAATTCTGATCTGATGTTTTACGGCTGACAGTAGGAAAAATGAAAAGGCAAAAATGTGAACCAAACACACTTTTATAAGCTGAACCTGAGGCAAATAATTCCGGCAGATTTTATGTTCTTTATGTTAAAATACAGCATCTACCAAATGAGGATGACAACTTAACATTTTTTATTTGGAGTAACAGTAAACCACAGATGGGTTTTAGAAACTTAAAATTCCAATAATATATTCAATTGTTTGTAGGTAAAATATGTATGGGCTTCCCAGGTGGCTCAGTGTAAAGAACCTGCCTGCTAATGCAAGATATGCAGGTTTGATCCCTGGGTTGGGAAGATCCCCTGGAGAAGGAAATGGCCAATACCCACTCCAGTATTCCTGCCTGGGAAAATCCTATGGAAAGAGGAGCCTGGTGGGCTATAGTTCACTGGGTCGCAAAGAGTTGGACACAACTGAGTGACTAAACATCACCACCAAAAATATGCACAGAAAAAGGCAGGGAGAATCCATTCTCAAGTGTTAGCAATGGTACAGTAGAGAATGAGTTTTATTTTATATGACCTCTATACCTTTTGCAAGTGTCAGGGTATGCAACAATAAATATGAAACTAATATTTAAATATTTAAAAATTAATATTTTAAAAATATATAGGTTCTTCTCTGTTTTTGCATTACAAATATTTCAATAAAGTCACCATTTTTTAAATATAAGAAAACTATAGGAAAAGATAACAAAACCAAAATCTCCTGAAGTCTATTTTAGGCAAGTGGGAACAACAGAGCAAACAGTGCCTTGGGTACAGGATAAAAATTTCTGATGCTTTAAAGAAATGCTAGGTGGCTGGTCTATGCTTCTGGGGCAGCAGAGAGGGTTTGGGTACGGATGCTACATGAAGGCAGAGGTGAAGTCAGGCTATTTTGCAAACCCATGAAAGATGGAGAAGTAGTGGCTTGGTATCAAAAGTCAAGGTTTCTTTAAGGCTTATCAGTTGTAAAGGCAACAATTACAGTTCAGAGTGAAAAAGAGCCGAATGTATCAGCAGTATGGTGGGGGGATGGCCTGGAGGGAAAGAGGAGGGAGAACTGCTTCCAAGTTTGGGGCTGACATGCATACACTGCTATATTTAAAACAGATAACCAACAAGAATGTACTGTTAAAAAGAAAGAAAAAGATGACTTAAAACATCCCTTCATGAAGGCCAACATATGTGAATAGCTCTGTCTATCTTCCATTTAAACAGATTGTCTCCCTTCAATTTGAATGACAAAATATTGAAAGTACAGAAACCAAAGTTGGTAAGACAGACTAAGAGCTCTCTACCGACTAAAACAGGCAGGAATGGCAGAGGCTCAAGGTTCTTTAATTAGCACACGTTGATTAATTTAACCCATGGAACCACTGTCTTCTGTTACTGCTAATTTTGTTTTTGAAGTCAAATGAGACAAAGTAGCTGAGGAGTAATTAAAAGTGTCCAGTCTCTTCATCCCTACGGCTATACGGACTGAATAGTCCTCCACCGCTGAGGTGTTCTGAGATGTTCTCAGGCGGTGGTGACTTCACATTAAAAACCCTAATATGAATGAGCCTGTGAGCAGCCCTTCTCCTAATGAGACACAGGAGAGAAGAGTATAATTTGTAATTATTTTCAAATATTGTCTAAGAAGGGCTTCCCTGGTGACTCAGCTGGTAAAGAATCTGCCTGCAGTGCGGGAGACCTGGGTTCGATCCTGGGCTGGGAAGATCCCCTGGAGAAGGGAAAGGCTACCCACTCCAGTATTCTGGCCTGGAGAATTCCATGGACTGTATAGATCATGGGGTCACAAAGAGCTGGACACAACTGAGCGACTTTCAACTTCACTTTCACTGTCTAAGAAAGTGTGGATGGTCTGTTAAATAGAACTGTGATGGAAAGAAATGCTAGACTGCGTTTGTGACGCCATGCCTAACAGGAAAAGCAGGAGACAGGAGACAGGGGCACACAGGTAGGCCTCATTTGGGGGCTTCTCAGATATTGTCTTTTTTAACAATTTGAATATTTGTGGCAAAAAAGTCTATTGGTACCATTTTCCAAGAGCATTTACTCACTTCGTTCATGTCTGTGTCCCATTTCGGCAATTCCTGCGATATTTCAAGCTTTTTCATTATTTTTATATTTGCTAAGGAGAACTGTGATTAGTGATCTTTGTGGTTACTGTTATGACTTGCTGAAGGCTCAGATGATGGTTAGCAAGTTGAAGCAATAAAGGATTTTTAAATTCAGTATGTACATGCGCACTGAAGAGACGACAAAGTAGTGTAAACGCAATTTTTACATGCATTGGGAAACCAAAAAATTCATGTGAGTCTCTTTATTGCGGTGGTCTAGAACCAAACCTACATTATCTCTCAGGTCTGCCTGTATCTGGGGGCAGCAGTAGTTTCAAAACTTGGGGGGGAAAGAAAACCTTATTTTTTCAGAGAAAACTTTTTTCAAAGGACTATAGACATCCCCAACAGATGACCAGATTACTGTGGAGCTGCTCCAGATAAGAGTCCTGCCTGTCTGGTCTTCTCTTCCTCCTTGGCAACCTTCAGGTACATAAACAAAATTTTAGGATTCCTTGGAACACAACTGGAGAATCACTATTTCAGAACATGCCTGAGGGGTACTGAGCACTGGATCATTCCATACACTTTCGGATCCCTTCTAACAGCTTTCTTTGACTGTGCAGGCTAGAAACCTAAGAACTACATTTTCGAGATTCTCTTGCAACCAGTTTTCAGACATTGCCTAGGTTCTGCAAGGCAGATGCCTGTGCAAGGCTTGGCAATGGGATGTGAGCAATGAGGAACTTGCATGGGAGGTAACAGGCACTTCTCTAAGAGTGTGTATGTGTAGGAGAGGGGCTTGCATTTGCCTCTTCTGGGAAAGTTCTGGAAGGGACTATGGAATCAGGTTCCTGTATCCTGGGTGCCACTCGGTGTGAGACTGCAGCAGTGAGCAGTCCCAGCAGAGTCTGATTGGTCTCTTCTGCTGGTCTGCAGCATTCAAAAGAACTTTACCATTTTCCCCAAGGACTCTATACACACTCTAACAAATCTCTTTTCATTTAAATTAGATACAAGTTCTGTCCTCCTGAATCTAAGAATGCTAAACAAGACAGCGTCAGAAAAGAGACCTTAATTATCTCATTGACTTATATGACGTATCTTCCACATCACCCAGGTTTGGGTCCCTACTGAACCTAGAACGGTTTTTATCACACAGCTACTGAATTAGTTACATCACACCACTATAAGCACAGCATTATGCTGGATTATTTTTAATTATCATTCAGCTACTTATTAGATTTTGAGACAAGGTCTAAATAATGTAGGTAGGACACACCTCAATAAGCAAGGAGTTGAACCGTTATAATTTTTAACTATGCTCAATTTCTCATCATTTGGAGGGGAACAGAAACAAGTCAAAAGCTGTCTTTTTTAAGATATAACAGAAAGACAGATAGGAATGTAAAATTATTAAGGTGACTGACAACGAATCTGAATTTGATCACAGTAGAATGACATGCTTAAATTTCTATGTCTTGTCAAAAAATAGCAAGAAAAAAGAAAAAGAAAAAATGGGTCCTTTAATCTCTAAAAATAATACATGGTCAGCATGGTATCATACACACACACACACACACACACACACACACACACACACACACACATATGTAAGTACTATCTAAGTTTTTGATTATGGATAGCTAGTTTTCTTCATTTTAGAAAAGTCTATGTGAAAGGACTTCCCTTTTCTATGTTTTATACACAAACTGTTTCATTTTCTAAAAGTGGTTAGACAAAGGGTCAGATGATAACTTTAAATATTTAAACTGGTCAACGACAGTCAAGTAGTCATGAACTTCTCTAGTTTATTGTTAAATATGCATTGCCTTAGAGGTAACCTTAAGTACCTGGCACGGCTTCCTAATGAGTTATTAGTTATGAAACTATGAAGTAATTTTGAATTTTAAATAAGACTGGAGAATAAACTTGGGTATAACAAATTAAAAGCACCATAATTATGCAATATCATGAGATGTTTTAGATAGTCACGCTATGCATATATCAAAAATACATTAAAAAACTGAACATATTAATAAAAAGCCAAGTCTGGCCCTTCAAGACCTCAACACTAATTGGAAAGGATTTTGACAGAACATCTTGAATAATATTCATTATATCAGTTTTGGCAAGCTACTTTTCAGTTACCTCAATGATGATTATTTCTACATTCCACAGTGCATCTATCAAAATCCAAGATCTGAAAAATATCATTAGTGAGGATGAGTGGAGTAGTAGCTGTTCAAATGGTACAACCTGAATTTGCATTTATTAGTGGAAGGTAGGTGATATGTGTGGGGTGTTTTATTTCTGAAATATTATATATATACTGTTCACTTAAAATATATCATACATTTACATGTTGTACATTATATACATACATGTATGTATGTGCTCAGTTGCTCAGTCATGTCTGATACTTTGTGATCCCAGAGACTGTAGTCTGCCAGGATCCTCTGTCCATGGGATTCTCCAGGTGAAAATACTGGAGTGGGTTGCTATTCTCTCCTCCAGGGGATCTCCCTGACTCAGGGATCGAACCCGTTGTCTCTTATGTCTCCTGCACTGGCTGGTGGATTCTCTACCACTAGTGCCACCTGGTAAGCCATATAATTATATAAATTATGCACTATATTCCAAATTCTAGCTCTTTTTAAGGTCATGCCTTAGAATCACTCTAAAAATGCTTCTCAAAGTGTGATAACTTAGGTGGATTTAATTATTAAAGAAAATGTTTCACGGCAAGGGCAGATTAACCTCACAATGAGAAACACACACACACACACACACACACATCCAGTAGTAGATTCTATTGGTGAAAAGTGCAACAGGTATAATTATGCCTATAATAATTTACTCCTGTAACCAACACAGATTCATCCATCTTTTCTTTGTCATTGGGCTTAAAGTCATTGAAAATACAAAGAACTAGATCACCATCTAGTTTAAAATAAGAAATGTCAAGCCAAAAAGGAAGTCCAATTAGTTAACACCAGAGAATGCCAAGTGCCTGTAACAGGAATACAGTTTATTAAGGTTAAAAAAACAAAACAAAACACCCAGGCAACTGTGTGATATATGAACGTCTCTAACTATTCTTGATTTTAATGCTGAATTTGGTTCCACTGAAGTTCCCCTCTTGAGGTGAACTGCTATATGTTATCTCTTTCATAGATGGCCATTGGTGCCAAGCTTGTTGAACGATATTATTTTGTAAATACCTAGGCTTTACCTTTCACCCAAATGGAAGCCTTACTCAATAAATAAGCAACCTGATCCAGGTCATGAAGTTAGATATTAGAAAAAGGAGGCTATTGCAGCCCAAGTTGACTGTGGCTTCCCCACCCCCACTCAGATTCCCCTAGACAAGGAGGCCTTTACTTCCTGGTTCTTTTAGCTGGGGTCTTGACTCATGGACTTCCTAGGCTCTCTTTTCTTTTTCTCACTGAGAAGAAAACTTGCATACAGCATATTCATGATCATGCTGCTATGGTATAAATTAAGCTTATGAATGCTGTCCCTTCACTTATTGCCCCTTTCTCTCACACAGTGATATTTGTAACTCATGAGTTGTAGGATTTCCAAAGCTGAGTGATTTGTAATGTAATACTTCTAGAATCTCCAGAGTAATTTCAGCATTAGTTACAAATAAAACTTGGCTCTCTGCATCTCTTAACCTTGGGAACATGAACCTTTAAGACGAGGAGATCAAATACCAACATTCCCCTAGGACTGCTGTGCACATCTGCATTTCTGGACATAGGACTTTTTTTGTTCCTAATCAAGTGTAATCTCACTTCATAACTCCTACTCTTGGCTCAGTGCTACCTAGATTTCCAGGCAAGCAAAGAAAGGAGGGTTGAGGATTTTGTGCTTAGAGGTTTGGAAATTTGGCAAATGTTACATTAAAATGCAAGTATTTGATCTTGAACCTCAGTAGAATGAGATTCAGTTGAAACACAAAGAAACCAAAGTGGGGCTTTAGATATTCCAAATCTGCACCTGTAGTTTGATGTTGCCAGGTATTTGTATTAAGAATTGTGTGTACAGGGAATGAAGAGTTTCCCAAATTTTCCTCTGGGATCTTCCAACCATTCAAAGTAATTACTAATTCTTGTTCACATCTATGAGTTAGGCATCCAACTGTTACTATTCGTGGCTGGTCTTATTCTGTGCTTAAATGATCTGATCGTTAGTCTCTGCATCTGGATCCAAACTAGTTTAACATGGAAGGTTAGTTCAAGGATTGCAGTCATCTTTAAGTTATCTTTAAAGCAATACCTTGAGTTTATTAATATGTGACTATGAAAACTGCCCTTCCAATTCACCAAACTCAAGGTTGGCATTCTTTATACAATTTCCTAAACATTGACCTTCTAGGATCCAGTCATTGGAAGGACTGACACTGAAGCTGAAGCTCCAATACTTTGGCCACCTGATATGAAAAGCTGACTCACTGGAAAAGACCCTGATGCTTGGAAAGACTGAAGGCAAAAGGAGAAGGGGGCATCAGAGGATAAGATGGTTAGACAGCATCACTGCCTCAAGAACATGAATTTGAGCAAACCCTGGGAGATAGTGAAGGACAAGGAAGCCTGGCATGCTGCAGTCCTGGGGATGGAAAGAGTCGGACATGACTTAACAACTGAACAACAACAACAAGAATCCAGTCAATGAAGTACAGTTTATTTTCAAATAATTTACCACCATTGAAATTCCTTTAGACCTGAAAGCCATAGAATTTAAATGATTCTTATGTTCAGATAACTGTTAGCACAGGTTACCTGTAAAAGGGCTTCCCAGGTTGCACTAGTGGTAAAGAACCCACCTGCCAATGCAGAAGACATAAAGAGAGGTGGGTTCGATCCCTGGGTCAGGAAAATCCCCTGGAGAAGCAAATGTAACCTATTCCAGTGTTCTTGCCTGGAGAATCCCTTGGACAGAGGAGCCTGGCAGGCTACAGTCCATAGGGTTGCAAAGAGTTGGACACAACAAAAGCAAGTTAGCACGCATCTTTGAAGATTAGACAGATTAGGCCTGCATTTCATCAAACTGGGGGTACAGACTAAATGTGGATTTAATTTACAGATGCTTTCATACAACAGCCATAACTTTTATTTCTTGCTATGTTTATCCATTCTATAATGTTAAAAAAAAAGAAACAATCACACAGCAGCATAATTAGGAATTATTAGGGGAAGTACATACTTCATTCAAAATTGACTTATACTTTAGCTGTAAGTCGTCTGTGAACTTATTTATTGTTGCTGGTTGAAAGCCAATACGAGTAATGACTAAAAAGTATTGGTTTTATTTGGAATTAGGCTTGTGTTCAAATTCTAGTTCTGTTACTTATTAGTTCTTGACTCTGGGTATGTTCATTATACTTCTTAGACCTTAGTTTCCTCAGCTGTCATATTGGTTGTGCTAAAGATGAAGAGAGACAATTTACTAAAAAGTGCCTAGTATAGGCTGACTTATAACTATTTCTCAATAAATGGAAGTTACTTTTCATTTGTCAGTATCTTTCCTCCTCTGTAAGCTCTGGGATGGGAAGAGATATTTCTGGTAATTCTGTGTACATCTAACAGGATTTGGTTTTGTAACATTGTAGGGAAAACACTGCCTTTAGATGTCAAGGGACTAGCAGTGAACAGCCAAGCTCACTACTCGCTGGCTATGCAATTTCTGGCAGAGTTCTTAAGGTATTTGTTCTTAGTTTGCCTCTCTGTGGAATGGGGATATGCTTACATCCATCTCAATAGGGATATGGAAAGATACGGATAAAACAGAGTTTATAACCTATAGGCATGGCTTGTTGTTGCTATTATTGTTTAGTTGCTAAGTTGTGTCAGACTTTTTGCAACCCCATGGACTATAGCCCGCCAAGCTCCTCTGTCCATGGAATTTCCAGGCAAGAATACTGTGGTGGCTTGTCATTTCCTTCTTCTCCAGGGGATCTTCCCGACTCTGGAATTGAACCCACTTCTCCTGCATTGGCAGGTGGATTCTTTACTACTGAGCCACCAGGGAAGCTCAGAACACTGTTTAGAGTTAGGTTATTGTCACTTATTTTACTTGAATTAAGAATAATTAAATAGTAATTTTGGGGCACTTACTACATGCTAGACACTGAGTGATTTATAAACACTGTATCATTTAATCCATACAACAACTCAGTAAAGTAGGTATTGTTATTCCCATTTTTCAGATGTGGAAACAAGCTGATTCGAACTCTAGCAGTCTGGTTCAGAAACCCACCCTCTAAACCACTGTCATGCACAGAATCCTATTCCCTTAGGAGAAGAGCCAACCTTTTGTGAATCCACCAATGGCATCGTCTAGCAGGTCAAAGTGAAGAGGAAGCAGTCACTTTGCCTAAGAGGATGGCAGACGACACAGAAACAAAAAGAAGAGAGAGGATCCCAGAAATCAGACTCATGTGAGCAAGGTGCGGCCACATTTTTCCCAATTATATTCAGATTTCTGTAACACAAATACCACACTTCTGTACATATATTTTCAGCTTTGCTGAAATTGCTAAGTAAGATGTAAGAGGGAAAAAAAAAAAAACAGCTCAATTCTACATATGGCTCTGAATAAGACTTTAGAGTGTAGTAGTTTGGGAAAAATACAAGTAGACAGGCCAGGGTGAGAAACAATATTTTCGTGACATGTCATACACTTGGGCTGAAATACTCAAAAAGGCCATCACCTGGGGGTGTGGTAGATATGAAGGGCCATAGCTATGGTCACTTCCGGGAGGATTCTCTGCTCTAGACAGACTGAAGGCACACAACAGCAGACGTCATCTTGTAGAAAGAGCTGTGACTTTACTGGACACGCATCTTTGGCTGAACGCTCTGAACCAATGAAACTTTAGAAAATGCGATCCAAGACAATACTCTGCCTGTGTTCAACAGTGAGAGCACAGAGAGTGTCAGAGCATGTGTTTAAGCATATGTGAACAAAGGGCGTAAAGATGTGTGAGACGGGTGTTAAAACACCAGTTCAAACATGTGTTTAACCATGTGTGAGCAAAAGGGTGTTAAGCCATGTGGTAAAGCAAGTGTTAGAGCATATTCGATTACAAATGTTTCTCATTTGGGAGCTTAAATTATTTTCGCCTAATCCAGTGTTGCTAAGCAATAGTTCTGTGTTGTTCTAACCGAACACAATAAATTATTAAACTTAGGGGAAAAAAACTAAAGTTAGACTTATTTTTTCCCGTCTTGGTTTCATTACGAAGAATTTACATCTGTAGTTTTCAATAAACTTAGTGGTGTTCTGCTACGGTAAGCAAAAACACTCCTTGTGCAGGAAGGCAACAATCAGACTAGGGTAAGACACGCCTGGTGTGCTGAGACAGTGTTCAGTGTTGGAAGAGTCAGCAGCATATTAGACGAATCTTGAGGCTTGATAAACCACATGGTCACTGACTTGGGGTGACTACTCCATCTAGGGCACCATGCTATAGCTAGGATTCTGTTTTAGTTATTAATTTTTATTGGAGTACAGTTACTTTACACTGTCGTATTAGTTTCTACTGTGCAGCAAAGTGAGTCAGCTCTACATATACATATATCACCCTTCTTTGGACTTCTTTCCCATTTAGGTCACCATGGAGCATGGAGTAGAGTTCCCCGTGCTATACAGTAGGTTCTCATCAGTTATCTACTTTATACATAGCATCAATAGTGTATATGTGTCAATTCCAGTTTCCCAATTCCTCCCACCCACCCTCGTCTTTTGCCCTGGGTATCCATACATTTGTTCTCTACATCTGTGTCTTTACTAGGATTCTGTTGTTTTTATTTTCAATTTTTAAATATCTAGAACACTGCTTGAGAGGATCGGGACTCAGATACTGACAGTACAATGTGATAGAGACCAGCTTTCAAGTTTCTCTGACATTATTTGCTAAATATATCAGCTTATGTATCTATAATGCTGCTGGAAGTTTCCTTTCTAAAGCAAATGAATCATCTTATGTTAAAATGGGAATACACAACCCTGAATGTAATTTTAAAAAGAATGAAAGTAGACAAAAATCAGCGTTTGCTATCGATGCTAGCAGGGCAAAGAAAAAGTTTAAAACAGATATACATATACTAATACAGATAAAAATATTTCAGGTAGCTATTTTATTTTGTTAGGAAACAAAGTGATAAACAAATTAAACCAGCAAGCCAGTTTAAACCCATTCATTTATCTTTTGGAAGTGGCTATATCATCAAATATTCTTCTTCTTTTTTTTTTTTTTTTTTAAAGAACAAAAGACAAGCAAAAGATCTGCAGGTTTAGGTTTAAATTCCATTTCCTAAGCAGTATTAATTAAAATGACTCTTTCTGCTAAACTGTAGAATGATTTGGGTATAAATGCTATTTGATTATGCCTGTGAAAATATTTTTGATCATTCTGAATAAAGAAAAATAGATATAGCCATTAGAATCAAAATATTGCCTTCCCAATCACCTTTTGCCTCAAGATCATGGAATGTTTTACTGAAACAAAAACTGGCAACAGAGAAACAAACAATTAAAACTAGTGTCTTCTGTCAGCCACCCTTGTAGCAGAGGTCAAAGAATTTTTGAATACTTTTCTCTTCCCCTTCACTTGTGTCACTTAATGATTTGTTCATGCGGTTCAGTACAAACTCAAGAAAATACAATTCCTCAGCAGAAAAAAGCACTGTCTCTGGGTGCTGTGACCTCTGCTTAAACAAATTCCAGATTGCATACAGACAAAGCAATGATGATTATTTTTCCTTCTTGGAGACTCAGCCCAAATTAAGAAAACTAAGGAAACAGAAACTGACCAAGGAAATAATGGAGGAAGGTTGTGCAGAGTCTTTCTTAGTTTACGGTTAATAGTTTTATTTTTATATTATTTTTTATCTTTTGGCTGTGCCGTGTGGCATGCATGATCTTAGTTCCCTGACCAGGGATTGAACCCGTACTTCCTGCAGTGGAAGCTCAGACTCTTTAACCACTGGACTGCCAGGGAAGTCCTGATAGTTTTTTTTTTTTTTAATTTTATTTTTTTTCCAATAGTTTTATTTTTGACCAAAACAAATATACTGATGAGCAAATTCATTTCAGCAATCTCACGCTTCTTCATTATTATGGTGTCTTATTTTCAATAGTGCAAACTATTTATTTTCTGTCAATACTGAGTATACACTGATATCTGAAGCTATTTTACTGAGGTTAGTCTTCAAATGCTAATAAATCAGGCTCAGGAAAAATGCCTATACTACAAAACTTATAAAATATTCCTAAATCTCATGGGCTGGAGGAAAAGCTATGGAGAGTGGTGCTCAGAATCAGCTGGGATTGTTTGGTCTATTTAATTGGAGTTAATTGGAGGCCCCTCGTCTTCAGCCAAATAAGCAAAGAACATACCCCATTTTACAGAAAATAGAAGAAAATAAACAGCCTTGATGGAGATATTGATCTTGAGATCACACTTCTGAATTTCTCTCAATGTGCCCACCTGAATACACATAATCATTTACCTTAACTTACACTTTTCTCTAGACATGAAATACTCAATAAACAAAACTCCCTGGAGGCAAGTAGAAAGAAGAGGCTCTTTCTGAACAAACAGAGCACTTTGTACAATGTTAGGTGGAGTAACATGGTCCTTAACGAATCTTGCATAACACTTTGTACTTTAATCAAACTTTTCAGAAGGCAGCAAATATTATTAGAAACAGAATTTTAGCCTCTTCTGCTTTCTGAGTGACCATCATTAACCTCAGTGGGATGCGTCATGTGCAGAATAGAAGGGCTACTGAAGGAGTAAGTTTCCCCAACTTCACAATCATGGGCGTTCACTCCAGGGCTATGGGTGAGGGGACATGCCTGCCTGGTGGGCACACAATGCATCATCAACATTCTTTCCCTCTGCTTTGAGCTCTGTGCTTTTCTTGGATAAGCATGCCAAAAATTCTGAACAGTGTAGGAACGAACTGTCCATAACAAATTGGCGCCATACTTGCAAACGTGTGTTTAATGTATAGAGAGCGTCTGCAATGTCCCAAATTGAGACTGGGTGATAGAGGTTGCAGCACTTTCTTTTTTATAAACAAAACAACCTCAGCAATTGTGGGAAATAAGCAAAATCAATGCAAATAAACCAACAAGATCATTTATCTTTTTCATCTTAAACATTTTAAAAGAATATTTTTAAAGGGCTTAAGAAAAATAGATGTTGTTAATTAAGTACTTATGCCCCTTTTCTTCCTCTCAATCTGGATCTAACCAATGTTTAAGGAATTCATCAACCCCCAAATCAGAAATCTTGAACTTTCAAAATACATAATTAAATGCTAATGCTTCAATCTGAAATTGTATCAGCAAATACCATGAAGGAAAGTTCAAGGTAGGTACTATGCTAAGATAAATATTTCTCTAAGACCCAACTTTTCATTTCTGGAAACCTATGGAGAGACAAACCTCAAAAACATTTCATGTGTTACATTTCCTATGTAACTGAAATCAGTGGAAGATTAATTTATAACTTATAGTCAACTGATTTATTTTGGAACATTTGTTTTCTGAGATTAAGACTGATTACTTCTTAAGGTTGAATCATCAAACTTTGTTTAAAGGAGGTGAGAAGTAAAAACTTACTCAAAATAACGAGATTAACCCTCATATCTACAAGCATGCTTCCAGACATTAGAAAGTTTTCTCTTAAATGTGTTTCCTTCCAGGTCTTTTGGAGAAGGGAAATGGCAACCCACTCCAGTATTCTTGCCTGGAAAATCCCATGGACAGAGGAGCCTAGTGGGCTACAGTCCATGGGGTCATAAAGAGTTAGACATGATTGAGCAACTAACACTTCCAGATCTTTATTAAAATGCAAAGAGTTACATGGGCAAAGTTCATTATAAACCAAAACGTTATTGCTCACCTGTTCTTTGATCATTTGTTTCTTCATTCATTCATTTGTTCACTCACTCATTCATTCATTCAAATACTTCTTCAGTGTCCATTCTGTCCAAGGAACTAGTAAGGTACAGGAAGTCTAAAGTAGAAAGATTCAGTCCTTGCCCTCAAGGAGCATAAATGCCTTTGGGCGCGAAAGAATAAAGCGGAAAACTACGACACAGAACTAGTAGGTTGGGACTGGGGAGGCGGGGGATAGCCTACATTAAAATGGATAAAGCATTTTAAGTTTGGAATCAGGGGTTCCGAGTTCCTCAGTGGGGCAGAGATGGAAGAGCACACACGGTCCCAAGAGAACGCTGTCTCTGTACAGAGTCTTGGCCCACACCAACCTCCTACATCTCCAAGGGTGTGACTCAGCAAAGAGCAACAGGGCTTTTGAACTCACTTTTTGTTTTTCCTCTGGGAAACTGAGATGATAACTTGATAGCTTCTTTTTGCTTTTTTCTACTTGGAAACTCTCTCTTCAAGTTCTTTTTATTTTCCATGAGCCTCATGTCAGGTAAATTTAAAATCATTTTATAACCCACCCCCACCCTGTTCTACCTTTAGAATGACATGAAAACAATTATTTTAAAAAGTTTAAGGAGGTAGAGAAACAGGCATCACTTAACTTCTACATGTTTTGGTGCTTTGTTATGTTTTGAGACCACGTCTGAGTGCTTAAGTTATCAGAGACTGTAAATCAAAATAGAGAAAATAGCAAATATTTCTATTTGCTAATGGCATTTCACTTGTGATAGTGAGAGAAATTCATGCATCAAATTTCATTCATTCATCTATTGAATGTATATTATGCACCAGGTACCAGGCTTACTGACATGGTGCTACAGAGATGAAAGCCAGTCCTCCCCTCTAGGGACCCATGGTCTAAGGGGGGAGATGGGAAGGAACCCCACAAATACAGCACAGTGAGGGGTCCCGTGGTGCCATGTGCAGACCACCACAGGGGCAGGAGCTGATGTTAGTCAACACAAAGAGGATCGCTTTTAATTTTAAATATTTTTGAACACTCAACATTTTATTTAAAACATTTAATTATGCATTTATTTTAACCTGTGAAAAAAATGCATAACGAATACACTTGAACCATTATTCCATGGATAATACTCTGTGGGATAATGCTAAAGAATATATTTAAGTTGAAAAAAGAAGTGTGCCAATTTAAAGAAAAACAGCAGCGGAGATATTAGACAGAAAGACAAAAAAAATTATGATGTACTACTCTGATCACTGAAGTTTGGGAAATAATGCTGTTGAATTTAGGTAAGTCAAAAAGGATGATACTTCATAAGGTTTGGAATCCTTAATGTATGTTCTCTGGACTGAAATAAGTTGCCATGAGGCATTTTATGTTCTAGGAGGACACAGGTCAGGGAAGGGCACTAACAGGGCCTGGGGGATTCAGAGGGGTTTCCAGAAAGAGGAGCCTGAAAAATGACAAGTTGTGCTGGAAAGCAGTGTACCTATTAGGACCAATCATTTGCAGAATTGTTGAATCTTCTGTTTGGATGGGACATGAGAATTCATGTTATCTGTAATTATCTTTAAAATGTGTTGTTGTTTAGTCACTAAGTCATGTGCAACTCTATGCGGCTCCACGGTCTGTAGCCCGCCAGGTTCCTTCGTCCATGGGATTCTCCCAGGCAAGAACACTGGCGTGGGTTGCCATTTCCTCCTCCGGGGGATCTTTCCAACCCAGGGATTGAACCAGCGTTATCTGCATTAGCAGGCGGATTCTTTACCATTGAGCCACCAGGGAAGCCCAACTTTAAAATACTTCCATAGATATATACATATATATAAATATAGTGTGACATATATGTGTGCATTGCTTTTAATCCACACTCAGTGGATTTATGACTGAAGTGGCCTAATGGGAATACACTGTTTAGTTCAGCTATGAGACTAATGAAATACCATATTCCAGAAGCAGCTCTTAAAGGGTATCAGCTATCTTCATCTTATTAATTAGTCACTCTCAATTAGCATAACTAATAATTATTAATGCTGCTGCTGCTGCTAAGTCACTTCAGTCATGTCTGACTCTGCGCGACCCCATAGATGGCAGCCCACCAGGCTCCCCCATCCCTGGGATTCTCCAGGCAAGAATGGGTTGCCATTTCCTTCTCCAATGTAGGAAAGTGAAAAGTGAGAGTGAAGTCGCTCAGTCATGTCTGACTCTTAGCGACCCCATGGCAGCAGCCTACCAGGCTGCTCCATCCATGGGATTTTCTAGGCAAGAGTACTGGAGTAGGTTGCCATTGCCTTCTCTGAATTATTAGTGAGGACATTAGAAATGGTATTGAAGTTATGTGGACTGGTTAGAAACATTATCATCAGCATGCACAGCCTGCATGGGAAGAGCACCTGCTTCTAGTGACCCCAGTTGCCTATTTCCCCTGGATTGGAGTCCTCCACTCAGGATTCTGACTTAGTCCTGGTCCATCCATTTAAGGGCTTCCCAGGCGGCTCAGTGGTAAAGAATCCGCCTGCCAGTGCAGGAGACATGGGTATGATCCCTGGGTTGGAAAGATCCCCTGGAGGAGGAAATGGCAACCCACTCTAGTATTCTTGCCTGGGAAATCCCACGGACAGAGAAGCCTGGCGGGCTACAATCCATGGGGTCGTCAAGAGTCGACATGACTTAGCGACTAAAAGAACAACAACATCCACTTAAAGGAGTCTATCACCTGACTTCGACTAGAAGGTTAGCTAACTCCTTTTGCTAGAATATTCTCACATCAAACTTGAGGGAATTTTTCCTGCAAGTTGCCAGCTGTCAATGTACCCTCCTATCAGAAGCTTGGTGGGCCCACAGGACCGGTGGATGGCCACTTCTGTGCTTACTTGCTAAAACATGTTTTTAGGTGTGGCAGATTTCTGTCTGAGATTTGCCTTTGATATATTACTCCAGAAACAGGTACAGACCTCCACCACCATCAAACCATCTGTCTCCAATTGCTTGTGATCTACCAGGAAGAAACTGATAATTCTTTAAGGCTAAATGTGCTGGGCAGATCTTAGCTAAACCTCCTGCAGAGAGGTTAAGTGATTTGCCCAAGATCACACAGCAAGTTGGTGATAGAACAGAGTTTAGAATGCTGTGCTTCTTGTTACCGCCTTCTCAGGCAACCAATGATGAAGACCAGGTTTACTCAACTTGATTATGTATGGAACTTTTAAACAATGCACAGGCTCAGGTCCAGCCCAGGAGATCGTGATTCTGGAGGAGAGCTGTGGGAGGGACCCAGGTGTCCATCCTTTTTAAAATTTTGCACAGGTGCCTCTGATACACACACGTACAGTTGAGAATCACTGGACTAGACCATGGTACTAATAAGTATCATCTAGGGACTTCCCTGATGGTCTGCTGCTGCTGCTGCTGCTGCTAAGTCGCTTCAGTCATGTCCAACTTTGTGCAACCCCATAGACGGCAGTCCACCAGGCTCTCCCGTCCCTGGGATTCTCCAGGCAAGAGTACTGGAGTGGGTTGCCATTGCCTTCTCCCCTGATGGTCTAGTGGTTAAGAATTCACCTGCCAATGCAGGGGACATAGGTTTGATCCCTGGTCCAGGAAGATCCCACATGCTTCAGAGCAACTACTGAGCTGGAGCTCTGGATCCTTCAAGTCACAGCTACTGAGACGTGAGCCTAGAGCCTGTGGTCCACAGCAAGAGAAGCCACTGCAATGAAAAGCCCACATATCGCAAAGAAGAGCAGCCCCTGCTCACTGTAACTAGACAAAGTCCTCACACAGCAATGAAGACACAGTGTAGTAAAAAATAAATAGATAACTATTTATAAAAAAATTAAGTACCATCTACTGAACATTTTCTCTGAGTATGGCCCTGTGCTAGACATGCCCTGTATTATTTCATTTTTACCACAAACCATTAAAAGAGGTATGTGCAGCATTTCACAGATGAAGAAACTCATGCAGAGAGAAGTTAAGTAACTTGTTCAAAGGGATAGTTTATAAATGGCAAGACTGAGAATCCAGATTCACCTCCTCTATAGATACGTTCTCAGCCATGATACCTGTCGCATACCATGGGACAGGGTGCCGCTCAGAGTTTCTAAAGCAGGGGTCACGAATCACCAGAGAGAGTGGATGATATAAATGATTGAGATGGCCAAACAGGAGCCGGAGTGTGCTGGAGACCATGTGCTCCTCTAAAAGGTTTTGAGTTTTAATTGAGGGCAGCTATTTTGAAAGTTTTAAGAGTAACTCTGCAGAGCAACTGGAACTCCCATACATTGCCATGGGAATGCAAAAAGGTTCAGCCACTTTGGAACCAGTTTGGCAGATCCAAATTAAAATCCATTTTAATTTATGAAATTAAAATATATACATACCGTATGAACTGGTAGTCCTACCCCTAGATATTTACTCAACAAAAACGAAAACCTCAAAAACAATGTGAGCACAAAGGTTCAAGGCACCATTATTTATAATAGCTCCGAACTGGAAGCACCCTGCAGCTTCATAAACTGGTGAGTGAGAGAGAAACTGCAGCAGATTTCTACTATGGAATATTACTTGGCCATTAAAAGGAATGAAATACTAATACACACAACAACGTGGATGAATTTCAAGATCTCTATGTTGCCTGAAAGAAGTCTTACACAAATGATCATGTGCTATATAATTCCATTTATGCGAAATTCTAGAAAAGGCAAAACTAACAGCAGAGAGCAGATCAGAGTCTGCTTGGGACAGGGATTGAGGGAGTGCCAAGGGCCTGAAGGAGACTTTTTAGAGAGAGGACTGGTCTCTGTCCAGATGTATTGTGGTGGTTACCTAATTGCATCCCATGACCAAAATTCATCAAATCTACACTTAAAATGTGTGAATTTTATTATATGTAGATAATATTTCAATTTTAAAAACAAGCCAAAACCATGTAGATGGGAAAAAAAAAAACCCAACAACTCTTCAAGCTGCTTATGGCCCACAGAGTTCCAGTTTTCAACCCCTGGTCTCAGTAGAGAAATTCCGATTTAGCTGCCCCAGTGGAAACACAAAAGATGACAAGTCATCCATCATCCTGGGCTCGGGAAAGGATGGGGAAGCTTACGTTCATCCTCCTTCTTCCATTTCTCCTCCATCAGGTGCAAAATGCTCCCATGCTGCCCCCTGGCTGTTCAGCACCTCCTGTCAGGGCACCCAGCTCACATCTCATTCTTGTGCTAATAAGGCGACTCCAAAACCACCCTTGCCGTCAGCCCTCCTCTCGGCCTCCCGTATTCCAGGCCATCCATCGGTGCTCTGTGCAAGGCAGAGACAAACTTCACCTGGTTAACACCCCACTGAGCAGGTGCCAGGATTGATGCTGATTAAATTATCAAGTACCGACAGCTGACAAAGACAATGCGCGAATCCTTAACCCAACTTCAATTATTGCTTTTCAGCCTGTTAGGGAATACTTGGGGGGGAAATGGGGCTATTTCTAGAATCCACCATATTTATCTCCTCCACATGGTGACCTGCCTGCTTTGTTTATAGACACACTTTATCACCAATATTATCATCAAACACCTTAAAATTAATATATGCAAGTGATCTGTGTGGACAGCACAGAACAGTACACATAGATCTCAGCACCCAATTATCAAAGTTCAGTGCTCTTAACCGTTAGGCGGCAGAAGCCTGAGCCACATTAGAGTCAGCCCTTCAATTTTCTGGAAAACGAACGCATGCCAACCACTTGCTGCTCGGCTTTCCTGAACCTCTATCAACGCCATAATAACTTGACTAGAGAAGATCAACTACAAAACCAAATTCACTACATATAGTAGTGAAAGCTATCATGTTAAGTTAAAGGAAAAGGCAGAACTTAAAATTGTACTAAAGTCACATAAAGGAAAATACCAACGTTTAAATGAAGACAAAAAATAATGAGGAAAAGATCACTGTAAGTGTGTTATGAGCACTTTCTTTAAAAAACTATTCTTTTTTGCTCTGGCAACACTATTTGTGTAATAAATATAAGTCGGAAATCGGACAGACAGGGTCCCCAGCCAGGACACTGTGCTTACCTGTCACCCATCAACCAGTTACCATCTGTGTTGACTGCTCATACTTCCTTCTCCTTTGAAGGAAAGATAGATTTGAAAGGCCATAGGATTTTGCAGTACCCTGCCAGGTACCTGCAAGTATTTCATCAGCGCTTTAGTCATGCTGATGAGGACAGCCACTCCTTCCCAGGCTGTCTGCTAAACGTTTCCATTTGTAAATGGAAATACTAAAAGCCAGAGAACTTGATTAATAAGGCAGGTGTGCCCCTAGAAAGAACCCCAGTGCTGAGAGGGAACTTTCAATCAGTAAATTTTTAGAAAGTGATGTCTTGACAAGGCACATGGTTAATATATTTTTTTCCCCAAAGCAAAACTGGGTTAAAAATTTCAAGTCCTATTAAAGCAAAATGGTTGCCAGAAAATAAAAAGGAGGTGGAGGTGGGTGGAGATAGTAGTAGGCCCAGGCCAGTTTCAGTCGATGTTGTGAAATTTGAATCCAGGCCACCCAGCCTCTCTGATCTGTGGCCTCCTAAAACCCTCCAGGTTCTAGCTCCCTTCTGCCCCTAGACCAACCTATTCTCAGATTATGTCACATGCAGCAGAGCTGAGACAACAGGTTATAGGAAGCTCACACAACACTGAAGAGACAGCAAAGCCTAATGATTAAGAGGACAAGCTCTAAACGAATCGTTCTGAGCACTGGCTCTGGATGGTATTTTCGACAGCATGGTGTTCCAAAAGAAAAACCCCACGTTTGGGTGGAAGTCTATCCTGCCTATACACATAACCACCTACATTTTAACACTTTTCAGAATCCTTAGAGAAACTCTGCGAATGTTCAAGAGGAAATCAGTCAGTTCAGTTCAGTCGCTCAGTCGTGTCTGACTCTTTGCGACCCCATGAATCGCAGCACGCCAGGCCTCCCTGTCCATCACCAACTCCCGGAGTTTACCCAAACCCATGTCCATCGAGTTAGTGATGCCATCCAACCATCTCATCCTCTGTCATCCCCTTCTCCTCCTGCCCTCAATCCTTCCCAGCATTAGGGTCTTTTCCAATGAGTCAACTCTTCACATGAGGTGGCCAAAGTATTGGAGTTTCAGCTTCAACATCAGTCCTTCCAATGAATACCCAGGATTGATCTCCTTTAGGATGGACTGGTTGGATCTCCTTGCAGTCCAAGGGACTCTCAAGAGTCTTCTCCAACACCACAGTTCAAAAGCATCATTCTTCGGCGCTTAGCTTTCTTCATCGTCCAACTCTCACATCCATACATGACCACTGGAAAAACCATAGCCTTGACTAGATGGACCTTTGTCAAGAGGAAATAAGAACTTGCAAAAATTAAACAGCAATGGGCTACATAAAACAATGAAAGAATTTGATCCTTTAAGGCTCATGCTGCCCAGAGGACATAGTAGGTGCTCAATAAGAGAATAATAATGAGGAGAACAAGTGGTGCCTGGATTTTCAGGCCTCTTATCAGTTAAGCTTTTATCTCCCCAGGGTGTGGTGGGCACAGGGTGGGCTGGGAGGGAGATGACACTTCTGAACAACTGTAAGCGTGCTGAGAGGTGATCTACTAATTGTTAAAACAGGGGCCCCAGAAAACGAAAGGCAAATATCACAGAATTGACAACAAAGCTGATCTGCATTATCTGCCATGTCTGCCTTGCAAGATGCTACTTCTCTGTTTGTTTTCTTAGTCTGGAATCTCTTAACTTTGCCTGGGTAAATCTCACCCCTCCTTCAAGGGCCATTATAAATGCCCTGCCATCCATGAAACTCATCCTAATTCCTCCAAGTTGGCAATGATCTCCACTTAGAACTGTACACGGGGTTTCTGCTCAGCATCCATCTGGAAGCCGTGTTTCCTCTACACTCCTCATCCCTCTTCGGTTAGGATGTGAGTTTTCTGAGGGCAAGAGCCATCCTCCATTGCTAAGTCATGTCCGACTCTTTGTAACCCCACTGACTGTAGCCCACTGGGTTTCTCTGTCCATGGGATTTCTCAGGCAAGAATACTGGAGTGGGTTGCCATTTCCTTCTCCAGGGGATCTTCCTGACTCAGGGATAGAATCGCTATCTCCTGCATTAGCAAGTGGATCCTTTATCACTGAGCCAACAGGGAAGCCCATGGAGTGAATTACCATTTTCTTAATAAAACCTTCCAGGATAGGAGCATTAAGAGGGGAAGTCAGTTCCTAAAGGTAAGTCATTTTTATTGCTGGAGATTAGACTTTTTCCCTGGAGAGAGAGAGAAGAGAAACGGGAAGTACAGAATGCTGTAAGGATGCCTGGCCTACAGTAGGTGGGCTTGTATGAGGCTGTCATGATGAAGCACGGGGCAGACATGCCTTTTTTTCCAGATGTATCAGCAGACTCCCATCAATGAATACAGATGCCACAGCTGGCTTTGCCAGGCAGTATTTGGAATGACCCCCTAAATCCAGCCTCACTATATTACTTAGAGGGACACTTAAACCTCAAAGAAGATTCATCTAAGGAAAACGGCTCATGGGATTTCATTTCCCCTAAGGCTTCCATGCCTTATGTCAGTAAGTCATCAATAATTAAACAGTAACAGTTAAAACAAGACCACCCAAGCATACAGGCCCAAGGGTTGAGCTACAGAAATGGTTTGCATGGTCCTCTTATCTAGGGTGATTTTAAAGATCATCCATGGTTTCTGGTTTAAAATGGCACCTGCTTGATGGCTCTGGATGTTGCACCTATCAAAGTGCCCATTAAACTGGAATGAAAAAAAAAATGACGACAATTTAGGACACCAAAACTGTCATCACAAGTTGCCAGAACCTGCAAGGATTTTCTACTGCTGCAAAAAATGAATTGGGATGAAAAATGTAAGCAGTAGCCTACCTCCCACGAAGTCTGCTGCTAGATAAAAAATGTGAGCTCTGTTACAACTAGAAACCAAGCATCTGTCTTTCTTACAGTGGATGCTGCCACTTAGGAGACATGTGAACTACTGTAGTCATTCCTCCTTTCCACACTCCTCACCTTCTTTCTTTTCTATAGCCAGCAAGAAACTACAGTTCCTAGGTAAACAATAAATCAATACTGGGTAGTGACAAGCAAGGTATGGTGAACCCTGAGAAGCATGGTCTTCATAAGTAAAGTGTGTTTGCATGCAGTGGTAGAGGGTAAAGATGGGAAGGAGATAACAAGTGTACAGCCAAGGGGTGGACACTTTTCATGCCAGAGTCAAGGAGTAGGGGAAGGAAGAAGTCCCATTTCATTCCCATGAAGACAGTTTGGAGACGGGGGGCTCTCTCTCGACAGAGTTGATCACATAACATTGCCATCCATTTGCAGACCCAAGAAGAGGATTTAAAAACTAACCAAACCAAATAAAAATGTGCAACAATATGAAGATGATGGAAAAAAAGATCCTATAGAACAAGGGAAAGAAAATGACATCCTAAAGTGTCAGAGGGAAAATGCAATTCTGAAAATTGTGTGCTAAAGAAATCTATACATGTTTTTGAAAATTGTTTGGGTTTTTCAATAAAAAGAGTAAGAGTATAGCCTTTATAAAATGAAAGGCAGAAAACTGTAAAGTAAAACCTGTGAGGTTTAAAAAGGATAAAAGGGTAAGATGAAGCAATGGATGAGGTAAAGAAGAGATTTCATAGAACCAGTGATAGAATTAATATTCACAGAAAAAATTACTGGAATGATCCATGCCAAAACTTTAATAGTTGATACCTGCCACTAGTGTGACTATGGATTACTTTCTCCCTGTTTCTTGATACTTAAAGTTTTTAATTAGGAAAAGTATAATTATGAAGATGTGGCATTTCAGCAACACATTTATGATACAATATTAAGTCAGAAGAGCAATCTAACATCATACATGGATCATGACTGAAAGAATAAAGGGAAATACCTGTATCAACAGAGTAGCTTGTTTTAAGGAAGAAGGATTAAAACAATTTTTTTTCCTTCTAAAAAATTTCTTTAATATATCTATTTTATGTTTTATAGTAAAAAACTGACTTAGAATGACCCCTCAAATAAAACGTTAGTCACATCCTCAGTGTGATGGCACTACAGAAAGAGAAATCCTTCTGATGCCAGCACCTACTTTCAGTCCACAGTTTCCCAAAGACTATCAGGTTCACTTTCATGTTCAAACCAATTACTACTACTACAATTTAGGCCCTGGAGGATAGGGCCTTTTGTTTTTGTCTTATACTCTATGCCTAGCACTTAGCTTAGTGTTGAGAAAATCGCAAGAGCTCATGAAATCATTGGTGAATGACCAAAGGAGTAACAGAAGGAAAGACTATTCCATCTTAGAGATACGTACAGCCATGGGTAAAAAGATTCTTTGCATTCATTCAGTTTTTACAGCATCTCCAATGTTGAAAACTGCAAGGATGCTTTGCTCCCAGAATTCTCATCATTCATCATAGATTACATGCTCCATGGAAATCCAGTCAGAGCCAAAACCTGGTGCCATATTTTTATTTCTCTTTTTCCATTTCAAAAGAAAAAGCTGTAGTTAATTCTAATTTTCCTGCGGGCAGAGGGAACGGGAACTTTTCATGTGTGTGAAAGAATGGCACCCCCTCAGCCACCTGAGGACAGTTCCTCCCAGGAACACCTGTTTGCTCCAATTGAAGCTTGTCCAAATTGAGTCCTGGGGATCAGGAGCTTGCTCTTCAAATGTTCCACCATTCTACAATATTTATTCCCCACCTGTCTGATGGCCGTGATAGCTTGGGAACGCTCCAGCCAGGGAAAGCTGTTGCTTGGCCCTAACATGGCAGAGCTAACAGCAGTTAATGTTCACCCAGAATCTGGTCTGAATCCAGTTACTCCAAAGTTCAAAAATACCTCCTTTTCCTTTTCAGTTTATCAGTCTCAGAAAAAATTCTTAAGGAGGGTGGAGGTAAATAATTTTTTATTCTCCTGACCAACTTGCTGCAAAAGCAAGTTATGCCTTTAACTTTGCCTCTTAAATCTGATTTTTGGGTTTTCCACTCAGAGACATATTAAATAGTTGCCCATTACTAAAAATGAGGATTGGTAAATTCATTTCTTCAACATGAGAGCTACTGAAAATCCAGAAGGTAAAAATGCAATAAAACCGATCTTAAACACATAATTTAACATGTAATTCAGGGAAGGAAAAAGATGCCCACGTTAAACTCCAATTATAATGGTGAAATAATGTTTCATTTAAAAATTCAAGCTATGAGAAAACTGTACATTTGAAAAGCTTACATAAAGCCTTATAAAATAAGAGACCTTTTATCTCCTCCAGATCCATGAGCCAGAAAATACTTTATCTATGCAATTTCAAGGCACATAAAAACCCCAGTGAATAAATAAAATGTTCCTGTTTTCTTTATACAGAAGCTTTAAAAATTATCCATATAAATAGCTTGGCCTTGAACAGACAGATTAAAAGACCTAAAGGCTATGGCTTCAGATCACATATACAGAACAGAAAATGAATGCTTTTCTTTCATTGGCTGGGCAAGTTTGCTACTAACTAGATTTCTATAGACCCATTCGATGAGAAAGATTTCACTGGAATATATGAAAAAAAATTCAATGTTTTAAAGTGATATAGTTATCAACTAATTAATGGATCACAATAAAATAATCCATGTACTCTACCAACATTCTTCACATCTATTCATGAATCACAATTTTAGAAGCTATAGTCAATATGTAGTATAATTCCAAAGACCATAGAATTTTATAAACACATTATTTTAGTCAAGGGTATGAAAGTTCTTAGTATCTTTCTAAAATTGGGGTAAATAAAATGTGTGAAAAGATTTTTCATAATTGTTTGCAATTATGAAATTATTTTTTCTATTGAGGTGACTTGAAGCCTTTCTTATTTACTTGAAGAAAATCTTAAACTCTACTACAATTAAAACAAATTCTCAAGAAGGATTTGTGTCATATTTATTTTTTCAGCAGATGCAGTTACAAGTTGTTAACTTCCCCTATACCCTCAACACAATTGTGGACAAACAAGATCTCTCTAACACCATCCTTCCTACCCTTGATTCAATTTCTGCCGCTGGAAGTTATTACTTTGAGGCTGCCATAAAAAGGGAAGCAGCATACCCCATGGGTGGGTTAAGAATTAGGCAGCAACTTTTAGGCTGGGTACCTGCCATTTCCCCTATAAAATCTTGACTGACCGTGGGTACCAGGATTTCTTCTTCTTGTTGCAGCCTACAGCCTTTGTCTCTCACTGACCATGAAGCACAAGTGACTACGCATTGTGGTTTCTTAAAAATATTAAGGTGCCTAGGAGTTGAGTTCTGAGTTTGTTGAATCTCTGATGACTACCAGATTCCCTGTGACACAGCAAACACGGTGTAAACATTTGCTGTTGAAGAAGATGCTGCTGTGGCTGTTGTTGCTAAGAACATGGTTTCTGAGGTTAATACCAGGGTATTGGTCCAACTCTGCCCCATCTTGATGGAATGACTTTGAGCAAGACTCAACTTTTGTAGGGCTCAATTATTTATGACATAAGGATAATAATGATGATGCCAAATCACAGACTTCCTCTGAAATTTACATTAAATGATAATGTACGTGAATGTGCCTTACAAACTATAAGGCCTTATAGAGATTTTAATTGTTACGATTGTCTTTAAGGACTTAATTTTGATAAATGGTCTGATTTCCCAAAAGAAGCACCCCTGAAAAGTTTCTTGTTAAACTTTGTGGGAAATTCAAAATAAGTGTTTCTTGTAGACCAATACGTTTCAAATAAGCCAGAATATCAAAGCCTGTAAGTGGTATTTAACTAAGATATTTGCACACAGTTCTGTAACAATGTCTCATTTCTCAACTTTTTTGGAGTTGGTTGGGGACTCTTTAGGAAGTTTTATGGAAAATTCTCAGCATGATGCACACATACACATACACAAATTTTCAGAAAGCTCCAGTGGTTCAGAGACTCTATGAAACCCTCCCTAGGATAGGGACCACTGCTGTATGCCCTGAGACAGAGAGCATGGTTTCTCTGAAAGTACTTGGGGACTCTCCTGATTCAGACACTTTTAACTGATTTGAGAATTAAAAAGCTGAGAGGGTTGCTTTTTTTTAATCATAAAATCGTTAAGATATCAGAAGATGGACAACAGAGTGACTATGTAAACTATAAGAAACTATGCTGTTCTTTTGTCATTCCAAGCCTGTTTAACCCTCTTTTAAATTTTTTCATAAAATTTACCATTTTTGCGTTTTCCCCATTGGTTGATAGTCATACTTTAGTTCCAAAGTCCTTTACACAATTTTACAAAAGAAGCCACTAACTTTCTAAGTCGGGTACTGAGGTTAAAAAAGAAAATGCCTCCTGTAATTTCAGCTACTATCTTGTCAAAAAATGTTGGAAATAATTAAAAAAAAGAAAACTACCTCAACTAATACAAGCAAGGTGACCAACTTTTGTAGTTTAAGAAATATTTTAATTACATTTCTGGATATTGAATATCTTTCTTTATAAACAGTGCTTTCTTTCTTTTTCTTTTTTTCCAATGAATGCAAAGAATTCTTTCTTAATACCTAGATGACAAAAAATCTCAAGATGTACACAGTTGTTTCTTATTATGGCTTCCCTGGAAAACATTTCTGGGAAAGCACAATTCCCAGCCACTCACTTTGTTTACAACAGACAAAACTGCTTGTGTGGTATAAATAGGAGTCTGTCCTTAAATGCTGCTGAAAAATAAAATACAACCATGAAAAGGAGCTATTTCCTGCCCCCAAGGTGGCTTAAAAAAAAAAAAATCTTAGCTACTTTAGGAACAGTACCAAAGCATAAATAATAATTACCAATTGCCACACAATAAAAGACTAATTTTAAAAAAAAAAAAAAAAAAAGAGAGAGAAAGAAAGAAGAAAAAGGAGCTACGTATCTTAGAGATGCCCTCAGAATTGTCAGCATTAGAAGATTTTCTCCTCCTACAAGATTCTGAAACCGCTTTTTGTCCTCTTGCATTTGCGATGTATATCTATAACTCGTTCTTGTTTGTGCAAATAAGCCTTGCCTTGTCTCCCTAACTGGACTTTCAAAAGAAGATTCACAGTTGTTTGACTTTTGATCTGGGGAGCAGCTAGCTCGACCACCTGCACTGCGCATGGGCTGTTACTGAGCTTGCTTTGTCCCATCTTACAACACAGCGAGCCTTTTAAAACCGATGTGTGAATACACTAATTTACAATGTGAGCGTTCAAACAAAAAAATATGGTGGTGGTGGCGGCGGCGGTGGCGGTGGCAGCAGTGGCAGAAGAGGAAGGGGGAGATGTGTGAAGCGGGAAGCCCGGGCACTCGCTTCAGGAAAGTTCAGATATTGTTCACTGCCTCTGGCGTCTAATGAAACAGATGGCCAAAGGCCTCCCTCAGCTTACAACGGAGCAGACAGTGGTGTAATGTTGTGGGGGCCTGGAATTGGAAAAATGTTGTTTGGTGATGGTATATGTTAATAAATAGCCATTTACAAGGTGGGGGGAGGTGGTGAGCTGGGGGCTCCATTACTTGTTTACAAGGAAGGCCCAGGGCTCCCTGCTTCCAGTTAACAGCTCAAGGCTGCATTCAAAGAAAGCGTTGATGGTGAAGGTGACATGCACTCTTCATATTCTACATTGCATTAAAGAATGGCATGCTTCCTGGGGATAAAAGGAAAAAATCATAAAAGAAAGGTAATTCGTGAATTAGGTCAAATTGTGACTCACATCCAAGGAAAATATCAATATAAGATGCTTTTCCACTGTGATTAAATAATGGACAAAAATATTCTGTTATTGTGAAGTTACTTATTTTATCTTTGAAAGAACTTGTTTACATGGTAGTCAAAGTGCAATGGATAAAAACCTGTGGGGTTTCAACTAAATGACATCCAAGAACCTAGATGTCAACTTTGAAACTATTCTTGACCATTCTTCCAAAGACTATTCATTGACCAGGCCCAGGCCCAGGCTGGGGGAGCATGGCCCGATGTAAATGCGATGTGGGTCCTGACCACCAGCAGCTTACAGTCTAGACCGAGGCCCCCGAAGACAACTGGTCACATAGAAACTCCTCAATCTCCTCTGCGTAGGGATCTGACTCAAGAACTGTCGCCCTCACCCTGCCACCCCCCACCTCCCACCGGAAACTAGTCTATCCGGGCCTGTCTCAGCAGCCTGAAGAGCTATGGTTGACCTCAACTAAAGGCTATTCTCATTTCATCCCAAACTGTGGACCCTCTGACTATGTCTGCTGCTTTGCTTTCAGGTAGGACATTTTCTACCTGTCTGGTATCTATACAGGCATTTGTTGAAAGTCCATGTTTTGGGGGTACTAAAGTGATTCCTGGCTTTGTTTTCTTTTTTAACTTGGATACCCTCTGCTATTCATTTCAGCTGGCTGCACAATATCGTGGGGAAACATATAAAATCCCCTGGGGGATGAGGGAGGGGATGAAAAAGATCTACAAGAAAATGAAGACATGGTCCTTAATAACTACAATATACACAAAGCAAAGTAGAAGATGTTAGTGCCTTGTTTTTCAGTCGCTAAGTCGTGGCTGATTTTGTGACCCCATGAGAGAAGAGTCAGAGCAGAGATCATTTCTGGCTGGCAGACTGATCAGGGCTTGATGAAGATAATGGTATTTCACCTGAGATCCAGAGTATAGACAAAAGTTCACCTGAAACATTTTGAAGGTAACATCTGTTGTTTCTGCCCACCTAGTATCTATTATCCTTTTTAGTAAAAGCTCTGGATTTTTCTGAGGGAACTGCTCTCAGTTTGTGTGCCCATCCCCCGCATGAAGTTCCAGGTCTAAAATATCAGATCATAGATTAATGAGATTTTATACAACCAGAGCCACCCAGAACCAGTAAGACTCAATGCTATGACTTTTAGGGGGAACAAAAATAGCTAGATTCAACAGGTGTCACTGAAAGGGGTGGCAAAAGCCTTGTCTCCACAAGGAGGCACCCTGATGAAGGATGGAACCACACAAGGGAGCTCAGAGGAGAGATGGAAAGAGCAACGCCTGATTGTAATGACCCTTAGATTGCTTGAACCCTTAGATTCCACTGTGTTTGTAGTCACTTCTGCCCTTGAACTATTTAGTTACATGCGACAATTCAGTTCAGTTCAGTTCAGTCGCTCAGTTGTGTCCGACTCTTTGCAACCCCATCAACTGTAGCATGCCAGGCTTCCCTGTCCATCAGTAACTCCTAGAACCTACTCAAACTCATGTCCATCGAGTCAGTGATGCCATCCAACCATCTCATCCTCTGTCATCCCCTTCTCCTCCTGCCTTCAATCTTTCCCATCATCAGGGTCTTTTCCAATGAGTCAGTTCTTCGCATCAGGTGGCCAAAGTATTGGAGTTTCAGCTTCAGCATCAGTCCTTCCAATGAATATTCAGGACCGATTTCCTTTAGGATTGACTGGTTTGGTCTCATTGCAGTCCAAGAGATTCTCAAGAGTCTTCTCCAACACTACAGTTCAAAAGCATCAAAGTAAAAGCTTTCTTTATAGTCCAACTCTCACATCCATACATGACTACTGGAAAAACCATAGCTTTGACTAGATGGACCTTGGTTGGCAAAATAATGCCTCTGCTTTTTAATATGCTGTCTAGGTTGGTCATAGCTTTTCTTTCAAGGAGCAACCATCTTTTAATTTGGTGGCTGCAGTCACCATCTGCAGTGATTTTGGAGCCCCCAAAAATACTGGAGCCCCCCCCCTCAAATTATGTCCCTCTTTTGTTTATAGGCAGTTAGATCTGGACTTCTCTCACTGGCATTCAGATCCCTGACTAATACAGGTGACAAAGGGAGAATATGCCAGGTGGAAGTATGAAATGAAATCTAATGAAAATCTAAGGAGGGCTATGGAGATGGGAAATAGTTCATTTTAGTAGGGATAGAAGGTATATCCAGAGGGAGCAGCAGCAAATAAGACTAGAACATTCACTGGAAGACCCTGGGGGTAAGACTGAGGAGGACATGTGTCAGCAGGCAATGTGGAACCTTGGGAGGTTTCTAAGCAGGAAAGAAAACAGTACTAGGTTTGCACTTTGGAAGATGAACTGGCCAATAATATCTAGAAGGGCATACAAGGGGATGAAGAGTCAGAGATCAACCTGGAGGCTCCCCTCCCTAAACCATCCAGTGAGAGAGGACTGAGCTTGAATGGGGCTTCCCCAAGGGCTCAGTGGGTAAAGAATCTGTCTGCAATGCAAGAGACACAGGAGACGTGGGTTCCATCCCTGTGTCAGGAAGATCCCCTGGAGAAGGAAATGGCAACCCACTCGACTGAGCAACTAAGCATACTTGTGGGAGCCTGAAGGATCTCTCTGCTCTGGGCAGTGCTTGATTACTGTGTGCAGTTCAAGCAGCACTGCTGAGCAGAGACGGAGGGTGGTGGTACCAGAACAGGGACATAAGGAAAGTGTGAGATTTTTATTACTCATTTTAAATTTTCTAAAAATTACTAGGGAAATCTGGGAGTGAAAACAAAAAATGAAAATTTAAAAACATTCATTTACAATTCATCAACCTCAAGAAATTATTAATTGACATTTTGATTTTAGTCTTTGCTCCCAGGCTTTTTTTTTTTTTTAAGCAACAATGATGATCATAGTCAGCATTTCAACATTTATTTAAACTTTATTATATACCGAACTCTGTTGTGTGTACTTGGCGTGTATGGACTATCGTCATCGCCATTTTACATACAGGGAAACTGAGGTACAGAAAGTGAGATTCCTTCCCAAAGTTAATAGCTAGAGAGTGGCAGACACATTGTTACCCCAGAGCCTACCTCTTATTCACTAAACCATATGCCTCTTGAAAAATACACAGAAAGGTCATTGTGAATAACCAAACAAAACTGGAATTGTTTTCTCCAATGAGGAGAAGGCTCCAGGTGATACAAAATCATACATAAAAATACAATTTACTAATATCAAAGGTAAGGAAGATGCTAGGCTCACCCCCACACACTTTTGTTGGTTCTGATGAATGTCACATAATCTAGGCTTAAAAATAAAGCGATTCTAAAGGACTCTATAAAAATAAGCTCACTAAGGATTTCACTGGTACACAGCAGATTCTGTGTCTACACAGCTCAGACTCAGTACCTTCAGTCTGTATGAAAGAGTGGGATCTAGTAAGGGTTTGTTGATTGTTGTCGAGAACCACCCAGAATGGTTGTCTGACTCTCTGTGAGGCTACTAATTCCCCATAGAAGGGTTAACAGTCCAGCATAGTAGGAAAAACAGACTCTGGAGGCAGACTGCTTCTATAGAGCTGGACAATATTGAACAAAAGTTCCTTATTTCTTAAAATGGGAGTAATGACTTACAGAGTTATCATAAAGATGAAACAAGATAATGTATAGCAAGAGCCTAGAACAGTGACTGCTACCTACAAGCTATCAGTGAGCGCAAAGTAGTAGTGGTTTTTGTTATTAAAAGATGCAGTGTGGTATAGGATACGGGCTCTTAAAATTCTGTTTTCCAGACCAGTAAAGTGTGGGGTGAGAGGGGAAGATGGGAAAACTGACATATGATTGCCAAGGATTTTCTTTTCCATTTGTTGTAACAATCAACTATTTTAAGGAAACTGTTTACTACCACAATTATTGTACAGGAGAAATGGAATCATGACACAAAGAGCAGATACGAGTAACCATCTGCATAATGAAAACCAGTTTAAGTCTTCACTTCACTTCCCTGGTTGCTCAGACAGTAAAGCGTCTGCTTACAATGTGGGAGACCCAGGTTCAATTCCTGGGACAGGAAGATCTCCTAGAGAATGAAATGGCAACCCACTCCAGTATTCTTGCCTGGAAAATTCCATGGATGGAGGAGCCTGGTAGGTTACAGTCCATGGGGTTGCAAAGAGTCGGACACGACTGAGCGACTTCACTTTCACTACTAGTTAGTGAAAACTGGTTCTAAGAATCTTTCATGTAGTGCATTCAAAAGAGAGAGCTAAGTTCACCTTCTCATTCTGTAGGTGACTAATGAATAGTCTACTTCACTAAGCAATGTTATTCTCATCTGTAAAATGGAGATATGATGCTTCCTTCATAGGGTCTTTAAGGATTAAATCTGATTTGTGTAAAGTATGGTTAGGGTCAGACATACACCTAAAGCAGTTGGTACAGTTATCATTGATAGACGCTATATTCAAATGTCTAACACAGCACCAAAATTCTGTTTAAAGCTACAAGAATGTTATTAAAGAGAAAATATATATATATATATACATATATATGTGTATATATATGTATATATATATATGTATATATATATATAAAGAAATCCAAAGCTGTTCTTTAGTTTGGTAAAAACATCACCCATGTCAGCCTTGAAGGGGTCAGAGGATGAGAGCAATGAGTCAAGTGTATGGTAATAAATTTACCCACACAAAGAGTGACTAAGATTAAAAAAAATTTTTTTTTTCTCTTTGTAGCATTATTCTAAGCATGGAGCTTAAAGCTGTTAAGTCTAAAGAATCTGCAGCAATCTCAATCATTTTGTTCTGAAAGAATAAGCACTTGATTAAAAGCTGAAGAATATCTTAGAGGTTAAAATTTTGCTATACTAATTTCAGGTCAGGGCCCATGTTCATCACTAGTAAAAATAGGCCAAGAAAGAAATGAAATGACATAAAGAGAGAAAAGCGAAAACCAGAAAAAGTGAAGAATATAAATGTAAGTCATTTTTCAATGTATAAAAACTGAGAGTAAATTCTCAAGGACTTTTTCCTCACAAGACTTAAAAACTCTAACTGCTGAATTTTCAGACATTATAATAAGAATAATTAAAATATAAAAAAATGTCTCCTGGGCAAAATGGGGTGTGGGTATGAATTTTTAAAGATTAAAAACATTTAGTCATAGCATATTTCTTTAAGAATATATTTATTTAATGAAAAACTATATTTCTATTGCTTATAGAAACTGCATTGGTGTTTCTGATATATTTACCCTTAGGAATCACTCTGACAGTACATTTAAGTTTTCCAGATGTTTTTACCTGTCATTCTACCAAAGCAACAAAACCATGTCTAAATGTAAAATGTGATAACAATGATAGGTGACAATTATTCCCCAGATGGGCTCAGAAGTAGTTCTAACAAAAATACACATATGAAATGTAAGGGGATTAAGTTATTCCAGTTATAAAATCAATTAAGTCACGTAAGTGTATACAGCATGGAGAATACAGTCAATAATATAATAATTTTGTTTGGTAACAGATAGTAACTATATTTGTGGTAATCATTTTGTAATGTATAAAAATACTGAATCACTATGTAGTACACCTTTAACTAATATAATAAATCAATTATATTGCAATTAAAAATGTATAATGGTAGCTATCTCAACTGCATTTAATCTCATCTGCTTTGTTTAAATAGATTAGTTACAAGATACCTCTCAATACCTACATACTCAAGAAAGTTACTACATACATGATGGAAAGATAAACAGAATTCACTTTTTCAAGGAAACATTCTGATGTTGTATATATGTGTGTGTAAATACTAGTGGCAAAGATTGGTAGTGTGCAAGAGAGAGAGAATTATTTGATATTAAGCTATCATACATAAAAAGATGCTTTACAAAATATTAGATATGTCATTTCCTTTTATAAGCCTTTTGCCAGCTTATGTGCTTAGTGGCTCAGTCGTGTTCCACTCTTTGCGACCCCATGTATATGCAGTCAATGTGCCAACATAAACTTAAAACATATCTTCCTAACTCATGTCAACAAAGATCTCAAATTATAACTCTTACATTTCTAATGAATCCTGCAGATACTTTTAGAAATAAACATACAATTGCTGATAAATTATTCACTATTCAGAGGCAAAAAGAAATAGAATCATGATGAGCTTTGTTTTCTGGCTAAAAATCTTGAAAATGTCTATTTTCATTTTCACTGACTGCTGGTACTATTTGATCTAATAAGACCTTCCAGTCAAATATATAGGAAAAAATATAGTCACAAACATGCACACGCATGCAAATATATGGAGAACAACATTTAAGCCTCTCAGTGTTCCTTGAAGCACTTTAAGACAGCCAATTATGATAGTCTAATTTTGTGGAAGTCAATGAAAAATTCACTTTTTTTTGACCCTCGTCACCGCATGAATGGTCATTTGTTTCATGGCCATTTTCATTATTATCTGAACACCACGTTATTTAAAGCTCTGTCTACAGAGTCAGGAAATGAACAGTTTGTCCCTAGGTAGCTCTTCATCTTATGTCAAGACGGAAGAAAAATTACTTTCCAGGAAATCAGTTATATCTGCATTCTGATATCAAGTTTTACGAATACAATTTTGAGTGGACCATTTTTTCCCCTTTGCTTTCTTTCTTTTGGTGATACAGCATAGTTACACGAAGAATATTTATTTAGGTTGAATCAGTTGCTTTTCCACTAGATATGTCTCAATGTTTTCTACATACTTTAGTTTCTTTCAAAATTTATGTTATGATTCCATGAATCATCTTCTGTTTCTCAAACTTACTGGTTGTATAGCTATTTAAAACATATTTTCTATTGGTTATTTGTTTTCCTCACACTCTCTTTAATAACCAGTAAGAATTAATTAAGTTACAGAATCTTCCATAGCTTCCTTGAGAATCAGTCAATTTTATGAATTCTTACACCTCTTCATATGCACATATTCTCTATTTGACTGAAGTACTCTGAAGGCAAGGATCAAATTGGTTTCATTTGAGGAGCCCCAAGTCCTTGTATTCAGTCATGAAATATTTAGTGAAGAAGTAAATAAAGAGAAAAAAAGAAAGGAAGAGGGAAGGAATGGAGGGTAGGAGAGAGGGAGGAGATGTATTTTTTTATAAACCTCATTTGAAGTTAATAAAAGATTAAATGGTAGTCGCTGACACTTACTCATTTTTATTTCCCTGTCTACCTTTGGTCACTCTTACAGAAAATGAGGTGGATTTATGTACAAACTTTGGCATTGATTAAACACTGGTTTCACTTGTCCTCACAATAGCACTAATAAATATTGGCAAAGTGACTCAAATGAGGAACCATGATATGCCATTTCTGTTCATCTGACAAAAAACAAACTTAAAAACAATCATCAATCTTTCTTTTAGATGAAAAACCCCTCGGTTTGGTATTTTTGTTGTTCAGTTGCTCAGTCTGTCCGACTCTTCACAACCCCATGGACTGCAGCACACCAGGCTTCCCTGTCCCTTCAGGATCTCCCAGAGTTTGCTCAGACTTATGACCATTGAGTTGGCGGTCTGGTATATTGCAGAATGTTATATGCAGGTAAACACCTGCCCTGGACAAGGACCATTTCTGGTATATGTTTATATATAAGATGAGCACATTGTTTGATATTATAACTTTTCTTAAATCAGAAGCAACTGTTGACAACACGATACAGCCGTGTAGTTTTGGTAAGAGACTGTGACTTCTCTTTCTGAAATAAGACCTCACCAGCGCTGGAAATGAGTGCTATGTGGATAGGAGGGATACAACAGAGGAGTAAAATCAGAGAAGTCAACAGAAGACTTCCTATTAGAAACATACACTCTCGTTCCACTTCTCTAGAGACTGCTTTTCCAGGGAAATAAAAAACCATAAAGTGAAGAAGTTGGTAAATATTTTTGCCCTTTCCCAAGTCCAAAATATATAAATTGTATATCAAGTGGGGTAGTAATTAGAAACTAAACCAAAACTAGCATCTGCATTTAGTTTCTGAGGACTCAGTTTATGCGTGTGTGCTCAGTCACTCAGTCATGTTCGATTCTTCGCAACCCCATGGACTGTCGCCCGTTAAGCTCCTCTGTCCATGGAATTTTCCAGGCAAGAATACTGGAGATTGTTGCCATTTCCTACTCCAGGGGATCTTCCTGACCCATGGTTCTAACCCATGTCTCCTACATCTCCTGCACTGCAGGCAGGTTCTTTACTATTGAGCCAACTAGGAAGCTCCAGTTAGGTTACAGCATTGATTAAAAGTATCTGGATGCCTTGGGCTGATACCAGGATCCCAGTTGTGCTTAGTGAAAAACACAGTCACCAATGTGCATAGGTGGACTTTAGAGTTTCCTTGGCTCAGACATAGCAAGGTGATGTCTATCTGGGGATTTTTATTTCTGTTCATACTCTAGACAGAGTCCAAAAGGAGATGAGTCAGTGATTGACTAAGTTTGTGTACAAAGAGAACCCCAAGTAGATTTCAGCAGAGTAATTTTCTTCTGTGGGCTTATGAAGTAACCCTGTTAGTATGATTTTTCTAAAGAAAGCCCAGTCAAAGGTTACAGAAGTTGTTTGTGCTTCACCCTCTCTAAATGACTTGCAAATTTATTCAAACACAATATGAGGAGATGCTTTATTTGTTGAAATAACTGTCTGCAGTGTCCTGCACAAAAGGGTGAGGTACATCAAGCAGAAACATGGATAGAGATACATTGGTTTTGAAACCCATAAATCCTGATTTGAATCTGCCAACCTGAAAGCTATGTAGAGCCTGGATAAACTATTTTTCTTAAATGCTACATCTGATTAAGCCATACTATTAAATGACAGCTGAACTTTAACATTAATATGATATTATTTAAATAACCACATGATTTTTTTTTTTTTACACTAAAAATGATGAATGATTTCTGGACAGCTCAATTGACATAAAGTAGGAGGACTCTTTAATGAGATTTGACAAAATGGAGACATATGCAGAACATTCGTTACAGCTCACATCACAGGGGCCCTCCCAGGGAAGCGACAGAGAATTTTTCCCTTTTTTTCCTTTTTTATTGTTTATAGGCATTGAAGCATTCCTTTCAATCGCCACTTCTCTGTGGATTTTGCATTTTTCTAGGTCGTTTACAAATCACCTTTAATCAGAGAATTTGGTGGTTTATGGTGAACTGGGACTGTGGGTGGAGGAAAAGGAGGGGTGTGTGGAGTTGTGTCAACGTGGGTTAGATGTGTCCCAGGAACTTAACCTTGTTCCTGATCAGCCTGATAGAGAAATTACATTGACCACACTGGCCAATAGAAGACTAAGCGGACATTTCTTTGGTTGATGCTTATGCAATTAATCTCTCACTCAGCAAACATACTTTTAGCAGTATGCTTGGACACAACATATTATCTATGGACACGTGATTAGAGAAAACTTTATTTATATTCAAATAGCTGCCACTAAAGCATCAATGATAAACAAGATTCTCTTCTTTAAAATTCCAAGTCAGCTATTCCAAGGTGATTCTCAACATTCCTCATTTACATTTCTATCCACAGTTTCAAACTGAAGATTATGCTAGAAGACACTCTTATTTGGTTGATTCTGAATGTAATAATTTCGTGCTGAATACACCTAAATCAAAAGTGACTCCAATTTTCAGAACAATGTAAACATTTCTCACTCCCTTCCAAAAATATAGAATCTAGACTGTTACCCACATTCATTCATTCATTTTCACATACTCTCTCAAGTATCTTCTATCAATCAAAGGCTAGTTACACATATAAAACATAAACATTTGTTTGCTTGCACATGAGTAAATTCAGATTATTCTGATATTCTTCAGGCTTCAAAAATCATTTTTAAGTATACATAAAATAGCAATGTTTCCCCAAAAAGAGTTGCTTTAAAAAGAAATCTAAATAAGGCAAAAGAGGGCAAAGCTAATACTAAGCATGCTCCTGAAACCAAAGGCTATCATTCCATCTACAGCAAGAAGGCTATCAAAATAGAAAATAAAATCAGTCTGCTGCTGCCATGGGGTCTTCCTCAGGCTATGAAAAAATACTTCATGTCCGATCCTAATTTTTTCCATAGCTTGAGGTAACCCCCCAAGCTCAAACCTTCTAATCCAAGTGACTCAGAGTGTGTGTGTGTCCCTGTCCAAACAAGAGTTAATACCAGTGCTCTGTCATTTCAAAAGGGTCTTGACACAGGTAATAAGAGCAGAAGCTTGCATGTCTGGAAAATGCCCAGTTGCAACGAGATGAAAAATATACTGTAAAAAAAGGAAGAGAGAGAAAGGAAGACCCTACCTGACTCTTACCTTCGCAACATCCCTGTCAGAACCCTGGAGCTTTTCCCCAAGTTAGCATCTGTTTCCCGAAGCTAGGAGGAGAAAAGCAGCATTAACACAGGATAAAATGAAACTTCAGGCAATTAGATTATTTTTAAAGTGCACTAGCAAGCAATGATTTTCCTTCATGATGGAAAATCCAATTCATAAAAAAAAGGTTAAATACTTTACAATACATTTTTGATGCCTACACAATCTCAAAAAATTCTTAGATTTAGAAAATTACATGTAATAGATAATCCCAGGAACTTTAAACTGGATACTTGAAACATGGACTGAAACCTGCTAGGTTCCTCTGTCATGGAATTCTCCAGGCAGAATACTGGAATGGGATGCCATTCCCTTCTCCAGGGGATCTTACATCAATGTAACTGCTATAGCCTATGTGTCTGCCCAAGACCTTTTATATATTTTTTTGGCTTATGTTTTCTTCCTTTACTGAATTTTTGAAAGGATTATACCATTTCTACTCACCCTTTCACGTGCTCTCTGTATCTTTTCTCTGTCGTGACTGAGGTTTTCCAACATCTCCTGGCCAATTTGTTCTATGGACAAGAAAATCTGAGTTAGGAAAGATGACTTTGGCTGAAAATGAAAAAAACCTTCAGAAGTACCAAAAGGACAACAGATGCAGAATTTATTGAATGCTCAGGATCAGTTATGCAAAAAACCAATGACAAGAACCTACTGTACAGCTCAGGGAATCCTACTCAGTGCTCTGTGGTGACCTAAATGGGAAGGAAATCCAAAACAGAGGGGGTGTATATATACATACATATATATATTTATATATCTGATTCACTTTGCTGTACAGTAGAAACTAACACAACATTGTTAAGCAACTCTACTCCAATAAAAATTAAACACACACACAAAATAAAGCTTAGCGAGCAGTTTCTATGAAAACAAACAAAAAACAATGAACTATTATGACTTCAACATCCTCCTAAAAACTAGGTCTTCCATAATCCACTTGAACTGCAATTTTATTCTTCGGGAAAAAAAAAATCTGTCCTAGTTTTTTCAGAAAATTGTTGTTAAGAGTCAAATGAGGTAACCAAAAATCTTTTGAAATTTATAGTGTACCACACAAACGTATGTAATTGTATAGTACATGAGAATCAATGCACTCAATACACTCCGTGCTGGGTGTAGATGCTGGGACGTGACCAGTAACCAAGGTCAAGCCTTTCAACTCATGAACTCCTGTGCTAATAGTGATGATTTAGCAGTTAAAGGACAAATGTTACATTAGAGTTCATATTTCATGGCACATCAAAAAAAGGACTGCATATTCCTTTCATGATAGAAAATCCAAATAAAAAGAATTGCTTAAATATAATAACCTCAATTATATTTTTGACACCTATACAAAACTGAAAATTCTTCACAGGTTACTACATTTCTAGTATATCTCCTCTCTGATTGATAATAGCTTTTTATTACTGACTCCACACAATGTATCCTTAAGGTAAAATTGGATGTATGGTCCCAGTGGAGGCATCATAAAAGTGGAAGATGACACCAAAAATGGACAAGTAGGAAACAACTAGAGTTGCATTTTTCTTATTTGCAAAACAATTACAATATTCAATTTTGTCATACTATTTGGTATTACTACTACATTGAATTTCTTTAACTAACATAATATAGCAATTTTAATATACTTTTACCTTAAAAATCTCTAATATCTATTCACACCATCAATACTATAATTAGTTCAGCAAAATACTTTATATAATATTCTCTCATTCAAGAGGATGGTATTGGGACTTCCCTGGTAATCCAGTGGTAAAGAATCTGCACTTCCATTGCAAAGAGCACAAGTTTGGTCCCTGGTGGGGGAACCAAGGTCCTGCATGCTGTGTGGTGTGGCAAGAAAAAAGGGGGGGATTTATGGTATATAATCTCAAACAAATATGAAATAATTTATTACTGTTGTGTCTCATCACCAGGATAATGTTTCCAGCAAAAATTCATGGAAGGAATAAAGCAATGTGAGGATACAATGAAAAATGGAGTATATGAAAGGTTTTGGAGTTTATTCCTGCTCCCAAGGCATATTATGTGTGGCACTGGAGAAGGCAACACTGGAATGTAGGTGATAGATTCATGTTTCTATCAGGTTCACTGGAGGAAAAACTCATCTGAATGGATCTACAGTCTGCTACTGAAGGAATCAATGGAACAAGAGGTGAAGAACTCTGGTCTTTCGAGATGTTCAAGTCATTCCCTCAATCTCTTTGCCTCCTGTGAAATATGTCAGTATCCAAAGTACTAACCTCATCTGACAAAAGATGAGACATTGGCAAAAGTGCATATGTTCTGGTCTTAACAGGCAAATACTATGCATTTGTTAGAAACAGAATTCTTTAATTTCTTACTTGCTAAACCAGTCAATCCTAAAGGAAATCAACCCTGAATATTCATTGGAAGGACTGATGCTGAAGCTGAATCTCCAGTACTCTGGCAATACAATGGAAAAGGCCCCGATGTTCGGAAAGATTGAAGGCAAGAGGAGAAGGAGGTAGCAGAGAATAAGATGGTTAGATAGCATCACTGACTCAGTAGACATGAATCTGAGCAAATTCCAGGAGATAGTGAAGGACAGGGGAGTCTGCTGTGCTGCAGTTCTTGCGGTGGCAAAGAGTCAGACACGACTTGGCGTCTGAACAGAAACAACCTTCCATTTGAATGACCCACTAAAGAAAATTCTAGGCCAAATATATTAGAAATGCTGACACTTATACAATGAAAAAAAAAAAGTTCAGGCAAAGTAAGTTATGCATGCTTATCTGTTCTCCTACCTCAATCAAAACAAAACAAAACAACAAATTAAGAGGGAATTATTTTAAAAATAGACTCTGCTTGCACAAAATAGACATTGAGGGATTACTTCACTAAAAAAAATAACATTGTTAGATTTACTTTTCTTGAATAACTTAAAAAAGAGCACTCATATAAAATATCAATAAGAAATACAAGAAAGACTGTAAATCAATGCAGATGTGACATACTGAGTCTAGAGCTTTCAGTTCTTTAAACTTTTGCAGTACAGTACCTTTAGAATGGGAACTGCCATACTGCCATTATTGAAATAATTTGAGAAATCATAAATGTTATGAGTACTGTACTTATTGACTGTGAGGATGTTCTGGAGATTAACAAACAATGGGAAGCATAAAAGAAAATAAAAACTGATGCTATCAGTACATGCTGGAACTCTACATGTCAGTATGAACATGATGAATGAATTCCTGGAGAGAAACGTTTCTTCCTGCACTTCTTCTGTTCTTTTCACAAGGGGGTTGGGAATCACTGTGGGTTACATTACTCAATATAATTCACCAAAAATGTTCTATTTGATAAATGCAAAATATTAAAGAAAGATGTTAGCCATTATGCTATAAAGTATATAAAGCAGAAAATAATCATTCCTTTGTATACTTACATATAACTTTCTTTTTACAAACTTTATCAAGGATACGGTTTCCAACAAAGCTTCCCTCATAGCTCAGTTGGTAAAGAATCCGCCCGCAATGCAGGAGACCCCGGTTCGATCCCTGGGTCGGGAAGATCCCCTGGAGAAGGGATAGACTACCCATTCCAGTATTCTTGGGCTTTGCTTGTGACTCAGCTGGTAGAGAATCAGCCTGCAATGCAGGAGACCTGGGTTTGAGCCCTGGGGTGGGAAGATCCCCTGGAGAAGGGAAAGGCTGCCCACTCCAGTATTCTGGCCTGGAGAATTCCATGGAACAGTCCATGGGGTCTCAAAGAGTCGGACATGACTGAGCGACTTTCACTTTCACTTTTACTCTCCAACAAAGTATTTAAAATTTGAAGACAGCCAGTTAAGTCTTCTTGGAAGAACTCAGAAGGTAAGATGGTTTTCTGGCACTCAAAAACTTCATTAGCAATTTTAGTAACAGGTAACAGGCATTCACAATTATCCACCTGTTCTTTGTATATGGGGACTTCTGTGAAGTGTGGAGTGAATAGAAGGACTTAAAAGAGCTATACCAAAAAAAATTTTTTTTTTAACGTGGACCATTTTTAAGTCTTTATTGAGTTTGTTACAACGTTGCTTCTGCTTTATGTTTGGTTTTTTGGCCATGAGGCATGTGGGATATTAGCTCTGTGACCAGGGATTGAACCGGCACCCCTGCACTGGAAGGCGAAGTCTTAACCACTGGACCACCAAAGAAGTCCCCAAAAGAGCTATTTTTGAAGCATGTGCTTTCATATGTATATTGCAGAATGCCAACTTGACAGACGCAAAACACAAAGTAATATTTTCCTAACAATTTGGAATACTGAATTTTGGACATGGGTCAAGAAATTCTAGCTACTGAGTTTAATAAAAGCAAAAACATATTGCTTTGGGAGAGCAAAGTAGCTGACATACAGCTTTCTCGCGAGGGAGCTGCTCACAGAGTGACTGGATGAACCATCCTTTGGCATCTAGCACATCTGCCTGGACACTGATTCTGGCATCATGCCCTGAATGGGTTATCTTCAGTATCGATGTTACTCAGACATGAAGAGTTTTTTGAATTCTTGATCCCTAGATAGGTGTGGATGTGGAAAAGGCAGGTCTTTTACCATCTTCCATTGTTTCACAATTCAAGGCATATAAAGAACTGCTTCCAATTCAGATGTAGAAAGATAACAAATATTCACTCTCATAGAAATAAGAAAAATCCAGACAAAATAATTATCATTCTTTTTGGGTGATATCTGGTATATACAAAGAAGTTCTGATGAATTCTACAGAGAAAGTAGCATCTCACTTGTGAGCAAAGGGTTGTGGCAACATTCACACCCACAGTGAGTACCTGGTCTGAGTTCAGGCCTCCCTCTGAGAGGCTTTTCAGGAATAAAGGGAAATCAGTCAAACATCCTGTGAAAAATGTAGGCTTACAGAACAGAATGGGATCTGGAAGAGTTCTAAACACAGAAGCGAATTGCTTGGTTTGATAATTCTTGCCCAACCTCCAAATCTTGCCATGAAAGAGGCAGCAGAGAAGGGGCTGGTTAGGAAAGAGAAACCTCATATTACCACCTATTCTTGTGGTGCTTGCCCTCTGAGAGTCAAGTCCAAACATGCTGGAAAACACTAAGAAGAAGGAAGATTGAATTTTCATGAGGAACAAAACAAGAGGACAATGGAGCAGTAACCCAAAGTGCTCGGGGGATACAAAGCCACCCCGGGACTCCACACCTAGTGAAGAATAGCTTAAACATAAAGGTAAAATAATGATAATCTTACATATTTGAAAAGGGAGAGCATTATCAAGCAAAATTTAGTTACAAGACATGTAAAGGAAATTCTTCAGGCTGAAGGGAGATGATATTAGATGGAAATTTGCATCCACAAAATTTAGATCCATGTAAAGCAAAATAATAACAACATATATAGAAGTAAAATATAAGAAAACCATAGCGCAAAAGATGGAGAGGAAGTAAATAGAAGCATATGGTTGACAGTTTTTTAAATTTTATGAGAAGTAGTAGAATATTTATTCAAGGTAGACTGTGATAAGTCAGGGATGAAAATTGTAATTCTAGAGCTTCTCTGTCCAATATGGTACTTGCTGGCCACATAGGGCTTTTTAAATTAATTAAAATTATATAAAATTTAAAATTCAGTTTGTTGGCAGCACCAGTCACATTTCAAAGGCTCACTAACCACAAGTGGCTAATGTCACTGTATTATAGAATACAGAAATAACATCTTGGAAGGATCTCCAAATTCCCCTGTCTTTAGGATGCACTCAAAAGAAATACAGACATACTTATTTGTGGTTTCATTTAGGTAAAACACTTCCCTTCTCTAGGCCTCAGTTTCCTTAAATGTCAAAAGACAGTCTTGGAATAGATAATCTTTAGTGCCCCTTCTAGCTTTAAAATATTAGGACTCAATGACTATAAAATCTTAATGCCTGTTTTTCTCTGTGGAGCATTTAAGCAAACTAGAGCACAAGGGACAACTCAGACACACAAAAGTATTCCACCCTCTTCCCCTCTCCCTCCAAGACAATGTTGAAAAAATAACAAATAATTCAAATTGAAATGATTTTAAGTGGTGTCATATATTCAGAATGCCCAAGTCTACCCCTGCACTGGTTCATGCAGAGGCCTACTTGGCCTCTGAGAACACCTGCATTTACTGTAGTATGAAATATTTACAAGCACTTTGATGATAATATTACTACAGAAATACTTAAATATTTATACAACCTGAAAGTAAACTTATGCATTCTTAGTAGCAAACATAGCAAAAGAATGTACAGGGCCCCAGGTTTTCTTTCATTCTTTTCTTTCTTTCTTTATTTTAGCAATGATGACTTAACGTTACCTACTTGGCAGATAAGTATGTATTCTATTTTGCTTTAGGATGATCAAATCTATCATTAAGCAATTTAAAAAATCATCAGCACTACTTTCATCAAAGTCATAGCAGAACCTCCCCTTAGTTACCTGGTTTGCTGCAGATAATTAGCAAATGCTATTCCCAGAGCCCTCAGACATCAGTCAATGAAGCTGTGCCTACAATAATGATGCTCTGGAATGAGCAGGTACTATGTAAATTGAAGCTGTTAAACAAAAGGAACCATGTTAATTACAGCTCCATTCAGAAATGAGAATGAATCTCTTCTATTCTATGAAATAAGACCAGAGCAGCAGGAAGGACATCCCATTTTCACAATTCAATAAAGAATGTTAAAGCCAGGAGATGAAGCAGCAGAAAATCTGAATGGGCAAAACTGTCAAAACACATTCCAAAGGCTCACTTGTGGAATTTACCAAACATGTATTTACTTAACAGACAAGGCAGCCGGGGTCAGCAGTGTCCAGATCTCTGGGGTGAATGAATGGCTCATTCTTAAAAAAAACAAAAAGGGCTGTAAGCTATTGACAAGTGACTAGAAAGTAATTAGAAAGCCTTTCTGAAATCATTATGGGTAGAGTTAATCACTCTCTGTATTCTTCTATGAGCTATACACATTTCTATCACTGAATGTTTATAAACATTTCTGAACTGGTCTGCAACAAAAACAAAGCTCTTTGTGATCCCATGGACTGTGGCCTACCAGGCTCCTCTGTCCATGGAATTCTCCAGGCAAGAATACTGGAGTGGGTTGCCATGCCCTTCTCCAGAGTATCTTCCCGACCCAGGTATTGAACGTGGGTCTCCCACATTGCAGGCAGATTCTTTACTGTCTAAACCACCAGGGAAGCCCAAACTTCTTTCAAGAGGAGGTCATTTCTTATACCTCTCAGTGTATACATCATTTTAAGAGACAATGGGTTACATATGCACGTGTTCAGGAAATTTGTGTTCATAGGAACCACTGAGCTTGAAAACACAGCTGTCTTCTATAAATTTATCATAACAGGAGTCCAGAGTTTTAGAAGAAATTGAGCCTTAAGAGTAATTAATTGCACAGATGAGCAAACAAGGGTGCAGGAGTTCGAGGGTGGTGATCATCCAGGTCACACTGCTAATGACTGACAGAGCTGCAACCATGAACCAAGTTTCCGCACTCCTGTGTCAGTGATCTTTGCAGTCAAAAAATTTTAACCAAATGAAAGTGTCTTCCAAAATGCATTACATTGTGGGTGATAAAGCAGTTTAATACTTTAATATACATTTAAAATGTCAGTGCCCGAAAAAAGGCTTTTGTAATTATTTGGGCAAGAGTGGGACAAGAGACAGTCTCCACATTTCCTGGACATTGTTTCCATATAGCAATCCCAGCTGTTACAGAGGAATATGCTGTGATCTCATGGTCTTGACTGGAATGGCTTTCTATTGTTCACAAATTATGCAAAGAGTAAAATATGTTCTGGAAGTGTTCTTTTTCTCAAACCTTTGACTTCAGTCTATTTTTGTTCTCTTAAAAAATAAGAGGCCAATTCTCTTGTAGAATGGTAAAAATGCCCATTTTACTGATCCCTCTCCCCACTTGCCACAATGGTGAGGAAAGTTGTTACACTTAACAAATGAATCAGGTGAGGTGGGAAATTTAGTATGTTTGAATTGATCATTACTGCTGTGAAAAGCAAGTGACAAGGAGCTGACATTCCATCCTACGCCCACTCTCTTTGTCTCTCACATGCACACAAATGCATGTATGTGGTAAAACCTATTTTCTTGGTTTGAGACCCATGCACAGAGATTATTAGGATAACACTTTACTCAGTGTTTTGGACTGGAAATGGGGACAGATAAAATCATAAACATGCAACCGTCATATATAAACACAAGATAATACTAGAATGGTAGGATTATTTTCCTTGACATCCCTTTTCTTGATATATATTTTTTCTTAGTCTTAACTCTATTCTTGGTTTGAATTGAAGCTAGAAGGGAAAGATGGCCTGAAGGATAGAATCACTTCTCTCTTTTTGATGTGGCTATGTGGCAACAGTACATGTCCATATATAAATACATGAGTAATAAGACTCATATTACTTGTAATCTTCAGGTTTAAATACTAAAAATTACTGAAATCACACCAAGTTGAAAATATGCACTGGCTTCTTTCACTCAACTTAATGCTTTCAGAGTTCATTCCTGTTGTGGCAGGTATAGTTCCTTTGTTGTTGTTGTTCAGTTGCTCAGTTGTGTCCAACTCTTTGGTACCCCATGGACTGCAGCACGCCAGGCTTCCTGTCCTTCACTATCTCCCAGAGCTTGCTCAAACTCATGTCCACTGAGTCAACGATGCCATCCAACCATCTCATACTTTATCACCCCCTTCTCCTCCCGCTCTCAATCTTTCCCAGCATCAGGGTCTTTTCCAATGAGTCGGCTCTTCACATCAGGTGGTCAAAGTACTGGAGATTTATGGAATAGAGTTCCTTCATGGAGTATTAAAAATATTTTTTAAGTTTAATGTTCCATTGTATGGATACACTACGTTTTGTTTATCCATTCATGCACTGATGGATATTTTGGTTTCTACCCCTTGGCTATTGTGAATAGTGCTTCTACCAACAACCATGTACAAGTACTTATTTAAATATCTATTTTCAGTTCTTTCGGGTATGCGCCTAGGAGTGGAATTACTGGATCATATGGTAATTCTGTGTTTAACATTTTGAGGAACTGCAAAACTCATTTTTCACAGTGGTTATCCATTTTACACTCCCACTAGCAATGCAGGAAGGTTCTCGTTTCTCCTTGGCCACCTTGCTATTTTCCATTAAAAAAAATTATAGCCATCCTAATAGGTGTGAAGTAATATCTTACTGTGGTTTTGATTTGCATTTCCCTAATGTCTAATGACGTTGTGCATCTTTCATGTGTCTGTTGGTCATTTGTATATCTTCTTCATAGAAATGTCTATTCAAGTCTCTTATCCTTTTTAAAATTGGTTTGTCTTTTTGTTGTTGAGTCGTGAGAGTTCTTTATATATTCTGGATGCTAGACCCTTATCAGGTATGTACTGTATAAATATATTCTTTCATTTTGTGGGTTGTCTTCTCAGTCTCTTGATAGTGTATTTTGATGTACAAAAGTTTTTAATTTTAGTAAGTCCAATATATCTATTTTTTCTTTTGTTGTGTTTTTAAGTGTCACATTTAAAATTCCATCGCCAAATCCAGATCATGAAAATTTATCCTTATGTTTTCTTCTAAGAGTTTTATAGTTTTAGTTCTTACACATAGGTCTTCTTTTTTTTTTTTTGGCTGTACCCCACAGCTTGCAGGATCTTAGTTCCCTAACTAGGGATGGAACCTGTAGCCCGGTGGGGGAAGTGTGGACTTCTAACCACTGGACCACCAGGGAATTCTCATATATAGGCCTTTGGCCCATTTTGATTTAATTTTTCTTTATGGTGTAAGGAAGGAATATTTTTGACTCACATAAAACATTTAGAATTCCTCTGGAAGGGGTTATCTTCTTATACATCTTATACACGTTAACAACAAAAATCTAGATTTATACTCTTACTCAAGAGCTTAACCAATGTTTTCGCTGATTTATAAATTAAAGTTTTATGTTTTATGCAGTATTTTTTCATATCTTGACACTTCTGAGCACACTGAAAGCAGACATGTAGGTTTAAGTAGGAGAAGGAAGCATGGATATATTGAATAAATGGAAAACAGAAAGTTACTGAGTCACTGAGTCTGAAGAAACACAGGACAATGAGTATGAGCAGGGAACACTGAATATTAATGCTGCTGAATTTGAGCATTAAGAAACACAAAACTTTGACTTAAAGGGTGATCATCATTCAAGAAATATCAGGCAGCAAAATATGTTGAAAATTTAGAGGGGAAGACTGAGAAAGTGAGAAGAGGATCCTTAAAGGTGGCTTAGATATTAAAGACATGATAAAAACAAGCTAGTGAATATAACAGAAAAGACAGACTCACAGATATAAACTAGTGATTACCAGTGGGGAGAGGGAAGGGCGAGGGACAAGATAGAGTAGGGGATTAAGAGGTACAAAACAGATAAGTTACAAGGGTATACTGTACAACACAGGGAATACAGTGAATATTTTGTAATAATTATAAATGGAACATAACCTTTAAAAACTATGACTCACAATGTTTTACAACTAAAACTCATATGATTTTGTACATCAACCATATCCCAACAATTTTTTTTTTAAAAAGAAATAGTTCAGAAATAAAAATTCAGTGTGATAGAGTAAGTCAGTTTCTTTAATTTTTCAACAAAATGTCACTCTTGCTATTCATATATCTAGTCTGAGAGCAAAGTCAACAAATATATGCGATACTGGCTGCCACTCTTAATCCCAAACACCTGGCAGATGTCATCAATCCATCACATTGCTCTGAACATGCCTTGCAAGTAACCCTCTCCTTGCAACGCTCCAGGCAATTGCTGCAATTGATCAGGCTTGGCACAAGGGAGAAGACCTATCTGCTATCCAGGATCTACAGCAATGGGGTCTTTTTTCAACTGACAACACAAAACACCTACTTTTCAGCTTTCAGCCAGTGCTATCATTCTCGGATTTTCTGCCAACTCTTTCCTTCTAAAGTCCAAGGGAAATGACTGAAATGTGAAGGTGACCGTCAATGGCAAAGGCTCTCATAAGGTGGTGTGCCTCTTTGGTTCTGGACTAGACACGTTCATGGCACTTTTAACAAACGGGGTTGTAGAGACCTCATTCTGGCTGACTAAACTAGAATTCCTGGGAGCGAGGTCTAGACATGTATGTTCTTAAAATTTTCTAGAAGTCACACTAGCAATTTTTTAGAAGTCATAATTTTCTAGTTGGTCTCTTTGTTAAGACCTGGGTTTCGTTCTTCAGCACTCTTTAGTACCATATATCTGGCTTCAATACAGAATTTTGTGCCTTTACCAGTGGGACTTTGGTACTTGTAAGATTTCTTTAAGAAATTACAATATAAAGAATATTTCTACACTGTTTCAGTCAAGCTAATTTTAAGAACAGGACTGATCACATTCCTTTGTCTTATTTAAAGACCACCTCTACACTTCTTCCCCTTCCTGACTAAAAAAAATTTTTGTGACAGTTCAGGCAATAATTCATTTTGTCCTATCGAACAGTGCAAGCCATGTAATTCAATGTGTTTTCTTCTTTGGCCTGAATCCTAGGAAGCTCTGGGTGAGTTTAATCCTTAATCATTACAGCACTGCTTCAGGATTTCTTTACACATCAACCCCCACCTCCTGGTTTCTGGCTTCTATTCTCGGTGAGGTTTCTTACTCTTGATGCACTTTACCTGACCTTTTATTGTAAAGTTCTTCTCTTCGTGGAAGTAGGTGGGACATAGATCGATCACTGTTGTTTACTCACTAAGTTGTGTCCGACTCTTTTGCAACCCCGGGGACTGCAGCCTCCCCAGACTTCTCTGTCCCTGTGCTTTTCCAGGGGAGAATACTGGAATGGACTGCCATTTCCTTTTCCAGTGGATCTTCCCGACCCAGGGAGCAAACCCATGTCTCCTGCTTGGCAGGTGAATTCTTTACCACTGAGCCATCTGGGAAGCCCAGATCAAGCAATTTATTGTCCAGTTGTTCAGTTTTGTCTGACTCTTTGCAACCCCATGGACTGAAACAGGCCAGGCTCCCTGTCCTTCACTATCTCCCAGAGTTTGCTCAAACTCATGTCCATTGAGTCAGTGATGCCATCCAACCATTTCATCCTCTGTGGCCCCCTTCTCCTCCTGCCCTCAATCTTTTCCAGCATAAATATCTTTTTCAATAAGTCGGCTCTTCGCATCAAGTGGCTAAAGCATTGGAGTTTGAACTTCAGTATCAGTCCTTCCAATGAATATTCAGGATTGATTTCCTTTAGGATTGACTGTTCTGATCTCCTTCTTGTCCAAGGGACTCTCAAGAGTCTTCTTTAGCACCACAGTTCGAAAATATCAATTCTTTGGCGCTCAGCTTTGTTCACTGTCCAACTCTCACATCCATACATCCACACATGACTACTGGAAAAACCATAGATTTGACTATATGGATCCTTGTCAGCAAAGTTATTCTCTGCTTTTTAATATGCTATCTAGGTTAGCTACAGCTTTCTTCCAAGGTGCAAGCATCTTTAATTTTATGGCTGCTGTCACCATCCACAGTGATTTTGGATCAATCAATAAGCAAAAATAATTCAGCTTGTTAAATACAGATACCTGGGCCCCACAACCAGAGTTTCTAATTCAGCAGGTCTGGACTGGGGCCCAAGAAGTTGCATTTCCAACAAGTTCCTGAATGATGCTGATGTTGCTGGTTCCTGGGGACTATGCTTTGAGAACCACTATTCTAGAGTAGGAATGGGCAAACTAGGGCCCTGGAGCCAATGCAGCCAGCCTGTGGCTTGTTTTTGTAAATAAAGTTTGACTGAAACATATACAAACACACACAAATTGTACACCAGAGTAATCTATAGAGGACTCTTAAAGCTAAGGGGGAGAATTTATACTATATCATGAAGCAGACAAGAAGATGGAGACAGTTTTTTTCCTGAATAAAGCAGAGGGCTCTGCATTTTAGACACTGACATTTTGAGAGGTAGAAATTAATGAAACTCAAACAAGGGAGTTAGTGAACAGGTGGAGAAAAGCATAACAAAAAAGGATGGATAGTTTTATTGTATATTCTAGTAGAGTTTTAAGGTGATGTGACCTTAGTATTTTTTTTTAACTTGAGATGTATAGGTGACAAAAATCCAAACTGAGCCCAAATTACTGTTTTTCTAAAAAAAGAATAATAATAATAAAAGATATGAAGGAGCTAAAGATTTTCTAATATTTATGCTGCTCTTCTGACATTAAAGAAAAGGCTAAATAATATGGATTTTGATAATCTAGCTCATCAGATGTCAAGTGCTGGTCAATGTCAGGTGAAGGACAGTAAAGAATTATTCAATTTGCAAACTGAAATATCAGTCTGATCTTAGAAGGATAGTAGATAACCAAATGTGCACTTAGAGACTTCTTTTAGTAAAACTCTTAAAGAAATAGTTTACTACTGTTTGTCTTTCTTAGAAAGCACTATGACATCGGGAGTTTCTAAAATACAGAATAAAACAAAGCTACTATTGTTTCTAATAAAATAGAGAATTTACTAGACTTCATCAGCAAGGCTGTATACTAAACTTATTAGCATAATTCTAAGAAGAATTTTTAATTACATCTCAATAGGCTCCAATAGGGAACCACTAAAACTGAGTCTTTTACCAAACTTCTGTGTAGAGTATTAACAAGTTGAGATGGGACTTTTTTGAGGGAAAAGGCTTAAACCCTTAGCCATTAAAAAAAAGAAAAAAAAAAGACTTCATTCATTTAATATATATCCAACAAAAGTTTATTGCTTACAGGCTGTGTATAAAATACTGAAATGAACGTGTCCCTCCAGGAAAGGTTTCTTTTTTATTTTGGGCCATTATTTATCGACTGCTTCACTGCATGCCAGCTACTGTGCTAAGCACTTGACAGATACTGCATTTTATCTTCATATGAAGCAGACTATTACTAACTCTTCCTAAAGATAATGTGAGGCTCAGAGAGGCTAGATAATTTGCCCCAGGTTGGCTAGTATTCAAAACCCACATCTGATTGATCCCTAAGTCAATAGTTATGGCCACTGGCATACACTGTGCTTTCACCAGCCCATAAATGGCCAAAATCACAGGCATTCTGGGCAAGCAATTTGGAGCAACGCTTTGGATAAACACATAACAAAAAAGGAAGCCACTTTTATGAATTTTCCAATGTCATAAATCAAATACAAGGATGAAGGTATAAGGCAAACTTTAAAAAATTAAAAAGAAAAGCAAGATGAGTCTTCTAGGGCCCAAAAGCCTCACATTCTGGGATCTATTTCCCAGCCATCTGGCCTGTTTGTCCAACTCTTTCTTCTACCCTCAATTCCAGAGTTCCCAGTTCCTCTCCAGGATTTTGGGCATTTTGTTTTTTGTGAGACATGCAGTGACTGCACACTTGCTGAGACAGTGCTGACTATCAATGTAAGGACCACTCATTTCTGAGAACTGAACTATCTCTCTGGTTTGTTTTCACCATCCATCTGTCTAAACTGCCTTGTGAGTATCTTTATGGTGTTTCTCACAGGGGTGGCGGGTTTTGATTTCACTGAGGACTTGTCTACTCTGAAGTTCAGGTGTCGTTCTAAGTAAACCTTGACCACGCTAACAGTTCCCTTCATATCATCTTTTTAAAAAAACTTATTGTAATATTTTCTTGGCCATGCTGCACAGCATGCGGGATCCTAGTTTCCTGACCAGGGATCAAACCCGCGCCCCCTGCATTGGAAGCACAGAGTCTTAACCACTGGACCGCAGGGGAAGTTCCTTCATATCATATATAATTCACAGAATTGGTAGGGTTCTTTCTCACCTGAAGCAAAGAAATTCCTGTCACTATAGAATTCTCAATGTTCTACTACACTCCACTGTAAACATCCTATTAGGAGACATGGAATTTCTAAAGGATCAGAAATCAGAGGACTGTGCTCTTTCCACTCCTGGCTGAGGCCAGTGTTCTAAGGAAGCTTCTGGAAATATTCAAAGTAATAGATCAATTGCTAACAATTTTCATTCGATAGAGTAGGAATGGATAAAGTGGGCTTTCCCAACTTTCTATTTCAACCCTTCCTTCCTCGGAGGAACCATCGATCGACATGGGAAGTCCAAAGTCTATTCATTTTTCTCCCCCTTGATATAACAAAAGCATACTCTCAAACAATTTGAAAAATTACTGTTACTAAATTATTATTTTAATAGGGACATCAGTTTCATCAAAGAGGGACTGGGATCATCAACTATGAGAGTGGTTATTCCAACAAAAAAAGATGATGCCAAGATCTTTTCTACCCAATTTAGACGTTGAGAGACTCCAAGCTATTTTGTCATCATTATAATCTGATCTAAAAAACATGCAATAGATCACTTGCATAAAGAAGTGACCTATAAAAGAAACTCTGAGGACAAGGTTGGTCCCCGATGTTGACTTCTTAGAGCCAAGGAAGCTATAGTTTCCCAACTACAACTGAACACCACCGATCAGCTGGCTTTGAATGTTGCTCCAGCCACAGAGCAGTACTGAAAATTATGTTCCGTGTGAAGAAGAAAAACAACCACCTTTTCTAATCAAAGAAAAGATTTACAAAGTAAAGACCAGGGAAAAGACTTATTTACCCTATCACAGCAATCAATTATATGAACAAATGTTTATAGCTGTATTGAATTGACAGAGACAAGACGTGAAGAGGATCATAAGCAAGCATGCAAAACATCTTCTATAGGAGAATGTTTTGTGCATCTGTATCCTCCCCTCCATGTCCATGTTGCAGAGCCCACAGTAGGTACTTAATAAATATCACACATGTAATATGATGTAATGAGCCATGCTTCAAATTATTGATATCAGCTCAGTTTTGGGGACTGATATACCTTGAGAACCCAGATGATGCCAACACATAATGAAACTTCTTTTTTCACACAAACAGAAAGCTTGGGAAGCTGGTGAACAGCTCTGCAACCTAGAAACTAGCTGTGCAGAGCACTCTTTGAATACGAATTAGCAGTGGGTAATGGCAGCATATTTATGAGGTCTCTCGCCGGGTCCTTTCCTCCTGTGAATGCTGTATAATTCATTGCGTGCGCCCTGACCCCAGTGCGCTCCTGTTCTGACAAATCATACTTGATTAAGACAAATCTTTATTAGTTAGCTAGTCAACTTCCCCATTTATCACTGGCAAATCCCATTCTCCTCTTCAGGTGCAGGAAAAGTGACTGAAACCTTAACAAAAACACATACCCAAACATCTAAATACAAATAAAAGATGTGTTATACACAGCAAGTAATACCAGAAGGCTCAGAGTTCTAAGAGATGATTAAACAAATTATTTAATAGGTATACATTATACCCACTGACTAACTCAAACCAACTACACATCTCACCCAGACTGAGGAATGGTTCATTAGGAATTTTTAATCTACTCCTTAACTCCTGTTTGACAACAAAATGCCATATTTAAAAACTGTGTTACTAAGTTGGAGGCTCAAAATATTGAAGAAAAAAAAAGATTGCTGAGTAGAGAGAATGTTTAAGGTTCCTACCAAAAGAATAACAACAGATCTCCTAAAACGTGAAACAGAATAAGGCAGAATGAATTCAAAATTATTCTTGATTCTTTAGTACCTTGGAAAATTTCTCTTTTTGAACTGTCTGCAGTATTTTCATGAACTGCAATGTTGTACCTTAAAGATGATTTAATGTATTTATAGTGGGTGGTATTCATTGTAGAGTCTGATGCACTGAGCCTGGGACCAGAACTGTTCTCAGATACCTGAAGATGAGGTCATCAGTAACAAAGAAGCATGCCGTGTCCTGGGATCGCCACTGACTAGAATAAACAGCATCTTCTGACAATTTTAAAAAATTCTCTAGTTTCATGGAGGTAGAAGTTGGCACAAACCATGTGCTCTCTTTCCGAGTGAGAGTGAGAAAGAGATAGTAAATCAGAATGAGAAGAAAACATGGTTGGAGCTGATTTTCATTTCCCACATTTTTACTCTTAAACCTTGGTTCCAATGGTGGAGGGAAATCTCTACTTTTTTCACAAGAAGCTAGGACATCAATCTGGTGTATAATTGATAAGTAATTTCTACATAGATTATATCGCTGTTTCCTTTAAAAACAAAGCAGAGACAACGTGTAATACAGGAATTCTGTGACAAAAAGTTTATGTAAGACCCTAAACGTTCTACACTAATGATAAACAAATCTGTACAGAATGTATGGGGGGAAATCCACTTTTTGTCTTGACTTTAATGAGATGCCAGTTAACACTATATAGTACATATATCATATTTTATTTTATTGATGTCCTTAAGTGTTAAATGGAAAGTAACATTCAAAAACATTTTTCACGTTGAGGCTGTCTTGTATTTGCCAAAAACTCCCATTTAGAAAGTGTGGATACATCTTGAGAAATAAGGTCAGAGCTTGGTACAAGAGACTTCAAAAGAACACCTAGTGCAGTGGGAAATAGTGTGTTGATGATTTTATAAGCAGACCGACTCTAATTATATCTATGGATTCAGAAGGGATCACACCTGAACAATTCCTCCCCATGCTACAGGTCTTTCATCATGATCTCAAAGCACTGAACAAATATTCCAAAAGTGAAAATTGCCATCGTCCCTTTGGAGAACCTTTATTTCAGTTGGGGGTGGGATGGAGAGTTAAGTAGTTTACAACAGGCCCACAGAAGTAAAGGAAAAGTTTTGCAGTTACTTTTACTTGTTCATGGATTTTTCTACCCTTTTTTTCCTTGAAAATCCTGATGAAAATCAACTTTCCCAGAACAATTTGCCCATGAAGACAAATTTTACATCAGACGTAAAATCAAAATTCAATTCAATAGACATTATGCAGAGCCAATTATATGGCAGACACTGTAAAGACACAAAGAATAAAGCATGTTCCCAATACATAGCAGCTCACCGAAATGGGGCAGAATGATGTGAAAATCACCACTACGACAACAAAGCATAACACATTATACAAGTTCTAAATAGAGAAATGTGCCAAATGTGTTGGATCAACCAGCATACAAACATGATACCTCCATCGATCTTGGCAGGTCTCCAAGAGTTCACATGCCACGACTTCCACCCCAGGCCTCTGGTCTCCAACTTGATCATCTGCCACACAGTGAGGTGGATACCTTTTGACATGCTTTAAAAACTGAGTGCCCAATGACAGCCTAAGTGTAACAGACACTCTACCGTGCAACTCACATCTCTTTTCAAATCTTAGAAGATAAATCTGAAGATCTATGGAAACACGATGCTAATTTTATTCATTGTAGCTTTGGAATGGGCATAATGCTAACCTGAAACTAACTGTAAAGAATAAATATTTGAAACAGTGGGATGATGAGTCATCAGATAATCTACAAAAAAGGTTTTATTTCTAGCAGTATTTGCAGGTAAAAATGTTGAAAGGTACCTGGTCCAGCTACTCCTTAATGTATTTATAGTGGGTGATATTATAAAGGTATTATCATCCAGTGGCACATAAATCAGACTGGAAGATAAGAAGATAGAATTCTCTCCTGTCTAACCACTCCCCATATCTGGCCTCTGGTAACCAAGAGGCCATCTATTGCATCTTGGTGTTGTTTCTTTCCTTACATAACACCTGGCACATAATAGATCTTTAATAGTAATACTTCCTGGATGGATGGTCGTATAAATGCATGGTGGGAATATCCAGAGGGAGAAAAAAAAGGATGTAAAGAAAAGTAAAAGGGAAGAACATGAAAAGCAAGAAAGGCTAAAAGGTAAAGGTGACAAAGAGACTGATTTAGAGAGCTAGACACTGACAGAAAAAGACCCTGATGCTGGGAAAGACTGAAGGCAGGAGGAGGAGGAGGCAACAGAGAATGAGATGGTGGGATTGCATCACCGACTCAATGGACATGAGTTTGAGCAAACTCCCAGAGATAGTGAAGGACAGGGAAGCCTGGCGAGCTGTAGCCTGTGGGGTTGCAAAGAGTCGGACACGACTGAGCAACAAGACCCCAATCGGTGGAACTCTCGAGTCAGCAGAGATATGGAAGTTATTTATTCCACTCAGGGGTTGGATTAGATCATCTAGAGTAAAGCAATTTTTCTAAAGGGTGTATCACAAAGAGTATGGGAGAGAATCCAGACTTCTTAACTCTTCATTTCATATGCAATGTAAAACTAATACACAAGCAGAAAGTTCAAGACCATGAAATCAGTGTAGACTCATTTGAGTCAATGAATGGCCCTAGGGCATGGCTCCTTAAAATAGCCTTATTACTCCTGCAATCATGGGTGAAATGCTAGGGAGGCAGATTTCCACCAAGGAGAATCCCACACAGCACTGGTCTAACTCATCATTTCAGTGATATTGTCTGAGACTAGTAAGAAATACCAAATATATACCCATTTATACTCTATAATGAGTAACTGGGTCAGGACACTGGGCAAAGCAGGGAGAGGATTTGTACTTTTCCGTTATAGTTGACTTATTTAGACCTTATTTAATTTGAGGAAAATAATTCAAATAGATTACATACTCAGCTATTGTAAACTGATCACTCATTCTTCCAACAAATAGTTACTAAGTGCTTATATGCACCAGGCATGGGAATAAAAATCCAAATATGGCATCAGACTATCATAATGAACTATTAAGCAAATCAAGGTTCTTTGAGAGTAGATGTTAAGAAAATTTAATATTAAAAAATTCACTTGATGAACGGTTTGAGGTTACTTCCTCATCCACACATTTTAATGGACTACTTTCACATGATGAGTACTTGCAAATACATTCCTAGAAAGCAAAATAAATATCAAGTAATCATACTGCTTTGTTGCTGTGTTTAACTACTACAGAAAGGAAACTCATCCCCACCCCAGTATAATTATGCCATTGTGTGTAAGGTTGATAAGTCAGTATAATCAGATATTCTAATTGCAAACATTTGATGGAGAAACCCAATTCTACAGCAAATTTTCAGAATGTGTTAAAATTGATGTCAATGTCTCAGTAATTTCACAGTTTAAAAAACAGTTAGAAATGTAATGACTACACTACACTTGATTAAAGCATTTACAGCTCTAATCAAAAACTGACAGCAAGATCAAAGATGTTAACTTAAATCTCTCTTCTAATTATGTTTAAAATGCCACACCTCAGGCCTGTCTCTCCTCTTCTTTTTCAAACCAAATTCTGCTTAAGAAAGATCTAACACTTCTTAACAGTTCATTATCCAATAAAACTATTCAAAGCTTAAAAGCAATCTACACAATTAGTCAGGACCTCAGGGAGTCCACCGGTAGTCTTTATTACAGGACTTCATATTAAAACACCTTAATTATATTTGTCAAATGGATTTCATTAAAACCCATCGTCACTTTAATTTTCATATTTTGACAGTGCTGGCATAGGCATTATTACCACCTGCCAGGCTAGGAACTACAACGAAATTGTCAAATTCCTTCAAATCCTAAGCAGTTTCTTTTGTACCTGACTGATCGTTTCCCCTGGATGGGTAATCTATTACCATTAGGAGAATTAAAATACCCTGACTTAAATTCTACTCTGAATATATATGTTTCTTGCAGGTGCAGGAAAAACAAACTACATCCACGCTGGGTTGCCAGGTGCACTTTGCAGACAGGGTGATGCACATACTTTGCAGTGTATCTGAATAGCAAAGCCGAGACATCAAACAGAATGCACGATGATTCAATCACATCACAACCATCAGGACTTGAAAGCCAGGACTTTTTTCTTTTTTTTTTTTTTTTACCTCCTATTCATTATGCTGCCATATTTTATAAAATATACGGTGTTTCTGGTCATTCACTTGAGATTCAATTGTATTTTCATTTGCCACTGCAATTTAGATTATTGAAATAGCAAATGGAAAAAAATATATATACATGCTTTTCTTTCCAGCTATGCAATGTTCAATGTCAACAGTGATGCGATGTTTATAGCACTTTCCTAATTCAGTTAGTTATACAACTTCGGGAAAATGGATGCATGTACAGTAATAAGCAAAGCATTTTGGTCTGTTTTTCTCTTTACTTTCTAAGTCTTTGGTAGCACATCCAATAGAGAGACAGAATTCCTCTATGATCCTCCCTTTAGATTGTAGCATATAAAATTCTATTTTCCAAGTGTCTAAGGTGGAATAGGAATAGCAAAAAAGGATAGGCTTTTTTTTTTCTTTTTTAACTTTACAGGCTCATAAGATATAACAAAGGAGAGCGGTTTCTGGCCTGTGTCTAACACACTTCAGGGCTTTGTACGATGGTCTCAGGAGTAATAGTCACCTTGCTTTATGAATACTTTAAATCACAGTAAATGGTCTTGGATTATTTTGAGTAAAGCCGAACTTCTAAAGATTTACTTACAAAAATCATAAGACATTAAAAAAATTATAAATGATCATTGACTTATATGTCTCAAAATGCAATATAACTAAATAGAAAACATGCTTGGAGAATTACACATAGGGAAAATGCACTTAAGTGCAGTTCTCACGTCACTACTGCCTAGAAGCCTTTCATGATCAACTTTGCTGGCAATGTTTCTCCCTCCTCTGGACTCGGATCAATTCATTATCTGAACCACAATGATGGCATGTATCCCAAGGCTGGAGTTTTTGGTCTTCTCTCTATGCCCAGAGTCTGGTAGAGTGCCTGACATGGTGCTCACAATGTATGTCCACTAAGAATAACTGACTATATTCATGCCCATCTCTCCCACCAGATTGCAGGCAACTCCCCTATGGCAGGGAATAAATCATACATATTATTCACTTCTCCTCCATACAGTGCCTCAAGAATGGCAGTCATCTGGCATATCTCTCTCTATGTCTACATATCTATATAGTTATACAATGACAGAGATAGGAATACAGATAGTATGTTTATGAGTGTGTGTGTATGAGCCAATATCTAGAATTATGTTAAATACCAAATTTATAAAAAAGCTCCAAGATTCATATGTCAAAAAATACAAGAGTCATCAACTCCTTTTAAGTTTTTATTAAATGTTACTATAATCTTGAGCCATGAATCCTTCACATTTGCCCCTCTCTCCCTTGTTGACCTTCAGTAACTACTTGAACGTGAATTTGAGCAAACTCTGGGAGACAGTGGGGGAAGAGGAGCCTGGTACCCTACAGTTCATGGGGTTGCAAAGAGTTGGACATGACTTAGTGACTGAACAACAACAATTCTGCTTGGGAGGCAGATAACTGGTGGAACTGATGAAGTAGAGAGACAAGAGGAACACAACTTAGACATTTTGCAGTGGGAATCAGAATTCTTTTCCCAAAAGCTCCTCAGCTACTAGAAGATACTTTTCACTGCCACCCGTCAATAATTTATTTAAAGCCATTATTATTAATAATCACAGAACACATGGATTTTTTTTTTCTCATTAGGAAAAAGAACTGGAACAATCTACTATTATAGAAATGGTCCTAGAGGGACACTTCAAAAATGAGGCCAGATGTGATCTACATTCTGGAATATTTGAAGTTGATTTGATATAAATAGAGGTCTACAGAAACCCTGCTGACACAAGAATCACAAGGCACATATAAGTTTATGAATACTGCATTTATTATCTTTTAAATGCAATACACATTAACTTGGTATTCAAAGAGTGATTTTGCTCACTTGAGAATTATTGTGTCTTAACACCACACTGTCAATTTCTGCTTCTCGGCACCCTGTCTCTCATTCACAAAGGCTAACATAGTACTTGTCTTTATGTTGTCAATTTGTGTTCAGAGGGATGCCAGAACAGGAGTTAGCTTATAGACCAAAAACTCTATGTGGTTTACACAATGAATTGACATAGGGATATGTCAAAATGTGGTTTGTAAAAGTGAGCACTTTGGACAGCACACAACATATAGCAGGAAGTCTGGGGAATCGAGGGCTTCCATTGAAAAAAGACATTAGGAAATGAGGAAGGAACCTCTAGAAGGAACAGGGATGCTAGAGGTAACAGATAGAGAAGATCATTTAAGGGAGACCCTCCGCAGGTGGGGTTTTGGCACTAAGGTTGGAACCCTTGCCAATTGCAAGGATCAGGAAGTCTGCCTGGGACAGTGTCCACACCACAAGGACTGCCATCTCTACTTCTTGCTAAGGGCATCTCCCCTCTTGAGTCCACATGGTCACGTGTATCACTTGCTATGACCTCTGCAAGTTCTTCCAAATCCCCCAGTTTCTGAGCTCATAAGTCCTGGTGGGAGTCTTCAACCTTTCAGAACTGGGCAAGATAAGGAATGTGGCCACTGTGGTTTTTCTCTTATTGACAGCCAGCTTGGTGTGTTGGAGGGATGGGGCAGTAGGGAGGTAACGTGGGACATGGGGGATCATGGGAGACAGCAAGAGGACTAGAAGGAGAGCAGCAAAGACTTTCGAACAGTATGATCAGAGAGAGAGCCTGAAGTGCCCAACTGACAGCTCGACAAGCCTGCTCAGCTACTGCTTTCCGACAGGACAAAACCTGAGATTTTGCTTCTCACCACCCCCCATCCTTTTAGAATGATTACCTTGAAAACAAGCAATTGCTTTTTCTGTAATAGTCACAAGACAACAAAGCAACATTTACTATCCTTCTGAAGTTATACAAAAACCGTCAATGAGAATATGCCTGACTATCCACTGTTGGCTAGAAACTGAGGCTTGGCACTTTGTATTGAGGAATTTGGATGCTAAACCACAGCATTCATCAACATCCTCCTGGAGCCCAGATAATAAATGACACCGAGATCTGTTTCCCGACTGAGCCCTGTATTTTGTATTCAGGCTACCCTCAGGGCTGCTACTCTCTTAGATACAAAAGAATACTGATTCTCTTTAAATAAAACAAGGACTGCCTAATTCAATTGTCGGCAAATGATGGGCCAATATTAAAATGCTTTAGCTATATTTTTCTATGGGGACTCAACACTGGAGCCCTTAACACAGCACACTAATAATAAAGGTGAACAAATCATTCACGAAGTGGAACAATCTGGTCCACGTCAACATTTATCTGTAGAAGCTTCTGTGTGTATGTGTGTGTGTGTGTCTCTTTGTGTGTGTGTGTATTCTCAGAGTGCTGAGATCCTCCTTACCGACCTCCAGGCTTTGCAAGGCCTGATCCCCAAAGGAGCTCGTCCACTGGTTCCCCATCAGAGGCGGTTGTGGTGGGGGAGGGGTGGTGTGGTAATAGGAGCAAGCTACAGGCAAAATACGATTTTAGTCAGACTCAAAGCCTGACTGCTATGATTCCTGATAAACAGGAAAGGTTCTGCTTGTTTTTTTTTAAACTCCCATGTTTCACTCCTGAAACAGTAGGATTTCATGCTTCATAAGTAGATAATATTTTCATGGCATTGGTAGAAATTGCTATTTAAAGATATTCTAAAATGACATCTTTAGCATCTCTGTAATATTTTTACAATATAAACACAAAAGAAATAGATTTTTTAATATAATAATTTTTTAATGAGAATTTAAAAATAAAAACTATTTAAAAGATAGTCTCATGTTCCATAAACTTAATTCTTCAGGTAAAAAAGTAATCATCTTTCAATTTTAACTGCAAATGGCCCTTCGACTGTTACTCCTCAGAACTGTCAGCTGAATGTGGAAGGCAATGGTTATTTTTGATTTCCTGGTGGAGACAAGTTGAACCAAGGACTTAAACTACTTTTCTACTGTCCTAAGTGAGGCACAGAATCATGAGATGATACTTTGTCTCCTGGTCTATGTTTTAATCTTCAAAGCAGAAAAGTAGCATAAACCATCACTGGGAATATGTGCAGTTTCTGGAAACTTCTCAGGCTTTGGCCTGAGAGCTGAGAGTCAAAGAGGAGTTCAAATAAACCTTTCTTTTAATAGCAAAAACAAAACATTAAACTAAACTCACCTTTGTTTTTCACAAAAATTCTCATATTTTGTATATCCATTTTCAATGTCAAAAAGTTTCTTATATTCCAATGTCAATTCATAGGTAAACAGCATTGCCATCAGGCCTCTGGAGTGTTTTGGGGCCATTCTATGGCTTTCAAGTCTAAAATATCATAGAATGTTAGCTCTTAAAACATTTCTCTGAATAAGGCAGTATTTTTTGCACTTGTATTACTGTTAAACTTCATTAATTAGTCGATCATGTAGCTTTTAGCTATGAACATGCCAAAATGATGACGTTCACTTATGGAGGGGGCTTCCCCTTCAGTAGTAAAGAATCTGTGTGCAATGCAGGAGCCGCAGGAGATGCAGGTTCGAACCCTGGGTTGGGAAGGTCCCTGGAGGAGGGCATGGCAACCCACTCCAGTATTCTTGCCTGGAGAATCTCATGGACAGAGGAACCTAGCAGGCTACAGTCCACAGGGTCACAAAGAGTCGGCCACGACTGAAGCGACTTAGCATGCACAAGTGAGGAGGGAAATATAAACATGTTCAAAGACTTACTCATTTTGAAATTTTAAAAAACATCACTGTTACAGAGTAACTATCTAATTAGCGATTGTCTATGTGATTCATCAAGAGAATAAGCATCAGAAAATCAAAGTCTCCTATAAGTCCAAAAGCTCAGTACTTAAATAATATTTTGCTTTTTATAATCATGTCAACTTTGATTATGCATTTTTAATTGTCAATGAAATTTAGTAATAAAAAGGGAAAGCCTTAATTGAAATGCTTGTAAAATCCTCTTACTTGGAGAGTTTGTGTGAGTTGATTAATTAAGAGACTTTCACAGTTTTCATATTGATTGCCTTTGTGTTTCTGAACTTCCTGTCTGTTGGTTATGTGCAGAATAGAAGTAAGAAATTGTGGCTGTAACAAGATGTAGGATTTCTCGACACAGGTTCACACTTTGATAAATTGGGTGGTTCCTCCCCCCTCTTTTGGGGAGTATTTCTCTGTTATCCCACTTTGTAGAAAGAGTCAGGCTTTTAAACACTGACATTTTCCTTTCCTGTCATAATTCTGCCAAATGTTTTTAGGAGATAAGATCTCCCACATCTAATAGTTTTTATTTAACATATTAAACTATTAAAAACAGAATTGGAGATATACAAATAAGCTAGTTTTGCTAGGACTAACACAAAAGGAAATGTTTCTATATCTGTTCTAGATCTCTATAGCAGAAAATATTAAAGACATAGGAATTTTCTGCCTACATTTGGGTGTTGGAATACAATAGTAATAAGATTTTTCAATGGTCCTGAGAAAGAGAAAGGTTTAAAATACGGATATCTCAGTCTACTTAACAATAAAGTTAAGTATTTCCCTATAGTATCACTGACAGTGACTTATGTAATTTATGAAAACAGGTTACATTTTGAAATAAAGGAATTAAAACTGTCTTTGGTATACTTGACAAGACATTCCATCTCCTACTAAACATTTGAGGGAACTGTTATAAGACAAAATAAATATTTAGGGTGTTATTATAGGGAAAAATAACTAAATTTTAGGATGTCATTATAAGACAAACTTAAAATTTTTCTAGTTTGTTTGTTTAGGAATTTCTCTCTATAGCAAGACAAGATACTCCTTTCTTCCTTTGAACATTTCAGCATATTTGTCCAGCATTATTTTTTCATTCTCTTTTATCCCCGGGGCTCTCAATGTTTAAATAGCTCCCTCCCATGTAAAGCTTTGCACCAATATCGATCAGTCTAGGCTGGAAGTTACTATGAGGCATTTTCAATAATCAGCCCAGCTGTTCAGAGAGCTTCTTGAATATAACCCTTAGGTAAACAGCATAATACACTGAGAACTCTCTCTAGCAACCAGCTCTACTTCGCAATCTCAAAGATTGCTATTAATGCTTCACTAAACAAAGAACTTAATTCTGATTTTAACAATGGAGGCTAAAGGGTAATTCAAACAAATCCCATCTTTGATTCAAATATATAGAAACTATAAGGGGTCCTCCCCCCTGCACACATGCTTGCATATTTGATGAATTCAAAATCAAGTATATTGAGTAAACCATTTTACAGCGCCAAAAAGCAACTCTATGCAAGGCAATTTTTTAGTATTACCATTTTACTCCTTAATCCTTCCATTCAGATTTAAGTTTATTCACTTTAATCTTTTAGGTCAATTATATTATCTACCTTTATGTAATGTACAGCAAAGTAATAAAAATGCAATTACTTATTTAGAATTTTACATTACTTTTTAATTTCCTCTTTCCTTAAGAGTTAAATGCTAAAGAAAAAGAGACTTTCACATAGCACTCCTAATTATGATTTCCTGCTGACATGCAACAAGGGAACCTTAAAAGAAGCACCGAAAAAATGGACACTATATATAAAGTATAATGTAAAAATAGCATTAGGTAGCCATTCAGTGAAACCCATAATGTTCACACCCTTCAGTGGGTGAAGAATAAACATCATAAAAGTAAATAGCATTCCAAAATAGATGGTACCTATAAACTCTTGAGTCCCCAAACTGTTTTGCTTTGAGAAAAAGAAAACAAAACCAAATAAAAGTGAGGTATAAACAATTCTCAATGTTTCCATTGGAACCATTCGAAAGGCTTTCAGGTTGTTATTTAAGTTAAATTAAACGTATTTGTCTGGTTAAAGCTATTCTGAGATGTAGTAAGCAGACAGAGGCTTCTAGGTTCTGGAAGAATAGACCAGTCTTCTGATAAATAGAAATTTGAAATGTTTCTTTTAGTTTATGACTCACCACAAATACCATATCCATTACAGTAAATCAGAATGACCTTGGTTTTTTTTTTTATTATTGTTGTTGTTGATGATGATCTGTTTAATTTTGTGATGGTTGTTTGTTTTCTCTTTATTTTAAGAGAGAAAAATTGGTCTCTAGCATTTAATTTATACCTACTGTGTCCTGTGGTTATTTGCCAAAGGAAAAAGACATAGTCTCTGCCCTTGATGGAGTTTATAATCTATTGGAAGAGATGGGACTCTTCCCTGACCCCAGCACACTGTCCAATGGCAGAAAGAAATTAATGAGTGATTACAATATATACAAATAAGAATATTAAGTAATATTAAGTACAACTGTGTACCCCATACAAAATCCTGATACTGAAAAAAAAATCAAATAAACAAATTGGTCAGCTCAAGATTCTTGGTCTACAAGATACCAACACATAAAAGATTAATCATATTTAAAAATAAGCAAACAGCAAAAGACTCACCCGTGACTTCGACAGTTAACCATCCACGAGTGAGTTTGTGCTGTCTGCCTACTGTGAGCTTCTCCTGCCTCCAGGTCTTTCTCCCTTCTAGGGGCTGCTTTCTTATTTTAGCTCATAAGTGTTGGCCATTCAAGCTCTTATCTCATAAAAGTGAAAGTGAAAGTCGTTCAGTCGAGTCCGAAACTTTGCGACTCCATGGACTGTAGTCCACGGAATTCTCCAGGCCAGAATACTGGAGTGGGTAGCCTTTCCTTTCTCCAGGGGATCTTCCCAACCCAGGGACTGAAATCAGGTCTCCCACATTGCGGGTGGATTATTCACCAGCTGAACCACAAGGGAAGCCCAAGAATACTGCAGTGGGTAGCCTATCCCTTTTCCAGCAGATCTTCCCGACTCAGGAAACAAACTGGGGTCTCCTGAATTGCAGGCGGATTCTTATCTCATATGTCTTCTTTACCTCATATGTCCTCCTGAAATTCTTCAAATACTCTCCTTTGAGATCCTCATTCATCACCATAGGATTTTTTTTTTTACCATCCAATTTCTATGTTTAATTTGTCTCTTAACCTATTTCAACTTTTATTCCCTATTTCCCATTATGCTGCAGATTCACCTTGATTTTCTCAGTTCAGTTCAGTTCAGTCACTCAGTTGTGTTCGACTCTTTGCAACCCCATAAACCGCAGCACGCCAGGCCTCCCTGTCCATCACCAACTCCCAGAGTCCACCCAAACCCATGTCCATTGAGTCGGTGATACCATCTAACCATCTCATCCTCTGTCGTCCCCTTCTCTTCCTGCCCTCAATCTTTCCCAGCATCAGGGTCTTTTCCAATGAGTCAACTCTTCGCATCAGGTGGCAAAAGCACTGGAGTTTCAGCTTCAAAATCAGTCCTTCCAATGAACACCCAGGACTGATCTCCTTTAGGATGGACTGGTTGGATCTTCTTGCAGTCCAAGGGACTCTCAAGAGTCTTCTCCAACACCACAGTTCAAAAGCATCAATTCTTCGGCGCTCAGCTTTCTTTATAGTCCAACTCTCATATCCATACATGACCACTGGATAAACCACAGCCTTGACCAAACGGACCTTTGTTGACAAAGTAATGTCTCTGCTTTTTAATATGCTGTCTAGGTTGGTCATAACTTTCCTTCCAAGGAGTAAGCGTCTTTTAATTTCATGGCTGCAGTCGCCATCTGCAGTGATTTTGGAGCCCCAAAAAACAAAGTCAGCCACTGTTTCCACTGTTTCTCCATCTATTTGCCATGAAGTGATGGGACTGGATGCCATGATCTTAGTTTTCTGAATGTTGAGCTTTAAGACAACTTTTGCACTTTCTTCTTTCACTTTCATCAAGAGGCTCTTTAATTCTTCTTCACTTTTTGCCATCAGGGTGGTGTTATTTGCATATCTGAGGTTATTGATATTTCTCCCAGCAATCTTGATTCCAGCTTGTGCTTCCTCCAGCCCAGCATTTCTCATGATGTACTCTGCATATAAGTTAAATAAGCAGGGTGACAATATACAGCCTTGACGTACTCCTTTTCCTATTTGGAACCAGTCTGTTGTTCCATGTCCAGTTCTAACTGCTGCTTCCTGACCTGCATACAGGTTTCTCAAGAGGCGGGTCAGGTGGTCTGGTGTTCCCATCTCTTTCAGAATTTTCCACAGTTTATTGTAATCCACACAGTCAAAGGCTTTGGTATAGTCAATAAAACAGAAATAGATGTTTTTCTGGAACTCTCTTGCTTTTTCAATGACCCAGCAGATGTTGGCAATTTGATCTCTGGTTCCTCTGCCTTTTCTAAAACCAGCTTGAACATCTGGAAGTTCACAGTTCATGTATTGCTGAAGCTGGGCTTGGAGAATTTTGAGCATTACTTTACTAGCGTGTGAGATGAGTGCAATTGATTGTCTCACCAGCTTCTTAAACTCACTAGGTATGAAAATCCTATCCTCTTGCTCTGCGGCTCTTCCCATCAGTGAAGGGCAGGCAAACCAAGGGGGCCTCCCAGAACTGGCACATAAAAATTCTTTTGGAATCTTCCTTTACTTGGCTTCTCAATCTGGTCTTTTCAAATTTTCCTTTGAAATATCTCTCATATTTATTTCTTTTCTTCCTTGTTACCATTATCACCTCTCATACAGACCAGTGCCTCCTCCCAAACTGGTCTCCCTGTCCCCCTGTCTCCAAACATCAATGCATCTTGATAGTCTGATCTTCTTACCACTAGTCTAGTCAGAACCCTTTCTGTGCTTACCAAGTAGAAGCCAAGCCTTCAGCTAGCATGCAGAACCTTTCAAAATTGCAGCCTAAATACTCTTTCCTGGTTCCCTCTGGCAAAAAAAGTCTAGGTTCTATTCCAGTGCTTCTCAACCTTGCCATCTACTTATGTTTGAAGTAGGTAACTCTCTGTTGGATGGGAGGGTCTGTTCTGTGCACTGAGGGATGTTGAGCCACAGGGCTGGTCTCTAATGATGAGATGCCGGGAGCAGCCCTTCTCCCCCTGCTGTGATAGCCAAATGTCCCCTGGGGGTCAAAATCAGCCCTGCTCTAGTCAGATAGGACCTGGGCACCTGTGAGCTTCCACCCATGTGGGTTCACTGCCTGGGATATGCCCAATCATCTCTAGTGTTCACAGCCCCACTCATTGTCCATAGTTTAGCTAACATGCTTTATCTGCCCTGAATCCTTCTGCATTTGCCCCTATCAAAAGAGATCTCTTTCTTCTCAAACTTCTAAGCACTCTATCTTGCTAAAACTACCCTCTCTACCAGAGTGAGAGCTGCTTGAAAGTAGGATCTGTGTCATCTTTTATTCCCCAAAATGATTATCACAGTGCCTGGCTCATATGACGAATGAAGACACCTCCATCCCCAGCTTTCTAAACCTTGCAGTTAGAAGATAATGACAAGGCAGAAACAACTCTGGTGAATGTCCTTAAGAGATTCTCTGATGTTTCTCTGCTTTCCTATTTCAAAGGGCAAGGAAGACACAGAGAAGATCTGGACCACTCAATGCAGGGTTCATCCCTTTCAGAGAAACAAGCAGTCAGATTGGGAGGGAGGCAATGGGCATGGAGGGTAAGTCGATGGCAAACTTAATGAAAAGCAGACAAAACAGTGGAAGAAGGCTTAACTACCTTTTGGAACATATAGCATATAAAAAAGTCATAAGACAGTTTACAATAAAGAAAAGAATGTGGAAGATGGAGGGTCAAAAAAGATAATTACATGAAAGGTTTTTAAATAGCTGTCTAATGGAGAAGTTGAGTGATTAAGACAATAGCGTGACAAGCCACCTGGTCACAGGAACATAAATCTGAAGAAGCAGGAGATTCTCCAGCTAGGTCAGGCAGATCACATCTAGTTTTTAAAAGACAGAAAACATGAAATTTGTTTGTAGTTGTGTGTATGTGTGTGCGTCTGTTTGTGTGTGGAGTTATTGGGAGGGAATGGTATGCTACTGATAAACTTTGGGGAAGGAAACCACCTGTACTGTCAAGTGACTTAAAACTTGAGGCACAGTCCAGAGCAGGAATTAAACAGCGCAGCGTAGTGTAGTCAACACCATATGAAAGGTGCCTTCAGGGCAACACACACTGCTGCTAGAAACACCAACCGGGATCTCAAAAGAGATGAGTCACCCAGAGGGTCTCTGTAGGACCAGCCTACTTTCTTAGCCTTGAACCAATGTGGTCTTGCCATGGGCAAGGAAAAAGTTACACTGCTCCAGAAAATCAATTCTGAATGTGTAAGCCACCAAAGAATATTTCTTATAGAATAAAGACTGAGAAGAAAATAAAGGCTGAGTAGTGAAAGTAAAGGTGTAGCTAAAATTTTAATGTAGCCCTTCCTACATATATACTTATGGGTGAAAGGGAAGAAAACCCCATCACTGGAGAAAAAAAAAAAAGGTATCTGGATATAATGCTGATAAAAGGAAGCGTGCAAGAGCCTTTACTTTCTAATCGTGAGTTAATTATGGTTCTTTTTCTCTTGTTAACTGATGGTATCACTCCCAGGTGGGTCCTGACATTTTAATTTTTGTTTTGGCCTAGAACCATCTTGATAATGCTATTCAAACAAATTAGCTGATTGAACTGCTAGTGGTAAGCTATTATGCCCATGAAATCATAGAAAAAATGGGAGCCACAGAAACAGGGATAAGGTAGGAGAGACATGGACTAAAGTTTGGCTAAAGAACCAGGGGGACTCTCTCAGTGACGCATTTATAGGATCCCAGTCCTCTCTGAATGGGGGGATATTACTTTCTGGGGCAACAGCCTTTTTCTTAGGACTGTTTTCCTTCTCTCTGTTCTCTGACTTTCCTCTGGGCCATTCAGGTGTCCTGTTGTGCTGTCCCAACCCTTGTGCTTTGCCTGCTGTCTCTTTACAGTGTTTGAAGAGCAATTATCCTTTCTTAGTAGCTATGTGGGGTCCCACTTCTGACATGTCACCCACACTGACATGGGATGAATAGAAAGCAAGGGACCCACAACCTTCCTTATATGCCTAAATGAGGAAAGTAGATCTCGTCTGTAAAAGGAGCAACTCAGGGGGATCCTCATAGGCTTCTGGTGGGACTTAAAGCAGGGAATTTACTCATAGCACTTGGCAAAGTCTCTGGCACATAGAGAGAGCACAGTAAATGTTAGCTCACACGCTTCTTAGGGCTTCCCCGGTGGATCAGTGGTAAAGAATCTGCCTGTGATGCAGGAGACATAGGCTTGATTCCCTGGGTTGAGAAGATCCCTTGGAGGAGGAAATGGCAACGCACTTCAGTATTCTTGCCTGGAAAATCCCATGGATAGAGGAGCCTGGCTGGCTACAATCCGTGGGATTGCAACGAGTCGGACATTACTGAGTGACTGAGCATGACCCCACGAGCATTACATGCTTCTTACTACTATGATGTAAGGCCCTATAATTCTTCATGACCTACTCCATGCTCTGGATGAACTTGAACACCTAGAAAAGTAGCTCTTATCTCCATTAGAACTCTTTCTATTTTTTCCCCATTTTTTTTGGCTGCACCGTGCAGCATGTGAGATCTCAGTTCCCCATCTGGTGATTGAACCTGCACCCCTGCACTGAAAGCAGCAAGTTTTAACCACTGGACGCACCAGGAGAGTCCCGGACCTCCTTTTCATAACAAATATATTTTCCAATACCCCTTTCCCATCTTGAAATGAAATTCAGAGCTAATATAATCTATGGACACACATACCAAAACAAAGAATATAACACCCTAACTGTAATATAAAGAAAATGTACAGGAAAGTAACTTATAATAAGATATGTTTCTCCATGTAAATGTGCAGGCATTGCTAAACTAGCAGATGTAGCTAAGTAGGCATATGCTTGTACCTACATGTAAAATTAACAAAAATGTGACAGCTAGATAGGCAAACCAATACATGAGCATTCTAATGCTGACTCAAAGCTACAAGTGGCATTACCATGGACACCGTATTGCCGAAGTTTCCACCTGGTCCTTGTTCCCTAGCCTTCTTGTTTAGGGGAGACTGTGTCCTAGTTCTGGCCACTGTGCTATAATCAGAAGGAATGTGCCTCCTTTTGGGCCACAGCATTGAAGAGCTGGGGTGCAAAACCAGTCCATCCCGGGCGGAGGTGGCTGGTGACAACCCCAGTGGTAGAGTCAGACTGGCCCTCTGATTAACTGTGAACAGTGCTCTCTGCCAATGCTTGATGGACACTTAGCATAAACAAAAAATAAACTTTGTTGTATTATGCCACCAGGATTTCTAGGTTAATTTGTTTCTGTCCTATAACTCTATCTGTCCCTCAATGGTGAATGGCTCTTTTAAAATATAGCCAGATTTTACATAACTGTTGTATACATGGAAAAATTAGTGGATGCTAAAACCATGCAAAAAGTATTTTGTGTTTATACAGAATAGGTTTAGAGAAATATAGAGAGTGTTTGCACCTACATAAATGACCAGCAGGACTTGGAGAGTTTGTGCAGACTGGGATGTTGGTGTTGCGAACGAATGTGCAATGCATGGCAGGAGGTTTCTTATCATTGACTGTTACACTGAAACAACCCAATGCCTCAACAGAGGCTCAAACCTCCCCCGAGAGGAAGAATACCTCTAGGCCAGTAACCTAGAGGCAAGATCAACATGGACTTGACTGGCCAAGTGGCACATTGCAAGGTGGCATCAATGAGTGGTTCATAGGTTACAGTATCTTAGAAACTAAATTGGCTTCCACAAGATGTGTGTGTGTGTGTGTGTGTGTGTGTGTGTGTGTGTGTGTATAAACAAATAAACAAACACACCGTAAGCAAGATAAAGGGTTCTCTGGTCACAGGTTGGTAACTGCTGGGCTAAAGAGTGTAAAGCAGGTTCCAGAATCTTTAGGACAAGTGCATCATGCCCTCCACAAGGGAGAACCAGCATACACTCTTCCCCATGTTTCTTTTGAGCAGGAAGGCCTTTTATTCCAGAGCTTCTGCAGAACTCATGTTCCATAGGGTATGCCATCTCCATCTTAAGACATGAGCACAATAAGGCCAGAGAAAGGGAAAGGCTTGTGTAACGTTTGCAGAGTTAGTAGCAGAGCAAGACCCAGAACCCTCACTCAAACATCAAAATTCTCAGCTATAAAACAGAATTAAGTGAGATATATGCTTCAATGTAGAGGAAACTCAAAAACATACTAAGTGAAAGAAGCCAACCATGAAAGGTTGACACACTATATTCCATTTATATGAAATCTCTAGAACAAATGAATCCATGGAGAGTGCAAGAAGACTGTTGGTTTCTGGAGGCCAAGTGGAGCATGGGAAGGGAAACAACTGCTTAATAATATGGGGTTTCCTTTTGGGGTGATGAGAACGTTTTGGAACTAGATAGAGGTGGTGGCTGCCTAACACTGTGAATGTACTCAACGCTTCAGGTTTGTAGACTTTAAAACGGTTAATTACGTTGTGTGAATTTTATCTCATTAAAAATGAAGTACAAGGTGAAAAAACAATATTCTTTTCTCTACACGATGCTCTTATGAATTTGAGTTCTCTAATTTACTAGAAACAGCACAGCAGTATGATCTTTTCCATATGCTTCCTCACACTGCAGTTACAAATATTTTGATTACTTTTTGTTTTCTGGTTATTGTGTGAGGAAGTGGAGGCCATAAACCTACAGTGAATAGAATTTCATAGGGATTGATTATAGGATGAAAAAGATCATTCAGCTACTTTGAATGGGGTAGAGTGGTTTCCTATCCACCAGCTACTACAAGCTAGTCTGTGTTCTGCAGAATAGAAATATCAGGGCACTGGAGTCAGATGAACAGAGGTTCAAATCCTGACTCCATCAGTTGATAGCTATACAGTGATAGCAATTTATTCAGATTCTCTGAGCTTCAATTTCCTCGTGTGATATGAAGCAGTAATACCTACAATACAGGGTCACTGGGAGAATCAATTGCAATGACGCAGGCAAAATGTCTGGAACAAAACCTGAATCCATAATAGGAAATCAACCCAGCTTCCAGCACCCCCAAGCATACTGTTTTCCTAGGGAGCACACCAGTGGTGCCTAAAATTTCCCTTAGAGGGCCACAGAGGTGTCTCAATTCATGCTAGGTATTTCTTTTTGAAGCTGAGGACATATTTGGCTTCAGGAAAAAATTTCAGAGTGAAGATTTTCTTTGTTTTCTGACTCCATGGGATGCTCTGTGGTACTGTGCAGATCAGAAAGTGGGAGTATTGGGCAGAATGTATCATGCATATGCATGTGTTTATAAAACAACAAGAATCTCTAGAAGGGAACCCCTACATAATCAAGGCTGTCAGAAGAAACTCTCTGGAACCTTCATCTTTTGATCAATTGGGAACTAAATGGGCATTTTAAGAAAAAACAAACACCTTTAGGCACAATTAACACGCTTCTTTAATGTACTGTGGTCCTTTCACCCCTACACTCAGTTTTAATAGTGTAAGACAGTATTTTAGAAAAAAACATTGAAAAAAATTATCTTCATTAAAAAAAAAATCCAGTGGTCACATAACTGTACATTGTACTACACAGACGAACATATGAATTACATATAGTAAATTTGGGATATTTGGTTCATATGAGGATGGAGCACATTGAATAGATTTATCTGCATCTAAACCATTAAACTGTTCGGTGAATTAACCAGTTTGATTAAAAAAAAAAAACAGCAAAGGTACTAATTCTAGTCATGTGGAACTCAGCAAGCTTAATTCAATGCTGCTTAAGTCATGCTTGAAAACTGAAGAGCAAATGAAGACATTTTAATCACTAAACTGCTGCTAGAGAGCCTCTAGCAGGGAAAGATTGAAAGCAAAAGAAGAAGGTGGCAGAGGATGGGATGGTTAGATAGCATCACTGCCTCAATGGATATGAACTTGAGCAAACTCCAGGAGATAGAGGAGGACAGGGAAGCTTGGCATGCTGCAGTCCATGGGGTCGCAAAGAGTCAGACACCACTTAAGTGACTGAACAACAAGACAGCCTCATATTCAAACAACATCTGCGTTAAAGAAACATTCATTCCCCTGTTACACTGGTCCATCATGGGCTATAGAGGAGCCCAAAGATAAGATGCTTCTTCTGAGAAGAAGCCTAATTGGTGAGAAGATGAGTTAGCTCTTACTTTTCAGAGATTCTGTTTCTTCTTAATTCCAAGGTGGGGGAGAAAACACATATAAGCCTCCAGTTAAAAGCCAACTGTTCTCCCCAAAGCTTAGTGGTGGTGAAATAGGGATGGGAAGAATGAAGGAGATAAAAGAAGTAGTGTGGGAAGAAATCTTTTCTTTTTTTTTTTCATGAAAATATACAGCAAGCTCCTTCAGGGCCTGGTAGTGAGAAGGAGGGGAATATGAGAACTTTCTGGCACCCTGTCCTTGAAGAGGAATGTGACTGATGGGTTCCAATGCTCCCCACAGGTAGGACTGACATGAAGCTGTGACGACAGTCACTGGGCAAGTACCCAGGGGTTCTGAGTGTTGTGGAGACATCATCTATCAGTCCAGAAGCCAATTACTTGGTAATCAATCTGCAGGACATATATCTATTCAACTGAAAATGTAGAAAACAATCTTCTGGGTTATTTGCAATAAAGTGGGTAACCAGCAATAGAAAGGTGACAGGAGAGAGTTAATAGGTTTCTTCTCAGTGTGAGTTATGAGATAGTCATGTGTATTAAAGACAGTTGTTGGAATTCAGTAACCCAAAACGAAAATCTGGATCTAAAAAAATATGTACATTGGAAAAAAAAAAACCTGAAAGGATATACCTCCAAATAGTAAACAGTTATTTCTGGGTGATATAATTTTATCTTTATTTTATAATTAAGAAAAACATTTTAATATGAAAATCTTACATTTAAAAGACAAAATACAGTTTAGATCAAATACAATCAATGAACAACATAAAGGCAGGAGCACTGAAGAATAAAAGTATGAACAAGTACTAAGAAAACAGACACTGTAAAAAGAAACCAACCCAAACAGACCTCAATCCTATGAATGAGAACCAGTTGCCTGGGCAGTTGGCTGAATAACTTTTTAAAAAATGGCAAGGAGTAAAAAATATGGTCTTTTATGATAAAGACATGATTTAGGATTCTTTGATGGTCCAATTTAAAACTAAAAATGATTAAGTGACTCTTACCTCTACATGTGAAAGGAATATTATGCACTTTTGTACCCCAAGGTCTGGCTCCTTTATCCTAGAATAGTTATTTTGTAATTGACTGATATGATCCAAATACTTAAAATAATCTCACTCTGCAACAGAACTATAATATTAATCCTTTAATACCTAAATATTAAGATGATGAGCCACAGAATTTCATGCAGTATGGTTTGTAAAGGTAAAATGTAAAGAGAAAATGTCCAACAATACTTGCATGGTTAAAATATGGCACATACATATTATGGAATAATAAGCAGTCACGAAAAAGAATAACGTAAATTCATAATATAGACACTGGAAATGTGCACATAAATCATTATTGAATGGAAAAAGCAAGGTACAGGACACTATGAATAATATAATTTTGTTAAAAGAAAAGAGTGTGCGTTTGCACACATGATCCAGGAAGAACTTCACTTCCTCTTCTCTAAGATATGCACAGAGCTCATTCTTTCACTTCATTCTAGTCTCTGCCTAAGTCATCTCAGAGAGGCTTGTCCTGACCAACATACCTAAAGTAGAACCGCCTGGAATTCCCTATCCCTTTAGCTTACTTTATTTTTCTTTATGGCACGCATATTTCATATTACATTTTATATACATTTTTATTGATTTATTGACTGTCTCCCTATTAGAATCTGAGCTCCATTAGAATATGGATTTCATGGGAAAGTGGACTTCATCTGTTTGGTCACTGTTGCTTTTTCAGTCCCAGTTCCTAGAACACAATAGATGCTCAAATATCTGTTCAATGCATGAATAAACAAATAGAAATGTGTACTGTGTTTAGTTGCTCAGTTGTGTTCGACTCTGCGACCCTGCAGACTGTAGCCTGCCAGGGTCCCCTGTCCATGTGGATTCTCGAGCCAAGAATAATGGAGTAGGTTGCCATGCCCTCCTCCAAGGGATCTTCCTAACCCAGGGATTGAACCCAGGTCTCCCGCAATGCACGTGTTTACTTTACTGTCTGAGCCACCAGATGAACCCATGAGTACTGGAGTGGGTAGCCTATCCCTTCTCCAGGATATAAATAAGTATGTATATAGACAGATATGTATTACATGTATATGTATATGTGTGTGTATATATGTATACACATAAATAAACACTTACATATAGATAAAACATATATAGTGAAAAAAACTCAAAGCATCTGTACTAAATGCTCATGATGGTTATTCTTGGGGCGTGGAAGTGGGAAAGATAGATGGTAGGGAGAAAAGGGGGGCCTTTTAACTTTTTACATTATACACTTCTATCTTGCTTGAATAACTTGTAATAATGATGAAATTGTGCTGTAATTTAAAAATACCCAAAACAATTGTCTTGTAAGGATTAGGGCTTATAGAACTTACATAATTGCTTTAAAAATGTCTGGTGATTACATTCCCATATCTCCAGTTTCTCAACTAGACTGATCAACTGAAGATATTATAACCAATTATGATTTCAATATCTTAACTTTAGGCAGTGGTTCTCAAACTTTTGTGTGCATAGAATTATCTGCTCAGTTTGTTAAAAGTAAAAAATTTCAAGGCCTAACCCCAGACATTCTGAATAGGGACTAGGCAGCAGGAATTTCTATTTAAAAAAATATCACCCCAGGTGACTGACTCAAAGCTTACCATTTGAGAAACTGACTCAAGATAGAACTGAACAGGAAAGAGTGAATCAACATATATTTAATGAGGACCAATTATCTGCCAGGCAATATTGAGTAATTAACATTGTGCTCAGCCACTTCAGTCATGTTGAACTCTGCAGCCTCAGGGACTGTAGCCCACCAGGCTCCTCTGTCCATGGGATTTTCCAGGCAAGATTATTGGAGTGGGTTGTCATGCCCTCCTTCAGGCTATCTTCCCAACCCAGGGATCGAGCCCTCATCTCCTGTGTCTCTCCCATTTCAGGCAGATTCTTTACTGCTGAGCCAACAGGGAAGCCTGAGTAATTAACATTAGATAATTTTAATTAATTGGTTATTAGTGTATGAATATTTCAGCTAGCTGCATTTGCAATAAATTTGTAAGTGCTTACACACTATAACTTCCCAGGTGGTACTAGTTTTAAAGAACCCACTTGCAAATGCAGGAGACATAAGAGACAGGGGTTCGATCCCTGGATCGGGAAGATCCCCTGAAGGAAATGGCAACCCACTCCAGAATCTCATGGACAGAGGATCCTGGAGGGCTACAGTCCTTGGGTTGCAAAGAATCAAACACAACTGAAGCCACGTAGCACTATGCACACACACACTGTAACTGTCTGAATAGATAAAATACCTTGGAAAAGAAAAGTTATGCAGATTTTGTGGTTCTACTTGTCTACATTTTTCAATATTATTACAGTTAATAATATCATTATTGGGTAGGCCAAAAAACGTTATGCCTTCATCTCTTTATATGGGGTTGCTGTGCTTAGTCACTCAGTTGTGTCTGACTCTTTGCAACCCCATGGACTGTAGCCCGCTAGGCTCCTCTGTCTATGGGGATTCTCCAGGAAAGAATACCAGATTGAGTTCCCATGTCCCCATCCAGGGGACCTTCCCAACCCAGGGATGCAACCTAAGTCTCCCACATTGCAGGCAGATTCTTTACCAGTGCCAATACATGGTACTAAAAACAAAGGCCACAATATATCTCCAATGCACATTAAGAGTAGTGGACCACCAGCTAGAAAACCTTAGTTCAAGTTCCTTTTGACTATCACATGTGTATGTCCCTTCACCAGGACTCAATTTTCTCATATTAATAAGTTGCTAGAGTTGAACCAGATGCCTAGAAGATCTTTTCTGGCTCTATCAATTTATTTTTCTCATACAAACACATACAGGCATCTCCTTTGTATCACACATGATACTTCCACCATTGGTGTTTCCATGTGTAAAGGCAGCTGCTACCGACATGCTATCAACCATCTTTTATACTCATACTTGCGCACACACAAATATGGGTGTCTATACCAAGGTTATTCATACATCCAAGTCAAACATATGCATTTAGTTCTTATTTTAGTATAAAATACCCATTACAATAAACTATTTCAAGAGTTTAAGTGAAAAATAACTTCGGGATTATTTGCTGACTCAAAGACTTAAAGCAACAGCAGCAAATTGGTGACAAAAGGCTAGGAGTGGGGGCTTCCCTGGCGGTCCAGTGGTGAAGACTCTGTGTTCTGTTGCAGAGGGTAGGGTTCAATTCCTGGTACGGGAACTAAGATCCCACATGCCACCATGTGCAGTCAAAAAAGCAAAAGCAAAAAAGGCTAGAAGACTCTGAGTCACTTTAAGTACCCTAAGATTATGTCTGGAATTTTTACCTTTTCTGCTATCACATTCATGCTTCATTTACAAAGATTGACCCTAATAAGAACTGTTTTATTTCTAAAAATATAAAAAAGAGTAAGTATACTGAAGGAAAAAAAAAACAACCCTTCCTAGGAATCCTAAATGTCTCTAGGTAAAACGAATCACCAGCAAATACATCACCACCCATGAAGATTTCAAAATAACATCTTGAGAACAAGGAGACACAATGGCTCATTTCATACATTTTTTTTCCCTTCACATTTCATTCTAGACTAATCAGGGGGCTCAAACTGCTCTGCTGCCAAAATAATCCATATTCCATTTAGCGTTGCTGATGATGGAGAGGAAGGAAATGAAAGAAATGGGATGCCTCAAGAGGACGACAAAGGAAAAGATCACAAGGACACTGACTGCTAATTAGCAACATATTATAAGTATGGGTAAATGCACTAGTCTTTCAACTCTTGAGCCCCTAAGTTCATATCTTAGATGGAAGTGAAAATGTGTTTGTCAGTACCATGCTGGTCTCTTTTCTTGAAAGATGACGGACAGCTGGGAGCCGGGGCTGAAGGCCGGTGCAGAGATCTGCTGTTGCGATGGGGGCTGCTGCCTGGCAGCAGAGACTGCCTCTGACCAGCGCAGTTCTCTCCTCCCTGAGCAACTTGTTTATAATCGGTTCTTAAAATCTTAAAACAATCTGTTCTTTCAGCAGAAGCAATTTTCCCCCTTTCCCTGAACAGTGCCTAGACTGTTAATCAGAAACAGGGAAACTTCACAAGCTGGTTTGTTTCTTTTTTTTGAGCCCCTCCTGAAGCACTGAAGATGTCCCAGTCAGAAGAATCCTGCAGGAGTGGATTATAAGACACCCTTCAGGCTTGGGGACTAATTTCCAGTGCCTTTTGGGAAACAGGATTCAATCAATAGCTCTGTCTCTTAATCTAAGACCTATCGGGAAGAACATCCCCTTGGCCACACAGTAGCCAACCTTGTAGCTGTTTCAGATGATGGGATCCAAAGAGAGGTCTTAGCTAGGGGTCTAAGGATAATGCATGGGGCATCAAGTGGTCCAAAGGAAAGAAATGATTCAGGGAGTTCTGGTATAGAAAGAGAGTGAGAGAGAAAAAGAGAGAGAGAGAGAGACAGGAAGAGAGAGGGAGGGGGGAAGAAAAAAGAAAGGGAGGAAGGGAGTTATTTTAAAACTGTTTAGGAGAAAGAAAAATGTATCTACACACACACACACACACACACACACACACACACTCTCTCTTTGACTTTTTCGGACTCCTCTAATAAAATGGGAACATGGTGTTTTTAGACCTCTCTTAAAAGCCTCTAGCCTGTCTCTTTCCTGTTGGATTTACAATGCTAAAAAGCAAAATCCCAGAAACCTATTTCTGTTTACTTAAGAAGGATAAAGTGTTACCCCAAAACAGAGGAGCCTTTTACAGAGATTGGAAAACAAATGGTTTAAGAGCATTAAGATCTACATATCTCTCATGCCAGCACATTTAAAGTCATCAATCAAACATAATCCTGAACATACGAGGTGCAAAAGTGCTAAAAAGGCCCCATTAAAATCCAAGCCTTTTCAGGTGTACCACCCAATCCTAAGAATTATATACAAGGCAGAAATAGCTCTAGTTTATACACACAATACCATTAGGGACAATTTATCATGTCTTTAAAAGTGATATATAGTACATTGTGAAATTGCTTATTAACTCCAGAAATAACACACCCAGCTTGTGTAAATGCACTTGAATACCCATAATTGGAATTTTGAAAACTTACTTAGAGACTATTCTTATTTATAGTTTAAACTTTCTACTAATCTACCGCCTCACTTGTATTTCGGATTTTTAAATTCATATTTTCCAATTACCATTAGGAACTAGAGCTATTTTGACCAAAAAGTTTTAAGATGTTTCAAATAGATTTGCTACACCAAATGCTAAAAAGGACAAAGATTACATGACCAAATTGACTTTGGGTAGAAATCTAAATTATATGAATTTATAAGTTTATCATCCAAATCTTATTTTCTTCTAAAACATTGCCAATCTGCATTTATTTCCTGATTTTCCCTTAATCCATTATAAAGAAATATGTATGTGACTGTTTATAGCCTTGGCTTCTACACCTGACTTCATTACAACTCTTCCTTTTTAAAAAAAAAAAAAAAGGTTCTTTTTGTTCTATAAATACAAGATTTCATACATTAAAAATAGCACTCTTGGTCTGCATTAAAATCTACCGAAGCCAAAGCTAAAAATTGTAGGAGTAAGGAAAAGGCAGAGGAAGCCTGGAGCCAAGGTCACACTTTGCTTCAGTGGGGGTGCTTCATGCTCACTGCTATTAAAACCTATAGAAACAACTATATTCTGAGGTCCCTTTGGGCAGCATAGGGTCCAGGTTCCGGTTGGGCTTTCAGGTGGACTGTTTGTGTGACTACACAGTGTTGGTCCCATTTTGTGCTCACATGTTCATAGGACAACTGTATACTTCTCTACTAGATGACCTACATACAGAAAATACCACCTCATGTGTTTCTTAGCGACCTGATGCTGCAGATTTCTGATCTGATCTGACTCATGATCAGAACCAGAGTCAAAATGAGCATCGAGGTTCCTCTCTTGACTCCCATACCTGAGAAACGTTCTTCAGGCCCTCATCCAGTTAACAAGCACTGTGCTGTATTACAGGCCAAGAACTGTGCTCAATGGTGGACCTACTAAGTGCATCCAAAATTTAGGAGTGTAGAGTCAAGTGATGGAGACAAGCGAGCAAAAAAGTATAATGTTACCAGGAACCCTGGAGCAGTCAGTTCCATCCAGAAGAGTGTCAGTCGTGAAAGATTATACACAGTAGATGATTAAGGATTTAGGGCTATAAGCCATCACTGAAAACAGCCCAGCAGAAAGAAACGCATCTTTAACAAAAAACCCTTAAAGATAGAGCTCAAGCCCGTAGGTTAGGATACATGAATTTAGAGGTTGCACGAGAGGTGATGGTTCCCAGGTTAGAAGACTGTGGATTCATATTTTGGCTCTTATCTTGGTCTGTGAACATGGAAAAAGTACTTAACCTTCAGTTCTCCCTGGAAAAATGGAGACAACAGTGGCTATTTCATAAGGATGTTGTGGGGTCTATGAGAAACATAAAAACTGTTTATGACAGGTACCTTAACATTTCTCCAGTCTTGTTTAGAGAGATGTCAATAAGATGAAGAGGATCTTTGTCATGCAAAGTTAGAAGATATTTTTACTTCTCAGAACCATGAAGATGCTAATGTATAATCTGACTCTTCTAGACAGGGGTGTAGTACGCAGCAATGCACACAGACGATTGACCACAAAGCCCTCGTTTAGTGGAATACCTCCTTCCACAGGCACACACACTTGGAAAATAGTGCCACAAGTCCTTATATATAAGTGTATATTAAATGTATGTATCTATTTAGACATCGTAAGTGAATTTTGGAAGAGATGGCAATTATTGGAAACTGCCAAAACAAGAGGATGGAAAAGGATAGGTCATTTGCCAACAAATTTCAGCTTTGGCCGGAAAACAGCAACCAACGGGGTCTCTGAATTCTCTGTCTGAAGAATGGGCAAAACCACAATGCCCTACATGGAATCAAGTTCTGGCCTACAATCAAAGGCTTCTGCCATCATCCCTGGTCCACTACACTGCACTGCTCATGTGTGTTGCTAATCTCACTTCCAAGGGACTTCATGTCCAGGACGTGATCTCTTCCTAAGTATTTCTGAATCCTTCTAGCTCTTGGGCATGGCTCAAAATATCATTTACAAAGCATTCCCTCACTCTTCTCAACCTATCAGAATCCTCTTCTTCCTTGAAAGCCTAGTTTAAAACTGGCCCCCGACCCAGAAGTTTCCCCCAACTGAATCCATTTCTTCCTCCCCAGAGGCCAGCCATCAGTAGTTTGCATCTCTGCTGTAGCTGTCAGCCTGGTAAGCAAGCTTTCCCCCGAGCTACTCTTTAAACAGGGTCTTCACTAGACTATAAACTCCCCCAGAGCAGGGCTGTGTCTCTCCTCTTCCTGTCTCCACAGCACCTGGTACAATGTACTGCACATAAATGAAGGAGAAAATGCTTGTTGGAGCTTTGGGCTTCCTAGGTGGTGCTAGTGGCAAAGAATCTGCTTGCCAATGAAAGAGACTCAACGCAGGTTCAATCCCTGGGTTGGGAAGATCCCCTGGAGCAGGAAATGGAACCCTACTCCAGGATTCTTGCCTGGAAAATTCCATAGGCAGAGGACCCTGGCAGCTGCAGTCCATAGAGCCACAAAAGTCGGACATAACTGCACACACAATGCCTGGTACAATGTATTGCATAAAAGTGAAGAATAAAATGCCTGTTGGAAAAATAAAATAAAATAAAATAAAATGCCTGTTGGATCAAGTGGCTTCAATTCTGATAAGTCAGAGTAAGAGCTCCAAGACTAAGAGATAATATTCCAATAATGAAATACAAATTCTGTTAAGTTCCAGTAATAATTAAGTGAAAGGAACAATACACGCTGTTAATATTACATACAGCTACTTAATAGGCCTAAAAACACAGTGTGCTTGGACCTGTCACAAAGATTTCCACACTCTTGCCAGAAATACTTTAGCGGGGAATCTTAAGAGTCCTGGGAACACTTCCAGATTGTTGCTGACTCGTTTTAAAACGAAAACTACAACCCAGGGTGTCGAGACCTTCCCAAACACCTGGACATCCTTATTCCCACTGCAGCATGTCCTTTGAACGATGTCCTTCCCCGGGTGGTGTCTCTTCTTTCACTTCTAACTCCCATCCTTCCCACCTGATCCCACCACTCATTAGCTGGCAAACCACTTCCACTGTCAGGAAAAAGGTAAGAACGATCCTTGTACATTTTATCCCAAGTCTTATTCACGAGGAAGGAAGCGAATTAAAATCTCATCTAGCGGACATCCTTCCCCCAGCTGTGTCTAGTCACGAGCAGAACGATGATTATGTGCATCTGAGCAAAACATTAAAGAGAAAACCTCTGTAAAAATTAGGTATAGTTTAGAAATCAGACACCATGGTCTGCATATTCTGTAGAAACAACATTAAAGCAGCACCAGACCATGTCTGCAGTTTGGGAGCCTCCCAGGTGAAAGCAGAAAATGATTCAAAGAAGAGCTATTGGAGTGTCAGGACAGTTCCTAAAATGAGCCTGTGAGTTCCGCGAGCACAGGGGCCCACGTTTTCTGACACACCGGGAGGTGCCCCCCACTCTCCAAGCTGAAATGTTGAGCTCTCTGGGCTTGTACAGGCACGTGGGTTAGAGGAACAATTGTCGTTAGCATAGCTGCCCTATTTCCACATATTTCCTCTTGGTAAGCCCCCCTCCACTGTTTCTCCCAAAAGAACAATTTTACTCCAGATGCAATGAATTGGCTCAGACTGTGCATACACGTATCCTTTCAATCAGGGGAGTCAGTTAGATTACAAAAACAAAAAACAAAACCTGAAATTAGCAACATGACAATTTCCCAAACCCACTGCGCTGTATATATTACTTCTTTAAAAACAAAAAGCAAACCCTGTTTCTTAACTTGCCAGACATTATTCCAGAGGATGTATTTACCTTTCCTTAGAGATTCTCCCAGACAATTATTTGGTATCTGGCAGCTAATTAATATTGGGGTCAGTGTCACAATGGGCTGTGCTAATAAAACTCACTTCTATAGTTTCAGCATACTTCCACTAACCTATCTTTCCAGTAAACCTGATCTAGTCCCCATTACCCAACATGCTTTCCCCTCTCTGTGCTGTTCCCCTTAGAGGCCCCAATAATATTCAGTCAAGGCAGACTCAAGAATGTATATATAGTGTGCCTTTAGTCCCCATGCCGTACCCATGGTAAACATTCTAATTACTCATATTTTTAGGTGCAGCTCAACAACCATCATCTTCAGAAAGACTCTGAGGACCCATCCTAGGGTCAAAACTTAGGTCAAAACTTATCTCTCTTTCTTAAGTTTGTTGATATCACCTTTTTAAACTTAGAATTTATGTATCATACAATGATTATTTGTCTATTACAGTAGCATTATTGTTAGACTCTGAGTGTTGGGACCACTGCTTTACCATGACTTTTAGCCTGTGCCTAATAATAACGATGGTGATAACGAAAGTGAAAGCAAAAGTCACTCAGTCTTGTCCGACTCTTTGTGACCCTATAGACTATACAGTCCATGGAATTCTCCAGGTCAGAATACTGGAGTGGGTAGCCGTTCCCTTCTCCAGGGAACCTTCCCAACCCAGGGATCAAACCCAGGTCTCCTGCATTGCAGGTGGATTCTTTACCAGCTGAGCCACAAGGGATTGCCTAATACTCATTGGGAGTTGTACTGTGGGCTAGGCACACTGTTAAATGCTACTTTTATCATTCAATTTTCATCATTCTACTAAGTAAGTACTACTGTTACTGCCATATTATAGATAACAAACTGATGTTCAGAGAAGTTACCTTGCTCAGGATCAAAGCTAGTATATTGAAGAGTTAAGTGTTACATAACTTTAACTCTGATCACACCCCTCCTAACTTTCAAAAAGGTAAAATAGGAAGATTTTACTAGTTTTTTCTAAATGAACTTCCCCCGCTGATTAAACACTGTTACTATCTTTTAAATTTAAATTGTAAGTGTAAATCTTACAAGACTTGTTTAGATTCAAATTTAGATTTAATGATTCCTTGTTTTTCGATCTTGAACATTACATCTTTCTTCTGGAGTCATTTTCCTGCTTTCTGAAAGAACTTTTTTTTTTTTTTAATTTAGGACAGAAATGGTATGGACCTAACAGAAGCAGAAGATATTAAGAAGAGATGGCAAGGATACACAGAAGAACTATACAAAAAAGATCTTCACGACCCAGATAATCATGATGGTATGATCACTCACCTAGAGCCAGAAATCCTGGAATGTGAAGTCAAGTGGGCCTTAGGAAGCATCACTGCAAACAAAGCTAATGGAGGTGATGGAATTCCAGTTGAGCTATTTCAAATCCTAAAAGATGATGCTGTGAAAGTGCTGCACTCAATATGTCAGCAAATTCGGAAAACTCAACAGTGGCCACAGGACTGGAAAAGGTCAGTTTTCATTCCAATCCCAAAGAAAGGCAATGCCAAAGAATGTTGAAACTACTGCACAATTGCATTCATGTCACATGCTAGTCAAGTAATGCTCAAAATTCTCCAAGCCAGGCTTCAGGAATACGTGAACCGTGAACTTCCAGATGTTCAAGCTGGTTTTAGAAAAGGCAGAGGAACCAGAGATCAAATTGCCAACATCCACTGGATCATCAAAAAAGCAAGAGAGTTCCAGAAAAACATCTATTTCTGCTTTATTAACTATGCCAAAGCCTTTGACTGTGTGGATCACAATAAACTGTGGAAAATTTTGAAAGAAATGGGCATGCCAGACCACCTGACCTGCCTCTTGAGAAACCTGTATGCAGGTCAGGAAGCAACAGTTAGGACTGGACATGGAACAACAGACTGGTTCCAAACAGGAAAAGGAGTACGTCAAGGCTGTATATTGTCACCCTGCTTATTTAACTTATATGCAGAGTACATCATGAGAAATGCTGGGCTGGAGGAAGCACAAGCTGGAATCAAGATTGCTGGGAGAAATATCAATAACCTCAGATATGCAGATGACACCACCCTGATGGCAGAAAGTAAAGAAGCACTAAAGAGCCTCTTGATGAAAGTGAAAGAGGAGAGTGAAAAAGTTGGCTTAAAGCTCAACATTCAGAAAACTAAGATCATGGCATCAGGTCCCATCACTTCATGGCAAATAGAAGGGAAACAGTGGAAACAATGGCTCACTTTATTTTCTTGGGCTCCAAAATCACTTCAGATGGTGACTGCAGCCATGAAATTAAAAGACAGTAACTCCTTGGAAGGAAAGTTATGACCAACCTAGACAGCATATTGAAAAGGAGAGACATTGCTTTGTCAACAAAGGTCCATCTAGTCAAGGCTATGGTTTTTCCAGTGGTCATATAAGGATGTGAGAGTTGGACTATAAGAAAAGCTGAGCACAGAAGAATGGATGCTTTTGAACTGTGGTGTTGGAGAAGACTCTTGAGAGTCCCTTGGACTACAAGGAGATCCAACCAGTCCATCCTAAAGGAAATCAGTCCTGGGTGTTCATTGGAAGGACTGATGTTGAAGCTGAAACTCCAATATTTTGGCCACCTGATGCAAAGAGCTGACTCATTTGGAAAGACCCTGATGTTGGGAAGGATTGAAGGCAGGAGGAGAAGGGGATGACAGAGGATGAGATGGTTAGATGGTATCACCGACTCAATGGACATGAGTTTGGGTAGACTCCGGGAGTTGGTGATGGACAGGGAGGCCTGGCATGCTACGGTTCATGGGTTCGCAAAGAGTCGGACACAACCGAGCGACTGAACTGAACTGATGGAAGGATGATTGCTTTACAGAATTTCGCTGTTTTCTGGCAAACCTGAACATGAATCAGCCATAGGTAGGCATATATCTCCTCCCTTTTGAACCTCCTTCCCCACCCCACCCCTCTAGGTTAATACGGAGCCCCTGTTTGAGTTTCCTGAGCCATGCAGTAAATGCCCATTGGCTAACTATTTTAGATATGATAATGTAAGTTTCCATGTTACTCTTTCCATATATCTCACCCTCTCCTCCCCTCTCCCCCGTCCATAAGTCTATTCTCTATGTTTGTTTCTCCACTGCTGCCCTGTAAATAAATTCTTCAGTATCATTTTTCTAGATTCTGTATATGTGTGTTAGAATACGATATTTATCTTTCTCTTTCTGACTCACTTCACTCTGTATAAGAAGTTCTAGGTCCATCCGCCTCATCAGAACTGACTCAAATGCATTCCTTTTTATGGCTGAGTAATATTCCACTGTGTATATGTACCACAACTTCTTTATCTTTTCATCTGTCAATGGACATCTAAGTTGCTTCCATGTCCTAGCTATTGTAAATAGTGCTGCAATGAACAATGGGATACATGTGTCTTTTTCAACTTTGGTTTCCTCAGGGTATATGCCTAGGAGTGGGATTGCTGGGTCATATGGTGGTTTTATTCCTAGTCTTTTAAGGAATCTCCATACCCTCTTCCATAGTGGCTGTATCAATTTACATTCCTACCAACAGTGCAAGAGCATTCCCTTTTCTCCACACCCTCTCCAGCATTTATTGTTTGCAGACTTTTTGATGATGGCCATTCTGACCAGTGTGAGGTGATATCTCATTGTGGTTTTGATTTGCATTTCTCTAATAATGAGCAATGTTGAGCATCTTTTCATGTGTTTGTTAGCCATCTGTATGTCTTCTTTGGAGAAATGTCTGTTTAGGTCTTTTTCCCACTTTTTGATTGGGTTGTTTGTTTTTCTGGCATTGAGTTGTATGAGCTGCTTGTATATTTTGGAAATTAATCCTTTGTCAGCTGTTTCATTTGCTATTATTTTCTCCCATTCTGAGTGTTGCCTTTTTACCTTGCTTATAGTTTCCTTTGCTGTGCAAAAGCTTTTAAGTTTAATCAAGTTGCACTGTTTACTTTTGTTTTTATTTCCATTACTCTAGGAGGTGGGTCATAGAGGACCTTGCTTTGATTTATGTCATTGAGTGTTCCGCCTATGTTTTCCTCGAAGACTTTTACAGTTTCTGGTCTTAGATTTAGGTCTTTAATCCATTTTGAGTTGATCTTTGTGTATGGTGTTAGGAAGTGTTCTAAATTCATTCTTTTACATGTAGCTGTTCAGTTTTCCCAGCACCATTTATTGAAGAGGCTGTCTTTGTCCCATTGTATATTCTTGCCTCCTTTGTCAAAAATAAGGTACCCACAGGTACATGGGTTTCTTTCTGGGTTTTCTCTCTTGTTCCATTAGTTTATATTTCTGTTCTTGTGCCAGTACCATACTGTCTTGATGACTGTAGCTTTGCAGTATAATCTGAAGTCAGGAAGGTTGATACCTCCAGCTCCATTCTTCTTTCTCAAGACTGCTTTGGCTATTCGGGGTCTTTTGTGTTTCCGTATGAATTGTGAAATTTTTTGTTCTAGTTCTGTGAAAAATGCCATTGGTAATTTGATAGGGATCACATCAAATCTGTAGATTACATTTGGTAGTATAGTCATTTTCACAATATTGATTCTACTTTCAATCTTGTTTATCATTTGTTTATAGGTGATGTGCCTTTTTATCTCTGATGGCTTTTACTTCTTATTGGCTCTGGTGTTCTGTAGCTTCACTAGAATGTGCCTAAATGTGAAATTCATCCTATATAATTGGCATATGTTGTGTATTTGTGGATTTACATCTTTAGCCAGCTTTGAAAATTCTTAGCTATTATCTTTTCATAGATTGCCCCTCTACTTTCTCCTTCTGGAACTCTGATTTGATGCTTTCTAGATCTCATTAGATCCTACATGTCTCAACGTCTCTCTCATGCTCTTTGTCTCATTTTCTTTATGCTAAATTCTTCATAATTTCTTTGGTTATATTTTCCAATTCACTCGTTGTCTCTTTAGATTTATTTAATCTGCTTTTAAACTCATTCGTTTAGATTTTAATTCCAAAATGTTCTACATGGTTTTTACAGTCATTTTAATAGTTTCATAGTCTTTGATCATTCAAATATTTCATTTTTACTTTCTGTAAATACATATATATATATACACACACACACTCTTATTTTGTATTCTCTGTTGAGAATGTCAATATCTGAAAACATTGGGAATACAAAATCTGTTGTTCGCTTTGACTTTTATTTGCAGTAGTGTTTTTTTCCTTTGTGTGTTTCGTATTTTTTTTTATTATAAGCTCATATTTTATTAAATTTAATCTGTAGGAATCCATAGAACCTAATTTAGGGATGCCTTTTTTCCAGGAAAAAAAACTGTTTACTTTAGTTAGAAGCCAGTAGATATGACTTACTCAGGACCACTTTAACCCTTTCAAGTGTCCTGGTTAAACAGAAGAGTTTCAGTGTCAGCTCTTCTACTTTGTGTGTTCATGCGTGTGCATACACATGCATCTGCAAGTGTGTATGGGCACTCCATTTGAGGTTCCCAATTGTGGTGCTGCTGGTTGCATCTGATCCCCAGACATCTTAGGCTTTCTTATTTACTTACAGCTCACTGCTCTCTCTTCTGGTTTCAACTGTTTCTCTCTTTCCTTCCTTGGAGACTGCCGTTATTTTCTTTAAAATTCTTCAAATAATATGTTTTAACTTATCTAATGTCCAGTTTTATCACAGGGAGAGAAACTGCCTCTGTCTCAACTAATGTAGCATAGAAGTTCTAAGGTTTGAGCATTCAATAAAATCACTGCCATTAGTTTCACTGTTTTCTAGAGGCATGCATTTTACCTTTATTTACAGAATAATAGACTATTACAATGGAAAGGCATCCAAGTGATTATTTAGCACAGTGTTTCTTACTGGAGACACTATGGGTATTTTGGGCAGAAAGATTGTTTATTCTGTAAGCCTTTCCCAAATACTTTGGCCACCTGATGTGAACAGCCAACTCATTGGAAAAGCCCCTGATGCTGGGAAAGATTGAAGGCAGAAGGAGAAGGGTACAACAGAGAATGAGATGGTTGGATGGCATCATCGACACAATGGACATGAGTTTGAACAAACTCTGGGAGATAGTGAAGGACAGAGAAGCCTGGCATGTTGCAGCCCATGGGGTCACAAAGAGTCAGACATGACCGAGCGACTGAACAACAACAAGACATTTAACATCCCCAATATCAGGTAGCTGAAGACATGTGACTGGATCTATTAAAAATATGCATTTCCAATAACCTCCCAGGTTAAGGACTTTGATGTTTAATCCTCTCACTTTACAAATGGAAAATGTCTTTTTTAAGGTAAAGGGTCAAACTCAGAGATGACCCTGAAGAGGCTAAATGTGATCCAGCTCTCCTCTCTGCCTCTGGGCTCATCTGACCACATTCTACCTCATTCTCTGTGCTCTCGCCAGGTTGCCTCTCAGTTCCTTGGTGGGCTTTATTCCTTTCTGCTGAGGGACCTTTGAATTTGTTTGTTTCTTCTGCTTAGTGGAAATTTGTTTGTTCCTTCTGCCTCCCACCCTTCTCTACTCCCTCTGCCTTTTGTTACTCATCTTTTAGATTACATTTCAAATGTCACTTATTTAGGAAAATTTTCTCTGACCCTCAGACTAGGATCAAGATCCCCAGTTATATGCTTTAAGAGGCCTCTGGATTTCTGTCAACCCATTTAATATGATTTAAAATGGACATAACAACGATTTCCACCAGTAGGCTGTAAAGTCCATGATGTCTGTTTTATTCACCACTGATTCACCTGCTTACCAAATACTTGTCACATAAGGTGGGCTCAAGAATATTTGCTAAATAAAGAAGTAAACTTAAAAGTCACAAATGTGTGACCCATCCAAAGAAGGACAGACAAGTTAAAGTGAAGACTCCCTTGACAATATCCATCAGGACCCGGGGTGCAAAAGAATTCCTAAATATTAATTTACAAAGCCTTTCTGCTGCCATCTGTTCTCCAAATGGAAATCTCTCAATCTAGAGTATCTCAGAAAAAAACTCTTCCTTGCTAAACTACTGTGACAGTTGAGTCTTACAAACAATTTTTCATTCAAGATGTTCAATAACTTTGCATTTAATGCTTATATAAATCTTCCAGAAAGCCAATATCATGGGATTGTCACATAGTCTTATTGGAAATTCTTAACCTATTGCCAATATGAATTTTAGATAATTTTAGATGGATTTTTATAAGTTTTTCAGTTAACAATTTTAACAAGGATCCATGTGCCACATATTTTGGAAATCTGAATTCCATTATCTGTATACTCCATCTGTTTTCTTGGATTGATCCATCAATATGATTCCATTTAAAAGCCACTTGCCCATACTGGTCATGTGCCTGTGAAAGAAGAACAACATATTCACATAGTTTTTTTTGTCTCCATTCCCATCTGAGAAACTAACCTTGCTCTCCACTCACTGTGAACTTCTTCTGATGTCACAGATCATAGGGGATTTTACATTGTTGTGATTTCTTTCACACTGGGCCTCATGACCAACATCTGACAACAACTTCTTGGATTAACCCGACTTTATAATCTGAACGAGCCCATAAAACCTCCATGAATCCTCAAGATGCCCAAGTACCTCAATGTCTACCTGTCCACTAAAGCACACTAAAGAAGCTGTTTCGAGTTCTCTGTAGTTATTCAGAGAAGGAAAAGAAAATTCCCTGCAACGACTCTTCTTTTATTTTCTGAAAATGTCCTCTTGAAGATAATTTCTCATAAGAGACTAGCTTGGGCAGCCAACTACCCGGCATGATGAAGCCCTGGGTGGTCCTTTGTTTTTCCCATAAACTTATGGTAAACCACAAAATAGTGAACCAAATATAAACTGCTGCTGTCAACATTTTTTTTCCCCTTCAAGTGTAGTAAGGTTTCATTCTACTTTCAAAAAAAGACAACCACCACCCCCTTAGATGACAAGGACACGGGTAAACAACAGGTTGGAGAAAGAAGAGAAGGACTTTAACATTTGATAAAGCTGCATGCCTAGTGCTCCTGCACTCTTAAAAAGTCTAAAGAAAAAACTGCTTCATAGGACTTGAGACCAAGCTTGGCACAGGTACAAAATGTCAGTATAATTCTCTCCTTTAAACAATATTTTCTTGTTTAAAAAGTTACACATACTCAGGTATGAACTGAGCACATTTCCATGAGTAAAATCAACTTGCTGGGACCTACAGAGAGGAGTTACTCCGCTAAATGTTGTTTCTCTTTGTAAGAAATGGGAAGACTATGAACACACTTTCACCAAATAAACCATGGGCTTCTAGAGAGAGAGTTGAAGGGGGAATATAAAAGGAATAAAAAAAAAATGGAGCAACGTGGGCTTCTAGAGAGAGTGGGGGGGGGAATGGAAGAAGAAAATGAAACAACAACAAAGATGGTTAACAGGAGGCTGTGGCGTCTCCCAAGCAAGCAATATGAGCTTAATTGAGGCTGACGCATGACAGACTCGCGTGCACAGTATCGCCCCAGCTCCGACTGAAGTTGCTGACAGAGGGTAAATGGTGCACGGCAACGGGGCTCGCCCTGGCCTGGTGTGGCATCGTGGTGCGCTGAGCCTGTCAGGAGATGGCATGAGGGCTAATGAAGGGCAGCCCTTGTTTTTAAAATTCTTCTCACTTAGTTTTGGATCAGACTCTACACCATGAAGCCTTCTCAACCTTTTAGTGCTCAGTTAAGGATATGTGACACTTATTTAAAAATTAATGCATTCTAATCAATTTCAAGTTAGACAGTGAAGAGTCTGCAAAACAAGGGAGACAAGAAGAGAAAAAGGCAGAAGGAGAAGAGAAAAAAAGAACAAGAGAGAATAAATGCTTTGGATACTGAAAAGGTAGGAGGCACGAGAAATATAGCATAAGAAGTACTTGCATGTTTTAAACATCTTTGTAAAAAGAATTTTGTAAAGACAGGCATACCAACATAAGAAGTAAGGAGGAAATAGGACACATTCTTTGTGTATTCTCCCAATATAAAGTCTAGGAACCAAAGTGTAGGAAAAAACAAATGCAAAAAGAAACTTCTAATATTTGTAAAAAAAAAAAAAAAAAAAGACCAACTTTTTTTTTTCAACCATCACAAGACTACTGTATATCCCACTATTCATCGCCGCATTGTGGGAAATCTTCCAAAATGAATGACTGTGTCCTTTAACAGAAACATACAGTCATGTTTATATGTTCTATTGAATAAATATTAAGAAAAATTATCACCAGTTTTAAATATGACCATTATACAGAAAACAGAAAAAAGAAAACAAGACGTTTCCTATGTCATAGCCACATTTGTGAAATATTGTTAGATGCAAAATAAATGACAAAAAATATGAATTGACTAAGAGCCCAGACATGCAAGCCTATGTTTCTGTTATCTGTTTTGTTTATCCTATTGTCAGTATAAGAAAATGCTTAATTGACAATTTTATTTACATATTCTAGGTAACAAATCACACATATGTAATCCACATTTTATAGGTTATTATCTACAAAATAGCTCTTTAGAAAGGCACTTGCCATCTTAGTATAACTAGTGAAAAGGAGGGAAAAATCATTCTGGGTTATAAGATCAAATTTATTTAATGATGACCACAGTTTAACTTAGACTGAAAACCTATTGTCTCATTTTCTATTAATCCTCACTAAAATCAAGTGTACCTCTCTAGGCTTCTCTAGAAACAAATTTCTATCTAAGCAGATCAGGACCTAGCAACAGAATATGAAAATAGACACATTTAGTGCTCAGTCGCTTAGCTGTCACAAACTTTGCGACCCCATAGCCTGTAGCCCTCCAGGCTCCTCTGTCCATGGAATTTTCCAGGCAAGAATACTGGAGTGGGTTGCCATTTCCTGCTCCAGGGGACACATTTAGAATTACATGAAATTCTGATCTCAGTTTTCAAACTTGATAAATGGCTTTTTTTTTTTAAAAAAAAAAAAAAGGGAATTTGCGAATCCAGAGGTTTGTACCTCTCCTCAAGAAAAACTCTTTAATGATATTTACCTTTTTCTGCCAATAGACTTAACCAAAGATGACCATTTTGTCAGATTTAAAAATAAGCATAACTCTTTTTTCTTTGCTTTCTAGATTTGATTTTTATATTCCAAAAATATCAATTTAGGGTACTGATATTAAAATTTAAGTATTTTCTAATCATGTGACCTTGATTACCTTTAAGTAACTCAAAAAGTTTTCCACAGAATCTCACACTCACTTTTGTACAGCATGGACTAAGAAAGGTCATATGCATGGAGAACGTATACAAATGACCATGAAAATTTGCTATTATACTAATCATGAAAAAATATAATTTCCAGGGAATTTACACACTGGAAGCAGGGTCAGTCAATCAGAATTGCTAACCCTTTTACGAGTTAGCTTGCTCTATAAGAACAAACTCAAATAAGAGTTTATTTGCTCTATAAAAGAAAAAGTCACTCAGTCGTGTCCGACTCTTCGCGACCCCAAGGACTGTAACCTAACAGGCTCCTCTGTCCATGAAATTTTCCAGGCAAGAATACTGGAGTGGGTTGCCATTTCCTCTATAGTATGATAATAAAACAGTGAAGAGCGATGGCAATAGAGAGTGGACTATAAAGCTCAGGTGATACACATTTTTTTTTTCTGTCCTACTTGTGTCTGATAAGAAATTTCTTCTGTAAGTCATTTCTTGAACTACTGGAATTTAGCCAGAACAAGTAACACTATTCCAATATTGTTTCCCGTTGAAGGTGAATAGCTGTCAATGTCACCATGCTGGGACAACTTTTATTACAAATGGCTGGGGTTAGAAGCAGTTCTAGATTTCTTTACAGTTAGTATAAGCAAATCTAGGAGGAGGTGAGAGTCAGTCACATTAAGAAAGTAGCACAACCAGCGTGACAACACCTCACAGTCTCTTCCAATTCATTTTCCTGATTGGAGAGTCCAGACAGTCCACATGCATCCTAAACTTTAGAGAGAAAAAATTCTTAAATAGGCATTTTGTGTAATTACTAGGAAAGAAGCTATCAAAGCAAAGCAAAGGAAATCTAAACACAAATTTAACGATTCCTTTGAATCAAAATTATTTTGTGCATAGGTTGTAATATGAGAGTCAATTATCTAAGAAATTTGGGTAGAAGATAAAATTGATTGAATAACTTCAAAGATCCTTTCCAAGTCAAAGATGTCAAAGATTCTTTGACTTTGTGTCATGTTTTGCTTGTTGTCTTGGTCTGGAAGATGCTTCCAAAAGGAGAATGAGACTGTGAGGCTGAAGAGATGATTGATTTGGGGCTTTTACCCAGAGCATCAACAGTAATCATTAATCACTGGCCTCTTCGAAGTGCTAAAGGTCTCTACTGGGGCTGCCTGTGTTTTCCACAGGCTTAGCCACAGCGCAGTCCTAAGAGGATGATCTTGAAAAAACTTGAAAAAAATGTATGCACTGTTTCTGACTCCCCTAGCACACTGAAGATGATTTTAACCAGAATAAGATCAGTTAAATGCACCCCTTTTAAAACTGATGCTACGTGTATATAATAAGCATTTGGTCTAGCACCTCCCAAGTCTATGTATTTTTATGAATTTAGTATCTGTGTGAAGGGTCTGCTTTTTTTTTTTTCCCTTTTTTACTGTGTGTTTAGGATAATTTTGGGGGAGGTGAAAATATTTTACTTAAAAGCTGGAATGGAGTCTTTTAAAATGTCTAGAAATATAGTGCCATTATTTTGTGATAATACAGCTAAATTTCTACATCCTTTACGAGTGAGATTCACAGTCCCATTCAGGATGGAGTGATTTGCTTAAGAGCTGTCTGGACTTCACAAGCATGCCCCTTTCCATGTGGATTTGGGACCAGTGGTCCATGAGGCGCCACTGAATCTGTCAAACAAAACCAATGTATTTAACTCACCAATGTGATTTCATTTTTTTTTTTTTTATTGAAAGGTGATGACATGGCAGCAAGGGGTGCATACTAGCTAAACACTTAAAATAATTTTATGATGATACAATATACAGAAGAAAGACTTTAAGAATTTGGATATTTCTTAAAACAAGAACATGGCTTCTATGCAGAAATAAAGTCATGTAATTAAATTAGTGAAATGTACCATATTATTCCTCTTTCTAGCCAATATTTATTGTCTGTCTACTATGCTCAAAAGTATTAGATTCAAGAAGGGGATTGTAAAAATTAGTGAGATATGATCCCTGTCCTTACATGTTTATAATCTCAAATTATTTGGGAGTTTTTTTCATTGTTACTACAAATGGAATTATTTTTAAAGCTATTTTTAACCACCCCAAAAGATATTTTGTATCTTTCTAATGATCTTACAAAACACAGATCATCTTTATTCCTCTAACCATTAAAATGCTTGTTCAGTACTACTTGCTTCCTTTCCTTAGAGTAAGTTCTTCCTTCAATGAATTCTCTTTCAAAAGGCAAAATTACACTGATTCACTTAATCCCTCCCCAAAGCACATACCCAGTTTTTCAGTAGCATTAAGAAGTATGTTTAGTATAAAAGGAATTTCTTAAAATTTACAGATTTATAAATAAAATAAGATCCACTAAATATTTACTATAATTACATATTCCACCAAATTTCTTTTTCTTGATGAGGATTCTTTCTACAGATTTTTACTTTTAATCCCATTTTTACTAGTTAACCTAGTTAAAATGATTTCAAAAGTCCAAGTATTTGACTGAAGGTACAGTGAATGAAAAATCTGCTAAGTCTCATGATAGCTACACTCACAGACAAATGCTAATTAAAATGCTAAAGGAGTAAAAATACATCCTGATTCAGTTCAGTTCAGTCGCTCAGTCGTGTCCGACTCTTTGCGACCCCATGAATTGCAGCACGCCAGGCCTCTCTGTCCATCACCAACTCCCGGAGTCTACCCAAACCCACGTCCATCGAGTCGGTGATGCCATCAAACCATCTCATCCTCTGTCGTCCCCTTCTCCTGCCCCCAATCCTACCCAGCATTAGGGTCTTTTCCAATGAGTCAACCCTTCGCATGAGGTGGCCAAAGTATTGGAGTTTCAGCTTCAACATCAGACCTTCCAATGAACACCCAGGATTGATCTCCTTTAGGATGGATTGATTGGATCTCCTTGCAGTCCAAGGGATTCTCAAGAGTCTTCTCCAACACCACAGTTCAAAAGCATCAATTCTTCGGCACTCAGCTTTCTTCACCGTCCAACTCTCACATCCATACATGACCACTGGAAAAACCATAGCCTGGACTAGACGGACTTTTGTTGGCAAAGTAATGTCTCTGCTTTTCAATATGCTATCTAGGTTGGCCATAACCTTCCTCCCAAGGAGTAAGTGTCTTTTAATTTCATGGCTGCAATCACCATCAGCAGTGATTCTGGAGCCCAAAAAAATAAAGTCTGACACTGTTTCCACTGTTTCCCCATCTATTTCCCATGAAGTGATGGGACCAGATGCCATGATCTTAGTTTTCTGAATGTTGAGCTTTAAGCCAACTTTTTCACTCTGCTCTTTCACCTTCATCAAGAGGCTCTTCAGTTCTTCTTCACTTTCTGCCATAAGGGGGGTGTCATCTGCATATCTGAGGTTATTGATATTTCTCCCGGCAATCTTGATTCCAGCTTGTGTTTCTTCCAGCCCAGCGTTTCTCATGATGTACTCTGCATATAAGTTAAATAAGCAGGGTGACAATATACAGCCTTGACGTACTCCTTTTCCTATTTGGAACCAGTCTGTTGTTCCATGTCCAGTTCTAACTGCTGCTTCCTGACCTGCATACAGGTTTCTCAAGAGACAGGTCAGATGGTCTGGTATTCCCATCTCTTTCAGAATTTTCCACAGTTTATTGTAATCCACACAGTCGAAGGCTTTGGCATAGTCAATAAAACAGAAATAGATGTTTTTTTGGAACTCTCTTGCTGTTTCGATGATCCAGTGGATGTTGGCAATTTGATCTCTGGTTCCTCTGCCTTTTCCAAAACCAGCTTGAACATTTGGAAGTTCACGGTTCACGTATTCCTGAAGCCTGGCTTGGAGAATTTTGAGCATTACTTGGCTAGGATGTGACATGAATGCAATTGTGCGGTAGTTTCAACATTCTTTGGCATTGCCTTTCTTTGGGATTGGAACGAAAACTGACCTTTTCCAGTCCTGCGGCCACTGCTGAGTTTTCCAAATTTGCTGGCATATCTAGTGCAGCACTTTCACAGCATCACCTTTGAGGATTTGAAATAGCTCAACTGGAATTCCATCACCTCCACTAGCTTTGTTCATAGTGATGCTTTCTAAGGCCCACTTGACTTCACATTCCAGGATGTCTGGCTCTAGGTGAGTGATCACACCATCGTGATTATCTGGGTCATGAAGATCTTTTTTGTACAGTTCTTCTGTGTATTCTTGCCACCTCTCCTTAACATCTTCTGCTTCTGTTAGGTCCATACCATTTCTGTCCTTTATCGAGCCTATCTTTGCATGAAATGTTCCTTTGATATCTCTAATTTTCTTGAAGAGATCTCTAGTGTTTCCCAATCTGTTGTTTTCCTCTATTTCTTTGCACTGATTGCTGAGGAAGGCTTTCTTATCTCTCCCTGCTATTCTTTGAAACTCTGCATTCAGATGGGAATATCATTCCTTTTCTCCTTTGCTTTTTGCTTCTCTTCTCTTCCCAGCTATCTGTAAGGCCTCCTCAGACAGCCATTTTGCTTTTTTGCATTTCTTTTCCTGATTACTTAACATCAATTTCGAGCAATATGGAAAGAGTATAATAAGGAACAAGATGTGTTGAAGATTTTGTTTTTCTGACCAAGAAAGGTCAGATATAGTGTATCAGAATGAGGCATCTTAAGAAAGTCATTATTTTAAATGCTGAGATTCCGGTGAATACAATAGGTTTCAAATATTAAAATCTCTGTGGTAGGCTCTGACCTCAGAATAACATGAAAACGACAGGCACTTATTTTTCCATATATAAAAATGACACTTACTGTAAGGTCATTATATAAAAGGCCCATTTCCCCTTCATGAAATAAATAATTATACCATTGATTCAATATATTTGCCAGCATGTCTATATGTGGTTTAAGTGGTTATTTCAATGACCTATATACAGAAAAGAACGAATACCAACAAACTTAGAAACTATGACCCAAGTAGCCTGTAGCCGTGTGTATCACTTTTCCTCGGCAAATCATCTACACTGCTTCCTCAAGAACACTTTAAGCGTTTTATTTATACACACGGTGCTTTACTGATCACATCTGGAGGACTGGGTGTACTTTCTTAAAAAAACTAAACAGTTGGTTAAATAGATATGTTAAGTGAATAAGTGATATGAAAGACTTGGCTGATTCTATTGGCAGGATGCCTTAAGAACTTCTAACAGGGGTTAAAGTGACAATGTTCAGAGGATGGTATGGGGTGAGTATTTGTGTTACAGAAAGAGTTTACAGCAGAGTGCTGGGGGAGCCGGTCTCCAAGATGGCCCCCAGAGACTTCCCCTCCTTGGCATACACACCCCGCGTAGTCCCTCCCACACTGTATCCGGGTTGCTCTGTGAGATTGGCAGACTACTGCAGAAGGGATGACATGTCAATTCCAAGATTAGGTTATAAAAGGCATTAAGGCTTTTATCTTGGCTGTTCTCACCTTCCCTCTCTCTTGGATCACCTGCTCTGGGAGATGCCAGATGCCACGGTGTGAGTACACTCACCAATGGAAAGGCCCAAGGGGTGGAAAAAAATTCAGGGGTCTCCAGCCAACAGTTAACTGAGTGAGGTTAGAAGCATATTTTCCAGCCCCAGCCAAGCTTTCTGATCACTGTAGCCCCCTATGGTGCAAGCAGAAAGACTTGGTGAAGGAGGAGAAGCTCAAGCTGGTAGGTAAGATTTAGATCAGAGCAGCACACAAGGACCGGAAGATTGTATATGGCCCATGGATAAGTTTTGTTTGACCCAAATTTAAAAAATTAGGAACTTCTATGAGGACACCTGAATATCTAGCTTTGCTTGAAAAGGTGGAGCATCTAGTAACTTCAGATTTACCCTCTATCCCAGCTACCCCTTTGAGGGAGAAGCCATATGCCAGACTCTACCATATGTCCCTTTGTCCTATGCCTGACTTAATGCACTCCTTTCCTTTACCTACCAGGTCCTTCTAAGTAAACATTTTTGTAGAAGAAAGAATTGGGTGGGACTGCAAATACAGGCTGGACAAAACTAAGTAGGTATCACTCTCAGTTGCAATGATAAAACCTATTGTTTTTACCTCATCTGTCTTTATCCCCTTCTCAATGGCCCCAGATATTTGAGTTAAAGATTCCTAATGCAGAAAGATGGAAGGGCCAGCATCTACTACCGATAGACTGTCTCTGTGCTCAGATGCTCAGTCATGTCTGATTCTTTGCCACCCCATGGACTGTAGGACCACCAGGCTCCTCTGTCCATGGGATTTTCCTGGCAAGAATACTGGAGTAGGTTGCCACGTTCTCCTCCAGAGGATCTTCCCAACCCAGGGATTGAAACCATGTCTCTTACATCTCCTGCATTGGCAGGTGGATTCTTTACCACTGAGCCACTGGGGAAGCCCATAGACTGTCTCTGGAGGCAGGCAAATCCTCGCAGCTAAAAGTAGCATGCTTGGCTACTGGCTCAGAAGCAGGCGGTAGTGGAAAAAGAGTAAGTAAAGCTATGATCTTGTCCTTTTTCTTCTGCCTGGAAAAGTGGAGGAACCAAATCTTCCTTCTTCTTCTACCTCTCAGCTTACTTGTTTACCCTCCTGCATATTTCTTTCCTTTTTCATACAGTTCCTAGTGTACACTATGGCCCAGCCTCCCCTGGATAAATATGTCAGGGGGCAGAGGAGGGGAAGGAGACACTGTACAGATTGTTCCGTCTCTGTTACCCCCACGAGCAGGGTCTGGGTTTGTCACCCTCCTGGGAAGACTGGGAGGGGTAGAACAACGACCTTGGAGGGTGGCACCTGAGCGTGGTGGAAAGCCAGGTTGGAAAGGCAGTTGGGCAAATTTGCAGGGGTCAGAAACATAACCTAAACCAAAAATAACCAAGCTCTAGGGGAGGAAAGTTATAACAGACACCAAAAGGAATTTTTGGACCATTATCCCCTGTACAAATTTTCAGAAGAGGCTCATCACAAGAGAGATATAATATCCAGACAAATTGATGTACAGTTATATATTTAATAAATTACCTCAACTTCTATACGGTGAACTCACTTTACTTGAGAACAGTGTCCATTCTGACACATTATACTACCCTATTCTAATTGAGAGGAATACCTCATTTACCTAAAAGGGTAAAACTGTACTTGGGGATCACCAATGTACACTAAGAAATGTACCATTAATTAGACAAGGTCATCAGATCATAAATTAAACAGGAAGAATCAGAAATTTGATGTTTTATAATCACTTTATTCAGTTTTTAACTTTCATACAGTATTTCTTTTCAAGTTCACTCCTTTGTTTTCTAGAAATAGCTATAGTATAGTAATAGTATACAGGAATATGCCCAAATAACTCCACAAGAAAGAGGTGACATATAGACTGAAATGTAGATGTAAAAATAATCAGTAGTGTATAGGAGTTTCAAATGATTTGAAAGTTCTAAAGAACTCTCAACAGCATGTTCATGGACTGTGAGCAGGCAAACATATACACACACTATGCAGCCCTTTCAACCAGAATGCTGAATTTTCTCTCTAATTGAACTTTTCAATTTACCATGTTAATAATCACAAGCAATTCCTACTTGTAGAAATACTGCATCTGGTGGAATGCTAGTTTAGCAAGATGCTCTGTAAAGAAAGGCCTTGTGATGAAATAATTCAAGGAATCTTGCCCAAGTGCCATAATTGTTTGAACTTGAGAAACAAATATGAAAGATGATGTTGAAGACATTGTCCACCACATTCCACAGCATCCCTGCTGTGAGTGTCCATGAGAAGAATGACATGAAAATCTATGGACTAAGGAAACCTGTCTGTTTCCAAACCCAACAGTATGTTTTAATCTTTTGGTTACTTTGACTCTTACAACTGACCAGTCTTTCCTCTTTGGTCAATAGGAAGATCAGAGGTAAACTTATAACCATTTCCAATCAGTGACTAGGGCCTTACAGTATGCATTTCTGACTAACTTTAAGTTAGTTGTTATTATTTTTCTCTGTCCCGCTCTTCTTTCATCCTAGTACACATTAGATTCTTTCTAGAAGCACGAGAAAGCAAAAATAGTAAGGAGAGGAAGATAAAATGAGGAGAGGGAGAGACAGAACGGGATAGAAAAACAAAGACTTACTCACAGTTTACTGACATTGGGTTATGTGTTGTACTTTACCAGTATTAGTTTTAACCCTTTACATGTACAACTCTTTAGATGTATCTTCTGTTAATAAATAACCATGAAGTTGTTAACAGCCTCATTTTACAGGTGATGAAAATGAGGCATAAAGAGATTGGATAACTTACCCAAACAACACAGTTAGTTGGTGGAGGCAATGCTAGAATTCAAACCTAGGCAGTCCGGTCCTAGAGCACCCACTATGCAAAATTCAGAAAGAATATGAAAGTGTCTGATCTCCACTCTATGCTGGTTTACTCTTATCCTTAAACCCTTGGTTAACCCCCAGACCCCCCAAAAAGAGTTTATTTCTAAAGCATCTTTATCTGGCACTGACAGCCCCCAATCCCAAATGCTCAGCACACTGGGCAACAGGAAATGCTACCAGCAAATTGTGAGCCAGAAGGACTTGACTAAATTGTTTTTGAAGGAGGATGAACTCAAGAAAGATTTGCCATTGGTATCACGTATTGCTAAATGCCAACAGTAACTGTTTTTCTCCCTTACAGGTAACTAGAAGTCACAGCTGGGCACGTTGCGGTGGGGGAGGAGGTGGAGGTAGTGTATGATAGGAAACAATTCTTCTTTGGTATTTACTGAGCTGGTCTGAACATGTAATGTCCCTTTTGACTGTCTAAGAAATATGCAAGCATTTCATGTAAGAGGAAAGGATTTCAGAAATTCCTAGGGTATATTTTGAGATCTAAAGTGTGAAAAAAGTCAGTTCAAGTAAAATAGCATTGAGTTCCTAGGGGGAAAAAATCTGAAGGAGACAAATCTTGACAGTTAAGAAAAGTACTGTTGCTGTTAAAAAACCAAGCCAAACTGAATACAAATCAAAACAAAATAAAATAAGGATTATTTATACTCAGGAAAAAAGAAAAAGACAATGAATGTTACTGAAAAATTACAGAAGACCCTCCACACCTCTGCTATACATCAAGGGCAAAAGCAGTCCCATACTGTTAGGACCCCAAGACCTCAGAGAGAAAAGTGTTCCTTCAAAGCCTTTGTGATATTAGGAAAATGGTTCTTAATCTCATTATGTTGTCAACAAGGTCCCAGTTAATCAGTGTCTACATTCATTTGGGTTTAGCCTATTACACTTTTGCTCACAATTAAATGCCACAAGGTCCAAATCAGCTTAAACAAGTCACTTTTCCCCCTGGTGTGACTGAGTAGCACCGCCAGCAAGGCAATGCAACTTGGGCAAAATATATCATAATTACCAGGAGCCTGAAGAGAACCCACTCCATGAGTCTTCACATTTTATTTAACCAATTAAAAATAAAATACTATTAACAATATACACTCCTGACTCGTAATAACTACCTTAAAAATAAAATACTATTAACAATATACACTCCTGACTCGTAATAACTATTTGGTTGACAAAGAATGTTTCAGTCATGTGATAGGTTCTTAAAAATTTAAGCAGCACATGTGCTTAGCAGACTATACGGACAGTACTGTCAAGCTGATCTATGGGACCAATGACTTTTAAAAATATTGACCCTTATATATAAAGGTGTTCCTTTAAAGCTTAGTCCATCAGGAAAAAATCACCCAAATAAATGTTTACAAAATTCACATAAACATTGATGTGAACTAGCTTGAACTCTGTGGTTTTACTGTTTGACATCCTGACCACGATTTCCAGCACATGTATCCCTTATAAACAGACAGTATAGCTACTTCCTAAAGGCTACCAGATAATAAAGACTCTTAATTTTAATTCCATCAGAATGTCTTACAAATCCATTAGCCTCAATATTTCTATATTAAAGATAAAATCAATTAGTTTCACATTTATTTCAGGCATTTCAAAATTTGTTATTCAAAGATAGCAAGACTATTTGAGGGTTTAAAAGGTTTCAAAATTAAAGATAAATACTTCCAGATTAAGGATCTATCTGGGAGAAAGCTTTGGTAAGTCTCCATCTTAATTTTTTTGAACTGCTTTTGAACTGTTATTCTTTAAGTCTTGTGTTACTATAGTTGGATTTTGCCAAACTTTTGTATATCAGTTGCTCATTTTCAGCAGTATTCACGGTACGCCTCTTGCCATTTGTGGACCTGCCTAAAGCAAAAGATTTGAGCAAAAAAAGTTTCATCCACTCAATGAACATTAAGTCCTGGCACTGGGCAAGGGTGAGGTCGAAGGGTGAATAAGACCTAGTCCCCAGTATAATGACTTTTAACTAGGAAAGGAATATGTTAATCATTTAAATTTCACTTTTGACGTGCCATTGCTCATGGTATCTTTATAAATGCTCATATTAAAAAAATGCAGTTCATGAAGTTGTCTAGTTAGAGTGATTGTCACATGAGGAACTAATGCCTGCATTTTTCAGCTCTTCAAATTTTTCATGGCCTTAAACTCCAGCAGTCAGAAGAATGTGGTTTAGACTCCATCCTTCCGTTTTCTTAAGGATTTATGGAAATGCATTTTCTTTATTTCTATGTCTCTATGTGAATAGATCTAGGCCACCAAAGGGCTCTAGTTATGTTCACTCATGCTCTATCAAAATCTAAATCCAATTTCAAATGTATTTATTTATTCAATTTCCCAAAGCTCTTGAGAAAAATTACTCCTCCTAGAACGGTAAAATGGGGACCATTCTCATTAACTGATAATGATACCTAACAGCACATGCCACTTCTCTTTTCTCACCTTACTGATGATATTTGATACAGAGAATCCTTGTTTCATGATGGAATAACTGGTGAATTCGTACTGCTCATCAGCTTCAAGGTCAAGGGTCATGCTGGTCAGTCAAGCTTATGAACACAAGCAGGACAGACCTACCTCCTAGGATGAGGTATGGAACGAGGGCTAAGAATGACCAAATATCAGAGAAATAAGAAATAGAGTGCCGACAAAGCATGGAGCAACTGATTGGTACCAAATAAATTAGACCAGACACATTTATAAAAGTTTCCCTGTAGAAATAAATATTTAAATATAAAAAACACAGTAAACATAAACACTTTGCTGTATAGCAGAAATTAACATAACATGGTAAATCAACTATACTTCAATTTTTTTAAAAAAGAAAACTACAGTAAATAATTTTTGACTCAGAATTTTAGTGCAGAATATTCTGAGTATGAGCAAGATTGTTTATGCATAGCAGACATGCCAACTGGTTTTTATTGAACATCAATATTTACTGTCATTGGGGTATTATTGACTCTGACTTCTTGTTGGTCAATATTTTCCTTTAGAAAAGCAGCTTGGACTTTCCTGCCTCTGTATCTTTGTTTAAGCAGTTCCCTTCACCCAGAATGCCTTTTTCCTTAAGTTCCACATATCCAAATACTACCCACTGCCCAAAAGTGAGGCCAAACTTCACCTCTTCCCCGGGAAGATTTCCCTGATCCCAGCAACTGGAGATTAATGCTTCCTTCTTTGACACTCCCCAGAACTATCCTTGTGACATGATGAAAGTAATCAGAGTCCTACAAGTTAGACTTGTCAGCCAAATATTTATTGAAATTCATCACCTTTCTTACACTGTAAATGCCTTGAGGACAAGCAAAGAACTGCACTTGATTCATGCTTACCTATTCAGAAGACTTAGCCCAAGGAACTACACACAGCAGTTGAAGTATCTGTGTATACACATCCATGCTCTCAATGAATGACTGCATGTAAGTATCATAAGGTAATGCATACCCAGGATTCATTTTACATAGTAGTAAAGATTCATTCATTCATTCTTGATTGTTTGAACATTCACCTTTGAACCTGATCTAGGAGCTAGGAACACAGCAGAGAACAAAACAGACCTGGTCTCATGAACTTTACCTTTTGATAGTAAAAAAAAACCACACAACACAATAAACAAACACAGACTACAAAGTCAGGTTAGTGGTAAGTGCAGGGTAAGTTGAGAATGAAACAGACAGTATTTCGGACAGGGTGATTAGAAGAGAGCTTTCTGGGGATGACACATGTGAACAAAGCAAGTGTGAGCCGGGTAAAATCTGGGAGCAGGGCTTCCAGGTAAAAGAAATAGCAAGAACAAAGACTGTGGCAAGAAAATGCTAGACATTTCAGAGGAATGGATAAAGAAGGGTGGTAGGAATTATGGTTGGAGGGATAAGCTGCCAAATAATGGGAGGCTCTGTGGACCATATATAACAAAGAGTGGATTTTATGTCAAATGTGCAACAAGCTACTGGATGTTCTGATCAGAGGATGATGTGATCTAAGGTTGCAAAGCATCACTCTGGCTGAGTGAGGATAAAGAGATATAGGAAATCATCATTTCCCCCTCTTAATAATAAAATTAATTAATCCCCCAACTCCTCAATTCCCCAAAGAATAATTCCCCTCACTTGTTTTCAAGTGAGGCTGCTAATATAATTAAGAAAAAAATGAGTGGAAAATTCACCAGTCCCAACTGTGATTGGTCAACCCAAAAGATACAATCTGTTTTAAGAAGGAGATAAAAGAGGAAAAAAGGACACAGTCTCAGGTCACCTGAGGTTGAATTGTTGCAAGAGCCTCCCCACTGGTTTTGTCTTCAATTTCTCTGTGTTGATTAATTCTGTTATTTCATTGCTAAATGAATCTTCCTTTGGAAGCACTTAGTATTAGCTTCCTATTGCTGCTGTAACAAGTTAGCTCAAACTTAAATGGCTTCCCTGTTGGCTCAGATAGTAAAGAATCTGTCTGCAATTCAGGAGACTTGGGTTTGATCCCTGGGTCAGGAGGATCCCCTGGAGATGGGAATGGCTACCCACTCCATTATTCTTGCCTGGAGAATCTAATGGACAAAGGAGCCTGGCAGGCTATAGTCCATGAGGGCGCAAAGAGTCAGACATGACTGAGTGATTAACACTGTCTCTTTTACTTTTCAATGGTTTAAAAGGATACAATATTTTTTCTCAGAATTTGGAGGTCAGAAGTCTGAAATGGATCTTACTGTACTGAAATTGGGGTGTTGACAGAGCTGTGCTCCTTCTAGAGCTTCTAGGGGAAAATGTGTTTCCTTGTTTTTTCCAGCTCCTATAGGTGCCAACATTCCTTGGCTTGTGGTCCCTTCCTCTGCCCTCAAAGTGAGCAGCATAGTATCTTCAAATCTTTGTTTGACCTCTGCTTCCATCATCACATTTCCTTCTCCGACTCTGACACTCTTGCTCCTCTGAAAAGGACCTTAATGATTCCACTGGGACAACGCAGATAATCAAAAATTATCTTCCCATCTCAAGATGACTAACAGTCATGCCTGCCAAGTTCCTTCTGCCATCATAATAACATATCTGAAGGACATCTTGAAAGAGAGAGGGCCATTCATCTCTCTATCACACATTGTTTTCAAAACATCTTCTTTCTCAGAAATGTTCCAGAAAAAAAAAAAAAATGTTCTGCAATTGTTGTGGTTAAAATCTAGGGCTCTGAATCAGATAGCCCTGGATTTAAAATTTTTATCACCATACAGCAGCTGTGTGACCTCAGACATGAGTCTTAATTTCTCTAAACCTTAATTTTTGATTCTATAAAATGAGGTAATAATAGTATCTACTTCCTAATCATAATGAGATAATGAATGCATAACAAACAGCATAATCTATTTTTAAAATACTTATTGAGCTGCCCTCTAGGTACCAGGCCCTGTGCTGGGATGTTACTCTTTCTGAGCATAGATCGAAGTCTCTGATACCGAAAGCCCCCCACAAAGGCCATCTCCTCCAGTGTTTACTGGCTGTCCATTCACTGGCATTCATCATATCCTGCTTTCCCTAGTATTTAACTAATATTTATACATATACCCTAGCAGAACTACAAGATCCAAGGGTAGTATCTTCTCTAAGGTCTGATTCCATTTTAAGATAAGGAAAGCAAGTCAGTCTAACCCGCCAGTCCACCCCATGCCACTGAGACCTACACTCTGGCTGCCTGCTTTCTCTAGCCTAATATGCTCTCAGCCCAATCAGACCCTTCCTTGGGGTCTGTTTCTCATCTTGCTCCAGCCTCTCTTACCCCTAAAGTCCACCCTACTAGCTGCTTCTTGTTTTAGGCCTTTTCAGGCATTCAAACCTTGGCTTTCCCAAGTGGTCCTAGCCTCTTATCTTGCTCACTCTGGTTTCTCAAGGAACTTTCTGGAAGAGAGGCTCTTTCCCTAGGTCCAGACCTAGAATTGTCAAAGAGTGCTGCTGCTGCTGCTAAGTTGCTTCAGTCGTGTCCGACTCTGTGCAACCCCATAGACGGCAGCCCACCAGGCTCCACCATCCCTGGGATTCTCCAGGCAAGAACACTGGAGTGGGTTGCCATTTCCTTCTCCAGTGCATGGAAATGAAAAGTGAATGTGAAGTCACTCAGTTGTGTCCAACTCTTAGCGACCCCATGGACTGCAGTCTGCCAGGCTCCTCCATCCATGGGATTTTCCAGGCAAGAGTACTGGAGTGGGGTGCCATTGCCTTCTCCGATCAAAGAGTAACTCATGTTTTTTGAAGAAATGGTAAATGGAGGAGTGAATGAAGGATTGGGCAGAATCTTACTATAATCTGGCTCCTTGTTAGGACTAAATCAGGTATAATGTAGACTGAGTATCTCCTCTCAAAAATAATATTTCAAAAAAGCAAAGTCTGAGCAAACTGGATGAGCCCAAATCATGTTGGACTATGTAGCGTCTTTCTTCACATACCAGCATTATCCAGAGGGTCTATGGTACATAGAAGGTCAATCATGAGTCCAGGTTATTTAAAGAAAGGTATCTTTTCCGTCTGACACCTAATGGCCGCAGCAATAATACAAAATAAACTTTTAAAAATTGTTCTCCATTATTTGGGTCTTTGAAGTAGCGAACCTTATGAGCTATCAAAGCAAGGCACTACATCCAAGGTAGAGAACACTGCTAATGAAGGAAACGTTAAAAGGTTATGCTTTCCCCCCATTACTTTTGTCTTCTTTGCAGATGGTTTTAAAGGTCATTTTAAAAATAGCCTGCAAGGCTACAAAGGCCTCTAAATATTTAAATAACACAATGCGGTTTATTTTTACATAGTGTTCTAAATGCACATCACAAAATGCTTCACAGAAATGTCAGTCAAAGGCTAAAGAGGATAGAAAGATACATTTGAAGACAAAACAAAAGGAAAACAAGGATTAAGAAGAGAAGAGGTCTTTCAATAAATAGTACCTATACTAGTTGCATAATGACAATAGGACCATAACACTTTAGATAATTTGAGAAACCTAAGAGAAAGGGGTTAAACTGGAGATAGCCCCAAATCAAGAGGTCACAATGCACTGGGGGAAATCCGACTGAGTCTTGAACCTTCAAATGCTAGTCTGATGATATTACTATGCAGAAAGCAACTAGAGGAAATTGGTGGGGTTTTTGTGTGTGTGTGTGTGTGTGTGTTTGGTATGTTTTTAGCATTTGCTTTGTGCCATGTGCCAGGCCCTGCACTTAAAATTTTATATGTCACCTCATTTAGTCCTCATGCACTGGGTTTTACTTCTAATATTCATAGACAAAGAAACAGACCCACAGAGGTTCAATCAATTCTCACAGATAACAAACAGTAAGTGGTAGAGTCCAGATCTTCCAAATGACTCCTTCTTGAACTTCCAATTCAAGTTAGCTTCAAAGAATGAGAACCAGATAGCAACCCAATGAGTAAAAAAAATGAACCATTAAGGAATTATTAATAGAAGGAAAGTATGAGTTTGTTTTTGGTCTTACAGCAGGGAAGGCTTTTCTGAACATAAATTCAAAAGGAAAAATAAAAAATGATAAATATTACCACATCAAATTTAAAATTTCAGTACTTCAAGAACAGTAGGAAAAAAACCTACTCACAAGCTTGAAAAAAATGTGCCACAAATAAGACACACACAAAACAGTTACTAGAAGAGCTCTTCTATAAATCAAGATGAAAAACACAAACATTATCGAGAGAAAAAATTAACTTTCAAAGAAAACTAAGCAAAAGAATTATAAAGATTAAGAAACATAAGAGAAAATGTCGTTCATATAATAGTGATAAATAAATGCAACGAAGACTACAAGTGCATCTTTTTGCTCAATATGACTGATGGTCTTGGGAAAGGCAAATTATTAACCTATTATGTACAGTTTATTGGTGAACAATTTGGTATTACATATAAAAAAATCTTGAAAATATTCATGTTCTTGGCACAGTAATTCCACTCTTAGGAATTTATCACTAAGAAATAGCCAGAAACTTTTGCAAAGAATTATGAACAAGTATACCTATTGCAATTTTTAGAATAGTAAAAAAAAAAAATTCAAGACATAGTGTCCAGTAAGAATCTGGATAAATAAATGAATGATATATTCTTAGTATGAAGTAGTAGACAGCCATTAATTTTTTTTCTCAGCAGAGTATTTGATGGCATGGAAAAGTTTTCATACTGTATTAATTTTTTAAAGGGTTTTAGGGCAATGGCAACCCACTCCAGTACTCTTGCCTGGAAAATCCCATGGACGGAGGAGCCTGGTAGACTGTAGTCCATGGGGTCGCTAAGAGTCTGACACAACTGAGTGACTTCACTTTCACTTTTCACTTTCATGTATTGGAGAAGGAAATGGCAACCCACTCCAGTGTTCTTGCCTGGAGAATCCCAGGGATGGGAGAGCCTGGTGGGCTGCTGTCTATGGGGTCGCACAGAGTCGGACATGACTGAAGCAACTTAGCAGCAGCAGCAGCAGCATATATATATATATATATACTTATTTATTTCATGGGCTACAAACTTAATTGCTTACAGAGGATGACAATAAATGCATGGTGTGATGTGACCAGGTTTAGAAGGCTGATCACAGATCCTACATAAACATTTTCACACATACTGTCATTCACCAGCCTGTGATTCTTGAATATTTGCCAAAAAACATTTAGAGTGGTTGGTGGGATTATGAGTTATTTTTATTTTCCTCTGTGTGCTTTTCCATTTTTCTTAAATTTTCTATATGGGTTGGTATCAGTATATATGTATGTGTATATATGTATACATACATATACACACACATATACACATATACATACACACACATATAGGTGTGTGTGTGTATATACATACATAATATATGTATACATATATATTGACACCAACTCACCTGGAGGAGGCTTCTCCTATCCTAATTGCAGAGTTCTCTCTAAGGAAGGGAATGTCATTGCCTCCACTGCACAACACTGTCTATCTTTGACCAGGACATCTGAAAATGCACCACAAATACTAAAACAGTGATTCTCAGTCCTCACTGGCTTCCGAAGTATCTGAGGAGCTTTAAAAATATTGTCGCTTATCCCCCAGCTTAGAGATTTTGATTCAATTGGCCTGGTGGGGGATGGAGCAAGCATTAGTATTGTTTTTTTTTTCCATCAGTAATTTTTAAAGGCTCCTCAGCTGATTGTAATGCTGAGCCAGGGTTGAAAACTCCTGGTCTGACCTAAACTCTTTAGAGGGCAGATTAATTTCACTTCAGATAAGCATCCTTTAAGAACATGAGGAAGGGGCTTCCCTGGTGGCTTAGTGGTAAAGAATTCACCTGCCAATGCAGGAGAAACAGGTTTGATCTCTGATCTGGGAAGATCCCAACTGCCATGGAGCAACTAAGCCCATGCACCACAACTATCGAGCCTGTGCTTTAGAGCCCGGGAGCTGCAACCACTGAGCCCACATGCTGCAGCGACTGAAGCCCTCATGCCCTAGAGCCTGTACTCCGCAACAAGAGAGGCCGCCGCAATGACAACCTCATGCACGGCAGCTGGAGAGTAGCCCCTGCGCGCTGTTACTAGAGAAAGCCCGTGGAAAGCAACAAAGACCCAGCACAGCCAAAAATAAATAAATAAATAATATATAGATATAGATATATAAAAGAAGATGAGAAGATCATCCTCACTTATGGTATAAGATGCCTGTCTCTATTCTAATCTATGTGAAATGACTATGATGAACTTTGTCCTTAAAGCTGAATAGTCTTTCATTTGATAAACACTTGATTATAAAGTCACTGTTTCACAGCTCTATATCCCTTTACTTCATGGCACTTAACATGAGCTTAATTTTAGCTTTCTTAGAAGGACTGTATCATTAATATCTTCGTTTCCTCCACCGGACTCTAAATTTCATGAAGGTAAGAACAGTACCTGTTTTTCCCCCTACACTTCTCTATAATACGCAGATTGAGTAAATGGATATGGGCATCATGTATAATCATTTACAAGTTTTCTGAGGATGACATTCAGAATTTATGGAATTGGGTACCTACTGTGTTCAAAGTATTACGTCAAATAATGAGTGGATATAAACAAAAGCATAGAGAGATTCCAAGGGCTATGATTTAGTAGGAGAGAGATGAATACAAACAGCTCAGTGCATCACAAAAGCCTAATGAAGAAGTGCCACTGCAAAGGCAGAAACTCAATGGTGTCAACAGATGGAGAAGTGGTTCTTCTCACTGAAACTTTCATGGAAGTGTTAATGGAAGAAATGTCATTCCAGTTTAAGCCTTGGAAGATGAGCAGCTGTTGATAATTAGAAAGGATGGAGAAAGCGCATTTGCTGCTGGAACAGATGACCTCAAAGTTATGGCCTAAAACAACAGAAATCTATTATGTCGCAGTTCTAAAGGTGAGAAGTCCAGGTCGGCATGACTGCTTCCTTGGCTCTGGGTCCTAACAAGGTCAAAATCAAGGTGTTGTCAGGGCTGCAGCTATTTCTGGAGGTTCCGGAGATGAACCCATCTCCAAACTCTTTCAGCTTGTTAGCCAAACTCAGTTCCTTGTGGGTGTAGGACTCAGGTCCCTATTATTCTATTGGCTGTCAGCCAGAGACCTCTCTTAGCCCCTTACACTGTCTGTATTCCTCATCACTTTGCCCCTCCTGCCTTTAAACCAGTAAAGATACTGAGTTCTTCTCACATTACAAATCTCTCCAACTTCTCCTCTAGCTGAATCTCTTCTGCCTCCAGCCAGAGTGCATTCTTTGCTTAAAAGAGGTCATGTGGTTAGACTGGGCCCACCAAGTTTAGAAAACTCTCCCTGTCTTAAGCTCAGTCAGTTCAGTTCAGTTCAGTTGCTTAGTCATGTCTGATTCTTTGTGACCCCATGGACTGCAGCACACCAGGCTTCCCTGTCCATCACCAACTCCCAGAGCTTGCTCAAATTCATGTCCATTGAGTCGGTGATGCCATCCAATCATCTCGTCCTCTGTTGTCCCCTTCTCCTCCTGCCTTCAATCTTTCCCAGTATCAGGGTTTTTTCCAATGAGTCAGTTCTTCACATAAGGTGGCCAAAGTATTAGAGCTTCAGCTTCAGCATTAGTCCTTCCAATGAACTTTCAGGATTGATTCCCTTTAGGACTAACTGGTTTGATCTCCTTACAGTCCAAGGGACCGTCAAGAGTCTTTTCCAACACCACAGTTCCAAAGCATCAATTTTTTGGCACTCTTATATCTTAAGCTATATAACCTTAATTACATCTGCAAAATCTCTTTTACCATGTATTGTAAACTAGTCTCAGTTTCTAGGGATTAGGTCATGGACATTTTCAGGAGTCCATTCTGCCCACCATGCCAAGTAATTTGCAGGATAATCAGATAATCAGGTACAGTTGGAGCATAGATGCTGAAAAATATGGCAGAATATGCTAGAGAGTCTTAAAGACTAGACTGAGATTTCTGGATTTTACCTTGCCAGCACGAGTTTGTTAAAGCTCTGAGGGGGTACATTTCATATACTAAGAAATATATTGCTTATATCTCTTATAACTTAATTCTGAGAACAAATAGGAAGCTGAATGCCTATGCTTTACATGCTCAGCTTCTACCATTATAGCCCAGAACAGAGACACCTTAGGTGAAGCTAATTCTTAAAAAAAAAAAAAAAAATATTTATTTATATCTGGCTGTGTCAAGTCTTAGTTGTGGCATGTGGGATCTTCAGTTGGGGCATGCGAACTGTTAGTTGTGGCATGTGGGGTCTAGTTCCCTGACTAGGGGCTGAATGAGGGCCCCCTGCATTGGGAATGTGGAGTCTGAGTCACTGGACCACCAGGGAAGTCCTTGAAGATAATTCCTCCTAGAGTTGTGGCTACCTTCTGTATACTAATTATCCTGGGCATAACTTCTGTTCTTATTCCCAATCTCTGGTCTAATGAAATAAATAAAAAATAATCTAATGAAATAAATTTTATATACACATATAAAATATGTGTATTTCACATACACACATATAGAAATAGAGTCCCACTCTATATGTTTTTGTGTCAGTGTGTGCATCCAGTACTCTACTTTCCTCTTTATAACTTTCTCTGACTCACTAAACATACATTTTCATTATCATCCCTGAGTAGCAAAATAAATTATTGATATCAAATCACCCATGTATAATATTTGAGTGGCCACCAACTTTCATCTCTTGCTAAATATCAAGAAACATGGGTAGGACTCAGATACCCCTAATAGAGATTAGGACAAAAACAACTGAGTGGAAAAGTAGGCTATGTTCAGTAACTGAGTTCATATTCTGAGTACAAAAATATTGTGTCATGAAAACTAGAAATCTACACTTAAATAGCACCCTAACATTAAGGTTTGGCCCTTCAATCCCTATACACATTAAATCTATAAAAAGGAAGAAAACTATAAATCATCATCTTTAAGGAAATGAACATTGCAATTCTCATGAAATAAATTCAGGCTTTCACAACATAATTTTTTTCCTCTTCTGACTTAATACTTGTGTGTGTGGTAATAATTTCCTGGTCAAGAATTCAGATTCTTTCCAGATCAAGAATTCTGATGTCAGAATGCTGCTTGAAATCCCTGCTCTGCCGTGTTCCAGCAGCAAACTCTCAGTAGGTTACCCCTGTGTGTGCGTGCCCAGTCACGTCTGACTCCTTGAGACCCCATGGACTGTAGCCCGCCAGGCTCCTCTGTCCATGTGATTTCCCAGGCGAGAATACTGGAGTGAGTTGCCATTTTCTCCTGCAGGGATCTTCCCAACCCAGCAATCAAACCTGTGCCTCCTGTATAGCAGGTGGATTCTTTGCTCACTGAGCCACGTGGGAAGCCCAAGTTACCTATAGTCTCTTGACTATAAATGGGGACAAAAATGAAACCTACTTTAGAGGGTTGTTATGAGGACTTGACATGTAAAGCACTAAGAATGGTGTCTACATTTGTGAATGCTCGACAAATGTTAGCCAGTCTCTACTATTATTTTCAGATAAGTTGGATGCTATTCTCTGCAATTCATTTCCCCTCCTCCCCCCGCCCCCCACTTCTTGAGAAGAAAGAGTTTCTGATTTTATGATGGCAAATCAGTTCTCAGACACAATTAAGCATATGACACAGTTTTCTTAGAAGCAGAAATGTCTGACATTTGCCTTTGCAGTATAAAACTTTGAAGAAAAGATGAGGAAGCAAAGAATTGAAATCTATAGGCAAAGTAATTATAGAAAGCTACCTGGATGCTTCTGACTGAAATAAATACCTCCCTCTCTGCCAGGAATTGGGTTCTGAGCATGATTGAAGGTGTCAGGGGAGGTAAGAAAGCTGGACAAAGCCCGAAATAAAGGAGCAATGTGATTAAACAAACTCCTGACACAGTGATGACGTGCACGGAAGTTAATGCTGTCAGTTAAGAGGACATGATGAATATGTATTACAATGCATTAAAGCCCTAGCCAAATGACAGCCTGTGTGAGGCATATGGACTGGCAGAGCTCATAAAACTTACCATTCATGCATTACTACTCACCACTACTTCCTACCTGCAGTTCTAAGACTCAGGAAAGAGACTGCCTTTAAGATGGATGAAGCTAAGTGAAACGCCGCTTCGTCCTTCTTTCTGCTTTCAGTTTATAAGAGGGCAATTTTCTTTTTTTTTTTCAAAGGAAAACATAAAAGTAGCTCAGAATTTAATAAACAATTATCAAACATGTTACAACATAACATTTTCAGTCTTTCACTGAATGACTTCAAACATCCAACAAGTAGTACTTCCTATGTATACACTAACCTGAAGTAATACTCTGCAGCTTATTACATGTACTACTTTTAATACAGATTTGCTTGAGAAATTAGTCATTTTTTTTTCAAAAGGAAAAAAAAGCTTTATAATGATATAGTTGAAATTACAACATTTTTAGAGGAGCTGGAAAAACAAACTATATTTATTGCTTTTTGCTTCAGGCCATATTTCCATATATATATATATATTTCTGTTGCTTGTCTACTTTTTCTTTACATAAAAATAAGTTCAGTGTAGACATACACACTGAACACACAATCACAGCTTAGTTCAAGTTAGAAGACACTGTACAAGCTCCTTTAAAAGCCCCATAACATTTTTTTTACACAATTTTCCTGTCTAAATCCACCTCATTTTTCTTTCATGACATCAGAGCTGCAGTAGTTTTTAATTTAATTTCAGTGGGAAAGACGTGACTTTTAAACCTTATTTTACTAAAACCAACAAAGCACAATTTAAGGGGAAAAACACACATACACACAACCACCCTTCTCCTTAAAACAGTGCATTAAGAATGTAAGAAAGCATCAGAGGCACTTAAAACAGTTTAGGAATTTGGAGGGAGGGGAATAAGGCAAATCTAAAAGTCACTTTCCTCCCTGACATTGAGGGAAATAGAACCTTCAAAAAATCCTACTACTTTTTTGTCATACACTTTTTAAATTTCAGTTCTACCAGTTGGAATCTAATTCTGAGAATAGCTGTATTTATCTATTTACTAATTAATCCATCCAAATTATGGGACTAGGCCTAGATAGTGCTCGTTACATTGAGTTCCTTAAGAAGTGTAACTTAATAGTATTAAATTTTCAACATTTTCTGCAGAAGTGTCTTTTGATATCCGATTTCAGAGAATTCCATTTAACATACCACTTGACATGTTCTCCTTCATCAAAGTTTATTAGCTTTCTTTCTTCTTCATTAATGTGTAACAAACAGAACTAGGTCCTTTTCCCTTGATACTCTTTCCAATTCCTTTTCCTTATTCATTCTCTGTGCCAGTCTCCATTTCAGCTTCTAGTCCCATATTGTTTAACCTCTTTCTCCTACATTACAGATTCTTGAGAACATATATTAACACTCCTCTGAGGTTTTTACAAGACTATTGCGATGATAGGTACATGAATTTTGGGGAAAAGAGTATTCACTCAGAACATTTACAGAGCTAAAGTGAAAGTGAAGTCTCTCAGTTGTGTCTGACTCTTTGCGACCCCATGGACTGTAGCCTACCAGGCTCCTCTGTCCATGGGATTTTCCAGGCAAGAGTACTGCAGTGGATTGACATTTCCTTCTCCAGGGGATCTGCTATGGAACTTTGAATGTGCTTTTAGAAACACTAGAAAAAGAAGAGCAATAATTTCCGACAAATTAGATGTAATTGAAGCATTCTTACAACAACTGATTTTAATACCTATTAAAATGGATATTATCAGTGGGCATAAGGGCCCACTGAAACATATAATACCCTACTCAGATCCTAACTCTAATGCCTAAGAAAGTCAGACAAACAGATGGAAATAGGAACCTCCTTATATAAATGGATGGTGCCAGAACAAGCTAAGTTTATGGATGTGGAATTTCTGAGTTGAAATTTCAAGGTCCATGAAAGAATAAAACATGTTTGCTGCTAAAAAACCACTGGCCATTTTTAGACAACTAAATCACCAGTGGTTACCCTAAAACTAAGTGCCATAATAATAGGATGTGCAAAATGGAGATGTTGGAAATGAGAAATTGTGAATTTGTTTACTTTGGTCTTTTTTACCATGGCTATGAGAGTGACTGTTTTGACTTCCGACTCTGCTAACCACAGTTGTTTCTAAGGAGATTGGTGAGAGGAGGAGTGAGGAGGAGGGATCCAGAAAAAAGAAGCAGAGACAGAGAAAAGGAAAAAAAAAATGGAGACGAGGACAGAGATAAGAAAGTGGATGTTAAAAGACTGATAATAAAACTATTACTTGTTTTTGACATTACAGGTCACAAGCAATCACAAAGCTATCTTTTACTTTATGGATGAAGAATTAGTAAGTCTCTGTTGGAAGGAATCTGCTTATTCTGAGCACTGCTGGAAAACCATAAAGAGAAAAGTTATTACTTTTTGCACCTATTATGTTTATTTATTCATATTCCTTTCTAACTAATCACTTAAAGACTTCCACTTCCCATCATTGTTAGATGTTTTATCGACATTATTAACAGTTCTAAAAAAAACAAGCCAAAGTAGGTGATTTCTCCTTTTAAAATGAAATGGGTTTACGCTGATAACACAAAAGGTCCAGAATAAATAGCAACTTTGGAGGAGTATAGCGCTTCCTTGAATGCTTTTTTGGCTGCGAAAAAGAAGGCTGCCACAAAAATCTGTTTTGCATCATCTAAATGCTTGAAACGAGAACACATAATTTAGAAGGAAAAAAAAAAAACAAAAAAACAGTGGCGGCCACTTAGCCATAAAGAGCAAAGTCGTGTTAGAAATAGCTTCCCTGTGATATTTTGGTACATTTCTGGGTTTTTTCAGCAATCGACGTAATTATGTGGTTGGAGAGGGCAGTGTTTATCCACATTCCCATTTATATACTGTATACAAACAGAAGACTTGACTCCAATAGTCTGATGAGCACACGGGTTTGCGGCCACATCCTTGACCTCAGCAGCTGAGGAAACCCAGGTGGTTTTATCAGACCTAAGTACAATCTTTAAACTAGAGGTATTGATCTCTGATTCCACTTCTGTCTGTCCAAAACCTTCAAGGCTTTCTCTGCTTGAGATTACAGTTGTGGAATACTATTTACATGCACTATGTCAATTTGCTAATACTTTCCATAGTTACTAAATTATGATGCAGAAGCAGAGTAGGGCGAATGACACAGTTCCTCTCCTCCCCAAAATCTATAACTTTGTTGCTTCTTTGTATAACGTGATGCCAGAAATAAGCCCCTTCCATCTTTCCCCCATGGCTCTGCAAACTTGGGAATGATTTCTAGGAAGTGGAAAAAGGAAACTTCTGTCTATTAGAATATTCAAGCCTATCAAATCATTGCATATGTTAGGATGACTATAAATGCTAACTTTATTGTACAGGAAGTTCTTTCATGAAAATGACATTCTTTTCCAGCTAAAAATGTTCAGATGTCAAAACTGGTACAAAGCAAAGTAACAAGCTGTAACAGCTGTTCTACGCAGCAGAAGTACAAAATCATGTTTTAAATATCATACAACTGCATCTATTCAGTTGGCACCCTCTTCAGTGGCATGCCCATTTCATCGGGCTGATGGCCAAAGCCCTGCATGAGGCATTTAGAACAGTGGCATACCTCACCCATTCACACATGTCTAGCACTGTCTGCAACACTATTTACACAAGTTAAGAGATGTGACTGGACATTTTGCAGCCTACATTTTCTTCTGTGTGGCCCTTTATTAAAACTGGGCTGGCTCCCAGTAGCATTATATCTTCTACAAGTTGATTCACTTTAAATAAAGGACCTGGTTCATCTAGCTTGTGCTATTAAAATGATCTGTGAGACAAAATGCTGATAGTTTATTCCTTGATAAGACTCTGGAATCTTATGACTAATTTTTCAAAATTATATTTTCAAAACCCTGTCAAACATCATTACAAATACAACACAGATACTCAGAACTAAGTGTACTATTTTTCCACATACATCACTCTCCCTCTAGAGAAATATAAAAACACATATAAACATGGAGACAATGTGAATACATCATCCCAACTCACTGCATAGGAGGTTATGGAACCTGCCGAGGCTCTATTTCCTTATCTGTTGAGTGGGGACAGTAATGGCTACCCATACTTTATAGAGCGGTGCAAAGATGAAATGAAGAAATGCTTATAAAGAGTTTGGTACATTGCCTGACTCATAAAGAGTATTCAATATCCACTCTGAAAAGAAAAGCTCAGTTTGTTGATAGTCACGATTTGAATGGTGACAGTAAACAAGAGACAGGTGGGGGAAATTGCTGTTTCCCAGGCACATTCTATACTCTGCCTGACATCACGGGTATACCCTCCTGACATCACAGGTATACAAACATCATCTTTGGTATATTTGGTCCCTTTTATTGTGCTTCCCCTCATTCCCTTCTCAAGTATTTCTCAGTAGAGCCTCAAGAAATGGCTTGACTTCATGAGTTCTTGAGGTAAGGGGAAAAATATGCTTTATAAATTTTTCCTGTTAATTTCTGTAACCCATTCCGATGTCTAAGTTCAGCCTGAATTCACACTGACTGGCAGTATACTAGAATTTACAGATTAGTACCAAAATCACCCATGATACTAAAATAATACTAAAGAGAACAGGAAAATTAACAGAGGAAGAGAATATACAAGTTTATATCTTTTCTGAATCTGCAGTTATGCACTCTTTTGCAGACTGTAAACAGTTTTCTCAAACTTCAGTGCATTTGCCCCCTATGTCAGTTTGATCTGAACTTTGACACAGAATGTTTTACACATAAGAGAAGAAAGGGTATATTATATGTGACTGCCATATGAACAAGGCAACTTGGAGTATTTGGGGGAAAAAAGCTACTTCGGCAGTAGGAGAAAGTACTGGCAACGTGTACCAACATGACTCGTCTGTCACTTTAAGAGCTGAAATAGGAAAACCTGTACCATTTTTGTACTTTTGTTCATTCTTTTCAACTCATTCGAAGTTGCCCCCTGGGAGTTAGCCCTCCACCAAAAGTCTCTTTCAGCACACAACTAGCTCTCTCTATTAAGCATACCCACCCCTGCTCTGCTATAACACTGCTTCCTTTGTACTTGCCTGGTGAACTGATCAGCCATACAGTACAATGGCCACAATTACTAAATTACACTGCCTGTCACTGCCTTTTGTATCACACCTCTAACAGGTGCCATTACCATGATAGGCAAATAGTAATAATCCATTCACAGCAGCCACCGCCTTAATAGTGTATTTTTTTTTTTAGTTTACATAATCTGTGTGTGAATACCACAAGGCATTTGAATAGTTAGTAAATACGTGAGGCTGAAAGACCGAACTGCATGGAATGCAGCTACCAACAAAGGCGCTCAGGACAACAGACCTGAATGCAACCACATTCCTGATAAAGCAGACAGACACATAAATACATCCCATGCAGAAGTGGCCTCTGGATTTGAGCGTTTTCAAAAAGCAAAATTTAGGGGCCCAAGAGAATGAATAACAAGACGTAAGCAAACTGAAGTTGTTACCCTCGGTTTAAAACTCCATATGGTGCCCAAGTGAGCACGGCCACACGTTTCCTCTCTGTTCTCAGCAGCACCCAGGGTCAAAAAAGCACAAGCGAATCATGAAAGTACCAGCTGAGCCCTGGGAAGCCTGCTCTTGATCATGGCTTACTCTTTTACTGTGCCCCCTTTCCAGCTTCATCTCTACAAGATGCCTACATGCATATAGGACATGAAATGTGACTACTTAAATGATCTGTGAAGTTTACAGAAGTGCTCCAGTGAATACAGGTGTACATGTCTGAGTACATTCAGCAAAAATGCCTCCCTTCCTGAGTATCATGGTCAGTGGTAAACTTGAGTGAGTCACTGCTGGAGGTTTGAAGCCTTTATTTTCCAGGAAGTTCTTACAGATAAGATATACTCACTGGTGTTCATCAATGTCTGGAGCACAATGGTGGCCTCTTGGTGGTTTGCCTCACAGTGGATTTATATTTCCAAAATGACAATGTCTCCACTTGTGAAAAGTGACTAAAAACGCTTTCAAATTATGAGGCTCTAATCAAGAATGAGATAGCACTGTTATCACAAATTAATGATTCAGAACACTTAATCAATTCTAAGCACTGCGTGGTTAAGTCCTAACAAGTGAAAGAAGGTAAGAGTTTCAGAGCTACTCCACCACCAAAGTCGTTCTGAAACCCAGAGTTTTAAAAACCACTACTTTTGTGCTACCTAAAAGGCACAGCCATGTATTCAAAGGTTTCAATCAGCCATATAATCAAGAAAACCAAAGAAGGCTCTACCATCAAGAAGACCAGTGATGGCTCCACAATTTCCACACTTAACAGGAACGAGAGGTGTGCCAATGAGGAAATGGTCAGGGAAATTGCCTTGAAGTTGCACTTGCAGCAAACACACTATTTTTTTTACTTAGATTGTATGTTAAAGATATTCCAATTGTAATGGTGAGTATTTTGCCTATTTCTTCTTCCCACCAACTAAGATGTGATATCATCAACTGAAGGGGCTTCCCTGGTGGCTTAGTGGTAAAGAATCTGCCTGCCAATGCAGGAGAATGTGAGTTCAGCCCTGGCTTGGGAAGATCTCCTGGAGAAGGAAATGGCAACCCACTCCAGTATTCTTGCCTGGGAAATCCCATGGACAGAGGTGTCTGGTTGGCTACAGTCCACAGGATCACAAAAGGGTCAAACGCAACTGAGCTAAACAACAACAACCATCGAATTTAAAATGCTTTTGGGAGGAGGCCATTATTAGATGGCTAGTTTCTCCTTCTCCATCCAATTTGTCTCTTCAATTCTGCCACTGATAGGGATACATCAGAAAATGTGACTTGCTAATATAAATATTCTGTCCCTGATCTATAGATCTCCATAAATCTATATCTGGTTAAGTGGTAATTCCAGAGTCTATCCTGCATCATCATCATCATTTATTAAGGGCTTACTATACACCCTGCATTGTGTAAGGATTTTACAGTATCATGTCTAATCCTTCTACTAAACCTACGAAGTAGGTACTATTATTATGTCAATCTTGCAGATTAGAAAAGTGAGGCTGAAAGCCTAAGTAACTTGCCCAAGGTGATTTTATCAGAGTCTCAATAGAAAAATGGACCACATCATCAAATTGGGTAATTTAAGCAATCTTTAATAGAGACTATTTAAAAGGTGTGGAAACTCACAAGGCCGGGCACATTAGCCTGGGGCAAGCTAACAGTGGGCAAGTTACCACCGCTAGGCTTGAAGATGGGAGGGCAGGGACTGTGAAAGAAACAGCCTTGCAGACAGATGCAACCAGTTCAGTGTAATCCCACAGGAAGAGAGCTGGGAGAACCCATACTCCAACCTTACTCTCCTTCCTGTGTTCTGTGTCCTGCCAGTGCTTCCCACTGGGTGAACCTAATTGGAACCCAGAGGGCAAGGGAGCTCACTGGTGTGGTCCACACAGAGTCTGTCATTCAAGGAACAAAGCAGAGTAGACGTGGGGAAGGAAAATTTATGTCCAAGCAGTCACACAGTGAGTGCGTAAATGCTAGTTGGGCTTGGATTTAAATAGAAATCTACTGCTATTAAGCACTGGGCTATATACTGCCCTTTAAGAAGACATATACATATATAATTCTGGTGCGCAATTATCCCTAAGTCCTGTATTTTTAAAGTCTCTTGAAGTTCTCAAAATCTCCATTCAGCCAACTGGATTCGCACATTCCTCCTCTTGCCTCCTGGTTCTCTGTGTACACTGGGAGTGTCAATCACCCAAGGCCCCCCCTTTCCTTCTGTCCATCACCCTGACTTGGCCTCCCATTGCCTCCCCATCTGGCCTACCTCCCACGGTTAGCCATTTCAACTTTGTACCCGCTACTACCCTACAATCACTACTCTTTGTTCTCATGTCATTCCTACTCTGCCAGTTCTCAACAGGCATCGACTTTCCACTGTTTGCTTTCTTGGCTCCTACTCCTGGTCTGCCAAGCAATCCTGGAGAGACCTGTGAAACCACACTGGTGAACCTGCTACAAATGCATGCCTCCAGACCTCAGCTGGGTGCTCACGGCAATTCAACTACTTCTGACTCAGCTCGTGCTGAGTCCTCTTGACATTTCCTACAACAACTGTTTTGAGCCTTTTCTACCTCCTTCTAAGCCCTTGACCCTGTCCTTCACCTTCAGGGAGTAACGGGGTTCTTGTTTAGAATCATGGCACTCCTTCTGAAGTTCTCTCCTTTCAAACTCGATGTTATTCAAAATCCACTCTACCTCCCTCTTCCTTCATCCCTGCTTCTGAGGAAGCATTTCCGTTTTCTAAGGTTATATCTTCAATATGTGCTATTGATTCCATCTCCTTGCACATCTTCCAGGTCCTGAGATGGGCAGTTACTTTGCTTCATGTTGGCATCACTATGACTCTACAAGTTCCTACCTCTTGTTCCCAAAACATGTTCAGGGCTCTAGAGTATAAAGGGGGAAAATCTTTTAATTCTGATCCTTCACAATCATCACGTTTTTATTTCTCTACTTACTCTTTTTTAAAAAGAGAAGTCTAGGATCAACTTTCCACTATTCACGTTCTCTTACTCCTCAAAGCCATCATTTTCTATCTTTTTGAAAACTCTCCAGGTCTTCTGAAGTACTGAATTATTCTAAGTTACTTCTCTTTTTTGAACAACAACAAAAAACTCTCCTTCTCAGGCTTTCACGACGCTGCACTGCCTAGAGTCATCCACTAACCCTCTCTAGTTCCACACCCAGACTCCTCTTTCTCCCATGGAATGCAGACTTTCCTTAGTATTCTAAGGCTCTTTTCTTCTGTATAAATATTCTCTTGGTGATCTTATGTATCCCCCTGGCTTAAATGTGCTTCCATAAAGCAGTATTTATGAGATGACTTTAAGTGGAACATGAGCTGCCACTTTTTTTATTTGGATACTTTGTTTAACCTAACCTTGGACGGCGTCCACCGTAAGATGCGCCATTTAAAATATAAGACTTAGAAAATGGCTGCCAATTAAATTACAATACAATGCTTTCTTATCACTTAACATAATCTTATACTCATCCAAAAGGATCTTTTAGATTTCTCACATGGATAGATTTTTTTTTATACATCACTCTTGTGCATACCAGAGAAGGCAATGGCACCCCAACTCCAGTACTCTTGCCTGGAAAATCCCATGGACGGAGGAGCCTGGTGGGCTGCAGTCCATGGGGTTGCGAAGAGTCAGACACGACTGAGCGACTTCACTTTCACTTTTCACTTTCATGCATTGGAGAAGGAAATGGCAACCCACTCCAGTGTTCTTGCCTGGAGAATCCCAGGGACAGCGGAGCCTGGTGGGCTGCCGTCTCTGGGGTTGCACAGAGTCGGACACGACTGAAGCGACTTAGCAGCAGCTTGTACACACACTGAGGCAATATAAGCAAAACAAACAGGTGAAGATTTTCCTAAAGTTTTCTCACAATCTTGTTTACCTCTTGTGAACCACTTTTCAGCTCAGAGTCATGGATATCCTAGGAGCCATCAGGAGCATGGGGGCTGAGACATGTGTCTTCAACTACTTTGGAACTCTCTTCCACAGTGCTGATACTCATTCTGCCAGTCTCCATGTTAGTGCTTTCTTATTTGTACCAGAAAGTAAGGTTTTTTAGACAATAGTTAAAACCCATATTCTTTTCTCTAAAGATCTTTAAATGGTTTGCTGACTGAAATATTGAGGGACTGCAGTTTTCCACTCACGCCACTAGGAGTAACAACCAAGTTGATTTATATGCTGACATTGACAAGTATATCCCCACCACTGGCTGGCCAACAGAGATTGTATGATGCCATCAATGGTAAAACACCCTACTTTCAGAAATGTTAAACTGTGAAAAGATGTGCATCTTATAATCATGAAACATAGTTAATTATGTGTTTATTTTAATTGGTATTTTTAAAAACTATATCACATCAAACTCACAGATTTCATAGATATTATTATAAATTAGAATGGGCTATGCTTTTAAAAAGTGAGTTGATTTTAAATAGATTTTGAAATATTAAGTAAGAGTGCAAGTATTGGTCCCAAGTATGGTAAAAAGCTTTTAAGTAGGCTTAAAAGCTTTTAAAAGGCTAAAAGTTTGAAACACACAGGCTCAAATTATCATCACTTCAAGGACAATTTATGTCTATATTCTATATATCCAGCTATAACCTCATTCTTAAGCTTTAATCTTCAAATTCCAACTGCCTGCTCAAAAGTATGACTTGAGCTGCCTGCTCAACAGTATGACTTGAGCCATCTCGCTGATACCTGAAACTTGGGTCTCCCCCCACCCCCCACCGCCAAACCTATTCCTTCTTTTAATGTTCCTTTACAGTTAATGGCACACCTTTTACTCAGAAGGAAACCTGGAACCACCGAGGATTTCTCTCCCCTCCTCTCTCTTCACTCCATGCTCCTCATTGCCTGTCCTTACAGCCCAATGGCCGAGCCTTGGTTGAGTCTTCCTCAGTGATATCTCTTGCATCTGTACTCTTTCCTCCATTCCTAATCCCACAACTCTAGTTCAAGCTTAATTAAGACTTCTATGGCCTGCTGCCACAGTGTCCTAAATGCTCTTCCTCACCATTCTTTCTCCTCTGAGTTATCTGATGTGCCACAGGTCAGACTCATCTCCTAAATCATAATTATTATCAGGTCACCTGTTTGGCTCAAAAAGTTCAAATACAATAAGAAAGCTAATTTACATTTATTTGCATAAGGTTTTCACAGTTTTTTCATTTGCTTTTCTCAGCAGATCTATGAGAAAGGATAGGCATTATTCATCCCATTTGAAAAAAGAATAGAAATAGAGAATGAGTAAATGATTTGCTGAAAGTCAAACAGTGAGTGGGTCTTGTGGTCTGGTGGTGTTTTCTTCCCCTGTCTTGTACTCTCCTGCAATTCTTGACTGGCTGGAAGGGTGCTTATTTGATTTAATGAAAAATATAAGATCTTTGTCTGATTTAAAAACACAATTTTTTTAAAGTAAATTATAATTCAAATCAGTCCTTTCTTTTCAGTTTCTTTCCCACACTATTGCTGGGATAATGTTCCCCAAGTATAGGTTTCATTATATCACCCCATTGTTCAAATACCTTTAATAGCTTCTAATTGCCCATGACATTAAGACCCACCTCTTTGGCATTCATGGTCCTATAAGCTCTCACTGCCTTTCCTTCCTTACTTCCTGCAAATCCCCACCTGTGTTCAATGCCTGTAACTAAACTTTCTACTTTGCTATCCCCAGACAACTTGTTATTCACTGTGCATTTGTTTACAGTGCTCTATCCATAGCAGATGGTCTCCTTTGTGACCTCTCCCATCTTCAAGGCCCACCCCCAAGTGCTACCCTCTCTGTAAATTCAGACTTAGTTTCCCAAACCCCTGTAACATGCCTCATTTCTAACTATTTACCAAAGAGTGGGGGTCTGCTTGTGGCACATAAAATTTTTTTACTTCACTATTTATACAATTACTTACGTATTTAGATATTAGAAGAAACTAGAGCATCTAACTCACGATTTCACACAGGACAAGGCTATGTAATTAAAAAATTTCCATCTTCTTAAAGCTGATTGATAGAAAAATGTTAAATAAATAAAACTGTATGGAGGTGCATAGATGAGATGAATGTTGTGGCTGTGGTTCATAAATGTTGGACATTCAGGAAATATTATCTTATAGAACTTACATGTTGTATACCTCAATAAGAGTTCTTTGTATACATGCATCATGTTTCTTATTAGAATATACAAGCTGTAAATTAGGACTAAAGAAGATTTATCTGTGTACCCCCAACACAAACTGTGGACTGTGACTTTGTAGATGCACTATAAAATCAATTTAGAAATCAAGACTGAAATTTCTTTTTTAAAAAAATACAAGATTAGAAAATATTAGTGTGCATTGGTGGTGGCTTAGTCGTTACGTTGTGTCCAACTCTTGAAACCCTATGGACTGTAGCTCACCAGGCTTCTCTGTCTATACAGAGTTAAAAGTGTACATTACTCATAGTTAAAAAGGTAAGTATCTTTTTATGAAATATTCATTTCAGCTATGTATGTATATATGTGTGTAATATGCATGGTGATGTGAAATGTATTTCTTACTATGTCATGATCTAAAATATTTGAAAAAAATACCACCTAAATATGTGCAGTTCATTCCCTGTACATATTATGCACTAAGATATAGGACAAGAATACACAGAAGAACTATACAAAAAAGATGTTCAAACCCAGATAATCACAATGGTATGATCACTCACCTAGAGCCAGATATCCTGGAAAGTGAAGTCAAGTGGGCCTTAGAAAGCATCACTACGAACAAAGCTAGTGGAGGTGATGGAATTCCAGTTGAGCTATTTTGAATCCTAAAAGATGATGCCATGATAGTGCTGCACTCAATATGCCAGCAAATTTGGAAAACTCAGCAGTGGCCACAGGACTGGAAAAGGTCAGTTTTCATTCCAATCCCAAAGAAAGGCAATGTCAAAGAATGCTCAAACTACCGCACAACTGCGTTCATCTCACATGCTAGCAAAGTAACGCTCAACATTCTCCAAGCTAGGCTTCAGCACAATGTGAACCATGAAATTCCAGATGTTCAAGCTGGTTTTAGAAAAGGCAGAGGAACCAGAGATCAAATTGCCAACATCCGTTGGATCATCAAAAAGCCAAGAGAGTTCCAGAAAAATCAAGATTGCCGGGAGAAACAGCAACAACCTCAGATATGCAAATGACACCACCGTTATGGCAGAAAGTGAAGAAGAACTAAAGAGCCTCTTGATGAAAGTGAAAGAGGAGAGTGAAAAAGTTGGCTTAAAACTCGACATTCAGAAAATGAAGATCATGACATCTGGTCCCATCACTTCATGGCAAATAGATGGGGAAACTGTGGTAACAGTGGCGGACTTTATTTTGGGGGGCTCCAGAATCACTGCAGATGGTGATTGCAGCCATTAAATTAAAAGACGCTTTCTCCTTGGAAGAAAAGTTATGACCAACCTAGACAGCATATTAAAAAGCAGAGACATTACTTTGCCAACAAAGGTCCGCCTAGTTAAAGCTATGGTTTTTCCAGTAGCCATGTATGCATGTGGAGTTGGACTATAAACAAAACTGAGCACTGAAGAATTGATGCTTTTGAACTGTGGTATTGGAGAAGACTCTTGAGAGTCCCTTGGACTGCAAGGAGATCCAACCAGTCCATCCTGAAGGAGATCAGTCCTGGGTGTTCATTGGAAGGACTGATGTTGAAGATGAAACTCCAATCCTTTGACCAACTGATGTGAAGAACTGACTCATTTGAAAAGACCCTGATGCTGGAAAAGATTGAAGGCGGGAGGACAAGGTGACAACAGAGGATGAGATGGTTGGATGGCATCACCGACTCAACGGATAGGAGTTTGAGTAAACTCCAGGAGTTGGTGATGGACAGGGAGGCCTGGCATGCTGCAGTCCATGGGGTCGCAAAGAGTCAGACACGACTGAGCAACTGAACTGAACTGAACTGATAGGACAAGGGATTTCTTGCTGTAGTTACCAGGAAACATCTTATTGTTAAGTCTTCTGATTATGAAAGTAATGCATTATTAAATTTTTGCTATTATAGTTAACATAATCAACACCCCACCTCAAGATACTCTTGAGAGTTTGATATTTATTCCAAAGTTCCACTTTGAAATAGATTTTACTTTCTTTACATCCCAAAGTTTATACTTTGAAGATGGCACAGTTCTGAGCCTATTAAAGCTGAATGTCAGCTCAGTGCATTGTATCTACTAGCTACTCAGAAATGGTTGGGCAATTAAATGCATGCTAAAATAATATGCATGTAAAATACAGGTAGGAAAGAGCTGTTAATAAGTAGAAATGGGAAGTTCTCACCTTTTCAGAGGAAACACGATGGGGATAGGTAAAAGATAAATATATAGAATGAACAGAGGAAAATCATCATGAATACTCTGAGAGGTTTAAACTTTGCTGCACAATAAACAGGTAAGTGTAAAAATTCACTTTAAGAAGACATCATCAAAAATTATGCAACAGTATTTACTGAACAGAACAATCTAAGTGGTAAAACTGTGAAGTTTATCAAGCAGAGTGGCATTAAATAGTTCCAGTGCTGCCTAGAAAGTAAACAAAGCAATGAAATCATTTTATGACTGTATCTTCATAAATAATCATGAGAATAACAGAGTGCCATCCTTCAAGTTATATCTTAAACATTAATTTCATAAAGGGAAAGGTAATTTAGTTCTTTAATTACTCTAAAATTTTCTAATTTAAATGAAGATGGCATTAATTCAACTGAACTATAAAATAAAGCCAGCATGTTTCCCTGGAGGGCACACACATCATGGACAAAGATGAACCAAACAGTCTTGAAAACATGATGGACACGAACAACTGTTTATTGCAGGAAGCAGAAAATCGCTGTACCTCTGGCTGTTATCAACATCCCCTCATAAAGAGAAGGCAAGCGTCAGTGATATTTAAATGTACATGAAGAATGTCTTGATTTGTACATTTATGAAAACACCTACAAAGATTATGATGAAAAGATCCGTAAGTTAGATCTATCAGTAAACCAGAAAGTGAAAACGAGCTACAGGAACACGACCCAACTTTCATCAGTTTTCTGTGCCAAGGGAAAGACATCATTAGGTGAGGGAAAGCAAAAAGATTTTTAGGCTGTGAAATCTCAAGAGAGAAATCAATCATTCATTCTACAGATATTTATTTAGTGCCTACTATTAGCACCAAAGAGAGATACAGTGGTGCGCAAACCATACAAGGTCCCTGTGGTCATGGAAATTGCATGTTAGTGAAGCAAAGTACAACAGCAATATGGAATCTAGATCTTTCCTCTGCCCCTAACTGGCTGGGTAAACATGCAACAGCCACCTGATGCATCAGGTACTCGATTATTTTATCTCTTAAAATGAAATGGTTGAGCTAAATCTTTTCAAGGAGAAAATGCAAATATTGGGGTTTAAGACTGGGGAATGCCACACAAACAATTTAGCAAGAGAGTCTACTGCTAGCCAAGTCGAATTCATCTGGTGTTTTCCTTTGCTCACCTGGGAATCTCCAAAATTAGACTAGGATATTGAAACCTTCCTTCTCCCAATGCATCTTTATACACTGTGCTCACCAATTTTATTTTCTGTCTTGCCTATTAGAGTCATGCTCTTTCCAGTGCCTAAAACAGTACTCGTCACTTGATTTACTTGATTTGATTTTTTAAACTCAGATACCTGGGAACCGACGATTCAGAGAATACAATGAGTACTGTAATTTAAGTAACTCATATAAAGTGGGATTAAAACCTTAGTATTTAAAAAAAAACAAAAAACAAAAACCAAACTCTAGTATTCCCTAGGAACCTGAAGAGATTGATGAAGATGAAAGGTTATACACACACATACACACACACAAATTGAACACTTCAACAATTTATCATACCCTGAAGCTTTGGGGGAACATTGTCTAAGTACAAAACCAAAGGTAAGGTAGATGCTGGCATTAGTTCTATTTCATTTAAAATAAGGGGAAAAAAGTGAAAAGGAGTTGTAGTGTTTACTGGAATAAGAATTACTGCTTCACTTGTTCAGGCAATATGACAGGTTTGTTCTGAAGGTCGTTTCACAACTAGATCTTGGATCTACCTCAACTAACATGCATTTTTAATGCACTTCTTACCGAGCTTGCTAGAAAATACCGAGATCTCTAGAAGCAGGAGGAAGCAGAGAATGAATAATTATCCTAAAGCTGTCCTAAAGGACAGCACATGATGAAGCTGGAATTAAAATCTGGATCTCTTTTTTGATTCCACTGTCTTTCCACTTATATTGTGCTGCCTCCCAGTCAAGAATAGACAGCAGACAGGAGACACAATCTCCTTTGGGCTCTAGTGTTATCTTTTTGTTTCTTGAAAAATTTTCACCAAACACATGAACATCATTGTCTTTTTATATGTACCAATGAAACAATTTCATGGATGTTGTTTGGTGGAGTTCATGCATATGTCCTGCCCGCAGTAAACACACCCTGTGTCATTAGCAAGAGTTGTATAACCACCAAATGCAGGTACTAGGCAGGAAAGGGGGACATAAAGAGGTCTAAGGCTTAGTCTTGACTCCTAAGGTACTCAGACTTTTCAGGTAGTGGAGCAGATTCCAAGGTGAACCTGCGCACAGCTAGTTGAGTCGCCATGAATGCCATCCGTTCCAGGGGGTCATGAACTTTGAGCTGAACGCCGGCTCCAGGCACATCTGTTTGGCCAGCATGATGTTTTTAAACACCAAATGGTTTTAGGTGGGGACATGCTCCCTCAAGATCAGCTATGATAAGCTCAACTCACTATGTTACGTGGTTTACATGTGTGAACCCTGTAGCATTTTGGGTCTGTCACCCCTAATAAACTTAAAGCACTACAGGCTTTGGGTAACAACTAATTTATCTAGCATTGTAGCAAAACAGGGTATTTGAGGAAAGAAAACTTTCCAGATAATTAAAACTGATTTAACTTCAAGCAACAAACATTTATTTGATTAATTAATGAGAAACTTCTAAAATACACCATGAAAATACACTTCATTGTCTCCTTGAACAAAGAATAGAGAATATTTCCATTTTTTTAAATTGACTTAAAGTTATTAATACAAGCAACCATTATTTGATTGTTTAAAGACAGTTTTATGACTCTTGAACAGTAATTCTCTTATTTCATGGTGTCTAGCCTTCTTACTTTAATTTAACCCTTCTGCCGAGAGCTGAGAAATAAAATAAGCAAACAACTAAAGAATTGCAAAAATGAACATTTTAAACGATTTAAATGGAGGAATAACATCAACAACACCCACCCCTAATACCTTTCACTGAGCGCTAACTAGGTACACAAAATGCTATCGTTCTTTTCATCTTACTGATGAAGAAACTGAGAGAGAGATCAGTTTTCCAAAGTTACACAGCTAGTAAAGCAGGAGGACTTAAACTGAAGCCTGATTCAAACACATGTTCTCAACCATTACCAAACAATGCATTTTTGTTGTGGGTTTTTTTTTTTTTTTAAGGCATCCTAAGATATCTTTTCAAGGTTAGTGTTGTCCCCTATAAAAGAGTACATTTCCTTGAGATGGGTCACTGGATACATGAGACATTACTAGTTTTTTCTTCGGAGTATAAACATGGAAAGAATAAATAAGATGGGACGATAGTTTACATGTAGCTTAGGACAAACATCAAGTAGAATCAAGAGGCCATGCAAACTCTAATATCTGCCAGTTAATGTCATTTTGAATAAGCCGCTTCATCTTTCAACTTTAGTCTCCTTGTGTGTGAAATAAAAATAAATACCCATCTACCACAGAGAGAATGTTTTGAAGATTAAGATAACATAGGGAATAGCACAGGGTAGTATCTAGCACACAGAAAATGCTTGATAAATATTGATATTATTTGCATTGGTTGTTGATTTTCTCATCTGTTAAGGAAGGATAATACTACTCATAGGGCTGTTTCAGAATTGAAGGAAATAATCTGCATAAACTCTTTAACATGGCATCTGGCACATAATAACTGCTCAATAAATGTTTACCACAACTGTTATTATTAGTCTATTATTTATTAATTCTTATACCTTGGTTCTTCCAGCAGAAACCAGGAAGGAGGAACGTGAAAAATTTTAAGGCAGACAGTAACTTCAAAGAGACAAAATGTGCTGACTTCCTTTACTGACACCAGAAGTTGGTGAGAAAATAGATTAAAAAATTCAGCTGGCATTTTAGCCTCTTCAGAGAAATATCCTGCACAGAGGCACCCAGGTTGTTATACAAACAATGCTTCACTTTGAATTTTAAACACTTTATTTAAATATTTTCTTTCATTAACGGTACTACACTTTTTGGCTTATGTCTCAAAATACGGTCAACATTCATGGAACTTTCAACCTTAAATATATTGTATGCTAATTTATCCAACTGAAAATTAGAATATTCCAATATCCAAATTCAAACTAGGCTCTCTCAGGTTCATACAGTGAAGATGCCTGGGTCACACCTCCAGGGATTCTGATCTGGTCAATTGACATCGGGGCGCGGGAAGCTGTGCTGTTAGTAAGCACCCAGGTGGTACTGATTTGGTTTTTTACCCACATTCAGAAGTGCACTCATAGCAATATCACATTACCACCTTCCGAAGTTTTCCCTGGATACCCTCTTTGCTAGTCAGTGCTCATACTCACCAAGGTACAGATATTAGCCAGCAGCATTATAGATAACACTGCTATGGGGGTTAGCTCCGTGGAGAGGGCAAAATGCTAACCTCTGCCTTCAAATCATGAACCCAAGAGATGTTGCAGCCTACCTTTCAATTCTGTTTTCTATACTAGAAGTCAGCTAGGAGAATGAAACACTGTCCTTAGCATAGGAAGATGAAAAAAATGTAAAGGATGGGACTTCAGATGGTCCTTCGTTTAGGGTGGGAGCTTAACTTCTCTGGACCTCAGTTTTCTTGTTTGTAACAAAACCTTCTAAGATTATTGTGAAGACTGAATGAAGTGTGTGCTCGGGTCAGAGAAGGCATTCAACAAACGGTTGCTTCCCTTCTCATTTCTAGAAGGCATCTAATGAACCTATGTGAGTTTCATCTCTTGGTACGCCTGCTCCATGAAAGAGAAGCACAGAGAAGAGGTGGTCAAAGGAGAGTTATAGGAAGCAGGAGGAAAAGCATGAAGCCTTGATAATCCCCAAACTGAATAAACAATATAAGTAAGTAAAATATGGCATTTAAACGCACCTGGTAATTTTTAGCTGTTGGGTAATGCTATAGGATGGACTTCCCTGGTGGCTCAGAGGGTAAAGCGTCTGCCTACAATGTGGGAGACCTGGTTGGGAAGATCCCCTGAAGGAAATGGCAACCCACTCCAGTACTCTTGCCTGGAAAATCCCATGGACGGAGGAGCCTGGTAAAGCTACAGCCCATGAAGTCGCAAAGAGTCAAGACACAACTCAGCCACCAAGCACACACAAGGGATCTTGTTTAGAAATCTCCAACCTCTCAAAGGAGAATTATCTGCCATTGTTTAGAAAACAACTCTCTTGGCTCCATACCTGGAGCACAGAGCTGCTAATATAAAAATCTCCATCACATCCTGGTCTGTGTAATTCCTTCTGAGACTTGTAAATTTGGTGCTTATATTTGAGACCACATACCTCTCCTCCCCTTCTGCCATAGCATCTTAATGTGTATAGCATATTTCTCTTGATACTTCAGTTTCAGCTGCTCTGAAATAGCTATGAAATACCACCTTGGGCCCCATGATGAATCTGGGGTACACAACACAGCCTTATTTTAAGTGAGATGGTAAAAAACATAACTGCCAGATAGTGAAAGTCAATTTAGCCATTTTAAGATGCAGCAATACCTAAATAAATAAAGGTCAATCTAGTTCTGGGGACATAGATGTGTGCCTGTCTAAGTGCTAATCTTTAGTACTCATCTTCATTTACTAATAGAACAGCCCTCTTTTCCAGAAAGACCCAGGTAATCCACAGTCATTAACAGAGATATGTTCTATAATACAATACTATACACTTTGGAATAACTGTTAGTCTTGGATTTGGACAAATCACCAATACAGCACTTACTGGGTATCTCAAATCATACCATAGAGGTATTTGACAAGTAACAGATTAACAATATCAATTATCCAACTTGGCGGATTCGCAGAACACAGTCTGAGTTACAAGAAGAATCATCTTTCCACAATTATACTACCTTTGCTTTTGTACCTATTGTTGTGGTTTTTGTTCAGTCACTAAGTTGTATCTGACTCTTTGCAACCCCATGGACTGCAGCATGCCAGGCTTCCCTGTCCTTCACTATCTCCCAGAGTTTGGTCAAACTCATGTCCATTGAGTCGGTGATGCCATCCAACCATCTCATCCTCTGTTGTCCCCTTCTCCTCCTGCCTTCAAATCTTTCCCAGCATCAGGGTATTTTATTCTACTCACCATCAGAAAACAACATTGAACTACACAAAATAAACTAAGAAATGAAATATATGTTAATCTGACGCTGTAAATTTCACATCATGCTGTTAATTCTAATGTGATTAATATCAGACTTATTTTTCTTAATAAAATTAAGATGATATAAATGGAAGCAATAATACATTTTCACATCATATTATTCTTGAAAAATAGAGCTGACATTCATTTATGAATTCATGAACTGGTAAAAAGTTACACTCCTAAGAAAACCACATTTTTAAAATAAAGTATATTATAAAGCTACAAATATGGTGTTTTACAAACATACGTTGTACTACATAGAAAAGATTTTTATTTGATCCAGGTAAGGTTTTTTTTTTATGATAAACCGAGATACTGTGTCTAAACTGGCAGTGAGTCAGCCTCAGTATAAACAATGGGAAAGACTTCCTGAACATGTAACTGGCTGCTGAACATACTTTCTAGAAACTTTCCCCTGAAGATTCATACATGAAGCAATGGGGTGTCTAGGCAAGTGTTAATGAGTAGGATCATGCAAAGCCTTGGGAGCTCGTGATGCAAGTAGGAGTTGCATTTGCCAACCACAATGACATTTCCAGAACTTTTGCCATCAATTAATTATAATATTAATTGCTTAAATTTTCAGTCCCAGGCTTCTGCATTAACAGAGAACAATATCTTACTTTTCTCAAGGTCATTAAGAAAACAAAGATTCACACAAAATGAATAAATTTATGCAAAGAAATCGTCCCTGAGCACTCTGCTTTCAGAATCTGTAGATCCACACAATGCAAAGATCAAAAGATGACATCAGATTTAGTTATACATACATAAACTATATATAAAAGTTAGTTTTCTCATATTTGTAACAAAAATGTTGTTATACTTAAAATTTTATTCTCTAACATATGCAAGTTAAGAAACATTGAGGTTGAAATGTAATATAGGTTCAAATACTATTTAAAATCTATTATTTTAATATATTCTTGAATCAAAGAACAAAAATCAATAGAGATATTACTACAGTTTTTCACATGCCAGTTAGTCTCAATATTAATGAAAATTAAAAGGATAATGCAGTATTTACTCATAATGCATAACAGTTTGTTAACTGTTCTTACTTAGATTTACTGAACAATTTCTCTTCCATTAGAAGAGAAACACTATTCATTTGGACTTCACAAATTTCTTATGTAGATATGAAAGTTAAATAGTTAGATTTCAATGTAAAATTTCCAGGGACATATTTATGTTAATTATTATCTGACACTTCAAAGTTATTTAAAAGTGTTTACCTTTTAAATTACAATAAATCTGAGACAGTCCTCAGTCAGTAAAAAAATACTAAAATGATGTCATGCATCTAAATTAAAAATTGTATTTCTTCTATATTTATGTTTTTCTTATACACTTACTAATATCTGTAGAAATACTGAGTAATTAAAACTTGAAAGAATAACTATTTTTAAAAAGCATTATTTCTAAAATTATTAGAGAATATCTTATATCCGAAAATGTTAGTTATATCAAAAGATGCCTTTTTCCTATATTAATTATATTAACAAACATTTAAAAAGCTAATAGCTGGTCTTTTTCATTACCATTTGCTCTATGTTCCATGTCCACGCACTACATACAGTCAGTTCAAGAAATGTTTCCTTGACTAGTGGCTCAATGGCGCAGCCTATGTGTAGAAAAGTATAATACATGTTAACTGATGTAGGAAAGTACTCAATTTTATAGTTATAAATAGAGTTAAAAAATACAATATGGTTTTAAAAATGAGAGGTACACATAAAAGAATTCTGCTTCTATTGCATCATGATGTTCACTGTTATTTGTGAAACTAAAATAAGCTGAAAATAAACAAAACATATACATAAAAAAGTCTTTCATTCAACATGAAGCATTACATTTTTTTAAATAAGTTTGAAATTTTTCTATTTGCTCCACTGCCAACAATCTAAAGAAGCACAGTGTTTTGTGGCTGAGTTAATATTTCAATAGCTGCTTCCCGTCAGGTAGCATATGACACTGTGATTTGTAATCTCTTTTAAAATAATCTTTCCCTGAAAAGACACTAAGTACATTATTACATATTTTAAATCAGAAACATTATTTCAATTTAACAACTGTATTTGGCTAATTACACAGAGGCCTATTATTTTATGGTCTAGGCGATAGGAAGGCTGAATAAACTCTGTTCTGCTACATCATGAATGAACTTGATAAATACACTGCCATCCATAAATCTTCAATCAACACATCCTATGGATTTCCAGTCAACTATAGAGAAGGTGCTGTCCCCTTCAAGGCAGCACATAACAATCATCTCCCTGAACCTTTTTAACATTAATGTACAATAAGGAAAATATATATCATATATATATATATACACACACATATATATACATATTCAAAAACGTAAATTAACTCTTCTCAAAAGAAAAAAATACAGAAAAAGGACAAGGAAAGGAAAAAATTTTGACAAAGACGCACAGTTACTCATAAAGTCTGAGCAAAATCAATGAAACTATTTTTTTAGATGTGACAAAACCCAGCATTCCATTGTACCCAAATAATCTCCCTGTTACTTTTTGTGAATGTCTCCTTTAAAAAACCAAGAGCCATACTACAGGAAAGTTCTTTACATATACTCCCAACTTTTCCTTCCCTTCACGCAGAGCAGGCTGTTAATCCTAGCAGAGAAAAGAACTGTGCTCAAAATTTGCACTCATTCCTTTTCTCTATTATTAAAAAGAAAAAAACAAAGTGACCCTGTAAATTTACTCAAGCTATTTAAACACAGAAGTAGAGTAACTCAGCCAGCCTCTGTGGCAAAGTGAGTACAATCAGAAAAACTGTTTCAGTGACACTACAACTTAACCATTTTAACGCACAATGTGAGGTTTTTTTGTTTTTTGTTTTTTTAAAAATGAACTTCAATCACACAGCAGAGGTCTGATCAATTTGACATTGACTAAAGAAAACTAAACTCACAGTGAAGATAAGCACAATGCACTGAAAAATTATTTGTTTGGTTCACTATTACTTCACCTTTTATTTCTATTGCTTCTGGTATAAAGAAATCAATAAAGGGCTAAACAAAATTAAAACAAAAGCCACACAAATGTTTATTTTTTTCAGTCACTGCCAAATGATTTAATTTCAAAGCTCTTTCATTCCATAAAAGTTGTGCCTGCACTTGATTTATTTTTTCCTCCCTCAAGGTCAGATATATCAATTAAAAAAAAAAACTAGTTTCAAGGTGAAATGGAGATTTTTTTCTTCACCCACAGTTATTTCACAAACCACAGAGGTTTGACAATTCCCAACATTTCTGTAAACATTTTAATCACCCTTTAAAATAAACTTGATGATGCCTAATGTTTTAAAACCATGTTGTATTAATAAGTGTATTGGCAATTTACAAAGCTGAAATATCAGAGAACCGAAGTGATATCTTATACTTTGCCATGGAAAAATAAATCTTTTTGTCTAAAAATTACTCCCAGATATTCTTATGCAGAATAGTCAGTCCATGTCAAGGGATTATTCTGCTTTGAAATAGAGATACGTATATCCAAAGAACAACGCCCTGGAACAAATTAAAATTAAGTTTGCCAGTAGTTTCTACTTCAGTAATTTCTGAACCTAACTGTGTAAAAATACATTGGTGCTAATTTGACGTTAATAAATTAAGACCATTAGAGACAGTCTTTCATTGTTGGCCTTCAACAATTGTCAATGACACTATTTTCTGTTTGCATTTCCTCAAGCGTGTTAATGTATCTTTGTTTAGGCTCGCAAGTCGAATGGTCAATGTAAACACAGTCAATGAAACATCAGGACTGGAAAACAAGTCTACTGAGAGAACCTATGGAAAGACCATTTGGTCGGTTGCCAAGAATGCAATGAAGCTACAGCACTGAAAGGCTATTTTAAAATTTCTTTATATGATGAATAAATTACTCCGTTAAAAATTCTCGAAATTCTTTGTTTTGCATATAAAGTCCATCCAAGGACGAAGGTGGTCTGTGAGTTGAACCTAGTGCAATGTCGGTTATAGTCTTTGTTTGCAGCCTTAACTGGGGATTGTACCTTAGCTACCGCAGTTCAAGCGTAAAAATACTTTGTCTGTAATACTATATACTGTTGCCAGTGACCCTCTAAATCCTTGAACCAACTGTGTCTTCTGGTGTCACAGAAGATAATGCCAATTTACTGCAATGTGTGGCTTTTTTAACTGATTAAAATTAAGCCGTAAACACGTGACAATGGAATTAGCACATTTAGAGAGTCTGTTTTCCCACATCCCATTTTGCGCTAGTGAGGCTGGTCCCTGCAACTCTACGCGGGTGCAATTTTAATGACTTTGCTGGGTTTTGATGTTCTTATGAAAAAAGCACTGCTTGGTGTTTGTGGAGAAGGTAGATATGGGGGCTGAAGAGCCGTGATTGGGAACATGGTGACATCGTTTCTGTTTTCCGATAGGATCGGTGTCATTTTCCTCTCAGCGATAAGACACCTCCACTGACAGTGCCCGATTAGGGAAAATTTTATTATAAAATTCACTTTTATCGAATGAGGATAGAGTGATAAACAGTTCAGCCTCAGGGAAGGAATAGGAACAGATTTCTACCCCCCCTTTCAAATTCCACCTTTTCCCTCTTCTCTCTTTTTCTCTCCCTTAAAAAGATGATTGTGTTTTAGTTGTCATTAATGGTACAAAAGAGCTCCCTACAACATGTGATTGCTATGATAAAACTATATGAATCAAGAGATACTTAGATGTTGCTATAAAAGAAAATCTATTTTATATAGTTATATATACACATGCACACACATAAATACACACACACAAAGATAAAACTGCCTTCTAAATCCTTCCATTTCTGGAAATTATCTAGTATTTATTACTTAACAAAATATAACATGCTAAAAGAAAAGCAAACTGAGGTAGTATTTACTGAATTATCCTAAATATACTGTATTTCATATTTGTCTTTGGAAATACACACTTGCAAAACAGAACTGAAAGGAAAACATAAAGAAACAGAAGATCATGGCTCTCTAATTCTTGAACAAACATTAATGCCTCAAGGAAGAATATAAAAAAAAGGATTATTTTTAAATAATAAAGCATCATTGCTTTTGAATTCTGGTAGTTTAATGATGATTCTTTAAACCTCCAGTGTCATAAGTTATGTCTGTTTACTCGTGATAAACTAGCTGTAACTCAGGAATATTCTGTATGACAATTACTTGAAAGGTCATTTGAGAAGTAGAAAAATAAGCATCTGACATTGTTTATTTAAAAAAAATTTTTTCCTGAGGAAAAGTTCATCAAGTGACTCAAAATACTCCTTCTACATTGATGAGGTAAAAAAGTAGTGTTTCTGGGGCTAAGGGTGTCTAGTGGCATTGGTAAATTCTGGTATTTCATAAACAGTTTGACAATAGAATCTTTTTTTTTTTAATTTGTGAGGAGGTGGAACACTGAAGCAACTCAAAAAATTATTTCTTTATTGGTGGACAATATTTCTGATAGGGGAATAAGAGCCAGCAGTCTCTAGCCTGTACTGTTCTTCTATATGTTTCTAAGGGATCCCTAAATTCTTGCTTTGAGGACTGTTTTTTTTGGAGAAGGCTTTTTCAAATGCTGATTCTAAGCATGATCTATTTCAGTGTGGAATTACCAATGTTATTCAAATAACATTTTTCAGTTATCAGTGATCAGAGAATCATGCCAAAATATCTTATTCTCTTTTGAGTTAAACTTCTAAATTAAAAAAAATTAATTTTCTGAAATCATTGCTCTGAACTGAAGAGGCTGACAGCTTAATGTTGGCTAATTTAAATATTTGTTATAGCCTTAAAAGCAGCAAAAGAGAAATGGTTATATGCTTTACTCAGCATATAATTAAGTGGAAAACTGAGGTTTACACAAGTCAAAGCTACTAAAGCAAATGCCCTTAAGTTCAACCATTTCTTCCCATGGCCCTTGTTTTAGGATTTCAGTGAGAGAAACATTATACCCGAATTCATGATAAGGCAACATATTATACTGCAACCTAATTTCCACCATCAATTTCATAGCCTAAAAACAATTACCAAAGTAAACTTATGAAATCATTCTTGGTAAATAGTGGAGAAAAACAAAGCGCAACACTGAAGTATGCAAATAAGTTAAAAGCGAATCCATACTCATTATTGGCTTAAAATGCTACCACCGAATGCTTATTAATGAGTATACTGTTGCATGGTAGACTAGCTTAAGTAGAGTAGACTTTTCTTAACTATCACTTTGCTGAGAAAATGTAATATTATTAAAGAAAAAAACCCACAAACACAATGGTATTTTTGGCAGAACTACTTGAATGTATTAAGAATTTCAGCCCAGTGAGAGACAAAGGCAAATCCTTAAATGTCACATAGCCACACTATATCTCCTTAAGAGTGGTCTGGGAAAAGGCTATAGTTCTTATAATGCTAAAGGTTAGTGGGAAACTTCCAGAAGTAAGCACTTTCCTTTGTAATAACAGAATAGAGATGCCCATTTCTTTCAATCATGTAACAAAATGCCCCTCAGGAAGCTTATATTCTTCTGGAGAAGACAAGTAAAAAATGAGTTATGGATAATCCTTATAAGTTAGGGTCAGTGCTACGAGGGAGGGGCCTCAAACAAAAGGAGGGGAAATCTTTACATGGAGCAGTCAGGAGAGTCTTCTCTGAAAAAGTAACATTAAGCTACAAAGCTGAGCAATAAGAAAATGCTTAACCAAGTTCCTCACACAAGAGATACACATAGCCAATAGGTGAATGCATCGATACATATTTTTTAAAAAAGATATTTCTGGAAAGTTGCATGTTAACTTTTACTTAGGGGGAAAAAAAAAAAAAACAGCGAGTATTCCAGAGATCTTATTGCTATGAAGATACATCTAGTTAATACAATGTCTTCCTGTAAAATATTCTGAGTAGAAAATCTGTATATGTTAAAGTACACCTATTTCTAAGCATCACTGACCTTGGTCTAACCAACTGAGAAGATACTTCTAGATCACAGTCTTTGGAACAGACTCATCACCACAATTACCCTTATCTGGGTCAGTAGAGAACCTGTGACAATCCAGTTTTTTCTATTTCACATGTCTTAAAAGCTGAAGACATCTTTCTAAGTACCCGCAAGCATGTTCACACTCATGTGTGTGGTACTCACACTTATCACTGAGTGCACTCTGTCTAATCAGAGCTATATAAAATGAAATACCTTCTCCACTTCAGATACTATTACTAGCCCTGCCTTCGTCTCCTAAAATCTTTTTCTCATAGGACGCCAAGATATCCAAGTAAAGATATTCAAGTCTGGGGAGCACAAATGCCTTTCTGTTCTGTGACAAGCAACATCTAGAATGGCTGTGGGTCTGTGTGTATGGAATTCACATTTTATTGAAACAAGCACTGGTCTTTCATAAGAGGGCTGCCTGATTGGTCAGTGGGAAATGGATGGAGTGATGGGAAGAACAGCTGATGAAGAGATAATCCACGATGGCAACGTGGCCGTGCAGGAGAGCAGCACTGGGTGAGTGAGTGAGAGTGTGTGTGTGTGTGTGTGTGTGTGTGTGTGTGTGTGTAGGGTGAGGGAAGAACAGAATGGGCTTATTTCTGTTGTTACATTTGAAGTGCGAAAGGGGCCTGCAGTGAACAAACTTTAGATGTGAAGAACAAAAGGCCAGGTTTTCCCCCTACACCATCGCTCTGTCTTTTTCTTAATATTGACTAGATGAGGTCTCAAGCTGAAGCTCTACCAAATTCCATTTTGACAGGCTTATATTTATTAGTCAGATTTATCTTCCAGGTATGTAAAGCAAGGCATTCATTATTGTGTTTAAAACAATTCAGTGGAGCAATGCTACCAGTCTGTGCTTGGGGAACATTTAATAGCATTTCTTTTTTTACAACCGAATCAAGGTACGTTAGTATAATCATTACAGGTCGTGTGTTCACCAAAAATCTTAAATCCTCTAGAAAAAATAAATAAAAACTTGGGGTTGATAAACATTAATATCACTTAGGTCAATTTAAACATTTCCTCCTATTCCTCTAAATGAATAATTTGGAGAGGAAGGTAGTTCCTAAGCTGATGGTGGATCTGAGGTTGCCAGTTACAGGAGCACTTAAGCGCCCATTGGCACAGCAAGATTCAAAGCCCTGGTAGGCTTCAAAGAGACACTTTTTTTTTCTTCTTCTAGAACTCTTTGCTTTCTAGTAAAGCTGCAACCACAATGTTCTCTCTCTTAATGCCACCATAAAAAATCAAAACACTTTAAAACAAATTGATGTACTCTTTAATACAGTCATCACATCATCACAGGACCCTTGCGCCCTGCATGGCGACAACCGTAGGGATGCATACCACACATCTCTCTCTTTGTTGCCTGCTTCAATGCTTAAAGAAAAACTGAGAGAGTGTGTGTCTCTCAACTGAGATATGGGCACCTTTGATTGACAAGACCTAATCAGCTTATCTCCACACTAATAAAGTTGGGGCCTGCGGAGCTGGTATATGCCCAGCGCTGAGTGAACTTTTTCCTAGCCAAAGTTTCACAGACCAGGTCTCAGGCTCTGCTTCCCGAAACTGGTTCAGATCACTTCTTAATGGGCTATTTTCATCTTGGGAAACCTCCACAGTCTTCATTCATGATGGCATTAGAGTCAGTTTAGCTGGATGAAATGCCTAAAGTAATGGCTACACGGTAAGCCTGTGATAAGTATTTGATAAGTATTTTTGTGTGTTGAATCAATAAAACTATCTTTTCCAAGCTCCCTGGATGAAGTAAAAAGTAACTTCTGGAAAACTGTGTTTTGTTTTTTTTCCTTTTTAGGCTACTATTTATTAAAGGGATTTCTTTCTTTCTTAAGGATGACAGGATTCTCTATACATCATGTAATCCCTTTAATAATTTCATCACATGTAATAATACATCACATATCCCTTTAATAATTTCTGATGTATAATGCTATTGGATGTTCAATTCCTTGAGATGGAGTCTCAATGCTGACACAACTGTAATCTGTCTCCATCACTCTGGTACCTTGTGACTAATTTGTTCATATCAGACACCCACCAAATGAGCCCTGATGAATTTATGGGAAAGAAGAACATAAGGCCAGAAAACACATATGAACTATAGTTTGCAGGGTGGAAGGGGGTACATATATGTTTGTGCATACGCATACACGCACATTTTCTTCTTCAAGTTTACTTGTAGAAGGCCCTTTCAAACCAATTTTCTACATAATTCAAGAACAATGTCTTTGTTCTTCTGTTTGTAATTACTACGTAAAGGCCAAACTCAGGAACTGAGGTGTAAATAAAGCTACTAAAGGGCCAGCTATATAATTATACAACGAAGATCTGGAATAGAAGTCCCTCCTTACATGTGCCAAGGTGAGAGTGAAATACACAAGTGGACACTTTAATCTTAACTTTGGGAAATAGTTATCTAAAAAGAGTAATGGCTTCACTGGATAAAGCAAGCTTTAGAGAAGAAACTCCAGTAGCAGAGAGACTTTTTGAAATGATAATTTTCCAAGTATGAGAAAATATGTATTTTTTTTTGTACCTCTCACTGATAATGGTCATTAAAACCATTCAGAAAAGCTGCTTTCAAATTGCAATATACCTTAAGTATATTACCTGCATAAAATGAGATAATTCTAAACATTTCAAAATGAAGTTTTCTACAGATTATAGGAAAGCTTGAGCAAATTTTCATTCAGATTTGTAGCCTTCATGCTGTAATTGCCTTATACAAAATCCACTCCAGCCTTATCACTCTATATTATCTTCACTGCTGAACATCGGAAGATAATTTTCCAATAAAATTTAATTTACAGAGCTTATTTTCCACTAATCTCCTAGCAGAGAAAAAATGAAACACGCCAAGGTACACGCTCCATGTTACGACTCTAATGGTGTTTTTTATTTCTAGAATGGTAAGATACCAAACATATCAATTATATCATATTAAAATACTGGCCTATTTTAATTGTCATAACTTAATATCCTAGGAAAGGAAGTAAATCTATTAGGAACATGTATGAAAATAAGCCTCTTCAAGTGATAAAGTTCCCCTGGGGAAAGCCTTTCTTTCCATTAGAAAGGGAATAATATAAAAATACAGGGGTAGTAAAGGAATTTTATTCCAAATTATTAGTATACCAGTAGTAGTCAACAATATTTGAGATGTTTAAATAAAAAATATTAAACCAAGTAGCAATAGATAGGAACTGGACATCAAAATAGTTTTCTGCCTAGAATGACAAAATCAGGTTTGTCATCTAAGGCTCATTCCAGCTCTAAAGTTTACAATTTTAAATGTACAGATGTCATATAAACTTTGGAAGAGTAAATTAATAGTACAGGATCAATTTCTACAGATCTTTTAGTCTTTATCATTTATGATCTGGAATCCATTCATCTCCTGAAAAAAAGAGAGGTTTTTATTTACTTTTTCATATTGAGGACTCCATGACAATTAACTAATATCACAAATTGGGGTAAGATATAAGCCAATCTTAAGCTTAAAAAAATAGCTTCATTTTTGCAATAGTGCAAAATACCGAAAGAATCCTTATTAAAATTCAAACTCTTCACCAAAATGGCTACGTAGTTTTTAAAAAGGACTAATGACCATTAATGGATTGAGAAATTAGTGCTTTAGGCCTGGACTGAATGAGACTAGCCCTTCCTAAACCAGATTTAAATCGTTCTACCTGTTTTTAAAGTTATATCATAACAAGGCCAAAGTGATGCTGAATCATTTATGAGGTTTTTAGAGCTGAAATATCAGAGTCATAGGTGCAGAAGTATTGTTCTGACATTTGAATTTCAGCAGTAGGCAATTCTGAGACATTTCAAGTTATGCAAAACTTGACATTTCCATGTTAATATACAAAACAATGATGATGTGAAAAGCCACTCTACCAATACTTATAACTTAAACATTTAATAAAACTTTAGAAGTTCAGGCCTTTAAAATTCAAACCCACACAAGTCCTTACCTGAAAGCTTTTAACGCTTATCCACATAAAAAGTACATACTGAACATTTGCCCCCACTGATCTTTTACATTTATACATGGAAAGGTAAAAAACATTATTAATTAATTGCTTTTCAGACCACTTATTTCCAATTTTACTTTCTTTTCATTTCTCATATATACATGTCAGAATATTATTGCCATGAGCTATAGACTATTTAAACTTGTTTCTCAAGTGTTAAAAACTACATTAAATAAAACACAATCATTTTTCTTAACAGCATGACTCTCAGACAGTTGTAACTTTACAAAAAACCAAAATTAACCATTTAAAAACGAAAAAACAAACAAACAAACAAAAAACCCTAAAATGATGACCATATCCAGTGATTATCTCCTTAAACACTAAAACAGAAATATTTTGACATGATGCTCTCTTGGCAGAAAAAGGCCTTTTTTTAAAAAAAATAAAAAACCTGATATAAGTAGAGTAATAATGAAGAACAAAATGTATAACATTTTCAAGCTGAAAATTAACAAGCAGATATTGACTTTTCTTTGAGGTCAATAACAGATCTTATTGATCTGAAAAGTTAATACCTACTAAGGTCAATATAAGATCTCAAGGGTCAACGAATCTGGATTCGAACTTCCACTTCCTTTCACATATAAATATTGCTGAAATGGGTACAAGTGTGTTTGGAGAAATCAAAAAATCATCATTATGACACCAGAATAATCCTAAGAAATAGACCAAGGGAGTTAAAAATACATATGTAGAGACTTAAAAGTCTGTTACTATAGAATTTTCAGAGACCATGACCTTTAGATATAAATCCTAGTATTACACAATTTGAGCAGTTAAATAAGGAGAAATAAAAATAAGCAAAAACTGTTTTTACAAGTGTTTTGCCTCTTCCTGCTATTGATATATGGAATTTTTCTCTCTCTGTAAATGAATAATATTTGAGAGACTATGATGTGACATAATTTTTCAAGAATAGATTTTAGTCACTTTTAAATATATTGTTTTATATTTATGTTTTACATATATATGTTTATAACATACCTAATATATATGTTTTATATTTATAAATATATGTTTAATTGTATAATTAAACAGTAACATTCCCGGCGGCCTACAGACCATGGCGTTGCAAAGAGTTGGACATGACTTAGCAACTAAACAACAACATTTTAGAAACTTCAGAAGAGGAAAAAATAGGAACTATTTTCATTATCATGATGCAGCCTGTTGTGTTTTCTTAGACAACAAAACAAAAAAATATATTGACTATTGTTCTAATAAGTAAAATGGTTTGTGCATTCTTACACATCTTAAAGATGCCACAAGGAGGGTAAATCACATGGACACTGAGACCATGTCCTCATATATACCTAATATTTCTTGGAGTCATGAAATTGAGTAATTTATTAGCCTGATCTTTTCAGTAGCCTAAAAGAAGTTCATACTTCCCCTTTCAGACTTACTAGAAACATCAAGGGAGGGAGAGAAAAGAAACATTTCTAAAGCATTTAGTAGTGCCAAGACCTGGGCAAGATGCTTTAATTAGACACAGGTCCTGTTATTAACAGTTACTGGAAAAGCCAAATTATTGACAATAGTAATATAAAAGTTAGGCTGAGGCCAGGTCTGCAACAATGACATATTACACTATGGGTAGTCAATAAATATGAAGACCACTGTGACTTCAGTGCACTTGTTTAAAAAACCCTTCTTTTAGAACAGTTTTAGATTATAGAAAATTTATAATAGAGCTCTCACATACTTAATACCCACTTTCCCCCATAATTAACATCTTATATTACTGTGGTTTGTTTGTCACAGTTAATGAACCAATATTGACAATTACTATTTATTAAAGTCCATACTTGGGTCATATTTCCTTAGTTTTTGTCTGACACCCTTAGGCATTTTCTCTAATGTTTCAGGACCCCATCCAGGATATCACATTATATATAGTTATCCTGTCTCTAGGTTTCTCTGGGTTGTGACAATTTGCAATGTTCTTTAAGCATATACTTTAGAAATGGGATAAATAAATTTGCTGACTTGTATCTATTGTCAACACTTAGATGAAAACACACACAGCTGAATTATCTTTCGTTACAGATTTAAGGAATATAAATTTGAGAAGTGAACGAAGATAAATGCCTGGTAGAAAAGAAAGCAAACGATATTGACTCTTTACTGTGTCTATATAAATAAGAAAGTTTCATTTGACACAAATACTAGATTATAATCACTGACCTGACCTCAAAGCCAGCTATTCTTCCATCTGATCCCATGATACTGTTATAAGTCAGGGTTTTAACTGATTGATTATGGGGCAGTGAAGTGGGCAAAGAATAAACTGTATGGCAGAGGAGGATAAATTACCCATGCATATTTGTTCTTTCTCTTCTTTACTATAAATTGTGATAACAAAGTGGTTGTGCAGTTGGATTCCCAGGTGGTGCTAGAGGTAAAGAACCCACCTGCCAATGCAGGAGATATAAGACATGGGTTTGATCATTGGGTAGGGAAGATCCCCTACAGGAGGAAACGGCAACCCACTTCAATATTCTTGCTTGCAGAATCTCATGGACAGAGGAGCCTGGCGGGGCTACAGTCCATAGGGTCACAGAGTTGGACATGGCTGAAGTGACTTAGCACGCTTCTTTATTATATGTTGTGATGAGAAGGTGGTTGCCGGTTGGAAGTCTATTTGTTAGCCCTCTTGTATTTGGTGACATCATTCTACTAGTTCTTGCCAGTAGAATATATGCAGCATCTAAGTATGTCACCTGCTTCCCATGGTGTTTTAAAGTAGGTTTGCCTTCTCTGTTCTCTCTTTGCCTTGGCCACTGGCAAAATGTAAAGGCTTCTAAGGCTGGGTGCAGGACACAGCTGCCAAGTGGAAGACAACTGGAATTTTGACAAGCCACATGGAAGGTCATCTGCTCATGTGGAACAACTGCCCCAGGCTATTCCCAGAGTGGAGATAATCTCCACTACATCAAGTTTCCCCTGTGCCTCAGCAATGTAGGGGCCACAGGAGATGCAGGTTCGATCCGTGGGCCAGGAAGAGCCCCTGGAGAAGGAAATGGCAACCCACTCCAGTATTCTTGTGTGGAGAATCCCATGGACAGAGGAGCTTGGCGGGCTATAGTCCATAGGGTTGCAAGGAGTTGGACAAGACTGAAGCAACTCAGCATGCACATACATAAAGCCACTGGGGAATTTGAGGTTTATGAGTCATAGCAGCTACTGTTACTATGTAAAGTAGCATAATAATGGAAACTAACCTTTATTGAGCACTTACGATAGACAACATGTGTTGAATCTTTTATACAGTTTACTTTATGTAAGTCTTAAAACAACCTCCACAGAGAAGACCCACAAACACTTTTATATATTAGGAAATGAAAACATGGAAAGGCGAAGGAACTTGCCCAAGGTTTCCCAGTTATTAAGTGGTAGAACCAAGGCTTGAACCTGGGTCTCTCTAGTTACAAAGCTCCATGATCATTTCATTTTGCTTCACTGCAGGTGGAAGACAGGTGATCCAACTTGGTACCTGGATTAAAAATATAACCCCTATGCATTTTATACAGGTAGCTTTTTTTTGAATCCTCAAAGGACAGCAAAAATTATACATCTGTTCTTCCACAAAGTTCCAATTTATAAGGGGTGGGTGTGAGATGATTATTTCATTGTTTCAAATTTGTTGGTATCTTCCAGATCAAGACAATGTTACACAAAAATGCCAAAGAGAAAGATCCACTCCACCTTTGTAGCCTGCTGATAATCTTACGGTGTTTAATTTGATTAGAGTTCAGCAACTCATGGAGGGCATGAAAGAACTGTTGCTCTACAAGGCTGACAGTTAACAAAGGAGAAAACAGAAAGACTGACTTGTTTGCACAACAGTGTGAATTTAAAGAACTATATGGGGTGTGCATTCTACACAAAATCCAAGTAGGAAGAAAAATGAAGCACTGTACCCTGCACACAGCAATAAAAATGAAGGGGTTCATTACAGTAAGAAAATTCACAGCTGGCGACATCAGTGAGGCAATAAGGTATCCGGTCCATCTTCACGCTTACCTTTTAGAGTCACAGTGTTTGAAAAAAAAAAAAATTCTTCTTTTTATATTAACAAAGTCACTCCAGTCAATCTCTTCAACTCAGCTACGTGAAAAATTTGGATGACACTGTAGAAGTCCTACGCGTTTCACCGGTGAGAAAAATTGGTAAATCCCTTAAATTTATATAGCCTGGTTATGACAGAGTTTGGTTTGTTTAAATAACATATTCTAATCACCAACAGGTTTGCACACAGCACTGAACATTATACCTAATTCACAGATGTACTAACGAGGAAGAGGAAAATGCTAAACCAAATAAAACTTAATAGCCATTCTGGTTCATGAAAATTGATGGCATTTAGGGTGTTGTTCAGGGGATCAGTCTACTTAATTTGAACAAGCAATCCCATTTTGGATAAGTTACTGTACTGATCGATACAATGATGTAATGGATGTAAAAAGACGAACAAAAAGTTGTTTAAAAATTTCAAAGCAGATTATACAACATTATTCCTGACATTAGCATTATTATTTTTAGCACATAATGCAAGGGTGAAAATTACCAAAGACTATCATTTAAAGCATTAAAAACCTCTACAATGCATTATGTAAAATACACAGTTAACTACGAAAATGGACAGATGAATTAGAGAGGCTATTCTGAAATAATAAAAAAATTTGAGGGAAATGTTTTTAAAATAAATGTTATCACTTTCAAGTATACTTAATAACTAAGATGAATGTTAGATATGCCATATGACACACTCTAGAAATTCTCATACCCACTCCAGTGTTCTTGCCTGGAGAATCCCAGGGACGGCGGAGCCTGGTGGGCTGCCGTCTATGGGGTCGCACAGAGTCGGACACGACTGAAGCAACTTAGCAGCTGCAGCAGAAATTCTCATAAGCCATGTACTCATACCAATGACTTACCCAGTTTGCTCATGGCTTACCCACTTCTGTAGCTCACCTTGTATTTATTCTATACGGCTCAGCTATTCTGAGACTTTCCCTGACACTATGAAATAGACTTATATCCTTCCTCCACCCTGCTTTGAAAACACTAATTATATTTATTATGGGAATTTATAACTATGTATTTTCCAAACAGATATTTTGCCAACATATCCTAGCTTATAAAGGAACTTTATATTCTAAATGCCGAGGATTGGGTCAGGGTCTAAATTCCTTCTTGAATTATATAAAATCTATTTTTCCGTTAAGGTGGGTTGATTACTTTCTCTATCTGACTCCCAAATGCATATCTTACTAATACTATTAATTTAAGGCAGCATTTTTCTTGCTATTTCAGAGATCGCCTTAGCCCAGTCCAGGTCTAACAAACCCTAACTAATTTCTTAGGGCTTAATAATTGTTTTTGGAATAAATGTGAGGGTTCCACTGTGATCACTTCAAGTGCCATGTGTCACAAATAGCATTGAAAATGGAAATCAAGACAATAACCTCAACTTAAAAGGTGTATTTTATGTAGACAAAAATACCCTTTTAATGAGGTACAGGACGTTAGACAATTGATTGTGATGTGATTACCACACGGAGGACAATGGTTGGATTAGCCAACAACAAGCTTATTTTTCCTCCAAAAGGAATAGTCCTCAAAAAGTTTTTTTCCCTTGTCTGGCTTTAGGGTGGTTTATTTCTCTCTCTAAATAAATAGATATTTATTTAACTATGACTTAGAATTTATATCTCAAGATGCAAAAGGGCAACACAGTGCCACACATGAATGATGACCCACCATGACAGTCTCTTTGATAACGACTTTACTTGGAAAAACATATTCTTCAATAAAAAAATTATTTTTTAATGTTGACTTTGTTCTCTTATGGCAACGTTGGAAAACACTGTAGCCCAACAGGAAATACAGACGAAAGCTTCAAATATAGAGCACACAAAAAAAGCCATTTTTAAAGCTTATGCCCATCAAGTTTTCCACTTGATATAAGTCGTATACAAAGTCTTAGTCCAATGTGAACCCATGCTGTGAAATTTCTGTAGCACCCACCTCAGAAAATTCTGTTAAATATATAAACACCGCTGAAAAAAAACTTCTGGGCACTAGAAGTCAGACTCAAAGGGAAAATAAACCTGATTAAAAAAAAAAATCCCAAGGAAAGTTATATAAGCACAGTGCAACAAGGTCATAAGCTTAACGGTTCTTCACTGTAATATTTGAAAGTAAATTGGCGTTTTAGCGACCTGCTTTGGTCGTCGTTCTTTTTCTCAACTCACAGAGATGCAACAGAATAAGAATGGCTTCATGTGTATCTTACAAACCAACTGGAAAAGTGATAGGCTTTATGGGGTAAGAAACCTTTAAAAATGAGTATAATACTTTTTAATGGATTAAAAATGAACCCTATGAATGCCCTTGGACCACCTAAGGAGAAGGTTCTCCAAATACGGTTTAAATGACATCCTTTTCTTACCACTATGGAGCACACCAGTATCTTAGGGAACCTCACAAACTAAATTTAAGCACAACTTGAAAATACATTTTAAGAGCTTCACCCCAAATGACAACCTCCTCTGTTCTTTTCAGAGCAGAACCACAGCTTTTTGAGAGGTAAGACTTTAATAGGGTTGTAATTATAAAGTAAGTAATAACTACACATTAAAACGATTCTTTTACCACTGGGTAGACTTTAAGAAAAACCACTGGATGTGGTCAAGTAATTCTTCTCAGCATTAAAAAGAAATAACCTATTCTAGCAGAGAAAGTACAACCACTTAGTCTATCACTCAAAATGATGAATAGAAAAACATTTTCTAGAGATAACTTTTTCTGTCAGAAAGTTTAATATTTCTAAAGAAAAATCTTTTCTCTAAAATATATATGGCTGGATAAAAGAGATGGTTAATGTCAAGCCAATTGTATAATCCCATGTTCTGTAATAATCCCATTTTCTCTTCCTATGTTACAGAACACCAAACGTTAACTTGTTATTTCTGCACTGGTTTGGACATGGTAATGCCTTTCTGAATTCCAATCTGTGTTGAACAAAATTACTTAACATTAGAAATCTGAATTGGTGTTTAAAGACAGAACATTCTCTACTCAGATGAACTAAGACGAGGCTATCTTGCCTTTCTAGAAGCTTGGCATCTCTGAAGTGTCTGACACTCAGTAGAATTCAATGAAAGCTCGTTGAATAAAATGAAATACAACATTTGCCTTCTTTCATATAATGTTGCACCACTCTCACTAACAGTACAGAATCAGAAATTTATTTTTGTACTGACTCACAACAGTTCTAAGAGCAAGAAATATACAGTTAACACATTTTGGGTCTACGTCCCCAGGAATCCTATAAAATGAGTTACCAGCAAGTGGAGTGGGGGTGGGAGCCAACAACTTTTTTTACGTTTCTTGAGATGTTAGCTCAGTTCCAAGCTGGCTTCTAATTTTGAAAGTAGTTTTAGGCATTATATTTTATTATCATGCATTGTTTTAACCGTCAATCTTTTCTGAAGATGATAATACATTCAAGGATTAATATTTCTGAATCAAATTATTACACTGTACCTAGAATAGTAAACACTCAAAATACTTCTTGAAGAAGAAGATGAGGGGGAAACAGGAGAATAGGGAAGATGAGGAGAAAAAATGATTAATAATAATGAGGAGGAGATAGAAGAATAAGAAAATGTCAGTAGATATGGAAGAAACTCTTGAAAAAATAAAATGACTGATTTTTTGTTTGGTAAAAACTTGGTCTCAATATATACTCCCAACCTGATGAAAATTTCTAAGTGGGTTCTATAGTGAGTTGATTAAAATAAGAATATTTTATCAAGAACCAAAAGTTAGAACATGATAAAGATATAGTATCATGCTCTATAATCCCCATATAACTTCATGAGAGGCTCTGGTAAATTCTGTCAATAGTTCAGCCAAGATTTTGAGACAATTGAAGACATAAAGGAAGGCACTTCGTATCTTAAATGCATTTATTTGTTCAGATTCCTTAAATAAGTACTGAACATGAAACATGTTGTTTCATTTTTTTTTAATGTAAACTGATACCACTATTGATTGCTTTTCCTGTATGAAATCTTGAAAAAAGACACAAAGTAGAAAAGAAACAGTGGTGTACATAAATTACCTAATTCTCCTAAAAATGCTGTCATTTTAAGATCTGTTTGTTTTTCAGAAGACAAAGTATTCCATATGTTTCTCTGACTAACTCTATTTGGTCAAATGAATGAAGATTTTGATGATGTAATCATTTAAGGCAAAAATAACCTGGACATATGTAAAATAGGTCTGCGGAGTTATATTCTTAAAATGAAGAGTGTCTGCAGCTTAAAATTAGGTAACTATAACACAGTATTGAAATATTAAAATTGAAGTAAAATCCATGTTTTTTTTTATCAAAAAAGTACACATCAAAGGGTAAAAACTTTGGTAAAAACGTACAAACTTCCAGATGAATAAGGTCTGAGGATCTACTGTAAAACACAATGACTAGAGTTGATAACACTGCATTGTATAATGGAAATTTGCTAACAGAGTAGAATTTAAATGTTTTCACCAAAGTGGAAAAAAAAAAGATAAATATGTGAGGTGATGAATATATCCCTAACTAGATGACAGGACTCCTTTTATACACATACACATGCACGCACAATCACATGCATGCACACACAATCACACACACACACGAGAGAGAGAGAAAGTCTTTATAGGAAGGAAATGGGACTGCTAAGGAAACTCTCAGATAGAAATGGAGGAATTTTCTGTATTAATCCTACAACAAACAAGACTTGGATAGACATTTCCTTTATGAAACTAACTTATGAATACATAAAATTGGTATTATCCTTCCTCAGAAAATTCACCTTTGCACTTCCCTAATAAAACAAGATACACAAGAAGTTGTGATAAATATGCCATTTTTAAAAAAGAATGTTAAGTGGTGTTCAATATAGGGGAAAATGTATTCTGAGGAAAAAAAGGGGTATAATGTAGTCCCTTTTACGTTACGTTAGGTTGCTAGCTATTCTAATTGCCAAGTATTTCCTACTCACATTTTTCTAACTAAGGTAAGATAAATAATTATTACAGCTCCTCTATAAGACAATCAACCTTCACATCTAATATCAACAATATTAACAGATTCAATCATATTCATCACCTGTATTTCACGAGTGTAGGTGTTCACAATGCCAGCTGCTTGCCTCAATTTTTGTACATGAGTGTAGTACATATATACACAAAGAAATGAGATTCAGAGAGATGACTGACCCAGTTCAAACAGACACAGACTAAAAACTAACGCTGAAAACTGGACTTCTAACTCAACTTTCATGTGTACAGGTATCACTGCTGACCGTGTTTACATGCAGATTCTGATCCAGTAGATCTGAGGGGACCCAAGATGCTGCATTATCAACTAACACCCAGATGATATTGATGCTGTCGGTCCCAAGCCCTTCTTTGGGTAGCATGAAACGAACCCATTTCCTCATTAGACTGACACAAAATGAAGCAAAGTGACGACATATGTTTACATGCAAATCCTACCTGAACTGAAGATTTCTAGGAAAAAAAAAAAAAGCACACTTTTGCGAAGCAATTCACAAAATCTCTCTACATTATTTTTATTTATGCCTCTTACAAGCTCTAGAAAATAGGTACCATCATTTTTATTCCTCAGATAAAATATTACCATAAACTTGGTTTTAAGCTCAGATTTATAATCACAAGTGTCCATTACCACCAGTCTGATGGACTGGCCATTGTCCGTGTAAAGCCCTACCAGGTACATGGACTAATAAGTTCCCATTTGTTTGGGGGATATCCTTAAAGAAGAATCTGGAAATAAATGACAAATTACAAGCTCCTTGCTCCTGAATGCCCTTTAATAAGGCTTGTAATTTCTCCTGCATCTTTACCATCTCTCCATTCATTTAAACTAGTAAAAGGACCAAATCTTGGATTATTATAATAGGCCTCTGAAACGCCTCCTTGTATCCATTCCCCTGCCACTGCACCCTTACAATCTTTGCCCTCTCTAATTTAGATCAGGGCATTGCCCGTTAAGAGCTCTCCAATGGCATCACACTCTATGAGGCAAATTCAGACACCTTTCCAGGCCTTGGGGCCCCAAAGAATCTGCACCCTATGTGGCTCTAACTTAATTGTGTACCACACCCAATGCTCACTTTGCTCCAGCCATACTAATCTTCTTTCTGTTGCCTGAATACCCCAAACACCTTCTCATTTCAGAACCATTGTGCTGGCATTGTCTTCTTGGAATCACTGGCTCCAAATCTGCTTGCTGGTGGCATCTTTGTGCTGCCCAAGACTCAGCTAACAAGGCACTTCTCTGGGAGGTCTTTCATGACTAGCTAACCTAAGACAGACTTCACTAGCTATTCTTTCATATCCTGCTTTTCACTTTGCCACCATCAGAAATGATCTTGTCCATTTATTTATTAATTTTAAGAAATGTCTGTTTCATCCTGCTCCCTGCCCCTTCCTGTCTAGCGACCTGAGAACAGGGACATTGGCAGTCTTATTTACTACCGTATCCTCAACACATACCACACAGTACTCAATAGTTAGTTTTTGAATGAATTATGTAAAAAGGAACTTAACATATGTGAGAACATGACATATTCTGACCACAATAGGTCACTTTGAAAATCTAGGTCTACGGGGCCCATTCATTTTTCAGTGTGGTTTACTGGTGAAGACATGGAATCAGATAGTCTGGTTGTACTATTTCCTAACTTGATTAATAAGTGTGGGCAAATAACTTAATCTCTCTGGATCTTGTTTCCTCATCTGTAAAGTGAGAAAACAGTATTTACTGCATAGAGTTGTGGTAAGGATTAAAGAGCTAATAAATACAGAGTACTGAGAATAGCATGTGGCTCATATTAAGTGTCCAATGAACAACTGTATTATTTCTACATATGCCCAGTCACTAGTCCAGGATGGGAACCTGCAGGGCCCTTGGGGAAGGATGGACCACCGTCATAGCAGGAAGGCTGGCGGAAGAACAGCACCTGTTGTAGAGAGATCACTGACCAAACGCGACATCAGAGCCGGGTGGCCTGAAGTGTTGACTGAGAGAAGGGGTGCAAACCTGAAGGCTTGGGTACTGGACAGCAGGAGCAAGGCTGGTAAATGGTGCAGATAAGTCTTCAAAGATATGAAGAGTATATCTGGTTCCAGAGATGCACTGCCATTTAGGTATAGACTGGGAAAATGTGTTAAACTATGTATTTACATATTGAAAGAAGAGAGTGAGCCTTGCATTTCTGCCCTTGTATAATTTCTCTTTCAGCCTATTTCTTAACTGTACAGCTTCCATTAGTTTTGTGTCTATTGTAATTCTAAGGTATTTAATTTAAAGAAAAAATAATCATAATTTCACCATTAATGGCAGGTGACCCATAGTTTTAAATACTAATGCCCTGACCTCAAATAAAATAGGTATCTCCATAGCGAAGAGTCATACTTAATTGTTAATAGTAGATGAAAAAAGGAAGAGCCACTTTTTATTCAGATTCTGGGACAAGAATTTATAAGAAATGTTAAACTGGATCATGCCAATGGCTCATACAAACACCAGAGTGTTTGGTCTTTGACAGTCACTCCCGAGAAAGTTTTCCAATGAATCTGACCATTGTCCCTATTGATGTCAGTCTGAGCTTGAGATGTCCAAGCACCCGCTCTTTAGTTCAGTGTCATACATTCTTTCCTCTGTCTCTTCATTTCTAAATGGAGCTGTTCAAATAACTTGTAACTTCACCAATTTTCTCAAATAGAAAGAAAGCCATGAAAGAAACTTGTTTGGTACTAAACTCAATAAATATCAAGGTGTAAATGGCACTTAGATATAATCATGTACTTTTGCTCAGACCAAGCACATTCAGGACATGAGTCCTCTGTTCAGTAGCTATTATCAAAACAATGGTAACTGCCAATTTGACAAAATAACTTTTAAAAATGTCACAAATGACTCAAGAATTTTAGGAGATGAATTTTATTATTTACTAGGAAGACTGAGCGACTTCACTTTCACGCATTGGAGAAGGAAATGGCAACCCGCTCCAGTGTTTTTGCCTGGAGAATCCCAGGGACGGGGGAGCCTTGTGGGCTACCGTCTATGGGGTCGCACAGAGTCGGACACGACTGAAGCGACTTAGCAGCAGGAAGATGCTAGAGGTCAAAATAATATGCTTTCTATTCTATTCCACACACATATATAATAAAAAAAGTTTAATATTTGCCAATAAAGTTCTTCAAGAAAAGTTTATAGATTTTTGCTGAAATCTTTTGCCAACAATTTTCAGAGAAAACCACTTATGCTGATGATAACATAAAAATGATGACTTTTGCAGAGCCCTATTTGCTTTCTAAGCACTTGAACATATATGACCTCATTTTAAATTTATAATAACCTTATGGAATATATATATTGACTCTAATGGAGATTTCCTGGTGGCTCAGAAGGTAAAGCGTCTTCTGCCTGCAATGCAGGAGGACCTGGGTTTGATCCCTGGGTCGGGAAGATCACCTGGGGAAGGAAATGGCAACCTACTCCAGTACTCTTGCCTGGAAAATTCCATGGATGGAGGAGCCTGGTAGGCTACAGTCCGTGGGGTCGCAAAGAGTCAGACACGACTGAGCGACTTCACTTTTCTTTCTTTCTATGGAATATAAGATATATATATAGGATATACCGAATCTGATATCAGGTTTCCATTTGGCAAGTAAAAGAACATGTACATAGAAGCTAAGAATTCTTCAAAGTCACACAGCTGATTAACACTGGGGCCAGAGAATGGGATTGCTGTCACTTTCTCCAATTCAGTACATTAGACAATAATTCCTAGATGTTGTGGCTAAGCAGGGCTTCCCTGATAGCTCAGTTGGTAAAGAATCCTCCTGCAATGTAGGAGACCCTGATTTTAAAAAACATTTCAAAGGGCCCAACAGGGTTGCCAATTTTGTTCACTTTCCAGGTAGAGGGGGAAAAAATATATATATATATATATATCTGACTTCTACCTACTATTTCTATCACATCATAAAACTATCTTTCATTTTATCACCCCAAATAGGAAAAAACATGATCTGAGAAAATGTGTAGTTCTATAATAACATTTGTTTGTAAGAAAATCACTAATTTTTACTTTTCCCCCCTCATTTTACTGTGGACTGATGAAAACTCTTGTTGTGGTCTAGGACCAGTTCTCAGACCAATACTTGCAAATCATTAAGCTCTTTCATACTGTTTCAAAAGTCATCATAGCTCTTCCATAACTAAGCCTTTGTTGCATTTCAGTCTTTTAGAAGAAGAAACAAATAAGTGCTAAAAGTTTTCCCTTTTGAAAGATACTGTTCTTCAACAGATACTGTAACAAAATGATCTGTATATAAATTTACATCACAATCAAAACACAGAGCTGTTGATCAACTGGACGTGACCAGGCTGAGGGTTGGCAGTGAAGCAACAAATGCAGAAGCAACGTGGAAACCACCATAATTACTTTCTCCACTTCCCACAAGACAGGAAGAAGGGCAGGAAAAATGTTTTGTGCCTCCTTTCTCATTTGTTCATCCACTTTCACATTCATCCAAAGAAATGAATTATCATGATGACTTCTGTCTAGGTGTGTGCCACATATGTGTTTAACTCCACAAAGCTCACCCTGATCCCTCCTCCTAGACTTGGTTTTACAGTCTGTAAGAAGTTCCCAAGTTTTTATTAATGTATATTATATAACAGGTAAATGTCTACTTTTATAAAAGTTTGTAGTTAATTTGGGATTTCCCTGGTGGCTCAGACAATAAGGAATCTGCCTGTAATGCAGGGGACCCTCAGACAACAAAGAATCTGGGTTGGGCAGTCCTGGAGAAGGGAATTGGCTACCCACTGCAATATTCTTGCCTGGAGAATTCCATGGACAGAGGAGCCTGGTGGGCTACAGTCCATGGGAGTCACGAAGAGTCAGATACAACTAAGCAACTTTTACATACACACACACAGACACAAACAGTTAACTTACCACTCTATTCTACTAAAAAATCTAAGGGCACTGAGGTTCGTTTGCAGGACAGTCTTAAAGTGGCATTTTCTATGCTGGCTATATTGACAGTTTAATGTTACAGCACTCACCAAAAGGAGTTAACTACCAAATCTCAATCTTATAACCCTGATCAATGCATGACCTTCCAGTATCTGCAACCTTCTTTGATTATATTCTTCAGCTTTGGGAGGGAGCTACATGAAAGGTGTTGTGGGAGAGAAAAGGCAGTCCAATCAGCCAAATCAAGCCCTGTGATCAGTGTCATAGCAAGAACATCCCCAACCCAACCCAGTCCCATCTGGAAAGAGGCTCACCAACAGGATGCTTTGACAAAGAAGGTCCCTTAATGTTCAACAGGTATAGTGACACATTCTCCTTTTTAGAAACTCCTTTAATACAAATTTTGATCAAATAACTTTTTTCTATGAAAGGTAACTGCCTATATATCATCAAATGACCACACATTACTAATAATAGTTATATTTATATAGTGTTTTATGGTGTATAGCACATTTTAACATATGCCATCATTTCTTAGGAATATTCTGAGACAGGCAATATAATTTCCCTTTTATTGAAGAAGATACAGACTCAGAGAGCTTATGTGATTTGCTTGTGCTTAGTTGCTCAGTCATGTCTGACCCTTTGCAACCCCATGGACTGTAGTGTGCCAGGCTCCTCTGTCCATGGGATTTTTCAAGCAAGAATACTGGCTGGGGTTGCCATTTCCTCCTCTAGGAGATCTTCCCAACCCAGGAATTGTAATCACATCTCCTGGCTCTCCTGCATTGGCAGGCGGATTCTCTGCCACTGAGCCACCTGAGAAGTCCATGACTTGCTTAAGGTCACACAAATAAGAGCTTGAACCCAAGGCTGGTCCTTTGACCGCATGTTCAGGGCACTTCTCATTACTAGCATTCTTTGCAAAGACAGTCGAGTCACTTCTTAAGGTAAGCCCAAGGACTAAAAGAATAAACGAAAACTGGCTTTTATTCCAATCAGGGCAGAGAGCCAATCTATCAGTAACCTCAGAAAGAAGGGCTGCCCATACTATTAAAAAATCTGGGAGGATTGATGGTTTTCCTCAGTTTTCTCACCATTACTATAATGCTAATGTCATCTGTGTTCATTCTATCTGATTTCTTAGAATTCATCACGTAAGTAAGCCAATATAACATAGCCATGAATTAGGGGCAAGGGAGAACACTGGCCATTCATAAAAGAAATCGTTTGGAATCATTTTCGTTATACGTGCTCTTACAAAATGTATATCTTTTTGTAACACTAAACTTACAAAAAATCAGTGGAAATGTTGTCAACCACCTATTTTTGTTGTTCATATACTGGGCAAGAGCTACTCAAAAAGACATAAAATAGATCCTATATAATCTATACTTTGCAAATAGCTAAATAATAAGAGACTGCTAAGTATAAAGAGGTTAATGGATATTTACTTAATAGGTAAAAATAAACATTCATTAAGTGAAACATTAATAATGTAAAGGCATGTCTATTTTAAGTAAACTCATCCTAGAAGCCAAATTAGGGCCGTGTTTTCTGAAATTAATAACTAGTGCTAATTCAAATCAAAAGTTCGGACAGTATTAACTAACACTTATAGTACCATTATCATGACTTTTTTTTTCTCCATATCTGATTACAGGCTCTGCTCATGATTTGAAAAAACAATATAAACAAAACAGGGCCATTAGGAATCATTTCCTAATGATTTCCTAATCATTTCCACCAGGACAAACAAGTATTGCAAACTTGGTACAAAACTTCTTTGCCCCTAGTTCACATCATTTAGACGGATTAAAATGTTAATTTTTACATATGTGAATAATCGCAAAGGAGCAAACAACTGGAGACAGCACCGTGTGCTAGCAATCATTGTGGGTGGGTAAACTGACAACATGTAACCGCATATTAAGACAAATGTAGAATTTAGACAAAGTATTCCATCTCTTTTCAGATGTATACTTTTAAACCTCAGGAACTGTTTTCAGTAGATGTCATGCCTTTTAACTTGAAAAAAGATAAGCGCAAATAAGCTCCCAATTGTCTCCCCAATATGTAAACCACATCTCGGGCTGCTGTCTCTGCTATTCCTTTGAAGTTTCCCTGAAATGTCATGTGTTGTGAAGACTGCTGTGCATAAGCAAGACAATTTGCTCACTCTCAGAATTCTTACCGGTTTCCACTGCTATTTGGTATCCAGCCTCTAGTCTCCGAGATGACCTTTCCAGCCTCTCTGTGTTATCGAGCAGATGTGCCCTCTGAAAAAGAAAAAGGGGAAAAAAATCAGACGACCGTCTACAATGTTCTTTTTTTTGCCTTAAAAAAATAATGCCGTTGTATGCCCTAACATTTCGCGGGGAGGGCGGATCACAATCCATTATAGATAATTTTTAGCAAATCTTCCTTTGTACAAACTACTAAAATGAAGCGATTTTCAATCAATCGTGTATGGACCATCCATTTTTTTTGTTTTGTTTTGTTTTAAAAGGCAGACTCACGTTGTACGTGGCCATAATGAATCTTACTCCAAAACACTGAGAGATGTATGAAGACCAGAACCAACTGGATCTTTCCTGTTGCAGCAGAAGTAGGTTTATGAGTCATTTGCATGGATCGATGATCCCTATTTTGTATTTATTTTTTATAAAATGCAATCATGAAAAAAAATAACTCACTAGTTCCTTTGATTCCTAAAGAATTTTTAAATGAAAATTTTATTCTTAAAGAATGCCCCTTAATTTTCAATGTGCGGCAAGATGCCATATAGAACAACATATGCTACTAAAACAGAATACTGAACAGCAATTCTAGTTCTAAGACCACTCAGGGCAACCACTAAGAAACAAGAGACACATGTTCCCTTATGCACACAGATGTACAAAATTGTGGATTTATTCCCAAATATTCCCAGATATATGGCACTATACTGAAAGTGAATTTCAGACACAGTGTTTTAGACTAAGAACTAAAATGATACTAACAATACACATTATTTTATATTATGTCTGATGGGGGAAATGAGAAGATTTTCCCCAAATCCTCAGCTTCTAAACTTTCTTTTCTACATTGAGGCTGATCTTTTTAAGCATAACAATCATACACTAGATCATATTCAGACCGACAAATACATTTATAAGCTAATCATGGCTGTGAATGGATAGCAATATGTGCATGCCCTTGGGAGTATGTGTTTGTGTGTGTGTGTGTGTCCATATGTGTGTACTGATGCATGTATGTCTGGATACTTGAAAATACCAAAATATGTGTAACTATATTTTGGGTATGTGTACATGCACACATGTATTTGTATAAATTAGTACCTTACCCCCTCAAATCAGTTTTGGTATCTGGTCAAAAAGAAAGAAAAAAATGCAACCATAACTCCAACTTTGTGTTGTTGACAGATGTCATTTAAAATCGAAGAAATGCTTTCTAATAATAAAAAAAAAAGGAGGTGCCACACATATTATCTGAGTGGCTGTCGAGCGAAACGATCCACCTTGCTCTAATGAGCCCCCATGGATCTTGGAGATGCAAGCTGTATTGACATGCACACTTAAGCTAATACACCTAGACCAGTGCCTCCAAGCTCTAGCAGCCAGGGATGCTGACAGAATATCTCGCTTCCATCTTCAAAGAAAGGAAGTGATTAGTATGTTATCATTACCATTCAAAACGTGATTTCCTTATTCCCTCCCGGCATAGGTGACACATCTGAGATGCGGCCAGACGTTGGAGGCAGCTAAAGCCACATCAAAGCTTTCCTTGAAAAAATTTTTTTTGGGGGGGAGTGCTGGGGGGAGTGGGGGGAAGAATCATTAAAACAATGCATTTAGAACAGAGAGATAGGACCTGATGTGAAGGTCAGGAAAGCTGCAACAACAGTCTATAGTAATTAATAGAGTCGTCTACTATACAGTGGAGAAATTAAGAGAAAAACTGCCCCTCCCTCTGCCAAAAAAAAAAAAGCACTAAATAAACAAAAGGAAGGAAGGAAAGCATATATCCTAAAAATGCAAAATCACTAAAGTCTATAATTGAGAAAAGGAAAAGCAAGGGGAGCTTTATGTGTTTGGCATTAATGACTATTTTTAAATAAATTTAACACTTTACTCAGCTTGTCAAAAATTAGGAATAAAAAAGCTTTCTTATTCCTAATTCTCACTACATGAAGGTTTTGGGAGTGGGAATTGCTCTTCCCTTCTTTGAATATTGTTTTCTAACTTAACAAAGGACTTGATTTTTCAAATCGGTGATTCTCTAAAAAGATATCAGCATTGTGGTATCAAGAATAAATGTGAATTTTAACCCAGAATTACAGATCAAAGATTTTGGTTCATTTTCATATTGGGTGAAATTCCTAAAAGAAAATATTTAGTTACTGCAGATTTAAAGAAATCAAAGTTCAATACTGAAAATGGAGAGTTTAATTATACAATAATAAAAATGTAGGAAACAAAGTATTTAAATGTAGAATGATTTCTGAGATTCCATGAATGGGAGCCAAATTAGTTTATCCAGTATATGGCTTTGTAATGGAAAGTGAAACTGCTAAGAGAACTTTTTTATTTTTTTAAAAAAAGGGTCTATTCCTAAATAATGTCAGTAACTCTTCTGCAGGACAGTTCAATTTTATCAGAGTAAATCTGCACACAAGAGGACTATCAGTTTACCAGCAGCTTTCCAGCAGGACCTCACTTTGTATTTTGGAACCTCTTCACTTAAGTCAAGCTAAAATCAAGTTCTTGTAACAGCTGTGCTATTTACATTGTTCCCTTAGTTGTACATCGCCCTGGTCTCTGAAAATGAAAGGAAATACAGTACAGTAGCAGCTGATGCTTTCAACTTGCCCCCACACTCCATCCCAAACTCATTCTCTCACCCTCTTCTCAGCCCTTTTCAAAGCAGGTAAGTGAAGCTGTGCTGGAGCTTCAGAGACAGCTCAACTTGTGTGAGGAGCTGTGCAACGTGGAGAGCTGGAGACGCAGGATTCAAACAGAGAGCTCGGCACAGTCAACACCGGTTCAGCTCCCTGTGCATTATCAGCCCGATTCCAAGCATGCTCTTTCCAGAATGGAGTCCAAAATGAGAGCCCCAAAAAGAGCATCTTGAGGACTGAATGGGGCATACTTTGTTTCCAAATAGTATGAAACATTCTATTTTGAAGCGGAGGAGTTTGTCTTCTTAGGATAGGTACAAGGAGGAAATCAGTGTTTGATTACTCTGAGCATCCTGGCTGGGAAACAATGACTTCGGAGCAGACCATATACCAATAGTGTCATCACTGTAACCTATTCTATAAATGTCAATGCTGCATCCATATCAAAGACTGTTAAGAGAATATTTCAGAGTATATTATTCTGTTAGTTGAGTGATCTAATTCTTCCAAGTACAATTCCATTTCGGGTTATAGTGTTGGTAACATGCATTCCAGAAGCATAACTGATAAAACTGTTGCTATAGACACATCAAAGGAATTAAAAGCCATAAAATGATGATGAAACGTATTTTAAAAGAAATGCAGATGTGATGTTTTCAGCTTACAGAATTAAGATTTCTAAGTCCACACAATTCAGCTTAAAACTAAATCTTCTGTCAACGATGCTGATGGTACTAAAGCACAAGGGCTTATTAGTTATATTCATTGCTAAATTCAGGGCCAAGAGCTTCATGTAGTTTCTTCATAGTCTACAGTTGGTTGCATTAATATTTGAAGATTCAAATTCTTCACCTAAGCCTGAGCATATGCAAATACATACAAGAAGACCGTCTTGCAGAAGAATAATGTTGACATATCACTCACCTCAAGAATAATCCTATACATCAAAACTACGATTTATAATATTCATTTAATATATACATCTGCTTCCATGCAGGAAAGATAAAAAAAACACAGAAAGGTTGGAGGGTGAGGGTTTTGTGTATTTTCACCCTTCATTTTATATATCATTATTACTTTTACTGAGAAGACATCACGAATGCATCTTAAATCAGAAGAGTTGTTGAAAATCACTCTGCAAATCTCTAAATTAGCATTCATATCACCTAGAGAATGATGACATACCAATTAAAAAAAAAAAAAAAAACTTCCAGGAAAAATCTCAAACAACATGGCCAACCTAAAGTTGAAAATAATTCACAGTACTCTGCTTATTATAAGCAATTAGACAATTTTTAAATTGTAATATAGGTCATTATTTTATGTCTTAATGTAAAAGTAACTAAATTCAATCTCACTAAGTAAAAACTATGACTAGTCTATTTCTGAAAAGAGTAGAGCATATTTGATAAGCATGGTCTAATTTAAAAAAAATATTTAGAATCATTTGGTATCCCTCATGCATACAGGAATAAAATTATCAACATTGTTATAAACATTTGCTGGGCCACACACACAAAAAAAAAGTCTGGAGCTGTATTATGAAGCAGGCTAGCAAACTCAGAAAAATGAGAACTCACTTGGGTGCTATTTCCTACAAAAAAGAAAGCGTTTAACAATGAGGAGAGGCTTGGCTATTCTTAGGTATCTGTGTACACAGACTAGAAGGGTATTTATAACACATGTGTGTGTCCCCAAAAGGATAACAGGCTCATGGTATCTAACGTTGAACTAAGAATTTTGGTTGAAGGAAAGGAGTTAGTTTAAAAACAGTTTTCAGTAAATTCAGAATGTCAGAAAAAAAAATTAATCCTGTTGACTTCTTTGAGAAACCAATGCAAACAAAACAAAACTGAAGTCAGTCTACGTGAAAACTACCCTTGGGTATAGCTTCAAGCTATTCCTTTCTTTTTCTTCCCTTTTTTGGTCTTTAAAATATGAATTTTCTTCCAAAGCTAGAAAACAACAATGATCACTATGATAAGCAGGATTAGGGTGTACTTGTTTTTTTTAAAGATAGCAGAGAACATTTCTAGCAATATAATCAATGCTTTTAATATGCACAGATTTTCCTGGAAAAATGAACCCAACGGTTTTACTTCAGATTTAGATACTCAATTTTATAGGGAAAAGCAGAATAAAAAAAAAAAAAAGCAAGCTAGGAAGTACTCACCTCTTCACGTAATTTTATCAACTGCAACATGAATGCACACACAAAAAAAAAGATAAAAAGGAAAGAAATGGCAGGAAAGAAAGATCAGTTGTGTGACAGGATACAGAATTAACATTGACAATTTATCTGTTTACATGTTTAGCATTTAAAAATCACAGACAAACACATTAAAAGAACCTAAACATAGACTACATGCAGAGTTTTTTGAACGAATAAAGATCACTTTCTCATACTGTCACATTAAACAAAGAGAATAGTGTGAAATTCTCTTTTAAAGTACATCTAAGACACCATCATGAAATAAAGGGGAACGACTTCATAGAAGTCTATATTATAAAGAAAGAAAACAAGTTTACTGTTCCTCTCTTCTGAGAATGTACCACTGAAGAGGTTTTGTATATACAAGTTTTCAGGATGTTTCTCTATTTTGAATCTTGACAACTGCTTTCACATTTTTACCTCCAAATGAAAATGATTAATAGCTCATGCTTTTGTCCCAGTAAGTATTTTAAAACAACAAACTGGTATGTTAATGTCATACTTGTACCCATTCTAATAACAGGATCACCTTTGGAAGTCAGATTATTTTAATTGGGAATAAAGCATGCTAGGAGAGATAATATTTAGGACATAAAATCAGAAAATATTTCACAATCCTTAGCAATACTGTGTATATCATGTTGTATGAGACTATAAACCATATTCTAGGTCTGAAACTTGCATCCTCAGCAACTCAGGTCTACAACTGATAATTTTTAAGCATCCAAATATCTGTAACATCTGTTATAACACTTGACATAAGCAGGCCAATAAATTAAACTATTGCTTTGGGAGAAACGTGCCATGAACTGCTCACTATAAGTCTTTCTAAAAGTATCATGTTTACTATAGCCCAGATTTCTCAAAGCTTAAAGCTATTTTTGTCTCCAATTCAAGGAAAACCATATGCATTCCAGCTTAGTCTGTTATTTCATTTGTTATTTGAAAAGTATTTCAAGTACAAAAGAATGAGATTTCAAACCAGTTATGAATCTTAGAAAAAGGGTACAGAATCTATTACATAAGGTCTCACACTGCATTTAGTGAAAAAGAAACTTTTTCTACCTTTCAAAAATACATATGAAGTTGTTATTACTTGTAATTAATACAATCATTATCTCAGCAACCACTGAGTGTGTAAAAGTCATCATTTCACGGGAAAAGTTACAATTCTTCCCTAGAAAAAGTAAAATTCTAAACTAAAATACCTGGCCTATCATATATCGGAATCTTTCTTTTTGCTATCGGAACATCATGGGAGAAAAAGGGCAAACATTAATTCTCAGAAAAAGCTGATCTGGGATTGATCGCATAGCTATTTTTTTTTCTTTTTTCTTTCTGGGGGCACCATTCTTCAGTTGACTATGATACTTAAAGGGCCAAAGTTTAAAACTACTCTTCAGCAATGGAGACCATTTGGGCATGCCATCCTGCCATAATCAATGAGTGTTTAAAAATGCTACCCATTTGTTTTTTCAATAGGTTCCAAACAAAAAACGTTCTATCTTGTTTGTGCTGCATGGCTGCATCCAAGCTTTACACCGGATTTGTAGCTAAGCTAGGTAATGGGAGGGGTTTTAATCTTTATCTTTTTTTTACTTCTTTTTTTTTTTAAAGTTAGTCTGAGAGTTTTCACTCAAGTAAACAAAAGACGGCCTGTTTTTGAAAATTAACAATGCTTAGACTAGGCTGAAAGTAGTGATTTCGTATTTTTTCAGTTCGTATCTTATCGAGTTTCTAGCTCCGTCATAGGCGACATGAAAGTGTGCCATGCCACCATGTTGAGTTATGATAATCAACATCTTTTTTGAAACAAAGATTTCTGTCCCCCCCGACCCCATGCAGAATTTGATACAAGAGGTAATCTGTTCCTTTGTGGGCTGAAAAAATCTGGTTTACGCTGGTTTGAACCAGTGGAATCTCTTGTGGTTAAGCCTTCTGCTGTGACTAAAATCAAAACTGCACTGCAGAGCATGTGAGGGTTCGTGCGCGCGCGCCTGTGTGTGAGGGGCGTCACGTGACCCCCAGAACTACCGAGTTTTTTTTTTTTTTAAAGCTGATAACGCGACTGCCGTCTCTGTCCGCATACAGATAACGAATAAATGCTGAACTCTATTAAACGCCCTTTACACATTATCGTGGGTCGAACACACAATTTTCTGAACTTATGATGACAGTCTATTTATTTTGCTATAAACCCTCAGCACGTAACGAACAGATTTGTGCCTGGTAATGATCTGCTCTGCCAGGGCTATATGAAATGATACCGACCTTCTTTAGATCTTGGGGAATTAAATTGACCGACTTCACCCCCTGGACTGTAGCTGAAGTTTGACACACTTTATGCACAGCAAGCCCAAATCGGAACTTAAGAGAACGTCGCATTAAAAAATTAAGCAAATCATATCTGCTGAATATTGCTTTACCACAAAAATTTCCTCACATTTAGACATACCCTACTCTTTATATATTTTTTTGAACCTTCTATCTGGGATTTACTCAAATTTCATATAATTTTGCATATGGAAACTGAGACACTATTAGGTTTCAGAAGTAGAGCTTGGAACATTTGGCCCATTATCATACTCTACTGTGAAAGGGATTTAATTCTGTACGAATTTTTTTTTTTCCTTCCCTAAGAATCGTTTTCATGAAACTAAATCGAGTTAACAATTATTAAAGTTTCCACTCTAAATACAGCATCACTACATTTCAAGAACAAGTTCTTTGAAAATATTAAGATGCTGTCATATGCAATGGAAAATTTTATTTGTTAAAAGAACAGAATGATAATGCCCAAGACAACTAACAGTTCATGGAAAGACCCAACAATATCTGAATGTGCCAAATAAGTAATTTTGCCTCTTCTCTGTAAATCAAGGATGAGCTATACTTGACTGCATGAAATGGATGTAATATAAATGAATTTATACAAAGCAATTAATTTGGAATTAAATAAAAATGTGTACTGTACGGAGAACATTAAAACTGCATTTGAAAATTCTTAATTTTTGAAATTATAACAATTCTAATCATGGCAAAATGTTTACATAAATGAGTAAATTAAAATACTGTATAGTTAAATTGGAAGATCATAATTATGTGTATCAACAGCCAAGTTTTAGATGCCTAAAAAATGCATTATAAATTGGCAGGCTGAGAAATAAGAACTAAGGTATTCATATTTGTCTAAATCTACAAAGAAGTCACTATAGGGAAGATGTGGATATTGCATTGAAAATAACTAAATAGACAGCACTTAGTTCATTTGTCTATTTACAACCTTTGCTATTAATTATTTATCCTTTTTTTCTGACCTATACTTTAAAAAAACTGAGATATATCCCAATTTTAGTTAAACAAATATTGCCACCTTTGGTCTCATATTTTACCTCTAAGGTTTCCCTGTATTGTTAAAAATTTACCATAAATATAACATGGCCAAGAAGTTCTAAAAAGTCAGTTTCTCAATAATTAGGTTGAAAATAAACTTATCTGTGTGCAGAAAATATTTTCTTCTCTAATTTACTAGGTGAGCTTCTCTAATTTACTGGTGGGGTGATCCTAGCCAGAAAAAGCTATCTTCTCAGCCACTGAGCTACAAAAATTAAAATGAAAAGCCAAATCTTTTCTTCCTTTAAAGAAAAAGTTTCTGTTTTGATTTCATAGTCTGAATGAATACTGATGCAGAATAGTTATTCTCAAGTGACCATTCCAAGTTAAGGATGTGTTATATAGTTTTAGGGATTTTAATTCCTATATTATGACAAAGAGCCTCAAAACAAAACATAAAGGCTTCATTATGATATGGAAATTGTGCTACTTTGGTAACAAATATTCTAAAAGTTATGTATTGTCTCTTTGAACTTTCAAATCTGATTCCAATTTTAGACTGAAAAGTTCACATAAGTAATAATCTAACAGTTCCACAGTCTCATGACTATAATTCATCACACTCTATTTATTGAAGTGACAGCTCCTTACAACTAAACTTCAGGCTCTCCAAGCGCTTTCAGAATTTGTAAGCTTGATTTATACAAGTCCAGGGGAAATCTCTAAGTTATCACTTTAAAGTGACAGGAATATAATTTGAAAAATTCAGAAAATATGAACTCAATCTATTTTTGTGGAATATTTTTCTTTAGGGGTTAAAAAAAAAAGTCCTCCTCATATGTTCGTAAGGCAAATGTTCTAGGCACATAAAATGTCCATTAAGAGAAGAGAACATGTTTAAAAAAAAAAAGATCCCTGTCACAGTACTACAGCATCTATTACAATAAAGGAGTCTGAGTTAGACAGAAACACCCTCTTCTATTTCCTCTATATTAGGCAGTAGTTTCAAATGAGGTAAAGATCTATAGCTCTTTAAAGAACTGACACGGAGATTCACTTTTTTTTTGGTAGAAAAAGACAGGGCTTTTTTTTGCAGTAAAGATAGAAAATAAAACTATGATTAATTCACTCAAGAGGTATAAGCAATCTAAATCTCACTTAAAATAGGAAAAAAAAATTTTTTGCTCTCATCCTCACATTATTTAATCTATTATTAGTAAAACTCCTTTATCACATCATGCTTTTGTGTTTGATGTGCTCCTTATTTTTTTTTTTTTCCCTTAGCTATTCTCACATTTCAATCAGGGAAGCTGAAATCCCAAGTCAAATCTTAACATGTTTACATGTCTGAACTGAAGCTGATAACATCCAACTAGTGGAGGAACTGAGATATTTCCAAAAACAAACACAGGACTGCTCAGTGATTCTTCTTCCTTTCTGCGGGTGGGCAGGTGGGGGCCTTTTCATCACATGAGCAACAACCCTGTTTACAATATTCACATTTAGTGGATAGTATTATAGTTTCAGCATATACAGACTTACACTCTATTTGCAAGGGTAAACACTATTATGCAATTTTTATAATGCATATCAATATATTATGTTTTAGCAGCTTATTAAAATGTTGGTTTACCCAATGAATGATTTATGTTCATTTTTATTTAGAGTAGAGGCTTCTACTAGTCTTGCCAAAGTAATGTTAATAAACACGTTCAGGTCTTGCTTCTGAAGTTCCCTATCATTTATTTTCTTTAAAAGTGTCAAAGAGAATCAGTCACTAGGGCTGTTTGAGACATTTTTTTAAAATCATCTCTACTCTGAGGTTCTTGAAACATATTTTAAAGTCATATATATTTTCTACATGAATTAATGAAATCGGCAGTATTAATTCAAAGAAAGAAGTGGGACACTAATTAGACTCATGACACTACTGTGTGATCCAATGAGAGCTGACAGCCAAGTTGCAAGGCCTCTTGAAGAAGAAACTGTGTCTTATTTTTTTGTCTATGCGGATCTTAAACTGCAAAAAGACTTCTCCCATTACTACTCCTCCAACTATTATCATCATCATTATCATTACCTGACAGGGGCAGAACCTCTATGTGAGCATCCAAGTCCCACCCTGGTGCTTCCAGTTTGCATTTTGGTGAATGTATTTTTCAGAAGGCACACAATAGGAGCCTGGGCTGCCTAGTCGAATTTTGAAAGCTTACTTTCATTTGTTTTGCTGCGAGTGTTGAGTTAATTATACTGCATTATTATCAAAGCTGCATTATGTACTTTTTTTATTCCTTCTACATGTGTTGGAGGTGAGGACCTTGGCTTTGTCCACAAACAGTGTGTTTCAAGTTATTCCTTAAGTACTAAATAATAAAGAAAAGAGAAGAAAAGATTTTTTTTTAAAAGATAGCAGACAGTGATCACAAGGTAAAGGGTTAAATGTAAGATCTCCAAGAAACATTTTGAAGTTGATTAAGACTCCAGCTTTGCATTAAACAGTATCGCTTCCACATGAGTTGTTGCTAATACTGGTACAGAGCAGCTTGAGAGCCCAGTGTGCCTGTGACCTCCTTCACCCTCCAGCCACCCACCGGGCCTTCCTGATTAGCATTCTACCTGGTTCTCGGAGGAATTCCCATCATCCCCTAGGAGCTCATTCCGTACTTCGTCACTGTAGGCGATCCGTGACCTTTTCTATAAAACAAAACAGAAAGGGAGAGAGCAAGATGAACGTTAGAAAGGAAAGGCTTCCAAGCATTATTGGTATCAAGACTGATCATCTCAAACCTCGAGAGCCCCCTAATGGAAACCTATTTGCTCAAATCTGCAAACCAAAGTTGTGCAAAGTTCTTGAACTTGAGGAGTTTAATGTAAATTATAAGTTTTTTCAAATGCCAGTAATGGATGAAAACTCTGCATTCTGTGAGTCCTTTATTAATATTGACAAACAGATCAGAACTGTTATTCCATGCAGTCATTCAGATCAGACCACGAAGCTGAAAGAAATACAGCTATTTTGCTGTATATCTGCCACACTCACCAGACACAGTTAAAAGAAGAGTATACAGGGTCTTTAATACTGTGGCAGGAAATGGACTCTACAATATAGGTCTTTTAAAATCTCTAGTTCTAGGATAATATTATATCTCCAGCTATATACTGGGATGCCTGGAAAATAGCATATCCTCATTTCCTTCATTATTGTGATGTTACTAATCAGAAAGAGATGGAATTTAAAAGCCCATCCTGTTTCCAAACTATAATTTAAATGTGTGTGTGTGTGTATCTGGTAAAACTTAAATTTCCCAATCCCAGTAAACAAAGGCAAGTAGTCTATGAGTCAACTTTTCACAATTCCAGTAAATAAAGACAAGTAGGCTATGAATCGATTTTTCACACACTGAAATTTTGTTTTACAAGAAATCTACCTTTACCAGTAAAGTCAGAGGGACATGTCTGCAAGCAATTCATGAATTATCTAAAGGTGCACACATTTGGAAAAGCTAAAAAGCTCTGAAAATTAGTTGTGAAGCTAGAGTGCCATCCTCAGATCCTACTTCAGCATCACTATTTCAGACCCAAATGTGGATGTACAGGTTACTTTACTGCCTTTTCTGTGTCTGAACTAACTGAGCAAAATCAGTCAATTAAAAAATGGCAGCTGGGAAACAGTAATCTTCTCCTATTTGGGGTCTACAGTCTAGAACTTAAAATTTCTTACCTGCTCAACTGTGATATGAAAAATTATTGTAGTTTAAAAGGACTATTCATAATCCGTGAGCAGAAGTCAACAAGATTTTTAATTAGATTTTTAAACTAGTGAATGAGTAGCAGAGCTTTGCCACATAGAGATCCTAGTATCTTAAACATAAAATCCTACTATATTGGAACTTAAAAGAACTTCCGACAAGGAAAACCAATAGGTTTTAAATCATTTTAAAGTTTGCCTTTCTCACTTTCTCTATCTGAACCCCAAAACACAGAAAATTATTTGTGACTATTCTCAATTCTCCCAAAGATGGGACATGAGAGAGAGTTTAGTTCATTACATAGAATAGAAGCCTCAGGGCATTAAGGCTTAATTCTCTGGCAGAATTCTGCTGAAAAGGGCTGAATGGGGTGTAAATAAAAATAAGTAAACTTAGACATCCCTTTATTTTTTAAGGAAAACAAAAATCAGTCTCGTGGAATTCTAAAGGTATAGCTTTGGTTAAATTGAGACTAGAACCCTGTGGTCCTAACTATAGCTCAACAGTCATTCTACTGCACAAAATTTCCTCCTCATTTTATTACCCTCTGAATATACACACACAGGAAATAAAAAAATATAAAAGTTGCAAAATGTTACAAAGGAGAGGGTGGTATCCCCTCCTATTCTAGGTCTCTGCCCCAAGCCCCACTTCCTTGCTACAAATGTGTGTATCATACCTTGGCAAATGTATTAAGTCTGTAAGTAGATAAATGAAACCAACAATGTTGCAGAAAGGACAAAACAGGAAAGGTAGGTCATTAGCCTGAGGTCAGTAATGACATCTATATCAGCTGTCTTAACTATTCAGGAGTGACCTAACTCATTCCTTTTTGAATATGGCAGGCTTCTCACTGCCACAAACAGCAGATATTAGGTTGGCTTCTCTTATTGTATTTACTGAAACTACTATTAATTAGCTATTTCTACTGACTCCATCATAAAGTATTGAAAAATGCTAAATTACAAGGACAGTACACTACATGGCCTTAGCACAATATTTCATTCAAGCCAAACCCTTTTGCCCATTTGGGGCTCCTTGCTACAGTAGTTTCAAACTATCTAGCAAAAGTATTTTATAGCATTAAAGGAAATGAGAACCTTTTAACTGGTTGTGGTATCAGAGCTGCCTTTTTAATTATTCATTTCATCACTGTGGGGGACTAAAACATTCCACAGTATGCAAGAATATCATATGGAGATTGTTTTTGTTTTTCCTTTTTTTACCAAAATACCAACAAATTGGCATAGATTGTTCAATTACACTATATTCTTATTTTGATTTGCTGTACTTCAAAAGAAGAAAATTACAAACATGGATGCCTAAATAACTAATCTTGTTTTGGTTAGAATCCATTGCTTTTAAAAACCAGCAATTAAGAGTGTACATGCTCAGCAACAGAGGAGAACTGAAGATTTACCCATAGTTGAAGGGTGGGCCCTGTAAATGTCACTCTTTACCATTGGGATAGTAAAAACTGGTCATTGGGATGACTCTCTGGATGTAATTAAGCATATGATATGCTGAGTTTATAAAATGTTCTCTGATAGGACTGACTTCTGTTACAGAGTGAAAAGACAACTTGTTTCAAATATCAGAAATACTTCCTTATGAAAATGACACAGCTGATGCTGAAAACGGAACTCTTTACACTTAAGTATCACTTTGAACAAAACGTTTTTAAATTCACACTTTGCTTTATTAAGAATGATTTTTAAATGCCTGCCATTGGTCTTTTCTCATAATTTTTTGTGGTTTGAAATTTTAAGTAAGCTGAATTTAATAAACTATAATTTAGCCTGCAGGATCATCACTAAAATAACTGAACACCCAAAAAGGCCAATTCGTCTGAATGAGAAGCTGCTTATTTTATGAAATTTTCCTCCAAAATATCAATAAATTGTTTTACCTTTTGTGGAATTTTTTTGTTAGTATTTTACATTACTAAGTACTATGCCATACTTTAAATTGGAAGATTCAAAGTTAATGAAACTGAAACACCTACTGTATCTTGATCAACTAACTAAAATATTTTTTACTTTATTATCAACTGTATAAAATCTGTACTTTAGCCAAATGCAAGCATGAGAGTTTGAGCTGGAAATGTCACACACTCAGCTACAGTTTGAAGGAACCCAATTCATAATGCATTTTATAAATAGTTAATGACTTCTATACATAAGCTAACCAGGCAAATCAAGAAATTGTCAACATTTTTAGTCTTAGTTGTCAGTTACTACTGTCTACTGGTGCTTTGTATGTGGCTTCTGGAGAAGACAGAAGCTCTCTGCAGTTTGTAATCTATTGCCATTTCAGGTCTGTACCATAAGGGTGGAAAAGCTTCAACTGACAATATGTGCCACACACACACACTCACACTCACACATACACAGAGTGTTAAATACAAGGGCATTCCTCACTTTTAGCTGTGTTTTTGTGTAAAGTTTATTCCTTCTAACTTATATATTTGGGTGGACAGAGAAATCTACAGACCATATATGAACCCTAAAAAATACGACAAATCAACAACTGATTGTTATCCCTAAGACATTAGATGCACAAAATGTCAATGGGTTATTTTAAACTGATGACAAAAGTGAGTCTTTGGTTAGGAAAGCAAAAATTTCAGATGCCAAGAAGTTTTTTTACTTGATGAACACAACGTTTGCATACTGATTGGCTGATTTTCTTAAAGCCAAGTTCAAACAGATACACTTGCTCAGTTCTCTCTGGAAATTTGGCTTGAAACAATCTATCTACTTGACCTTAACATTTCCCAACTGAACTGAATGTGTTCCTGGACAGGCACTGCTAAACTAGAAACAAAATGAATTAACTTAGCTTAAACTAATTAAGAACTGTGATCTGTGGTACCGCCTCCTGGATGAATCTACATGAGAAACAGGGTATACGTAACCAGAATGAGGATTTCTAGCACTCAACACTAGCATAAGCATAACAATGAAGTTGGTTTATTACTAGAGCGTATATGAGAATTTAATTTCCACGGCGTGCACATGGCAAAGCAATTGCTTAAATTGCCTCACCTGGGAATTTAATACAATGTTATCATCAGACCAGCCACATTGTAAATAGATTTATAATGCTTTCCATGTGCTGCACTCTGTTGCATATGAATTAAGTAATGATCTGGTATTACAATAAAATCAGCTAGTTCCCACACCTGGCAGACAGGATATTTCACTAAATTAATACCCAAACAGCTACATCACAAGGCATGGGAGAGGAAACAATCTCTAAGGCATTGGACGGGAGTTTAACATGGGAGGCAAACACTCCATGGTTATGTAAAATGTTACAGTGTTGAATGGGCCGCTCAAGACAATCTGTTTCTAACATCTGTATTAGGGAATTAAGACTTTCTCAGTTCCATTCAATTTTGGCCTGATTTTCTTCATTCAGTACTTTAATTACTTATCAACAATCCACAACATTCACAAACACTAAGAAAGCCCTTTATTCAAATCTATGTGCTGCAGACAGCCAAATAATTGATACAAAGTGCACTATGGTTTTGGTAAGTAATGAAAGAACACCTTGTCCTACTTCCTAATCAAATTGGTCTATAGAAGAAATGGTTAATAGATTTCTCTATAGGTCTAAAACAAATTACCCAGTCTGGCCAGACTTTTCCATTGCTTCTACCATGTCTTTCAGTTTCCCTATATTTAATAATGCCCCAGGTTACCAGGTGAAACACCTATTAAAAACTGTTATGCTTTCATAGCCAAAGAATTTAACTGCTCTAAAGAATTTAACTGCTCCTGTTATAATTAACACTTTGGGATAGCTATAGAATACCATGAAATTATATTTATTAGCTAGTCATATAATTGCTGGCACTCATTTCTTACCTAATTTTATCTGGTTCTAATTAAATAATATCATACTTCCATAATGCCCAGATGGCATTTTCTAAAATGCATCTATCTTTGGCACAAGGCATTGCACTTTTAACTTCCCTTCTATTTCTCCACTGGCAATTTCAGCCTTTCATCCTCAGTCCACTCAGGACCGGAGAAGGAAATGGCACCCCACTCCAGTACTCTTGACTGGAGAATCCCATGGACAGAGGAGCCTTGTAGGCTACAGTCCATGGGGTCGCGAAGAGTCAGACACAACTGAGAGACTTCACTTTCACTTTTCACTTTCATGCATTGGAGAAGGAAATGGCAACCCACTCCAGTGTTCTTGCCTGGAGGATCCCAAGGATGGGGGAGCCTGGTGGGCTGCCGTCGATGGGGTTGCACAGAGTCAAACATGACTGAAGCAACTTAGCAGCAGCAGTAGCAGCCACTCAGGACTTAAAAAGGCTCATCAATCCAGGGTAGGAAACTTAAATTTTGGAGGAAAAAATAGGAAGAAATTTGTGAAATTTTGTTTATTACACTGTTCTCCATGCTGTACTAATTTCTATCAAAAAATCAATTTAAGATTAAAACATATCATACTGGGAATTCCCTCATCCAGTGGTTAGAACTCCGTGCTTTCACTGCTGAGTGTGCAGGTCCAAATCCTGATCAGGGAATTAAGATCCCACAAACTACACAGTGTGGCCAAAAATAAAAAATAATGAAAATAAATTATAATAATAATGCTCTTAAAAATACCATACTAAATGATACAGATAAAGGTAAAGTCAACTGTTAGGTAAATGTTTCACCCTTGGAAAATTGTTAAGATGACAAAGCAAAGAGCACTGAATGAAAGAACAGAAATATATTTCAGTATGTGATCTTGGTCAAATGAAATTTTCTGAATATCAGTTTCCTCAGTCTCTAAAAAACTGGTAACAATATTTATTTCCCAGGGCTTTTGTGAGGATTTAAATATTATAAACAAATGGCAACCTACCATAATACCTTGAATGTGATAACATTACAAAGGATGTTTAACTAAATATTCGTTCATAATATTGGAAAGGATGCAAAAAAACCAGCACACATACATGACTGAGGGTCTAAATTAGTGCATTCTTCCTTAAAAATGATTTCCCAATATATACCAAAATTTGCTTTAAAAAGTCGTATTATTTAATCCAGTAATTATAATTCTACTACTACATTATTTTGCCCAACTATCTATTTTATGGTGCCACAATTTTTGGACAACTTCCAGTGATAAAAACTTTATTGTATTTCTTTAATGTTATCAGAGAAACTAACTTCCAATCTGTCTCTTCTAAGTAATCATTCCACTAAACATGGCTTGCTGTTGCTCAAGGGACTGTTTAGAGTTAAAGGTCAAGCTCATTTGCTGGAAAGTGCACATGCCACATGTCACCAATACTGTAGTGTTAATAAAGGGAAAGCACACTTTCTATCTATCATAAACTCATGGCCAATGGACCATATGCAAGCCACCGGAGAGAAAATACTAACACACCCTGCTTCCAGCAGTTCGAAAAGCAGGTTACCGTGTGAACACTGAAATAACCCATTGTTCTTGAGTATGTAATATGAGAAAAAAAAATTTCCAAGATAAAAAAATGTCTATTATAATCATCCTCACTTACTATTTTTGCTTGTGCTTTCAAAACATTTTACATATTTGAAATTCATATTCATGTTTCACTGTAAATAAGATAAATCATATCATATTTTCTCTTAATTATTTTTTAAATTTAGCTTTGTTGTCACATGTGAGTATTTGCATATGATGAAGTTATATATATATACACTTGTAGACTCACACAAACCCATCTGCAATCCATATGGAACGATTCTATTTATGTTTCACAGTTCTAGAAGAGACTTTTATTTATACTAGGAACTCTGACCACATTGCTGCTACATCATTTAATGATCTGCAAAACAGAGAGCCCAGAAATCATGTAACTGCACTTCTTCATTTCCTCCTTTAGCATTTCTAAATTTATGTCTGAAATTTAAGTTTAACATTAGTGTTTCAAAATGCAACTTGAGTTAGTTAGAATCATGGCCCCACTCGCTTGCATATGCTTATAGTTTACAACTTTGACACTGCTATTGAACACAGTATGTCTGTGTCTTATATCATGTTAGTCTGTCAATCAATAATTAAGTTACTTCATTCAGAAAATCCGCTCATGATAGAATGCCCAGATGTTGTTGTCAACATCTGGAATAGTGTAAATACACAGTAGAGGAAGTCTAGTTCCTTAAAGTCTTTCTGAATATAAAATAACTACACAGACTATACTTTTACTTGAAATAATCAAATAAATATCCTATATATTCCCACTGGAAAATGATACTCTGATAAATGAATGCTATGTAAAGATGCTTTTATTTGCAGTTTTAAAAGAAGTACTGAAATAAAATATGAAGAAGTATATAATTAATTTGAATCTAGGCTTGCTATGTAATCTACCAGGTGGCACAATGATAAAGAATCTGCCTGCCAATGCAGGAGATGCAGGTCCGATCCTTGTGTCAAGAAGATCCCCTGGAGGAGGAAATGGCAACCCACTCGAGTATTCATGCCTGGAAAATACCATGCACGAGGAACCTGGTGGGCTACAGTTCACGGGATCTCAAAGAGTCAGACACGACTGAGCAACTGAGCGTACGCGCACACACACGTAATCTGCCTAGCATTAGGAAACAAAAGTGATCCATTCATTGCTGATCCACCCACAGTCATTATTTCAAGTGATCGAGACATGCAGGAACAAATGATCTTGAGGATTCTGTGTAACTGACACTGAGGTTATCACATAAATGACAGAATGTGATAGTAGACCAGTGACATGGGGCATCAACTAGACCAGCCTGCAAACGTAGAGATGAGGGGTTCTAAGCCAGATGAACTTTACAAAAAAGATCTTCACAACCCAGATAATCACGATGGTGTGATCAACTCACCTAGAGCCAGACACTCTGGAATGCAAACTCAAGTAGGCCTTAGGAAGCGTCACTACGAACATAGTTAGTGGAGGTGATGGAATTCCAGTTGAGCTATTTTAAATCCTAAAACATGATGCTGTGAAAGTGCTGCACTCAATATGCCAGCAAATCTGGAAAACTCAGCGGTGGCCACAGGACTAGAAAAGGTCAGTTTTCATTCCAATCCCAAAGAAAGGCAATGCCAAAGAATGCTCAAACTACTGTACAGTTGCACTCATCTCACACGCTAGTAAAGTAATGCTCAAAATTCTCCAAGCCAGGCTTCAACACAATATGAACAATGAATTTCCAGATGTTCAAGCTGGTTTTAGAAAAGGCAGAGGAACCAGAGATCAAATTGCCAACATCTGTTAGATTACTGAAAAAGCAAGAGAGTTCCAGAAAAACATCTACTTCTGCTTTATTAACTATGCCAAAGCCTTTGACTGTGAGGATTACAACAAACTATGGAAAGTCATTAGATGAGAATACCAGAACACCGGATCTGCTTCTTGAGAAATCTGTATGCAGGTCAGGAAGCAGCGGTTGGACATGAAACAACAGACTGGTTCCAAATAGGTAAAGGAGTACATCAAGGCTGTATACTGGCACCCTACTTACTTAACTTATATGCAGAGTACATCATGAGAAATGATGAGCTGGACGAAGCACAAGCTGGAAACAAGACTGCCGGGCGGAATATCAATAACTTCAGATATGCAGATGACACCACCCTTATGGCAGAAAGTGAAGAAGAACTAAAGAGCCTCTTGATGAAAGTGAAAGAGGAGAGTGAAAAAGTTGGCTTAAAACTCAACATTCAGAAAACTAAGATCATGGCATCTCATCCCATCACTTCGTGGTAAATAGATGGAGAAACAGTGGAAACAGTGACAGATTTTATTTTGGGGGGCTCCAAAATCACTGCAGATGGTGACTGCAGCCATGAAATTAAAAGATGCTTGCTCCTTGGAAGAAAAGTTATGACCAACCTAAACAGCATATTAAAAAGCAGAGACATTACTTTGCCAACAAAGGTCCGCCTAGTCAAAGCTATGGTTTTTCCAGTAGTCATGTATGGATGTGAGAGTTGGACTATAAAGAAATCTGAATGCTGAAGAATTGATGCTTTTGAACTGTGGTGTTGCAGAAGACTCTTGAGAGTCCCTTGGACTGCAAGGAAATCCAACCAGTCCATCCTAAAGGAAATCAGTCCTGAATATTAATTGGAAGGAGTGATGCTGAAGCTGAAACTCTAATCCTTTGGCCACTGGGATGCGAAGAACTGACTCATTTGAAAAGACCCTGATGCTGGGAAAGATTGAAGGCAGGAGGAGAAGGGGACGACAGAGGATAAGATGGTTGGATGGCATCACCGACTCAATGGACATGAGTTTGGGTAAACTCCGGGAGTTGGCGATGGACAGGGAGGCTTGGCGTGCTGCAGTCCATGGGTTGCAAAGAGTCAGACACGACTGAGTGACTGAACTGACTGACTGACTGAAGCCAGATGAGCGATCTACTCAAGGCCACAAACCTGTGAGGAAACAGGCAGAACGATGACAGAATTCATTTCCCAATGCCCACCCTCCCTTCACTTTACCAGACCACCAAGATAGGCTGTGGGTGTCTTGTCACCCATTCCCCACTGCAAGGTTGGCTGTTCCATTCACCTAGTTCTATGAATGTATCATCAGTTACAAAGTTGATAAGTCTATAGATTTTGTTTCTTGTCACATTCCTCCAAAACAAACAGACAAGCAAACCTTTGCTTATACTTTGCTGTCAACATCTGGAATATTGACATCAGTAAATCTGAAAGTCCAAGGGTGACAGATGCTTAATGCAGACTGTTTTATTTGATAGAATAAAGTGTTTGATCTCAGACAGTGAGTCACAACCATACCTATAAGTGTAACTTTAACATGTTCCAGGATTAACCTTCAAAGGCTATGCTATAAAACAACAATAATCTACCCACATGGCAGGAGAGGAGCCACACAAGTTATTAAGAATCCTTTGATGACACCACCCTAATGGCAGAAAGTGAAGAGGAACTAAAGAGCCTCTTGATGATGGTGAAAGAGGAGAGTGAAAAAGCTGGCTTAAAAACTCAACATTCAAAAAACTAAGATTATGGCATCTGGTCGCATCACTTCATTGCAAATAGATGGGGCAACAGTGGAAACAGTGGCAGATTTTCTCTTCTTGGGTTCCAAAATCACTGCAGATGGTGACTGCAGCCATGAAATCAAAAGATGCTTGCTCTTCAGAAGAAAAACTACAACACACCTAGACAGTGTATTCAAAAGCAGAGATGTCGCTTTGCTGACAAAGGTCCACCTAGTCAGAGCTATGGGTTTTCCAGTAGTTATGTATGGATGTGACAGTTGGACATAAAGAAGGCTGAGCACTGAAGAACTGATGCTTTCAAATTGTGGTGCTGGAGAAGACTCTTGAGAGTCCCTTGGACTGCAAGGAGATCAAACCAATCAATCTTAAAGGAAATCAGTCCTGAATATTCATTGGAAGGACTGATGCTGAAGCTGCAACTCCAACCCTTTGCCGCCTGATGTGAAGAATCCACCACAGAAGCCACCATGTTACAGTGACTTTGCAGTGCTCATGATTCAAAGGTGTACAATGTACCTTTTAATGCTTTATAAATATAGCCAATATAACTGTGATACTTAGGCAATAAAACTCTTCTAGCCCAAATTCTCCATGGAAACATTTTGAAGATTACGTCTATACCAAGGTGACCCAAAAGTATAAAATAGGATTAAGTAAATATAAATATTCATATCTGATTCATAAACATGTTGTGAATGTGAAAGATTCTCCATTTTCAGTCAAATAGTAACCTGCATACTGAGGGGCTTCGCTTCATCAAGTCATATTCCTTCTCTTCTATCTTCAACGTGTCACTCTTTACTGGTTCTTCCCTATTCTCGTAATTTTAAGAATGCAAACATTTTTAAGTGTATCCCAACTTTAAATTTTTTTTTTAAGGTAAGAGTTTGATATTCTGCCTTTTTAAAAAACGTTATTTATTAATTATAATTGGAGGCTAACTACTTTACAATATTGTGGTGGTTTCTGCCATGCATTGACATGAATCAGACACGTGCCCCAACATCCTGAACCCCCCCCTTGCCTCCCTCCCCCACATCCCTCTGAGTTGTCCCAGAGCACCAGCTTTGGGTGCCCTGCTTCAAGCATTGAATTTGCACTGGTCATCTATTTTACATACAGTAATATACATCTAACTTGAAATATTTTAAAATGTCATTTCACCCTGTACTACTCTCCCCAGCTGATGCCTAACTGCTCTTCATCCTGCCTTTCCTAGCCAAGCTTTTTGAAAGAGTACTCTCCAAAAACACTAACTATAGTTATTCATGGTGCAGCCACTTACTAACTTCCAACAAACTGATGTTTTCCTATCACACCGCAGGAGTCCCTGGGAACACCAATCACTTCCTAGTTGACAAAACCATTTTAAAATAACTCTTTTAGAATAGTTATAGATTTCCAGAAAAGTTGCAAAGATAGTTCAGAGTTCCCATATAACCTAAACCTAGTTTCCTTTACTATTAACATAACATCTTCCATTAGTGTGGCACATTTGTCACAATGAATGAATCATCTATTCATTATTATACATTATTACAAACTGAGGTCTATACGTTTATCAATTTCCTTAGTAGCTAATGTTCTTTTTCTGTTCCAGGACACCATCTAATATCCTATATTATGTTTAGGTGTCATGTCTCCTTAGGCTCCTCTTGGCTATGATAATTTCTTGGGCTTTCCTAGTTTTTGATGGCCTTGACATTTTTGAAGAGTACTGGTGTTTCACAGAATGTCCCTCAAACAGGATTACTCTGAGGTTTTTCTCATGACCAGACTGGGGTTTTGAGTTTCGGGGTGGAAGAGCACAGAGGCAAAATGCTCTTTTCATCAACATTACATCAAGGGTACAGATTATCGACATAACATCACTGTTGATGTTCATCTTGATCACCTGGTAAGGAAGTGTTATGTTTCTCCACTGTAAAGCAACTCTTCTACCCCTTCTTGTACTGTATGCACTCTGCACAGTCTACATTTGAGGAGTGGGGAGCTATGCTCCACCTCCTTGAGGAAGGAGTATCTACATAAGTTATCTGGCATTCTCCGGCACGAGCTCTGTCTATCTAATCATTAGTTGATATCAGTATTCATGGGTATTTATTTTATACTTTGGCTTATGAGCCAATACTACACTTCACTTGCTTTGTTGCACAAATAAGTGAGTACAATAAGTTACTCTGTTACCAACTTTGGCTCCAACGGCCACTTTTCAGTTCTTTTTCTATTAGACCTCTGGATAGCATCTGACATGGTTGCCCACTTTCCCATTAGCAGTTACACCACCACTCTCCCTTGAAATTCCTCCTGCCCTGGTCTCTCCTTTGCAGCCTCCTCCATCGTAACTACTCTCTCAGTCTGCCCTGGGTTTCCAGCCTTAGCCCTATTCTCACTCATCTGTTTGATCTCATCTATATCCATTGTTCTAATCACAAACTAGAGGCTGGCAAAGACATGTTTTCTGCATAAATTTAATTCCTACTTGGTGCCATAGATAATCAAAAGGCATCTCAGACTTAACACAGACAAAGTGGGGCGTATTCTTTCTCCTATATACTTCTCTTCCTCCTGTTTTCCCTAATTTGGTGTATGGTGTTACCATGTACATTGTCAACCCAGATAAAAATCCTAAAAAATTTCCTACTCTCTCCGTTACTCTCCAAATCCAATCACCAGGCTCTTTGAATTAAACTCTTATTTTTCAGAATATCCACATTTCCAAGATGTCTTAGCCGTATTTCCAAGATGTCTGTTCCTTTATGCACTGGTCACAACTCTTTCCCCGAAACTGTTGTTACCACGTATTTCACCATTCTCTTTATATATGAATTATATTTGACAGATACTTGTATGGAGAGACTGACAGGGTTTTGGGCAGAGGTAAGCCAACAGGTACAAATTCTCAGTGCCTCATCTTGGGGAGTAAAAGAGACCTTTTCAACCCAACCCTATCTATAGTAGAGTATCAAAGCTATAAAAGAATCATTGTCTAAAGATATAATTTATTTCAGAGTAGCCATGTTAAAACAGAAAGCTAATTCATTCTACAAAAGCCAATAACTATGGGAAAATGCTAAGCATTAGAACTCTCTCCAACTTTATAAGTCAAGATCACATTTCTCTTTAATTTCAAATGTAGGCACATCTCATATTGGCTATTGTATTGTTCTCCTAAGTCGCTGCTGCTGCTGCTGCTGCTAAGTTGCTTCAGTCATGTCCGACTCTGTGCGACCCCACAGACGGTAGCCCACCAGGCTTCCCTGTCCCTGGGATTCTCCAGGCAAGAATACTGGAGTGGGTTGCCATTTCCTTCTCCAATGCATGAAAGTGAAAAGTGAAAGTGAAGTTGCTCAGTCGTGTCTGATCCTTAGCAACCCCATGGACTGCAGCCCTCTACCACATAGACGGTAGCCCACCAGGCTCCTCCATCCATGGGATTCTCCAGGCAAGAGTACTGGAGTGGGTTGCCATTTCCTTCTCTGTCTCCTAAGTTAGGTATTCCCATTTCTCATTATGTAGAAGCTAAAAGACCACCCTTTCAAATGAGATGCTGTGCATGCATATTTCTCCTTTGTTTGTCTAATTTGTGGACCTGAGGAATATGGATTATTTCTGCTATCTGCATGAAGAAGCTCTGCTACAAGCCTGGCATTCAGTTTGCTTTTATCTCTGAGACCCCAAATTGTACCATTAGACAACAGAGGACACTTATCTAGATTGAACTGTCATACAAATAGAATTTTTGTCAGCCATACAACTTGTATTGGGGAACATGCCAACAAAAACTAAATCCGGCAATTTAAAACAACAAACCTATCCTCTACTGACACAAACAAATCGCTGTATTTCAAATGAATAAGAATTACTATAGATCACATATCCTGTGTGTGGGTGCTATAGAAAGAAACATATTCTTAGAACTAATTCTATCTAGTTTCTGGAGGTGGTTTAACATAAGGCAAGCACGAAGTATACTTAATACTAATAAACATACAAGAAAAAAGTACTAACAGACATGAATTACAAGTTATCAGAGGAGAACAAGGTTTTCTAACAAAATTCTAAGTCAAATTCATCGGCTACATGAAAAAGTTGACATTGTGTTGCACTTTTGAGTTTATTCTCTGCTCTGTAATCCTCTGGGGAATGTAAGTGATGCCTCTGCCCACAAAACAGTCAATCTGAGTAGTAGAACCATCATTCTCCCTGAGCCTAAATTGATTCTGGCTCTGTGTCTTCAACATTCATAAAGAATAATTGAAAACTAGAGAACTGACCTCATCACTGTTACACTCAATCTCTTCCAGATCTCAGACTATTTGGGAAAATACTCAGAGTTGACCTATTCTAATTGGTTAATCTCAGACATCAAAGATGATAAACTGTATCAGTAAAAGTAAAGTAATAAAATTTTCACAACTTAAAAATGGCATCAGTTTGCTCATCACTATAGAAATAGTTTAATCCCCTCCCTTAAGATTTTTGAGTTGAATCTCATTTCCTTTTCTATAAGCTGCATCTTCATCCTGGAACTTCTGTTGGAGTTACTCTTTCAGTGAAATTCAGGCTTAGACTTGTGGGATCAGACACTGCTATGAAGCAAGTACGTAAACATGCAAATGCAACTCTGTGAATCCCCATCTAGCTGACAAAGAAAATGAACAAACTTACAGGTCAAAAACTTCAACTGAACCCATGTCATTTTACTAAGTAGAAATCTAATTAGTTGAACTACTCAAAATATTTATATTTGCAAATGAGTTTTCTTCAACTGAAATTATGTAACAAGAACTTAGCACTTTACAAAATTTTATAATATGTTACATGACAAAGCTGTAACTTTTTATGTTGTATCAACAGGTACTTATGGCAAGACTTCAGATTTTATAAAAGGACAATCTGAAAAAACAGTAGAATCCAGATACAAGACATGAAAAGGACTTCAAGAATGGTAGCTAAAAATAGATAACTAGTTAAAAACAAGGTAAAATATAATGTTCCAAGCTGCCTCCACATTTTGGTAAATGACAGAACTATCTGAGAAAAACTGTTTTTACTTTGAAGAAAGTTATATTACATTAATTTAAAAACATGAACAGATGTCGTCAACTTACTTTCAAACAGTTCAGAAAAAACTAGACATATGTAGGGTGGATAAGATCAATAGAGAAAGCATACAAAAATGATAAAGTGATTGACACAAAATATTAATAGGCAAATCTAGGTAAGGGATTATGTATGTCCTTTGTGTTATTCTTTAAACTTTTCCAAAAGTTTGAAGTTAGTTTCAAATGAAAAGCTTAAAGTGATTTAAAAGTATGAAGAGATTAGTGGGCTAAGGAGACAGAGCTAGTTTTCTACAACTAGCTAATGTCTGAGATAATCTAAATGTCCAGAATAAATCCTTGATCAGAGGGATAATAGTTCATGTTAAACAAAAGTATGAGATCATTACTCAAATTTAGACAATTTAAACTGTTAATTTTTATTATATACAGTGGTGTTCTCTTTAAGCTTTTTTCCCACAATGACACAGGGTTACTTTTGCTAGTTTTAAATTAGCAACATAATCTTCTTTTATAGTTCAGCTATGAGAATGGACTTTAAACCATCCCTAGTCAGAGAAACTCCAAGTTGTCAGCTCAAAATAATGGAATATTATCTACCATTTAAAAAAATTCTTTTTTCCCCTTCATTTTATTCTGAATAAATTTTTGAAGACAATATTTCTAAATTAGATTGCTTAACAGACTGTAATCAATGATTTATTATTATTATTTTACAAAAATGTCTAGAGGAATCTAATATAAATTTCATTGGGGTGTTTTGCACTAACTAAAGATCTTTTAACGTGCTCTTAGGTCATGCTCTAATGTTCCTGAAGAGAACACACTCTCACATAGTTAGACACGTGCCCACTAAACTTTGCCTTGATTTGGCAACCAAGATATTGCTGATCTGTCTAATTTTGACTGTGATAGCCATGGACAGGGACAGGATGTAATTCCACCTCTGGAAAGAACACAGCCAATTCCGGCACTCTATAAATATGCAATAATGATAGGACCTTAGGGCTAAAAGGGACCTTGAGAGATCCTCTAGTGCCATGCTCCCTGATGTCATTGCACACCAAATATATCTGATAAAGACCTTGGGAAGGAGGTTTCTTAACCTTCACAAAGGAGGTTTACCAACAGTCAAGGATTACTGTCAGAAAGTAGCTCCCTAAATTAAACTTAAATCTATGGTACTACACTTATACATAGTGTAGAGCCCAAAAGTAGGGGCAGACCACACTTGGCCTAACAGTTGTTCACACACTGGAAGACACAACAACTTCACAACTTTCTGTCCAGGGAAAATGATCCCAGGACCTTTTTTTGTCTGTCTAGTTTTTCAATCCTTTCATCATCTGAGGGGCTCACCAGAGAATTTTTTCCTGAATTATCTTTAGGCATGGTGCTGGAGAACTTTGAGAGTCCCTTGGACAGCAAGGAGATCAAACCAGTCAATCTTAAAGGAAATCAACCCTGAATACTCATTGAAAGGACTGAAGCTGATGCTCCAATACTTTGGCCAAATAATGCAGAGAGTCAACTCATTGGCAAAGACTGTGATGCTGGGAAAAATTGAGGGCAGGAGGAGAAGCGGACAATAGAGGATGAAATGGTTGAATGGCCTCACCAACATGAGTTTGAGCAAACTCTGGGAGATAGTGAAGGACAAGGAAGCCTGGTGTGCTGCAATCCATGGGATCGCAAAGAGTTGGATATGACTGAGCAATTGAACAACGGTAACCTCAACAATACTCAGAGATGGACATTAGTAGATTCTCCCAGATTCTACCATGAACCAAAATTTACCCAGTCTTATGATCTGTAAAGCTGAGGAGGCCCCTCTTTTTACTGTTCTCTCTTACTTCTGCTCTGAATACATTAAATTATATATATATATATATATATACATACACACACACACACATATATACATATATATACACACACACACACACACACTATTTTTTAAATTTATTTTTAATTGGAGGATGATTGCTTTATAATTTTGTGTTGGTTTCTGCCATACATCAACATGAGTCAGCCATAGGTATACATACGTCCCCTCCCTCTTGAACTTCCCTCCTACCTCCCACCCCATCACACCTCACTAGGCTGTCACAGAGCACCAGTTTTAAAGCTTAACATTCAGAACACTAAGATCATGGCATCTGCTCCCATCACTTCATGGCAAATAGATGGGGAAACAGTGGAAATAGTGGCTGACTTTATTTTTCTGGGCTCCAAAATCACTGCAAATGGTGATTGCAGCAATGAAATTAAAAGACGCTTACTCCTTGGAAGGAAAGTTATGACCAACCTAGACAGCATATTAAAAAGCAGAGACATGACTTTGTCAACAAAGGTCCGTCTAGTCAAGGCTATGGTTTTTCCAGTGGTCATGTATGGACGTGAGTTGGACTATAAAGAAAGCTGAGCACCAAAGAATTGATACTTTTGAACTGTGGTGTTGGAGAAGACTCTTGAGAGTCCCTTGGACTGCAAGGAGATCCAACCAGTCCATCCTAAAGGAGATCAGTCTTGGGTGTTCATTGGAAGGACTGATGTTGAAGATGAAAGTCCAATACTTTGGCCACCTGATGCGAACAGCTGACTCATTGGAAAAGACCCTGATGCTGGGAAAGATTGAGGGCAGGAGGAGAAGGGGACGACAGAGGATAAGATGGTTAGATGGCATCACTGACTCGATGGACATGGGTTTGGGTGGACTCTGAGAGTTGGTGATGGACAGGGAGGCCTGGCGTGCTGCGGTTCATGGGGTTGCAAAGAGTCAGACACGACTGAGCAACTGAAATGAACTGAACTGAACTGAAGCAGCCAAGGGAAAGTTTACAAAATGACTAGTATAGTGCTAAACACATACTGGGAATTAAAGAACAATAATTGCTCTAATCATCATAAGAATTACTATTGAGAAAACATAATAATTATTGAGAATGCCAGCAAGTCTATTCTTTCGGCATATAAAACTCTGGGTTTGTCTACCTCAGCTCTTTATTCTATGATAGTCCCACACAGGTATGCCCAACATAGCCACTTCAGTTCTGCTTCCCGTTATCACGCAAACTTCTGACTATGAAGACCAGATTGCCATTCCATTCCAGTTGTTCTTTGCCCTTGGGACTCAATTTTGACTTTCATTTTTTGGTCTTCTTTCCTTTGACTCTTTATACTTATATCTGAACTTGATTTTCTGTGCTTTGACCTTCAGTGTTCTCTGAGGTTTTAGGCTCTCATTCACCCATTTCTTCTGTCTCTAGAAGGGCAAATACTTATATATGTGATCCCAGAGAAAATATTTATAGATGTTATCCCAAACTCTGAAAAGAATTCAGACAGTACTATAACAAAGAAGCTTCAAAGGTAATGTGCTTCATTATCAGCACTTGACAGTATGAGTTAAACTACGATCCAAATCCTAGTTTTACTATTTATTTTTTGTGTGACTGAAGAGAAGATATCTAACCTTTCTGAGTCTCTTTCTTTATAGCTGCATAAAAGAAATGACAAACACTTAGTTGGCATGATTACCTGGGACTTGCAATAAGCACAGAGCTGCACAAGTTAACAGGTTCCCTCTAAGTCATCACTTCCCCCTTTCCTCCCACTCTGGGTTTGGGTAGGTGGGTGAATAACAAGAACAAACATACTCTGAATTCTCCATTCTCAGCAAAACTAGAAAACAGATATTATTCATAGATCCCAAAATATGAGGCGAGGTGTCCCAAAGCAGATGAGATCATGCAGAGCCACAGGACGACAAAATGCCTGGAGGATGATATGAGGATGCACCCATAGCTGAGCTCAAAAAGCACCACTAAAATACACTTTATAAAGGTGACGGACTCATCGTGAAACACAAAATCTGTATGTCTCATTTGAGACAGTGATTGTGAGAAGGTGTAAGCTGGCTGCTGGCAGAAAGACTACTGGACACAGTTTGTTCAGAGAAGCAGAGAAGATGCTGCTACATAAAGACTAACACAGGACTTCTGCTTCCCATAGAATTTAGAAAATCACAAGAGACTGTTGCTTTCACCTTAACAAACAAAACAAGCTGGAGACGGTACAAAAATCACAATTTTTAAAAACCTATCAGAGAGCTGATGAAACAGACATCTAAGTAAAATACAGTCCAGAAAACCATAGGCCTTTTATAACAGAAAAGAGACCCGTGGCTGTTCTCATTACTGGGGGAATAGAGGAAGCCTCCAGGGCGTCCCAGGTGGCACTGTTCGTAAAGAACCGGCCTACCAACGCAGGAGATGCAAGAGACAAGGGTTCAACACCTGGAGGAGGGCATGGCAACCCACTCCAGTATTCGTGCCCGGAAAATCCCATGGACAGAGGAGTTTGGAGGGCTACGGTTCATAGGGTCACAAAGAGTCAGTCACAACTGAAGCGACTTAGCACATGATACAGAGGAAGCCTCCACAGATATGGATGAGAAGAAACCAGCCATTCTTCTGACCAGCTGTGGACATTTGATTCCAGGGACTGAAGCCAATGCTAATAAAGACAAGACCATGCTGTTCACAAGCAGGAGTTGGGGAGAAAATGAAGAAATGTATTCAAATATTGTCCTACTTTTAGAAAAATGATTAAAAATGTGTGACGTGATGACAGTCATATTCATAAGAAATTCATCACATGTAAAAATCATAAGTAGGCATCCTTCTACTGTACCACATTTATCACAAAGGTTAGCCATTCAATTCCATTTGATTTACTAAGTTTTCTTTTTTTTTAGTAGGGATTGTTGAGTAGATGGTCACAGATATAACTGCAAATGCTAATCTCTGATTTATCTAGGACAAGTAAAAAAAAATATAGTAGATTTTTTCAAAAGTAAGAATTTTAGGAAGCATGTACGCATACATATTTTGCCACTTCACAGATGGCTAATCACATTATTCTTATTTGTAAAATGACACTGAAAATTTGGTAGAAATTGGAGGATATAGATTACAGAAACTGAAGTAATATCTACCTTAAAGATCCCCCATACAAATTTCTCAACACTACTTTAAACTCCTGCATTATCCCTTTTAAGAAATACCTACATTTTTGCTTAAGGCATTATTTTAGAAAATAAGATACTCATAATTCCCAACCAACAAAAACAGTCTTAGTATTCAATTTAAAAGTAAACTTTGATGCCAAAGTTTTCAATTTCGGGGGAAATAAAGGATAGCTAGCCAAAAGAAAAGCTTTTTTTCCAATTAGTAATGAAATCACACAGTTCCTGAAAAATACAACTATTAATATAGTACTCCAACGATGTCAAAATACTGATCAAAAACTCTGAATAGGAAAAGAAATCTTTTAGCTGGATCTGATTGGCTGACAAACATTTGACTTCCTATAGGTACTGGAAAGTCTCAAAAAATTAGTTTGACCTAATGAGATTTACTTTTTTGTTTTTTTTAGTAGGAAGTTTCCTCTAGACTCCAAGTGGAAAACAGATGGAAGGAGGGCTGGTCAGAAGGCAGAAATCAGGCTTGTTATCAGAAGTCAAGCGAGAAATCAGGTGGTCCTCAATTAATAATAGAGCATGTGAGAATAGAGGGGAGAGATATTCTGGAGGTAGAATCCCGGGTACTCAGTGACAATTAGATGTGAGGTTAAGGCAAAGAAACAAGTCTGAAATGTCTCCCAGGTTTCCCATATGGGTAACTGAGTAGATGGTATGTTAACCAGCATAACCAACATATACATCAGCCAGTGTAATGAACACAGGAAAAGGATTCAATTTTGAATAGAAGATAGTAAGTTTAATGAATTCAGGTTAGAACACTGTATTTGAATATCCATAGAACTGGGATATGGGCAATGGACAACTGAAAAAAGGGTACAGTGTGCAATGTGAAAGTTTGGGCTAGAGATATGATTTTGAAGTCATCGGGATATAGGCATTAGTGGAAGCTGTGAGTATTCATAAAATTCAGTTCAGTTCAGTCACTCAGTCATGTCCAACTCTTTGTGACCCCATGGACTGCAGCCTGTCAGGCTTCCCTGTCCATCACCAACTCCCAGAGCTTGCTCAAACTCATGTTCATCAAGTCTTTGATGGCCATCCAACCATCTCATCCTCTGTTATCCCCTTCTTCTCCTGCCCTCAATCTTTCCCAGCATCAGGGTCTTTTACAATGAGTCAGTTTGCCACGTCAGGTGGCCAAAGTATTGGAGCTTCAGCTTTAGCATCAGTCCTTCCAATGAATATTCAGGACTGGTTTCCTTTAGGATTGACTGCTTTCATCTCCTTGCAGTCCAAGAGATTCTCAAGAGTCTGCTTCAACGCCACAGTTCAAAAGCATCAATTCTTTGGTGCTCAGCCTTCTTTATGGTCCAACTCACATCCATACATGACTACCGGAAAAACCATAGCTTTGACTAGACGGACCTTTGTCGGCAAAGTAATGTTTCTGCTTTTAAATATGCTGTTTAAGTTTGTCATAGCTTTTCTTAATATGCTGTCTAAGTTTGTCATAGCTTTTTCTTCTCTCTGGTTAATTCATAAAATTAACCAGAGAGAATACTGGGATGACAAGTCAAAACAACAATGACCTAAAAACACAGAAATTAAGGCAAGGACAGAAAAAGAGAATTTACTGAAGGAGACAGATCTACTGAAAATCTACTGAAAGAGCCAAGAAGAGACAAAGGTGGTATGGTGTCAAGAAAACTAGTTTCAAGAAGATGGAAATGAATCAAGTAATACAAAGAAGACTTTGTAAGGGACTTTCCTGGTGGTCCAGTGGCTAAGACTCGTAAGATCCCAATGTAGGGGGCCTGGGTTCGATTCCTGGTCAGGGACCTAGATCCCACATACTTGCAACTAAAAAAAAAAAGTCTGCATGCTGCATTGAAGATGGAAGATCCCACATGGGCAACTAAGACCCGATGCTGCCAAATAAATAGACATTTTGTAAAAAGAAAATAGATATTTAAAAAAAAAAAAAAGACAAGAGAAACATAGGAAAGAGCCCTCAGAAACAAAAGCATGTGTGACTTTATAAAGTTAGGTATGCTATCTAGCACTGATGGGAGCAACATAAAACAGTTAAACACCTGAACTCTTCCTTATACATATTTTTAAAAAAATGCAATATCCCCCTTTATCTAAATGTTGGAATATCTGTACAGTATAGAGACAAGATAAAGCCACTTTTCCCAAAGCCTGGTTATTTCTTCATTTACTTGAAATCTTTGCTGACATCTAGCAGATGAATGATTGATTGTACCACCATCTTCACCCCATTCTCTTTGGACAAAAGTCTACTGGATAACATTTTAGTCCCTATGGTGAAAATAGAATAATTCACATAGGGACACTTAGGAAAGACATTTATTAAAGTGACAGGTTACCTGCATAAAACACATAAAACTTGAAGCAACAGCATTTCGAAGAAAATTGTTCATGTGAACATATGGTAAGGTAGCCTTTGGAAGTCACATGAGAGAAAAAAAAATGGTGGTTAAAACTCCAACTGCAAACCAAGGTCTACTCAATCTTTATTTAAGTTGAGTACCATATGAATAACTCAAAAATGAGGCAATTGGGATGAATGTATCCCACAAGCTTTATTTATTCTTTTCTGTCTAGTTTAAATATATTCATAAATTACTGTCATTTTGCTCTGTAAATAGCCACAGTATATTCCATAATGTTTTCCTAAAAAGATTTTACAAAAGTATTGTGTAGTTTTTGCAGTTGGTAGTGGGCAGGTTAGTTTATTGTGTGCTTGGAAACTGTATAGGTAGATCAAATAAGAGGGAAAGTACCCATTTTGAAGCAAAATAAACCACCTTTAAGGGTTTTACAGGGTAAAATCTCAACATCATTAATATTTTATAAATTATACAATAATAGCAGTTCAGAATTAGAAGGCTCTTTAAGAAAAACTTAACCCAACCTCCTAAGGGAAAGGCAAATTATGGTCTAATGAAATAGGAAGAGCAATTCTCTGGTCAGTATAAACCTGACTGTGCTAGTGAAAAATACTGGGTATAGCTAAGAACCCGAGTTTACTCTGAATGCTTGGACAGAAAGCATTTATATATAGTGTATAACCCAGTGGGGGAAGGACATACCAAAGAAGAGGAACTATTCTGTATCAAAATGGAAATTACTGAGGGATGATCTATTATATTATTTCACATCCCTTAATATAAACAGTAAGAGATTGAAAATGATGGTATGATTTGCTTTAAGAACCATAAATTTTAGGAGAGGGTAATCAATTATCTTTCACCTCTTTTCACATATAAAACTGGCACTAGTTTATATGAGATTCCATATTAGAGATAAACTTTAAGCTATTTACATATTCATGTAGATCTACTTTCTAGAGCTGGCAAACATAATTCTGCTACATTCTTGTGGCTCAATAATTAGATCATGTCACCCATTAGACTTGTGGTTATACAACTGAGAACAGTCTTATGTCAAAGAAATTCTCTTTTGGGGATTTTGGCCTGATTTAAATAATGCTTTACTTTGGAAATGAGCAGAAGTTAGTTAAAAATCAACATAATTTGTGTTAAAAAATAACGGTTAATATATATTTTTGAGCTTACTGTGTATCAGGCATTATTCTAAGAGCTCTCTGTGTATACACATATATATTTTACATTTACACATATATATATATTAAACTTACATCTGTATATATAAATAAGTAACTTGCCCAAGTTCAAATAGCTAATGAAAATCAGAGTAAGAACTTAAAACCAGGCAAAGCTTCTAAAATAAATCATTTTATATAACCAACCCAATCGCATTACTCAAATGTTTCCTTTCTTTTACTACCCCCCTCCTTCTATTGCTGAAGAAAGAATAGCCAACAAGTTTATTATTATTATTCTAAGGCAACTTATTTTAATCATTGGTCCAACTGGCAGCTGTATTGGTTGGAAATAAAAGAAATGTAAATGCTGAAAAAAATTTGTAAGTGATCAGGATCACATTTAAGTGCTCTACACAAATATTCAGAATAAACTAAAGTTCTTAGCTGAAATAGTTCTCTGTCAGCAGAACAGCCAGGACCTCAGTGACCAAAAAATTGTACTGTTCAATTTGCCAGAACACAATCTGCATTATTATTTAAATGACTTAAAAATGGCAGTTAATAAATATCTGCTTAAGTGAAATGAATTTAACACTGAATTTGTTTAATGGAGTAATAATTTTACTTTAATGATGTGGGCTATGTGCTAATTCATTTCAGTCATGTCTGCCTCTTTGGGACCCTATGGACTGTAGCCTGCCAGGCTCCCCCTGCCCATGGGATTCTCCAGGCAAGAATACTGCAGTGGGTTGCTGTGCCCTTCTCTAAGGGATCTTCCCAACCTTCATATATAAATAATTCAATAACAATGGTAGCAAGTAACCAAGCCAAGATTTAAAGATACTTGCTGAATCCTAGTTCCTGCCTCTCAACCTGTATAGGTTCTAGTCAAGTTGTCAACAGTGTCACACAGACAGTCTAGTGGACACTTTTCTATGCCTTCATTTTATGTAACTTCTTAACAGTGTTCAGTCAACTTTGCTCAAAGACCCTCTTCCTTTAAATAGTCTCTTCTGTAGAAATGATCCAGCTTTGCTTCTACCTCACCAGTAGCTTTCTTTTTCTAATTCAATTCAAACCATTCTCCACTTGCTATAATTCCTGTCAACTTGGTCAAGAACCCTCTTCTGACACTTTCTTCTCTATGTCTTTTCATTAATTTCTAAAGGTTTAAATATATCTGCATGGTAATGTCAAAATAGATCTAACTCAATTTCACCTCAGAACTCAAACTTGATATATCCAACTGGCTATTTAATTTCTTCACTGGGATAGCTATCCCAAATTTTAAACATCTGAGAGTAAATTATTGATCCTACAACTGCCATTCTCCCACAAAACAAAGAAATAAAAAGTATGTTCCTCACAAATCTTCCCCAACTCAGTGTTTCCACTGAAAAACTTAGTTATTCAAGCTACAAACTTGGGAGTTCATGCTTGATTCCTTCAGAAATACACACAAGTTAAGTTAAAGTATGCTTGAAAGGGACAGAGAAGCAAATGAAGGAAAGTATTAACAGTTATTCCTAAATTTAAGTAGAGGTGTAGAGGTAATTGGGCTTCCCAGGTGGCACTGGTGGTAAAGAACCTGTCTGCTAATGCAGGAGACTTAAGATGACGGTTCGATACCTGGATCAGGAAGATCCCCTGGAGGAGGGAATGGCAACCCACTTCAGTATTCTTGCCTGGAGAATCCCATGGACAGAGGAGCCTGGAGGGCTACAGTCCATGGGGTCACAAAGAGTCAGACACAACTGAAGTGAAAGCACACACACACATGTACAGGTGATTATTGGACTCTTCTTCCAACTTTGCTGTATGCTTGAAAACTTTCAAAATTAAGAGTTGAACAGGAACTTCTTTTAGGTTAAAGAAAACAAAAAAAAAGACTTTGCTGAATTATTCCCTTCAGTGAAATGGACTATTAGCAGGTGTCACTATTATTTGGCTAATGTTTTTAAGGCAAAAGTACTGTGGCAGAACAAATAGGCCTCTTCCCTGCACCGAGAAAGAAACCCCTCTACCAGTTTGTGCATTTCATATATCTTGAAAAATTATTGGGCTCTTAAGAGCATTTGACTCAGTATTAGGGGTAAAAAGGCTCTCATTATTAGCTTTCCAGGTCTATTTTCAAATTTTATTTTAGTTTACCAATATTAATCTGGAATATAATATAGAAAATGTCAAGAGTTAACATTTTTTTTAAAAACCTGGCAGAAGGAAATTTAGAGCTTTAAATATTTACCTTAGAAAGGAAGAGGGGTCTAAAATCAATTATCTAACCTGTCACTTAAAGAAACTGGAAAGAAAGAAGCAAATGATACCTAAAGTAAAAGAAAGGAAATAATTAAGGTCAGAACAGAAATCAATGAAATAGAAAACAGAAAAATAATTAAGAAAATCAAAGAAGCCAAAGTTTGTTTTTTAAAAGAAATCCAAAAAGTTTGACAAACTTTTAGTTAGACTGATTAAGAAAAAAGAAGACATAAAATTCCAAAATGAAAGATGAGACACTGTCACAAGCCCTACAGAAACTGAAAGGATTACAAGGAAATATTATGAAGAATTTACACCAACAAATTAGAGGATTTAGATGAAATGGGAAAATTGTTAGACAAAACTTATGAAAGCTGAATCAAAAAGAAATGGAACTAGAATAGACTGATGACAAGTAAAGAAATTAAATTAGTAAAACAATCTCTGTACAAGGAAAAGCAGCCCAGTCCCTCACTGCCTGATGAATTCTATCAAACAATTAAGGGAGATCTAAAATAAAACAAAATAAACCTAAAACTAGAGCTACCATGTGATCCAGAAATCCTACTCCCAGACATACACCCAAAGAAAACCACATGCACCCTGATGTTCACTGCAGCACTATTTACAATAGCCAGAGCATTTGTTGTTATTTAGTTGCAAAGTCCTCTTTGACTCCTTTGTGACTTCATGGACTACACCCCACCAGGATCCTCTGTCCATGGGATTTCCCAGGTAAGAATACTGCAGTGGGTTGCCATTGGCTTCTCCAGGGGATCTTCCTGACCCAGGAATCAAAGCCAAATCTCCTACATTCGCAGGCAGATTCTTGACCACCGAGCCACCAAGGAAGCCCAGTGTAGAAGCAACCTAAATGTCCATCAACAGAGAAATGGATAAAGAAGATGTGGTACATCTATACAATAGAATATTACTCACCCATAAAAAAGAATGGAACAGTGCCATTTGCAGAGATATGGATGGACCTGGAGACTGTCATACAGAGCTAAGTAAGTCAGAAAGAGAAAAACAAATATAACATTGCTTATATGTAGAATCTAGAAAAATGGTAGAGATGAACTTATTTGCAAAGGAGAAATAGATTCACAGATGTAGAAAGCAAACTTAAGGTTACCAAGGTGGGGAAGAAGGGTGAGATGAATTGGGAGATTGGGACTGACAATATATACATTATTATTTATAAAATAGGTAACTAATGAGAACTGACTAGACAGCACAGGGAACTCAACTCAGTGCTCTGTAGTGACCTAAATGGAAAGGAAATTTAAAAGAGAGTGGCTATATGTATAACTGATTCACTTTGCTGTACAGCAAGAAACTAACACAACATTGTAAAGCAATTATATTGCAATAAAAATTAACTTTAAAAACCATTTAAAGGAGAAATAAACAACCTACAGTAAGACATTTAGAAAATATAGGAAGAAACAGTTCCCAACTTATTCTATGAGACCAGTACTACTGTAGTGTAAACTAGACAAAGATTTGATAAGAAAACAATAGAATAGTATCTTTCATAAATATAAATGTAAAAGTCCTAACACAATATTGGTAAACCAAATCTAGCAACATATACAATAGATTATATACTACAATAAAGTGGGATTTATATTAGGAATATAAGACTTATTTAACATCTAAAATTCAAATAACTGATCACATAGATACAATAAAGGACAAAAATTACATGATCATCTTAACACACACAGAAATCAGTTCAGTTCAGTCAATCAGTTGTGTCCGACTCTTTGTGACCCCATGAACTGCAGCATGTCAGGCTTCCCTGTCCATCACCAACTCCCAGAGCTTGCTCAAACTTATGTTCATCAATTCGGTGATGGCCATCCAACCATCTCATCCTCTGTTGTCCCCTTCTCCTCCTGCCTTCAATCTTTCCCAGCATCAGGGTCTTTTCTAATGAGTCAGCTCTTCACATCAGGTGGCCAACCTATTAAGTTTCAGCTTCAGCATCAGTCCTTCCAATGAATATTCAGGACTGATTTCCTTTAGGATGGACTGGTTGTATCTCCTTGCAGTCCAAGGGACTTTCAAGAGTCTTCTCCAACACCACAGTTCAAAAGCATCAATTCTTCAGTGCTCAGTTTTCTTTATAGTCCAACTCTCACATGCATACATGACCACTGGAAAAACCAAAGTTTTGACTAGATGGACCTTTGTCGGCAAAGTAATGGCTCTGCTTTTTAATATGCTGTCTAGGTTGGTCATAGCTTTGCTTCCAAGGGGCAAATGTCTCTTAATTTCATGGCTGCAATCACCATCTGCAGTAATTTTGGAACCGAAGAAAATAAAGTCTGTCACTGTTTCCACCGTTTCCCCATTTATTTGCCGTGAAGTGATAGGATGAGATGCCATGATCTTAATCTTTTAAATGCTGAGTTTTAAGTCAGCTTTTCACTCTCCTCTTTCACTTTAATCAAGAGGCTCTTTAGTTTCTCTTCGCTTTCTACCATAAGGGTGGTGTGAGACACAGAAATAGCATTTGACAAAACCCACTATCCATCATATAGACTGAAAACAAACTAGGATTAAAAGGAAAAATCCCCTACCTGATAAAGGACATTTATAAAACATCTCAGCTAATGTCAATCTGTATGCAGGTCAGGAAGCAGCGGTTAGAACTAGACAACATATTAAAAGGCAGAGACATTACTTTGCCAACAAAGGCCCATCTAGTCAAAGCTATGGTTTTTTCCAATAGTCATGTATGGATGTGAAAGTTGGACTATAAAGAATGCTGAGTACCTTAGAATTGATGCTTTTGAACTGTGGTATTGGAGAAAACTCTTACGAGTCCCTTGGACTTCAAGGAGATCAAACTAGTCAATCCTAGAGGAAATCAGTCCTCAATATTCATTGGAAGGACTGATGCTGAAGCTGAAACTCCAATACTTTGGCCACCTGATTCAAAGAACTGATTCATTGGAAAAGACCCTGATGCTGGGAAAGACTGAAGGCAGGAGGAGAAGGGGACAACAGAGGATGAGATGGTTGGATGGCATCACAGAATCTATGGACACGAGTTTGAGTAAATTCTGGGAGTTGGTGATGGACAGGGAGGCCTGACCTGTGGCAGTCCATGGGGTCGCAGAGTCGGACATGACTGAGCGACTGAACTAAACTGACTGAACATCAATCTAATGGTAAAAAATACGAATGTGTCCCCTCAAAAAGTGAACAAGGCAAGGAAATCCATTCTCACTACTTCTAGTCAAAACAGTAGTGAAGGGTTTTAGCCAGCACAAAAAGGAAAATAAACAATTAACATTAAAGGGATACATACTGCAAAGAAGCAAAACTGTATTCACAGTTGATATGATCTTTTATGTATTAAATTCAAAAGAACTACAAAGAAAATTACTTGAATTAGTAGGCAAGTTTAGCAAGGTTGCACAATACAAGATTAATACACAAAAATCAAATGTATTTCTATGTACTAACAACAAACAAACCAAAAATTAAGAAAAATATTCATTCACAACAGCACATAAACAATAAAATATTTAGAAATAAATTTCATAAAAGAAGTACAAGAACCACACACTAAAAACTATAAATTGCTGCTGAGAGAAATTAAAGGACAAATAAATCAATGGATTGGAAGACTTAATATTGTTAAGATGGCAATTTCCCCCATATAGATCCACATTGATTCTATTCAATGAATCCCCATCAAAAATCTCAGCATATTTTTTCATATAAATTGACAAGCTATTTCTTAAAGTTAAATGGAAATGACAAGAACCTAGAATTTTTTTTTAAAAAAGAACAAAGTTGGAGAACCTACGCTATGATTTGGAAACTTACAGTGAAAGTGAAAGTCGCTCAGTCCTGTTTGACTTTTTGCGACCCCCATGGACTATACAGTCCATGGAATTCTCCAGGCCAGAATATTGGATTGGGTAGCTTTTCCCCTCTTCAGGGGATCTTCCCAGCCTAGGGATCAAACCCAGGTCTCCTGCATTGAATGCAGATTCTTTACCAGCTGAGCCACAAGGGAAGCCCAAGAATACTGGAGTGGGTAGCCTATCCCTTCTCCAGCAGATCTTCCCGACCCAGGAATTGAACCTGGGTTTCCTGCATTGCAGGTGGATTCTTTACAAACTGAGCTATCAGGGAAGCCCCAAAACTTACTGTAAAACTACAGTAATCAGAACACTGTGCTACCAGCATAAACATAGACATATAAATCACTGAAACAGAATTGAGAATCTAAAATAAACTCTTACATTATGGTTATCTGATTGCCACAGAAGTGCCAAGGGAATTCAGTGGGGGAAAGATAGGTCTTTTCAACAAATAGTGCTGGACGAATTGGATATCCATATATAAAAATAAATAAATAGATGACTGAGATACTTTACTTCATGCCATATGAAAAAAATTAATTTAAAATAATCATAGACCTAGAAACAACCGAACTCTAAAATTTCTAGAAGAAAAGTTTTGTATCATTGGGTTGTTGGGAAGAAATTTGTGAGATACATTACAGAAAGCACAATCCATTAAAAAAAATTAATAGATTAAACTCTCAAAATGTAAAACTTTTGTACTTCAAATGACATCATTAAGCAAGTGAAAAGACAAGCCACACAATTGGAGAAAATATCTGCAAACCACATATCTGATAAAGGACTTGCATCCAGAATACATGAAATCTCAATCATAAGAAGACAATCTAATTAAAAAATGGGTTAAAGAACAGACAATTCACCAAAGATATATGCGTCTAATAAGCATGTAAAGAGATGCTCGACACCAATAGTCATTAGGGAAATGCATATTAGAAGTACAATGAGATGTCATTACATACCCACTAGATGGCTTCATCAAAGATTTAGTCTTTATATGTCAAAGGCTACTCTTAAAACTGACATGATTTTTCATTCTTGTTATTGTTCTGAAAGTCCTGCAATGTCCATACTCTTTAATATATTTTATGTAGGAAATAAAATCTATAAGTCCCTTAATTTATGGTATATACTGTTGTTGTTCAGTTGCTCAGTCATGTCCGACTCTTTGTGACCCCATGGACTGCAGCAGGTCAGGCCTCCCTGTCCTTCACCATCTCCCGGAGCTTGCTCAAACTCATTTCTGTTGAGTCAGTGATGCCATTCAAACATCTCGTCCTCTGTCGTCCCCTTCTCCTCCTGCCTTCAATCTTTCCCAGCATCAGCGTCTTTTCCAATGAGTCGGCTCTTCGCATCAGGAGGCCAAAGTATTGGAGCTTCAGCCTCAGTATCAGTCCTTCCAATGAATATTCAGGGTTGATTTCCTTTAGGATTGACTGGTTTGATATCTTTGCAGTCCAAGGGACTCTCAAGAGTCTTCTCCAACACAACAGTTCAAAAGCATCAATTTCTCGGTGCTCAGTTTTCTTTATGGTCCAACTCACATCCATGCATAACTAATGGAAAAACCATAGCTTGGACTAGACTGACCTTTGTTGGCAAAGTAATGTCTCTGCTTTCCAGTATGCTGTCTAGGTTTGCATAGCTTTTCTTCCAAGGAGCAAGTGTCTTTTAATTTCATGGCTGCTGTCACCATCTGCAATGATTTTGGAGCCCAAGAAAATAAGGTCTGTCACTGTTTCCATTGTTTCCCTATCTATTTGCCATGAAGTGATGGGACGCTTACTACTTGCAAGGAAAGTTATGACCAACCTAGACAGCATATTAAAAATCAGAGACATTACTTAGTCAACAAAGATCCGTCTAGTCAAGGCTATGGTTTTTCCAGTAGTCATGTATGGGTGTGAGAGTTGGACTATAAAGAAAGCCAAGTGCTGAAATTGATGCTTTTGAACTGTGGTGTTGGAGAAGACTGTTGAGAGTCCCTTGGACTGCAAGGAGATCCAACCAGTCCATCCTAAAGGAGATCAGTCCTGGGTATTCACTGGAAGGACTGATGTTGAAGCTGAAACTCCAATACTTTGGCCACCTGATGTGAAGAGCTGACTCATGTGAAAAGACCCTGCTGCTGGGAAAGATTAAGGGCAGGAGGACAAGGGGAGGACAGAGGATGAGATGGTTGGATGGCATCACCGACTCAATGGACATGAGTCTGAGTAAACTCTGGGAGTTGGTGATGGACAGGGAGGCCTGACCTGCTGCAGTTCATGGGGTTGCAAAGAGTCAGACACGGCTGAGCGACTGAATTGAACTGAACTGAACTGATGGGACGAAATGCCATGATCTTAGTTTTTTGTATGTTGAGTCTTAAGCCAGCTTTTTCACTCTCCACTTTTACCTTCATCAAGAGGCTCTTTAGTTTCTCTTCTTTTTCTGCCATAAAGGTGTGTCATCTGCATATCTGAGATAATTGATATTTCTCCCGGCAATCTTGATTCCAGCTTGTGTTTCATTCAGCCTGGCATGGAATACTGAGTGTCAACATTTTGGATCTTATCTAAGGATCCTATATTCTCCTTATTATCAAGAAAGTAGGGTAGAGAAGGTGAAGCTGGAGGTTACAGAGGCTTCCTTGATGGTGGAGAGTCTATGAAATACGACAGTTATGTAGCTAGATTGTGAGATTAGCCAGGTCCCCTGACTCCTGAAACGTCTGTTTGGTCTATTTACCATTTTCACTTCCTCTAGGAAATTTAAAAGGTATTGTTAAAAGTGATATTCAGTTTTAAAAAGAATTATCTCTCATACCTAACTCAATCCATTTTACAGCAAAAATAGATGTGACTGGCCCTGAAAAGCACAGCTAGAAAGTGACATAGCTGAGATTAGCCAGGTCCCCTGACTCCTGATGTCTGTGTCTATTTCCATCACTTCCTCAAGGATTGTTAAAAGTGCTCTCTCATCTCCTCCCAAAAATAGATGTTTAGTTTAATCAACCAGTACTGAAATATGTGCCTTTTTCCCTCTAGGATGTTCTATGTTAAGTCTCTTGCCTACAACTTCTCGTGACTCTGGTGCCATACACCTAATATACTACTCTTGGTGTCATAAAATAAAAGAAACAAACAAAAAAACACATAAAAAGATCAAATCTCACATTCTACTTTATACTATGAAAGGTTATATGTCAAAGGGTCCTCCCAGAAATACCACAAAAATAATCCTGAGGGAAAGAAATTGGTAGGGGAGGGCAGGCGGGGGGGGGGGGGGGGTGGGGGGGTGGGTTGAAACACAATGAAAATAATACTTTATGTTCCTATTTTAAGTGCCTTTCTCAATGCTATATGCATAGCAGCTAGAGGCAAGCTGGAAAGCCGCCAGGTCCCGGCTGCCAGCAAAAATTTTGTCACCTCCTTTGAACATCTGAAGTATGTTTACCCAATAGATTTCATTAAATTACACTTCCATTAGGAAGCATACAATGTTGATACTCATCTCAAAGATCAAAGGGATCGCTAAGAGGCATGTCATCCTGCTCCCCAGCTGATTGCTATTTCTGGGCCAATCAAGGAAAGGAGCCAGAACAATACTTAGTTAAAAAAAAAAAATTGTAGCATCTCCCCAAGGACTATAGACTAAGAATCTGCAGCCCCATTATCAAAATGAGCATATCATTAATGACAATACTCATACAGTGAGTTATTTTAATACAACTCCTACACAACAAACAAGCTGGATTTGGGTCATTAGCTGAATCTGTAAAGCAGTATTTCTGAGAGCTGAAAAACTCTTCAGCAAAAATACAAAGTTTAGAAGATGGAGAGAGTCCCAGTTACAAATACAGGAGAAAAATCTAGTCTTTATTAATTTCACTGTAATTTCAAATAAACCAACAGGTGAGCCACAATAGAGATGGCTAATTTAATTACTGACAGGCTGTAAGACCTTTTCTCCAACTCGCTAATTTTTTTGATGGATGTTTTTAAAAGAAATATCATAAGTACATTTTTTTTTAATGCAAAACTGCTCCATCTTAGAATCCAGTGGCTTACAGTGAAAACACTGAATTTCCAGGAACAAGAGATACTAACTTCAAAGGAGATAAGACGAGGTCACTATTTTTAGAAAATAAAAACTATTCATTACAACTAGGGAGAGAAATATTTAAGATAGGTTTAATGGAGTTGAAAAATACATACGGTATTAAAATACAGCTACAAATCCCAAATCCTTTATCTGATATTAGAAAAGGTAATTCAGCAACAGCTCAATCATCTAAGCCTGATTTCAGATAATGGGAAGTCTTTTCTAGTAATTTTCATTATAAAGAATTTACCCAAAATGGGGAAAAAAAATAAAATAAAAGGAAAGGTTTAGGCAACTACTCTTTTTACCTAATCCTTTCTTCAAGCTCTGGTGGTAAAGGTCAATCACCCATAGATAGGCACAATGCACACCAGATTTTAGCTGTTCTCTTTCAACATGTAGTGAATCTCTAGGTTACCCATATTTGACACATCATATGAACTCTAATTATCTATCTTTTGCAATTAATCATCTGACAATTACATTTCCTGCACTTATAAGCATCCAGCTGGGAGCTGAGTTTTAATCTGAGAAAGAAAAAAAGAGGATTCAGGTTTCTAACAAATTACTTCTAATCAACTAGAACCTTTTTCAGTCATCCCAATGTAAAGATGCCTACAGCTAATCAAATAATTTATTGTTTGCATTCTTAATGATACTTTAAAATTTCATTTAAATTTCCCCAAAGGGCAGCTCTGTAAATTCTCTGCACTAACATTAGTTAAACAAACATTCTATTTGGCAGTACACAAAGAATAGGGGAGGCAGAGGGAAATACTTTCTAAGGGAAAAGGACTTGCGGTACTACTAGAAAGGGCATCACACACAATTAAATAAAGCAGAGATTCAAGGCGTACATCTTCAAAGTGGAAGATACAGCTATCTTCCAAGAAGTCCAGGAAATTGACGACCTGAGTCACCAAGTTTAGAGCTGGAAGAGCCTTTATGGATCATCTCCCCCAGTGACTCTCAAAGTGTGGTCCCATGAGGTGCTTCAGCAGCAACCTGGAACTCAGAGAAAGGCAAATCCCCAGGCCTCTTGATGGGTCTTCTGAATCAGAAGCTCTCAGATGGGCCCAGCAACCAGCCCTCAAGTGATTCCCATTTACTGATCTATTGGTCTCCTTGAAGAACTTCTGCTCTAGTCTAATCACTTCATTGTACAAAGGAGCAAAACGGAGAGCTGAGAGAGAGGCAAAAGTTCCATATGCAAGAATAATTTTAAAGAATGACCTTGGGGGAACTTGGGCTTCCCTGATAGCTCAGTTGGTAAAGAATCCACCTGCAGTGCGGGAGACCTGGGTTCGATCCCTGGGTTGGGAAGGTCCCCTGGAGGAGGGCATGGCAACCCACTCTAGTATTCTTGCCTGGTGAATCCCTATGGAGAGAGGAGCCTGACGGGCTACATAGGGTCGCAAAGAGTCAGATACGACTGAGAAACTAAGTACACACACACTGAGCCTTAGGATCCCAATAGCTGTTTGCTTTTACAGTCTACTCAGATCTTAGGCTCTGAAGAACTAAAACATGCAGGCATTCATAGAGTATTGTTTATAAGGTTCTCTAATACTTCACAAATAATGAACCAATGGTAAACAAAGACCAGAGAGATGAGCCAGGGTCCTACACGACTTCTAAAAAACTGGACCATGGCAGGAAGTGCATTTAGAAGACAGACTGGTATACTGGAAAGAACATCGGATACAGAATTGAAGAATTTTGGTTTTTCATTCTTGCTCAGTCACTGACCAGCTCAGTGACCTTAGGCAAGCCATCTTATATCTAACTGAGGATGTGTCTCTTCATCCCTGAATCAGTCTTAACATCTAATTTCTTAGGGCTTCTGAAGAGATAAAAAACAAACTGTCCTTAATACAGTTTTTGGTACATAATGAGCACTCAATAAGCATTAGCCCCTTCTTCCTCTTCCTTTTCCATTTAGAGAGGATGCCACTGGAAAGCCAAAATTCCCAGCTTGCTTTGTGTCCCGAGAGGCACTCTCTAGCTTTGCTCTTGAACTGTGCGGTTGTGTGTGTCTAGGCATCAACACACTCTCTATTATCTCTCATGTTTCTCTCCTTCTCTACCAAATATCCAGACAGGGATTGAAGGGCTCATGAGCTGCCTTCAATATTTCAGAAAAATTAATGGTGATCATATATTTAGCCAGTACAAGATTACACAGCCTGATTAAAGCATCAGGAATTTTGTTTGGTTGTTCCTTTGTTTAAGCTAAAATTATATGAATTCAGTTCCCTCACACTGATTTAACAAACTTTGACTTCAGTCACATATTTAAAATTCTATCTCCCTACCTATGCCAATTTTAAAAATATGGAAATCATTGCTTCTTTAATAAATGTTTTTTATTTTGTTTCCCTGGTGGTGAAGACTGGGAAATATTAGCCTAATGGTTCTTGTTTTAAAGATGTACATTGGAATCACCTGGGACCCAATTCAGGTCTACAGAACCTCAGTCTTCCAGGGGTAGTTCTTGACTTGTGGGTTTTGTTTTTGTTCTAAACACCACAAAGAATTCAATTGAGCACTCCTGGTTTTAACTACTGCTAATCTGTAGTTAATATCTTCAAAACTGGAAAGAGAGGAGCCATAATCCTGACTTCTGAATGTGACTGCCAGATGCCTGAATGGACAGGATGAAGGCAATAGTAGTTGGGGTTGAAAAATGCATGCTGTGAATTTAAAATCATGGGTGCCAATTTGTGAACAGAAAGGTCCTTTTGCACTCAGTAGTGAGAAAGTTATACATTTTCAGAAACAAGGGAAGAACTCAGAAAATTTCCAACAACTTAGAAAGATGGGAAAAACAAAACCCCACAGGGTATTTTAAACAAATACAGCTGCTTAGGTTATAAAACTAAAGTTTGTGTTGTGATTACTTTGCTTCATATTTTAAATGTATTATATTGTTTACTTGGGGTGCTGTGCTGTGTTTAGTCTCTTAGTCGTGTCCAACTTTTTGCAACTCCATGGATTGTAGACCACCAGGCTCCTCTGTCCATGGGGATTCACCAGGCAAGAATCCTGGAGTGGGTTGCCATGTCCTCCTCCAGGAAATCTTTCTGACCCAGGGACAGAACCCAGCTCTCCCGCATTGCAGGCGGGTTCTTTACAGTATGAGCCACCAAGGAAGCCCAAGAATACTGGAGAGGGTAGCCTATCCCTTCTCTAGGGAATCTTCTCGACCTAGGAATCAAACCAGGGTCTCATACACTGCAGGTGGATTCTTTATCAGCTGAGCTACCAGAGAAGCATGTTTGTTTGGGGTATGATATATGAAACATAAAAAAAGTACTATTTTAAAGAAAAAAATTAACCTTTTCTAGAAACATTTTTTAGGACATGATTAAGATTCCTGTTGGGCTTCCCTGGTGGCTCAGATGGTAAAGACTCCGTCTGCAATGCTCAGACACCCAGGTTTGATCCCTGGGTCAGGAAGATCCCCTGGAGAAGGGCATGGTAACCCACTCCAGTATTCTTGCCTGGAGAGTCCCATGGACAGAGGAACCTGGCAGCCTACACAGTTCATGGGGTCACAAAGGGTTGGACACAACTGAAGCGACGGAGCACGCACACATGAGTGACTAACACTACACTTTCAGACTCCGATTAACTAATGTCTCTGGGTCTGGTTCTGGTTGATATGGGATAGCCAAGTCCTGTATTTTAAATAAGAATAATACAGGCATTTTACCCAAACTTAGGAAAGCAATACATTGTAATGTATGTTTAAGTCCAACTTGACTCTCTTCACTTACCACAGAGATCAGCTAACTGGAAAACTATTCTTATTTTCTCTTAGAATATCTGACATAATACGCCTCTTCAACTATTGTTTAGTCACTCAGTGGTGCCTGACTCTTTGCAACCCCATGGACTGTAGCCCACCAAGTTCTTCTGTCCATGGGGATTCTCCAGGCAAGAATACTGGAGTGGGTGGCCATTCATCCATTAATTCACAAAAATTTATTTAGAATTTATAGGCTCTCACACAGCATAAGAGATTGCATTTCCTATTCTAAAATAGTATACAATGTAGCTGGAGGAACAAGACTAATTGCAGATACAAGAAAAGCATACTATAAGGCAGTATAAGGTTTAGGACCTAATAGTACAGATATAAGGACAATAATACAGAGATGGAGGACAGAGAAATCAGAAACAGGTTAGAATTACACTGGAAATATGTGTTTTGACAGCATTCTTTGTTTATTTATCATAACATGATGAAAAGTCACCCAATAAATCAAATTACCATCCAAACAGTTCTTTGAACATTTCTTTGTGTAATTACCACCTTGTCTTCCAAAGAAATCTATACAGGCAGGAAATAAAAGGACTCCACCTATTAGTCACTACCAAAATATTTGTACAGGCTTCAGTTAAATTTTGAGATGAAGACCAACTTGTAAGTTAAACAACTTGGACAAAAGGGAAAAGTCTTTTCTTCTTTTTAGGTAAATTCATTACAAAAAATATGTGGAGTAGAGGAGATGGCATCAAGTCAGAAAGACAGCTGATGTAATGATTCTCCAATCAGATACTGAAAGGCACAGGTTATTAGCAGGAAAAAAGAATTTCAAACAGAATAGCATGTATAAAGGCAATTAGGTGAGCATAAGTGAAATCAACTGCATATAACAATAGCAGGTTAATTTGACTATGGAAAGCAAGCAAAGGCAGTTTAAGCTTATAAAATGATAAGGCTTAGGGACTGGGGGAGAATTAGGAGCAAAACGAATACTAGGATGTGAAATCTGGATTTGATCCATAAGCAAAGATAAACTTTGCACTAGGCTTATCCCTGTTAGTAATACTATCAAACACTTACAGCACTGATTATATACAAAATCTCAACCTTCTCCAATGTTAAAAATTATTATTCTATTATATTAAACCACTAACATAATTATAAAATATGATATAATTTGAATTAATACCACAACCTGTAGCTTCCTGGGCTTCCATGGTGGCTCAGATAGTGAAGAATCCACATGCAATGCAGGAGACTTGGGTTCAATCCCTGGGTTGGGAAGATCCCCTGGAGGAGGGCATGGCAACCTACTCCAGGATTCTTGCCTGGAGAATCACCATGGACAGTGGAGCCTGGTAGGCTATAGTCCATGCGATGGCAAAGAGTTAGACACAATTGAGTGAGTAAGCACATAGCTTACTAATTAGTTTTATTCGTCTTTTCCTTTTTAAGCATTTTAATGACAACAACCTTAATTTTTCATTCATCTTCTTCTCTGATTTTCTATCAGCACTTTCACTAACTTTAACAACAGGACTCTTATCAATAACACTCATAGGCAGCCCAGAGAAGGCAATGGCAACCCACTCCAGTACTCTTGCCTGGAAAATCCCATGGATGGAGGAGCCTGGTAGGCTGTCGTCCATGGGGTCGCTAAGAGTCGGACACAACTGAGCGACTTCACTTTCACTTTTCACTTGCACGCATTGGAGAAGGAAATGGCAACCCACTCCAGTGTTCTTGCCTGGAGAATCCCAGGGACGGGGGAGCCTGGTGGGCTGCCGTCTATGGGGTCGCACAGAGTCGGACACGACTGAAGCGACTTAGCAGCAGCAGCATAGGCAGCCAATTCTACCTTTCTAAAGAATCTCTAGGGAATTCACAGGCAGTTCAGTGGTTAGGATTCTGCACTTCCAATTCCGGGGCCATGGGTTCAATCCCTGGTCAGGGAACTAAGATCCCACAAGCTGCAATGTGGCCAAAAAATAAATTACTATAGCTTTCAAATAAAGATTAAAAAAATAATCACTAGCTTGAAAAACTGTATTACTATACTTCTCAAAGAAATAATATTGTAGAAACACCCCCTCTTAAAAAGTTTCTTAATTCTCTCATAGTGTTTCTCAACCCAGGTGCAGAGCATTTATAAGATATATATGCCTGGGCTTCCCTGGGCGGGGGGCGGTCTAGTGATTGAAAATCTGCCTTGCAGTGCAAGGGACACTGCTTTGATCCCTGGTCCGGGGAGATCCCACATGCTGCAGAGCAACTAAGCCCATGTACCACAACTACTGAGCCTATACACTGCAACAACTGAAGCCAGCACATACGGAGCCTGTGCTCCGCCACGAGAGAAGCAACTGAAATGAGAAGCCCATGCACCACAACAAAGACCCACCACAGCGAAAAAATAAAATAAATAAATCTTTTTTTAAAAAAGACCTATATGCCTACACAATTTCCTGAATCCTGAGTTTACTTATCTACTAAAAAAAGTGATACTATCTCTGATATATTATTGTTTTAACAGATCCACACACAGTGCACAGTGTCCATTTACCCATGTGTGGTAAAACCAAGGATATGACTGAAAGGCTTGTGTCTAGGTTAAGAAATGATAGATCTGAGTCTTTAATCTGATGTGATATGTTAGGGAACATTAAGGATCATGTAGCTGAAGTTAACCACAGCTATTGAGTGCAGTCGAATGACTATACAATTGCACTCATTTCACATGTAGTAAGGTTATGCTCAAAATCCTTCAAGCTAGGCTCAGAGTATGTGAACTGAGAAATTCCAGATGTACAAGCTGGGTTTGCAAAAGGGAGAGGAACCAGAGATCAAACTGCCAACAATCACTGAATCACAGAGAAAGCAAAGGAATTCCAAAAAAACACCTACTTCTGCTTAATTGACTACACTAAAGCTTTTGTGTGGGTCACAACAAACTGTGGAAAATTCTTAAAGAGATGGGAATACCAGACCACCTCACCTGTCTTCTGAGAAACCTGTATGCAGGTCAAGAACCAATGGTTAGAATTGAACATGGAATAACAGACTGGTTCAAAATTGGGAATGGAGTACCTCAAAGCTGTATATTGTCACCCTGCTTATTTAACTTATATGCAGAATACATCACGCAAAATGCTGGGTTGAGTGAGTCACAAGCTGGAATCAGGTTGCTGGGATAAGTATCAACAACCTCAGATATGCAGATGCTGCTGCTGCTAAGTTGCTTCAGTCATGTCTGACTCTGTGCAACCCCACAGACGACAGTCCACCAGGCTCCTCTGTCCCTGGGATTTTCCAGGCAAGAATACTGGAGTGGGTTGCCATTTCCTTCTCCAATGCATGCATGCATGATACCACTCTAATGGCAGAAAGTGAAGAGGAACTAAAGAGCCTCTTGATGAAGGTAAAAGAGGAGAGTGAAAAAACCGGCTTAAAACTCAACGTTCAAAAAACTAAGATCACGGCATCCGGTCTCATCACTTCATGGCAAATAAAAGGAGAAAAAGGGGAAGCAGTGACAGATTACCTTTCCTTGGGCTCCAAAATCACTGCAGATGGTGACTTCAGCCTTGAAATTAAAAGATGCTTGCTCCTTGGAAGGAAAGCTATGACAAACCTAAACAGTGTATTAAAAAGCAGAGATATCACTTTGTCAACAAAGGTCCATATCACCAAAGTGATGGTTTTTCCAGTAGTCATGTACTGATGTAAGAGTTGGACCACAAACAAGGCTGAGAGCCAAAGAATTGATGCTTTCGAACTGTGGTGCTGGAGAAGACTCTTGAGAGCATCTCTCCTTGAGAGCACAGAAAGGAGATCCAACCAGTCCATCCTAAAGGAGATCAGTCCTGGGTGTTCATTGGAAGGACTGATGCTGAAGCTGAAACTCCAATACTTTGGCCACCTGATACAAAGAGCCAACTCACTGGAAAAGGCTCTGATGCTGTGAAAGATTAAAACAAAAGGCGAAGAAGATAGCAGAGGATGAGATGTTAGAATAGCATCACCAACTCAATGGACATGAATTTGAGCAAATTCCAGAAGAAAGTGAAGGACAGAGGAAACGCATGTTGCAATCCATGGGGTTACAAAGAGTTGGACACAAGTTAGAAATGGAACAACAAATGATTACTTATTGGGGTGGGGGCGTGGTACATGTGGACCTGTGACAGTATTTCTAATGGTTTCTGCATTCGATGACTATACAATCTTGGATTTAAAGGTGTCCACAACTAGTTTTAGACAGCATTTAAGCAGAAAAATATTCTTTCAAAGAGAGAGTAGACACGAAGAAATCAAGGATGCTGTATATGAGTCCTTTAATAAGGATTTCATGACATGCCTTTCCCATGTGTTTTCCAAGATACAATTTCCAAAGCATTTTCATGATGTATTCTTGCACACACAGGTAAGAAAAATGGGTATTGTTATTCTCATTTTATAGATGAGGAAGGAATGCCTCCAAATGATAGGTGACCTGCAAAAATTCCCAAAGGAAGTTGATGGCTAAGGCTAGATTTAAATCCAGGCCCCCTAACTAGAATGCCCAATGTTCTTTCCAGCCCAGCCACTGCTGTTTCCATTTGAGCCTCTGTAAGCGAAAATTTTTTAAAAAGTGCCACATGACACTCTAAACTGTTAGATCTTAGCATAGGCAAAGTTTTATAAGAAATGCTTTAACATAGAGTATGTGTGAGGGGCAAGGAGGGGGATTCATAATGTTTTCCTTAGGCTTTCTTATTAACACCAAATATTTTGTAACCATAAATAGAAGGATGCTACAAAAAGATTCTGGAGATAGGAAACAAACACAGAAAATAACCTGAAGAATTAGAAAAATAAATACGTCTATGCAGTTGGAATTGTTTAAGCAGGAACATGATGGAGAAACGCTTGCAAGTATAAACCTTTTTGCAATGGATGCTTTCAGCTGTACATGAAACAGTAGTGATAACAGGCTAAAAAATGATAAAAACTTTGAAATAAATTTAAAAGATACATGTAACTTAAAACTAACATCTTTCTCTACACAGAAAGGTTAAATTGTGAGGTTGACATTTGCATTTGTTACGTTGTCAAGGCTTTCTATCGGCATGTGTACAAACAATATCTAAAGATGTCATCTGCATATTTATACCAAAGAAGCTTATGAATAGGACCTGTCAGGATATTCTAACACCCTTCCAAAATGTCAGCTTTCATCAGACATAAACATAACATGTTTAATTTATTAGTTTGGTCTTAATATAAAAAGTTGACAATCATATGTCACTACAACTATTGATAAGGCAAATAAGAACTACAGGAAAATGTCAGAAAGTTATTGAAATGTTTGCCGAAATACTACATCAAATTGTATTTATCAGCTCTTCTCTGCCAATGGATATGTCATACTTTCCTACAGATGGCTATTTCTGAAAAGATGTACTCAATGGAGCATTTCAGAAACTTCATTCATAAAGCATCTTAATTTCCAGGTCTGAGAAATTTAAAAGGAATCAGAACAGAGAAAAAACATATTGCAACACATGACATTATTATTTTGCTCCACTAAAGTTAAACAGATATTGTGCTTAAAGAACAATTCACACTAGATGTCTGGTTGGAATACTTAAATTTGCGCACTCACCATGTATCATAGATGTTTTATCTGAAAAAACTTTGCTTTAAAATTGCAAATTCTTAAACTTAATTCAGTAGGCACTTACTGAATTTGTTCTATGCACAGTATTTATTAACAACTTCAGAAAACTTAAAAGTGGGAAGACTTAGTCTTTTCTCTTGAAAATTTTATAATTTGGCCAGAGTAATAAAACATAAGTAAGTGAAAATCAATAAATCATTTCAGCTCTGACATGGAAACAGTGTGTACTGTGATACAGGTGAATAACATAAGTGCCAGGGCAAGTGGGAAGTAAAGAAAATGTGTTATGACACAAAGATAATTAGAAAAGGCTTCCCAAATGTGGTGAACAACCAGCTAGGGATTGTAGAAATGAGAGACAAATCAACATGAGAGTAACAGATAAAATGAGCCCAAAGTTCCAAAGTAAACCAATTGTCCTAAACTGCATATAGAATAGTTCTAAAGCAATGTGAAAACCTTTGCTGGTCTTAAAATACCAAGTATTCCCACTTTCAATATCGTTAAATGACATAACTCACAGATCTTAGATAATGTGGAGGTTGACCCCTGGCTTTCAGAGTTGAAGAAGTCGGGGCATGATGACTTGCCCAATGGCACCAGCTAGTCAGTATCAGAGCTGACACCCAAAGCCAGAACTTTGATGCTTAATCCAGTGAACTCCTACTACATCACCTGCTTCTCTTGGTTTACAGTCTACTTGAAATAAATATAGGTTACTTGTTGAAACAAGTTTTCCTTAAACTGGACACACTGGAACTAACAGAGACTTTAGTGACTCTTTAAAGAGAAATGTACAAAGCTGTATGATTTAGCAGCTTTAGAGTGAGAGATTTGATTTCAATTCCAAGATTCAAATTATAAGACCTTAGGAAAATGTCTAGGTTTTTGTAATTTCAAATGCTTGAATTACAAACTCTAGTCTATTGAAAGTGAAAGTCTTAGTTGCTCAGTCATGTCTTGAGCGACTCTTTACGACTCCATAGACTGCAGCCTGCCAGGCTCCTCTGTCCATGGAATATACTAGAGGTTACAGCCAATCCCTTCTCTAGGGGATCTTCCCAACCTGGGGATCAAACCAGGTCTGCTGCATTGTAGGCCGATTCTTCACCATCTGAGCCACCAGGGAAGTCCATCTAGCCTATTAGAGGCTCTCAACAGTTAACTTTCTTTCCCTTTCCCTTTAAAATCTCTTATCAGTGATCTTTCTAGATTGAGGGCTTCTCAATTAGGGATAATGTTGCCTCCGTGGGGACATTTGGAATATCTGGAGACATTTTTTTGATCATCATGAGTGGGTGGAGTGGAGGTGAGCTCTTGGCATTTAGGGGGTAAAGGCCAGACATGTTGCTAAACATCCTACAAGGCACAGGACACTTTCTTCCCACCTACAACAAAGAATCATTCAGTCCAAAATTTCCTTAGCTCTGAGGGTAAGAACCTCTGTTTTAGACCAAAGAGAAAAACTACCATTACCACTAGCATTCAGTAAAAAAAAAAAGATCTTATAGTTTCTGTCCCCAAAAGCAAGTATCCTGACTTTACTAAAATATCAGTATCAAGATAGAAATACATCAGATCCCCAAGTACATGACATGGAGTTCATGAATAGAGTTAACATTTCTTGCTGGGTGGAATTTGCATGTGATGATTTGCATGCACATCTATATTTCCAGACCTATGGAAAGTTTATTTCCCTAGAATCTACCTGAGGGAGTAATAATTAGCAAAAATAATAAATAAATAACATAAACTTGTAAAATACTTATGGATTTTTTTTTAATTGGAGGACCGGAAAAGTCTTTAGGCAAATGTGAACCTAATGATACTGGTTTGTACTTTGAGATTATTTCTTAGTACTATCTAGATTCCAAAAAGACATTAAAAGTATCAGGATGTAGCAGGAGAAGGCAGATCTCTGCACGAGTCTCAACGAACTGGCACCTAAGGCAGTTGCTGCCAGCACCCTCACCCTCTGGTACATACCTAGTACTTTCCCTCCCTCTCTCTTTATACTTTTACTTCCCCCTACTCCTACTTTCTCTCTTTTCCTTTTCCCTGCTGTCTATGCCTCTTGTCACTTGCCAGTGACAGTTGTTTAACCGCAGCCATGACAGAATTCAAAAGACAAAATGCCTTGATTTAGTGGCAAGGTTTCAATAACCCTTTCTGGGAGATGAGAATGAGTCAGGGGTATACTTTAATTGGCATCTCTAGTCACTGCACCTACGTTAAAACATTTTGCAGAGACAGTATTAAGAGACACCATTTTGGAAAATATTATTGAGGGCTCAAGAAATACAGCTGCCTGTAATCTATTTACTAATGTTAAAAAATAGAGTTAGCATTTCTAGTTCTGCTGGGTTTAAAATCATTCATCCTCAGACTAAAAAGTAAACTCAATACAAAGGGGCTGTTGCAGGTGAATTTGGTCTTGGAAATTTCTCTCCAAAAGTGACACAATATGGTATATTTTAAATATCGGTGAGAGTCACAGTGCCATCTATGGCCACCTTCTGTTTGAATTAGAAATTGTCACTTTGCTACTTGGACAGTCTCTGAACAGACTAGGAAAATAGAAAGCCCTCTCAGCTATAAAATGCACTGACAAAAATCTTACCCAAATCTGTATTTCTAGACACATGGAAATATTATTACTTTAGAACCTATCTGAGAAAATAGTTAGCTAACAAGATGTAAATTTGTGAATACTGTAATGAAAACACCTTGAAATTTCATGAAGATAATCTGACTACAGAGTCTATAGTAAAACAATATAACCATAAACCAGACTCTTCAATCAATTCACAATGTTTAAAAAAAAGAAAGACCTAAGATCTATTTTACTTTAACAAAATAGATCTTAAAATATCAATTAAGGCACTGCATAGTATTTTTTTTCTGAGTCCTTTTTGACTGCAATTTAGAAATAGTATAAAAGTTATTTCATAATTAAAAACTCTAAATACTATTGACATGATGATTATAAGATTTAAATTGATATCATAAGCTATGGGTTATATTAAATTAGAAACTCTCCAACCTGGCCACAAAAGGAAGTTCAATTTTCTCCCCTAAACAAGAGAAATCCTCTAGTAATTCTACTATCAAGTTGTAAGTGATTTTCCCTTCACCGATGCCCAGCTATCATCATTTGGAACCAAGTAGATTTTCTCTTTCTTTCTGTTCCAAATTCACTCGGCTTACTGCCAAGAGAAAATACAGACACAGGGGAGGCAAAGAGCAATTCTGTTAAGATCAATGAAGATGTTGGCCATAACAGAATCCGATTTATCCATCACATCCATACTTCTTTTTCTCTGATTAGAGATTACTAGCAATTTCTTGACAATTCTTGTACAAAATTAAGTTATACTCAGTCTTGCAAAATGTCACAGAGGAAAGGAAAAAAATATATATATATTTCCTACTAAATCCAGAAACTATGCACACAAACACACACATATAACTTTTATGAACATATCTATTCTTATAAGGGATTATATCCATTTCCAAAGCAAAGTGCATACTTACAAACAAAAAATTCACATGAAGATGTTCTACTGGCATTGACCCAAAGTAAAAGGTCAGAGGCACAGTCTATTTAGTATGAAATCAAAGGCTGAGGGTTCTGTTTTGTTCGAGGCTCAAGTGAGAAGTTAAAAAAGATTTGTTTTACCACTGAGGGAGAAAAATTATTCATGCTATGCCACTTGTTTCCCCCAAACAGTGGCTATCGGGGTACCTAACTTTAAATCAAGAGGAAATTAACTAAAGCCATTTGATGCAAAAGACATGAGAGTAACTGTCACTGTAAGATACTGAATTTTGCCAAGTTTTTTTTTTAACTTATTTAAAAAACTAGCACTGAAGATTTGAGAGAAAAAATGAAAGCAAGTTAAATGGCACTGCAACTCCCATAAAAGAAAGAGCATCATTGTTTTAAATACATTCGAATCAGCTCTAATGAGGTGGATGAAACTGGAGCCTATTATACAGAGTGAAGTAAGCCAGAAAGAAAAACACCAATACAGTATACTAACACATATATATAGTATTTAGTTAATCAGTAAAGATAACCCTGTATGCGAGACATCAAAAGAGACACAGATAAATCGAACAGTATTATGGACTCTATGGGAGAGGGCGAGGGCGGGATGATATGGGAGAATGGCACTGAAGCATGTAAATTATCATATGTGAAGCAAATCGCCAGTCCAGGTTCAATGCATGATACAGGGCACTCGGGGCTGGTGCACCGGGATGACCCGGGGGAATGGGATGGGGAGGGAGGTGGGAGGGGGGTTCCGGAAGGGGAAAACATGTACACCCAGGGTGGATTCACGTCAATGTATGGCAAAACAAATACAACATTGTAAAGTTAAAAAATAGATACACTAATTTAAAAAAAATGTTTCATTAAATATAAAGCAAGTGCATTACCCAGCAAAAGTAATCTTTCTATGGTGTCTAATCACAAATGAATAAAGGCCAAGCTCCTCAACTTAACCCGCACGGCTTTGCCAAGCATTCAGGCTCATCAAGGGCTAATGCCCAAGTGGGGACCCAGACCAATTAAGCTGCAGTTGCCTGGGAGTGGGTGCTAGGCGGCAGGAGTTCTTAAAGAACCCTGGTTGATTTTAATGTGGAGCAAGGTTTGGTAACTGAGGCCCTAGTCCCACATGCTGCACCTGAAGGATGTCAAACCCTCAAGGTCTCCCCTTCCTCCCTTCGACCGTATTACACTCCCCCCTCCCCATGTTGTTATTCTTCCAAACTGAGGAGACCCTGCTTCTCCCCAGTTCCTCTTCTCCCTTCAAGTCTCAGTGTGCGTATTCCCTCCTACGGGGTGCCTTCCCTCACAAACCCACTTCATTCCCGCACAGACCCCCGGGTTGGAAGCCCCTCCCTGGAAGGGTGCTCATTCACATACTCTCCCATCAGAACCTCCAACATTTCACTTAACTGAGTAAGAAAATTATCAACTTTGAGCCCCTTGAAGAGTATGTCGTATTCTTTCTTTGTACTCTCTTGAACAATGCTTGATAAGTTCTAAATATATATAAGTTGTTTTTAGTTATCTATACCAAAACAACAGCAAACTGTTGAAAACCACCAAAATTAAAACTAATGATGTGAATAGAAAGAAGTTTACAAGTTCTCTTTCTCAGAGTCCTTGCTTGTTCTTCAGTTTGAAGTTAATTTTAATAGTATGTTTTACTAGTAAAAATTTAATTTAAATAATTTCAATTTCCACCATATTATTTCTAGCTGGGTATTACTGTACATTAGGGACATATTATAAACCAAATTCTCAGTGTATGACAACATTTGAAACTTTTTAATTATAAAGCTATGTGGCTTTTTAATTATAAAGCTATGTTGTCTTTAGATATGTTGAAGTCAATTCTTTGTTGATATTAATACAATATTTAACTACTGGGGCTTCCCTGGTGACTCAGATGGTTAAGAATCTGCCTGCAATTCAGGAGACCTGGGTTCAATCCCTGGGTCGCAAAGATCCCCTGGAGAAGGGAATGGCAATCTACTCATCTTCTTGCCTGAAGAATTTCATGGACAGAGGAGCCTGGTGGCCTACAGTCCATGGGGTTGCAAAGAGTTGGATATGACTGAGCGACTAACACTTGCACTTTAACAAATATTATAGAACCTTCGCCCTTCTCCTTCTCTGTATTGATATGTTAGGCCAGTGACATAACAATGCAAAAACAGTAACTTCTAACAATTTCTGGGAAATATCAGTTGCTAGAAATTAAGGAAGAAATGGGAAGAAAATTTACAGTTAACAATTCAACATGTATTTTGAACTCTAGATGAAAAACTCAGTACAAATATAACTCTAATTAGTAATATGATACATATAATAAAATGGTATAAAATAATATAGAGTATCATAACTCTTCTACTTCTGACTCTTCTTGACCACAAGGTCAAGGAGAAAACTTGCTTGCATAGATTAATTTCTAAAACATCTTTTACAAAACAAAATGTGCTAGAATACAAAAGCAATTCAACATAGAAGGTCATATCTGAGAATAAGAGGGAAGATTTCATGTTTCAATCCTTTGTGTAAGCTCCTGCAGTCCGTCTTGAAGCACTGAGAAGGAAGGTTTAGGATACTGAGAGAATATTCTGACTTGGAGTTACTTTAACCTCTAAACTCTTTAATTCTAGGATTAATACTGTGCACGGCAAAGCCACTGACTGCAAATCAGTGCAGTTCTCAAAGCATTTGCACATTTATTGACTTATTTGACCCCCACCCTTCCCCATTAGGTAAGCAGACTTGACATGACAACCCAAACTTGCAGATCTAGAAACTGAAGCGCAGAAGGAATATGCCACGTCTGAAGTCTCGGGTCTGCATTCCTTGGGCTTTTCTCACTATTTCACACTTCCTCTCTCGGCAAAGTGGTCTGTGACCAAATTTAGCTTCATACAATATTAGAAAAGTACGAGATGGACCTTTCTAACCAATGTCCAACAATACATGTATGATATTTTTTAAGGGTAAACAAAGCCATCAAATAAGAACCCTGGATCAGATAGCATTTGAAATGGATAGTGCTGAACCATGTCCTTAAAAAAAAAAAGAGTAGAAAAAGAAAAACTTAAATTTCATTGAAGCTAAAAAGAAATCTGTAAGGTTCTAAAAATGGTGATTGCTTCACTATAAAAATTATATATGGCCATATTTATGACAATTCTAGTCATGTTATAGACAACTCTAGTCTTATGTCAGTTGAAATGTATTTGTAGACTAGGTTTATATTAAAAAATCAAAATAAGAAAACAATGAAACAAAAAGTATCAGAAATTTAATATGCAAAGATGCTATGCTTCATTATGAAAATTGAGTGGTGTCATGGAAAAAAACTCAGACAAGATTAACAAAGGGCACCCCTGTTTTTTTAAAGTACAGAATACATTTTTAAGAAACTCATTGCATTTCTATAATTGAACATTTCACACCAAGACCAATGCCAAGCAGTAAGACTTTCCAAACCATAAAATCTGACTGTCTCTCTCCATCTGAAGAATGCATGCATGCATGCATGCTAAGTCGCTTCAGTCATGTCCAACTCTGTGCGACCCCATGGACAGCAGCCCACCAGGCTCCTCTGTCCATGGGATTCTCCAGGCAAGAATACTGGAGTGGGTTGCCATTTCCTTCTCTTCCTTCTGTAATTGCAATTAAGAATGCAATTACAGGTCAAATTCTTTATAACCAATAACAGAAATCTCCATTTTCACAGTAGATTTTCAAGTCTAAGACAGTGATATCTTGTATTAAACAATATTTAACAGAACCACATGGAGAAAATTTGTACACTTCCTCAGAATCTTCTGTGATCGTGTTTGTACCTACGGAAGCTTCTGTGAATTTGCGAAGGCACAAGGGGCCTCAAGAACTAATACAAAGCACTGAGGATAAAGTCCCATTTTTTTAATGATGTTTCCCAATCTGACCCCACTTCTGCATTTCAGAGGCATTTCTAGCAAAGGCTTTTAATCCATGATCTGGTGAATTTCTTAAAACAAAAGTCAGAAGACCAATTTGACTCCACATTTGTTCTTGGTTTTTATTCTTAAAAATGAATCTTCCATTTGGGGGAATAAAGGACAGGATGTTAAAGAAAACAAGTGAAGAAGAGACTATCTATGTGCATGGTCCATGTCCTGGTAGATTTCCAAAGATCTGAAATCAAGAGAAAAAGTCTCTGGCAAAGATATCTCTTCTAGCCCCCTTTTAAGTTCTTGTTCAGGAAAGCTTAAACTACGTAACACAGCAAAACTCTTCAACCACTATTACACAGTTGAAAAACCTTCACCCTAGAGACCAGATCGTGTTCCATCTTCATCATAAGCAGCTCAATGCTCCTAAAAGCTATGAGTTAAGTCAGAAGTGCCTATTCTGTTTTAAGCTTTGTTCTGAACCTCACAAATGTGGAACTGGATAAAAGACAATAAGAATGGCATAAAAAGCAGTGGAAGATTCATGAAAAAAGAAATGAGAAAGCAAAGTTGAGATCATGATGTGTCATTTCCAGTTGCTCACTTACTTCAGCGTAGCAAAGCACAAAATTGACATGCTTTATTTGAATGTTTTAACCCTAGGGCCTGAGTATGAAATCTCTAGCTCAGTCAGTCATATTCAATAGTTACATTTTGAGCTTCAAGATCCCTTCGAACATAAGCTTTAAGAGGGCACTGAATGTGTGTGGGCATCTGTATGGAGCAACGGCCTTGAGGCCTTTGGTTGCCCTAGCAACATCACAGCATCACTGTCACCCCCTTCAATTTGACGAATTAGTTTCTTCATGATTTATTTAGTTTATTTATCTAAACAGGGACCATTGGATCTCTTTAATAGGCTGACAGTTGCACTGGGCTGGTTAATAAAACATTCAACAGTGTCTTCAGCCAATATAGAAATGCAAATCCCATCAGAAATATTTTATTCATAAGGCAGTAATTTCAGTTACTACCAGTTGTTTAAAAAAAAATGGCACTCTGCAAATAAACAGTGCCATCTAGTGACTAACAACGAAGCCAAATTGATCACCAGCTTATAGTTCATCTTTCAAAAATCTTACCTGTTTTTATCATTCCTCTTTACTTTCTAGATAAGATCAAAGTGGCTAGGCAAAACAAATAAACAACAGAAAAGCCGATAATAATTTGTTAACTTGTTTAAGAAGGATTATAAGCAGAGACAACTGCATTAAAACCAATAAACTTTATAATTCTTTATCAGTTTTAAAACAATTTAACACCATCTCTAGAAAAAACACACTTCATCTGCTTAGAAAACTCAAACCACTAGAAGTAATATAAAAGTCATAACAGAAACTTGCTCCTCCACCATAAAACGACATTAAAACTTTAATTTCAATGATTAAAAAAATGAGTAGATAGTAAAAGAAATCGTCCAATAAAACTGTAGTAGCTTCTCAGGAATCTGACAACAATTTAAAAAAAAAAAAAATATATATATATATATATACACATACACAAGAATGTGTAAGTGCCCACACAGAGATATATTCATACCAGGACACACTTCAATTTTGCCAGTGACTACAGTGGATATGGAAGTGATTTTTGCAGGTCATAAAGCTCTATAGGAGCTAAAGACAATGGTCTGAAGCCCAAAGCAGTCATCCTAAAAACAGCCACTTTGGAAGAAAGTGTCAGAGCTGCCAAAGAGAAGAAAAATCTATTAAGGCCAAGCTCAAATTCAGTACGTAAGACCAACGATAAAATATTTAAAACATACTACTGTTCCATTAAAGTTTACATGATGGGGAGAAGGGTCAAGAACATGAAGCTTTACAGCATCCTGAATTAGGAGACCAAGGTGACAGCCAAGCACACAGCAGCTCCCAGAAGGCATCACCACAGCTGAAAACAGACTTTTGGATCCATTTCCTGTGTCAGCTTTGAAATTATTGGAGACGCTGTGAACAGATTTCCAAGGTCAAAGCCTGGAATGAGAATCCTACAAAGAAGGCCAATAGCATGATGATTTTCTAACAATTTTACCTATCGAGGCTTTAGGAATCAGTGTTCTCAGAAAATAACATCAAACATGGAAAATCATGTATGTATACACAAATACGCATTTCCTCAGTGGCTCAGCAGTAAAGAATTGGTCTGCAGGGCAGGAGACGTGGGTTCGATCCCTTGAATGGGAAGATTCCCTGGAGAAAGAAATGGCAACCCACTCCAGTATTCTTGACTAGGAAATCCCATGGATGGAGGAACCTGGCAGGCTTCATGAAGTCCATGGGAGTCACAAGAGTCGGACACGACTTAGCAATTAAACAATAACAATATGTAAATACAGTATTACTTTTTCTCTTAAAAGGGTCATAGTCATATCCAGAGAACTAAAATATTCTTCAGCTTTTGATCATGAAAATTTGAATATATAAAATGAGATCAGGTTTAGACCAGATATGGAGAGTCATGGTAAGTTAGCCTTACCAGCATGAATATACCTTCCATGGAAAAGTACCTTAGAAAAAGAAATCTCAGCTGTGTTTAATTCTAGAGTTGTAAAATTCCTGTAATGACAGATCACAACAGTATATTTTTCATACAATTGTGGCTTAAATGAGTGATATACATAAAGTACTTACCTCTGGTCTGCCTATGAGTTTTAGTTCTTTACCTTCAAACACAGACGATTATAGCAAGAAAAATGATCAGACAAGTCACAGTAAAATGAATTTCCAAGGAATATTTTAATTAGAGCTATAATATTTTTGTTACCCTTTTACACAGTAATCTGCCTTCTGAGAAATGACCCTGATGAAATAATCCTGTTCTGTTGACTGCAGCACAATAAATTATGGAGGGAATGAATGAAAAATGTAAGGACTGAACAAAAGATGAACTAATATCACTGATTGAAATATTGTGCGTGTGTGTGTGTTAAGTCACTCAGTCATGTCTGACTCTGCGGCTCTGTGGACTGTAGCCCACCAGGCTCCTCTGTCTATAGGGTTCCCCAGGTAAGAATCCTGGAGTGGGTTGCCATGCCCTCCTCCAGGGGATCTTCCCGACCCATAAACTGAACCTAGGTCTCCTGCATTGCAGGCAGATTCTTTATTGTCTGAGCCACCAAGGAAACTCTAAAATACTATGCACCCATTAAAATGATTAAGAATTTATAGAAACAGAAATGACCACTGTCAGAATCTTGTGTTTTAAAAAAACATGAGAAAATGTGAATTAAATACTAGCATCATCATTATGTAAAAGAAAGCAATGAATTACCAAAGGAGAGGGGAAGGAAAGATAAGGAGGAACCAAATAACAGTGTAAAATATGAACCTTTTGAGGCAATAGGGCTAAGATGATTTTTTTGCTTCTTTCTACTCTCAATTATTTCCAGAATACTCCATAATAAACAGGTATTATTTTTATAGAGAATCTAAAAAAAAAAATGTAATTTTAAATGGGAATCCTATTTATTAAGTACACATAGTGGAGGAAATTTTCTTGAGATGATTCTGTCCAGTTTGGCTTTCTTATGTCTATCCAGAATGCACTTATATTCCTGCAAGAAGGATAGCTGATGTCAAAATTATAACATATTACCACTGACATGATCTGAATTTCTAAAACATTTTTTCATGGCTTTCTACAGCTTCCACAGAAAAAAACCAAAATATCTCAGGAAGTCATAAGAGCAGAAAAGATAAACAGAAGCGCCAAGTTTTTGACCTTTCAACTAAAGTCAGAATTTTTAAAAAGTTCACCTCTGTCATTTATACTTCTTTAGTCTATCTCAGACTTAAAAAAAAAAAAAAAGAATACAGCTACTGGCTTCACTCATAAACTCAGATACTCAAGTTGTCCAGTCACCTGTTAAAAGAGTGAGTATAGGTAGTAGCAGTAAAAGCTTCAAGCTGTTCCACAACATCCTTTGAACCCTGACCTAAGGGACCAACTCCGATAGTCTGCAGGTAGTTGGGTTTCCAGGACCATTCAGCCTCACTGCTGAGACTGTCAATAGAAGTGCCATTCTCTGATGTAGACAGCACTGCATCTGGAGCTGGGCTAACAATCACATCACATAGCCTGCCAAACAGGAAAAGGACAGCATTCGGGCACCACTGACCCGGGATAGAAGTGAACTTGATACTGGGGCTGAAAAGCTCTACTTCTAACATTCTTTTACAATCTAATCCTCCACCCCAAATCCTGTAGTCTCTGTGTAACGTCTTAAAGAAAGTTCAGCTTTGTTACAAGAAAAAAGAAATATGCAACTATACATAGCCACCACAAGATGGCGCCAGCATCGTAGTGCATCATCAGATGCGAAGAGGCATTCATCATCCTTTGACACATCAGATTCTCATCCTGATACGTCTCTTGCTTGCTCCTTTTCTATTTACTGAGACTTGGTCAAATATTTTACACAACGTTACTTTTTTATTGTTGTTTGTAAAAGCTTAGGGATTTTGTTGTTGTTGTTCATTTGATTTTATTTTCTGAAGAAGCAAACAATAATCTTAAACTTGAAAAAATCCTCAACTATATCATTTTTCCTCCTTTGAGCGGGTTCATTTTCCTGGATATGACCATGCCCTAGCTAAACTCATACCAATACTGAAGGGAGAAATTACAAGATGGCTTAAATATATGAATTCTAATCTTTTAAGTTGTTTTCAAATATATGCATGTGTGTGTGTGCGCTCAGTCACTAAGTTGTATTAGACTCTTTGTGACTCCATGGACTGCAGCCCACCAGACTCCTCTGTCCATGGGATTCCCCAGGCAAGAATACTGGAGTGGGTTGCCATTTCCTACTCCAAGGGATCTTCCCGACTCAGGGATTGAACCTGCGTCTCCTGCATCTCCTGTGTTGGCAGGCGGGTTCTTGACCACTGTGCCACCTGAGAAGCCCCATAGCATGGTGGATGGAGCCCAAATGGAACACATGTCTCTGAGCTTAGGAGGTACACCCTGGAGGTGGGGACTGCTGAGATGGGTGAAATTTAGCAGAGTAGTGGAGATAGGGAGCTCCAGAGATCTGTAAAGGTGTCCTGTTAAGTCTTTGGCTGAAAATGAACTTGCATAAGTAGAGGCAACAGGACTTACAGAGGACATGTATGAGGGAAACATGGGTGAACTGAACATTCTGGAGGTCACCCAAAGCAGGAGACAGAATTCTAACCAACAGAGGGTGGAACATTCACTGAACATTCCAGTCATTCAAATGGAATCCAAGAAAGGCATATACCATATATTCATGGTATTAAAATCTCCTGGGGAAGAGAGGAGCAATTAGAAAAAAGTCTTAAAAAGTTCCTTAGTAGGGTAAGAACAACAACAACAAAAAAGACTGAGAGGCACTACTCCACAGGAAAACAACAAATTGTGGGCTTTTAACAAAGATCCACAATATCAAGTACATACTAATAAAATCACTAGACATGCAAAGAAACAATGGAGCAGAACAGAAAGCCTAGAAGTTGACCTGAACTTAATTCAGCAGGCATTGAGAACTCCGTAGAATTTTGTGAAACAATGTGACATATGCAGATCAAGGTGTTAGAAAGATCATTCCAGAGTGGAGAGAAGGATGGTTTAGGTTGGGAGAACAGAAGAAAAGGCTACTACAATCATCCAGACTGAGAAACATGAAGGCTTCCAGTGGTGGTGATGAAAGCAGGAGATACTTAAGTGGGAGGATTGTTAACTCTCAGTGACCAACTGGATGTGCAAGAAGATAAAGAGGGAAAAATTAAAGCTCACGCTGAAATGACTAGCATTGTCAAATTTAAGGTTTAAAGGACCCTGGATTAGAAGTGCCCAGTAAATAGTAAGGAATATGAATTTAGAGCTGGAGGAAGGTCTCAGTGAGAAATGCAAGAGAATATAGCTGTGGTCATTGAAGTCACAGGAGCGATAACACAAGGAGTGAGACAGTACAGTAAGTGGAAAAGAAGCCTGAAGAATCCAGGCAGCTGAAGGATGGGCAGAGGAGGAAGAAGGGCCAGAAAAAAGAAAGGAAGTAGGTAACGGGGTGGAAGAAAAAAGTGTTGAGTTGTCCTCTGCCTTTCCCCAGTGGCACAGATGTTCCCCCAAGGTCTCGATATTACAAGAGCAATGAGAGAACTTCTTCATTTGAAATACACATTGCAAATAAAAGATGAAGGACCATCTCTACTACTGTTTCTTGGGATTCAATACTTCTAGACATATCAGTATAACAAAGTAATCCAACATCTTTAAGAAGATATTTTTCACTCCATTAAAAAATAAAATAATTAAATGACGAAAAGAAGAAAATAAGAGTCAAAAGGGAATTATGTAAATATTTTCTACATTCTATTCAGATACCTCATGTGACAAAATATGGTCAAACAGGAGGCAAAGGACCACTTACTTCTCAAAGCCCTAGAATCACTTCCAATCAAGATGGAGGAAAAGCCTAGGTCTTTACTATGCCTACAATGCCCTTACTGATCATTCTTCTGTCTCCCTCTGTAACCACATGTACCTCTCTCTCTCCCCCGCTCAACCAGAGAACACCCAAGCAAAAACAGTCACAACGATTCTGCTAGTCACTATCAATTTACTCACCTTATTTATAGAATTTATCACTATGTGAAATTAAGATATATGCATTTACTTGCTTCTTATCATCCCCATTACAATATAAATTCCATAAGAGCAAGAACTTGATCTCTTAATCATGGCTTTTTTTCCAGCACCCAGGACACTGCCTGATTACTACAGAGCTCAAGAAAGATCTCTTGAGGACTTCCCAGTGGTCCAGCAGGTTAAGAACCTACCTGCCAATGCAGGGGATGTGGGTTCGAACCCTGGTCCAAGAAGATTCCACATGCAGTGGGGCAACTAAGCCTGTGTGCCACAACTACTGAGCCTGTGCTCTAAAGTCTGCAAACCACAGCTACTGACCCCTTGTGCTGCCAACTCCAGAGCCTCTAGAGGCTGCACTCTGCAACAAGAGAAGCCACTGCAATGAGAAGCCCATGCACCACAACTAGAGAGTAGCCATCACTTGCCACAACTAGAGAAAGCCAGTGCAGCAACAAAGACCCAACACAGCCAAAAAGAAAGAAAAAAAAGATTTGTTGAATGGAATCCATAATCAAGTTGAACCTCTTTGTTCTATCATGTGTAAACTGGGGATAGTAATCCACGGCTATTCTGTTTACTCTTTATACAATGAAATGAATAAGGCATGGTAAAGCACTTTATAAACTGTGAATCACATATAAGGCGGTGATGGTGGTGGTGGTGGTGAAGGATGTTTCCTGACACAGTAGAAGAGAACTATGTAGCAAATACACAAATAAACACAAGAATCTTAATGATCACCCAGAGAGTAAATGTTTAGTTCATAGTTAGTTGCTCATTCCATTTTTCTTTATAACAGAAAATACAGCTGAGGAACGTTTACCTAACTATGTGATATCCAAATACCTGAAGGACCCCACTGAAGATTACAGTCGTTAGCAAAGAAATTCTTAACACTGAGTTAGCTGACTTAGAAGCCATAAAAGCAACTTCTGAAAAAAAAAATTAAGAAGAAAAGATTAAAACTAAATTTAGTGTTGCAGTGCAGTGAAGTCGCTCAGTCGTGTCTGACTCTTTGCGATCCCATGGACTGTAGCCCACCAGGCTCCTACATCCATGGGATTTTCCAGGCAAGAATACTGGAGTGGGTTGCCATTTCCTTCTCCAAATTTAGTGTCATGGGTTGAATCATGTCCCCCATTTCATGTGTTGAAGTCTAACCCTTAACACTTCAGAATGTGACTGTAGGTGGAGATGGGGTCTTTAATGAGTCAAATGAAATAAAATGAGGTCATTAGGGTGAGCCTTAATCTAATGCAACTGGTTTCTGTATGAGAAGAAGAAATTAGAGCATAAACACATACAGACTGTGAAGACACAGGGAGAAGACGGCTATCTGCAAGCTACAGAGAGGGGCCTCATGAGAAACAAACCCTTACGACAGCTTGATTTTGGACTTCTAGACTCCAGAACTTCAAGAAGATACATTTTTGTTGTTTAAGTCACCCAGTCTGGGGTATACTATATGGCAATGCTAGCAGACTAATATGCTTAGTTGTTTTACAAACCAAGGGAAGAAAATCTTTCGAAAAGCACTTCATAAAGATGAGGTAAACAAACTAAAATAATCCTTATACATATTTACTTTACTTTCATCATTTATATTAAAACTAACTTTAATTAGAACTAAGTACAATTTTAAGTTACCAAATTCTTAAATCAATCCAATTTTCTCATCTCTCTCATTCTTGCTAAGGGAACCTGTTTCTTACAAGCAGTTATGGAAGGTTTTATCTAGTACAAAGTGCAAAAGCAAGGTGGTTACATTTCTTTTCTGAATTTAGGCCTATTGTGGATTCCGATTTTTCTTTTTAATTAATAGGAGTGCAACTTAAAAAGTAGCTGCATCAGAGTCACTGACATACCCTGACTCAGCTTCTCAGGAAACTACCCATGACAATGTAAAACAAATATGCAAAACTGCAAGTCACCCTACTTCCAGACTCTGGGTGAAATTCTTATAAGACTCAGTACCACTGGTCTTATAGTGGAAGGGTACACTGTGGTCTAGGAGATGTGTCTCCCAAAAGCTATGGAGGAAACAGAGGCAGAATGGTCCTTATAAATTCTCAACTTTCTTTATAAATTTGAACCCCAGGGTCAGAAATACAGTCGGTTTACATGCCCACACCTGACTCCTGTTGCTCACAGTATGGTAAGCTCAGATCTTTCTTCATCTAAACTTTTTTTAATTTTAATTTTTAATTGTGGTAAAATACATATAATATAAAATTTACCATCTTCACCAATGTTAAGTGTATAGTTCAATGTGGTAAAATATATTCACATGGCTGAGCAACCAATTTCTACAGCTTTTCATGCCGCAAAACTGAAATTCTACAGCCGTGAAACAGTAGCTGCCTGGTTCCCCTTCCCTCAGTGCTTGGCAACCACCAATCTACTTTCTACTTTAAGTGCCTCATATAAGTGGAAACGAAGTATTTGTCTTTTGTGACTGGCTTATTTCGCTTAGCATAATGTTCTCAGGGTTCATCCCTGCCATAACATATGTCAGAACGTCCTGCATTTTTAAGGCTGCATTAATAGTCCATTGTATGCACACACCACATTGTGTTCATCCACTCACCCGTTAATGCACATATGGGGCTTCCCTGGTGGCTCAGAGGGTAAAGCGTCTGCCTGCAATGCAGGAGACCTGGGTTCAATTCCTGAGTCGGGAAGATCCCCTGGAGAAGGAAATGGCACCCTACTCCAGTATCTTGCCTGGAAAATCCCATGGACGAAGAATCCTGATAGGCTACAGTCCATGGGGTTGCAAAGAGTCCGACACAACCGAGCGACTTCACTTCTTTCTTTCCTTTTGGGTTGCTTCCATCTTTGGGTATTGCCACAATAATACATATCTCTTCAAGATCCTGCTTTCAATTTTCTGGAATATATATCCAGAAGTAGAATTGCTCACCTGTATCTTTTCTGCTCCTATTACCTTCTAATTACTAACAATTTTAATGTCAATATCTTTAAATTTATATTCTGAAATTTGCTAATGGTGGATGGAGTTGAAAGTCAGATATATAGGAAGAGAAAGCTAAATATTCTCATAAGACACTCAATACAAAGGACCCCTTATATAAATTATTAATTGAGCTCCTGGAGGGGAGAAGTGTAATGTATCCTTTTAAAACTCTGGTAATAAAGGCTATGAAGCCTATCTCAGAAAAACATACATATAGAAACACACATCCAAATATACTGATATAATTTCAGAACATTCACAAGTCCCTGAAGTCCATCCATGAACAATGCAGCTTAAAACCTGCAAACTCTGAAAGGCCTCAAATTGGATTTCAAAATTCTCATAAATGCTAAATATCAATAAATACCATCCAAACTCAAAAACCACATGACTTGGGTCTACTTTGTGAGTCAGGAGTCCAGCATACCTTCAAGTCCATCATTAGCCAGCTCTACAAGCAAAACAACGGAAGCTGTTGCATATCTTTGGCACAAGCTCCTAAAGACGACGCACTTAATGCTAACTAAGGTGTGTGGGGGAAGCAATAAAAAAAGATGTGACAATCACTGTAAAGATCGGCAAGTATGATCAAGTATCGAATATGACTCACGAAATCAGTCTCAAGTTTTCCCATTTCTTGCTTGTAGCTTCTCATCCTGTTGCTGTACATGCCTCGACTTTGGGGTGGTATCTCTCGGACTTCCAAATCCATCTGTTCCAGCTGGAAGGGTGAGAGAAAACCATGGTTTAAACCATCTGCTTACTCTTCACGTGACTAGATGTTGAGAGCTGAAAGGATTTAATTCCAATGCCTCATTTTACAACTTGAGGAACCAGGCCCAGGGAGCAAACTGCCTGTGGTCAAGTGAACACTGGGACCACTTTTGTGGTCCATTTTTGTTAAGGTCAATAAACAGTTACTGAGGGCTTGCCAAGTGACACACGGAGTGCTGAAGTGTTTTTACTCTGTCAAGAATTTTTAAAACCATGTGCATTAAGCCAAACACCCTCCATGATAATGATTTTACTGTCTGTGGTGTATCCTATCATCCAACCCAAACTGGTCTGGTCTTCTGACCTCAAACCACTAGGACTATGAGAAGATACACCAAACCATAATTTCTACAGTTACTCTATGAAATATCAGCCCAGTCTCAGTTATTTGGTGAAAATTCTCCTGGAAAGGCTTTTCTGATTAGGAAATACATATGCCAACCAATATTTGATCGTGACCTCCAACCTCATACTTTATAACCAGGTGGATATGGAGCTAAATAGATATAGTAACATATTAAACTGCACAAAGCTCAATGAAATCACAGCAGGGCACTTTATAACAACCTGGATACAACATGTGAACATTTCATGAGAGGCAATATTGAAATAGTATGACGGTTAAGAAAACAGGCTTTCAAGTCAAGACACCTGCGTTCACATCATAGGCTCTGCCGCTTACTAGTCATGCAAGCTTGGACAGGCTTCTTAACTTCTCTGGGTCTCACTTGTCTCATTTCGAAAAAATAGTATGTCTTTTGTAAGACAACTATAAAGATTAAACAGGGTAATTCTTATAATGTGCTTAGAAAAGTATCTTTTACTTGGTAATTACTCAACTAATGTGAATAATAGGAGTGGTGATTACTGATGATGAAGTAGAAAGACAGCAAGCATGATGTAAAGTATCAAAGACAGCTTATTTATACTTGGCATTAAAAAATAAAAACCAACAACTACAAATTGGCTCAGGCCATGTCTAACAAACTCACATCCAAAAATGTTGTCAGATATTTTGCCTCTTAAAGCAAATAGCCCTAATAAATCACTTCCATAAACACTACACACTTGGCACTAATACAATTCTTACTTGTCTGGTGTTAAGAGTCTGAGTAAAAATAGTAGAACTCAGATAAACAAAATAAAAAGATAAAAAATGCTTCAATTCACAGTCTTTGATTTTTATAAAGGAAAAAAGTTTTAATTAGCCTTGATTTAAGCAGTAACCATTTAAATTATCGCCATGTCTCAGCATAAATATGAAGCACCAATAAATCAGTTACTCAGCAATGCAATTATTTGGAGCACTTATCTGAAATCATCATTAAAGAACTGAGCTCTAGAAAGGTCAAGCAGGATCATCCAGGCAAATAACTGCAAAAGCACGTGTAAGAGAAAATCTGAGCGTTAACTACATTTTTGTTTCAGGCATTTTATAAGGACATTCTAACTAAAAGTAGGTAAGACAAAGAACAAGGAAACACATGACAAACACTGGAGATGAAACCAGAAACAAGGGTAATCCTACCAGTTTTATATCTGTCACAACATTCATATGGCCAATGTCAAGCGGAAGACATGGTAATTACGAGACATGCAGTGTCCAAGAGACTAATACAAATTGTTCAACAGAAATACAACTAATCCTAACAAGTAAAATCATAATAAAGTTCTCTTCCTAGGGTCCTCATCAAAAATACAGTATATAATGATCTGTGTCCTTAACAAGGATGTCATCAGAATTAAGTCAGCTGCCTAGACATTTTAAACAAATAGAAACACATATCTAAGACAAAACTCTTCATATTAGTAACAACTGGAGAAAACCATAAGCTCCACAGGGGTATAACCATGTTTTACAGTTCTTGGTATAGTGAAACTTTGGTTATTAGGAAAGAAGCTTTCTAACATCATCATATAAATCAATGTCTCCAAAAGAAGGCAAACCAATGAACCGAAACATAGATTTTGATGGCAGACAAACAAATACCCTGCTACTGAGAACTTAACAACAAGCTAAGAAGTTAATCCAAGATCCAAAGAATTGACCAGTTGTACTTCCCTGGTGGCTCAGTGGTAAAGAATCTGCTTGCAATGCAGGAGACCCAAGGTTCGATCCCTGGGTTGGGCAGATCCCCTGGAGAAGGTCAAGGCTAACCACTCCAGTATCCTGGCTTGGAGAATTCCAGGGACTGTATAGTCTGTGGGGTTGCAAAGAGTCGGACACGACTGAGTGACTTTCACTTTCACTTTTACAGGGTATGGAATGCATAGGCGTTCTGACAGCTAGAAAAAAATCAGGGATGGGCAAGATGGAGCAGCAGCTCTGCAACTTGCTGCCTGAGCACAATCATAGACACGAAAGGAAGCGTCTGCAGTGTAATGGGGAGCTACAATCACCTACTCCTCAGAACCCCCCAACCCGACTTGAGCAGCAGGCCTGCTGTGTATGGCCCCGCTACTCAGGCAAATTAGCTTGGAGTGCCACCCCTTAGAGTCCTTTGGAGTCATTCATTGTGCCTCAAGGCAACGTAAGAGTGTTCCATAGAAAAATATTGCTGTTGTCAATGTTTAGTCGCTCAGTCATGTCCAACTCTTTTGCAACCCCACGGGCTGTAGTCTGCCAGGCTCCTCTGTCCATGGGATTCTCTAGGCAAGAATACTGGGGTGGGTTGCCATTTCCTTCTCTAGAGGATCTTCCCGACCCAGGGATCAAACCCACGTCTCATGCTCTGCATTGTATTATAGGCGGATTCTTTACTGCTGAGCCACCAGAGAAGCTCAGTAGAAAAGTATTGGGTTGGCCTAAAACATTCATTCAGGTTTTTCTATAACATCTTATGAAAATACATGAATGAATTTTTTGACCAAACCAATAATAAACAAAAAAAGATCCATAATTGGAGAACTGTGTTTAAGCTACAGTTCTCCAAACTTGTTTGAACAGGCAACACCACTTAACAGAAACACCCTTTGGGAAGCTGTAGTAACTATTTCAGTACTGAAGGAACACCAAGTGGTACCCAACAGTATGGAGAAAAGCAACACCCTCATTTACGACCACAATGCAGGAACAAGACGAATCATATTTGCAATACCAGTCTTTGAAACCTCAAATTAGGACACAATATATTTCAATATTTTTTGTTCCTTGATTTGAGAATTTATTAGTATCAAAAAGTAGTGGGTAAGTTAAAGCTCTGAGTTTAGCATACCTAAGTCCAAATCCTTACAGAAGCACTAACTGGGTGTGGGATCACAGACAAGTTAATTAATCTTTCTAAGCCTCAGTTTTCCCATCTACAAAATGGGAATAAGAATGTTCCTCTGTGTATCTCTCACACTTCTACATGTCTTGCTGCAATACCAAGAATGCAAGGCCCTGATCACTCTTTTCCCAGGAAGGAAGGAATCTGGGGAGTAGGAAACAGTGTGTGCCTTGGGGCAAAGACCAGGCTTGCTTACAGGCTGCTATAAAGCAGTATCCGTCCCAGGCCCTGCGTTTCTCTCCTATAAGATAATCCACTGATGTGTAGGCATTTTTCTAGGCAAACATGCATCAGCCCCTTGGCAATTGGGGCTCAGGGAACTGACACAAGCCTGCTGAAATTTTGGCAGCAACTTTTGCTGTGAGTAATAAAAGCCTTTTGTCTCTGATGTAGGAACCTAATGTCTTCAATCAGCATCCTTCAGGTTGTGGTAAGCTCACTTGTGAGTAGGCAAGTAGGGAAAATCTCGATCCTTAACAGTTTTTGACAAACAGTCCCCGTCTCACAGAGATTTTGTGAAAATTAAATAATATAAAGCAAATAACCATGTCAAATACCATGTCTGGAACCTAATACACCTTTAACCAGGGTTAGCTATTTATAGCTATTATTATGTACCTATACCTATTATGTATAGGTATCATGAAGTGATAAAAATTCGAAGCGGGCATTTAATGAATCAACTTTACTAAGACGAATAGAATACCAAGAAGCTATTAAATTCTCTTCAGTGTAGACACTGATGAATTCTTAATCATGTATGCTTCACATTTCTAGAATGAATAAATGAGGCTTAGAGGAAGGCATCAGATTAAATGGCTCTGCTTGTGTTTTAAATATATTACTAAGTCTGTACGTACCAGTTCTTTCGCTTCTTCGAGCTGTTTCTCCACATTTGCAACCATCTGCTTCTTCTCATCTGAAACAAACAATAATATCAAGGAATTGCTAAGGTTACAGATAAACTTAATATTTAAAAACTTCTAATTTTATATATCTGTTTTTTCCTTTCTGATTAACCAGAGTAAAGAATTAGCATATCAGGCAAATGGCCATATCCTTCTTTGGTGGGTTAGGAAACACTGTGAGACACTGATTCTAGGCGATCTGGAAATACACAGTCCTGTAGAGTACTGAAGAGATGCTGTGACACTTTTAAAAAAAACCAAAAATTATTTTGCTCTTTAGAAGAGACTGTGTCAACAACAGATTTAGAGGTGGCACAAGGAATCTGCAAACTCATGAATTTAATAAATTGGGGATAATGTACTCATAAGTACAACTTAAAAATCACATATTAAAAAAAGTCATATATAACAACAAAACAAAAACCCACAAACTAAAAAACCAAAAGTGACATATAACAATTCCTAAAATTGAGCAAGATCTTACTATCCTTTAAAAAATTGTGCTCTCATTAAAAGTTGAATGTAATAGAAGAAATATTTGAAGTCAGAACTACTGATTCTAAACCCCAAACCATTACCTACTCATGGTTATGGGATCTCGGGTAAGAAAGAGTTTTTAGCTGAGACTTGGTATATACTTTCTAAACTGGAAATTAAAAACATCTACTGGACTCTTTTTAGCTCAAATAAGTTGATGCAAGAGGAATTACTTCTAATTTGTGCAGTGTTAAATATCTACATGTGATTTCTTCAAACCGTGCCACAATCAAGCTATAACCCAACCACAACTCTCCATTCTAGGAGAGACATGTTCTACCACACACTTTTGGAAAAATTATCCTTACCTCCACTCCCAGTCTATCAGCCCATTTATTTCTCCCCAGAAATCACCAGCTTTTTGAAGTTTTTTCTAACCCAACAGAAGAATTACCTACTTGCTCTTATAGAAAATTCCTAGATCTCTTACATAATCCCCATGATTTATCTCTCACACTCACAGGTCTGATTTATCTTCTACCTTGGAGACTCTGGGAAGACAGGAACCATGTCCTAGTTCTACAGTCTAGCCCTGAGCCTGATGTATAATCAGTTCTCAAAACATGGTAGTAAAATTAATAAATAGCGCAGTGAGTACAAGAATTTACAAAAGAAGCTATGCTACCAACCACGCTGGTTTCACTTTCACCATACCTGCCCTCTTCCCCCATTTAATCTTCCAGAAATGTGGCTCTGGTTGAATCATTTGAGCCTGGAAGTCAAGTCCCTCCACATTCCAGACCCAAGCAACTTTTCCAACTATATTTCCAACTACTAGCTCTCTAGTATGTGCTCTGCATGCTATCCATTACTATCCAAGCACAATTTTATTCCCTGACCTAAGCCTTTGTACAAGGTACTATTTAGGTTCTTTGGCTGAATATAACGGAACTGATTCTGGCTAACCTAAGCCAATAAAAGAATTTATTAGAATAATTCAGGGTGGCTCACAGGGTCTCATTACATCATGGCAAATAGAGGGGGAAAAAGTGGAGGCAGTGACAGATTTTCTTTTCTTGGGCTCCAAAATCACTGCAGATGGTGGCTGCAGTCATGTAATTAAAAGATGCTTGCTCTTCAGAAGAAAAGCTATGACAAACTTAGCATATTAAAAAGCAGAGACATCACTTTGTCAACACAGTACCATATAGTTAAAGCTATGGTTTTTCCAGTAGTCATGTATAGATGTGAGAGTTGGACCACAAAGAAGGCAGAGTGCCGAAGAACTGATGCTTTTGAATTGTGGTGCTGGAGAAGACTCTTGAGAGTCCCTTGGACTGCAAGGAGATCAAACCAGTCAATCCTAAAGGAAATAAACTCTGAATATTCATTGGAAAGACTGTTGCTAAAGCTGAAGCTCCAATACTTTGGCCACCTGACGCAAACAGCCAACTCATCAGAAAAGACCCTGATGTTGGGAAAGAGTGAAGGCAAAAGGAGAAGGGAGCAGCAGAGGATGAGATGGTTAGAGAGCATCACTGACCCAATGGACATGCATTTGAGCAAACTCGGGGAGACAGTGGAGGATAGAAGAGCATGGCATGTTGCAGTCCATTGGGTTGCAAATAGACACGAAATAGCAACTGAATAAAAAGAACAAAGAATCAATGGAAAAAGTGAGTTCCCAAGCTCAGGGAGGACAGTACCATGGTGGCTCAGGGAACCAAGGGAACAGGAATTTACTGACAGTCTCTGCAGAAGCAGAGTCCAAATTCCAATTTCTGGTGAAAATTCACTGACTGTCCTCGAGTAAGGTATTTTCTTCTTGACCTGGACAGGGCATGACAGCCTGTCAGTTCCACCAAGACTGGGTTTAGAGAATTTCTCAAAGGAAAATTGAGGACATGCTCTCAGAAGATAGAACAGAGAATTCTGGGCCTTCTGAAGCAGCAGATGCCCACTGCATCCACTTACTGCAACTCATTTAGTCTTTCCCCTTTTCCGTCTGCTAAATCCCACTACCCTTCCAGGTGACCTCCCAGGACATGATCTTATCTCCTCCGGATTCCTAGACCTCCATGCTCTGCTCTAGCATCCACGATGGTCATTAGTAATTGGTTCCCTTCAGCCTCATTTCCAGCTCCTTGAAGGCAGGGACCACTCTCGACACATCTTTGTCCTAATTCTGTATTTAGCACAGAGAGTTGTACATGGTAGTTGTTCGCTGTGTGTTTACTGAATGAATCCATGAAGCTTAGAATTCAGCAACATATTTGTTACTCACGGAGAATAAGAAAAATTGTAAAAGGTCATCACATAGTCCATTTGTTTTTAAAGATGGCTGCTCTATTTCATATTCAGTGCTCTCATTTAATTTAGTTTATGTTTTCCAACTTCTCCATCTCATTTTTTTGTTGTTCTTTCTCAAGCCTTTATCAAACGTAATAGAAAAGCTTTTGTATACATACATGTATATATAGTACATATAATATGTATTTTAGAAACCTTATGAATGTTTGTCTAGCTAAAAAATTTATGACATTTTGGTTCCACTTGTTCGACCAAGTATGAATAGGATGCTAGATTTCTAATTTATATTCACCCAAAACTTTGATATAGTTCCACTTATTTTGGCATCTAGTATTACTACTATAAGTCTAAGAAGTTTATTATCTCAGTGATTTTTAAAAAATTTTTGAATGAGGCTTGAAACTTCTAACCCAATTCTGAGAATATAAAGAAATGTTATGTTGTAAAAACAACAACAAACAAACAGGAAACTGACATGCAATATAGTATTATTAACTAAAGTACAGATTCTGTTCAAATTTCACACACACAAAGAAAACAACAAAAGAAAGAAAGAAAAATTGTATCAGTGAGGACTGGGGCAAATCTTCCTCCGTAGAATGGCAAGTTTCCCTTTAGGAAAGAATTAAGAATTAAGATTAATTAATTAACTAATTAATTAAGAATTAAGAATGAGTTTGTCTTATAATTAAGACAAACCCATTCTAGAATGATTTGTGTGAATAAAGGACTGGAGTTGAAGACATTAATATAATTCATGCTTAGCTCACTATAAATGTAGATGGCCTCATACACAAAACTTTATCAGTATGTATATATACATGAGTTAGCAAACACACATTTTTCCTTGCTGTGTCAGCTAAAAGGGTCCAGAAGTAGTAAAACCTCAGTACCAATGTGCGCACCTAGTGTCCAGATCTTGATTTCTAACACCATTTTTCAATAAAAGGAAATAGGACTCCTTGGAGAAATAGCTGCTGATTCAAGGACTGGTATAGGAAAGATGCAGGATGATTCTGGAGTATCTTATAATATCAGAAAGTATGAAAATGCTAATAAGAGGGAAAAAAAAAAACCACTGATGGGCATATATCAAAATGACACAAAAGCCGGCTGGAAGGAATTCCAATGGTCAAAGCGGGAATAATCTGAGCAGCAAAATAAAGTGGTATTGGAATACAATACAAAGTATAAATGAGTCTGTGCATATAAATGACTGGATTAACAAGTGGAGGAGAATAGACAAATCTCTCTAGAAGAATCATATAGAAGAATTCCAAATAATTTACATAAATCCTCAGCTTTCAAGGGGATGAAGCATGATCCCCTACTTCTTAAGTGTGGGCTATGCATATGATTTCCTTCTAAGAATATGGAAAAGAGGGAAAAGAGTAGCTTTACAGTAGAGAAACCTGACAAATACTACCTTAGGCAGGCAGTCAAAGTTAATATCAAGACTGCTAAGTTACCTTACAGTGTGAATTCTTGACATGATGTGATGAAAACGGTGGTTTACCTCTGTGGTCTTCCTCTCAAAAACTTATAACCCTAGTCTGATGATGAGAAAAACATCTGGCAAATCCCAACTAAGGAACATTCTATAAAGCAGTTGGTCAGTACTCCTCTAAACTGTAAAGTCATCAAAAACAAAGAAAGGGCTGTGAAACTGTCACAACTAAGAGGAACCTGAGGAGTCATGACTCCTACAAATGATTTGCAGTACCTTGGACTGGACCCTAGAATAGTAAAAAGACACTAGATAAAAAAAACCCTAAGGAAATCTGAATAAAGTATGGACTTCAGTTAATAATAAGTAGCAACACAGGTTCACTGGCTGCAAGAAATGTATCATATTAATATAAGAAGTTAACAATAGAGGAAACTGGGCGTGGACTACACAGGAATTCTCTGTATTATTTTTGTGATTTCTCTGTAAATCTAAACCTGTTCTAAAATTAAACATTTTTTAAAAAATCAATGAAGCTATTACTTGCCATGCATGTGTGCATGCATGCTCAGTTGCTTCAGCCATGTTCAACTCTTTGTGATCCCATGGACTGTAGCCCACCAGGGTCCTCTGCCCATGGGATTCTCCTGGCAAGAATACTGGAGTGGGTTGCCATTTGCTCCTCCAGGGTATCTTCCCAACCCAGGGATCAAACCTACGTCTCCTATATCTCCTGCATCACAGGTGGATTCTTTACCCACTGAGCCACCTGGGTAGCCCAAGGCTATTACTCAGGTTAACTAAATTATTTAAGGGATTAGAATGTGGGTATGTGTGAGTGTGCCTAACTCAAGTCCTACCCATCCTACTTCAACTCACTAGGCACCTGAATTCCTGAATTAGGTCTGGAACCATCTCTTCAACTCTAATTTTGTAGAACAAAAATATAATGCATGCAAGTCACAGAAAAGAATTTTAAATTTTCTAGTAACCACATTTCAAAAAGTTAAAAAAAAAACAGGAGAAATTCATTTTAATATTTTTTAATTTTAATAATATTAAAAACATTGTCATTTCACTACAGGGCAACAGCTACATTTCAAGTGCTCAACAGTTACACATCAACATTACAGCTCCAGAACCACATGTATGTTAAGCAAAGCACAGTATTCATAAATAAAAGCAGGCTTTTCTGAATTCTCTTATTACAACCACTTTGCAAAGGCAAGAGAGAATCATGGATGAATGTCACAGCTTCTTCCACACATGGCCATGTCTAGACAGTGTCCAAAAGCCTCCAGGGATGGGGCATAATCAATTAGCTAGAATGAAGCATTTCCTTCCAGAAAAGACACTCATCTCACCTCACCACTTCCACTTCTCTCCCTGACTTCCTCCCTAATATCCTGACTTCAGAGTCCAATTCCAAGTTTGTATCCCAAAGTGCCCATCACATATCTCCCTTCAAATGAAGGTGCTCATCAAGAGAGATTGACTCTAGTCTAGCAGAGAAAGGAAACAAAATTGAGGTCCACTGTTTCTTTACGAGTTCAACTAATATCACAAAGTCTGAGAAGCTAGGTGCTGACTAACCCTACAGCTGTTGTTGTCTTCACCACTGCAGTTATCACTAGTTGGTAAGTTATCATGCACTCTCTTTAGGGAAGAAAAATTGTGCTAGGGTATTATATGCTTTCCGCTTCAAGAATCACAACTAGGTTGTGGCAATGGAGCTTGTGTAACTCAATGAAGTTATGAGCCATGCCATGCAGAGCCATGCAAGATGGATGGGTCACAGCAAAGAACTGTGACAATACATGGTCCACTGGAGGAGGAAATGGCAACCCATTCCGGTATTCTTGCCTCAAGAATCTCCTGAACAGTATGAAAAGGCAAAAAGATATGACACTGGAAAACAGGCCCTCCAGGTTGGAAGATTCAACATGCTACCAGGGAAGACCGGAGGGCAACTACTAATAGTTATGAGACGGTTAGACAGCATCACCAACTCAATGAGCAAACTCTGGGTGAGAATGGAGAACAGAGGAGCCTGGTGTGCTGCAGTTCATGGGTTGCAAAGAGCAGCAACTCAGCAACTGAACAACAACAAAATCATATGCTTTATTTCAACTGACTTTTACAACACTGTAAGGATGAAACTATTATATACACACCCTGCCCCCAACACACACACACACACATACACTGAATTTGCCAGGTGGAGGAGGCAGACTTAGACAGGCCAGGCAATATGCCCAAGTTGCACATCTAATAAGCAGCAGAGCTGGGATTCTAAACAGATCTGATGCCACATGTGAACTGTAACCAAGTTACCATAATGCCTTTCTTGGTATTTCTGACTACAGCTACAAAATTATAGGCTTCACAACAGACCATTTTTCTTCCTGCACGTGGTGAGGTAAGCAACTAACTGCAAAGGAACCTTTAGTTTAAGATCCTTCAGGAAGCCTGCCTGATGTCATGGAATCCTCGCCTCTATAAAGTATCTCCCCCACTTATGACTCATCATCAGAGAAAGAGGAACGTCACAATTAGTATTAGTGATGGTTTCCACTCATCTATTTTCCTGACTTTATTACAGAATACAAATCATTAAAATCAAAGCTCAAATATAGTGCCATAAGAATATTACTTAAGAAGAGACTGATCTATCTGTTGGTCCAATTACTAATACTACTTAAAACCCAAACACTTAAGTTTAAGAAGAAAGGTTTTATTATTATTATTATATTATTTAAAATGTATCACAGAGTAATCAAATTTCTTTTTGAAGTTTTAAAATATTTAATCTTTTCTATTCTCTTGGAAGTAACACTTTAACACATTGTACATGCACAGCAGAGAATGAAGTTAGTTGCAATCAATCCAATTTACTCTAATTCCATTTCAGTAAGTTAATATTTCAGGGACTAAACTGCTTTGGCTGAAAATTTTACTCCAATTTCTAACCTTCTTAACTCGAGTAATTTCTGGGTCAACCACCAATGACGCCAGGAAGAGATTATAATTATTTTTAATCATACTAGTTTTGCATGGTTGCACATAATCAATTTCTGTTGTCCACAGATATACATCTGAAATGCATAACTACAAAGATATATTTTTCATCTTTCTCTATTTATCAACTAGAAACAGATTATAAAATGAGCAAGTACAAATAATTATTAAGAGGGAAGCCACAGTATTTTTAAGAATCACTAGCATTTAGTTATTCAAGTTAAGAAGCATTTTTCCAATGCCAGCTGTAGTCTCCTTTCAATTCTCATGAAGCTGCTTCTTTGGACCTTACATTACATTGTAGCTGTAGAAATTCAAGGTCTTTATTTTTAAGTTACTTAACTCAAAGGCTTCTTTCTATGTGGTAAGAATGGTCACATTAAAATATAAAGGTAAGAAAAAAAAACAATTGTAACAAATCTGTTTTCTTGGAATTGGCTGTTACAATTTTGTACCCAGGAACAACTTTGTTACTTTATAGCATAGCTTCTCAATACCCAAGCTATTAGCACAAACAAAAAATGTTTCCTCAGCTATAATTCTGACAATTAAAAAAGATCAAAAATCCCACTGAAGCCACCAATCCTGATATTCTGAGGTTCTGGGACTGAAGTCACAGGAAGTAGTCTCCAACGATAATGACAACAAAAATCAAGATGATCTTGGGTGGTGGAGGAAAGCAGAACTGAAGAGAAGAGGCGAGGTGATGTATCAAGAAGTGATGAGGCCATCGGCCACTTTCGCCACAACAATCTCCCAGGCAGCAGAGCTTGGTGGTATATGCTACCTTGGTTCTCTCCTCTTGTTCCCTCACTTGGACTCATACACCTCTTTAAGACATCATCCTCGATCTCCTCCAGAACTAACTGGGACTTCAGGAGATGAGTGGGGTGTAAGTTCAGAGATCTTGGCTTCAAGCAAATGTCCCTATTAACAGAAAATAGGTATGGGGCGGGGGAGGAGAAAAATAAAGAAATAAAGGAAGAAAATTATTTATAAACATATAAGTCTGGGGAGAGGTGGGCAAAGGAACAGAGGAATCACAACTTAGGTCTAGGAGAAATTATTGCTGGCATCAAGGACTGACTGACAAGGTGGAACAATGAAGTTGACCACCAGTTCACAGATAAACCTGACACCATAGAGTGAAGGTAGATGGTTCAATTTCCCTACCACAGCTAAGCCCCCGAATAGCAATCTTATTTGCAACTAAATACTCAAATTAAATCTGTACTGAAAGAAAACAAATCCTAAAACAATGTCCTACAGATGAAAATTACATGATATCATATTTATGTATCTGTTCATTTCCTTAAACATTTTCCTGAGCTCCTTCTAAGTAAATGCCAAGGAAATCAAAGATAGCTCCCACCTTCATATAGTTGACAGTTCAGCATTGAAAATAAGACATTCTAAAACACAAAAACTCTTCTGAATGATAGCTGTGGGATTTTAAAAGTGAGAAATATTATTCTGTACCAATTTTTACACATCGTTTCTCAAGAAGGATGAGAAAAAAATAAAATGGGCTTGGTGGTATGAAAAATACTAATTATTATAGCAGCTAACATCAAAAAAGGACTTTACATATGTTAAGTCATTTAATCTTCACATGAGAGATGCACAATTCTTTCCATTTTACCAAGAAAGAAAAGTTGAGAGAGGTTAAGAAACTTGCCTACATACAACTTATAAGTGGCAGGGCTGGGATTTGAATCCAGGCACCACGGCTCTTAACCCTGTTTTGCCGCCTATGGTAATAACATCGTTACTAACAAAACAACGTTGCTGTATGGTGCAGACCCATGACCTTGGTACGTTAATTCATTCTCGTTGAATACTCTCACATCTCTGTATTTCACAAAAGTAACAAACAGAAAACCCAACCAAAAGGAAGACTCAGAGAAACGTTTCCAAGGTTATACGAGTAACAAGGTGGTGGAGTCCAGATAAGAACCCAAAAAAGCTTCAGATTGCAAAGGCTCTGCACCCCACAACCCAGCTTGGATCCTCCCCTTACCCTCAACCCACTCAACCATTCCTCCCGGAAGCCCAGACACTACTTCATCCTCCAGGCTCGCGCCTAAGAGACATTCAGGCAGAGTTCCATCGCCCACACCGGGGCCTCCCCACTCTCCAGGCCACCCCCGCCCGGCCTAGGAAGCGCCCTTACCAGGTGGGAGTCGGGGGACCCTTGCAATCTTGTTGGTGATCTCTGCCGTGAGCACCGCGAAGTCCTGCTCGTAGCCTTCAAAGTCGGACGACATGGCGGGTTCCGGAGTGGCCGGCCCGGGTCGGAGCCTAGCTCGGAGCTGAGGTCACGAGGGGCAGGAAAAACAGAGTGTAAGAACCCGGAAAGTTCCCTAGGGAGCGGAGCAGAGAACCGGGGACAGCTCCCAAGCCGACCGCTTCCTGGTTGTTCGTGCGATCTTGGTCCTCCGGAAGTTGGGCTGGGTGCGTGTTTCAGTTTCCGTTTAGGCTCCAAGATTAAGAAGCTCTCTAAGAAAAACCCCTTCAATCAGTGTCCCCAAAAGCCTAAAAAAATATTCGTGTTCTTAGGAATCACTGAAAAGCATTTTTTACCTCCCTCCACGTTTTGGAAAGCGGTACCTCTTCCCAAAGCTAGAAGCCAGAGGGACTTGCTTCCCGACGGAAGGTTGATGCGGCGAACCTCCCGGAAGTAGCTGTCACGGAGACTGCGCACTGAGCCCGAGCGGGAGAGCAGTCGCGGGGCCGCTGGCGGGGAGACGGGCGGGTCGTGGCTTGTTGCGCACCCCAGCTTCTAGCGCACAGAATTTACTTTCTACTTGCGTTGGGCGGGGGTACCCAGGACGGAGTTATCCGAGCGGGAGAAAGTCTGCTCCGGGTGAGCCCGAGCCGCCCCGGAAATGCGATGGCCGAGGAGCGGGCACTGAGGACCGGACCGAGGTGGGAGTCAAAGCAGGGGACGTGATTTTGGCTGTCATCGCCCCACCCGAATGAGGCCATCATCTCCAGAAACTCGAGATCAACCACCCTTACCAAGATGTTCGTCCCCTGCGTGAGGATTTCTCAGTGCTCTGCTCCATAACACGGGAGGGAAACTGAGGCACGAGGCAGCGCGGCATCTGTTGCGTGGAAATCTGTTACTCTGGCTCTCAGATCTTCTTCGCTTGACTCACTCCAGTCCAGTCCTAATAGCCTTCTACAGATCTTCCCAGCGCTCGCCGTCCTGCCTTCCCGGTCCCTCGCCTTTTTTATTTTTTTTCCCCCTGAAATATTCTCATTCGTGCTTGTTCACATACACGCCTCTGGTCCTGAGTTCACACACACTTCTCTCTCCTCACCTCCTCTCCCCTCTCTTCCCCTTCCCTCCTTGAGCTTTCATTCTCCGGTTTCTTTACCTCTAACACAAATAGACCTTAAGTTAGCCTTTGAGGGGCAACCGCGCAGGCAAATGGTGTAGACCTTGTCTGGATCATACTGGATTTAATTCAAGAGTGGGTAGGAGGCAGTTTAGAACTCTGCAAGGGAAGTTTGATGATTTGGCTTCTGTCAGGTTCAGCTGTCACTCACCCAAGTGGTTTAATCGCTCAGCCTCTCTGAGCCATTTTCCTTTCTATGAAGAAGGAAACTGAATTAGGTCAACCATAAGGCTCTAAATTTTTTTGTTTCCTGCAGCCTTTCACTAAACGGTTGCACAGACGTAGTCCTCTGACAAGTTGGGAACAAAGGGAAAAAAACAACCGCTTAAGAATCATGGATTCCGTTTACCTGCCATTCAGAATTGACTAAAGTTTGGATAAGATGAAAATGGTTCTTTTTGATATTTGGTGAGATACTCATTTCATAGTAATGTACTTGTGAGCTGCTTCTATTTAGGCGATTATTGAAATTAACAAATACAGTACATAGTAAAATGTCTTACCGAACCTTCTCATTTTGTTTTCTTTAGATTAAGCTCCAAACCAAGGTACTGGATTCTCCTAGATAAAAAGTGTCTAACAGTGACAATGGCATAATCTGCATTAACGTCCCACAACGTGAAGACATGACAATTAAGGAACACACACGGACTTGTGGCACAAGGAAATGTGTGCACAGAAAAATGAAATCTGTAATTCTTTAAAAACTGAAAGACATTCTTCCTCACCAAAATGGGTACATTCTGCTCAGTTGTCAAGTTTGAAAATCTCCAAGAATTAAAGAGACTTTGTCACTGGGGTCCCATTATAGCCCTTGGTGTTATAGCAATATGTTCTACCATGGCCATGATTGACTCTGTGTTGTGGTATTGGCCCTTATATACCACTGGAGGAAGCGTAAATTTCATCATGTTGATAAACTGGACTGTCATGATTCTTTATAATTACTTCAATGCCATGTTTGTTGGTCCTGGCTTCGTCCCTCTGGGGTGGAAACCGGTAAGAAAAACGTTCCTTAAAATGGTGAACCTTCATGATAATCATATATTTAGTTTTTGCCTTACCTGCCAACCAATCGTATCAAACATAGCCTACTTTTTACTTTGGTGGAGACTAAGCATATTACTCTAATCACTGGTCATTTAGAGCTCAAAGAATTTTTTTCATACCTGCTTGAAAGTATCTCCCAAAGTGATGTCAGTGAAAAAAAAATGGAGTGGTAGTAATGAGTACATGGTCATAAGTTTCTAGGCAACACTGTATATCGTGTACCTCATAATTTCACAGTGTGGTTTGGCACTAGGATTTTTTTTCATGTAACATTAACATCCCTCATAACTGAGAAAAATGCTTTAGAAGCTCCTAGTTTATAAAGTATTCAGAAACAATGGACAGCTTATAACAAGCCAAGCCTTATGAATAAATACTGTGGTTTGATTTTCATTTAAAGGAGATGGGAAAAGATGGAATTTGAATTTTAGCTTGCATTTCCAGCCCTTCTTTTTGAGCTAAAAATTTTTTTAAATAATTTCTGATAACAGCAATATCACTTTTTCAATTACCAAGAAATTTATATTTTGTTTATATTTCACTGCCAAGGAAAATTCTCAGGATAGCGTGTACCTCCAGTATTGTAAAGTCTGCCAAGCATACAAGGCACCACGGTCACATCACTGCAGAAAGTGTAACAGGTACTGTCTGTCTTTGCTATTTATTGAAGACTGAACAACTTGATTACTGGCCTTTTGTTATTCTTTCTAGCACATCAATCCTAGTTTTATTCACTGCAAGGTGACTACTTTATAAACAATGTTGTTAAAATACTTGTGTCCATAATCTTACTTTTAAATTGTCAATTCTGATAATGAAAGTCTCACTCTTTCTTCTTGCCATGACAGGAACAGGATAAAACGTTATACTTGAAGTTGTTTTCGTAAATCACGGTTAATTGTTGACTGTCATATTAACTAGCCTTAGAATTGTTCTGAGTCTAAATTATAAAGGAGACCTGCTTTTTCCATTATTTAGTTGAGTCATATTTACACATATGTAAATCTAATAAGTGAATTCAGGTGCCTGTTATCGCAAGTATTTAATATAAAAGCCTTAATTAGAAGAAAACAGAATCACTGTAAAAAATGTGAATTAAGCTATTGATAGAACCTTTGTAAATGAACATCTGTATCCACTGATAAATAAGAAGTTTATGATGCTAATTCTGAGGTTTAGGGGGACCATTGGAGGGGCAAATAAAGGTTAGTTTGAGGCAAGAAAATTTTCTTCTAACAACCTCAAGGAAAGGAAACAGAGTAAGACTTCACTTAGTAAACCACATCTTGTATTTCAGAGTTGGCTTGCTTAGCTCAGAGACTCCACGTGTGAAGGATAAGAACAGAAAGGAAGGAAGTTACAAGCGTCTGCCAGGCCCCATCAGCCCCAGTGGAGATTTAGAAGTAATTTTGTTCAGTCTCTGTTGTTTTCCACTCCTGTCACTTGCATTTCAGAGCAAGAGGAAAAGCAGAGGAAAACCATGCTTATTTCTTTATAATGAACCTCTCAGTGGGCCTCCTGACTTCTTTAAACAAACTTACTTGTAGCAGACGTCTTTTTCCTCAGAAGCCATTACAAAGCCTGCCCTTTCTTTGGCTGTTTAAAATTTAAAAGAAGTCACTGTTCAAAGTTGTTTAAAAACTCATAAAGATTTTTCTTTCTGTTCTATAAAGTATTATTCCTCTGTGACTCATGCATGAACATGCTAGATTCCTATGTGCTTGATCTTTTGAAGACCAAAGTTATTTCAAGTAGACAGGATTTTCTGCCTCATGTTTTCTATAAATTTTTGCTGTCAGATGTGTGATGAAGATGGACCATCACTGCCCTTGGATCAACAACTGCTGTGGCTATCAGAATCATGCTTCCTTCACGCTGTTCCTCCTTTTAGCGCCACTGGGCTGTATTCACGCTGCCTTTATTTTTGTTATGACAATGTATACGCAGCTTTATAATCGGGTAAGTGAAAATGTTTGTTATCAAATCATAAGAGATTAAATAGTTATCAAGATTGCTTAAGAAGTCTTTTGGAAATAGGTGTTCTGCAGTTTAGGTGGGGAAATAGAACTTTGTTTTACCTTTACAAGGATTCGTTTTTTAAAAAAGGTTTAAAACAGTTTTTAAGATGAGGAAAGATTATTTTGTTCTGGAAACTCACCGGATATGCTATCTGGAAACTCACCTGTATGCTATAGTTGAAGTTATACTATGTATAACTTATTGGACTTCAAAAAGCTATGGTAGAGAATAATTAGAGGAGAAAGCAGAAGGGTGGAAAGAAAAAGGCAATACAAGTGCTCTCTGTTTCCATTTGATCCTGTGGCCATTTGCAGCTCTTTTGTTCATTTCTAAATCCAGTGCTCTGGAACATGGCTCACACAGCAAATGCACGTTCTTAAATATTGTACAACTGATTGAATTGATTTATGCGCACGTGGTTATGAGATAAAGTTTGGTGGTCACAAATTCAGGTCCTTAAGGAGGTCTGGAGGGTAAATGAGGGACCCAGGCCTAATGGAAAACTGGAAAACACATGTCCTTCACACAGAGGACAACCCATATTTTACTTCAGCCACTTATTGGTGTTTGGAAATCCATCCTGGCAATGCCAGATCATCTAGTTTTTCAAGAAAACTCTGAAAACCCAGACTTTCTATGTGCAATCTGATTTCTAAACCACTAAATTTCTAATGTTGGTACCTACTGAATATTTTAAGACATTTTGCAGGCCAGGCAGTACACATCAGCAGGACATGTTTTGACCTACATGTTACTAGTTCTTAAACCTCTAGTTGTGGAACAAGAGGGAAGAAACCACTGAATCTTAGGCTATCTTTGTCACTACGGAAGAACACTGTAAATATAGGAAAGCGAGGAGAAGACGGGAGACACAGTTACAACTTAGATTTGTGTCCACTGTCATTCATGCCCAGTAATGCGTGTGCAGTCTACCTGATGCTTTCTGAGGAAACAATGACAAACAGAAAACATTTGACAATACCAAAGAGGATATCATACATGTCACTGTGAGTTCAAGCCACAGTATTAATTAGAAAACAGTTATGTTTGCTTTGGCCACGGTAGCACATTGTCATCTGCTGATCTTCTTGATCAAGTGGTTTTAAATGGTACAGTAGAGTCGAACCATTTACGACAACCAAATATTTCTTGTGGGTGGTGGTGTTGTTCACAGCTCTCCTTTGGGTGGAACACGGTGAAGATTGATATGAGTGCAGCCCGGAGAGACCCTCTTCCGATTATTCCTTTTGGATTAGCTGCATTTGCTGCCACCTTGTTTGCCTTGGGATTAGCTTTAGGAACAACCATAGCTGTTGGAATGTTGTTTTTTATCCAGGTAAGCTCCTCCATTACCTCTAGCTAACACTATCAAGTTATTGGGGTCACTTGTAATGAGAAGGAGAAAAAAGCTGCATGTAAGTATGCCATGTGAAATGGAGATTATTGTTACTTTTTCCATCTAGGTGATGAATTTTTTTGTCTTCTGCTGGTCAGATAATTTTGGAGTGACTTTGCCAGCATTTCTTGGTAATGATTTAATTAAAAAATCCTAAGTTAGAGTTACACAGCATTTTATCCTTGAGAAAGCTCTTCTCACACACAGTCTTTATGTTCACATCAACCCCAAAAGAAGTCGAAGAGGAGTATTATTTTCCCTTCCTTGCAGATGAGTAATCGAGTCACAGGAAGGTTAAGTGACATACCCAATATCATCCAACATGCATTCAGTAAACATAATTATTAATGCTATTTTGTAATGGCATTTATTAATCAAAAGCATAATAACATAGAGAACGTTTATGGAGCACTATTTTAGGCCTTTTACATATGTTAGCTCATTTAATCTCCATAACAACCCTGTGATGTTGGTACTACTTAATGTCTACTCTGTGGTGAATCACTCTGCTAATTTCTGAGTCTACAGGAATGAGAATGAAGAGGTTCCTGCCATTAAATCAGGGTCATGTGTATTTCATAGATTTATGTACAAAGTGCTATGAGAGCCCAGAAAAGGAGGATGGGACCCTGAAGGGATCAAAAAATAGTTCCTATGACTCATTGCATTCGTTTCATTAGTATATTCATTCATTGAAGGCCCACCATGAACCAGATATTGTGCTAGGCCCTTGGAATATGGTAAGGACTCCTAGTCCAGGGTTGTTCTTCCTGTGTCACACTGTCTCCATGAAGGCACAACCAGACACCAGAGAACTGCAGAACTCATAGAATTAGAAACGCTGTGCTAGCAGGCCCTGATGCATTACCCAACCCTTTTTGAACTCTTAGTTTTAAAATAACTTGGTTTGGGTTATATTTCATATTTTCTACTAGCCTGGAATCAAATTCTTTGAAAAATTTTCCCCAGTGCCTGTAATTAAGAATCATATTAGAAATACGCTAAAATCATGTGATGTAAAAACCTACATAAATGGAATCATGATTTCTAGGAAAATCAAAAATAGAATCAAGACTGAACATACTCAGTTTTTAAGGCAAATAGAATGTCTAGGTTCACTGAGTCACTGTTACTTGTAATAAATAGACTAATCATGCCTTTAAGATTTATTAAAAATATTGGTAAAATTTTAATGGCAAAATATGTTAAAGCTGATTGAATGGATTGTATCAATATTTTATTAATACTCTGGAAAACTTATTCAGAAGGTAATACTTAAAGCATGATTTTTTATTTAAGCCGTAGATTCAGATTTGATTGTGGATTGATGTAATCATGTGAAGATATAGTCCAGTGGTTTAGAGTCAGATGAACCACATGCTCTTTTATTTAAACTCTGTTGTCCTGATATCTTCATCTATGGAATGGAGCAATAAAAACTTGCCTCATAGGGGTAGTGTAAAGATGATAGTCTTTTTTTTTTTTTTTTAAGATGATAATCTTAAATGAACCAGTAACATTTTAAATTTTACTCTTATTTCCAGATGAAAATAATTCTCAGAAACAAAACTTCTATTGAATCATGGATTGAAGAGAAGGTAAATTTTAGAATTATTTTCTTAATTTTGGTAAAGTGCTGATTAACTAATAGATCAGATTAACTAGTAAATGCCCCCAAATGAAAGCTTGACTACCAGATGGCTTCCTTATGTCATTTGCATGCCACATGAAGGGTGATTATAGAAACTGTTTGATTTATTCCTGGTTCAATAAAACTCCCAGAGAACCATCTCCCACTGAATTGTTGAAGAGGCCTAAGTCACACTTGAAGCCATTTGGCCATTACTCTCTCAGACTGGAGGAGAAGGCAGGGAAGGGAGCTTCTGTCCTACCAAGGTGCCATCACATAGGCTGTAGACATCAGATAGAGCTTGTGACATTTAGCTTGTCACAAACCTCACAACCTCCAATACATACTTCACACTGTCCGTTGTGATTCTGATGTTAAAATGTGCCCCGCTCCCTATTTAAAACTTCTCAGAGCCTTCCCATCCCTGTAGCTTATTGGGGTTGTAAACCCAGTGCCCTGGGGCCCAGGCAGATAACCTAGAGGAGTGGAGCCAGCCTGTGCTCCAGGGCTGCCCAGCAGACCAAGCTCATCGTGGCCACAGAGAAATCCTCACCTAGTGTTGTGAGATCATGTAATTGTGTTTGCCAAGAAAAACCAGAGATCTGGATTTTTTTGTTACCTTCTTTGTTTTTAAGCATTGGGAAGCAATTCAAATTAAAAGCAAAATAAACAGAAAACCTTCATGGGCCAAAGAAGACACACCTATAGAACATATTTAGCCCCTAGCAGCCAGTTGGTGAGTTTTATTTTATAGCAGCAGCTCTCAAACTTCGGTCTTGGGACCTTTTGTTTGTTGTTTAGCAACTAATTCATGCTAAACTTTTTTGTGACCTCATAGACTGTAGCCCTCTAGGCTCCTGTGTCTGTGGGATTTCTCAGGCAGGAATACTGGAGTGGGTTGCCATTTGCTTCTCCAGGGGATCTTCCTGACCCTGGGTTGGAACCCACGTCTTCTGCATTGATAGGTGGATTCTCTGCCACTGAACCATCAGGAAGCCCCTCAGGACCTTTTACATTCTCAAAAATTGTTAAGTACACTAAAGAGCTTTTGTTAATTATACTATTGGGTATTATATCTATTGACATTCGCCTTATTTTCTAACTGAGAAAATCTTTGAATATTATTTCATTTAAAAATAGCAATAATAAATCCATTGTGAAGTGAAGTCACTCAGTCGTGTCCAACTCTTTGCGACCCCGTGGACTGTAGCCCACCAGGCTCCTCGGTCTATGGGATTTTCCAAGCATGAAAACTGGAGTGGGTTGCCATTTCCTTCTCCAGGGGATCATCCCGACCCAGGGATCAAACCCAGGTCTCCCACATTGTAGGCAGATGCTTTACCGTCTGAGCTACCAGGGAAGCCTGCAATAAATCCATTATGTGTTAATAAAGTAACATTTCTGGAAAAATAATTAAATTTTCCAAAATAAAGAGAATAGGGAGAGTGGCATTGTTTTATGTTTTTACAAATTTCTTTAATATCTGGCTCAACAGAAGACAGTTGGATTCTCACATCTACTTCTGCGTTCAGTCTGTTGAGATATGTTGCTTTGATTGAAGTATATGAAGAAAATTCAGCCTCAAACAGATCAGTAGGTAGAAAAGGATATTTTAACAAGCCTTTTAGGTAACGGTGGACATTCTTTGAGATTAACAATACATTATAACTTGACAAGTGCTAGTTGTTGAGAAGTTAGTTGCATGTTAGATCTAAAATTACATCAGTCAATTTTTTGTATTCTTTTGTATTCAAATCCATCAATCTGTCTTGCTCTTTGAATGGATCTTTTACCCATATAGGGCATCAGGCATTGGTCTTTTGGAACATACTGGTTTACAGAGTTACACAGATTTTTAGAATGTTGATACAGTTCATTATTCAATATGTAAATCCATTTGTATCACTACCAGTTTTATGGGGAAAATCTTTAAATATTGGAAAGCCATCAAGCTCATAGCGGTGATGTAAATTTTCCAAATTCTAATTTTCATTTGAAAGCCTTACATTTTTCACTGGCAACAAATAGTTGTTTATATGAAGTAATTGCCTGACTTTGTTCATTTTCGAGAAGACATCTACTAAATGCTGAAGTCTGACCAAACTTTGGTTCATCTGTTACATTACTCATTCTTTCAAACAAAAATAGCATTTCATGAAAAAAGCTGGCTGCACAGCTTTAGTTGGCTCACAACTCAGACAGGTGTTTTCCTTGAGATAAGCATTTTGTTATGCTTTATGTGTATTTCCTATTTTGTCACACAGAATATTAAAAAGACATCTATTTGAGGGCTGAGATTTAATAAAAATAATTTTTATTCATCAAGACATTTTTATGTAAAACTGGGGTTTTTGTTGGTTTGGTTTGGTTTGAATTGAGTGTGTAGCAATGAAGAATATAACACCTTAGTGCCACTGTCTTGACGCCAACATAAGGTGCCAGCAATTTCACCCACCGTTGCAAATGTCAACACCATGAAAGAAGGCAAGAACATCTTAGTATTACTGTCAAAGTTGTCTGGCTTTGTTCAACCCCGAGAAAAGGTCTTGGGGACTGAAGCAGATGCGCAAAGCATACTTTGAGAACCACGGGTGTACAAGTTTAAGTCCAAGCTGCTTAGCTTATGCGTACTAAAACCTTTCATCTCTTCTCCTTACCTGCTTCTCCAGTTCATTTCCACCCCTCCCCATCCCATTCATAACTCCATACCGGCTAATACCAAATAGTTTACACATCTTATGCTTCTATATTTTTCCACATGTTGCTCCCTCTGCCTAGAATATTCTTCCTACCTTTTTTTCCCTTATTTCTTGCCCCTCGAGACTTGGTCAGCTGTCACTACGTCCGAGGAACCTTCCTTGACTCTCCCTAGACCAAGTGGGGTACTTTTCTTCCCTTTTCCCATGGCACCTGTTGCACGTCTCTGTCAATTTTTAACACATACTGTACACGGAGTTCCCTCCCCACTGTGTGCTTCTCTCAGACAGACTCCATGCCTTTGTTGTTTTTGTAAACTGCATCCTTAGCACTTTGTCTTTATTAATATTCTAGGTCTCTGTTCTCTGAGGCTCTTAATCCATTTTAAGACGCTGAAGTTTTTGTTATAAGAAGGGAAAAGAAGTTACTCATTATCAGGGTGGGGATGGACTTAGACGTTTTCATGTTATAGCTTGACAATTCTTGTAATTGAATTGCTATCAATATCACTTTATAAGTAACTGCAAGAAGCTTTTCTCTCAAATACTATCTGATGATAATAAAATATTTCAAGGTATAATCTCTAGTTAGCATAATATATTGACATTAGATTAACTGTTTTTTTGCTGATGACCAAGGCTATTTGTAAAGTGCCACACTAAATCTAGAAGTTATTTTAAAACTGGCACTATGTAGCTCAATAAAAATCAAATAAATGATTCTATTAAGTTAAAGAAAATGGGTCAAAATTACCATATTTTATTACATAATATCAACTGGGTTGTATACTTATTGTGGGAATAAACAGTGGATCTTTATACCACTAGGTGTGAGTAGAAAGTCAGGAATTCTAAGCCAGTTTATTCCCTGAGGTAAAAGAGGACAATTGAAATGCCTAGAATATAATTTATGAAACCTGGAGATATATATATATATATATATATGCATAAAATGTGCATATAAATGCCTATATAAGTATGCAGACATATGTAATGGTATGTAAAACTGAAAGATCTCTTACATTACCTGCTAACTTTAAAAAACAAAATAATTTTCATAAAATGACTCACCTGTCACACCTTTCCTGGCCATTCCTACAAGTTCCTTCCAGCCTGAATAAACCCTTGTTTTCTCTTAAATCTCTTTGTTAACATCTGTTCTTTACACCTGGATTCTTTTGTTCTACTGAACAAGTAGGAACATTGAGGATTTTTTTATGTATGAAATAAAGTTACTAACTTTTAATAAGCATTTTTGAATGCTTAAATTCAGTCTTATTTAGACTTATTCCTAAAAAACCCGTCACATATTTTGTGGATGATCTTATACAAGGTTGGTGTTTGTGTGTCAAGTTCCTCCTATATTGTGATAAGTGTTTATTACTCATGTGTATTCTAATGTTGTAACAAGGAGGAAGTATTTTTAGAAGTGATACAAATTTGAGGAATAACTGTTCTCAACTATTGCCAAAAGCCATTTAAGGCAGATGTATCTGCCATCTTACCTCTTTGTTACCCACAGGCTAAAGATCGAATTCAGTATTATCAACTTGATGAAGTCTTTGTTTTTCCTTATGATATGGGAAGTAGATGGAAGAACTTCAAACAAGTATTCACATGGTCAGGGGTCCCTGAAGGAGATGGACTGGATTGGCCAATAAGAGAAGGCTGTCACCAGTACAGCTTAACAGTGAGTGTTTTGTTCAAATAGTCTTCCTTTTTGCCCCACCTTCTTTCTCTTAACTTCTCCTTAACTCCGATGGCATTTTATAGTAAAATAAGTAATAAGAATTGTTTCAGCATGTCAAAATGAATCTAAGTGAATTCCCAAGCACTCCTTGTATCATGTCCCTCCTTCAATTTAAATCTCTTATCTCGCCATACCTGTGAGATAAAGTCCTCATTCCTTACCTTGGATTTATAAAACCCAGCCAAAAGCTACCTTTCACCTACATCCTTTTCATGCTGTTCATGGGGTTCTCGTGGAGAAGGACATGGCAACCCACTCCAGTACTCTTGCCTGGAAAATTCCATGGATGGAGGAGCCTGGTGGGCTGCAGTCCATGGGGTCGCAAAGAGTTGGACACGACTGAGCAACTTCACTTTCTTTCTTTCTGTAGTTCCTTTTGGAGAAGGAAATGGCAGCCCACTCCAGTCTTCTTGCCTGGCGAATCCCATGGACGGAGAGGCCTGGTGGACTGCAGTCTGTGGGGTTGTACAGAGTCGGACATGACTAAGCAACTAACACACACACACGTGGGGTTCTCAAGGCAAGAATGCTGAAGTGGTTTGCCATTCCCTTCACTGGACCACGTTTTGTCAGACCACTTACATCCTGGAGGGAATCAGCCTTTCCGATCAGCCTAGTCCACTCGGCAAATCCCTGATACAATTCCCCACCCCGCCACAGTTTTTTCTACGCCGTATGACCTCCTCTTTATCAGCAATTACTCAGACCAGCTCCAGTCCCCCCGCCCCCATCTAGACTCATCTGGATTTGGCACCTAATCTTATACTAGTTATATGAGCACATGAGGTCTCAATTTTAATCCTTGTATCTTTAACTTGGCAAGATTCTAAGCAGAGATGATTTCCCCTTATATCTAGGGTAGTGTCATTTAATAAGTTGCAGCTGAATAAGTGGAAAAGAGGAGTCGAAATGACGACTTTTAATCAAGACTCATTGTTGATGAACTTTGCAGTCTCTGTAAAGACTCAGTGAGTCTCTGAACTGCTTCATCTTAAGGGACTAGCCTGGCAGCCCCCGGAGGGCAGAGAGCACATCTCTTTGATTGCTGGGCCACAGGGAGTGCTCTGTGATTATACACAGATAAAGACATTGAAGAGGGAACACTGAGAAGAAAGTCCCACTTAAGTGCCAGTTTTTAGTCACAGAGCCTTCTTTCCATGCTTTAAAGAAAAAAGATGTAGCCTTTAAATTGTAGCAATTTGAAATGTTGGCAAATTAGGAGTTTGTCGTGTCACTCTGATACAGTAAATGAGGAAAGCCTGTTTTTCAATGTTGAGATATGAGATTTCATTTTTTCTTTTTATATCTTCCAAACAGATAGAACAGTTGAAACAAAAAGCAGATAAAAGAGTCAGAAGTGTAAGTAATTCTTTTGCAGTGATACTAATTTCTTTTCCTGTTGTCAGGCTCAGCACTTCTATGTAACTTTTAAAATTGCCTCTAAGTAAAAAACCAACTGTTGGCTGTTATTAAGTAATATTTCTTAATACGTTTGTTGAACTTTGATGCATTTTACTTTTGTTTTCATTCAGATAGTTTGGACTGGAGGTTTGGAGGGAATTTAGTCAATTTATATTGTCAGTAGATAATTATCCTCAATATAGTTCCCTAGTGGGAAACTTGTCCTTAAAGTGATGATGAACAATTAATTCAGTGGCCACAAGCTGTATGTGGTTATTTAAATTTAAATTAATTTAAATTAAATAAAATTCAAATTTTAGTTCCTTGGTTGCACCAGCCACATTAAAAGTGTTCAGTATCTACTTGTGGCTAGGGGATACCATACTGTATACCCCAAGTATAAAACATCTCCACCATTGCAGAGAGTTCCATTGGGCAGCACTGTTTCTAAAATTTTATTCTTAGCCATGCGCTTGAAATGAAGGGTAAGAAAAGCTTGAGAATTAGAAGCATCAATTAATTACCTTCTATAAGGGAACTGGGTAGATAGCGAACCAGAAGGGAAAGACTTGTTGCCTGATATTCTGGGTCTACCTTTAACAGTTTACATTCAAACTTAAAAAACTTCATACATGGGTTAATGTTAAATTGTTCTGCTCACTGATGACAGGTCCGGTATAAAGTGATAGAAGATTATAGTGGTACCTGCTGTCCTTTGAATAGAGGAATCAAAACATTCTTCACGAGCCCCTGCACTGAAGAGCCTCGGATAAGACTTCACAAAGGGGAATTCATTTTAGCCACAAGAGGGTTACGGTAAGTAATAGAAAGTACTGAACTTCTTCTTGAATAATGAAATTGTCATCTAGCCTAAAAAGAAAAATTAATTTTAATCTTTTAAATATTTCAGATACTGGTTATATGGAGACAAAATTCTTGATGATTCCGTTTTAGAAGGTATGGACATGGAAGGGAGTGTTTAAAGGATAAGACTGCCAGCAATAACTGCAAATTTTTCAAGAATAGCTTTTATAAACAGTCACATGTATTAGGGGAACTATAGGAAGGCACTCATTAAGCAACAAAAAGAAACTCCTTGTATTACTTCTCCATAGCACTTGTATTTATCGGGTCTTTGCAATGATTAGTGAACATTGGATCCTATACCTACCTATGCAACACACGCTTGTGGAAGTGCTTCATTTGTGGTACTCAGTCCCCAGCAGCCCTGTGAGGTCCATGCTGTCATTGACATTTTGTTGGTGAGGGAACTGAAATGTGGGGAGGCTTAGCAGCGTGCCCAAGGCCACGCTAAATACAGGAAGAGCCAAGACTCCAGCCCACACAGTCTGGCTCAAAGCCTGTGACTAAGCTGCTAAACTATACATGCACCCATTGAGTGAATCATTCTATTATGATAAAAACTAGTGAATTGGAACATTCCATGTCTTTGATTTTTTTTAATTTTAAGAATTATTTCTTTAAAGATTAACCTAGGATGCTCATTTGAAAACACTGGGTTAATCATAAATTAGCCCATGTGATAGGTTATGCAAGCTTGATGTAGACGTGCACGTGTTAAAAAAAAATCTAAAAAGCGTGTCTCCAGGGAGATAGGTCCCTAGAACAGATGAAGTGTTACAGTGTGTCAGACTCCCTCCCAGTCGCACACGTGTGCTTGGACACCAAGCTCCCCCCAACTCCACTGGAGCACTCCCGAACATACAGGTCCTTTCCCAGATGATGGAACTTGGGAAATACCTATTTTCCAGCTTGTTAGAAATGTATGTATTTTGAATTTCTATTTATTTAGTTAATTTTAGCCTCAAGTTGTGCTTATCAAAATGGGGGGTAATTAAAAGCTTATCAGTTTGAAGTAATAGGGTTTACAAGTCTCACAGATGTCATTTTGGTATATCTATTTCATATCAATTTCATTTTCTCCCTCAGGTGTTTCAAGAATAAGAGGATGGTTCCCTAGAAACTGTGTAGAAAAGTGCCCCTGTGACGCTGAAACAGATCAAGCCCCAGAGGGCGAGAAGAAAAATAGATAGCCACTTTTGAAGTAAAATTCCTCTCAGTCCTCTCCATTACTTGAAAACAGTACATATTACTAAAGAATTATGCAATGAGCCTACTCTGGTTAAGATGTTGTTTTCCTCAAAGGTGCGCTAGTGCCATGATCTAAATATTTTTATTACCACTTTGAAATGGAGAAGCCATTCTGCACATGCCTTTGAATTCCTGCACCTCTCTGCCACCTCTCCCCCTCCCCAAAAGAAAAACACTTCACCCAGGTGAGTCAATTGCATTTTCTCTAGGATTTTGTGTGCGCTGCACACGGTGGACCTGACCTGCAGATAGAGTTCCCCCTCTACCAGGAGCATCTGCATGCGATGCTTTTATCCTCTGTCCCCCTCGGCCGAATTTCTGATAGTCTAGATATTATAGAAATTAATTTTTCAGATTCAATGTAAGCTCAGATTTTATTACTGTCTTTTAATAATGATGATTTTGTCAAATCAAATAAAGATCAATGGCTGTTCTGTATAAATCATAGTTTTTACTCCAGGCATCTTTCTTTTTGCTGACTAAAAAGGAGTCTTAGTTCCTTATGGAAAAACTGCTGCTTTACTGCCTCTTGGAAAATCGACATCTTTAATCATAAGTCTTAAGACATACATATTTGCCTCAAATAAATACTCAATTAATGGCATGTTGAGATCACAGTATTCTAGTAATTTTTTTTTTTATAGAAGTATAGTTGATTGACAGTGTTACAGGTGTATAGCAATGATTCAGGTATATATACACACACACATATATTCTTTTCAGATTCTATTCCATTACAGGTTATAGTTCTCTGTGGTATACATACAGTAGGTTCTCACTTATCTGTTTTATATACAGTAGTGTGTATCTATGCGTGCTTAATTGTTTCCAACTCCTTTGTGAGCCTAGGTACTGTAGCCCCCCAGGCTCCACTGTCTGTGGGATTCTCCAGGCCAGAATATTGGAGTGGGTTGCCATGCCCTTCTCCAGGGGATCTCCCTGACCCAGGAATCCAACCCATCCATGTCTCTTGAATTATAGGTGGACTCTTGACTGCTGAACCAACAGGGACGCCCTAGTGTGTGTCTATAATATCTCCCATAGCTCTCATTTCTCTCTCCCTGCCTCTTTCCTCTTTAGTCACCATATGTTTGTTCGCTATGTCTGTGAGTCCATTTCTGTTTTGTAAATAAGTTCATTTTATAACTTTTTAAATTCCACATGTAAGTAATATCATGTGATGTTTATCTTTCTCTGACTTACTTCACTTAGTATGACAATCTCTAGGTCCATACATGTTGCTGGAGATGGCATTATTTATTCTTCTTATGGTTGGGTAATACTGCACTGTATTTATTCCACATCTTATCCATTCATCTGTTCATGGACATTTAGGTTGCTTCTGTGTTTTGGCTGTTGTACATAGTGGTGCTATGAGCATTGGGATGCATGTATCTTTTCAAATTAGAGTTTTCAACTTCTGCAGGTATATGTCCAGGAGTGGAATTGCTGGATCATATAGTAACTTATTTTTAGTTTTTTTAAAAAACCTCCATACTGTTTTCTGTAGTGGCTATACCAATTTCCACCAGCAGTGTAGGAGGGTTCCTTTTTTTCCACACCTCCAGCATTTATTATTTGTAGACTTTTTGATGATGGCCATTCTCATCTGTGTGAGGAAATACCTCATTGTAGTTTTGATTTCCATTTCTCTGATAATTAGCAATGTTGAGCATCTTTTCATGTGCCTGTTGGCCATCTGTATGGAGAAATGCCTGTTCAGGTCTTCTGCCCCTTTTCTGATTGGGTTAATTTTAAGCGGTTTCTATATTTTGGAAATTAATCCCTTGTAGGTTGTATCCTTTGCAAATATTTCCTCCCATTCTTTGGGTTGTCTTTTTGTTTTGTTTATGGTTTCCTTTGCTATGCAAAAGGCTTTAAGTCTAATTAGATCCCACTTGTTTATTTTTGTTCTTTCCATTACTCTAGAAGATGGATTCAAAACAGTATTGCTGTGGTTTATATCAATGAGTGTTCTATGTTTTCCTCTAGGAGTTTTATAGTATCCAGTCCTACATTTAGGTCTTTAATCCATTTTGACTTTAATTTTGTATATGGTATTTGAGAATGTTCTAATTTCATTCTTTTACGTGTAAGCTGTTCAGTTTTCCCATCACCACTTATTGAAAAGACTGTCTTTTCTCCATTGTGTCTTCTTGCCTCCTTGGTCATAGATTAATTGAATATAGGTGTGTATGAGTTTATTTCTGGACTTTCTGTCCTGCTCTGTTAATCTCTGTCTGCACAGCAGTACCATACTGTTTTGATTTCTGAAGTTTTGTAGTGTGTGGGAGTCCCCTTGTATATTATTTGTTGCTTTTCCCTTGCTGCTTTTAGTATTCTCTTTTTATCTTGAATTTTTGTCATTTTGATGGCACTGTGTCTTGGTGTGTTCCTCTTTGAGTTAATCCTGTATGGGAAAGGAAGTCAAGGACACAGCAGGAGCTAGACATGCAGGGAAACTCATTCCTGCCTTCCCTTCTGTCTCAATATCCCAGAATAGCTCTTCTGGGCTCAGTGTCTAGAAAGACCAGAAAGGAACACTCTTCAGGACTACATGGGTGATAAAGGAGAAAGCATGAATTGTGCTCAGCTGGAGTCAGACTTTGACTGGTATTTCTTATTCACAGTTGTGGGATAGAAGGCCTGATCCTCAAGGTCATTTCCTTCAGTAGCTATCAAACATGGTGGCGTTCTGGAATCACCTAGGGACCTTTAAAAATTCCAATGCCCACGCTGTACCCCTGGCCAAGTTATCCAGAGTCCATGAAGTGTAACGCAGGCATTGGTATCTTTTTAAACTCCCAGATAATTCTAGTGCGTAGCCAAGTTTGATGGAGAAGGCAATGGCACCCCACTCCAGTGTTCTTGCCTGGAGAATCCCAGGGACAGGGGTCCTGGTGGGCTTCCGTCTATGGGGTCGCACAGAGTCGGATACGACTGAAGCGACATAGCAGCAGCAGCAGCCAAGTTTGAGAGCCACTAGCTTCCATGATTGTCAAGGAACCCTTGTCTATGGCTGACTCGCTTCATGATCCACGAGGAAACACAACACAAATTCAATTCTCTGCAATAGTTTATTCTTAACACCTTATATTTTCAGGCGATACCAGCACGTGTTGAAGGCGGGTAAGGTACAGCAAGAACTGAGTCGGGAGGAAAGATCAGTTGATTCCTTCCCAGGAGATACGGCTGTTGTGCAGGCTTCATGCCTTCATTCCCAGTTCAGGAGGTTGCCACTCAGTGCTTGCTTCAATTACTGGACAGATGCACTTGACAAGAGTTTCAGCTCCTTTCCCCACAGCTTCCAGCTCAGTAGCCAACTGTTGGGAATAGATTCGGACACCAGGTATACTGTGGAAAACACTCTCAGAACATTCTTTTTGGACACTGTCACAGGCCCAGTTTTACATTCTCCCAAGTCAGAGAAGCTAGAGACTTTAGGAAATGCTCAGGGGGATCAAATTCTTCCCTTCTGGACACAGACTTGAGTGAACACGGACATAGAAGGAATCTGTCTCATAAACATGATTAATATTGTTATAGCTTAAAACTACTTAATTTTAGGGGTTTCACAGAATAGTTAGAAAATATGTTCTTAAGTTCCTCAGAACTTAAAGGTCTCTTAATCTGAACCTTGAAAACTCTAAATATTGAGACCACCAATGAGTTAGGTTAACTATAAAGCAAGGAAAAAGTCCCAAAGGATCACTTTGGCCCCTGAACTAGTTATCACTTATAAAGGCTGGAGCTCACAAGGCAGGAACAAAGATACTGTATAGATGGGCCTTGAAGGACGGTATCTTGATAAAAGTAGTCCTAACACCTAACATGTCATTTAAGCAACATTTAAGATGGGAAAGACAAGAGTTATTTAGTTCAAGGCTAAGCTTCCACATGCTAAGTCTCTCAGTGAATATTTTTTAAAAGCCCTAAAATTATGGTTTTATAATTTAGTAGGTAAACAACAGGAGGAAAGACAAAGAAAATGAACATAAGATTAGTTTTTAATCCACATTTCTACAAGGCAGGATACTTATGGGCCCATACTTATGCAGCTGTAAGTACCTTAACCTACTCCTGGGTGTTCTCATACAGACTGCTGATTTGAGTCCCAAAGTACTTGGCAAGGTCTCCCCGCTTTGCTTTCAAGGTTGGTGTCAAGAGTCCGTTTTCGATGGAAAACGGCTCTGGATGTAGATGGATGCATTTGACCTGGAAGAGATGCACAAGGACACACATTTATTAGTGATCCGGACTGTTCTGTGGAGCCCTCCTAAATGCTATGTGGGACTTCCCTGGTGGTCCAGTGGTTAAGAATCTGCCTGCCAATGCAGGGGACACGGGTTCCATCCCTGGTCTGGGAAGATCCCATACGCGGCGGAGTGACTAAACCTGTTTGCCGCGACTACTGAGCCCACATGCCACATCTACTGAAGCCCGTGTGCCCGAAAGCCAGTGCCCCACAACAAGAGAAGCCCCCTCCACAATGGAGAGTCTATACACCACATCCAGAGAAAGCCCCCGCACAGCAACGGAGACCCAGGTCGGTCAAAACTACATAAAAAATAGACGCTATGTGAGGAAACTTAATATTTTCTCACATAGAAGTGGCATGATGAAGTGGGAGGGTTAGGAAAACAGTAATATATGCCCATTCTCACACTAATAATTTGGGAAAGACATGAGTGGAGGAGAATGAATAATGAACAGCATGGAGGGACTACACGAATGCAAAGGTCACTGCCATTTGTCATTAATGGGTTAACAGTACCACTGAAGTCAGTTCCTTGGAAACTGAACTTCTTAACCCCATTATAAATGCAAACTTTAACACTTTCCAGTGTGACTTGAGAGGGCAGGATAACATGAGTAGTACACACCTGTTCAAAGGATTTAAGGCCACCTTCGATCCCAATTTTCTGCATGTCTTCTAATATGGCTTTCTTTATAGTCTAGGAATATAAAACATAGCTTAGAGACTGGCTGTTGAGAAAGAGCCTCAAGGAAAGGCTGAGCAGGAACCAATTCAAAACACCTACTAAGCTCATCAGGATGAAAGCAGGATGTGGGGGTATGTGCAAGCTCGTGTGATATATCTAGATGTTGCTCAAAGACAGTGATGAGAAGAAAAAGCAAAATGGTAACAGGGGTTTTCTCTCGATGGCATTAATTCCTCATTTTCCAGTTAATTTTTTCACAATGCACATCTTACTATAAAAAGAATAGGGATTTTGATAGTTGTTTTGGTAGTTAAACTCCCCATCTCATCTTCCAGTCTAATAAAACCAGCCAAAACAGACACAGCAAGAGTCTGTTTACCCAGCGAGGAGGCTCTGGGGAAACCCTGGGTGCCCAAGTTGAGGGGGTGGAGAGAACAGGAAATCCCCCTCCCACGATGGGCCTATTGGTGTGCATAGGCTTTCCTGAATGAGACTTACTTGGTTTTGACACAGCTCTTCAATAGAGCCCTTTACCCCAGTCTTGGCTGCAAATGAGGGAAGTGCATCTGGGTCAGGAACCACTATTCCCACTAGGAATGACTGGAAAGGAAATGAAGGCATGTGAACTAGCGCAGCACTGCCCCCTGGTGGGGCAAAGAAGGCAGCATTATATCTTCCTAATGTGTGATGGTTCCCAAGCTTGACATTCAGGGCTAGTAGCATCCCTTGGACGGCATGATCAAACCAGTCAGTCCTAAAGGAAATCAGTCCTGAATATTCACTGGAAGGACTGATGCTGAAGCTGAAGCTCCAATACTTTGGCCACCTGATGCGAAGAGCTGACTCACTGGAAAAGACCCTGATGCCGAGAAAGATTGAAGGCAGGAGGAGAAGGGGACAACAGAGAATGAGATGGTTGGATGGCATCACCGACTCAATGGACATGAGTTTGAGCAAGTTCTGGGAGGTGGTGATAGACAGGGAAGCCTGGTGTGCTGCAGTCCATGGGGTCGCAAAGAGTCAGACACGGCTGAGCAGCTGAACTGAACTGAATCCTACTATTTTCTCACCATTTATTTCAAACCCTCATGGAACTCTAATCCCATTTTCCCACTTAACATCTCTACAAAAATGTTCTATTCAAATGTGATTGTTCAAAAAGAAGTGGTGCTCGATATTAAGCTTAAAGCAATTCTGACCTCTGCATATCAATCCTCCCCCACACCCAAGAAGCCAAGTTTAAGCACAGTGTTTATAAAACTGGCTGTTGTTAACAAATGTATGTTACCCGTAAGCTTTCCCCGTGTACAAAAATCTGTGACACCAGACTACTCCTGATGTAGATATTTTCTATCTTCTCTGGAGCAATGTATTCTCCTTGGGCCAGCTTGAAAATGTTTTTTTTTCGGTCGATGACCTTGAGAGTTCCATTCTGCAGCAGACAGGAAGAAAACAGCATCAGTGTTTCTGAGCCTATTGAGTAATGTCAGTGAAGAGCGAGGTGAAATCAGAGGTAATCTTTTTTTTGTTTTTAATCTTCCCTTTTAAACTTGACTTCTCCATTGACTTTTGGATGATCTTTCATTTATCTTTTTGGCTTTGGGGGAAGGGGAGGGATGCGGCCTTCCACAAAACCTGTCTATACTGCATGTGTCTGTGAAGAGTCTGTGGGCAGCCTCAGGAAAAGTCCCCTGGACCCACTGGGATTATGTACATGGTTGCTTCATCCAACAAAGAAATCTTGCAGCTCTTAATTTCCAGTAACCTAATTTCCAATTACTTCATTCCAGCACTCTGGGGAACAAGGAAGGTGTTATCTTTTATTAAGACTTTAGAATTAGATCTTCCCCTCCTCGTCTCCCTTTTCTCTATCCCTATTAGATCCAGGAGCTGTCTGTACAGCTCCACTGTGCCACTGCTAATCAAACAAGTCAGTAATTGTGCTGGTCAGGACAGAAATGGAGCCAGGGAGAGCTCTCTGACCAGCCACCAGAGGTCATTTGCAGGTTCTATCTCTGGGCTAATTGGTTTGAGGAGCTTAGGTTTTTAGGGATTTGAATTGTAGAACTGGGACAAGTGGCAAATACAGTCCACATGATCACACCCGAAATAGGGCAATAGACTGAACCAACCCTGGAACCATCGACAAGGCCAACTCAAGAAATTAACCACCAGCTCAGCCTAACAGACATTATCTGAAAGTGATGAATCAAGCTCAGTCAGATATGACTGAGCGACTTTCATTTTGAGCAAGTCTATTTCATTGTTAAGGGACACCCAGAAGTTTTGAAGAAGCACCCACCGGGAGCCAGCGACCAATGTCTCCTGTGTGAAGCCAGCCATCCTTGTCCAAGGCTTCCTGTGTCTTCTCAGGGTCCTTCAGGTATCCTTTGAACACATTGGTGCCCCTGATGCAGATCTGTACAGAAGTTGGGATGAGGTGGCGACAACAGCAAAGGCTGCTACAAACACCTACTCCTGCCTTTCATCTTTTTTTTTTCTACCACCTTGATTCATCTGATGCTTTTCACTATAGTATGAAGAACACCGGGCTTCCCTAGTGGCTCAGATGGTAAAGAATCTGCCTGCAATGTGGGAAACATGAGTTCAATCCCTGGGTCGGGATTGAAGATCTCCTGGAGCAGGGAATGGCTACCCACTCTAGTATTCTTGCCTGGAGAATTCCATGGACAGAGGAGATTGGTGAGCTACAGTCCATGGGGTTGCAAAGAGTCAGACAAAACTGAGTGACTAACACCAATGGCTCTAATGAAGAGCACCAGATTTTAATTCCCATTGTGGGGGACAAAGTTAGGCTCCAAGACGTTGAAGTCCTTGCTAAAATTCTCGAAAGAATCAAACACAAACCTGCTCACAACTGTGTGCTTTTACTGATACACACATCCCCACCATGATGATGTAAAAATGACTGCTGAGCACAACCTGCTCACCTCTCCTTCATTGTTCACGGCAAAGTAGTTCATATCAGGTACATCTTCCAGCTTCACATGATTGCAAGCCATGGGGACTCCAACGTGGCCTAGAACACACCACACTGAATCAGCCAGGATACTGGGAGATGGTGATAACTCCAGCCATGTTTGAGAGATATTTATGGATTGACTCTAGAAGAATAAAACTGAAAAGTCATCTGGCACCAGTGCCGGACAGTCAGGATAGAAAGGCCTGGACCAACCCTTAGATTTAGTATCTGCCACATTCATCCAGAGTATTGAGGCTATCTACACACCCAAATCCTAGTTTATCTAGAACTCTTCACCCAGCCATTGTACCTGCTGTCCGGTAAACAAAGAACCTACCTGATTTCCAATCCCGAGGTGATGTAATTGTACAGCCAGCAGTGCATTCTGTTTGACCATAAGCTTCCAACACCTGTGTGAACCAAAGAAGGGTTTTGAGAGTTACTCAGGATAAAGCAGGAGTTGGCCATGCCTTACAGCCAGACATGAGGAAAGCAAGGTGTCTGAGAGCTGGAGGACACTTAGTGTCTTAAAGCCTTGAATTCATGAGAACTTGAGATGCTAGGTCTTTACAACTGTGGATTCGCTAAAAAACCAAAAGGATCCAGAAATAGACCAAAGTATGGAAACATACTGTATTTTGGGAAATGTGGCATTTCAAGCTGATGGGGAAAAGAGAGTTACTCATTAAGTGACATGCAATCCAATGGCAATTGGACTTGAACCTAGGCAACGGCATGCTACTGAAGGAGCTAAAGAAAGTGAGAAGCCTCTTTTAAGGGAAATAGCTATGGTATAGAACAGGGGTTGGAAAACTTCTGTACACAGAACCAGAGAGTGAATATTTTTGACTGTATGAGCCATTTGGCCTCTATGTCAATGACTTAACTCTGCCAATATAGCACCAAAGTGGCAGTAGACAATACATAAATAAATGAGTATTTATTGATGTATTTATAAACAGGAAACAGACCAGGTTTGGTCTGTAGCACAGACCGACTGCTGGTATAAAGGATAACCTTGACTGGAGAGGGGCTGTGGGGGAAACTCATGCAGAGCCTGAAGTGGGGATGGGGTCTGTCCCAGGCAGAGCTGGTAGAAGAGAGGAAGGTATTTCTGGGAGGGATATGACATAGGGCCTTCTGATCTATGGGTTTTAGGAGCTAAGGGAAAGGAAGGTGTTAAGCATGGCCAAGACGATGCTAGTTTGAAAGGCCAGAGGAACTCTGGCCTGGGTATCCATTCAGAATCTGTTGTGAAGGCAGTTATACACATAGATGGTACTTGATGAGGACAAGGCTGTTTGTTTCATTCATGCTGTGCACGTTGGCCGAAAGAATGAACTAGTTAGCCATCTGGGGGGGAAATATGAGACTATCCGTACTTAAGCCCTTTTACTAAATTCCAGATGGAGCAGGGACTTAATTGAAAATAGGTAAAACCACAAGGTTACCAGAAAATCTGGATGAAAACAGTTTTATGCTAGATTGAGGGTCGGGTCAGGAAGCCTAAAGTCTAAGCCCTTATAAAACCACATAAAAAAGGTGACTTAGTGCATAAACATTTAAAACTTTTATCTAGCAATACACAGTGCAAAAAATGAGACTAGGAAATACACTTTTAACACAACCAAGATTGATTTTATTACTATATGAATTCTTAGAAAGCAAGGTGAAAGAGAACCAAACTCTCCTTTGCTCTTTTTTCTATAAGGAAGTAACGTAGTAATTCATGAAAGCAATACAAGTGCCGGTAAACAATAGAAAGGATGTTTAAGGACTTCCCTGGTGGTCTAGTGGTTAAGACTCTGCACTTCCAATGCAGGGGTCTTGGGTTCAGTCCCTGGTTGGGGAACTACGATCCTGCATGCCTCATAGTGCAGCCAAACAAACAAAACCTCACAAATATTATTAAATAAATCTGTGAATGTTCAGTGCGATGAGGGCAAGGGAAAAAAAGACCCCCAAAAAAGTTGTTTGGTGTTAATAAAAGAAACAAAGTTGTAATAAGATTTTTCAAGTATCTATTTGGCTAAGATTTAAATGACTGAAAACATCTATTACTAGGCAAGAAGGTGGGGCTATCAGGACTTGTGCATTGTTTGCGGGAATGTATAAGAAAGACAAGACCCTTCTGAGGAAGTGTGGGCATCAGCATTAACAGGTAAAAAAACTCATATACTTTGGCCCAATAATTCCCACTTGCAAATATTTATCCTAAATTGATAGTTGCATAAATATGCACAAATATCCTTATCACCTCATTGATTATAACAGCAAAAAAAATAAATTATGTCTATCAACAGGAGACTGGGTTTCCTAGGTAGCACAAGTGTAAAGAATCCACCTGCCAATGCGGAAATGTAAGAAATGCAGGTTTAATCCCTGAGTTGGAAAGATCCCCTGGAGGAGGGCATGATAACCCAGTCCAGTATTCTTGCCTGAAGAATCCCATGGACAGAGGAGGCTGGCTGGCTACAGTTCATAGGGTCTTTAAGAATCAAGAGTTGGACACGACTGAAGCGACTTAACATGCATCAACAGGAGGCTATTTATTTGGGTTTTGGGTGCATTCAATAAACTATTACAAAACCATTAAAATGATGTTTATTTGACTAGGATCAATATGGATGGGGCTAGCACAGCTTAACAAGTATATTAGAACACTGATGCCATTTTTTAAAGATTATACTCCATTTAGAGTTTTTATAAAACATCAGATATATTCCCCATATAATAATGTCCTTGTAACTCATTTTGTACCTAACCGTTTGTACCTCTTACCCTCCTACCCCTAAATGGCCCTCTACCCACCACTAGTAGTTTGTTCTCTGTATCTGTGAGCCTGATTCTTTTTTATTACATTCTGTTGTATTTTTTAGATTCCACATATAAGTGATGTCACATAGAATTTGTCTTTGTCTGATTTATTTCACTTGGCATAATGCCCTCCAAGTCCATTTACACTGCTGCAAATGGCAAAGTTTTGTTAAAACTGATGCTATTTGTGTCAAGGTTTCTGTACACAGATGCATTAAGCAGCGACTGGAAGGATATTTTCTCTTGACTTTGAGCTTCTGGCTGACTTTCTCCTTGGCACTTTTCATTTGTGTTTTCATTTTTATTTAAATAGTGAGTTTCACTTGTGCAAAAGTGAAATTAGCTATCATCAAAAAAAAGTGCCTGTTACCTGAATGGGAAGGAAAGAAGAGGTGATATATGGATATATATAACTAATTCACTTTTCTGTACAGCAGAAACTAACACAACATTGTAAAGCAACTACACCCCAATAAAAAATTTAAAAAAAAAAAAAGTGCTTGGCTTACCAGACATCCCATTGCTGCCCGAAGGAACGCCAAGACGGGAGGTGAGATGGGGGCAGCTCCGGTGACCAGGAACCGAACATTTCCACCCAGGCTTTCCTGTTGAATAGAAACAAAAGACCTGCTGAAAACTATTCCCTTGGCTTTAGTCTCCTGCATTGCAAAACGGGCAGAACAGCCTACTAATCCAGTGTTGTCATAAGGATTAAACTCATTAATTCACAAAGCACTTAGAAAGGGTCCATGATTGTAGAAAAGAACTTAAAATGTTGGCTCTTACGGTCACCACCATCCACAGTGGGAACCAGACCTGCAATTTTTTTTTTTTTTGACATTTCCTCAGGTAATTTGTATTGTTGGACCTTTCAAATTACTTAGGACTCTCAACAGACCATCTAAGAGAATGAAAGCGCTAGAACCTAAGAAAAATCCACTTTCTGCATTTTGGCCAAATCCCTTTAGTGACAAAGTTGTCTGAGAGAGATCTCAAAAGGCTGAGTGAACACAGAAAGTGCCAAAGGGTCTCCAGTTAAAGAGATGCTTGACCATCAAAGGAAAAGCAAAGTATGCTGAGGCAGAGGGCAGCTCAGACATGTACCTGGCTCCATCAGGATCTACCCAACATACCTGGATCTTTGCAAAGATGAGCTTGTCCCACAGACTGTTACGTCTGATGATACCCTTTTTCACTTCACTGAATTTACTGGCAACAGCCAAGTTCAACAAGAACTTCTTCAAGGGTGTCTTGGCTTCATTTTGTACCTGCAGAGTGACAGCTCCTCTTAGTTGGAAACCTATTGGATACTCACCAAAACCATTCATCAACAAGCAAGAGACAGTGCCTCCTAGCATCAAAAGAAAGTGGCTCTTATTCGTGCACTGGTATGCTGAATAATGATGAAAGTTCATGCTAACAAAGAAGTGAACTTTGTACACACAGACAAAGCTCCAGCTCCTCCAAATTCCTTGTCCTTAGCAAACAACCTTGACAATTGATACAGCATGTCCCCAAAAGGTAGCATCTATCTACAAAGTTACCTGGGAGTACTGATGAAACAGCTGATTGTGTACCACTGTTAGGGCTTTTGATTTAGGATCATATGTATGTATGTTATATAGTATCATAATATTACAAAGAAAACTTCTCACTGACCATTTTTGAAGGTCACTGGGGTACCAGTTCATTATTTTCAGGACTGATAAATAAAGGGGAAAAAAATCAAATATTTGTGTCTCCCTGGAAGACTCTCAGCTAATAAAGGCAAGAGAAATGCTTGGATTAGAAAAATCAACATTTTCCTAACCTTAATGAAAAACAGAGCAGAGATCAATAACAGCTAAACCTGTCATGAGGCTGTGAAATTTTGGCTCATTTCCTTATTAGATCTGACTGTGGACAAGTTATTTAACTCCAAGGTTCAGTCTCATCATCTGTAAATTAGGGATAAAAAATGTTGGTGTGATTTCCTGGGTTTTTGTAGGAATGAAATGATGGAATGTATATGAAATATTTACCATGGGCTTAGCACCTCAGCAAGAAGCACACTAACCAGTAGGTGTTATGAAATCAGAGTAACAGTTTCCAAGTCAGCTGAATTTTGAGAGGTTCCTCAAGTCTCTGAATTAATCTGTTTCTCCATATCACATCCAAGTAATCTCATCCAGAGGAAAGGGGGTTTCATTTGTATGATTTTTCATGGCTGCATTTGTAAGTGTGGCTGTAAGAGGATGCTGGTGGCGGGGCAGGGTAAGGGTGGAAATGGAGCACAGTTCTCAGCAACATAGAGTCTCTAGGAGCTGTAGTCAGGCCTAAGCCCCACACAGCTCAGGGCCAGCCCAGCAGAAGCAAGGTAAGTACCTTATCATAGACCTTGTTAAGGAGTCGAGGCACCGTAGCGAACAATGTGGGCTTCAGGGTCCTCATGTCGTCAGGCAGCAGTCGAATGTCTCCTTGGAAGAATCCGACTTTGGCTCCACAAGAGTACACAACAGCCTAAAAGCAAAACCAGAGGGCGGGGCTCAGAGCCAAAGAACCTCTTTGAACCGGGTCTGTTGGGACAGAATTAAGGATATCTAATGGGCACTTTGATGTGAAGGGTTGACTCACTGGAAAACACCCTGCTGCTGGAAAGACTGAAGGCAAAAGGAGAAGAGGGTGGCAAAGGATGAGATGGTTAGAGAGCATCACCAACTCAATGGACATGATTTTGAGAAAACTCTGGGAGATAGTGAAGGACAGGGAAGCCTGGCGTGCGGCAGTCCGTGGGGTCTCAAAGAGCCAGACACTACTTAGTGACTGAACAACAACAAAAATGAGCACTTTTCTCTGGACCCCCTCACCCCTGACACTTCATGTACCCAGAACTCTGAGACCCTACTCCCCAGACAGGGTGACACTCAACTCTGCCGAGGTGGCAGGACAGGTAAGTCAGACTGTGAGGCTGCAGGCCCACCCCTACTCCACCCACAGCTCTGGGTGAGTGTCTAAGGCGTCATTTCTAAGAGCCCATTCATTACATAGCACTAAGAAAAAGGCACTGCCACTCACACTAGAACACGCCTACAGTGGTAAGGCCATCTCAATTTCAGAAGTGAAAAAATGTGAAAACTCCGCAAGTTTTCACGTATATTCACGGAATATATGTCAAGGCTGTGTATTGTCACCCTGCTTATTTAACTTATATGCAGAGTACATCATACGAAATGCCAGCTGGATAGAGCACAAGCTGGAATCAAGATTGGGGGGAGAAATATCAATAACCTCAGCTACACAGATGACACTTATGACTGAAAGCAAAGAAGAACTAAAGAGCCTCTTGATGAAAGCGAAAGAGGAGAGTGAAAAAGTTGGCTTAAAACTCAACATTCAGAAAACTAAGATCATGGCATCCGGTCCCATCACTTCATGACAAATAGATGGGGAAACAATGGAAACAGTGAGAGACTTTATTTTGGGGGGCTCCAAAATCACTGCAGATGGTAACTGCAGCCATGAAATTAAAAGACGCTTGCTCCTTGGAAGAAAAGCTATGACCAACCTAGACAGCAAATTTAAAAGCAGAGACATTACTTTGCCAACAAAGGTCTGTCTAGTCAAAGCTATGGTTTTTTCAGTGGTCATCTATGGATGTGAGAGTTGGACTATAAAGAAATCTGAGCTCTGAATAATTGATGCTTCTGAACTGTGGTGTTGGAGAAGACTCTTGAGAGTCCCTTGGAGTGCAAGGAGATCCAACCAGTCCATCCTAAAGGAGATCAGTCCTGAATATTCATTGGAAGGACTGATGCTGAAACTGAAACTCCAATACTTTGGCCACCTGATGTGAAGAACTGACTCACTGAAAAAGACCCTGATGCTGGGAAAGATTGAAGACAGGAGGAGAAGGGGACGACAGAGGATGAGATGGTTGGATGGTGTCACCGACTTGATGGACATAAATCTGAGCAAGCTCCAGGTGTTGGTGATGGACAGGGAAGCCTGGAGTGCTGCAGTCCATGGGGTCACAAAGAGCTAGACATAACTGAGCAACTGAACTGACTAAAATGTGAAAAACACGCTTATTAGAATTAATATTAATCAGATATCAGCACTTTAACCCAAGGAACTGAATCTTCCATTTTAGCATTTCATGTACCAAGAGATAAGCTGGTGGAAGAGGTATTTAAGCAGGGATCGGAGAGGGGATTTTCCATCTCTAATGACACCCGTGTTTTTGCTTTTGGTTCTCAAATCAGCCTCAGAATAGCCTGGAAAGCTTGGTGGCCACTCACAGAAGGCCAGCTCTTCCCCAGGGCATGTGCCATCATCAGCAGCTCCCCCAACACACTCTGGACCCTTTATCTGGATCAAAGGCTCCTTCTTCGCCCCTCTGTGGGGAACTTCCTTTTCTTTAAGCCTAGATCTTTTCAAAACGTCTAGCCCAAAGAAAAGAAAAAACAATGCCTCATCTGCCTGCGCAGGATAGATAGTAAGCTCCAGGCTATGAGCTCCAAGGACTTGCAGGCACCCTGTGGGAAGGCAGGAGCAAGCATTCACCTCATGCAATACAGACAGACTCAACACAGGAAGACTCTGCAGCAGGTTAGGGGTGATGCCAAGATTAGGACTCAGCAGTGACAACTCCCTGCTGCCCGTGCCCTCACATTAGACAGTGGATTGCAAATGTTGCAGAGCTGCCCTTGGAATAAATGTGGGACTAGCAAGTCAGGACCCTCTTTTCACACACCTGCTAGGAATATAGGGTCTTACCTGTACAACCCTCTCAAACATATGAGCCAAGGGAAGGTAGGATATAGTCACATCCTCAGGATTGGGCTCAAAAACACCCTAGAGATCAGGAAATGGAAAGGAGACAACAATGGGTTAACGTCAGTTTCCTCTTCCAAAGAGGATTTAAACACTTCTTCTTTCCAGGATTGCCGCATACAGTTGTGCAGATGTGCCCTGTGTGACTCAAAGTGCTGCTCTAACTGCATTAAGTGTGGAGATCTGCAGTGACCCTAATAGAGCAAAAGTCTAAGGGACTTCCCCAGAGGTCCAGTGGTTAAGACTTCACCTTCCAATGCAGGGAGTGTGAGTTCTATCCCTGGTCAGGGAGCTGAGAGCCCACGTACCTTGTAGCCCCCAAAAATCAAAACATAAAACAGAAACAATACTATAACACATTCAATAAAAACTTCACAAATGGTCCAGGTTAAAAAAATATATGTCTTAATAAATAAAAGAGCAAAACTCCAGACAAAGATGTACCGGTATTCATCCACACTCAGGCCTTCAACCTGTTTTTTCCTTCTCTGCCTCCTTTCACTTTAAGATTAAAATCTTATGACAGACTGACATTTTTATGAGGACCTCGTTTTCAATTGACCACTGACCTCCATAGATTTGAGAAAAGCGGAGGCATTGGAAACAATATTTTCATGGGTTAACATGGCTCCTTTAGGATCACCTGTAGGAAACAAGAGGTGGAAAGATCCAGTAAGTGACTAATAGTTTGTCTTTGGCATTGAAATGAGAAGTTACATTTGTCTGGTTCTGTTCCATGGAGCTGAGAACTTCTTCTGTCCCTGGGTCTTTTAATGAATGACTGATACCCCTGAAACTCTACTCTGACTGCATTATTAGCCTTGTGCTACCACACAGGGCACAGCCACAGTCTCAGCAACAGAAAGAAGAATCCAAGTGACCCCCACCCTACCTTGTGCTGTTTTCATGTTGAAGACTTCAGATCTAACAATATTACCTAGCATCACTTTATAAACGGGGCACAGTGGAATGGTTACAACTTCTAGGTTATTATGGGTCAAATTAAAATTGAGTACGAGTTCTAGTAGCCAGGTAGCTACATAGAGGGGGAGAAAGAGGACATGGAATGATCTGTTTAGATCTACCACTGGGCTGTCTTGATTGAGTGAAGCCATTCCAGTGATGTTAAGTTGAGAGAGTGGTAGGCTGGGGGAGAAAGTTGACTTTAGGAAGCCATCTTTAAGGCCCTTCCATTCCATAGCATGTAAACTGCTCCTGGGTGTTCACTGAAATGTGTTTGCTTATGCTTGGGTTTTTCTAAGTGGGCAATCATATTCAGAAGTCTTAGATTATACATCCCTCAGGATAGGGCTGCTTATAAAGTATATTTACCAGCCCACCAGTGGTCAATGACTCAAGTCATGTTTTTAGCTAACCAGGGGTATCTGGGGCAACTTCCTGGATACTGACCTGTGGTCCCACTGGTAAAGCAAATGATGCTCAGATCTTCTGGTGCAGGAGGCTGGAGGGGGAAGCATAAGGGCTTAGTATACTGTGAGCTTTGAGAGTTGGAGATGGTAAGACTCAAGATCAGGCAGAAAAAAACTTACCACGGGTTTTCTAAAGTTTTCTTTGCCTAGATTCTGCATGAACAGAAAAGCAAGAAAGAAAAACATTAGTTGAGATGGACAGTCTTAGGACAAATACAGTCCTCTTTTCCTTTTGCATGTTAACACCTCTGCGGGAATACAAGCAAAATTCCAACCCAGGTCAGGCCCAGAAGCCAACATTCAGGCACAATGGAAGCCTCGGGGATAGAGTATAAGTTCTCTCTAGAATACCAACTCATGAGGGCAGATCTCAAATGTCCAAACTTCCCATCAGACTCTCAAGGTTCAGTCTTCCAGGACCATTGCTAAATCATTTTAAGTAAAATGAATAATTGACATTTCAAGGCTTACTGCACATTATATTACTGTTGTGAGCACTTTATCTTCTCTCATTTAACTCTTTAAATCTCCTCTGTGAAGTAGGGATGGTTTCATCCTCATATCACGGAGGAGGAAAGGAAGATGTGGTGCAACTGGCCCAAGGTCACATAACTAATGGATGTGGAGCTAGAAGGTGAACCTAGGAAGCCTGGTTCCAGGATCACCTCCCTAACTACTTCTATATTTATAAATTCTCTACTTGGAAGTCCGTGTCTGCTAGCCACAGACCTTCCTCCCCCACTGGCAGGCTTTCTGAGTTGTCTTAGGGAAATGATTCCCATAGCTTAATAGCATGAGTGTAATTGACTCCTCCCCTGCCACCTCTGGAGGATGTCAACTTGCTTTCTTGTATAGAAGTCCTGCAAGTTGCCCACAGTGTGAAACCAGCCTTCTGGCTGGCAGTTGAGCTTCAGGCCCCTACCTCAGCATCAAACAGGGATAAGATTTCAACTTCACATTTCTCCCCTCTCTTCTTCAGGTCATCCTCAAAGGGATCCATGAGGATGACCAGTTTCAGGCCTGGGGTGAGGCCCTTTTCCACATTAGTGATCAGGACTGATGCCTTTTGGGGTGTATCACAGATTACTATGGTGATATCCGCTGAAAGCAGAAATAGAGCCAGAGGTCAGCCTCCTGTGTTGCCGTGCACCTGATTTTCTTGCAAAGAGGAAAAGATTTTTGAAAATGTCAAAACTATGGAATCCCTAAGGGAGATTATGTTTGTAAATCAGATTTATAATGTATAAAATCTGAAACATTCCATTGATAATAAAATAAGCTTAATTGAAACAGAAGCACTTAGTTTCCTTGCACACTGCCAACTGTTTATAGTTTCTAAAGGAATCACAAAATTCCTTCTGCTTAAGAATACAGACAACATGCTTGGTCACATATGTGGTCCTGTCCATTTGTTTTGTTTGGGGGCATGGGGAGGAGGGATTAAAAGGGGAAGGAGGGGGCAAGTAGGATTTTAGCAGACAAGTATTTTATGATTTTTTAATGGTAGCAATTATTTTGATACTTGTTTACACAAATAGAAACTTTCTGATTAAGTCTATAGTTCCAATGGATCTACTCACTTAATCTACCAGTTTTGGGATGGAAGGTAACATCTAGTATACTGCTTACTTGCCCATTGAACTTGAACTTGTTTCTCTAGCAATAGTCATTTTGTCTACAGACTCACCATGGACATTGGTACATGCTGGTGAACTATACTCACTTTGATTTACAAGAGTAGGAAATTAAACCAGTAGTTTCATCGTGATACAGTCAATTAAGTGATTTATTCACTCACTCTATGGCCTTTCAACCAGGGTGGCCAGTGAAAATAGTTCACTGCCAAACTATTTTGTCATATTACGCAACCCTGAAGCATTTCATTGAAATTTCTGAGTATATCCCTGATTCACAGGCTTTTTGTAACTTCCCTCTAAATTATATCGTAGATGCTACAGAACAAGAGAGACTTGAGCATTTTTCTGATCACAGCATTCTAAGTCTGTTAATAAAAACCAATAATGAGTAACCACTCAGCATCAAGAAACAAGCAAGTTAAAATGTAATAACAACGTTTTACCCTTGTTGATGATGTATATGACAGCCTCTGCTCCCAAGGTGTCATACAGGGGCACAGCTACCATGGAGTACGTGTAACAAGCGAACTCAGAGATGACCCACTGTATGGAGAGATGTTCAAATAAGTACTAGCATATGCTTTGATGAAGAAGTGTGTTAATGCAGCCATTTAGTCAACAAATGCTTATTTGGTGGCTCTGTTAAAACAAAAATCTTTAGTTGTGGCATGTGACATCTAGTTCCCTGATCAGGGATGGAACCCAGACTCCCAGCATTTGAAGCACAGAGTTTTAACCACCTACCATCAGGGAAGTCCCCTCAAATCTCTTTTGTCTTTGTGATGCTTTAGGGACTGTCATTGCTGATGTTATAAAGTATAATTAAATAAAGGAGATAAGGTGGGTGCAGAGACAACTATAAAACAAAGATAGAGTGTAATAAGTTCTATCCATAAGAGTTACAGAAAGCATTAGGGAGTCTTACGGAAACAGAGTCACTCTCAGGGGTGGGGTAAGGCTATCTGGAACTACTTTGGAAAAAGTGACGGAAATTGGGCAGGGCTCTGAAGGACAGGTAGGATTTGGTTATGGAGATGGAGGCAGAGAAGGAAGAAGGAAGTGAGTCAACAAAGCAGGGTTGCATGACATCATTACATATACATCAGAAAGCATAAAGAGTGACAGGAAGTGAATTGGGCTGATGGATCAGAACCTAATAATGGTGGGTCTTAAATGTCATTATGAAATGAATTATGTTCCCCCTTAAATTCATGTCGAAGCCCTGACACTAAAGCAATTGTTTTTGTTGATAGCACCTTTTAAAAAGAATTAAGATGAAATGAGATCATAAAGCTCAGCTGGTAAAGAATCTGCCGCAATAGAGGAGACCCTGGTTCAATTCCTGGGTTGATTAAGATTCCTTGGAGAAGGGATAGGCTACCCACTCCAGTATTCTTAGGGTACCCTGGTGGCTCAGATGGTAAAGAGTCTGCCTGCAATGCGGGAGACCTGGGTTTGATCCCTGGGTTGGGAAGATCCCCTGGAGGAAGACATGGCAACCCACTCCAGTATTCTTGCCTAGAGAATTCCATGAACAGAGGAGCCTGGCAGGGGCTACAGTCCATGGGGTCCCAAAGAGTCAGACATGATTGAGTGACTAAGCACAGCACAGCACAAAGCTCATAAGGATGGGACCTTGATCCAATATAACTACTGTCCTTATAAGAAGAGGAAGACACACTGGAGGCAGAGAAAAGGTCAAGTGAGGACACAGCAAGAAGGCAGCTGTCTGTGAACCAAGAAGAGAGGTCTCAGGAGAAACCACCCCTGCTGACACCTTGATCTTGAACTTTCAGACTCCAGGACTGTGAGAAAATTAATTTCTGTTGCTTAAGCCACCAGTCTGTGGTATTTTTTTATGGCAGCCCTAACAGACTAAGATACCAGGTGTGGTGTTAAGTTCCTGAACTAGAGTCAAGGATGTCTCTGAGGCTGGGTGTAAGGGAAGATGTAGTGTACAGATGTGCCTAGAAGCGCAGCTAGGCCTGGATTGTTCCAGTTGAAAGAGTTATAGTGCAGGGCCTATAGCTGCCTTGGATTTTAGTTAAACAACTGGCTCGGGTAAGCATATGTCACGCAACTATTCCAGAACACACAAAGGTCTTTCTCTGAGGACATTGGGTCTAATGACTTAACCTGAACTTGGATATAAGCTTAATTCCAATGATCGTAATACCTAAAATCTGCTTTCAACTCACTGTGGAAAGATGGCTACAGCTGGTCTCAGGAGAAGTGGATGCCTAGGTTACTAGTTCAGGGACAATGTGCGAGTTCCAATTCTAATACCAATTCATCCCTCCCCACGTCATCCTCAAGCTCTTATTTGCCAGTCCCCTCACAGTTTCCTTATTTTCCCCGTATGACAGACTGGCTTAAAATGACACATAACTAGAAACACATGAGAAAAGCCCAGTCACCTAGCAAATAGCACCAGACATTCAGCCAGGATTAAAGAGGCCCTGCACTATAACTCTTTCAACTGGAACAATATTTAAAGAGTCTGAGGTCTTCAAACAGCTTTCGTAAGTCTTTATCAAGCGTCAGAGTGCTGGATTTGGGGTAGGGTTTAAAGTCTTTAGACTTGGCCCTGACTCAGTTCTTTCAGTTAATTTCAACACAGTTACCTCTGGCCTATTCTGAGCAAAGATGCCAACAAAGCTGTCTTGTGATGGTTTATATCCTTTATGCAAGAGACAGGAGCCCAGGTACTCTGCTCGATCAGACACCTACAAAAGAGAGAGGTAGAGAGAGAGAGAAAGAAAAAAAAAAAGCAGTCAAGATTCCAAAGAGAACAAATTAGCTCAGGATACCACATAAGCAAAAGAACTTATCCAAAATCATGGGCCTGACTTACCTGTTTGTAGGACAGCCATCTGTAGGGCTGGTTTGGTTTTCTATATCCCAAGCAAGGCCCATTGTCTAAAAACATAATATTAAGAGAAAATCAGCTCCAGTTGCAAATTCTTTGGACCAGAGAAAGTAAGAGGAGGTTAGGAAGAGACAAGATACAAATAAATCCAATAAGGACGCAAGCTTCTCTTATGTGCTGAGGAAATGCAAAAGTGATAAGTACTCAGTTCTCAAAGACAGAGAGAGCCTTGAAAACTGCATCTGCAACATTTAGGAAATGCTGTAAAACAGGGGTGGTTCCATGTTGGAATATGTGATCTCCATGGTAACAGGCATTTGGGGAAAGCCGTGAATATGGACTAGCCCACATGACATGAACAAGGAAAAACCTACAAGTGAACACAAATAGCCTGTATTGGGTAATCTTGGACTGAACTTCCCTACAATAAAAAAGGGGCTTGGCAACCCACTCCAGTATTCTTGCCTGGAGAATTCCTTGGACAGAGAAGACTGGCAGGCTACAGTCCACAGGGTTACAAAGAGTCAGACATGACTGAAGCGACTTAGCATAAATGCACAGTAAAAAAATATGCTCATAAAAATTTAGACAAAAAAATCAAAATACAAGTCATCAGTAATCTCATCATATAAACACCATTATCAAGACTGATATTAAGTGTTTTCTTTGATAGTTCCTTTGATAGTTTCACAAGGTTATGTTCATTCCACATATATTTTTTGGTATCCTGCTTTCTCCCTCCATTTTATACAAATATTCCCCTGTTATTATTTCTTCTCTATAGAGATTTTAATGGCCTTATTATGGCCAAGTAATGAAGGATTCTAGTGTCTAGCTGAATTGATCTCATTTTGGGCATGGAGATTGTTTCCAAAATTGACACCTCAAATAATTCTACGATACATATTTTCAAATTGATCATTTCAAAATTAGAACATTTTCTTAGAATAGAGTATTTTAAATGAAATAACTGAGTTGGGAAGGGTGGCAGGAGCTGGGGGTGAGGATAGTTGGCTAGAAAGCTCAGGTTTTTTTTTTAACTTTTTATTTTGTAGTGGGGTACAGCCAATTAACAATATTGTGATGCTTTAGGTGAACAGCGAAGGGACTCAGCCATACATATATACACATATCCATCCTCCCCCAAACTTGCCTCTCATCCAAGCTGCCACATGACATTGGGCAGAGTTCCATGTTAGACAGCTCAGGTTTTTGATACCTAGCACTGCATTGCTTGGTGAATCAGTTGGGACAATTTTCCTCTTCTCCCACCAGCAAATATCAAGCCATAGACACTGAATAGTCACTTTTTAATATGTCTTCTGCTTTAACAGATTTTTAAAGTTATTACTTTAGTCTGAGTTTCTTTCACAGCTATTAAAATGGGACCTTTTCCCTTATCTGTAAAACTTCATTTACTCTCATGAATCAGTTGGCAATGTACTTTATATGAGAGTGTCTTCTGAGACACTGAGACTCATAAAGAACTATGAGAACACACATGAGTATACACAGGAGCACTCGTGTACACACACATGTACGTTAGCCTTGAATATTTTTACAACTGTGTCTCACATTTGACAATGGAAGAATTAAACTTCTGAAAATTGAAACTATTTTGCCTTATTTAAAATTACAGTAAGTCTGGGAACATCTGCTTACTAAATAGTCATGCAGCTATTAATACATATTAATACAGAAGTCACAGAAGTTATGGTACTTATGAGGCTAAGGAAAACCCCTAACTGGCTGAGAAAACCCCATATCTAAGCCAGAATGAAACTGAGTTACAAATAGGAGCGCAGAAGGGAAGGAAGTTTTACATAGAGGATCTAGCCAAATTGCTGAGGGGATTTCAGTTCTAGCCAAAAGGAAGCATTCAACGAGAAGGTCATTAGGAATTCAGAGGCAAATAAGTGAACTTCCAGACTAAGTGACAGAAGAGAAAGGAAAGAACGCAAGAAAGAGATAGCCACTCTGACTAAAGAGATTTTTTTTTTTAATGAACATGGAGACTATTCACAGGAAACATTAGTGCTTTTTCTTTCTGCTGAAACAGCTGCATGAATGCTCAAGAAGTCAAGTCTCAGACTGAGATGTTCCTTGAAGCCAGGCAAGTCCTGCTTTAGGGGTTCACAGCCCCTGCTCCAGCCTACAGTGTATGCCACTGATGCTCTACTGATGGACTGGTTTGTACCAACATTAACCCCAGTGATACGTACCTCGTATGGTCCCTAGCTTACTCTGCGCTGTCACATTAACTCATTGGGTCTTCCCAATAACAATTGTTATCCCCATGGAACCAAGAATCACGAACTTGAACAACTCTAAGCTCACTCAGTAAGTGGCAGAGCTGATAAGGGTGAGAAAAACTCTATTGCATCTCCTTATCTTTTCCCTATGGATGAAAATACTAGCAGAGGCCCATGGTCAAGGAATAAGTCAAATAATTGGTCCAAGGGGGCACCAACTGGGGTTTCACTAAACTCTGTGCCCCAATCAGCTTCAGTTTGATTAGCCAAAGTCCTGACTAGGCAATAGCCTAGCCTTTGATTAATTTAATCAACTTAGATCTTCTGTTCTAAGACATGGCCATCTGTAAAGAATTCACCCATTAACAACATCTCAGCAGAACTGGGGCCTTAAGCTAGGTAGAGTTGAAACTTCAGCACACAAAGCCCTTGGAAAGCTCTGTTTAAAATTCATATTTAGAAGAGAAGGGGGCGACAGAGGATGAGATGGTTGGATGGCATCACCGACTCAATGTACATGGATTGGAGCCAACTCAGGGAAATAGTGAAGGACAGAGAAGCCTGATGTACTACAGTCCATGGGACTGCAAAACGTTGAACAGGACTTAGCGACCGAACAGCGACTATCTGGAATTCCAATTCAGTAAAACACAGTGGAGCCAGAGGATCTATATTTTAAACACTATCTGCAGGTAATTCTCCCCAGAGGAGGGCCTGGCAACCCACTCCAGTATTCTTGCCTGGAGAATCCCTGGAGAGAGGAGCCTGGCAGACTACAGTCCACAGGGTCACACAGAATCAGACACACCTGAAGGAACTTAGCATACATGCATACAGGTGATTCTCAGCATGGATCATCTACCGGGTAGGGTTTAAAGATAGAGGTTGTGTGTGTTTGTGTTAAGTCGTTTCAATTGTTTCCAATTCTTTATGACCCTGTGGAACATAGCCTGCCAGGCTTCTCTGTCCATGGAAATTTTCCAGGCAGGGATATTGGAGTGGGTTGGCATGCCCTCCTCCAGGGGATCTTCCCAACCCAGGGATCAAACCCACGTCTCTCTTTTTTTTTTTTAATAAATTTATTTATTTTAGTTGGGGGCTAATTAATTTACAATATTGTAGTAGTTTTTGCCATACATTAACATGAATCAGCCCTGGGTTTACATGTGTTCCCCATCCTGAACCCCCCTCCCACCTCCCTCCCCATCCCATCCCTCTGGGTCATCCCATTGCCCCAGCCCTGAGCATTTGTCTCATGCATCGAACATGGAATGGTGTTCTGTTTCACATATGATAATATACATGTTTCAATGCTATTGTCCCAGAACGTCCCACCCTCACCTTCTCCCTCAGAGTCCATAAGACTGTTCTATGCATCTGTGTCTCTTATTCTGTCTCGCATATAGGGTTATCGTTACCATCTTTCAAATTCCATATATATGCATTAGTATACTGTATTGGTGTTTTTCTTTCTGGCTTACTTCACTCTGTATAATGGGCTCCAGTTTCATCCATCTCAATAGAACCGATTCAAATGTATTTTTTTTAATGGCTGAGTAATATTCCATTGTGTATATGTACCACAGCTTCCTTATCCATTTGTCTGCTGATGGACATCTAGGTTGCTTCCATGTCCTGGCTATTGTAAACAGTGCTGCGATGAACACTGGGGTACACGTGTCTCTTTCAATTCTGGTTTCCTCGGTGTGTATGCCCAGCAGTGGGATTGCTGGGTCATATGGCAGTTCTATTCCCAGTTTTTTAAGGAATCTCCACACTGTTCTCCATAGTGGCTGTACTAGTTTGCATTCCCACCAACAGTGTAAGAGGGTAACCCACGTCTCTTAAGTCTCTTGTATTGACAGGTATTTTCTTGATCACTAGAGCCACCTGGGAACACTATAAAGTTAGAGGTTAGAGCTGATGTATTCCATCCCAGTTGTAAGCAGATGTGTCATTTTTCTATGGAAATAGGCTGGATTTTTCATGCCTACTTACATGAGAAGCCAATTTATCTGTTCAGTTTTAATTTAACATTGAAAAAAATTTCTAAATGAAGGTGTCCTATGTGCCACATGTTGTGTGCTGAATGACTTGTATCTAGTTCCAATAACAATCCATGCTCAGTGAAGAAAACTTCAAAAAGTGGAAAATCCCAAAGGAAAGTCTATTGTATTTGCTATATACTATCTTAAGTTGCCAAATAAGTAAAGAAACTAGTGGCTGGTTTGTTTTGGTTTGTTATGTGGATGGAAATCTAAATCAGTACTGATGTGGGGCCAGAAATACCAAGTACGGTCCACTCTGAAACCTTCAGATAGAAGCTTTCTTTACAGTAAACCTTTATTGTCTTGAGGAGCAACAATTTTTACAAAACACTTAAGAGTTGACGTAAAATAAAATAATCTAGACAGAGACTTAGATTTCAGTATCAGCATCAACATTTTCTAGTTCTGTCACTTTCAAAATATTCCTGAACTTCTGGGTCTCTATAAAAAGAGACTTTAAAAATTGAGGTTGGACTTCCCTGTTGGTCCAGTGGTTAAGAATCCACCTGTCAATGCAGGGGACACAGGTTTGATCCCTGGTCCAGGAAGATACCACATGTCTCGTGACAACTAAGCCGGGGTACCACAGCTACTGAGCCTGCATGCTCTAAAGTCCCTGCTCCACAAGAGGAGCCACTGCAGTGAGAAGCCTGCACACCACAAAGAGGAACCCCCTCTCGTGGCAACTAGAGCAAGCCCGTGAGCATCAGTGAAGACTGAGCACAGTCATAAATAAATAAAACTTTTAAATGGGGGTGTATAACAACCAATTCCTGAGGTGTAAGAAAATAAGTAGATGCTATCCATGCAGTAGTATAGTTAGTACTCAATAGGAATTGGCTATTAAATATTGTCGTAGACTTAGTTAAAAGGCAGAGGGGAAGTGGAGGACAAAAAGTCACATAGGTAAACCTCTGCCTGAACAGAATATCACCCCAAAGAAAAAAAGTTATAGGGAGAGTGGGACTCCCCTGGTGGGCCGGTGGCTAAGATACCGACCTTCCAAAGCAGGGGGCCTGGGTTTGATCCCTGGTCAGGGAACTAGATCCTGTTTGCCATAACTAAGACCTGATGCAGCCAAATAAATAAATTAAATAAACATTAAAAAAATTATAGAGAGAGTTATAAGCCCATTGATTTTGAAAGGAAGCTAGTATACCCAGCATTGTGTTCAATGATATCAGACAGAAGTACTGAAACTTGATGTACTTATTTCATTCATTGGAAATGAATGTACCAAAAGTCATGGGATAATGTTTCTAGGAAAGTCCAAAAGACAATTACCTTTTGTGATACTAAGGGCAGCAACAAGGGCCAGCAGTACTATACTAGGGGCAAGGTCAAGGTAAAAAGTCAGGAGGCCTGAATGCTAATTCTGGCTCAGATTCTATAATGCAGGGAACTACATTTATGAAACACATCCTCCTAAACAAGTGTACTAGTGAATTAACCAAAATACTTTCCTACTGTTAACTCTTTAACAACAACTTGGCCAGGAAGTTCTCCTTGTATTAAATGAGAACCAGATTCAGAAAGGCAAAGTGGTTTGTGCAGTCACACAGCTGGCAATAGAAGAATTGGATTTTAAGCCCAAGTCTGTCCTGCTACACAGCTTCCGGCACCCATCCAGCTCCTCTGCCCATGTCCCCGCCATGCTGTATTTTTAATTCTTCTCGGACCACCACATTTAAACAAAGTTTTAGAAGTGAGACAGGGAAGGCGAGGTAGGGAACAAGAGCCCACCTTGGTCTTACAGGCCAGGGGAGACAGCCAGGCTTACCAGACACAGCAAGTCCTCTCTGGAAGATTTCATACATCGTCTTGGCATCTGAGAAGTAGTAGCTTATTAGGTCATTGTCCTTCTGGCAAATACCTCTCCGTGCTCCTCCCTAAGACACAAGACCGAGTTTAGGTCAAGCCTGAGTCTTTCCCCACCCTTTCCAAACCTGTATGGTTTGAATTGAAAAGAACATAAATACTGAATATTGAGGTCACACTGATGACCCTTTTAGTATTCAATCAATTTTTTTAAGTCTCGAAGTTGTGGTATCTTCATATAAGAGAAACCCAGAGATTGTTGCAGTTATGTTTTTGGTAATTTCCCTCTACCTCCCTAAGTATATGCATATGCACTCACTCTCTCTCCCTCTCTCTCTCTCTGTCACACACACACACACACACACACACACACACACACACACACACACAGGAGAGACAATATTATAGTTATGTGCTGTGCTGGGCTTAATTGCTCAGTTGTGTCCGACTCTTTGTGACCCCATGGACTATAGCCCACCAGGCTCCTCTGTCCATGGAATTCTCCAGGCAAGAATACTAAAGTGGGTTGCCATGCCCTCCTCTAGGGAATCTTCCCAATCCAGGGATTGAACTCAGGTCTCCTGAATTGCAGGCAGATTCTTTACTATCTGAGCCACCAGGGAAGCCCTTTTATAAAAAATCATATTAAGTTTAAACATCTATCAAATGCATACTATGTTCAAGGCACTGTGCAAATGCTGTAGATGCAAAGTGAGTTAAGACAAAAGTACTGCCTGTGAAAGTGAAGTGAAAGTGAAAGCGCTCACTCCTGTCTGACTCTTTGCGACCCCATGGACTATACAGTTCGTGGAATTCTCCAGCCCAGAATACTGGAGTGGATAGCCTTTCCCTTCCCCAGGGGATCTGCCCATGAGTGCCACATAAATGAGAGTTTTGGGAGCTGGGGTAGGGCGAGAAGGGGAAAACATACAAATATAACACCATGATGTACACACTGTAATAACAACATATGTTTTGGGAGATGAATGAAGTAACCAATTCTGCATCAAACAGAAATCTTACAGAGAAGAAATAATATTTCAATAGAGACTCTGAAGAGAGTAAGCATTTACCAAAAATATGTGGCTTCATAGAATGGAGGGAAAGGAGAACAGTTCAGAGTGAAGGAATAGCCTGAATAAAGATGCAGAGGAAGCAACAAGGATTTACTGTATAGCACAAGGTATCACATCCAGTATGTTGTAATAACCTATAATGGAATATCATCTGCAAACAACAAAAAAAACCACACACTATGCGGTACATCTGAAACTAATACAGTATTGTAAATCAACTATGCTTCAACTTAAAAAAAAGAAGGCAAGAAAACACATTGCAGATTCTGATGGGCAGCTCAAGAACAGGGTATTTGAGAATGAGGGCATAGCTAGGGATATGTCTAGAAATGCCATCTGGAACTTTAGGATCCAGTCTTAATCTAGATATCCTGGAGCTGCCGTAGGAGTTTGAGGTGTGGTTCAACCCTCATGAAAGTTAGAGAAGCCTTGCCATCAATTAAATAGGCATTCAAAACTGTAAGTTACTACACCAAGATAGCAGCTATAAAAGTCCAAGATAACCCATGAGACTCTAACAAAAGATCTGACTTAATCTGGAGCATCAGGGAAGATTTCCACCAGATGTCCCATTAAGTCAAGACATCAAAAATAATGTTCTATTTCTAGGAAAGAAAGATGGGGTCTTGCTGTCTACTTACATAGACAACATTGAAGAAGAATGAAAGATGATTCAGCTTTTGGCAACTGGGTAAGAAGAGATACATTTAACTGAGATAGAGCAGGAGAGGAAGCAGGAAAGGGTGCAGGTGTGTATGCATATATGTGTGTGTGTGTGTGTGTGTGTGTGTGTGTGTGCATGCTCACATTGGTATGTAAGGGAGAAGACATGCAATAAAGAGATGTGTGGAGCCTGGGGTACTCAAGTGTCACTGAGATGGACTGGAACTCAAAAGAGAGGTCAGATTTGGGTGTCATAGCCTTTCAGGTACATATTCATGTCATATTAGAGGGGGGTTTTCTCAAAAGCAGTGAGGATTGAAAGCAGGGATTGGCAGACTATAATTGGGTCCTAACATGGCTAGCCAGTTTTTAAATAAAGTTTTATTGGAACACAGCCCTGCCCTCATTTACATATCTCTTGGTGCTTTCACACTGTAACAGCAGAGTTGAATAGTTGCAACACAACCCATGTGGTCTGCAAAGCCTAAACTCTTCACTATTTGGCCTTCACAGAACAAGTTTGCCAACCCTTGCTTCAGAGGAATCAAAAGATGGTGAGATTGAAACTCTAGGATAAAGAGAGGAAAGAATCTAAGTGCCAAAGAAAGACTATCTTGGATTTAGGAAGAAATCTCACTGAGGGATATGATGAAATGCAAAGGAAGAAGTTTTAAGAAGAAAGTGTCAAATCATTTGAGAGGAAGAATCATTGAATTTATTTTTTTAATTTATTGTTTATTGAAGTATACTTGATTTACAATGTAGTGTCAATTTCTGATGCACAGCAAAATGACTCAGTTATACACATATATACATTCTTTTTTATATTCTTTTCTACTATGGTTTATGCCAGAATATTGAATATAGTTCCCTGTACTGTACAGGAGCATCTTGTTGTGAATCACTGAATTTAGAAGTTAGATTATGAGTGATGCAGAGAAGTCTGAGCGGATGGTAGTGATAAAGGTCAGATCTTAGTGTGTTGAAGTTCACGAGGGGAAATCAACAGTCTGCTCTTAAAGACTCAGGGGAGAGGGACGATTGAAAAGACATGGCGGCCTGAAGTATCAGGATTATAGGGACAGGAAGATGCTGATGAAAATCTTCCAAATAAAAGGGAGGGTGGTGAAGAATGGAGGCAACTTGGAGTCAGATTCCCAACTAGAAGCACAGAGTTTGTAACAAGATCAGAAGGGGTTAGCTTTAATGCTTTCTTTTCTGAAAAGGGTTGAAGATGAAAAATCATGAGAGAAAATTCATGGAGCTATCCCTTAGTTCAGAGATACAGGAAGTGGTGTGATTTGCTAAAACGTCAAAGAATTGAGGGGAGACATCCAGTTCAATGTCTGTCAGTTTTAAGAGCGACTATTAGCTCAAAGCTGGAATTGAATTCAATAACTTCTTTACCATTCTTAGACATGGTATTTCTCAATGAAAATGTTTTTCTGTCCACAGAGTACTGACTCTATCATCTAGATCGTGGGTCAGCAACGTGTTCCTGCAAAGGGCTAGATGGTAAATACTTTAGGCTTTGTGGAACACATATGATCTAGCCCTTTCTTTTATTCTTTTTACATATCCTTTGAAAAATATAAAGAATGTTCTTAGCTTGCTCACACAGATAAAGGTGGATTTTGCCTGCATGCTATAGTTTGCCAATCCCACATCTAGACTTTTGGCATCATAAAGCCAGTAAAATCTGTGATTTCGTTACAAACAAAAATGTACCATTACTAGAACTTTCAACTTGTAGATCTTCTGTTTATTTTTGCTACTCAAAAAGGCTTACTTTCCCACACTACTCCCAGTCTCCTTTACCACCTCTCCTAAGGTCTTGAATTACAGTTTGTGTTCCATGAAGGCTGACAAACTGCAAAAGTAATTGGCATGTTACCTCAATTCCCACCGACTGCTTGTTCAGATCAACATGAGGCAAGGCGGACTGAGGTCTGTTAACCAACCACAGGAAGATGGCAGCTCCGAAGGTCAGGATGCAGATCAGTGCCGGGGTTGGAAGTGGGGAAAACAAGAAGTTAAAGATAAAAAGCATCTTTATGAATAGCAGCAGGAAATTCAGGCCTGTAAAAAAAAAAAAAAAAGAAGAAGGAAAGAAAAAGAGGAAATTGCTGTGTTTTTTTTTGCCTCAAACAGCTCTCTATGCTTACAGAAGTTACACACGCACAAACAGCTTCTAACCCTCCGAATCGCCATGGTTAACCACTCTAGCAGCTGAATTCCTCCGACTGTTTACCTTAGCAATGTCGGAAATACTAGAATATGTTCTCCACCCTGGCTACTTGACTGTCCTCCCACAAATGGGAAAGGATCAAAGGAAAGAGGTTAATCATTTCCCAGAAAATTTTGAGAAATGACTACCATTTTATTTTTTGGTTCACAAAGCCTAGAAGAAGCCCTCTGGATCCAACATAAGCTAGTAGTCAGAGGAGGGGGCTCCAGAGAGCTTGCCCACCCAGGCAGATGGAGGGTCATGAAGGACTCTTAACGATTGCATCTCCCTAGTATCAGCCAAACAGAAGACAGAACCTCTGGAGAGGTGATACCAGCCATCTTAGAAATCATGTGTTCTCCTGTGAAGGACATTTTTTGCTGGCCCAGATATGCCTTGCTCATTGCTTTCTTTTCTGAGGGTCTCAGAGATCAAAAGCATGACAACTTGCTGGGTCCAAAGTCCTCTTTCTCCAGGGAACCTGGAGGAATTATTTTTATCGGAGACAACTTTAGACAGGTCTGCAGAAATGATGCTAGAGAATGGGCCTGACACATGGTAGCCGGCGGGCATTGAAGATTTAAGCCAGGAAGAGATCTCTAGGAACCAAAAGAAACAAAGTCTTCCTTCACAACTCAACTTTACTTGTAGCTTCCAGCTAACTTTAGCTTCAAACTACTCTAAAAGGAGGCATTAACATTTGGGTAGATCCTAGGACCTTACTCTCACTGACATCATCTCTTCCAGGTCTTGCCTCACAACTTTCAGACTTGATTAGGACAATAACAGAAGGAAACATATGAGCACCAACTGTATGCCAGGCACCGAGCTGGGTCATTTGCATGGATTATCTGATTTATTTCAACCAATATCACAAAGTCACATTTACAGATAAGAAAATAGAAACTCCCAGAAATAAAGTGACTTGTCCAAAGTCATTCATCATTTCCCACTGCTGCCTCCCTATTAAAATTGACAGAACCATGACTCATTTACTCCTTATAGAGTCTAGCCATAGAGTTCAAGAAGGCTGAATTCATCCAGCACCTTAGGAGTCACAACAAAGGATGTTCAGATGTTGTATGTGTTTCTCCAGTAGTCATGGACAGATGGGAGAGTTGGACCATAAAGGAGGTTGAACACTGAAGAATTGATGCTCTCAAACTGTGGTAATGGAGAAGACTCTTGAGAGTCCCTTGGACAGCAAAGAGATCAAACCAGTCAAACCTAAAGGAAATCAATCCTGAATACTTATTGGAAGGACTGACGTTGAAGCTCCAATACTTTGGCCACCTGATGTGATGAGTCGACTCACTGGAAAAGACCCTGATGTTGGAAAAGATTGAGGGCAGGAGGAGACAGGGGTGACAGAGGATGAGATGGTGGGATGGCATCACTGGCTCAATGGATAGGAGTTTGAGCAAACTCTGGGATATAGGGAAGGACAGGGAAGCCTGGTGTGCTGCAGCCCATGGGGTTGCAACGTGTTGGACACAACTGAGTGACTGAACAACTACAACAAAAATTTACTGTAATTCCCTAAGAATATCTTAAGAGACTAGAGCAAACATTCCTACTCAAAATCAAGAGAGTGAATAAAGTCCAACAAAGAGATTTACCAAATCAAACTTATAGTCACCATTCGAGGTTTGAGGCAGCTGCCACTAGCAGGCATCTGGAAATTTCTCCATTAAGAAAAACAGTTCGGCCCACTCTCACAAAGGCTTTTATAAAGCCTAGAAATTTTGTGTGGGAGCAGGAACAGTCACAAGAAACCCTGAGTCACTTTTCATCATTTTTTTCTGCCTCTAATTGGTTATTACCTAAATTTGGAGTAGTCCCTTGCCATTGTATGGGGGAAAATTGAACTTCCAGAGACTGAGATGACTGTCCCAACTCTGGTTTCTTCCACGTTGTGTTTAGGTGAAGAAAAAAAAAAAAACCAGAAGCTTGAAAACAAAAGCCAGATCCCACAGGTGATAGGTTACCTAACAACAGGTGCTGTTGTCACAATATGCCAGGATTCTGAGAGCTGGGGTTTTTCCAATCTGGCTTTACCCAGGTTTGTATGATGAAGTGGCAGTCCAGGAGGCAAAACTCGTTCAAGAGCCAGCCATGCGGGACACTGTCTCTTAAAAGGCTGGCCACCCAAGCCAGGCTGAGAAGGGGGGCCGCCCCAGGGAAGGTTGCAAAATGCACAGAAAGGTAGCAATGCCAGAGGGAGGAGAAACCTGCTTTGTGCTCATACATCTCTGCCCACTGGCAACCTCTCCCCGCCTCAGCTTGGATTCTGCCACCAGTCTGGTGGTTATCTTAGGATCTGGGATTCTGCCCTCTGCCCTCATCCCACCCTCAACTAAGAGATTTTTACCTGCACCCTTCTCGGCCTCAAGAACAAATTGTTGCCCTTCGGACATTTGCTCTCTTCTTACGCAAGGCAGATTTATGTCTTAATGGGAGACTTAATGGGAGACCTTGTATACAAAATTTTCAAAAGAGGATTTAAAGGTGAAATGTGCCAGGGTGTCGGGGTGGGGGGGAAGAAGGGGGGTGAACTTCCTGGCAGGTAACATGAAAAAAGGAGAAAGAGCCTTTGGCCAGTCTAATGGTGGCACTCGCTGTCCACCCCCGCTGATTCTTATCATGTAGTAATGTGAGCCCAGGGTCACCGGAAGGTCAGATTTTTTTTCTCTAGAAAACCTGGAACACTGGATCTTTATGAAAGCTCAATTTTAACTTCTGGTTTAATGAATAAAGGTCTGCTGCTGCTGCTGCTAAGTGGCCTCAGTCGTATCCAACTCTTTGCGACCCCATGGACTGCAGCCCACCAGGTTCCTCCGTCCATGGGATTCTCCAGGCAAAAGTACTGGAGTGGGTTGCCATTGCCTTCTCCGGAATAAAGTCTGGCATGGGATAAATGAAAACGTACGTGGGGACTTCCCTGGTTGTCCAGTTGTTAAGAATCCTCCTTCCAATGTAGGGGACATGGGTTTGATCCCTGGTTGGGAAAGTAAGATCCCACATGCCGCAGGGCAACTTCTGAGCCTGAGTGCTCTGAAGCCCATGCTCCAGAACTAGAGAACCCCACACGACGCAGCTAAGACCCAACACAGCCAAATTAAATAACTGAACAAATATTTTTTAAAAAAAAGGGGGGTTGGGGGAGAATGGACACGTGTATATGTATGGGGGGAAAAACACATACACGTTGGTTTTAATCTGGATCATGATCTACCAATTCTTGAGCCCTCATTTTAGACATACTACTGTCCTATTGCCCATAAATGGGATGAGCTTGACCACTTCACTACCTTGCCTACACTGGCAAGGGGCTTTGTTTGCAGTAAACACTGAAGGATGAATCTATTTTGTCAGCTGAAATAGCTTACTCACTTTTTTTGCTATTGCAGATCAGGTATCCACATAGGCTAGACACAGAATTTCAGTTCCTTTCTCCTTGGCTCCCATATATTTTTAAATGGAGGTAAAATTCACATAACATAGAATAAACCAGTTTTAAAATGGACAATTTAGTAGCATTCAATACATTCACAGTGTTGTGCAACTACCATCTCTAGTTATTTCCAAAACATTTTCATCACTGCAAACAGCGGAAACCATGCACCCATTAAACTGTCACTCTTGTTCTCTCCTCCCCCCACCCTTGGCAACCACTAATTTACTTTCTGTTTCCATATATTGGGTTGGCCAAGAAGTTCCTTTGGGTTTTCCAGTAAGATGGTATGGAAAAACCTGAACAAACTTTTTGGCCAGCTTAGTATTTACCGATTTTGAATATTTCATTTAAGTGGAATCAGATAATATGTGACCCTTTGTGTCTAACTTCTTCACTTAATATTTTTAAGGTTTATCCATGTTTATGGTTTAGCATGTATTAGTATTATATTTCATTTCTTCTTATGGCTGAATAAAATTCCAGTGTATGGATAGACTACATTTTGCTGCCCCATTCATCAGCTGATAGATATTTGGGTTGTATTCACTATTTGGATATGGTGAATAGTGCTATGACGTGTATATAAGTTTTGTTTGAATATCTATTTTCAATTATTTGGGGTAAATACATAGTAGTGGAATTGCTGGTTCACATGCTAACTTTATGTTTAACTCTTTGAAGAATCACCAAACTGTATTCCATAGTAGCTGTATTATTTTTATATTCCAACCAGCAATGTAAAGGATTCCAGCTTTTTACATCCTTGCCAACTTTTGCTATTCTCTGTCTTTTTAATAATAGCCATTTTAATGGGTGTGAAATGGCATCTCACTTTGGTTTTGATTAGCAGTTCCCTTATGACTAATGATGTTGAGCAACTTTTCATCTGCTTTTTGGTCATTTGCATTTCTTCTATGAAGAAATGTCTATTTCAGCCATTTGCCTATTTTTAAATTGAGCTATTATTTGTCCTTTAGTTGTTGAGTTGCAAGCTTTCTTTATATATTATGGATCCTAGATCCTTTTCAGATATATAATTTTCAAATATTTTCTCCCAATGTATAAGTTGTCATTTCACTATCTTGATAGTCTCCTCTTTGATGTACAACACAGACACATTTTGAAACTGAGCATGCTGACACTAGAGAGAATTTGCAACCATATCATGTAAGTCTCTCACTGCTTAAAAGAGAGAAACCGAAGAGCTGAAAGAAGGCAAGACCTTCAGGTTACACCAGCACTGGGCTGGTTGCCATTCTAAACTTTAGAATCTATTAACACTTCCAGAGGTGCTCAAATAACAAGGGGGAAAGCCACCCTCTCTCTTGTCATGTGTCCTGTGTCACTCGAATTACAATTCTGGACCTGTCACTCCACAGAAACCCCTGCAAGCATTTCCTCTTCCCTAATGTCGCTCCCAGTTGGGAAAGAATGGAGTAGCGAGAAGTGCAATAGCAGTAAAAAGAGAGGAAGGAGAGCTGTGTTATGCTGTAGCTAGGGTTCCTGTTTGAGGTTATCTACAGATGGTCGAACAAGCCACAGGCTTCCCCCAAGTGGAAAGCTTCCTCTGCTTTTTGATGTGGCAACTCTGACACGCCTCAGCCCCATCCCCTCTAATGCCTCAGTCCTTCCCCTGATTCTTTTCAGGGCCCTCCTTTCCTCTGTGGTTTGGATGGCCAGAGCCAACATTACTCATCTGGCTCCTGACATACTGACTTTTCAAGCTAGCTGAAGGACACCTTCTGCCTTCATACCTGCTTGCAAGCTCCCAGGACCAGCCTTGGTACCTAAGTTGTGACCACTTCATATTCACCTTTGGGTTTTGCTCCTTTGAAGATTTGGGGCAGCGTGTCTTAAGTCTTGATTTCTTTGGATAAAGTCCCTCAATGACCGCTTCTACTCTAAATTCATGTTTTTGGTCAACGATGTTTATTGCTATGAGTCTTTCAGATTATTCTTATAATCCACAAATAATTTTTCTTCTCATGATTCCTTCCATTTAAAAGATTTTATTTTTCTGCCATGCATTCTGCTCTTCAAGCGTAAGTCTACTCCAATCCTAGGGTCTCTGCATTTGCTCTTCTTTTTTGCCTGAAACGCTATCCCGCAGATTTGAAATGGTCATGTATTGCTTCTAGGTAGGATCTCAACTCCAGTGTCATTTCCTCAGAGGCTCTCTAGAATCACCCTATTGGACCTCAAAAGCTATCATGGACCCTGATCTCTCTTCTTCATGTCACTGTCAGCTATCTTAAAGAGTCCTGGTCCATTGCCCCTATTAAACTGATGGTTTAATTGGAATGGGGACTTTTGTTTTGTTCATTGTGGTGCTTCCAATACCTGCATCATGCTTGGCATAGAAGAAACTTTCAATGAGTGGTTAGGAATAAATGATCAGTTTTCTAGTTCAGAATTATCTGTTCTACACCCTCTCAGTTGACTCATTTTTCCCTTAATAAAACTCCCCCACCTACAAGCTCTCCAATCTTAGATCATCAAAAATCTCTCTGGACAATCTTGAGACATGCACTCCCAATCAATATTTTGACAAGGTATTGGTTTTGGAATAACAGACGGGGAAAGGATGTATTTCTAACATATCAAAAGCTGGTCAGGGTCAGTCTACTCCTCCAGGTTTAGAGACAGCTACAGGATTGGATCTTATCAGATGAAGTCATCTACAGTGTTCAGTGGGCAAAAAAATCCAGCCTAGAAATAGGTAATTCTGTTACTCTGTATTTCTGGAATTCAAAGGACAATAAGAAAAATTATCTTTGCTTTTAAGCTTGAAGAACTAATTATTTTTCTATGCAATAATGAGATATATATTGCAATTATAAGCTTTTTTTTAAAAAAAAAAATTTGCCTTCCAGAAAGTGACCCACTCTTTAGGGCTTAACTGGTTTTGTGTTCTCCTGCATATATAGGCTCATTCTGTGGCGATAGAAAGTTCATTAAAAGAGAGTCCAGAGTCCCCAAGTTCTTATACCCAATTAATTAACAGTCTTCCATCCTGAATTACCTACTGTCTCCTAGAGACTATGAAACAAGTCTTCACAACTCATAATGACTCCAGAAGGGCCTGTGTGTTATTTAGGAGGCTGTATATGAAAGTTCTGCTTTCTTGATTGGGCTTTAAGTTCTCACCCAGACTTCATTGTTATTTCCCTTAAATTTCTGCCACCTCCAGTTTAGGAAGGTTTCATTTCATTCCTCAAGGACTTTCCTGTTGGCTCAGCAGTGAAAAATCCCCCTGCCAATACAGGAGATGTGGGTTCAATCCCTGGGTCAGGAAGATCCCCTGGAGAAGGAAATGGCAACCCACTCCAGTATTCTTGCCTGGGAAAATCTCACGGACAGAAGAGCATAGTGGGGTACAGTCCATAGGGTTGCAAAAGAGTCAGACATGAGTTAGTGACTAAACAACAACAACATTTCATTCCTTAACTGAATAGCTAATATGTATAGACAAATTTCAAAATAATGGCAAAAGATCGATAGGACGTTACAAACCAATAGCCTCATGACTACACTTGGGAGGAATTGATAAACCTTTCCTTAATATGCAATAAATGTGAACCACATAAGTATTCTAGTGCAAGATCCTTCACCCAGTTTCCTCAAGAACTAAGGAGTTTTCACCTTTCCTTCTACCCAGTTTACTCTTCTGTAGCAAGTAGAGTTTTATTCTACTAAAAAATAAAAGATAATATGATTTGAGACAACAAACATGTTTCACACAACTAGCCAGAGGAAAAGCTGATAATGAGGACATAGCACAGGGAACTATACTCAGTATCTTATAATAACTTATAATGAAAGAGAATGTAAAAAAAGAATATATATATAAATATACATACAAATAACTGAATCACTTTGCTGTACACCTGAAACTAACACAACATTGTAAATTAACTATACTTCAATAATAATTTTAAATAATAATAATTTTTTAAAGGCAGATACAGAAAAGCATTGGTTCTTAAAGAGGGTAAACCTCAACTAACCATGGCATTATTATTTTTCTTTTTTTTTACAACAACCAATATTTCTTGCTCATCCTTCATCCAGGATCCAGGTACCTATGCTATTTTACATCATTTAAAAATAAAAAGGACCAATATTCAGTTATATCCAAGATAAAATTTATTTTCATATTTCCCAATTTAAAAAAAAGTAGCTGAGAGGGGAATCCTAAAATTCCTCTAAAGAAATAAGAGGCAATTAGATACCATGAGCTATGTCAATAAGGTGTCATCTCATCGCAGTGACTCTTATCCAACTCTTTGGACTATAGCCCACCAGCCCCCACTGTCCATGGGATTTTCCTGGCAAGATTCTAGAGTGGATTGTTATTTCCTCCTCTACAGGATCTTCCCGACCCAGGGATCAAACTCATGTCTCCTGCGTCTCCTGCATTGCAGGCAGATTTGTTGTCTGCTGAGCCATCCGGGAAGCCTTCAGTAAGGTGGACAGTTACCAAATCAGTAGCCAGAAAATCAATAGCTTTCCTATATTTTGAAAATAATGGAAAAGGTTCCATTACCAATAGTGTATATAAGAATAAATGTGTAAAACCTATATTTAAAAAGTGAAACCTTGAAAAAAATGGAAAGATATATTTGAAATAGTCAAGGGGTCCTATCTTCCTAAATAAATCTATACATTTAATGCAACCCTAATAAAGACCAACACGATTTTCTTGGGAAACTAAAAAGTTAAAGCTCACCCAGAAAAAGAAAACTTACAAAACATAGAAAATTTTTGAAAAATAACAGGAATTTGGTGGGTAGCAGTGAAGTAAACATTACCAAATTTTCTTACTATGAAAATTTTCTCTTGGTTATCAATAGACAAGTCTATGTAATGAGAAAATCCTGAAATACCCTCAGTGGATGCTGTTATCATATACTAAATCGCAGTCCAAATTAAGATAGATTTTTTTTCACTTTCAGTCAATGTGTTGAAACAACTGGCTAGCCATTCAGACAGAATACCTAAAGCTGATTTCTGTCTTACCCCTAAAACAAAAATACATTGGAAGGACTTCCCTGGTAGCACAGTGGATAAGAATCCACCTGCAAATGCAGGGGACATGGGTTCGATCCCTGGGCTGGAAGGATTCCACATGCTGCAGAGCAACTAAGCCCATGTGCTACAACTATTGTACCTGAGGGTGGCAACTACTGAGCCTATCTGCTGCAGATCCCAGCCTGTGATCTGGAACTAGAGAAGCCACTGCAGTGAGAAGCTTTCATACCTCAATGAAAGAGTAGCCCTCAGTCTCTGCAACTAGAGAAAGCATGTGAGCAGCAACAAAGACCCAGCACAACCAAAAATAAGTTAATTATTTTAGAAAATACATTGAAGATGGACCATAGACGACATATAAAACATTGAAAGCTGTGAGAGTACTGGGGGATAAAAAATATGAGAGAATTGTTTTTTTTTTTATCCTTTAACAGTTTATTGAATGGAAGTGGTAAAACTTTTATCTCAACAATATTTATGCAATGATGTACTAATATGCATGCCTACTATTAAATTTATTTATTTTTTGAAATGCTACTATCTTTATTAAATTTATAAATTGTAGGACAATATTTTAATCAAGTCTCAGAATATTATCAAAATTATTAAGGCAAGCTCTTTTCTAAACTAGATTCCAAGTAATTTTTGGTTTAAATGACTACTTTAAAATTTTTTTTTTGATTTTTTAGTTATTTTTTTTTAATTTATTTTAACTGGAGGCTAATTACTTTACCATATTGTGGTGGTTTTTGCCATACATTCACATGAATCAGCCATGGGTGTATATGTGTTCCCCATCCTGACCCTCCCTCCCACCTCTCCCACTATTCCATCCCTCTAGGTCATCCCAGTGCACCAGCCCTGAGCACTTGTCTCATGCATCAAACCTGGACTGGTGATCTATTTCACATATGATAATATACATGTTTCAATGCTATTCTCTCAAATCATCCCACCCTCACCTTCTCCCACAGAGTCCAAAAGTCTGTTATTTACATCTGTGTCTCTTTTGCTGTCTTGCATATAGGGTCATCATTACTATCTTTCTAAATTCCATATATATGTGTTAATATACTGTATTGGTGTTTTTCTTTCTGACTTACTTTGCTCTGTATAATAGGCTCCAGTTTCATCCACCTCATTAGAACTGATTCAAATGCATTCTTTTTAATGGCTGAGTAATATTCCATTGTGTATATGTACCACAGCTTTCTTATCCATTCTTCTGTTGATGGACGTCTAGGTTGCTTCCGTGTCCTGGCTGTTATAAACAGTGCTGTGATGAACACTGGGGTACACATGTCTCTTTCAATTCTGGTTTCCTCGGTGTGTATGCCCAGCAGTGGGATTGCTGGGTCATATGGAAGTTCTATTTCCTGTTTTTTAAGGAATCTCCACACTGTTCTCCATAGTGGCTGTACTAGTTTGCATTCCCACCAACAGTGTAAGAGAGTTCCCTTTTCTCCACACCCTCCCCAGCATTTATTGTTTGTAGACTTTTGGAGAGCAGTCAGAGAATTGTTTTTTATAATCCTGACAAGGAGAAGACTCAAGACAGACACAAAACCTAGAAGCTGTATAAGGAAAATGTTGGCTTATACAAAACTTTAAAAGATACTTGCCCTGCAGAAAAGATATCAAAGACAAAGTCAAAGATAAACTGGGAATAGTATCAAATATTCCAGCGAGGCAAAGAGCTCATTTCCTCAGTAGAAATGCTTAGAAGTCAATGAAAAACAGCACATAACCCAGTAAAACAAAGGGCAGAGGGAATGACCAGAAAGTTCACAGCAAAACAAACAGGTTACTTAAAATGGGGAAAGACATTCAACTTCACTTACAGTTTTTTAAAATGCAAATCTAAATGAAAACCCATTTCCCAATCCTTCAGATTAGCAGTGAGGAAGCAGTATTAAATGCAGGGTCGACCACGGAGATGTAAATTTGGGGCAGTCTCCTTAGGTATGTGTTTGTTGTCTGAAACCACAATTTAAATTATGTGCTTTTTGACCTAAGGACACGACTAGCAATTTATCTTGTAGAAAGACGTAAGCTCAATAAAGCACATCACTTTAAGTGGCTATTTGAGTCATGGGTTAGGAATGTGGATTCTGAGTCACATTGCACCCAATCTTTGGGATCATCTTTGTGATCATCTTTGTGACCTAGGGTAAATAACCTCTGTGTACTTCTTCGTCTACAAAATGGCTATACTAATATCTCCCTCATAAGGCTATCCTCATGATTAAAGAAGTTAATGTACCTGTATGGTGCCTAGAACAATGTCTGACCCACAGGCTCAGGTATTAGCTATTATGTTCATCATCATTAAATTTATAGGATTGTTGATAATGTCAGACACCAGAAAACCCTTCCTTGATAGGAGAATAACCAGATAAATTATACCACTTACATACAACAGAATTATTGGCAGGTATTAAAGAGAATTCTGGAGGAGAAAATGGCAACCCACTCCAGTATTCTTGTTGGGAAAATCCCATGGACAGAGGAGCCTGGTGGGCGACACTCTGTGGGGTCACAAAGAGTTGGACACGACTGAGCAACTGAGCACATTAAGAAAAATAAAGCAGATCTGTCTATATTGATAAGGAAAGAACTATGCGAAATATCAGGCTTCCCAGGGGACACTAGTGGTAAAGAACTCCTGCCTGCCAATGCAGGAGACATAAGAGATGCAGGTTCTATATCTGGGTGGGGAAGATCTCCTGGAGGAGGGCATGGCAATCCACTCTAGTATTCTTGCCTGGAGAAGTCCATGGACAGAGTAGCCTGCTGGGTTATAGTCCACAGGGTCACAAAGAGTTGGTCACAACTGAAGTGACTTCACACACACACACGAAATATCACCAAGTACTGTGAAGAGTCTACTCATTGGAAAAGACCTTGATGCTGGGAAAGATTGAAGGCAGGAGGAGAGGACAACAGAGGACAAGATGTTTGAATGGTATCACCGACTAAATGGACATGAGTTTGAGCAAGCTCCAGGAGATAGTGAAGGACAGGGAAGACTGCTGTGCTGCAGTCCATGGGATCACAAAGAGTTGGATATGACTGAGCAACTGAACAACAACAACAACAAAGGGAAAAACTGCTTGGGCAATGTAGTGTATGCTTTTGTGTTCCTGAAAGAATAATCCTCATAGGAAAAGACGGACTGAAGACGAGTTTTTACGAATGGATTTTCTAGAAACTTTTGAGTATTCGATCATTCAGCCCAAGATATTTAAGGGCTTATCTATACATCATTGGCTTCCTTGGTGGCTCAGATATCATTAGCATCATTCCAGGTGCTGGGGAGATAGTTTTTATTTCACAGTATTCTATAATCTAGTTCTTGTTCAGGTTTGCTGTTGAACTCCCCAGTAAAATACAACCCCAGTAGGTCATGGAACTCTGCTCAGTGTTATATGGCAGCTTGGATGGGAGGAGAGTCTGGGGGAAAATGGATGCATGTATATGGATGGCAGAGTCCCTTTGCTGTTCACCTGAAAACTATCACAACACTGTTAATCGGCTATTACCCCAATACGAAATAAAAAGTTAAACAAAACTGTAGTGGGGAAAGAGGACTAAGGAGACAGCAGTGGGGTGAGTTTTAACTAGGGAGGTTAGAGTAGGTCTCACTAGGAACGTAGCGCTTGAGGAGATATATCATTTAATCTGTAACAGTCACGCTTTTCAAACAAACAACAAAAACTTCAAGTGAACTACTCTGTATTATCCCACCTCCAACTCAAGCAGCTGACTTAGAAAGTTCCACCATCTCGGCTGGAGATCTTTCACGTGACTACGCCTGAGAGTACAGCCTCGGACTCATTTCTAGAACTAAGCCTCCCTCACCACTACAGCCACATTCCATCAGCAGCCTCTTCCCCACGATCCTGTCACCCGCCAGTCTGGACAGCAGCTCTGAGAGTAGCCAGATGAATGCCCTTAGCAGATAAGAAACCAAAGGTGAAGTTTGAGTCACGGGGCCAAAGGGTACCCGAAATTGCATCTTTCATCATTCTCAGCAGTTGCTGAGAACAGAGGCTGGCGTAACATCCTGACTACAAGACTACAGATAACTTCCCACTCATCAGCGCCCAGGTACTCAGGCCACTGCCTGGCTCTAGCCTCTAGCCTTCTCCACCACACAGGGCTGTGTTCCCAAACCTTGGCGGCTCTTCTTACCTGGGGACCTGGCAGCCAGTGTGCTCTAAAACACACACTGCTTGGGATGTCCCCAGGCAGATGGCAGAGGGCCTCTTTTTCCCTCCCACAGGATTATTCATGTGGGGACAAGCAGGAAGACACCATTACCAAATGCGGTCCCTGTTAAAACTCCAAGGATAGCGAAGAAGTCATTTCCAGCCATGGAAAGATTCTGTGAGCACTTAAATAATTAAAACAGGAAAGATATACCAGTCTCCCAGACCTTGCTTTTCCCAGCCCAGTTCCCAGGCCATACCCAACAGTTCCATTTTGTCAGGCAGCTGGCAGAGAGAAGGGGAGGGCTGGCTTTGGGACAGGTCCCCTGGCCCACTAACTGTAAACAAATCCTCAGGGTTGCGACGTATACACACTGGAGATGTCTCTGCTGCCAAATGGCACAAGAAAAGCTATTGTATTGGAGTTGAATTTGCTCTGTCCTTGGGTTTGGGTCTTGCATGTTTCCTGGGGCTCAGCAGAGAACTTGGGCTGCAAGCACCCCTAGGCGGAGACTGTATTAGCCCAGAGTGCCAGAGAGTCACCCTCCTCTTTCACTCAGCATTGTCACAAGCTCAGAGAAAGGCAGGGTTGAGGGGGGTGGTCTGGGAGAGGAAACAGCTTGCAAATTCAACTCTGCAATGAACATGACGTGTGCCTATGCCCAATGGGTCAGGGAGTGAGGGTAGGGATGGGGGCAGAGTCACCTAGCCCTCTTCAGAAATGCCACATCTGGGACTTCCTGCCATAGCAAGGGCAACACTCAACAGCCTGACCTGAGTGAGGTCAAGCTTCATTCACCCTGCAAGTATTCAAATAAACAAGTACTTACTGTGTGCCAGGCAGTGGGTTCAGCAATGGTGAAAGTACATTCAGAGTTCCTAGTCCATCAGGGGATAAAACCACTTCCCCAGATGGAAAACCAATGTTCTGTGAAATGTACCCCAGCTCTGGGAGCATCTGCTGGAATGGAAAAGTGTATGTGTGGCAAGAGATACATTTTTCCTCTGTACTTTAAATTTACATATCATTTCCTTTGAATAAGGCAAACTAAGGTCTTGTTTGTATACACTGGTGTATACCCAGCAATGTACCATGTGTATTCAGCATTGTGCCGTGTGCAGAGGGCCAAACACTTAGAAGACACAGCTCCTTCCCTCTGGGGACTTACGGGTCCATCACACACTGAAAGCGCTTATAGAAGGATGCAGTGTAGAAGATGAGCTAATGAATTTGAAGGAGAAGCCAGTGTAGACTGGAGACGGTGGAGGTACCTCCAAGGAGCACTAGCTCCTCAAGGATGTGTGGTCTTTGATCCCCTGGCTTCATTGCCAATAGCCTTTTGTCCAGGGTCAATCAAGGATGACCACCCCACAAAGGAAGCCAATGGCTGCTAAGATGCCAACTGTGATCCCAACCAGGGTCACTGTCACCAAACCCTCTTTCTCCACTGTTGTCTGTGTCTCTGCATCCACTCTTCCATGGTGAGAGTGGTCACCACCTTAGGCAGGATAAACCTCCGGGGAAGAGAGGGAGAGGAATAGTCGGATGTTGGGTGAGAGGTGGAGCAAGGTTGGAGACACAAGAGCAGGACAAGCATGAAGGGAAATGGTGAAGAGGCACTTCTGATGGGGGTAGAGGATCTGCCTTTAGTTGAGAGGGAAAAAGAAAAGGCTTCCAAATGACTGAATAAGACAGTGTATGGGGCCTGGTATAGACAATGCAGCACAGGAGTCATTCAGTTCCCGAATGCCAGAGACCCTTGGGATGCCAACCTTGGCCAGTTGGGTTGGGCAGAATTTACCAGGAAAGCCCTCATTAAGTCAAATGCCAAAATCATCTTACCTCAGTCCATGAAGATAGTATAGAATAGTTGCTGAGCCACTCATAACCTGGTGACAGGCGGTGACAAATCCCACTGGATCTCAGATCAACTCAGTCAGCTTTGATCTACTACTGCGCTTCCAACAAGTCAAAGTCTAGCAGACCAAACCCAAGGAAAGCCTTGCTTCAGTAAACGTTTCCAAAGACTTCCCAAGCTTATTGCTGACCAAGTGAATTATGAGAGCATGGAGGTCAGCAGAGCCAGTATCGTCTACTGGAGTTGATAAGAGCCTGTACAAAGATAGGCTGGACAAAGTGCTAGGACTAAGTCACTGCAGAGCAGGATAAAGACAGGCTGATGCAAGAGGTTGGGAAAGAGGGCTCTGCAGAAGCAGCCTTCGCACTCTTAGCTGGGCCAATGGTCAGGGCTCACCAGACTGAATGTGCAAGTGGCCTGAGGTCCCATCACAGGGAGGGAACACAGCTCCACCCAGCAGCAGATAATTGGATTAAAGACTTACTGAGAATGCCCCTGCCCACCATAACAAGACCCTGTTTTTCCCACAGCCAATCTCTCCCATCAAGAAGCTCGCACAAGCCTCTTAGCCTCATCCATCAGAGGGCAGACAGAAAGAAAAGCACAATCACAGAAAAACCAACCAAACTGATCACATGGGCCACAGCCTGGTCTAACTCAATTAGAAATTGAAAACTCAAATAGAAATTATGAACCATGCCATGTAGGGCCACCCAAGACAGACGGGTCATGGTGGAGAGTTCTGACAAGACATGGTCTGCTAGTGAATGGAATGGCAAACCACTTCAGCATTCTTGCCTTGAGAACCTCACCAACAGTATGAAAAGGCAATGTGCAAACAACAAGCTTTATTCCCCAAAGTCTCAGCTCCAATGGTAAACTTTTAAGGCCCTATCCTTTCCAGGTACCTGAGTATCAGCATTGCTGCTGCTGCTGCTGCTGCTAAGTCGCTTCAATCGTGTCTGACTCTGTGTGACCCCATACATGGCAGCCCACCAGGCTCTGCCATCCCTGGGATTCTCCAGGCAAGAACACTGGAGTGGGTTGCCGTTTCCTTCTCCAGAGTATCAGCACTACAAGCTACCAAATAGATGACCCTGTTTGATTTCTCCTAGTTTGACAGTTACCTAATGTCACTGAGCATCAGTTTCCCTCCATTGCACTCCAGAAGGGGCAGGTTAGTGTCCTTCCTTTGGATGGACCTTCCAGTACACTGTATGGGACATGGGAAGCCCTCAGTGAAGAAAAGCTTCCCTTTTCCCTCTTCCACTTACCTCGATTTCCAACTCCTTATCAATATCAGATGTTCTATTTTGAGATGTCCCCAAAGAGAAGAGTTGGTCATGGACTTTGTACTGTAACTGCCCTTCAACTTATACGCAAATGTCTTACCATCTCCTTATTTGCATTCAAACAGAGGATTTCTAATTGGAGACCACATGGTCTCCCTCAACCTGCATCCTCCCATAGCCACCTCAACCTCTTAGAGTAAAATGACCCATGGAGAGACTCAGAAATCTATGACCAGCTCCCCAACAGAGGGTGGGTACCACGGCCTGGCGACAGCAGTCCAAGGGCTTCCTAACCTTCCGAGCTCCAAAGCTCTTATTTGTCTTAATGACATGAATTAAGAGCCTGGGAAATACCAGGCTCTGTGCCAGGGGAGGAATGAGAAGTGCTCAGGATGCACAGTTACATGGGGAAGAAACAGATCAGGATATGTTTACAACAGGGTGCGGTGAGAGTAAAAGCGAAGGCTGACCTCAGGGCTGCTGGAGACACGTCACCCTGGCAGGATGTTTCCAGACATGGGTCACCTGAGGTCACATCTCAAATGGGAGTCAGTTCATCCGCTGGCCAGGCATATGAGACAGACAGAAACAGAAATCACATTCTTGATTTCTGAGAAATCTCCAAATCCTGGTTTAGGAATTCACCTGCCAAGAAGTGGGAGTTGTTTTTTTTGGGGGGCGGGGGGGTGCAATCATGTAACTTTATAAAATGAACCACTTAAAAGTGAACAATTCAGTGGGCACTTAGTACATTCATAATGTTGTACAACCACCTCTATCTAGATTCAAAACACTTTCGTCATCCCCAAAGGAAATCCTCTCCCATTAAGCAGTACTCTTCTTTCCTCCCCATCCCTGGCAACCACTGATGGATCTGGTTTCCATTTCCATGGACGTGCAGTGGGAGGATTTGCAAAAAAGAAATTTCTCCTAGTTTGTTACTCTTAGGTCCATGCACTAAACTAGACTCATCAGAAATGGAGGCAGAGTTTGCCCTCAGAACTAAATGAACCAGATTCCACTCCAGTCTTTTCATACTGTGTCCAGGTTTTTTTCTCAGTCTTGGTTCCCCTATCTACAAAAAAACATACCTACCTCATAGGACTGTTTTTGAAGAGCAAGAGATGAAAGCCCCGTAAAACAGTAAACACATCACTGCCCCCACAGTAAATAGTCAATGAATGATAGCTGTATTATTTGCATTCTAGGAAAATGTCAACCTAAAAAGTCTCTAATAGATACATTAAGTCAATATCTACCTATCTACCTACCCCCTAGGTCACCATACAAAAGAATCTTTTTACAAACGAAAATATCTAGAAAATCCAAAGAAAGGCTAACTCTACACAGAGGTGGATGGAACGTGTCTTTTAGCATCACACGGACGGTAGCTTCAATTCCAGTTGACAACTGGCTTCACCTCTCTGAGCCTACTCTCTTCACCACCTATTTCCTAATATTGTCTTAGTTAATGTCAGAGTACCTGTGATGATCTGGTGCTTAACCAGCTTCCTCTTCCCTCTCCCACTTTGTTTCCACATACTTTCTCCTTCCCTAACCCCCCAGCCTACTTCTTGTATCTGGAGCCCCCATTGCACGTTTAACATTTAGGCATTCAATGATACACTGATATTATTTTAGGTGTCATTGCCCCCGGAGAGTTAGAATATGACTTGGAGAAAAGATTATTTTAGGTCAGGACCTCAACAAATACACTTGGCTGAAGCATCCTGTTTGGTCTGGGAAATGGTTAGGAAAAAAAACAAAACAATATTACATTGAGTGAGTGAAGTTGCTCAGTTGTGTCTGACTCTTTGTGACCCCACGGACTGTAGCCTCCTGGGCTCCTCCATCCATGGGATTTTACAGGCAAGAATACTGGAGTGGGTTGCCATTTCCTTCTCCAGGAGATCTTCCCGACCTAGGGATTGAATTGGACTATGTTTATCTGGGATGTGCCTGCCTTGCATTCTGTCAGACTTCCCCTCCCTGACCTGCACCTTATTTCGTATCATCTACTTTACTTAGCTCTATTGCCTGTCTGTTCTATAATTATTTGTGACTCTTGTTTTATTTCTGGTTTTGTTCCTTTTTTTGTGCCAACTGTATAAGTGATACTTACAAGATGTTGTACGACGTCTCTTCCAAGACTATTCAGTGTTCAACCTCAAATATTTATCAACTGGAGGGAACAACCGTAAAGTAACTCCCATGCTGGAATCTAGAGGGCGGTATCACCAAAACCAATGACTCCTTTTTAAAAAATTTTTAACTAAATCAATCTTTTATTTTTAAATTAATTTAAATTTAGCTTAATTTTATTACTTTTGAAGACTACCAATTACCTACAAATTGGAGTTTAGATTCAATCCTGCTTTTCAAACCACCAAAAAGACGGATACCCACAGAAGGCAGTAAGCCCCAATCATGGAGTCCCTTCCAACACTCATTCCTTGAAGGCTAACTTGTGGCCCTACCCCTTAAAACAGACCCAGCTTCATCCAGAAAGCACTCATTCCATCTGTCACACATCCAGCAGCTCTTCCCCTCAGAGGGTCTCAAAATCCATCAGGAAAATCGAGGGCACCCTCCAGCCCAGATCCCTGAGTCAGGAAGATCCCTTGGAGTAGGAAATGACAACCAGTCCAGCATTCTCACCTGGGAAATTCCATGGACAGAGGGGCCTGGAATGCTATGGGGTCACAAAGAGTCAAACATGATTCGGTAGCACCCTTCTCTTCCCTCCCAGTGCAGCCCAGGGGAGCTATAGGCAGAGCCTCAGACCCACAAAAAGGGGTCTGGGTTGTGGTTCCCTTCCCCAAGAGAGGCAGGAGAAAAGAAAACCAATTCCTGCTCCACATTCGTCCTCCCCCTTGACCTTCCTGATGAGGAGGGTTTAAAAAAGTCCTTCAGACACCGGCGAGAAAGCAAGTACTGACACGTGCTTGGGATACAGGAAGCTCTAAGCTCCCCAGAGCTGGCGGTCAGGATGCCCCCCAGGCTTCTGCCCCACACCCACAAGACCCCTTGCCAAATACACCTCCAGCTGCCCCCTTACCCTGTGAGAGGACCACATCTCTTTGGTGCTCCCAGCGAATGGAGCCTCCTGGCTCTGAGTGGCTCCAGGCATATGAGTCCCTCTGAGTCCTTGCCCCTCACCCAGCTCCTCCAGGGTCAGGGGGGCTTCAGAGCATCCCTGCAGGCTGAAGATCTCTGGTTCCAAGCCGTCAGCCCCGAGTCTGAGCTGCCCTGAGTCAGGAGTCAGACCACAGCGGGCTTCTAATGTGCTCGGGGACTTCACTTCCTGGTTTTTCTTTCACAACAGAAAGTGGAAGTGTTCTGACCAGAAGGAGAAAAGCCGCCAAAGCTCCCCTGGCTGGGTTTCAGAGCCTTCACTGGCAGTCCCTGAGGGCTGATACAGCAGCCAGCCTGCATTCACAAACTCACGCTCTGTCTGCCTGACGACGGAGAACCAGATGGAGATGATGGAGGTGCCCCTCGCAGACCACCCCTGTCAGAGAGATGAGAACCCTGCTGGATTCCCGGGACAATGAAGTCCAACCACAGGGCACCTCGGCCCTCACATCCTTCCCAGGACCGTGGGGACACCTGGAGGCCAGTTCCACTGGCCAGCCATGCATGCTGTCGTTTCTCCCCAGTCCCCGCTTGCCTGACTCAGATCCTGGAGCTGTGCTGAAAAAGCCAGCAAAACGAGCACATCAGGAACCACAGAGACAGCTGCGGAGAGTCTGTTTGTTTCCTCTGACACATCCTCTTCAGACCTCCAATGTTTAATTAAAAATGTTTGCTGCTGGCACCCTTACCTCCCAGATAAAATCTGAGAAATTGTAAAATCAGGAATCCACAAGCACATATGCCATCAGCTGTCAGACTGATCCTGCATCTTGCAGGAGCCTCTGAAAAACTTCACTGTACACTCTTGAGACAACGACAGTGAAAAGGCAAACTACTTCTTGATATTATTATAAAAGGGGCTTCCCTGGTGGCTCACTGGTAAAGAATCTACCTGCAATGCAGGAGACACAGGTTGGATTCTTAGGTTGGGAAGATCCCCTGGAGGAGGAAATGGCAACTCGCTCTAGTATTCTTGCCTGGGAAATCCCATGGACAGTGGAGACTGATGGGCTATAGTCCATGGGGTTGCAAAAGAGTTGGACATAACTTAGCGACTGCTGCTGCTGCTGTTAAGTCGCTTCAGTCGTGTCCGACCCTGTGCGACCCCATAGATGGCAGCCCACCAGGCTCCTTTGTCCCTGGGATTCCCCAGGCAAGAACACTGGAGTGGGTTGCCATTGCCTTCACCAAACTTAGCAACTAAACAATAACAATTATTATAAAAATTGCTTTGCATGTGCAGACACCTTGAAAGGGTCTTGAGGACTGGTCTTCAGGGCATCAGAACTCATAGTAGTCTCATCGGATTCACCTATGGCTGTGGCCGCAGAAGGGCATGGGAGTTCCCATTCTCAGATTTGAAGGCAGAAAAAACGAATTCTTCTACCCCTTCCCAACCCCACCTCTCCCCACCTCTCAGACACCCCAGAATTAAGCAGCACTTTCCCCAGCCTCAGTCCCTTTAAGAAGGCTCAATGTAAATCCAACAAGAGCTCAGGTCTTCACTAGAGATGTATTAGGATTCCTGCTCTACACAGAGAAGTTCCTCAAAGCCTCCAACCATAAAAACCAGAGTGAGCTGTACCCCAGTCTCAGGGAACATAAGAGCTGGTCCCTTGACTTCATGGGATCCCACTTTAGACATGGAAGAAAGCTGAAGTAGGTTAGGATGAGGGTGTCCCCCCTCTGCCCACCGCCTTTCCATCTTTGGGTTCATCTCTTGGCTGGAGGAACACTTGTCTTTGCTAAGTTTCCAAGCTCATCTCCCCAGGGGCAGCTCCCTCCAGCGAAGAGCAGAGGACGGCACAGTGGGTATCGAGTCTCAGCCATTCTAATGCTGCTGGGCTTTTCCCTGGGTGCTGTCTTCTTTTACCAACCAGACGAAGAGCTTAGGGCCAGGAGAAGATGGTTCCCTCCAAGATCAAACGCTCAAGTTTGGAAGAGTCTGGGTGGCTCTAAATCTCTAGCACCTGGAGGTGCATTTTTGTTCAATCATACACATACCAGGGACACTGCCAGATTTTGACGGAACGATGGACAGTTTTCACAGCACTCAAGAATTCTGCATCAGGCAGCATACCAATCAGGACTCAGATTCTTGCCCCACCTCCTCTTAGTTATGCAGCCCAGGCCATGCTGGCTAATAGTCCAGAGGCATGTCATTCACCTGTGATACGGGAATGATACCCCTTACCTTACAGGAGGTAATGAGCCAATGTATATCACACATCTAGTACAGACCCCAGCATCGGCTGGCAAGTTTGCTAAGGGTTCCCTTCCCTGTTCCCTTCCAAACGGGAAGGGCTGCAGCTGGCAGATGGCGTTTCCAACCATACAGACATTTCAGAATGGAAGATGAAGGAGACCCACATCTTGGCTTTGGCTATAACCCTTAAAGCTTTTAAGTCTGTTTTATTTGCACTTAGTAAAATCAACCACTCTCTCTTCCAAGTCCATCTCCTGCTAGCAGTTCAGATTCCTTTCATGTCTCCACCCGCCTTTTGCAGCTGATTTTTTTGCCTCCCATGCAAGTCAGCTAAGATCACTATGCAAACAAATGCTATTTCATGTTGTAAAAGAGCCTTAGCCTGAGAATAGGCACATGTCCAACTTTCTTCTCCCCAGTTACCCCCACCTCTACTATCCCATATCATATAAGCTATAGAGCAGGTAGCATTATTGCAGTTTACCTTGTAAGAGTCTGTTCACTTCCAGGTTCCAGGAAATGTGCCCCTCACAGCTGTCTGTACTGGTTCAGCACAACATTTAGGAGCCTCTGCCTTTTCCTTAGCGCTGGAGTCTGAACCACACCTGAAGCCAATGTGTATCGTACTGAGAGCAGCTAACCAGCTCTCCTGGAACCTTTGAACCTATTGCAATAGAGGTTCAAAGGTAAACGTTACCTATTCAAACACTTGCACAGTAACCTCTGGCAGTGAGAAGTGTAGGATTTGGCAAAAGGTTAAAACAGGAGATTGTTATGCAATGGGCTTTAGAGGAAGAAAAAAAAAGAGAGAGAGAGAGAACGAGAGAGAGAGAGAGAGAGAGAGTCCTCAGCTCGGAAAGCTAACTTTTAACAAGCAAAACCTTTCATAAAGCCCATACCTTGGGGAAGCGGAGGAGGTAAACAAGGCTTTGCATCTTCATTTTCGGGCAGAATCCCTGAGATCGTGATAGGAAGAGGAAGGTCTAAGTAACAAGAGGGGAAAAGTGCTACTTGATTTTAGGGGAAGAGAAAATTGAGACACCACTCTAAGTGCCTCCAGTTATAACTTTAAGATTCGGATAAGCAGAGGTCTGTTTTTTAGAGATAAGCCTTCTTCTGGAATGGGCTGGTGACCCCTCTAGAATTACAATGTTTTCAAGTCACTCTAGAATCTAGACAGAGGGACAGGCATAGCTGGATCGGATTTAGAACCCAGAATGATGGGTACAGCCTGCACCACCCACAGCTGAGTGAGCACTGAAGAAGCAGGGTTGCTAAGGCATCACAGTTCAGCCTATCCTCCTCTCTCTTTCCATTTTCAAGTCACTAGTCACCAGTCTCCAGTCCAAAATCTTTGAGACTGCAAGGCATCATCACTAAGCAAAAATGCTGGATGGGCATGCAAGCAACTCTGGAGAGCGATCTCTATTTTATAGGTGAGGCCAATGACGCCTTATCAGGTGAAAAAAATCACCCAGCATCATGCAGTCAGTTAGCAGTCAAGGCCAGACCTGACCCAGAGCCACAGACCACCACCACAGAGCCTTTGCATGGTGCTGCTTTGTTGCTAAATGTTCATTTCACCACTAGCAGACCTCAAAAATTTGAACACTTTCTGCGTATTAGGCCTGCAGAAATTCGTGGAAATGCTGCATTAGGTTTCTTCTCACTGAATTTGGTCAGGCGGCCAATATCTAAATCAGAAGCCAACACCACTTCCTGCTGACTGCTGACTCGGCCTGGAGGAGTCGTCAAGTCCTCATTAACAGTAAGAGGTCTTAGGTGGCCACAATCTCATCCAGGTTGTCGGCACATTGACTCCACAGATTCACTTCTTGCCCCGCAGCCCTAAGCCTGCCCTAGGACCTGAAACAGAAAGTCTTCTAAGAGGTAGCTTAGAGAAAGATGTGGTTCAATGGGAACTGGGAACTGATTGGGGTAATTCAACTTGTGTTAAGTAGCAACCCACTGAACACCTGCTGACACCACACTTGCCTGAGAGCACAATGCTCTGAGTGGTTCCCAAAATCCAGGGAGCCATAAAGTTCCCTGGAGAGCTTGTTATGTTGATGGCTGGGCCCATGCTGGCGTTTCTGACTCAGTGGGCCTGGGTCAGGGCTCTAGAATCTGCCTTACTAACAATTCCAGGTGATGTGGAGGCTGCTGGTTTGGGGACACACTTGGACCACCACTGCTCCAAGCAGCCACCCCATCTTCCGTGGGCTCAACTACTGGACTGTTAAAAAGAACTCTGCATAGGGTCATTTTGGCTCTGGTGACCCTATAATTGGAAGGACAATTTGATGCAGAGTGGAACTCATGACGTGCCCTAGAAGAGAGGTGAGGCTCAAGACCAGTGAGGGGCCAAGACCTGGAGGGTGCTTTGACACCAGCAGAAAGTATGCCTCTCACTCTTCTTTATGTAAATCAGCGCTGGCATCCCAGCTAGAAGACCCATGTGGGTATGAGTGTGGGTGTGGAAGGGGGACCCCCTGATCTAACAACCATAATTTTATTCTCCAGGGCACCTGACACCCCAAAAGGTGAAGCAGCCAGCTAGGATGAGTCATCAGTTTAGTAGGAGAGGGTTGTCCCGAACCCAGGCTTCCATTGCCTAGCAAGCCACACTGTCTCCCTATCAACTATGGTTTCCTACAGTCTCTCTCTTCAAAAACCCTTGTGTTCGATAATGTTTTGCAACACCCTCCACGTCACCCTCCCTTCACATAGCCATTTGCATTGAGAAATCGATAAAAACCAAGCCCCTTGCCAGTCCAGGCATCCTATCGCTTCTAAAAACTGCAAGTCTTCCTTGTTTTATGTCTTTCCTGGGTGAGCTGTCCGAGGTAAGGAGTCTGACCCAATAGCTCTTTCTGACACACATGCTCGCTGCCCTGGTCAGCGGGAGGGGAGCGGTGTACACTCTCTCCCCTTTTATAGGGACAAAGGAACCATATATCTCATTTACGACAGTTCAAGAAGACCAGAAGCCAACATTCCAGAGTTTTGTAACACAGTCTGGAAACAGCCAAAATACCTCTTGTGATAGGGCTGGCAGGTCGTTGGAAGTAGAAACCAGGTTTCTTGTACTTTTAAAGTGGAGAAGTCAGAAAACCAGACCTTCTCAGCAGGCCAACTTTACATAGCATCGCTCTGCATTTATATAGCTCCTCTCAATTTATAAAACACCTCCAGACTAACCCTTACCAAACCTGTGAGGGATAAAGAGGAACAACACCTTCAGGGGCCACCAGGAGCCAAGCTCCATGACAAGGACTTCATTTGGCCCTCACAGTAAGTCTGCCAGGTAGTTATTTGTATGGATGAAAAGAAGAAGGCTCAGAGAAGGTACATTACCTTCCTGAGAAGATGATGATGATGGTGGGGCCAAGCATGTTTTTAAAAAATATTTTTGGGCTATTTTGCAAAGCTGGGTGGTTCACAGCTTGTTCCTGAAAAAGAGGCTTGGTGGCAAGGCAGATTTTAGAGCAGGTTGGGAGGTGTGAATCAGTCAGGGAACCAAATGTTATTTAAAGGTCTTCAAGGTGTTTCCAGATTTCAGACATCACCGAACCTTTATGAAGTCCCTCTAGAGGAAAGTGGAATTTCTCCTTTGAATAAAACCTCTGCCCTCAGAATCTAGATGACTCATCTTGCGTCTCTGGCTCCTCTACTTGAGAACACTTCACTGGGTTCAGATTCCGGAATAGCTGCTCAACAATGCTCACTGCCAGCATTCCGAGGGAGGGCAAAGAAGGAAGCTGGAGATGAGAGGGGCAGCACAGGATGGGTGGAGTAGCTGGGACGTGTGGCGCCAGGCAAACACTTATCAAGGAAGGATCTGAGGCTGTTTTGACTGCTAATCCAAGACTTTAGAAGTCAGACAACATGACCCAAGAAAAAAGAGAAGCAGAGTCCTAGAGCTATGGTAGTGGTTTAGTCGCTTAGTCATGTCCAACTCTTGCAACCCCGTGGACTGTAGCCCGCCATGCTCCTCTGTCCATGGAATTCTCTAGGCAAGAATACTGGAGAGGGAAGAATCCTAGAGCTATAGGCTGAAACTATTCATGTTGACTCAGTAATGATGAATCAGAAGGAAAGAGATGTCGTGTCCCTCCCAGGAGTCAGCTGGACAGCAGGGCAGAGGGTGCGATGGAACAAAGTGGGTGAAATGTAAGCTGTGATGGATTGACCTTTAGCTTCCCACATGGAAGAGCTGACTTCGAAGTTTTCCCTTCCACTGAGACGTGAAATGGAAGGGACAAAGTTCCCTCAACTTGACAAAGTTGCCCTAATTGACTATTCTGATTATCAGAATTCCATACCCACATTTTCCTTGGTTATCTGATGTTTCAAAAGGCTAATGGCACTCAGAGTACACCTTCAGGTGAGCGCTCTTAGGTTCCCAGGCCAGGTCCGTTCCGAAGGCCTTTGAGATGATTGTGAATATTGTTGAGCACTTCCCAAGGGGCCCCACTGGGCTGAACTGTCTGCAGTACCTCATTTCATCTTACAGCAGTCTGATGAAGAAGTTATTATCATTTTGCAGAAGAGGGAAGGCTAAAGGAGGTCAAGTTAACTCACCCAAGGCACGTGGCTAAGAGTTGGCAGAGTCTTACAGGCAGATTTTGAGTTCAGGTAGTCCTGAGTCCATAATCCATGTACATTGATTAAGGATGACTCATTCCATGTACTCATTCCATGGTGTTGAAGAAGACTCTTGAGAGTCCCTTGGACTGCAAGGAGATCCAACCAGTCCATCCTAAAGGAGATCAATCCTGGGTGTTCATTGGAAGGACTGATGTTGAAGCTGAAACTCCAATACTTTGGCCACCTCATGCGAAGAGTTGACTCATTGGAAAAGACCCTGATGCTGGGAAGGATTGGGGGCAGGAGGAGAAGGGGACGACAGAGAATGAGATGGTTGGATGGCATCACCGACTCAATGGACATGAGTTTGAGTAAACTCCGGGAGTTGGTGAGGGGTGAGGGAGTTGGTGAGGGACTGGGAGGCCTGGCATGCTGCAGTCCATGGGGTCGCAAAGAGTCGGACAGGACTGAGCAACTGAGCTGAACTGAACTGAACTGATTTCATGTACCCTGTGCATTCTCATTTATTTATACACGCATTCCTCTTGGGAACTCTGATTGGTGTCTCAAAGAGAATCAAGCACTGTTGGCCTAGGAAAGGAGAGCCTGATGGCCACCATCAGGAAGGAGAACCTGATGCCCTGGGTGGAACAATGGCTCCCTTCCCCCTCCTCTGAAGGGCTTCCCACCAGCCTGGACGTGCTCTGAGGCTGAGTTCACTTCCCACACAGAGCCTTGCTTCACTCAGCTGAAGGTAGGCTGGGCTGGTGCTGGGTAGGGGCCTGTCAGTGGGTCACGTCTTTCAGTTGTGCAATCCCCAGCTCTTTCTGCTTTGTTGTCTGCTGTGCTGGGATTGGCCACATTGCTTTTCTGGGCCCCACTGTCAACCACATAGGAGAAGCTGACCCCAAGGCTCAGCATCTGGAGGAGCTTGTTTTGCTCAATTAGAGTTGCTGACAGCAACAGCTTGGGCACCTGAGCTCATGAGGCCGCTGGCTAATTCTTTGTGGGAAGGAGGTGTTACTTAAGCATGAATACTTGATCGATAAGAACGGTGTTTGCACAGATTGCAATGAAAACTTGCCTCCTTCCCCCAGACAGCCCTCAGGGTGCAGATTGCCTTGCAAGTCTGGATCTGAGCTTTCCAAATGGCAAACCATAGCACGCTAGTACACACTGTATAGCCCCACCTAGGGGATTCAGTGCGTCATATAAATACTATTATTCTCAGGGTCATGTCAGCAAGGTTGGAACACAGTGACACAGACAACTTGCTCCTTTATGGGAAAGAGCAATTAAGAGTCAGATGAACAGTGAAAAGGTCCTTAGAGAGGCTCTGGCTCTGAATTCCCAGAACCAAGAGCCCCATAGGAAACATCTCTATTTCCCAGCTGATTAGATGCGTAGCTCAGAGTGAAGGTTCAGACGTGGACTGTCCAATACTGTAAGCAGTCTCTACAGGTGGCGACTGAGTACTTGAAACAAAGAAAGTCTGCATTAAGATGTGCTTAAGTACAAAATACACCAAATTTCGGAGACTTAGTATGAAGCAAATAACATAAAATCTCAAATTTTAAAATATGGCATATGTGTTGAATTGATAACATTTTGAATAAACTAAATAATCAATCTTACTTGCTTCTTTTAATTTTAAAATATTTCTGCTGGGAATTTTAACATTACTTAAGTGGCTCATGCTCTATTTTTCTTGGACACTAATTTAGACCAAAGATCCTCTGGCTTAATGCCTATAGGATATAAGCAAAAAGAGGTATTACCTGATGTTAGCAGTGAACACGTTATACCTGCTCTGAGTATTCTTAAAGACAGTCAAGTCTTTTATTTGTTCCTCTGGGTTCCATAGCAGCATCAGTTTGTTTCTTTGCGTTTACATAGCATTCATTCAACAGAAGTCATGATCTTCTTGACTGATACAATAGTTCCTTATTCAGTTCAGTTCAGTTCAGTCACACAGTCAAGTCCGACTCTTTGTGACCCCATGAATTGCAGCACGAAAGGCCTCTCTGTCCATCACCAACTCCCGGAGTCTACCCAAACCCATGTCCACCGAGTCGGTGATGCCATCCAACCATCTCATCCTCTGTCGTCCCCTTCTCCTCCTGCCCCCAATCCTACTCAGCATCCTTATTATAAAACTGCTATTATTACACAAAGCTCTGTATAAAATGGATAACTGACAAGGACCTACTGTATAGCACAGGTGTGTGTGTATATGAAAGTCGCTCAGTCATGTCTGACGCTTTGTGACCCCATGGACTATACAGTCCATGGAATTCTCCAGGCCAGAATACTGGAGTGGGTAGCCTTTCCCTTCTCCAGGGGATCTTCCCATTCCAGGGGTTGAACCCAGGTCTCACGCATTGTAGGCAGACCCTTTACCAGCTGAGCCACCAGGGAAGCCCATAGCACAGGTAACTCTACTCAATATTACCTACAACCTAAATGGGGAAAAAAACTTTGAAAAAAGAATAGATATTTGTATATGTCTAACTGAATCGCTTTGCTGTACACCTGAAACTATTACAACATGGTTAACCAATTATGTTCCAATGTAAAATAAAAATTAAAAAAAAAATCTATTACTTCACCAATCCTCCCATGAGCTCATCAGGGTAATAAAAATGAGGAAACTAAAGTGAAAGTGGAAGTGAAATCGCTCAGTCATGTCCGACTCTTTGCAACCCCCATGGACTGTAGCCAACCAGACTCTTCCGTCCACGGAATTCTCCAGGCAAGAATACTGGAGTGGGTTGCCGTTTCCTTCCCCAGGGGTCTTCCCAACACAGGGATCGAACCAAGGTCTCCCACCTTGCTTTACCCTCTGAGCCACCAGGGAAGCCGAGGAAACTAAGGTTCATTTTAAATTAAATTAAACTAAGGTTCAGACTTAAATTGAAGAAAGTGGGAAAAACCACTAGACCATTCAGGTATGACCTAAATCAAATCCCTTACGATTATACAGTGGAAGTAAGAAATAGATTTAAGGGACTAGATCTGATAGAGTGCCTGATGAACTATGGACGGAGGTTCATGACATTGTACAGTTGACAGGGATCAAGATAATTCCCAAGAAAAAGAAATGCAAAAAAGCAAAATGGTTGCCTGAGGAGGCCTTACAAATAGCTGTGAAAAGAAAAGAAGTGAAAAGCAAAGGAGAAAAGGAAAGATATAGCCATTTGAATGCAGAGTTCCAAAGAATAGCAAGGAGAGATAAGAAAGCCTTCCTCAACAATCTATGCAAAGAAATAGAGGAAAACAACAGAATGGGAAAGACTAGAGATCTCTTCAAGAAAATTAGAGATACCAAGGGAACATTTCATGCAAAGATGGACTCAGTAGAGGACAGAAATTGTATGGACCAAACAGAAGCAGAAGATATTAAGAAGTGGAGGCAAGAATACACAGAATTATACAAGAAAGACCTTCACGACCCAGATAATCACGATGGTGTGATCACTCACACTCACCTAGAGCCAGACATCCTGGAATGTGATGTCAAGTGGGTCTCATCACTACAAACAAAGCTAGTGGAGGTGATGGAATTCCAGTTGAGCTATTTCAAATTCTCAAAGATGATGTTGTGAAAGTGCTGCACTCAATATGCCAGCAAATTTGGAAAACTCAACAGTGGCCCCAGGACTGGAAAAGGTCAGTTTTCATTCCAATCCCAAAGAAAGGCAATGCCAAAGAATGCTCAAACTACCGCACAATTGCACTCATCTCAGTTCAGTTCAGTTCAGTCCCTCAGTCGTGTCCGACTCTTTGCGACCCCATGAATTGCAGGACATCAGGCCTCTCTGTCTGTCACCAACTCCCGGAGTCTACCCAAACCCATGTCCACCGAGTCGGTGATGCCATCCTACCATCTCATCCTCTGTCGTCCCCTTCTCCTCCTGCCCCCAATCCTACCCAGCATTAGGGTCTTTTCCAATGAGTCAACTCTTCGCATGAGGTGGTCAAAGTATTGGAGTTTCAGCCTCAACATCAGTCCTTCCAAAGAACACCCAGGATTGATCTCCTTTAGGATGGATTGATTGGATCTCCTTGCAGTCCAAGGGACTCTCAAGAGTCTTCTCCAACACCACAGTTCAAAAGCATCAATTCTGCGGCGCTCAGCTTTCTTCACCGTCCAACTCTCACATCCATATATGACCACTGGAAAAACCATAGCCTTGACTAGATGGACTTTTGTTGGCAAAGTAATGTCTCTGCTTTTAAATATGCTATCTAGGTTGGTCATAACCTTCCTTCCAAGGAGGAAGCGTCTTTTAATTTCATGGCTGCAAGCACCATCAGCAGTGATTTTGGAGCCCCCAAAAATAAAGTCTGACACTGTTTCCACTGTTTCCCCATCTATTTCCCATGAAGTGATGGGACCAGATGCCATGATCTTAGTTTTCTGAATGTTGAGCTTTAAGCCAACTTTTTCACTCTCCTCTTTCACTTTCATCAAGAGGCTCTTTAGTTCTTCTTCACTTTCTGCCATAAGGGTGGTGTCATCTGCATATCTGAGGTTATTGATATTTTTCCTGGCAATCTGATTCCAGCTTATGTTTCTTCCAGCCCAGCGTTTCTCATAGAAGTTAAATAAGCAGGGTGACAATATACAGCCTTGACGTACTCCTTTTCCTATTTGGAACCAGTCTCTTGTTCCATGTCCAGTTCTAACTGTTGCTTCCTGACCTGCATACAGGTTTCTCAAGAGACAGGTCAGATGGTCTGGTATTCCTATCTCTTTCAGAATTTTCCACAGTTTATTGTGATCCACACAGTCAAAGGCTTTGGCATAGTCAATAAAGCAGAAATAGATGTTTTTCTCACTCATCTCACATGCTAGTAAAGTAATGCTCAACATTCTCCAAGCCAGGCTTCAGCAATATGTGAACCGTGAGCTTGCATACCTTCAAGCTGGTTTTAGAAAAGGCAGAGGAACCAGTGATCAAATTGCCAACATCTGTTGGATCATTGAAAAAGCAAGAGAGTTTCAGAAAAACATCTACTCCTGCTTTATTGACTATGCCAAAGCCTTTGACTGTGTGGATCACAATAAACTGTGGAAAATTCTGAAAGAGATAGGAATACCAGACCATCTGACCTGTCTCTTGAGAAACCTGTATGCAGGTCAGGAAGCAACAGTTAGAACTGGACATGGAACAAGAGACTGGTTCCAAATAGGAAAAGGAGTACGTCAAGGCTGTATATTGTCACCCTGCTTATTTAACTTCTATGAGAAACGCTGGGCTGGAAGAAACATAAGCTGGAATCAGATTGCCAGGAAAAATATCAATAACCTCAGATATGCAGATGACACCACCCTTATGGCAGAAAGTGAAGAAGAACTAAAGAGCCTCTTGATGAAAGTGAAAGAGGAGAGTGAAAAAGTTGGCTTAAAGCTCAACATTCAGAAAACTAAGATCATGGCATCCAGTCCCATCACTTGATGGCAAATAGATGGGGAAACAGTGGAAAGAGTGGCTGACTTTATTTTTTGAGCTCCAAAATCCCTGAAGGTGGTGATTGCAGCCATGAAATTAAAAGATGCTTCCTCCTTGGAAGGAAAGTTATGACCAACCTAGACAGCATATTAAAAGGCAGAGGCATTACCTTGTCAACAACGGTCCATCTAGTCAAGACTATGGCTTTTCCAGTAGTCATGTATGGATATGAGGGTTGAACTATAAAGAAAGCTGAGCACCAAAGAATCAATACTTTTGAACTGTGCTGTTGGAGAAGACTCTTGAGAGTCCCTTGGACTGCAAGCAAATCCAACTAGTCCATCGTAAAGTAGATTAGTTCTGGGTGTTCATTGGAAAGACAGATGTTGAAGCTGAAACTCCAATACTTTGGCCACCTGATGCAAAGAACTGACTCATTTGAAAAGACCCTGATGCTGGGAACGATTGAGGGCAGGAGGAGAAGGGGACGACGGAGGATGAGATGGCTGGATAGCATCATCGACTTGATGGTCATGGTTTTGGGTGGACTCCAGGAGTTCGTGATGGACAGGGAGGCCTGGCATGCTGCAGTTCATGGGGTTGCAAAGAGTTGGACATGACTGAGTGACTTAACTGAACTGAAGGTTCATATAGTATAAAACATCCCAGCCAGCCTAAGTCTTATTCCAAAAAATTGTGCTTTCAACATTTCTGCTACACTGCCTCTTACAGGGGGGTGTGGAGAAATCTCAGACAAGAGCATCAGTACTCTGGGTGGGGCATCTTACAGTTGTCCCCTCGCCAAGGCTTTAAGGACAGCATCCTCTGCTTTGCAGCCTTGGTTCCCTGGGCTCACAGCGTGGGAGAACAACACTGAGTGCGTGGCTAGAGAGCTGTTTGGGAGCTTTTAACACAAGCAGAACAGGAACGCCAGGAAGTGGGAGGGGTTCTGGTCTCTCCAGACCAGAAGCTGAAGAGGGTGGGGAGCCAGAGGGACATCCTGCTGGGTTTAGACGGCTGCGCACCAGAGAGAGATCGCCCAGATGACAAGCCAGGTGCTACCCAGGCCCCCGATTGGCTCAGATAGTGGAGCATGTCATTCTTACGGGTCAAAGGGGGTATAATCCCCAGAGAAAGATGAATTAAGGCAAGGACACATTCATTTTTAAAAATTAACAAATTAATTTTTAATTGGAGGATAATTGCATCACAAAGTTGTGTCAGTATCTGCTGTATACCAACGTGGATCAGCTATGTGTGCCTGCTAAGTTGCTTCAGTCGTGTCCAACTCTTTGTGACCCTATGGACTGTACCCCGCTAGGCTCCTCTGTCCATGGGGTTCTCCAGGCAAGAATACTGGAGTGGGTTGCCATGCCCTTCTCCAGGGGATCTTCCCGACCTGGGGATTGAACCTATGTCTCTTACGTCCCCTGCATTGGCAGGCAGGTTCTTTACCACTAGTGCCACTTGGGAAAACCCAAACCTTTTCAGAAACAAGCAGCATGTTCTCATCAGAAAACCAAGGCCAGTGCCCCATCCTCGGCCTCTGGGGAGTAGTACATGCACGATTACCTAAAGGAGAAGCTTTGGATTCAAGGAATTGCCTTTGTTGCAACCTAAGAAACACATCTCCCCTTTATACTAAGTCAACCTTTACTCCACTGTCCTACAGCTCTTTAAATATTTACTTACCTGGAGATTCTTTCTACTTGACTTCATCACAACTATTTACAAGCACTGAGAACATAATAGGGAAGTTTGAAGTTCACACCCCAGAAGGTGAGAACAATTTTGACTTACACTTACTTGTAGGATGGTTGGTATCTGGTGGACTAGACCTTCAAGATAGGAACCCCTAAGCAAGACCCAGAAAAAAACTGTTGCATCACAAGCATGGAGTACTGGGTTAATTATGAATCCATTAGACTCCTAGGGTTTCAGGATAAGAAGCTGGTAAGGTGAGAAGTGTCTGCCTGCCAATGCAGGAGGTGTGGGTTCCATCCCTGATCTGGGAAGATCCCACAGGCAACAAAGCCCATGTACCACAACTATTGAGCCTGTGCTCTAAAGCCTTTACAAGAGAAGATACTGCAATGAGAAGTCCACGCACCACAACAAGACAGTAGGCCCCCCCTCCCCGCCCCCACTTGCCACAACTAGAGAAAAGCCTGAAGATTCAGCATAGCTTAAAAGAAAAAAAAAAACTTTAAAATATGCTATAAAGCCTCTACAAATAAAACATTAAAAAAGAAAAAGAAAACGAAGGCTCAGATCCAGTCTTATTCACTCCGGAAAGCCTTCTGGGATGCCCGCTTCTCCCTTCTCTTTCCCTCAAGGTGGGAAACTCCAGGCTCACTCTATTGTATTCTGAGTGGGCCAAACACCCTTTTCTCTTTCTCACCTTCTGGAGAAGTTACAACCCAGCCTTTCATTTTTTTTTCTAAACAGGATCAGGCCACAGATTTATAGACTGAAGGGAGGGAAGGGCAGGTAGAAAAAAGCCAGCCCCATCACCCTGGAAACAGCTAATCATATCTGATCTTGCACGTGAACAGCTGGCCCTATGTCTGGTTCATGGCCCAGCTGGTCAGCAGTGAGGAAACTATAAATTAGGGAGAAAGAATCCTCCCTCAGTAACAATCTTTTCAGGAAAGAGAGATAAGATAAAATATCTGGGAATCAAAGTGTTAATATAGGGAACCAAGCTCTGCACCTCTGGGAGCCAAGCACATATTACTTCTATTTCAAAGCATCATGGGATGAAACAACATGAACTCCCCTATGTACCACCACAGCACTGGTAACTTACAAGCCTGAGAATCTCCTAGAAAAGGGCACGGCTGAAGAAGCAAAGTGGACAACAGTGTGCCCTCTCCCGCAGCCGCAGTCCCTACAAATCTCCTTAGGCTGGTTTTAACCTCAGGCCTTGCCACTCTTGCCAATCAAGCACTTGGTACAAACAGGGGAGGGCTGCTACCATGGCAAAAGTTTCCAGATGATGCTAACCATTACCCGACCCGCGCGTCTCTGTCTCTTTTCTCTCCCTCTGAGGGCAATGGAAACACAGAAGAGACTGAGCTCAGCACAGCATAAGCCAAGTGCAGAGAAGTGTAGGCCCAGACCAAAGTGAAGTTCTGCTAATGCAGAAATTCAGACAGTTTAATCCACTGTGATGTCACTCTGCAAATACAAGTTTGTAGGTTTATTTTTAATTAAAACTTTCACTTGTCTTCCTTATTGCAAAGACATGAAGATAAAAAATATGAAAATTATGCAAAGAGAAGAAAAGACACCCCATAATTCTTGACACCTGGAGTTTTTATTGGTTTGATGCGTATAATCTTTGTTATGCAACTTTATGTGCTTTTAAAAAAGACAAAAAAAGATGGAATACTGTTCACGTTGTTTTAAAGTCTGCTTCCTCTCTTAGTTGTGACTATCCTTCTGAGTCAATAAATGCACATTTAAAACATTTGTAATGACTGCTCTCTCCTCAGTCATATGGATTCACTCCATGTTCCTCTTCCAGGCCCCTACTGTTGAACATGGAGGATGTATCTAATTTTTGACTGTCGAAAAAAAAGAAGCATTGTGGGGACTTCCCTGGTGGTCCAATGGTTAAGACTTCACCTTCCAGTGCAGGGGATGTGGGTTCTATCCCTGGTCTGGGAGCTAAGATCCCACATGCCTCGTAGCCAAAAAACCAAAACATAAAGCAATTTTGTGACAAATTCAACAAAGACTTTAAAAATGGTCCACATCAAAAAAATCTTAAAATCTTTTTAAAGATTGTTGTGGTTATATCTTATCATATGCTCTCATATGCTCTTGTTTCTGTAGGATAAACCCTCAAATTGGAATTTCTGCGTCAAAAATGTGTATGAGAACTGCTATCAATCAACATTCCTATGAAGAGTATATATCTGTTTCTTAAATTCTCACCAACACTGAACGTCACTGGCATTTTCTCCTAGTTTTGACCACGCTCAATACAAAAATACTTATTCTGATTAATAATAATTTGCATGCTTACCGCTGCAACACTGTACTGGATCTGAGGATCCAAAGAGGAACACATGCAGTTATCCGCCTCAAGCTTTCTTATGGGAAGGCAGTCTATAATCCCAGAGAATCTCAAATTATCCAAAGTGGGAATACCCATTTTAAGAAGTTTGTATGTGATAGTGGGAGAGAGGTGACACAGAGTGTATCATATAATATTGTTCCCAGAATCCTGGTCTTCAGACCCTGACTTATGCAATGACATGCCCTTTAGCAGTGCTTCTTTACAGAGTTCCTGCTAAGTGTGGGGCACTGTGCTAAGTAGTTATGTCATCACACAACACCTTTACAACATCATTCTGAGAGGGGTATTGTTCAGCTCTTTCTGAAGTTGACAAAACTCAGGCACAGATTTAACTGACTTACCCAAGCCTACTTATATCTGGTAAGCATTTGAGCCAAAAAGATTCATGGAATTCTGCATATGATTACAGCAAGGGAGTCCTTAGACTCAGACTTTAAAGAATTTAGACTTTAATCTTTAAGAGGTAGCAAGTTGACACCAAGTTGTCCTAGCAGAGGAGAGAGAGAATCTGAAGTTCAGTGAAGAAGCAGCGACTATGAATTTGGTTCGGAGAAAAGCAACCCCACATAATCCAGGGGTTTTGAAATGCCCTCTGAAGCAGGTCAGAGCTAAAGCTCAGTAATCCCATGCTGAGAATTTGCTACTGAAGAAAATGAAGTAGTGAATAGTTGTTGGTGATTCTTGCCCTCTCTCGTTTTAGACTGTCTCAGAGCTTCTCACACTAGTGTATTTAGGAGTATAAGAGCATCTGTTGAATGCAGATTCTTAGAGTAAACTCAAGGCATCTGGTTCATAGGGTCTGGAGTGGAGGCCTAGAATTTGTCTTTTTAACCATCAGAAGAGGCTGATGTAAGTGGTCCTCAGATCAAGCCTTGAGAACCATAGTGAGTCTTCCGTGTTAAAATACATGATCCTGAGATGAGTGGGAGATGCCAGCGCCTACCCTGCCAGGGTCCATTTTAGTTGTAAAAGAAAATCCATTTTGGGGGGGTTTTAGTAAAAGACACTTGCTCCTTGGAAGAAAAGTTATGTATTCAACAAAGGTCTGTCTAGTCAAAGCTAGACATTTTCCAGTATTCATCTATGGATGTGAGAAGAAAGACTGAGTGTGGAAGAAATTCTTTGTGAACTCTGTCTAGTGTTGGTTTTGCTAAGCCAGTAGAAGGCTATAAAGAAAGCTGAGTGTGGAAGAATTGATGCTTTTGAACTGTGGTGTTGGAGAAGGCTCTTGAGAGTCCCTTGGACTGCAAGGAGAGTCAACCAGTCCATCCTAAAGGAAATCAGTCCTGAATGTTCATTGGAAGGACTGATGTTGAAGCTGAAACTCCAATACTTTGGCCACCTGATGTGAAGAACTGACTCATTTGAAAAGACCCTGATGCTGGGAAAGATTGAAGGTGAGAGCAGAAAGGGGACAACAGTGGATGAGATGGTTGGATGGTGTCACCAACTCAATGGACATGAGTTTGAGTAAGCTCCAGGAGTTGGTGATGGACAGGGAAGCCTGGCGTGCTGCAGTACATGGGGTCTCAAAGAGTTGGACACGACTGAGCGACTGAGCTGAATTCTTTATACTGATATGCATTTACCTGATTGGTGGCTAGGTCATCTTCCCTGGGGATAATAATGGCTTCCCAAGAGTCTTATTATCCCTCTAATATTAATACTTCATATAATATGATTCTTTACAAGCGAAGTATTCATACTTCATATGTAATTCTTTTTTTTTTTTTTTTTTGTCATAGTTTTTCTTCCAAGGAGCTAGTGTCTTTTTTTTTTTTTTTTTTTTTTTTAGTTGGGGGCTAATTACTTTACAATATTGTAGTAGTTTTTGCCATACATTGACATGAATCAGCCATGGGTTCACATGTGCTCCCCCTCCCGAAACCTCCTCCCACCTCCCTCCCCTTCCCATCCCTCTGTGTCATCCCAACGCTCCATCCCTGAGCATCTGTCCCATGCATAAAACATGGAATGGTGTTCCGCTTCACATATGACAATATACATGTTTCAATGTTATTGTCCCAGAACGTCCCACCCTCCCCTTCTTCCTCAGAGTCCACAGGACTGTTCTATGCATCTGTGTCTCTTATTCTGTCTCGCATATAGGGTTACCATTACCATCTTTCAAATTCCATATACATGCATTAGTATACTGTATTGGTGCTTTTCTTTCTGGCTCACTTCACTCTGTATAATGGGCTCCAGTTTCATCCATCTCAATAGAACCGATTCAAATGTATTTTTTTAATGGCTGAGTAATATTCCATTGTGTATGTGTACCACAGCTTCCTTATCCATTCGTCTGCCGATGGACATCTAGGTTGCTTCCATGTCCTGGCTATTGTAAACAGTGCTGCGATGAACATTGGGGTACACGCATCTCTTTCAATTCTGGTTTCCTCGGTGTGTATGCCTAGCAGTGGGATTGCTGGGTCATATGGCAGTTCTATTCCCAGTTTTTTAAGGAATCTCCACAGTTTTCTCCATAGTGGCTGTACTAGTTTGCATTCCCACCAACAGTGTAAGAGGGTTCCCTTTTCTCCACACCCTCTCCAGCATTTATTGCTTGTAGACTTTTGGATAGCAGCCATTCTGACTGGTGTGTAATGGTACCTCATTGTGGTTTTGATTTGCATTTCTCTAATAATGAGTGATGTTGAGCATTTTTCATGTGTTTGTTAGCCATCTGTATGTCTTCTTTGGAGAAATGTCTGTTTAGTTCTTTGGCCCATTTTTTGATTGGGTCGTTTATTTTTCTGGAATTCAGCTGCAGGAGTTGCTTGTATATTTTTGAGATTAATTGTTTGTCTATTGCTTCGTTTGCTATTATTTTCTCCCATTCTGAAGGCTGTCTTTTCACCTTGCTCCTAGTTTCCTTTGTTGTGCAAAAGCTTTTAATTTTAATTAGGTCCCATTTTTGTTTATTTTTGCTTTTATTTCCAATATTCTGGGGGGGGTGGGTCATGGAGGATCCTGCTGTGATTTATGTCGGAGAGTGTTTTGCCTATGTTTTCCTCTAGGAGTTTTATAGTTTCTGGTCTTACATTTAGATCTTTAATCCATTTTGAGTTTATTTTTGTGTATGGTGTTAGGAAGTGTTCTAGTTTCATTCTTTTACAAGTGGTTGACCAGTTTTCCCAGCACCACTTGTTAAAGAGATTGTCTTTTCTCCATTGTATACTCTTGCCTCCTTTGTCGAAGATAAGTTGCCCATAGGTGCGTGGGTTTATCTCTGGGCTTTCTATTTTGTTCCATTGATCTATATTTCTATCCTTGTGCCAGTACCACACTGTCTTGATGACTGTGGCTTTGTAGTAGAGCTTGAAGTCAGGCAGGTTGATTCCTCCAGTTTCATTCTTCTTTCTCAAGATTGCTTTGGCTATTCGAGGTTTCTTATACTTCCATACAAATTGTGAAATGATTTGTTCTAGTTCTGTGAAAAATATCATTGGTAGCTTGATAGGGATTGCATTGAATCTATAGATTGCTTTGGGTAGTATACTCATTCTCACTATATTAATTCTTCCAATCCATGAACACGGTATATTTCTCCATCTGTTTGTGCCCTCTTTGATTTCTTTCATCAGTGTTTTATAGTTTTCTATATATAAGTCTTTTGTTTCTTTAGGTAGAAATATTCCTAAGTATTTTATTCTTTTTGTTGCAATGGTGAATGGTATTGTTTCCTTAATTTCTCTTTCTGTTTTCTCATTATTGGTGTATAGGAATGCAAGGGATTTCTGTGTGTTAATTTTGTATCCTGCAACTTTACTATATTCATTGATTAGCTCTAGTAGTTTTCTGGTAGAATCTTTAGGGTTTTCTATGTAGAGGATCATGTCATCTGCAAACAGTGAGAGTTTTACTTCTTCTTTTCCTATCTGTATTCCTTTTATTTCTTTTTCCGCTCTGATTGCTGTGGCCAAAACTTCCAAAACTATGTTGAATAGTAGTGGTGAAAGTGGGCATCCTTGCCTTGTTCCTGACTTTAGGGGAAATGCTTTCAGTTTTTCACCATTGACGATAATGTTTGCTGTGGGGTTTTGTCATATATAGCTTTTATTATGTTGAGGTATGTTCCTTCTATTCCTGCTTTCTGGAGAGTTTTTATCATAAATGGATGTTGAATTTTGTCAAAGGCTTTTTCTGCATCTATTGAGATAATCATATTGTTCTTATTTTTCAATTTGTTAATGTGGTGAATTACATTGATTGATTTGCGGATGTTAAAGAAACCTTGCATTCCTGGGATAAATCCCACTTGGTCATGATGTATGATCTTTTTAATATGATGTTGGATTCTGTTTGCTAGAATTTTATTAAGGATTTTTGCATCTATGTTCATCAGTGATATTGGCCTGTAGTTTTCTTTTTTTGTGACATCTTTGTCTGGTTTTGGAATTAGGGTGATGGTGGCCTCATAGAATGAGTTTGGAAGTTTACCATCTTCTGCAATTCTCTGGAAGAGTTTGAGTAGGATAGGTGTTAGCTCTTCTCTAAATTTTTGGTAGAATTCCGCTGTGAAGCCGTCTGGTCCTGGGCTTTTGTTTGCTGGAAGATTTCTGATTACAGTTTCGATTTCCGTGCTTGTGATGGGTTTGTTAAGATCTTCTATTTCTTCCTGGTTCAATTTTGGAAAGTTATACTTTTCTAAGAATTTGTCCATTACTTCCAAGTTGTCCATTTTATTGGCATATAGCTGTTGGTAGTAGTCTCTTATGATCCTTTGTATTTCTGTGTAGTCTGTTGTGATCTCTCCATTTTCATTTCTAATTTTGTTGATCTGATTCTTCTCCCTTTGTTTCTTGATGAGTCTGGCTAATGGCTTGTCAATTTTGTTTATCTTCTCGAAAAACCAGCTTTTAGTTTTGTTGATTTCTGCTATGGTCTCTTTTGTTTCTTTTGCATTTATTTCTGCCCTAATTTTTAAGATTTCTTTCCTTCTACTAACCCTGGGGTTCTTCATTTCTTCCTTCTCTAGTTGCTTTAGGTGTAGAGTTAGTTTATTTATTTATTTGATTTTTTTCTTGTTTCTTGAGGTACGCCTGTATTGCTATGAACCTTCCCCTTAGCATTGCTTTTACAGTGTCCCATAGGTTTTGGGTTGTTGTGTTTTCATTTTAATTCATTTCTATGCATATTTTGATTTCTTTTTTGATTTCTTCTGTGATTTGTTGGTTATTCAGAAGCGTGTTGTTTAGCCTCCATATGTTGGAATTTTTAATAGTTTTTTTTCCTGTAATTGAGGTCTAATCTTACTGCATTGTGGTCAGAGAAGATGGCTGGGATGATTTCAATTTTTTTGGAATTTACCAAGGCTAGATTTATGGCCCAGGATGTGATCTATCCTGGAGAAAGTTCCGTGTGCACTTGAGAAAAAGGTGAAATTGCTTGTTTTGGGGTGGAAAGTCCTGAAAATATCGATTAAATCTAATTTGTCTATAGTATCATTTAAAGTTTGTGTTTCCTTGTTAATTTTCTGTTTAGTTGATCTATCCATATGCGTGAGTGGAGTATTAAAGTCTCCCACTATTATTGTGTTATTGTTAATTTCCCCTTTCATACTTGTTAGTATTTGCCTTATATATTGTGGTGCTCCTATGTTGGGTGCATATATATTTATAATTGTTACATCTTCTTCTTGGATTGACCCTTTGATCATTATGTAGTGTCCTTCTTTGTCCCTTTTCACAGCCTTTATTTTAAAGTCTATTTTATCTGAAATGAGTATTGCGACTCCTGCTTTCTTTTGGTCTCCATTTGCATGAAATATATTTTTCCATCCCTTCACTTTCAGTCTGTATGTGTCCCTAGTTTTGAGGTGGGTCTCTTGTAGACAGCATATGTAGGGGTCTTGTTTTTGTATCCACTCAGCCACTCTTTGTCTTTTGGTTGGGGCATTCAACCCATTTACATTTAAGGTAATTATTGATAAGTATGGTCCCGTTGCCATTTACTTTGTAGTTTTAAGTTCGTGTTTAAACATCCTTTCTGTGTTTCCTGTTTAGAGAAGATCCTTTAGCATTTGATGGAGAGCTGGTTTGGTGGTGCTGAATTCCCTCAGTTCTTGCTTGTCTGTAAAGCTTTTGAATTCTCCTTCATATCTGAATGAGATCCTTGCCGGGTACAGTAATCTGGGTTGTAGATTTTTCTCTTTCATTACTTTAAGTATGTCCTGCCATTCCCTTCTAGCCTGAAGAGTTTCTATTGAAAGATCAGCTGTTATCCTTATGGGGATCCCCTTGTGTGTTATTTGTTGTTTTTCCCTTGCTGCTTTTAATATTTGTTCTTTGTGTTTGATCTTTGTTAATTTGATTAATATGTGTCTTGGGGTGTTTCGCCTTGGGTTTATCCTGTTTGGGACTCTCTGGGTTTCTTGGACTTCTGTGACTATTTCCTTCCTCATTTTAGGGAAATTTTCAACTATTATATCCTCGAGTATCTTTTCATGGCCTTTCCTTTTATCTTCTTCTTCTGGGACTCCTATGATTCGAATGTTGGGGCGTTTCATATTGTCCCAGAGGTCCCTGAGGTTTTCCTCATTTTTTTTGATTCTTTTTTTCTTTTTTCCTCTCTGCTTCGTTTATTTCCACCATTCTATCTTCTACCTCACTTATCCTATCTTCTGCCTCTGTTATTCTACTGTTGGTTCCCTCCAGCGTGTCTTTTATCTCCTTTATTTCATTATTCAATATATATTGACTCCTTTTTATTTCTTCTAGGTCCTTGGTAAACATTTCTTGCATCTTCTCAATCCTTGTCTCCAGGCTATTTATCTGTAACTCCATTTTATTTTCAATATTTTGGATCATTTTTACTATCATTATTCTAAATTCTTTTTCAGATAGATTCCCTATCTCCTCCTCTTTTGTTTGGTTTGGTGGGCATTTCTCATTTTCCTTTACTTGTTGAGTATTTCTCTGCCTTTTCATCTTGTTTAGATTGCTGTGTTAGGCGTGGCCTTTCTGTATTCTGGTAGTTTGAAGTTCCTCTTTATTGTGGAGGTTCCTCACTGTGGGTGGGGTTGGATGGGTGGCTTGTCAAGGTTTCCTGGTTGGGGGAGCTTGTGTCGGTGTTCTGGTGGGTGGAGCTGGATTTCTTCTCTTTAGAGTGCAATGGAGTGTCCAGTATTGAGTTTTGAGATGTCTATGGATTTGGTGTGCCTCTGGGCAGCCTGTATATTGATGCTCAGGGCTATGTTCCTGCGTTGCTGGAGAGTTTGCGTGGTATGTCTTGCTCTGGAACTTATTGGCTCTTGGGTGGAGCTTGGTTTCAGTGTATATGTGGAGGCTTTTGGAAGATCTCTTATTAATTAATGTTTCCTCTGGCTTTCAGTCTTATTCTTGCAGTAGCCTCAAGACTACTCCATCCATACAGCATCAATAATAAAACTTTTAGGTTAATGGTGAAAAGATTCTCCACAGTGAGGGATACCCAGAGAGGTTCACTGAGTTACATGGAGAGGTGAAGGGGAGGGAGGTTGAGGTGACCAGGAGGAGAGGAGGGGGACTCAAACGTGGGGAGAGCAGTCTAGCCAGTAAGCACTTCCCTCTGTGCTCTCCACAGTCTGGAGCCCTCAGAGAGGTTCACAGAGATACATAGAGAGGGGGGAGGAAGGCAATAGAGGTGAGGATGAGTAGAAAGGGAGGAATCAAGAGGGGAGAGAGAGATCTGGGCAGTATTCTGTTCCCGAAGTGTTTTCCGGTACCCAGAACACCCTCAGAGATTCACAGAATTGGGTTGAGAAGAGAAGGATGAGGGTGGGAGATAGAGGTTCCCTGGGGGAGAAGAAAGAGCGTCAATAGAGGGAGAGAGTAATCAAGCCAGTAATCACACTCCTGAGTAAAAATGGGTACTAAAGATTGTATTCTTAAATGCACAAAATTGATATCAAATATGTAAAACAAAGATTAAAAATCTAGAGTAGAGGTTAGACTCTTATAAATCATACAATATAAAAAAAGAAAAAAGAAAACAGTATAAAAAGAAAAAAGACAGTAAAACAGTATAACAGTAAAAAAAAAAAAAAAACAGGAAAAAACAGTAAAAATAAAATAAAATAAAACACAAAATGTATAAGATATATGTATGCAGTTTGTTTTAAAAATAGGGTTTTTTTTTTTTTCAAGGTAGTATTGGGTTATGAGAATGAAAATTAAAGGTGTAATAGAGGTCTTAAAAAAAAAAAGAAAGAAAAGAAAAAAAATAAAAAAAATGATAATAGTAAAAATATATATCCCGTACTTTCTCTGGAGCAGTTGTGAGCCGTGTGGGGTCTCTTCAGTTTCAGATAGATCCTTGTTCCTGCTTGTACTTTTCAAGATCTATAGGCCCCTTTCAATGCAGTCAGTGTTAACTACAGGGATTTTAATCTGTTGGCCTGTCCCTTCCAAGGCGCTTCCCTCTGTTTATTTGGATTTTGTTTGGAGGTCTCTTCAGTATCTAATTTCCGCCCTGCCACAAAGTGGCTGAAGTGGTCTCTTTAGATTCACTTGCTCAGTCCTGCTGTGGGGAGAGAGGACCACTGCAACCAATATCACTGGCGTGTGTGTGGAGAGTTCGCAGTGTCTCGGCCGCACTGGGTTCTCCCCCGCTCACGGCGTGTGTGCTTTCCCCGTCTACCCTGCTCAGGCTTCAGGTTACTCTGCCGGGGGGTGGGCCCTGATATGCGCGCACTTCCCAGGTTTAAACTGCTCAGGTTCAGGTTCCCGGGTACTCCACAAAGACGCAGACTCGGTTGGGCCGGCGGTTTGCGCCATTCCCGGTGGAGCAGCTCAGGCAGCCAGGAGTTTGGCGAGCGCACTCTCCCCTGTTGGGGCGGTGCGGCTTATCACCTCCCTGGTCCCTGCCTCGGTTCGCGGGCGCGCTTCCCGGGTACTCCACAAAGGCGCAGACTCGGTTGGGCCGGCGGTTTGTGCCGTTCCCGGTGGAGCAGCTCAGGCAGCCAGGAGTTTGGCAAGCGCACTCTCCCCTGTCGGGGCGGTGCGGCTTATCACCTCCCTGGTCCCCGCCTCAGTTTACGGGCGCGCTTCCCGGGTACTCCACAAAGGCGCAGACTCGGTTCGGCCGGCGGTTTGCACCATTCCCGGTCGGAACAGCTCAGGCAGCCAGGAGTTTGGCGAGCGCACTCTCCCCTGATGGGGCGGTGCAGCTTATCACCTCCCTGGTCCCCGCCTCGGTTTATGGACATGCCCGGCTCCGGCTCCGGTGTGCTTTGTGTCGGTTATGGGGAGCTGGTCTCTGGCTGCGACCCTCCCAGCGGCTGTAGACCCTCCGGGATCTCAGGCAGTCTTTGCTTAGAAACTGGGAGCCTGTTTGCAGTTTTGTAGGGGGTGCCCTCTCTGGAGCCGAGTTTGCCCCTTTCTGGCTCTGGCTGGTCCCGCCTGCCCGCTGTGTCTGGTGGGGGATGGGGCGGTCCGCAGCCGGCTAGCTCTTCCCCTGTATCGCTCAGTCCTTTGTTCTGTGAGCCGGCCGGCAGTGCCTTAGCTTTGGGCTTTTCGCGGGATAGTTCTCTCTCTCTGGCTGTCCCACAGTTTAGGTTACTATCTCACGTTAGCTCCCTCCGATTGCCCTCAGGGCATTCGGCCCGGTCCTTACCCCAAGCAGTGCCGCCCGCTCCTCTCCGTTCAGCCCCCACTTGCTGGTGGCGGATGCGGGCGTCTGGGATTCTTTACTGGAAGTTTCCTTTAGGCACGTAATCAGTGGGTTTTATTTATTGATTCTCCCGGTTATGTTGCCCTCCGATATTCAAAATCTTCCCCCAAACCCGCCGGTGAGAAGGTTTCCTGGTGCTTAGAAATTTCTCCTCTTTTACGACTCCCTCCCCGGGACGGGTCTCCGTCCCTAACTCTTTTGTCTCTCTTTTTATCTTTTATAATTTCTCCTACCTCCTTCTGAAGATAATGCGCTGACTTGATTAATGTCTGACGTCCTCTGCCAGCGTTCAGAAGTAGTCTTGTGAACTTTGCTCAGCTTTCAGATGTTCTTTCGATAAATTTGTGGGGGAGAGAGTGGTCTCTCCGTCCTACACACTTGAGTGGCTCCCGTGATTCATATTTTACTAGTGGAGAAGGGCCTGGGGGTTGGAGATGATCCGGGGTTATGTGGCTTGTCAAGAACCATGAAGTTGGACAGTGGTACCACTGGATCAATTACCAGGGCCACATCACCTTTCTGTCCCAGGCTCTTTCCTCAAGACTGCTGCTTCTAGATGTGTTAGAACAGTCTCTGGAAAGGGAAGAGTATGGTTAATTAACAGCACTGAAGAGAATACAAGCTGTGGTCCTCAGGGAACTGTGCACTGTTATTTAAGCTCTGGGCACAAGTGGTCAGGAGGCTGAGCCTCTCAGAGTTCTGCAGTGATCCAGGTATTAGACACCATTCATGGCTCCCAGGACAGGTGCTGAGCCCTCAGTCAGATCTGAGCTCTGTTTGGGGGTTGCATGCCATGTTGGCCACCCAGTACTGGTTCTGATGCTCTTTGCCAGTGTTCTGATGACATGGCTTGAGGCTGCTAAACTCACTGTGGGTTTTCAGGCTCCCTGGAATATCTCCCATCCACTCAGTGTGCAAAGGTTGGGTGGTGGCCTCCAGATTGCCATGGACAAGATCACCTCTGAGCTGGTGGACTTTGGAAATTTCAGCTAGGAGTTTACTTACACCAGCTCAACCTGTGGCTCCAAGGAGTTTCTTACTCTTTTCATCAGCCAGGTCCAGAAAGAAGAGATTTCTGCCTTGCTTGGACCAGCATGCCCAGAAGCCACAGAGGTAGGTATACAGCCTTCTAAGAAAACTCTTGAGTTTCCATTGGAAAGGGTGATCTTAAAGATGATGGTATAGAGTTGAAAAATCTTTTGACTTGGATGGCATTATCATAAACAGTAACTGTGTCAAGTCTTGGGTATTATTTCTTTGAAATGTAACCAGACCATGCAATGAAAACAATTAACACTCTCTTTAAAGCAGTCCTCACAAGTCAAGAATTGTTGGTTCACTCACTAACTTGTTGATGTTCACTAAAAAAACGGTGGATTATTTGGGCTTGGTGCTGTTGGATATGAACTCATTATTCACACTAATGTTGTCAGCCATGTGGTTCAGACGAAATTGAACAGGACTTTAAGTAGAAAAATATCTGGGTAGGTTTTCCTTTGGTGTGTATAACAGATTGCCATAAGCTAAGGCAAGAAAATGAGAGAAGTGAATGATTTGTATTCGTTTACCTCGTGAGATTAGCTTTGTTAATGTCCTTGGGTATTTTGTGCTCTTAGAGGTGCAGATGCAAAGGCTGAATAGACAGTACAACGTACATGTTCAAAAATACTGCAGAACTATTATTAGTGGGTGCTACAGAGTTAAGTTTATATTCGAATTTGAATCTTAATCTCTCCTAGAATTCCCCATTTGACCAACAAAGCCTACCCATTCTTCAAAGTCAAGCTCAAAAGCCATGGAGCCTGTCTTTATCCCTCTACCCTCAACATTCACATCCTTAACACCCAAATTAGAAGCAATTTCTTACTTCTTTAAGTTCCTCTAAATCTATTGCCTATAAATGTTGAAGGGCATATTTAACTCTACAGTTATTTTTACATGTCTTAACTCCTGTAATAATTGATCTCAAGATCTTTTTAAGAGGAAGATCTCTGAAGTTTCCTGTAAATAGTAGGTTCATAGGGGAAAACGAATGAGAAATGAATAAGGAACACATTAAGAAAGACTAAAAAAGTAAGTAGCACCTATGAGTGTGGGCTCTGCTATCACACTACCTGAATTCCAAGGTTTACTACTTGCTCATTTTGTAAGTTCCGTTTCTGTGCCCCCACATTTTCAGCTCTACAATGAGATGCTAGCTATTGCTACTATTTTCTGAGATTTTGCATCGTCAAGTTGGACCTAAGACATTATCAATATTCCAAAAGAGAGGGTTCAGTATGACCCATAGACTCCCTGAATCCAAAGCTGAGGCAGATATTTTATAATGGAGTTGGACAGTGACAAAACTCAATTATGGAAAGACATCCCTTTAGTTACTTTCAAGGTTATTAGTTTGCTGGCTTCTGAGTGGAACATCCCCATGTTCAACTTTGTTGGACAAACAGTGAAACTGGAGAACAACTTCTTGTATAACTCCTATGTGAACCTCATGCCACGCATGCACCGAATCGGTGATGTCCTCCAGAAAAGCCTCCTCTACCTGGGCTAGAAACACATTGGCATGTTTGGAGGTCACTCCAGGACTTCCTCCTGGGATGGACTGGATGAGTTATGGAGGGTTGTAGAGAATGAACACAAATCCCATTTCCCCATCACCACCAATGTGAGATACACCAGTCTTGCTTCAAGAGAATCTTAGGAGCTGGTCATTGATTTCCAGGGGTAAGTAGGAAAGAATCTTCTGTTGCTTATGTTTAGAGAGGCAGATAGAGAAAAAAAAATGATTGTTTGAAAAAAACTAAGAATTTTCATTTTTCTATGAATGTAAGAAGCTGATGAAAACAGGGTATATAATTAATGGTACATAAAAGCATCACTACCAACAAGAAAAATTTTGTCTACAGTGAAATTCTTGATGCTATAGTGTTTTGATATAAATGGTAATTTCTGGAAGAACTTTCTAAGTAGGCTGAGTCTTGGACTTGGGTTGTCATTCAGAGCTAGGGCTCCGGAGACAAACAGTCCTAGGTTTGAAACCCATCTCTGACACTTTCTAGCTGTGTGCTCCGGAGCAAGTAGCTTAACCTCTCGGTGCCTCAGACATCTTATCTGTACGATGACAATCATCTTACCTATCTCATAGAACAGAGAGGATTAAATAAGGTCGTGCCTGTAAAGTGCCAGACCAAGTAACTGATAAACATATCATAGTAAATATTGTGGTAACACTTCTAAGACTCTACTTTCTAGCAGGAATTAGTAACTGACTCCTTTCTCTTCTTCAAATAAACTAAGCTCCTTCTGGCTTTAGGATTTGGGGACTTGCTGATCCCTTGGCCTGCAGTTCCACTCATAATCCCATCTCACCCCACCCAGTACTCTTTTCATAGATAGCTTCCTCTCATCCCTCCAGACTCAGCCCAGAGCCCATCCAATGTCCTCCAAGGGACCTTTCCTGACTACTCCCCCTCCCCACATTAGTATCACAGCATTCTTTTTCCCCTTCATTCATTAGAATCTCTAATGACCTCTCTAACCTCTTCACTTGTGTATTGTCTGTCTGACTGTCAGCTCCCTGAGAACAAAGACTTTCTCTTTTGCTCACTGATGTATCCTTTGTTTAGCACATTGCCTAGCACCTAGCTGGAGCTCAGATAAATAGATTATAATTTATCTCATTTTAAAAATTAAATCACTAAAATAGATAACCAACGCGGACTTATTGTATAGCACAGAGAACTATACTCAATATTGTTTAAAACTTATAAGGGAAAAGTTATATACGTGTGTGTGTGCGTGTGTGTACATATATTTGAATCACTTTGCTGTACACCTGAAACTAACACAATATTGTAAATCAACTATATGTCAGTTAAAAATAAAAATTCTGAAGTGAAAGTATGCTCCAATATGAAAATAAATACATAAAAGTAAATCATTGTTGTGCCCTCAGAATGCATGCTGCTGTGTTTGGATGGGAAAAAAAATACCATGGTCTACTCATTTTTATCCCCACCCCAACTCAGACAGTCTAAACTCTCCTGGTTTTAAGTTCTCTGTCAATCCAACCGACCTACAAGTCAGGTCTATTGCTCTGAGTCAATTAAATGGGGTCGCACAGAGTCGGACGCGACTGAAGCGACTTAGCAGCAGCAGCAGCAGCAGCAGAGCACAGAAGTGGTCTCAAACTTTTTCCATTTGTGCTTTGGGAGAGAGCTGCAGCGAAGACTTTAGTTCCATGAGGTGAAAGCTGCTGGTTTGTATATGGCTGGCATGGCTCAAGAAGTACAGGCTCATACAGACCTGTGGCTATAACCCCAAATCCTAATTACATAAAAACGGATGCTTAGTTGTGTAAATATACAAATGAGACCTAGAAGGACACACCAAATGGTAAACTGCTTGTGATTATGGATGACTTGTGTTTTGCTCCTTGTGTTTTTGGTTTTTTGTTATGTACATGTTCACTTTTAAAAAATAAATGTTATTTTAAAAAACCATGACAAAGAAGAAGTATAGGCTGAGGGAGCAGTTTAGGCATTCCTATTTTCTAAAGCATGCTCAAGGAAAGACAATGTTTATGTCTCATTTGCAGTGACTGCAGGCTAGAATTTAAAACGTGTATATGTGTGTATGCCCATGTGCAGTTGGCTGTTTTGTCTTACAGTTATCATCTTAATCTGTAGCTCAGAAGATGCAAAGCTTATCCTGCTGGCTGCAGAGAACCTGGGACTCCACACAGGAGAATTCGTCTTCACCATTTTGCAGCAGCTGGAGGTGGGTGCCAATGACCCCTCAGTGGCTCCGGTAGGCAGAGGTAACAAACACTCAGCACTTGCTAGGTGCCAGATATGTTCGCTCACTGAATACTCAACCCTAGGAGGCAGCAACTCTTGCGTCCTTAACTGAAGATCAGGAGACTGAATGGAAAGAACCTACCCAGAGTTTGTTCACTCAGTTGCTAGAATGGGGAGACTGGCCTTGAGCCAGGCTGCTGCCTCTGGAGCCCGGCCCTCTGCAGTTTATATCAGCAAACACCAGCTGAGGAGAAACTGTCATTCCTACTGGGTTGCTGAGGCCTACCCTAACGGTCTCAAACTCAGAGCGTCCCAATTTCTTTTCTCCCATAGCCACCTCTGTTTGAGCCCCAATAAGTCCTGGAAAAACCAACAAGCTGGTCCAATAAGGCAATTTGTAGCTGGTTTGGTTCTTTTGGTAACAATAGGGACAGCTGACATGTACCACTATCCCACCATGAATACCAAGTTCTACATTATACCTGCATCAGGGCTAGGTTTTCCCAACAGCCCCTGAGGCAGATGGATAGTCCTTGCATTGTTTACATGCACTATTGCATTGATATTTTCAACAGCTTTGTGATGTAGAGATTGTTAGCATTCCAACCCACAGATGAAAAAAATTGAGGCTTAGAGAAATAAGGAAACTTATCGAAGATCGCGGAGCTCCCAAGTGACAGAGCTGGTCTTCTGGACTCTGGGACCGAGACCTTGGGCCCAACAGCTCTGCTTTGCGGAGTGTGTGCTAACTGCCGGGCCCTACTGTGAGTGCTTGATAAACTAAAACTAGCTCTCACCATCTTACGGAAAGATAAGGAAACTGAGGTCCTGAGAAGCAAATTAACTTGCCCAAGGCCACACAGCTAGTATGAGGAAGACTGAGTCGTCAAACCAGGTGGGGTGGCCTCAGTGTCTGTACATTTAACCACCATATGTGCACCCACAGGCTTCTAAGAAAAAGCTTCTTGCATTTAGCCAAGGACACACTGTGTAATTTTACCGCAGTTTTATCTTCATAAAAATGAGCTTGTTTTATATGATCATAAGAAACTGGGGTCACAAAGAGTCGGACACAACTGAGCCACTGAACTGAAATGAAGAAACTGAAATGGGGAAAAAGCGAGTACAGGAAGATGCATAATAACGTTCCAGGTTTCTTTATCTTTTCATCGTGAAGTATTTCAGATTGCCAGTGTCTTGGGTTTCGTTGGGCAGCCAGTTGAAATTCTAATTGTAAGCCAAGTTTTTCAGAACCTCCTCCTACCTTCCCCTTTCATTGCTGTCTACCTTTTCTCCTTCATTTTTCCTCCTCTCCTTCATCTGCCTTCAGACACGTGAGGGGAAGATGGTGCATGAAGTCTCAGCATCAGCAGGGAAGCCCATCCAACTCCCTTGTCACTTTCTCCCCAGACCTTAATGATCCAATTTCAACTGCTGGAAGTGCAGGAAGAATTTGGGCCTGAAAATAGACCTCACAGCGTCCATACAAGTGAATTCATACTGTTTTAAAAAAAAGAAGAGCGTAAATCCATTTCCTAAAAGTGTTTACAAATTCCGGGAGATAGTGGAGGACAGGGAAGTCTGGTGTGCTGCAGTCCGAGGGGTCGCAAAGAGTTGGACACAACTTAGCAATGAAACAGCAAAAAGTGTTCCGAGCATATGCTGAAGTTGACAAAAAACAAGCTGCAGAACACCGTTACAGCATGATACTATTTATGTAAAATGTACATATGCTCACACACACCTCTGCCCGTGTCTAGAACATTGGAAACCTCTCAGAGGAGATGAGAGGGGGTAATAGGGAAACTGGGGAAGATCTCACTGTCTTTCACATATATACACACAGTGAGTGGGTATTACTGTCATAATTGTAATAAAGTAGGTAATAATGATATTAACCAACCACTTAAGCTATAAGCAGAAACTTGAGAATCAACCAGCATAAGTTTTTCAAGCTTTTGCCGTCCATTGTTAAAAGGTGAGCTTCTTGCATCTTAGCTGCTCGCTGTCCCAGGTGAGCTTTCTTATTGATTGACTGATTTTTTTTTTTTTTTTTTTTGCTTCCTTCTCATTGCTTCGGTGCTTGCTAGAAGACGTAGACGTAGAATTTGCAGGGCAGGTCTTCCAGAGCCGCCATCATGAAGTATTTCAGACTGCCAAAAGTGTTTCCAAGGATTAGAACAGACATTCAAAATTGACCCTGACTGTTGCTCAGGGTGTTTCCCACAGAACAGCTAATTTATTTCATTGTTTTTCAGGACAGCTTTTGGAAGGAAGTATTGACAAATCAGAAGGTGACACACTTTCCTGCAGTCTACGAGTCAGTGTTTCTCATAGCCCTCAGCTCCGCCCGAGAAGGCCCTAGTGGTGAAGGCTTCCGAGAGCAGGTCCACCGAAGGCTGCAGGGGCCACCCTTCCAGAGCCCCATCCACACGGCAGAGCGGGTCTGACGGGGTCTTCCCATACACGTCCGTCCCCCCTTCCTCAAGGATATCTGTGTCTGGCTTTTACACTTCCACTCTTATTCCTTCTCTTCTTTCCCTACTCGCCAGGCTCCTAACACACACACACACACACACACACACACATACACTCTCTCTCTCTCTCTCTCTCTCTCTCTCTTTATCTTCCTCAGCCCCCAAATTAACAGTGGCCAGATGAGTTGTGAAATCCGCACCCAGGTTCAAGAGGAGGGCAGAGGTTGTTAGTTGAGAGGCCACGTGGCCTGGGTGTCAGAGTCCTGGGCTTCCATCCTCGCTCTGCGTTTTACTAACCATGAGACTTTGAGGGGAATTGTTTAACCTCCCTGGACCTGAGTCTCCTCTAAAAATGGGACTGATAATGACATCAGCTTCCAGTCTGTCGTTTGGAGTGTCTGAAGACATAGTACATGGAAGCGGCAGAACACATACTGGTAGGCACTCAGACCCCAACAGTTTCTTTTCCCAGAAGGATGCCGGGACCAGGAACCAGAATGGGGTGGTCAGAGCTGTGGAGCTAGGGCAGGTCAAGGCCGGCGGATGGTCTGGAACAGGGAGAAGGCAGCCATCAGCCAGTGGTAGTTTCAGGCTGAGTGGGATAATGCGGCAACGTGTCTGGTTAGCCAGACGATTGACCAGAGTCGAGCTCCTTCCAATGTGGGGCCAAGCTGAGCCTGAAGCTGGTGAGAAGCTACTGATGACAGAGATTCCGTGAGGAATGAGGCAGCTAACTGTGGACCCCAACACACAAGAAAAGATGATCAATGAATATTTGGGGTGTCACTAAATGTCAGCTCCATACCAGGTTCTATAGGGAGAACAGTGCCTCACACCTAGTAGGCACTTGCATTTTAGTTGACTAAGTGAAGACCGAATATGTGCCACTTAATACAAAAGATACCATACCTATTCTGCCTCATTTAACTGTCCTTATACTCACCATGACAACAGCCTTCTGCCTCTTTTATAAATGAATGGGCCGAGATTCAGAGAGGTTCTGGAACTTACTCAAGTCTCACAGTCAGTACCAGGACCAGCCTGGCTCCTGGCTCCAACCTTCTCGATTAAACCCTATCCCCTCCTGCCTATGGCTGACAACACCGTTCCCCACCTGAAGGATCATGCAATCCACTAGAGAAAACAAGACCTAAAGAGGAAAAGTGCAGTTGTGATCCTCGGGTTTACCAGCACAGGCCAGGACACGCGGAGGGCCTCCTTTCTCTGTCGGAATGATGCAGAACTTGCGCTAGGTTCTATGTCACTAAGTTCTGCTGTGCTATGTCACACTCTTAAGAGGACGGAAGAAGAGTGCTTCTAACTGAGCCCAGACTGTGATGGAGGAGGCCACCGGCCCTTCTCAACCCTGCCTGTGCTTCCTCCATTTAAAGTGAGCTCTTACGTTGCCTACCTTCATGATTCAGTCCTGCTGTATGCTGAGACCCTGATGGAAGTGGTAACAGCCGGGAGCGATTTCCGGGATGGGAGGCAGCTAGTCATCAGTCTGAAAGGCTCTAATCGGACCATGTTGCAGGGTAAGTGACTTGACTGTGGTGGATTTTCCCAACTCTGGCCAGCTGCTCCGTCCATGGGGCTTGGAGTTTGTTGGGCTTGTGATTACAGAATTCCTCTTTCTCATGGAGATTCCGGCCCTCCGGGAGAGGTGGTTGAGGTTCAGTCTCCAGTGGCCACAGTCTGCTCTTCTTGCTCTATCTAGAAGGCTGCTCCAGACCAGGTGGGGGTTCCTCTAGGGTAGCTTTCCCCCCTGAAAATTCTCTTCCACAGCTCCTTTCAAACTCAATCCATTGAGAATAAAACTCAAGAGAGGGGAGTTTGGGGGAGAATGAATACATGTATGCATCTGACTGGGTCCCCTTCACTGTTTAGCTGAAACTATCAGAACATTGTTTGTTAATTGCCTGTGTGTGTGTGCGTGCTAAGTTGCTTCAGTCATGTCCTTCTCTTTGAGACCCCACGGGCTGTAGCCTGCCAGGCTCCTCTGGCAGGAATCTTGGAATGGGTTGCCATGCCCTCCTCCAGGGGATCTTCTTGATCCAGGGATCCACCCTGAGTCTCCTGTGGTTCCTGTATTGCAGGCAGATCTTTTTTCTTTTTTAACCACCGAACCACCAGGAAAGCCCATTAATTGTCTATACCGCAATACAAAGTAAGATGTTTAAAAAAAAGAATAAAACTCAAGAGGGTGGGACCCACCTCTTGGAATCACCCTCGTGAGACTCCCCAAGTTGTATTTTCTCTGCTGCTGAGCCTGCCTGCTCAGGATCTCAGCCTCTAACGATGGAGCCGATCCCATTTTTACTTTCCTTGCAGGTGAGGATAGGCAAACTGTGTTGAAATCACCCTGGGAGCTGGCTAGTGGAGGTTGTCTTGCTACATTACAGCTTTCTATTTTGTAAGACAGAGATAATACCTGCTGCCATCTCTAATAATAATAATCAGCATCTATTGAGGGCTTACTTTATACCAAGCTGGGTGCCAAGAGCTTCTGTGCTCTATTTCACTTAATCTTTGCACCAAACATGAGGTAGTGCTATTACCATCTATAATAGACTACACAGGTATGAAATCCCAGGGTAAAAATGTTACCTACTTGTCCAGGGTTACAAAATTATAGGATGGTGGAGTTAGATTTCAAAATAAGGTCTGTTTATTTTATTTTTTTTCTCAAGGTGCATGTTTTCCACTGTTGTGTAATACTGAGAAGTAATTTAAATATACCAAGCGAGGGACTTCCCCAGCAATTGTGTGGTTAAGACTATGTGCTTCCAATGCATGCGGCTAGGGTTCAATCCCTGGTTAGGAAACTAAACTAAAACATATCAAGTGCTTGGTGCATAGTATGCACTCAGTTCAGTTCAGCCATTCAATCGTGTCCAACTCTTTGTGACCCCATGGACTGAAGCACGCCAGGCCTCCCTGTCCATCACTAACTCCCGGAGCTTGCTCAAATTCATGGCCATAGAGTCATTGAGGCCATCCAACTATCTCATCCTCTGTCATCCCTTTCTCCTCCCGCCTTCAATCTTTCCCAGCATCAGGGTCTTTTCCAGTGAGTTAGCTCTTCGCATCAGGTGGCCAAAGGATTGGAGTTTCAGCTTCAGCATTAATCCTTCCAATGATTATTCAGGACTGATTTCCTTTAGGATGGACTGGTTTGATCTCCTTGCAGTCCAAGGGACTCTCAAGACTCTTCAACTCCACAGTTCAAAAGCATCAATTCTTCTGTGCTCAGCTTTCTTTATACTCCAACTCTCACATTCATACATGACTACTGGAAAAACCATAACTTTGACTAGACGGACCTTTGTTGGCAAAGTAATGTCTCTGCTTTTTAAGTTGTCTAGGTTGGTCATAGCTTTTCTTCCAAGGAGCAAGCATCTTTTAATTTCATGGCTACAGTCACCATCTGCAGTGATTTTGGAGCTCAAAAAAATAAAGTCTGTTACTGTTTCCATTGTTTCCCCATCTTACTTGCCATGAAGTGATGGGACTGGGTGCCATGATCTTAGTTTTCTGAATGTTGAGTTTTAAGCCAACTTTTTACTCTCCTCTTTCATTTTCATCAAGAGGCTATTTAGTTCTTAGCTTTCTGCCATAATAGTAGTGTCATCTGCATATCCGAGGTTACTGATATTTCTCCTAGCAGTCTTGATTCCAGCTGGTACTTCATCCAGCCTGGCATTTCCCATGATGTACTCTGCATGTAAGTTAAATAAGCAGGGTGATAATATACAGCCTTGACATACTCCTTTCCCAATTTGGAGCCAATCTGTTGTTCCATGACCGGTTCTAACTGTTGCTTCTTGACCTGCATACAGATTTCTCAAGAGGCAGGTCAGGTGGTCTGGTATTCCCAGCTCTTTCAGAATTTTCCACAGTTTATTGTGGTCCACACAGTCAAAGGCTTTGGCATAGTCAATAAAGCAGGAGTAGATGTTTTTCTGGAACTCTCTTGCTTTTTTGATGATCCAATGGATGTTGGAAATTTGATCTCTGGTTCCTCTGCCTTTTCTAAATCCAGCTTGAACATCTGGAAGTTCATGGCTCACATATTGCTGAAGCCTGGATTGGAGAATATTGAGCATTACTTTACTAGTGTGTGAGATGAGTGCAATTGTGTAGTAGTTTGAGCATTCTTTGGCATTGCCTTTCTTTGGGATTGGAACGAAAACTGACCATTTCCAGTCCTGTGGCCACTGTTGAGTTTTCCAAATTTGCTGGCATGTTGGGTGCAACACTTTTACAGCATCATCTTTGAGGATTTGAAATAGCTCAACTGTAATTCCATCACGTCTACTAGCTTTGTTCATAGTGATACTTCCTAAGGCCACTTGACTTCACATTCTAGAATATCTGGCTCTAGGTGAGTGATCACATCAGCATGGTTATCTGGGTAATGAAGATCTTTTTTGTACCGTTCTTCTGTGTATTCTTGCCTCCTTTTCTTAATATCTTCTGCTTCTGTTAGATCCATTCCATTTCTGTCCTTTATTGTGCCCATCTTTGCATGAAGTGTTCCCTTAGTATCTCTAATTTTCTTGAAGAGATCTCTAGTCTTTCCCATTCTGTTGTTTTCCTCTATTTCTTCGCATTGATCACTTAGGAAGGCTTTCTTATCTCTCCTTGCTATTCTTTGGAAATCTGCATTCAAATGGGTATATCTTCCCTTTTCTCCTTTGCCTTTATCTTCTGTTCCTTTCTCAGCTATTTGTAAGGCCTCCTCAGACAACCACTTTGCCTTTTTGCATTTCTTTTTCTTGGGTATGGTCTTGATCACTGCCTCCTGTACAATGGCTTGAACCTCCGTCCACAGTTCTTCAGGCACTCTGAAGTATGCACTCGTTCAACAGCAAAAGAATCTGGTGCACTGCAGGAGCCTCAGGAGAGACAGGTTTGAACCATGGGTCAGGAAGATACCCTGGAGGAGGGCATGGCAACCCACTCCAGTATTCTTTCCTGGAGAATCCATGGACAGAGGAGCCTGGTGGGCTACAGTCCTTAGGGTCGCAAAGAATCAGACATGACTGAAGCGACTTAGCACGCACACATGCATGTGCCCATTTAAAGGGCAGCTATTTATCTTTCCTTTGGCTTATCATTCCCTTAATAAATTAAGACTTATACTTCACTTAACATTTCAAAAGGAGAATCAAGCTCTGATCTTTGGGATATTCATAGATTCAGTTCACAATGATCCCATCCACACCTTTTCCAAGTGGAAATATTAACCTGTTTCCCATCTTTTCTAACTGACCCTGAAGCATTTACTTAACAAGGGAGGAGGAAGTGGGAGGAGTCTGTCTTCCTAATCTCAGTTTAATTCTCTGTCAGATCAATTTATTTCCCGGTTCAACCCTGGTTATTGCCCTTGCTGCGGCCCTTCTCCTGTGCAGAACTTGGGAGGGAGCAGTGTTCAAGCCCGAACATTGAGGACACCAGGAAGTGGGCACAGCAAAGCAGCGAGAGGTATGGAAGACCACAACTTGGGGCCAATAGGCCTGCATCTTCCTGGCTCTGCAAACTCCAGGGAGTCTGTGCCTCTGACCCCTGCTTATTAGGAGTGGATGGTGGTGCCTCCTCTGCGGGGTCCACCGTGACTGAAAGGGAAATGAAAGTGTTAGTCACTCAGTCATGTCTGACTCTTTGCGACCCTATGGACTGTAGCTCGCCAGGCTCCTCTGTCCATGGGATTCTCCAGGCAAGAATACTGGCGTGGGTTGCCATTCTCTTCTCTAGGATTAGTCACGTGAAATCACTAGAACCTGCCGTGCGGGTACATTGCAGGAGCTGATGAATGTTAATGTTGTGACATGTCCTGGGAGGGAACACATCTTCAGTAAGTTCTAGGTCAGACCCCAGGTCCTAGTTTGGAGTGTGGAACTGCTGTATTTTACTCTTATGGGATTGCTAATGTAGCCTTTGTGTGTGGGGCCAGCATGTACTAAGCAACAACAAGGAATGCACCTGGGCCTGGTCTGAGTGCCAAGCCTAAGCACAAGCCAGAACCACAAAGGAAGGGCCAAGCTGAGAGTGAAGCTTGCAAACTCTGCCCCAGGGCCTGGCAGCATGGAGAATATGGGGAGGGCATTCCTCTGATACGAGTCGGCAGGCTGGCATTTTGAGATCCAATTTCCTCTCTCTGTCCCCCTTACTGTGTGTAAATGCTTTTCTTTCCGGGAATCACCGGCCCCGTGTTTGTGGACTCCCAAGGAGAAAGGCTCATGGATTACTGAGTCTATGTCCTACAAAAGTCCCCAGATGGCTCCCTATTTATGCCTTTTCTTCAATATGACAGCAATAAGGAAGTCATCAGGTATGGCAGGACCTTTCCCAAGTTTAGTTCATGCTACGAAAAGAGGGCTGGGAGGAGACAGAGGGCTGTGGTTCCTGCTGGGAGGTCAGCTGGGGAATCTAGCTCCTATAATTAAGTTGGTGCTCTAGAGATCAGATTGGCAATATCCGCTGGATCATCAAAAAAGCAGGAGAGTTCCAGAAAAATATCTATTTCTGCTTTATTGACTATGCCAAAGCCTTTGACTGTGTGGATTACAATAACTTGTGGAAAATTCTGAAAGAGGTGGGAATACCAGACCATCTGACCTGTCTCTTGAGAAACCTGTATGCAGGTCAGGAAGCAACAGTTAGAACTGGACATGGAACAACAGACTTGTTCCAAATAGGAAAAGGAGTACGTCAAGGCTGTATGTTGTCACCCTGCTTATTTAACTTATATGCAGAGTACATCATGAGAAACTCTGGCCTGGAAGAAACACAAGCTGGAATCAAGATTGCTGGGAGAAATATCAATAACCTCAGATATGCAGATGACACCACCCTTATGGCAGAAAGAGAAGAAGAACTAAAGAGCCTCTTGATGAAAGTGAAAGAAGAGAGTGAAAAAGTTGGCTTAAAGCTCAACGTTCAGAAAACTAAGATCATGGCATCTGGTCCCATCACTTCATAGCGAATAGATGGGGAACAGTGGAAGCAGTGAGAGACTTTATTTTTTTGAGCTCCAAAATCACTGCAGATGGTGACTGTAGCCATGAAATTAAAAGACACTTACTCCTTGGAAGGAAAGTTATGACCAACCTAGACAGCATATTAAAAAGCAGAGACATTACTTTGCCAACAAAAGTCCGTCTAGTCAAGGCTATGGCTTCTCCAGTAGTCATGTATGGATATGAGAATTGGACTACAAAGAAAGCTGAGCACTGAAGAATTGATGCTTTTGAACTGTGGTGTTGGAAAAGACTCTTGAGAGTCCCTTGGACTGCAAGGAGATCCAACCATTCCATCCTAACGCATATCAGTCCTGAGTGTTCATTGGAAGGACTGTTGTTGAAGCTGAAACTCCAATCCTTTGTCCACCTGATGTGAAGAGCTGACTCATTTGAAAAGACCCTGATGCTGGGAAAGATTGAAGGCTAGAGGAGAAGGGGACGACAGAGGATGAGATGGTTGGATGGCATCACTGACTCGATGGACATGAGTTTGGATGGACTCCAGGAGCTGGTGATGGACAGGGAGGCCTGGCATGTTGCGGTTCATGGGGTCGCAAAGAGTCAGACACAACTGAGCACTGAACTGAACTGACTGAACTCATAAAGATTGACTTTGGGCCTTCAAGGAGATCTTGCCGTTGACTGTGGGTGTGGCTCAGCCACTTCAGTTTCCACGTATAGCATCCCTACCTGTACCTCCACATGGGCCTAGGCCTCCTCTGATGCTGCATCTGGGCAGGCCCCACTGCCTGGTGTCTCAAGGAGAGGCCCTGGAGCACAGCGTCCCCTACAGGATCAGATTCACAGTCAGTGAAACTGCCTCATCCAGAAAACCTATGGGGACGCCAGGACCTGTCTACCATCCTGGGCTCCTGGTACCCAGAAATTCCTGGGGGAAAATAGTCTCTGTTTCTGGTTTCTCAGCTATAAATCAGTGATCAGCTAGATGAAAATCTAAAACATAATTCAGTTTCTTCTTGCCCCACCCACTACCTATAATCAAGATTTGATTTGACAGTTCTCCCTCCCCTTCTCGTATGGAATTTTGTTGCTGTGGTTCAGTCACTAAGTTGTGTCCGACTATTTGCGACTCCATGTACTGTAGCATGCCAGGCTTCCCTGTCCTCTACTATCTCCTGGAGTTTGCTCAAATTCATGTCCATTGAGTCGGTGATGCCATCCAACCATCTCATCCTCTGTCGGCCCCTTATCCTCCTGTTCTCAATCTTTCCCAGCATCAGGGTCTTTTCCAATGAGTCTGTTCTTTGTATCAGGTGGCCAAGTTATTGGAGCTTCAGCTTCAGCATCAGTCCATCTAATGAATACTCAGGGTTGATTTCCTTTAGGATTGACTGATTTGATTTCCTTGCTGTCCAAGGGACTCTCAAGAGTCTTCTCCAGCACCACAATTCAAAAGCATTGATTCTTTGGTGTTCAGCCTTCTTTATGGTCCAACTCTTACACAATACATGATGACTGGAAAAACTACAGCTTTGAGAATATGAACCTTTGTCAGCAAAGTGATGTCTCTGCTTTTTAATAAGCCGACTAGGTTTGTCTTAGCTTTCTTTCCAAGGAGCAAGCATTTTTTAATGGAATTTTAATGTTCCCAAATGGATTGGCCTAAGCAGGAGATGCTGGTTTGATTCCTGGGTCAGGAAGATACCCTGGAGAAGGGACAGGCTACCCACTTCAGTATTCATGGGCTTCCCTGGTGGCTCAGATAGTAAAAAGTCTGCGTGCAATGTGGGAAACCTGGGTTCAATCCCTGGGTTGGGAAGGTCCCCTTGAGGAGGGCATGGCAACCCACTACAGTATTCCTGCCTGGGCAATTCCGAAGGACAGAGGGCCTGGTGGGCTAGAGTCCATGGGGTCACATAGAGTTGAACATGACTGAGTGACTCAGCACAAACAGACGAAATAAAGCAACTGTAGCCAACTAGGTTCTCAGTGTTTCAGGAACAGGCATTCTCCATGCAGTGGGCATGTTATAGTCTGTGCAGTGTGAAGATGCTTTCTAACAAGATTTGTTTAAATCAAGCATGGAAGAAAACCCCAGCAACATCGGAGAATTGACACATTATCTTTGAAATCAGAAGTGACATGGTTTGAATTAAAAGATCGAGTCAGTTATTCAGCCCCCCAAAAAGATATTGCTCTCTCATGAATTATACTACCTGAAGGCTAGGTTCAAAGAGTCTAGGTGAGGGGAGGAAACTAGACGGGTCAGCAGATGTTTGAGTTAAGACACCAAGGCCTGTTTTTGCAATGATGTGTGTTTTAGCGGTCCCTGGTATACCTGAGGTAGAGACAAGTAGAATAAATCAAGTTGGCACTGACCTTTAATTGTCTTCTTCTTTTTTTTTTCTAAGACCCACAGGGAATTTCTCCACTATTTTTTGGCTCCATGGCTTCCTTCTTGAGGACAGGCCTGGCTGTAGATCTTCCAATAAGCTCTGTGAAACTGAGCCAGCTTTTACAGGTCAGAGTGGCCTCCTGGAGAAGGGAGCAAAAAAGTATTCATTACAACAGGGCTTCTCAGCAGTGGCAACAGCACTGATGTTTAGGATGGGGTAATCTTTGTGTGTGAGGGGCTGTCCTGTTCCTTGTAGGAGATCTACCAGCATCCCTGGCTTTCACGCACTAGATGCCAGAAGCGCCCTCGGCTGTAACAACCCAAAATGTCTCCAGACATAGCCAAATATCCCCTGGGGAGGCAACATCACTGGCCTCTCCTATCGAGAACCTCTGCCCTGAGAGAACTTGGCCTCTGAGATTTGAGTCTCGGGAATTCCATTTCTACAGAGATGGAGTCTGGAAAAGGGAGTGTTGCTTGGTGGTTAGGAGCCCAGGCCTGCAAAGAGGTGGATCATAACTGAGAACAAGTGTAAAGAGAACACATAGTATGTTGAATGAAAGGTGGTGATGGTATTAGAAGTTTTCTCTACAAGGGAAGTTTCTATATAAGGAAGAGGTGGGTGCAGTTGCCATGGGAATCAGATAGGTGTGGGAAGACCGTGCACTTGGGGCCCAATAGGATTCCCAGAGAAGACACATCTGAGTAGACTCTGTGTACTTTAACTTGGACCCGCGCCTGGGCAGCTGTCGAGCCTTCTGTTTGGCAGGGCTGGGCTGGAGCCCCAGTGTGGTCACTTCTGCTCCTAGGCAGGCCTCAGCAATGCTATGTCTCTGCCCTTTAGATGTGACCACTGTGATCTTCCCCCTAACCCTCCTGATTACCATCCTGGGAGCTGTCATCATAGGTCTGATTTTAAGGATAAAGAGAGGAAAACTGCAGAGGCAAAATAAAGATATCTGGTGGCAAATCAATTATGACGACATCACCATTCTGCCCCAGAGCAAGGTGAGGCCACGCCTGGCCCAGACATCCACTTTCCTGCTCACTGCTGGCCGCATGGAAGGGTCCTGAACTAGGAATCTGTGAGGGTGCAGACTGACTCACTTATAAAGTGAATGCTTAATGGAGAGTCTTGCGCCCTGCGTTCTGGTTCTAGACCTACCACTTTCTTGCTGGGAGCGTCATTTCCGGGCCTCAGTTTCTGAATACTTAAATATGATCAGTTGGTGTCTAAAGTTCCCTTCAGCTCTGTTTTGTGGTGCATAGAAGAACTTGTACGCATGCACGCTAAGTCACTTTAGTCGTGTCCAACTCTGCGGCCCCATGGACTGTAGCCCACCAGGCTCCCCTGTCCATGGGATTCTCCAGACAAGAATATTGGAGTGGGTTGCCATGTCTTCCTGACCAGAGATTGAATCCGTGTCTCCTGCATTGGCGGGCAGGTTCTTTACCACTAGTGCCACCTGGATAGTAGAAGAACTCATATATCCTGCTCAAATATTAAAGCTGTCTTCTGGGGAGCATTTAGTTATTTTCAAAACTACATCGACTTCTTTAACTTACTGATAAGTAAGACAATACAACTCATTTATTCAACACACACATGTGTTGCCCGTCTACTTCAGGCCAGCAAAGTGGAGGATACACTGGGAACGGATGCCTTCCGGGGGAGGCGGGTTCTCTGGGAGGTGTCTACAAGGTGAGGCAAAGACCCCCACAGGTCTTTGTGGAGGTGGCTCAGGGATTGAATGTTGCAGCACTGTGAAGGCTTCAGAGAAGAGGTGTCATTTGGGGAGAGTGGGTTTGCTAGTGGTGACCAGGAGAGAGGTCATGCCAGGGTATACTGAGGTGTGGGCTTCTCAGGGCTGTGAGACTTGACACACATTTAATAAGCATGACCTTATTTGATAAGTATATAACATTTATGTAATTCCAGAAAATACGGCATTAACTGTCTTTTATGCATACTTTAAGCTCGAAGTTTTGAAGTGTCTTCCCCCCACCCCTCCTTTCTTGTTCTGTTTTTGTTGTTGATATTAGGCAGGGTAATTTTTGCCAGCGTATGTTGATTATTTTGAAGTACTTTTTGCCTTCCCAGAGGGATTAGTGAGAAATGTTCTTCAGAGTAGAAAGACAGAACCCAAGTTTCTACACTTTGTTCCCACAGGAAGGTGAAGGGAGGGTTTCAAGTTTACTTTCAAGTGATTCTCAAAGTGATCAAAAACCCCCAACTGAAATAAATTTTATGTCAAAGATTAAAAAATTTTAGAATTTCAGATAGTACTTGTTCAGGAATACATGCTACTGATGATATTCAGAGAATAACAAGATAGGCAGATCAACTATTGAATTAGAATCTATGCACTTCAACAAATATATGAATCTCAAATATCTCAAAGCAAAAGTGTTCCAGAATGTTGTTGCTTGTTAGAAAAGTGCTCAAGTTAGACCAAGGAAAACAGGTTTGTTCTGAAGACATTTAGCTTAATTGTAAAAATCAAGAAAGCATGATGAGTCAAAATCAAACATTCTTTTTGTGTTATGTATATTTTATTCCTGTTATATTGGCTTTATTTTCAAAATTATAGTTTGAAAAATTAGTTTTCTTTTATTGGTATTCTCAAATATACTATTTATTGAATAAATGAATTATGACTTTCAAAAAAAGGTGACTTGACAGGTACTAAGTCAAAGAGTGGAGGAGGTAATGGCAACCCACTCCAGTATTCTTGCCTGGAGAATTCCATGGACAGAGGAGCCTGGCAGGCTACAGTCCCTTGGATCCCAAAGAGTCAAACACTACTGAGCAACTAACACTTTCACTTTCAAGTCAAAGAAGCTTGATCAGGAGATTGGGGTTCATTTTTTAATTATTTTTCAAGTGTCCCTGGGGATCTTGGGGCTCACTGGTCTGGCCTTTGGTGGATCATAGAATGAGGTAGAGGTGTGGTGGGGAGGAATTCTGAGCCCTCCTCTTCCTCTGCAACTAAAACAGCGCTGCTTTGGTCTATTGTATTCTACATTAGGGTCCTGAGTAAGACTCTTCTTGAAAAGCAGAGTTACTCAGTTTAAGATATATTCTCTAGGAACTTCCCTGGTGGTCCAGTGATTAAGGCTCTGCGTTCTCAATGCAGGGGACCTGGGCTTGATCCCTCATCAGGGAACTAGATCTTTCATGTCACAATGAAAGATCCTGCATGCTGCAACTAAGACCTGGCCCAGCCAAATAAAAAAATATATATATAAATATTTAAAAAAATCTTAAAATACATTCTCTAGGTGTTGGGGAGGCCCTGGGGGTGAGACACAGAGAGGTCACATCCTCACATGCTCATTGAGGAAAATGACTTCAGTGTCAGGTCACGCATCAGGTTAAGTGCCAGAGCCAGAACTTGAATTGGGGTAGCCTGAGCCCAGAGTCTTAACTATGACACTGTTCACATTGGCATAGACCCAGCAATGGTGTGTGGAGCACTTCAGTGCTTGTACGCCAGGTCAGAGAGATCAGGGTTGGCGTCCTGACTCTCATTTATTAACTGCTATTCACCTTGGCACTAATCTTCCTCATCTATAAAAGTCACAGTCTCATTAGTACTTGGTCATCCTACCGAGAGCAACCAAGTTGTGTCCTGTTTTGCAGCCACCCCAGAGGGCCACGCCTGTGTCCAGAGGGAACAACAGTATCACGTCTAGTGCGACAATTTCAGGGGATGTCAGTTCCTTTGCCAACAGCCAGCGGGGGCAAGAGCTCTTTTATGTCCCAGTAGGGCTTTACCAGGTACTTCTGAGGGCAGAGTGGCTACATGCAGATGTTCAAATTCTGGCTGTACTACCTACAGATGTGTGACCTTGAACAAGTTTCCTAACCTCAGTGATCTCGTCTGTAAAAGGACAAATCATACCTGCATTGCAGGGCTATGCTGCCTGTTAACTGAGGTCTCCTGTGTCGAGCAGTTAGCTTGGATCCTGGACACAGCACCGTGCTACCCCCTGGGCGGGTTTGGGCTGGGAGGTGCTCAGCAATCCCTTCCTAGGTGGATTTCTTGCCAGTCTTCTTTCCCTCCCCCCACTGCCCCTGCCCTTTCCTAGCTCTTTCTGAGTATAGCATCTTCTGATTAATCCTGGGTTAACTAACAGAAGCACAAGATATTAAGAAGAGGTGGCAAGAATACACAGAAGACCCGTACAAAAAAGATCTTCATGGCCCAGATAATCACGATGGTATGATCACTCACCTAGAGCCAGACATCCTGGAATGTGAAGTCAAGTGGGCCTTAGAAAGCATCACTACGAACAAAGCTAGTGGAGGTGATGGAATTTAAGTTGAGCTATTTCAAGTCCTGAAAGATGATGCTGTGAAAGTGCTGCACTCAATATGCCAGCAAATTTGGAAAACTCAGCAGTGGCCACAGGAATGGAAAAGGTCAGTTTTCATTCCAATCCCAAAGAAAGGCAATGCCAAAGAATGCTCAAACTACTACACAATTGCACTCATCTCACACGCAAGTAAAGTAATGCTCAACATTCTCCAAGCCAGGCTTCAGCAATACATGAACCGTGAACTTCCAGATGTTCAAGCTGGTTTTAGAGAAGGCAGAGGAACCAGAGATCAAATTGCCAACATCTACTGGATCATCGAAAAAGCAAGAGAGTTCCAGAAAAACATCTACTCCTGCTTTATTGACTATGCCAAAGCCTTTGACTGTGTGGATCACAATAAACTGTGGAAAATTCTGAGAGTGATGGGAATACCAGACCATCTGACCTGTCTCTTGAGAAACCTGTATGCAGGTCAGGAAGCAACAGTTAAAACTGGACATGGAACAACAGACTGGTTCCAAATAGGAAAAGGAGTACGTCAAGTCTGTATATTGTCACCCTGCTTATTTAACTTATATGCAGAGTACATCATGAGACACACTGGGCTGGAAGAAACACAAGCTGGAATCAAGATTGCCGGGAGAAATATCAATAACCTCAGATATGCAGATGACACCACCCTTATGGCAGAAAGCGAAGAAGAACTAAAGAGCCTCTTGATGAAAGTGAAAGAGGAGAGTGAAAGAGTTGGCTTAAAGCTCAACATTCAGAAAACTAAGATCGTGGCATCTGGTCCCATTACTACATGGGAAATAGATGGGGAAACAGTGGAAACAGTGGAAACAGTGTCAGACTTTATTTTTTTGGGCTCCAAAATCACTGCTGATGGGGATTGCAGCCATGAAATTAAAAGACGCTTACTCCTTGGAAGGAAGGTTATGACCAACCTAGATAGCATATTTAAAAGCAGAGACATTACTTTGCCAACAAATGTCCGTCTAGTCAAGGCTATGGTTTTTCCAGTGGTCATGTATGGATGTGAGAGTTGGATGGTGAAGAAAGTTGAGTGCTGAAGAATTGATGCTTTTGAACTGTGGTGTTGGAGAAGACTCTTGAGAGTCCCTTGGAGAGCAAGGAGATCCAACCAGTCCATCCTAAAGGAGATCACTCCTGGGTGTTCATTGGAAGGACTGATGTTGAAGCTGAAACTCCAATACTTTGGCCACCTCATGTGATGAGTTGACTCATTGGAAAAGACCCTAATGCTGGGAAGGACTGGGGGCAGGAGGAGAAGGGAACGACAGAGGATGAGATGGCTGGATGGCATCACCAACTTGATGGATGTGGGTTTGGGTAAACTCCGGGAGTTGGTGATGGACAGGGAGGCCTGGTGTACTGCGATTCAAGGAGTCACAAAGAGTCGGACATGACTGAGTGACTGAACTGAACTGACTCTGTCTCCGGCTCCAGGGCAAACATGTGGCCATCTGCTATGTTTCTGACCAAGCAGAAGCCTGGATCAGGAAGCCGTCTGTGCTGCAGGAAATCCGGTTGGTGAGGCCCCCACCCCTGGGAAGAGACAAAGCTTTGCTGCCCTCAGCCTCTCCTCTGCCAACTTCCCATTTCCACCTTGGGTGGGAGTGGCCCTCACCCCAAAGGGCAATGGCGGGAATCTGCTTCCTTAACTTGGCCCAAGACCACCAAACCAAGAGCCCAAACTGAGGTCTAAAGACCTCAGTCCCCTTATGCCTGACTCAGTGCCTGAATCCTGGGAGCTCTCTTAGCCTGTTCTCTGCCTTTAATCCTGGCCTTAATCCTGCCTCTTCATTCTGTGTGTCTATCTCCCTGGAATCCAGTCCTTGCAGGGAGTCGGGTTTATAGGGTTCACTTCTGGACACCCTGGTTTCATGTTGTGTTGTGTTAGTTGCTCAGTCGTGTCTGACTCTTTGTGACCTCACGGACAGTAGCCCACCGGGCTCCTCTGTCCATGGGATTCTCCAGGCAAGAATACTGGAGTGGGTAGCCATTCCCTTCTCCAGGGGATCTGTCCGACCCAGGGATTGAACCCCGTTCTCCTGAACTGCAGGTAGATTCTTTACTGTCTGAGCCACCAGGGAAGCCCTGTGGTTTTAGTAAATCCCCATTACTGGGGAGACTTCAATCATCCCTCTGGTTTATTTGCTGCAGGCAGACTGCCTGGATTTACCTCCCAGCTCTGCCACTAAGAAGTTGTATGGTCTTTAATACATTACTTTATCTTTTGAGCATCAGTTTCCTAATCTGTAAAATGGGAGTGGTCATAGTTCTTATCTCACAGGGTCTTTGTGAAAACTAGCTGACAGTGTGTAAAGGACATAGCATCATCCCTAGGGCAGGAAACACACTATAATCACAAGCTATTATTCCATCATTATTTTCAGATGTATGAATTAAGGCATGAAAACATTGTTCCCTTCTTTGGTGTTTGCACAGAATCACCGAACATCTGCATTCTCACCTAATATTGCAAAAAAGGAAGTCTTAAGCAAAAGAATCAATCTTACCTTACATTTGATTAGCAGCACCCTTATGGCAGAAAGTGAAGACGAACTAAAGAGCCTCTTGATGAAAGTGAAAGAGGAGAGTGAAAAAATTGGCTTAAAGCTCAACATTCAGAAAACTAAGATCATGGCATCCAGTTCCATCACTTCATGGCAAATAGATGGTGAAACAGTGGAAGCAGTGGCTGACTTTATTTTTGGGGATCTAAAATCACTGGAGGTGGGAGGGGGGTTCAGGATGGGGAACACATGTAAACCCATGGCTGATTCATGTTAATGTATGGCAAAAACTACTACAATATTGTAAAGTAATTAGCCCCCAACTAAAATAAATAAATTTATTAAAATAAATAAATTAAAAAAAATAATAAAATCACTGCAGATGGTGACTGTAGCCATGAAATTAAAAGACACTTACTTCTTGGAAGGACAGTTATGACCAACCTAGACAGCATATTAAAAAGTGAGACATTACTTTGTCCACAGAAAGTTCGCCTAGTCAAGGCTATGGTTTTTCCAGTGGTCATGTATGGATGTGAGAGTTGGACTATAAAGAAAGCTGAGTGCCAAAGAATTGATGCCTTTGAACTGTGGTGTTGGAGAAGACTCTTGAGAGTCCCTTGGACTGCAAGGAGATCCAATCAATCCATCCTAAAGGAGATCAATCCTGGGTGTTCATTGGAAGGACTGATGTTGAGGCTGAAACTCCAATCCTTTGGCCACCTGATGCAAAGAGCTGGTCATTTGAAAAGACCCTGATGCTGGGAAGGATTGAAGGCAGGAGGAGAAGGGGATGACAGAAGATGAGTTGGTTGGATGGCATCATGGACTCAATGGACATGGGTTTGGGTAGACTCTGGCAGTTGGTGATGGACAGGGAGGCCTGGCATGCTGTGGTTCATGGGGTTGCAAAGAGTCCGACACGACTGAGCGACTGAACTGAACTGAACTGAATAAAGAAGCTTATCAATGCTTTTGCCCCTTCATCCAAGAGCAGTTCTTCTCCGGTCTAATTTCAAGATCTGAGTTATCTTGCTGGGCTGCCTGCAGAGGATTAAATTAGCAGGGCAGTTGCCAAGTGTCTGGTTTCTCTGTTCTAGGTGGAAATTGTCTGAGCTTGGTTTTGTCTCCTACGGTGTCACAGCTACTTCTGGACTGTGTTCCTGGGCCCATCCTCCCCGCGGTATGTGACCCTCAGCTTTATGTCAGGAGCAAGGAAGTATTTGTAAAACTCAAGACTGCGTAACTTTCTCAATATTGAATCAGGTTATGGTTTCTTCCAGGAAGAGTTCTGGTTACTAGATTTAGAGTTCTCTGCCTCAGGTGTTATCATTTCTGCTTAACATCGTCCGAAGCATTAGGATCAAATCTACAGAACCTATGAAGCCCCTGTGCTTCCAGGTGAGCCACTTGTGATGTTTGGAATAATTGTGTTTTTCAGGATGTTTTGAGAAACTCAGACAATGAAATGGATTGGATATTCAAGCTCTCATTTGCATATGACATAGTCAATGTGAGTATCACATAAACCTGTGTAAAGAACAAATAGTGTTCTTGAGTTGTTCCGTGTCTTGGATTAACTGTCATCTTTCTTAAAAATTCTGGTCCTCCTCAAATCTCTTCAAACAAAGTAATCCCACTCCTAAAATCCACCTCTTCCATCAGATTTTCCATCCTTTTCACCCTCCCTGATCTCAAGTACATGTCAACAGAGTAAAATATTTTACACTCAAGTTGGAAGGGATACCTGAATATGAACGGAGTATTTACATTTTAGCGTAGAATTTTTTTACCCCAAAGAAAATCTAATTACTGGATCATAAAGTGAGCTGGAGAGGGAGATCCAGTAACCCTTCCTTGTCCCTAACCCTTGATTCTTTTCTCCAGAAAATGGGAATAACTGCCATAGTCACCATAGAGCTGTTGATCTAGGAGGTGGCCTTAGGATGCATATCTGAGAAAGTAAACTAGCAGGTGAATCTTCACTTTGGGCAAAGAGTGTTGCGATGGATGTAAAGAAGAGGAGGAGGATAATAGTAATAATAGCTAAAATAGTGCTTACTTTGTTCTCACAACAAAAGATAAGGAAGATCTAAAAAAAAGGTAGATTGATTATCATCCCTATTTCACAGGTGGAAAATGACCCACCTGTGACCCATTCGGAGGGTGCTCTCTTCACCCTGGGCTAAAATCCAGCTGGTCTTTCTAAGCTCTCTGCATCTGCTTTTTCCATTAGAGCGGATCAAGCCAATGACCTGGAAATGGGTCCTAGTGAGAAAGTCACTTACCCTGACACATGGCAGCAGGACAAGGCTGTCTGTCCATGAATCAACATTCCCATCCATCAGCTGATAGACTCCTATAGGCAAGACCCTGCATGAGTGTTGTGGGGGATACATGGGTGAAATATAAACTCTGCTCTCCTGGGTTTTCAGGCCAGTGACTCACTGAGTGGCTGTGGCAAGTTACCTCCCCTATAATGGTAGGAGCGGATCCGTGAGCTTGGAAAGAGCAGCTGGATTTTAGGCCAGGGTGAAGAGAGCATTTTCAGAATGCTGGTCCACAGTGTCATGGCCCACCTGACTCGTTTTCCATCTGAAATAGGGATAATAATAGATTTACCTCATATTCTGTTGCAAGCATAAAGTAAATTAATTAACACAAAGTGCTAGAAAGTATCTGAGCCAGAGGAAGTATCAGATATACTTTAGATATTATTATTATTATTGTTAGCCTCCATGTAGGTTTTATGGATGAGGTTGACCTGATTGACCTCGAAGGATATTTGTTCCTCAAGAATTTGATTGCTCTTTGTGTCTAAGGAGCTAAGTCTTAATGACCCTGTTAAACTTTGACCTCCCAGGCCTTAGTGGGAAGCCGGTGTATTCTGACCAAGGGAGGGAGACAAAGAGAAACCTCCCTGTGACTGGTTCCCGAGGACAGCTCTGGGCTACCCCTCATACTATTCTAGTAAAACTTCATTGAGCGTCTCTTAAGGATTTGATCTAATCTGTGCACATTCTTAGGAAGACAAGGACTTGTTTTCACCTTTGAATAGTTTAAAATTAAGCTAGAGAAAAAATGAAAAGGTCAGGAATTGTACATAGGAAATTATTTAGATGGTGCTGTAACAGTTTTAAAATAGGAAGCTCTGACGTGGTATCCTCTCCTCTGGGATCTTCTCTGTTTCTCCTCGCCTACTTTCCATTACCTTCCCGCTAAGCCCAGGGAAGTAGTCTCATCTCATCTCCAGTGATCTGCCTCCCATCCCAATCAAAGCAGTTGGCATCGTTTATATTGGATGTAAAGAGATAGCTAGTAAGTTCTCACCATGATGTGAACGACTAGCTTTTTTGGTGTGAGTGTTTGGTTTTCGAGAATTAACTCAAAGGATGGTCTGGAGAAATGCTGGGGTGGGTATGAATGACACTTTGAAGGGGACAGTCTCCCTGGTGGTCATCAGCTATTTTAGGATCACTAAGTCTGGCCTCCATTCCATGCCGGAAGAACAATGGACTGCTCAACTCTTTGCTTTGGAAGGCTTGCTGTCTCCTGAAATGAAGTGTGCACATTGCACTATGTCAAGGCTCATGTAGGGCCTCTGAGGCCAATTACTCTGCAAACATTCCTTGAAAGGGGGTTAATAATAACAGAAAATTCCCTATATCATGTTGGAGCTTTGGTATGGGTGACTTGGACGTGAACCCAGGTGCTGGACCGAACTCTGAGGGTCAGGTTGCACTTCTGGCCATCACATGCCATTCATAAGAACAATTCCTCTCCCGATGTCTATTTGACCAGAACCTCCTCTATTCCAGGTATCAGGGAGATTCTGAGATACCACCCACTTTTCAAGATAGCAAATGTATATTGATCAAGCACCTAATTGGGTTAACCCAATTGGGAGGGTGCAGAGGAATGCATCTCTTTGTCCTGTGCTCAGAGAGTTCAACCCAGTGGGGCCAGCTTGGGAAGGATCTTTGGAGAGTATAATACTCTTCTTGAGTTAGGGATGGGCCTTTGTTTCTCAGGGAGAGACATCTCGATTAACAGGATGAAGGACAGTTTGGCATAGAAGTTGTCCTGGGGATTTAAACCCTGGCTCTGCCGTGTATGGACCAGATGACCTTAACCAGTGTCCCTGTGTATGAAATAAAGATAATAACAGGACCTGCCTCATAGTTTTGTTATGAGCACTAAGATATGCATGTTGCTTAGTATCATGCCTGCTCCAAAACAGTTATCTAATAAATGTTAATTGTTAGTATTAGCAGGAGTATGATTTACTCTGGAGGAGGAAATGGCAACCCACTCCAGTATTCTTGCCTGGGAAATCCCATGGACAGAGGAGCCTGGCAGCTACAGTGCTTGGAGTCGCCGAGTCAGGCACAACTTAGCAATTGAGCATGCATGGTGTTACTGTTACCCCAGATAATCCAATTGCTAATACTAAAAACCATACACTTTCTTATTTAATTGAACAATAGGACAAGCCTGCATTGTTTAAATATGGTACCACCAGCTACATGTGACTACTGAATATTAGCACTGTGGCTAGTTCAAATGGAGATGTGCTAAAAGTATAAAATGCATGCCAGTTTTTGAAGATTTAGTTAAAAAAAAAAAGGAATGTGAAATATCTGAATAATATTTTCATGTTGATTATATGTTAAAACGATAAGTTTTTTTTAATACATTTGGTTATATAAAATATTAAAAGTAATTTCACCTGCTTAACCAAAAATTTAAACATGATACATGTGCTTCATTATATTTCTATTGGACAAACCTCTTAATAATTAGCAATTAACCTTGTCACTAACTTATCCTTAGCTCCAATATTTGTAATATTAATATTTACTTCCTTTTCAAAAGGAAAAATAAAGAGGCTTAGTGAGGTAAAGTAGCCGGCCCAACTGGTGAAAGGCAGATCGGGCTCTGCAACCAGTCTGTCTCCAAAAGCTGAATTCTTTCTTCCCTGCCAAGCTCTAGAGAACACAGGTGTGGGATTCAGAGCGGGGAGCCATGTGAGCCAGCTTCAGCCTTCCAATTGGAAAATAAAGGTGGCCTCAGACACGTAGGTAATAGAACTGCCAAAAGTGTATGAAACCTGGCACTTAAATTGTGAGACTCTCATGGTTCTATTTGTTCTCAGACAACAGAATACATTTCAGGCCCTTATCGGACATTTCCATCAAGATAGAAAGATAAAAACAAAACAGACAAATGCATGCCATCTCTTGAAGAGAACTACCTTCCTAGGATTTCAGGCATCCCTGAACATGTCATTTTTTGTCCTCGTGGAAGGAGCTCTGCTAATATCCCTGGATGTCAGCGGTGGTCAGCAGCAACCAGAAAGTAGAAGGTCTCATGTTTGGGTTGTGCCTGGCACTAGGAAGGGGAGGGGCAGTCATGTGTCCCCAGAAGGAGTCCTGCAGAATGGAGAGGTCTCCATGAGATCTGAGAGGACTCTGGATGGGACTCAGGTCTCCCCAGATTTCAAGCCCAAACCTCTGTTTGTTGGAGCCTCGCCAGAAACATTCCAGAGGCAACCCCACCCAGGCCCCTCCGGGACTGGTTCAGCGAGTTGCATTTCTAAAATGTGATTCAACTTTGTCATCTCAAGAAACAACAGAGCAGGATGGTAAAGGAACACAGCGTCCTGCTTTTTTTAGGGGTGAGGTGGGGGTAGTGTACCCACTGTTTTGAATGTTTCCTATTGCTTTCAGTATTAGCCTGAATTCTATGCAATATTGGCTCAGGGCTCTAGCTAAAGCCGACAGTGATTCAGCCTGACATTACTGCTGGCGGAAGAGGGGAGTCCTCTGGTGAGGGAGCTGGTGACTGGGAGGCCCAAGGACCCTGTCCCAGGGTGCAATAATCCATTGAGTGACACTCCTCGAATTCCCCCTTGCTGGACACCGGTGCCACCTTGGAACCACACTGAGTGACTCAAGGCTAGACTTGTGATTCATTTAAACCTGACAGTGGTGTCAGAAGAAGAGGTATGCTTTCAGCTACCTGCTTCCTCCTCCGCAAACACCAGGGCTCCGGAAACAGTGAAATGAGTGGTTGAGAAGTAGCTGGACTTCAAAGGTAACCCAACCTGGGTTTATCTTCCAGCTCCATCCCTGCTCCCTGGGAGCGGTTTATTTTTTAAATATTTTAACATATCTTAAAAAAAATTTTTTTTAACTTGGGGTATAATTGCTTTACAATGTTGTATTAGTTTCTGCTGTACAATAATGTGAACCAGCCATATGTATCCATATATCCCTTCCTTCTTGAGCCTCCCTCCCACCCCCACAGGGAACGCATCTCTGTTTTGACAAGAAGAGTGAGGCTCATGGGGTAAATTTACTTGCCCTCTACCATGTGGTAGTGCTGGGGTTTGAACCCCGGAGTCTGATCACAAGGCTACCTTTTTTTTTAAGCTGGCCTTGCCTTTGTGGCTCCACATTAAGGAGCTGGAAATAGTTTTCTCCTTTTTGGATGTCCCTGCCCAGGGTGACGACTTGGATGAGGGGCTCTTGAACAAATGAATGTGGAAATGAACATGTCTCCCACCACGGGCCTGTTTCTGTGCGTTGGTCTCTATGTCTTCCAGCGCGGCCATTGGCACCTGCTCTAATCCATTTACTCATTTTCACTCTTTAGGGCCGGCTGTTCCTCCACAGGAGCCCCCGGGATCCCATGGCAACCTGAAGCCTTCCAACTGCCTGGTGGACTGCCAGATGCAGGTGAAGCTGTCGGGATTCGGGCTGCAGGAACTCCAGCATGGCCGGACATACAGTGAGGAAACAACAGACCTGTCGGGTAACCACTGCAAATCCTGCACCCGCTAGCTGTCAGGAGAGGGATACAGGGCTCCTCACCTCACCTGCACTTTCTGATGCTCAGCCGCTCCGGTCCCTGCAGTTGGGCCTTCCTCTGGGGCTGATGGATGCAGTTATTCTGGTTACCCAAAGAGAGGGGGAAAAAAAACCAGCCCACTAGTGGCCTGAGTCCATGGTGGGGTGTCTGAGTGAGGAGCCTAGTCCTTGCCCTGACTTAGCTGGGTGACCTGAGGGGAGTCACTGCCTTCTGTGTCCCCTCGTGTCTTCATCCTGTGTTCTCAGCAGGGAAGTCACCACCTGCCAGGCCCCTTACAGTTGATGAGCTTGGTAGTTCTCCACCCCCTCTGCACTTCAGTGTCACTTGAGAAGCTTCAAACGACGTGAAAGGGGCTGGGTCCCATCCCGTGCCAGCTGAATCAGAACTTATGAAGATGGGGTCTGGGCATCTGTATTGTTTTCTAAAAGCTTCGCAAGTGATTCTGATGTACACCTTGAGACAAAACACCACCTGGCGTCCAGCCCTCCTTCCCACGTGTGCGAATTGAGACTCCACAACCCTTCCTTCTTGGCCAGGCTTACTGAGCACTCTTGAGTCTTGCCTTGCACTGTCCCGGGCCCTGGTGAGCCCAGTGCATTCCGCCTTGACTGCCTCTCTCTGAAGCAGCACGCTGCCAGCAGCTTTGCTGTGTGGACGTGGGGAGGTGTCTGTAATATGCTATCTTGCAGAAAAGACAAAGGAGGAAATGCTGAAAACCTGTTAGTAGCCATTTCTTTCTCCCCATCCTCCACTATGTTTTCTTTTCATGATTGTAGCCATTCAGTTCAGTTCAGTTCAGTTCAGTCGCTCAGTCATGTCCGACTCTTTGCAATCCCATGAATCGCAGCATGCCAGGCCTCCCTGTCCATCACCAACTCCCAGAGTTTACCCAAACCCATGTCCATCGAGTCGGTGATGCCATCCAACCATCTCATCCTCTGTCGTCCCCTTCTCCTCCCGCCCCCAATCCTCCCCAGCATCAGGGTCTTTTCCAATTAGTCAACTCTTCGCATGAGGTGGCCAAAGTATTAGAGTTTCAGCTTCAACCTTAGTCCTTCCAATGAACACCCAGGACTGATCTCCTTTAGGATGGACAGGTTGGAACTTCTTGCAGTCCAAGGGACTCTCAAGAGTCTTATCCAGCACCACAGTTCAAAAGCATCAATTCTTCAGGGCTCAGCTTTCTTCACTGTCCAACTCTCATATCCATACATGACCACTGGAAAAACCATAGCCTTGACTAGACAGACCTTTGTTGCCAAAGTAATGTCTCTGCTTTTAAATATGCTATCTAGGTTGGTCATAACCTTCCTTCCAAGGAGGAAGCATCTTTTAATTTCATGGCTGCAATCACCATCAGCAGTGATTTTGGAGCCCCCCAAAATAAAGTCTGACACTGTTTCCACTGTTTCCCCATCTATTTCCCATGAAGTAATGGGACCAGATGCCATGATCTTAGTTCTCTGAACGTTGAGCCTTCAGCCAACTTTTGCACTCTCCTCTTTCACTTTCATCAAGAGGCTCTTTAGTTCTTCTTCACTTTCTGCCATAAGGGTGGTGTCATCTGCATATCTGAGGTTATTGATATTTCTCCCAGCAGTCTTGATTCCAGCTTGTGCTTCTTCCAGCCCAGCATTTCTCATGATGTACTCTGCATATAAGTTAAACAAGCAGGGTGACAATATACAGCCTTGACGTACTCCTTTTCCTATTTGGAACCAGTCTGTTGTTCCATGTCCAGTTCTAACTGTTGCTTCCTGGCCTGCATACAGGTTTCTCAAGAGGCAGGTCAGGTGGTCTGGTATTCCCAGCTCTCTCAGAATTTTCCACAGTTTATTGTGATCCACACAGTCAAAGGCTTTGGCATAGTCAATAAAGCAGGAGTAGATGTTTTTCTGGAACTTTCTTGCTTTTTCGATGACCCAGCAGATGTTGGCAATTTGATCTCTGGTTCCTCTGCCTTTTCTAAATCCAGCTTGAACATCTGGAAGTTCACAGTTTCCAAATTTGCTGGCATATTGAGTGTAGCACTTTCACAGCATCATCTTTCAGGATTTGAAATAGCTCAACTGGAATTCCATCACCTCCACTAGCTTTGTTCGTAGTGATGCTTTCTAAGGCCCACTTGACTTCACATTCCAGGATCTCTGGCTCTAGGTGAGTGATCACACCATCGTGATTATCTGGGTCGTGAAGATCTTTTTTGTACAGGTCTTCTGTGTATTCTTGCCACCTCTTCTTAATATCTTCTGCTTCTGTTAGGTCCATACCATTTCTGTCCTTTATCGAGCCCATCTTTGCATGAAATGTTCCCTTGGTATCTCTAATTTTCTTGAAGAGATCTCTAGTCTTTCCCAATCTGTTGTTTACCTCTATTTCTTTGCATTGATCACTGAGGAAGGCTTTCTTATCTCTCCTTGCTATTCTTTGGAACTCTGCATTCAAATGGGAATATCTTTCCTTTTCTCCTTTGCCTTTTGCTTCTCTTCTTTTCCCAGCTATTTGTAAGGCCTCCTCAGACAGCCATTTTGCTTTTTTGCATTTCTTTTCCATGGGGATGGTCTTGATCCCTGTCTCCTGTACAATGTCACGAACCTCTGTTCATAGTTCATCAGGCACTCTGTCTATCAGATCTAGTCCCTTAAATCTATTTCTCACTTCCACTCTATAATCATAAGGGATTTGATTTAGGTCATACTTGAATGGTCTAGTGGTTTTCCCTACTTTCTTTAATTTAAGTCTGAATTTGACAATAAGGAGGTCATGATCTGAGCCACAGTCAGCTCCTTGTCTTGTTTTTGCTGACTGTATAGAGCTTCTCCATCTTTGGCTGCAAAGAATATAATATATCTGATTTTGGTGTTGGCCATCTGGTGATGTCCATGTGTAGAGTCTTCTCTTATGTTGTTGGAAGAGGATGTTTGCTATGACCAGTGCGTTCTCTTTGCAAAACTCTATTAGCCTTTGCCCTGCTTCATTCTGTACTCCAAGGCCAAATTTTCCTGTTACGCCAGGTGTTTCCTGACTTCCTACTTTTGCATTCCAGTCCCCTATAATGAAAAAGACATCTTTTTTGGGTGTTAGTTCTAAAAGGTCTTGTAAGTCTTCATAGAACCGTTGAACTTCACCTTCTTCAGCGTTACTGGTCGGGGCATAGACTTGGATTACCGTGATATTGAATGGTTTGCCTTGGAAATGAACAGAGATCATTCTGTCATTTTTGAGATTGCATCCAAGTACTGCCTTTTGGACTCTTTTGTTGACCATGATGGCTACTCCATTTCTTCTAAGGGATTCTTGCCCACAGTAGTAGACATAATGGTCATCTGAGTTAAATTCACCCATTCCAGTCCATCTTAGTTCGCTGATTCCTTGAATGTTGACGTTCACTCTTGCCATCTCCTATTTGACCACTTCCAATTTGCCTTGATTCATGGACCTAACATTCCAGGTTCCTATGCAATATTGCTCTTTACAGCATCAGACTTTGCTTCTATCACCAGTCACATCCACAGCTGGGTATTGTTTTTGCTTTGGCTCCATCCCATCATTCTTTCTGGAGTTCTTTCTCCACTGATCTCCAGTAGCATATTGGGCACCTACTGACCTGGGGAGTTCATCTTTCAGTGTCCTATCTTTTTGCCTTTTCGTACTGTTCATGGGGTTCTCAAAGCAAGAATACTGAAGTGGTTTGCCATGCCCTTCTCCAGTGGACCACATTCTGTCAGACCTCTCCACCATTACCCATCTGTCTTGGGTGGGCCCACACGGCATGGCTTAGTGTCATTGAGATAGACAAGGCTCCGTGTGATCAGATTGGCTAGTTTCCTGTGATTATAGTTTCAGTGTGTCTGCCCTCTGATGCCCTCTTGCAACACCTACCATCTGACTTGGGTTTCTCTTACCTTGAACGTGGGGTATCTCTTCACGGCTGCTCCAGCAAAGTGCAGCCATTGCTCCTTACCTTGGACAAGAGTAGCCTATAATGGGTAGGCTATAATATCATTGAAACCTATAATGATATAAAAATCTACAAACATCACTGCAAAAGAAATATAAGTTTATAAAATATCCAGCACAGATACATCTGTAGAGACAGAATGCGGATTAGTGGTTGGCAGGAGTTGGGAGATGGGGGAAATGGTCAGAAACTGGTTCATGGATTCAAGGTTTTACTGTGGGGAGTCAGAAATGTTTTGGAACAAGATGTAGTAGCTGTACGGCCTTGCCAAAGTACTCAGTGCCGCTGAGTTGTTCGGTTTCAGGTAGTTAGTTTTATGTTCTATGAATTGTTACACTTTTTTTTTTTTTAATGTAGGCAGTACAGAAAGGAAAAAGGAAAAAAAACCCGCCTGTAATTGCACAGTCATGAGTTAACTGCTGTTAAGATGTTAGGGCAGGATCATCCTCATTAGTTCCTTCATATTCACACACACGGGCCCCCAAGTGTGTGAATATGGAGATGTCTCCAACTATCAGGGCCAACTTCTCAGGGGCTGGATACTTTCAGGGCTCCTCTGCTTCCTGGAAAAAGAAGGGGTGAGTTTCCGGTTCCAACCAGCAGCTCTGACCTTTGACAATCTTGGCTTTGCAGAAGCCAAGTACTGGATGGGCCCCAGAACTACTGCAGCTCCCCCGGGTGCCTCTGTCTGGCACCCCGAAGAGAAATGTTTACAGCTTTGCCATCCTGATAAGAGAGCTGATCCATCACTGGGACCTTGGACCTTTTGATGATCAGAACCTGACATCAGCAGGTAATGCTGGGAGAGACTCCTTGGCCTGCTTGGTTATTCAGTCTAGCCTTTTTTCTTTCCTGTGTAGTCAGTTTTTTATTTTAAAAATCTTATATCTTTAGACCCTTTTTGTTTTGAACAGTTCCATCCTTCCACCTTCTTTTGGTCTTTTAAGATACCGACATTTTCAGAGTCCAGATCTCTTGTCTTGTACAATGTACTACTATCTGAATTTGTCAGTTTCCCCATGGCTGGGTGTAGGTTGTTTTTAGCAAGAATACTTCTTCACATCAGGAAGCACAGGATATCGTTGATGTCAGTTACTTCCCTGGTCGCTCAGCTGGTAAAGCATCCAGCTGCAGTGCAGGAGACCATGGTTCAATTCCTGGGTTGAGAAGATCCCCTGGAGGAGGGCATGGCAACCCACTCCAGTATTCTTGCCTGGAGAATCCCTGTGGACAGAGGAGCCTGGCGGGCTACATTCCATGGGGTTGCAAAGAGTCGGAATCTACTGAGAAAGTAAGAACAGCAATGAGAACTACCTTTTAAATGCTTGCTTTTATTCTTTGTTTTGTGAGATGTTTATTAATTTAGAATCTATTCCAGTCTTATTTTTTTATTTTTAAAATTCATATTCTTCCTTAAAGAATTAGAAGACAAATTACAGTTTGGTTACAAAAAAAATTAAGGAACTCAGAACTACATACTTCAATAACAGCAGCCAGAGCAATTCTGTTAGAAAATGAGTCAGATTGTATCACTTCTTTACCCAGAATCTCCCCCTGACTTCCCATCTGGGGAGTGGAAGATAAGCCCTTACAATAGCCTGCAAGATCACTGAAGGCCTGTGATGGAGCTTCTGTGACTTACATTAGCGTTTGGTGGCTCAGTGGTAAGGATTCTACCTGCCAAGCAGGAGATGCAGGTTCGATCCCTGGTCTGGGAAGATCCCCTGGAGAAGGAAGTGGCAACCCACTCCAGTATTGTATTCTTGCCTGAAAAATACCATGGACAGAGGAGCCTGGCGGGCCATAGTCTATGGGGTTGCAGCGAGTCGGACATGACTTAGCAACTAAAACAACAAGGGCTGTGTCCGGGTGACCACAAGCCGGGTAGCTTGAAACAACATTCTCGCACAGTTCTAGAGACTAGAAGTCCAAAACCAAGGTTCGGCTGGGCTGAGCACCCTCTAGAAACTCTGGGGAAGCCTGCTCTTTGCCTCTTTCAAGGCAGCTGCCCCAGCCTGCCTGGGTTTGTGGCCACGTAGTTCCAATCTTTGCTTTCATCTTTATATTGCCACATCCTCTGTGTACATCTCTTCCGTGTGTCACTTATGAGGACACTTGTCCTTGGATCAGGGACCACTCAGATAATCCAAGATGATCGCCTCAACCCCAGATAATTATATTTGTAAAGACACTGTTTCTTCAAATAAGGTCGCATTCACAGGTCCTGTGGATCAGACATGTCTCTCTGGGGACCACCATTCAGCCTTCTCCATCTTCCTAATTCCGCCTCCCATGCCTTGCTCCTTTTAATCACACTGGCCATCTGTATGTGCCTCCAAAGTGACCCATCTTCACTCCTGAGTCTTTGCACACGCTGTGCCCTCTGTCTGGGCATCTCTTACTCCATATTTGTAAATACAAATTTGTTTCGTTCTTTCTTAAGGACTACAACAGTTTTCACTGTAAGGTTATGTTATATATTGGGCTGGCCAAAAAGTTCATTTGGGTAAGACGGTACAAACAAGCCCGAATGATCTTTTTGACCAACGCAGTATTATTGATTGGTAGACATTTTGATTGTTTCCCTTTTTTTTTTTTCTGTTCCAAACGACTTCAGTGAGTAGTCTTGAATCTTTGTGGACATGTGTGGATATTTCTTCAGGGTAGATTTCTGTTCATGAAATTGAAAAGGTAAATCTATTTTAAACATATTCAAATTTTCTGATAAATGGTGTCCGATTTTCTACTTACAAAGGATATATTCAGATTTGAGAGGTGTGGGGAGCCAGATTGTCTCTGAACACATTCCACGAGGGAATTAAGGGCAAAAGCAATGGGAGGTGAAGCAAAACCTGATCAAAATTGATTAGAAAATGTATAGTAGGTGTACCCCCAGCACTGCTATTTTCCACTTTCACTGCACATTGGAATTTCCTGGGGAACTTTAAAAATTTCTGAGGTTTAGGTCTCAGCCTCAGAAAGCCTGATGTCACTGGTTTGGGGTATGACCTAAATAAAGTTTCCCAAGTGATTCTAACATGTAGTTCAGGTTGAGAACCACTGTCTTGGAGAGAGGATATTTGTGTGTGTGTGTGAGTGTGTGAGTTTCTATGTAAACCTGGCCCACCTTTCTCTCTTGATTTCTTTCTCCTTGCTGTGCTGTGTTCAGTCATGTCTGACGCTTTACAACCCCATGGACTATAGCCCACCAGGCTCCTCTGTCCATGAGATTCTCCAGGCAAAAATACTGGAGTGAGTAGCCATTTCCTTCTCCAGGAGATCTTCCTGAGCCTGGGATCGAGCCTGTGTCTCTTGCAACTCCTGCATGGACCGGTGGAGTCTTTACCACTAGCGCCACCTGGAGGGCCTTATCTTTTCCTCCTTTTGTTTACTGCCTTCCCTACCATTTCTAGTCCATCCCCCATGGCCCATCCCAAACCTCTTTAAATCATCGTGCATTTCCTGGAGACTTTTACAAGTCAGGAGGAGGCTTTCTGAGTGTACTTGTCACTTTGAAAGCAGATTCTGGTTTCTAATTTGTGGCAAAATGAAGCAGAGGTGAGACTCCTCCCAAAAGGCTAATCTCAGATCCAGGGGCATCTGAATTTGGAACCAAGCAGCTAACAGATCTTCCCTCACTGAACCCAGGCAGAAGCCCACCTACCCTTGTTAAGCTCAGCTGCCGCATGATTGTGCCAACTGGGTGGGGGTGGTGGTGGTGAAAAGACTATGGACAACGGGTGTATTTCCCCCTCATTGTGATCATCTGCTCACCAAGCTGAATGAGAGCCAGTCACAGGGGACGATGGATACCCAGGGCCACAAGCAGGAAGAGTACAATGAGACATAGTTTATGGGCAAACACACTCTTCCATTAACTTCTCCTACATCCCTGCAAACAAATCCTGGTCCTGGAAACAATTCTCTGCACACATTAGAGCAATGGTTCTCAATCATTTTACTGCTTCCCAGGTGGCTCAGTGGTAAAGAAGCTGCCTGCCAATGCAGGAGACACAGAAGACAGTGGTTCGATCCCTGGGTCAGGAAGATCTGGAGAAGGGCACAGCATGCAACGCACTCCAGTATTATTGCCTGGAGAATCCCACAGACAGAGGAGCCTGGCGGGCAACAGTCCATGGGGTCGATAAGTTTCGAAATCAATTTAGCGACTGAGCACATACACTCTCAAACATTTTAATGGGCATCAGAATCAGCTGGAGGATTATTTGAATTGAAAAGTAGAGGGATGTGCCCAGGATCTGTGTTTTAATTAGCTGCCCAGTTGATTCTGAGGCCCACTAACACTAATGTTTGGGACTTGATTTCCTCTCTCCCTATACTCTGCTCTTAAGAAAGAAGTCACTGTGTGAAGGTCTCTCTAAGGACAGGGACGTGTGCTCCACCACCTTGAATGGAGGACAATCTGCATAAGTTATTTGGAATTTATTTCTACAGGTTTGTCTATTCTCTCCCTTTTATTTATTCATTCAATTACCTATTATATTTCATTTGTGATATGTATATATAATTTATTATATGATATAGTTATTTTATATTTTGAGTTATCTAATGCTACTTTATTTTGTTGCTCAAATTGTCTTATCTTTGACCGTTCCATTTCGATTGCATTCTGTATACCTTTGACATATATCCATTGTGGTGTTTTATTTCATGCTTCCTTAGTTTCTGATAGTATAAGATGCTTTAGCCTCATCTTGGATTTTCCCTGCTTCAATACTAGAGTCAACTGCTTTTTTTTGAAAAGCCCTGACTCCCTTATTGGAGAATGAACACCTGGACGCTAGATGTGCTTGTTGCTATGGGAATGCTGTTGTTTCTAGCCCCTCTCAATAGACAGAGTAAGATATATGTGTGTATATACTAGCTTATGTGTGCACACACATTCATATCATTATCTCCCCATCTGTATCTATATTAAGCAAAACATGAGTTCATGTTGACATCTCCAGTGTCATTACCACATGGTTTGTTTATTTTAGTCTCTCCCCATCACTTATGCATAACCTCCTTTTCCAATAGCCAGCATCCTGGCTCCCACCATCTGCCACCCGTTTACTTATTTGTTCAATCCCAGTATATGTTTACACAAGTATCAGAGTTGTTCATCTGAACCCCCAGGAGAAGCATTCCTACCAGCTAGAGGATAGTGATTATGAATATTTCCTTTTGACTTTAGTCTTACCATCCCTACTCATTTTATTTTATTTTTAAATATTTATTTATTTAGCTGCATTAAGTCTCAGTTGCGGCGTGCAGAATCTTCATTGAGTCATGCAGGATCTCTTGTTGCAGCGTGTGTGCTCCATTGCCCTGTGGTATGTGGGATCTTACTTTTTCGACCCGGATCAAACCAACATTCCCTACTTTGCAAGGCAGATTCTTAACCATTGGACCACCAAGGAATGAACCACCTTAAGAGAACTCTTTTTATTTTTTTAATGTATCTAGTGGCACATGGAACTTCCCTAGCCAGGGGATGAACCCGTGTCCCCTACAGCAGAAGCTCAGAATCTTAACCACTGGACTTGCCAGGAAAGTCCCTATCTACTCATTTTAGAAGCTGCTTACATCAGTGCTTTACCCCCTCCCCCTTCAATGAGGTTATGTCACGCATTTGTAAAACAGATTCTTTGGTCTCTGTCTGTATTCTGTCTTGCAGTTGGCCAGTCTCCCAACTGATTTATTTTTTAATTTGCATTCTTTGAGGCTCATTCTTCGTGCTGTAAAGTCCTGTGGGTTTTGGCAAATACACAGTGTCATGACCCACCAACGCAATTTTGTGCAGAATAATTCATGACCGTAAAAAAATCCCCAGTGTTTCCCCTATTTAACTTTTTCTCCTCCCCAAATTCCTGGTAGCTTCTGATCTATTTTCTGTCTATAATTTTGCCTTTTCTGGGATATCATATACATAGAATCATACAGAACGTAGCCTTGTCAGACTGGCTTCTTACACTTAGTAAAAAATGTAAGATTCATTCATTTTGCCACACCCACAGTGTTTTTATAACAAAAACATGTACATTGTTGTCAAATATTATTTCCTCTATAAACCAGAATGTTTAATAAAAGTCTGTAGAAGCCAATGAGGAAGTAAAAGAAAGTAGGTTTACATAGTTGGACACAGAGGCAGAACATACTAGTTACAATTTTAGCTTTTCTGAAAAATTTTACCAGTAATGCAAATTTCATAAAGCACACTTCGGGTGTTTCTAGTATCAAATGCATATATACTTCTGAAATCACAGGGAGATATCTTTCATTTCAAGAAAAGTTTTATCAGAAAAAATCAGATTAATAAGGGTGTACATTAGGAGTCCTCATTTTCCAGGAGAACTCTAATATTTCTTGTAAAATATTCAGATTTCTCTGAAATTTTAACCTGTTTGATTTGCTTAACAACTGAATTTGTAAATTTGAAAACACCTCAAGCATTGAGCTACCTAAACTCCAAATGGATTTCAGAAATCATTCCCCGAATCATGGACCCCACGACCTCCGAGCCACTGCGACCTTCCCTGTCGGAGGAGAAGGGAAATGAAAAGATGGTGGTCATGGTGAAGGCATGCTGGGATGAAGCTCCAGAGAAAAGGCCCACTTTCTGTTCCATCAAGAAGATTTTACAGGAAGCCAGTCCCAGAGGGTGAGTTAGATGTGTAGCAGAGGTTTTCTCCTAATTATTTAACCATTAGAATTTCAAAGCTCTGTGACTATGATTGATTCTGTGTGCGTCCTTCCCTCCCTCCTTCTATTTCCTCCCTCCTCCCCCTTCCCTCCTCCCTCCCGCCTTCCTTTTCTTCCTTCATCATATACTCATTCAGTGCCCATCATATACAAAGCACTGTGCCACGTGCTGGCTGAAGTCTAGTGGTAAATTCTCCCTTTATTTCATAAATGATATAAACATGGATCAGACTTTCATTGCCCTCCTTTGTCCACCCCAGATACTGCTTATCAATCAAGACTCTCACTCTCAAGGAGTTCTGATATGACCTCAGAATCTTTTTCAAGCCAACATTCCAGGGGTTATGACTCACTCATTGGGACTGGATGGTAGGATAAAAAAATTATTCACCAAACTTAGAGTAGGTTATTGACTGTAATTATTCATGCCTCTTGAATAATTTTCTCAGTAGTGGCTTCACATGAGGGTCACTGTGTCATCTTTTGACCCGTTAAATGTCAGAAGACACAGCCTTTGAGAAGTAGTTTGAGTTGATAGACGCCTGGGTGGGAGTCGGGCATCTACTCCTAATTTGGCCATTTAACTATATGTTAACAGAACAGCCCTGTGTTCTGTGTTTTCCACATCAAAATAGTTTTAAATAGTAGGTCTCAGGTCAGTGAATACTTTTTACTTAGAAAATAAGGTCCCCAATGTTAAGGTAAGTGTATTTCCTATAAGAGCTTCAGTCTCCTCACGTGAAAGATGAAAAATGTATTTGATTTCTTTGAAGACGCCTCTCAAACAAGAGCCTGTAGGGTCTAGAAATGCCCCTGATGGCTGTCACCGGAAAAGAAAACATCTGGTGTTGCCATCCTAAGAGAAAAGAACAACTCATCCTGAAACCTACATTTCCTCATGACTATGACAATGACGTGAAACATGTAGGGAAGAGGGGTGGGGGGGAGGGCAGTGACGGCTACTGTTTGTTCAGTGCCCGCTGGTGAGTGGACACAGCCCTAGTACCCTCTGCCTCCCTGAATTTTCCGAAGGACCCTGGGAAGTATGTATTATTATCCTCATTTCTCAGATGAAGAAACTGAGGCTCCAAAGACTGACGGGGGCAGTTCAAGATCACAGGGCTGGTGAAAGATGGACTGTCCTGCCAGAGGCCTATGGCCATTGTCATTTCACTGCTGTCCATTAGCAACCCTCAAGGGCAAGACATGTTGTCTTGGAGTGTATACTTGGATATTGTGTTCCACTGTGGCCCTAAAGTTCTTGGACAAAGATGTTAATCTCTGGGTTCTTTGAAAGCCGCGTGAAGGTACTAGACAGTGTGATGAGCAAGCTGGAAGTGTACGCCGATCACCTGGAGGAGGTGGTGGAAGAGAGGACCAACCAGCTGATGGCCGAGAAGAGAAAAGTGGATCAGCTTTCGTCCACAATGCCGCCCAGGATCAGCTTTCGTCCACAATGCCGCCCGGGTATTCCAAAGTTCCAGGGGCCTTGACAAAAGAACCAGGAAGCAACACCATTGCTATTTAAGGAGGCTCCACGTGGAGAGAAAGTTTCCTTTGTTCTTTTCCTAAGAGAATGTCAGGCCCTTCTAAAATGGGTCAAGCATTCTGTGTGTAATTTGGTACATCTTGTAAAGGGAGACAGAAGTGAATGCCCTCCAATCCACAGGAATTACAGAATACAGATCTGTAAAAGATGGAATATAGTGACTGCAGCAACAGGAGAAGACCACTAGATGGTGCCCTAGCTTCATGAGTCCAATACTCTCCGTCCGTTCAGATTATTGTTCAGTCGCTGAATCGTGTCCCACTCATTGGGACCCCAGAGACTGCAGCACGCCAGGCTTCCCTGTCCCTCACTATCAGATTATTTATATTATATGTCTGTCCAAATACTTTGCACAATATGCACTACTAACTTCAGATTCAAAACTTGCTTCATTTTTGGCTGTTATCACCTGGGCACTCTCTGAATGCTTGACAGAGCATCTGCTCTTAAAATTCCTGTACCCTTCTGTGTGTCTTGGCAAAGAAAGGGGGTTGGTGATTTGAATGTGTTAATGTGAGATTGGTTGATAGAAGCAAAAATGTTAATTTATGAATTGATGAGTGTTTACAATTGTTTCCACATCTGCAGGCTGAGTCTTTCTAATCAACTCTATAACCAGTAGGAGAAAATGCAGTTCCCTCAGGGAGAAAACCTTTTTGAAAAGGCATTTATGTGACCTGCTCCTCACTCCTCTCCGAATTTAAACCTACCAATTAAAATATCTCTTTAGAGAAAATGCAGGCTGAGAGATGGGTGTCAGAAAATTCCCTCTAGATGATAGATTCTTGTTAACCAAAAATCTAATGCACCGAAGCAAAAAAGATCTACTAGGGAGACTTTGTAGGGATGTGTAGGAGACAATATGAATAAGATACTATTCAAAAACATCCTTATTCTCTGTTTTCAGCTTTATTGGAGAACAGCTTGTAACAGGAAGTTCCGTGGAACCAGAGCATTTTGAGTCCGTGACAGTCTTTTTCTCTGACATTGTTGGATTCACAAAACTCTGCTCTCTTAGCTCCCCCCTGCAAGTTGTGAAGCTCCTTAATGACTTGTACAGTTTATTTGATCACATCATTAAAACGTATGACGTGTATAAGGTGAGACACCTGGTTCCTGGGTCGTGGGGCACACATGATCCTTGTAACTGTCTCCCACTGGGCATGAATGAAGATGAATCCAGCCTAAGACATCAGTCAGGAGGAAGGCTCTATTTTAGGCTGGCAGTCTATCTCAATTCATGGCAGAAACTCAATATTTGATTCCTGTTTGTTTTCTTAGAAAAGAGCTTGATTCATCACAGATGTAGGTGCTTGTCAAGAATCATCAGCTGTTCCCTCTGTTTCCTTCTATTATTTTATCTCACAGTAAACACATTTCTAAAACAGGCATTGACCTTCTACTGGCTAATTCCTCCAGTTCCCTCCTGAAATTTTTTTTTTTCATATTCAGAGAGGCTCACATTTACTCCCCTTTAAAGACTGTCTTTGAATCCAGTGTGTCTCACTTCTTTTACTGTGATCTTTAGCAATTCAAGCTTCGATTATCAGACTCATAACTAAAGGTCAGATAGCAACTACCTGACTAGTACTACTACTCTGGAGATGTATGAACAAGGTCACCTAGAATGAAAGATGAGTTTTGCAGGGGAAGAGAACAAAAACTGACAATTTGGCTTCGTTCACTAATGACAAGGCCACCTTATATGTTTTCTGGTGGGGCCAGACCTCCAGGATGCCCATGTTCACACACACCAGGTGGGCAGCCACAAGCTTATCAGCTCTCACTTCTGACTGCAGGGCTCTCTGCCTGTGGTCCTGAATCAGGAAGACTTGGGGCAATGTAATCATGTCCTCTGGCAACACGTCCTCAGTGCTGTTCCCCCAAAGTTCCCCAAGGATGTAGCCCCCATTCAAGAGTGGATGGAAGGGTAGTACAGACAATCACAAAGAGCAGATCGCATTCACCCAACAAAAACAGAAGCTGCTCTGCTTTGAAGATCCTCCTCTGGGATTGCCTCATAGCGTTTTCCTCTCAGCTACGTTTTGCATGAACTAATGCTCAAATCAGTTTGTATTTCTAAAGGCTGTGCCCATGGTGGGGTGAGGTAGCCTAGAAGCAGTTCGACTTGTGTGCTTGTTGATGTTGGGTAATTTCAGTGTCACCAGGAGGCAGACGTGTTCTTACTGCCTGGCTAAGGCCTGAAATTTCACCTTTACCATTGTCGTTGGAATCTGCTGAAATGCAGATGGATCTGAAAGGAGCTGTAACTTTATACTTAACGCTTGTCATTTATTCTCTCTTGAGAACGAAGGATCTGAAAGATGATTTTATTAGGAGGATTAGGGAAAAAGAAGGCAGATGCCTACATTTATATATTTTGTATAGCATAAACTTATGCATAATGGTACCTAAGAGCCCTTATGTGGAGTGAAGATATTCCAAGGACTGTCCTTGATGGATCCAGGTGATCTTTCAAGGTGTGCCCGATCAGTGTATTGCTGTCTGCCTAACTAGTTTTGAACTTGGGTTGGGGGAATATGGTCACCAGCAGCCTCAGATTTCAGAAGGGAAGGCCGTGACTGTGGGGAAGAGGGTCAGGGAAGGAAGGCTTTGTGGAGAAAACAGGACAAGGGTAGGACCTTGAGGAAATGCTAGGACTTGGATGGTGTGGAGGTCATGGAATGCGACCCTTACAAGGATGGGGCCCAAAGCAGGATCAGTAACGAGGCACCTTGCCTCGCACTCATCCCCTCACCCCCAGCCTCCCTTGGGAAGAACACAAAGCCGCTTTCTTCCTTTGTTTTCAGGTTGAAACCATTGGAGATGCATACATGGTGGCTAGCAGACCTCCCATTCACAATGGAATCCGACACGTGGACGAGATTGCCACGATGTCCTTGCACTTCCTCGGTGCCACCATCCACTTTCAGATTGGGCACATGCCCAAGGAGAAGCTGAAGCTCCGGATTGGCCTCCACACAGGGAGACAGCACTTAAGGACAGGTGGCCTTGTGGCCCAGATACAGCAGCAGATAGTTCTAAATTCACACCCTAGACCCGAGGCTTTCAGAAGCCCCGAAACCAAATGGTAATATCCTCGGGGGAAAGAAAAGATTGAATCATCTTTGCTTGTGTATTTCTACTTAGCCAGATTGCTTGGTAACAACAAGGACACACAAAGGATTCCAAGGTGTTTAGCCCCCAAAAGGAGGAGCCTCCAAACCAGAACAGTTATTTTGGGCTGCTTTTCCTCCATGCCTCACCATCAAATGCACTTTGATCTGTTTTTATCAAACTCATGGGCCTGTGACTTGGGAATAGATGACCTGCACTTGATTAAATGCTATTCTGTCACTGTCTTGAAATTCTTGATAATTTTTGAAGGGAAGATCCCGTATTGTCATTTGAGACTGGACCCTGCAAATTATGGTAGCCAGACCCTCTCCTCCCTCTCCTCCACAGCTTAACTAAACTAGACCCTGACTCCTCACTGAAATTAATCACTCCTAAGTTTGTGCCACTGATGCTTTGTGTACATCCCCAGTCCATGAATAACATCATCATTAATTTATGTCTTAGTCAGCCTGGTTGTTAAAATACCATACGTAGACTGGGTGGCTTAAACTACACACATTTCTGACAGTTCTGGGGGCTGGAAAGTCTAAGCTCAAGGATTCTACCACTGTGTGTTCTACCTGTTCAAGCTTGCAGAGTGCCTTCTGGCTGCATCCTCACGTGGAAAAAGAGAGAGAACTCTGGTGTCTCTTCCTGTTCATTTCAGGGCTAAGTCATTTCAGTCATGTCTGACTCTTTGCGACCCCATGGACTGTAGGCCATCAGGCTCCTTTGTCCCTGGGATTCTCCAGGCAGGAATACTGGAGTGGGTTGCCATGCCCTCCTCCAAGTGATCTTCCAGACCCAGGGATCGAACCTACGTCTCATGTCTCCTCCGTTGGCAGATGGGTTCTTCACTACTAGTGCCACATGGGAAGCCCCCTTCCTCTTCTTACAAGGGCACTAATCCCATCAAAAGAGCCCTATACTCATGACCTCCTCTAACTACCACCTAAAGGCCTCACTTCCTAATTCCATCGTATTGAGTTTAGAAATTCAATATGTGAATGTGAGGGGGGGGGCACACAAACATTCAACCCATAACAATTGATTATGTTGCTTTCCACTCAGAGTCTGTGAATTCCGTAGTTTGCCTCATTGTAAACCTTGAAATCTGTTGCCAAACTTTGTCCCAAGAGAGTACTTGACAAACATTTGTTGACTGGCTGTGCCCCTCTGTCCTTGGCTTTGCAGGTCCCATGGTGACTGGTGTGATGGGAATCACCATGCCCAGATACTGCCCGTTTGGAGACACTGTGAACGTGGCGTCCAGAATGGAAAGCAGCAGTTTGCGTGGGTATGGTTTACAGCACTTTGCAAACACAAGCTCGCTGTCCCTCTGGCCCCCTATCTTTAACCAGAGAGTATTTTTAGAAGACCATTTGCATTTTGTCTACTCTTTTCCATCTAAAGGATGAGATCATTATCCACTTTAGACAACACTGGTTGCAAGCTTTGTAGATAAGGCTTTGCATTGAGCTCTTGACGGAGCCCTGTAAACACACGTGACAGCTCCTTCTAAGACTTTCTATCCTAAACAGTCAGGTACACATAGGGTAAGATCATTTAAATGAGGAGTAGGAGTTGGCAAACTTTCTGAGCAGGACCAGAGAGTAAGTATTTTAGGCTTCGCAGGCCATAATCTCTGTTGCAACTACATAACTGCTGTTGTCATGCAGAAGCAGCAGTTTGCAACCTGTAAATTTTGGGTGTGTTTATGTTCCAATAAAACTATTTGCAAACGCAGGTGGTGGGCAGAATTTGGCCTGTCAGTAGCATGTGCCAAACTTGATGTATAGTTTTGGTGATACCAAAGAAATCTATGGCCAGGAGCTCTGAGGAACATCAAATTCTTTTGCTTTAGAGTAGTTTTATTGCACCGATTATTGCTAGACATATATATGCCATTTATTGACTGAGACATTTATCAACTGGAAAAACTAATTATTCAGTGATTTAAATATTAAAAAATTTAGATTAAAATTCTTTTGAATTTGTAAATCTTACACAACTTGATGGAATGAGTGAGTCTCCATGCCCTGGTTCATGGAGATCACTGAGGTCCACATGGAGCTCTCATGATTGCCAGCTGTCTTTCTCCAGAGAGGGCTGTATAGTTGCCTCGATGGTCAAACATGGAATCTGTGACCTTGGCTCCCACCTAGACTAACCTCTCGTGTGATGTCTCCTTCCTCTTTGCTGCACTGGTCTCCTGGCTTCTGCTTGAACACCCCAGAATGAAGTAGTCTCCCACATGAAGCAACAGCAAATGCAACCCAGGAATAATCATGCCCAAATTCTTCTACTTCCTTTCTCCCGAGTCTAAAGTGCCCAGGTGGAGGTGATGGAAGCCTATTGGTCTGGGGGCACTTAGACCTCATCTCATCTCTACACATCTCAGTATCTCTTCCTTCTCCCTCTGCCTTTCTTTCCATGCTGGCTCCCCCCCCATCACTGAAATGTATCATGAAACCTCCTCTTCTTTTTGATAAACCTTGCCTTTCTGGGGGTGGTAGTATGTCTCACATCTTGGAGATGTTCACAGTGGAGGTGGTGAGTGGTTACTAGGACTTTGGGAGCTTGAGTGAAAGTCAGGGTCCAGGGAAAGAAGTGAAGTGGGGGGGGGTACCTTCAACTCCTCAGTTTACTAAGCCTGGCTCTGGCGTCGTCTAATGTCAGGTAAGAGGAAGCTTTTTTTAGATGGCAGCAGTGTAGACCTAGCTATGAATCCTGTCCCCACTAGTTCCTAGCTGCCTGATTTTGGGGCTTGGTTTTATCATCTGTAAAGTGGGAACAGTGATAAGACTGCCCTCACAAGGTGGCGTGAGGGTTAATTGTGAACCTGTATGTGAGGTGTTTCACCTGGTGCCCTACTCATGGTAAGAGCTCAACAGATTTTATTATTACTTTAAAAGATTTTCTTCTCAATAGACTTAGCTCCACTGGCCCTCACCCCCTAGGCCATTTGCTGAGTGTCCATCTGGGCTTATGAGCCAAGTCCAAGGACATGATCATGATTTCACTGGTAATGAAGCTTCTCCCTTACCGAGACAGCTCCTGCGTGGTTGCAGTTTGGGCTATAGACATGATTCTCAGGAAGCCATCAAGGGTGACCTGAGTTGTCTGCTGAGAGACCACACTTGACAGGCAGCCTCTCCTGCTCTGAGATTCACCAGCTCTCCTTGACTTCCCACAGGGCAAAGGAAAACAAACCACGTTCTGGTTGAAGGGCAAAGAAGACTTCACTATTCCACTCCCTGAATTTGCTGAGGAACAAGCTGAAGTCCCAGAGATCTTCTGAGGTGAGTATTTTCTTCAGAGGTGTTTGTGGGGTCCCAGGGAAGTCCGTGGGGGTGCCTTAAATATCCCGTTTAGGGGTTGTGGTTCAGGTGGCCCAGTAGTTAAGAACCTACCTACCGATGCAGGAGATGAGGGTTCGATCCCTGGGTCGGGAAGATCTCCTGGAGAAGGATATGGCAACCTACTCCAGTATTCTTGCTTGGAGAATCCCATGAACAGAGGAACCTGGTGGGCTACAGTCCATCGGGTCGCAGAGTCAGACATGATTGAGCTACTGAGCCCACACTTATGGTTCCAGGTTTTTGAGTCAGTCTCCCACTAGGGGGAGCCATCTAGCTGGCCTCAGCGCACCCTGGAGTCCTGTTCAGTTCTGTTCAGTCGCTCAGTCGTGTCCGACTCTGCCACCCCATGGACTGCAGCATACCAGGCCTCCCTGTCCATCACCAACTCCTGGAGCTTACTCAAACCCATGTCCATTGAGTCGGTGATGCCATCCAGCCATCTCATCCTCTGTCGTTCCCTTCTCCTCCTGCCTTCACTCTTTCCCAGCATCAGGGTCTTTTCCAATGAGTCAACTCTTCGCATGAGGTGGCCAAAGTATTGGAGTTTCAGCTTCAACATCAGTCCTTCCAGTGAACACCCAGGACTGATCTCCTTTAGGATGGACTGGTTGGATCTCCTTGCAGTCCAAGGGACTCTCAAGAGTCTTCTCCAACACCCCAGTTCAAAAGCATCAATTCTTTAGCACTCAGCCTTCTTTATAGTCCAACTTTCACATCCATACATGACTACTGGAAAAACCATAGCCTTGACTAGACAGACTTTTGTTGGCAAAGTAATGTCTCTGCTTTTTAATATGGAGTCTTGTGGCCTGGAGTAAACCTGGAGTTTGATGAACTGCATATAGTGACCTCATTTCCTGGGGGACGAGGGCTGCTGCTCCCAGACCTGCCAGTGAGCCTGCCTTGCTGCCAGACATTTCCAGCCCATTAGCTTGCAAACTGGCAGTGAATCCAACTTCATTCTGGGGAAGGAGAAAGCTGGAGAATGAAGCCTGGAGCCGGGGACCTGCCCCCCTTTGCAAAGTTCCTGCTCCCTAACCTCTAGTGTATATTATCTTTATCGGTTAATCAGACTGCAGGCACATAGAAACCCACAGCTGAAGGCATCTCAGGAATGTTTTCTAGGCTGAAGCTCTATCTGAGGTGTGAATCACTGAAGTCCAACAGAATTAGGCCACCCCGGCAGGGAGAACCCCCGCACTCTGGCTGGAAGGCCTGGCTTTACTGCCTGTGAGCACTGCGCCTTCCAAATACATAATATCCTGTTCTCAATTTATTGCTTAATTTCTTTCCTATCCACTGAGCAAAGGACAGAATCGAGGCTTGAATTTTAAGTAGGATTTTTAAAATTCATTTATGAAGTATTTAATTTTTTAATCTCCAGAAGAAAAGGTGAACCCATCGATTCTGCCATGAGTAATTCCCCCTTTACAAAAAGAATGGGGCCCCATGTTGTTTTTGTGGGTTTTGCAATAGATCTACTGAACCACTGATGCATTTACAGTATTTTTTTTTTTTAATTCTGTGAAACTCCTCGCATCCAGATTATCTTCCATGTGGCTGCCGCTGAAAATGGCAGAGCAACTTGAATGATATGTCCTCTTTGAGTCTTTTTCTATTGAGTTTCCAGGACTGAAGATGTGAAAACCAAAGAGGAATGTTTTCTTTTTCGCTTGACCTCAGAGTGGCCTTTGTGGAGATATTTCTGAGCTCTGTATAGGGCTTTTTGGTGGGATGGGAGCATTTAATACCAAATTTGACAAAAGGTTTGGTGGAATTCCTGCCTTTCTGCAGGAAGATGGACACTATCCAGGCACCGAGGGAAAAGCTTTACAAACAGTAACCCAGCTCCATTGAGTGCCTAAGCATTCCCATCAGCAGAACTCTTCTGCCCAGAGATGAGCAGTTGAATTCTGGGACCTTCACAGACGCCACAATACCATTTTCATCCTGGTGGGTTCTGCTCCTCTCCAAAGCCATTCAGCATCAAGGATTGAAAGCTCTTGACTGATGCTTAGAAGAAGAGAGGGAAGAGGCATTTATATGCAGGAAACATGGAGCTACCTCAGCATGGAGACCATGGGCCAAAACTTGTCTCCTCATGCCTTACACCTTCTTCCCTTGTTTGGGATCAGGGCTTCTGAGTGCTCGCACTTTGTTCCATCATGAAAGCGAACAAGGCAGCCTCTGCTCTGAGGTCTCTCAGAGAGACTGGCCAGTTCCCATCCACCCATCCATTCATTCACGTATCCATCTATTCATCTACCCATGTATCTATCCATCCTTATGAACATTTCATTAATTCAGAGAGCATTTATTGAGTACTTACTCTGTGCCAGGTACCACACTGGGAGACACAAGAAAATATGAAACTTTCCATGACCTTTAGCTCTCAGTTTACTGGAGGAGAGGAAGCATCCTAGTAATGCAATGTATTAAGGACTAATAGAGGTATGTACAACAGAACGGAAGTAACTGAGAAACTCAATGTTGGTGCATTGAAAGAGAATTAGAAAATGATACACAGGGATGGGGTGGGATGTGATAATCAACTATTATTGTCTAGTCTTTGTATTTATATCAAGTGTGGGTGTTTGTTCCCTTCCAGCGCCAGCCCGTAAGCTTGTGTAAACACAAGCTTACACAGTTATGTTCATATAGTAAAGACTTTGTTACTTCTGCCTTTTTCATCAAACATTATGATATGAACATTTGGCATCCAATCACACAAATGCCTGGAGAACATATATATATAATATATATATACACACACACATACACATGTGCCTACATATACATATTCACACATTCACATATATACATACACATGCACACACATAGATTCATATATACACATAGACTGAATATATACATACATCTCTCTCTATCTCTCTCTCTATAGTTATAGGTATAGCTGTATCTATCAGTTGACCAATAAGTAGAGATTTCTGTGCACATGTACACTCAGTATATATATGTGTGTGTATATGTCCATGTTTCTCTCTATATATATCCTTTGAATTACTCAAGAGAGAAAGATATCTTTAGGACTCATAACCAGGAATTTCGATAAGAGCAATTTCCTAAAATCTGTATCCAGGTTGTTTCTATATCAACCAAGGATGCCTAAAGGGGAAATTATTATTCCCTCCTTCTTTCAATGTCTATTTTTTGTTCAGTACTAACGGGAATTTGCAAGAGAGAATGTTTGGAGAGTGGCTTTCTCTTAGTGATAGAGAAGTTGTGAGACATGAAACATACAACCAAATATCATAGACCTGTTAGTTAACTTCAATTCTAAACATATGCAGTTGCTACTGAGACATGATGGCCTCAGAGACAGTGATGGCCACAAAACCTTTTCTCCCAAATATTCATCATGTGAAATGATTCCACCTCCTTGCACAGAAACCTAATATTGGAATTTTTGAAATGCAAGTGTAGGATAAAATGATTGAACACCAGTGGAATATATGTGAATCTAAGAAGTTCTAGTTGTAGAAACCCCTGAGTGGATTGAAGAATTGGCTATCAACATGATATATTAACACTGTAAGCTATAGTCATTGGTTATTTACTTTAAGACATTTTATTTATTCCGTAGCACCACAAAGAGATACAAGATCATTAAACATTATGATAAAACAAAGCAAAACTACCACATCATTGTTTTACTCTGACAGCCAAGGATTTGTGACTATGGCTGTGAGTATGCTATTGAAGAGTTTTTGACTAGAATTGATAAAATATATCTTCTGTCCTTTTGAAGTAAAGGCTAGCTGCAAAAATTCTGAATTTATAGGAAGAAGAGATCCCAAATGGTTGGAGTACCAGCTTTGAGACCAGTTTCGACTACATCGACTTATTTTAATGTAACCTATTGCTAAACACGCACACTGTGTCTCCAGAGATTTTAGAATTAGCTTAATTTCTGAGTTCATTAACACTATTTAAAAGAACCATCAAACTACAGATCTTAAAACTTCTCAAATACATTAAATGCAGAGATACAAGCTGACATGTTTTCCAACGATAAGCCCAAATCTATATAAGACAAAGAACAGAATTTAAAGCTCAGGCTTTTCCAATGACATCCCAGCTGCTAGTCTCAAACTGGGGTCCTCAATATATTTTCTGGGATCATCCGATTCTCTACCAGGACAACTTCTTTCAGTTTTCCTTTGTTTGACCGTATAAATCATTCCTCTAAACGTTTTCTGGGTCACTGGAGTGGCAGTGCTCTCAGCATCAGACACCACATGGTTTCACTGGCCATTTGTTTTCATTTTATTTGCATTTATGTTTCCGATGTTTTGTTGGTTCCATCTGAATGATCACAGGTTAGTGAGATAAAAACAGATATGGGCTTGAATGTCGCAGTCAAGGCTAAATGAGGTCAGACCATTTTCTGAATCAAGATTTCTTAGCAGAGTGAATAAAAATAGTGAGAGCCTTGAGCATCACAAGGCATAGCAGGATGTGATTGCCAAGCTGCAGAGAACCTGTCACAGTGGTCCCTCTGAGGCATGTCGCAAGCAGCAGTTTCGTTTAGGCAATGCTGTATTATCACGTGAAACTAATGCTAATGTTTCATTCTTTTTGCAGCTTGAGTCCTATTCAATTTGTCATTTTCTTCTCATCTTAGAAGTCTATATCAGCTATAAACATAGTGAGTGTCTGCCTACATAATGTTTATACATATTTTAAAACTTTACAGTAAAAAAAAATTAGGTTAGCACTCATGGGGATTTCTCAAGAATCATTTTCCTTCATACTATTCAGTTTGGAGCAAAATAAACGTTTCTGCTCTAATTTCCACATCATCACTTGAAAGATTAGAAACCCTGCCTGGTGGCTCAACCCTGGTCCTTAGATAGGAATCGCACAGCCTCGATGACAAAGGCCCCTTCAGCAGAGCTGGCTGTTCTGTGCGTTCTGTCCCCAGTGCTGGCTTTGTGCTTATTCTCTACCGTCTCCTCAAAATGTTCAGCTGTGCTTGGTTGCTACTCTTTTAAAATTAGAATAACTTTCAAAGGAGTCCATAACTTTCAAAGGAGTCCACTGCAGCCCCGACTTGAATCTGGGGAAAGGAGACTCCCCCACCAGCTGCAAGGGAGGGACGGCAGAACCTAAGAGCCACAGGAAGTCACAGGAGGAAGTGGGGCACCAAAGAAAAAACGATCACTGAAATTCACAAAGATCACTGGAACACATATTTGGCAAAGCGCTCTTCTCTGCTCCCCAATGATATGGTCTTCTGTTTGTTCTTTTTGGCAGCACAATAAGTGTGGGTTTGTCATCGACAGAGGAGATGGTCTTGGTGTTGCAGCTGCCTGCCCAGCTCTCCCTTATAACACAGTGCAAACCCCCAGCATCATGATGAGGTGATAGAGCACATCTGTGGACCAGACAGGAAAGGAGACAGAAACAGTTCGACAAGGAGCAAGGAGAACTCAGCAAAAGAGTCACCACCAAAGGGTACACTCAAGGATGTTCAGTGGGTTTTCATAAAACTCTGCACATTTTGTACATAGATTGTTTCATCCTCCATGGTTTCCATAGCTCACCTTCATCAGTTCAAAGAACCCAACAGATAAGCTCAGAAAATGGAACTCTGAGAAATGGGAACCTGAACTTAAATAATATAGTGATCTCTACCTTCAATCCCCCTCCACCTCATTCAGATGTGCTTTAAAGTATACCTTTTAATTCTTAAGGAACCAAAGGTAAGCTTCTTTTAAAACATGGGAATTTGCTGTATGGCTCAGGAAACTCAAACAGGGACTCTGTCAACCTAGAGGGGCGGGATGGGGAGCAAGATGGGAGGGAGGTTCAAAAGGGAGGGGATATATGTATACCTATGGTGGATTCATTTTGAGGTTTGACAGAAAACAGCAAAATTCTGTAAAGCAATTATCCTTCAATAAAAAATAATTAAAAAAACAAAACAAACAAAAAAACACATGTGCATGCTAAGTCGCTTTGGTCGTGTTTGACTCTTCGCGACTTGATGGACTGTTGCCTGCCAGGCCCCTCTGTCCAGGCAAGATTACTGGAGTGGATTGCCATGCCCTCCTCCGGGGGATCTTTCTGACCCAGGGATCAAACCCTGCATTGGCAGGTGGGTTCTCTACCGCCAGTGCCACCTGGGAAGCCCCTTTGAAACACACATCTGCCTGTTAAAAACATTGCTTGGAGCTCTTTTCCTTACCTGAGAAGCTATAGAGACCAGAAGATCCCCTGCCTGTAGTGAGTAAAGAGAAAATGCAGAAGCTTTAAGAAAATATCACAGAGGGAGAAGCTGTGTTCCTAAAACACAAACCTGACTGGTTTTCCCCTGATTAAACCAACCGACTCCCCATTGCCTTTAGGACAAAATTTCTCGCAGGCTTGACAAGGCTTCATCTCACCATTCTCTTCTCAGCTCTCTATAGCAGGGGTTAGTAAACTTTCTGGAAACAGCAGGTGATAGTAAATATTTTCAGCTTCACAGACCACATGGTCTCTATTGCAACCACTTGAGGTGGTTGAAAGCAGGTGGAGACAACCCCTAAATGAACCAGTGTGGCCACGTTCCAACTAAACTTTCTGTAGAAACACCAAAATTTGAATTTCATGTAATTTTTGAGTGTTATGAAATACTGTTTTGATTTTTTTCAACCACATAAAAAGGAAAAACCATCCTTAGCTTGAAGATCATACAAAATCAGGCAGTGACTGGGTTTGGGTTCCTGGCCAGAGTTTGGTGACGCCAGCCTTGCCACAGACTTGCCCACTCTTGATGTCACAGCCCCCTTGAGGGCCACATTTCAAGATGACCCACAGAGGTCTTCCCTAAGCCTGACTAGGTTGAGTTGCCCACTGTCCATTCCCATAGACCTTGCCTCCCCTACCCCGATGAATAGTCATCTCCCTTTCCCTTAGCATTTAGCATCTCTCTCTTTGCTGGATGGTACATTCTAGAAGATGAGACCTATATGGGGCTCCTTTATTTCTGAAACCCCAGTGCCAACCCAAGGCAGGCTTCCTCCTTTACTGGTTTGTTGACTTGCCCTGGGTGCCCCAGTAGCTTCGTTTTCTATTATTATTGCCTGCGCGCTGTGTGTGGAAGTTCACTTCCTAGTCCCTGGAGGGCATTGGAATTGCAGCCACAAGCCCAGCTTTTTAGGGTAATTACCAAACCTCCCCACCGCCCCCAGGTGGGGAGACTCGTTGCGGGTAAAGGTTGTGTCTACAGGCACAACTGGTTTGGCAATTCAGTGAAAATGCTCAAACTGGCCGTGCCTGTGGACATAGCCCGACGTGAAGGCAACCGTTTGGAAAACAGAGAAGCTTACTACGGAGGGAGAGCTCCACCACCAGCACGCCCCCAGTCTGGTCCCGGAGGAGGCGTTTCCGCTTGTCACAAGTCTGGAGACCCAGCAGAAGCCAAGGGGAGGGGAGGGCAGAGGTGGGATGACAAACAAACACAGGAGAGAAAAGAGATTTTTTTTTCAAAAGTCACAAACTTGATGGAGTCAAAATTCCCCAGACCTCAGATACCAGTTCCCTTATTCTTTTATAACCAAGAGAGAGATGTATTTCATCCCTTCTCTGACTTGAAAAAAAGGAAGAAATCTTTCCATTATGAACTCTTCAAACTGGAACAAATCCACATAGAGTGTGGGAGGGAACTGACACTTTCTTTTGATGAGAAGTAAGACTTCTGCCCATAGTTACTCTTGTCAGAGTGGTTTGAGATGTGGACACCTGCAAAATGTGTTCTGGTTCGTTCTCATTTTTTAAAGGTAATAACAACGATTATCCTTCCAGGAACAGTTAAGTGTTTCTCTACTGCCTTCCCTTTATCTGTTCATGCACGTAAGTGACTACTGTCTGGCCAAATAGGAATAGAAATAGAGATTATCGTCTTATTTCTGTTGGTTACTACAGGTGAGCAGGTACCCTCTTCAGAAACACCGTGTCCCTCCTCACTGAGGTCTCTGGTCCAAACAGACTGGAGGAGGTAATAGTTTGGAATTAAGCACTTTGAGGTCTTTAAGGCAGTTTTTTTCAAACTGGAGCATGCCTCAGAATTACCCAAAGAGCTTGCTAAAGCATAGATGGCTGGGCCCACCCGGAGTGTCTGAATCAGGTGGATCTGGGGTGGGAGGCTAAGAATTTGCAACCACACCTAACAAGTTCCCAAGTGATGCTGAAGCTGCATGGACCGCACTTTGGAACCACTGCTCTAAGGACCAGGTTCACACCAGGTCTCAATGGAAAACTATCTCCCACCTGAATTCACTCTGCATGTTGATTGATCTTGCAGCAACTTCTTGGGGGAGAAGCAGAAGGGAAGCTGACCACCCTGCATCTGGGAAGCTGGGCCCTTTCTCTCAGGTGATCAGAACAGTGATCTCATATAGGAATTCCTAGAGCATCTCTCTGGCCCATCACAAGTCCCAGAGATGGACCCTCAGGCTGGTAAGTCAAGACTCAAAGTAACTTTGCCTTCCATCCAGAGCTTATTGCTATCACTTGGAATTTGACTTTCCCTTATCCTTTTAATTTTCCAAAGCATTTCCACATCTGTTATTGCTTTCATTTTCCCTAACACTGCTCTCTGAAGAGAAGGGCTGCCATTACTCGTCACCGCTCTATCTTTAAAGATGGGAAAACCAGGCTCAGGGGTTAAGTGACATGGGCCAGACCATGTAGCTTGTTGGTGGTAGGCCAGAACCGCCTAGGACATCTGCTCCCACCCTCAGCATCCTTTCCTCCAGAATGTCCTCAGCACACACCTACAGGGTCTAGTGATAATTTCCCAGCTAAAAAAAAAAAAAATACAGGTTCTCAAATACTGCTCTCCCCCACCCCCAGCCTCAGGTAACACTCTCGTTCCGGGGAGGGGTGGCTCACCACTGGGCAGGAGAGCTTCTCACTGTCACAGATGAACGTCTCGCAGTGTAACCACACCTTAGACAGTTTGGGGATGTTCTGGAACCGGAAGGCATTGAATTGGAAGGTTGCCCTGTGGTCTTTCCCGTTCTCATGCACGAGGACGGTTTCATCCGTGGGGCAGCTGGAGCACATGGGGTAGGGGGAGGGAAGTGGGGGAGACAAGGTCACCTCATGAACTCCAGCAAGAGTGTCTGAGGCAAAGTCACACATAGCCTCCTCTGGGCTTTGACACAGTGCGTTATCCTTTTGAAGAACTTTGGCAGGTGGCACCTCACTTATCTTCATTTCTCTGGGGTCTCTTTGAGGAGCTATGAGATGACTGTGGTCATCCCCATTCTACAGACAGAGTACAGCCAGGGTGGGACAACTTTTGAGAAGCCACACATCTGGTAAGTCATCACATCTCTGTCCCAAAGAAATGAAACCCCCAAGATAGTGTCCTTGGAGGACTGGAATATGTCCAGATTCTCAGCATGTGTCCAAAATAAAGATGGTGGTGCTAGGAGCAGCATTTCTCAGTCTGCTGCCACAGTCACCTCTGCCCAGGCGACACCCAACACATTGCTGTGTGTGTGTTGTAAGGTTTTGCCACTGGGAATTTGCATTTACATTATATTACTTAAGTGTTATGTCCATTGTATTACATGTAACTACTTTGGTAAAAAAGTAATATTTTTAATATGTGCACAGAAAAAATGGCTGGAAGGATACCACCTGAATGTTAACCCTGGCTATTATGGACAGTTTTTGTTTTTTCCTTTCACCTTTATGTTTTATTTTTTTTCTAAATTCTCTGTACGGAGAATGTGTTATTGGGAAGTTTCAAAGTTCTAAAAGTAACAATTGCAGTAAAAGAAAAAATAATGATAACATAGATGGACATGTGTTGAAACCCATTGTTCTCACCTGGGGGCCATTTTGCTTCCAGGGGTCATTTGTCATTAGCCAGGACTCAGAGGGCAGGGGAATGCTCCTGGCATCTAAAGGGTAGAGATCAGGGATGCTACAGAATGTCCTGGAGGGCACAGGACAGACCCCACAACAAAGACTGATCTAGCCCAAAGAGTCCATGGTGTTGAGAATGGGAAACCCTGGTTTAAGCACAATAAGTTTTCATTTGTCCAGCACATATGGATTCTCTACATAAGTGCCAGACATTCAACCAGGTGTTTGGAAGAGACGCAGTGTTCCTTGGGAATACACAGGGAGGCCCACAGAGTGTGGGGACTTGCATACAGGTGACGGTGAGCATCAGGATCTGTCCTCTGTGGAACAAAGGTCTATGGGTTCAAAAGCTCAAGACCAGTGAACAGCCCCGCTTGGACCCCAAAGTTCATGCCTCTCCTGGCGTGTCCCTCTGACTCTACTGTCGTTCCAACTCAAGACATACAACAGAGAGCAGAGCAACCACCCCAGGGAACCTTCATGGGGACCCTCCGCCGCCCCCTCCATCAGAATCAGACATTAGGGGCCAAATTAGAGGTAGGACAGAAGGGATGCTAACTCTGAGAGTCATTGAGTGAAATGAGGCATCAACACTGCACCTTTTATCTGACCGAGGCCAGAAGCTGGGTTCTGTGGGTGGAGGCTTCTGAGAAGTGACAGAGCTGGGGGCATTTTCCGAGCTGTGAAACAAGACTCTTGAAGGATCACTCGGTCAATAAACCTGAGATCCTCATATGGATTCAAGACTTAAGTGCTTAAACTAGATCCTTGCTGCTGGCGTGTCCAAGGCCTTGTGTCAGCCAGTGGAAAACAACGTAAGCAGAGCTTTGTTGGTGGCAGGCAGGAGGTAAGCCATAGGCAGGCCTAGATGCCTTGGCACTGCTGTCTCTTGGCGCTGGCTGTGGCATTTGCCTGTCCATGACAGGTAGCTCAGGATTGCAGAACGCCCACAGGGAGGCTTTTACACTGTCATCACAGGAGTCTCCTTTCCCCACCTGAGGTCAAAATTCCTGACAACCTATTTATTCCAATCTCTCCAGGCATCTTGAAAACTGGGTTTTCCTCCCAAAGGGCCTGATGTGAACCAAAAGCATGTGGGAGGTTACAGAGTGGACTTTCTAATTCTCCCCTTTGGCACTGGTCTTTGTGCAGTATCTCCAACCTCAAGGGGCCATTTCAACTAGGCAAAGTTTGCAACTATATCAGGGCTTCTTTGATTTAGCAGCACTAAAATGCAGATTCCCAGGGTTCACTCCAGGATCTTCTGAAGTTGTAGGTTTGTGATGTGTCTGAATGAGTAGCAAACACTCAAAGGAAATCCTATGTGCACTAGAGTTCGAAGACCCCAAAGTCACAAGCATTTCTTTTTCTGTCATATCACACGACTGCTAGGTGAGCAAGAGTATCAGAACTATCTAAGGAGACAATTCCATGATGTGTCAGAAGACTTTGCCCTTGTGTAGCCATTGTTTGAGAGAGGTTCCCAATTGGTAAATTCAAGGTCCCTATAGGTCAATAATTTATTTTAGAATCTCTCCAAAGTCATTGGATTTGTACCATCAACAACAAAACCTAAATGGCTCATTCAATGGCATATAAAATAAGGACCCAAACTGAGCCCTCATCCCTCTGAGGGGATGAGGCAGCTTGCATGTGGCCCTTACTGACCTGTCCTACCCGGTGGTATAAGGTGGTGTGTGTGCGTGTGTGTGCACACAGGCACTCAGTCATGTTCTACTCTTTGTGACCCCTGGACTGTAGCCAGCCAGGCTCCTCTGTTCATAATGCTGCTCAGATCATCCATCCCTTTACTAGCTTAGACTTTTGGAATTTGAATCTGTCGTTCCTCAGTTTCCTCATCTATAAAATAGTGATTATTATACTACCTACTTTATAGGAATTTTAATGAAATTTTAAAAAGTATTTGTAAAATACCTATTGAGAGCAGTCTCTGGTATGTTGTAAGAGCTATATAAAGTGAAAGTCGCTCAGTAGGGTCCCACTCTTTGCAACCCTATAGACTATACATCCATGGAATTCTCCATGCCAGAATACTGGAGTGGGTAGCCATTCCCTTCTCCAGCAGATCTTCCCAACCCAGGGATCAAACCCAGGCCTCCAGCATTGCAGGCAGATTCTTTACCAGCTGAACCTCAAGGAAAGCCCAAGGGCTGTATGAGTGCTTCTTAAATAAATATAGATAAAGATCCAAAGTGGCTTCATCTGTGTTATCTCATCGTCTTTGTCCCTGGCCCCAGGTGTTTTTGCTTAGCCCTGATGGGTTCCAGTGTAATTGTCTGCTTTGGTTTGGGGAATGGCCTCTTCTGAGTTTACTGTGCATTGTGTGGACAATGCCTGCATCTCTAGTCTAACTCATCCTCTCCTCTGTTTTCCAAAGTTACAATTCTAAGGGTTTCTAAATAACTGTCATCTCAGGGTCAGCATGTCATCATGAATTCAAGGAGAATCCAGTCTCCCTTACTCAGCATCTCTCTTCCCTGGGAGCTTACAAACAATTCCTTATCTTCACAATCCATAGTCAACAGTAGATAACATTCTTTGTCATATGTTCTTCAGATGCTGTGCCCTGTCCTTCCCTCTACTATATCTGATTGGTTGCTAAATTTTTATTGCTTCTCCCCATGGAGAAGCATTGGATGGCATTGGAGGACCTTCTTTCTATTCACTTAGCTGCAGCGTTCATTCAGGTCTCATCACCTTGGGCTCTAGAGCTGCCACAGCCTCTAAGCTAGTCTTTATACCTCCTGTGTACTGTTTCTAAACCACCTATGTATGATTTCTAGAATCACTTTTCTATGCTATAATTCCAATACTTTAGTCCTCTACTCCAAATTTTAAGAATTACCCAAGGAATTATTAGTAAATAAAAACAATGATATTAAAATTGATTGGATACCAACTAGGTACTATGTGCTAAACTTTTTACATGGATTATCTAATTTAGTCCTCATCTGGGTTCTGATGTCAGATGGACTGGATTTGATAGGGTTGCAAAGAGTGGGACCCTACTGAGCGACTTTCACTTTATATAGCTCTTACAACATACCAGAGACTGCTCTCAATAGGTATTTTACAAATACTTTTTAAAATTTCATTAAAATTCCTATAAAGTAGGTAGTATAATAATCACTATTTTATAGATGAGGAAACTGAGGAACGACAGATTCAAATTCCAACGTGCCCATTTCTCCATAAACCCGCACATACACATACTATGTGACATTACTTAACCCCTCTTATGCCTCAGTTTCCTCATCTGGAAAGAGGAGATGATGGTAATCATACTCACCTGTCAGGGAAGTGATTTAATACATGATAATGCTTTCGGGATAGTATTCGGTACCTAGAAAGCACTATGTAAGCTTTTCTCCATAAACCCGCACATACACATACTATGTGACATTACTTAACCCCTCTTATGCCTCAGTTTCCTCATCTGGAAAGAGGAGATGATGGTAATCATACTCACCTGTCAGGGAAGTGATTTAATACATGATAATGCTTTCGGGATAGTATTCGGTACCTAGAAAGCACTATGTAAGCTTTTCTCCATAAAACCCGCACATACACATACTATGTGACATTACTTAACCCCTCTTATGCCTCAGTTTCCTCATCTGGAAAGAGGAGATGATGGTAATCATACTCACCTGTCAGGGAAGTGATTTAATACATGATAATGCTTTCGGGATAGTATTCGGTACCTAGAAAGCACTATGTAAGCTTTTCCTGGTATCATTATTCAGTCTGGAAACACAGAGGAAGTCACTAACGTGGCCCCAACAGGCTCCATCTCTTTCTCCCAAGCCGTCCCAAGTCACCCCAGATCACCTGGTCCCAACCTCTCAGCCTTGTGTCCAAAGAACCATACCTACCCCTTGTTGATCAGCTGCCACTGCAAGGGATACATGAAATCAGCTGAGGGTGTGGCCCAACAGCTGTTCAAAACCACTTTAAACCTGAAAAATGAAACAAAGCGCATCTCACTTTAAGCCTGAGAGTTATATGCCTAGAAACGCTGGGTGATTAAAAAGCCCCTGATCTGGTCCTTTTTTCTCATCTTTGTATTTACAAATACAGTATGTTGAGAGAGTCTCTAAGTCAGGCTATCCTGTCTGTTGAGATTTATCCGTGAACAAGTAGAGATCTCTGTCTCCAGCCACCTGACGTTTTAGCAAGGGAGTTGGACAGCAGACAGTAGGTTAAATGATGGCTAGGATAGACTATAGTATTCTACATAGAAAAACTATAAGAAAAAATGTAGAGCAGGGTAAGGTGGATTGGGAGTGCAAGGAGGGGACAGATTTTAATTTGAAATACACTAGCTGGGAGACTTCCTTGAGGAAGTGACATTTGAATCAAGACTGGAGGGAGGAGATGCCATGCAGGCATCAGGCCATGCAGGAAAAGGCCCTGGGGGAGAGAGTGGCAAGCAGGACAGCAAGGATGGCCAGTCTGCTGGAACATGAGTCAGTAAAGGGGAGTTGGGGAGAGGCAGGGAGCGAGGAGGGCAGGAGAGGAAGTTAGACTGTAGGGGTGGATCCAGGAGACTATGGCTTCAATTCAAGGACAATTGGGACTCATTGCCATGATTCAAGTACAAGGGAATCAAGACAAGGATCCTGGATTAATCCTAGTTCCCACCGCTAACTTGGGACACACTACAGGCAAGCCAGCCTTTTGATCCTTAGTATTCCCATCTGCAAAATGGAAATACCTTTTGCCTTGTCTGCCTTGCAGAACTGTTTCTATGATGGTGGCTGTATGTAATAGGAGCATAAAGCTTAGACCAGGATACTAATTTAAAAATTGAGTTTCATGAACTTAGAGATTTACAGAACTGCAATGGGTAAACAAAGACAGCAAGGACATCTAGATAAAATAGACCATAACTCCCTAAGGGTCAAATTTAGGGAATTGACAAGACAGTTCAGAATCATCTTCTATGGTCTCTTACATTATCTTATCGATTGTAGGTCCAGCCAGGGCCTCCTGACTCGGTCACCCAGAAGTCAGTTTTATTTCTTCCCTTCTCTTAGCCTCCTGCACCATTGAAATGGTTGTAATGATTAAACAACAACATTCTTAAATATAAGTAATCAGCTTAATGTGCAAGCTGAAGTGGCAGAGGATAGTCGCTTCTAATGCTTCTTATTATTTTCTGAGATTTATTTTATTTCAAGGGACTGTTTCCAAATGTAGGATCTACCCGAGGATAATAAATACCATCACCAGTGTAGCCAGAGGTACTTCTCCTGGCCCCCATCTCCTAGGAACCAGGAACTGGAATATTGGAATGCCTCCACTTGCAGAGGAACACAACCTTCATCCTTAATTCAATTTCTGAGAAGAAACACCTTTGATAGTCAGTTTCTCTACTTCTCACCTGACAGAAGGCAATGCTCAGTGTGTCCCCGCTACTTTCTTAATAAATCGAAAATTAGGGACCTATGTCCAGAGGACATCACCCTTTAGTACCCAGGCAATTTGTTTTGGCAAATTCTGGTCTCTACCTTTTAATAAGAGCATTAGGCCAGGGGATCATACTCAGAGAAGAGTGAATATGATGATGAATGGACCACCAAGAGTGAGATGATATTTAGTTTGGGAAAGCCAGGCTTGAGCTGGACCATCAGCAATATCATCTCAGAGGAGAGAATTGGGACCAACGGGCCAGAGTTCAGGATGTCAGATTTCACATGTTGACCTAAAATGGGAAGGCCCAATTTGTCATCGTCCTTGGAAGAGATAGGGAGTTCATCCCTCAGCAGTCTTGCAGAGGGTTTGGGGCATTAGACGGACGGTCTACATTAATCACCTCTGAGGTTTGTTCTGACTCTGGAAGTCTATGATTTTGGTCTCTATTTCTTACACTTGTTCCATCCCAGCTTTGTCATTTGTTTCTGTCTAACTAAAAGCAACAGCCTATACCATTTTGATTGAATAAAAGTCAACATAATCCCACTCTGACATTGACATTCAACCCTATAAAAGTAACAATGCTAGAGCTAGGAGCTCTCAGTTTCCAGTTTAAATGAGGTCCGGAGACCTCTCTGGTGATCTAGTGGCTGGGACTCTGATTATCCACTGCAGGGAGCCTGGGTTCAATCCCTGGTCAGGAAACTACATGCTGCAACTAAGACTAGACATAGCCAAATAGATATTTAAAAAATGAGGTCAAAGTTTACAATTATGAAAATGACTACTTCCTCGGACACTTATTTGTGCCAGGAACTGTGCAAAGTGTTTTATAAGGATTATTTCATTTAACCCTTATAACAAACCTCTCAGGTAAGTGCTGTTATTATCCCCATTGAACAAATTCATAGGTGGAGACTCAGAGGAGTTAACGAACTTGCCCAAGATCATACTACAGGAAATAGGGGACCAAGCTTCCAACCTGTGGTTTGATGTCAAGGCCTGTTTTCTTAACCTCAATGTTAGGCTACTTCTGCAAGTTGACTACCTTCCTTTATTTGGGATTGAGAGTCAAAAAATTTTTTCACCAAGAATACCAACTACAGAACCACTCGCAGTAACAAGTAGAAGAGGGTGGAGAGAGAAGAGAGGAAGCAGGCTAAGCAGAGAGGAAGCAGGCTGAGCAGAACTGGTGGTTTTGGAGCCCAGCATTTGGAACGCTAGAAATCCTGGGCAATTAGCAGTGTGCTGATTCCACTGCCCCAGGAGGGTACTGCTCTGTCTCTGCTAATTTGATGGAAATTTATGCAGGGAGCAGCTGTTGCTTCAGAAGCACACAAGAATGCTCTGAAAGTGGAAGAAGGGAGGAGAAGAAAAATACCAACCACATGGGTAAGGCACAGGAAACTGAGCCCATGGTGGGAATGTTAATCAGTACCAAAATCTCGGTTGTAACCTCAGAGCCAACCTCGTTGCCAAGGTTCATTTGTCCTGTAAGGGTTGTGGTGGGCCCTAGGGAAGGCCTTAGCAAGAACTCATTTCTAGCAGTTCAAGAAAGCAGTCTGTCTAGCCCAGAGGATGGCCTGGTGATGCTGAGAACATGCTTCTTGATTTTTGGTTTTTTCTTTAAAAAGTTTGAAGGTTTGATAGTCACGTCTGAAACTTCGCTCCACATCACTGATGGTGGATGATGCATTTTGACAATCATGGTGCCTCTCCATTTCCACCTATCGTAAAATCTTCATGGGGTCATATCTACAGTTTTATCTGGTTAAAGCAACAATCCTGTACTTCTGGACAGGGATTCGGTAGTAAAGATAACCCATCATCAACATGTCCCCGGGATCTGTTGTCATGCGTGAAGCTTATTTTCCTTCCTGGAGAACTTTTCTCAGTTACTTCAGTGTTTTGCCATTCTTTTGTCACCCTGGTGATCCACACTGTATCAAGCCCCTGCCAGTACAGGTCAAGGGGTTGTATGGGATTCCTTTACTCAGGACTTAATCACTAGTGGTGTGTAGCCTGGGCCAGATCTAGGTTTTGTGGGACCTTGAAATTATCTAGAGATAATTTAGAGATAACCTTTCAAATTATTTAGAGAGCCCTCTTGAAAGAAAAGAATCAAGACTTTGAATACAAAATTAGACACAAGGCCTTGAAAAGGGCCTGTGCATGTTAGATTGAAGGCAGGAGGAGAAGGGGATGACAGAGCATGAGATGGTTGGATGGCATCACCGACTCAATGGACATGAGTTTGAGCAAACTCCTGGAGATGGTGAAGGACAGGGAAACCTGGCGTGTTGCAGTCCATGGGGTCGCAAAGAGTCGGATATGACTGAGCAACTGAACAACAGCAACAAAATGTTAGGGGCCATGATACTTAAGCTTCATTCCCTGCATAGTAAGTTTGCCCTGGAGATCAGTATTAGGAGACCTTGTTCCAGACTGGGAACTACTCTAGACCACAGGTGGGGTCTTGGGCAGATCATTTTCTTATTGGGTTTTAGACCCCTTTCTGTAAAATGAACTAGGTTATTCTAGGATCCCTTCCATGTCTCACCTTCTAAGTTCAGCAGATTAATAGCTTCCAGAGAACTGGGAAGGTCTTCCCTGGTGGCTCAGCTGGTAAAGAATCCGCCTGCAGTGCAGGAGACCTGGGTTTGATCCCTGGGTTGGGAAGATCCCCTGGAGAAGGGAAAGCCTACCCACTCCAGTATTCTGGCCTGGAGAATTCCATGGACTGTATAGTTCACGGGGTTTCAAAGAGTCAGACATGACTGAGTGACTTTCATTTTCAGGGAACTGGTAAAGTGAGTTCCAAGAGTTCAAAGTTAGTGGAGTTCCAGGTAAGATAATTGTTTCCTTTATGAAATGAATAGGTTTCTCTTGATGGCCTTTAAGGCTGTCTTCCAGTTCTAATCTTTTATGTAAAGGTTTCTATTTCTGATTTCTGCCTATGTTTTCCTTTAGCCAGCTGGGCTATTGCCTCCTCACTGGAAGCTGCAGGTCTAAAAGACAAAGCACCCCTGTAAAAGGAGGGCAGCTGGGCTAATGGCCACTGCATACTTGGTTTCTCTGGAGTGCTTTATTCTGAGTGCCTTTAGCTTCAATGTCAACATAGGCAGCATGCCGAAATTAGACAAAGAGGAGACCCACTAACCAAAGGGATTCGAAGACCAAAGAGCCAGGCAACACAGCCACCCTAACCTTTCCCCTTAGCCCTGTCCCAGGTAGGAAGCTCACTACGCTGTGCCCGATGTTTTAACAAGAGTTGGATCCTACATTTAAATCTTTAGAGTGGGTTGTAGTGGAAACTAATCTTGGTTAGGAATTAGACCATGGCTGTCTTTACCGCCTACTGACCTTTGGTAACTCATAAGATTTTTCTTGTCTCAATTTTCTCATCTGTGAAATGGGAAGATTAACCTTTTTTCTCTGTGACAACTTTCCTTTCTTCCATCCAGTCTATGAATCTGAATGTCTGTTGAATCCAGTCTTCAAAGAGGCTTAACACTAGACCAAAGCTTATGATTCAACTCCAACTCAAGAATGAGCTTCCATATACAGCTTAGAGGAGAACAAATGCTGTGGAAACATCCCAGCATTTCTTGGAAAGGCCACAGGGCAACAGTGGGGACCTGGAGACCACTTACAGTATAGAAGTTGAGAGACAATTGGCTTTCAAATGTGCCCATGCTCCCGTTCTTCACATGAACAGTGGCCACTCTGAAAAGGGGAGAGAATTTTGCATAAGGACTGAAACATGCCTGGTTGACAGGGACTGCAGAATACACAAGACAGCCAGCCCTCCACTCTCAGAGCAGCTTACCTCTGGTCAAAGGCAGCCTGGTTCACCAAGTAGGTGGAGTGGTAGGTGCAGGAAAAGGAGTAGTTCACGGGCTGGTTCTTGACGATCACGGTGCTGTCATTGGAAACAATGTGACTGTAGAAGTGGTAGATGGGGGGCTTGTACTGGAGAAAGGAAGAAGGTGGTTAGGGTAGCCCTTTACGCCCATGATGTGAATGAAAGTTCTTGGAAAAATGATGGATGATGGCTCAGAAAAAAGTCCATGGGGAGACACAGATGTTTGCCATTGATATAACACCCATTCTTGTTTGTAGGTGAGCTGGTAATTTTTGTAAAGAGTTCTTAAGTCTGTTCAAGATTGTTTAAAATAATCTAAGTTGAATGTGGTATACTTAAAAAAAAAATTCCATATACCTATCATGCTTCTGACCAGACTGAACTGGTTCAGGAAGCTCTTATCTGCCAACATCAACTTTTTATTTATTTCCCCTGCCCAAGTAATATTATGTGACACCTTCACCAATCTCCCAGCTCGAGAACATTACTGCCTAGTTCTTGGTCTTTCCTTCTTCCAATCATAAGCACTAATTCTGAGATTCTTTCTTCTGACTTCTGACTTTAAAATTACTGAATATTAGAGTTAAAAGGAATCTCCAATATTCAGTTGAGAAGCGATCTGCCTGAGACCACACAGATGATTTCTAGCTCATTTTACCAGGATATACAAAAACAAGATGTTTTTGTTAATCATGCCCATGATTCTTCCCACTAAATCACTGAATCACTGAATCACTGTGAGGCCTTTAGGAAGCGAATGTGGCCACAGGATCTGAGACCTAGTAGATGTACCATCTCCTATAGTCAAGGCAGTAGGAATACTAGACCTAGCCTTTCTTCATGATTGTATTGCTACTGGTTCTGTGGCCTTGAACTGTGACTGGGAAGTCTCCAATTTCTCCTCCATTCCATAATGACACTTACAAGAGGATATCTGTGGTTCCTTTTCATTCTGATGACCTATCCTCGGTACTTCACAAGACCCAGTTATGGGCTGTGTTATACTTTGGTCTCTCCTTTAAGATGCCTTCCAAATGCACTTTGTCACCACTTCAAAATCTTGAGTAGAAGATGGCCCACCTATCCAGCTCAGGAAGAGTGGCAGCGATGAGCACATACTCAGAGCTCCAAGTGACATGGAGGTGGGAAATGCATCAAGTTGGCTGTAAGATGTTACAGGAAATCCTGAATGAACTTTTTGGCCAACCCAATCATTTGTTCTACTCACAGAAGGTGGTCTAGCCGCTCAGGCAACAAATTAGAAGAATAAAAAAGTCACCTAAGCTGGGCAGAAAAGAATTTAAATAACACCCACATCTCAGGAAATTCGGGGGTTGGAACTGACTCTTAATCGGAAAGTGGTGGATTTTGAATCCTTTTAAGAATGGACAGCAGATGGGCCCACTTGCCCCCTTTTAGCAGCTCTTCCCTGTGTAGTTTGGACTTACCTCAGACTGGGTTCCACAATAGGACTTGTTTTTAGGTGACAAATCTGGGATTACAAACTGGTAGTAACCTGCCTCATGGACCCCATTGTAACACAGCCCACCGAGCGCCAGCTGGTGCACTTCCCATCCATAGGGGCACTCGGGAATTTTGGTGATGATTGTTTTGGGATAGCAAAACACGAGAATGACATCTGGAAATGTGAGAGACAAGGTTTGAAATCGGATCTGGTAACCATATTGATCTCCATATGGTGGGCTCCTATTACAGCTGAGCATGCAAAGCAGTTGGTTAAAAATATTTTCCCCACTATTCTTCATGAGCTGTGATGAAAGTTCCCCCTGACATCAGTCACTAAAGTCCCCCATTTATAGATTTTGCAACCTCTGCGTAAAATCTGCACTATTCTTAACATATATTCAAAACTAGGTCCACGTTTAAACATGAACGTATTTTAAGGAACGTATTTTTTGAAACCAGATTGAATGAATTGGAAATACATGTATATTTCAATCTGGTTTCATATATATGTACAAAACCAGATTATATATATATATATATTTACATAATTTATATACATATTTTTTAATCCCATGAAATGAGCACATTAAAGTTAAAATGTCAATTTATGCATAATGCTATGAAATAGTAATTTATGGCACAGCACAGAAAATCAATAATCAAATGGAAAATAGGAAAAAAGGTGAAGATTTTATCTCTATTTATTCATCTATCTAGCACCCTCAATGTGAGAGACATGGGTTCGATTTCCGGGTTGGAAAGATCCCCTGAAGAAGGGAATGGCTACTCACTAGAATTTTGTTGCCTGGAGAATTCCATGGACAGAGGAGCCTACAGTCCATGGGGTCTCAAAGAGTTGGACACGACTAAGCAACTAACAGTTTCACAGTTTCAAAAAGTATAAGTTTATCCAATATGTTTGTACTTTCTGCAGGAAAAATCAAATGGGCATTGGGGTGCTTAAGTGCTTCTGTGTGTTAGTCACTCAGTCATGTCCAAATCTTTACCATCCCGCGGACTGTAACCCATCAAGCTCCTCCATCCATGGGATTCTCCAGGCTAGAATCCTGGAGTGGGTTGCCATTCCATTCTCCAGAGGATCTTCCTGACCCAGGGATCGAACCCAGGTCTCCCACATTGCAGGCAGACTCTTTACCACATGAGTCACTAGAGAAGACTACTTGGCTATATAACAGCATTTTCCTAAAAATATAAGTACAGAGCTTTAAGCTCTGGGAAGATATGCGTCAGGAAATGTTCCTTTCCAGGAAAATGGGGTAGTACCAGAGTATACCTGCTTTATTTGGAGTGCAAGATCTTGCAGAGGCTTCTGCGAAGACAGCCAACAGGACAAAGGCCCTCATCACCATTGCTTTTGCCAGGTGGCTGAATCAAGCTGGCCAAACGTTCACGGTCCTGCCAGGGCCTGAGCCTTGATCATTCTAGGTCAGAGATACGTGCAAGAAATTAAAATCAAGAGTGAGAACAAAAGCAGCACAATCAGAGGATATTGATCCTGTCTCCCATTTCTAATGGCTCATCATCTGGTCTGGGAGGCAAACATGGGGCTCATACCGCAGAAAGCGTCAGTTTCACAGGCGGCTGCTCCTGTTCCCAACTGTTTCATTCTCCCAGACTGGAGGCTGCCTCTCAGGTGCTCCTCAAGCCTCTGTTCCCAGTCCTAGCTGGACTTTATATAGCCCGAGTGTGTAAAAGAAACCTACTCCAGATAAATCACAATGAGCACGCATTATCCACTGTAGGGGGAAATAAAAGGCAATCTTGCACAATAATCCGATGGGAAGCTCAGTTACGGCCACTTGAGGCTAATTTCTTTTGCTTCACAGAGTTGGAGAAACTTTTTTTAAAAACTAGTTTTTAAACCAGGAGTAGAATAAAAAGTTGATTTTTTTCCCTCCTCATACAAAAAATAACTTTATTAGAGGCAAACTATTTTCTGCACGGTTCCAGGTTGCAGTTTTCTTTTTTCACATCTTGTTTTCTTAGGTTTATTTCTTGCTTTCTTATTTTTTATGTGTAGGTGATCTAAACTGCGAATGTAGAAAGACTTAAGTCCCACAGTGTTACACCCGATACTAAAGAAAAAACAGGCTGTTTGTGTTCATACAAACATGTTGAAGATTTTTTTTCTCTAACATTTTATAATAAACCCTGAACTCCTAGAAGTTCATCTAGAACTTCATTCTAAAATACAACTTTGATTGTAGACACTGAGTTTTCTAAAGTCTTGTTAGTCTCCCAGAGCGATGATACTGGAAGAAGGAACTTAGACAATTTTTAACCATTTTTTATTTTTTATGGAAGTGTAGCTGATTTACAGTGTTGTGTCAATGTCTGGTATATATCAAAGTGATTCATATATATATATTCTTTTTCATACTCTTTTCCATTATGGTTAATTATTTAATATAGTTCCTTGTGCTATACAGTAGGACCTTGTTGTTTATCTATTTTATATATAGTAGTGTATGTGTGTTAATCCCAATCTCCTAGTTTATCTCCCCCCACCTCCTTTCCCCTTCAGGAACCATAAGTTTGTTTTTGTGTCTGTGACTCTGTTTCTGTTTTGTAAATAAGTTCATTTATATCATACTTCAGTTTTCACATATAAGTGATATCATGACATTTGTCTTTCTCAGAAAGGCCATCTTATGACTCAGTTCTTAGTCACCAAACAAGATCTCCCCAGAAACAACAGATAAAATGCTGCTCCTGCAAATTTCCAAATATATTCTCTTGGAATTTTTAGCACCAGGAAATTTAAGAATGAAAAATAAGGGTTTCTTTTAGCTTTTGTTTTTAGAGGAAATAGACTCTTTTATCAACCAACTGAGAGCATACTGCACAGAAGCCACTATATTAAGGGTTTTGAGAAGACAAATGTAAAAAGTGTAGAAAAATGCCCTGCAGGCAGGAGTTTATAATGTAGTTGAGAAGGTAAGTTGTACACAGTGCCTCAGAGTTAGAATGCTTGTTAAGTCATTGTTCTGTTAACTTTATCACTTTATTACTTAGTTTTAAGATACGTGTCTCTCCCTCTGAGTGCATGTAATTTAAAGTTTCAGAAACGTTGGGGTGTGTCTTATAAGCAATATGTATTTACAATATGACAGAGTTCCTTATATCATCAAAACCTATTGTTGAATCAATGGCGTAGCTTACAGTGATGATACCTAAGAACCGAGGAAATAGCCATATGGCCAGCCATGATAGATTTTTGTGACTCAGTTTCTTTCTCTGTAAATGGAAGTCTCAGCCCCAACCTCAACTCAGAGGGTGGGAGAGCAATGATGTAAAGGCTCTTGTAAACTGTAAATTGCTAGGTAAAGAAATAGATGGCACAAAATGATAAGTAACAATTTCCAGCAACCAGTATGTGTCCCTGAGTTGTTTTCCTTTTCCAAGGAAGTACCATGAAGTGCCCATGGTAGAGTTGTGCAACATGAGACATGTCTATATTGTATAACACACATGCAATGAGTGTCTTTTTTTACATAACGACTGAATGGGCTGAAGAGGGGAAAAGGAGGGAACACATTAATGCTTCTAAAACTGGGATCCAGTTCGGTGCGACCTGGAAGTATCAGCATGTTTATACTGGTCTCCGCGACTCATTACAGGCATTACTTCCTGAGTAACAAATGGCACTTGAATCTCACAGGCATGCGTGGATTCCGAGTTTCTCTTTCCTAGGACTTAGCACTATCTCTGAGCTTCTTCCTCCATCTACTTTTTAAACATGTATCGAGTACCTACAGTATACCAGGGATGAGGCCCTGGGAAGACAAAGGCAAGTCAGCAGAACTAGGAACTGGGTGGGTGGGGAGCACAGAGTGATGGAAATCTGTACAGGGAACATGCCATGGGAGGAGGGAAAAGGGAGGGTCAGCATGCTTGACAGAGTAACGAGTAAGCACAGCCCCTCTGTTGGATACAAACGATTATTGGTCACTGATAATTCAGTGTTGATCTTCCGTGTATGTTAGGATCCTTGTTTCCATTTCAAGAGAATTCTTTTTAAAAAAATTATTTATTTTAATTGGAGGCTAATTACTTTACAATATTGTGGTGGTTTTTGCCATACAATGGCACCCCACTCCAGTACTCTTGCCTGGAAAATTCCATGGATGGAGGAGCCTGGTAGGCTGCAGTCCATGGGGTCGCTACGAGTCAGACACGACTGAGCGACTTCACTTTCACTTTTCACTTTCATGAATTGGAGAAGGAAATGGCACCCCACTCCGGTGTTCTTGCCTGGAGGATCCCAGGGACGGGAGACCCTGGTGGGCTGCCATCTATGGGGTTGCACAGAGTCGGACATGACTGAAGCGACTTAGCAGCAGCAGCAGCAGCAGCAGACGTGAATTCTTTTCACCAATCTTCAATACATCCTTCTTCTCAGCCAACCTTGGCCCAGTCCAATCAATAGGATCATCTTAACTCATGAGGAAGGGAAGAATTCACTCAAGAAAAGGGTTTTAGGGGAACTACAGGCCTCTCCCGTATCCCAGTGGAAATATCTGAGAGATGCCTACAAGATGTCTGGGGTCAAACGCCCACCTCTGCCACTTACTAGCTGTGTGTCCTTGGGCAAGTTACTTAGCTTCTGGGAGCCTTTATTTCCTCCTCTACTGAATGGCTATGAACATATCTATGGTAACAGTTACTCAGAGTATTAAAAGAAATATAAATCAGTTTACATAGAGTGACTGCTTTTTTTAAAATAAGGTTGACTTTATTTATTTTAAAAGTTTATTTTCTTGCTGTTTGCTGTGCTGGGTTGTGGTTGCTGCGTGTGGGCTTCCTCTAGTTGTGGTGAGTGGGGGCTACTCTCTAGGGGTGCAGTGTGTGAGCTTCTCATTGTGGTGGCTTCACTTGTTGCGGAGCCTGGGCTTTCAGTGGTTATGGCCTGTGAGCGCAGTAGTTGCTGCACATGGGCTCTAGAGCATGGGCTCTGTAGTTGTGGCACATGGGCTTAGCTTCCCTGAGGCATGTGGAATCCTCCTGGACCAGGAATTGAACCCACGTCCCCTGCATTGGCAGGTGAATTCTTAACCACTGAACCACCAGTGGGGAGTCTTAGAATGGCTTATTGTCCTCTACAGGGGCAGAATATCAGGGAAAACTTGGGTTTTATGCGCAGTTCTAATTGGAAAATCTGAAGAGGGAAGCCTCTTAGGAGTGGATTGTCACTGGATGGTACACGTTCATGTCATTAGTGCTGGATTATGTCATAGGTAACTAAGAGCACAGGTGCTGGAACTAGAGGTTGTGGCTCTGTCACATTTCCAGTTGTGTGATATTGGGCAAGGAACTTGACCTTTCCAAGCCTTCAGTTTCCAAATCTGTACACTCAGGCTCCCCATCTCCTGTGGCTGTTGCAAGGGCCTGATGAAACTGAGCCTCTGAATTGCTTAGCACAGTGCCTGGCACACAGTAAGTGCTCGACCCACGTTCGCTAGTTTCTTCGTCTGAGGTTGGTACCTTCAGTCTGGGAAGACGTGTCAATTGTGTTCCTGTATGAACTGCGGGCATTTTTCTAACGGGAATGGTTCTCTCTTTGGAAGCCCACCTTCACAAAGGGCAGGCGCTTTTGATTTCCAAAGAAGCCCGATAATGATAAGATCTTGCCTACAATTTCTCGGAGGGGGGATCCAGCTAACAATCAGGTACATGATACTCCTTTCAAGGGCAAGTTGAATGAAGTCAGGGAAGCAGAGTTAACTTTTGTGGCAGGCTGGTCTCTAGATGTTTAATTTGCATAAGAAACAGAATGGGACAAAACGTACTTGGGCCAAACAGTATTTGATACTTGCTCTGATAAAAGGTAGGAGGCTCCTATTTTTTTTTCTTGGTCATTACCCACCATTCCATGGCCCTACCCTTTCCCCTCTCTGCTTTTTACCACTCTTCTCCCTTTGTGAGATGATGGAGTGAGAAGGGTACCACTGGGAGATGACCCCAAAGCAACATCTCCCACTGAGGTCCATGGTTATGTCTCCATAAAACACAAAATGGATGGGAAGATTTTTAAAATACCGGGATCTTAAAAAAGCCCCTCCAAAAGGGGTTTATGGCAGGCTCATCTGAAAGATGTTTTGTCTCTCCTTGTGTCTTTCTGATGTGAATTGCCAGTTCTATTCAAAGGTCTTGCATGATTGGTGCAAGCTGGCCCAGATGCAAAAGTATTGCCATTTGCAGAACTCCAATCAATGTTGTCATTCATAGCTCAGGAATCTTACAGGTGATGAATCATGATGATAAACAAACCAGTAAACTCTTACTGGGATAACAGATGGTAGTTTGAAAATAAAACCAAAAAGCGTGTAGTAAAATTTAAAAGGCTGCTTTGTGAACTCAGTTTTTAAAGCACACTGTTTCAGGTTCTTTAAATGTTGGCTTTGTTGAACGGACTCCATTGTTTCCTTTAAGTCCTGAATCAAGTCTTCTACTTTGTGGGAGACTCTCTTCGCCAATTTGCAAATGAGTGGGTGTTCCCTTGCAGGCCTCAATGGCCTACGCCTCTCATGGTTCTCTAAAGAAAGTGGTGTTTCTCTCTTAGCAAATGCACTTCATAAAGGAGAGTTGAGAAATGAGAAAAGACCCTCTTCTGACAGTACCTCCGAAAATCAAAACAAGAAGCTCCACCACCCCCATCACTCCCCAGACCCTGTAACCACCGGTTCCTACAGACGAATTGGCCTCTCCAGGCTTATCTGGCTCATCTCTAAGCAGGAGATAAAGCTTTGCCTTCTTTCTCTCAGGACTAGGACCTTCTTCCAATCATAGAACTGAAGAATTAAAACAGCTTCTCCTCAGATCAGGATTAGGGATCCCATTGCTGATCTAAAACATTCAAGACAAGTAATTTGTTCTGTTCTTAAAACTTCTCAGAGTATCATCTATTTATTCTTTCATTCATTTACTCATTCATTCACCAGATATGTAATGAGTATCTGTAATGTACCAGGTAATAATGAAATACATATATATGAATATCTACCTATCTATCTCCTACTTGGGGTTAATGTAAGGATATTGATAAAGGACACAAGAAGGAGAAAAGGGAACCCTCTTACACTGTTGGTGGGAATGAAACTAGTACAGCCACTATGGAGAACAGTGTGGAGATTCCTTAAAAAACTGGGAATAGAACTGCCATATGACCCAGCAATCCCACTGCTGGGCATACACACCGAGGAAACCAGAATTGAAAGAGACGCGTGTACCCCAGTGTTCATTGCAGCACTGTTTACAACAGCCAGGACATGGAAGCAACCTAGATGTCCATCGGCAGACGCATGGATAAGGAAGCTGTGGTACATATACACAATGGAATATTACTCAGCCATTAAAAAAAAATACATTTGAATCAGTTCTATTGAGATGGATGAAACTGAAGCCCATTATACAGAGTGAAGTAAGCCAGAAAGACAAACACCAATACTGTATACTAATGCATATATATGGAATTTGAAAGATGGTAATGATAATCCTATATGCGAGACAGAATAAGAGACACAGATGCATAGAACAGTCTTATGGACTCTGAAGGAGAAGGTGAGGGTGGGACGTTCTGGGACAATAGCATTGAAACATGTATATTATCATATGTGAAACAGAACACCATTCCAGGATCGATGCATGAGACAAATGCTCAGGGCTGGGGCAATAGGATGACCCAGAGGGATGGGATGGGGAGGGAGGTGGGAGGGGGGTTCAGGATGGGGAACACATGTAAACCCATGGCTGATTCATGTCAATATATGGCAAAACCCACTACAATATTGTAAAGTAATTAGCCCCCAACTAAAATAAATAAATTTATTTAAAAAAAAAAAGAATAATGAGACAGAGAAGAGGCATCTGAGTTAGATGATTGAGGAAATATCTTTGAAGAGACTTAAGATGGGACCTGAAGGATGAGAGGTTGGGGTAGATGCTGATAGGATGTGTGCCTGTGTGCATGCACACTTGTATGCATGGGTGTGTGTGTGTGTGTGTGTGTGTAGGGACAGAATATTCTAGGCAGGGGGTAGGGGTATGGCACTTAAGGAGGCTCTGATGTAAGATGGAGATAATACATTCACCAACCAACATATAGTTTTTATTTTAAAGCTCTTTTCCCAGACACCCAAGCAAGCTTTCCTTTTTGACTTGAAGCACATTTCCTCTTACTTGGGCTTTCATATCTTCACCATTTCCATCCTTGGTAGATAGTGCCAGTCTGAGTTTTCTTTCTCTGGCAAATTAGTGTCATTCTGGTTATATACTAATTCATGTCTCTTTTCTACCCCTGGACTGTCGCCCACCAGGCTCCTCTGTACATGGAATTCTCCAGGCAAGATCACTGGAGTGGGTTGCCATGCCATCCTCCAGGGCATCTTTCCCAACCCAGGGACTGAACCTGCATATCTGGCATTGGCAGGTGGACTCTTTACCACTGGCAGCACCAGGGAAGCTCCCATTCTGGTTATAGATTTATAATTAAAATTATAGTGATTGTCCCATGGATCCTTAGAAACTTAACACTGATTCACAGACTTGCCCTCTAGGATCCATGTTTTGGCTGAGTGATTTTTCTTTTCAAAAACCTCATGGGGAGCCTTCTCTTACCCAATGAGCCACTTGTGACTTCTTCCTCACTCCCTGACAAAGTCTCATGAAGTCTGATATCTGTGTAATTGTGCCAGAGGTGGAGTGAGTTTCATTTTCCTTACTGTCTTTCATGGGTTAGTGTAGACATACTGGCCAGTCCACTTCTCAGGTAGCCAGAGATGGAAGTAAGAAGCAGCAGAAGAAAAGAACCTATATAGTGATCTTGTCTGCTACTGCTACACAACTGTGCAACTGTAACCACATATCACTTTGTTCTCAAATGCCTATATGCTCTTGATGAATACCAGATACAACAGATACATGCCACACATACAGTCACTTCCCCCTCTGTATGCATGCCAGATTCACTCATCAGGAAACTCTTCCCCTTTGACCTCAAACAAGACCTCAGAAGCATTATCAACACTGTACTTCAGACACTATTTGAATCAGTTGGAATTAGCATGTGGTTGAAACCCATTCAATTATCTGCAGTATAAGCAATTGGATTGCTTCTTAGCCAGAATTACACCATTAGAACTAATGCACTTCTCCTACATAGCATTTATCATAGTATGACTTCAGATTTTGGAATGAACCTCCTTCATCAGAATGAAACCTCCATCAAGGCAAGGGTTATATCTGGGTGTTTGCTTAAAATTAAATCCTTAGCTCCCAGCACAGTAGCTAGCTAATAGTTGACTTAGAAAATATTTTTTGAATGAGTAAATGACACAAAGTTGTTTTTTGGAAGAAGCCAGAGGACATTTCAAACCGCAAAGCAATTGTGCTCAGACACAAAGCTCTATTGAAGGGTATTAATCTGGATTTCTTTGTTGTTGTTGCTATTTGGTTGCTAAGTTGTATCCAACTCTTTTGAAACCCCATGGGCTGTAGCCCACCAGGCTCCTCTTTCCATGGGATTTCCCAGGCAAGGATACTGGAGTGGGTTGCCATTTCCTTCTCCAGGGGATCTTCCTGACCCAGGGATTGAGCCTGTGTCTCTTGCATTAGCAGGGGGATTCTTTACCACTGAACTACCAGAGAAGCCCTCTGGATTTCTATGTGAACTCAATTCAATTTGGCTAGTTAGCATATAACGACCTGATCAGACTCTTCCTGAAGCCCTGAAAATGTGTGTCTCTGATTTTCCTTCACCCAACTCTTTGTAGTCCATACTAGTTATCAGCACCTGGTATGATTATAGCAGCATCTGCAGGCATCGTTGTTTGTTTCTGAAGAGAGGATCATTTCCATATTGCATCAAAGTGGTTTCTGTACAACTGTAGTGTATATACTCACCAATGTTCCCCCTTTCCTATAAGAACCAAATAGCATTCTGCAGTGGGGGAGAAAGTGTTTCTAAATCCTGCAGCCTGGTTAGCACTCTCTTGCAAAATGCATGCTGGACGTTGTGATTAAATGTTTTAAATGGTCTCATGTACCAAATTCTGAGTACTCCTGTTATTCTGTTTTCCCTGACACTGCATATGTGGATCCCATTTGTTTAACAAACTGGCTGAACGATGTGTTTAAGTCTAATTTACATCTCAGTGAATACATTGTGCTTTTCTGAACCTAGAGAATTACAATGTCTGTGTTCAACATTTGGGGAAAATCGAAAACTTGGGAAGTTACAAAGGTAGTTTCTACTATTCCTATAAAATAGGCACTCCAACTGATTTTAAAGACTAAAAGGACAGGGTAATTCCTGGCAGTCTAGGGCCTAGGGCCCCATGCTTGCATTGCAGGGGACACGGATTTGATCCCTGACTGGGAAACAAAGATCTTGCAAGTTGCGTGGCATGACCAATAAAATAAATACATTTTTAAAAAGACTAAAAGGCAATAGTTTTGATTAAACAACTAATAAATCACGGCAGAATTCCCATCTTATCATCTATGATTCATTATCTACAGAGGGAAATTAGAGCAATAAGTTTATATTGTAGACTTTCTGTGTAAGGTAATGACCAAAAAAGAAAACCCTTCTGTTAGATTAATCAATCTTTTGATTAAAACAAAATCCTTTCATTGGATTGATCAGTCTTCTGATTTCTGAAATGAAGCTCTTTGCTTGTACAGCCAGAGGGAAATGGCAATGAAAATGGATTTATTGATCAATAGCTGCAGAAAATGAAAGCGTTAGTCACTCAGTCATGTCCGACTCTTTATGACCCCATGGACTGTAGCCTGCCAGGGTCCTCTGTCCATGGGATTCTCCAGGCAGGAATACTGGAGTGGGTTGCCATTCCTTTCTCCAGGGGATCTTTCTTACCCAGGTCTCCTGCATTATAGGCAGATAATTTACCGCATGAACCACCAGGGAAGCCCAATAGCTGCAGGGAGCAAGGTAAAAATCTTGAGCAATGTACACACATAATTATAGTCTCATTGACCAGTGGCTGACCAGTGGTTTTCTAAAAGCCATAAATTCAGGGCTGTGGTGGACCCAAGAAGAAGGGATTCAAAAATTCTTCAGTGCATGCCCTTCCTTTCTTGAGTTAGAGTTTTCGGGGATGGAAAGCAGAAGTTAGATGATTTCAGAAGGTGCAGGTAGCTGGCATAGCAACCTGGGCCAGACCACATTGGACATCATTGGCAGCAGACATGAGAAATAGAGAAACACTAGGTAAGAGCTGAAGTGTTCTACAGACTACAGGGGTAGATACCTAATTTGGGGGAGTTTTTTGTTGATTTCTTAAAATGTTGGTGAATGAATGGAATCTGTATTATCCAGACAATTCATAGCCAGTCTCCAAAGACAAACTCAGTGCTGAATGCTATGCTATGTGAGGCTGTCTCAGATCTCCCTCCTGGGGACTTTGAACTTCTGTTGTCTGCATCACGTATACTCTGTGCTGCTGTGTATATCTTGTCTTCTTAAACTGAGAACTTGTAAGTCTTTGTATTTCTGGTAAGACAACAAAAACAGGCATAATGATAATTTATTGAGGGATTATAATATCAGGTTCAGTGCAAGAATAGAAAGATAGAGATCAGGCCCAAAATCTGAGGAGGTTTCTCACCTAGAGCCAGACATCCTGGAATGCAAAGTGAAGTGGGCCTTAGGAAGCATCACTACAAACAAATATAGTAGATGGAATTCTAGCTGAGATATTTCAAAAAGATGATGCTGTGAAAGTGCTGCCCTCAATATGCCAGCAAATTTGGAAAACTCACCAGTGGCCCCAGGACTAAAAAGGTCAGTTTTCATTCCAATCCCAAAGAAAGGCAATGCCAAAGAATGTTCAAACTACCACACAATTGCACTCATCTCACATGCTAGTAAAGTAATGCTCAAAATTCTCCACACTAGGCCTCAACAGTACATGAACTGTGAACTTCTGATGTTTAAGCTGGATTTAGTAAAGGCAGATGAACTAGAGATCAAATTGCCAGCATCCGTTGGATCATAGAAAAAGCAAGAGAATTCCAGAGAAACATCTACTTCTGCTTCATTGACTATGCTAAAGCTTTTGACTGTGTGGATCACAACAAACTGTGGAAAATTATTAAAGAGATGGGAATACCAGGCCACCTTACCTGTCTCCTAAGAAATCTGTATGCAGGTCAAGAAGCAACAGTTAGAAGTGGACATAGAACAACAGACTGGTTTCAAATGGGAGAGGAGCATGTCAAGGCTGTATATTCTCACATTACTAACTTAGCTTATATGCAGAGTACATCATGCGAAATGCTAGGCTGGATGAAGCACAAGCTGGAATCAAGATTGCCTGGAAAAATATAAATAACCTCAGATATGCATATGACACCACCTTTATGACAGAAAATAAAGAGGAACTAAAGAGCCTCTTGATGAAAGTGAAAGAGGAGAGTGAAAAAGCTGGCTTAAAACTCAACATTCAAAAAACTAAGATCCTGACATCCAGTCCCATCACTTTATGGGAAATAGATGGGGAAACAATGGAAACAGTGACAGACTTTATTTTCTTGGATTCCAAAATCACTGCAGATGGTGACTGCAGTCATGAAAGTAAGAGATGCTTGCTTCTTGAAAGAAAAGCTATGACCAACCTAGACAGCATATTAAAAAGCAGAGACAATACTTTGCCAACAAAGGTCCATCTAGTCAAAGCTATGGTTTTCCAGTGGGCATGTATGGATGTGAGAGTTGAACCATAAAGAAAGCTGAGCACTGAAGAATTGATGCTTTTGAACTGTGGTGTTGGAGAAGACTCTCAAGAGTTCCTTGGGCTGCAAGAAGATCCAACCAGTCCATCCTAAAAGAAATCAACCCTGAATATTCACTGAAACAACTGATGCTGAAGCTGAAGCTCCTGAGAAAAACTGACTCATTGGAAAAGACTCTGGGAAAGACTGAAGGCAGGAGGAGAAGGGGATAACAGAGGATGAGATGGTTGGATGGCATCACTCAATGGGCATGAGTTTGAGTAAGCTCCAGGAGTTGGTGATGGACATGGAAGCCTGGAATGCTGTAGTCCATGGGGTTGCAAATAGTCAGACACAAACGAATGACTGAACTGACTGAATATAATAGAAATATAATAGAAATTCATTTCTCATGTAAAGTTTCAGGCTGTTATTCCCAGTTGGCCAGTAGTCTTTCTGTGATTGCCCACAGAATTGGGCTTCTTGCATATCATGGCTCGGTTCTCTGAGTCCTCAGAGATCTCTGTATTAAGCCAACAGATGGAGAAAGAGTATGGAGGGGCTCCAAGGGGGGATCTGTAAAGGTCAGGCCTGGAAAGAGCCCACATCATTTTACTTACAGTTTATTGACTAGAACTCAGTTGTGCAGCATATAACTTCAGCCGTCTGCCCAGGGAGAAGAAAAAATGGGTTTTGGTGAACAGATAGCAGTCAAATACATAGAGCTACCTTTGGGAAGAGTCTGTGCGTACCCGTCTGTCTGTCTATCTGTTTATTTTTCTTTCTATCTACCTATCTGTCTAGCTATGAATGGGTTTTACTATATTCATTTTACAGATATGAAGACTGAAACATGAGATGATTATGTCACTTGCTGGAGTAAATGCTGGTGCTTGAATGTGACACATGATTGTCTGGTTCTACAGCCACCACACTATATTTGCCTATTAATGGATTTATGCTACTATGCCATGGTTCTCTATGTCGCCTGTCATTATTTTTATTCATGCCCCCCAACATCCTAACTTAACTGCTAGAATAGCCACATCTGTGTTCCTTGATGTCCATCAACCAGGCAAATTATTAACAGATCAATATCCTTAAGAGACAGCTCCAACCTTATCAATTTATGACCTGAAAATCTTTAATAAATGCTCAGTAAATATGGGTTACCTGACTGCCTAATGAACACAAACCAAAGGCCTTGGACTTGGTTCAAGGCCCCTGATTAGAGAATTTTGGGAAATAAACTGAGATTATGCACTGGGTCTTAGACTGTTCTAACTTCTGAAAGGCTGCTCTCAGAAGCATTGATTCTGGGTTGTTAAAGAATGACTTCTTTCCTGATCTCATTCTAGAAAGGGTTAGGTATCTTATTCATTGAAAATCTTCAGGTTTGGCAGAGAGAGTGAGAGAAGAAATCACCTTCGGACATGCTACACTGTTCTTGAATCCACTGCCCTGCAGATACTCCATGAATACCAGCCTTGGCACTGGTTCTATGCAGGGAAAGGATCACAGAACGTTCCTGAGCCTGAGTAGGGGCTCTGCAGAATGAACCCAGTGATGTACCAGGAAGAACTAGCTTATACACAGTGATGTCAAATTTTCTATAAGGAAAATATTTAAGGCAGCAACTTAGTTAAGAATGGGATATTTTGGTGATGGGTAACTTACATAAGACTGAAAAATCTCAGTTGTTCATTTTGAAGATTGAAATGGTTGATGTGGATTATAGATAAACTGAGGTCTCCCAATCCTCTCTAGTTTTTTGTACATCTGTCCAGGAAATAGATGTGATGCTGGGATTCTCTGCCCTTCCTTCATCCCCTATGCCCACTTCTGCTTCATTTGGCAACATTGCAAGGTTATGCCTGTCAACCCATGCTGCATTAGAAGTGCCTGCTGGCGGCCATCTCCTGGGCTCTGGCCCAGCAGAAGAACTGCAGACAGTGTGATGGCTTTTTGATGGAAGCCGACTGTGTGGGGAAAAAACATCAAACAAACCAACTGAAAAGGTCTTATTTTCCCTTTCCTTCCCTCCACCACTGAAATCTAAAGAGCAGGCAGGCCCCACTGAGATAATGAGAACACGGTTCAGTAGAAAGACTACACACATTTCAGAGAGGCCTGGCTTTCTGAGCAAAGCAGGCAAGCTTCAGGCCCCAGAGTTCAGGCTGGTGAACTCTGGCTGTTAGGGGACAGAAGAAGTTGGGGTCCTGGGCTGGAAGTGTCATGGGGCTATCAGACCTGGCAAAGGTTTTGATGATCATCTGGCCAGAAGAGTAAATCTTGGCACAATGCTGCTGCATCTCCTTCTAGTTTCCAAGACATTCTGCCTACCTGCTCCTCTGCTTGCAGAGCCCTATGTAGATTCTGGGACAATCCCAGGAGAAGACATGATTGGTCAGCTAGTTCCTTATTGGTGCAGCTCTTTGGCCAGGCCAACTGTCGCACTGGTTGCAAACTAGCCCATACATTGACCAATCTCTGGTCCAATCAGTGGAGATTAGACAGTCAAGTTCAAATTGGTTAAAGTATGGCGATCATGCATAAGGCAATGCTGCCTTCCCTTTCCTTCAGAAGAGGGGTATAAGTGGAAGGTCCTCAGATTGTTGTGTCCAGGACATTCAACAGGCCCTTTAATGACTGGCTTCCTTATCTTCAAAGTAAACATGTTATTGAAAGGGATTTATTTTTGAAGTTGAATGATGTTAGTTAGTAAGCTATCTTGTAATATAGTCCCAGCTGATAGTTATGCTACATTTATGAGGTTAGCACTATTATAAACACGTTTCATGTGTTGACAACTTTATTCTTTGCAACAACCTGATGAGGTGGATATGTATATTTATCTCCAATGTACAAGTGAGGCTATTGAGACCCAGAAAGGTTAAGAATCTTGCCTACATCACACAGTTAATAATGAAAGCCTAATGATGACCCTATGCTGTGTGACTGTGGGGGAGGCCTTAACTAAAGTGCTTATGAATTCAATTCAATTTGTAAGATGAAAAGGAAAGCAAAAAATTCCGTAGGTCTTATCGGCAAAAGTAGTAGTTAATAATGATTGTATCTGGCAACCAATAAATATTTATTATATGAATAAACTAGGAGAAATGAACAAAACATAGAAGCCTTGGAATGGCAATACTTAGGTATTCAAGTGGTTATTCCTCTCTTTAATAATTTTATTATTGACCACATAGATCCAAGTCATCAGTTCTCAAAAGTTTTGGTCTCAGGATTCCTTTATGCTCTTAAAAATTGTTGAAGAGCTTTGTTTTTGTGGATTATGTACATTAGCATTTTGCCACATTAGAAATTAAATCTGAGAAATTTTAAAAATATTTAAAAATGTATTTAAACATAATTTGTTGTTGTTGTTTGGTCTCTAAGTCATGTCCAACTCTTTTGTGACCTCATGGACTATAACCCATGAGGTTATAGAGGAACTAGCCCACATCCAAGGTAAGGAGCAGTGGCTGTGCTTTGCTGGAGCAGCCATGAAGAGATATCCCACGTCTAAGGTAAGAGACACCCAAGTAAGAAGGTAGGTGCTGAGAGAGGGCATCGGAGGGCAGACAGACTGAAACCACAATCACAGACAACTAGCCAATCTGATCACATGGACCACAGCTCGTCTAACTCAATGAAACTAAACCATGATGTGTGGGGCCACCCAGGGCGGATGGGTCATGGTGGAGAGGTCTGACAGAACGTGGTCCCCTGAAGAAGAGAATGGCAAACCACTTCAGTACTCTTGCCTTAAGAACCTCATGAACAGTATGAAGAGGCAAAAAGATAGGAAACTGAAAGACGAACTCCCCAGGTTGGTAGGTGCCCAATATACTACTGGAGATCAGTGGAGAAATAACTCCAGAAAGAATGAAGAGATGGAGCCAAAGCAAAAACAATACCCAGTTGTGGATATGACTGGTGATAGAAGCAAGGTCTGATGCTGTAAAGAGCAATATTGCATAGGAACCTGGAGTGTTAGGTCCATGAATCAAGGCAAATTGGAAGTGGTCAAACAGGAGATGGCAAGAGTGAACGATGACATTCTAGGAATCACTGAACTAAGATGGACTGGAATGGGTGAATTTAACTCAGATGACCATTATATCTACTACTGTGGGCAGGAATCCCTTAGAAGAAATGGAGTAGCCATCATAGTCCACAAAAGAGTCCGAAATGCAGTACTTGGATGCAATCTCAAAAACGACAGAATGATCTCTGTTCGTTTCCAAGGCAAACCATTCAATATCATGGTAATACAAGTCTATGCCCTGACGAGTAACGCTGAAGAAGGTGAAGTTCAACGGTTCTATGAAGACCTACAAGACCTTTTAGAATAAACACTCAAAACAGATGTCCTTTTCATTATTGGGAACTGGAATGCAAAAGTAGGAAATAAATAGATACCTGGAGTAACAGGCAAATTTGGCCTTGGAGTACAGAATGAAGCAGGGCAAAGGCTAATAGAGTTTTGCCAAGATAACACACTGGTCATAGCAAACACCTTCTTCCAACAACGCAAGAGAAGACTCTACACATAGACATCACCAGATGGCAATACTAAAATCAGATTGATTATATTCTTTGCAACCAAAGATGGAGAAGATCTATACAGTCAGCAAAAACAAGACCAGGAGTGGACTGTGGCTCAGATCATGAACTCCTCATTGCCAAATTTAGACTTAAATTGAAGAAAGTAAGGAAAACCACTAGACCATTCAGGTATGACCTAAATCAAATCCCTTATGATGGTACAGAGGAAGTGACAAACAGATTCAAGTGCCTTATAGACAGAGTGCCTGAAGAACTAAGGACGGAGGTTCGTGACATTGTACAGGAGGCAGTGATCAAGACCATCCCCAAGAAAAAGAAATGCAAAAAGGCAAAATGGATGTCTGACAATGGTTTACAAATAGCTGAGAAAAGAAGAGAAGCTAAAGGCAAAGGAGAAAGGGGAAGATATACCCATTTGAATGCAGAGTTCCAAAGAATGGCAAAGAGAGACAAGAAAGCCTTCCTAAGTGATCAATGCAAAGAGATAGAGGAAAACAATAGAGTGGGAAAGACTAGAGATCTCTTCAAGAAAATTAGACATACCAAGGGAAATTTTCATGCAAAGATGACCACAATAAAGGACAGAAATGGTATGGACCTAGTAGAAGCAGAAGATACTAAAAAGTGGTGGCAAAAATACACAGAAGAACTATACAAAGAAGATCTTAATGACCCAGATAACCATGATGATGTGATCACTCACCTAGAGCCAGACATTCTGAAATGCAAAGTCAAGTGGGCCTTAGGAAGTATCACTACAAACAAAGCTAGTGGAGGTGATGGAATTCCAGTTGAGCTATTTTAAATCCTAAAAGATGATGCTGTGAAAGTGTTGCACTCAATATGCCAGCAAATTTGGAAAACTCAACAGTGGCCACAGGACTGGAAAAGGTCAGTTTTCATTCCAATCCCGAAGAAAGGTAATGCCAAAGATTGCTCAAACTACTGCACAATTGCACTCATCTCACACACTAGTAAAGTAATGCTCAACATTCTCCAAGCCAGGCTTCAATAGTACGTGAACTGTGAATTTCCAGATGCTTAAGCTGGACTTAGAAAAGGCAGAGGAACCAGAGATCAAATTGTGAACATCTGTTGGATCATCAAAAAAGTAAGAGAGTTCCAGAAAAACATCTTCTTTATTGACTACGCCAAAGCCTTTGACAGTGTGAATCACAAAAAACTGTGGAAAATTCTTAAAGAAATGGGAATACCAGGCCACTTTACCTGCCTCCTGAGAAATATGTATGCAGGTCAAGAAGCAACAGTTAGAACTAGACATAGAACAACAGACTGGTTCCAAATAGGAAAAGGAGTACGTCAAGGCTGTATATTCTCACATTGCTAACTTAGCTTATATGCAGAGTACATCATGCGAAATGCTGGGCTGGATGAAGCACAAACTGGAATCAAGTTTTCTGGGAGAAATATCAATAACCTCAGACACGCAGATGACATCATCCTTATGGCAGAAAGCAAAGAACGGAGGAGCCTCTTGACGAAAGTGAAAGAGGAGAGTGAAAAGTTGGCTTAAAGCTCAACATTCAGAAAACTAAGATCATGGCATCGGGTCCCATCACCTCATGGCAAATAGATGGGGAAACAGTGCAAGCAGTGAGAGACTATCTTTTTGGGCTCCAAAATCACTGCAGATGGTGACTACAGCCATGAAATTAAAAGACGCTTGCTCCTTGGAAAGAAATTTATGACCAACCTAGACAGCATATTAAAAAGCAGAGACATTACTTTGCCAATAAAGGTTTGTCTAGTCAAAGCTTTATTTTTTCCAGTGGTCATGTATGGATGTGAGAGTTGGACTATAAAGAAAGCTGAGCACTGAAGAATTGATGCTTTTGAACTGTGGTGCTGGAGAAGACTCTTGAGAGTCCCTTGGAGTGCAAGGAGACCAAATCAGAAAATCCTAAAGGAAATCAGTCCTGAATATTCATTGGAAGGATTAATGCTGAAGCTGAAACTCCAATCCTTTGGCCACCTGATGTGAAGAACTGACTCCTTGGAAAAGACCCTGATGCTGGGAAAGATTGAAGGTGGGAGGAGAAGGGGCCGACAGAGGATGAGATGGTTGGATGGCATCACCGACTTGATGAACATGAGTTTGAGCAAACTCTGGGAGTTTGTGATAGACAGAGAAGCCTGGCGTGCTGTACTCCATGGGGTCGCAAAGAGTCTGACACGACTGAGCAACTGAACAAGAAGTGACTTAGCACACACGGTTGATTCATGTTGTTTATAGCAGAATCTAACGTAACATTGTAAAGCAATTATACTCCAATAAAAAAATAAAAGAAATCTTTCTTCTGAACCCTCAGAGCTTCCACTGGATAGGCTCAGAGGTCCCCATGTATGTGGACTTGTGATCTCCTTTGCACGATGCCCACACCATTGTCTTCAACACTCTGGGAGCTTCTGACATCAAGATACTTCTGGCCTGCAGTCCATTCTTTCTGACATTGAGTTTGCTTTTAAACCCCATCCTAAGGGACCATTTATCCACCAACTCTGTCTTGTCAGCCCACATCTCCTCATGGGTTGGGAAATTAGGTCAAAGCAAAAGAACATGCAGGGTTAGAACTTACAGGATGAATTTAGTCCAAATCCCTACCACCTCTCACCTGCAAGATTGGGACACCAATGAGCTGTCTTTCTGGTTTCATTCCCATATGTTTTTATTGTCACTAGCTGTCTTTATGGAGTCAGTTGATTTAATGATTTTGGGGGTCACTGTATATTTCTCCAGCTGTGAGATATTTTATGGGAACATGTAGTGCAATAATATATATTTTTCCTTTGGAAAACAAAAGAGTAGCTCAGTAAGTTGAATTTGAGCAATTTGGATAGTTGCATGGTCTGGCCTCACTTGTTTCAAGTATTGCAAATGCTGAATGGTTCTGTGGTTTCCTGCCCTGACCTTTGCACCCTATGGCCTTCACTAGTTACCTCATACTATTTACACAGCTTTAGTTTTGGGTTTGAAATCAACCCTATTCTCTTACATCTTCAGTTCAGTTCAGTTCAGTTCAGTCACTCAGTTGTGTCTGACTCTTTGCGACCCCATGAATCGCAGCATGCCAGGCCTCCCTGTCAATCACTAACTCTCAGAGTTTACCCAAACTCTTGTCCATCAACTTGGTGATGCCATCCAACCATCTCATCCTCTGTTGTCCCCTTCTCCTCCTGCCCTCAATCTTTCCCAGAATCAGGGTCTTTTCCAATGAGTCAGCTCTTCACAACAGGTGGTCAAAGTATTGGAGTTTCAGCTTCAACATCAGTCCTTCCAATGAACATCTAGGACTGATCTCCTTTAGGATGGACTGGTTGGATCTCCTTGCAGTCCAAGGGACTCTCAAGATTCTTCTCCAACACCACAGTTCAAAAGCATCAATTTTTTTGGCACTCAGCTTTCTTTATAGTCCAACTCTCACATCCATACATGACCACTGGAAAAACAATAGCCTTGGCTAGACGGATCTTTGTTGGCAAAGTAATGTCTCTGCTTTTAAATATGCTATCTAGGTTGGTCATAACTTTCCTTCCAAGGGGTAAGTGTCTTTTAATTTCATGGCTGCAAGCACCATCTGCAGTGATTTTGGAGCCCCCCAAAATAAAGTCTGTCACTGTTTCCACTGTTTCCCCATCTATTTCCCATGAAGTGATGGGACCAGAGGTCATGATCTTAGTTTTCTGAACGTTGAACTTTAAGCCAACTTTTCCACTCTCCTCTTTCACTTTCATCAAGAGGCTCTTTAGTTCTTCTTCACTTGCTGCCATAAGGGTGGTGTCATCTGCATATCTGAGGTTATTGATATTTCTCCCAGCAATCTTGATTCCAGCTTGTGTTTCTTCCAGCCCAGCATTTCTCATGATGTACTCTGCATGTAAGTTAAATAAGCAGGGTGACAATATACAGCCTTGACATACTCCTTTTTCTATTTGGAACCAGTCTGTTGTTCCATGTCCAGTTCTAACTATTGCTTCCTGACCATCTTACATTGGATTAAAAAGCTGTGGACATCTCTCCTCCCCAGTGGACTTAAAATATGGTTAAAATTGATAGGAAATCCATTTGTAGCTCTGTGCACACTCCAAGGTAACCACAGGAGATCGCGGTCTGCCCTTGGTCTTGGGAAGCCTGAGGTTCCTCCAACCCAGACCCTATCCTCAGTTCGGTTCTGCTCTTAAGTCTCTGTGCATCCTTGGGCAAATGGCTCCATTTTAAAAACTATAAGTTCATACACACTACAGAGATCACCTTTTCCAACACTAAAGCTGGCCTTGTGGCTGGTGGTGTTTTTATCTTGTGGAAAGGCTAGACTGTTGTACAGATTACAATTCATTGAATGTGAAAATAGAGATAAGGCTGAAGTAGTGACTCTGAGCTGGAGCTTGCACACTTGAGTTAGGTTAAAGTTAAGTTTAGGTTAGGTTGAAACATGGCTCTTAGCATCCTCTATTGTCCTCTTCTTTCAAGTTTCTTAGCTTCATTCTCCCTCCCCTTTGGTTTCCTTTCTACTTGTTCTTTCTATAGAAGTAATATTTTCTCTTTGCAGAATATCTAGAAAGGCTATAAAATATTAAGCCGAGAAAATACATAATTCTCTCTCCTTGAGGCAACTCCTACACTCTTCTCTATTTTCTTTCTTTTGTTATTGTTATTATTGTTTTTAAGCTATGCATTTTAAAAACATCATTGAGAGTCTACTATTTATGAAATTTTGGTATCCTGATCTTTCTTATTTCTACTGTAGTAGAACCTTGATAATCTTTAGGGATGGATGTCAGGAACTTTTTTGTTTTAAAGATATTTACTTATTTATTTATTTGGCTATGCTGGGTCTTAGTTATGGTAGGCAAACTCTTAGCTAGCATGTGGGACCTTGTTCTCAGACCAGGGATTGAATCCAGGTCACCTGCATTGGGAGCAGAGAGTCTTAGCCACTGGACCACCAAGGAAGCCCCCCACACTTTCTTGAATCCCCATTTTGATAATATTTGCATAAAATATGATTCCCCAGTAACGATAAGAGTAGTATCTGACTCTGCAACCCCATGGACTGTAGCTCTCCAGGCTCCTCTGTCCATGGAATTCTCTAGGCAAGAACACTGAAGTGAGTAGCCATTCCCTTCTCCAGGAGATCGTCCCCACCCAGGGATTAAACCCGGGTCTCCCACATTGCACGCAAATTCTTTACCATCTGAACCACCAGGGAAGCCCTATTCACTTTCACTTTTTAAATAAAACTTCTCTATTTCACCAGCAATTGACTATCTGTTCAGGGCACTTTCCACAACTTTCCATTAACTAGTACACACGTGACAATAAACTGCATTGCACTGTGACCTGTCAATGGGGCTCCACCACTAACTATGGAATCAGATCCCATAACCTAGTCCCCCACTACTTGAAACTCAATTCACACAACTGGAAAGAGCAAGTGACTCCATGTCTTGGGCTTTCAGGATCACTTGTGATTAGTTTCAACCTCAAATATTCCTCTGTGTCAAGGGTGCCCCCGTCCCCACACTGCTAAGTAGGAGAGGGGCAGTACCAGATTCTGTTTCTCATCTCCCAAGTGGAGTTTGGGGAATTGGAGCTTTGGAGAATCACCTCACGTAGCCTCATAGCCATCCAGGGAGTGGGGGAGCACACATCTTTATTTTCCAGGTGGTGAAAGGGGTTGAGGTGGCGATAACAGCACTGTGACCGTAAACTACACGCCTGAGTCTTTCATCAGGGTCCAGGAGAGGGTCCCTATCAAATGGCCACTGGAAAAAATGCAAATATCAATCTCTCTCCTGTGCCCCGAGCTTATCCTGAGTGGGGATCGGAATTCTTTCCTCCGCATCACTCAGGCCCATGACTTTGGGCCAGGGCCTCCTTTTCTGAATACACTGAAACCATTATCCTGCTGGGCAATCCCTGTTTTTCTACATTTATGGTTTCAAGGGAGCCGATCACATCATCCCCATTGTCCCAGGCCTTTCGGAGCCCGTATTAAGTAACTCCTAGGTGGCCCTTAGAGGCGGCTTACACATTGCAAGTGGGAGAACGACCAGAAAGTGGCTTTTGGGAAAAAGAACAAAGTCAAGTCGGCAAGTTTGCGCTTGGATTTCAGCTGTGCCTGTACTGCCAGAGGGGCTGTAGCCTCTACTGCTTTCCTTTGATTGTAGTCTACTGGTTTAATTAGGGGGAGGGAAGCAGTTTCATCCTTCAGAAAAGGAGATTCTAGGAATGGTCAGATTTTCAAAGATCTTTCTGTAGGACAATGTCAATCATTTTCTTGCTCAAACATATTTAATGACTTCTTGTGAATTTCCAGGATCAAATCAAATCCCCAGATATCAACATTAAGGTCCCTCCATGACCTCCCTTAATTTATGCTTCTGGTTTTATTTCCTTCTTCTCCATCCCTCTTAGTAAATTAATCACAGTTCCTCCATCGTGTGCCATGGACTAGTAACCCCCCATCTCTTGCTCAAGTGTTTCCATTCTGCTGATAGTGGTTCCCTATTTTCTTTCCAGGGTCACTTCCCACTACTTACCTAATCTGTAACTATTTACAGAAGAGCATTCCCTAGATCAGAGGTCATGAGCAGGCAAGCCATTGGCCAGTTTAGCCAGCAGGTGACATGACTTGTTTGGCTCTCATAGGGCTTTATGAATTTGAGTCCACATTTTAAAATAAGATTTCACATAACAACTTAACTTTTAATTTGCAATACAGTGCCCACAGTGGTAGCTGTGCACAGTGGTAGCTGTGGTTGCAGAGATGCCCCTGGTCCCTGTTGGCAGATCACAGACTCTCCAGTTGTCACAGTCCCTGCCGCTCACTGAGAGTCTCTACCTGTGCTTCCACTTGCTTCTGCCTCTCGCATTCCTATTTCCTGTCTCGACTCTGAAGACATTTGTGTTTGCAACTCCTGCTGTAAGTGAAACAATAAAAGTTTGAAAATAACATATAACTAAGACACACTCTGTCCATGGAGTTCTCCAGACAAGAATACTGAAGTAGGTAGCCATTCTCTTCTTCAGGGGATCTTCCCGACCCAGGGGTTAAACCCTGGTCTCTTGCATTGGAGGCAAATTCTTTACCATCTGAGCCAACAAGGAAGACCAAGACACTCAGGATATCTTCTAAAGAGTTACTAAACACCTAGAACATGACATTGCAGACTTGGAGGAGATGTCTGGGTTCAGATCTGGGGAAATCCTGACTCTTCCCATTCTAGCTGGGGCCCATCAGTACTTATGTGGGCAGACCATGAGGGATGAGATGTGGAGTATGGAAGGCAGAGAGGACTCCAACTCTAGGGGGTTGCCCAGTGTGGACAAGATTTGTCTAGCCTAGAAAGAGACCTAATGAAAGGTCCTAGGTTCCATGGTCTGTTGCAACATGGGAAAAGGTTGCACTTCAATGAGGGAGGCACTGGAAATTCATTGAAAATGACTGTTATACCATGTCCTGCCCAAAAGGAAATCAAGATTATGACTGGAGGCTTTTCTTGGTCAAAAGACAAATGGAACTAAAAGGGAAGGAACTGAACAAGGTGCTCCATTGTTCTTTCAGCCCTCTTGGCAAGAGCAGAGATGGCAGATAAGCTTTACCTCTAGCACAGATGCCAGTATTGGCTGTATAGAAAGCTGTGTTGAGAAAGATTCTCAGATTAGTAGAGTCAACATTTGGATGAAGTTCTGTGACTGATTAGTGATGTCTACTATGAGCACTGAACTGGAAGTAATTAAATGCAGGACACACATTTGTACTGTTGGGTGAGTGAGTGTATTTGGTTGTCGGCAAACTATTTCATGACCTCGACGGAGATACAACACTTTACTGCAGAATGTGTTGACTGTCACTCTGCATTTTTTTTTTGTAGTCCTTTCTTTTATGTTTTTCCTTAGTGTTCCAAAGGTTTTTATTTGTTTTATTTTTAAGTGAAAATGCCACATGTTTTGGCTGTGCTGAAAGGAACTGAGGAGAACCACCAAGACTTTTATGAACACTCTGGGCCTGAGTATTAAAAGGGTTTTCCTGGTGCTCAGATGATAAAGAATCTTTCCACAATGGAAGAGACCTGGGTTCAATCCCTGGGTCAGAAAGATCCCCTAGAGGAGAGAATGGTGACCCACTCCAGTATTCTTGCCTGGAGAATTCCATGGACAGAGGAGCCTGGTGGGCTACAGTCCACAGGATCACAAAAAGTAGGACACGACTGAGCAACTTATACACACACACCTGCTGGTTCTCAGGACAGGGGTGACACAGGAGTTGGGAACCCAGGGCCATGGTCAAGGTTGCTTGCATTGTAAGGCCTGCCTTCCTTGCTCTTGTTCAAGCCAGGAGTTTCTGGTTTTCATTTGAGGGAAGTCATTTCCTTCTTATACCTATACCCAACCAGTGTCAGCCAATAGCTGTCACCATTTTGGGGGTCTCATCCCTCCACCTTCCTCTGCTTCCTCTCCCCAACCCATCTTCTTAGTAGCTCAAACCCAGAAGCCCCAGGTCTCGACGTCTCAGAGTCAGCTTGGCCCAGAGGCCTGAACAATGGGCCTCATTCAGTGGCTGGAAGTACATTAGCCTGTGGCTTGACTCATGGGTTTGACAACCTTTAAGAGATCTTAGGACCCATCTTTTCGGGCATTCTCCTGGGTGAAATTTTCCGGTGGTTTTGTTCACCAGATGCCTTCAGAGAGCATCTGGGGAAGTGGGAGCAAAGGAGGAAGGGGTTGAGGAGTCAGGCTTACTGTGGATTCTCACCAGAGTGGCTGGAGGAAGGGGTTTTATGTATTGGAACCATGGGGGCAACTTTCTCTTCCCACCTCAGGTGGTTTGGAGGGGATGGGGTGCGGGGAGTGAGAGAGCAGGCTTCCTTTGGAAGAGCCCCTAGATCATTCTGGTGGACACCCTCTTAATTTCTCTCTGTCTGTTGGAGTCTAAAAATTTCCCAGTGGTGCCATTCCTTAGCGGTAACTCCTATGCTTACCCTTTAAAAGACACTAGGGTTCATGGGGGCAGGTTTCTCCTCAAATGCCCGGGATCAGAGAGAGATTCCCAGATTGAATTTTAACTCTGCCCACAGGTGATCTGAGTCCTCCCTTGGGTTTCTGTTCCCTGACTTGTGCAGTGGGAGGATGGTGCTCAGAGGTCCTGGCCCCACCTTCCTTTCTCTCTGTGTAGAATTAATTCTAAACCCCCACTCAGGGCAACAGGGGAAATCCCCGTGCACCTTTCTCTTCTCCTCCTGCCACCAGCTTCCAGCACTTTCCACAGCAGAAGGTCCACGAGAATATCACGGGCAGCCTCTTAAAGGAGGAAGATGTCACAGAAAGTCAGCATGCCCTCGCTGAGTGGGTTGTGGATGAGACTGTTTGAGGCAGGAGGCAGGAGTGCAATGTTTGATGTAGGAGGAGCTGAGGCCTAGAGAAGTGGTAAAGAACAGGCCGTGTTAAGACTGCAGGGCTTCAAGCCCTAAAAATCTTGTGTCACATCTTGTCCTGTTTGTAATTCAAATATAAATACTGAACAGCAAAATAGATATCAAGAACCCAATGCAGTTTTGAATTTTTAATGTTAGTTTGGAAATATATGAAAAAAAAAAGCAAATTCTTTCAAAATTCTCTCCTGGGGTAGTGAGGTGGTGGAGGAGGCTTGTGCATTGCCAAGGTCACTATCATAGCCCTGGCCTCTTCTGCAATTGCTGAGGAGTCACCTCCCTCCTTGGCCACCACGTCCATATCTGACCCTGAAACAAGTCACATCTCCTGGTGTCTCCATGAGCAAAACAAGGAATTTGGAATAAAGTTTCTCTAAAAACACTTGATAGAGTTGATGTTTTATTATTGTACAAATAAATCTGGTGCTTTGGCTTGGTTTTAAAAGTTTACCTAGGGAGGAGGAGTCTGCCTTAAAACAAACATATGCAAAAAAAAAAAAAAAATGCCTGGCAGTGTTTTGTGTGAGAAGCAATCTGGTTTTCTGCAAGCCTATCCTATCTGCCCACTTTTGGGGGAGCTGAGGACCAGGAAGTGTGGTGAACAATACTACAATAATACTCTTGGGTGTTTTTTTGTTTTTTTCTTGCAAATGGATACACTTTGTGTGTGGGGGGAGGGTTGGAGGGGAAATGTGTGAGAACATATGGAACATTCCAGTCTGGTTTCACCTGGCTCCTGTCCCAATATCATGAGAGGGATCTGGTAACAGTTAAAGTATTGTTCCAAAAGGCTTTCTGTTGTTTTCTTGTGCCTTTCAAAAAGCCCCCTTTTAACCTCCCAAAGTGGTGGGAGAAAGCGAGGGTTCTGAAGGAGAAGCTGACAGGTTTTGCCTGTTCCCTTGTCCCAACGTGACCACCCCCTCCTCCTCTGTCCCAAGGCCAAAATAGAGAAAGGTCTGCACTGGCTTCCAAAAGAAAAACTCATCTCAGGGTTGGGTGGGAGGGCAGGGGAGCTTCGGGGAAAAAGTGGCCATCTTCCAACTTCTGAAACAGCCTCCTGTGTTAGAAGAAAACATGAGAAACTGAAAGGAAGGAAAATGATATTTTTATCAGATTTGTAAAAGCGCTAGAGGGTGAGGGTGGCGTAGACGCGGGGGCTGGGGGAACATGGTGAGCATTTCCTCTTGGCTGGTTTCAGGGCCTCCTCTACACTAGCTGCTTCTACTTTTTCAGGAAGGTTGTGAGTGACTGAAAGATGCGGGGAAATAGTGAGTTGGTTCAGCAACCTTGGTGCTGTCGTCTGGGAAAGTGCAATTGGAAGCTGAGTGTGATGCCTTCTCATTTCTTACAGATGTCATTTTCCTAAGGTGCCATCTGGGTAAAGTTCTGGGGCCTCAAGGAAGGTGGTCAACTCCCTGGGATGGTCATTTTCTGGGTTCAAAAATATCTAAGGAGCAGGATCTCTGTCTCTTACTCAGTTAAGTTCAGTCGCTCAGTCGTGTCTGACTCTTTGCGACCCCATGAATTGCAGCACGCCGGGCCTCTCTGTCCATCACCAACTCCCAGAATCTACCCAAACCCATGTCCATCGAGTCAGTGATGCCATCCAACCATCTCATCCTCTGTCGTCCCCTTCTCCTCCTGCCCCCAAAACTACCCAACATTAGGGTCTTTTCCAATGAATCAACTCTTCGCATGAGGTGGCCAAAGTATTGGAGTTTCAGCTTCAACATCAGTCTTTCCAATGAACACCCAGAATTGATCTCCTTTAGGATGGATTGATTGGATCTCCTTGCAGTCCAAGGGACTCTCAAGATTCTTCTCCAACACCACAGTTCAAAAGCATCAATTCTTCGGCGCTCAGCTTTCTTTACCGTCCAACTCTCACATCCATACATGACTACTGGAAAAACCATAGTCTTGACTAGACGGACTTTTGTTGGCAAAGTAATGTCTCTGCTTTTCAATGTGTTATCTAGGTTGGCCATAACCTTCCTTCCAAGGAGTAAGCGTCTTTTAATTTCATGGCTGCAATCCCCATCAGCAGTGATTTTGGAGCCCCCCCAAAAGTCTGACACTGTTTCCACTGTTTCCCCATCTATTTCCCACGAAGTGATGGGACCAGATGCCATGATCTTAGTTTTCTGAACGTTGAGCTTTAAGCCAACTTTTTCACTCTTCTCTTTCACTTTCATCAAGAGGCTCTTTAGTTCTTCTTCACTTTCTGCCATAAGGGTGGTATCATCTGCATATCTGAGGTTATTGATATTTCTCCCGGCAATCTTGATTCCAGCTTGTGTTTCTTCCAGCCCAGAGTTTCTCATGATGTACTCTGCATATAAGTTAAATAAGCAGGGTGACAATATACAGCCTTGATGTACTCCTTTTCCTATTTGGAACCAGTCTGTTGTTCCATGTCCAGTTCTAACTGTTGCTTCCTGACCTGAATACAGGTTTCTCAAGAGACAGGTCAGATGATCTGGTATTTCCATCTCTTTCAGAATTTTCCACAGTTTATTGTGATCCACACAGTCAAAGGCTTTGGCATAGTCAATAAAGCAGAAATAGATGTTTTTCTGGTACTCTCTTGCTTTTTTGATGATCCAGCGGATATTGGCAATTTGATCTCTGGTTCCTCTGTCTTTTCTAAAACCAGCTTGAACATCTGGAAGTTCATGGTTCACATATTGCTGAAGCCTGGCTTGGAGAATTTTGAGCATTACTTTACTAGCATGTGAGATGAGTGCAATTGTGCAGTAGTTTGAGCATTCGTTGGCATTGCCTTTCTTTGGGACTGGAATGAAAACTGACCTTTTCCAGTCCTGTGGCCACTGCTGAGTTTTCCAAATTTGCTGGCATATCGAGTGCAGCACTTTCACAGCATCATCTTTCAGGATTTGAAATAGCTCAACTGGAACTCCATCACCTCCACTAGCTTTGTTCGTAGTGATGCTTTCTAAGGCCCACTTGACTTCACATTCCAGGATCTCTGGCTCTAGGTGAGTGATCACACCATCGTGATTATTTGGGTCATGAAGATCTTTTTTGTACAGTTCTTCTGTGTATTCTTGCCACCTCTCCTTAATATCTTCTGCTTCTGTTAGGTCCATACCATTTCTGTCCTTTATCGAGCCTATCTTTGCATGAAATGTTCCCTTGGTATCTCTAATTTTCTTGAAGAGATCTCTAGTCTTTCCCAATCTGTTGTTTTCCTCTATTTCTTTGCACTGATCGCTGAGGAAGGCTTTCTTATCTCTTCTTGCTATTCTTTGGAACTCTGCATTCAGATGGGAATTTCTGTCCTTTTCTCCTTTGCTTTTCGCTTCTCTTCTCTTCCCAGCTATCTGTAAGGCCTCCTCAGACAGCCATTTTGCTTTTTTGCATTTCTTTTCCATGGGGATGGTCTTGATCCCTGTCTCCTGTACAGTGTCATGAACCTCTGTCCATAGTTCATCAGGCACTCTGTCCATCATATCTAGTCCCTTAAATCTATTTGTCACTTCTACTGTATACTCATAAGGGATTTGATCTAGATCATACCTGAATGGACTAGTGGTTTTCCCTACTTTTTTTGTCTCTTACTAGTTAGAAATAAAACCAAATCTTTTTTTATTTTTTCTGAAAGTAGATTGGATATTTCTGGAGACCTTTGAGAAGGCAGAATATTTACATGGAAAAGTGCTCATAATTTAATGCTCAGTGAAAAAATAGGTTATAAAACATTAGGTATAGTATGATCCCAAATTTAGATTGTACATACACTTATACATTATACATATACACATATGTATATTGTATATGTATATGCTATATAAAATGCTAACAGCTGTTATCTCTGGGAGAAGAGATTGTTATGGACTGATTGTGTGTGTCCCTAAAATTAGTATGTTGAACTCCTAACCCCTCCAGTGTGATGGTGTTAGGAGGTGGGCCCTTTGGGAGATTACTGGGTCATGAGGGTTCAGCCCTCATGAACGGAATCAGTGCCCAGAGAACTGTTTCCCCTTCCCCACGTGAGGACACAGCAGGAAGATAGCCTTCTATGAACCAGGAAGTCACCCATCACCTGACATCGAATCTGCTAGTGTCTTGATCTTGGACTTCCCAGCCTCTCAAACTGTTAGAAATAAGTTCGTATTGTAACCTACCCTGTCTCTGGTAGGACTTCCCTGGTGGTTCAGTGGTTAAGAATCAGCCTGCCAGCGCAGGAGACATGGGTTTGACCTCTGGGTCAGGAAGATCCCCTGGAGAAGGAAATGGCAACCCTCTCCAGTATTCTTGCCTGGAAAATCCCATGAACAGATGAGCCTGATGGGCTACAGTCCATGGGGTTGCAAAAGAGTCAGACACTACTTAGCAACTAAACAACAGTCTCTTGTATTCTGGTATAGCAGCCTCAACTGACTAAAACAGGGATTATGGGTGACTTTTACTTCTGGTTTATGCTTTCTTATACTTCCCAATTGTACATAATAAAATGAATTGCTTTCCAAATGTAAGCAGTACCTAGAAATTATAAGACTTCTGTCATCCTTGATGCTTAGTTGACTTGTGAGTTTTCTTTCCATGACAACATTTATAGCTTCTGGGTTTCCTTTCACACACTATAAGAAGGATGGACCCATTCCCTACCTGCCTGCAACATCACAAAGGCACCCGACTCAGGCTGTGGGATGTCCATGAAAGCCTTTCATCCAGGGCACAGAATGGAAATGTCCCCCCAGGATCCTACAGCCTGGTGCCAGGAGCATTTAGTTTGTCAGCTGTCCCTGCTTTGGTTGCCTTTAGAGCTAATTCTTTTCAAGGTGAACTTGAATCTCCCCTCACCCCCACTCCCCACCCCCACCACCAGCTTTATATTTTAATGAATCTGTTTGCTTTTAGTAAGCTCTGATAATCTGAGGCAGGCCTGGACCTGACACAGATACGTGACCACAGAAGATTTTAGGAAGATTGTTCTGTCCTGTGTTTCTCAAATTTTCTCCCTTACAGTGGAATATGTGCGAGGATTATGCCTCTTCCCCGGTCTTAAACAGCCATAAAAACTTTTGACACTGTATTATTTCTGCGTGTGTTTTAAAAAAGCAAAAATGAGGTTTTATATAGCCACTTTAGAAACTTAGCATGAAAAATTAAAGTTGAAAAATAAATTAGAATAAAACTGAAAAAAAAAAAAAAAGAATAAAACTGGTGTCTCAGGAGGATGAGTTGTTTGCCCTGTGCCTTTGGGTGTCCTTAGCTCCTTCCATATTCCTGCAAGGGTACTGGTCCCTTAATATGAGAAATGAGGGTTTGTAGCTATTTAATTCTATCTGTAGGGTGTGGAAAGCCTGGACAGTGTGTTCCCTTTGTGGGTGCTAGAGGGGTGAAGGTGATACTGGGAGAACATTTCCATTCTGTGCCCTGGATGAAAGGCTTTCATGGACATCCCACATCTTTTCTATCCTTCAGGGAGAAATAGCTGCAAAGAAGATTCACTTAAAAATATTGGCCAGTTTTCAAGTAGCAAATCTTTGTTGCATCATTTTGCTGACAAGGTTTCTGTCTCTTTCCCCCATATTAGGAAAGACTCTTCCCAAAGTAACTGGGAGCCACGCTAGAGGCAGGAGGTGAGGGAGGCCAACATATATCTTCTGACCTCGATCTAATTTAACTTTCTCATCTTGATGACCTTGAAACTGAGGTCCAGAGAGGGGAATAGGAGGAGACAGGCACAAAAATTCATTTCCATGGGCTGAGCACAGGACCATGTAGTCCTTTCCACACCAGTCTTTGTTACTCCTCACAATCCTGTGAGTAAGGGGCATCATTACCATTTTTCAGATAAAAACAGAGAAGTCACTTAACTTCCTAAAGTCACATAGCCCAACATCAGAGCTAAGATGTGCTCTCCTAGTGACCTGACTATCAAGTCACAGTCTCTCCACTCACACATACTGTGGTTCTTTAGCTCTGTATGCTCAGTCTGCTGGAGGGATATCATATGAGTTTGTAATATACACTCACCAGAGCACTTGCATCTGGAAATTATTAACTTTTAAATTAAATTGGGAGGAAGTTCTGTTGCTCACCTGCTCATACGCTTTCTTGGATAGAAACAAAAGGAAGGACAGAAGTGGGTGAGAAGCATAGGGACCTGGAAGGATGCAGGTGTGTGGTGTCATAAAGAATGTTCTGGAACATGTTGTTAATGCATGCAGAGTGAGTGGGAATTTTTGTCATATTTTACTTTCGTATACATTAAAAAAAAAAACACGTACCTGTTTTCCAATGAGAAAGTCATCTGTCATTTGGTTGTGGCAGAATACAGGTTAAGAACTGCCATTAATCACCTTGCTTTCAAGGATTTACCTTTGGCTATTCTGACTGATTAAGCAAAGACTTTAATCAGAATTCAGATTTCCCAGTTTCCAGTCCAAAACTCGTGTAACATTACCACTTTCAAGATTTGGCCTGTGAGTGTTGATTTATGTGATACTTGGACTGATAAAAAGAATTTGGTCACCTAGGAGAACCCCACAGGCTTTACCTAAGACCAGTGAAATAAATAGTCTGTAGTTTGCACCCTTCTCTTTCTTTAGCTATTAATCCAGGTTGTCATTGTTTAGTTGCTTAGTCATGTCCAACTCTTTGTGATCTCTCCATGGACTTATAGCCACCCCAAGATCCTCTGTTCATGGGGTCTCCCAGGCAAGGATACTGGAGTGGGTTGCCATTTCCTCCTCTAGGGGATATTCCCAACTCAGGGATAGAATCTGCATCTCCTGCATTGGCAGGCAGGTTCTTTATCTCTGAGCCACCTGGGAAGCCCGTTAATCCAGGTAGCAAATTGTTATTAAGGAAGCTTTCATTCAGCATCGGTTAGATGGATGACTGAGCATGTACTGTGTACTTAGGGAGGCGGGTCTTCATCCACTCTGGGAATCCGAGTAAAGCTATAAATTCTTGTGGTGGACAAATGAACATCCTCAAAAATATTTACAGACATTTTTAGAGGGTTATTATATTTGGCAAAGTTTGTGTATCGAGGTCATGGATAAGGGCTCAACCTTGAATCAGATGGTTTCAGCTCTCAAGTCACTCTTAACCTGAGTATTTACTGCTTAACTGTGAATTTCACAGCCCATTTCATCTCAGGATTGACAACAACAATCCGGTAATGAAGTAAAATGTGCTTCTCATTACAGTTCCCATGGTACTGAGAAGAAAGCCATTCATTCTCAAGCTTTAAGAAAGAGGCTTTAAGCCAGGTGCTATGGGGGAGCAAAGATGGACCCCAGAGAGTCTCTGCTCTGAGGTGTTCTTTGTCTCTGAGAAAGTATGGACAGTGATACTGAAACAGAGAAATTTTAAGGGCTGGTAAGTGGGACAGCTGGTGAGAGGGAGGGTACCTGGTGGGCTCTGGTGAGAGGAGGGGAAGTAGAGGTCAAATCCTTGCTGCTGGTTCCTGTGATGAGACTCAGAGCAGGGCACATGCAGGGTAAGTGCTCAAATAATGTAGCTGTTAGACCTCACCCCTAGGAACCAGCATCTAATATTACTGGAAATAATTACAGAGTGATAGGGAGGATCATGGAGCCAGGGGGGCCTGGGTGGGAATCCTGACTCCACCAGTCACTGTCTGGGTATCCTCAGGCCAGTTCTGAACCCCTATTTCCTATAAGATCACTTGAAAAATTAGAAATCAGATGTAATACCATAGACATGTGGCTGCCTAACAGGTTAAGGTGTGTTAGTTTTTTCCCCTTAGTAAGTCAGGGGCCAGGGTGATGTTAGTTCCTTCAACTTGGCCCAGCTTCCCAGGCACTCACTCATTACTTCCAACCCATTTCACCAGACAGATTTGGAAAGGAGGAAGGAACAGGGCATCTGGAAACTAGAAGTTCATGCCCAGTCTTTACTCACTAGCTTGTGAATAGCTACTTAACACACCATTCCTCAGTTTTCTTATCTTTAAAATGGGGATATGATATCTGTCTCACAGAGAGCTGTTGTGAAGGTTAAATGAGAGACTGGCTGTTGCAAAAAACCAAGCCATTGTGTTGCTGTTGTTCAGTTGCTCTGTTGTGTCTGACTTTGCAACCCTATGGACTTCAGTACACCAGGCCTCCCTGTCCATCACCAACTCCCAGGGCTTGCTCAAACTCATGTCCATTGAGTCGGTGATACCATCCAACCATCTCATCCTCTGTTGTCCCCTTCTCCTCCCGCCTTCAATCTTTCCCAGCATCAGGGTCTTTTACAAGGAGTCAGTTTTTTGCATCAGGTAGCCAAAAGATTGAAGTTTCATCTTCAATGTCAGTCATTCCAGTGAATATTCAGGACTGATTTCCTTTAGGATGGACTGGTTAGATCTCCTTGCAGTCCAAGGGACTCTCAAGAGTCTTCTCCAGCATCACAGTTCAAAAGCATCAATTCTTCGGCACTCAGCTTTCTTTATAGTCCAACTCTCATATGCGTACAAGACTACTGGAAAAATCATAGCTTTGACAATATGGACCTTTGTCAGCAAAGTGATGTCTCTGCTTTTTAATATGCTGTCTAGGTTGGCCCAAGGAGCAAGCATCTTTTAACTTCATGGCTGTAGTCACCATCTGCAGTGATTTTGGAGCCTCAAAAAATAACGTCTGTTACTGTTTCCATTGTTTCCCCATCTATTTGCCATGAAGTGTTGGGACCAGATGCCATTATCTTAGTTTTTTGAATGTTGAGTTTTAAGCCAGCTTTTTCACTCTCCTCTTTCACCTTCATCAAGAGGCACTTGAGTTCCTCTTCGTTTTCTGCCCTAAGGGTGGTGTCATCTGCATATCTGAGGTTATTGATATTTCTCCCAACAATCTTGATTCCATCCTGTGCTTCAGCCAGCCCAACATTTTGCATGATATACTCTGCATGTAAGTTAAATAAGTATTGTGAGAGATCCACAAAAATGCCTGTTGACATCATGATGATTTCACTGAGCCCAGGAGGAAGTGTACAGACCAAGGCAAACTGGCCTGGCCTGTTATCTCTGAAGAGAAGATGGAGAAGAGATGAGATGGAGGCCAGAGTTAATGATCTGGTGTACTCTCTCTTTCCTTGGACTCATCCAAACCAACCATGAGGGGCCCTGAAAGGGAGAGAATGAATGTTTGCCAAGAGCTTGCTCTATATCATGCCCTGAGGGGGGGTGCTTTGTCTATATGAGCTTATTTCATCCCAAGAGGTAGGTATGCTTATTGCATTTCAGAGATGATCTACCTGAAACTCAAGAGACCCTTTCAAGAAACTTGTAATCAAGATTGCCCTTGAGTGTGACCAAAGGTGGTCTGCCCAGAGGGAAGAGACGGAGAGCAGAGACAGGTCAAGTGGAAGAGGAGAGAAGATGCAATCCTGAATCTTTCTGGCATCCTCTTTACAGAGACTTAGATTTCACAGGAGATTAATAGTTTCAGAGATAGAAAGGAGCATATGGAGATGATTAATATTAGATGCTGTTTTGTAAGTTGAAGTTTATAGACTACAGGGGACTTGTGCCAACTCATGGCTACAAAGTATAGGAAGCTAGACTAGAATTTAACCCTCTGGACCCTGAATCCTGCCTTGTTCCATTGCTCCATCATTCCATACTTCTGTGTGTGCCTGTGTGTCTGACTAGGGAAGAAGAATCTGGAGAGGAAAAGCCTCTTTTGAGAGCATCACTCAAGGAGAAGCTCAGAGATCACTGAAAACATATTAGACTTTTCAGCATTGCTGAGATGATTGTTGGTAACACTTGATGGGTTGTGTTTATGTCCAGGACTTGTTTTTCTGGGTGTGGGGTAAGCAGAGTCAAGTGGGCTCTGGGACACTTGGCATTCACATGAGCTAAGAATGCTTTACTACAACTACACTTTGCTGCTTGAACATTATTAGTTGTGAAAGATGCTGTCTGGTCTCAGAGTCTGAGTTAAACTTGGAACTGATAGTCAGGTCAAGGGAGTGAAATGCAGTATAGATACAGTGAGCTATGGATGAGAAACACTGATTATTCGTTCAGCACGTGTTTGTCAAGCACCTATATTTATTCTTGCCAAGCTCTGCTGCCAGAGTCCTGCTCCAGCTGGTCCAGGAGTACCCAAGGGATGAACGGCGTTGGTGAGAGGAAAGAAACAGGGTTTTTTTTGATGGCCCAAGGACCATAATCTTTATTGCTTTTAGTTTCTACTTATATAGCACATGTTCTTCTACGTAATGACTCTTACAACATTTTCCCCTTCAGATCAACATCCCCTGATTCGAAGATGTTAAAAGTTTTTTTCCTAGTCCTTTGTTACATTTTGGTTACATGTTTACCACGAAACCTATTTTTATTCTACTAAAACATAGCCTATGAATCATATTGTTCCATCTACTTATTCTGTACAACCTGCTATTACAGCGAATACAGCGTCTTGCTTCAGTGAATAAGTACTTATAGCGGCATCTAAGATCAAGAGTTCCTCATAGTACAGCCATTGTCAGTGGTGGTTTGTTTACCATCTACCCACATACCACAAGACTATTTCTGGCAGGGACAAGTCTTTTGCAGTTTACCTAGAAATTACAATACAATTCATATATTTCTTTCTGTTTACTCTTAGATTCTAAGGAGCATGAATATCTCTAGTGTCCCAATTTTTATGAGAAAAGGTAATTGGCTTAGTTTCTGTAATTTTCCCTGATACATGACCCAAGTTTTCCAGTCATCAATAATAATCTCCTCATGAGGCCAGGTCACAATAGGCTTAGGGCTTGTTTTCCAAATGAACATGGCCTTATTCCCTGGCTGAGTGTTAGGGACCCATCAGCCAGGGGCCTCAGTAGGTTTAATCATTTTGGGGAATATTTCTTTGGGACAGAGGATCATTGTTCTTTTCCCTGGACTCTCGTGAACTCACTACAGAAGCCCCTTTAAATACTGCCAACAAAGAAAGAAACACAGCTAACCACAACAGAAGCATAGGAACAGAAAGGGGTGAAGGTTCCGATCCTGGAGAGAAACTGCTGTGCGGGGATTTCCCAGCCTCTGAGATGCCAGGACCCAGCCTCGCCTCATCTTTCCCATCCCCAGATCTTTAGATATCTCATCATTTCCCTTCACACTATAATTCAGCTCCTTTGAATTTGCATGCCCCACACAAGGAGGTCAGTCAAAAGGGGCCTAGAGTTCAGGAGAAGGCAAACTTTACAAAATCTTTTTTGTTTCTTCCTGTCTGCATAAAGTGCAGAGGCCTAAACAGAAGTGCAAGGGTAACAAGTGTGCAGTGCTGACGGCAGTCCTGCCCACAGAAGGTGCTCACATGCTTGTTGGGGGAGCCGCTAGACAAGAGGAGTCAGAGGTGTCACCTCAGCTCACAGCTCTCTCTCAGAAGTGAGGTCCCATTCCAATGTCATGTTTCAGAATTTGAACACACCCCGCTCCACCTTCTTTCAAGTTTTAAAAGTTCATCAAAGAAGGAAGATGTAGAATCTGGAGGAACTAGGATGCATATAGATGTTGTGAATCCCTGCTCACCCATCTATCTCTCCAGGGCAAACACTGAAGGGTGTTTATAATGTACAAGGGAGTCTCGTAGAGATGCTGGCACAACACACAGAGGTGAGATCTCTGTCATTTTCTCCTGCGTGTGGCACTATTGCTTAAACATGTTAAGGCAGGAAGAGGCATAATAACTTAAGATGCTGGATTGGTTAGGGGCCTGAGCAGCAAGCAGTCTAATAAATTGGGACTGGTTTGTTCTAACTCTCTGCTCATTCTATCTTGCTGTGTGACCTTGAATGACATCCCTAGCCTCTCTGAGCCTTAGGAGGATCCTCTACGAAGATTATCCATTGGCAAATTACAATATCAAGTGGTTTTCAAAGGCTGGGCTACTGCTTGGTGCCCTTACAAGGAGTTGGCTGGGACAGTCAGGCCTTTGTGTACAGTTTGCCTGAGACCTAAAGCGGAAGTGACAAGCAGCTGCATGTCTGGTGTGTAAAGTTCTCAGTAGAGATGTAGATATCTTTTGCAAAAACTTCAGGCACCAATGCTTCCTGAGGGTGTTGCAGATCTGAATACCCAGCTCAGTTCTCCCTTGTCAGTGGGAGGACCTGTGGACTCATATGAGGAAGCCAGACTGTGTCCTCAACCCTCTTCTCTGTGGTCACGTCTAATCACTGTCCTAAATTTCCTCCAAGTCACCCACTTGGTTCCATCTACCCAGACACCTCTCTAGCCCAACCCCTCACCCCACTCTCTGGTTCCTGCAACAGCCCCCTCTCCTGCACTGTCCCTGGTTTGTAGAGCAGTTAGAATGATGGTTGAAGTTAGACTAGGATATTGCCCATCCACCCTGTGTCTTGCTGCATAAGCCCTTCAAAGACTATTCACTGCTGTCCCGTCAAGTTCCAATTCTTCCCATGACCTTCACCACCCTCTGTGTTCAGCTCTCCAGGCTCTTCTGCCCCCTGCACTTTACATGATATCATTTGCCCCCTTTCCTACCCCTAGTCCTCACATGGGCCCTGCTTCTAGCTGGGACCACCATCTTTCCCAGCTTCACTTGGGAAACTCCCACCTGATCCTTAGGCCACTCTATTCAGAAGGCACTTTCTCCCCCTAGTTTCTCTGAACCACTGTCTCTGGCTTAGGCTGCAATTTCTCCTCCTGTGCTAACTCTGATTAACTGAAGGCATCTGCCTGGATGCTAGTTTGAGAAGGCTTTGGAGACCCCAGTGAGTGGAAAAGAGAGCAGTGCCGGGGTGAAGGTGTTTGCAGTGGAGGGAGGGGCATGTGTGCAGGACAGTCTTCACCGTGGGATTGACCTTCCCCTCGCCTGTGTCCAGCCCACTCCCCACCCTTAATGAAATCCTCTGACTGCTTCTGCTCACATTGATCTCAGTATCTCCAGATGCCTTTGCGTAGAACCAGAGCCACACAATTTGGCCCTGAATTCTTCCATAGTTGTGCTGGGTGTCATTTCTGCCTCCCAAGACTGGAGGCACCTAGGAAATAAGAAACTTTTTATCAAAAATCTTCTGTGTTTCCATTCAGGAAGGCTGGAAAATAGTCGCTGAGAGCTGGATGGCCGCTTGCAACCCTTCGTTCTGGTTCCCCAGTGCCCTGTTGATGGCCGCTTGTCCTCCTCCCTATAAGACCCCGTGCTCCCGGTGCTCTGATCCCACCTCCGGCTGCAGCCTGTCTGTAGCATGCTTGAGCTTCTCACGGCTCCCCCATTCCTACTGTTCAAGTTCAATTCAAATATCATCTCCTGAAAGACCCTTTCCTGACCACCCTGCTCCTTTGTGACTCTCTAGAAACTTGCCCTGCTTTATATTCTTATATGGTGTGAATATAGTTCTTTATATTTCTTATGGAAGTATGTATTGCTGTGTTTCCTGTTTTCTCATTGTCTGGCCCCGCCTCCCCCCATGCCCTGCAAATATAAAGTCACATGTTTTGTTTGCCTTGTTGTTACTGTACCCCCAGACCAGGCACTGTGGTTGAATGGTTGGATGGAAGAGTGAGTAGATGAAGGAATGAATGAATGCCTGAGGAATGGGCTGTCTGTCACTGAGATGGAGCCAGTGGGGGCAGGACTGTTAATTTCCCAGGCCTTTGGGATTACAGCCTCTGCCTCTGCATATTCAGGAGAATTGTAGATGGCCTTTTGCTTTCTGGGAGAAAGCAGTGAAGAAAGGGAGAGAACCAGAGACAGAAGGGAATGGCTGCTGGATTTGAATATGGACTGAATATGAATATGGACTGAATATGGACTGAATATGAATATGGACTGAATATGGGCCATCTGAAGGGCAAGGAAGCCATCAGCCATCTTTCTGCTCCCCAGCTTCTCCTGCTCCTGGGAAGAAAGGAGCCTAGGAAAATGTCCCTTCCAGTGGCCATATTTGCTGAAAAACAATCTGCCATGTTTTACAGCTGATGCACCAGAAAGGAACAGATACCCCTCTGTCGGGCTCTGAGCCTCGGACTTGAGAATCCCCTGAAGATGTTAAGAGGGTTTAATATTTCTCAGCAGAAAGTGCTTTCAGAAAAAGGAAAAGGGGAGTGAGGAAAGCTTTTTCCTGTATCCTTTTTGGTGTCAACAAACCAGGCTTGTTCCTCTGGTGAATGCTTTTCTTTTCTTTTGCTGCAATTTTCATTCGCAAAGCCTGTTGTTCCGTGATATGCAAGGCTGTCTTTCCTTTAAGACCAAGCAGAGAACTGCTTAACCTGAGATAGCTGTTTGTTTCTAATATTTTTTACTGTGATTATTTTGGAAAATGCAAAAAAGCATAAAGAAGAAAATGAAAATAATCCATATTCCCAGCACTCAGAGCAATCTCCAGGCTTTTACTTCTCTTATATGCATATTATTTACTTCTCTCATACATGCTTATGAAAATTGGGAACATGTCATATACTGCTTTTTCATTTGACTATGCCATAAACCATCATGAGTATTCTTATTTAAGAAATTTTGTTTTCTTATTGTAAAACAATTACAATAAAATAACTAGAAAAAATAAAATGAAATAAAAACCCCAGATAGCACAAAGAAATTTTAAAAATCTATGATTTCACAATTCAGAGATAATGACTATAAAATATATACCTAACTATTCTTTAAAAACATATTCCTAAAATATAATTATGTCTAAAAGCTATTCTTAAAAAAAATTCCAGTAAAAATTGGGCCATATCGCACTTTTAGTGAGGCCAGGGAAATAATCTCTTATAATATGACCACTTAAAATTCAGTGTGTTTCATACATAATGTGATCATTATGTGATAGAATATGGAAGATGCTATTGGCCCAGTGAAACCTATTTAAATCACCTTCCTTGCTTTTCTCTACTATGGAACCTGGAAAGTGAAAGGTATTGTTTCCCTTGCTGCTGGGTGAAGTGAAGTGAAGTGAAGTCACTCAGTCGTGTCCGACTCTTTGCGACCCCATGGACTGTAGCCTACCAAGCTCCTCTGTCCATGGGATTTTCCAGGCAAGGGTTTCCATTTCCTTCTCCAGAGGATCTTCCCAACCCAGGGATCGAACCTGGATCTCCCACATTGTAGTCAGATGCTTTACCATCTGAGCCACCAGGGGGTGAACAAGCAAGGGGGTTTCCCTTGCTGCTGGGTGTGAAAGTGAAAGGCAGTCAGTCATGTCCGACTGTTTGCGACCCCATGGACTGTACAGTGCATGGAATTCTCCAGGCCAGAATACTGGAGTTGCTAGCCTTTCCCTTCTCCAAGGGATCTCCCCAACCCAGGTCTCCTGCATTGCTGGTGGATTCTTTACCATCTGAGCCACAGGGAAAGCCTGTTGGTGTGGTCATGTTATTTCTTCTGATCAAGAGGATTAAAGCAGATATCCGAGAAAGGCTTCTCTTCCCAAATAAAAAGAAAATAAAAGAGAAAACTTTCACTGTTTACACTACCCTTTCTTTTTCCTTCTTAGAATGTGGATGTGATGCCTAGAGTGTAGCAGCCATTTTGAAAATACGAGGACAAATCCACAAGCAAAGTAGAAACTGTTGATAAAATATCATGATAGCATCTCCAGCTCTGAGCTGTCTACTTTTGGAATTCTTATTGAGTGAGAACTTGTTTAAATCTTTATTGTGAGTTTTACAGCCACTATTTATGATTGCCCTCCTAGCTGATTTGAGATTCATATAGAACTCAGTATTAAATAAGTCTGTCCTTTATCTCTTCATGCTCCATGCAAAATTACCAACTCTCATTACTGAACTTGGTGGGGCCATGTTCACAATCATATGCTTAATCCAGGAAGGTACCTGTTCACATGTTCGTTTCAGTGGGAGTTCGTAACATCTGGCTATTGTGATTTTTATGTCTTTAAACCCCCTTCAGTGACCAACTTACCATCCCCAAATCAAGAGCTGAACTTTATATTTCTGTGTATCAACTCATAGCACAGTGCTTTGTGAAACATAGATGCTCAATAAATTAGTGGTTTGATTGTCTGATTTTAACTCTCTGATCTCTTCATTACAGAATGTGCCAGAATTTCTGAGACTATTGATTTAGAGGTCTTCGCAGAATGCATGAACACAAAACAATGTTTGTGTTTAAAATGTTAAGCAGAGTGGTCACAATGACTCTACAGTACTCTTTCACTTAAGGAGTATTTTCAGCTGCCCATTGTTATTTTATCATCCACTGTTACTACCTCATATCTCAGTCCAGTGCTAAGATTAACCTTTTGAAAGAAAGGTTTTGTTTGAAAAGATTTGGAAATGATTAGCGAGGAGGCTTTGGTTCTGCTCATGTCTGCTAACAGGAGATAGTCAATTAGTTGAACTATGCTTGCTGATGTGGTCTCTTATAATTGAGAAGCTGGTGTTCTTGCCCATCTGAGCAGGTAGTGGGTCATCAGGGAGTCTCGTGGCAAGGCAGAAAAAGAGGGGAAAGGGTAGTATGGTTGCCCAATAAGTCTTCAGATCACATTGACCTGAACTGTTTGTGGTTCCAAAAGTCACCAAGCGCTTGCCATGTAGTTCTCCTTGGTGTGCCATTGCACAATGGTTGGAGGTGGGGGTGGGAACCTTGACCTCTGTCTGGCCGCTTGCAGTGGCAGGATGAGAGCCAACTGCCCAGTGAATGTCTTCAGTTCATGTCTCGTTTGCCTGGCCCAATCCATCTTCTTCAACCACGGGGAACAGCACAACCAGGAAGAAATCTCTTGAGAGGATAATCTTAGCCTCCGCTTGGTGGGAGGCCGGAGGGCTCAAAGCCAAGGCCACTTGGTGACTGTAGGGACTGAAGGGGCTTTGACCTCACAGCCCATCAGGTGAGTTACTTGAGCAAGGGAAGAACAAGGACAGGCAATGACCAGGCTCCAGGAAGGAGAGGTGCCAGAGAGGAGCATGGAGCAGGAGAGAAGGCTCAGGGGTTAGTTGAAAAGAATAGAATAGAGAAATCAATTCTGTTATGCTCCTTCACCCCCCAAACTAACTTTCCTTAAGAAGTAAAAGTTCATGTTTAAAAGACTCTCCTTTCTTCAAAGACCTCATTATATTAACACCTTAAGTCATTTTTCCTACAAGGCATCAGGAGAGGGTCCACAAGAAGTAAAAGAGGAAGATGCTGGCTGGGGTAGACAGGATCATAGATGTTGGCACTTAAAGGGATTTGGAGGTCATTTAGGCCACCAATTATTTTTTCTGAAAATAGAGACACTCAACAGAGTGAGTGATGTGCCCAGGGTCATATGGGTTTTGGGTGTAACCTGGATGCCAGGCATGGTGAAACTTCCCCACATCTCTTCCAAACCTCCTTCTATATTTCCTATGAGAAACAGTTCCTCACTCCCCTCCAACCTCTGGGTTCTAATTCCTGTGCCCTGCAAATCCCTTCTCCTTCCCCTCTCATCCTCTGCCCACTGATGGCCTTCCTTAACAAGGAAAAAGGAAATAAATATAGAGCCCAGAGGTGGCTTGGTGCTTGAGGAGTGGTGAGTGGTTATACAAGTGGAGCATTACAAGGAAATGAATATTACCTAAGATTCAGGTTGCTGATATGGCATCCAAGACAGGAGTGTCTCCTTCTTGAGCCTAGACATTTATTTCAACAGAAGGAAGATTTTATTACTTACTTAAAGAATAATAATAATAATAAACTGAAGCACCATGAGATAAAGTACTTTTCTCAAGGTCTCCATGGTCATGTGTAACTGAACAGGGAACCTTGATTCACTCTACTGCAGCTTGTGACTTCGGCATAGAAGAGAGCAGCTTCGTGCAGTGTGCAATTTCTTCAATTTATTTACATTGGTTCTGATGTCACCTGGGAGGTCGACAGCAATTTTCACACATGTATGGAACTGTGAAAGTCCCTGGATATTATCAGATCTCAGGTATTTTGGGTCCTTGGAGAAACAGATGCTAAAGGAATAGATATGCCAGAGATTTATTAGGGGGATGCTTCTGAAGGATAAAGGGGGAAGGAGCAGACATAGGCAAACCTTGGACCAGGATGCAGGTCTGAGCCCTGTGGCAGGAGAAGGGGAAGGTAGTATTCAGTAGGAAGAGCCTTGGACCACAGAGCAGCTTTGGAACATCTCTGATGAGCAGGTGAAAGAATGTCACAGCAGGCAGGAAGGGAGTGGCTCTAGCGCCCCGCCATGCCCAGCCACTGGCCAGCAGCAGCCCAGCGGAGGTGTGGCATTGGTGGGAACATGCCGTGGTCCAACGGGGCGGCACCTAGAGGCTGTCAGTCAACCATGCTCCTGCAGCAGGTTCTCTTGACGGTGCAGCTGAGCTGTGCACCTCTGTGGCTACCATGATGTGCAGTATTTGCCTGCACCCCCTGTGTCAGGTTCCATGCTCAGCCTGGAGGAACATGGTTCCCATCCCTCGGAGCTCATTGTCTAGCTGGGAGGACCAAACATGGGCACACCTCAGTGAGGGAATGTGCATTAAATAATGGCCAAGGCAATAATAACAGGAGAGTGATGGAGCAGTGTGAGATTGTGGGGGGTGATGTGTGCTGGTGGTTCAAAGAGGGGTCCTTGGAGGAGAGCTTAGGATGTTCTCATTAGGCAATATGATAGGTGTGTGTGCCAGGTGTTCTGCATCATTTCAGCCTGCCCCATGCCCATGTGTTGCCTCCATCCATTTGACATTCACCAAGTACCTATCAACTACCAGGCTCCATGCCAGGTACAGTAATTAGGTGGATCATTAACAAGTTTACAATATTGAAGGCCTTGTAGACTGATGAGTCATTAAAAAAAAACCTATAGAAGCATGTGAGACTGTGTGGGACTCCTAATGATTGGAATCTTGCTAATATACATGGTGGGGTGCAAACAATGGATGAAGCTATTCATTACCATGTATCTGTTAAGCTCTGTGAAGCATGAGGTAGTAGTGGGAAGTCTTTCCTTTCCATTTATCACACAAAAAAATAGGAAAAAAACTACGTAGAAAAAACATGAAAAAATAGAATAACAGATCATATAATAGACCATCAACACACTCATAACACAGCTTCAACAATTATCAGCTCACAGCAAATTCTGTTTCACCTTTAGCCTCATCCAGCTCCCCCTTCTTGTATTATTTTGGAGCAAATCCCCAACCTCCCATAATTTCACTGGTGAAATCTCTGAAGAATAAGGACACTGTTCTTTTTTTAAAACATATCCACAATACTATCACACATTTAAATTTCCTGAGCCTCAATTTTCTTATCTGTCAGGTGGGCATAATGATATCTATTCTGCAGGGCTGCTAGAGTTTTATATCGAGTGCTTAGCCCAATAGCTAGCTGCAATCATGTTCATGTCATAATGTGGAAGCTCTCTGCTAGGCAATGCGGAGGAAAATTAAAGAACCCCTGAGCATGATTTCTGCCCCCATACTTTCCAGTCTAACTAGAAAAATAAGAAATGTATTAGTTGTATGTGTTTTCTGCTTTTATAGAATACACAGGAAATGATATTTGATGCATTTGGTTTTCTGCCATGAAATGCAGTGACATTTTCATATGTTCAGAATCTATTAATATGTCAAGGGAGAAACGCTTGCTTGCTTAAATAACTAGGTGACAAAAGACCAAACAGAGTACCAATTCTTGAATTGCCCGATTATTCCAGAATTAAATTATATCACCTGAATTTTTTAACATGTACACATACAGTCTTTCTTTCTTGCACAATCTATACATAACATCACACAAACATACAAAATATGTCTTGCACACACACAGACCTTGCATCTTTTTTTGCACTTTAGATTTGGAGATGGTTGTAGCTTTTATAAGTTCTAATTGTTGGCTTTGCGAGTTGAATTTTGTCAGTCTTTTCAGTTCATATTATTACTGATGTTCTTACGTCTCAAGATTTGTATTAATTCCCTCAGAGTATTGGTCATTTGTATACAATTCCATGGACATCTATTTATCAACAGGAAGTGTTTTTCTTTTGGTGGCAAACACTATTTCATGCTAATACCCTGATGTCTCAGAGTTTGTACAAGTACAAAGAAGGAAAGGCACTGAATTCAATAACCTGGACTTTCTTTTCATTTTCTATCAGCAGTTTTAAGAAGTTGGTTTTTTCCTTGTAAGCTATTCGGAAAACAAGCAGTTTTTGTTTTCTGAATGCTACCAAGCTCCATATAATATAAATTACAGGGGTCAGTGCTTAGGAATCATGATGAGAACTCAACAACAAATAAGCAAACAACCTGATTTAAAAATGCGTAAAGGGCTTGAATAGACATTTCTCCAAAGAAGATACACAAATGGCCAATAAGTGCATGAATGGATGCCCCGCATCACTAATCATTAGGACAATGCCAATCAAAACCACATTGAGATACCATCTCTCACTGATTAGGATGGATACTGTAAAAACAAAACAAACAAAAACTCCATAAAATAACAAGTGTTGGGGAGAATGTCGAGAAATTGGATCCCTTGAGCACTGTTGGTTGGGAATGTAAAATGGTACAGCTACTATGGAAAACAATATGGCAGTTCCTCAAAAACATTAAACACGGAATTGTGACATGATCCAGAAATTCCAGTTCTGGGTATAAACTCAAAAGAATTGAAAGCAGGGACCCAGTGAAATATTATACACCCATGTTCATAGTAGCACTATTCATAATAGCCAAAGATGGAAGCAATTCAAGAATCCATGGATGGATGAATGCATAAGCACAATGTGGTCTATACATACAATATGGTTCAGCCTTAAAATGGAAATTCTGACACATGCTACAACATAAACAAACCCTGAAGGCATTAATGATAAGGGAAATACAGTAGTTGCAAAGGGACAAATACTGTATGATTCCACTTCTGTGAGGTCCCTAGAGTAATCAGACTCATAGAAGCAGAAACAGTCAATAGCATGATGAATTCTAGGGCCTGGGAGGAGGGGAGATGAGGTGCTGTTGTTTAATGGGTACAGAGTTTCAGTTTTGCAAGATGAAAAATGTTTCCATGTGAAGACGATGTGATGATGTTTGCACAATAATGTGAATATACTTAATCCTACTGAACTCTCACTTAAAAATGATGATGATGGAGGGACAGGGGGTATGAGGTTAAGAAGTTGTTGTTCAGTCAGTTGTGTCCAACTCTTTGTGAGCCCATGAACTGCAGCATACCAGGCTTCCCAGTCCTTCACCATCTCCCGGAGCTTGCTCAAACTCATGTCCATCGAGTCAGTGATGCCATCCAACCATCTCATCCTCTGTCGCTCCCTTTTCCTCTTGCCCTCAATCTTTCCCAGCATCAGGGTCTTTCCCAGTGAGTCGGCTCTTCGCATCACATGGCAAAGAGGATTAAGAAGTATAAACTATTATATTTAAAGTAAGCTATAAAGATATATTATACAACATAGGGAATGTAGCCAGTATTTGATAATAACAATAAATTGTGAGTTACTATATTGTACACCTGTAACTTATATAATATTGTACATCAATGATATTTCAATAAAAATTTTTTAATTAGAAATTGTGCTAAATGATATGCAATAGCTATTTTACCACAATTAAAATATTTTAAATTCTACAGTAAATATAAGAGTCATGATGATAATACTAATATAGACCTTAATATATGCTAGGAGCTGTTTTTAGAACTTTTCAGAAGTTAACTCATGTGATCCTCATAGTGATCCTATGAGCACCATTATTATCCCCATTTTACAGATGAGAAAGCTGAGACACAAAGAGGTAGAGCGTTGAGACTAGTAACATAAGTGGCAACACTGGGATTTGAAGACTGGCCATCTGTCTTCAGAGTCTGTGGTTTCAGGGACCTGATCCCAGTGCATGGACACACTGCAGAGGCACTGAAAGTTCATATTCAAGGCAGGACTATTCCATCAACTGTTGAAATGAGAAGAGGCTAAAACCAGAGTGCAAACTCCCTCCTGTGAACAAAAGCCTTCAGAAGGAGTTGTCTGGCCCGACTACTACCAGATGGGTTAGCTTGAGAAGTGGAGGGCCACGGCTCGAAGCTCCATGGGCAGATTTGTCAGGAGTCTCCAGTGGACCTGAGAGGGTACGTTGTCAACATTTACTGTGAGCTTGGCACATGCTGTGCTCTCTTCTAAGAACTTACATATCTTAACGCAGCCAACGCTTACAGCAACCCTATGAAGCACCTCTGTTTTAAAGATGAGATGAGGGAATTCCCTGGTGGTCTAGTGGTGAGGACTCTGAGTTTTCACTGCTGTGGGCCAGAGTTTGACCCCTGGTTGGGGAACTAAGATTCTGAAAGCTGCAGCAGGCAACCAAAAAATAAATAAACAAATAAAGATAGTAGAAGGGTGGAGTGCTTAAGAACTTGCCCAAGATCACATAGCTTGGTACAGAAGTTAGGAGCGCCATCTCTGAGGTTAGTAGAACCATTTCACTGTGGACCAGTGTTTGCCTTTTGCTGGTTCTAGGTTTGGGCCAGGATTCTCTGATCTTTCCTTGTTTGTTGAAAATTCTGTTTTTGAGAATTTTAAGCCTGAGTGTCAGGTTCAGAAACCCTTAGGAAAACCCCATCCTAGGACCAGGTCCTCAGAAGATGCCTACAGTAGGGAAACTGCCCTGGTCACAGGAACCAATTTCTCTGCTTGGTGTTGCTGTTGTTCAGTCACTCTTTGCAACCCCATGGACTGCAGCATGCCAGGCTTCCCAGTCCTTCACCATCTCCCAGAGCTTGCTCAAACTCATATCCATCGAGTCAGTGATGCCATCCAAACATCTCATCCTCTGTTGTCCCCTTCTCCTGCCTTCAATCTTTCCCAGCTGCTGCTGCTGCTAAGTCGCTTCAGTCGTGTCCGACTTTGTGCGACCCCATAGACGGCAGCCCACCAGGCTCCACCGTCCCTGGGATTCTCCAGGCAAGAATACTAGAGTGGGTTGCCATTTCCTTCTCCAATGCATGAAAGGGAAAAGTGAAAGTGAAGTCGCTCAGTCGTGTCCAACTGTTAGCAACCCCATGGACGGCAACCTACCAGGCTCCTCCATCCATGGGATTTTCCAGGCAAGAGTACTGGAGTGGGGTGCCATTGCGTTCTCCATCTTTCCCAGCATCCAGGTCTTTTCCAACAGCTGACATCCATTCAGGCATCTCAGGACAGACTTATTCACAGCCTCAAGGAAGTTAAAAGAAAAGGCACTTGTTCCCTTTTATGAAGGCAACAGAACACACATAGCTAAAAGCAAGGAGACATACATGTGAATATGTGTACACAGATATATATTCTCACGGATACATATGAGTATGAACTTAGATGCATATATGTTATATATCACATGCACACAAATGATTTGAGGAGTGCTAGAAAAATCACTGAAGGAAGAATGGGAGTAAGTGGCAGCTTGTCAGAGACAGAAAAAAATGAATCTAAGAAAAGAGTGGTAACAAGAAATAGAAAGATTATGGGCTTTGGAGTCAGATGGCCTTAGGTTCAAGTTCCTGCTCTGCCACCCATTAATTATGTGACCTCAGGTGAACTAATTAATCCCTCTGAGCTCTACTTTTTCATCCTGTGAAAGTGTTTGTCCCTCAGTTGTGTCTGACTCTTTGTGACCCTATGGACTGTCCATGGAGTTCTCCAGGCAAAAATACTGGAGTGGGTTCATTCCATTCTCCAGCAAATTGTCCCGACTCAGGGATCGAACCCGGGCCTCCTTCATTGCAGGCAGATTCTATACCACCTGAACTACCAGGGCACCCCTTTATTCTGTGAAGTGGGTATAAATATTCCTACCTTATGCTTGCTCGTATGCTGAGTCATTAAGTTGTGTCTGACTCTTTGTGACCTCATGGAGCGTAGTCTGTCAAGTTTCTCTGTCTGTGGGATTTTCCAGGCAAGAATACTGGAGGGGGTTGCCATTTCCTTCTCTGGGGGAATCTTCCTAACCTAGAGAATGCATTGCTTGCTTTGGCAGGTGGATTCTTTACCACTGAGTCACCTGGGAAGCCCGTTTCTACCCAATAGGTTTTTGTAAAGAGAAAATGTGACAGGGAAAGCATCTATTGGGACCTGGCCCATGATGCAGACTTTCCAAAGATAGCCCATCATTTTCCAGAAGTGGATCTTGTAGATGGCTCAGAGATTTGAGGGTCCTGTGACTAGTTTAGGCCTGCTTCCTAACCTTAAAGAGATTTTCTAACCCACTTTTCCTGACAGTGGTTTGCCTGCTGTGTACTGAATTCTGCAGGTAATGGGCCCAAGGAAACCAAGTACAGTTGGCATGGTCTTGGTGCAATGAGTCAAGAGCCAGAGCCATGAGATGCCTGGTTGGTTCCAGACCCCTGGCATGCCCACGCCCCTGCCGTTCATTCTGTCATCCTACTCCCAGGTGAGAAGCACTTTGCATTGGAATTTCCACGTGGGACAAGGTGAGCTGTGTCCAGCCATCATGTGTGCTCACCGGGCCTGTTTGACCTCATCTCTCCCCCGTAGAGATCTTTGCCCACCTGCTTCTGGGAGAATCCCTCTTGGGTGGTGCAGGGCTGGGCTCTTTGATTGGGACTGGACAGAGGATGAGAAGCTGGATGGATTCTCTTGTCCTGGTTGATATTTTTCCCACACTGTTGCACCCAGAACATCTGTTCATATTGTTTATCAAGTGACTGCAAGGGTTTGGATGAAACATTCCTGGCCATGGGACAAGCTGGGAACTTGGCCAGCCTTTCAACTGGACTCGCTCCACATTCTTTCTGTTTTGCTTTTTTGCTCTTCTCTCCATAGTTGTCTTTTCTCTACGTCTTCAGACTCTCATGTTCCTTTATTCCCTCTGCACTCCCTACTAATATGGCCTCTTTATCACCCAGGCCCACCCTCACTTGCAGTGCTCTCTCCAAAGTTAATCCTTTCTCTCACCTGAATAATCAAGAGCTCCAAGGCTCTTGGTTAGATGTTAGGAAGAAAACAAGCTAATGTAGCCTGTGTTTGGAAATCATGTAGCTGCCTTTAAATCAGCAATGGCTGGCTCACTAGTTCTGTGCCTTTAGATAAGATATTTAATCTTCCTGAGCCTTAAGTACAAAATTTTTAAATGCAGACAGTGACAACTATTTGTTGGCTTAATTTCCACTTTCTCCATAAGTAATGCCAAATCTCTTTTTCTTTCGTTTCTCTTCTTCTTCCTCTGCACCCCCACACCCTTGAGCTATGCATCTTGGAAGCCAAGTCTGAGTATATAAGAGGAGAATAAAGCCTGTTTTGTGTGTGAAGAGCTGGAGTAGAAAGAACAGAGAACTCAATTTTGTCTCAGTTCTTTACTGAGTGACTTTTGGCAAGTTACTCAAATTTTCTTATTATGATCTTATCTTTAAGTGAAGTGAAGTCACTCAGTCATGTCCAACTCTTTGCGACCCTATGGACTGTAGCCCAACAGGCTCCTCCATCCATGGGATTTTCCAGGCAAGAGTACTGGAGTAGGTTGCCATTTCCTTCTCCAGGAGATCTTCCCAACCCAGGGATTGAACCCGGGTCTCCCGCATTGGAGGCAGACGCTTTACCATCTGAGCCACCAGGGATTGATCTTATCTTTAAAATGGCAATAAAAATGAAATGGCAATAAAAATGAAACCTCCCTAATCCCGAGGGTTGAAGAGAGAACATATGACAGTGCTTTATGTGTTGTGAAAATGTACACAGATAGGACGCTCAGCCACTGTTGCGCTATCCCACCTTTCGGCTAAAGAGATGTCTTTCAAAAGCTAGTTCTCTCACTTGCTTTGTTTCCTTCTTATTTCCCTGCTATGAGATTGTGAATTTGTGGGAAAAAAGGGAGTGGAGATGTGAGCATGAATGTCCATAGCAGCATTATTTGTAACAGCGAAAAAAAAGTGGAAACAATCCAAATGTCCATCAATGGATGAATGGAAAGACAAATTGTCATATAGTTTTACAATGGAATATTATTTAGTAATAAAAAGCAATGAAGTGAACCTTGAAAACATGGTGGCAAGTGAAAGAAGCCAGTCACAAAAGCCACATAGCGTATGACTCCATTTATGTGAAACGTCCAGAATAGGCAAATCCACAGGAGACAAAGTGGGTTGGTGGTTGCCAAGAGCTGGCAGGGGTGGGAATGGAGGGCAGGAATGAGGAATGACTGCTAATGAGAAAAGATTTCTTTGGTGGGGGTGTGTGTGATGAAATGTTCTAAAACTGATTCTGTACAGCTGTGTGAATATCCTAGAAATCATTGAATGATACACTTCAAATGGGAGAATTGCATCGTATGGGAATTATTCTTCATAAGACTGTATATACATGCTGTGCTTAGTCACTTCAGTTGTGTCCGACTCTTTGTTAACCAATGGACAGTAGCACGCCAGGCTCCTCTGTCCATGGGGATTCTCCAGGCAAAAATACTAGAGTGGGTTGCCATGCCCTCCTCCATGGGATCTTCCAAACCCAGGGACTGAAACCAGGTCTCTTGCATTGCAGGTGGATTCTTTATGTCTGAGCCACCAGGGAAGCCCAATGTATATAAAAGTCTTTTTTTTTTTTAAAGGAGAGAAGATACGATTCTGCTTTTCCTCTTTTCCCCTCTAGTCTGATATCTGTAGGGAGTTCCCTTGGGGAAGGTTTGGCTGCACTTGGCTCTCTGTCTTGAGTCCATTTCCCTTGCACCGTTGCTGGTTTCTCCCTTGTTGCCCTGGGACGGGAGCAGATCCTCTGTGACAAGCCCCCTTTACTGCCCTGCTATTGGCTCCATGCACTGAGGACTCTATTAAACTCCTGCCTCCTGTGCTATAACATTGTTTCATGAGGGTGGAGAACTCACCCCTGGTGCTCCTCCAGTAACAGATGCCGAATAAATATTGAGTGAATGGCTGATGGGGAGGTTGGGGGAGGGGGAATGACTGCTAGCGGAAAGGTGTTCCTATTGGGGGTGATGAAATGCCCTAAAATCGATGCTGTGTTACGTACTAACAAAAGGGTTCTTGGGACTTCCCTGATGGTCTAGTGGTTAGGACTTTGCCTTCCAATGCAGGAGGTATGGGTTCAATCCCTGGTGGAGGAGCTAAGATCCGACAACCGTTGAGGTCAAAAAACCAAACATACAACAGAAACAATACCGTAACAAATTCAATAAAAACTTTTTAAAAATTGGTCCACATCAAAAAATGAAAACACAAAAAAGCCAAAGAGGGTTCTCCTGGGGTTCCTCTAATATAACAATACTACTGAAGGGTTTGTTTACACCTCCTCAGGGCCTGTAAGAACCTCAGAGTGACCTGGAAAAGAGCTGGAGGGCCATTATTCACTCCCAGGCCTGTTAAGTTTCCAGAACCTACCCTCTCTCTATACATACCTCTGTGACATAAGGTGGCACTGATAAAATTGGAAGGGGAGGGTGATTGGGAAGGCTGGAGGACAGAGAAAAGCTCAAAGTCACTGCTAACAAAGGACCCCTAAGAAGTGCCTGTGAAGCATCTCCAACACATGAGGGCGAGTCACAGGGGTCTCCACCATCTCTTTGGGTCACAGTCAACGAGTCAAATATGCTCACCCCCTGCTGACCCCATCTGCTCCCCAGCTGCAGTGAGGACTCTCTCGGGCAAGGTTGGAGCACCAGCATGGGAAGCTGGGTGTCACGTGGTCACGCGGGGTCCTCAGCTGCAGCCCCTTGGCTGGGTGCCTCCACTGAGAGTGAGGAGGTTCCTGAGTTTTGAGCTTCACTTCCTAGTCAGAAAGCCCCGCCAGGCAAAGTCAAGAAGACGCCAGTGGCAGCATCATTAAATTATAACAAGCCCTGAAACTCACTCCTGGGTCAATGAGAAGCCTGAGTCTGTTTGTCCTTGGGGTGGGAAGGAAGTATGTGATTGGCCGGCCGGGCTCAGCCTAGCAGGCCTTATCTCTGGCTGGTTATTATTTGATCAAAGAGGGCTTCCTCCTCTGGTGGTGTTTCAAAACTGTGTTGGGAGAGTTTGTTGCTGCCTGGGGATTTTTTTTTCTGAGGTTACTACTGAGCACCCAAAGTCCTTCCATTTCTGGTCATACGAACAAGCACCCAGAGGAGATTTTCTTTCATCCCCCACTCAGATTGGGGCTGTCTTCTCCAGAGTCTCCATCGGCTTTGCTCATCAGCTGTTTGGAAATAATTCCTCAATCAGCACCGAGTCAAGGACACAGGTATTTAAACAAAAATTTGGGAGGGGGGAGGGGATTCTGATTTCTTAGGAAATGGGCCTGGGGTGGGAGGGCTGGGGCAGGGCTGGGGTGGAGAACTGCCCGGGAAAGGCAGAGGACATGGAGGAAGGAAGTAGAAGGAGAGATGTCAGAATCTTGGAATTCTATGGAAAGGCAGAGCCAAGGCATGAGGTGTTTGCACCTGGAGAGGTGTGAGTGCAATGGCAGGTGATGTGCCATTGAGGTCTGCGTGCTTTTGTCCCCATGAAATCCTTCCAGGTCTATTTGCTCCCTTGGCCTCTTCATCCTCCTCCTCCCTGGCTCACTACTGAGAGGGTTTTGCACACTTTGCAGGAGACATGGGTTCGATCCCAACATGGGATCAGGAAGACCTCCTGGAGAAGGAAATGGCAACCCACTCCAGTATTCTTGCCTGGGAAATCCCATGAACAGAGGAGCCTGGCTGGCTACAGTCCATGGCATCACCAAAGAGTCGGATATATCTTAGAAACTAAATAACAAATGGTAAATGGTTATTCTTCAAACTGATTTTTCCCTATGCATTTTAGATGAAGAAATAGCCATGCCAAGTGCATTGCCCTTCTCCTGTCTCGGTGGCTGTCTTAATATCCAAATGTTTCCATCTGTGTTGTCTTAATTCTCAAGTGTTTGTATCCAGGTTGTCCCTGCTCTGTTAGTTGCTGTGGGAGGGTATCAGGGCTTGGTCCCACAAAACTGCCCTACAGGATGGAAGTTTGTTCTTCCTGCTGACACTTGGTGGTTCTCACGGAGTTTTCTCTACTGAGCCCGCTGGATTTCTTGAGACTCTTCAGAGTCATTGGTCTGAGAAGTTCATCAAAGTGAATCCTGCTTCCCCTTCATAATTTTCAGGGAAATGTGAAGAGGTAGAGGATGAGCCCAGTGCACAGTTATGGTTCCTGATCCTGATCTAGCGCCTAAAGTGGCAAGACCAGGCACCTACATGGGCACCTATCTGTTCTCGAGAGACCCCTCTCCCTCCTCCCGCCTCCTCTTTCCCAGCTGTCTTGGGCGTCTGGTCCTAGAGCATCACAGCCCGAAAAGCCTAAGCCAATGCCCACAGCTTAAGGGTATCTCCCTTTTCTGGTCATCTGGTAATTTTTGTTACAAAGGTAGTAGAGCATGGGGGAAGGCCCATTCAGATCCACGGCTGACGTTTGCCTTTTCCACTTACTATTTAAATTGTCTAAGTCCCTGTTTCCTCATCTGTAAAATGGTTCTAAGACTTCTCTCATGGGGTTATTTTAGTAATAAAGAATCTGCTTTCGATAAATAGCAGTGTGTGCCTACTGTGTGAGGGGCACTGCGATGTAGTGGAGAATGAGGCAGAGAAAGCTCCCTGCCCTCAGGGAGGTTACAGTTCAGGGTGGGGGATGAGAGGTGGTAAACGAACAAACAAATCACACAAATAAACAGGTTGTCCCCATCTGTGATGAGAAAAAAGGACAAAGGACTTGGTTCAGATGGGGGTGGAGAGCTAGTTGAGAAAGTCCCCTTTGATGAGCTGAATGATTCCTAAGACTGAGTTGCTGCTCTCTGGTGTTTGACGATTCCTTGACCTGTAGCAGGATTGAGGCAGATGACACAGGGGCCTCCTGACTCCCTGTCCAGTGCTCTTCTACCTGGCTGCCTCCACTGCTGGAGAGAGGCGGGACCCAAACTCAAGGAGGACAGAGGAAGAGCGGGCCGGTCTCTTAGAATCCCTTTTTCCCAGTACCCCCACCCTATTCCGCTGCTGGAGCCCAGTATACTCCCTCCCCTGGGATTGTTTCTATCAGCTGAAAATCCCTAACCCCTTCCCAGGGATGGCAGGGGTGCTGGGGGTGCAGAAAACAGGTTCTCTGTGTCTTTCTCCCCCAGGTTCCTACACCTCCATCCTGGATATTAACCCACCTGGGGCGGTCATCTCTGGTGGTGAAATTCCAAGCACGGACAGGCTGGGAGGAGAGCAGGGGGTGGGGAGGGGCGAGTATTTTGGGATGGGCACATCATCTTCTCTGGCTGCCCATCAGTGTGCTCAAGACTGCCCCCTTCCCCACCCACTCAGCCTCCCAGGAGCACCATGCTCCTTTCCCACTGCACACAGTGTCTTTTGTGAGCCCTCTGGCCGGGGCTTCAGTGACAGCTCTTGTAAGGAGCTGGTTAGCATTTTTTCCAGACAAAGACAGAAGTTTCGGGAGGTGATGGGAAGGCTGAGCCTGCAGAGAGGGATGAAAGGAAATGGTCAGTCTCAGGTTTCTGAAAGAACGGTGTCAGCATCTTCTTTTCCACTTTCCCAATGGGGGCCTTGTGCCCATGACCTTCAGAGACAAATCAATTCTCCCTCCATCCCCTCTTCCTTAGCTGGGGCTTCATTCTTTTGCCTTCAGTTGTCTGCTAGCCAACTCCCACCTGTTGCTCGCTGGTCACAAGGCTTAGTAGGACCTCCCGGGGCCATCAGTGTTTTAGCCAGTGATGGCTGAAGGGAGCAGGCATGGCAGTAGGTAGCAGGTCATAGGATTGATATCTTAAGGCACGTAACGGAATTCACCCGGATTCAGGATTTCAGATCCTGTTTGGTGGGAGAGACACAGAAGACTAGATGTTGAGAAAGGAAAAGAGATGCTATGCCGTAAATAATACACTAGACAAGACCATTTCCAACAATACTTTAAATAGCAAGTGGTACCCCGAGGTCAATTCTCCCCAACAGGTCAAAAGAGGAAAATGGCAGGATGTTTGCAATGGGAAACTCACCTTCACCATTCAGTTTCCAGAACCCACACCCTCGCTAATCCCATCAATGTGGAACCTAGTTCTTCAGCTGCTGAGCAGCATTTCAGATGTTTAACGGGGTTCCTGGTTTTGCAGATGACACCACCCTTATGGCAGAAAGTGAAGAGGAACTAAAAAGCCTCTTGATGAAAGTGAAAGAGGAGAGTGAAAAAGTTGGCTTAAAGCTCAACATTCAGAAAACTAAGATCATGGCATCTGGTCCCATCACTTCATGGGAAATAGGTGGAGAAACAGTGGAAACAGTGACAGACTTAATTTTTTTGGGCTCCAGAATCACTGCTGATGGTGATTGCAGCCATGAAATTAAAAGACTTACTCCCTGGAAGGAAAGTTATGACCAACCTAGATAGCATATTGAAAAGCAGAGACATTACTTTGCCAACAAAGGCCCGTCTAGTCAAGGCTATGGTTTTTCCAGTGGTCATGTATGGATGTGAGAGTTGGGATGGTGAAGAAAGCTGAGTGCCAAAGAATTGATGCTTTTGAACTGTGGTGTTGGAGAAGACTCTTGAGAGTCCCTTGGACTGCAAGGAGATCCAACCAGTCCATCCTAAAGCAGATCAGTCCTGGGTGTTCATTGGAAGGACTGATGTTGAAGCTGAAACTCCAGTCCTTTGGTCACGTGATGCGAAGAGTTGACTCATTGGAAAAGACCCTGATTCTGGGAAGGATTGAGGGCAGGAGGAGACGGGGACGGCAGAGAATGAGATGGCTGGATGGCATCACCGACTCAATGGAGATGAGTTTGGGTAAACTCCGGGAGTTGGTGATGGACAGGGAGGCTTGGCATGCTGCGATTCATGGGGTTGCAAAGAGTCAGACACTACTGAACGACTGAACTGAACTGAAATGAAGTGGACTGGTTGTCACACTGGGAGTCAGCTAATGAAAGTGCTCAATCATCACTCCTGGGCTTCTGTGTTGTTTCCCCAACCTATCCTCCCCTTCTCTCAGTGCATTTGCTGGGTAAGCCTTGCATCTGGCTTCCATCCAGTGGCCAGTGGGGCTGGCAGGAAGTTCAGCTGAGGTTGGCTCTGTCTATTGGGCTTCAGTGTCCTGCCAGATACCAGGTTGACTGGAAAAAAAAAAATCAAAACTTCCAAAATGAGTCTTGAAAGAAAGCAACATCCATTTCCCTGTGGGCTGGACTTTCTCTGCAGGGAAGGGGAGCTTGTTGTGGAGCTTAACCCTGGGAGCGCCTGGTAACAGTGTCAATGATGTTTTTCTTTGAGTCAATTCCAGAATGTGACTATGAGGAACAAGGACCTGGGAAAAGTGAAAACCGTGGAACTGAGAACCCTTCTCAGACTTGGCAGTGGGGAAACAAGAGGATCGAGCAGCAATTGGGCAGGAGGCTGGCTGCTCCCACTTGTAGCCCTGTTCCTGCCCAAACAGCTTCAGGGACCAAGGGAGCAGACCTGAGCCATTGCTCAGTGGTCCCCAGGCACCTGCCCTGAGCAGCTGCAGTCCTGACCCCCACCAAGCTCCTCTTGGGCACATTTTAATTATCTTGTGGGCTGATACTCAGGATGAATCTGCCAGGTAGGATGGAGGTGGAGCCTCTTTCACTCCACCAGGCAGAAACTGCATGCATGATTAGATAATAGAAAATGTACCCTCCAAATTCTCAGATCATATGGGTCCTTGAAGCAGCACCATGTGTCCCTTGCGCTTTGCCATTGTTCCTTCCAGTGCCCCCTTGCCACACAACCACATCTAATTAGCTCTGTGACTCAGGGCAACAAGGCACAGACACTGCTCTCAAGGAACTCAAAGCCCAATGGAAGAGATGGGTAATTAAGCAATCAACGTACTGTGGCATTACAGTGTGCAGAGTGCCTCCATAGAGCAGAGCGGCTTATTCTCAGGGCACCTGCTGCCCCCCCATTTTCACCCCCTCACCCTTCCCTATCCTTGCCCTGGAATGTCTTCTCTGTTTAAGCTGAGTCTCAAGCCTAATTCTTTACACAACTCCAGTGGCTGCTCACAATACCCAGACTCTAGACTGCAGATAGGTGCTGGTCTATGAGGTTTTTGTAGTCTATGGTGACATAGGAACTGAGGACAAAGTAGCAACTCTTTAAGACGGCCATGGATATTCAATTTGAGAAACTTCCCATTGTTCTGAGAAGCTGTCGGTCCTGCTTGTTGGGCTGTTAAAACATTCTTTTCTTTTATTACATGATGATGTTTGTAGATTGTCAATTTCTGCTGAGTTGAATTTGAATATTTTGACTGGGCTGAATAAAAAAGCGATAGTTCAAGGCTTGGGAATCATTGCCCAAAAAAGCTGCTCATCACTGAAATTCGCACCTATGTCCAAACCCAAGCAGGAGCCCCTGGGGCGTCTGTCTTAGTATCCGATTTTCCAGTCTGCAGCAGAGTGGCAGAGCTGATGTATTCAAATTCCACTCACTTCCCCAAGACATTTAGCTGCCTGTGGCAGCCCAATCCTTAAATAGACTCTACTGTTTTCTTGCCGGCCCAGGCTCCTGTATGTTTAATGCCTTGAATATCCAATTTCTGGGTCAAACTCATGAAAATCTAAAAGGGAATTATCCGTCTCAGAAAGCAGTTGCAATGGAAATAAAAGCCATTAGTACTCGCTGTTATCAGGATGTTTACTTTTTCATTAAAATTTCAAGATAAAAGTTGATCTTGCAGAATTGTGTTAACTGAGATCCCCATCTTCCACTGAGATGCAGCTTAGAGACTTACTGGAAAATATGCTGGTACTTTAGCTTAAAGTTGCCTTTTGGGGGGCCCTCTGTCTACCTTCTTAGGTTAAGGGATCTTGGGGTCCAGGCATCTGCTCTGGTTAGATGAAGTCTCATATTGCACTTGGTTACCCTGCCATTCCAGATATTATCTAGGGCACTGAAAATCCACCCCTGAAGCTTGATGGATAGAAGAAAATGTCCACCAGGCAAACCAAATCCCAGTAATATTAGACAAGTGGTAAAGTCCAAAATCTTGGGCTAAAGTTGAATGTGTTAAAAGGTGTTTAAAATGAGTGACTCACACAAGGTTTAGCTAGTTAGCTTTAAGAGGTGCTTTGTTTGACCCGTTTTGCACTGCGGGTTTTGCTCTGTGCTGGCAATTGCAAAGGAGACCCTCACATTTGGACTTAGTGCTTCTTGAGGTCAAGGATATAACTACTGTGTGTTTCTGGTGGAGACCCTCTTCTCCTTCTGCCCATCTCTCCCCTGGGTCCCAGCATGTCTCTTGACACACAAGAGGTCAAAAAATTGTTGATGGTGACAATGACAATGCAAAGGACTAACATGTTTTAGAGAGACTCAGTTTCTGGCAATTTCTACTTGACCTAATATGACCACTTAATCATTAATATTTTTAACTTGCCTATTTAATTATTAAAAGAAACAAAAATTTTTTTGACTTGATGATTGTGTTTGGTTTGTAACCCTAAGGAAAGGAAGGAGTGGGAAGATGAAGCTGGTGGGCAGTAAAGGCTTCCAGGTGAATACTCTGTGTTCTGAGTTCTGGTCTCCTAGTTCCAGAACCACCCTTGCTGCTTATTCAGGGAATGATCCAGACTGGAGAGCTGTGGTCCTTTTGAACTGATGTGATTATGTTTGGTTTACCTGGGCCATTATGCCAACATGACCTTTCCTTCCCGCTGAACCCGTCTCTCTTACCACAGGCAGCCTTCTGGTTGGTTAGCCTTGAGGTCTGGCAAGAAACAATTGTAGAAGGCTCCAGGGGATGTCATCAACCAGCTGTTGATGTATGGCCCTGGACAAGTTTCTTCATTTCTCTGGGTCATGGTTTCCTAGTGAAACACGTTTGGTTGGATTAGAATGTCTCAACCTTGGTACTATTGACGTTAGCGGTCATAATTTTTTTGTGGACCGGTCCTGTGCATTGCAGGATGCTAGCAGCATCCTAGTCACTGGATACCCCTACTCTTTTGTGACAACAAGAAGTATCTCCAGATATTTCCAAATATCCCCAGTGGGGAACTATTGGATCAGATGACATCTAAGTTTGAGAAACCACATTAGGAGTTGTTAATTCACCCTATTATATTGAGCTCCTACTGTATGTTCTGCACTGTATTAGTTTTTACAGCCTGAATTTGCTGGTATTCTAGTGCCGTCTGCTTCATGAAAATCTGAATTAGAGTAGGAAGGTGTCTACACAGGCACTGAAGTAGAGATTGAAAAAAAAAAAGAGCTAGAAGTCCTGTTTGGGTTTTTTTTTTTTAGTTTTTATTAAAACGATGTTCTTTTTTTAAAAATATACTTATTTTTTAAGTGAAAGATAATTGCTTTATAGAATTTTGTTGCTTTCTGCCAAACATCAACATGAATCAACCATAGATATACATATGTCTCCTCCTTCTTGAACCCCCCTCCCTTCTCCCTCCCTATCCCACCCCTCTAGGTTGTAATAGAACCCCTGTTTGAGTTCCCTGAGTCATACAGCAAATTCCCATTGTTTATCTTGCTAGCCTCATCCATAAAATAGAAACTTTATACGTCGTTGTGAGGACCTAATGCTTAGTGTATATAAAAGCACATAGATTGTAGTAGACATTCAATAATTAAAATCATTCCTCTTTTCTCTCCCCCACCCCAAGAGTCAGCTCTGCACAAACCAGTAACTTTGCCAGCCTTGCTCTTCTGTTTCTGGGAATCTACCCTTATCCTACCATGTGCCTGCAACCTCCTCCCTGTCAAGCCAACATGGATATGTCATTTCAAAAAAAAAATCTTTAACTGTTTGTTTCAAGGAGTGCTTGTATCACTAGACTATTGACTTGGTCCATCCATTAAGGGACTGCCTCTCCTCAGCAAAAAGATTCTCCAATAACCAGAGATTTGCAAATGACATTGTTTGCTGTTGGTTTAGCACAAAAATGACTATATAGAATCGAGGATGAGAACCCTCACTTTGTGGGTTATCAGGACTCCTGGAGCATGGATAAAGTCATGGGTTTTATCATCTCTCCTGGGTTTTAAGTGTCTCAAGGGCAAAGACCATGCATTGAACATCCCTGGCAGGTCCAGCACTATCTCCTCCAGGAAAAACACTCTGGTATTTTGTAGTCTGACCCAGTGAGAGAAATTGTGGTTCAGTAATAAAAAGTTAGGTAAGAGTTTGAATCTGCATTTTTCCTCTTCATTTAGACCCTGACCAGGGGCTCCAGGGCTCATGAAGACAGTGCAGTTCTCAAATAAAAAAGGTTCAGGCTCAAATTCCAACTCTGCCACTTACTCTCCAGTTGACCTTGGGCAATTTATGTTACCTTCCTGAACCTGAGCTGTCATACCAGTGAGTCTGCAATCAGAAGGGTTCCTCCTTATAGGGATGTTGTGAGAATTAAATATGAGAACATATGGAAAGCATATGGCACAATTCTGGTATATACCAAGCATTCAATAGAAATCAATTTTTATAACAGTAGAAAGGATCTTAAATATGACTATTAATAACAATACATATAGTACATGTTAAACAGACAACAAAAAGATGGATGAAAAGGTATGAAATTGACTTGCTATGTTACTGATAAGAAAATAGGCTCAGAAAAAGAAAGAGAGAGGCAAGAGTTACCCAGGACATCATTGCTTGTTAATGCAGATCTTGCATCTCTAGATTCCCCTTCAGATGCTGGTTCTACCATGCTGGCGCTGCCTTTCTGTGTTAGAAGGAAAAAAGGACTCAACAACACTTGTTCAAGATGGCAAAGCAGGCTTTACTCAAGACCACTGGGATAAATATGGGGACTGCTGTTATGGGATTTTGCAGTCGGGGAGAGAGTCTGGGCTTAATTCCAAGTACAGCCTGGGCAAGTGGGGATTTATAGCTAAGGAGTAGGTTGGGGTTCAGTGGGTAGAAAATTGCCAAGAGGAAACATCATGGATGAGGGGGTTTCTGGGTGGACTGACCTAATAGGATTCTTTGCTGAAAGTCTAAGGTGTTGGATATCACCTGGGGGGTTGGCAGAGGATAAGGAACCTAATCAGAGGTCAAAGGTGGGGGCTCTGGTTAAACTGACTCAGCAGCATTCTTATGAGAATTGGATTTTACAAGAAAGCGCACGTGCAGGCCTTGGAGAAGAGAAGGTTCAGGACCTTGACTAAGGTTTGCATCTTTGTCACTCTTCAAACATTTAAAGTCCATGTTTAGAAAATTGCATACAGACTGAGGAAAATTCACCTATTGGTCTAAGATAAGAATCATATGTTGTTTCCAGAGGTGTTCTTTCTAGGGTAAGGGAGAAATGAGTATTTTATCTACCGTGTTTGTAATGCCTTAGGGCTGCCCAAGAGAAAAACTGGGCAATGAGGAAGTCTTGTCCTCATTGTGGGCTCCAGCCCACACCAGCCTTTGCTCACGCACCAGCTAAGTACTACAGAAACCACCTTTGTTCCTGCCTCCCACCTTCCCATAGCTCAGCTCTTACCTTTCAACCCAGGCTCAAAGTTCTGGTGAGTTGATCTTGTGCTTTAATGCTGATATTCAGTCTCAAGAGCCACCCTGATTAAACAGCTGGGCACCCAGTATGTTCACCTCAATGAGGCTACAAGAGATTTCTCTGGGTTGGCTCCAACCTGTGATTCACGTCTTTCACCTCTTGCCAGTGAACTCAGACACTTGCTTGGGAAGAAAAGACTGAAGTTTTCAGGCTCAGTGGTGGAGAGAGGAAGAGTTTTAGCAATCAGAATGCCTTACTTTGTCCTTCAATCTTGCCTACCTTGGGCCTGCTGGGATGGAGGTTATGTGGGTCTGTTCGCATGTTGGCAGGTGAGATCACCTGTTGTTACAATATGAATGGGACCGGGGTTCAAACAGAATACCTTGTTGTTGTTCAGTTGCTCAGTCGTGTCTGACTCTGCGACCCCATGGACTGCAGCACACCAGGCCTCCCTGTCTGCATCAAACTCTCCTGTTACCTTCAGTGATGGTTGTAATTCAGTTGAAAAGTTGAATCAGTAGAGTCATCACTCCCACCAGAATTTCATTGTCTATTTTGCCTTTTTAAACTTAGTTAATCCACTTGCCAGAGGATGAGATGGCTGGATGGCATCACCGACTCGATGGACATGGGTTTGGGTAGACTCCGGGAGTTGGTGATGGACAGGGAGGCCTGGCGTGCTGAGATTCACGGGGTCGCAGAGTCGGACACGACTGAGCGACTGAACTGAACTGAACTGAATCCACTTGCTGTCTTTCTTACTTCAAGAGCACACATTGTGATGTTTTTCTTTTACCCCCCTCCTCCTCTTTTGTTTAATCCCCGTCTAAGAAAGCATAGCTAGAATTATGACTTAAAGGCGGGATCTGTAAATTATAGGCCAAACCCTTCCCCCGCTTGTAAACAGAGTTGTGCTGACATGCTGCCACATCCCTTTGTTTCTGTCTTGTCATGGTTGTTTTCTACAACAGAGTCAAGTAGTTGTGACAGAGACCCTGCAAAGCCTTAAATATTTATGATCTGACCCTTTACAGAAAAAAAAGCCTACTGATTCCTAATTTAGTGTCTGCGTTGGAGTTGAATCCACCTTGGTTTAAATCAGGTCTTAGTTACTCGCTTTGACACTGGAAAAGCCTCATCATCTCTCTGATACCTAATCTGTACCATGGGGCTAAGAAAGACTCATCTTGGAGAGTAGCTGTGAGAATTCAGTGAGATAGTACTTAAAAAAGTTGCAGCTCTGTGCCTGGTACAGAGAAAGAGCTCAATAAATGTCGCTATTATGATGATCATTCATTCACAACAAATATATATCTAGTGCTTTCTTGCACTAAGCCTCGGGTGCTGCAGCTGTGACCAAGGCATAGATGATCCCCACTCTCATGGAGCTTACATTCTAATGGGGAAGACAGACAATATGAAGAAAACAAATCAAGAGGTTATTTCCAGCTAGTGACGAGTGCTATAAATAAACAGGATAGTAAGAAGGAAGGTGACAAGGCGGGGGACAGAGTCAGCTCGGTTGCTACCTGAGCTGAGACTTATACATAAGAATGAGTCAGCCATGCAAATATCTAGAGAAGGAATGTTCCTGGCCGAGACAATAAATACAGAAGCCCTGAGCCAGGGGTGACCTTGGGATGGTCCAAGAACAAAGTGATGGCCTTGGGGACTGGGGCACAATAAGCAGGGGGTGGTGATGGTAGAAGATGAAGGAGCAGAGGTCAGCACAGGTAAGAATATGTCATTGCTTGGAGACCTGGGAAGATGGTTTTCAGAGGCATGGATGCAATCTAAGATCATAATGGGGCAGAAATGCAACCGAGTCCTTGGCCTCGTTCTGTGACCTTTATTGTAAATATATTATTCTTCCTTTTTGGTTTCTGGCATTCATCACTGTTAGAAACAGGAGAAGAGTAGGGGCCCTAGTGAGCTGGAGTCAGAGTGGCAAACCCATCACACCCCAGCTGGGCACACCCAGCTTGCTTGGGCTTTTCTCCTTACAGTACCTTTGACTCACCCCAAAGGTCTTCTGGCTGATGCTATTACCTCTTTGAAATCATTCTTTATCAGGAGACTTGAATACTTCTCCAGGTGGAGCACTTAAGGTAAAAAACCGTTAATGTAATTTTAAAACCCCTTAACAAATTTCCCACAACTTAAGACAACCAGATAATCATTTGATCCCTAGGGTCACTCAAAATTCACAGCTCAGTTTCCATAATTAGCATTTCTTTTGTATCTGAGCCAAGGAACAGGGGTGAAGAGCCCCAGTGATAATATTTTACCTGTTTGAGGTTGAAAAGAAAGCTGTGATACAATCAGATAAACTGCCTTGAGTGGCCAATAATAACAGTCATACAGTATTTGCCAGCTCAAAGCCCTGCTGCATATGTGGCTCACTTACACGTAGAAGTGTGCACTTAGTTTATCAACCTTGATTCACTTGGGGTGACTCCTCCCTCTCATCTTCTCTTCTTCATTCTCCTCCTCCTTCATCATCTTTATCCTCATCAAAACCCTTGATTTATTGACCCCCTGCTCCCCTGGCTAACAGTAATCAATACTTCCTTTACAACGTGCAAGTATGTGTTTCGGTCCCATTTTGTTTCAGACATTGTTAAAAGAGCAAGATATGAAGGTGGCTCTCTTCCAAGCCATGCTTTCAAACACTGATTCTTAAAATCTGGGGTCCATGAATGATCACGGATGGGGATCATGAGCCCCCTGAAATGGAATAGAAACTTTTTACATATACATTTAAAAGGATAAAGTCTCGAGTTTCATTAGACTCTCAAACTGTTTCCTGATTCCAAGAAGTTATGAACTACTGCTTTAAAGACTTTACTGACTCAATCTGTAGTGTGAGTTTCAAAGGAAAATTCTAGAACTTTTCTAAGTGGAAAAGGAAAATTTGTTGAGTTGGAACTGGGGAAGCCAGTGATTCTCAAAGATCACATTTATCAAGCATGATCTGTGAAAGCAAGTGGGATTGATAATTGGATCAAAGGCAGCCTTTGTTTTAGAGGACCCTGGGAATTCTTATCATGACTGCAAACATTATATAGTTCTCACAGACATTATATAGTTCTCTAGTTCGTCCTAGAGCCTTGCAGATTTTAACTCTTATTCCTCAGAGTAACTCTATAAAGTCTGTACAATTATTAGTCTCGTTTTACAGATGAGGGAATTGGAGCACGCACAGATTAAAACCATACATTAAGTTTTATATTCAGCATCCCAAGACCCTGCATTGTTCTGAATAATATAGTTTGTCCAGCTGTAATTAATAGCTCAGAATAATTATCATTTTGGATGTGTCCGAATAGTGGCCATGTTGTAACCATGAAGCCCAGAACTCATTAATGACAGGATTTTTAAAGGTGGCAGTTCTGGTTTCATAAAAACAGATTGCAGGTCACATGCAGAGGAGAGCCAGCTGACTACTTAATTTGAATTTAGCTGAATCACCATGGTTTATAAAATGTGGTGACTGACCAAGTAGCTAATTTTATTATTGTAGCTATTATTATCACTAAGAAATTTCTGCTATGTACATAAGGCATACTATCGCCCTGCAGAGCTTAAAGATAGTTAAACTTTATCTTTGGGAGGCTAAAGTTCCTTCATTCCAGGAGTTGATCAGTTGATGGGACTTTAGATATAATTCACCCTTTGCCTAGATTATATTTATTTAACAATTAATGAGCAGGTGACCTAGAAATTTAGATGACTTGTTCTCTAAGAAAATCACTTATAAATAATCTATAGGAAAACCAACATTGTGGATATTAAGGTTTGTTTAATCCCACCTGTAGCCTCTAGTGGCTACTAGGAATTCTACAATTCATGTATGTGGGCTAAATTTACATACAGAGGTAAGATAGGAACACAGGGCTAGAACAGAGACTCTCTGGGAAAAAAAACACTTAACATAATTTGATAAAGGGGGAAATGTTTTGCTATCTTCTAAGCAAAATTGAATCTGCAACAGGAACAGGTGATGTATAAGTCATCTTCATTGAGTGAAGGGTCAGATTTAATCCCACACCAAGCCAGCAGAATGACAAAGTGGACCTAGGAGAGAGGATTTCAACCCATGACCCTCAAGTATGGAAGGCCTGTTATTTAATACCTTACTTCATGTTGAAGGTCATCCTTGTAACAAATTTCAAATATTTTATGGAATAATATGATGATGACCAGCAGAAAATATTTGGTTAAAGCCACAGTCAATTGTATTATGCTTATTGGGGTTTCACTTTATACCAGGTAATTTAGATCACTGGAAACTGGGTTGATAACGCTCTTTACTTTGGACAGATTTTCTTTTGGGAAAACTGTAAGTTAAAAGAGACAGTTTCAAGGAGTATGTTTAGAATACCCAGGAGAATAACTTTCCCAAAAGAAAATCTTAGAACGTCTATGTCCCCAAAGTAATGAAAATCAATTTATTTAAAAGTGTTCTAAAAATGAGCCTTAGTTGAACTACAATTGATCTTTCCTCTAATTAGATTTAATAAGTAAGTTTCTAGCTGACTTTGAACTCATTAGAAAAAAAGAATAAATGTAGAGTAGTTTTGTTTCTCCTTGTCCCCTTCATGAATTTTTTTTTTTCCTTTTTGACAAAGACTGATTCTAGGAGAAGAAAAATAATAAGTCTGTCTCCAGCCATGTCTAGCTTTCCCTTTCAAGTGTTTTCCGATTCCTTCCTTCAAGTGTATCCTGCGCTTTGCCTCGCTGTCAGTTGTGGCATTCATATCCATGGTGGACCACCTCCCGCTGTGTTGCTGGTTACCCCTGAGGAGCTGGGCCCCTGTTCTCCCTTGCATTATGTTGTTCCCACTACTATGGCTCAGGAAGTGGGTGTGAGAGAGGAATGGGAAATCTGCTTCCTACTTGCCTATCAGATTGGGTACATGCCTTCCCCAAGACACGTGAGTCCTGAGCCCCCAAAACTCTAGGTTCATGTATCTCTCCTTGAATACTTCTGTCCCTGGAGCTATCTGTGTCCAGGACTCTTGACAGGTGTAATAGCCATTCACACCTCCTTTATTAATTGTTAATTAATTGTGTCTTGTATTTAGACATTTAACATATAGATCTTAAGGATCTGTTTTGCACAAGGCACTATTAGGTGCTAGGGATACAAAGGAAGGGGATGGGAGATGTTAAGATAGACATTTAAGAGGGAGAGACGATGGCTAATTATATATGGCTAATTCTACAATTAATTAATGTTCATTGTAATTGTGATACGTTCCTTGGAGAAGCATATGACAGGGGACCTGCCTTAGTCTGAGGGTCAAAAAGTTTTTCATGAGGAGGTGAGATTTGAACTATGTTATGAAGCGTGAGTGGGAGCAAAATGAGGGCTGGGGGGAGACCACTGCTGGCAGAGAAGGTAGTTTGCGCAAAGGGAGAGTAGAGCCCCTTTTTCTTAGGACTGAAAGAAAGCCCTAGTGACTGAAGTTAGAGAAAAAGAGGGCGAGTGGGAGGAGATGAGGGTGGTGAGATTAACAACGATGGAATGTGCCAGGCACTGGCAGTTCTAAATGAATAATTGAAAAGATTTTCATCAGTTGGAGTGGGGATCAGACAGAGAAATGGGGGTGTTTGACATTGTCTGTGTTGTACTTTCAAATGTTCATCCTGGCTGGTATGTGGTATGTTTGGGAGGGTGATGGGTAGAAAGCAGACATGAGGTGTCCTAGTAGTTAGCTGTTATGCTTCCAGGGAAGGTGGTGAGGTCCTCAAATAACACAGTTCAGGTAGAGAGGAAGATAAAAGGAGATGAGTTTAAAAGCTGAGGTAAAATTGTCAGATGTCAGTATTGCGTCGAATGTGGGAAGAAGTTAAGAACAACTCCTAGGCTCCTGGTCTGCTAAGGACAGAGTGTGGAATGAGAATGAAAGAGGGCCTTGAGCTAGCAAAAGATGCCAAGAAAAAATATTCAGGTAGGTAGAAAGCAATCCATCAGGACATGAGGTTGGCTGTGAAAGCTGAGAAAAGGCTTACACCCAGAGCTTGAGCTTGCTCAACAAGCCATCACTATTCAATAATCTGGCAGCAGGTTACGCAACAGTAGAAAGGTCCTGGGTAAGTCTGGGCAAGTACAATCTAGCCCACATTAGGATCCTTCTTTCAGAAGACAAGATGCTTTGTTTTCAGTCAGCAACTCAGCTCCACAAACCATCTTGGATCACATGTTCCAACTACTGACAGTGGTTTTCAGAGAAGTGGTCTTAAGCAATATTTAGGAAGAAAGGGTTTTCCTAAAAGACATAATGTCTTCAGAGGTGCAATTCTAGGTACAACCAAAGCAAATTTTTAGAAAAAATAGTACAGGTGAACTTATTTGCAAAGCAGAAATAGAGACATAGTTGTAGAGAAAGAATATATAGACACCCACAGGGAAAAGAAGGGGGATAAATTGGGATATTGGGATTAACATGTACACATGGCTATGCATAAAATAGATTTCTAATGAGAACCTATTATATAGCAGAGGGGGGAAGAAAAAACCTATTTGTAGGGCATATATTAAGTCAACCTAAAAACTGCATTCTAATACACAGTAGGTACAAATACTGTTTGATTCCACTTATATGAGGTACCTACAATAGTCAAATACATAGTCAGAAAGTACATTGGTAGATGCCAGGGACTCGTGTGAGGGAGTGGGGGATGGGAAAGGGGAATGGGGACTTTGTGTTTAATGGGGACAGTTTCAGTTTAGGAAGGTGAAAAATTTGGGAGATGGATGATGGTGAGAGTTGTACAACATTGTGAATATACTTAGTGCCATTGAAATGTCTGTTAAATATTGTTAAAATAGTTTTATGTTGTGTGACTTTCACCACAACAAAAACATTTCTCAAAAAAGACAAACTTTTATAATGTCGTATTCGGTAGTTCTGGCCTGTTAGAGGCTCCTGTATCTTTTCATTCCAGGCTGGGGCCTTTGCTTTATCCAGCCCAATCAAAAGGTTACTGAGGTTGTTCTGATAGTCACTAGGATTGTTCATAAATATTTAGTTACCTTGTTTTGGGCACATGGTGGGATTACACTTCTTCACTCTCTTGCTTACATACGATGCTTTATCTAATGAAATGGGAACAGAAATGATGTGAATTAAGACCTAGTGCATGGTTCATTACACTCTCTGGTCCCAGCCTCAGCAATCGAGGAAGCACTTGTCAAGTTGCAGCCTCCCTCAGTGACCTTATAAGCCCCTGTAATAACCCAGTTTCCATGTAGCAGAGGCAGATAATCCTTGTTGTCTCAAGACTCTGAGACATTTGTCACTGAATTGCAACCTATCCCATCCTGACCAGTACCATGACATTCTCCCCAGAACAAAGTAACCTTAATGGCTCAAATGAGTTTGGAAGGTTTCAGGACAAATACTTTGCCAGGATTTAGGCTCAAAGGAATAGGATATCTCTTTTGTCTCTGGAGTCTATGCAAGGGGATACCAACATCAATCATAATAATAGCTACTATCTAGTAAATCTCACTACTTGGCAGGCAATATGCTAATTATCTGTATATATTATTTCATTTTACCTCAAAGTAACCAAGAAGTAAGGGAATGTTAGCAAATCCACTTTTTTAAAAAAATTTTATTTATTTCGAATTGAAGGATAATTGCTTTACAATATTGGTTTCATTTTTGCCATGCATCAACATGAATTAGCCATAGGGGTACGTATGTAGCAAAGAGTCAGACACGACTGAGTGACTGAACTGAACTGAACTGAAATAACATATCAGTCACACCTTTGAGCTCTAGAATCGGAGGGATCTGATTTCAAATTGGGGTTCTTCCACATGCCAGATTTACCTCTCCCCATGCCTCAGTTTTCCCATATGGAAAATGGGGATTTATAGTTTCTAGCTCATGGGGCTGCCGGGAGGATGGGTGCCTTATTTGCCTGTTTGCTTTCAGATCTAATCGCCATCCTTCTCGACTCTACTCCTTGTCTGGGGAAGGGCTGGGGGAGAGTGGGGGAGGTAGCCCCTGCACCTTCATTCCTTAGACTCTCTTGCAGTTTACTTCAACCAATAGGAGGACTGGCAGGTGATGGGAGGCCAGAAAGGGGTAAAAGCCAGGGAGGGTGGCCCCTTCTTTCTCCAGGGACACTCCAGTGTGATTTCGGCTCCTCTTAGGCGGCCTGTCTCTCCTTGGTCCCAGCTGTTGCCTACTTGGTTCTGGTTCCTGGCTCAGTTAGCACCTGGCTTTGTCACTCCAGCCCCAGGGAAGATAGTGATCTTATATTGCCAAGGCTGCCTCACTGTCCCCTTTGGTCCTTTCAGTTCTTCTAAGAACTTTCTGAGTAGAACTCTATTCAAGTTCGCTAGTGGCTGTCTGGCACGGGGCTCTTTTCCATACTGCACCATGACTGATACAAAGAATTGCTTGTGATCATGCCTATGAAGTACTGAGAACAGTGCTTGGCATGTAATAATTGCCCAGTGAGTGGCAGCTTACAAAATGTACTGACTTACCTCTTACCTAGATGTTCTGAGGCCAATAGGCACCAGGCAGGCCCCTGCTTACCCCAGAGCTCCTGAATCAAGGCCCATTTCTCTCTCCAGGCTGTCTGAGACCTGGGCTTGTTTTGATGCATTATTCTCTAATCTTTATAGGGTAAAGGCCATGTGGATTCCTCCTCAACATTTGTGACACGTCACTACTTTCTTTCTAATTTTCCAAACTTCTTTCTACGGCTTAAAAAGCCCTGCTCTATCTGGCCCCTTCTGTCTTCCCAACCCCTCCCTCCAGCCCGCACTGGCTTTTGTCCAGTTCTCTCTGCCATGCTCTGTCTTCCTTTCCCATCCTTCTCACACCCTCGCCTTAGCATAGCTGCTCCTCACTTGGAGAGGCCCTTCCCATTCCTTTATCTAATACTGGTCACAGGTGACCAGGTGCTGTTGGAGTTTCATTGCAGTTTCCATGCTTTGTGGACTCTCCCCACCCCCACTGCTCAAGACAACCTCTCCCTCTCACCCAGTCTAGCTTGACTGCACAGGGAAAGCAAAGGTCCCTTCAGATTTTGTCTTCTTTCAGGAACAAAGACTGCTAATGGCGCTGACTTAGGTTCCTTCAACAGAACCTTGGGACTTAAACTATAGAGCCTGGCTACACTCCTGAAAGAAAGAGAAAGAATTTTCCTTTCTTAAGAATGAGCTAACAGTTATAAACTGGAAAAAAAAAAAAAAACTAACTGGGAAGCTAATTCCTTAATTACCCAGCTCTAGCAGTTGCTGATTCAGTGTCCCACTTCCAACTCTAGAGCTGGTCTCCTGCCCTGAGGCCCTACATCCACAGTCACTCAGTCATGTCTGACTCTTTGCGACCCTTTGAACTATAGCCCACTGGTCTCCTCTGTCCATAGGATTTTTCAGGCAAGAATGCTGGAGTGGGTAGCCATTTTCTCCTCCAGGAGATCTTCCCAACCCAGGGATCCAGGCCACATCTCCCGTGTCTCCAGCATTGCAGGAGATCTTCCCAACCCAGAGACCCAACCATCATCTCCCGTGTCTCCTGAATTGCAGGAGGATTCTTTACCTGCTGAGCCATCAGGGCCTGAGGCCCTGCTAGTGACCAAAAGCCTGGAACCCTACCTAGTTTCTGCCCGCCTTTCTTCCTGGGGTGGGGGCGGGCAATCAGCTCTGTCAAACAGTCAACACAATGGAAGCTGCCAAGGCAACTCTCCCAGAAGGTAGACAGCCTCCTGCCTGGCTTATCTGAAGTTTTTAGCTTAGTCTATTGTGAAGCCGTTTTCAGTCAAACTGAAGTACCGGTTCTGTCATAACTGTGGTAAATGTGAATCAGGGAAGGGAGTGGTCCCATTCTCTTCTGGCCTAAGGTGCTTTCTAAATGGCAGGCTCCAAGGTCACATCCATTGCCATTCCCCAGGGTGATACACTAGCAGGGACTGTTTCTTAACACTCTTTCCCCTCCATATACCTGAGTTATTCTAGCAGCCAGGACTGTGTTTAAGAATTAAAGATGAGTCAGGAATGCAATTTGTTGGGAAGATCCCCTGGAGTGGGAAATGGCAACCCACTCTAGAAAATCCCATGGACAGAGGAGCCTGATGGGTGACAATCCACAGGGTCGCAAAGAGTAAAACATGACTGAGTGACAGAACGTGGAACAGAAAACAAGATTTAAGTGGCTTAAAAACCAGTCTTGTGTGATTGGTAGTGTGGGGTTTGGATATTAAGTTGCAGAGCAAATAGGGAAAAGACTGAAAAAGAAACATACCAACTGTATCAGTTACCTTTTACCAGGAAAGAAAAGCTTTTCCAGAAATCCTCAAGTTTGATTTTCTCTTAGGTGTCATTGCCCAGAACTGGATCATAAGACCATCTTGGCTGCAGGAACAGTTAGAATATTAGAAAGCAAGATTATCATCATTAACTCAGATACTTTGATTCACTACTTTCTCAGGGCTGGACAAAAGATCATCCTGAATAAAATCAGGCTTCTAATAGCCAGGATCCTGCAAGGAATGGATAGCAGACAGATAGGTCTCAGTGTTTGCCCCAAATCAGCAGAGTTCTAGAGGCCACAGTCTACTGAACTTGATGCGGATTTTTGAATCTTTTGGGATACAATGATCAAACAGGAGTTTGTCTTCTAGACGGTCTCATCCTATGCTGCCTGGCAGGCAGTAGGAGTTCTATACATATTTATAAAAAAAGAAAATGAATCTAGAGGAAAGCAGATGATGAGAACAGCATGGATTCAGTAAGAGGAAGTCAGGACAGACTTTATTTTCTATAAAAGTTTCTGATAGAGTAATTGTTATATCTGAGATCATGGAATGTCATAGATATTTTATCATTGAATTTTGGCAAGAAAGTTGACATTGTTCCTCATAATACTCTCGCAGAGGGGAAAAAAAAGCATGTGTCATAATTTGACAGATGTATCTGAAGCAATACTTAGCAAGATGTTTATAGCAGTAAAATGTCTGTATTAGAAGAGAAGACAGGTCTCAACTCCAATCACTGATTTCAAGGTGGTATTTCAAGGTGTTAAGAGTCCCAGCCTTTATAAGGGGTGTTCTCACCACCATTCAGTTCAGACTACTTTCTAATTTTCATTCTTATTTGTTCAAACCACGGGGTGTCTTTTGGTCTGTTTTTGTTTTTTGAAACATGTTAGCTTCCAAATATTTGGGCATTTTCCAGATAGGTCTAAATTAATGATTTCTAATTTCCACTGTGGCCAGAGTATGTTTCATGTGATTTGAATCCTTATAAGTCTATCGCGTCTTGTTTTATGGCAAGTTTTACTAAAACACGTTCTGTACTCACTTGAAAAAATGATATTCTGTTGATGAATGTAGTGTTCTATAAATGTCAACTAGGCTAAGCTGGTCGATGGTATTGTGCAAGCCTTGAACATCTTTACTGATTTTCTGCCTACTTGCTTGGCTATGGAGAGAGAGGTTGAACTGCTGTTTATAGTCATGGATTTTTCTATTTCTCCTTGCAAGACTGTCAGTTTTTGATTCATATATGTGGAAGCTCTGTATTAGATGCATAAATATTTAAAATCATTTTCCCCCTTGTTGGACTGATTCCTTTATCATTATGAAATGATCCTCTTTATTTCTGGTAATATTCATTGTATTGAAATGTATTTTTTATGATAGTAATATAGCTACCCATATTTCTTTTGATTAGCATTAGCATGGTACATTATTTTTCAATTGTTTAACCAATTTGTCTTTACATCTAAAGTGATTTTAATAGATCACATACAGTTGGTTCTTTCTTTCTTCTCCAGTCTGACAACCTTTGCCTTTTAACTGTGATTACTTTCTTACATGCATGAATTTAAATCTGTCACCTTGCTATGTGTTTTCTCTTTATCAATCCATTTTTTCCCCTTTCTACTCACTTAATGCCTTCTTTTGGATTCACTGCTGCTGCTGCTGCTGCTGCGCTGCTAAGTTGCTTCAGTCGTGTCCAACTCTGTGTAACCCCATAGACGGCAGCCCACCAGGCTCCGCCATCCCTGGATTCTCCAGGCAAGAATACTGGAGTGGGGTGCCATTGCCTTCTCCATTGGATTCATTGAGTGACTTGTTAAAAATGATTCTGCTTTATTTTCTTCATTGATGTACTAACTACAACTCTTTATTTTGCTTTTATGGCAGTCGTTTTAAGAGTTGGAGTATACATCTTTAACTTTTCAGTTTACCTTCAACAGTTGGGTTGGCCACAGAGTTCGTTCAGGTTTCCATACGATCTTATGGAAAATGAATGAACTTTGTGACCAACCCAATATAGTATACCACTTTATCCTTAGTGTAAGAATATTATAACAACAGACTACTCCTCCCCTCAAAATACCGTTTTTATTTTTGCATTAAGCAATTATCTTTTAAAAGTCTTTTTTTTTTAAAGTATTTACCTACAGATTTACGCTTGCTTGAGGTCTTAATCCCTTTATGTAGATTCAGATTTCCATCTGGCTGTATTTTCTTTTTACCTGAAGGAGTTTCTTTTAAAATTTCTTATAGCGTCTGCTGATGGTGAATTTTTTCAGCTTTTGTGTGTCAGATATATCTTTATTTTGTCTAGTGTTTGAAATGTATGTTTGGGGAAAGAATTCTAAATTGACAGTTTTTCTCTTTGAGTACTTAAAAGATGCAAATTCACTCTCTTCTCATTTGCATATTTCTAATGAGAAGTCTTCTGATATTCTTATTTTTGTTCCTCTGCACAGTAACTTGCCCTTTTTTTTTCGTTTTTGAGATTTTTCACTTTATCACTGGTTGTAAGCAGTTTAATTGAGATAGTCCTTCGTATACTTTTCTTCCTGTTTCTACTTAGAGTTTGTTGAGCTTCTTGGATTTGTGAACCTACAGTTCTAATCAAATCTGAGTTTTCAGTCATTACTTTTTCAAATACGTTTTTTTGGTATTTCTCCTTTTCATCAGGGACAGCAATTGCATGTATATTAAGCTCAACTGATACTCTTGTTCATTTTAATTTCAGTCTTTACTTTTTTTCTCTTTGTTTCATTTCGGATAGTTTCTATGACAGTATTTTCTGATTCTTTAATCTCCCCCCCTCCCCCAGTACTTTCTAATTTGCTCTTAGTCCCCTACAAGTAATGTGTGCATGTGTGTATGTTAAAAATCTCAGGCAATGGTTTTATAATTTCTAGATGTTTGGCTTGGGTCTTTTTAGGTTTTCCACATCTACTTAACACGCTCAATATTTCCTCTACTTTCTTGGACTTACAGAAATATAGTTGTAAGTATTTTTTAGTGTCTGTATTTACCAATTCTATCACCTCTGTCATTTCTGGGATTCTTTCAATTAACTTTTCTGCTCACTGTGGTTCATTGCTTCCTGCTTCATTTTGCATGCTTGGTGACTTTTGATTGGAAGGACAACATTGTGAATTTTACCTTAAGGTGCTAAATATTTCTGACTTCCTATAAGTATTCTTGTGCTTTGTTTTGGGACATTTTGTCTTTGGGAAGTTTGATCCTTTGGGGACTGCCTTTTATTTGTTAGGTAGGACCAGAGCAGTGTTAGATATTCTAAGATTAATTTTACCCCACTACTAAGGCAAGGGGCTTCCCAGGTGGCTCACTGGTAAAGAATGCACCTGCCAATGCAGGAGATGCAGGAGACACAGGTTTGATCCCTGGGTCAGGAAGATCCCCTGGAGGAGGGCATGGTAACCCACTCCAGTATTCTTGCCTGGAAAATTTCATGGACAGAGGAGCCTGGCAGGCTACAGTCCATGGGGTCACAAAGAGTCAGATGCAACTGCGCACTGAGGCAAGACTTTCTGAGTTGCAAATTATGAGATTTTCCAGTCTAGGGGCCAGGATCAAGCCCTATATTCCTGGTCCCATATTGCTGTTCTGTAGATGAAAGACTGCCAAGGGTGTCAGCTCTACTTCATTTCTCATTACTTTCTCTTTAACAGAGACTTTCCTCTATTTTCTTCCCTCCTTTTCTTTCTTTCATGTCAGGGGCCAGTAATCTGTACACAAATCTCATGATATTTGGGGATGAGAATTCATCTTATTCTAGCCAACATTGGCCTGGAGCACTTAGGTGGTGAAGGGGTGTGCATGTGTGTGTGGAGAAGGGTTGAATAAAAACAGGGTCCTTGACTTCAAGAAGCTCAAAATCTTTCTTTAAATGAATCATCACTCCTGCTGTTTTGAATTGTTTTGGGATGGATTTATAAACAGTATAAAGTGCAAGGGAAGCAATGCTTCTTTCACTTCTTGTTCCTTAGCTTCAACAAGTATTTACTGAGTGTTTACTATAAGAATACATTGTAGTGTTACCTGAGAAACATGCAATGATAATGAGTTCATAATCTTGTGGAGAAATGACACAAACTGCTAAAGACCCAAGGTGTGGTACCACAGTAAATCTGTGAGATTTCACTTGACAGTGTGAGTATAGAGGGTGCACGAGATGAGGGAAGGCTTGGAGACCTAGTTTAGCAAAGAACTGTTATATTTAGGGGAGAGTGATGTGAGCACTGTTAGGAGTACCAGTGCCCAGGGCTTGATGAGGGAAAATCAGAGAGGCTAAAGGAAGGGGCTTCTGATGGAGAACAGTGGGGAAAGAAGAGGCTTCTCTGTGTGGGGAGCTCTGGATGGTTTTGTGGACAGATAGAGATTGTCTGGAAGAGAGGGTTAGGGTTCATGTGTGCAGAGGAGGTGAGGCCTGGTGGTAGAGGCGCCAGGACAGGGATTATGCCTTAATCATCTTTGTATCTCCATCTGCTGCCTATGTGGGTGCTAAGGCCAGTCCCACTCTTGCTACGCCGTGGACTGTCGCCCACCAAGCTCCTCTGTTCCATGGGATTTTTCCAGGCAAGAATACTGGAGTGGGTTGCTATTCCCTACTCCAGGGGATCTTCCTGACCCAGGGACTGAACCCGCGTGTCCTGCATTGTAGGCGGATTCTTTACCTGTGAGCCACCAAGGAAGCCCATCACCCCTCCCTATCTGCTAGTTCATACTTAATACCTGTTGCTGAAGTGCAGGTAAAAGGTTATCTTTTACCTTCTATCAATAAATTATTAATCTCTTTATAACCACTGGCCTTGTCAATGGCAAGACAAATATTGTGAAAAAAACTCTTCATGCTCCTTGCTATTTTGTTTCAAGGACCAAAGGCCGGGAAATTCGGACTCAGGTTCTTCCAAGCCTTATTTGTTTCTATTTGAATTCCTCATTTTCTTTCTGTAGGGAAAAGGCACGAAGTACCTGTTCGGAAAATTACACAACAGGGCCATACCAGTCCCCACCTCTCTCATGCCCAGTAAGTTCTGCAGTCTTACAAATCTCACAAAAAAGACGGCCTACGCCTATACAAGTAAACTCAGACGGCCCGCGTGCGTGCTCCCAGGAGAGCCGGGCGGAGATACAAACTTGCAGAGGAGCAGCGTTCACCCGACGCAGACAAGAGCACACACACTCACGTGATTCCGCGCCCAGACAGAACCGCCGAGCGATTAGGCAGCACACGCCTGGCCACACACCACACAGACACACTTGCGGGCACACCTGCTACTCTCAGATCCCAGCTGCGGTGCACGACGCCCGAGTCGCCCGAAGCGCGGGTCCCCAGCCCCTGCCCGCCCGGAACTGGCCGGCTGTGGGCTGGCACCCGTCACTCTCGTCCCCCTCGTTGCGTCATCAGGGCGCGACGCCGCAGCAGCGCCGGCTGAGGCTTGAAATGTTGGCAGCTGCAGAGCTATAGCCGGCGGAGCTGCGGGTGCGAGCAGCCGGGGCGGGAACGGGCTGCGGGAGGCTGCTGGGGCCGGGAGCGCCGGGACAGGTGCGTGGTCGCCCTCTTGCCGGACCCAGCGCGGCTCCCGCCAGCTGCCCGGCGGTCTGCTCGCCCCGGCGCTCTCTCTCTCGGGCTCCCTCCCGGTTTGCCCCTGAACGGTGGGCCCGGCTCGTGGAGCACGATTCTCTCCCGGGGACCTCGGGTTGTGGCAGGGCTTCCCCGGGGCGGGAGGGAAGTCCCTCTGGGCTCAGTCCCCCCGCACACCCGAAGGGGACGTGGAGGCATTGACTTTGGCGTTGAGGCTGCAGGGGTACGCTGAAAGCAGCTGGTGCAGTGGACGGTCCCATGACAGATGACCACTGATTGAGCTGAGCACTGAGCACTCACTGGGCGTCAGACACAGTGCCAGGCGCCCTAGGGGTATTATCCAGAACTCCCGCAACCCAGGAGGTAAGATTTATCATATCATGCCCATTTGCCAGATGGGGAAACCAAGGCATGGGAATTAACCAGCTTGTCTAAGTTGTTGTTAACCCATCTTGGTTGGTGACCACAGATGGTAAACAAAGGGGGATGTATTTCATAGTCGGCCCTCCTACCTCTCTCGCTTTTAAAACCCACAGTTGGCTCCCCTCAGCCCATAGCCTGGCTTTTCTTTTTGGGTGGGGTGGCGTCGAAGCACGTTTCAACCTTGGACAAACGTGTGGAGGGAGGAGCGAAACGTGGACTTCTTATTGGCACAGGACTGTTTCCCCCTCTGGTCCTCCCCTCATCACTGGGGCCAGCCAAGCCTTCATTCTCCCAGTCAGCCGCCGGCTCCTCCTGCCGTAGTTGCATTCTGCACCCGAAACTGATAGCTGAGTTTTATTTTATAATACAGAAGAGCTTTCTTGCCAAGTGCATTGGTTTACTCTTCCTTCCCCTCGCATATTTGTTAGATTGTTACTTAGGTAAGATTGTTAAGAATGTGTACAGTTATCCTGAGAATTACAGTTACCACTATAAATCCATATGGGGATTGTAAAGAAATGAGAATCTGCTCTCCAAGGAACTCTGTTAACCTGGACATGAGTTTTTAAGGTTTTAAAGGACTGATTTAAGGCCAGGTGAGAAATAGTCAGAAGCTGAAATAATTTGAGGGTTATTTTAGAGAATTTTTATATTTTCATATCTTTTTTTTTTAGCAGTTCACTGTTAGTGAACATTTTTTCTGAGGGCGGGAAAAGGCTTATTGCAAAGATATGAAAACTTATAAATCAGATATTTTAGAACAGTGTTTTCTTGTTTTAGAGCTTTGTAGATGTATTAAAAGTGCAAATACCATTTCATTTAAGGCAGCACAAGAAAATCAGAAGCTTAATTCAGTTTAAGTGGGAAACGTTAGAGGTGCACTCATTACCTTTGTACATCTTACATTGCATGGTATGTATGACCAAAAATTCCCAGCACATAATTTTTCAAAAATTATCTACTTGTGTGCATACATGTAACTTTAAATTAATAAATGCATATTTTCATCTTTCCAGGAACTATTCAGTTAACACAAATAAAATAATTATTTGTCACATACCTGAAATAGGGTGATAATTACCCTCATGAATTCATAGCTGTTTTGTTCATGAAGTCTAAAGATAACAAATGTTTTTTTAAATCTGGATGACCTAACTGAGTTCGTATATATACATCAAAGTCCAGTTTTATACAATGACTAAGAAGTCCTCCTTAGTTCATTTAACATCCTACCCTGAAGCAAAATAACATAGAAATCAGAATTTTGAGGTCTACTATTTACTCTCTGGATCCCTCATTAACTTAAACGGTATACATTTTTTACAGCACATGAATTCGTGAATTACGCTGTGTGACATGGATGAATCTGCATTGACCCTTGGCACGATAGATGTATCTTATTTGCCAAATTCTTCTGAATACAGCATTGGTCGGTGTAAGCATGCCACCGAGGAGTGGGTAAGTTTAAGATACAGGTTAAAAGCATTCAGCCTAAAGATGTTCTTCTCAGTGTTAATGAAGGTGGATATACTGGAAGCATAAATTCAAATAGACATTAATAGCTACAGAAACTGCCTCCAGCTGTTTGAAGGTTAGTTTATGAAGTCTAATATTTAAAAATTCTTATGGTATTGTGTTATTTGGAAGAAAAAAATGGGTAAGAAGGGTAAGGACGGTGATTATGTTAAAAGCAAAATACTTTTGCAGAGGAAAAAAAGCGTGTTCTTTTGGGTGGTATAATTTAACCAGATTTTTTTTTTTAATTCTGTATCTGTTTTCCATAATTACAGTTCAGAAGTGTGAATTTTGTAGTGGAAATAAAGTTTATTTAAATAATTGAAAATAGGAAATTTTAGTATGAATCCCAATCCAAAAGGCATTTTTTGGTGGTTTTTTTTGTTGTTCTTGTATTGTTTTCTCTATGTCAGTATAACATGGCATGTTTTCAATATTTCTTCAGATATTTCTTCAGTCTGCTTCCGATTAAAAACAAAACAAAACTTTTTTGCGGGGGTTGGAGTTTTGGGTGGTCTTTGGGTTTCTTTTTGAGAATGTTCTATCACTGGGATTTGAGCAACTGATGAATTCAAAGTTAAGAGACAATTATTTAGACAGAAGAGCAGAATTTGACCCTAATTGGATAGTGTGGCTGTAATTTCAATTCCAGACTTTAAACTCTCTTGTTAGGATAAGGGAATGTTATATAAGTTGACCTTGTTTTTCATTTAAAGTGAATTATTTTAAGCTATATTATAACAACTTGCTTACTCTTAAGTAAGGCCTTTGTAGTTCTTTTGTAGGAGTGTGTGATTTTAGAGGGAGGGAGATGAGCTGTTAGCATAGGGCTCCAGGGGTTTGACTTAATTCCTCCTGCTACTGTCAGAAGGCTGTCTGACCTTTTACAACTTAATGTTTAAACCTTTGAATGCTGCTTTGAGTGTTGCCAGCTATTGCTATTCTTAGGTGCTCAGCTTTTGCTTATGGTCCAAGCTCTGTTCCAGGTGTCGGTCATGGACGGAGTCCTTGGAATGAGAAACAGAAACGCGGGTTACCAAAAGGAAAATGTGTCAGAAATTTCTCTTCTGTCTCAAACAGCTTAGTTTTAAGAGATTTTAGAGTTTTGAGATCAAGTAGACGAGTAGAATTTTCTTGCCATTCACACACTATTTTTCCTTAATGTTTATTAGGGTGAGTGTGGTTTCAGGCCGACTGTCTTCAGATCTGCGACCTTGAAGTGGAAAGAAAGCCTAATGAGCCGGAAGAGGCCCTTTGTGGGAAGGTGCTGTTATTCCTGTACTCCTCAGAGCTGGGTAAGAATGTTACCTTTAATACCTTTGTTGACCTTTAATAGACTAGAGAGTCTGTCCATGGAATTCTCCAGGTGAGAATACTGGAATGGGTTGCCGTTTCCTTCTCCAAGGCATCTTCCCAACCCAGGGATGCCCTGTAGGCAGATTCTTTACCGTCTGAGCCACAGGGAAGCCCCAAAAAACAGCGAAATATGTGACATGGATTTCCAACTTCGTGTAAACTTTATTTTTGCTTAGTCTTAATGGACTTAATGCACTTTTAGAACTTAGGTCCACATTTATGAACCAAATATTCCAAGTAAAAATGTTGACTTAATTTTTCTTTCCATTCATTTATTCAGCGAATATTGGTCTAATAGTTGGTGCCAGGCAATATTTTGTTTTGTTTTTGTCTTAGTATGACCTTAGTGGGAGAGTAGATCTTACTTTCAGATAACTTTTCCAAAGAGTTAGTGGGATCCTTCATGTAACTTCAAGACATTGAAATTTAGCACTGAACTTTAAAATGCTAGCAAGATGAATGAGAAAGAAAGAAAGTGAGCGTGCACACACATATGCACATACTCACACATGTGAGTGTGAGCGGGACAGAAAAAGAAATTAAAACCGTGGCTTTACCCTTTTGCTAAGTGTCTGTTCCCACAGTGGAGGGGGGTGCGAGGGGGTTTCTTTTGACTCTGTGACGGTGAAGGATGGTCACTAAAATGTTAGAGTGAAGATTTAAGAAAGGGTGTGGTGGGTTTGTTGTTTGCATTTTGGTGGAAAAAAGCCATGCAAAATCTTCCACATTATAGTATCTGAGTTGATTGGATAAATATGCATCTGAGGGCATTTTGCCAGAAGTACGAGTTAGCACAGGAATGTGGACTCTGATATGGCTGTGATCTCAGGCAGTAGGGTCACCTGGATGGTAAACTCTTTCTGGGATGGGCTAGTTATTAGAACGTTTAAGTGCTGTTTATTAACCCTGCCATTTATTGAGGTTGCTTATAACCTGTGTGAATAACTACTGGTGCTGTGTGAGGAGCACACAGGAACCCGCTCAGGGTTGGCTGGGCAGGAAGTAGAATTTCTAGCCTGGTATAAGGAGTTTATTAATCTGGGAGAGATTTGTTTAATAAGCAGTTTGTGTTAAATATTCAAGTCTGCTCAAGAACATCATGATAGAAATAGTGCTCCTCTTAAATCACACATATCTTGTTGGAATAGTTTGGTGGAGATGAAGGATCATGGAAATTTCTAGTCTAGGAGTAAGGCCAGTTCTGATTAATAGGCCAATAGAAATAAAGATTTAAGTAGAAGGTCATGTGGCTTTTCTTTTTAGATCTGGCATCTCATCTAATTCTAATTTTGAATGGTTAAAAGATCAAAACAATACTTTAGTCAGTCAGAAATTATTTGGTGGTGGTAATGGTTTGGGGTGGGGAGAGATGAGTAGTATAATAGATAAATGATTTTTGCTTAAATGTAGTGCCTGATGGTGCTGAACTTGATCTTAAGTTCTTCCATGGCCTGTTTATGTAAAATAATTTTTGTTTGACAGTATTTTGATAGTGATTTTCTGCTACATTTTCTCTGAAGTCCTATTTCTCTAAAGAGATAGCACTGAAGTATTTTGACATCTTCTTCTGAGGCTACATTATGCTTTCTCAGAATTTATTTGTGGAAGGTTTACCTTTTTGCCTACATTGTTAAAGTTATGGACTTTATCTTTTTACCAGAACTATTTCTGGATTATCTTCCAAGATTACTCACAAAAAGGGTGACCTTTAGTCATACATTTTCTCATTAAGTAGACAATCATTTTAGGGGACTAGAAAGACCACAGACTTTGAAGCAAGATCTGGGGTTAACTACTAAGCTTCTGCCAGACTCAGTTTTCCTCCTATAAAATGGGGATATGGGTTACCCTGAGGATGAATGAGATAATGTATGTTATAGTCCTCAAGAATTACTGTTATTAGAGTGAACGATTTGTCCTTGCCAGGTCATTAATATATAAAAGAAATATATGTGTGTGCATGCTGAGTTGCCTTGTCCTGTCCAGCTGTTTGCGACCCCACGGACTGTAGCTTGCCAGGCTCTCCTGTGCATGGGATTCTCTCCACAAGAATACTGGAGTGGGTTGCCGTGCCCTTCTCCAGGAGATCTTCCTGACACAGGGATTGAGCCTGCATCTTTTACATCTCCTGCATTGTCAGGTGGATTTTTTACCACTAGAACCACCTAGGAAGCCCAAAGAAACATATATAAGTATATAAAAATAGACAAGTAATATTAAAAATAAAAACTGTTCTTATATTCACAAAAGTCCTATCATTATAATTCTCCTTATTCAGATGAGGGAATTGAGGAAAAGCTTGCTCAAGGTCATATAGCTGATCAGTGGCATAATTGGGATTCATCTCCCTCCTCTACTGCTAGTCTGATTATGATGGAATGTGAAGATATTTACTTATGATTTTTCCATTCTTCCAATTGTACCTTTTCATATACTTCATAAAGCCACTTATTACATTAATAAAAGCTTCAAAATCATGCTCCTCTTAACCTCTAAATAAACTTAAGAATATATTAGCAATTATGAGCAGAAGTCATTTCTCTGACGGCCACAGATAAGATGTTGATTTAGAATACATTATTATCCACTCAGCTAGTAAAGTGAGTGAATTAAAACCAAAATTGGCTGCAAAGAGACTTCCTAAAAAGAGACTTCTAATGTCTCTTAATATTAAAATACCATTAAACTGAGAAAGGCAAAAAAAAAATAAAAATGAGGATAATAATTCTTATGTGTCAGGATTACTGGAAGATTTAGTAATCTCAAAATAATACATGGTACTTAGCATAGACTGAGCGACTTTCACTACTACTACTTAGCATAGTATTTTTGTATTTTAAAAACAATGAAATCTCCAGTATTCCTTTCAGTGACAAGCCATCATGACTTTAACTCTTTCTGATTGAGGGTGGGGGGCTTGGAAAAGGGAGAGGCACTGTTTCCTTTGCAAGATGCTGAGGAGTAGTTTTGAGTTTATGACCTTTGAAAGCTAAAGAGTACTTTTCAGTAAAACATTTTTCTTCATCTAAGATTTTTGGAAGTCCTCAAGAACTAGTAATTTGAGTCCTTCTTCAACAATCCAGTTGTATATTTATGTCTATATTTACTATTTTTTTATATAGGATACATTTTTCAACCCCAGTATCCCGTCTTTGGGTTTGCGGAACGTTATTTATATCAATGAAACGCACACAAGGTAAAAATACATTTCTTATACTTCTAATGCATGTCAAGAGAAAGACTCCATAATAACCAACCAATGCACTTTAAGATGAATCTCTTTTTTTTTTTTAAAGAGTTAATAGGGTATTAACTTCTAACATATGATACTTTATCTAAAAACTGGAACCTGAGAGACCTTTTACTTTCTACTGCTATTTTCATGAGACTGTAGATATTACTTACAGGTTTCTTTAACTTATTCGTATATTGATGTTGCTGCTGAAATGTGCCACAATGTGATAGAAATTTGTCGGAGGAGAGGTGTAGGTTTGAATGTCTTATGATATATTATTATTTTATACTTAAAAAGTATAACTTTCTGAAATCTACCTGATCTATAGAGTGAATATTCTTTGGTTTACTACTGGCTTAAGTCTTTTCTTAGAATTCTTACTTCCAAATTCCAGGCATCAGAGTGAGAGAAAAAGAGGCTTTATTTTCAGTGGATTTAGGCTGGGGGATGAGGAAGGAGGGTGAATGTCTGCAAGACAAGAGCAGAATGGGAGCCAAAACCACTACCAGTCCTTGTAGTTCCAAGAGTAAATGCCTGGAGGCTCAGGAGATGAGAAATACGTGAAATTTCATGAAAAAACTGGTCCAAGAAGTCAGATACTTAAATTTTAAGGCTTTCTGATGTTACCGCTCATATTTTAATAATGTTTTTATAAATGAGCATATACTTGCATATATGTTAGCTAAGTTTTTTGTTCTTTTGTAATAGAACTAAAATCAAGAGATGTGGTTTTGCCAGTTTTTATGCTACCCTTCCTTTCCTCTCTCTCTTGTTTTCTTAAGTTAAAAGGAAAGAGCAATTTTTTTCCCCTTTGGTTGACATGATTAAAATCCTAAGCAAAAGAATCCGGTTCAGTCTCTTCTTTATGTAAGTAGATATTTTACATACAAAACTGAGGAGTTCATTTGTTGTCTTCATTTGGAGGCGGTTAAGGAAAACAAAAACATGAGATACACACACACTTTTTAGCATGTTGTGTTGACTAGGCAATATGAAACTATTCAGTGTAATAAGCTACCTGTACAAGTGGATTGGCTATTTAGCTCTTCTCTGTGTTGCACGGAGCAAAGCATGAACAGTTTTATGCACACACACACACACTGCTTTCAGTCTGTTGCAAAAGGATTTCATCAAGAGTGTGAACTTTGTACATTCCAGTAATAATTTTGAAACTGTTCACTGAGAGATTTTAGAATTAAACACTTAACATATTGGGCCAAGTTGTTCGAAGTGGGACAAAGGAAAGGAGGAAGAAAAAGAATGCCGGGAAGGAGAGTTGCAGGAACATGTGATTCATACACAATTCTCCCCCAAGTTACTTTTCCTTGATTGAAGACTTTTTGTATATTTTCAGAATTAATTTGTAATTGAAATCTTCTACTGTCTGTATGGATATCTTTATGGAGGAAATGATAATGAGGCATTATATAATAATTACAAATGGTTTCAAATCATTGCATAATGAAATCTTACAGCATTCTTATTCTGAGATCCCTGTCTTTAACCCCCATTCACATAACACATAGTCATTGTCACTGCTGGAAGTTTGTCCTGTTTCTTAAGTATGTTGAATGTGTTTTATAAAAAGGCCAAAAACAAAAACACAGAAAGAAAACTAAGAAAGAACTTCTGGCTTCATAAGACCAGAGTGCAAGTATTCAGACTGTTGTCTAGTTAACCTTGACTTCTGTCAACTGATTAGCCTTATCAATTCCATTTGAGAATCAGCGATCACCTTAGAAGAATTACTGTAATGACAACAAAAAGAAAATTAGCCCTTTGTGGTAGGAAAAGATTCCCGAATTATTTTTTATAGCCGTAGCTATAGCTATAAGCTATATAGCTTGTATATAAAGCATTCAACATATTTGGTTTTTTAAGTGGTATTAATAAAGTAAGATGCTTACATTTCTTTTGTTTTTGTATTTGGATTACTAGTTTGCAGAGCAATACTATTCAAGCATTGATACACAAATTCCAAGTTTAAATTTTAGCTGAGAGTATATGAAAGAAAAGAAATAAAACTGTCTTCATAGCATCCTGAACTACTTACTAAGGAGAATTTGCTACAGGAAAACCCTAAATCTCTGAAACAGGTGAAATGAGGATTTGTTTTTACAGGAGGGAAGTCTGTGTATAATTGGTATTCCTAGGGTTCTTCTCTGCTAAATCGTTTTCATGTTGCAGGCACCGAGGGTGGCTGGCAAGACGTCTTTCTTATGTGCTTTTCGTTCAAGAGCGAGACGTTCATAAAGGCATGTTTGCCACCAACGTAACTGAAAATGTGCTGAACAGCAGTCGGTAAGGGTGGGATACTGTTGTAAAGGGGAAAGGCGGGGATGGGTGGTGGGAGTGGGGAAGTAATTTCCTTTATTAACCTTTAGTTTCTCTGGGACTCTGTCCCAAGAGGAGTTTGTGTTTCCAAACATTAAATGTTCAAGCTCCAGAAGAAAGCAAGGAAAGGCAAGAGAACAGATGGTTTCGGTGCCATGTGGGAAGAACAGCCTTGTTTTATGCATGAATAATTGAATGGGGTTCTAATATGAAAGGCGAGTTGGAGTTCAGATAGGCAAATATTTCCAGAGTTCTCTGTTAAGTGTTTTGTAATGTGAATATTGGGGATGATGCATTTCCTACTTTACAGCCAGAAGAGAAGCTCATTTCATATTTCTGTCAAGTAATTGTTGAGCACCTAGGCACAGATTCTTTTATTAGAAAGCCATTATTAGAAATTTTAAGAGAACAAGGTAATTGTCCTTGCCCTCAGAGGATCTTGATCAAAAATTGGAGAGACCTACTTGAACTCTGATGGAGTGGGGAAATCATTACAAAGTTTAGCCATTAAATTGTGGGAGTTTGGGTGAAGGTTGGCCTCTATTCCACCTCATTGTTGGGGCCCATGTTAGACACCTATCTGGATTTGGGGAGCTGGAGACCAAAGAGGGTTGAAAAATGCTTAGAAAGGCAAGCCTAGTGGTACAATGGTTAAGGGCTGAGCAGTAGTGGAATATAGTAGGTACTTTGATATTTATTGAATGAACTAGTAGTTAACCATGGTGGTGTACTAACTACATGAATGACTTGTGAAAGCATTCCTGGCCGTATTTATATAAATGCTGTTCAAGGATAGACTTAGGGATGGTGTATCAGTGTCCTGTGGAATTGGTCTTTTTGTAGTAACGAATGATGGGGAGTTTTGCTGTACATTATTCTAAAATCAACAGCAGTGAGAGGAAAAAAACAATTGTTTGAGAAACTCCTTTGGATTATTCTGTATTCTGTTTTCTAGGTAAAGCCCATCAAGTGTGTTTCATTTCATCCAGATGTTTTGACTCGTAACTAGGGTGTCAGAAGTTATTTTTAGGAGGTTTAACCTCATGCATTCTTCCCTGAGTTATGTGGGAGATCTACAAGACTGGATTAAATCTTCCCTTTCACCTCATAGCTTCCTGGTCTGTGCTGTTTAAAGCTGTGCCTTTTAAAATTACTGACTTCATTTGGAAAGTGTTTGTGACTATTTGTGTCCACCTTCAATCCATCCTAGAGAGTTTTACAAATATCCCACTCATAGAGGCACAATGTGAATGAATAATAAGTAAAAGAAAAAATCATGTTACTTTGGCAGTGGGTTTGAGGTACCTCTGAATTATATATCTAGAAGGATAATCTTTGTTTTCTTCCCTTCTGCCAGAGTGTAACTTTGTGTCTGTCCCTCACAGCATAACTGGAACATTCAAATTCACATAGTTGTTACCCAGTGAATTTGAATTAAAATTTTAAGTTTGCCTTCCAGCTTCCTCAGGGAGTCATTGATTTGGGAATATAATATACTTAATATTTAATAAACAGCCAAAGAAAGCACTTCTAACTTGAGTTTATTCTTCTGTGTTATCACATTTAAAAGAGAAAGTATATTTTGCTTTGTGATTTGTATCTGTAGTTTAGAAAATAATACAGACTGTAGCATAGAGCCAGTTACATTGTCTGTCTTTCCATTTTGAAATCAGAGTACAAGAGGCAATTGCAGAAGTGGCTGCTGAATTAAACCCTGATGGTTCTGCTCATCAGCAATCAAAAGCTGTGAATAAAGTGAAAAAGAAAGCCAGAAAGATCCTTCAAGAAATGGTTGCCACCGTTTCACCGGCAATGATCAGGTATTAAAAGGCAAAGCAAAAAACTTTAATCAAGGGTCACCTGGTTTTGAGGAGACAGGACTGAACCGTTGGACTTTCCTAGCATAATGCTCTTGGTCCAAAAGAGGTTTTTAACATATTCTGATGTTAAAAACTGACTCCTCTTTATAGTCTTATTTAACTCTGAGGAGAAGTAGTGCTTGGGATGCTTCAAGGTACCTCAGTCTCTGTCAGCTGATGGTGTCCATTGTGTTACTGTTGCTGTCTTCTAGACTAGTTGTGAGTTAGGTTTCACATGCTCATGTCTTTTTATTTTCTTTTAGTTTCATTGAGATATAACTGACAGCACTGTGTAAGCTGAAAGTATACAGCACAATGATTTGACTCACATCCACTATGAAAACCACAATGAGTTTACTGAACATTTATCATCTCATATTGATAGAAAATTAAAGATATAGAATGAAATTTTTTTTTCCTTGTGATGAGAACTCTTAGGATTTACTCTCAACAATTTTCATATATAACACACGGCAGTGTTAATTAATATTATTGAGTTGTATATTATATCCCTAGTACTTACTTATCTTATAGCTGAAGGTTTGTATCTTTTGACCGCCTTCATCCGATTCCTCCTCCCTCCACCACCTTTGGTAACTACAAATCTGATCTTTTTTTTTGAGTTTGCTTTGGATGTATGATTGATCTACCACACCATACTGGTTCCTGTTACACGACATAGTAGTTCAGTATTCCTGTACATTTCAAAATGATCACCACTATAAGTTTAGTTATGATTTGTCAACATACAAAGGTACTATATAGTTATTGACTAAATTCCCCACACTGTACATTTCATACTTGTGACTCATTTATTTTACAGTTGAAGTTTGTACCTTTTAATCTCCCTCACCTATGTCTTACATCCCCACCTGCCTCTCCTTTAGCAACCACCTGTTTTTTTCTGTATCTGTCTTGTTATGTTTATAGTTTTATCTTGATTTTTAGTTTCCACATGTAAGTGAAATCATACAGTATTTGTCTTTCTCTGTCTGACTTTTTTCACTTAGCATTAAGTCCAGCCATATTGTCACAAATGGCAAAATTTCATTCTTTTTTATGGCTGAGTAATAATGCGTTGTGTGTTTTTGAGTGTGTGTGCATACCACATCTTTTTTGTATATTCACCTACTGATGGGCACTTAGGTTGCTTCCACATCTTGGCTATTATAAATAATGCTGCAGTGAATATAAGAATGTATATATGGCTTCTAATTAGTGTTTTCATTTTCTTCAGATAAATATCCAGTAGTGGGATTGCTGGATTATGATAGTTCTATTTTTCACTTTTTGAGACATCTCCATGACGTCTTCCATAGTGGCTGCCCCAATTTAAATTCCTACCAGCCATATACAAGGGTTCCTTTTTCTCTACGTTCTCCCCAACACTTGTTATTTATTGTCTTTTTAATAGCCATTCTGATGGGTAAGGTGATAAGTCATTATAGTTTTGATTCGTATATTCCCAATGATTTGTGCTGTTGAGCATCTTTTCATGTGCCTATTGGCCATCTGTGTACCTTTGGGAAAATGTCTATTCATATCCTCTGCCCATTTTTTAATTGGATTGTTTTTTGTTGTTGTTGTCTTGTTTGAGTTTTTTGTATATTTAGGTATTAACTCCTTATCAGATATATCTTTTGCAATTATCTTCTCCCATTAATAGGCGGTCTTTTTGTTTTGCTGAGAGTTTTTTCACTCTGAAAAAGCTTTTTAATTTGATGTAATCCCATTTCTTTATTTTTGCTTTTGTTTCCCTTGCCTGAAGAGACGTATCCAAAAAAATATTACTAAGACTGATTGCAAAGTGTATATTGCTAATGTTTTCTTCTAGAAGTTTTATGGTTTCAGGTCTTAGATTTCAGTCTTTAATCCATTTTGAATTTATTTTTGAGTGTGGTGTGAGAGAGTAGTCCAGTTTGATTTTTTGTGTGTAGTTGTCCAGTTTTCCCAGCACCATTCATTATAGAGACTCTTTTCACCATTGTACATGCTTGCCTCCATTGTCCTAGATTGGTTGCCCATATAAGAGTTTCTTTCTGGGGTGTCTGTTCCACTGATCTATGTATCTGTTTTTGTGCCAGTATGTGCTGTCTGTCTTGATTACCGTAACTTTGTGGGATAGTTTGAAATCAGGGAGTGTGATGCTTCCACCTTCGGTTTTCTTAAGATTGTTTTGGCTATTTCAGATGTGTTTCCATACAAATTTTAGAATTATTCATTCTAGTTCTGTGAAAAATGCCTTTGGCATTTTGATAGGGATTGCATTGAATCTGTAGGTAGCCTTGGACATATGGTCATTTTAACAATATTATTTCAATCCATGAACACAGTATATCTTTCCATCTACTTACGTCATTTTCAGTATCTTTCATGAGTGTCTTACATATTTCCAAGTATTGTATTTTACTTGTTTAGTTAGATTTATTCCTAGGTATTTTATTCTTTCTGATGCATTTGTGAATGAGATTGTTTTCTTAATTTCCATTCAGATAGTCTGTTGTTAGTGTATAGAAATGCACCTGATTTCTGTATATTAATTTTGTATTCTGCAGCTTTACCAAATTCATCGATGAGTTCTGGTAGTTTTTGGATAGCTTTAGGATTTCCCTAGTGTCTTGTCATCTGCATACAGTAATGGTTTCACTTCTTCCTTTTCACTTTTTGTTGTTATTCACTTGCTCAGTCTTGTCTGACTCTTCGTGACCCCATGGACTAGAGCATGCAGGCTTCCCTGTCCTTCACTATCTCCCAGAGTTTCTTCAAACTGTCCATTGAGCCCATGATGCCATTCAAACATCTCATCCTCTCTCACCCCTTCTGCTCCTGCCCTTGATCTTCCCCAACATCAGGGCTTTTACCATTGAGTTGGCTCTTCACATCAGGTGGCCAAAGTATTGGAGCTTCAGCTTCAGCATCAGTCCTTGCAATGAATATTCAGGATTGATTTCCTTTAGGATTGACAGGTTTGATCTCCTTGCAGTCCAAGGGACTCTCAAAAATCTCCAGCATTACAATTTGAAAGCATCAATTCTTCAGCACTCAGCCTTCTTTATGGTCCAACTCTCACATCCGTACTTGACTACTGGAAAAACCATATCTTTGACTAGACGGACCTTTCTTGGCAAAGTAATGTCTCTGCTTTTTAATATGCTGTCTAGGTTGGTCATAGCTTTTCTTCCAAGGAGCAAGTGTCTTTTAATTTCATGGCTGTAGTCACCATCTGCAGTGATTTTGGAGCCCAAGAAAATAAAGTCTGTCACTGTTTCCATTGTTTCTCCATCTATTTGCCATGAAGTGTTGGGACCAGAAGCCATGATTTTTGTTTTTTGATTGTTGAGTTTTAATCCAGCTTTTTCACTCTCTTTCACTTTCATCAAGAGGCTCTTTAATTCCTCTTCACTTTCTGCCATAAGGATGTTATCATCTGCATATCTTGAGGTTATGGGTATTTCTCCCAGCAATCTTTATTTTAGCTTGTGCTTCATCCAGCCTGGCATGTCACATGATGTACTCTGCATATAAATTAAATGAGCAGGGTGACAGTATACAGCCTTGACGTACTCCTTTTCCAATTTGGAATCAGTTTGTTGCTCCATGTCTATTTCTAACTGTTGCTTCTTGACCTGCATACAGATTTCTCAAGAATCAGGTAAGGTGGTCTGGTATTCCCATCTGTTTAAGAATTTTCCACAATTTGTTGTGATCCACACAGTCAAAGGCTTAATGTAGTCAATGAAGCAGAAGTAGGTATTTTTCTGGAATTCTCTTACTTTTTCTATGATACAGTGGATGTTGGCAGTTTGATCTGTTTCCTCTGCTTCTGGGCTTCCCTGGTAGTGCAGATGGTAAAGAACCCACCTGCAATGCAGGAGACTGAGGTACAATCCCTGGGTCAGGAAGATCCCCTGGAGAAGGGAATGGCAATCCACTCCAGTATTCTTGCCTCAAGAATTCCATGGACAGAGGTCCCTGTCAGGCTACGGTCCATGGGGTCACAAAGAGTCAGACAAGACTGAGTGACTCACTTTCCACTGCCTTTTCTATATGCAGCTTGAACATCTGGAAGTTCGTGGTTCACATACTGTTGAAGCCTCGCTTGAAGAATATCAAGCATTACTTTGCTAGCATGTGAGATGAGTGCAGTTGTTCTGTAGTTTGAACATTCTTTGGCATTGCCTTTCTTTGGGATTGGAATGAAAACTGACCTTTTCCAGTCCTAGGGCCACTGCTGAGTTTTCCAAATTTGCTGGCATATTGAGTGCAGCACTTTCACAGCATCATCTTTTAGGATTTGAAATAGCTCAGCTAGAATTCCATCACCTCTTCTAGCTTTGTTCATAGTGATGCTTCCTAAGGCCCACTTGACTTTGCATTCCAGGATGTCTGGCTCTAGGTGAGTGATCACACCATCGTGGTTATCTGGGTCATGAAGATCTTTTTTGTATAGTTTTTCTGTGTATTCTTGCCACCTCTTCTTAATATCTTCTGCTTCTGTTAGGTCCATACCATTTCTGTCCTTTATTGTGCCCATCTTTGCATGAAATGTTCCCTTGGTGTCTGTAATTTTCTTGGAGAGATCTCTAGTCTTTCCCATTCTATTGTTTTTTTCTATTTCTTTGCACTGATCACTGAGGAAGGCTTTCTTATCTCTCCTTGCTATTCTTTGGAACTCTGCATTCAAATGGGTATATCTTTCCTTTTCTCCTTTGCCTTTAGCTTCTCTTCTTTTCACAGCTATTTGTAAGGCCTCTTCAGACAACCATTTTGCCTTTCTGCATTTCTTTTTCTTGGGAATGGTCTTGATCACTAACTCCTGTACAATGTCACGAGCCTCCATCCTTAGTTCTTCAGGCACTCTGTCTCTCAGATCTAACCCCTTGAATCTATTTCTCACTTTCACTGTATCATCGTAAGGGATATGATTTAGGTCATACCTGAATGGTCTAGTGCTTTTCCCTACTCTCTTCAATTTAAGTCTGAATTGGCAATAAGGAGTTCATGATCTGAGCCACAGTCAGCTCCTGGTCTAGTTCACTGATTACCAAAATATCGATGTTCACTCTTGCCATCTCCTGTTTGACCACTTCCAATTTACCTTGACTCATGGACCTAACATTCCAGGTTCCTATGCAGTGTTTTCTTTACAGCATCGGATTTTACTTCCACCACCAGTCACATCGACAGCTGGGTGTTGTTTTTGCCTTGGCTCAGCTTCTTCGTTTTTTCTGGAGCTATTTCTCCACTCTTTTCCAGTAGCATATTGGGCACCTACTGACCTGGGGAGTTCATCTTTCAGTGTCATATCTTCTTGCCTTTTGATACTATTCATTGACTAGATGGACCTTTGTCAGCAAAGTATTGTTTCTTCTTTTTAATATGCTGTCTATGTTTGTCTTATCTTTTCTTCCAAGGAGCAAGCGTCTTTTAATTTCATGGCTGCAGTCAGCATCTGCAGTGATTTTGGAGACCAAGAAAATGAAGTCTGTTACTGTTTTGATTGTTTCGCCATCTATTTGCCATGAAGTGATGGGACCAGATGCTGTGATCTTTGTTTTTTGATTGTTTAGTTTTAAGCCAGCTTTTTCATTCTCTTCTTCCACCTTCATCAAGAGGCTCTCTTTACTTTGAATTTCTTTCATATCTTTTTCATTTCTGATTGCTATGGCCAGGACTTCAATACTGTGTTGAATTAAAGTGGCGGGAATGTGCATTCTTGTTATGTTCCTGATCTTAGAGAAAACGCTTTCAGCTTTTCACCATTGAGTCTGATGTAAGCCATGGGCTTGTCATTTATGACCTTTCTTATGTTTAGGTATGTCCCCTCTGTATTCACTTTGTTGAGAGTTTTTAATTATAAATGCATGTTGGATTTTATCGGAGCTTTTTCTGCATCTGTTTAGATGATCATATGATTTTTTTTATTCTTCAATTTGTTAATGTGATGTATCACATTGATTTTACAGATGTTGAATCATTCTTGCATCCTGGGATAAATTCTGCTTTTCATGGTGTATGATACTTTTAATGTACTATATTGTTGAATTGGTTTGCAATATTTTGTTGTGGATTTTTGCATCTAGTTCATCAGTGATACTGGCCTGTGCTTTTATTTCTTTGTGATGTCTTTGGTGTTGCTGTCAGGGTGATGCTGCCCTCATAGAGTGGGGAGAATCAGAAGTGTTCCTCTGCAATTTTTTGGAATGGTTTAAGAAAGATTTGTGTTAACTCTTCTACAAATGTTTGGCAGAATTCACCTGTGAAGCCACCTCATCCTGGACTTTTGTTTGCTGGAAAATTTTTTTTTTATTACTGACTATGTTTCATTACTGGTAGTTGGTCTGTTCATATTTTCCATTTCTTCCTGGTTCAGTCTTGGGAGATTGTCCATTTCCGGGAGTTTGTCCATTTCTTCTAGGTTGTCCATTTTATCAGTATTTGGATAAAATTGTTTGTAGTGATCTCATATGACCTTTGTATTTCTGTAGTGTTGATTGTAACTTCTCCTTTTTCGTTTCTAATTTTATTTATTTGAGCCCACCCTCTTTTTTTCTTGATGAATCTGCACATGCTTATGTCTTAAAGGGAGTGATTTGTATTCAGTAATGGGATCACTCTGCTCACCTAACTATTTGCTTGACTATAGCTTCTGAAGTATAAAGTATGCAAGTAGAGTAAAATACAAGATTGTAGTACATGATAAATGGGTGCTTCTATGAGCAGTACATATGTAAAATCAGTTCTTGAAGCCCACAATTCAGATGTAGACATTCACACATATACATGCACATGTGCTCGTAACATGAAGTCAGTTACAATCACTCTTAGGTTTTAGGTTCAAAACTTTAGGTAGATAGCTGTCAAACTATGTATGTGTATATATATAAATATGTGTATACATTTAAAAACTTTTTAAACTTCCTTTCAGACTGACGGGATGGGTGCTGCTGAAACTGTTCAACAGCTTCTTTTGGAATATTCAGATTCACAAGGGTCAACTTGAGATGGTTAAAGCTGCAACCGAGGCAAGAATTATGTGAATCTGTCACTCTTTTCTCCACATTTTGCAGAGTGATTTTGGAATTCTTTGGGGAATGTTTTTTTGTATACTCTTGTGCAGTCCCACACATTTGCAAGCTTTCCCCCGTGTGAGATAACTACAGTAGCTTTGTATCTGGGGGGACGAGCGGTGTAAAGAAGGACCTGTCAGCAATATGCAGGATTCCTTCTGTAGCTTACCTTGCAATCATTCTGAAAATCAGATAGAACAATCCTTATTGTATGAATGAGGAAATAAAGGCACACATAGATAAAGAAACTGTCCCAAGTTATGGCCAATAGGTCATTTCTCTAGAATTTCAAACCAAACCAACCTTGTGTCCAAAACCTACATTCTTTCTATGTAATTAGGGCTTCCTCTCAGAAGATGTATGACAGAGCCACCTTGAACCCTGGATTGCTCTCTTCCTTCCCTGATTCTTTTTCATTGTTGAAGTTGTTTTTAGCTAGATAATATACAATTGAAATATTAATTGCCATTCTTATTTAGTGAAAAATGTTTTTACAGAATGAGTCACTAATTAGCTAGTGTTTGAATGATTCTAACCAAATGTTTGAACTGTAATTCAACTTTCCATTTGAATTTTTAAATTTGGCATTTTTCCTTTTGCTAGATGAATTTGCCGCTTATATTTCTGCCGGTTCATAGATCACACATTGACTATCTCCTGCTCACTTTCATTCTCTTCTGCCATAACATCAAAGCACCGTACATTGCTTCAGGCAATAATCTCAACATCCCCATCTTCAGGTAAGATCACCTTATTTTGAAAGTTAAGATATGAAGATTATGTTTTGAATTTTTTTTTTTTATTATAACTCTAGATACATTTTATTGTAATGAGGACATTAGGATTTTTAGCTTTGTTTTAAAAGAATGCATGTTTATTGTGGGAAATTTGGAAAGTACAAAAAAGACTGAGCAGCTAACACTTAGATCAATTCTGACTGTGTTAGTTCAGACAAAAGATGATGAAGACTTAAAGAAACGTATAATAGTTCTCTCAGAGAAGCGGTCATCGATTTGAGAAGTGTTTAGTCTCAAAGTTCAGAGCACAAAGCATCGCTCTGGTCAGCTGTGTGAGGAGTAGAGAGAGAGAGAGGAGGATGAGTGTGGAGAGTGACCCGAGGGGAGCAGGCTGGCGGGTCGTGCAGGCAGGGCCTCACAAGGGGGCGGTCACTGCTTTGCATGCCAGGGAGTCTGATCCTCAGCCTCACAGTCCAAGGAGCTGCTTCCTAATCCCTCGGTTCAGAGTTCTGTAGCTAACCTGACTCACGTGAGTGAAGAGAAGCCATTCATACATGTAGTCAGCCGATACTTGCCCACATGTGCTCCAGGCAAGGGTAAACAAGATACATAGTCCTTGCTTTCAAATAGTTCATATGAAACAGTGGGGAATATAGACAAACAGCTAACTCTAATCCACTGTGATATGATGCTACAGACTTTTCCAAGTATCATGCTTTTCCGAGGATCAGAATATCTATGCTTTTTCTCATGGTTACCTCTTCCCAGTATCAAGGAACCTGGAACGTTGAATTAGAAGGTCATCAAAAAAAATGTTTCTTTTTTGAAAGGGAGCTTCCCTGATAACTCAGTTGGTAAAGAATCTGCTTGCAATTCAGGAGACCCCAGTTCGATTCCTGGGTTGGGAAAATCCACTGCAGAAGGGATAGGCTACCCACGCCAGTATTCTTGGGCTTCCCTTGTGGTTCAGCTGATCAAGAATCCACCTGTGATGTGGGAGACCTAGGTTCGATCCCTGGGTTGAGAAGATCCCCTGGAGAAAGGAAAGGCTACCCACTCCAGTATTCTGGCCTGGAGAATCCCATGGCCTGTATAGTCCATGGGGTCACAAAGAGATGGACACGATTGAGCAACTTTCACTTTCACTTTTTCAAAAAAGTGTTTAGTCATAGACTGAGCATGAAGAGGGCTGTTTCATCTGGGCTCTGGAGGAGCCTTGCCCATAATAGTTTCCCTCTTCTATAATCAGAACAACTTATATATTCATTCCCTCCATGTTGGATTGGTTCTCAAGGTGGATCTCTGGGAATTGCTTAATAAACTCTGATAATTTCTTCCCTTTTCATGACCTCTATGCCAGTTAGCTTATCATTCCTTCAGCTATGACAGACTCTAAATAATCTGACCTATTTATTTGCAATTACATGTCAGTAACTTTATTTTGTTACATGTCAGTCTGTACAGTCACAAACCACTTTTCAGGATGGGTTATTTTTGTGGATGGCTCATGTCCTTAAGAATTTGTTCTGCAGAGTTTAAGTTTCAGAGAGTTAAGTTAACTTTCACAAACATTAAGTTCCAGGGATATCTTACTGTCCTCCTTATGCTGACTATAGAATGTGCCAAAACTGTGTATTAATATTTATATTAATATCACACTATTTGAACAGAGGAGGAGGCTCTGAGATTGGAAAGGCTGACAAGTATTGGAAAATTTCAGCCTCCTATCAAAATAATTCATCAGTTTTGTAGGCAGAGACATAAATAATTCATCAGTTTTGTAGGCAGAGACGTGGGGCTGTAAGAATTGTTTATTCTGTGTGTGCATAAATGAAGCAAATTTTTATTTCATGCTTTGGGAGGATGGTTATGCTTGGTTCTAGTTTGACAAACTTACCCTTATCTCACTGGGATACTCTCTAAGAAATAACTTATTTGGGAAAATTTCCCCAAAGGAGCTTTTTTAATATCACATTCATCTTGAAGTGGATGTGCCATAGGAAAATTTGGGGGTGTCTAAAGATCAGTGTCTTGAGACCCTGGACAGGGTTTTAAAATTGAGCAGTATTTTATAATCCTCTTAAAATCTGTACCAGCACCTTTTGCAGTGTAATGTATCACGGAAACTCCTTTTGGCCTACAGCAGATGTAACAGAGCTTCTTTATACACAGTGACATTCTGAAAGCTCATGCATAATGTAAAAGACAGAAATGTGTCGGCTATATGGGTAATGTCCACATTTTCATAATCAGCTCAAACAACACCTGTGGCTCACATCCACACTGGAATTTGAGTCTTCCTTTTACATTTTTTAAAAAAATTAATGCATTCTTAAATTTATAGTACTTTGATCCATAAGCTTGGAGGCTTTTTCATACGACGGAGGCTAGATGAGACGCCAGATGGACGGAAAGATATTCTCTATAGAGCTTTGCTCCATGGGGTATGTGTGATCTCTAATTATCCTTAAAGTTGTTATGGTAGCAATTACAGTGGAAGAAAGAGACACTTGATTGAGATTTTTAAAAAACAGTTGTCTGAGTAATTATTTCAATGATTATTGCTTGAGTATGAGTTTGCTGATTACTTTTTGTTATCATCAAAATATAACATTGGAGATGCTCTTTTGCTATTATTTGTGTAAAATATTTTGTCTGTAGTGAAGTTTTAAGGGTTTTTGTTCTTAAGATTTAACTTTGCTGAACTTATTCTAAGTTCATGAGTTCGTGTTTTCCTTTCTTCTTACCTTCCAGCATATAGTTGAACTACTTCAACAGCAGCAGTTCTTGGAGATTTTTCTGGAAGGCACACGCTCCAGAAGTGGAAAAATCTCCTGTGCTCGGGCAGGACTTTTGTCAGTTGTGGTAGATTCTCTGTCTACCAATACCATCCCAGACATCTTGATAATACCTGTTGGGATCTCCTACGATCGAATTATTGAGGGACATTACAATGGCGAACAACTGGTAAGAAGACCACCTGCACAAAAGTCATTTTTGCCTTTCTAGCCTTTTGCTTTTAGATAAGTGCTTTTAGAATTAGTTGAGAATATTCTTGGTACTCTCTAATTTTATAACACATGGTAGGCTGGGCTTTCATCTCCTATGGCAGCCTGATTAGTAGTGCTAACATGTCTTCCTGCACTTGGAGGAATTGCCATGATTAGATTAATCAGCACCAGCTTTAGTCATAGAGTTGGGAAATGAAAGAATACTTGATACAGGGTTACCATCTTTGCCCTGGGAAGGATATATATGGCTTGGTCTAGTCAGGGCTTATTGCTTATGTGTAGAGTTTTAAGTTAAACCTGAAGAATTGGTGGGATCATGTTGGCAAAGCAGTTACAAGTTAATTTGAAAACTGGCAGCAATTTTTTTGTTGAACTTTCTATTGAACAGTTATGAAAGAATGCATCCATCATACGAATGTAGCTTGAATTAGCACAAAGTGAACACACCTACATAATCAGCACTGAGGTCGAGGACCCTGGAAACCCCCTTATCCATTCTCTCATTGCTGTCCCCTCATTGGTAGCTGGTTATCTTTACTTCTTACAGAATAGATTGGCTTGCCTGTTTTTGATCATTATGTAAATGGAATTATGTAGTGTGTGGACTTTTTGTCTCTGGTTTCCTTTGCTCAAGCAACAGCTTATTAGAGATAGTTAGAAATTTGTTCATTGTCATAGCTGTGTAATATTGCAGTGTTCAGTTCAGTTCAGTTACTCAGTCGTGTCCGACTCTTTGCGACCCCATGAAGCGCAGCACGCCCGGCCTCCGTGTCTATCACCAACTCACGGAGTCCTCCCAAACCCATGTCCATTGAGTCAGTGATGCCATCCAACCATCTCATCCTCTGTCGTCCCCTTCTCCTCCTGCCCTCAATCTTTCCCAGCATCAGAGTCTTTTCAAATGAGTCAGCTCTTCGTATCAGGTGGCCGAAGTATTGGAGTTTCAGTGTATGAATATACAATTTGTCTATTCTACTGTTGAAAAAAAAGTTTGGTTTCTTGGTTTTGGCTGTGATTATTCTTAAACCTTTCTCTTGATGACCATATGTATGCATCTTGTTGAGTATGTACCTAGGAGTGGAATTGATAGATCTTAAAACACATGTACATTCAGTTTTGTAGATGCTGCCAAACAGTTTTCCAGAATGGTTTTACCAACTTACTGTTCCTCCCAGCAGTGTGCAAGTTCCAGAGGGATTTAGTTTTGTTCTTATTTAGTGTGGAAGTCCTGGTCATGGTACTTATTTCAAGCTTATTGCTCAAAACATACTGGAAACTCAAGTACTCCTAAGAAAAAATAAAGTGATAGACCTGGATAATTATCTGTATCTCTTGTGAGACCCCCTCCTTGTATTGCCTGTGTCCATCCTGGACATATGCTCCCTCACCCTGATGGGGTCTCATGATGGCATATCTGAGTCCTGTGTCCATTCTACAGCTCTCATTGTGCCTTGTGCATGTTAAACGTTCAGGAAACACTCACTGAATGAACAGTTGGCTTACAGGCCACTCTGGGGCTAAATTTGATGTTTGGTTGCTTAATGTTATGTATTTGGACCATCATGATCATCAGATCACAATAAGGTGGCCTCTTTGTTTTTATCTGAGAACCGCAGAACAGATTTTCAGGCTATTGTGTCGTCTTTATCCTTCAGTAGTTTGCGATTGTATTTTTGTGAATGATGTAAACAATGCATTAAAAGAAGTTGTGTTAAATACTCCCTTTTTTATTGGCCAAATTACCTTCCCAATGGTATCATTACATCTTTTAGCATCTTTGAGTGCTCAACATTTTCTGGCAGGTCTCAGCAAATGGATATGTATTTTCCTCCTTCATTTATTATTTTTCCAGATGAACCTTCAGTTTCCATAAAAAAAAATTTATAAACTTTATCTTTGGATAATAATATTTGCATATTTGTTGGCTTTATTGCTTACCATACTATTCTTTCAAAATTGCAAACTAGGGAAAACCCAAGAAGAAGGAGAGCCTCTGGGGCATAGCAAGAGGCGTTGTCAGAATGTTACGAAAAAACTACGGATGTGTCAGAGTGGATTTTGCACAACCATTTTCCTTAAAGGTGAGTGTCTGTTGAAATGAAGCTGTGTGGAATCATTGGTCTAGCTCAGTGTTGGAAGATCTGGGATCCAGACCAGCCTCTGATTCCTCTTCTCCATGTGAGTTATGGCCTCATTTTCTTCTCTTGTAGAATATGACTCTGACAAGAGTAGTATTTCCTGAATTTTCCCACCAAACTATGCCTGTTGACAAAGGAGACTAACTGTCTGTCTTTGGGAAATACCAGTTTCATAATTTTTTGCTGTCTTTTATAATTCATGAGAATTTTGCATATTGCTTTACATATATCAATATTTTATATGTTATGTTTTAAAATTGCCTTTAGGAGACATTTTTAAAAACATGTCTCACAGCTGGTTAACACTGATGGTCCAGGATGATGCGCTGTTCTACTGAGTGGAGTCTAATACCCATGTATTCAGAGGAAGAGTGCCATCCTCATGGAGGAGCCTGGGGCTGGTAGTTCTCTGAGGTCCTGCAGTTTTAAATTCTTAAAATTTTCAAATTGGTAAAGGAGAAAGAGAAGGATGGGGAGTTGGGAACCCAAAGATAAGGCACAGAGGTCCTGCTCTCCTTCTGTTCCACTTCTTGGTTTTATTTTAAGGAAGTCTGACTGCTATGCTATATGCTTTCTGGTTAAGAACCTTGTCATTTCTCACCACTTTTTAATTTAATTTTATTTTTTTAATACTGCAGAGCTTCTCTTGTTATTGCTTTTGAATTGAGATTCTTTTGAATATAATAAGACCTTTGGGTTGTCAGATTTTCTTTGAAAGGGTATGGTTGGTCAATTGTCACTGTTAATAATATTGGGAATGCCAACTAATTTCATGAAGATGTGAGAAAAGTTAAATTTTGCCCTTAATTTTTAAATGATTTTGCTTAAATGTCATCCTGTCTTTGGAGCTTCCATTCTTAGATTTCATGCTTAACAACATTCTATGAGTCATTCTGCACTTCTGAAGATAGTTTAGGCTATAGAAAGTATTTCTCGTGTTATATATCAATAGTATGGCTCATTTTGTTAACAACTCCCTTTTTACTTTTTGAAGATGAAATCGTATTTTATATATGTTTATGGAAGTGAGACAGTGGGAGTAAATGATTATATTTTATTTTTCCAGGAATATTTAGAAAGCCAAAGTCAGAAACCTGTTTCTGCTCCACTTTCTTTGGAACAAGCATTGTTGCCAGCTATACTTCCCTCAAGGTAAGATTTATCACCAGATGGTCAATACTGAAATCAGAGTGATTATATTCTTTGCAGCCAAAGATGGAGAAGCTCTATACAGTCAGCAAAAACAAGACTGGGAACTGACTGGGGCTCAGATCATGAACTCCTAATTGCCAAATTCAGACTTAAAGAAAGTAAGGAAACTACTAGACCATTCAGTTCAGTTCAGTTCAGTCGCTCAGTCGTGTCCGACTCTTTGCAACCCCATGAATCGCAGCACACCAGGCCTCCCTGTCCATCACCAACTCCTGGAGTTTACCCAAACCCATGTCCATCGAGTCGGTGATGCCATCCAACCATCTCATCCTCTGTCATCCCCTTCTCCTCCTGCCCCAGTCCTTCCCAGTATTAGGGTCTTTTCCAATGAGTCAACTCTTCGCATGAGGTGGCCAAAGTATTGGAGTTTCAGCTTCAACATCAATCCTTCCAGTGAACACCCAGGACTGATCTCCTTTAGAATGGACTGGTTGGATCTCCTTGCAGTCCAAGGGACTCTCAAGAGTCTTCTCCAACACCACAGTTCAAAAGCATCAATTCTTTGGCACTCACCTTTCTTCACCGTCCAACTCTCAAATTCAGGTATGACCTAAATCAAATCTCTTACTATGCTACAGTGGAAGTGACAAATAGATTCAAGGGATTAGATCTGATAGACAGAATGCCTGATGAACTATGGACGGAGGTTCGTGACATTGTACAAGAGACAGGGATCAAGACCATCCCCAAGAAAAAGAAATGCAAAAAAGCAAAATGGCTATCTGAGGAGGTCTTACAAACAGCTGTGAAGAGAAGAGAAGTGAAAAGGAAAGATATACCCATTTAAATGCAGAGTTACAAAGAATAGCAAGGAGAGATAAGAAAGCCTTCCTCAGTGATCAGTGCAAAGAAATAGAAGAAAACAATAGAATGGGAAAGACTAGAGATCTCTTCAAGAAAACTAGAGATACCAAGGGAACATTTCATGCAAAGATGGGCAAAATAAAGGACAGAAATGGTATGGACCTAACAGAAGCAGAAGATATTAAGAAGTGGTAGCAAGAATACACAGAAGAACTATCCAAAAAAGATCTTCATGACCCAGATAATCACGATGGTGTGATCACTCACCTAGAGCCAGACATCCTGGAATGTGATGTCAAGTGGGCCTTAGGAAGCATCACTAGGAACAAAGCTAGTGAAGGTGATGGGATTCCAGTTGAGCTATTTCAAATCCTGAAAGATGATGCTGTGAAAGTGCTGCACTCAATATGCCAGCAAATTTGAAAAACTCAGCAGTGGCCCTAGGACTAGAAAAGGTCAGTTTTCATTCTAATCCCAAAGAAAGGCAATGCCAAAGAATGCTCAAACTACCGCACATTTGCACTCATCTCACATGCTAGTAAAGTAATGCTCAAAATTCTCCAAACCAGGCTTCAACAGTATATGAACCATGAACTTCCAGATGTACAAGGTGGATTTAGAAAAGGCAGAGGAACCAAAGATCAAATTGCCAACATCCGCTGGATCATGGAAAAAGCAAGAGAGTTCCAGAAAAACATCTATTTCTGCTTTATTGACTATGCCAAAACCTTTGACTGTGTGGATCACAACAAACTGTGGAAAATTATGAAAGAGATGGGTATACCAGACCACTGACCTGCCTCTTGAGAAATCTGTATGCAGGTCAGGAAGCAACAGTTAGAATTGGACATGAAACAACAGACTGGTTCCAAATAGGGGAAGGAGTACGTTAAGGCTGTATATTGTCACCCTGCTTATTTAACTTATATGCAGAGTGTATCATGAGAAACGCTGGGCTGGATGAAGCACAAGCTGAAGTCAAAATTTCCCAGAGAAATATCAATAAGCCAGATTTGCAAATGACACCACCCTTATGGCAGAAAGTGAAGAGGAACTTAAGAGCCTCTTGATGAAAGTGAAAGAGGAGAGTGAAAAATTTGGCTTAAAGCTCAACATTCAGAAAACTAAGATCATGGCATCTAGTGCCATCACTTCATGGCAAATAGATGGGGAAACAGTGGAAACAGTGGCAGATTTTATTTTGGAGGGGGCTCCAAAATCACTGCTGATGATGATTGCAGCCATGAAATTAAAAGACGTTTACTCCTTGGAAGAAAAGTTATGACCAACCTAGACAGCATATTAAAAACAGAGACATTACTTTGCCATCAAAGGTCCATCTAGTCAAGGCTATAGTTTTTCCAGTGGTCATGTATGGATGTGAGAGTTGGACAGTGAAGAAAGCTGAGTGCTGAAGAATTGATGCTTTTGAACTGTGGTGTTTGAGAAGACTCTTGAGAGCTCCTTGGACTGCAAAGAGATCCAGCCAGTCCATCCTAAAGGAAATCAGTCCTGAATATTCATTGGAAGGACTAATGCTGAAGCTGAGACTCCAGTACTTTGGCCATCTGATGCAAAGAACTGACTCATTTGAAAAGACCCTGATGCTGGGAAAGATTGAAGGTGGGAGGAGAAGGGGACGACAGAGGATGAGATGGTTGGATGGCATCACCGACTCAATGGACATGAGTTTGAGTAAACTTCGTGAGTTAGTGATGGACAGGGAGGCCTGGCATGCTGCAGTTCATGGGGTTGCGAAGCGTAGGACATGATTGAGTGACTGAACTGAACTGAAGTTTATGGAAGTTTTTTACACTGAATATCTGTTATTTCTTATATCAGGCTTCCCAGGTGGCACCAGTGGTAAAGAGCCTGCCTGCCAATGCAGTAGATGTAAGAGATACTGGTTTGATCCCTGGGTCAGGAAGATTCCCTGGAAAAGGGCAGGGCAACCCACTCCTGTATTCTTGCCTGGAGAATCCCATGGGCAGAGGAGTCTGGCAGGCTACAAAGTCTATAGGGTTGCAAAGAGGTCAGACATGACTGAAGTGATTCAGCACACACAGATTTCTTATATTGCATGGAAAAAATTTGTTAACTTTGTTAAGGCCATTCATATTCTTATTTTTACTTCCTTACTTGAGTAATTTTTCTCTTGGTCTAGTTAAGTTTCTTGAAATAATGTGTTTGTGTATTAGTTTGAAGGTTTTTGATTATTTGGATCTTAAAATCTTTTTGATTTTGTGAATCATATATGAGTTCCTATTTGATTTCTGTTTTTGAATACTTGAAATGTTCTTCTTGGTAGTAGTTTAGCTTATGCATATTGCACATTCACATAACATGTAAAAGAATTTCTTATGTGAATTTCCCAGAATTCTAATCAAATGGTCACTTAGAGAAATATTAAGCCTTTCTTTTTATATGTTCAAATGTTGAATTTTTGAAACTGTTTTAAAATGGAGCATCTTGTTTTAGGCATTCTTTCTGCCAGTGAGTTCTGAAAGTGATGTACCAACAGATTATTTAGTCATAAATAAATAACGTGTTCAGGAGAGTGTCTTAAATATAATGAGGTATGCATGTGTTAGTTACTCAGTTCAGTTCAGTTCAGTTTAGTCGCTCAGTCCTGGTCCGACTCTTTGTGACCCCATGAATTGCAGCACGCCAGGCCTCCCTGTCCGTCACTAACTCCCAGAGTCTATCCAAACCCATGTCCATCAAGTTGGTGATGACATCCAACCATGTCATCCTCTGTTGTCCGCTTCTCCTCCTGCCCCCAATCCTACCCAGCATTAGGGTCTTTTCCAATGAGTCAACTCTTCGCATGAGGTGGGCAAAGTATTGGAGTTTCAGCTTCAACATCAGTCCTTCCAATGAACACCCAGGATTGATCTCTTTTAGGATGGATTGATTGGATCTCCTTGCAGTCCAAGGAGCTCTCAAGAGTCTTCTCCAACACCACAGTTCAAAAGCATCAATTCTGCGGTGCTCAGCTTTCTTCACCGTCCAACTCTCACATCCATACATGACCACTGGAAAAACCATAGCCTTGACTAGACGGACTTTTGTTGGCAAAGTAATGTCTCTGCTTTTCAATATGCTATCTAGGTTGGCCATAACCTTCCTTCCAAGGGGTAAGCGTCTTTTAATTTCATGGCTGCAAGCACCATCAGCAGTGATTTTGGAGCCCAAAAAAATAAAGTCTGACACTGTTTCCACTGTTTCCCCATCTATTTCCCATGAAGTGATGGGACCAGATGCCATGATCTTAGTTTTCTGAACGTTGAGCTTTAAGCCAACTTTTTCACTCTCCTCTTTCACTTTCATCAAGAGGCTCTTTAGTTCTTCTTCACTTTCTGCCATAAGGGTGGTGTCATCTGCATATATGAGGTTATTGATATTTCTCCTGGCAATCTTGATTCCAGCTTGTGTTTCTTCCAGCCCAGCGTTTCTCATGATGTACTCTGCATATAAATTAAATGAGCAGGGTGACAATATACAGCCTTGACGTACTCCTTTTCCTGTTTGGAACCAGTCTGTTGTTCCATGTCCAGTTCTAACTGTTGCTTCCTGACCTGCATACAGGTTTCTCAAAAGACAGGTCAGATCCACAGTTTATTGTGATCCACACAGTCAAAGGCTTTGGCATAGTCAGTAAAGCAGAAAAAGATGTTTTTCTGGAACTCTCTTGCTTTTTCCATGATCCAGCAGATATTGGCAATTTGATGTCTGGTTCCTCTGCCTTTTCTAAAACCAGCTTGAACATCTGGAAGTTCACGGGTCACGTATTGCTGAAGCCTGACTTGGAGAATTTTGAACATTACTTTACTAGCATGTGAGATGAGGGCAATTGTGCGGTAGTTTGAGCATTCTTTGGCATTGCCTTTCTTTGGGATTGGAATGAAAACTGAACTTTTCCAGTCCTGTGGCCACTGTTGAGTTTTCCAAATTTGCTGGCATATTGAGTGCAGCACCTTCACAGCATCACCTTTGAGGATTTGAAATAGCTCAACTGGAATCCCATCACCTCCACTAGCTTTGTTCATAGTGATGCTTTCTAAGGCCCACTTGACTTCACATCCCAGGATGTCTGGCTCTAGGTGAGTGATCACACCATCGTGATTATCTGGGTCGTGAAGATCTTTTTTGTACAGTTCTTCTGTGTATTCTTGCCACCTCTTCTTAATATCTTCTGCTTCTGTTAGGTCCATACCATTTCTGTCCTTTATCGAGCCTATCTTACTCAGTTGTGCCCAGCTCTTTGTGACCCCATGGACTGTAGCCCACCAGGCTCCTCTGTCCATGAAATTCTCCAGGCAAGATTACTGAAGTGGGTAGCCATTTGCTTCTCCAGGGGATCTTCCTATCACAGGGATCGAACCTAGATCTCCTGCATTGCAGGCAGATTCTTTACCATCTGAGCCACCAGGGAAGCCCATAATGAAGTATATTTTGGAGTAAAACAACTCATAGAAATAATGTATTTGTGGTTTAAATTTAGAATATGTAGTAGTTTAAAGTATCTAATACATTTGTATCTCATGTCATCTGGTTTGTGAAAGATTGGGGTTATAGAAGTCTAATTTAAAAAAAAACAAAAAACTTTTTAGACCCAGTGATGCTGCTGATGAAGGTACAGACATGTCCATTAACGAGTCCAGAAATGCAACAGATGAATCCTGCCGAAGAAGACTGATTGCACATCTGGCTGAGCACATTCTTTTCAGTAAGTAGAATTCCACTCTTTCATTCTGTAATTCAGATCCAGTGTGATGCAGTGTGAACCATACAGGTTTTGGAATTTGCCAAAGTTAGATTCTACTTCTGGTTGTAGGACTAACACACAGGGGATTCTAAGTAAGTTATTAGAAGGAAGATCACGCTGAGAGGATTTGACATAACTGAATGAAACATCTCACATGGCGCCTGATTATTAGTAGATGCTCATGAATTTGTCTCTTTGAACTCATTTGTGGTACAGCTTCTAGGTTTATAGCTGCACGTCCCTTTCCCCTGTGACCCTGTGATCCTTTTTATTTGGTAAATATTGTGTGTCTATTGCATGTAAAGCTTTGTTCTAGCTGTGGGTACTACACATTGAATCATTGGCTCTGTACCTAAAGAGGTTCTGCTCTTCTCAGTGGATGGTTGTACACTAATAATGCAAGTGGAAGTGAATCAGTGGAGTGAGTTACATGCAGAATTAGTCGTCCTTAAGTTGCAAATGGCAGCATTGTATTACCTTGTAGAGGCTGCTTTAAGATTGGAAGCAGCAACAGTATGGGATTTCTTTGCCTTTTTCTGTGCCTCCTCCCCATCAGATTAGGCCCTCCGCACTTCCTGTCAATGTGGACGCGTCCTCACCTCATCTTGCTCCTTTCTGTCTCACTCCTGCTGCTACTGCTTTACGCTGGGCCAAGATCCTCTTTTCTGAGGATGTCAGATGGAGTCTCTGCTTAAATCCTGGATGCTGAAAATAATACATCCTTAAATGTTGAAAAACTGGAAAGTAAAGATAAAACCCACTACCCAGATGACCAGATGGGTTGCTGTCTAGTCTATGAAAATATTCTTTTTTTGTGTTGTTTTCCATTTATAAAACAAGTATTATGAAAGCTTTTTTAAATATATTTTTTAAAGGCCAAATATACATGGTACTGGGAGCTTTTTTGCTTCTTAAACACTGGAGATAGCATTAATTATGAATGAAGTATTCATGAATTCATTATCATCTCAGACAACCCACAAATGATGTCTTTATCTTAGATTATTCCATAATTGTCCTCATATTTGATTTGTATGATTATAAATTTCTACATATTTGGAATATTGAGTTATGGACTCTAGTCATTTTCAGATGTCTGTCTGTCCCCTTCCTTCCTACCTCTGACCTGCCTCTGGTCCAGGTTGAAAAGAGGAAGTTAGAATCAATTTCTGGGTTGAGGGTAGACGTATCTTAGACTGAATTATGTTATATGAGCAATGATCTCTAATGAGCTTCTACTGGTCCAGAGCAAGAGGACTTTTATAGTTTTAAATGCTTCTAATTAAGATACTTTTGTTTTTTAAGATTTAGATACTTTTTAAAAAGTTTCAGCTATATTAAAAAAGCGCAACTAAAGATTTGTGTTTGCCTTCCAGCTGCTAGCAAGTCCTGTGCTATTATGTCAACACACATCGTGGCCTGTCTGCTCCTCTACAGACACAGGCAGGTATGTCTGCAGTGTCGCTAGAGTTCAATAGAGAGCAGGGAAATGCTTTGTCAGCTTTTCAGATGCTTGTCCACTGATAGATTTGGCTCCCTTGCAGCTAGTCCTGTGAGTGAAAGTCACTCAGTCGTGTCCGACTCTTTGCGACCCCATGGACTGTAACCTGCCAGGCTGCTCTGTCCATGGAATTCTCCAGGCAAGAATACTGGAGTGGCTAGCCATTCCCTTCTCCAGGGGAGTCTTCCCAACCCAGGGATCGAACCTAGGTCTCCCGCATTGCAAGCAGATTCTTTACCATCTGAGCCACCAGGGAACCACATTCCTGTGAGGTGAACAGTCAAATAATCTAAGGACTTTGCCCACAGGGGCTTCCAACCCAATGGAGGAAGACATCTATATGTAAAAAGCCTCAGCGACTGTTTTATCTGACAGTAAGGCATTCTTCGAGGAGTACAGTTAACGGAAATAAGGCATGTCTATCAACACGTAGAAAGTGTTCTGATTGCTAATGGTTTCCAGGCTGTTTGACTTGTATTGAGGACTTGTGCTCTGCCTTCCTACAATACACTTGTCTACGTCCTGTGATGGGAAAGCCTGTCTGTCTGTCTCTGTCACAGTCATGTTCTGAACACCAAATGAAATGCCATTATATAAATACCAGCTAAGCAACTTGAGAAATTCTTGCTAAATAATAAATACTGCCTCTTTTCAGAAGGTGGCTTCTTCCCTTTGAGATCTTACATGCTCACATCATGTTTTGTGGCTAGAGTATGCTCTGGACATGAAATATCTTGACATTCCTGGGGGACAGCTTTTTAACCAGTTTTCTAACTTTCTTTACACTGGTGTTCTGGCTTTTTTTTTTTTTTTTTTTCTGACAGCAAACTTCAGGAAAGCCAAGGCAAGGGGGAACAAAAAAATCCTTGGGGCAGTCTCTCCATCTTTTGAGAAGAGGGTTTTGTGTTCTCATGAGACCCCTTCTGTCTGTTTTTATAGGGAATTGACCTCTCCACATTGGTGGAAGACTTCTTTGTGATGAAGGAGGAAGTCCTGGCTCGTGATTTTGACTTGGGTTTCTCAGGAAATTCAGAAGATGTAGTCATGCATGCCATACAGCTGCTGGGAAATTGTATCACAATCACCCACACCAGCAAGAATGATGAGTTTTTTATTACTCCTAGCACAACTATCCCATCAGTCTTTGAACTCAACTTCTACAGCAATGGGGTGCTCCACGTCTTTATCATGGAGGCCATCATAGGTATGTCAGGCCCCGAAGTATTTTCATGGCAAATCAAGGGGCCAAAAGCACGTGGTGGTGTCTGCTTCAGTTTGGATGATAGTCCCTTGTTTCAGAGAATGTGTTGTTATAGTTTTAGTTTTGAAATAAAAGTGTCATCTGCTATTTCACTGATTATAGCTTAGTTTTATATTTACTACTCAATGAGGAGTAACTGAACTAGTGAATACAGAGTATTACATGATTTACCAAGTAGGAGAGGTCAGGTGTCTTGCTGCCCAGGAGCTGAAAATCTAGGTGAAATGAGACATACATGTGGCAGTGAGGTGAGTGGAGGGAACAGAGGAAATGGAGAGCAGAGGGGATGGAAGCTTCTGAAGAAGGTTTGACAGGGTTGGGATCACATGGAATCACAAGAAGTAAATTCTGAAAGGATTTACTTAAATTTTTCCAGTGAACACAGATAATTATTTTGGATGTATCAACGATCTTTTGCAGTAGTGCAGCCAGTCTGAGCCAGTTGAGGTTTTTCTTGGAAATCTAAGGCTGCCAGCTTTGCTGATGCTTTTACTTTCTCAGCCTGCAGCCTTTATGCAGTTCTGAAGAAGAGGGGCCCAGGAGGGCCCGCATCTCTCAGCTTGATCAGCCAGGAGCAGCTGGTACGCAAGGCTGCCAGCCTGTGCTATCTGCTCTCCAATGAAGGCACCATCTCTCTCGTAAGTGAAAACTCTTTTTAGTGTCTCCTGTTCTCTTATTCTTGAGCATCTTAATGAAAACATAAAATGCTTTCCTCTTGGAGAATTTTTGGTCTGTTACTGAAGCTTTACATCCTCCTTCTGGGTCTCGGTGACCACCAGACCATTGTGTCGTTACTGTCTTGGTTTGCTCTTGGGGTCACTGCTCCAGAGAACCCTTCCTGTGCTGTGATGGCTCCAGGGGCTCAGCGTTCTCCATCACTCAGATCCAGAGGCACAGAACTCTTATCATGCATAAGCCACTGGGTCAGAGGTTTGTAAATGATTAACATGCCCACCTGTGGATGAGAGAAACCTAGAAGATGAGAGTCAGAAACAGTCTTAAAACTCATCTGCTCAGCCCCTCTTCCAAATGGCGAAACTAAGGCCCAGCAGTACTAATGAGCATTTATGTTATATTTAAACACTTCTAGACATTTATAATGAGGCAACATATTAAGCAGTAGAGAGGTGTTTTTTCCCCTCAAAGTCATCCATTAATAAAATTCTTGTTTAAAAGTCTGTTGTTTTCCACTTAATGGGAATGTGTCCTGGGACATTTCTGAGTACAGGTGTTGGGAGTACAGCCCTCCTCCACAGTATTGTCTGTATATGTTATATTTGTGTCCTGTTGTGGAATCTGTTTTGCATGAATCTGGGGGGCAGGATGGGAGAGAAAAGGGTAGATAAGGCTCTCAAGGTTGACGTTGTCTTTCACTTGGGTTTTTTTTTAATTACTTGAATACATGTTGCGTTTCCTCATCCACCACCTTTGTGTACAGCATTTACTGTAAGATAGGTTTTGCAGGGAAATTGTCTTATAAAGGAAAAAAATAGGTGTAGGGGCCGGACACGTAGCCCTTCTGAGGCCGCGTTCTACTGGAGGGGTGGGGGTTGGGGGGCACTCAGCTCAGGAGCTCCGTCTGCAGGTGGTGCCTCACTGGGCGCTCTGCCAGTCAGGTAACAAGGTCTCTTCTCAGACTTTGTCCACAGTGTGAGCTTTCCAAGAGGGTGGCGTCGGAAATCTTAGTGCTTGACTAGTGGAGTGAGGCAGGTGATACCATGGAAGTATTTGGCAGCCACTTTGTACGCTGTCTTCTGTCTTTAAAAAAAAATAAGTGGAAGACCATGACATTTACACTGAAATGCCTTTTCTTTGCAGCCCTGCCAGACCTTTTACCAAATTTGCCATGAAACAGTGGGCAGGTTTATCCAGTATGGCATTCTTACAGTGGCAGAGGTAAGAAGACGAGCTTGCCTTTGTTTGCCTTTAGTTTCTTGTTCTTTACTATCTTTTCTACCACCCACTTTACCAATGATTCCATTTGATGTGTGTGTGTGTATATATATATATATATATATATTTATATATATATATAGAGAGAGAGAGAGAGAGAGAGTCATGTCCAAGATGAGATGAGAAAAATAGGAATGGAGAGAGTAAATGTCTTTCAGAATGGTTTAATATTATTTTGGCTCCTTTTATGTAACTGGTGTTGCATAAAGCATATCTTGACTTGGTTCCATGGCATCCAGAAGCCTGTGTTCCAAGACTAGATCTTCTGCATATCCATGTGCTTGTAGCTTTCATGTGTGTGTTTTTCTTTTTTGAGATTTTGTTTTAATTTTGGCAGCTTTCGTATAAAAGGTGTGGCCTGGGAAAATAGATACCAGTTCAGCAGAGCTGATGGTACTTTAATAGATGTGTCTGGTGGCTTTCACCCCACTCTTTCTTTTCTTCTTTCCTCCCCTGCTGTCTCCCAAGTAATTTTGGGTTTGGAGAGGGTGGTGGATTGATGTCATGAATGGCTGGACAGACAGAGGAGGGGAGGGCAAGAGAGAGAACGACTTTGTCTGGGGTCCAGCCAGGCGGGTGTTTGTGTGCCTGTGCATATTCATTAACTGTTGGTCATCTGCCTGGCATAGCAAGATGATCAGGAAGATATCAGTCCTGGTCTTGCCGAGCAGCAGTGGGATAAGAAGCTTCCAGAACCTTTGTCTTGGAGAAGTGATGAAGAAGATGAAGACAGCGATTTTGGTGAGGAGCAACGAGATTGCTACCTGAAGGTACTTGGGTGAAGAATCTGGGTGGACACCACAGTGCTGAGTTGAGGCTCATGTAGCCACAGATTGGCAAGGTGCTTAAAAACTGGGACTCTGGTGACATACTCAAAGCACCCACAAACTGGCCGTGGTACTTTCTGCCCAGTTAAGACACTGAAACTGAACTGAATTAATTCCTGAAATGATTCAGTCTGGGGTATAGATAAATGGAAGAAGAGACAAGAGTCTCAACTTTCAGGAAGATGAACATCACAGATCATACCTTTCATGACCCTCTCACCAGAATGCAAGGGTGCAGACCGGTAGCCATCCCTGCACTCACTGCCAAAGAGGCAGAGGTTCTGTTCAGGCATCACCAAGGCAAGGCAGTGCCGTGCCAGGTGAGGGAGAGGAGTAGTTCATGTTCTGCTGCCGCCGGCCTGGTTGTTCTGCTTGAGTCGTGTTCCATCTTTCCATCGCTCCCAGAATTTCATACATCAAGCTATTTGCCTCCATTTAAACAAATCCTATCAGAAAATTTGATTTTTAAAAGATTGTCCCACTTTAGAAAAAGCGATTTTGTCTTAATTTGTAATTTTAGCAATTAGTAATAATGACCCTACTTTTCTGAATACCCTAAGTGGATTACTTTCTTTGCAGTGGGGTAATACACACACACACACACACACACACACACACACACACATACACATGCGTGCATGCACAGGTACACATAGGCATACATAGGCATACAGAGGCAGAAGAGTCCAAGTGACTTTGGGGGTTTTTCCCTTTTAAGTGTTATTAGTTTCAAAATGGGGCAGTAATCTTGCCCCAGGGAGGCTTATCTGAATGTGCACATTTTTTGGTGGGGGGGCACTGAGAGCCCCCACTGCCCAGAGCACCCCCATCATCACCACCACCTTTTCCTGCGGTGCTAGACTGTGGGCCTGAGACCACGTGGGAGTGGTGGGCTGTAAGGTCTGGAAGGGACCGAGATGATGTCAGGGGTCTTGGCATGTGGCCTTTTGTGCACTTGAGTGACTGCTGAGCCAGGCTTCAAAGCCTGGAGGGTCCAGCCTGGGGACCAGCCATTTTCAGTGATGAGAGTGTCATAATTATGTCATTCAAGTACAACTGTTTTTTCTAGGCAGCTGTTCAATGAATGTAAACCTCAAACACTGTGAAAGTCACCAGTTACAATAAAGAACACATTTCAAAACCAGCGGTTATCTCCAGGGGTGATTCTGAGCCCACAGAGCGGTAGGCTGCCTCTCTGTGGGACAGGGAGGGACCATCTTCTTGAGCTGCTGGTGCTCCAAGGAGGTGCCTCTGTCCCCCCACGACTGGGTCTCCCACTCTTGCCTTCCCAGGTGAGCCAGTCCAAGGAGCACCAGCAGTTCATCACCTTCCTACAGAGGCTCCTCGGGCCTCTGCTGGAGGCCTACAGCTCTGCCGCCATCTTCATTCACAACTTCAGCGGTCCCGTTCCTGAGCCTGAATTCCTGCAGAAGCTGCACAAATACCTGATCACGAGAACGGAGAGGAGGGTTGCCGTGTACGGTATGTGTGCCCCTCCCTTGGCTTCTTTTGAAAGCTATGTCGTTTTTGATTACAGGAATCTGCTCATTGCAGATAGTTGGAAAAAAAGAATGCAAAATTATCCTGACCTCTCACTCCATGGATTGCTACCACTACCTCTTTGGGTGTGTTGTATAAATTGAATTACACAGATTATATGCTCATGTCTGACATTTTTCTCTTTTAACAGTGTAAGTGAGATTCATACATGTTGTTCCATGTAGTTGTTTATTCTTGTTGTGTTGTAGTATTCCACTGTATAAATATTTACCACGTTTCGTTGATTCGTATCCGTCACTGATGGATAGTTGGGTTTTGCAGTTCAGAGTTCCTCTGAATAGTGCTGCCGTGAACATGTTTGGGTGTGTCCTTGGGCGAACAAATGGACTCATTTATGTTGGCCTGTATAGGAGAGTTGCCTGTTCGCAGGGTGTGGTGTTTGGCATCAGTAGGTGTGGTCCAGCAGTTCCTATGTGCCAAACCCGGAAACTCCCAGCAGCAGTGTGTGTCTCTGGTGTCCCCCTCCCGGCTGGCACCTGGTTCTGTCTCTTGTGGAAGAGGTGTGATTGGGGTGGGAGTAGCATTCTCTACAGTTGTGCTTTAGGACTGCAGCTACTTTGAATCAATTTTTAAAGCCATGAGTGATCTAGAGATAATCGATCACTAGATATTTATCTAGAGATATCTAGAACTCTACAGATTGGTATGTAGAGAGATGTATAGCTACATCTATAGCTATATCTCTAGATGGAGATCAAGACCTAGAATCACCTCACTTTAGAGATGAGGACACTATTCCAGATCATGCTGCTAGTTAAAGGGCAACCTGGGTTTAGAATTCCTTTTTTCTGACCTCTGGGCTTGTGCTTTTTCTGGGTCCACTCCAATAGGAATCATCTATGCATTCCTGCACAGTTTAAAAGAACTTCTACGTTCTGGCTTATTTGAGTCTCACAGAAAGCCTTCAAGATGGATGTTTTGGGTGTTCTTTTTCCCTTCCTCTTCTCTCTGTCCTTCCCTGCCTCCTCTCCTTCCTTCCTCCCTTTTTCTCTTGCTCTCCCTACCCCCTCTCTCCATTTCCCACCCCCTGCAAAAGATGACAGAGTAGATTTAAAGAAAGAGCAGACCCTTGGCGGCCTCACAGGTGACTGCTAGAAAAGGGAGCTTGGTGCAGTCCTCGGACTTGCTCTGACCTCCTCCCAGCCTCCTACGCTCCCTTCCCGTGGATATTGAGGTTTTCATTGTCGCTGGGCCTAAACATTTAACAGGGCCTGATTCTTTCTCCACAGCTGAGAGTGCCACTTACTGTCTTGTGAAGAATGCTGTGAAAATGTTTAAGGATATCGGGGTGAGTGTCCACCGCTTATGGTACAAGAGTGTGTGTTCACTTCTGTCCTCTCTCTGTTTAGATCTAATCTGTCTGAGTCACCTTTGTGTTGGGCTGGACACTGAGAGAAGCAGTTTCTGCAGGCTTAATCATGCAGGCATTTCTGGGGATTGGGAGGAGGAGGGGCATGTTGAAGGTGAGGCCCCTCCACATAGATTTATTTGAATGTTCCAAAATTGTCCTGGTTTTCATCTTCATTCTAAATGAAGGTGTCCATGTGGGTCAAGATTCTACTACAGTTTTGGTGGGAATGTTAATTATGCCATATGATTTTCAGTTATTTTCTTGTGTTTTTACCAGTATTGCTAGAAGTATCCTCAGGTACCCTTTATCTTCACAAATTACTTGGGACATGAGTTCCATGGAGGTACTAGTGGTCTTTGTAAGGAACTATTCTGTGACTTTATTCTAACATAAAATTTAAAATTTAGTGCACTAGTAAACCCCACACCTGCTCCCATAATCTCCCACCCCCATAACCTTCCTACCCTGTACTCACACACACCCTGCGCATACATTTTCTTAAAGCCTGGATATGGCTTTATATGCCTTGCCGCACATCAAGTAAGGGTTGGTGACAGAAATGTCTACCCGCCCCCTTACCCTTTCTCGTTTGTCTTTAATTTAATCTAAACTTTCTCTCTAGGTTTTCAAAGAGACCAAACAAAAGAGAGTGTCTGTTTTAGAACTCAGCAGCACTTTTCTACCTCAATGCAACCGGCAAAAACTCCTGGAATATATTCTGAGTTTTGTGGTGCTGTAGGTAACTTCGGGCACCTCTGGCAGGTGAAGGGCGTGGGACCGGTTCCTCATAGGCTCCGCCTGTGGCATGAGAGTGGACAGCGCCATCGTGTGGTCAGGCCTGACCTGTCCCGACGTGACCTCCTGGAAGACAAGTGCCTTCTCCCCTCCGTGATCTGTGATCGTTGGACACTGAGGTGACACAACAGCCTACAGATCACACCATGGGGGCCCCAGCCTCCGTTTGCAGTTCATAATCAATAGATTGCAAAATGAAATTTTGGAGTTTATTAAAGATTTACATTCTAAATATAACTGTTAGGGACTTATTGCTGTGATGGACACACAAATGTAGTTGATTCTAAAACTGAATCGTGTTTAGTACACTTAATGCTGTCAGGTAATTTGTTGGTATATGTTCTGATTAATGCCTCCTTTAAAAATAATTGCGTCATCCATTCACTGTTTTTTGTTTTTTTCATGTTTTTTTTTTTTCTGTTTTATCTATGTCAGTTGTAGCTAACTTTTAAATGGGAACATTTTTTTCCTCGCCAAGTGCTTTACAAATGAATGGGCGATTCACACATAGGTGTCACTGTGCTGTCTGTGGCAGTCAGGTATAGAAAGTGTTTTAAGAGCTAAGTGAAAACACAATATTAATTTAGGTCAGAAATAGAGATAATCTGACCAAACAGCTAGTACCAGGAAGTAAAGTTGGCTGGTGAAATTCAAGATAAGCTTGGCCAGAAAACTGACTTTGAAAATGTTTGCTCGTGTGAAAAAGTGCCATTGAGTTTTAAATGATCAGCAAGTATTTAGGAACAACTCCTGTTTTATGTCTGTATCCCTCCCCTGCCACCCCTCCCCCCACCTCCTGCCTCAGGTAGTACCTGCCTCTCAAGTACAGTTGTTTCTTGGAGACAGCAACTGTCCTAACTTATTAGCTTGACCTGATCGCCCGTGTTAGTGTAAAGTGCTCTGGCTGCAGACTCATGACCCAGGGCTCTTAGTCCTGCAGACTGGTTGTATACTTTTGAGTGGCTGGTACCCACTCAAGTTGGGCAGAGTACCACCTGTGGGTTGTACATCACATATGTGATGGCCCTGCAGACTGGCAGATGGTCAGAGGCATTTGTAGATTTTTTTAGCTTTGAGAAAAAGAAAACCATGGTTCTTTAAAAATGTGCATGGGTTATTTTCCTAAACCCTGATGCCATATAGTGGCAAATAATTATGAAAAATTGTTCATAACAGGTAGGTGCCTTTTTTGTGAGCAGGGATCATAATTGTTTGCTAATTGTGGCAATGACGGTGATTTCTTAAAGATCATGTGATATAAAATGTTTTCTAACAGCTGACTGTTACTTCTTCTCTCCGTGGTATGATGGAATTAGGAATTTTTCCTGACAAATACTGCAGGTCATCTTTGAATTTAATAGAAAAGTACTGAGAATTAAGTTTGTACTTTTATCAGCTTGGATTTTAAACACTAATAATGTCTTGTGAATATTCTGTGTGTGTTGGGAGAGGGAAAAATACTGATCGGTATTTCACATTGTATGAAATTTTTGAAACTTGGAGCAATAATGCCATGCTGTTGTGATTTTCTTCCACTCTTCTCAAATTCCGCATTTAAAACATGTTTTCTTTATAGGACCTCACATCCCATTAAGCCACTGTCATTGTTGCAGCGGCTCTGGTGTGGAGTGGGGTCTTCACCGTGTGTCCATTTTACATCCTAAGTAGGATTGAGCTCTGTGTTTTGGGGAACAGCCAGGGAGGCTGATTTATCCCCTTGTGTGTTCCTTATCTAGGTAAGCAAACGTTTCACTAGTCTCTTTTACTCATCCATGAAATCATAGACCAAGGCTTACTCAGACCGTCTAAGTCAAGGTTGGCACTGACCTCCCTGTGGACTCTGCTGCCCCGCCTGTGACTTCCGCTAAGAGCTGCTGCTTCGCCAGCCTGAGCAGGGAGCGATGGCTTCTCTGGCTCTATTTTCCCTTTCAGTTGGTTTGTTTTCTAGAAATCTACTCAGATGCTTTGGGGAATACAGTGTATGATTTGCTAGCTCTCTCACCACTTAACTCACTGTGAGAATAAATATGCATGCTTTCTGTAATTAACTGGTGCTTTGAAAACCTTTTTTAAGGAAGACAAATCTCAACCAAAGTTCTCATCCAGACAAGCTCACCCTCGAGTTAACTTTAGCACAGCTCTTTCTTTAGTGCCTCATTACTGAACAAACATCCATCATCCCAGTAAGGCTTCCAGATACCGCTCTTTTGCTAAAAGATTTATTCTCCTTGTTTTCCAAAAGCAAATGGCTTTCACGTATGATTAAACGAACTAGGTGCTTGTAAATAATTCATTACCGTTTACTCTGTTGCATTTCTATAATACTGAAATGCATGCCCTCCATGGGAAGACAGACTGTGAGTCGAGTTAAAAAGCAAACAAAAAGACCCAATGATAAGCAATATGAAGCTACACTCTTTCAAAATGAGAAAGTCCTCAGTAATTCAAAAGAGAAGAAGGAACTTTCACTTTTAATGGAAAAGGAAGGAAGTAGCGTGAGGTGTGTAGAACTAGTAACAGAAAGGACTATGAGTCCTCCTCAGATCTGTGAAGTCTCATGAAGTCACAAGGGTGAGTGGAGAAAATGCATCAGGGACCGCAGTGAATGTAAACTCAGATTGTGGAATTTCCAATCTGAGGAGCAAACCATTTCCCAGAGTTCTCCGTGTATATGAGTGCTCTGTGAGATGTTCTTAGGTGTTTTGTAGAAAATGTGTTGCTGGTAAAATTAATTTGCACACTAACCCTCTTTCCTAGAAACTCACAGTGCACTTTAGTACAGTAAGGGCTCAGGGAGGCCCACCGGTACCAAGCCTGTATTAACCCAGCACTTCCCAATCTGTGCAACCCTAGGGCCTTTTCCCCCTTCGGAACACCCCTGTGGACCTCTCCTGAGGTTCACAGAAAACATATTTGGAAACACTATGTTATGTATTTCTGTAAGAGGACAAGACAGTAACCGCCAGGTGGTACAGAGGCATATCTTGCATGCATTTTGTACGATCAAGCAAGCGTTGTGTTAAATGGATATATACTTCCTCCCCTGGAGACAATAAGCACAGAAAAGTATCGTATAGGTGGTCAGAGCTCTTTGATGAAAGATCAGCCCTCAATGTGTCTGGGTTTTTAACTGAAAGGAGCAAAATTAACACTAGGATTAATTGGGGTAAAAAATTAAGATTTTAAGTCAAACCTAGCAGAAGATATTGCACAATCAAATGCAGCTTTTTATCCACAAATAGTTCTAGTGTTTAGAAATGATAGGACCTACCACTGAGGTTTATAAGACTTAACTTGGATGTAAATCTGTTTTTTAAAGCACTCTTTTTAGGAACTTGAGACTTGGCATCTGGCATTTCAGTTTAATACAAAATGATGGCATTTGAAAGAGACTTTTGACTTTATTTCTAAACATCTAAAGTTTTGAAATGCCTTGATGGAAGGTGTTAAACTGTTTGCCTGTTGTACAAAGAAATGTTAGATTGTTTGTAAAAAGATTGATTATAAAGTACCATAAAATAGCATGGCGTGAAGTTGTGAATGAAACTGATTTGGAAATGTGGATTGATTTTTACACCTGTTAATATATTGTAAGAAGCACAGAGGTGTAGCTTTGTTTAATAAACCAAAAAGTGAACATATTCTTGATGTCTTGTATCTGTAGTTAAAAGTTCCCTACATAATTCGTTATACAAACACTTCTTGTTTGACTTCACATAGACCATGATTAAAATGCTTATAGGAAACAATCTTAAATAAATTTGTGAACCTGCAGTGCATGGTTTTATTATTGAGCCAGAGCTCTTCAAATTTGATCAAGCATTTGGGTTTGTAGATATCTACAGTTTAGCTATTGCCTTCCTCACTAAATATTCACATCACAGAAATATTCTTTGGGTTTCTGTGAGTATTCCTTTAAGCATGGTGCTTCCATCGTTTTAATATGTTTTAAAAGTATGAATGGAAGTCTTGGGTTTTTCCCACTAGTTCATAATAGTTGCTCAAAATAGTTTACTTTTTTGACAAATGGGACAAGTTCTTTATTGGAGCACTGTTTTCTGTGGATGCTTTGGATTGCTCAGATGCAGCCTTCTGTCGACAGTATGCCCCCTGGAAAGGGTGTTCAGTGGGTGGCTGGCAACACCATCCATGCCCTTGGGGTGCATGACAGCGCATGATAGAGCTGTGAACCTGAGCAACACCCAGGGCCATCCCATCTGTTCTGTGCCAGCCCCTCCATCTGAATTTTGTACTTTGGCCCCTTTGGTCTCCTCTGGGTGTTGTTGCCGTGACTGTGCCCTCACCCTTGGGTGTACTCGTTCTTTCATTTGCATTAGCAACTTTCTTATTGCTGCCAAACATGGCCTTCCTTGATTAAAGCAAAATGCCCACTTTTACAGCCACTCGTCTTTAGCTGGATATTAATTTTGAACCCTGGTCTTTTCATGTTTAGTCCTGTATTCACTAATTTTAGTCCTATTTGTTCCCTTTTTAAACACCTTACAGTCTGTCTGGTACACACACAGCTAGTAAAATTGTAACCTCCAAATACAAAGCATTATGTTGTCCACAGCACCTGTGATGTCCACAGGATGGCCATTATTAGCCATCTCTGTAGATGCCAGCATAGCTCCTGCACTTTGTGAACTTGTACCAGAAAGCTTGGCATCTGGATGGTTCTCAGCCCTCAATCTAGGAAAAAGAAGACTTGTCAAAGTTGTGTTCTGTGTGTGGATTTTATATGGCTTTTCAGATCAGTTTTTATTATTTTTAAAGAAAAGGAATATAGCAGAAAGATCATGGGGTTTGGGGAACAGAAAACTTAAAGGATTGACTCTGGCTCTCTTGGCACATGCTGGAAGCCTCTGAGCTAGTCACCTTGCCCCAGTGAACTTGGGTATCCTCTGTGTTGTATGGGGACAACTGGATTTTGATGAAATGAGGTAGAATGAATGCAGAAATGTTTTATAAGCTTAAAAGTGTTGCAATTGTGTGGTATTTGTTTTCTCCATTTCATATTTAGGGTTTCCTTGGTGGGTCAGATGGTGAAGAATCAATCTGCAAAGCAGGAGACCTGGATTCAATCCCTGAGTTGGGAAGATCCCCTGGAGGAGGGCATGGCAACCCACTCCAGTGTTCCTGCGTAGAGAATCCCATGGACAGAGGAGACTGGCAGGCTACATTCCATGGGATCGCAAAGAGTCAGCCAAGACTAAGTGACTAACACTTTCACCTTCATTTTCATTTCATATTTAGGAAAGAAAATTTAGCTCTGAAAGGGAACTTAGGAGTCACCTAGTATTCGGCACCCATGTTTTACAGAAGAGAAGACCACTGTGCTCACACAGTAAGTGACAACAGAATCTGGAAGAGAAGCAGCATTGTTTGATGCTGCAGTCCCATAACCACCAACCAAATGAAAAAGCACAAGAAAGCAAAATGATCAAGTCCCATCCAGTGAAGTAGGGACAGTCCTTGTGTTTGGTGTGGAACTTGGCAAATTACGTAAGGATGTGAAAGTGAGAGGAAGTTAATTGGCTCCAGCAAAACAATGTGTTGGACATGCTGGTACCTGGGACTTATTTGTGGGTACAGAATTGGGCACTGTGCTCAGCACTTTCTATGTATCATTTTGATCCTCTAGGGTTGGTACCATTAATTAGCTCCATCTTACCACCGATGAAACTGAGGCTCAGGGTGAGGCAGTTTGCTGAAGGCTTCTGCCAAGGCAGAGTTCAGATTTGTTCTCCATCATAGTGACACAGGTTTTCCTGGGTTTGTAAATTCTGCCCTTGTCCTGGAACAACTGACAGGCCCAGAGAAATAAGGCAGAAAGCAGTACATCTCATCTGGGCTGGGGGAAAAGAATGTAGGGATTCTCTCCCTTCATTCCACCTAATTTCATCTTCAAAAGTCCATCATGAGGGTGTCCCTGTACAGTTCAGAGAGCAACCACATCACTCAGGTGATGTGTCCAGCTCAAAGGATTTCTCAGAAGCTCTCATTTGCCTAGAGTTAAGCAGGAGGAGAGTTTCTGAGGTTGAAAAGATGGCTAGAATTTGCGACCATTTGCTGTGGATTTGTCATGGTGCAGAGCCAAAATTCAGCAATGGTTCCGAGGGGATCACAGAGGAGATCACTGGTTGATTGCAGAGGTGTATCTCAGCAATAGGAGGTTCCTCACCCCCTCCTTTTCCTTGGAAGGTCCATGCTGCTTACTATTCCCATGCTGGCAGCCGTGACAAGGATGCGACCTTGAGAGAGTAAGATGCTGTCAAGACCAACTGGACTGAGTGAATAGTGACTGAACACAGTTAAAGCCTCTAATGTAACTTAAGATTCTGGCCCATGGGGGTGGAGATCCACTCATCTTGTGCTGTCAATGACAATCTTCATAGTTAAGTTCCCTTGCTTGCTAAACCTGCCACCTACCAACTGGCGGTCTGCTTCTTCCTCTGTTCTCTCCTTGCTCTCTGTGTATGGGGGCCAGTTTGCAAACCAACAGTGTGATTGTATTTTTATGATCATGTGGGCCAGGTACCATGCTGATCATGTAGGAGGGATCCCAAAGACCCTAAGAGGAAACTGATTGTAAGCAGTTTCTCGAGGATGTGTTGCTGGCAGGCTGTGGGGCTGGTTTCCAAACTTGATCTTCAAAACTGTGTTTTACAAGTGCTCAGTAGAGGCACTCAGCCTTCTCTAAGGGTCCATGTCTGGAAGAGAGAATAAATCATATTGGAACAGGATCTGGAGATTGAGTTTCTTTGACAGGGGTTTTGAACACAGTACAGACTTTGGCTGGGTTTGCTCTGAAGTCTTCCACTATGTTCACTGAGTTGGAAAATCTCTGCCTCTTGTGCAGAAAGAAGAGGGGGCATTTCTAGCCTGGCCTCCCTCATTGCAGACTCAGTCCTGGCCCCTCCACCTGGAATCAGGAGCTATCCCCTCTCTCCAGGAAACTGCATGAATCACTTCTAAATCTGCAATCCTGAGCAGGCCCACATGTTTGTAATGCTGTAAGGCTCTAAACTGCAAGTCAGGTTTTACATAAAGTTTGCTTACATCTCTGAATTGGGAATTTTTTTTTGTTGGAGCCTTGGAGCCTCATTCACTTTCCCCCATGGAAAACTTTTCCTCCCAAGAGTCAACTGAAATAACTACGCACAATGTGAGAGCTGTGCGTTTCAGTTTATTTGGGGATTTCCTAAGGATGATATCTTGGGAGATGGTCTCTTGGGTAGCTGTGAGGAACTGCCCCAAAGAGGTAGGGAAGAGGTTGGCCTGAGAGTGATTTTGGAGAAAGGATGCATGCAAACAGGCACACATCTCTGTAGAAGGTAGCTGCTAGTCATAAGAAAACGGGCATCTCAGTTCATGATTTTAGTGCTTGTCTAAGTATGAGAAGATGCAAGAAGTTATGTTCATAAAATTTTCTCCTGGAAATATCTAACTCTCTGAAAGCCTGTTCTGTCTGTTTTCCCAGAGCACAGAGTGCCTCATGTCTGATCTTTGCCCCAATCTCCTTTCAGAATGTGTTAAAGGTCAGCAGTGGCAGTGGCTAGTGACTTAATCCTTATAAAGCCAGATGGTGACATTCTTTCGTTGGCACAATGCAGGCATAAAGCAATCAAATTAATTTGAGAAGTGTGTCTAAAATGGGTGATGGAACACAGTCATTGTCTCTGATCAGGATAAAACTTAATTTTCATTGCCAACAACCTGCATTTAGGTCTTTTCTTGATGAAAATTCATTGTTTCTCTAATCTGTTGAACCAAGAGGGTAGGTTTACATGGTATATCCATGGCTCCTGTTTTAAATCAATTTTATTAACAATAAAATCTTGTCAGAGCCCAGAAAATAATTTTACATAAATAAAGGTAAAGTACAGAGGTTGAAAAAGTAATTGTCAGAGAGGGCATTTGGGTCTCAGGATCCTGTGAGAGGCCGGAAAGTGGCAGACCCTCAATATGGGTTTCACTGCAGCAAAGCCCACCACACAAACACACCAAGGCAGACGACACCAAGAACCAGATGAATTTCCAAAAAGCTGTTCGGAAATCAGTTTTAAAAGTTACAAAATAATTTTGAAGTATTACATGCTTTGCTATTTAAAGTAACACCCCGTGCTATGCTTAGTCTTTCAGTCGTGTCCGACCCTTTCCCACCAGGCTCCTTGGTCTATGGGGATTCTCCAGGCAAGAATACTGGAGTGGGTTGCCATGCCTTCCTCCAGGGGATCATCCCAACCCAGGGATCGAACGCAGGTCTTCTGCATTGCAGGCAGATTCTTTACTATCTGAGCCACCAGGGAAGCCCAAGAATATTGGAGTGTGGGTAGCCTATCCCTTCTCCAGGGGATCTTCCCTACCCAGGAATCGAACCCGAGTCTTATGCTTGTGGATTTTCAGGTGGATTCTTTAGCAGTTGAGCTACCAGGGAAGCCCAATGTTTCTCTAACCCCTGTCTAAGCTTTAGTGCATCCCATGAATATTTATTGCTCTAAATATTATAGAAAATATCACTCACTGAAAGCAAAAAAAAATGTGGTTTTTCTGTTTAAAATATTCTTTTCCCAATCATAACAGTAAACTGAACATATAATTTTAAGATCTTTAGTTATATGAAGTTCACCAAGTCTGCAAATTAGAGTTAGTAACTAGTTACGTGACTTTCTCCCAGCTGTAAATTAGGGCACAGATTAACATCCCACATGTACCACGTCTATCATAGGAGAAATGAAAAGCCACCTGAGCCAGTGGGCGGTGCTTGGAAAGTGTCATTTATTCTCTAAATGTACAGACAGGCTTCTGTGAGGTGCTGGGTTTTCCTGAGGTGGAGTTCTGGCAGTGGGTTCTGTAGGAAGCTACCTATATGCCTGTGGCCACCTAGAGGTCACCTGCGGATGTTCCTGCACCTTGTCTGCCTGGATCACCCTGCTGAGGGCAGTCCCTGATTTGGGGGCATGTGGAGCCCAAAGAGCCTGCTGAAGTTGCTGGGTGGTCAACACCCCAGGAGGGACCCTCAACCAGAGAGGGTTGGGAGCTACAAGATAAAAAGCCCCCCACTGGAGCAATTCAGAGGGTCCCCAGTGGGGTTAAAGTCCAGCTGGCCACAGCGGTGGTCCATTCATTATTTCCTTTTCTTGGGGTATAATAATCCTTCTTCCCTCCCATGTCTAACCTTGCCTGTTCCTTACCTGTGCTCCCTGACCTCAGCTCACACATCAAAGACTTGGAGCGAATGTGGTCTGAGGAGCTGTTTTGGGGGGAATTCAGACTGAGACAGTCCTCATGACTGTTCATTGACTGGATGCTGAGCACAAAGTGGTGTTGAGAGCTAGTGCTTCCAAAGACTGTTCAAAGACTGTTAAGCTGGACTCACCAATGCATTGTCGATGCAGAATAAGTAGAGACAGAGAACACGACACCTCTAATTCCCAGTGTGACGTCTGTGTTTGAAGATGGTGATGAGGACTGGATCTGTAAACACCATCCTGCCCCTTTTGCTGGTTGCCAGTAAGAAAGATCCACATGGTGGTTAGAGAGATTTGAACTCAGGGTGGTAAAGATTTGGAGAGTGTTACTGTTATCAGTAACCAAGAATGACAGAGTCTAGAGGCTTCCCAGGTGGTGCAGTGGTAAAGAATCCACCTGCCAATGTAGGAGACGCAGGTTCGATCCCTGGGTTAGGAAAATCCATTGCAAAAGGAAATGGCAACCCACTCCAGTATTCTTGCCTGGAAAATCCCATGGACAGAGGAGCCTGGTGGGCTATGGTTCATGGGGTGCCAGAGAGTCAGACATGACTGTGCAAATGAGCACGCACCAGCATGAGAGGTAGGCAGCGGAGAGGATGCCAAGTGTAAAGCACGTGCTGACCTGGGAGCAGTGCGCTGTCTCCTAGGGGACCAGGGTGTTACCCAAGAAAGGTTACTTAATAATATTGTACTTGGTCAAGGAAAATACAGAACCTGGTGTGGGTGGTGACTGAGGGGGCACTTGGCAGAGTCAGTCTTTAATTGGGCCTGGAAGGAAGGGAAAGACCCAGACAGTGTGAAAAAGAATTCTTTCAACATCTCAGCTAATAATTAATGCTACGGCTCATGTGCAAGACCTGTGTACATGGGTGTAATTCAGCCTGCAGACTTACCTCATTTGGTAATTTAGAAATAAATGAATGGAGTCAAAGTTCAAGGCATCCAATTTTTCTGAATTGTAGCTAAACTGTAGCTTTGGTTAAAACTTAGATCTGGCAGCACTGGGTCTGCACTCAACTTGGAACAATGGATTAACAATGGGGCGAGGTTATTTACAAGGGGCATGTGCATTTCAGTTTGTTACATTTCTGCCTGCAGGATTGTCTGCTATCAGAGGTCAGGGGTCATTGAGTCAATGGGTTTACACAGTTTTATTTTTCCAAAGCAAAGAACAATGTCTCTAAATGCACATGTTTATTTTAAGTGCAGAAAGAAAGACCTTTGTGTGCGCAGGTGAGGAGAAAAAGTAATACATGTTGAGCGTGAAACGATCTGCCAGTCTCTGCGCCAACAGCTTTGCAGGCATGGCTAGCTTCTCCCCATTTTACGGACTGGGAAGTGGAGGCTCTAGAAGTCTTGGCAAGCGCTTCAGGTTTCTTAAGGGAACATTGGCCAGCCTGCTGCACAAACCCCTGTTCTTTCTATGGCACCCTGGAGTTTCCTTGACCTTGAACTTCTTCCTGTTTGGATTTCTTGATCTGGGTGTGGTCAAGTCCCCTCTGTGACCACATTTAGGGGTGGGATAGGGATGAAGGTGGGAAGGAAAAGAGTGGTGATGCCCTAAGTTGTGGGGCTTTATGATTTCTCCCCATAGTTTAAAGCCTGCCTCCTAGGACAGACGCATCTTCCTCATATTCCTCCAGCAGTTAAACCTGCCCAATCAAGGACAAAGAGGCCACAGGTGTTCCAGAAGGGGAGGGGAGGGTAAGGGAGGGGAGGGCTGGCATTGAGCATGATGTGGGGGCCAGTCCTGGGTGTGGAGCCTCTGGGTGATGAACAGAAGTCACAGGTGAGTCCATCTTCTTGGCTTTCTTGGGGGTACAGAGCCCCCACCTACCAACAAACTAATATTGAACAGGTAACGTCTGGTGTGGTAGTCTGGGGGCTTCCAGGTTATTTTTGTGATGTGACTGCAGCCAAAGCATTTATAGCTTTGTGATTCTGTATCCAGGATCTGGCTAAAGCTCAGGGGGTTCGAATCCCAGTTAAGCGCTCACCAGCCCCAACCTGGTGCCTCTCTCTTCTTTCTTTTTAATTTCTTGGCTCTACTATGTCTTCATTGCCGCACAGGCTTTTCTCTAGCTGTGGCGAGCAGCAGCTACTCTCTAGCTGTGGTGCATGGACTTCTCACTGCAATGGCTTTTCTTGTTGTGGAGCTCCCGCTCTGTAGTGTAGGGGCTTCAGTAGGTGCCGGCTCCCGAGCTCTCCAGCACCGGCTTAGGAGTTGTGGCTGGAGCCTGTTTTTTGCTAAATTGCCTCCGCTTAATCGAGTGGTCAAGGAAGTACTGAATCTTCACGAATCATTTAATACCAAGCCTGGCACATAGATAGTAAATGCTTCATAAATATTAGCTCTGTTAACGGTCTCCCCTTGTTGGCTGCAGCGGGAGTGGTTCCTGCAACCCGGGGTCGGTCTCTTGTCCGCAGCCTCGTTCCTGCCCCTTGTGCTATGCTAGTCCAGGCTCTGGTCGCTTTGTCACTCTCTCTGGTCCCCTGCCCACCTCTGCCTTGCAGTGCATCTTCCACGCGCCTTTCTGCGCCTCTGTGAAGACCTTCAGAGCCCGTCAAGCCCACCTCTCCTTTCTTTCCCTCACTCTTCAGTGCAGTCAAACCCAACCACTCCTTTCCCTCCTCCTCGCCTTTGCTTCTGTGAGATGTCACCCCTCTGCATATTTAAATCTTATTTTTTCCCCTTGGGCCACCTGGAGGTGATTGTTCCTTCTTCTGAGCCCTCATTACATCTCTCCTATGGCACTGGACCCTTTCATTCAGCCATTCCAGTATTCATGGAGCACCTACTGTATACAGCAAGATGCTGGGTGTGCAGAGGGGAACAATGCTGACATCCCTGCCCTCGTGGAGCTTACATTCTAGTTGCTGAGATAGATCTAAAAGGAGTAAGTCAGTCAGTGTTAGTCACTCAGTTGTGTCTGACTCTTTGTAACCCCATGGACTGTAGCTCACAAGGCTCCTCTGTCCATGGAAGTCTCCAGGCAAGAATACTGGAGTGGGTTGCCAATATTGCCAAGATTCCTTCTCCAGGGGATCTTCCCAACCCAGGGATCAAACCCAGGCCTCCTGCATTGCAGGCCAAATCTTTACCATCTGAGCCACCAGGGAAGCCCTGAAAAGGAGTAAACAGGAGTGTGAATAAAGTACAGATTGTGGTGAGTGCAGTAAATGAAACTATTGGGTGCTGTGGGAGAGAGTAATTGTGAGGTGTGTGCTCAGGGAGTCTCCTCCGAGCAAGTTGACATCAAAGCTGAGTCTTGAGGCTGAGAAGGAGCCAGTTTTGCAAAAGGGGCTTAGGGGTGGGTTGAGCCCTCCTGGACTGCAGAGAAGCCAGAAGAGGCTGGGCAGCCCCTGAGTCTGGAGGCTGCCAGAGCAGGGGGCAGGGAAGCTGCTGAAGTAGAACATCAAGGTTGATGCTCTTTAGAGAGTACGGTTGCTTCTCTGAGCACATGGCCTGGGGGAAGGGGAAGAAATGAAACTGCTATGCAGAGAGAGGATGGCAGCTGGGACTGGGTGGGGGTGGGGATGTTCTAGGTCTGCCCTACAACAAAGGCATGGGACCGAGTGTCAAGCTGAATACTCCAGTGGCTGGGGCTGCAGAGAGGTCACTGCCTCTGGGGCTCTGTGAGGGAGGGGCAGAGTCACGTGATAGAGCACCCCTGATCTAGGGGGTTGCAAGGGGTGCTGCAGATGGATGATGGATCTGACATTTGATTGATGGACTCAAAGCTCCCTGAGGGCAGGAAGTGCACTGGATGAATTGTGACTGTAGAAAGTGTCCCCTAGGTGGCCTCCCTTTGGTAGAATAAACGTAAAGATTTGATATTGTTGGAGACGTGGGTGCCCAGGGGACCGAAGCAGGACCCCTTTTACTGCCTGCCACCGGTGGCTGTCTTGGGAGCACTGAGGATGCTGGCGGTGGCTGCAGAGGTCAGGCCTTCGCTTTTCTCCTTGGCTCTGTTTCCGGGACTCTAAGACTTCTTGGTCCTTTTGGTGGCTGCTAAGCCGTGAACCCCTGTCATGCTTCCTCCCCTTTCATAATCCACCTGCATACTTCTTCACTTCTGGAAAGTGGGGTGCTGATGGTTTCAGGAGCCCTAGAATCCAGCTTGCCCTGCAAAAGAGGAGAGTGGGACCTCCCATGTCTCCCAGAAATGCCTCCTGGATGCCTGAGTCATATCGGGACTTCACTCCTAACAAAGACTTTGCCAGCTCTAAACAGACTTCCTTCTGACAAAGCTGCCATAGTCAGTCTTATAGTGTCAAATCTGTACCTTAGAAACACTGAAATCCACAGAGCTAGCTGGGAAGGGCTGTAGGAAGACATGGGAACTGCATCTGGGACTGGTGGGAAGATGGGGAGATGCTGAGGAGGGGCAAGGGCAGTGATGCTGAGGCTGGAAGGCTGGTGTCCTGTCCATTGCAGTTTTGCCCTGGGCTAGCGCCTGTCTGGGATTGTTAAACTTTCTCCCAGGGCTCAGGGAAGAAGGTCCAGGTGAATCCTGGCCCCTCCATCCACTAGAGGGCACCAGCATCCTGCAGTTGCTGGTGCAGCTTCGAAGGCCACTGATGAGGAGTTTGGGGTGTCTCAGGGCCTTCAGAAATTCCATCGTGCCTGGAACTCCTGCCTTGTACCCCCTTCGCCCCCTCTTTCTCTCTGCTGCTCACATGTGGCTGCTGTTTCCTTGGGCATCTCATAGACCAGCTCTGGCCCCACCATTGCCAGTATGAGCCCTGGGGAATAGGGACCCCTGGCCAAGTACAGGTACAGGTGGGGGCTTTGGGCTGCTGTGATGAACATCAGAGGGGCTTACCGCACTGGCTGCCGTGTGCATAGTCGGGTCTGCCTGCCCAGGAGCCTGCAAGTGCCTATGGCCTCCTCCCTGTGCGGTGAGTTTCCTGGGAAAGAACCTGTCTTGGAATATTTGTTCCCTGTTCTTCTGCCCTTCTGGATCCTGCAATCAGTAGGAGCTCATCAAATCCACGGGAGGCCCGGTGCCTCCTGGGTGTGGCTTCTAGCAGGCAGCTGTCTAGGGTAGTGGCAGCACCTTGGAAGCCAGTGAGTGGGTGAGAAGGTGGTGGTTGTGCAGGATGAGGTTCAGAAGCAGCTGAAAGGCTGGGGATGCCCAGTGGTGGTGGGGGAGCAGGAAGAAGAGGAAGGGGAAGAGGAAGAAGGGGAAGAGGCAGGGGAGGGCAGTGAGCTGCTCTTGGAAGCATGGTGGAGGGTTCAGACAGCCCGGGGTGGGTGGGTGGGGGAATCCACAGCCAGAGAGGGTTTGAACCATTGGGGACTTCAGCTGCTGCTGTTTGAGACCCAGGAAACTAACTCATGAAACTGGCTCTTCCCCCAGCTTCTAGAGCCTTCTAACCTCCAGGCTTCTCTGGGCCAGGCAACCAGGGAGGAATGTCTTCCTTATTTTGCTCTGGCTTTCAACCACAGGGGCCAATCTCTCTGGAGGATCCCCATGGGGTTCACAGAGGCCCTGAGAGCTGCAGATGTAGGTGTCAGTCTGCAGGGCTGTCAGTTGGTGTGGTTCTCGCCACCAGCATCTCTGAGCATCACAGGACCTGAGGATCAAGATGCTCCATTAAGATTTTGAGAGGGTTTCCTGCCTTGGTAACATGGGTTATAGGCACATTGGCCAGGCTGCACTTTCTCCTCCCAGCTTTTTCTCGGCAGCCACAGGTCCCTGCTATTTGCTGGTCTCCAGCACCCTTTTCTCTAGGCTGAAAGTAGTCCCTCATTGGGTTAGTTGTGTAATGGGCTTGTCTGAAATGTTAATTTAAAAAGTCATTGGCAGACGATTTCCACCATGAGAGTCTTCCTAAGGGCAATTGTCCAGAGCCTGAGGACTCCTGCAGAGCCCACGTGGAACATGAAGGGATCCAGTGAAGGAGAGGGCTGGCAGGTTGGAGATGGTGATGCCTCTGAAGATGAGGATGACAGAGAGGTCGTGTTACGAGTGCAGATTCCAGGAGGAAACCAGAAGCAGTGGGTGGTGGCCAGCTTTCCATCCATTCTGTGTGGCAGTGTGACTGCAAGTGTGACTATAGAGGCAGAGAGGCTCAGAGAGGTTGAGATTCTTGCCCTGGGTCACACAGTAAAGTGGCGACACAGCAAGGCTGGGGAGGCAGATTTCTGCATCATGATGTTCAAAGTTCTTTCTACAAAATAGGCCACTGAAGGGTGGGCAGTCCACAGTTCCTTTTATTCAGTTGGTCAGATTATCTTTACAGAGCACTCACTGTATGTGAGGTGGCCAGGACAGTTCACCCTTATTTAAGCAGTCTGGTCAGCTACTCTGTGGTTCCCTCCACCTGGCTCTGGCCATTGGTGTCTTCAGGGTCCCTTACAGCCTGTTCCTCTGTCCCCTGTATATCTTGTCATCTGGAACTTCTATCTGGTGGCTTCAACCAATTTAGGTTCAATTTTCATAGCACCAGCATTCTCAAAGCACAAGATTAAAAGACAGCCTGCTGAGCAATGTGTGGTGTGTGTGAATGCCTGTGTGTGCGAACACACGTGTGCATGTAGGCTATTCTCTCCTGCCTTTGGCCATCTCCCAGAAGCCACTGTTGTCCCATGGTCACAGGTTCCTTTCAAGGTTACAAAATTGCTTCAGGGCTGCTTGTCAAGGAACAAATGCAAGCTGTACCCTTTCTCCCTAGACAGCATATCAAAAATCAGAGACATGACTTTGCTGACAAAGGTCCATCTAGTCAAAGCTATGGTTTTTCCAGTAGTCATGTATGGTTGTGAGAGGTGGACTATAAAGAAGGCTGAGTGGTGAAGAATTGATGCTTTTGAACTGTGGCATTGGAGAAGACTCTTGAGAGTCCCTTGGACAGCAAGGAGATCCAACCAGTCAGTCTTAAAAGGAAATCAATCCTGGGTGTTCATTGGAAGGACTGATGCTGAAGCTGAAGCTCCAGTACTTTGGCCACCTGATGCAAAGAACTGACTCATTGGAAAAGACCCTGATGCTGGGAAAGATTGAGGGCAGGAGGAGAAGGGGACGGCAGAGGATGAGATGGTTGGATTGTATGATGGACTCGATGGACATGAGTTTGCACAAACTCCAGGAGATAGTGAAGGACAGGGAAACCTGGCATGCTGGCATGAGGTCACAAAGAGTCAGACACAGCTGAGCAACTGAACAACAACACTTTCTCCAAGCCAGTCCCCTGGAATGCTGCCTTGGAGAAACCTTCAGTGGAGACAGATTTTATTTTGATGTCTGCGTCCAGTTTCTTTCCCCTGCCTCCTTCTGTTCCCCATGTTTTGACTCACAGTCTTTCCGGTCAGGGACCCTGCAAGGTCTGAGGACCTAGCATTCTCTTCCTGCTCCTTCCTACATTTCAGGACCAGTTCTCTGCCAAAGCGGAGAAGTTAGACATGAACCTCTGCTTCTAACCCCGGAGGCCCCATGGGCTGATGGGGCAGGCAGACATGGAAACTGCAGCTACAGCAATTGCTCAAATGCCCCCAGCCAGAGGTCCCTGGGGATGTCCTGGAAACAGAGGGGCCGGGGCAGGGAGCACACGTCTGTTCTCTGCCTCTCCTACTGGGTAAAAACCACCATCCTAGCTGGAGACAGAGACTGGAGGTATTAGCTGCAAAGTGGAGAAAGAGGCCTTGTGCTCAGCTTCCAAGATGCCTGTCCTGGAAACAGAAATGCTTGCTCTGGGAGCATCCACCTAACCAAGGGTATTTCCTGAGCCGTCACTGGTGCTGGGGGAAGAAAGGGTCACCTCATACCCTCAATGTACATGTGGCACTATAGCCAGTTGATGACCAGTGTCCAAGAGCAGGGAGGAATTCTCGACCCCTCATGTTTGTCCCTCACATCCAATCCCTGGTCAACTGTGTCAACTCAACCCTTAAAACAGATTTTACTTTTTGGCCAGGCTAGGCACCTGTGGAATCTTAGTTCCCAGACTGCGGATTGAACCCAGGCCCTCAGCAATGAAAGCAAAGAGTTCTAACCACTGGACTGCCAGGGAATTCCCCCAAACAGATTTTAGATTGGTCCCATTCTCTCCATCAAATTCCTCACTACTAAGCTAAGTCGCTTCAGTCATGTCCGACTCTGTGCAACCCCATAGACGGCAGCCCACCAGGCTCCCCCGTCCCTGGGATTCTCCAGGCAAGAACACTGGAGTGGGTCGCCATTTCCTTCTCCAATGCACAAAAGTGAAAAGTGAAAGTGAAGTCGCTCAGTCGTGTCTGACTCTTTGCGACCCCATGGACTGCAGCCTACCAGGCTCCTCCATCCATGGGATTTTCCAGGCAAGAGTACTGGAGTGGGGTGCCATTGCCTTCTCCAAAATTCCTCACTGCTTCCCACCAACTCCAAGCTTCTCTTTTCCTCATTCTAATCCATTCTCAGACTGCAGCCAGAGTCATACTTTTGTAGCATAAATCCCAACATACTTCTCTACTGAAAATCCTATACAGAGTTGAAGAGCACTCCCCCCCAAACTCATACCTATCTGGAACTTCAAAATGTGACCTTCTTTAGAAATAAGTTACTTGTAACAAAATGGGGTTATACTAGATTAAAAAAGTGAAGTCTCTCATTCGTGTCCAGCTCTTGGCGACCCCATGGACTGTAGCCTACCAGGCTCCTCCATCCATGGCAAGAGTGCTGGAGTGGGTTGCCATTTCCTTCTCCAAAGGATCTTCCCAACCCAGGGATCGAACCCAGGTCTCCCGCATTGTAAGCAAGATGCTTTACCGTCTGAGCCATCAGGGAAGTCCAATGCCAGGCTAAGGTGGACCTTAAACCCAGTGACTGGTGTCCTTATGATAAGAGGACGTGGAGAGACACCGAGAGAAGAAAGCCACATGAAAGCCGTGGCGGACTGCACTGATGCCTGGAAGCCAGGCAAAGTCAAGGATCACCAGCAACCGGGAGAAGCTGGGAGGGAGCAGAAAGGGTTCCTCCCTAGAGCCTTCAGAGGGAGCACAGCCCTGCCAACACCCGGGTTTTGGATTTCACCTTCTGGAACTGTGAGAGAATACATTTTTGTAGTTTAAGCCACCCTAGGAAACCAATAAACCCTTCATGAATGGCATTCACAATGGTATCTAGAGTGCTTCCCTGGTGGCTCAGTGGTAAAGAATTCACCCACCAATGCAGAATACGCTGGTTTGATCCCTGGTCCGGGAAGACCTCACATGCCAGTGTGTGCCACACCTACTGACCTCATGCCCGGGAGCCCGGGAACCGCAGCTATGGAAGCAGAGCCTGTGTTCCACAACAAGAGAAGCCACTGTAATAGAAGCCCGTGCACTGCAACTAGAGAAAAGCCCGTGCAGCCATGAAGACTTGGCACAGCCAAAATAAATAGTTTAAAATAAGATGGCACCTAGATGAACACCCTAAACCACCGGCATGTCCCACCGGCCGGGCGTCCCCTGGCCCCATCTGTTCTGCCACCCAGGCCTGTGCTCCTCTCACACCTCCTGTTTCCTGGTCCCCGTCTGTCTCTCACATCTCACTCTGTTTGAACTTTCATCCTAGCACCTTTTTACAAGTGGTAATTTTAAATAGACTTCAGTGCTGCTCCCTGAGCAGACTGTGGACTCCTGGTGGCCACGTGTGTCTGCCTTCTTGACCCCGGATCTCCAGCTTTGTGTACTGTGTGTCTGGCATGTTGTACGAGCTCCATAACATCAGATGAAGAAATGAAGCTAATGAGTGCAAGTGACAATATTTCATGGGAGGAGGCTGTGTGGAGGGTCAGATCAGGGTCAGTGGGACATGGCGAGGAGGAGGAGAGGTTTGTGGGTTTGGGGGGGATCAGAAATGACTCAGACGACCCAGTCCACAGCCCCCAGGGAAGATGGTGATGAAGGCGGGTCTGTGCCAGTTCCTGGGTCTCATCCTAAACTTGGGGAGGCTCTTGCCTGTGCTGGCCTTCTCTGCCAGATGGACAGAAGTTGGCTCTGCATGCCCCAAATTTACGGGAAAGGCCTTTCGGCTCTCTGGGCTGTGATTCATGGGTCCCAAGAGAGGGCATGATTTACATGAGCCTTGCACCATTTGGCCCAAACGACTGTGGGCAATTACATCACCCAACAGAAGAGATTTACGGCACAGGCCAGACTCCAGGGCCTCAGAGCACGTCTGCTCCCTCTCCAAGTTTGCAGATGGGTCCACCAAGGTCCTATGAGGGCCTGTGGCTAGATGAGCATAAAACTCAGACGTCCTCTCTGGTGGGAAGTGTAGGCCTGGAACCCAGGGCTCCCTAGGCAGATATATCCTCCCCAAGGCCTTTCTTTCCTCTTAAAAATAAAACAAAACACATCAGAAACAAAGCAGAGGACCCCTCTGTAGGATCTCTGGAGGGCTGGCATTTAAATCACTTGATCAGGCCTAGCTTTTACTTAAATATAATAAAGGTGGCAGTTCTGTTTCATTTAAAAGTTAAACTTTTAAAAACTCCCTAGCTTTTCCACCAGAGTAGCCAATGCTGATAAGTCACTTATGGACAGCCCCGCTTCTGCAGCCCCTTCTGCAGCCTCGCTTTTGTCTTCACTGCCCTTCTGATTGTCTGATGTCTGAGAACCTGAGACAAACGGGGGTGGAGGGGGTGGAGCGGCGGGGCCAGAGGAGGCCCGCGGTCCCCGGTTCCTGTCCTGATTTCTCAGTAAACTGCCCACTCCATCCATGTGGAGCCAAAAAATCCTGCTTTGTGCCGGGCACGCAGTTAGTGCTTAATTAAGATTGACTGAGGCAATGAATAGCCTTCAGTACTTGTAGTCACTCCTAAAGGAAATCAGTCCTGAATATTCATTGGAAGGACTGATGCTGAAGCTGAAGCTCCAATCCTTTGGCCACCTGATGCGAAGTACTGACTCCTTGGAAAAGACCCTGACGCTGGGAAAGATTGAAGGCCAGAGGAGAAGGGGATGACAGAGGATGAGATGGTTTGATGGCATCACTGACTCAGTGGACATGAGTTTGAGCAAACTCTGGCAGTTGGTGATGGACAGGGAAGCCTGGTGTGTTGTAGTCCATGGGGTTGCAGAGAGTCGGATACGATAAGTGACTAAACTGAACTGAACTTGTAGTTGAGATGATTTTTTTTTTCTTTTGGTGACTTACCCATCCACTGTGTTATCATGGTTTCCCTCATGTATAGAAATACAGCATCTCAGAGCAAAGGGGACCGTGTGGTCCATCCCCTACACCTCCTCAGGTCAGAGACCTGGCAATAATCGTTGAGTCTGTCCTTTCCTCCCTTCCACATGCAGTCCACCCCCAGAGCTGTGGTTTTATCTCTGCCCACGTCTCTAATGCCACTCCCCTGTCCATCACCAGGGCCCCACCATCATATCGCTCAGAAGCCTCTGCCCTGGTGTGTGTGGCCTCTCGTGTCTACCATACCATCTGTGTCTCACAAAGCAGCTTGAAAAGGGGCGATGCTTTTAGGATCAAATTCGCTCAGATGCTGTCAGTTCGTTACTTAAAAATGTCCATAATTTTCTGTTGCACTTGGAATAAAAATTCCCACCCCTTCCACAGCCCACAGATGGGGTCCTTGGCGAGGCTTCCAGCCCTGCAGCTCCTCACCAGCCTCCATCTGCTGTCTCGCTGCCCGGGCTCTCCTGTCCTGGGCTCCCCTGATGTCCCCTGAGGCTGTCCCCTCGATTCCCATGGCTGCTTTTCCTGAAGAGCCTGCCAGTCTCCGTTTAAATGTCACCTCCTTAGAGACGTCCACTCTACTCCCCACGCACGAACTCAGGGGTCACCAGACTCTGTGGGCCAAATGTGACCTCAGCCTGGTTTTGTAAACAACGCTTATTGGTTCACGGCCCCTGGCCACTCCTTCACCTGTTGACTTTGGCTGCGATGGGGTTACAATCATGGAGCCAAGTAGTTGCAACAGAGACCATATGGCCCACAAAGCCTAAAATGTTTACCATCTGGCTCCTTTTAGAAAGTTTGCCGATTCCTGTTCTAGCTCCGCCTTTTGCTTGCTTGCATTTTCTTTATTCATTTTTATTGGAGTATAGTTGCTCTTTTATTTTGGCCATGCTATACAGCATGTGGGATCTTGGTTCCCCAACTAAGAATCAAACTTGTGCCCCTTGCCCTAGAGTCTTAACCACTGGACCACCAGGGAATTCTCTTGCTTGCTTTCTTGATGTCATTTCTCACATATAAGGATCAATGTATATATTTTCATGTTTAATTTTAATTTTGATCTGTCTTCCCATAAAAATGTCAATTCCTGAAGCATAGAGGCCTTATAGACATGTATACCTGTATCCCTAGTCTGAGTGTGGGGGTGAGCACATAGGAGGATTCAATGATTTTGTTCATCAAAAAAAAAAAATGACATTGTTCAGTAGTTTCCTAGGACTAATCAAGTAATTAATTACCGGTCATATCAGTGTTTGGGGATTATCCTTAGCCTGTGTATGTGTGTGTGTGTGTGTGCTCAGTAGTGTCTGACTCTTTGTGACCCCATGGACTATAGCCCGCCAGGCTCCTCTGTCCATGGAGTTTCCCAGCCACTAATCCTGGAGTGAGTTGCCATTTCCTACTCAGGGGATCTTCCTGACCCAGGGATCAAACCCACGTCTTCTGTGTCTCCTGAATTGCAGGTGGATGGATTCTTTATCCACAGCGGTTGGGGAAGCCCTATCTTTAGCCTGCTTGCCCCAAACACGTGTACACGCCCTCTGGTGGACAGAAGAGTTCCGTGTACTTGCCTCACTCTTCTCACTGCAGTTGCACCTGGGCACAAGCTTTTCCATTTCTCTTCTAACTCTATTGGCCTCCTAGATAATTTGGGGGAATACATTGGCTACAAATCATAAAAGATTGATAAAATTTTCCCTTGTCAGAAGAGGACAGGGTGGAGAAGAAACAGGTCGGCTTCTGGAAGAAGAAATCCTGAGCCTCACGGTCTAGCCGTGATGCCGTGAACTTGTTATGAATGGCCTCCACTCTTTTTGGACAGAGGTAGATTATAAACAACAGCAAACTAACTATAAGAGCCTGCTCTCTCTGGGCTTAAGTGTCTTCATCTGGATTTCCAGAGAATGCAGAATTACCATAGAAAATTTCCAGTGGCTCTTGTTAAAGTCAGACTCCACGTGAGACCAGGTGATTCTGGCTCACAGCCGGACCCAGTGGATTAAAGGTGTCTGAATTCTCATGTTTCATCCTCTTGAGGCTAATTTCCAGTTCAAATCCCTCCACAATCATGTGTTCTGTGTCTTTGGGCAACATACCTCATGTCTCAAAGACTGTCTCTTAACCGGTGACAGTGTCACATTTTGAAAATGTTAACTTGTATTTATCCTTTTCCTTCTTGGCCCCTCCCCTCATTCATTGGTGCATCTTCTCTTTCCCCATATCCCTTCCTGTGACAGCAGAAAGGAGAAGGAAAAGGAGCCCTCTCACTTGCGTTTTAATAGCCTTAACCCTTTGGGGACCAGAAAGGACTCAGATCAGAGGGGAAATATTTTGGAGGAAACAAAGCTTGTGAAAGGGAGCCCTTTTCTATCCCCGTCTCTGCCCAGAAGACACAGGGAAGAGGCTTGGAGGGGAAGGAGGCCCAGTGTAGACACAGAGAGATCCCCGGAGGAGCTTGGCTGAGCCCCGGAGAAGCAGCCACACAGATAATTGTGGGAGCCGAGGGCAGAAGAGAGCCCTGTCTGAGGCCGCCAGACGTAGGGGAAGAAATGGTTTCCTGAGGGGGTCTTGATAAGCAACAACCTGACAGCTTCAGTGTCTCCTCAACCTAAAATGAAAAACAAGAAGTGGACAATTCTCGGGAGTCACGAGGCCAAAAGTGGTCCCTGTGGGTGGGGTGGAGATGACTCTGCTGTGACCTGCCGGGGCAGCGGATGACTACATCCAGACAGCCTTTCTCCTCCCTACCCCACCAAACCTCAGCATTGCATTGGCCTTCCTGAACCTCCTGTGTGATCTCCGGAAGAAGGATGGTGGACTTGAATTAGCTGATGTTACATCACCAGGTCGATCAGACCAGAAGAATATGTTCACCTAGCCGATGCAAATTTGAGGTGGAAAACAAGGACCAAATGGGTCGAAATGAAGTATGGGGTTTTGAAGTGCTGAGAGAAGTCAGTTTGTAATAAAAATGCAAAGAGGGAGGGCAGGAGGGAGGGAGAGAGAGGGAGGGGGAGGGAAAGATTGAAAAATCAATCCCCCAGCCACCGGCAGCCCAGCTGGTGGGCACCAGATGGGAAAGTGATGATCTACAGATCAGGTCCTGTTAACAAGGCTGATAGCAACCCGAGGAAACCACCTGCAGCCGGCTTTGCAGAAAATCAGCACCCAAGCACGGGGCTTCCAGTAATCCATCGCGGGAACCACCGAGCCATGAACTTGTTAAACGGTAGCCACTGGAGACTGGCTCAGCTCACACTCAGCTGCAAACGGGGCGCATCTCTGCCACTGGAAGGCCAGATGGCGCCAATGGCGGTGGTGGTCTCATGGTCCCAACACGCACCGTGGCAGATGCTGGAGTTGGCAGCTCCCAGGTCAGCTGAACTCACATTGCTGGCACCTTCTGAGCATTTGAGAGGCGCATCTGTTCGCTCTGTGAGTGCCCTTTCCTTCCTTTCTCTTCCTTTCCTCTGACCAGCCTCTGCCCTTCGGCTCCAATGGAGGCTAGTGGGGTTCTGCTCACCTCCACCTGCAACCATCAGGCTGAAACTGTTGCACCCAGGAAGGCTGGACAGTGGAGTGCAGTGGATACAGGGCTCTGGGTCCCAATCCTGGCTCCAGCCCTGTCTGCGGGACTATGGCAAAGTGACTTAAGCCATTTGAAGCCTCAGTTTCCTCCTCTGCCAAAGAGGGATCTCCTTACAGAAGGAAATGGCAACCCATTCCAGCATTTTTGTCTGGAAAATTCCATGGACAGAGGAGCCTGGCAGGCTGCAGTCCATGGGGTCGCAAAGAGTTAAGACATGACTGAGCACAGTGCCATCTCATGGAATGGGTACAAGGATTAAATGGGGTAATAGCAATAGAGTCCTTAGTTCAGTACCTGCCACTTTGTACTAGCACCACCTACTTAGTAAGTGTAACTTCAAGACCACCCCCAACCACACTCACGGAGGTGCTTCTATAATGTGGTTGTAGTAATGGCCCCTGGAGCTCTGGCATGACCCAGAGTGCCCTCAGTGCTTGCTTTCCTGGTGGGACCATAATTCTCCCCAACCTCAGCCATCTTGTCTTTTATGTCTGTTTTCCCCACTTCTCCCGGAATGTCTCTCTTTTCCTTCTCTCCAGGACAGACCTTGTGAGAGCCCCAGCTGCACGTGATGATGGCAGCTGACCCTTCCCAGGGAGAATTGTATTAGAGATTTCCATTTCCTGAAACCCTGCCCATCGGATATAGCCTGTTTCCAATTACTGTACCTACCAGTAATTAGATGAAAACAAACTGAAAAATGGCTTTCATGGGAGCCACCAGCACTGGATTGGCTTTGAAGCTTTTAACTTTATTATTAATAATAAACGTTTTGGTGATGAACTTTTGACCATGCGCTCATCAAGCATCCTTCCTCATAAGTGCCTGTTGCTGGAGAAGGAGTATGCATGGTGGAAAGGAGCTGCCTGGGAAGTTGGAAAGTTGGAGTTCAGATCCTCCATTATGCTTGAAAACTCATTTCCTCTCTGTGTGCCTCAGTTTTCTCATCTGTAAAATGAGAGGGTTAGAGCCCGCGACCTCTATGGTTTATTAAACTTGGACACTTGTAGGAAAAGATAAATTAAGGCACCGAGGTCTAGAATAGTTAGCTCAGAGTGGCAGAGACTCATCAGCGCCCTTTGATTTTCAGAATCATATGTCCAGGAATGGACCTCTAGATGCTCAGGGAGCCTTTAGGAGGGAACTGTTGAAAAATGACTCCCTGGGTTGACACAATTTTCCTACGAATGTTATTTATTTTTTTTAATCCAAGGGTACTCTGAATTGGATGGAATCATGTCTTTCTAAGTAGTTCTTGACTTGGATTTTCATTAGAGTTTTCTGTGGAGTATTCAAAATGTCTATACCCGGGCCACACCTCCCAACAAGCACAGTGGAATCTCTGGGAGTGAGTTTCGGCATCAATGTGTGCTCAGTCAAGTCACTTTTTGACCTCATAGACTGCAGCCCACCAGGCTCCTCTGTCTATGGAATTTTCCAGGCAATACTGGAGTGGGTTGCTGTTTCCTCCTCCAAGAGATCTTTCCGACCCAGGGATCCAACCCGTGTCTCCCGCATTGACAGGGGGGTTCTTTACCACTGAGCCACCTAGGAAGCCCTTTTGGCATCCATACTTTGTACAAATTGCCTCTGTGATTCTGACATGTGAGTGAGGTTGATAATCACTGGGCTACTACCACAGTACATTCTAACTTTCACGAATCACTGGGGATTTTGCTGAAATGCAGATATAGATTCAGCAGGCTGTAGTGGGACCTGAGACGATGCATGTCTAACAAGCTCCCAGGTGACATTGCTGCTGGTTCTAGGATCACATGCTGTATAGCAAGACCCGGAAGGCTCAGCTGGCTGGCTCTGTCACTGTCAGAAGCTACAAGTCCATGAGAAACTCAGGTTGAAACACACATTCACTTGGAAAACCTCTCTGCCCATCCTCACCAGTAGAATGAGACTGAAAAGTGTGGGTGCCCTTGTCAGGCTAAAAATCTGACCCCTCTTCAGGTGGATAGTCTTTAAATATTTGCTCATCATATTTTTTTAAGTAAGGGTGTCATTGGTGTTGGAAAGGAGTTTTTAAAAACCAGGACTTGAATGTTCTGTCTGCCTCAAGGTGAGTGAGCATTCATCACCTTTAGAGCTGGGCAGCTTCTGCAGCTCCTTCTTCTGCTTTGGGAATCTCCCACCATGCACCTCACCAGGCAGCCCTACTGCCATCCATGTGGGCTGACATTGCCACTGTTATCCTGCCCCAGGGAAGGGCCTGGGTCTTAGCTTGGAAAACTGGATGCACCTGCTTAAGACTTTGACTCAAGCAAGGAAGTGCCTCAGAGGTGCTAGAGCAGTTAGAGGTGACCAAGGCAGAGAGTGTATTGAGTTCTGGGGGTGTGGTGACAGCCATACTGGCCCATGTCCAGCGTTGGTGGCAGCTGCTCTTAGACAGTTTCTGCCTATGGTTTGGGGCTGGGACTCTGACCATCAAGTCTTGCTTGGTTCTAGGCATCCTACTGATTTTGTGAGCTACCAAATACCGCTCCAACACATGTATTTTTGTCCTAGATAAGCTTTGTGTCTATTCAGTTCAGTCCCTCAGTCATGTCTGACTCTTTGCGACCCCATGGAGTTCAGCAGGCCAGGCTTCCCTGTCCATCACCAGCTCCCGGAGCTTGCTCAAACTCATGTCCATCGAGTCAGTGATGCCATCCAACCATCTCATCCTCTATCATCCCCTTCTCCTCCCACCTTCAATCTTTCCCAGCATCAGAGTCTTTTCAAATGAGTCATGTCTATTGGTGAAATTAAAATTCCCAATTGGTACCTAGGATTGTTGCTAGATTCAATGGGATAATCCCTGTAGACAGATTAGAGTCCCACCCAACACGTAGGAAACAACCAATCAATGTTAGTTATGTTGATGAAGAAGAAGAGGAAGGTTTCGGGGAGGAGGAAGAGGAGGAATCAGGAAGGATGCTGAGAGGGACAACATTGAGGGGACTTGCTTCCAAAAGAGAGGTTGAGAAGACCCAGAGAAGGACATGCCATGAAAGTTCAGACCAGAAAAATGAAAGGGAACCAACCATGTGAAGAGCATTTGAACAGAGGCAATAGCCTGTGTACAAGCCCTGAGGAAGTAATGAGACTCAGATATTCCAGAAATTGTTGGTAGGTCAATGAGGTGGGGGTGTCGTGACTGAGGGGGCCACACATGAGTTGCAGCCTGGAGTAATGGGTTTTCTGAGTCATCGTGGGTTTCCTGAGTCATAATGATGACTTAGCATTGCATGTTTAATCCTCAGAGCATTGGCAAAGCATTCCCAACCTCTGCCCTCCTCCTGGCCATGGATTCCCTCTGGTTGACATCTAAACCTGGCCTACACTATTGAGCTTGACAGATTTCAGGTAGAGTCTCGGGAGTTGGGAGGGGTGGACCTTCTGCACAAGGGCCTGAAGTTGATCTTGGGGGTGGAGCGTCTACCTCCTTGGATGAGTCGCCCTCGGTGCAGGCTGTAATGGTTACTACATTCACCCGTCTGGTTGTGGAAGTCTTGCTTCAGAAGACAACTCTGTTAGTCCATTGGGGTTAGGTAGGACTTCCCTGTGGTGGCTAAGACTCTGTGCTCCCAATGCAGGGGCCCTGGGTTTGATCCCTGGTCAGGGAGCTAGATCCCACATACCACAACTAAGAGCCACAATAGAAGATAAGCTATGCTGTGATAACAAATACTGTCTAAATCCGAGTGGCTTCAAACAGCAGGTATGGGTCCAGCAACACTCAGGGCAGCTGTCCTTCGGGCCATAACTCAGTGATTCTGGTTGCTTTGATCTGGTGCCATCACCTCTTCATGAAGCTTCTTGGTCACTGGGGTGAGAGATGAGCGAGATGGAGGGTCACACACCAGCTCTGCAATGTTGGTCACAGCTCATTGGACAGGACAGGTCATATGGCCTCATATATGTTGGTGGCTGGGAAATACAGGGTGAGACATGGAATGTTTGAGGAACATTGTTGTTCTCAATGACTGTTTCTGCCACAGCCTCTGATCTGATCAAGTTGAGTTTCTTCCATAAGAGAAACTGGCATGAAAACACTTTCTGTTTGTTGCTACATCATGATTAAAGATCTCACCACAACCATATGAGATGAAAAACAAATATTTTATATATTATAATATGAAGAAATACAGGCTTGGAGGATATATTACCAAGGACTTGTGTTTGCACATGTTAAGAATCCAGTTTCATTTGGTGTGAGGCAAATAGGACTTTATTCATGTAAGTAGAAATTCTAAGGCTTCAGGTACAGCTGGATCCAGGGTCTTCATGATGTCATCAGGGCTCCATTTCGTGGTCTTGGTTCTACTTTCTTCTGTGTTGGTGGGCTTTCTTGGTGTGACAGCCCCAGTGACTTCAGGTTTATGACTTCTTTGTTTCAAATATAGTAAAAAGGGAGATTTCCTTCTCAGAGGTCCCAATTCCAAATCCCCAAATTGAATCTCCTTGGTCTAACTTGGGTCATGGGTCATGCTGATTAATTGATCCATGTGATTGAGGGGTTGGGATATACTGACTGACCTCTTGGGCTACAGTGCCCACCTCTGGAGCTAGGGATGGGGTAGTCAGATACTTTCTCCATAGAGGAAAATCGTGGTTCTATTACCTGGAGCAGAAGAAAGAGACCATGCATAGGTCAACCAAGAAATCAAGAAAGCAGGCACCTGCTTCAGCACATCTCAATAATGGACATAATTTCTTTTGCAGTTCTGAAGTGTCAGTGGGAGGACTGGAACTAGATTCTACCTGACCCCAGTGCCTGTGTTTGTCCACGTGCACTCTGAGTACCGGGTGAACACTTCCGCCATAGGCCCTCCTGGTTCACAGTCCACCTCCAGAGATGGGGAAATTCCTCCCCCCTCAGCCCATCGCTCTTGGGCAGGGTGCTCCTGTGGAGTGAAATGGGCCTTCTTCCTCTTCATGGGAACTAAACGTTCCCTTCCAGGGGGAGGATCCCAAGGTAATCGTGGCTCCAGCCATGGCATGTAAGGAAGGATCCCGTTTGAAGGATTTGGGGCAGAGAATGTGGGGAGCAGAGGTCAAGGACATGGGAATCCTTGAGGCCCTGAGATTTACAGCAGGTCAGTGTCTCCTGACTGTCCCCGGGGTAGGGGGCTCAGGGACTGGCCTGAAATTCAGGCTGCGGGCAGGAAGGCTGCTCCAGGCAGGGCGGGGTGGACACTGATGGAGGTGGTCCCTCTAACGCACACACCTGACCCCATTAACGTCATAGCTGGCTTCGCATCCTGTGGCTTTGTCTGTGTTCATGGGGAGGCATGTGTCGTCTTCCCAGATTAAAATCCCATGAGGGCAGGGAGTGTGGTTTCTCTTCCTCCAAGCCTTTTGGAGAGCTTTAGAGATGCCATTTTTGAAAGCAGACAGAAGCCTGAACAGACAGGCTTGAAGGCTGGGAAATGTAGGTGTGCTCTCTCTGTGCTGTCTTTCCCAAGACTGCGTGTGTGTGTGTTTGTGATGGTATGTGTCTCCATGTGTACCCTGTGTGTATAAATGTATTCATGTGTATTTGTGTGTATAGGTATCTCTGTGTATCTATGTGTGTATGTATAACTGTTGTGTAAATGTGTGCTTGTGTGTCTGTGTACATGTATTTGTGACTCTCAGTGCATGCATATGTATGTGTGTGCTTGTATCTCTGTGTATGTTGTATATATGTGTGCATGGATGAATACATATGTGTATATCTGTGCAAGTATATATATATGTGCATGTGTATATTTATCTGTGTATATATATCTATCACTGTTACGTATATGTGTGTATTTGTGTGTGTGTGCCTGTGTGTAGAACAAAGTTTTCCCCGAATGGTGATCTTGCTGAATAAAAAGCATGTGAAAGATGTCTGCCTTTTTGTGTTATAATCAGACTGATGATACTCTTGCTTTTCCTTTCCAAAAGGAAAGATAGAAAAACATGGCCAGTGATGTTTCCCTGGTTGTTCCTAGCTGACGGCCTTGTTAGCTGGAGTTGCCTCAGGCCCACAGACTCTGCAGGGGCCAGAGCTACCCTGAGATGACTGGGGAAGGGTGCAGGACTCAACGGTTATGAGCTGGGAGTTCGGGCCGACTGTCTTTGCTCCTGCTGCCTCCTCTTCCGTTACTGCAAGAGCACATTATTTTCACCTTTCCAACTACCAAGCCCTTCTCTTTCTACCTCCTGCCATGAGGCTTTTCCTCCTCCACTTCCTTTTTATATGATTTTGATTAAGATGGAAAAAAATAGGAAAAAAACCAACAGTGACCTACTTTGGAATTTGACCAAGTATGGATTTTTCTTTTTTTTCTCTTAATGATGTCAGTTTCCTTCTTTGCAAAAAGAAGGGGATTTTTTAGTGATCTCACTGATGCTTTCTGGCTTTCACAGTCCCCTTCCCTGACTCACCAATCCCAGTGCGTTCTGGAACCTGGAAGAGTGATGTGTCAGTACCTAAAGTCAGTACCTAGAGTAGCTCCCAGTGTTGATCCTCTGTAGTCTTCTTTGATTAGTCAGGGAACAGCAGGAGAGAAGCAGGCTTATGGGTCTGGGGGAGTCCGCGAAGGCTGGCATGATGCATGAAGGAGTCCCACGAAACTGTGGTCCTCCTGGGAATCAGCAGGGAGCCCCAGAGGGTCTAACCAAGTAGGTCTGGGGGTCAGCTTCAAAATGTGCATTTCTTTCATTCTTTTAAAAAAATATTTATTTCTTTGGCTGTGCTGGGTCTTAGCTGTGGCACGTGTGATCCTCGACCTTTGTTGTGGCATGCGGACTCTTTAGTTGCAGCACATGAACTCTTCAGTTCAGTTCAGTCACTAAGTCATGTCCGACTCCTTGTGACCCCATGGACTGCAGCATGCCAGGCTTCCCTGTCTATCACCAACTCCTGGAGCTTGCTCAAACTCATGTCCATTGAGTTGGTGGTGGCATCCAAGCATCTCATCCTCTGTCGTCCCCTTTTCCTCCTGCCTTCAATCTTTCCCAGCATCAGGGTCTTTTCCAATGAGTCAGTTCTTTGCATCAGGTGGCCAAAGGATTGGAGTTTCAGCTTCAGCATCAGTCCTTCCAAAGAATATTCAGGACTTATTTCTGCTGGATTGACTGGTTGGATCTCCTTGCAGTCCAAGGGACTCTCAAGAGTCTTCTCCAACACCACACTTCAAAAGCATCAATTCTCCAGCACTCAGCTTTCTTTATAGTCCAAATATCATCTCCATACATGACTACTGGAAAAACCATAGCTTTGACTAGATGGATATTTGTTGGCAAAGTAATGTCTCTGCTTTTCAATATGCTGTCTAGGTTGGTCATAGCTTTTTTCCAAGGAGCAAATGTCTTTTAAATTTCATGGCTGCAGTCACCATCTGCAGTGATTTTGGAGTCTAAAATCTTAATGGGAACTCTTAGCTCTTAACACTTAATGTGAACTCTTAGCTCTTAGTTGCAGCATGTGGGATCTAATTCCCCAACCAGGGATGGGGCCTCTACCCCCTGCATTGGGAGCACAGAGTCCTAGCCACTGAACCACCAGGAAAGTCCCTAAAATGTGCATTTCTAGCCTGTACTCCAAACTAATTCTGATGCAGATCACCGGAGGACCAAACTTGAAGAAATGTAGCCACAGACCAGAGTTATGTAATCTTGGTACTATTGACATTCGGGCTGGTGATTCTTAATTGGGGGAGGTCTGTCCTGAAGAGTGGACAATAGCATCTTTGGCCTCTACCACTAGATGCTGGTGGAAACACCCCTCCCAACTGGCACAATTAAAAATGTCTCCAGATACTGTTAATTGACCCATGGTGGTGAAATTGACCCCGACTGAGAACTACTGCCTAGACAGTATTTCTACTTGAGACCTACAGGCACAGATTTGGAGACAAATGGACACTGAGAGCATCTGGACGTCACGAACTCTAGGACCCACCAAGTTCCGTCACCAACTGGAGAGTTAGCATCTCAACAGAGAATGTCCTTCCAACTCTTTCTCTAAGCTGAGTGCTGTGCTGCATGCTTTGTATACATTATCATTGCTGATCTTCCCAGCAACCTAATGGTGTGACTTCCATCGTTATCTCTATTAGAGAAGAAAAGCGGGTTATGTAGTGTTTCCAAATGGTTGACCTGGGATTTAAACTCAGACAATCCGACTCCAGAGACCACACTGTAAACCACTGTGCTGTGTCTGTGTGCTCATGTCTCTCCATTTCCTGAACAGTAGGCCTCAGTCTCTCCAAACGCTTCCCAGGTGGCTCAGTGATAAAGAATCCGCCGGCCAATGCCCTGGGTTGGGAAGATCCCCTGGAGAAGGAAATGGCAACCCCACTCCAGTATTCTTGCTGGGAGAATCCCATGAACAGAGGGGCCTGGTGGGCCACAGTCCATGGAGTCACAAAAGAGTTGGACATGATGTAGAGACTAGACAACAGCTTGCTCAAAAACCAGGGAGATAGGATTTTTAGGTGAAATCACAGCATAATAAAAATTAAAGGATGCTTTTGGAACAATGCTGTTCTGACTGGGAACCAAGATACACCAGCATAGGGATAAAGACCCATCCAGGATGTGTGATCAGCCACTTCCTTTTGTCCATATTCCTGCCTGTTTGAAAGGTTTTGGAGTGTTGGGGAGTCAATAGAAGCAGCGGGGGAGAGGGAGGTGACATGCAAGAGAACACGGAGTGGGATTCAGGACATCTGTATACATGTATTCTCCACTGCGAGGATTTAGGTAAAGTTCTCTGTGAATTTTTATAGACACCCCCAGAAAACTCCAGTGGGATTATAGGGACTTGGGTTGGATGGAGGTGTGAGGATTCTCACTGTGCCTGGCTTTATTCCCTACAGATTAGCAAGTAGGCAACAAGTGACAACATCATTTAGAATGGTTATTGCATCTGATAATGAGCAGATTGCTATCGTAGTTAAAAATCCCTTCATTTATATGTGGACTGGAAAGAGGAAAAGCAGGGAGGAGTGGACCAGAAGATGAGCCTGACCCCAGGGCACTGCTTAGCTGGGAAAGCCTTTGAGATGCCGTCAAGCCATGAGCCATGTGTCAGGCTTGTTGTCTTGGAGCTGAGGATGCATTTGAGCAGATGGTGTTAGAGCAGGACGGGGGTGAGTGGAGCGGGTCCTTGCTGTGGGTGGGTCAGCTTTCAGATTGTCACAGGACAGAGGAGGGGGCGTCACTAAGGGCAAGCTGGTGGTGGAGACAGTTGGCCTGTGTAGGGACACATGACAGGGATTTGCCTTGTCTGTATGGAAAGAGAGTGTGGTCCAGGGACAAGCAGGTAGATCCAAACAGAGGCCCTGGTGCTAATGAAGGTCCGCATAGTGATTGCTGAACATAAAGACATTTCCGAGTTGGGTGTCCATTGGGACCTTTGTTGGCAAGTAACAGAAACCCAATTTAAACTGATTTAACTGAAAAATAAAAACAGAAACCAAACAAAAATATGTATATATGTGGATGGGGAGGGTCAGTTATTCACTTAATGGAAAATTCCAGAGGTAATTCATTTCAGGCACAGGTGTAACCAAAACTTCAAATGTCAATAGTGCTTCGTGTCTCTTTGTCTATTGACATCACTTCTGTTGGCCACTCTCATAGGCAGATGTTCCCACACACTGGTCCCCAAGGGTGCCTCGCTTCAAGTCCAGTAGAAAGAGATGTCTTCTCTTTGTCACCCTGGTTCCAGCTGGGGTCCCCAGTTGTTCTCTTCCTGGCCAGTCCTAGGTGCTGTGCTTTCCCTGTACTGGGGGTTTAGATCAGGCTTATCTGACCCACATGGCCAGAAGGGGAGAGAAGCCTCATGGGGGTCTGATGGATTCACGTGGGCAGCTTGAGCTGTTCTGCTCCATGTTGAGCAGTGATCTACAACCACAAGCTTGCTGATCATGTGGGCTCAACACAAACAATTCTTGCTCCCAAATTTCGCTTTCTGTCATAAGCTTGGGCTAGCAATTTGATTTCATTGAGAATCACATCCTAACTGGTGACTTTTGCTTTAAAAATAAAAAGTTAGGTTACTGATAAATACCACATGAAATCATAGAGGTGAACATAAACACCTTTTTTTTTTCCTTCTTCTCTTTCTCCCTTCTCCTCCATCCTTCCCTCCCTTCCTTTCTTTTTTTTTCTTTCCCTCTCTTTCCCTCCCCCACTTTGCTTTTGTTTTTAATGTGGGAGCTTCTTAAAGGGAGTCCAGTTCTTTGCATCTCTTCTAAGTCTTCTGATGAAGACTTAGCCCAACCCAGAGGCTCTCGCAATTTCTTGTAACACAAGCTGATACACACAAACCTCAGGAACAGAGGAGCCTTGCCAGCCTATGGCGAGGCCTCTAGATAGAAGAGGGGTGGGGAGGTGGGTGTGTGCACATTTAGTTTGTTTCATGCTGGCCTTGATCACAGATGTGGTGACAGCTGGTTTGCTGTTTAAGAAGTTTTTGATTGAAAGGTTCCGTCCACTCCCACTTTGGGTTTTACAATCCTGGACTGTCTTCTTATGATCCTATCTTTGGTCTAAAGCCCCTTTAGGATCAAAACAAGGTCCTATAGAGCTTTGTACAAACTTCTCCCAAATTCCAAGCGAGATTTTCCCTGAGGCTAGTCAGCAAGACTGAACAGAACTGCTGTTCCGCCCCCAACCCCCCACTTCTCTTACTGGGTTCTGACTTTTGCCTCATTAGATCTTGCACCGAGGACCTGACTGGAGCAGATAGAAGTGATGTTGCTCAGTGCAGCCTCAGATGGAGCCCCCCCGCCCCCGCCCCCGTTAGTTGGAGGCTGGTGGACTCTACATCCCCTCTCTCTGGAAGCCCAAGAACAGGAACACTGTCTACCTACAACTTCACTGCAATTTTCTGCTGCTCCCCAAAATCATTGATGGCACTTGCAGCTTCTACTGATGTTATAAGGATATTATAGATCCCACGGCCTTATATCAGAGAAGGCAATGGCAACGCACTCCAGTACTCTTGCCTGGAAAATCCCATGGATGGAGGAGCCTGGTAGGCTGCAGTCCATGGGGTTGTTAGGAGTCGGATACGACTGAGCGACTTCCCTTTCACTTTTTGCTTTCATGCATTGGAGAAGGAAATGGCAACCCACTCCAGTGTTCTTGCCTAGAGAATCCCAAGGACGGGGGAGCCTGGTAGGCTGTCGTCTATGGGGTCACACAGAGTCGGACATGACTGAAGCGACTTAGCAGCAGCAGCAGCAGCATGGCCTTATATGGTTGCTTATGTTTTCAGAAGATAGCTTTTCATGTCAATGTAGAGGGAAAAGTTCTAATTCATATTCCAGAATTATCACGGACATCATTAGTCATTGCATGTGTGCGGGCTCAGTCGCTTCAGTTGTGTCCGACTCTTTGTGACCCTATGGACTGTAGCCCCCCAGGCTCCTCTGTCCATGGGGATTCTCCAGGCAAGAATACTGAAGTGGGTTGCCATGCCCTCCTCTAGGGGATCTTCCTGACCCAGGGATCGAACCCACGTCTCCTGCATTGCAGGTGGATTCTTTACAGCTGAGCTGCCGGGAAAGCCTGTCATTAGTCATTTGGAAAATGCAAATCAAAAACATGGAATCCCACTTGATATTCACTAAGATGGCCATAATCTAAAAGATGATGGTAATAAGTGTTGGCAAAGAGGTGGAGAAAGTAGATCTCTCAGATTTCTGGTGGGAATTTAAAACAGTGCAGTGATTTGGAAAATAGCCTTCTGTTCCTCAGTATGTTAAACACAGAGTTACTACATGGCCAAGAAATTCACTCCTAGGTGTACATTAAAGAGAAATGAAGACATATCCATGCAGATATTAATACTCGACCATGAATGTTCACAGCAACTTATTTGTAATCACCAAGGAATGAAAACAATCCACATGTCCATCAGCTATGAATGGATAAACGAAATCTGGTCTATCCATACAACAGAATATTATTTAGCATTAAAAAGGACCGAAGTACTGATATATGGTACAACAGGGATGAACCTTAAAAATATGCTAAGTGAAAGAAGCTAGTCACAAAAGACCACATATCATGTAATTTCATTTCTATAAAATGTCCAGAAGAGGCAAATCCACAGGGATAAAAAGTAGATTAGTGGTTTCCAGTGGCTGGGGGAAATGGGAAATGACTGCTTTATAGACAGGGTTTCTTTTGGGGATGATGGAAACATCCTGAAATTAGATAGTGGTGATGGTTGTACAACTCAGTGAATATACTGAAGACTATTGAATTGAACGTTTTAAATGAATGAACTCTATGGTGTGCAAATTATACCTCAATAAAATGGATCTGTATCTCTATATAAAAGGGCACACATCTCTCGTTCTGGTCTTCCCAGGTGGCGCTAGTGGTAAAGAACTCACTCGCCAATGCAGGAGATGTAAGAGACGAGGGTTCCATCCCTGGGTCAGGAAGATCCTCTGGAGGAGGCAATGGCAACCCACTCCAGTATTCTTGCCTGGAGAATCCCATGGACAAAGGAGCCTGGGGGGCTGTGATCCGTAGGGTCACAAAGAGTTGGACATGACTGAGTGACTTAGCACGCATGTATCTATCTATCTATATAGACAAATGACTGTAGAAATTAGCTGAAGAAAAAAATTCAGTGTTAAGTTACTTCATAAATAATAATGGTACAATGTCCTTTTGTTTCTCTCAAGCTAATCACTTCTGATCATGTGTTAGGCCTGTAATTCTTTATCTGAATTCATGACAGTTCTTGTCATTGAGCAGCAAGACTAAAATCCTCAATTTCAAGAACAAATATGTAAATCATAACTTTGATGGGTTGGTCCATGAGGCTGTGTCTGCTGTGAGAAATAGACAGAGCCTTTTGATTGTGAAGACGGGGAGGCATATCACAGCTCAGAATGAAAGAGGACAAGTGAGACTCTTAAAGTACAATTTATCTCTCACTTACGAATCAACAATGTTATCGTTTTTAAGAGAAATTCAAAGTGTTTTATTAATCTCTAGTGTGATGACTTATGGGGGCACCTTTCTCCCTGGGCTCTGCTGTCGTGGTTTTAGTGTCAGGATCAGACCTAGAGGGGTGCTTTGGAAGCTAGTGCCAGGGGGCCAGAGGGAGCTTCTTTTCAAAGGAATCAGAGTCAATGTGCTTAGCTGACCAAGAGGACAATACTGGAGCCACAGTTGGCTGGGAGAAGGAAATGGCAACCCACTCCAGTATTCCTGCCTGGGAGATCCCATGGACAGAGGAGGCTGGCAGGCCACAGTCCACAGGGTCGCGAAGAGTCAGACACAGTTCAGTTCAGTCACTCAGTCATGTCTGACTCTTAGCAACCCCATCGACTGCAGCCTCACTGTCCATCACCAACTCCCGGAGTTTACTCAGACTCATGTCCACTGAGTCGGTGATGCCATCCAACCATCTCATCCTCTGTCATCCCCTTCTCCTCCCACCTTCAATCTTTCCCAGCATCAGGGTCTTTTCCAATGAGTCAGTTCTTCACATCAGGTGGCCAAAGTATTGGAGTTTCAGCTTCAGCATCAGTCCTTCCAATGAATATTCGGGACTGGTTTCCTTTAGGATGGACTGGTTGGATCTCCTTGCAGTCCAAGGGACCCTCAAGAGTCTTCTCCAACACCACAGGTTAAAAGCATCAGTTCTTTGGCACTCAGCTTTCTTTATAGTCCAACTCTCATCTCCATACATGACCACTGGAAAAACCATAGCTTTGACTAGATGGACCTTTGTTGGCAAAGTAATGTCTCTGCTTTTTAATATGCAAACTGAGTGACTAAACAACAACTTTATGTTAGGAACTGTGTCTCAGCCAACTAATCCTTTGGTACACGGTAAGCATTTAATATTTCTTGAAGGGTAAATGTTAACTAGGAGGACACAGTGGGTAACACAAATAGTAAGGGAGACCCTGGCAGAAATAGTAAGTTAGATGTTAATCAAATGACCATATACAGATGCAATCATAAACTATAAAGTGCTTTAAGGGAAAACTCTTCAGGGCATGTGGAATTATTGATGACTAAATACCCACACGAAACCTCCATGAACTTCACTTCTGGAACACTTTAGGTTATGTGTTTAGACAGAGGAGAAATTAGTTCACCTTACCTGTCATCAGGGCTCAGACGGTCAGGACTAATATATTGAAAGGAAAACTGCTTGTCCCAGCCTGCCTCCTGCTCAAGGCGGGAAGGGCAAATGGATAGGGCTTCCTTGGGAACCATCTTTATTTAGGTGGAACGCTGGTGTCCTGTGTCAACAGTTAGGGCCTGAATGCAGCCAAGACTCAGAAGAGCAACTGGTCTCCGGTGACGTGGGGACTCTGTGCTGCCCTCCTGTGGTGAAAACAGAGAACGCTCCCTCTGCTGCCTCTGAGGTTTCAGAGTTCTGTAGGACACCCCCCGTCCATACCGGTCCTCTAGGGAACCACAGTGTCCTTGTCCAGTGCTTATTACCCTTACTGTTTTGATGTGTGCTTGTTGTAAGGCATTCTGACCCCATATCCATCAGCCTACTGGATATGTCTCTGCTTAGAAGGTCCATAGAAATCTGATATTTAAAATATCCCCATATGACCTCATTACCTTGCGGCTCCACATTACCAGCTGAGTCTCCTACTGTCTCTGACCTGGTAAATGGCATCACTCAGTTCCCTGGGCTGGAAATCTGAGTGGCTTCCAAGCCATCTCCCTCTCTCTTTTCTTAGGGCTAGTCAGTCACATGCCTCTTCACCGCAACTCTATTAATTGAATTTATCCTCTTTTATCTATCCCCAGGGCTGCTGTATTAGTGATTTTATCCCATACTAATGTGATGATTTCTTCCCTGATCTTCTTGCCTTCCATCTGATATCCCTCTAATGCATCTTCCACTGTGTCACCAGATAATTCCAAAATGCTAATATGACAACATTAATGTACCTGCCTAAAACCCTTGGGTGATTTCCCACTGCTTGTGGGCCAAGTCTGTGCTCCTTAGCTTGGATTTAATGTTCTCCACAGTCTGGCCCCGTGGGTATCTCCAGTGTGTGGCTTGCCACCTCTCCAGACCTTGCCCTGAAACTTCCCTGAGGGCTAAGATGTTTGCACGTCTGTCTTGTTCATGCTGCCCTCTCCTGGGTCTGCCTACCAGTGTACACCCTCATCTTTTAGACTTGGCTCAAGAGTCACCTCCTCCATGAAGCCTTTCCTGCTTTCTTCTTTCAGACCCCATTCAAGATGAGACCCACCACTTCTGCTTTGCAGGATTCTGTTGCAGGGAAATCAAGAGAAGAGAGTTTGGAGGCAGATAATTCCAGTCCACAGGTTGGTGTCATCGTTTATTCTCTGTGTTACCCAGAGTAGCTTCCTGAAACTCTCTAGATCTCAGTTTCTCCCTCTTTAGAATGTGGAGATTATAAGTGCCCTGCTCATTTCTGAGTTAAATGAAATAATCCATGTAAAGTTCCTGGCATCTGGGAAGCCCTCAATAAATGTTTCCTCTGCTATGAAGCCCTAAGACATTCTGAGCAAATCCCACCCTAGGAAGTTAATGCCTTCGAGTGTCCTTATTTATGTCTGCAAACTCACAATTAGACCAGATCTGATGAAGACAAGTTGATTTTGTTTCCTTAGTTCCTAGAATGGTGCCTGGGAAAGAATAGACCTTAAACAGTAGAATTTTAGTCACTGTTTAAGGAGTGCATGGAAATAAAGTTGTAACGTAAGGTAGGAATAATGTCATAGCTTCCTGTCATGTCTCAGTGGGTCTTAGGAAATCAATTAGTTACAGTTCATCGATTGTGTGATTGACAGTGGATCTGGGCCTCCAGACAAAGAGGAAGATGAAAGCACAGCAAGTCCTGTGTGTTCTCTGATTCTCCATTCCTCAGCCTGGCATGTCAGTCATTAACTTTGCTTTCTTTCTGATGTATTAGGGCATTTCTCAAATAATGAAACTGTATATATGCAAAGAATCAAACCTTTAAAAAGTTAAGTTGCTTGGTCAAGAAATACATACAGAGTATATGTGCTTGTTCTTTTATTAAAAGTTTATCCATTTGATTTGCTGTTTGTTGGGGTAATTGTTCTCATCCATAGCAAAAACTTGCCCAAATACAAGGGACACTGGCCTCTTTGGTTGGAAATGGGGTTCCTTCCAGGAACATCACCTGTTACCTGCTTCATTCAGATGCAAATAAAATATAAACAAAAAGACCCCACCACCTAATCATTTTCTGATGGAGCTATAAATTTAATCAAAAGAGGAAAAATGCTTCATTGTCTGGAAATTATAGTGTGTGCCTTCTGTAAATGTCATCTGCATTTATCCTTCAGTTGAGAGGAACATGTATTAAAGGTAAAGCAAAAGTGCAAATACACATCCTACAGAAATCCATAATTAAATGGAGTTTTCCCCATTAATGCTTGAAGTCACAATTCATCTTATAAATCCAAAATTCCTTGTGTATGAGACGTGTGAACGTGCAGAAGTGTTAGTCGCTCTCATGTGTGATTCTTTGCAATCCTAGAACCTGAAGGGCTACAATCTTGGGGATTCAAGAAGCCTGGGGATTCTCCAGGCAAGAATATGAAGTGAGGTGCTATGCTGTCCTCCAGGACATCTTCCCAACCCAGGTATTGAATCCCGGGCTCTGACATTGCAGGCAGATTCTTAACTGTTTGAACCACCAGACAAGCCCCTTATGTACGGCTCACTATTAATCAATTGATCAACAAAAAAAATAATAAAAAAGCAATTCTTGTGAAATGCTTATTATTTTTTTCCTTGTCTGGAGAAAATTCTGTTTAATTTGTGATATCGTAGTTTGTGATCCTGATAGCAATTTGACCCTTTTTAACCCTTGTGTGTATTGTTGGGGGAAAAAAAAAGACGGGTTGTGATGGGTAGTGAAATTTATATCATTGGAGGAATTTGGCTTGTAAGGGGTGGGTTACTAAAGGGTTCCCAGGGTTCTTACTATTTTATTTTACAAACAATCTGAATAAAAAAAATAAGAATCAACCTCTCTTTTGGTCAAAATGTTCAAATTTCTGAGTATCTCTGTTGCTTGAGTTCTCTCCTTTGCTCTGTTACCATTTTTTTTTAATTGGAGAATAATTGCTTTACAATGTTGTGTTAGTTTCTGATGTACAACATGAATCAGCCATATGTATACATGTATCCCCTTCCTCTTGAACCTCCCTCCCACCTTGACCCCCATCCCACCCCTCCAGGTCATCACAGAGCCCTGGGCTGAGCTTCCTACCCTATACGGCAGCTTCCCACTAGCTCTCTACTTTCCATATGGTAGTGTATATATGTCAACGCTACTCTTTCCATTTGTCCCACCTTCCCCTTCCCCTGCTGTGTCCACAAGTCTGTTCTCTATGTCTGTGTCTCTGTTACTACCCTGCAAACTGCTCTAAGATTTCCCTTAACCTTAGATATCTGTTGTCGTAGAATCATAGAATATTAGCTAAGTATCATACTTTGAGAGCATCCTCAAGTGGAAGCTTCTGAAAAGATTCTTGGTCTGTTTTGGACTTTTGTGTTACAAGTTGGAGTACTTGGGCCTGAGTCTGACCCAAGAAGCTAGATGCATGATTTTCTTTTGCCCCTCTCCCACCATTCTTATATAAGCCACAACAGCAATGTGGACCCTGATGCTGGGAAAGACTGAAGGCAGGAGGGGAAGGGGACGACAGAGGACAAGATGGTTGGATGGCATCACTGACTCAATGGACATGAGTTTGAGCAAGCTCCGGGAGATGGTGAAGCACAGGGAAGCCTGTGTGCTGCTGTCCATGGGGTCACCAAGAGTCAGAAACGTCTGAGTGACTGAACAACAACAAAAAGGAATTATTGGTTACCTCCTACTCATTTTGCCAGTGGCCTTGACCAGGGGTCAGGGTCATGAACTCCACTGGGACGTGCTGTAGTTCCCAGGTGTCTCTAATAACCAGTGCTCTGTGTGCACGGTGAACCGAAGCAAATGAATTATCTGCTGGGATAAAGCTGACCTCATGGAAGTAGTTTTGTTTAATTGAGTTAGCTGTACTGTTTGGTCTAATACGTTGTGTTGAAAACCTTCCCATGTCTCTGCTTGCCTTTATTAGCTCAAAATATAGCCTATTTATTGTTGGTGCTTAGAATAGGTTTTACTGTGATGTGAAATGATGTCTGTCACGTTCACTGTGGTTTAGTGCCTACCTTGTACCGTAAAGGGGTATGTCAGCGGAAGACCACTCCCTTTGCCTGGGCTCACTCAATTAAAGCATCTCTCGTAACTTCATAAATTATTTGTAATTCCAGGCAACATCGAAACTCCAAACTTCAGAAACAAATTCCATCCCTACTCCCCTTGAAATTACTTAAAAACATAACGTCTCTCCGCATAATCAGCAAGTCTGCTGTTCAGTTCAACTTTTATTTTTCCCACTTTTACCATTGCTTTCCTGCATCATGTGAATCTGATTTCTACCTCAACATTTGCATCTTCTAAATACAGCAGCTCCTTGGCATTTGCAGATTTCCAAACTCATGGGATTAACTCCATTCTAGAGGCGGTTAGTAGTTTTGTAAAGACCAGAATTAGAATTGTACCTACCATAGGCTGGTAAGCTATAGCAAGGCCTTCTGCTAATAAAGCCATCTTCCTGACCCCAAAACCTAGCCTGGAATCACTTTTCCATCCATGGAAGGTTCTAGATGCCTCTGGGTAACTTCATCTTTAGTCATCCTCAGGCGTATATTAATGAACTATGTGATGGATTATAGAGCTATATAGGAATGTGGGGTTTGTGACAGCTTAAAACATTGTTCCTCAACCTTATAAAAAATGATTGATCTCTGGGACACACCCTAGAAATTCTGATTCATTTGATCTGGGGTGGGGTCAGAAGATGTTTATTTTTAAAGGTCTCCCCCAGTGTTTTTCTTATGTGTGAACCAGGTTGGGAGCCATTGGACAAGGAGAGATCTCAATCCTTCATGATCCCCAGCTCCAGTTTAAAAGACTTGAATGATTTCCCATTGCTGTTAAGAAAAAGATTCACCCTGTGAACATTCCCTAAGCCAAAGCTTCTCATGATCTCCACTCTGCATCCCCCTCCAGCCTCTTCTTCTTTTTTAAAAAATATTGATTTATTTGACTGCCCTGGGTCTTAGTTGCCACATGTGGGATCTTGCGTTGCTGCATGTAGGAATTAGTTTCCTGACCAGGTATCGAACCTGGGCCCCCTGCACTGGGAGCTCAGAGTCTTAGACACTGGACCACCAGGGAAGTCCCTCTGCAGCCTCTTCTGATGCCATCCTCATTTTCTCTGTCCACATCTCAGCCCCTTGTATGTATCACTTCCTGCTTCCATGACCTTTGCCTTCTTTCCTTTGCCATGAATATACTTTTCACTTCTCTTGCTCCAGTGAACTCCTATGCACCCTGCATATCTCAGCCCAACCACCATTTCCTCAGGGAGGCTTCTCCTGATATTCTCCCCCTGCCCCCGACATGCACGCGCACACACACACACACACACACACACACACACACACACACACAGTCCTTCTGATGAAGTCTGGGTGCGTGATGTGGCCCCCAGAGCCCTTCCAGATCAGAGTCTCTATTTTGTGTCTTTTTAGCAATATCTGGTTCCTCAAAGATTTTCTGGTTGTTTCTAAACCTGGCTGATCATCAAAATGATGAGGAAAGCCTTCTGTTATTTGTTTTTTGGTCACACTGCACAGCATGTGGGATCTTAGTTCCCCGACTAGGAATTGAACCCACGCCCTCTGCAGTGGAAACTCAGAGTCCCAGTCCCCTGGCCAACTGGGAAGTCCTGAGAAGAACCTTCTCGAAGTAGACATGCCCAGCCCTCTCCCATGGGGACTCTGATGAGTCAGGACTGGAGTCTTCAACTTGGGAGCGGCTCCCTTGGGGATGGTGATGATGCTGTGCATTTGGGAGGCACTCGCCTGAGCCATAGGTGAGCGCAGAGCCCTCAGCCAGTCCTGGGGCAGCTCACCCAGCGAACCTCAGGGAGTGTCAAGTATTGAAGGGTCAGGGGAGTAGGTGTGTGGGGCAGTCTAAATGCAGTGGGATGGGCCAGCAGTCTGCAGAAAGGTGAAGTGGGTCTGCGGAACTGGGAGCACACGCCAGCCTGAAACAGAGGAGGAATGAAGAGAGCATTTATTTATTTGTTTTCCTTTAATGTCATTGTTTTTGTTATTGTTTTATAATTTAAACAATCATTCTTTTCTCTCTTTAAAAAAAATTTTTTTAATTAGAGGATGATTACTTTATAATATTGTGATGGTTTTTGCCATGCATCAACATGAATTGGCATTAGGTACACATATGTCCCCTCCCTCTTAAACCCCCCTCTCACCTCCCTCCTCATCCCACCCCTCTAGGTGGTCACAGAGCCCTGGCTTTGGGTTCCCTGCATCATACATCAAATGCCCACTGGCAATCTATTTTACATATGGTAATGTATATGTTTTAATGCTGTTCTTTCATATCATCCCATCCTCTCCTTCCCCCATTGTGCCCAAAATGTCTGTGTCCTTTGCTGCCCTGCAAGTAGGATCGTCAGTACTATCTTTCTAGATTCTGTATATATGCATTAATATACAATCTTTTTCTTTACTCTCTGGAGAGAGTATTTAGATTAGGCACAATGCCTATGGCACCAGAAAGCTCAAATCCCTTATTACCGAAATCCATTTGAATTCTTCTGGCTGCCAAGAGGGGTTCTCATTTTCAGTCTCTCTCTCTCTTTCGATGAGATAAATCTCTCGGTATCTTCTTAATATTTTTATTTGGGAGAAAGAGAAGGAAGATGTGAGAAATATGATCTCGATGTTTTTGCTCCAGGCACAATTTCCCTCTACCTTGAAAATGTGGAAAAGTCTCGGAACCACTCAGCGAAGCTCCATCTGGACCTCTTGGGGCCATGAGGGTGGATGCAGGGCTTCTCAGTGAGCTCCAGGCAATATGATTTCCTCACACATTCCAAGTAGACTGCCAGACTGTGTAACAAGTTCAGTTCCTAAGAATCTGCTTAAAAGATGTCAACATCCACATCCCCCTGTTGCTGCCACCGCTGCTAAGTCACTTCAGTCATGTCCGACTCTGTGCGACCCCGTAGACGGCAGCCCGCCAGGCTCCCCCGTCCCTGGGATTCTCCAGGCAAGAACACTGGAGTGGGTTGCCATTGCCTTCTCCAATGCATAAAAGTGAAAAGTGAAAGTGAAGTCGCTCAGTCGTGTCTGACTTTTCACGACCCCATGGACTGCAGCCTGCCAGGCTTCTTCCATGGGATTCTCCAGGCAAGAGTACTGGAGTGGGGTGCCATTGCCTTCTCTAACACATCCTCCTTCCCCCCTGCAAAAAAAAAATTCTCGCAGGGAAGGAGTTAGTTATGTTTCCTATTGCAGACAATTTGGAAGAACAAGAGTTTGAACTACAGGATATGAGCGCAATACAAATGTAATTGTTTGGAGGTAATTTGAAGAAAAATGAAGTGTGCTTGTACTGGGAGTTCAAAGACATCAAACTGTCCTTACATGATGGAGTTTTGGGTAACAGCTCACTTCGAAATTACAGTCCAAGTCCTGAGCTGTCCATCCAGGGACTGAGTTCTTCATTTCAGGTGAACTCTACTCTCAATGAGAGGGAAGCTGCTATTCTGAAAATCCTTCACTAGCTGATGATTTCTCTTGCAGTTCTATGTAGATGGACTCTTTATTTCTTAGCACTTAGTTTTATCACAGCGCATAATCCTGTGGATGTTGTTTATGATATCGTTGGTTCTCGACGTTTCAGCAGTGGCAACGTTTAGTTGGGTAGAATTGAGATTGGCTTTAAAAAGACTTACATATTTCCGCCTTCTGTTAACTCCAGTTTTTGGAATGGCTGACTAAGGTATAAATTGTTGCTTATAGAGGTGGCACTGAACATATGTTTGCATAATATCTAGGAAGTTTAACTTGGAAGGAGTACACATGGGTAGCTCAAACCAGAACTAGAGTATCCGGGTATCTGGGAGTGTGAGCAGTTACTGGAGTGTGTAGTGGGTAGAGTTTAGGACCTGAATCCATGCTGCCCAGGTACCAATCTAGTTTCATCAAGTTTAACTGTGGAAGATTAATAGCTTCCTCAAATCCATGTCCTTTGCAGTGTCTCTTTGCTCCTCCCATTAAGGGATAGATTCTGTTTGCCTAGTCTGTAAATCTGAGGTAGCCTTGTGACTAGCTCCAATCAACAGAATGCAGGGAAAATGATATTGGGTCAATTTCAAGGCTATGCCTTAGGTTAAGAGTTGTTACACACTTCACTTTTACTTGGAACACTGCTTCTGCCCCCTGCACAGGCCAGAGCTAACCTGCTGGAGCAGGAAAGGCCACGTGGCAGACAACAGGGGTACCTTAGTCAATAGCCAGAATCAGGAATCCCAGAAACATGGAAAAACATCAGTCTGCAGGTGATGACAAAAGAAGAGGGGTTTTCCAGGTGGTTCAGTGGTAAAGAATTGGCCTGCCAATGCAGGAGACTCAGGACACATGGGTTTGATCCCTGGCCTGGGAAGATCCCCTGGAGAAGGAAAGGGCAACCCATTCCAGGATTCTTACCTGGAAAATACCATGGACAGACGAGCCTGACAGGCTACAGTCCATGGGGTCACAAACAGTCACACATGACTGAATGACTGAGCGCCCCCACCCCCAAACACACGCAAAAGCAGAAGGCTCATAGCCAAGAGGGGGAAAATGCAAATTTGAGCCAGGCTTGAATTTTCAGGAAGTTTGGGGAAGTTTTGTAACTCTGTAATACCTAATCGATATGTTAGGGAAGAAATCACAGACATGTTGCTTGGTTTTTTGGTCCCTGTTCCTTTGACTGAAAAATGGGTATAAAATTGTTCCCTTGCATCAATGCTTGAAGCTCCCAGCCTAGTGCCTTGTGCAGAATAAGTGGTAACAGAGGACAGTCATTATTCATATGGAGGATTTACAGTCAGGCTCAGGTTGTTTTGGAAGAGCTGTAGAGAACTTCAGCCTCTTTGTTCCTCTAGGAAGGAGAAGAAATATGAATAGGTGGGTGGAGGGTTTTCAGGGCTTTTTCTTCTGGTTCTAAGAAAATTGGAGGAGAGAGAGAGGTAGTTCTTATCTTTGAAAGGAAGTCTGCCCCAGTTCCTGGTGGGCAGGTGGGTGGGGATGGGGGCTGTTTCCAGGTCCAGGCTGTTTGCTCTCGGAGACCCAGGCTATGCTTCACTGGCTATGCAGAATTTGAGCATAAAGTAGCGAAATCATTTATTTTACGTGGATGCTTCAAAGTAAAGAAACACCAGATTGGTGTTTATTCTGTTAGTTGGTGGCAATATTGGCGAATCTCACTCTTCCAGTTTCCAGCAGACACAGAGAAAAAGATCTGCCCAGACATGACCAGAAAATCCTACAGGCCTGGGAAACATGAAGGGTTGAGTGCTGAAGGCACAGAGAAGCAAGTCGGGTGTCAGGCAGTGAAGGGCACCCTGTGTGCCCAAGGCCTTGGGCATCTAGCAGAGAGCTGCTTCTCACCCCGCTTCCTGGGCCCCTGGCACCAGTCATGACTAATCTCCTTCTAAGACACAGTTTGGTTCCTGTGCAAGAAAATATACCTCCAGAGAGATGAGCCCAGATTACCTGCATTATAAGTTATTGTTTTCCAATTATGGAGGAGACTATTTACACACTAGGCTCTATGTCTGGTGCTCACAGAGGCATCAAATATTGGAAGGATGTAGATTGTATCCTCAGGAAGCTTGAATTCCTGTGGTGATCTGTCATTCTGACTGTATGTTAGAATTAGCTGAGAGCTTAAGAGAGCTGTCTGGGCTTCACCACTGTCTGATAAACCAGAATCTCTGGTGGGGGGAACTGGAGCATTGGCATTCAAATATTCCCCAGCTTTTCCTAATGTGCAGCGAGGGTTGAGATTTGTTAACTTGAATGGCTGGTATTTTTCACATCTCAAATAATAAAAAGATCAAAGTGGCTACAGAGTTGATTAATTTATGGCTCAATTATTTCAAGAACTCATGCTATGTTCACATTTTTTCCTCTGTTGTTTTTTCCATGTTGGCTTTTGTCTCAGCCTCATGGTTGTAAGACGGCTGCAGTGGTGCCACGCATCACTTCCACATGAGTTGCATCTTGAGACATAACAGAGATGACTTCTTCACACATATTTCTTTTTAAAAGTAAATAAAGTTTTCCCCAGAATTTCCCCCAGGAGATTTCCCTTTTAACCCCTTGTCCAGAATAGGATCACATGTCCAAGCCTTAATCAATCTCTGGCAAGGCAAATAAAACCACTGCTATTGGCTGAGATCCATTCATGACCCCTTAGGCTGGAGAGGCATCACTTGCTCTGAGCCTGTGGTCAAGCAGAGAGTGAACCATGTACAATACCTGTGACTTTGTCAGGAGGGAATGGCTAGTAGACAGTATCTGGCAAGAGAGGGTAGGCTGTGCTGTGTGACAGGTAAACCCGGCGTCCCCATGGCCCAATGAAAGCTTTCTTCACAGCCACAGTCAGACTCAGATTAGATGGAGTTCTCCATTTGGTGAGTTGGTTCCTTGCTCCCACATTTCTCCGTCTTGTGAGGCCGCCATCTTGTGAGGCCTCCATCTTGTGAGGCTTCCATCTTGTGAGGCCTCCTTCTCACCATGTAGCCTCCCAAGTTGCTGCAGCATAGAGTGACAGCAAAGGCATTGATTTTAACCCCCAAACCGGAAGTGACACACTTCACTTCCACTCATTGTCTGTTGACCAGAACTAGTCAGTGGGCCCTGATCTAACTCTAAGGGTGTCTGGGAAGTACTGGGGAGCATGTGGAGAATTTGATGAGAACTATCAATAACAGTCTTTCCCATAGCAGGCAACTGAATCAGAAGTAGAGGGATAATTCAGAGGAAGAAAAGAGTGCTGGATCCAATCACGTGTGTTGGTTGTGTGACCAGCTTTTGCTTCCAGTCTTGCTGGACTAAAGAGGGCTTCCTTGGTGGCTCAGTGGTAAAGAATCTGCCTGCAATGCAAGGAGAGGCAAGAGACAAGGGTTTGATCCTTGGGTCGGAAAAATCCCCTGGAGAAAGGAATGGATACCCACTCCAGTATTCTGACCTGGAGAATCTCATGGACAGAAGAGCCTGGTGGGCTACTGTCCATGGCATCGCAAAGAGTTGGACAGGACTGAACACATATGATTTGTTGAACACTCAAAGTGTTGATTTGTTCAACACTCCTGATTTGTTGAACTCCCGTGGTCTCTGCTACAGGGAGGGAATACCAGTCACTACTTGAACTAGTGTGTCAGGGAGATTTTTGTTGATATATATAAAAAAATTTTTATTGAAGTGTAGTTACTTTGCAGTGTTGTGTTAGTTTCTGCTGTACAGCACAGTGAGTCAGTTATACATGTTCGTATGTCCATTCTTTTGTAGATTCTTTTTCCATATAGATCATTACAGAGTATTGAGTTGGGCTCCCTGTGCTGTACAGTAGGTTCTTATTAGTTATCTATTTTATATGCAGTAGTGCATGCCTGTGTGTTCTCAGTTGCTTCAGTCATGCCTGACTCTTTGCAACCCCATGGACTGTAGCCAGCCAAGCTCCTCTGTCCATGGGATTCTCCAGGCAAGAATACTGGAGTGGGTCATCATGCCCTTCTCCAATGTAATAGTGTATATATGTCAATCCCAATCTTTATCCATCATCTTCCATTTTATCCATTATCTTCCTCTATTGGCCACTCCCATAGGCAGAAATTCCTGTGCAATGTCCCCAAGCATGCCTTGCTTCAGGTCCAGCAGACGGAGATGTCTTCTCTGGTAGCCATAAGATTGTTTTACCTTTAAAAAAGTTTGTAAGTTGCTATGTAACATAGTGAACTCAAACCCATGCTCTGTGACAACCTAGAGGGGTGGGATGGGGTGGGGCTGGGAGGGAGGTTCAAGAGGAAAGGATATATGTAAACTTTGGTTGATTCATGTTGTTATATGGCAGAAACCCATACAATATTATAAAGCAATTATCCTCAAATTGAAAATAAATTTTAAAAAGTTTGTAAAGAGCCTTGGACACCTTGAGGGCAGGAAATATGTAAATGTTTGATGTCATTATCACGATGTTTGATGGCATTGATACAAGAAGCTCCAGTCATTACTTAGCTGCGTGTCTACATCTTGACATGGCAAAAAGTGATGATATTTATGTTTAGATAGAAAAATGATGCCCTACAGCCTTGCTCAGCTTCCTCTTGCCTTGGTTCAGTAGCGCTAAAGACTCCTTTCTTAATGTGAATGAGTCATTTCCCCCTAAGTCCTTGAATTATTTTGAAAGCCTTTTTGACTCACCTGCTTTTCCAGGAGAAGGTGGGTCATGTTTGTTCATGAATGCAAGTGTGTTTGTACATTTGCGGGGCTCTGAATTGAATGTTGGGGGTCCAAAGCTTTTGATGTAAACATCTATCCTTTAAAAATACTCTAAACTTTCCCAGAGCAAAAAGATCTGACTTATCCTTTCCATAGTACTTAGCATGGTCCTGGGTTTATAACAGGAGCTCTGTGGATCCAACTTGATAGGGAATAGGTGGACTGTTTCATCTCTAGGGCTGGAATGTGCTCAATTCTTAGAAGTGTTTTAGGTAGTGTACAAAAAAGATCAGTTTTACTTTGTCAGTGTGGGTTATCTGTTTCATGGTCTCTTCTAGGTAAAGTATTTTTCTCAGAATGGCATCTTTTCCCTAGGCTGACATTACTAAATAGCAGTTTACAGATGCTTAGAAAATACTACACATTTTAAAACATTGTTGCATCATTTAGCTGAAGGTCATGAATCTGGGGACAATCAACCATCAAAATGCAGGTATGACACAGGAAGTAAGAGAACAAGAGCAAAAGAACTTTGGGTCAGGTGGAAGGTTTAAGAATACTCTTGTGTTAAATTTCATCATATCAGAATTCCTAGATTCTTTACAGCCCAGTGATCCCTGTTGAACCCGAAGTTCTGTAAGAAATGATACTCCGGTCTCATTGAATGTTACAGGAGCAGTCAGTACAAGCTTGGTTGAAGAAATTATGCTTGCCATGCAATGGCATGTGTCATTTAGAGCAACAATATAGCTCTATGTTGATTGACACAGAAGTATGTTCACTCTCTATCACTGAGAAACAAGCAGTTTATAGAACAATATATGGAGTTACCCTTTACCTAGAGAGACAATGGATGATGCTGGGTACTTATGACAGCAGTGAACTATATGAAACTGACCCCCACCCTCATGAAGCTTACAGGCTGGTGGGAGAAAGAGAAGAATCAGTAGTAATTGCATTATGACAGGGTGAACAGTTCTGTGATTGGTGCTTTGGGAGTACAAGGCAAGACCAACCACCCTGGCCTTGGGGAGTCAGGTGTGTGGGGGGTTCCTGGTGAAAATTATGTCCAATAATTATTATATTGTATTGTGCTGCAGTGTGCTTTACTGAATTTTATTGCATGGTATCACATTATCAGTGACATCATTACTTAATAATTAATTGTAGTCCGTAATAATGTCTCACCTAGGACCAGGGAAGGAGGTTAAAGGCAGGGATTTGGAGGGATGAGAAGAGTCTTTCAGACAAAAAGTTCTGCATGTGGGAAGGCTTGAGAGAATTTGTGATTGGCGGAACAATAAAACTCAGCTTGGCTTGAAGTTTTTTCAAAAAATAGCACTGATACTTTCGAGTGTTGAAATTCTGAGTTTTATTTACTTTCTTTTTTAGGAATATCAAATTTTTGAATATACATAATGAATATATTTTATTTTCCAATGGGAAAGGTCCTACAAATTTATTTTTGCTTAAAAAAAGACATGTATGCTGTCTGAAATATTTACTTAGATAGCTTAGAGCTTTTGATCTGAAAATGGCATGTAAATCTTACCCAAGATCCATAAATTGAGCATAATGAGGAAATTATGAAATTGTCCCAGGTTTTATTTAGATTGCCAAGGGAAGATGATTCTCTGTATTATGTGTTATTTTGTGTTGTCCACAGGAATGCTCTGTTTTGCTATCAAGAAGGACCCTTGGAAGGACCAATTGCATAGATTCACTCTGCCTTTTCTCTTTCATGAAAATATAAGATCTGCGTTGTTCTTCTGAGATCGTTTGTAAAAAAAATCTCCTTGGCTGAAGTAGAATAGCTTTAGAAACTCATGAGAGGCCTCTGGGTCCCAAACCCTTAGGGAGAAATGTTGCTAAATATTCTTTTAATTTCCTCCTAACAGTGGGGACAACTCTAGTCCCTTAATCACTAAAGACCAGCCAGGCTGGTCATATTCTGCTCAAATAATGGCAAAGGTGGGGAGTGGGGTGAGCTGAGAAATTGGATGGAAAGTGCCTTTGTGTGTCCTGTAGCCTTGGCAGTCATCTGTAGTGAAGTGAAATGAAAGTCACTCAGTCATGTCTGACTCTTTGCGACCCCCATAGCCTATACAGACCATGGAATTCTCCAGGCCAGAATACTGGAGTAGGTAGCCATTCCCTTCTCAAGGGGTTCTTCCCAACTCAGGGATCGAACCCAGGTCTCCATCATTGCAGGCGTATTCTTTACCAGCTGAGCTATCAGGGAAGCCCATCATCTGTAGATTCATCCCAAAGAACCAGCCAAGAAGGAGAATGTTATCTGGAGACTATTGTCTTTACCTCTTATTTGTGAGTGAGCACAGCTCAGTTGAATCAATTTTTCCTGCTTTCTTTGTGATATATCCAGAATTCACTGAAAATGAGCAAACACAATATGGTGCTGCAGTGGTAAAGAATCCACCTGCCAATGCAGGAGATTCAGGAAACTGGTGTTCAATCTCTGGGTTGGGAAGACCCCCTAGAGTAGGAAATGGTACCCTACTCCAGTATTCTTGCCTGGAAAATTCCATGGACAGAGGAGCTTGGTGGGCTGCAATCCATGGGGCCACAAAGCTTTGGACGTGATGGACTGACTGAGCACAAAATTGCACAAAGTGCTATGAGAATGTCCAAGAGCAAAACAGTCCAGATGAGTGGTGGTCATAGAAGACACTTGGGGAGCTGATGGTTATGATGAGGCATGAAAATGAGTAAGAGTTAATCAGGGAAAGGGGAATACAGAAAAGCTATAAATTCAAGGATCTGAAAGTGGTTAGATAGGCTCTAGCATGTTCCACAAGACAAAGTTTGCTAAGCAGAAGATAAGTGAGATGAGGTGGGACCAATCCTGAAGCACCCTTTACACCTATGTTCAGGAATTGGATTTCTCTTAAGGCCAATGGGGGACCGGAAAAGTCACCATCAGGCTTGCACTTTAGAATGTCCATCATCGCAGGAGGACAAGAGACTGGAGGAGACAAGGAGGTTGTCAGGGGGCTGGTAACAGATTGGGAGAGTGAGGAGGTGGTCTTGCCTAAGAGATGGAGGCTCAAGTCATACCAAGATAAGAAAGAACCAAAGTTAATTGGTTTAGTCTGTTCTCTTAAGGAATTGCAATTAAATAGATATTTTTCAAGAGTGAATGGTTCAGAAAAATGTAGGCAGGAATCAAGGAGCCTTTTTGTCTTTTTGTTTTTTGTTGGTTATGTTTGTTTGTTTTATTTATTTTTTTAGATTCCATATAAAAGTGAAATCATCCAGTAATTATCTTTCTCTGTCTGACTTATTTCACTGGCATGATACCCACCAGGACCATCCATGTTGCCACAAACAGCAAAATTTCATTCTTTTTTATGGCTGAGTAATATTTCATCGTGTGTGTGTGTGTGTGTGTGTGTGTGTGTGTGTGTGCGCGCGCGCGCGCACGTGTGCGTGTGTGCGCTCGCGTGCCACATCTTCTTTATCCATTCATCTCTTGATGGACACTTATGTTGTTTCTATATCTTGACTATTATAAATAGTGCTGCTATGAACATTGGAACATTAGAATGCATATATCTTTTGAAATAGTGTTTTCATTTCCTTCAGATAAATACCAAGAAGTGGAATCATTGGATAGTATTGTATTTTTATTTTTAATTGTTAAAGGAACCCATACTGTTTTCCATAGCAGCTGCACCAATTTACATTCCTACCAGCTGTGTACCAGGGATCCTCAAGGTGTTTATTTTAGACACCACAGGATGCCTGGTGATGGTTAAGCAGCTCTAGGGCTCCAGACCGTGGTGGATGCAAGAGAACTGTGACATTTACATACAAAAATCTGGTACAAAATGGCTGCTGAGTTCCCATTACCCCTGCTCCTCCTATAAAGTGGTGATTTCTCTGGAGCTGCAGAATGACTGCAGTAGGCTCCAGAATCCATTTATACCTCAAATGCTGCCTCTAGGCTGACTAAACAAATGTTTAGTATACAGGTATGAAAATTAGAAGTGGTCAAACAGGAGATGGCCAGAGTGAACATCGACATTTTAGGAATCAGCGAACTAAAATGGACTGGAAAGGGTGAATGTAACTCAGATGTCCATTATATGTGCTACTGTGGGCAAAAATCCCTTAGAAGAAATGGAGTAGCTATCGTAGTCAACAAGTGAATCTGAAATGCAGTACTTGGATGAGATCTCAAAAATGACAGAATGATCTCTGTTCATTTCCAAGGCAAACCATTTAATATCACAGTAATCCAAGTCTATGCCCTGACCAGTAATGCTGAAGAAGCTGAAGTTCAACAGTTCTATGAAGATTTACAAGACCTTCTAGAACTAACACCGAGAAAAGATGTCCTTTTCATTATAGGGGACTGGAATGCAAAAGAAGGAAGTCAAGAAATACCTGGAGTAACAGGCAAATTTGGGCTTGGAGTACAAAATGAAGCAGGGCAAAGGCTAATATAGTTTTGCCAAGAGGACGCACTGGTCATAGCAAACACCCGCTTCCAACAACACAAGAGAAGACTCTACATGTGGACATCACCAGATGGTCAATACCAAAATCAGACTGATTATATTCTTTGCAAACAAAGATGGAGAAGCTCTATGCAGTCAGCAAAAACAAGACTGGGAGCTGACTGTGGCTCAGATCATAAACTCCTTATTGCCAAGTTCAGACTTAAATTGAAGAAAGTAGGGAAAACCACTAGACCATTCAGGTATGACCTAAATCAAATCCCTTATGATGATACAGTGGAAGTGACAAACAGATTCAAGGGATTAGATCTGATAGACAGAGTGCCTGAACTACTATGGATGAATGTTCATGACATTGTCCAGGAGACAGAGATCAAGACCATCCCCAAGAAAAAGAAATGCAAAAAGGCAAATGGTTGTTTGAGGAGGCCTTAAAAATAGCTGAGAAAAGAAGAGAAACTAAAGGCAAAGGAGAAAAGGAAAGATATACCCATTTTAATGCAGAGTTACAAAGAATAGCAAGGAGAAATAAGAAAACCTTCCTCAGTGATCAATGCAAAGAAATAGAGGAAAACAACAGAATGGGAAAGACTAGAGATCTCTTCAAGAAAATTAGAGATACCAAGGGAACATTTCATGCAAAGATGGGCTCAATAAAGAACAGAAATGGTAGGGACCTAACAGAGCAGAAGATATTAAGAAGAGGAGGCAAGAATACACAGAAAAACTATATAAAAAAGATCATCATGACCCAGATAACCCCGATGGTGTGATCACTCACCTAGAGCCAGACTTCCTGGAATGCAAAGTCAAGTGGGCCTTAGGAAGCATCACTATGAACAAAGCTAGTGGAGGCGATGGAATTCCAGAAGAGCTATTTCAAATCCTAAAAGATGATGCTGTGAAAGTGCTGCACTCAATATGCCAGCAAATTTGGAAAACTCAGCAGTAGCCACAGGACTGAAAAAGGTCAGTTTTCATTCCAATCGCAAAGAAAGACAATGCCAAAGAATGCTCAAACTACCAGACAATTGCACTCATCTCACACGCTAATAAAGTAATACTCAAAATTCTCCAAGCCAGGCTTCAATAGTACGTGAACTGTGAACTTCCAGATCTTCAAGCTGGATTTAAAAAAGGCAGAGAAACCAGAGGTCAAATTGCTAACATACATTGGATCATCAAAAAAGCAAGAGAGTTCCAGAAAAACATCTATTTCTGCTTTATTGACTGCCAAATCCTTTGACTGTGTGGATCACAACAAACTGTGGAAAATTCTTAAAGAGATGGGAATACCAGACCACCTGACCTGCATCCTGAGAAGTCTGTATGCAGGTCAAGAAGCAACAGTTAGAACTGGACGTGGAACAACAGACTGGTTCCAAATAGGGGAAGTAGTACGTTAAGGCTGTATATTGTCACCCAGCTTATTTAACTTATATGCAGAGTACATCATGCAAAATGCTGGACTGGATGAAGCACAAGCTGGAATCAAGATTTCCCAGAGAAATATCAATAACCTCAGATATGCAGATGACACCACCCTTATGGCAGAAAGTGAAGAAGAACTAAAGAGCCTCTTGATGAAAGTGAAAGAGGAGAGTGAAAAAGTTGGCTTAAAACTCAACATTCCGAAAACTAAGATCTTGGCATCTGGTCCCATCACTTCATGGCAAATATATGGGGAAACAATGAAAACAGTGACAGACTTTATTTTTGGGGGCTCCTAAATCACTGCAGATGATGACTGCAGTCATGAAATTAAAAGACACTTGCTCCTTGAAAGAAAAGCTATGACCAACCTAGATAGCATATTACAAAGCAGAGACATTACTTTGCCAACAAAGGTCCATCTAGTCAAAGCTATGGTTTTTCTGGTAGTCATGTATGGATGTGAGAGTTGGACTATAAAGAAAGCTGAGTGCCAAAGAATAGATGCTTTTGAACTGTGGTATTGGAGAAGACTCTTGAGAGTCCCTTGGACTGCAAGGAGATCCAACCAGTCCACCCTAAAGGAGATCAGTCCTGGGTGTTCACTGGAAGGACTGATGTTGAAGCTGAAACTCCAATCCTTTGGCTACCTGATGCGAAGAACTGACTCATTGGAAAAGACCCTGATGCTGGGAATGATTGAAGATGGGAGAAGAAGGGGACAGCAGAGGATGTGATGGTTGGATGGCATCACCGACTCAATGGACTTTAGTTTGAGTAAACTTCGGTAGTTGGTGATGGACAGGGAGACCTGGCGTGCTGCAGATCATGGGGTCGCAAAGAGTCAGACGCAATTGAGGGACTGAACAGAACTGAACTGATGAATCTTCACATTCATATGATAAGTAAAATACAAATTCATTTATAAGTGTGATGAATTCAGAGTAGTTTTCATGTGGATTTTCTTCATCCAACAAAGCTACAAGGGAAAATTACTACAGGTGGAGCTCTGAGTATTTTGTCATTAAAAATATCCTTATACTTAAAAGTTGAGAAGCACTGATTTGGAGGGAAACATTAGATGCAGCCTCAGCCCCCACATGTCACCTGGCCCTGATTGATGACTTGCTATAGGTTGGAATCCAACCAAAACAGGTGCTTTTGAGTGGATTTCCATGAAGAACAGGCACACGGTAGCTGGACTGAAGTAAAATCCCCATATCTTGGGCTTCCCAGGTGGTATGGTGGTTCAGAATCTGCCTCCCAATGCAAAAGACATGGGTTCAGTCCCTGGGTCTGGAAGATCCCCTGGAGAAGGAAATGGCACCCCACTCCAGTATTCTTGCTTGGAGAATCCCATGGACAGAGGAGCTTGGTGGGCTACAGTCCATGAGGTCATAAAGAGTGGGAAACAATTTGAGTGCGCCCACACACACACACACCACACAGATGTCTTATTCCTTTGATTTCTCCTGCTTCTCTTTTTCTTATTTATTTTATTTTCACTGGCATCCTCTCCTTGCACAGTGCAATCCTTACACATAACATATGTGACTTTGCCTAAATAGACTTCACCCAGGGCTGCAGACATCTGGGTGCAGTTTCACAGCATGCCCGTGAAATCTTTTGATTGATTTGATGGTGACATTAACAACCACAACTAACACAAAAACACTGAACAACAAGAAGCTTGACAGTTATGGAACCTTGGAAAATGAGCCTTTGTCCAGCTTGGCCAGGCCATCCTGCAGGGACTGAACAGGCAGAGTAAGGATAGGTGTCCATGGACAGGGAAGTAGGAAAGGTGGGGAGGAGGAAGTGGATACAGCTCTGCCTTGGAGCAAAACTGCGAGACTTTGCATACCCTCAGGCAGTGCCTGTCAATAGTGACTGTTAAGAGTCACCTTGGAGATTTTTAAAATACAGGTGCCCAGGTCCCAGCGAGGCCAGATCCAATCAGAATCTTTCAAGGGGGAGTGAGCATCTGAATTTTTTAAAACTCCTAGTGTAGTCACCTTAATGAGCATAAGTTTCCCTGGAGGGCTTGCTCAAACACCATGTTAGGGGCTCAGAGTATCTGATTCAGTAGGTCTGGGTGTTGCTTGGGAATATGCATTTCTAGAAGGTTCTGGGGTGATGCTGTTGTTGCTGCTGCTCTGGATACTACACTTTGAGATCCACTGCTCTAGGCTCCTGGGACATTGGCACCTGATGCATTTGAGCCTATAACTCCATACTGTGGGGGCCTCAAGTCTTACCTTCCACTATGTCTGGAAGAACTTTGAAGACAAATCAAATACGTAGTATGTTTGCCTTGAAAAGTCTTAGCTCCAGAAACAATTTTATGAAGTCACAAATGGTTTGGTCTACAATCCTTCATTGCTTAGTTAGGGGGTGTGACAAGACGGTCATAATTCTTTCCCTACATAGACTCCATTGTATCTATTAGCTTCACAGTACTTCTGTGGGAAAGTACAAATGTAGATAAAACACTGGGCTGGCTGTCACTTGGTGATGGGTATTTCTAAACTTCCAGCCTTTACCTGTGCACAGCTGGGTTTAAGGGATGGGGTTTTGGGACTGTGGCCTTAGTGTCGTTGCTACCATGGTGTATATTGCTTAATATAGCTGGGGGAGTCAGGCTGGGACCAGGCAAGACCACCCCCTGAGTGGGGACAGGCACTAGAGGAAATGTCCAGAAGAAAAGTCAGGAATTAGGAGATGGCTTCTCTAATGGTCAACACCAGGAGGGCCATGCTGGAACGCTGAGGTGCAGCAGGGCAATGGGAGTTCAGGAGGAGGTGATGCGTGGAGACCTAGGCAGATGGTACCAGCGAAGGTGTGAGTTCTCTGTTATTGGGCTCGGACACCTGTCAGGATCTGAGAGAGGACAGAGCAGAATAAGGTTGAGCTTTGGTCTTCTGGGAGTGGAGGTCCAAAGCAGGCATTGAGGTATGGAGAAAGAGGCAAGGTTCTGTGAACAAGGCACTGAGTTTGGGAACAAGACAGAGACCCAGTTACTCAAACTGGGTTCCAGGTTGGGGCCAAAACATCCAGAAAGTGAGCAAAGATGATGCCACAGTTGTCCAAATACCTGCTGCCTGAAAATGGGCTTGTGTCAAGAGAACAGACAAGGTGCAGCCTTGAGACAGAGGCCAGCTGGCCTCTGCTCTGGAGCGGGGTATTTGATAGAAGTTTGATCTCAGCAAGGGCTGGTACATCGGGGTAAACCTGTCTACAGTGGAACCTTATATAGATTTCTCTTACCTAAACATCAGTTAAGCTGCATAAAAATATTATGCCACTGCCTGAATGTTCTTCAGTGACTCACACTAGGATCTGCTTGCCCAGGCCAGTACGTATTTCCAATCTTACATCCTACCATGAGGGAGACGTGCCCTGAACAGGGTGAGTGGATTACGTTAATGGTAACTTCCTGAGGATCTTCACATAGAGATGGGTTTGGTAGGTTAAACCACCTATTACATTTTGTTCATATAAAAGATTTTCCCAAGTATCATCCCCTAGAAATAGACTTTGCCCTTCTGGCTAGAGGATGATTCTGTGAGCGAGGAATGGCTAATTGTCATCAACAACGATACCTTAAGGGGAGGGCAGGTAATCATTGCAAGACCAGCCAGGGTCCTTCACTGTGACTGATACATGAACACAGATAAGAAGCTTCTCCCCCCTTCCTCTGGGTCTGCTAAGTTGAATTTGCTGGCAGCCATGTCCCCAACATATAGAACTGCTGACGTGTAAGGCAATGCAGAAATGAACTTGGGTAACACAAAGATACACACAGCCGGCACACACCGAGTAGTGATGCCCATCTGGCCCCGGTTCGTACATCTTAAGTTTTTCGAGTGGTATTCCCCATGGTGAAGGCTAATAAATTCCCCTTTACATTTGATTGAGCTTGATTAATAACAGATCCCCAATGGATACAGTGTGTGGATTGGGACTCTCATAGGATAGAGAAGGAGCCCAGAAAATTAAACACAAAGGTTAGTACAAGCTGCCAGTGAGCTCTCCTGGGAGGGCAGACCAGCAAGAAGGCACCCCCCTGGAAGATGCTGAATTGGAAACCTGGAGAACAGAATGCTTGTCTTTCTCTGTCCCCAGCTGGTTATGTGAACTTCGATTTCTTTATCTTTAAAATGTGTGAGTTGAGAGACTTCCCTGGAGGTCCAGTGGTTAGGACTCTGCTTTCACTGCTGAGGGTATGTGTTAGATCCCTGGTTGGGGAACTAAGATCCCACAAGCTGTGCAGTGCGGTCAAAAAAGTGAACAAAATAAAATCTGAACCTAAAAAAAAATAAAATGAGTAAATTGAGGAGCTAGATTTTATCAAGTTTCATTCCAGGTCTAGGTGGTAAAGCTGCTTCCCTTCCTTTCCTTTAGGGTGTGGAAGGCGGTGCTTGCTCCCCTTTACTTTATGAGCTGAAGTCTGGGCTCCAGCCCTTCCTTTCCTTACCTCTGCCTCTAACATGTGGCCTCTCCAGTTAATCTCCACTCTGCTGCCACCACTGCAGATAAATAACCCTGCCAGTGTCGCAGTTCCGTTTCCACTCTCCAGTGATGCTCCATCAGCTTCAGCAAGAAGCTCCTGGATCCTCCCCCGACATTGCAGGCTCTCCGGTTCTAGACTCTGCAGCCCTCTTTTCAGCCTCCTGGAATTACAAAGCTGCAGAGACCCTAGACAAAGGTCCATCTAGTCAAGCTATGGTTGTTCCAGTAGTCGTGTATGGATGTGAGAGTTGGACTATAAAGAAAGCTGAGCGCTGAAGAATTGATGCTTTTGAACTGTGGTGTTAGAGAGGACTCTTGAGAGTCCCTTGGACTGCAAGGAGATCCAACCAGTCCATCCTAAAGGAAATCAGTCCTGAATATTCATTGGAAGGACTGATGCTGAAGCTGAAACTCCAATACTTTGGCCAACTGTTGCAAAGAGCTGATACACTGGAAAAGACCCTGATGCTGGGAAAGATTGAAGGCAGGAGGAGATGGGGACGACAGAGGATGAGATGGTTGGATGGCATCACCGACTCAATGGACATGAGTTTGAGCAAGCTCTGGGAGTTGGTGATGGACAGGGAAGCCTGGCATGTTGCAGCCCACGGGGTCGCAAATAGTCGGACACAACTGAGTGACTGAACTGAACTGAGAGATCGTAGAAATCAGTTAGTCTAATTCCTTTACTCTGATGGAAAACTGAAATGCAACTTGTGACTTCCAAAGCCCAGGACCAGGCTCCTTCATTACGCCATCCGTGGCATATGCTTTGGAGAGCTGGCCTTCTGCTCCTGGGTCAAGTCCACTCATCACAGGCCTTTGCTCCCACCATCCCCTTGCCTGGCAACCCTCTTTTCTGAGCTCATGGAAGTAAATGCGCCGGCTTCCCAAGGCTCATTTCAGAGCAGCCTTATGTGTCTCCGGTTCCCTCAGCCAGGAGGAACTGCTTTCTCCTCGTTACTCATCTCAAGCTCTGTGCCACTCCAGGAATCTTTCCTTCTTTTTTTTCCTGGGTTTTAGGTTTGTTTTCCTTTCTTTTGCACAGGGATTCTTCCTCAAGAAAAGAGACCTTGTGCCATGTCTGAAACCTTCTGCATGTCCAGCACAGTGTTCCCACTGAAGGAAGAATTGCTGGATAGAACCCATAAGATTTGTGAGGGTGTTCCTGAGAGGGTCCTATCAAAGTGCCCCAACTCTGATACTGAATGCACCTCCCACAAGAGTCCTCTTTGAAGCATCTCATGGTTGGAGTGAACTCGCCAAAGAATGCTAATATTTTTGGTTCATTTAAGCCTCGTGCAGGTCAATAACATATTTGAAACCCATCAAGCCTTGGAAAGTACAGTGTGTTGAAATGAGGTGATTTCATTAGCCTTTGTAGGCTAGTGAAATACATTCTGGTGACACATAGTTTGTCTTTCGGGGAGGCGGCTGGGTGAAGGTCTGGAGTGGGGTGATGATGATTCATGCTGGAAGCCTTAGATGCTTGGAAGGTTACACTGTACATGTGAGAACAGAGACAGCGCTCCACAGTGTCTCATGCTGTGATTTTTTTCTTCACCTGAGCTAGGATTGTGCTGGAAGTAGCTCTATTTGCCGTGAGATTAGGCCATAAGATAAGCGACTGCTGAAACCAGAGGCTTGATTTCCCTAAAATATGGTGAAGCTGCACTCCTTGTGTTTCAGGCTTGCAGTGGGGATGTGAGTGTGGGGGCAGCACGTACGTGCCTTGGTTATCAGAGTTGTGCTGAGGGCTTCCTGTCTGAGATCACCCACACTCTCAGGTATTCTAGACCCCTGCACCTTGAGCCTGGCCTTTTGAGCAGGTCCTGTTACTGCAAAAGGGAAGCTGAGTGAGACAGAATTTTTCCCTTCCACTGCATGCATCTTCATCACTAAGATGAAAGCTGGTACCCACGTGGGAGAAGAAGCATGCATGCCCCTTCCATCCATCACCCTTGCCTCCTGCCACAAAGCCTGTCCTACTTCCTAATCCTGCTCCCTGCTCCCTAGGGGATTGATCTGTGGGCTAGGCGACCACCTCTGCTTTTGTTTTCCATGTTGGGATTTCCAAGGGTGGGAGGTGAAGTGGAGACAGCTGAGAGAGACGAGAAGCGAGATGGATGACTTTGTCTGCTGCTCAGCGCCTTGTGATGGGGAGAGGAATGGAGAACCGGGCAGCAGCTAGCATAGAGGCCAGAGGCTATGAGCTCGGAAGCCCCCAGCAGCTCGTTTCTCACTTTGCAAAGCCAGCAGCCAGGCCGAGAGCTTCAAGATGTGATGGCTCCTTTTTTTTCCCATCACTAAACAATGTACCACAGAGAAATTTCCATTTGAAATAAAATTAGCCAGAGCATAAACCTATTTTGGTCCTGCCAATGCTCCCTGCTTAGTGATGGTCAAAGAAATTCCATAAGGTCCCTTTGAGGATGGAGGCTTGAATGAGATGGAAGAGGAAGTTTCTGATTGCTTTTTTCAAACAAGTAGTTTGACTGTCATAATTATTCTAGTTCTGCTTCACGAAGGTACCTCCTCCCTGCTTTATTTCCTTTTAGGACACAAACCTACTCCAAGCCTCTCCCCAGATGGGAACCCTGAAAACTTGCAGTGGTACATAATTATGTGGGAGTCCAGTCAGCCTCCAAGAATATGGGGTGTGCGTCATCTTGGCACTGGGCATGAATGAAGCAGTGTGCACATTTTCTTTCCATAAAGGGTGAGGAAAGAGGGTTTAATTAGAACAAGAGGGATTCATGTAAGACACTTGGAATTCAAATTTACACATGTTACAAAATACAGGTCCTAAAAATCCAGATAGAAACTTAAGAACTGCAGATTAGCTAATCTAATCTTTTCTGTAAGATTTATAACAAAAAGAGGCAGTCCTGTTTCATATGTCTCTCCACCTCTGACCCTCATTCGAGAGGTGATGACAATTATTCTTTACTGGTTTCCCTCTTCCCATAGTAACTTTTCTAAGTACTGTGCATCCACACTGTTATTTTGCTTTTCCTTTGCAGCATTAGCTGTATTCTGTTGATTGCCTACTACTGAAGATAATGATTTACTTTCTTGCTGTGACATTTTCTATCCATTCTGCCTCTCAATGACTAAATTTTTTTAACTATTGGTTAATTCAACATCCAGTGCTCAGGTTATTGTGACTGTATATATTCCCAATTGAGAAGACACACGCACACGTGTGCATGTATGTGTGCACACACACACACACGGCATGTTTACAGATGCTATCATTCTGAAATCTCCCTCTCTCACCATTTTAGTGGTTCCCTTTACCTATCTTGTATACTGGAGCCCCCATTTCCCAACTCCCCATCCCTCATTTGTTATTTATTGTTTTAATCTGGGTGAGGATTGCTCTCCTGTAGCTTTCCTTACAAGGAAAGAGTACTTGGTAAGCATAACTGTGAAAATGTGTGTGACTGAAGGTGTTATTCTGTCTTCACATGGGATCAGTAGTGTGACTTGGTATAGAATTCTGGGTGGTAACTCATTTCCTTCTGGATTTTAGAGACTTTTCCTCTGACCTTGTCATCCCTGGTCACCATTGAGGAAAGTGATTCCCTTCTGATTCCCAGGCCTGTGACTGACCTGCATTTCTCCTTTGGAAGTGAGTCATATGCACACTATGTCCATAGTGTTGTGAACCATCATGATGATGGTCTTGGTATGAGTCATTTTTTTTTCTTTGAACTATACTTGGTGGGCCTTTTGTTTTTGTCTGCACTGCATGGCATGTGGGATCTTAGCTCCTTAACCAGGGATTGAACCCGCACTCCCTGTTTAGGAAGTGCAGAATCTTAACCACTGGGCTACCAGGGAAGTCTGTGGTGGGCCTTTTAAATATGGCACTCAAACCTTTGGTTCTGGAACATTTCTTTAACTTTTTGGTAATTTCCTTTCTTCCTTCCTTCCCTTTCTGGAACTTCTATTAGTTTTTTTCCCCTAGATCTATGCTAATTGTCTTATCTTTTCTTCCCTCCTCTTATCCCCCACCTTTTTGGGGGCTTACTTTATGGACGATTTCCTTAACTTCATTTTCCAGACTTTCTTTGAATTTTTCACTTTTGCTATCATATTTTTAAATGTTCACATTTTCATATCTGCATGTTCCCTTTTTAAAAATAACATCATGTTCTTGTTTCGTGGTTGCAGTGTCTTTTCCCATCACTCCGAGAATATTAACTGTAACTTTCACTGGATTTCTTTTTCCCATGTTCCCTACACACTCTGTTTTCTCTGAGTTTGTTTTTCTGTTTACTATTTTGATTTCTACCTTTCACAGAAGACATCTCAAATGTTTGAGGATCCTTGGCACTCTGCTCAGTTTGTTTTTTTGTTTTTTTGTTTGTTTTTTGGGCTTTTTTTTGGTTTTTAGTTGGAGCAGATGACAATGATCGGAAGCTGTACATTGGTGGGGCCCGTCAATGACTGGCTCTACCTTAGGTGACTGGAGAGGACTGTTTCAGTGGGGAAATTCCAAGTGTTTCAGTATCCGTAGGTCATTGCTCTTGGACTTTTGACTTTTCCCAGGAAAAAACTTTTCCAGTTTTCTGTCTGGAGGGTACCTGAGCATGTATAGAGTAAATTGGGAAAGAGGGACCTGAGACTGTCACTAGGCTGTCTATGGACTTTTGCATAGGACCCCTGCTTTCAGCATTGTACTCGCAGCCACAGCAGGTGCCTGGAGGCCCTTAGTTCAGGGTCCCTTTGGTTCTAACCACTGAACTCTCCAGTCTTCTGGTGGAGTGGAATGGCATGTGCTGGGCAGCATGGACTAGGGTGGATAGAGACTTGTGAATCTAATTATTCTTTAGACCTTCAGCCTATCCAACCCCATCCATGTCCTTGTGTTCAGAGGCACTTGTCTCCAGTTGCTGAGCCTTTCTGATATTCTGCAGAATTAGGCTCCATTCTTGGTCTCTCCCACTTCCAGCTTAGCTTTTAAGGTTTTGTTTTTTGCTATCCATAAGTTGTTTTTCTTTTTTAACCACAATTCTTTTATCCTTTCTAAATTTTGTTGCTGTCATCTTCTCTACCTTCTTTTTGTCTTATTGGGTTATTGAAACATTCATTTACTGAAATGATAGAGAATTTTTCTTTATGAAAGCACAGGAAAATACATGTGTTTGGCCTGTCATGTTTAACAGAGCCCCCCCTCTTCATTTATAACTGGGAAAACAGCCCCAGAGAGAGTGAAGCATTTGCCTAAGATCATATACACATTTAGAGGAGGAGTTCTTGTTGCATATCTTCCAAACATGTGACTCCTACAACAGTGGACGCAAAAGACACCGTGTTTTCCCTTGTAAGAGTTACTGTCTAGCAGGGAAGATAGATATCTGTCAAATAATCACCCTCTGTGAAATTTCACTTACCAGTTTTGTGACCACAGTCATGTTACTCAACCTCTCTAAGCTCAAGTCCATCATCTGTGAAATGGTTTTACTAAGATGTGAGGAATAAGTGAGATGATTCATAGAAGGGGCCTAACACAATGACTGAACCACTGTAAGTTCTGGATTAAGTTTAACTATATTGTTGTCATTATTAACAGCTACAAAGGAAAAGTGAATAGCGTTAAGAAATGCTATAGTAATAAGAAGTGCATGTATGTGCACATGTGTGGGCATGTGTGTACATGCATACAGACAGTGAGACTGTTCTAGAATGGGAATCACCTGCTCTATGTAGGACTCTTCTAGCTGCTGGAGGGACTTCGTTAAATGCTTAAAAGAAACTTTGATATAAAATCTTCCCACAGAGAGCAATTGACATTTGATTTATTGGTTGTGTAGATTCATCATGGAACAGGTTATTTCTATTTGCATTTGGAAGTTGAACCACTGCCTCTGATGACCTTAAGAAATTATGCAATGTCAGAAGAGCAGCAGACCCACACAAGGAAATTCGATGGGTTGGAGCAATGTGGCTATTAGAAAAAAAAAGAATTGAAACTACAGAAAGAGGAAAATGGAGGGGTGGTGTGGAGATGCTGTGAGCAGTGTTTTCCATTAGTCAGACTTCCAGGTGAAATACTGTAAACAGTTTCAGGGCAGGAAGAGAGAAAAGGAGCTGTCTGATTTCTGAGTCCACCATGGTGGAAAAAAATGGAGACTCTGGACTAAAATCTCGAGGGAATAGGCCAACCAAGGATGTGAATAAGAGGAAGATCAGAGAGGATCAGCCAGGAGCTTGGGGGATAAAGACTTTCTGGGCAGTAAGAGTGGGGTCAGAGCATCGTGGGAAGGGGAAGGGAGGGACAGAGGAGAGGTTAAGATGCACTTCGGAGTTTTGTTTTGTCTGCAAGTTATGGAAAAATGAAAAAATTTGAATCTGTAGAAGTTTTTCTGGTTAGTTATGGTACAAATTATGAGTATGTAAATAGGAGAATATTTTTTCAATATAAAATGTTAACATAACCCTGGGAGTTAGGTGTCCTGTCTTTGCGTTTCCCTAGAAGGAGAAATCTGTAAGGTGAGAAAAGATCAGATGGAACTTACTGAAAAAGGACTAAGATAGGAGGCATCACTAATTCCCTGCCCTCCCTCCCCATCCTCCTCCTTAGTATCACCAGAAAGTGGCTGGATGATTATTTTATTTGTGTTTTAACTGTGACAGTCAAGGCCATTCTGCTTAAACCTCTTTCTGGGCTGTACTTTTCCTTTTGCACAAACTTTGCCAAGGCTTCTGTCTGTCAGAGAAAAGCGTAGATTTCTTGGCTAATATAAGTGGTAAAACTTGAAAAGCATGGGGGTACTTTGTAGAGTTCAGGATAGTGGTAGCTTCTGGGGAGGAAAGGGAGAGAGGAGGGCGGGAGAGAGGAATGTGCTTTGGGCCAGGAGCAGAGATGCCTCAGCTTGCTCCCTGGCAAACCTTTACTCCTGGAGGGGCTGATTATTATTTATTGTAGGAAATGGCTTGAACTCTTTCAAAACTTCCATGGGTTGAGTACTGATGTGCTTTCCCAAGAGAGGCCCTTTTTATTTTGCCAGCCTTGCCTCACGTACAATAATTAAGGCATCCCAGGTCTGGGCCCTTAGGTCTTCAGCTCTAGATCTCATTGGTGATGTCCCAGTGCCTGGGATGTTTCTGGGGTAAGGATGTGAAGTCTCAGATCCCAGTTTCCTCCTGTTCCAGAAACAAGGATGTCCATGTGCCAAGACCATGACCTTTGATTCAGAGAGCTTGGGGCTCAAGTCCCAGCTGTGCTGCTGCAGTTGATTTTGATTTAACTCATTTGTATGACAGGCACTATAATGCCTAGGTTGGAGGGGTGTCCTATGAATTAGAAATAGGTGGTTCTCAGTTGTCACTGTGAGTAAGAATCATCACGAGTTCTGATATCTAACCTTGCTTGAGAAGAACTAACCATCATGAAGTAGCCAGTTCCTGATAGGAATCAACATGATTTAATTTACAGAGCTGCCCTTGTGAGAAACGGCTCAATTATAAATCACCATCTGCAATTTGGGGGACCTACTCAGGAGAAATTTATTTAGTTTATTTCCCTTTCCACAGCAACTTATATTTCTTGATGAAGAGTCCTTTTTACTGCATCTCAGTTTCAGCTGTGAAATTTAGAATTCCATATATAGGTATAGCCTGTATTTTAAATCAAACGATTTTAAACATGTCCTCCAAACTTGTGGGTAATCAGTCTGGCCATTTTTCAGTTGATGGCAATAACATATATAGATAGAAATCTAATTTTATATTTCTGGATGAGATAGACTGTAACAGTAATGTCTGTATCCATCAGTGTCATCCTTGGGACCTGGAGAGCCCTTTAATGTCAGGGAATCCTATTTTTATACATTTTTTTAGGTTCCCAGTGCCCAACATGGAGATATCCTGTTTTGAATGATGTGGTAATGTATTCAGCAAGGCATAGTCAAGGATATGCAATGTGAGGAATGTGTGGGCTGCTAAGATCCGGGTCTGAATAAGAGAGATGTGAGAGACAGACATTAAACAAACAATTGCACAAACAATTATTTTCTGTTGATACACAGTGAAGGGAAAGACAGAGTTGCCATGAAAACATAATATGGAGACCTGTCAGTGGCAGGGTATTTCTGGCCTAGGGTATCGGAGGTTGGAAGGGTTGCCAGTGAGCCTGACCACAGTGTGTCTCCCTACTCTGAGCTGGATTTACAGGGGCTCTTGTTACCTGGTCTAGAGACACTGAAGGCCAGCATTTTGGCTAATGTCCACACCCCAGATTGGAGAAGGCGATGGCACCCCACTCCAGTACTCTTGCCTGGAAAATCCCATGGACGGAGGAGCCTGGTAGGCTGCAGTCCATTGGGTCACGAAGAGTCGGTCACTTTCACTTTTCACTTTCATGCATTGGAGAAGGAAATGGCAACCCACTTCAGTGTTCTTGCCTGGAGAATCCCAGGGGCAGGGGAGCCTGGTAGGCTGCCATCTATGGGGTCGCACAGAGTCGGACACGACTGAAGCGACTTAGCAGCAGCAGCAGCCACACCCCAGGTGAAGCTGCTCCCCTCTTATGTAACGTGCTTTAAGCGCCTGCTCTGTAGCTTGAACTTTCTCACTTAGTCCTCCCAACTCAACAACCCTTTGCGTTTGGTGTGAGCCAAATTTATACCTGAGGGTTCAGAAAAATCATAGGGTTTCTAGTTTTCCACAATAATAGGCTGAGCTAGGGAAATGGTTTTAGATTTCAAGCAGTCTTCTCTCTGTAGTTTTATTTAGAACTATTTAAAAATGTTTAAAATGTTTTATTTAAAAACATTTTAATAAAATCTATTTATCAAGCAAAGCCTAATCTATAAACCTGTCAAAAGAGAGTTGCACTTGTTGAACTGGGGGTGGACGATCAGGTCACCTGCTGTCTCCCCTTGCTTCCCCAAAGTGAAAGTGTTAGTTGCTCAGTCATGCCAACTCTTTACGACCCCAAGGACTGTGGCCTGCCAGGCTCCTCTGTCCATGGGATTTCCAGGCAAGAATACTGGAGTGGGTAGCCATTCCCTTCTCCAGGGGATCTTCCCATCACAGGGATCAAACCTAGTGGCTCAGACAGTAAAGAATAGGTCTGCAATGCAGGAAATGAGGGTTTGATCCCTGGGTTGGAAGATCCCCTGGAGAAGGGAATGGCTACCCACTTCAGTATTCTTGCCTGGAGAATTCCATAGCCAGAGGAGCTTGGTGGGCTCCAGTCCATGGGGTCACAAAGTTCAGTTCAGTTCAGTTGCTCAGTCATGTCCGACTCTTTGCGACCCCATGAATCGCAGCATGCCAGGCCTCCCTGTCCATCACCAACTCCCAGAGTTTATCCAAACCCATGTCCATCGAGTCGGTGATGCCATCCAACCATCTCATCCTCTGTCGTCCCCTTCTCCTCCTGCCCCCAATCCTTCCCAGCATCAGGGTCTTTTCCAATGAGTCAACTCTTCGCATGAGGTGGCCAAAGTATTGACATTTTGGCTTCAACATCAGTCCTTCCAATGAACACCCAGGACTGATCTCCTTTAGGATGGACTGGTTGGATCTTCTTGCAGTCCAAGGGACTCTCAAGAGTCTTCTTCAACACCACAGTCACAAAGAGGCAGACCCAATTGAGCAACTAACACTTGTTCCCCCAGACTGTCTCTACATTGCCTTGGAAGGACCTAAGCCTTGTATGAGGCTTGGTTTTACAACTGTTATTCTGGGACTTCTCTGGCGGTTCGGTGGTTAGGACCCTGTACTCCCAATGCAGGGGCAATGGGTTTGATTCCTGGTTGGGGAACTACAATCCTTCATGCCATGGCCAAAAAAAGAAAAGAAAAAAAAAAAAACCATCACTCTACATCATATGGTATTTCTTAGCTCACAAACCCCTGCGCTTTCACTTACTATTGGATGAACACAATTAAATTCCAGTAGTTATTAGAACCCTGTGATCATAAGGGAGACCACTGTAACCCTAGTTAATAAGCAATTCTTATTAAATACTCATGAGCATTCATATTAGCCAAGGTTTTCTAATCTCAGTCTTCTTTGGATTTTCACTTGTGATGTTTGATGTAAACAAGGAGCTGGAAATGGTCAGGGAGGAGGGTTTGCTTTCAGCAGGTGCACAATATTTGTGGATTTGATTTCCTAGGTTATCCCTGGAGGAGGAAATATTTGAATGCCCACATTCCAGACTGTGCTTCTCCCTCTGGGACTTGAAAAGATGGAGACTGTCTGGGCCCTGGCCTTGAAGCCTTCACAGTCCAATTGCAGACAGAACATGTGTGCTGAAACAATTAGACAGCTTGAAAAGTTGGCACAGCATCCAGTGCTAGATCATGAATTGCAGCTTCTGGTGCGATGAGAGGTCAAGGAAGAAAGAGATTAATGAGAGGGAAGTGGAGTAATGGAGGCTAATTCTGGAGCCAAGTGGGCCTCTTGCTGGGTCTTGATAAATTATTAGGAAATAGGGGGCTAGAGAGAAAGGAGAAGGCCTTCAAGGCAGGGGTAGCTATGGGAAGTAAAGGCATGAAGCCAGGAATCTAAAGGGCTGTGCAGAGAACTAGTGATGGGATTTGAGTGACTGGAGGACATGCTGGAGTGGGTGATGGGAAATGACATTGGAGGTCAGCTGAGGAATTAGTACAAGAGATACACCCCTTAATACAGACACAGAGACAAAAACTCAAAAGAACAAAAGGAAGCAGAGCTCTGGTTACTTGGCCCCAGGTTCTGTGAATCTTCATAGTAGATGGGATAGAACCAGGCATATGAAGCCAGACAGAGGAGTTGTCACTTGGTCTTCTGAAAATAGGGAGTCATTACAGGCTCCTGTGAGAGGTAGTCATATTTTGGGAAGATTGCTCTTCCAGCATGTTTTTGCAAGATTAAAGAGATGCTACCCTGCTTTTGCACACATTCCAAACTTAGTCTTCCATGCTTGCAGGCTCCCAACAATGACCCAGCTTAGGGCTGGTTTTGTGCAGTTCTTGCTAATGACTTCTAGTTAGTTCCAGTTCTAGAAAGAAAAGAAAGTGTTAGTCTCTCAGTCGTGTCTGACTCTTTGTGACCCCATGCGCTGTAACGCACCAGGATCTTCTGTGCATCGAATTCTCCAGGCAAGAATACTGGAGTGGGTAGCCATTCCCTTCTCCAGGGGATCTTTGCCGACTCAGGCATCAACTCTGGGTCTTCTGCATTGCAGGCAGATTCTTTACCATCTGAAAGAATTCCTTTCAGTTCTAAGTAAATTATAAATGTTAATCAGTCCAAGTACTGATGAACAATAATTTGGTGAACAGATAGAGTTAAGGAAGTGCTAACAATGAAACATGAACTATTAGATCATGTGATGTCCTTCTAACAATATCACTGTAGTGATATTTTTGCAGACACAGATGGTACTTTTGATAGATCAGACTGTTTAGTCAGGCAAGTACCAAGCCGGACCTCTGTAACAATGATGTCATTTGAATATTGATTTCTGTGAATCAGGATTTGAAGTATCGCCTCCCTCTGCAAATTTATTTTATGACCTGCAGGCTGGGTCTCCACAACTCAGAGGAAAGACAAGGCCAGGTGCCTCAGGTCAAAGTAGAGTGAGGGATGGGAAAATTAGTGCTTTGATCCCTCAGAGTTAGCTAGTCACTGTGTTTAAATAATGATGATCATATATACTGTTTGTCAAATGCCCAGCATTCAATGAATGAAAACAGTTTGCATTATTCATTAAATCTTCAAAATACTCTACTCATGTACATATTCTTGTTACCTCTAGTTTCTAGATGAATCAGCCAGGGCTTGGAAATTAAGCAGCTCACTAATACACAGAAAATAGTGTGAGTAGGAAAATGAATCTGCAGCTTCCTGATCAGAGTCTATTCCTTTAACCAGCCCCCTTTATCATGAATTACCATAATGATTGTGTCAATGGTGATGGAGATCATCATTTCTGTGGCATAATTAATGATTAATTGGGCAGACTCCCTTGCACCTATGGGTGGCCCTGTGGTGATATAATTCTGGCCAATGAGGCGTAAGCTGGAGGTTCTTGCTGATTTCCTAGCATAGGCTCAGATCCTTCCAGCAACTCCCTTACTCTATTCATGTCTTGAATGTGGATGCAAAGACTGGAGGTGTAACAGCCATCTCACAACCATGTGTGCAAAAGCTAGATTCTAAGGCAGTGGAGCAGAAATATAGACACAACTGGAACATTTGATGACTCCCTAGAACAGTGATCTGCGTATAACCTAACTACTCATTATGTGTTTAAAAACAAATCTTTCACTGTTTAATCCATTTTTATTACTTGTGCCTTAGTGCAATCCTAACCAATAAAACCATGCCTTTAGAGCTCTTGACATACATCAAAGCTCAGTTGTGATATTTACTGACATTTGGAGGATGAAGAATTCTTTGTGGCTGGGGCTGTTCTGTACAATGTAGGATGTTTAGCAGCATCCTTGGCCTCTCCCAGATGGTTCAGTGGTAAAGAACTTGCCTGCGAATGCAGGAGACACAAGAGACGTGGGTTCAATCCCTGGGTTGGGAAGATCCCCTGGAAGAGGGCATGGCGATCTGTTCCAGTATTCTTGCTTGGAGAAACCCATGAACAGAGGAGCCTGGTGGGCTACAGTCCATGGGGGTCTCAAAGAGTTGGACATGACTGAGCATGCACTCACCATATTACTGGCCTCTCTAACCACAAGTTGTGACAACCAAGAATGCCTCCAGACATTGCTAAGTGCCCCTCGGAGGGCAAAATAGCCCCAGTTGAGAACCATTGCCATACATCATCTTATTTGATCTTCTAAATTATTTTTAAGGTAGATAGAAATGTTGAATTGGTCTAAATTATAAGGAAACTAAACTCTAAGACATTCATTGATCTGCCAGGAGTTACAACATTAGTAAGTGGACTGGAACCTAGGATTTTTGGCTCCAGGTTCAGTGTATTTTCCATCACAGTGTGTGAGTTATTTATTTTGGTTAAGGCCACTGATCTAATTAGTTGAACGGACCTCTGCTTTAGATACTGCCGGGTTGTCGTAAAGAAGGATTGCAGTTGGACAAAGCGGAGTGTTCTGTGAGCAGAAGACAATAAACGTAAACTCCCCAACCAACCCCAGCTCCCTTGAACAGATATGTGTTACTCCGTGTTTCAAAAGGTGATTCACAGGTCAGGGCTTCCTAAGTGTGCTGACGTCATTGCCCTGGCTGAAGTTGGATTGCCTACTCTTATTTTCCAAAAAAAAAAAAAAAAAAAAAATACAGGCAGAAGCAAGCAGATGACAAAATTTTCCATAGCTTTGTCTGTGCTGCAGAGATACCTTGTCCTCAGTCAAATGTTAGGAAGTTAAAAAAAAAAAAAAACCAAACAGTTGAAAAGAGCCTGTTTGATTTGATTCTTTCTGTCCCCTCCTTCATTCACTATGGCAGCAATCTGAAGCACGTACCAGCCATGGATGTCCTCATGCCTCTCTTTGAATCAGGTGCCTCATCTGGTTTCTCTAATGTTTCTGGATATCTCCATGAGGATTGCCCACTGGGGTATGATCTAAGTAGCCTCATTCTTGGTTCCAGTTCTGGGCCTGTAAGCACCAGAACTCAGGCTCTCTTAGCTCATTAATACCTGCCAAGAGAACTGTTCTTCAAAGGAGACTTGGAGCAGGGAGTTCCTCTTGAGGGAAGAAGTATCTTCAGGGGAACAGTGCTTTATCAACTCACTTCAGCCTTGACCTTTGCCTCCTCAGTTTTTTTCAATGCTTTCAGACTAAAAGTCGATTTACTTTTTAAGTACATCTCTGTCTGGTGTCTTCAGAGAATCCTTGCAAAGTCTGCTAGACTTGCTAATAGCTATGAAAGGCAAGTCATGTTCCCTCACTTACTACCATCCTCTGTCAACATTGTCTGAGCTGATCTGGGGGGAGTTATTGGGTGATTTATGAATAAACTGTGAAATGTTCTTCTTGAAAAGTTGTTTGCCATGCCATCTTGACCCTAAGGTAGACAGATAAGCATGTAACATGAAAAATTTGTTGGTGGTTTTGCCTCATTTTTCTTGCTTACTTTTAATATATTGTATGCTCTCTTAAATTCTTTTTCTTTTTCAAATAAGACATCATAAAATGAATACTAAATGTATGAAGCCAGTTTTGTGAAACATGAACCCAGCACATCAATAGGGAATTGTAAAATGATTTAAAGATACAGGCATAGATATAGTTTAGACTGTCAGCAGACAGGTGAACAGACAAGATTAAAAAATGCAAAATGATGCATCAATATTAATATGCTTTATAACTGGAAAACCATCCATTCCATGGAGTTTTGGTTTTGGTGTTAATATAGCAATGGAATCCATTCATTTATTGACTGAATGGATATTTATTTCATGCCTACTATACAGTAGGCATGGTATTGTGCATTCCAAGTCACTTCAGTCATGTTCCACTCTTTGCAATCCTATGGACGGTAGCCCACCAGGCTCCTCTGTCTATGGGATTCTCCAGGCAAGAATACTGGAGTGAGTTGCCATTCCCACCTCCAGCGGATCTTCCCGACCCAGGGACTGAACCTGTGTTTCTTATGTCTTCTGCATTGGCAGGTGGAGTCTTTACCACTAGAGCCACCCGGGAAGCAACTAGGCATGGCATTAGACATGGGTATTTCGATTAAATTGAAAAATAATCTTCTATGAAGGAATTTAGTCTGATAGGAGAGTCAGATAAAATATAGCAAATTATGTAGCAGTGTAACATAAAAGTATGTAGGGTGTAGTGGGAACAGTAATGAAAAAGTGATTGGAAAATGACAACTTCAACCTTTGTATGGCACTTTCCGTTTTATACTATCTTTATTGTAAGGAACTCTGAGTTTCTCTTCTCATGGTTCTATAGAAAGAGGTTTCTGCTTCCCTCCAAATGATAGAAAAATGCTGGAGGGCACCTTTACTCCACTTCCTGCTCACTTTCCTGCAGGAGAATGAGTGTCCAGTTGATTGTAGAGAGCGTGATTTCTGTTGGATCACATTTCCCACCCAGGGTGCATAGTCTATGCATTGAAAAGGCAATAAAGATCCATCTTGGATCCTCTCAGGTTCTCATTTTGCAGAGGTAGATTAATCTGGCCTCTGACATGTACTTGGAGCTGGTTTTACTACAGGCAGATACTTAGCTAGATTTGAGGAGGGACTTTAGTAAGAACCTCCCATTTTGGCCTTGGATCCAAGCACTATTTTACCATGCCTCTTCATTATGGGACTCTGGTTACCGGAGGATGATTAACAAAGCTGATCCACTCATCTCCATTTAGTTTTGGATATTTATCCCTACCCATTAGAACTCAGAAGTCAGGAGAGATGCATTATCAGCATCATTGTATTCAATTATCTCACTTGATAATTATGACAATACATGAGAAGGGTGGAGTGGGGATTCTTTTTCTCATTTTGCATGTGAGTAAGTAGGCAGAGGTTGAGGTTATGTGGAATAATAGAATCCCAACATCACAGATATGGGTTCAGTCTTGGTGTTGTTACCTCTGAGTGGGCTGATCTGGGAAAAGCTTCCTTAATGTGGTGAGCCTCAGTTTCCTCTGTAAAACAAACAGCACCATCACCTTTGTGGGCTGTGAAAAGTAGACATTGTATTTATAGAACACAAAGCACAATGCCTGATGCACAGTGGGTACTCAGTGAATATTGGACCTGAGTTGAAGTTGTGTTATGAAGCCAAAGCAGAGAGTTGGAGGATCCAGGAAAGCTGAGAGCAAGAACTAACTGAAAGAGCCAGTGGGAGGTCATCCGGAAAAATTCCAAAATGGAGGGCAGATATCTAGAGTGGCCTTACAGGCATACCAGCATCATCTAAGGCACAAATAATTGGTTTCATTTATAGAGGCTAAAATAAGATGGATATTATAAGTCTTAGACTATGTTAAACCCACAGAACAGCAACTTCCTTCTCAGGAGAGACTTTTTTTTCCTTTTTGTTGTAGAGGGTAGGAGGAGCCATCATTACTTGGGTGATAAGCCACGTGGTACGGATACAGTGTATTCCAGGAGGGAAGGGGCCAGTCTGTCCTCTCCATGCGATCTCCAGTGCCTGGAACATAGCTGTGCATATCTCATTGCTCAACAAATATTTGGTGAACCATTGAATACATGAACTCAAGAGGTAGGAGAGTTCTGTGAGCTTGAACCAGTGGAGAAGTTTTCTTACAAAAGATAGCACTTGAGAAAGACCTGGAAGAACGAGGAGACTTTGTAGGGAAAGGGGAAGTGGACACTTTGAAGTGGTTAACAACTTTAGAAAATATTTTTACTGTAACCTGGAGGGCTAGGTCATTCACATGGGTAACCTTGTGCACTGCTAGGAATTACAACATGATGTATTCAGCTACAGCATTTGTGTCTCAGAAAGATGGTGGAGATGAATAGATTGGCTCTGCAATTTGTTGATTGGCCATATAAAGTCATGTTTTGCCTTTGGGATTTTCCAGGTTGCTGGTGGCAACAGTATTTCTCCAAAGCATGCTATTTAGAATTACTTCATCCATCTTGGGGCAGGATGGTGGGTACAAGTGGGAGGAAAATGGCAAAATAAATGACAAGCTTTGATGCATACAACCCCCTCTATAAATGCATCTGAGTCATAACTGAGCAGTCATGACACTCTCCATTAATTTAATGAAATTAATTTTTTTCATACACCACTTTCAATGCTACAAAATACTTTACAGTGAGAGGCAAAATGAGATAATGAGATAATGTTTTATGGAAGCATGCAGCAGCAAGTTTCCTATCATTAGCAAGACAGTAGAATATATTAAAAACGGCATGGATAGAAGAAAACTCTGAAATAGCAACCAGAGAAGAAAGAGCAGAAGCAGTATATGGCTTTCAAAGCTTTTTATCCCTTACTGTAAAAATAGCTCCATTTGTTGGCAGGATTCAGAGTGAGCCTAGGGCAAGGGAGCTAGGGGTCTGAGCACTTGACCTTTCGAGAGCAGTTAGTCCAGAGACAATGTACTCATCACTTCTAATCGCTCATTCAGGAGATAGCCTGGTAACATGGAAGGGTGGTATTATTTGGAGTCAGCCCAATCTGAATTTAAATCCAGTTCTGCCATTCAGTGACTGCTGCTTTGGCCTCTGGGTGAGACTCAGTTTTGTCATCCATACAATGGAAGTGGCCACCTGTGTCGTGGGATTGGCATGGGTATTCGCTTGGTAGATTGCTTTATCATACTGATCAGCACATAGTAGGTGCTCAACAAATATTAATTTCATCTCTGCTTTTGTTAGTAACAGTGTTACCAAGTCAGGCTATCATGTGATTTTAATCTCCCTTGATGCAGTTGTGTGTGTGTGTGTATGTGTGTGTGTTGAAGAGGGAGTGGTAGGAGTGGGGAAGATTCATCAGTGATATAGGTTGCCATTCCAGCATCTGTTATTCCTGTGTTTTATGTTGGTCAAGCTCCAGTCTTGTTCTGTACTCCCCTAAGTGTCATGGACAAATTTGGATTGTTCTAAGCCAATAATAATGGGTCCATTCTCTTGATAATTATCAGTTTAAAGTTGGGCATTAGGATCCAATTCTGGTCAATGAGATATAGGGGAATTTTTCTGGGAGATTCCTGGGGAAATGTATTTGCTCTTCAAAAGAGATGCACACAGAAGAACTGTTCTTGAGTAGATACATTCAATATTTGTGGAATTGCAGCCATCATCTTGGACCAGGAGTGAAATTAGTCCCAAGTGTCTCTCCAGAAGAACCTGCTACAGAAAGAGACAAGACATCTGGGTGTGGCATCTGTGCTGACCTACTGCTAGACATTTATTATGGAGCTAATACATCCCTTTTTTGTTTTAGTAAGTTTTATTTGAGTTTTCTGTTATTTGTAGCTGAAGCCATCCTAATTGATACAAGTGACATCAGGTGAGAATCTAGAGTTTGAACTTGTTTAATTTCTTTTTCAGTATGAAGGAGGATCCTTATGTTCTTCTCGCTGGTGATGTTTGAAGTGGAATATAAGTTTCCACGTCAACCTGTCCTAAGCCACTATTGGGGGAAGTATTTTGAAGTCAGCACCTGTCCTATTCATACAGATATCTGACTGGGTCTAGAGGAATTGTGAACTCTTCAGTCTAGAGAGGAAGGGGGTCTAGAAAATATTTGTGGAGCCCTCATCCTATATGCTATATTCTGTAAAAGTCATTCTGTATTCTATATGCTTCACATATATTTCAGTTCCCACGTGAGAGTTTAAAAGAACATAGGTTGTGTTATCATCATTTAAAGATGAGGAAATTGAGGCTCAGAATGGTTGAACAATTTGCCAAGATCTGTCTGCTATGAAGTGATAGAGCCAATATCAAAATGCTCAAATCCAGGTGCTATTTCCTAGATGAAACCTGGCAATCCAAAGATGTTACTATAACAGCAAGTCAATTGCCAAGACTGGTTAGTCCACGATCTAGGTTTCTTGGTGTCTTGTCTTGAATTTCTGAGATGATCGCCCCTCACCAAGACTCCCTGATGCAAAGCAGTGGCTAGATGAGCAGAGATTTGCCTACTGAATTCATTAATTCATTTAATAAGTATTGCGCATCCATCCAATACTCAGTGCTGTGCAAGGTATGAGGTGTACAATGGTGGACAAAGGAGGTTAGTCCCTGCTGCTCACTTTCTTAGTTGGGGCTGCTCCTCTGGGTGTGTCATGGGTGCGACTGAGACTGTTGGTACACTCCAAGGAAGCAGGGGTACACAGAGAACTTGGCAGGAAAATTGGGACTCTGGGGCACGGGACCCCTGAGAAACTCACCAGTGGGTGAGAGTGATGTCTTGAGACCTTAGAATGTATTTACTCTGTTGACAGTCAACACTGTATTTCAAGGCAGAGGGGAGATGGACAAGGAATGAAGGATTTAAAGACCTCTGGCTCCTAGCAATAGTTTGCCAGACAGGTCTGCTTTATCCTGAGCCTTCCAGAAAATATTAAGACACAGCCTTGGTGTTGACATAGCCTCGCATCTCAGTTGATAGAATCCACCTGGAAGGTGGTGACTGCTTCTCTTTTTTCGCTGTTAATGTGCTTTGGTGATGCTCAGCAAGCCTGGACCTCTCCAAGGTGAGCCCATAAGAAGGCGGAGAAAGAAGCAGTGGTGTGTTGGTAAACATTTAACAACTGGCTCTCTGGGATGAAAAAGTTCTGATTTGCAGCATTTGTTACTCTCTTCATAAAAACTCCCACCGTGGCTGATTTCAAGCAACTGATTTGATGTCAACCAATTCCCCAAATTTCTAAAAATTTAACACTGAACTGTTGGGAGCGATGGGTGACTGCAGCATACCTTGGCTCTAGCACAGCCCTGGAAAGAGACGTTCCTGGCCACCCACGAAGCTGTCAGCTCCCTAACACACCTGGAAGGGAGAGTGTGGGCACTACAGGTGACATCCAGGTGATGGGGCCAGTATTAACATGGATGTGCCCCCTCACCCTTGCCTTCTCATTCTCTACCTTTGAAATAAAGGCCAGTTTGTGGCCATTTCCACCTTTCCTATGTTCCCCTTTGAAGGTTTCTTTTTTTCATGTTTTACCTCTGATTTAAAAATAAATACATTTTAAAAGAGCTAGAACAAATATCTTGCTTTCTGTTTAAGCAAGAGTGATTTTTTTTCCAGCCTTGTTACTGATGTTTCTTCTGTTATTCCCACAATGCATCAAGTTAGAAAGAAGAGGCTGGTTTTATTTTTCCTGCAAGGAAAAATGAACAACCTATGGGCTTTTCCTAACAGTGCAAGCCCACACCTTCTGAATTGCACTCAGAAATGAAATGTAGAGCCCCAGGATCCTGGGGCTGCCTGACGAGGGTCTCCTATTTCCAACAGACGGTAATTTTCAGAGCTGCCCCTTTCTTCAGCATGATTTAGAATCGTATCTGTTCAGCCCGTAAAGTAGAACTGAGAGTATTAAAGACTCGAGATATGAATCCTATTAATGAAGCAGCATTTAGAAATGAGAGCATCACCGTCTTTGCTATTATATCGTCTATAGATTAGTCATAATGTTCTCAGAACCCTGTCTGATCAGAAGCTTATTTTAAATAGCAAGTTTCCTGTGACTAAAGAATGCAATTATTGGTTGCTATCTTCAGAGGACAGTTACAGGGCAGATTTTAAAAAAATGAACATTTTTAAAAAGCAATTAAATGGGCGGGAGCCATAGTCTGAAGCTAGAAGGTGGGAAAGAAAAAATAATGAACTGAAATAGAATGAGACTGGAAAATTAAAAAGCAAGTTACTTTGTCATTGTTGGATAGAAAAGCCCCCAACGGTGAGGCGGTTACCTGGGCTGAACTTTGGAGATTTTTTTAAATTTTACTTATTTTTAATTGAAGGATAATTGCTTTACAATACTGTGTTGGTTTCTGTCATATATCAACATGAATCAGCCATAGGTATACATATGTCCCCTTCCTCTTGAACCTCGCTCCCACTTTCCACCCTTCCCACCTCTCTAGGTTGTTACAGAGCTCAGGTTTGAGTTCCTTGAGTCATACAGCAAATAACTCTGGAGGTTTTAAGGCCATGCATTGGAGGTGGGTATTTCTTCCTTTTGTCTTGTCTTGAACAGACGGGAAACATTTATCAGAACTGTGAAGGGTGAGAAGGTGCCTCCTCACTTCACTGATGAAGGAAATCTTTGCTCATAAACTACCCTTGCCTAAAGGGGCTGGCAAAGAGCATCTTAGGAAGAAAGCGAGGACTGTTAGATTTCAGAATGAGCAGGAAGAGGGAGGGAGGGAGCACAGGTAAGAGAAAACAGGTGGAGACACAGTCATCTCCAGAATAAGGCAATGGGCGGTGGCGAGGGCGGGGGCGGGTAGCAGACCCTAGGTCAGGAGTCAGACATACCTGGATGGGCAATTTGTCCCTGCCACACCTTACCTGTGTGCCTGTGGGCAAATTTCCTCACCTCTCTGAGCTTTAGTCTCTTTATCTGAACAACGGGCTATGTTGTGGTTGTTGTTCAGTTGCTCAGTCGTGTTTGACTCTTTGCAACCCAAGGGACTGCAGCACACCAGGCTTCCCTGTCCATCACCAACTCCTGGAGCTTGCTCAGACTCATGTCCATCGAGTCGGTGATGCTATCCAACCATCTCATCCTCTGTCATCCCCTTCTCCTCCTGCCTTCAGTCTTTCCCAGCATCAGGGTCTTTTCTAGTGAGTCAGCTCTTCGCATCAGATGACAAAATATTGGAGTTTCAGCTTCAGTATCAGTCCTGCCAATGAACATTCAGGGTTGATTTCCTTTAGGATTGACAGGTTTGATCTCCTTGCAGTCCAAGGGACTCTCAAGAGTCTTTTCCAACACCACAGAACAAAAGCATCAATTCTTCTGTGCTCAGCTTTCTTTATAGTCCAACTCACATCCATACATGACTATTGGAAAAACCATAGCTTTGACTAGATGGACCTTTGTCGGCAAAGTAATGTCTCTGTTTTTTAATATGCTGTCTAGGTTGGTCATAGTTTTTCTTCCAAGGAGCAAGTGTCTTTTAATTTCATGGCTGCAGTCACCATCTGCAGTGATTTTGGAGCCCCCCAAAATAAAATCTGTCACTGTTTCCATTGTTTCCCCATCTATTTGCCATGAAGTGATGGGACCAGATGTCATGATCTTAATTTTTTGAATGTTGAGTTTTAAGGCAGCTTTTTCACTCTTCTCTTTCAATTTCATCAAGAGGCTCTTTAGTTCTTCTTTGCTTTCTGCCATAAGGGTGGTGTCACCTGTGTAACTGAAGTTATTGATATTTCTCCCGGCAATCTTGATTCCAGCTTGTGCTTCATCCAGTCCAGCATTTCTCATGGTGTGCTCTGCATATAAGTTAAATAAGCAGGGTGACAATATACAGCCTTGATGTACTCCTTTTCCAATTTGGAACCAATCTGATGTTCCACGTCCAGTTCTAACTCTTGCTTCTTGACCTGCATACAGGATTCTCAGGAGGCAGGTCAGATGGTCTGGTATTCCCATCTCTTGAAGAATTTTCCATAGTTTGTTGTGATCTACACAGTTAAAGGCTTTGGCATAATCAATAAAGCAGAAGTAGATATTTTCCTGGAATTCTCTTGCTTTTTCTATGATTCAACAGATGTTGGCAATTTGATCTCTGGTTCCTCTGCCTTTTCCAAATCAAGCTTCAACATCTAGAAGTTCACAGTTCATGTACTGTTGAAGCCTGGCTTGGAGAATTTTGAGCATTACTTTGCTAGCTTGTGAGATGAGTGCAGTTGTGTAGTAGTTTGAATGTTCTTTGGCATTGCCTTTCTTTGGGATTGGAATGAAAACTGACCTTTTCCAGTCCTGTGGCCACTGCTGAGTTTTCCAAACTTGCTGGTATATTGAGTGCAGCACTTTCAGGGTATCATCTTTTAGGATTTGAAATAGCTCAATTGGAATTGCATCACCTCCACTAGCTTGTTCATAGTTATGCTTCCTAAGGCCCACTTATGATAATGAACATATGTGCTTTTAAAACAAGCAGTTTGCTTCTGAAAATATGTTGAATATATTGAAATATATTGAAATCAGCTTGCAATTGGGTACTGTCTATACTAGAAATGTAGAAAGAGCAGGTATACGTATGCATCTATATCTATTAAGATATCCATATGTGTGTATGTATAGGTATATGTATATACACATACATACATATGTGTAGCTACATGGAGACTATATAGCTATATATGTAGCTGTACAAATGTACGCTTATAATGTCTAGTTATATAATATGTATGTGCATGATTTTTATGGTAGTATATCATGAACATATTTTGGTATCATTTTATTGGTTTCATAATAATCAATAATATAGCTATAACATAGCTATACCATATATAACAGCCATCTATATAGTAATATATGGGCTTCCCTGGTGGCTCAGCAGTAAATAATACACCTGCCAATGCAGGAAACATGGATTCCATCCCTTTGTATGGAAGATCCCCTGGAGAAGGAAATGGCAACCCCCGCCCCCCCAGTATTCTCGCCTGGGAGATCCATGAACAGAGCAGCCTTGCAGGTTATAGCCCATGGGATGACAAAGAGTTGGACATGACTGAGCGGCTAAACAACAAATAGCAATATATATATATATATATATACATAGCTATGTAATAATATAGCTGTAACACAACTTAAGCCTATATTGTTGAGTATTTGGGGTTTTCCAAAGTTTCTATAGTATTAAAAATGATGCTTAATTGAATACCTTTCTATACATCTTTAATTATTTGCAGTGTTTCACTTTAAAAATCAGATAGAAAGTTTACACTAATGGCAAAATATGTTGAAAGTTTGAATATTGTGAACAGTGGTTATGTTCCCAGGCTATCCTAGAGCAGTTAATATAACCTGCATTGTAGCCAAACTAGATTTCTGGTGCTGTGATATCTGACCGGGTTGAATTGTGTCTCCCCATATCCCCAAATATTTTCAAGTCCTAAACCCTGGTACCTGTGAACATGATCTTATTTGGAAAAGGGGCCATGCTGAAGACATCAAGATAAGGTGAGGTCACACTGGATTCAGGTGGGCTCTAGATTCCCTGGAGTCTTTACAAGAGAACAGAAGAGAAGATCTGAACCCAGAGCCAGAGGAAAGAAGGTCATGTGAAGACAGGAACAGTTGGGTTGTCACAAGCCAAGGGCTGCCGGGAGTCATTGGAAACTGGAAGAGGCAGAGAAGTTTCTTACCTGGAAGCTTTGGAGGGAGTGTTTTCATGCTGACATGCCAGTTTCAGGATTCTAGTCTCTGGAACAGCCAGAGTGAGAAGATAAATTTCTGGTAGTTTTGTTGTTTTTTAGCTATCTACTTTGTGGTATTTTCTTACAGCATCCCTGGGAAACTGATACATATACCTAGTCAACACTTGGCACAGATTTCTCCACAGAATGAATCTTCTAAGTGGTGGTTAGATCCCAGCTCCCAGGTCTAGCTCCCAAAAATACTTAACATGTAATCTAGCACTATCCCACTTCACATCATCTTCCAGTAAGAAAGCCCAAAGGCAGGAAGAACAGTCTTCCCAGGTCCCAGAGGGATAGGAGACAGTGCCCCTTCTGCCACAAGGTGGCGATTTTGGCAGAGGCAAGAGTCCAAGATAGGGGGTGTGCTTAGTCACTCAGTCCTGTATTTGCGACCCTTTGGACTGTAGCTCACCAGGTGCCTCTGTCCATGGGATTCTCCAGGCAAGAATACTGCAGCGGGTTGCCATTTCCCCCTCCAGGGGATCTTCTCAACCCTGGGACGAACCCATGTCTCCTATGTCTCCTGCATTGCAGGTAGATTCTTTACCAGCTGAGCCATCGGGAGTCATATAATAAATAACTAATTTCACATTTGATGAAGACATCATAGTGGTGAACCAGACATGTTCCCAGTCCTGCATGGAATTTACAGTTTAGTGGGAGGACGTATAAGTGAACCGTTCAGAGGGGCTCAGGAAGAGGGCCTGGCTGCAGAGGGAAGGTGCTGGGGTTGGAGAGCTTTTCTGGGCAATACCAACACCATGGAGGTGCCTTGAAAGGAAGTGGGGGTATGAGGAGGGATGGGCAGAAGAGGGTTCATGTGACAGTGTCTTTTAGACGGAGAGGATTTAGAAACTTAAGTGATTGTGGTTTAAAGGACTGTGTACACGTGAGAGAGAAATTCTCCAGAAGAAAGTTAGTATGTCTCTTTCCGATTCAGCCAAGATTCTAGCTACTTCTGTATAATTTTGAGTGCTCGTTCCACCTTATTTCTCTTTCGTTCCAGGCCAAGAAAACCAATCTGTGACTTAAATTTGATTACCATAGATTTGTAGGCTGGGTAGGATGGTGTCCTTGAATCTGTCTAATTGGCCTAATCCATTCAAGCAGAGTAACTGAGCACCAGCAAAAATGAATCCCAAGCTAATGGCCATGGCGTGTTTTCTGATAGGGAGATTGATTTAATGCGGTGAATCGATGTTTTAGAGTCATCAGTTAATTTCCTTTTCTGTCCCACATGTTAATTACCAGAGGAAACAATTTCATACCTAACTGAAAAGGATGAAACAAGATGTTGATTCGCATGTCAATTGCTTGGAACGGGAGAATCTGTGAAAGCCGCAGATGGGCACTGCACACGTGTGGTTGGACAGCAGTGACTTGAATATTTACATTTAACAATAAGGCAGGTGGGTATCTGCTTAACATCTCAGAGTGTAGGATATTGAAGTTCCAAGGCCAAGGATAGGCCATATGACAGAAACATTTCCAAGGCAACAAAGAGAATGGTTGTAAACCTTTTCTAGTAATTGTTCACAGTGGCTGTGTTGCAAGGTTTACCCATTATATATATATATATATATCTATATATATATATATATATATATATATATATATATATATATATATCTATATATCTCGTATATATTGGTTTCTCAGGTTTCATGACCTCCTTGCTTACTTTGTTATTTTTGTGACAAAGTTACCTAATTACATGTAAACATGAAACTCTTTGTAAACCCTTTTATAGCTCCTTCAGTTCAGTTCAGTCACTCAGTCATGTCTGACTCTTTGCGACTCCATAGATTGCAGCACGCCAGGCCTCCCTGTCCATCACCAACTCCCAGAGTTTACTCAAACTCGTGTCCATTGAGTTTGTGATGCCATCCAACCATCTTATCCTCTGTCATCTCCTTCTCCTCCTGCCCTCAATCTTTCCCAGCATCAGGGTCTTTTGAAATGAGTCAGTTCTTTGCATCAGGTGGCCAAAGGATTGGAATTTCAGCTTCATTATCAGTCCTTCTGATGGTTATTCAGGACTGAATTTCCTTTAGGATGGACTGGTTGGCATGGCATGGCAGATGGTAAGGGCATAGCATGGGAGAGCCAGTACCAGTCCCTATGGTTGGGGTGCCCAACGTGTGGCTCAAATCACTTGATCTTTAGGGAGGACCTCTGAGTTTGAGATATCCCCTTCCTCATGGTTCAGACAGTAAAGAATCTGCCTGCTATATGGAATCTGCCTGCAATGCGGAATCTGCTTGGGTTCAGTCCTGGGTAGGGAAGATCCCCTGGAGAAGGAAATGGCAACCCACTCTAGTATTCTTGCCTGGAAAATCCCATGAACAGAGGAGCCTGGTGGGCCACAGTCCATGGGCTTGCAAAGAATCAGACATGACTGAGCAACTAACATTTTCACTTCCTTTTTGGATCACCAGCTGGAGATTTTGGTCCAGACTAGATCAATTTTCTTCCCCTCCTGCCTATCTTAGTGTGGTATCTTCTTTATATCCTTAACTTTTGAAGAGCTGTTCTGTTAGTCTTTTCAGGTCATTCTCAAGGAGAGTTGTTGCATACATAGTTGTAGTTTTGACCTATTGGGTTTGGAGGAGTGAATTTAGGGTCTTCCTACTTGCCATCTTCCTGGTTTCCCATCTTTCATATAGAAGTAATGCTGATCTACTAAAAGAGGGGTGGTTGTGGATACTAAATTGGAGTTTCCATGGACAGTCTTTGGTATAGCACCTGACTTTTAGCAACATAGCATGAGCTGTTGGCCACAAGCTCAGGAAATTACACCAATGGCAGCAAATTCCCATCACATCAAATAACGTCAAGTGCTCTACATGTTCAAATCATGACAATGGTCACAATGGTGATTGGCTGAAATGCTGCTCTGAAGCTGTGCTGTACACAGTACTTTCTGGTCAACCTTAAATTGCCATAAGCAGTTCTGCAAAGTGGTGAGAACATGGTTTCCAGAGCCAGGTTGCCTGGGTTGGAAGGCTGGTCCTGCCTCTTAGTGATGTGCCATTTGGAGCAAGTGACTTCATTGCTCTGTACCTCAGTTGTCTCATCTTTAAAATGACGGTGACAACACCGTCTGCCTCAATGGGTTTTTTATGATAATTAAATGGACCATTATTTGTGAAGGGCTTATGACAGCACAGACATATAGAAATTTCTGTGTCAGTTCAGTTCAGTCGCTCAGTCATGTCCGACTCTTTGTGACCCCATGAACCACAGCACGCCAGGCCTCCCTGTCCATCACCAACTCTCGGAGTCCACCCAAACCCACGTTCATTGAGTCAGTGATGCCATCCAACCATCTCATCCTCTGTTGTCCCCTTCTCCTCCTGCCCTCAATCTTTCCCAGCATCAGGGTCTTTTCTAATGAGTCAGCTCTTCGCATCAGGTAGCCAAAGGATTGGAGTTTCAGCTTCAGCATCAGTCCATCCAATGAATATTCAGGACTGATTTCCTTTAGGATGGACTGGTTGGATCCCCTTGCCATCCAAGGGACTCTCAAAAGTCTTCTCCAACACCACAGTTCAAAAGCATCAATTCTTCAGCGCTCAGCATTCTTTACAGTCCAATTCTCACATCCATACATGATCGCTGGAAAAACCATAGCCTTGACTAGATGGACCTTAATTTAGTGTATATTAAATAAGTAAAGCTACTGCAGTTATGCTGTTGAGCCTGGATGTTATGAAACATCCCCTTTACTAAGTCCATCAAAAAGAAGGTTGATTCCTTATTTGCTTCCTAGAATGGAAGCTCCGTTAAGGGAGGGAATTTGTCTGTCTGCTGGAAAACGACAGACTGGAAAAAAATATTTGGCCCTTTGTTGGAAATAATGGATAACTTTAATGTTGGAGTTTTGTTGTTATTAATGTGTCAAAACTGACCTAACATCCTAGGGTCATTCTTATAGGGTCCTCTTGTACTAAGGAAATAATTTTCTAACAAAAGAAACAAGTCAGGATCTTCAGGGAAAGTCTTGGATGCCAAACCTCTGGGGATGGAGCAGTGGAAAGAATACTGGTGTGTGCGTGTGTGTGTGTTAGTCACTCAGTTGTGTCTGACTCTTTTCAACCCTATGGACTGTAGCCTGCCAGACTCCTCTGTCCATGGAATTCTCCAGGCAAGAATACTGGAGAGGGGAGCCATTCTGTTCTTCAGGGGGTCTTCAGATTCTTGACTGTCTGAGCTACTAGGGAAACTCAAGAATATTGATGCTAGGGTGCAGAGCCTGCATTCAAGACTTGGTTCTGCCTTTTACTACCTGTAGGACTTTGTGGGGGCAGGGGAGTAGTATCAGAGCCTTAGTTTCTTCTTCTGTAACATGGGGATAATATTTACTCTATTGGGCATTTTGAGAAATATATGCGTCAATAAACTAAAAATAAAGGACATATCTTATGTGCCTGTCATGGGAAGAAATACGATCCACAACATACAATAGCTTGGCCTGTATGAAGCTGCCCTTTCTCTTCTTTCAAGGGCTGGATTTGGGCATTTTACACTGGGACAGCTGAAAATCTGTAACTTGTTTCCAATAAGAGGAAGGCTGCTTTTTGTGATGTGAACTCATTTGGATCTTGAGGTCCTGCATTTGTTTCAATTGAAATATTTTTGTCCAACACAGAAAGATTTTGTACAGCATTCTGGGAAGCCTGGCAGGCCCTTTCTGAAGTGATTGTAATGTGATTTGCTGCATGTATCAGAGAGGGGGGTTGCTCTGTCCTTGTACGGCAGGCAGATTTGATTTTAAGCTCTGGAAGCAAATAAAGAAACGGTGGGAAACATTCGAAGAATCTGAGCAAATGTGGAAATGAAAAAAGGGAAATGGAAATAAGATAAAAGATGGAACACAGGATAAACAAGCTGGCTGGCTTTTGCATGCTTACTTTCTACTAACGAGCTCGGATGGGACCTTCAAGGGGGCATTGTTTCGATGAGATCTGCCTCATCTAAGGGAAACAAAGCCAGAAGCATTCCTTGGTAACACACAGAATAAAGAAATCTTGTTCATTACAAAAAAGCATAAGAAACAACAGAGACTTGGATGTTTTTAAAATGAATTCAGCAGAAATTACTCCAGGTGGGGTTTATGAACAACAAGAAACAGAGAACGGCAAAGCTCTGTTTCTGCAGGCATGGAGTCTTAGTTACAGGGAACTGTTTTGCAAGGCATAATTTGAGGCCCATGACCTGACAAAATGCTCCTGGGTCAGGGTCACTTCTAAGATTCAGGCCTTGTCCCTGATGCTGATCCTCCCCAGAAAAGGCTCTCCAGGCTCATCATTTGTCTGCAGTCATTCTCTGCCAAAGGTCTACAAACCAATCTGAGCATTTAATATGTGCTGAAATGTGCTAAATATGTGTAAATGACTCTTTCATGCAAGTGACCTCTGGTCTTACCGTCCAAATATGAAGAGTGGGCCTCTGGAACTCTTACAGTGGAAATTCTTAGGATGTCAGTGCCAACTCAGTTGGAAAGGTATTTTTGTATTTGAGCAAGTACGGGTGGGGACGAGGGTACTCTGGGGAAAGCACATCCTTGAACCACCTGTAAAAACTGTACTAGGCAGGTAGCTGATGACTTCAGCAGCAGCAGGATGAGCACTGTGCCAAAATAATCATTAACCATCATGGTGAAAATGAAGACACTGCATAGAAAACCACTAAGAAGAAAAATGTGCATGCTCAGTCACTGAGTCTGACTCTTTGTGACCCCATGGATTGTAGCCTGCCAAGCTCCTCTGTCCATGGCGTTTCCCAGGCAAGAATCCTGAAGTGGGCTGCCATTTCTTCTTCCAGGGGATCTTCCTGATCCGAGAATCAGAGCCAGGTCTCCTGCGTCTCCTGCATTGGCAGGTACATTCTTTATCACCAAGCTACCTGGGAAACCCCAAGAAGAAAAATAAAGCCTCCTAAACCTGGGAGACAGGGAATGGGACATTCCACTATCAGCTGGAACAGTGATCTGTTCAGACACTTTTGTTGAGGTAACATGGCTTTCCAGGATTACTTTAAGAATAGACATTCATTTGTTTGTTCATTCATTCAGAAGGCATTTACTGAGTGGCTTCTAGGTGATGAGAACTATGATAGGGCCTGGGATTTCAAAGATGCATCTTATAAATAGTTCCTGCTACTGGGAATTGTGGCCAGACATTCCAAAGAACATTTGCCCTAAAATAATGGGGTATATGTACAGGAGAGAAGGATTAAGTTTTCTTGGGAAAATGGGAGGGAATTTTGCAAAAAGCCTCTTAGAGAAGGAAGTTTCTACTTTCTGTCTGGAATGAGCATGATTGTGTCATCCTAACAAATTGAAAGGAACACACACACACACACACAACCTTAATTCTACCCGTAAATACCAGAAGGTTGCAGGAGATAGCTGTCTGAGTTCTAGAATTCTCTTAGTATCTTATGTGCCTGGAGCAAATACTAGGCACTTAAGAAATGCGTCTAGCAGTGATGAGAATGAGTCACTTAGGAGGATTTATTTATTCTAAGAAAAACAATGAAGACACTCTTCTTTCCTGTGGAAACTTTGGAAGATGAGAAAGCTGAGATGAAAAGGATTCAAGACAGTGGAAACAGAGAAAATATTTAATAAGCTTATAAAGAAAAGGAGAGGAAAAAGCCATTGTTAGGGAAGTAAGTGGAGGTTTTAAATGGTAGTTTTCTTCCTTTTAGTCTCCTCAAATCTCTGCATCTGATCTCAGTAGTGAACTCTACATGTTTTTCTAGCACGACCCAGGAGGTCTGGCTTTCTGTTGGCAATTACCTGAGCTTTGGTCTCAACCTTTGTAACTGAATTATATATACCCCGAGGACAGACTGATTCCGAGGAAGATACTTCTGCAATTACATGGAAAGAGGACGTGGCAGCCTGAAGCTGGTCTGAAGAGATGCCATTAGAAAGCAAATGCAGGCAACAGTGTGAAAGTAGAAGATTATAAGAATGCTACCCTCCCTGGCTCTGTTTTCCAGAGAAAAATGTACCCAACAGGCAAAACAGGAGATAGAGGACCCCCTGCAGGAGGGGTACAGGCTTCTCTGTCTATCATGGTTGTCCATCAAGCCTTTCATCAGACTCCATTTTGGGAGATGCCCTCCTGATAAGTCTGTTGTGATCGTCACTGTTGTTGTAGTTCAGTTGTTAAGTCGTGTCCACCTCTTTGCGACCCCTGAACTGCAGCACACCAGTCTTGTCTGCCCTTCACTATCTCTCGGAGTTTGCTCAAACTCATGTCCATTGAGTTTGATAATGCCATCCAACCATCTCATCCTCTGTCACCCCTTCTCCTCCTGCCCTCAAATCTTTCTGATTCATTGGAAAAGACGCTGATGCTGGGAATCATCATTACTGAGTTACTATATGAAAGGCACTTAAGAAGCATCCTCCTTTCTTTGTGCACTTTTTAGCACACAGAAGTGCTAAGTAAATGCTGTTGTTTTCTTAGAGGTTGAAGAATTTCATATACATGTGTATGAAAAAGAGTCAACTTTAAGATCTTCAAAAGTGTACATATTTTAAATGTAAATCTGAGTTTCAAAAGGGAAGATGTCTGTGGGTGTATGAGTATGTACGTGTGCCTGATTGGGAATATTTGATAAAAGAAGAATTTAATGCCTCCTAATTATCTGAGAGCTTTTGAGACAAATTAATAAGTAATTATAATCACAACAGAAGTGCTTCCTCCCATCTAGGGGCAAAGAAGTTTCAATTTTCAGTGCTTAAACATTGAGGTCGTGGTCCTAGGATGTTAATTGAAGCTGGGAGGAACCTTAAGTGTCTCCCCCAAGTTTCAAATTTTATTGATGAGAAGACATACTCAGAAAGCAAATCTCACCCAAGACTACACGCCAGAAAGAGGCAGAGGCAGATTATAGATTCTGTTAGCTGGAGAAGGAGTGAGAAGAGAGGACTGTGAGTTCCCTTCAAGTCCTACTCACTTTACAAGCAACGGATAACCCTCTGAATGACATCAGGGCTGGTGGAGCACATAACAGCTCTGGGAGTGGGGGATAAAGATGACCATGAGCAGAGAGAAGCAGACGTGGAGACACTCCCCAGGCTTCTTCTGCTTCCATTGTCCTGCCCCTGTCCTGGCTGCCACCTCTGCTGACCATGTAACTGGAGAGCTTAGGCTGGTACCACTGGTCAGAGTGGCACACTTCCAGTAGTCCTGACTGTCCTATGGTTCAGTGAGGGACAGACTGGTAAGGCAGTGTCTGTGGGACAGAGAGAGACAGAGGGAGAGACAAAGAGATAGGCAGACAAAGAGAGGGTCAGAGAGAGGGAAGGGAAGAAAGACAGAAATAGAAAGAGACAGAGAGACAGAGTTCCTGCCAGTTCTCAAAAGGGCTTCAGAGAACATTTTTGGAATGATAGGAACTGTTTTCATTACTAATTAGTACTTTCTACTGACCGAATCCTCCAACCACTGTATCAAGCTTGAAAAGAAAAAAAAGAGAATAAAGTCCAATAAAGTCATATTCTGAGAACAAACTTTATTTATAGAGTGTCCCCAAAGTCTAAATACGTGCTTAAAACCCCTGAGGTACTTTGTAAGTAAAAAGAGTAAAAACTGTAATCCAAGCATTGAAGGGGTGGAGGGTGGGGAGGGTAAATTGATCAGGCATGGGAACCTGGCCTCCCCGGAGGAATGGGGTGACCACGTATCTCAGGGCTGAGGCGGTGAGAAGGAGCATTGGTGGGCGGTAGGCTGTGGATGGTGAGAACGTCTGACTGACGGCTATGCGGTAAACGGATTCAACTCAGAGAGGCTGGGCTCAGGTGGCCAATTTTGTGGGAATCGGAAGAGAGAGTGGAATGGAGATGCTAAGTGCTGGCAAAGAGGCAGAGATGGAGGGACCAGGAGGAACTGAGGCTGGGAATTCACAGAAGGGAGATAGCGGTGGCTTTTGGATTCTCACGCCGAGGAAGTTGAGTTTAAGCCAAGTTCAGCTTGCTCGTTGAGGGGCAAGAGCTGCAGTTGATATCCGGGAGACATAAATAATTCAAGTATTAGCTGTCTAGGAATCCAAGTCCTCAGGACTGCTGGGGTAATCCTGTCACTTAATATTTAAAAACAAATATAAAAAGGCTTGCGCGCTTGCTCTCACATACAGTGGAAGCCTCATTCCAATCTTGATATTCTCATGAATACCTGAAGGCTGCATTTTCTTTCTTACCTCTCCCTCTAATTTATTGTCATGAAATAATTCTTGATCTTGACCTCCTCTGGCTCTTCTTTCCATTTTACCCCATATTCACCAAAATGTGTCCCAAACTCTTAAAAAAATTTTCCTTAAAACATCTCCACCTTAAAATAGCTAATGTAACAGACTTTCACCAAGAAAGAATCACAACACAGCTCAGAGAGACAACTTGAATCATTTATTAGACATTTCTTGTCGGTAAATCTCCTCCTGGTTTTTCCCATCATCAGGGATGTCTCGCTATCTCTTTTCTCAGGCTGCAGTCTCCCTCCATTTAACTGGCCCTTCTTCCTTTTTTTTTTTTTTTTTTTTTTTGAGAACTAATTCAGAGCTGTTTATTTCTACCTGGACACTATCACCTTTCTCCTGGTATGTCAAGTGAATTTTACTTTAGTCTTCTGATCTACCTGCTTTTTATCTCCTCCGTCTTCCACATCATGGCTAGAATCCATCTTTTCACATCCAGAATAGCTCTTCAATATGCTTTTCTAAATAATAGTCTCCTCTCTAAAAAGAATTTTGCCACTGACTTTTAAAATAACATGGAAGAGATACAAACAATGGGGATATAATGTACAGCACAGGGAAATACAGCATTCTGATTTCTTAATTTGAGGAAGAAGGGATGGGATGAATATTTATTGAGGACTCACTAAAATCAGACCCTGGACTAGTGCTTCATTTTATTTAATGTTTATGAAAATGCGTGGGTGTGGGGTCATCACCCCAATTTACAAATGAGAACAAAGAGTCCAAACTGTGAGGATGCTTCAGGTCAAGGAGCTGGTAAATGGGGACCTTGAGTTGAAGCCAGAAGGTTTGGACTCCAGAACCCACGCTATTTCTTTCTTTTTTTTTCCCCCCTTAAATTTAGTTATTCTGGCAGAAATTTTTAGAAAATTCATTTATTTATTTCTGGCTGTGCTGGGTCTTGGTTGCTGCGAGTGGGCCTTCTCCAGTTGTGGTGAGCAGGGGCTCCTCTCTAGTTGCGGTGCAAGGACTTCTCATTGCAGTGGGTTCTCTTGTTGTGGGACATGGGCTCTAGACTCAAGGGCTTCGGTAGCTGTGGCACACGGGCTCCATCGTGCTGTCTCAGAAGTTGTCCCGCAGCATGTGGGATCTTCCTGGACCAGGGATCGAACCAGTGTCCCCTGCACTGGCAAGCAGATTCCCAGCCATGACACCACCAGGGAAGTCCCTGATGATAGTTCTTTTTTTGTCCTAAGTGTTAGTGGCATAGTCTAGAATGAATTCAAGAAATGGTCTGGGAGATAGGAGCTGAACAGCTCCCGCTGTGTGTGGCACAGGGTGAGCCTTTCCGTACGTCTGCCTATCACTTGCCCCACTTTCTGCCTCTTCCCCTTTCAGCATTCCCCACAGCTTCTCTTACCCCCAAGATGGACATTTGCTCTTTCAGCCGAGACGTAGGTGCACAATGACAGGGCTCCTATTATTTGCTTGGAAAGTTACCTTTTTCCATAGCTGTGTCTAAGGTAGGGTACACAGAACAAGGTAGACCCAAAGAGCACAGTAAGGTGTAGGGGCAAATGTCAGCGTTTATAGTTACTTATTTTGTACATTTTTTCCTTATTTCTCCTGACCTGGAGGGGGTTAATGAGGAGTTTTATAGTAATGGTTCAAAGAGGAAGGTGTGATCACCTTGTGGACATTCTTCTGATTGGTTGGTGGTTAGGTCACTGGGAGTCAGCATCATCAACCTTCTGGTTCCAATTAGTCTGGGGTCTGCATGCTTATGGGCAGCATACAGTAACTTCTCCCACCTAGTGGGGGGTTTCAGTATCTGCAAAACAGTTCAAAGATATTGTCATATGTATCCTTTGAGGGGTACCAGGAACCTTCCCCAAGACGTACTATTGTTTCTTGACTGCTTCTCTTTTGTCTCTGCGTTCCCTCCTTTTCCTATTAGCAACTGTTTGAACATGCCCTTTGAAACTCGAAAGGTCATGGAGACTGAATGAATCTATTTCTTATAAACAAGAAACAGAAAGGGGACACAGAAAGATTTTTGTGTCTAGGAGCCCCAAAGGGTCCTACTTGGTTTCAGAAATATAGTACACTGTCCTTATCTGGTCTTTCCAGGACCTATGTGACCCAGTCCCAGCCTTTAAATCCCTCTTCTAGCATCCCCTGTGTGCTTTCCCAGACACAAAATTTACATATTCTTCTTCCTTTTGGATGTTCATCTTTATAGGTCCTAGTGTAATTATTTTATCTGCATCAACATCTCCACTGTCATGTATTACGAACTCTTTATCTTCTAATTATTTATGTAAATATCTTATTCCCTTTTCCAGACTATAAGCTCTTATTTTTGACTCCAGCTTTTCAACCTTATCTTGTACCCTATTTCCTGCAGAGAATAGGTGCCTGAGATCACTCTGATGAATACATGGAATAGATGATGTATTACCCACATTTTAAGAAGTTCTCTCAAGCACAACCATGACTGATCCATCTCTGTCTTAATCCAAGCCACCTTTTCTTCTCCATTAAGCCCCCACTTCCATCTTCTTTGGCAAAAACAGCTCTTTATTAACATTAAAGCCAACTTACAAATAGGGGGATGTGAGAGGCACCTTCACACCCCCTGGCCAAATAACAAACTATCAGCAGATGTATATGCTGCAATGGTGAAAGTTGTGTAGGATTGTGGAGTTGCTGGGGAGGCAAGCAGAGGAAAATCCTGGGCTTGGAATTTCTGTATAACCAGATCGTTGGCTATCAGGGGCTTTCCCTTTTATCGCCTTTTTCAAGAGAATAACATGTACCTTCTCTGTTCCCTCATCAGTCCTGCCTCATCTCCTGAGTTGTCACCCGGTTCTCCTCTACCCAGCCTACAGACACATCAAGAAGGTACCCATTATCTTGTTTGAATGGTTAATTTTTCATCGACATATAGCAGTCACTAACTAAAGAGTCTTTATCGCCAAGTATAAAACATAAATTAGGTTGTCTTAGAAGATTCAGAGCTGTGTACTTCCAAAGGCTCAAATATGAGTGTGTTGCTAGAGAAAAAAGGGTGTTTTCTGACTTCAAGTTCAGAGTACTTTGCTATGTTCTTGCTTTAACTGGAATCCCTTGAGATGTTCCCCTATAGCAACATGTAAGTCACAATTTAAAAGGCTGACAATATTTACTCATTTCCTGTTTGCTGCAGGGTGTCTGAGCTCACCATTAGAGTGAATCAACAGCTTAAAAGGGAAGGCAGGATCTGGTACTTCAGATTTGCTTTACACTTAAATGTGGGAAGAAATGGAGATTTTCCTCTTTGCACTTTGGGTAGAAGTAGCCTCATTGGAGAACATGAAACTACTGGTAGAAAAGAGAAGGCCACCTGTACCATCGCCAGCTTCTTTGGCCATCCATTTAGATAAAGTTTTGTTTTGAAATATGAAGAGGCTTATTTTGGTTTCAAGAATGAGAGAACGTTTTGTTTCTTCTCATCTGGGGCCAGGTTCTGCAGAGTAAGTCATTGACCTAACATTTCCAATTAGCCCACATATTGAACTCTCTTTGAAATTAAAGCCTGGCCTGTGTTTGCAGGGGGCTATGACTTCCAGATTTCAACTTCGTCTGAGTTTGTCTTTTCAAAATGCTTTTGATGATGGGGTGGAGGGTGGTCATGGCTCCTGGAGAGGCTTGGAATGGTGCATCTTTGGCAGGTCTTAGGTTCTGGGGACCTCTGTTATCTCCTCTGTCAAAAGAACCTTCCCTTAAACCTTTACTGAGTTTTGCCACTTTCTTTTTTCACAGCAATTCAGGGCTCTGCTGACTAAGGAGCCGGTTCTTTCCTAGTGGTTTCATCCATACTCAAACATTTTTCCCATATCTGATAATCCTAGCTGCTTCTCCCTGTACTGTCTTTGTTGCAGGAAAGAGAGGCTGGTGCAAGAGGATGTTCACATCCCAGCTCATGTCTGAATCCCTGAGATGGCCATCAAATGTGGGTTCTTCGCTTCACACAGGAAAGAATCCAAGAACAGCCATATTAAAGTGAAAGAAGGTTCATTCAGGGAGGAGACACATTCCATAGACAGAGCGTGCACCATCTAGGAAGGCAAGAGAGGCACCAGGGTATGGGGTTGTCAGTTTTTATAAAGGTGGGTAATTTCATAGGCTAATGAGTGGGAGGAGTATTCCAGTTATTTTGGGGAAGGGCTGGGGATTTCCAGGAATTGGGCCGCTGCCCACTTTTTTGACCTTTATGGTCATGGCTTGTGGGTATGTCATTTAGCATGCTGATGGGTTACAATATGGGTTTGGGTAGACTCTGGGAGTTGGTGAGGGACAGGGAGGCCTGGTGTGCTGTGGTTCATGGGGTCGCAAAGAGTTGGACATGACTGAGTGACTGAACTGAGCTGAACAAGGTCTAAGCCATCTTGGACCTGGTTGATTCTAATCAGTTTATGTCATATCCCTGGGCTGTGTTATTCTTTTAAAGATTGTGCCCTGCCCCCTTTCTGTCTCACCTTCTTGTTCATCCACTGGTTGCAAACCAGCCCTCTTGTCTCAAACACCAGGCATGTAATGTATCAAAGAACATTGCTCTAGGGTTTTAGTTGGTCCTGTTCTAACAATAGTGATGCAGTGCCCACATTAATACTGACAGGCACTATATACCAAACATTTCTTATTCATGAACTCGTTTATTCCTTAAAACAATCTTGTGACATAGATCATTACAATTCCTGTGTTATACGTGAGAAAACTGGGCTTAAGCAAGGTTCCCTAGGCCACAGACTTTGTAAGTACTGAAGCCAGAATTCAGGTTCTGCCAGACACCAAACCCATGCTCTTAACCTCCTCATTACACTGTCTCTTTTATTCAAAAAGTCTTCATTTCCCCACTGCCTGGCTGCTAGCCCTGTTGTTTGTTGAAAACAAAGCCCCAGATCTTATTCCAGCTCATCTAACATGACTTCCCTTGAGCATTTTGTTTTGAGGCTAAAAAATTTGGACATGAGCATCTCAATTAAAGTACTCTTGAAAAGATTTATTAGCAGATTGCTTTCATCTTGACCATAACTAATCATAGAAAAGGGAAAACAAGACAAGTGGCCAGAAGTACTCTTTGAGACATTGCATTTGGGAAGCTGGCAAAGTAGCTCTTAAGGATATGTTCAGTTCTCACAAGCCTGCCTGGGGTCTAAGTGAAACAGAATTTGAAACACAATAAAGAAGACATTTGTAAAAGAATCATGCCACGGAAGGAGGTGGGGGAAACTGCCAGATGAAAATTGCCACATTTCTGTAGGAAAGTCTCTTCTAGACTCTTAGATAATGTTGAATCTAAGGTGGTGGTATTGCATTCAAAGACTTCCTCCCTCCCCAGTCTCAGGCTTTATTGAGTTCATACTCATATGAATGCCAATCACTAGGTGCTGAGAATTCAAAGGTGAACAGGACAGAATCAAGAAGTCCAATGTGCTATGTCGCTTCAGGCTTGTCCCACTCTTTGTGACCCTATGGACTGTAGCCCGCCAGGTTCCTCTGTCCATGGGATTCTCCAAGCAAGAATACTGGAGTGGTTTGCCATGCCCTCCTTTAGGGAATCTTCCTGACTCAGGGATCAAACTTGCATCTCTTACATCTCCTACATTGGCAAGTGGGTTCTTTACTGCTAGCACCACCTGGAAGCTCCAATAAGACCATAGGAGACTGTTAAGAAACAAAAATTCAACTGAATAAGTGTGAAGAGCTAATTGTCTTTATTCAAGGGTTCTTGAATCAGGCAGCACCCTATTTAGAAAACAGAAGGGCAAGCCAAGGCGCTGTACAAAATGGAAGATTTCTATAGGCAGGAGGGTGGAGCAACGAAGTTCTGAGCAAAAGGAGGGAAGGAATTATTTCTAGCCTGGAGGTCATCTTCTTTCAGAGGAAAGGCAACAGGGAGGGTTTTATTATGCAGATGACCTCACTAGGGCTGGTGAGGAAATTTCAAATGGTCTGCTCTGAAGGTCACATTCCTGGGGGAGGTTGAGACTGCGCATTTGTCTTGGTTTACTGTCATGGTAGCAAATGATTCCATTTTGAGCTTGTTATTTCTTTTTACAAGGTTTATTGCAAGTGGGAAAGACAATAACAAATAAGTCAGTACACATGTAATAGGTTAAGTTGTTTTTGTTGTTCAGTCACTCAGTCATGTCCGACTCTTTGTGACCCCATAGACTGCAGCACGCCAGGCTTACCTGTCCTTCACCATCTCCCAGAGCTTGCTCAAACTCATGTCCATTGAGTCGGTGATGCCATCCAACCATCTTGTCCTCTGTCATCCTCTTCTCCTCCTGCCTTCAAACTTTCCCAGCTTCAAGGTCCTTTCTAGTGAGTCAGTTCTTCGCATCAGGTGGCCAAAGGATTGGAGCTTTGGCTTCAGCATCAGTCCTTCCAATGAATATTCAGGACTGATTTCCTTTAAGATTGACTGGTTTGATCTCCTTGCAGTCCAAGGGACTCTGAAGAATCTTCTCCAACACCACAGTTCAAAAGCATCAATTCTTCGGTGCTCAGCCTTCTTTATGGTCCAACTCTCACATCCATGCGTGACTACTGGAAAAACCATAGCTTTGACTAGACAGACCTTTGTCGGCAAAGTAATATTTCTGCTTTTTAACACTCTGTCTAGGTTTGTCATAGCTTTTCTTCCAAGGAGCATGCATCTTTTAATTTCATGGCTGCAATCACCATCTGCAGTGATTTTGGAGCCCAAGAAAATAAAGTCTGTCCCTGCTTCCATTGTTTCCCCATCTATATGCCATTAAGTGATGGGACCGGATGCCATGATCTTAGTTTTTTGAATGTTGAGTTTTAAGCCAGCTTTTTCATGCTCCTCTTTCACCTTCATCAAGAGGCTCTGTAGTTCCTTTTTGCTTTCTGCCATAAGGGTGGTGCCATCTGCATATCTGAGGTTATTGATATTTCTCCCGGCAATCTTGATTCCAGCTTGTGCTTCATCCAGCCTGGCATTTCTCATGACATTCTCTGTATATAAGTTAAATAAGCAAGGTGGCAATATACAGCCTTGACATACTCCTTTCACAACTTGGAACCAGTCTGTTGTTCCATGTCAGGTTCTAACAGTTGCTTCTTGACCTGCATACAGGTTTCACAGGAGGCAGGTAAGGTGGTCTGATATTCCCATCTCTAAGAATTTTCCACAGTTTGTTGTGATCCACACAGTTAAAGGCTTTAGAGTAATCAATGAAGCAGAAGTAGATGTTTTTTCATTGACTCCACTAAAGCCTTTGTGTAGATCACAACAAACTGGAAAATAGGTTAAGTAGTGATAATTATTATGATAAAAATGTCCGATGAGGTAAATGGCTAGCTAAAGATGATGTATGTCCTTTAGGTAGGGTGGGCCAGGAAAGCCTCTTTGATGAAATAATATTTGAGTGGACACTTGAGAATTAAGAGATTAAGCCCTGGATTGTGAAGAAGGCCTAACCTGCCAATGGGAAGCAGCGAGTACAAAGACCCCTTGACAGGAGCATGCTTATCATCTTGAAACCACATAACTCAGATGGAATTTGAAACTGCCAAAACTCAGATTGTGGCTTGAACCCAGGGGCTGAAACTCAAACCCTCTGTCTTTTAATTGAAGTCACATACCTGGTCTCAGGACTTAATGAAGCTCAGGTTCTTTATCTCTCAGCACAGAAGGAATTCGGTGAGAGGCAAAGTGATAGGCAAAATGTATTGGGTTGGCCGAAAGGTTTATTCAGGTTCTTCCATAAGATGGTATGGAAAAACCTGAATGATTTTTTTGCCAACCTGATAGATTTATTGAGACAGTTACACATTTCATAGACTGTTTATTGTTGTTCAGTCACCAAGTTGTGCCTGACTCTTTTATGGGCTGGATAAGATTATACCAACTATTTTGGGGAAGGGGCAGGGATTGCTAGGAACTGGGCCACCTTCTACCTTTATGGTCAACCTCACAACTATCATGGTGCTGGTGGATGTATTGTTTAACTTGCTAGTGCGTTACAATGAGTGTACAATGAGGTTCAAGGTCTACCGGAAGTTGAATCTTCTTGCCATCTTGTACCTAATTGGTTCTAACCAGTTTTTTCATGTTCTCAATGGCTATGTCATTCTTTTAAAGGTTGTGCCCTGTCCCCTTCCCTCCTGTCTCAATTTCAAGGAATTGTAGAGAGACCAGTACAGCCAGAGTCAGGTGAGTGATGAGAAGGGTGGAAGAAATGAGGTTGTAGAGCTGGGCAGAGGAACAGCTGGGGCCATGGTAAAGAGCTTGCACTTTATTTTAAGTATTATGGGAGGCCACTGGACTGTCTGAAGCAGTGGTGTGGTATCATCCTTGATTTTTTAACAGACACAGCAGGGGGAGCAGAAACAAAAGTTAGAAGCAGGGAAACCATCAAAGGGAAGGGGGTTACTGCTGCCATCTTGGCAGAATAAAGAATAAGGCTGACTGGGAAGCTTGTTCACCACCAAACTCTCTAGGGTTGGTGGAGTAGAACTGGCCCATTCTGTGTGCCAAACATTTTGTCTCTATGAGTTCCTTTTAACCTCTTAAACATGTACATGCTCTTGAACAACGGGAGTCAGCAATTCTTATCCCTCTCTTATATACAGGCAGCTCCTTCCTATCAAGTCTGTTTCCCCTTCCCTGTGACTTGCTTGGGTCAATAGAATGTGGCAGACATAGCACCATGCCATTTCTGATTTCGGGTGACTTCGGTCTGCAACAGCTTGAAGTGGAGCTTAGATTCCTGGCCAGAGACTGAGGCTGGGTTGTGGCAGTTGGGAGCACTGAAATCTAGCCACTGGACCAGAGGTTGGTGACAAGGCTCTGCTCCTCAGCTTTGCAGAAAAGAATTCCCACAAAGATGGAAAATAGTGAAATGAGTAAAGTGTTTATTAGGAGGAAAAGGGTACAGTACATGTGGATAAGAACATGGGCAGGGTCAGATGGAGACTCACCAAATCACACCCTTTGGGCAGTTTGAATTACTTTTCTGGGCATTTCTTCCGGGTTTCCTTTGGTCATTCATCTTGATTTGCCTGGTCCTGAGGCTGTATTTGATATATCTCAGGAAACTTCCGTATGTGTGTTCATCTCCTAGCCCAGATGGATTCTAGCGAAGAGGCTCATGGGTACTTGACATCACTTACTATGAGGTGATGCCACCTTCCTTTTTACCTCCAAGGAGCATTTCTGCACATGTGTAGTTGGGGAGGTTTCCCTAACTTTGAGAATGAGGAATATGTGGTCTTTTATTGCTTGTTAGTGTGCATCATCATGGGGTTCCCTGGTGGCTCAGAGAGAGTCTGTCTGCAGTGCAGGAGACCCCTGGGTCAAGAAGATCCCCTGGAGAAGGGAATGGCTACCCACTCCAGTATTCTTGCCTGGAGAATCCCATGGACAGAGGAGCCTGGTGGGCCACAGTCCATGGGGTCGCGGAGTCAGATACAACTGAGCGACCAACACTTTCTTTCATCTCTTATCTGGTCAGGGCCCAACCTTCTCTATCATACTGCTCTTAGGGAATTTCTGCTATTATGGAGTTTCTGTCCACAGGGGAGGAATTGCTCAGCCTGCGGCCCATCTATCTCTTGCCCCATTTCTACAACTGTCCTTTAAGAAACCCAGCAGCTTCCCTGGAAGCCAGTCATCAGCTCAGGGTAGACTGACTGATGAAGTGCCAGTAGGTGGCAGGGGGCAGGGGCACATATGGAGGGGAACCAGACAGAGGAGATGCTTTCTCGGATCTCTAGACTGTATCATTCTAAAAGCCTGACATGTGTTACCTGTTCACTCTCAACGACCCTGTGGGGTAAATATTCTTGCCATATCGTCCCTGAAGAAGGACTAGAGGCTCAGAGAAGTAACTTGTCCAAGGTCGCCCACTAGTGAATGGCAGTGATAGGGCTGACTTCTGTGCCACTCTCACCTTGATGCCATCACTTTTAACCATGAGTAATGTACCACTCGGAGAAGGAAATGGCAACCTGCTCCATTACTCTTGCCTGGAGAATCCCAGGGACAGGGGAGCCTGGTGGGTTACCATCTATGGGGTCGCACAGAGTCAGACACGACTGAAGCGACTTAGCAGCAGCAGCAGTGTACCACTCAGAATGCAGGACATATTTTTTTTTTAACTTTAAATGTTTTATTTGTCGTGGGGTAAACTGATTAACAATGTTGTGGTAGTTTCAGGTGAACAGTGAAGAGACTCAGCCATACATATACATGTATCCATTCTCCCCCAGACTCCCATCCCATCCAGGCTGGCGTATATCACTGAACTGAGTTCCATGTGCTATACAATAGATCTCTGTTGTAATCCATTTGACATATAGCAGTGTGTTCATGACCTTCCCAAAGGCCCTAACAATCCCTAGCCCCAGCAACCATAAATCGTTTTCTAAGTCTGTGAATGTCTTTCTGTTTTGCAATTGAATTCATGTGTATCATTTCTTTTTAGATTCCACATATAAGGGATATCATATGAAATTTCTCTTTCTCTCTCCAGAATGCAGGATGTTTTGAATCTAAACATTCTTCTCTGTTCTTCCTGAAGATGCAACTGGTACTAACTATAGAACAGTGGTTCTGTTACTGAAACAAACTTGGGTCTTCTTGCCTCCATGCAGTAAAGCCAGTCTGTGGACACCAGATTGTAATGAAGGAAAGTGCAGTGTTTATTGTATAGGGCACCATACAAGGGGTCTGGCACAGCTAGTGCTCAAAAAACCCAAGCTCCCCGATGGGTTTTGGGAAAGCCCTTTTAAAGGCAAGATGACGGAGGCACATCCCAGGGTCTGTGATTAGCTTGTGCACATTTCTCTATTTGGTTGATGGTGAACTAACAGGGCAGTGTCACAGGGGTTAATCTTATCAATCCTAAGGGGCCAGTAGGTCTGGGGGCTACATGCTTATGATCATCAAGTAGTTAATTTCTTATGTGTGGTGATGGTTTTAGCATCTATAAAACAATATCTGGGTATTTCAGAGAGGAGCTAGTGCAGAGGATGTGGGGGGGTCTGTCCTGGGAAGGCACCATAGGGTCCTGCTTGGTTATATTTCTCAAGAACCAGCATCAGCAATGTCAGTGGGAACTTGTGGCACAAGCAGATTCTCCAGACTTACCCTAGACCTCCTGAAACAGAAATTCTAGGGGCAGGGTCCTCCAACATCTGGGCTTTTGACCAGTCCTCAAGTGATCTTGAGGCAGGCTAAAATTTGAGAACCAATACTGTAGAGGTTTTCTCTTGGAAAGACTGCCTGTGGTGGGTGTTAGGTCTGACATGGATGCAAGGAGCCAGGGAAGGTGTTCTTTGTGGCTCTGAAAAGCACAGGCAGTTCCTCATGGTATTTAACCATCTTTTTTCAACTCTTAGGGCAAGTCTGATTTCTCCTTTAGAAATACCTCTCTGTTTCCTTCCCATAGCTCATCAATAACCCTTTGCTTTGTCTTCAAAGGACTGTTATTTCAAAGGCTTTCATGACCTCAGTCACCATGGTGCTTCCCAGGTGGCGCTCGTCATGAAGAACCTGCCTGCTAATGCCGGAGACCTAAGAGATGTAGATTTGATCCGTGGGTCGGAAGGATCTCCTGGAGGAGGGCATGGCAACCCACACCAGTATTCTTGCCTAAACAATCCCTTGGACAGAGAAGCCTGATGGGCTGCAGTCCACAGGGTCACAAAGAGTAGGAAACGACTGAAGTGACTTAGCAATTCATCGTGAAAGGTTGTGGTACCACCTATGACTTGTTTCTCAGGTGTGCTGCCTTAGGAGACCTGTTTTGCTTTATCAGTCAGCCAAGGCTAGGTTATACTGTGGTCACAAACAACCCCATTTTCATGGCTTAAAAGAGAGGCAGGCATGTTCTCGCTACACATACACGTGCGCGCGTGCACGCGCGCACACACACACACACACACACACACATGCATGGTAACTGTGTGAGGTGATAGATGTATTAATTAGCTTGATTGTGGTCATTATTTCACATTATATATGTATCCAGTCATCTTGTTGCACATCTTAGATATAAACATTTTTATTTTTCAATTGGCTCCAGTGGTAAAGAACCTGGCTGCCAATGCTGGAGACATAAGAGATGCAGGTTTGATCCCTGGGTCAGGAAGATCCCCTGGAGGAGAGTATGGCAACCCACTGCAGTATTCCTGCCTGGACTATCCCATAGACAGAGGCATAAAGGGCTACAGTTCTTGGGGTCACAAATAACCAAATACTATTGACATGACTTAGCAAGCACATGTGCACCTCAGTAAAGTAGGAAAAAATAATTTTTCCACTTAAAAAGAAAGTTTTGATGTAAAAACAAAAACAGAGGTAGGCAAGCCATGGTCCAAGGTTATTTCTGGTCCACTGCCTGAGTTTATGAGTCCAGTTTTACTGGAATCTCTATTTACATATAATTTACATGTCATTTAGGGCTGCCTGTATGCCACATAAGGGCAGAGTTGAGCAGCTGTGATGGAAACCATATGGTCTGCCAAGTTGAAAATATTTACTACTCAGACCTTTCCCAAAAAAGTTTGCTGACTTTAAGCAACAATGGTTCATCTTTCATCATTCCAGGAGACTGTTCCATGCCACCTCATGCAAAGACCCTGACTAATAGTAGCTTCCCAGGTGGCACTAGTGGTAAATAACCCTCCTGCCAATGCAGGAGACATAAGAGATGTGGGTTCGATCCCTGGGTTGGGAAAATCCTCTGGAGAAGGGCATGGCAACCCACACCAGTATTCTTGCTTGGAGAGTCCCTTGGACAGAGAAGCCTGTCAGGCTACAGTCCAGAGGGTTGCAAGGAGCTGGCTATAACTGAAGCGACTTAGCGTGCACACACCACCATCTGGGACATTGTGGGTTTTTGTGATGCAGTAAAGAAAGCCCTGGAGAACCTCACTTTGGCATGAGACCTTCCACCCAGAAGGTAGAACTTCCTATTTTGTGGGCCAAAATGGGCCAAAACAAGTGATATGGTTGCACCTGACCTCAAGTAGTCAGAGACATGCCATCCCCCCAGGTGCCAGGAGGAGAGTGAGCAGCATGGATGTGGATTATATTTACTGTTAGCAAGGAAGCCCTGGACCAAGGAGGCCTTCAGGAATGATGAATGAAGATTTTTGAGCTCTAGAACTCTTTTCTTTATAGACCTCAAATCTGAGGTACTCAGGTACCCCTGCCTGAGAGAAGCTCTCAAGAGTGAGAAAGTTAGTGTCTTTAGTCATGTAGCCATTTTATGAAAAACTTGCTGGTCTCAGGATATATGATGTTATCAAATTGTCATTAACAAGTCACAAAGAGGTACTTCTGTGCTCAGGAAGCTAGCTGATAAGAATAGTTGCTGGAATACTTTTGCATCTGTGATTAGGTATTTGCTCCGAATGTAAATAAATAAACTCTACACTTCAAAGAAGCCTTCAAATAAACTTCAAAAACTTGGACTGGGCATTTTCATGTGGAAGGGGTTGGTAGGTAAGTAGGAGTTCTGTAGCTGGGGAAGCTGTTGAGAGCATAGGGCCACCTCTAAGATGGCAGGGCAACATTAGGAAGAAATATTGCTCCCATGAGCCTTCAGTGGAGATGGGAAGATGGAGCCTTTCCTTATCTCCCTCTACTCTCTCTGGATGCTGATGACTATAAGCAGTAACCACATTTCAGATTCCCACTAGGCAAAGGACTGTCCCCAAGACTCCTTGGTTAATAAGTGTCAAAGCCTAATTTTAAACTAGGCAATCTGTTTGTAGAGCTATGCACATTACCACTCTAGTCTGATGACACTCAGCTACAGATGATTACAGTTATCAAAGAAAAATGTATCATCTCATACATACTGTTTTAGCTACATGATGCTTTCGTGCTATGCCATAGCAGTTGCTGAATATATACCTATCCCTTGATACTTAGGGGTTTCAGAGGATAGATGTGCCAATTTATTTAATGTATTATTGATTCTTGCTTTACTATTTACTTGTTTTTATTTACAGTGTCAGTTCTTCACTGTGGCATGTGGGATCTATCTTGCGGCTAGTGGGTTCTTTAGTTGTGGCTCATGGGTTTGGTTGCTCTCTGGCAGTGGGATCTCAGTTCTCTGACCAGGGATTGAATTTGTATCCCCTGCATTGGAAGACAGTTCTTAACCATGAGAACACTGGGAAAGTTCCATGCGTTATTGATTATTATGCTTTTCTGCATTTTGCATTATCGTAGACTACTCTCTGATGAGGACTTCGGCTTTTGTTCACATCCTTAATCATTTGCTAAGGAAATGTTCTTACAACAGGAGTATCTGAGTCAAAGTGTATGCATGTAGAATCACTGCCTACAGATGTGTTAACTCCACTTAGATGTCAATTCCATGTAAAAGCGATCCCTGGAATCCTGCAAATCCTGAGGCCCTGTAGCATTGTTTTTAGATTAAAAAATCTGTAACTGTCATTCTTTCATAAAGTTCATACTAATTAATGTTCCCATGAGCAGATGCAAGAATGTATTTCTGCCCACTTTAGATATAATATCATTAATAAGAAGGAAAACCTCTGGCAATTAGAAAAGTGATAATATTACTTAAAGTTTTAATTTTTCATTTCATTCCATCAAGTATTTTGAAAATTGTATCAGAGCATTCTCATGATTTATCTCCTTTGATCCAGCTGCCCGCACACATAATGGCTCTTTTCTGTACTAATTGGTGATGCTGCTTATGTCTGATCAGAGAGGATCTGTCATTCCAAGGAAATATGACATAGAGTGTATGTGCCAATGAATGATTAAGCTAGACAATATCTGCCCTGATAAAACACAGCTGTGTTCTCATATCTGCTTCTTCATTCAATATGTTGCAATGTGTTTCAATTGAAGTAGCATGTAAAAATAATTTGGCCATACATAGGCATGTAGATGGAAAAGGGAAGAATATTTTATCTTTTCAGATCATTGTGGTTATTCTGCTTTCATACTATACCAAAACTTTTTAGTATACGTGTAAAGAATAGACCATAATAAGATAACTAATGAGTTAGATTGGGTTAAGATTCCTTGGAGAAGGTCATGGTAACCTACTCCAGTATTCTTGCCTAGAGAATCCCAAGGACAGAGAAGCCTGGCGGGGTATGGTCCATAGGGTTGCAAAGAGTTGGACACAACTGAAGTGACTTAGTACACACAAAGTGATTTAACCAATTCAGCATGTTTTGGCTCCCCCTGTGGAAGCTTTGTTGGCCATGAAGCTGGTTCATACCTGGTTTTGGAAGGATGGATGAGAGAGACTGAAACCTGCTTTGTAGCCCAGGCCAAGTGAGGAAGCATCAGCAAGCTGGGCTGTTTCCTAGCTCATATGCAAACGTGTGTACAGATGCATTTCTCAACATTAGACCTTACTCAGTTTCCAAGGAATAATTTCCGAAGTAGTGACTTCTCGCTGTTAACAGTCAACTAACGAGTAGGAGATTAAAACTCCTCAGTCTGATTGTGGCTAGGTAGAGCAATGTAAAGGCAACTAATCAACAGCTAGTCTTTTAACGTACTAATTAATCTAGCCAGGCAAGAGTAGTTTATTTAGAATGTGTGGAAGGCTCTGAACCCTCCAAATTTCATTTTTCACCATGCCGATAAATAATTGAAACCCACAGCTTTCATTTGTCCTATTCATCCCTCTTCTTTGATGCCACTCAGCTTTGAAGTATCATCCCTAATAGGAGAAAGCTATTTATCTATTTTTTTTAATAGCCTCATGAATATTTCTTCCCTGTTATTCTTTGCTAGCACTTGCCAGTTCTTAACATTTCAAGTTTTCACTCCTGAGTCATACTTTCTCTAGCTCTTCCTCCCTTGACTTTGGTTATCATAATCATATAGGCTGTACAGGAGTTTCTTAGGACTCGTAATGAATCTTTTTCAAAATTTTTATTTATTTGTTTTAGGCTGTGCTGTGTCTTTGTGGCTGTGCACAGGCTTTCTCTGGTTGTGGCAAGTGGGGAAAACTCTAATTGTGGTTTCTCATGGTGGTGGCTTCCCTTGTTGTGGAACACAGGCTCTAGAGTGCAGACTCAGTAGTTGTGACGCACAGACTAGTTACCCCAAGGCATGTGGAATCTCCGCCGGCCAGGGATTGAACCCATGTCCCTTGTATTTGCAGATGGAAGCTTAACCACTGGACTGCCAGGGAAGTCCTAATAATAAATCTTGAGTGCAATACTATCTAACTGTGCTTGAAGCTCACTGAGGGAAGCTTGTTACGAAATGAAAACCTTTGGACCTCACCTCTCCCCATTATTCTCCTCCCTAGCCCAATGATTCCAGTTCAGAAATTCTGGGTTGAGCCCAGAATCTGTTTTAAATAGTTTTCCCCATTCTCACCATTCCCCGTGATTCAGAGGTAGATGACATCGCTTGGAAAAATGCTACCTGGGTGGACAACTCTCATGTTTGATTATTTTTCCTAGTTAAGAAGTAATCGTCTAGGAAAAAGTTAACATAGCATCTCTTTCAATCTGAAGCGCCTACTTGGGTCTCTGACCTTCGGCCCTGTCTGAACTGTGAACAAGTTGAGAAAGAAAAATAGGGCATAGCAGTTAGGGGCTGAAATCTCCTCATTACTGATAAGGGCTTATTTCTAAGATAAAGTTCAGTTTGAGAGTCAACTAGGTCATAGACTGACTCCAAGAATGTGGCAGCATCTTTATTTTTGCTCCTTGGAAGAAGAGCTATGACAAACCTAGACAGCATATTCAAACAGAGATATCACTTTGCCAACAAAGGTCTGTATAGTCAAAGCTATGGTTTTTCCAGTAGTCATGTACCGATGTGAGAGTTGGACCATAAAGAAGGCTGAGCACTGAGGAACTGATACTTTCAAACTGTGGTGCTGGAGAAGACTCTTAAGAGTCCCTTGAACATCAAGGAGATCAAACCAATCAATCCTACAGGAAATCAACCCTGAATGTTCATTGGAAGGACTGCTGCCAAAGCTGAAGCTCCAATTCTTTGGCCACCTGAGGTGAAGAGCCTACTCACTGGAAAACCCCCTGATGCTGGAAAATGTTGAGGGCAGGAGGAGAAGGGGGTGACAGAGGATAAGATGGTTGGATGGCATCATCAACTCAATGGACCTGAGTTTGGGCAAACTCTGGGATATAAAGGACAGGGAAGCTTGGCGTGCTGCAGTCCATGGGGTCACAGAGTCGGAGGTGACTTAGTGACTGAACAACAATAACAACCCTATGCAGCATAGAGGAAAGGAAAAGAACAGTTTTCTGTGCAGAGATGACAAGCTTAGAGGAGAATTGATCAGTTTATGCTTCCTAACTTTATTAATCTGATAAGTGACTTTACACTAAGTCCCCTCATATGAAAAAGTTCTGTTCTGAGAGGCCATTTGTAAGTCCAATTTGTTTGTGAGTTCAACAAAGTTAGCCCAGGTACCCAACTAACAAATCACCTATATAGTATTGTCCAATAACAGGTTTATAACACTTTTCACACAAATAGTACATTAAAGAAAACTTTTGAAATCTTATAGTATAGTACCTTGAAAAGTACAGTGTTAAGTATGACAGCTGGCATGCAGGGACTGGTTTCGGGTGAACAGGCAAGTGTAATTACTGACGGGAGGAGCAAGGGGAGCTGGGAGATGGTAGAGTAATACTGAACTCTGTATAGCACTGACCAGTAAAGCACCCCAAAGCACAACCACTTGTAGAGAATGCATGCATGTGACAATGATTGCCTGACCATGAACTAATTTGTGTGATTGGACATGAGAACATATGTTCGTATCTCAAAAAGTTCACAGCTTGAAGGTTCATATGTCAGGGACTTACTTTACTCTTCTGGGGTGGGGGCAGGAGGAATGAATGTAAAGGTGGAGCCATGAGTGTCCCCTTTACTTCTCAGAAAATAGCAAAAATAGAGGAAGCAGTGTTTCTCACCTCTATGTCCACCTCTCAGTACTGGCCAAAAATCAAAAGGTTTAACAACCTGCTGAGTTCACTGGTCTTGGGAGAATCAGATCCTCTGGTGGGAATGCCAATTGGTGCAACTTTCTTGAAGGGCAACATCACCAAATATTGCAAAATTACAAATGCATGTATCTTTTGCCTTAGCAGTTCCCCTTCTAAAAACATCCTATAGGTATGCTTAGAAGTGTGCACTGGTGAATGTAGAAGGGCAGTAATAGCAATGTTGCTATTAATAGGAAAAGATTGGATTTCCATCAGGAGGAGACTGTTAAATAAGCCACGATATGCCAATATAACGGAACACTATGAGGCCATAAGAAATTTAGTGCTCCTATTACTTTCAGTTCAGTTCAGTTCAGTTGCTCAGTCGTGTCCGACTCTTTTCGACCCCATGAATCGCAGCAGGCCAGGCCTCCCTGTCCATCACCAACTCCCAAAGTTTACCCAAACCCATGTCCATCGAGTCGGTGATGCCATCCAGCCATCTCATCCTCTGTCGTCCCCTTCTCCTCCTGCCTCCAATCCTTCCCAGCATTAGGCTCTTTTCCAATGAGTCAGCTCTTTGCATGAGATGGCCAAAGTATTGGAGTTTCAGCTTCAACATCAGTCCTTCCAGTGAACACCCAGGACTGATCTCCTTAGGATGGACTGGTTGGATCTCCTTGCAGTCCAAGGGACTCTCAAGAGTCTTCTCCAACACCACAGTTCAAAAGCATCAATTCTTCAGCACTCAGCTTTCTTCACAGTCCAACTCTCACATCCATACATGACTACTGGAAAAACCATAGCCTTGACTAGACGGACTTTTTGTTGGCAAAGTAATATCTCTGCTTTTCGATATGCTATCTAGGTTGGTCATTATCTTCCTTCCAAGGAGTAAGCGTCTTTTAATTTCATGGCTGCAATCACCATCAGCAGTGATTTTGGAGCCCCCAAAAATAAAGTCTGACACTGTTTGCCCTGTTTCCCCATCTATTTCCCATGAAGTGATGGGACCAGATGCCATGATCTTAGTTTTCTGAACGTTGAGCTTTAAGCCAACTTTTTCACTCTCCTCTTTCACTTTCATCAAGAGGCTCTTTAGTTCTTCTTCGCTTTCTGCCATAAGGGTGGTGTCATCTGCATATCTGAGGTTATTGATATTTCTCCTGGCAATCTTGATTCCAGCTTGTGCTTCATCCAGCCCAGAGTTTCTCATGATGTACTCTGCATATAAGTTAAATAAGCAGGGTGACAATATACAGCCTTGACATACTCCTTTTCCTATTTGGAACCAGTCTGTTGTCCTATTACTTTGACATAGGACAATCTTCAAGATTTGTTTCTTGATGAAAAAAAGCAAGATGTGAATTATTTATATAATATGCTGTCATTGATGTAAACCAAAAAGGAGGGAATGAATGAGAATTTTCTTGGTTTCTATGATACAGAATATCTCTGAAAGGAGAGACAAGAAAAAGGAGAGGAAACAGAAGTGGTTGGAGAGGAGAGTAGGGAAGTTTTAAAATCATACATAATTTTATCCATTTTGACATTTTTACCATATGAATATTTTCCTATTCAGAAAGTTAGATTGTAACAACAGTAAAGCCAGCCATCTTACTGACTACTCTCATCTAAGTCATTATCTGTGTAACTAACAACTCTGGTATTTCAAACTCTCTCCTATGGACAATTCCAGAGAATTTATGTCTCTCCAAAACTCTGGCAACATTTACCCAGCGTGGGCCCCTTTCTAATCCAGTTCTCACCATCTTTCTAGATATATGTCTTTGATATTCACAGCAGTGCTGAGCTTCTGGCAAACCTGTCTCTGCTGGTCCTCTGACTCCTCCCACCTCTGTCTGCAGACTACCCAGGGGCTTTGGTTCTTGTCCATGTGGATGCGTCTCTCCTACCTCTCTTTCTCTCTCTTTTAAAAATTGAAGTATAGATGATTTACAGTTTTGTGTTAGTTCCTGGCGTACAGCAAAGTTAGTCAAATACACATATATATATGTGTTCTTTTTCATATTCTTTCCCATTATACGTTATTACAAGATAATGAATATAGTTCCCTGTGCTATATAGTAGCAGATGGTAAAAAATCTGCCTGCAGTGTGGGATACCCGGATTTGATCACTGGGTCAAGAAGGTCCCCTGGAGAAGGAAATGACAACCCACTCTAGTATTCTAGCTTGGAGAATTCCATGAACAGAGGAGCCTTTATTTGTTTTATATGTAGTAGTTTTTATCGGTTAATCCCAAACTCCTAATGTATCCTCTCTCCTCTTCCCTTTTGTTAACCATAAATTTGTTTTCTATGTCTCTTGAGTTTGTTTCTTTTATGTAAATATGTTCATTTGTGCTATATTTTAGATTACATATATAAGTGATATATGATATTTGCCTTTCTCTGCCTGACTTACTTTACTCAGTATGGTTATCTCTAGGTCCATCCATGATGCTGCAAATGGCATGATATCATTCTTTTTCATGGTTGAGTAGTATTCCACTGTATGCATATATGTATGTGTATATATATATAGTGTGTATGTATATATACATATATATATATACACCATTGTGTGTGTACATGTATTAGGAGAAGGCAATGGCACCCCACTCCAGTACTCTTGCCTGGAAAATTCCATGGATGGAGGAGCCTGGTAGGCTACAGTCCATGGGGTCGCTAAAAGTCGGACACAACAGAGTGACTTCACTTTCCCTTTTCCCTTTCATGCACTGGAGAAGGAAATGGCAACCCACTCCAGTATTCTTGTCTGAAGAATCCCAGGGACGGCGGAGCCTGGTGGGCTGCCATCTATGGGGTCACACAGAGTCGGACACAACTGAAGCGACTTAGCAGCAGCAGCAGTACATATATTCCATTGTGTTTATGTGTATATATATATCTATATGTATGTATGTATGTATATACACATACATATATATATATCTTGTTAAATGTATAATTATTTCCTTCTGAGTAAATAACTTTTTTCTATTTTTTGTTTTATTTTTATTTTTTTATAGAACAAAATACAATTATTAGTGAACAGTAGCTCTATAATATTGTGTTGGCCTCTGCCACATATCAACATGAATCTGTCACAGGTATGCATATGTCCTCTTCCTCCTGAACCCCTCTCCCATCCCAACCCCTCTAGGTTGTCACAAAACACTAGGCTGAGTTCCCTATTTTACCCAGAAAATTCTTACTTGCTTTCTATTTTACATATGGTAATGTATATGTTTCCATGCTATTCTCTCAATTCATCCCACTCTCTCCTTCCCCCACTGTATCCATAAGCGTTCTCCATGTCTGCCTACTATTTTAATTAAGGTGGCCATATACTTTCTTATGTAAACTGGGATATTTTTGAGAATGAAAGAGGGTACTGACTGGGTGGAACATGAAGATCCTCTGTGTAAATCACAGCTCTCCCAAGAAAACTAGGACATGCGATGACTCTAGCTTTCTCATACTGTCTTTCAGAGACTCTTAATCACAAGGGACCGCTGACTTGCCCTTCCTATCACCCTTGATGTCTGCAGACCTGGCTTGATTTCTCTCAAGCTTTCAACCTGCTTCTAACCTGGCCAGCCTACCCTGCCCTGAGCTCCAGCTTGGTGGGGGCATCATGCAGGTTTGCTGGCTCTCAGTTTGTGCAATGCACTAGAAATGCTTTCACAAGCAAGGTTTCATATAATCTAATATGTTTCCAACCCTAAAAAATTCTTTCATCCGCTTGACAACAATCTTTACAAGAATAGAAATGTCAAAGAGAAGAGGTTAGGTATCTTGACAGCCTAATACTTTTTACAAATGGACATTTTTGTTTTTATTGACAGCATTTCATGAGATTGTTCCAACCACCGTGGAAGTCATATCACCTTTACTGAGTTGACAGGCGTCTCTGCTTGGGTGACCCAGCTAAATATCAATATATCAGACTTTTAGAGCTCCATGCTCCCTTCTTTCCTCCTTTCTAATATTGTAGCAAACAATAGGGGGGAAGGAGGTGTGGTTTATGTGACTTTAGAGCCATGGGGTGAAAGAGGGCCCTCCAGCCTTGACCTGGCCTTTTGGGTTTGTTGGTCTGATCCCACACCTGGCCATTCTGCTCCAGTCCACCATTGATGTCCGAATCTGCATCTGATCTTTTCCAGCGCTACCTGGATCTCATCTCCTTTCCTTGCTGCCTTCAATTCCCCTTGCTGACTAAGGACTGAAGACCCCCTGACACTCTGCCGTAGCCAGTAACTGACCCCTAGACTGAGAAATCTCTTCCCACATATCTCACTTGGAGGGACTCAGGCTGGTCTGTTGGCCCCCAGCTTAGCATTCCTCAGCCCTGGGAACCAGGAAGAGTCAGGAGAACAAAACTCGACCTTCAGTTTGCCCAGCTCTCCTAGTCCATCCTCCTTGCTGTGTTGCAGCTCCCGTTGGTGCAGTGCTAGCCTGCCTGGTGATCTCTTGGGTCCCAGATAGCGAGCTGGGTAAGAGGCCATCTGTCAGTGATGTGTCAGCACTTCCTTCCTCTCTGGTATTTTGTGGTTAGGACACATGTCTGATCCTGGTCACCTACCCCTCTCCTTTTACGCATGTGCCACGGGACCTGAAGGGACCACACTCATAGCTCAGGTTCTCTGGAAATAAAATAGAATGTCAGTTCAGTTTTCAGAAGGTTTATCAGGGAGTCCTCTCAGGATCACTGCTCATGGCAGCAAAGGAAGAAAGCCTGACTGGGTGGAGAAGTTGTACTATGATGCGGGCTCGGTGGCTTCAGACAGCATGTGGGAAGCTAGGGATGGTGCATTAGGATTGCCCTGAGTTGGGGCAAGAGGGCCAAGCCTTTATACTGCCCTGTAGCTACCAGCGGCTTTCCAGGTGGCTCAGTGGCTAAGAATCTGTCTGCGGATGCAGGAGCTGCAGGTTCGAGCCCTGGGTCAGGAAGAGCCCCTAGAGGAGGAAATGGCAACCCACTCCACCAGTATTCTTGCCTGAAGCATCCCATGGACAGAGGAGCCCAGCAGGTTACAGGACATGGGGTCACAAAGAGACTGAGATGAGAATGAGCATACAGCCTATCAGGTGTCAGATGGGAACTACCCCTGCAGAGGGGTAGCCTGGGCAAGGTGACCCTTTAGCTGAGGGCTGTCTGCCTGCAGCACTCCCAGTGCTGGAAGGGTGGGTCTTTCAGTCCTGGAAGAGTCTGGGTGACCACAGTGTCCACTACTGGTTGACTTTTTCTTACTCTTCCTATGCCGTATCTTCCTTCTGCTGCAGGGTAACTGTCCTAGGTAGGAAGTTATAATATTCTCTACATCATGGAATAAAGTCTGATTTAATATGCCAGGACCAGCTCTTGATATGTTAAATGGGAGCTAAAAGAATTAAGAAAATTGTTTCGTTCTCAAAAATGTCTGGCTTATAACCAATTATCTCACAAGAAAATGTTATTTTGAATTTAAGAAGCCTTAATTATAACTCTTTCTTTTTCTTTGTAGCTCTTCTGTAATAATCCTAATATCCCCGAAGCATCTGGTTAGATAATTTGGGCTAACTTAGGGAGAAGATAACTATGTGCAGAAAAGCCCAAGAGAAAAACCACTGAAATATACTTTAAAAATTTGTGATCTATCTACATATATGTTTTTTCTCTTTCCCTCCAGCTCAAAGTTACTTGAGGGCTGGGGTCATGTTATTCTTAGGCTTTTTAATTTCTCCCATGGTATTTAGCACAAGGCTTGGCATATGTAGTGTACTAGGGAAGCAATTACATATTTTATCATCTTTTTGAAAGTACACTGGTGATTTAGTAATGTGTGTAACAAATTGCCCCAAAACTTAGCAGCTTGACAACAAACATTATGTCACACAATTGTTGACATTAAGGAACTTGGGAACTGCTTAGCTGATTGATTCTGTCTCTCATGAGGCTGCAGTCAAGCTGTTGAACAGGTTGGCAGTCACATCAAGGACTGATGGGCGCTGGAGCCTCTGCTTCCAAACTCACTCATGTGGTTGTTGGCACACCTTGGTTCCTCTCTGTCTGTTGGCCAGAGGCTTCAATTCCTCTGCCATAGCCCTCTTCATAAGATGGCTTACAATATGACAGTTTGATTCTCTAAGAGCAAAAGGTGAGACAGAGACAGGGTGGGGGGGTGGGGGGAGAGAAAGAGAGAGAGAGAGAGAGAGAGAGAGAGAGAGAGAGAGAGAGAGAGAGAGAGAGAGAGAGACGGAGAAAGACAGAGAATTCAAGAGGTAAGTCCCAACCTTATAACCTACAAAAGTGATACACCATCGCTTCTACCACATGCCGGTGGTCACAGAGATCACCCTGGTGCTGTGTGAGGAGACTATGCCAGGATGGAAATCTCAGGCAGCTGGGATCCCCGGGTTCATCTTGGGGGCTGGCTATCACAACTGGCATAAATACTTGATTCTTCATCTGAAGCTTGGCACACTGGAAACACCCTGGGGTTAAGGCTCAGATATGGATTGAGAAAAACTCCCTTCTGCCATTCACTGCCTGTGTGACTTTGGGCAAATCACTTTAACTTCATTCTAGTTTTCCTAGAAGTAAAACAGAGATAGTAGTGTCTTCTTTGGAACAGTGTTGCCAGTAACAGTTGAGGTAAAATCCGCAGAAGGTCTAGCCCCTGAGGAGCCCCAGTGGAAGGGGTATAATAATGGTGGCTGTTAGTGATTATAGAATCAGCATTCTTTCCGCACTTATATTATGTTATCTGCTCCAAGACAATGGTCATCCTTAGGATCCAATGGGTATTCCAGGTGTAGCTTTGCAAAACAGTGGAGTGGTCTATCCAATCCAAGAGTTACACCTTCAGTGCTCTTGCATTTCCCCAGCTTCCCCGGGGCGTGACAGTCCTCCACAGAAACCGAGGAGACAGCATTTCTGATTCAGGTAACCTCCTTCAGTTTTTCTTGCTCAGTATCAAGGCGAATTAGTTATTGCAATTTAATTTCTTGAGCTGTGTATGTCTTGGTCCCAAAACAACCTCAGGGGAGGAGACTGAAGATGTGATTCTAATTTGCTGTAATCACAGTTGATATTATCATTGTTTTGAAGCATTTGTATTTTCCTTGACGAAATGTCAAACACACAAGGCAAATTATATTCTGAATTCTAGATTAGCTATTTAAAAATACATGAATGGCCTGAAAATAATTACCTTTTTAAAGCTACCTGGAACTCATATACCTCCTAATAGTGCCAACTGGCTTGCAGATGCCATCAACTAAAATAAACAGGAAAATTCATTCTTAAATTAGTTAAATATGCTAAAAATTCTTAGTATGGGAAACAGATTTAAGTATTGCTTATCTCTATTGGGGCAGGGTGTATGTTCTGCTTTAGTTCTACTCAGATTGTTCTAATTAGTCAACCGTTCTTTGTTCTTAAATTAAAATTCTAAACTTTATTATAAGTAACAGATTTTGTCAGGGGCTTCTCTGCATATCGTCTAAACATGTCTCTTTGAAAGAAAGCAAATATGAAAAACACTTAAGCTTGCCAGATGGATGATTTAGTAGTTTATTTATATACATATATACACATATACATATATATGTGTATATATATATATGTGTGTGTGTGTGTATATATATATATATATATATATATATATATATATATATACATAAAATCCAAGGATTCTTGGTTTCCTAAAGGTTCTACTTTCAGTATGAATTCCTAAGTACTTTTCAAATATCATTTGATTTTTGTACATCTTTCCAGGAATACATCTACCCTGTACAGAGAGCTCTCATTATATGATGAAGTTAGCATTGTATTTGACTAACTTCTTGGATGTGTAACATGTGGACAGAACAAGGACGTTTTGAAACCTACAACGTAATTCTAAATGGAAATGTGCTACGAAAATTAGCTCACATCAGGCATCTTTTGATGCAAAGCTGAAGTTTAGAAGGTGCTGCAGGAGAGCTGATAAATAATTTATTTTTCCTTCAACTCTTTATGCAATTTTTTTTCCCTTTAGCTAATTCTCCTCCAAAAGTGTCTTTAGTTAAGAACTTAAAAGAATTCTCTCTCTTTTACTCAGACTCATAAATATTTCCTTTTCTATTATCACTGGTAGTTGAAACATGTTTAAGTAAAGTTTTCCCCTAAAGGTATGTTGTTTTATCTTTGTTCATAGAATGAAATGAAATTAAGATCTATTGCATTTTGAAATTCATGATTCAAGTTCAGTTATTAAAATGAATATGACACTGTTTTTAGAGAGATCTTTTTAGTTTTTTGAAACTAGGATACTCAAATATCAGCCTGGAAACAGAATTCAGAATCTAAATCTTTGTTTTTTTGAAGTTTGTTCTGTATTTACATATTTTAGAAGGCTTTTTTTTAATTAAAATACTACATGTTTATTAAAGAAAATTTGGAAAATACAAAATCATGAAAAATAAATGCATATCTAGATCATCCTGTTTCTCAAAGATGAACACATGGATATTTCCAAGTATTCCCTTCTTTTTCCACATTTGTAAAAATATTTACTTGGGTTTCTGAATGTGAAGCCCACTGAGGGGGATCTTTTCCAGAGAAATCTCATGCCTAAAATCTCAGGCTTCTCTTGTAACAACATAAGAAGTATTTTTACTATTAGGCTTTATCCAGGTATTATTGTAACTGAACATACTAGCTTTCCACATTTTTTACCAGACTCATTAGTGTTGCTGGTAGAATCCAGTATGATTTACTTAGCGGAAACTTCTCAGGACTCTTGTGACAAGTTGGTTATTCTGCTTATTGAGAATTGCCCTAGCCAGTGGGCCAGGTCACTTATACCCTGACTGATAACATTATTCCCAATTATTTTAATTTAGATTTAACTCTTGATCATCTGCATGTTTGTTAAGTTGCTTCAGTCATGTCCGACTCTTTGTGACCCTATGGATTGTGACCCTATGGATCCAGGGAATCTTCCCAACCCAGGGATCAAACCCACGTCTCTTATGTCTCCTGACTTGGCAGGCAAGTTCTTTATCAGTAGCACCACCTGAGAAGCCATGCATGTTTATATATACACTTTTTTGGGGTGTGTGTGACATTGTTCTCTGAACACAGAATGTGGGAAAGAAAACAACTCTTTGGAAGTGGCTCAGGATCTCCCTTTGGGTTACTCTGAAGCTGTATGTGCATGTGAGTGTTGGAGTAGTGTAGCGGAGTAGTGGGCTGGGGGTTGGGTCTTTTGAATGATTGGGGTCAGCAGGAGAGGAAGCACCCATCTCTGAGTGTAAGACAGCAGATTTGACTTAAATTGCATCTCTTTCCTTGTACATATGGAGCTTGTATTGAGTTGTGCCTGGGAAAATGTGTCTCTGAGTTGGGATTTCAATTTGATATGAGCTTCCTCTGAGGAACGCGGGCTCTGCTGGTAGCCCACAATGCAGGAGACCTGGGTTTGATCCCTGGGTCGGGAAGATCCCCTGGAGAAGGGAGTGGCAACCCACTCCAGGATTCTTGCCTGGAGAAACCAATGGACGGAGGAGCCTGGTAGGCTACAGTCCACGGGGTCGCAAAGAGTCTGACACGACTGAGTGACTTCACTTTTTTTCTTTCCTCGGAGGAACAGATATTTGGAGAAATCCGTCTTTTTCCTCCTCCTTCTCTTTTCTCTTTCCTGCACGGGTATTGGAGATGGTCACTGAGAAGACAGGACCTCTGGTTGTTCTGTGAGCTGAACCCAGGCAGTTGGAGGCTCCTCGCCCTATTCCCTGTCCTTGGAACGTAAGTTCCACCCACTGTTCTCATACTAGGAGCTGCTTCAGGGACACAGCCTTGAGAGGGTAGGTATTGTTGAGACCATCTGGATGAAATATATGACTGAGTCCACTGAAGGCCTCTGTATAAACTTTGAAGATTTGGCCAATGGGGATGGAGATCCACTCATCTCTCAGTGGCCCATGACAAGCCTAATAAGTAAGTTCCCTTGCTTATTAAACTTGCCACGTACCAATCTAGAGTGTTCTGTCCCTTCCTTCGGTCTCTCCTTGTCCTGTGTGTACAAGAGCATTTGTGACCCAACAGCAGGTAGTGTTGGGGAGCAAAATTTGCCACCCCAAATATCTCTTTGGCATGTGGATTCTTTTGAGTGGAAAACAATCAGGAAACAAAAGACTCAGGAATCCTTTCTTTTCAAGCATCCTCAACCCCCACCCCCCAGCTGCCTAAAGAATTTATATTAAGGAGCTGCTTCCAGAATAGAGCTGTCACCAGAGATACCTGCAAAGACTGTGGGCTAGGCTTTGTGGGTTGGAACTGTAGGCCAGCCTTCGATCAGGGTCCACTCTGTCTCCCTGTCTCTGCCAAACATTTGCTTTTCTATTTTCATGTCAGTTGCTTTCCTCCCCTTTAAAGGCCCAAACTGATACCCTGAACATCCTCTTTTCTCTGTAGCTGCAGATGGTGAGAATTTTGGCCATTTTGGCAAGTTATTCGGTTTCCCTGTGTCTCTCCCATGTATGCGTTTATGTGTGTGTTAAGTCACTTCAGTCGTGTCTGACTCTGCAATCCTATGGACTGGAGCTGACCAGGCTCCTCACTCTAGGCAAGAATACTGGAGTGGGTTGCCATGCCCTCCTCCCAGGGATCTTCCTGACTCGAGGATCGACCTGGTGTCTCCTGTGGCTCCTGCATTGCAGGCAGATTCTTTACCGCTGAGCCAACAGAGAAACCCTCTTCTATGTATTATTGTTCAGTAGCTCAGTCATGTCTGACTTTTTGCGACCACATGGACGGCAGCACACCAGGCTTCCCTGTCCTTCACCATCTCCCGGAGTTTACTCAAACTCATGTCCATCGAGTCAGTGATGCCATCCAACAATCTCGTCCGCTGTTGTCCCCTTCTCCTCCTGCCTCCAATCTTTCCCAGCATCAGGGTCTTTTCTAATGAGTCAGCTCTTCGCATCAGGTGGCCAAAGTATTGGAGCTTCAGTTTCAGCAACAGTCCTTCCAATGAATGTTCAGGGTTATTTTCTTTTAGGATTGACTGATTTTATCTCCTTGCTGCCCAAGGGACTCTTCTCCAACACCACGGTTCAAAAGCATCGATTCTTCAGTGCTCAGCCTTCTTTATGGTCCAACTCACATCCATACATGACTATGGGAAAAATCATAGCTTTGACTAGACGGACCTTTGTCGGCAAAGTAATGTCTCTGCTTTTTAATATGCTGTCTAGGTTTGTCATTGCTTTTCTTCGAAGGGGCAAGCGTCTTTTAATTTCGTGGCTGCAGTCACCATCTGCAGTGATTTTGGAGCCGAAGAAAATAAAGTCTGTCACTGTTTGTTTCCCCATCTATTTGCCGTAAAGTGATGGGACCGGATGCCACGATCCTTGTTTTTTGAATATTGAGTTTTAAGCCAGCTTTTTCACTCTCCTCTTTCACTTTGAAGAGGCTCTTTAGTTCCTCCTTGCTTTCTGCCATGTATACATGTTATTAAACCTCTGTGTGATTTTTCGTTTGCTAATCGGTCTCATGTCAAATTAACTCAGATTAGCCAGAAGAACCCTGCAGGGCAGAAGGAAACTTATTCCTCCTGACTAGAGTAGCTGCCCTATGATTTCTCTCCTTTTATGACCAATATGTCCATTTTGGCTTTAGCCTAGGATTTTTGATACCCTGTTCTCTGCTTTGACTGTGTTCTCTAGCCAAGAAGGTTTTACTCTCTGCGGTTTGCATTGTGAAAAGAATAAGCTATTTTTTTTTCTTCCTTTATACAATGTATACATGCTCAGTCACTCAGTTGTGTCTGACTCTTTGCGACCCCATGGACTGTAGCCTGCCAGCTCCTTTGTCCATGGAATTTTCCAGGCAAGAATACTGGTGTGGGTTGCCATTTCCACTCCAGGGGATCTTCCTGATCCAGGAATCAAACCCACATCTCCTGTGTCTCCTGCCTTGGCAGGCAGATTCTTTACCCCTCAGCCACTAGGGAAGCCATTTTGTACAAAATGCTTCTACAAACTTGATCAGTTTCCCAGCCTCATGTGTTACTCTTGGAGACAGCCTTCTCACCCACTCTGTGCTTTGAGGCTCACCAAGGTGAGTGGATGAGGCTGTCTTTGAAAGTGGAGTGAAACCTCATACCCGAATCAATCTTACCAAACTCCCCAGCATCACAGGACACTGCACATCAGGAGAGGGTGTCCCACTTCTGGATTTTTTGTGAACTTCCAGGTTCTCACTCACCCCTAGTTAGTAAACACACTGTCTTTATATGAATTGCTTATATCTAAATGACATGGTTCCATGTGTATCCACAAAACCGTGGTGACTTAACAATGTTTAAGAGTTCACTTTTGAAGTCAGATATACCTGGATTCCAATATTGGCTCTATCAGCTATGTGACCTGTCTAATTAATTCACCTCTCTGAGTCTCAGTTTCCTCATCTGTAAAAAGAAGAGAGTAGTACCTGTCTCACAGACTTGTGTAATAATATAGTATAGGAAAGCACCTGGAGAGTGCCTGATACATAATAAACCCCCATTAAATATTAGCTCACATCTCCCCTTCCTTTTCCTTCGCTGGTTGCTCAGTGGTAAAGAATCCGCCTGCTAATGCAGGAGATGTAGGTTTGATCCCTGAATCAGGAAGATACCCTGGAAAAGGAAACAGCAACCCACTCTAGTATTCTTGCCTGGGAAATCACCTGAACAGAGAAGCCATGGAGTTGCAAAAGAGTTAGATACAATGTAACAACCAAACAACAACAAACAACAACATTTTCCTAGTATAGACCAATATTTTCCTCTTTTCTTCTCATCTGTTGCCAGTAAGAGGCTACCTGGCTTCAAATGACTTCCAGGAGTGCCAGCCATCATCTGACTCAGCAAATAGGATTTTATAACCTAATCATGAACTTGGACCACACCATGCAGAAGGGGAAGTGTATTTATCTTTTATGTAAGTAGGATCTTCAAAGCGTCTTAGCTTCTGATGTGTCATTTTTAAAGGGAGGAATATGAGATGGGATAACATCAACTACCACTTCCTTTTCACAACCAGGATCGTTAGAAGTTTTCTAAATCAAAAAGGCTTCATTATTTTCTATTGTTATCATATAGAGTCCTCAAGATCCTTGGACATTCTAGGATATTTTCTTTTGCCAAAGCTCCTATTGAATAGCTTGTTTACTATTTTCCCCCTCACAACAAATATCTGGTTTCATGCGGCTATCCCTGGAAGAAAACAGACTCTAAGCTCCGTTTGGAAGGACAGCTCTGAAATTAAATAGTATTAGAATTGACATGAACTTTGCTTCAGCAATAAAAATTTGAAAACTCCAGAAAGAACAACCTTGCTTCTTGTAAATATTCTTGCATAGGCACTTAAAGATATCAAGTTCAAATCTGAATTGGGAAGTTACAGTAGGAATAGGAGTGGGCACTGTCTGTTTGGCTGAGGAAGAGGACAGGAGGTGAAAGGGAGGTCTACAGGCTTGAAGTGAGCTGCGAAGGGTTATCTGTGCGAGGGTTTCTCAACCTCAGCACGACTGGCATTCGGGGCCAGACAATTCTTTGTTGACAGGATTTATCCTAGGCATTGTAGGATGTTTTACCCTTTACATGAGGGAAGCAATTCTCTCCCCCCAGTTGTGACAAGCCAAAACGTCTCCAAACAATATCAAATGTCTTCCGGGGACAAAGTCATCTTCTCCCCAGTTGAAAGCTGCTGATTGATTGAAAGGTTGTCTGCTAACCCTGCAATCAATGTTTGCTCGCTCTCTGAATTTCAGGCGCTGATGCTTTGGAGCAAGAGTTGGCAAAATGTCCTATGGGTCACATCTGATCCATGGCTCATTCCTATGAGCTAAGAATCATTTTTACAGATGAACATTTGCAACCCCATGTGACGATAGGGAGCATCCACTCGAACCCGCATTTTGTGAAAGGTTATCCTAAAATATTTCCATACTTCTCATCAGTAGACCTGTATTACACAAGAATAGTACTCTATTATTATTATAAACTATCAATAATATTATATTTTGAATTACATTGCAAAAATGTAATGGAAGTTTGTGTTCTCTTTTTTGTATAAATGCTTCCCAGGTGGCACTAACGGTAAAGAACCCGCCTGCCAGTGCAGGAGACGTAAGAGATCCCTGGGTGCGGAAGATCCCCTGGAGGAGGGCACGGCAACCTACTCCAGTATTCTTGCCTGGAGAATCCCATGGACAGAGGAGCCTGGTAGACTACAGTCCATGGGGTCACACAGAGTTGGACATGACTGATGCAACTTGGTATGCAGCATGCATCATATAACAGCTTTGATTTTCTGAGCCCTCAAAGCCTAAATATTTACTCTTTTGCTTTTCCAGAAAGGTTTGCCGATACCTTGCTTTTGTTTTAGAGCATCAGAATTATTCAGAGGTCTTGCTAAAACAAAGATTGCTGGGCTCTATCCATGAGCTTCTGTTTCAGAAGGTCTGGAGTGGAGCCTTGACAATTTGTGTTTCTAATGAGTTAGTTCCTGGATGAGGCTGCTGCAGCCACCCAGAAATGTTTTAGGATAACATTTCACATAATGGGGGTTCAAAGTGTATGTTCCCTATCATCACACGGGCTGTAAATGTTCATCTGTAAAAATGATCCTCAGCTCATAGGAATGGGCCATGGGCCAGATGTGGCCCATAGGACATATTGCTAACCCTTGCTCTAAAGCATCAGTGCCTGAAATTCAGAGAGGGGCCAAACATTCATTTCAGGGTTAGCAGAAAACCTTTCAAACAATCAGAAGTTTTCAAAAGCTGCCCATGCTTTTGAAAACAACTGTTTTAGGCTAAAACTGATCACTGATTGGGGATTCATTTCTGGATGGTGTGATACTGTTAACATTTGGCCTGGAAGCTGGTCTTTGGCAAAATGGAATGTTTGAAAAGGTAGCTTCTCTTACAAAGAGATTTAGCTGAATGTAGTTGGTGGGAAGAGAAATTTAACTCAATATACAATGTGTGTTTACTGAGTGCCTACTTTGTACCTGGCACCAGGGGAGGGGAAAACCAAAGATGAAGGAGAAGTAGCTCTTGCTCTGCCAAGAATTTTTAATATCATGAGGTGGAAAGGAAGGATGAAGGGGAGGCTATATGGAAATCCTTGATTAAAAACACTATACAGAATGGACTAACTCCTGTGCAAAAAGAAATGATCAGAAAGAAAAGACAGGCCGCAGAAAAGGGCAAAGGGCTTTAGCTCAGGGCTAGATGGCACATAAACTGTGCATGAGTGTGTTGAGCATAGGGAAATTTGAAGACAAGTGTATCATGATTTTTTTGGTTGCAAGTGACAGATAGCAAATGGAGCTACTTCAGGCAAAAAGGAGAAATTGTTGGAAGAATGCTGAGTTGTTTTAGATCAGAGGTTGACAACATTTTTCTCTTAAGGTCCACGTAATGAGTATTTTTTGTCTTCTTGGGCCGTGTTCTCTCTGTTGTAGTGACTCAGCTCAGCTGTTGTAGCATAAAGCAGACATTGACAGTCTGTCAACAAATGTGTGTGTCTATGCCCCATAAACTTTCAATGACAGAAACAGGCTGCAGCTGAATTTGGTCCACAGGCTGCTAGCTTGCAGGCCTCCATTTTAGATAATTCAAGGAATTTGGAACACTGAATTACAGAAAGGGCACAAAGGCAGTGAGATTCGGAAACAGAACCTGACCTGACCACCCATGGGACATTCTCTCCTTCTCTATCTCTGTTGTCTTCAGTCTGGTTCATATATTCTTACTGAAGACTGATTGTCTTTCATGGTAAAAACAACTTACATCTTGCAACACCTGTCACCTGAGAGAGAGACTGAGAAAGGAAGGAAGGGCAGGGAGGGGAGGGGGAGTGAGAATAATAAGAGTGAAGCAGAGAGGCTTACTCTCTCACTCAGTTCTGGGAAGAAAAAATCCCAGGGAAGGAGTGTGATTGGCTGATGACTAAGGACTGCAATGATGAGAACATGGTCCCTCTTACTACCACCACATGGGGAGGGTTTGGAGGGGGTTAGAGGACAGCAGCTCAGAATAGCATCTGAGGGACTGTCCTGATTGTATAACGGAGATAGTTTGAGATAGCTCCTTTTGTTTTTAAGGAAGGGCTGCTGATCTAGGCTAAAGTTACTGAACTCTGAAGTCATGTGTCTCTAAGCATGTTCTATGACTTGTTAACAGGGGTTAAGAAGAGGAGGACTTCTCTGAAATTAAGGTCGGCCAAATGCAGGATTATAGGGGTTACTTTGTTGTTGTTCAGTCGCTCAGTCATGTCCAACTCTTTGTGACCCCGTGGACTGTGGCACACCAGGTTTTTCTGTCCTTCATTATCTCCTAGAGTTTGCAACCCATGTCCGTCTAGCCGGGGTTACTTGACTGCAGAGCTTTCCAGAGCCTTTAATACACTAATAGCATTGTCACTTTGCATGACGGGACAAGTAGGATGCTGTCCCTGAATTTACTGAACATAACATTTATTACATCTTCTAGTGAGAGGTCCAGATGTAGGTGGGCATGAGGCGCCCCCTTCTCTGAGCCTCGTGTGATTTCAACTCTCCAAGTGCTGCCCCTGCTCACAGCCCAGCTCCCACCATCTCTACAGGCAGCGTCTGGGGCTGTGCTTCCTCACTTACTGCCCAGGGTGCGGAAGAAACTCTTCCTGCCTGTGAGCCCTGAGCCACTCTCTCCTTGAGTCACTTCGACTCAAATTGGCACACGTCCCTGGACTCATCACTGGCCATGGGATGGAGCTGTCATGACCTGCTACCTAACGTGTAGGGCATGGTTACTGGAAAGTCAAACATAATATCTACCATGTATTTTATTTTTCGATAAATCTTTACTGAATTTGTTACAATATTGCTTCTTTTTTATGTTTTGGTTTTTTGGCTCCGAAGCATGTGGGATCTCAGTTCTCCGACCAGGGTTTGAACCCACACCCCCTGCATTGGAAGGAGAAGTCTTAACCCCTGGACCAATAGGGAAGTCCCTACCATGTATTTGAAAAGCAAGCTTACTGCTCAGCAAGAGGGCCTTTGAAAGAATGTCTTTCAGATTTACAAGCTCTGTGGTTTATATGACATGAAAAATTCATGTGATTGCAAATATTCAAACTTGACAAACATCTCTTCCAAACGCTGATGCCACTCTTGCCAAAATGAGTGCCAGCCCACTCATCTTCTTCGCCAGCCTGGCAATTCTGGGTTTGTTGTCATTCCTTCTTTTTCTCTTTCCCTTCTGTTCTCTCCTCCTTTTCTTCCCCTTTCTGTCTTTGATTTTAAAGTCTTGGCTACCATTTAAAAAAACAGTACTCTTTTTTGGGGGGGTGGGGAGGGGAGGTGGGTTGTGGGGAAGAAGTTTGTAGGCTTTGTCAAGGCCTCAGAGAAACAATAGCCCACTCTTCTTTGGTGAAAATTCCATCTCACAGCTGTAAATTGGCGGAGCCAAGACCCCTCTGTCTGATTCCAAAGCCCAGGTTTTAAACTCCCATGAACTCTACCATACTTGCTTCATGAACAAAACATATCTAAGGGGGCACCATGAAGAGAGAGGGCACCTCAGGCCATCACGGAGGAGACGTGATGGTGTGACATGTTCTTCCAGGAGTCAGGTTTCTGGCCCTTCTCTGTACCAGGCTATTGTGAAATTAAATGGGTTGCTTTTTCACTCATACATTAGCAGGGTTAATAGCTGTGCCATTTTAAAAGAGAAACAGGAGTGGCCACGATCAAACTCCCCTGATAGTTTTCTGTAATAACTTTCTCTGTCAGAGCTGCCCTCTGTATAGTGAGGCCCAGTCTCCTCCTTTGTGCTCCAGGCTTGAAACTTTGCTCTTTCCCTGGAAGGCAGTGTCTTGATTGCTCTGCTTCTTCAGCTAATAGCCCTTCATTTATTGGATGAAGACTTTTTCTCAGGGAATCAAAGATAGTTGGGTTCTTCAGCTTTAGTAAAACCTGTATTCAATAGAACCATTCTCAGAAGCATCCTAAGTAAACACCTTATCTCCTGTTCAGTGTCACTTCGAGAGGAAATAGCTAAGCGGAAGAGAGAATCTCTTTGAATGTCACTTGTAATCAAGCGAGTTCTCTGTGTTGCCCAATCAGCACACAAAGACATTTTTTCCCTTGATTCTTCTTTTTTTTTCAAATGATGTTTTACTTTATGGAGTTGGGAGGGTTGGAAATCTGGACTTTGATGAGGACATAGGTATTTATGTAACTTTCATATCTTAAAAAACAGGCTCTGAAAATCTGGTCTCTAGAGATTAAATCAGGACCCATTTATTAGCATCCATAAGAAAACAAAATTGAGCAGTTTGGTTTTGGTGAAAAATTAAGGAGGCAGTAAGGACGTGAAGAAAGCAAATTTAAATATAGATACCTTACTATTGGCTATGGTTTATCCTATGTATAAATAAGGATGTTTATGAGTTTTAATTCCTGGTTTTCATCTCTTTTGGGCAACATCTTCTCTCTGCAGCCTAAGGCTGAAACCACAGCCTTGATGCAGGCCAGAATTTGGGTATTTATCAGGTCTGGGAGACAGTGAAGCACAGGTAAGCCTGGCATGCTGCAGTCCACGGCATTGCAAAGAATCGGGCATGACTTAGCAACTGAATAACATGAGGATCCCTTGAGAGGCAATAGTAGTGGAGAGCAGGCAGATTTGGAGATTGACAACGATATCTTAGAATTTAACACGATCTCAGTAGATACATGAGTTTAAGCACTTTGTAAATCTCTTTCAGTCTCAATTTCCCACTTGTCAAAGCAGATTTAATACATGAAGCTCTCAGATCAAGTCAGGGCCCCTCAGTTACCATGGCCTTGATCACATTGCCTAAGCAGTGCTTCCCTTCACCATCTACTCTACCAGCCTGTTTCCTTGCACAATTGGTTCTTTGCATATTTGTTGTCTCTATCTCCAGACCATAATGTAAGCTTCTCCAGGAAAGGGCTTTTCCAATGCTGTAGTCCTAGAAGCCCACACAGTTCTCTGTACATTGTAAGCCCTTTATAAGTTTTTGTTACATTAACGGATGAATGAGAGAGTGAAATTCTACTTCGCTGAGCTGCTAGGACGATTATTTCAAACAGTGTTTGTAAAGCATCCAGTACAATGCTAAGCACTGAAATCTTGAAATATATCCATTTATATAGGTTTTGCCACTGCAATGCCCATTGTAATGAAGGGAGGGTAATGGTCACATAAATCCTGTTCTTTTTTTCAATCCTATAGGATGGAGTCCCAAGGACAGGTAGTCTTATATGAGGACTCCCAGGCAGTGCTCCCAAGCTCAGGGTTCTTGAATCATTCTTTATATTTTAGGAAACCTGGTGACAATCCAGGGATTGAAACTGGGTCCTCTGCATTACAGGCGCATTCTTTACCATCTGAGCCACCAGGAGAGATTTTACAATTGTATATGTTTTTATATGTTTATTTGGGCTGTAGTCAAACCAACTCCTTGTAGTATGTGGTAACCCTGGTTAGCTCATGCTGCTCAAACATGCTGGGTGCTGGTTTTCTGTGTCTGCTTAATTAGAAGTGGAAAATTAATTTATTGACTGTAATCAGTGGTGCCTTTTAAATAAACACAGTCTTTGAAATCCTGATGGGTGTGCAGGGGAAAAGAGAAGGAGATACCCCCTTGGCGGGGAGTAGACTGGATCCCACAGAGCTCAGAGGAGTCCCAGACATCCCAAGGGTTTGGCTGGGCTGGGAGATCTTTGAATCCATTTGAAACTGATGAAGAGAGTCTATTCTTAGGAAGAATGAACTCAGGAGGAATAAGTTAGCTAAGAAACAGACCTCTCTTTCTTTCGTCTAGGTTTTTTAAAAAGACTCCGGTGACCCACTTAACAGTATCTAAATTCTCCATCTTTTGTGAAAATTCCCATTCTGATTGGGAGTGTGTTGTTTGCTGGGGTTTGAGGTTGGGGAGGAAATAAGTGGAGGTACAGCTGGTACAGCTGGTTCCTTCTTGTGCTCCAACAGAAGTCTGAGACTGTTCTTTTTTTTTTTTAATATATGCCAAGAAATAGTGAAAAAAAGAAAAAGAAAAGAAATGTTGTTATAATTGCAGTCATGGTCCGGGGCATTATGACTTGCTTTTGTGAACACAAATCTCTTCCCCATAGGAGCTCAGGTAAATTCCTCTTTAGGAAACAAAAAGGTTAGAAAATTGTAGCTGCAAGAGTTGACACTCCTCACACAGGTGGGGGAGAATGGAAACCATAGCAAATCACTTATTTGATGTTGGATTTTCCCCTTCATTATGAAAAGCCCAGCGATAATGCCGCAGTTACGAAATCCATAGAACAAGGTTAATCCTTAGGTGGAAATCCACCTAGGTAATAATAATTCTCGTTTTCTCCATCAAAAACAAACTGCGAGGCATCGTCATATTTAAATACAATGCCACTCAAGGCGTGTTTTTTTTGTGTGTGTAGCAGAGTTGGCACTGCTTGATGAGGGCTCAAATATACCATAATAATCAAAGACACTTAGGCAGTTTTTCTTCCTGTAAGTAATTTTAGAAATCAACCAGAGTTAAGTACTGCATTTGGGCAGGAAAATAAGGTACTTTAGGATTTATTTGTTATATGCTAATGTCCTAGGGAGAAACATATTTTCAGGCAAGGGAACAAAGAAACAAAAGATGTTCGTGAAAATGTAATTTCACAGCAGTGTTTCACAATTCAAAGTTTCAGATTCTTTTCAGATGTTGTTAGTAACAAACTTGGAAGACTTTTTTTAAGATGTGTTCCAAAGTACTGGCTTGTTTTAATCTCCAGTTTTAAAAGTAAATTCTGAGTGATTGCTCCATGTCCCAGAATGAGATAAAAAGAGACAGTGGTTGTGAATCCTGAGCTTGGGGATTTTATTGTCTTACTTGGCAGGTGGGACAGGCAAAAGGGAAGGAAATAAAATAGGACAAGCCACAGGACTTACGCTGTTGACAATGGAATTGGCTCCTGAATGAAAGTGTAGAGGATTAGGTGTGTGGTTATAACTTTTGTGATGTTTTGGGCCCTCTGCCCACCACATCTCAGAATACTTTTGTTGTTTCCAACACATTTTTCAGTTTAAAGAATATGATCTACCAGGAGCTGCTGTAACACTTTAACAAACCCTAGGCCAATTCTTCCTTTTGCAGTCCTCCATATATCTTATGGTTGGATGGCATCACCGACTCAGTGGACATGAACTTGGACAAACTCTGGGAGACAGTGAGTGACAGGGAGTCCTTGAGTGCTGCAGTCCATGGGGTTGCAATGAGTCATATACAACTTAGTGACTGAACAACGAACAACACCATACATCTTATCAGAATAGTTAAAAAGCATCACCTCTCACATTCAATATGACTCTCTGTTGGAAAAATTTTAAAGGACTTTTTATTATATTATTTTTGCTTTTAAAATTGTTTGGTTACTTATAATCCAATTTACTATGACTTATAATTTATCAGCAATCATTGCAAGATTTCCTGAGTGTGTATTCATATCCTATAGTCAGAAAAATCTAACCAAAATATTTTAAATAAAATGAAACATTTTTATGAGTTCAGTTCAGTTGCTCAGTCATGTCCGACTCTTTGCAACCCCATGAAATGCAGCACACCAGGCCTCCCTGTCCATCACCAACTCCAAGAGTCCACCCAAACCCATGTCCACTGAGTTGGTGATGCCATCCAACCATCTCATCCTCTGTTGTCCCCTTCTCCTCCTGCCTCAATCTTTCCCAGCATCAGGGTCTTTACAAATGAGTCAGCTCTTTGCATCAGGTGGCCAAAGTATTGGCATTTCAACTTCAACATCAGTCCTTCCAATGAACACCAGGACTGATCTCCTTTAGGATGGACTGTTTCGATCTCCCTGCAGTCCAAGGGACTCTCAAGAGTCTTCTCCAACACCACAGTTCAAAAGCATCAATTCTTCGGCGCTCAGCTTTCTTTATAGTCCAACTCTCATATCCATACATGACCACTGGAAAAACCATAGCCTTAACTAGACAGACCTTTGTTGACAAAGTAATGTCTCTGCTTTTTAATATGCTGTCTAGGTTGGTCATAACTTTCCTTCCAAGCAGTAAGCGTCTTTTAATTTCATGGCTGCATCACCATCTGCAGTGATTTTGCAGCCCAGAAAAATAAAGTCAGCCACCATTCCCACTGTTTCCCCATCTATTTGCCATGAAGTGATGGGACGGGATGCCATGATCTTAGTTTTCTGAAAGTTGAGCTTTAAGCCAACTTTTTCACTCTCCTCTTTCACTTTCATCAAGAGGCTCTGTAGTTCTTCTTCACTTTCTACCATAAGGGTGGTGTCATCCACATGTCTGAGGTTATTGATATTTCTCCCGGCAATCTTGATTCCAGCTTGTGCTTCCTCCAGCTCAGCATTTATGAATTTAAATCTAGCTATTAAAAAATACTGACATCATGTTAGGATTTGTAGACATTTAATTAAATACTAAGTTCAATTTTTCAGTTTTCTTGCATATACTAAAGTCAAACTTTTTTCGCAGTTTTCAAACATTTCACAGTTTGGTAAAAAATCCCTAGTTATTAGACCCTGTGCAGAACTTCAAATACTGCAGACCAAATATAGAGACCAATACATGTGTCTTCTTTGTTCAACAGGCAAAGCCTTCTCAAGAGGAGTTTCACGGCCATCAAAATAACATGAAATAGAGAGTCTAGGGGCAAGGGGCTTGACCACTTTAGTCACTGAGCAAGGCCCCAGATGAATTACATTGTGTTGTGGTTTTAAGCAGGCATGAGGTGAGCAGTTTCTTGGATAGTTGAAAGAATGTTTTATTCAATGCTTACAAATAGCTGTGAAAAGAAGAGAAGTGAAAGGCAAAGGAGAAAAGGAAAGATATACCCATTTGAATGCAGAGTTCCAAAGAATAGCAAGGAGAGATAAGAAAGCCTTCCTCAGTGATCAATGCGAAGAAATAGAGGAAAACAATAGAACAGGAAAGACTAGAGATCTCTTCAAGAAAATTAGAGATACCAAGGGAACATTTCATGCAAAGATGGGCACATTAAAGTCAGAAATGATATGGACTTAACAGAAGCAGAAGATATTAAGAAGAGGTGGCAAGAATACACAGAAGAACTGTACAAACAAGATATTCATGACCCAGATAATCACAATGGTGTGATCACTCACCTAGAGCTAGACATCCTGGAATGTGAAGTCAAATGGGCCTTAGGAAGCATCACTACGAACAAAGCTAGTGGAGGTGATGGAATTCCAGTTGAGCTATTTCAAATCCTCAAAGATGATGCTGTGAAAGTGCTGCACTCAATATTTCAGCAAATTTGGAAAACTCAGCAGTGGCCACAGGACTGGAAAAGGTCAGTTTTCATTCCAATCCCAAAGAAAGGCAATGCCAAAGAATGCTCAAACTACTGCACAATTGCACTCATCTCACACGCTAGTAAAGTAATGCTTAAAATTCTCCAAGCCAGGCTTCAGCAATACGTGAACCATGAACTTCCAGATGTTCAAGCTGGGTTTAGAAAAGGCAGAGGAGCCAGAATTCAAATTGCCAACATCCACTGGATCATTGAAAAAGCAAGAGAGTTCCAGAAAAACATCTACTTCTGCTTTATTGACTATGCCAAAGCTTTTGACTGTGTGGATCACAATAAACTGGAAAATTCTGAAAGAAATGGGAATACGAGACCATCTGACCTGTCTCTTGAGAAACCTGTAGGCACGTCAGGAAGCAACAGTTAGAACTGGTCATGGAACAACAGACTGGTTCCAAATAGGAAAAGGAGTACATCAAGGCTGTATATTGTCACCCTGCTTATTCAACTTATATGCAGAGTACATCATGAGAAATGCTGGGCTGGAAGAAACACAAGCTGGAATCAAGATTGCCGGGAGAAATATCAATAACCTCAGATATGTGAATGACACCACCCTTATCTCAGAAAGTGAAGAAGAACTAAAGAGCTTCTTGATGAAAGTGAAAGAGGAGAGTGAAAAACTTGGCTTAAAGCTCAACTTTCAGAAAACTAAGATCATGGCATCCTGTTCCATCACTTCATGGCAAATAGATGGGGAAATAGTGGGAACAGTGGCTGACTTTATTTTTCTGGGCTCCAAAATCACTGCAGATGGTGATTGCAGCCATGAAATTAAAAGACGCTTACTGCTTGGAAGGAAAGTTATGACCAACCTAGACAGCATATTAAAAAGCAGAGAAATCACTTTGCCAACAAAGTTCCATCTAGTCAAGGCTATGGTTTTTCCAGTGGTCATGTATGGATGTGAGAGTTGGACTTTAAAGAAAGCTGAGCACCAAAGAATTGATGCTTTTGAACTGTGGTGTTGGAGAAGACTCTTGAGAATCCCTTGGACTGCAAGGAGATCCAACCAGTTCATCCTAAAGGAGATCAGTCCTGGTGTTCATTGGAAGGACTGATGTTGAAGTTGAAATGCCAATACTTTGGCCACCTGATTCGAAGAGCTGACTTATTTATAAAGACCCTGATGCTGGGAAAGATTGAGGCAGGAGGAGAAGGGGACGACAGGGGATAAGATGGTTGGATGGCATCACCAACTCAATGGACATAAGTTTGAGTAGACTCTTGGAGTTGGTGATGGACAGGGAGGCCTGGTGTGCTGTGGTTCATGGCATCGCAAAGAGTTGGACACAACTGAGCGACTGAACTGTACTGAACCTAAATGCATCTATATATTTAGCTATTTTTATGTATCACAGAGAACCATATGGCCAATGGTCCTCAAGGAAAAGGCATCTAATATTTGTTGAGTACTTACTGCATTCCAGACTTCATACTAGGTGCCATACATATGTGAGTTTATGAATTCACAAATAGGTGAGCTCAGTATTTTTGAAATTGTTTACGCAGACTCACAGATACAGAGAACAGAATTGTAGTTGCCAAGGGCAGGGGGATGGATAGTTTGGGAGTTTTGGATTAGCAGATGCAAATTATTGTATAGGATAGATGAACAAGGTCCTACGATGTAACAGAGAGAGCTATATTCAATATCCTGTGATAAACCATAATGGAAAAGAATATGAAAAAATGTACATACATGTATAACTGAATCATTATGCTGTACAGCAGAAATTAATACATCATAAATCATCTAGACTTCAGTAAAATTTAAAAAATTGTTTTACAGATGAAACAACTGGGATCAGAGATTTTATATATAGACATATATATGCATATATATGTACATTTGAATAGATTCACACTAAGTAGATAATAGCAGTGATGTTCACAGAGAGAAGTTGTACTTTTGCCTGAATGTTTTCACAATTAAGACCATATGCATGCATTACTTAACTAAAAATAATGTATTCATTCATAAAAGGAAAATGAAGACAACAAGGAAAGACAAAGCCCAGCCTTGGACTCCTTGGGGGTTCTTTCTGTTCTTCCTTCCACTTCCTTTTCCTCCTGGTCAGTGCCCTACTTGGGCTGAATCCAGGAGAAAATGAAATGGAACACCTTGGAGGATTTGGTTTCTGAATGACGGCTGGGGGACCAGCTGACAAACTCAAGTGTGAGAGGGGTGGCTCCAGGTGAACTGAACCTTGAACAACGGAAAAAATGGGAACATGGGGAGACTGGGGGAAAATTCCCCTGCAAGTCGAGAATCTTCATGTAAATTCCCACCTCCAGGTTATTTGTCAGCCTTTTCTGCTTGGGATGCCCTCATCCTCCTGCAGGTATCAACCACCAGATACTTCCTGAGCACTATCTATGTGCAAAACACAGGGGGCTTTGGGGCATTAGAGTGACAGTCCTTGTCCTCAGGGCATCCACTACTGTCACTGCAATCCTCCTGGAGGGAACAGACAGAAGGATAAAAGTGAAAGTGAAAGTATTAGTCCCTCTGTCGTGTCCAACAGTTTTGCCTACCAGGCTCCTCTGTCCATGGGATTCTCCAGGCAAGAATACTGGAGTGGGTTGCCATTTCCTCCTCCAGGGGATCTTCCCAACACAGGTATCGAACCCTGGTTTCCTGCATTGCAGGAAGATTCTTTACCGTCTGAGCCACCGGAGAAGTTCTAGACAGAATGATAGTGCCACAAAACCAGCATTACCAGAGATGCAAGATCAGGAAGCAGAAGTGATGGGGGCAGGGGAATTAGTCTCACCTGTGTTCTCATGTCTAGCTTTCAGAACCTTCTCAGCTTACCCCATCTGAATTCCTGCTGCCTATTAGAAAACACCCTTAACTCATATTTTCCTTTTCAATAGAAAGAGCCAGTATTTTCTAATTCCAAGCAGTGTTCTGCACTTACTTGAATTATCTTAATAATCTTCAGAATTGCCCTGTGATGTGGGGCTGATTATTTTCCCTTCATCATAAAGTGGTTGAGCCAAGCATGGTGAGGTTACCTGCCCAAGGTCACAGAGCCTCCCGAGCTTAGTAAGGGTCAACTACTCCAGAAGGAGCCTGAGGGAGGCTTATAATGGCCAAGAAAAAAAAAAATCCTTGAGAAAGAAGAGAAGAGAAAATTGCTGCTAGCCCTGAAAAAAGAAGACTCAACAAGCCAATGACTTACTCTTTCCAGTTATGAGAACCATTCAGCTGCCATAGCAACAAGTGTGCTGAACGCTAGATCTCCCTCCTGAGACAATAGAATATTTATGACTCTAGTGAAGAAACACACTCAGTGTGTCTTGTAAACAGAGATGGGCATTTTGCTGTCTTCCTGAGAAAGGGTACCTCCATTTTACTGGTTACTTTAAGAGCAGAAGTACCGGTTATTCCTCTCTCTTGGGGAACAGTGAGAAAGAATGGGGAGAATGATGGGGTTGGAGTTGGTAAGGTTCAGGAGACCTCTTTGGTCTAGAGTTTGAAGGTCCTACCTGCGCAGAGCTCAGAATTACACTGAGTAGTTCTCCCCAGGCTCTTCTCTCCCTTCCTCTTTGTTCTTCCTCTCCTGTCACTCCTCTACTACCACTGTATCAAACATATTTCCTTGCCAAGTGACTGCTGTGTAGGCTGTGATGATATTGTCTTCTGAACCCTGAGAAAGGGCATAATCCTGTTGTATATGTGTATGGCGGTGGGGAGGCTGTTTGGAGTTGGAGTCCCTGGAATTGCATCTTGCTGCAGCAGCAAAATAGTCTCCTAGGGCAACTGGCTAAAGAAAAATTGGCCTTATTTGGTTTTATTAATCTCATTGGGATTCTGTATCCAAGTGCCTGAAACAGGAAGTAGTACGTAGAATGGAAAACTGAGACAAAGGCTGTCATCCAGGTCTAGGATTGAGGATGGAGAGAAAGAACTGGAATGGGGTATGGAGTGATGGGAAGAAGGGCGGCACCAATGGGCTTGGGATGAATAGGACTTGGAGGTATTTGTGGAGAGCCGAGGGTCAACTCAAACAGAGCTATCAGTTCGGCCAGGCTGTCAGTATGTATGGGGTGTTTTCCAGGGAATTTTGCATGGGGGAATGGACTTTTAGCTGGAGACCAAGACCAAGTCCATGTAAGGTGAGAAGGCTGACCCTCAGCTACGAAGGCCACCTTTGCTAATTGAGCCTCTCTCCAGGCTTTCAGGACTTCCCAAATGGTGCTAGTGGTAAAGAACCTGACTGCCAATGCAGGAGACATAAGAGATGTGGGTTTGATCCCTGGGTTGGGCAGATGCCTTAGAGGAGGGCATGGCAACCCACTCAAATACTCTTGCCTGGAGAATCCCATGGACAGAGGAGTCTGGCGAGCTACAGTCCATAGAGTCACAGAGAGTCGGACATGACTGAAGTGACTTAGCACACACTCATCAGGCCTCCAGGGTAATGGCCAAAGAAAACTATTGATGGGTCTCTAAGATTAGCTGGAACAAGTCCAGGAAAAACACATTTGCTCTGTGGTTGTCTCCTGCTATTTTTTGCCGTCCCTGAATCCTTTCCCTCTTTTTCTGGTGATGCATTTTGAGGTCTGCTTGGGAAGTAAATGCACACACGAGTGCTCATGCGCACGTACACGCAGGCCTATGCTCCCAGTTCATTTCTTTGAGATAAGCCTGAACCTGCCCTCAGCTCAAGGGATGGGCACGGACCCAGGTATAAGGACTTTCCCCTGGCCATGAGGACTGGTTCAGGAACGAGTGTGAGATGGATATGAATGTCTACCATTTGATCTTGAATTCTCCCTCCATCCATCTCTACTCTGCTGCACCTCAAGAGTTGGCCCAGTGTGGATTTCATTGGTGAGCTCCTCTATCTTCTGACTTCTAGTCAGATTCTGCTATTTCCAAACAGGCGAGAGAGCAGAGGAAAGAAGGGGAGCCAGAGGAAGCCACACCTCTGCCATGAGCTCGCTGCAGCCCTCCGCTAGAGGTTGCAGCTCCTGGCAGCTCTTTCTGCTTCCAGACCTACAGATAATAAACCCCAGCGTGTGGCTCCAGAGTGCCTCCGGCCTCTGTGGTTTCCCTACATACTGCTTAGTTATTTTAGAATGGTCCCTTAATTAAACTCTCCTCCAAATTATCCAATAAAAGTGAACTATTTCCTATCCAGTCCCTGACTGATACAGAATACATGGTGGTGGTGGTTTACTCACTAAGTCCTGTCCAACTCGTGCGATCCCAAGGACTGTAGCCCACCAGGCTCCTCTGTCCATGAGATTTTCCCAGGCAAGAATACTGGAGTGTGTTGCCATTCCCTTCTCCAGGGGATCTTCCTGACCCAGGAATTGAACCCACGTCTCCTGCTTGGCAGGAGGATTCTCTATTGCTGAGCCACCAGAGAAGCCACAGAATACATGACACAAGCAGAAATGAGAGCCTCTGCAGGACTTTGGGCGGAACTCTTGGGAAAGAGACAATCTCTTCCTACTGAGAGGCTAATGCAGGCTAGAGTCAGCATGGGAAGACCTGCTGGAGGATGCAGCCAGCCTGGAGGAGAGCCAAGAGGCAGAGAAAAGAGGAGAGGGGCTTGTCCCTGCACAATTCTTGGAGTACTTGGATCCAGTTGTGCGTGAAGACTCCCTACTGCCTGGACTTTCAGTGACACCAGGCTGTTTTTGCATAAACCATTTTGAGTGCATTCCTTCAGTTGTAAATGAAACAATATCGTAACGTCTCCATTGTCCTTATGTCCTTCGTGTGGTTCAGCCTGGCTGGATGGACACATCAGACATCCTTAGGTGGGGGCAGACAGAAGAGAGGTGAAAGCTGTCAATATGCCACAATTCCTAGAAATAGTGCCCGGATATCAGTGCATTGTAGGTTCAGTTGTTTTTCATTACTGAAAAGGAAAGTAAGGTCAAGAGAAATGAAGCGACAAAGTGAGAACTAGGACTGGGGCCTCTACCACCCAGAGCCATGAGGAGTGGAAAACTATTTTCCCCTGAGCCCAAGTGTCAAACATGAGCAACGCATATAGGAAAGTATTTGTGGTTTGGAGCCATCAGGAGAATTAAGCCTGTGTCCTTAAAACTTCTAAAAAGCCCACTCTTTTTTTCCCCAGAGATGGGTTGGTCCCACGTTTCCTGAACTGGAGGCACCGGGGGAAGAGAGGTGAATTCCAGTATATCTAATCGGTTATTGGTTTCCGAGGCTGAATGGTTTCTAGTCTGCAGGGGGTTTTCAAGAGGCTGGGAGTGTGTTAGGAGATGAAACCAAGCACAGTCTAATTTTATCACAACGTCTATAACACTGACCCTGCCCAGGGAAGGGGCAAGAAGGGGGAAGGTTTATTTTTCTGCTTTTATTTTTATCAATTGAACATATAAAAATAAACAAGACCTTCTTGCTATGGTGAAATGTTACTTAAAGCCACATGGAATACAGGAGGAAATTTCACAAAAGTCTCAGTCTTTTTCTCCTTTACAACATCCTGATATGATAATCGGAAGAGTGTATTTGAAGTGAACAAATACTGTGCTTTTAATAAGCATTCTCCAGAGAAGGCAATGGCACCCCACTCCAGTACTGTTGCCTGGAAAATCCCATAGATGGAGGAGCCTGGTAGGCTACAGTCCATGGGGTCGCTAAGAGTCGGACACGACTGAGCGACTTCACTTTCACTTTTCACTTTCATGCATTGGAGAAGGAAACGGCAACCCACTCCAGTGTTCTTGCCTGGAGAATCCCAGGGACGGGGGAGCCTGGCGGGCTGCTGTCTATGGGGTCGCACAGAGTTGGACATGACTGAAGTGACTTAGCAGCAGCAGCAGCAGCAATAAGCATTCTCATTGGGAGCCCCAAAGCCCAATTTCCAATCTCTGATTAGAAATGTAAAAGGCCTTGAGGACCAAATATCAGAGTTCTCTGGATTTGATACTGATCTATAACCTATGCAGAATTATAGATGAATACACAGAAAAAATCATATGAAACTTTCACAAAATCCAACACTTTACATATGTTTAGAAAAGAATCCCAGTAAAATTGGAATAGGTGCTTTTCTTAAATATAATATATCTAATCTCCCAAAGTGAAAGTCACCCAGTCGTGTCTGATTCTTTGTGACTGCATGGACTGTTTAGTCCATGGAATTCTCCAGGCCAGAATACTGGAGTGGGTAGCCTTTTCCTTCTTCAGGGGAATCTTCCCAACCCAGGGATCGAACCCAGGTCTCCTGCATTTCAGGGAGATTCTTTACCAGCTGAGCCACAAAGTCCCATATCAAATGTCATACTTAATGATGAAATTTCAAAAACATTAGTTAGGAAACATAAAAGAATAACCATTTTTATGGCTTCTATTTCACACCATTTTGTTGGACTTAAATAAGACAAAAGGAAAGAGAAGGACAGAATTGAAAAGAAGGTGACAGAGCTATCATGTCCTGACCTGACGTGGTAAGACATACATCTTTTCAGAATTGAGAACTGAGCCCACTGATCCGTCTTCCTCTTCACCTTCGTGGCGGTCAGTGGCTGTAAAGTGCTGTTGCAGGTTAGCAGTCGCAACAATGGGACAAAATAAACTAAGGGGATATAGAGCTAATTTATAAACTTTGGCCTCTTTAGCACAAATCTCAGAACGATGGCTTTAACCTGGCTAATGGTGTAGCGATAGGAGTAGAAGCTGACAAATGGGGTATTGTCAGAAATGTACTATAGAAATCAATATAATGACAGTTGGAAATTCTTGACTGTGGACATGGTCACATTCAGTGTCTTTTCCTAGGACCTTTGAGGGACACTGCTCATCACATCTCCTTGTATTTCAGTGGTCACTAATTGTTATTGTTGTTTAGTTGCTCAGTCATGTCCAACTCTTTTGTGACCCCATAGACTGTAAACCTTCAGGCTCCTCTGTCCATGGGATTTTCTAGGCAAGAATACTGGAGTCGGTTGCCATTCCCAACCCAAGGGTCGAACCTGTGTCTTTGGCAGCTCCTGCTTTAGCAGGTGGATTCTTTACCACCGAGTCACCTGGGAAGCCCCGGGCACTAATTGCCTTCTGCAAAATGTTTCAAATCACAGCTCCCTTTGGAAGGACTTTCTCAAGTTACTCTCTCTCAACAGAAGTTGGTTCTAATTCCGTGCTTTAATTTGCATGTCTTGTTCAGAGTTTCCCCTGACCCCCTTTAAAAAAATTTATTACATCACATGAGAAGTCTCACTCCTGGAGTTCATCAATATGGAGAAGCTGTCAAACTTTGAGTGAAAACCGTAGACTTTAATGAAGTGGGTTTTCTTCTCTCCCTTCTTCTTTCCTCAAAAAACCTTCAAACTTTGGAAATCAGAGTGGAACTGAAGGGCCTTGGGTAAATATGCATGAAGATGAAATGACAGTGTAGGCCGCCTGGCTGTGGAACAGACGATCCTAATGATATTGGCTCTGTGGTTTTCCCTTCTCGCCCTCATGTTCATTTCTTTCTGAGTAATGTTTTGGGCCCAGTGGAAAAGTGCACAATGTTTTCTGGTAGTTGAAATGAGGTTAAAGTAATGAAATTCTGCCAACTAAAGTTTAGGAGGAAAATGCTTAGTAGTTGCTGGGACACAGCCAGTTTTTATGAAAGCAGTTGTGTAACCAGAAAAGGAACTCAGTGGCTTCTACAGCAGTGGGTGGTCCTCAAGAACTTTGGTAGATACTGGGAGGATGCCTGTTTGAAAACTGGTCAGAAATGAATTTCCACTGGGCTGTAAGCTCCATGAGGGTACAGCTGGTGTCCTGTTCTAGCCAAGGCATCCCTAATTCCTAGGCCACAAATCCTGGAAAAAATCAACTGAGACCAAAAAGGAGAAATCTGAGTGACACGATAGATGCCCTGATGCCCAGGTTACATCCCCTCACCTCCCTGTGAACTGGCAGCAGCTGCCTGGGTGGTTATAGGCCACCTTGTGCTGGATGGTGTGCAAGGCTGGGATGTGAATCTTCCTGTATTCTGCCTCAAGTCCTTTTTGAGGTCATAAGACTTGCATGGCTATACAGGGCAGACTAGAAGCCAGGTAATGGTAACTCTCCTGGGGGAATTCTCAGCCTATGAGGGCTGGGAACTGTTGGCTAAACGTTGGTGGCTAAAGTCTTCTGTCTTTTAGGTGGACACCCATGGGAGGCATTCTGTATGTGTGGAAGTGATTCGCTGTGGCTCACAGCAGCAGTTCTCTTGGTAATGTACCCTGTTTCTCTTCTTACTGCGTCCCATCCACCCTCCTCCCTCACTCCTGCTTCCTGAATTCCTCTGCCAAATAAAACTCTTGCACCCTAGTCCTTGGCACTCACTCGGCTTTGGAGGAAACCCAAGCTAAGACAGTTGTATAGGAGGAGGGCACAAGCTTTTGTTTTTCCAAGTGGATCCTCCCATGATTTCAGGTCTATTGACATTCCACCATGACATGCTGATGCCATCCTAACTAGTAGGGATGCAGAGCTCTGCCCTGGGTCTACCTGCCTGGGTTCACCACTTACAAATGGCATGACTCCAGGCACGGTCCTTTTCTCTTTGTGCTTCATTTCCTTTTCTGTAAAATAAAGATGATAACAGTGTACCTACAAGGGTGATGATTACAATGTGATGAGAACATGTCAACAAAACTCTTGGCTCCAGGCTGGCACCTGCTACGTGCTCACTCGTGCTAGCTGCTGCTACAATAGTCACTTCTCATGTGAGCTTTTTTCACTCTTCTATACACTGAATCTATTATTCCTATTATGAAACTATAAGCTTAAGACTGGAATCTCTGTATGTTCTACTGCACTCAGCATCGTCTCTCTCACAAAGTAGGCATTCAACCACATTATAGGAAAGAAAGTCGTTCCTCTTATGGGCAATGATTTGAATAGCCACCACCTATTCTCAGAACCTGAAGGTCTGGAACCACTTTACTGTCCTTCAGAAGCGAAGACTGACATCCCACGGAGTAGACATTGGAGTCCATTTCCAGAAATCATCATTATCAGATTGCATTTGCGATTAATTAAGAATTATTGAGAGTACAAATTTATTTTTTTCCCTAACAGTTCTGTTCAACAGAACTTTCTTCAGTGTTGGAAATATTTTTTTCCGCTGTTCAGTACAGTCGCCAGTAGGTGCTCTTGAGCACTTGAAATGTGGCACATGATAGAAACTGAATTTTAAATAGCATTTTATTTTAAATAATTCGAATTTTAAAAGAGCTACACATGACTAAGACCCCACAGTACAGGATGTTGCAGAGCTCTATAGTTCTAGCACCTGGCCCAGTGCCTGGGTTGATCCTGATAGAAGTTCGTTGAATGAAAAAGTGGGTGATTTTTTTTTTCTTTTTTGGCCCCTCTGCAGCATGCAGGATGCAGGATCTTAGTTCCTTCACCAGGGATCAAACCTGTGTCCTCTGCAGTGGAAGCACAGACTCTTAATCACTGGACCACCAGGGATGTCCAGAGTGAGTGAATATTAAACACGTAACATCTTACCACATCTACTTTCTTGTTTGTGCTTCACAGCTACCCTTTGAGGAATCATAGCAGAGCAATGGTTACTTCGTAGATGGTCATGAGGATGATACAGCTATTCCTACTCCTCCCAACGTTACTAGCTGCCAGGTCTTGAGAGTTACTCCAGGCATGAGCTGGAATACAGTGGACATGTTGTCATATTTACTCTTCATGACAGCTTCATGAGGTGGTATCTTATTTGAGGTTTCCCCCTGTATTCATTTGCTTGGGCTGCCATAACAAAATACCATAGAGTGGGTGGCTTAAACAACAGAAATGTATTAACATTTCTTATAGTTCTGGAGGCTGAAGGTCAAGGTGAAGATGTGAGCAGGATGTTTCTCCTGAAGCCTCTCTCTTTGGCTTGCATATGACTGCCTTCGTGTTGTGTTCCTACGCATCCTTCCTCTGTGTGTGCACATCCCTGGTGCCTCTTTGTTTAAAGTTCCTCTTCATGTAAAGACACTGGTCAGAATGGATTAGGGCTCATCCTAAAGCCTTGATAGCTCAGTGGGTTAAGAATCTGCCTGCAATGCAGGAGACACAGGAGACGTGAGTTCTATCCCTGTGTCAGGAAGATCCCCTGGAGGATGACATGGCAACCCACTCCAGTATTCTTGCCTGGAGAATCCCATGGACAGAGGAGCCTGGCGGGCTATGGTCCCCAGGGTCACAAAGAGTCAGACATGGCTTAGCGACTAAGCACGAGCACATTTAACAGCCTTAGTCGAACCCAGTCACCTCTTTAGTGACCCTACCTGTAAGTACAGTCACATTCTGAGGTACTGGGGGTTTGGGCTTCAACATATGAATTGGGGAAGACACAGTTCAGTTCATAACACCCCCGGTGAAAATTCTGAGACAAGGCCTTGAGTGCAGGTACTTTATTTGGAAAGCCCAATTGAGTTTTTTGCAGTGCAGGCGAGGGAGGGCAAGTGAGAGGTAGAAAAGGCAGGAAAGGGTGTTTTAATGAGTATGTTACCGACCTCAGTCCTGCTGGGGAACACAGGTCAGAATTGCCCGACCAGACCCCAGGGAGGCTGGACCATTTATCCATAGACTCCACATTGGGCATCGCTCTCTAGCACTTTGGGATTGCCTCTGCCTCTGCAGAGCAGACTCTTTTGGTACAAGAAAAAGGCTTCCAGCAGAGACGAAAGAGACACAGGTGTTTAAGGTGGGAGACTCAGTTTAGCTAGAATCTCAGCTCTGCCAGGGGACATGGGGGGAGAGGAATGAGAAGAACATCAGGAGCTATAGAAGGGGATGTTATTGTCCCTATTTTCCAGGTGAGGAAACTGAGACAGAAGTGAGTAACTGATAACAAATGATGGAGTTTGAATTTAGTCTGTTTGATTGCAGAATCCACACTCTCAGCTACTACATTTTTTAAATGGACGCATAATTGATTAACAAATATATTAGTTTCAGATGTGCCACATAGTGATCTGATACTTTCATAAATGATGAAATGATCACCATGATTAGTCTAGTTACTATCTGTTACTATACAAAGGTATTACAATATTATTGACAGTATTTCCTATGCTACAGCATGTGCACATTTGTGAAGTTAATGAATCTCACTCATTAATTGAATAAACATTTCTTGGGCATCTTCTATAGGCCAGTCATGCTAGTGGAAGGGGTAGAGTGATGGGCAAGACACAGCTCTGCTCTCAAGGAGCTCGTGGTCTCTTAGTGACTTAGTCACAATTAGTCGGTGGCAGAGCTGGAGTGATAACCTGGGGTCTGTAGACTCCTGGTACAATGTTCTTTGCTCTCGCCAAGCTGAGCTGTGGACCCACAGGTGAACATTAAACACTCTCAGGCCACTTATGTTCCTCATTTTGACACTCCCTTCTCAGTCTCAGAGATCAGCCTTAGTGATGGCATGAAACAGCTTGTTTTTTAGCTTTGTTCCAAAAAGATGGAGCAAGGTGCACGTAGAATGTGTCTCTGGGATTCGTTTTCTCCTCCTGTTCCCTTTCGCTGTCTCCCCTTCCCAGCGCTTCCCGTGCCTGTGGCCGTTGCCAGGTGCAGTGGTGTCTGTGCTCTGTGGTTCCTGAGGTGGCCAGGTGAGCATGGTTACCGTGCCTGGAGCAGGTGTGAATTGAGAGGCTCCACCTGCGATCCATTTGAAAAGCTCCCTCAGACCTTGGGTAGGAGAGCTGGTCGAGTGCGGCAGTCACTGTGAGCTCCTTGGCAGGAAAATGAAGCCTTTCTACTCAGGTTAGAATTTCTTTTCATCAAATTTATTTATTCCTGAGTGGCAAGACTATGATGTCTATGTTAGAGCGGGTGTGTTTGTGTAGCTATTGAGTCCGCACGTCTGACAAAGATCGATACAGTGTGCCTGTGTTGATATTTCTGTCTCCTGAGCTGACGAATCCTTGTTTTTTTGCTCTTCAAATGTGTGTTCACTTGGAATACCTCGTTTGAGCATCACAAAAGCCTTTATGAAGTCATTAGGGCCGGACTTGTCCTCATTTTACAGTGTGCAAACTGAGGCTGAGAGAGTTGAACGCTTGTTCTCCTTCACAGGGTTTTTTGGAAGAATACGTGGAATCATACTTGAAATAGCCCTTGTAGAAGATAAAACCTTATACAGATACCGTTGTTGCCAAGGTCACCCATCTCTTACATGAAGGAGCTGGAATCCAGAGGTGTGCTTTCTGACTTCTAGAGCAGCAGGCTGATTCTGCTTCTGTAGGAAGATTGTTTTTTACTGGGGCCTCTTAGAATATCAAAGAAATCAGGTTAACACTGAAAGTCTTCATGTAAAGCGAGCCTGTGAATTACCAACTGTAGGCCTTTTGGTACTACTCCTGCAGAGCAAATGACTCCAGATTTAGGGGAGTAATTTTATGGAGGTTGTAGATTCCACAGGTCTGAAATCCCCAAAGAGCACATAGTGGAGACAGCGTGTATCTGCTGTGTGGAGTGTGGGGCCTTAACTGGGGAGACTCAGAGGCTGGGGAGGACCTGAGGGTCTTTTCACTCATATGTCTGTGCTTCAGCCGAGAGGACAACTAGGACTGTTGGTCTTAGAGACATGGCTTGGCTTTCCTCATAGCGTGGCTGCCTCAGGATAATTTTCTTAAATAGCAGCTCAGGACTTCAAATGCAAGCAGTTCACTGGATAAGGTAGAAACTGGATTGCCTTTCCTTGTTGAAAGCAAGGAAAAGAGGGCCATACCCTACTTGTTGAAGGGGCCGTATCTTATCTCTTCGTGGGGGAATGTCAAGGTCATACTGCAGAAGAGTTTGTGGAATGGGAGATTTTGTTGCATCCATTTTTGTAAAATGCTCTTTGCCACACTTGGTTTCATCTCACTCTCTTATTTGTTGCCCTTTCTTAATTTCTTAAAGTTCTAGAATCATGTGTATCTATGAAGATGCTTCCATGCTTGTTTGAAAAAATGTAGAAGCACAAGAGAGAAATGTAAACATTAGCCTTGTGAGCAAGAGAGAAAACAGAAGCATAGTTTACATTTTGTCTGACTCCACAAGTATAGCTTTTTTCTGCAAAATTCTGAAGATTAAATTAGCTAGTGGGTAAAGAAATCACGCATCCCACTTGTTACTGGTAGGATTAATGAGGCAATTCTTTTTTTTTTTTTTAAGAATGCATCTTTTATTTATTTATTTTTATTTTGTTTTTTAAAACTAGCATTGAAACATATATATTGTCATATGTGAAACAGATCGCCAGCCCAGGTTCGATGCATGAGACAGGGTGCTCGGGGCTGGTGCACTGGGATGACCCAGAGGGATGGGATGGGGAGGGAGGGGGGAGGGGCGTTCAGGATGGGGAACACATGGCTGATTCATGTCAATGTATGGCAAAACCCACTACAATATTGTAAAGTAATTAGCCTCCAATTAAAATAAATTAAACTTTTTGTTTTGTATTGGGGTATAGCCAACTAACAATGTTGTGATAGTTTCAGGTGAACAGAGAAGGGACTCAGCCACACATATACATGTATCCATTCTCCCCCAAACTGCCCTCCCATCCAGGCTGTAATGAGGCAGTTCTTGATAGCCTTAAATGCTTTTGTAGTCTGCAGCTGTGACGCAGATACATTTCAATTGCATACATGTTAAATGCACATCTATCAACCCTTTTCCTCTCAAGTTAATTATTAAGTCGATAACATGTTTAACAGGTTGGTTGTAAACTCACTAGTGTGGTAGCAGTACATGGTATTGTAAGAGAAGAGAGATCTGATGGGCAGTGGGTATTTGAGAGCAACAGGATGAAAGCAGTCAGCGTGTGGTGTTACAGATAAAAGCATCACTTGGATCAAGCACTTGTCAAGCTTTGTTACTGACATGGATGCATAAACAGGAGCCAGACAAGAAACGGAATTTCCAGGAATCTTTGGGAAGGGGTTTTATATGGGGAAAATCAAAGTGACACGAGGTGGTTTTAGAAAGTCGATTACGGTTGTTTCAAGGGAAATGCTGAAACGCCTTTGCCAGAGTGGCCCTAGCCTTTGTGTTCAGATGTCAAAGATGCCACTGATATTCAGATAAGTGTGTACACACCCAGGTCATGTTGGGTACCCTATGGCAGCAGTCCCCAACCTCTTTGGCACAGAGACCGCTTTCATGGAAGACAAATTTCTCCATGGACTGAGGGGTGGGGGATGGTTTCAGGATGATTCAAGCCCATTGCATCTATTGTACACTCTTTTTCTTATTTAATGCCACCACTGATGTGACAGCAGGTACCGGTCTATGGCCCAGAGGCTGGGGACCCCTGCCCTAGGGTCAGATCAGGTTTGTGCCTAATTATGGTTTGGTTTGCAGAGTGGTTAGGGACATAAATGTTAGATGATAACAGGACACCTGCAAGATTCCTTCTCATTAAAGAAACTTTCTCCGCAGCTATTGAATCCCGACTGCGTTCGGGGCTCTGGGAGGGAAATAAAGACATTTTAGGCTTCAATCCTGCACTCTAGTTGAGGAGACAGAATGTGAAATGTACGATTTTATATCTTGAAAAGTATGGTATTGTTGACTGGATTAGTTTTTAAGAGGCTGAGTGTTGCAGACACGGTTTGTTTTCATTGGGAGGAGAGTGTTCTCCCTGGGATGAGGTCGTTAGGAAGTTTTACCCCAGGAAATAGGATCCAAAATGAACTTGGTGCGTGACTAGGACTCAAAAGATGAGAGGCTGGGGGCCTTCCTGGCTCAGCCTGAGGAAGTGGGGACTGGAGAATGGAGTGTGGTCAAAGGTGTGGGGGCAGAAGTGGGGTGTTTCAGCTCCCCACCACCCCCAGGGAGTAGTAACACACGAATGTGAAAATGTCTATTGGAACTGTGTTATAGGGGGCAGCTGGCTTTTTGGCTGGAGGCAGAGGGAATCATGGCACATCTCTGTTTGCAAGTAAGACCCAGAAACCTAGTTCACAGCCTCCACAATGAAAGGCAGGCAGAGCTAACAGCCCCACCCCGGAAATTGCAATGTCTTGGGGTTCTGCCTTTGACTTCATAATTCGTGACCAAGGGACAGGGCCAACGAGGACACTTGGGCCACCATAGGAATTGCTCAGATCAAATTAAAGTCCTCAGTCTCCAGGCTAAGCCCCCACAGAGTCTGTGCCTGCTTCTGAGTTTGGCTCAGAGTGACTGAAGCTTCCGTCATGAGCCTGGCTGCTCAGGGAGCTGCTGTGGCATTCCAGGGGTCCAGGGCCTTGGCAAATCTTGTGCTTCTTATAGCCCACGAGGGAAGGGGACAAAGTTGGTTTCCACCTCCTCTCACTGCTGCCTGGCAGCATGTTGGCAAGGAATGTGCCTAGTGGAGGCTCTGATCCTCTTGTAATCTTGTGGAACTGGGTTGGGAAAAGCTGAAGCAGTTGGAAACAAACATCCGAGAGAATGAGGTTGGGAGAGGGAGAGATCCTGCGTGGGGTGACCTCAGGTGACATGGTGCTTGCCTCTCTTCTGCAGCCCTGCTTACCACGGATGCTCAGAGATGCTTGTTAGCGTATTGGAAAAGCATGGGGACATCCGTGTGCACTTAACATTGGAAATTCAAGATGCTCTCAAACTTTCATTCCTTTGAACAAAGAGCGCAGAAGGGATGGGGAATGAAAAGTGTGTTATTTTTAAGCAGCAATTGTATATAACTTTTCTCCAGCAAAGCAGGGGAAGTTATAATTTATTCCTTTATTGAGCATCTACTGTGGCAGGCCTTCAACTAGGTGCTTAAGATGCAGTGGAGAACGAGACAGAATCTGGGGTCATGGAGCTCTGATAGAGGTGGGAAGTAGTACCTAAGGGACAAGTAGCCTGCTTAAGGTCTCCTTTTGTTGCCACCAATTTTTATACTCAAGATGGTGACATAAACTTGGAACAATATTCTACTATATAGAGTAATCAGATAAGTGGATACATTTTTTTATTATTATTTATTTATTTTTTAAAATAAATTTATTTATTTTAGTTGGAGGCTAATTACTTTACAATATTGTAGTGGTTCTTGCCATACACTGAGATGAAGTGGATACATTTTAAAATGACATCATTATCACCATAATCATTATTATGTTGCCTATGAAATAAGTCGTAATAATTATAGTTTTGGTAATGAAAGTACTGATACTCAGTACTCATACATGATAATGCTGTCATAAATTAGCCCAAACCTTTTGGAAAGCAATTTAGAAATAATTATCAAGAGCCATAAAGATGTTCATACCCTTTGGGTCTATATATCTCATTTCTAGGAATCAAGCTTTAAGAAACTATTTGAAGTATGGAACAAAGATGCTCTGTTCACACAATGAACATTGGGTGACTTACCTGATGATGCTTGTCTCTACATTCTGAATCCCACAGCTCCTGTCAGGGTTTCCCTAGCTCACTGGTTCTCAAAGTGTGGTCCTTAGATTAGCAGCAACAGCACCACCTGGGGACTTAATATGGGCTTCCCTGGTGGCTCAGGTGGTAAAGAAACCACCTGCAATGCAGGAGACCTGGATTCAGTCCCTGGGTCAGGAAGATCCTCTGGAGAAGGAAATGGCAGTCCACTCTAGTATTCTTGCCTGGAGAATTCCACAGACAGAGGAGACTGGTAGGCTACAGTCTATGGGGTCGCAAAGAGTCAGACTTAATACAAATGGAAATTCTATGCTGCCAATCCTGCCAATTCAGAACCTCTGGGGTGGAGTCCAGACATTTCAGGTTTTAGCATGCACTGCAGGGTGTGCTGTTGCCTGCTCATGTCTGAGAACCTGGCTCAGTAGAGCCTCTGGAGACTTGACAGAAGCAGCTAAAGAGGGTTTCACCATCTAGACTTTCACTATTCCTCAATTTACGACTGGCATACAGTTCATTAGGCACAGTTCTTCTTGATTCCTTTGCCAGTCTTCAGGGGTTTGCAGCTACTGCAGCCCAATATGACGTCTACGAAGGATGCTATATAATAGAGTGGGTTAAACAGAGAGGGGAGAGACAGGGAGCATGTGTTCATTCAACTTGTTTTCTCTAAGTTACAGACAGAGAGTCTAAGAAGGTAGGGATCATTCCTTGTCCCCCTACACAATGGCCTGATAAACACGATAATAAAATTGTCCTGTCTAAAGTGCCTTGAAAGGACAATCTCACTTGCTCCTCATGCTACCCTGGGTGGAGGGAAGAGAGGAATTCTCTTGCCAGGTAAACCCATCTTCTGGAGAGCCTGACCCTGGGATGACTCACACAAGGGTCCTGCTCAGTGGTTGGTTGGTTGTGATCCACAGGGGTTTCACCTCCTGTGATGGCCTGGCTGTTTATGCACAGTAAATTAGATGTGGCTGTTGTGCTGACATGGACAAATTGGCAATTATGCAGAAGTCATTCTGCTCTGGACTTTTGTCCCTGAGCCTGTGCTTGCTGGAGATTTCCTTTGGCAGTCCTCCTCCCACGGCAGGTGTTGCACCCAACATCTCCTTGAATCTCTCCTCTCTTCCAGGAGAAGAGCAGCGCTGACAATTTTTCAACTGTGTTGCACTCATCGTCAGCCAGCTCAGCAAGTGGAGCTCTCATGGCCCTGGTGTCTCTTCCATAGGATCTATGGCAGCAGGATCTGGGGTGGGCACAGTTCCTCTCAGACTGAGTGACCTGGGCTGAGTGTACATCCCACAAATCAGTCAATTTATGCAGGGCTCTTTCTGCTTTATTGCGTGCATGCATGTTAAGTCTTTTCATACTGTTCATGGGGTTCTCAAAGCAAGAATACTGAAGTGGTTGGCCATTCCCTCCTCCACTGGCAGAAGGAGAAGGGGACGACAGAATGAGATGGTTGGATGGCATCACCGACTTGATGCACATGAGTTTGAGCAAGCTCTGGGAGTTGGCGGTGGACAGGGAAGCTTGGCATGCCACAGTCCATGGGGTCGCAAACAGTCGGACATGACTGAGCAACTGAACTGAATGAGGCTAAGTCGCTTCAGTCATGTTTGACTCTTTGTGACCCCCCATGGACTGTAGCCCACCAGGCTCCTCTGTGCATGGGATTCTCCAGGCAAGAACACTGGAGTGGGTTGCCATTTCCTCCTCCAGGGGATCTTCCCCACCTAGGTATTGAACTGCGTCTCTTACATCTCCTGCATTAGCAAGCGGGTTCTTTATCACTAGTGCCACCTGGGAAGCCCTTCAGCTCTATTGAGAGCTACCAAATAGGAATGTTGAAATGAGTGTGTGGTGTCTCTGAAGTGCTGAAAAACTGGGGTGACAGGGTAGACCTTCCTGCAGTCACTAGGCACTGAAAAACAATTTATTTTTGGTTGGTTCATGTGAATTTTGTTACCTACTGGGGAGAATTATGATTCTTCTTCCTATCTAGTTCTGCAGAGCTGACCTTGATAGCCACAAACAACTGAAGAGATTAAAAATCAGTCAAACTGGGCTTTTCAAATTGGAGTGTGCGTGTAGATTATATGGAGATTTGTTAAGATGCAGATTTTCATTCAGTGCTGGGGAGGAAATTCTGATTTCTTCAAATTCTAAGATTCTAATGTGCCCACAAGTTGGAACCCACTGCTCTAGAGGAGCTGATGAAATAAATAGCAATGCCCAGTAGACTCACCAACAGCCCATCTAGCATGGGAGCCAGGTTGCCGGAAAGTGTAGCATTCTTTGAGAGGGTGACATGCAAAGGAAGTCCATCCCGTGATTCCAAAGCTAGCTGGGCATCCATCTTCTGAATCACCTGGGAGCTTGTTACAAATTTGAAATTCATAGCATCATCCCAGATTTACTGAATCTGAGTCTCTGAAGTGGGGTTCTGGAAATGTGTTTTTCTAACAATAATAAGCTCCTCAGGTTCTTGAGAATGACTAGTCCAGCCCAGGTGTTGGCCCATCTGAACTGAACAGCCTCTCAGGGGCCTTTCACAGGAGTCTTTTATTCCAAGTTATAAAGTGTATTTGTTTCTATATATCTTATAAAATTCCCTGTGTACTGCTGTTCCTCTCCTGGAACACAGTGTATTAGGGACTTCCCACCTAAATTGCAGGAGACCAGAGTTCAATCCCTGGTCTGGGAAGATCCTCTGGAAGAGGACATGACAACCCACTCCAGTATTCTTGCTGGGATAATCCCATGCACAGTCCATGGAGTCACAGAGTTGTACACGACTGAGTATGCACTCACAATGCATCAGACTGAATGATTCCAGAGCTCTGGACCTACCCAGCCATTGCTCCTCCTGGTGTACTCCCAGAATCACATTGGTCTGACCTCAGCCCTTTATAGAAAGGTCAATGCAGTCTTGGGAGACAAAACTGCTCAGAGTGAGGCTCTGGGCACCTAAGCCTCAGCTACCAGTGGACTTGTTACGCTCTGCTGAGGCCCTCTTTTTTGAGTTACCTTTTCTGGCTTTGAGGGCTAAATCACTTTCTGTATTTAGTGAAAGTTTTCTTTCCTCCTTCTGTTCCTTTTATTTTTTGTTCCTGTCAGAGGCAGTCGATATTTAGAATCAGTATCCCTTGGCTATTGATCAGAATTGTGACGTTTTAGAGCTGTGTTATGAGGCATACAAGATCTTAGTTCCCTGACTAGGGATTGAACTCATGCCCCCTGCAAAGGAAGAGCAGAATCATAACCACTGGACCGCCAGGGAAGTCCCCAAATTTGACTGCTTGACACTCTTGGTTGTACCTTCAACCTTTCTAGTCATGTGATTTTTGCCTTTGTCATTCCTTCTTTTCTCCAAGACTCTATGATTGTCTTCCTGTTCAGATGCTTCCCATCTGTCGCTATGACACCAATTCCTCTTCTCTGTGAAACTTGTCAGAGTGATGGGTGGGTAGGATCTGGTATTGGAACTTTAAGATGGATCACGGATGACTGGCTGGGATGCAACTAAAGCAACTGGATTTTTTCTGTTAAGCATGGAACACTAAGGAGTTGGAATATGGTCAGAGCTATGCACGAGAAATATTGAGGGGAAAAAAAGCTAAGAAATAGAGACTAGTTATGAGGCTCTTATAGAAATCCAAATGTAAGATAAAAAAAGGGTACTATAAATAGAGAAAAGGAAATAAAAATGAAATAATACCCTATAAAAAGATAAGCAACTGTTTAGATTTAGTTGTTGGCTCTCCCAACTTCCTAGGAGATAATGCATGAGAATGTACTATCACAAAACTGGGAAGTATTGGGTTGGCCAAAAAGTTCATTTGGGCTTTTTGAACATTTTGGCCAACTCAATACTCTGTAGAAGTAGGATATTGCTACTAGTAGCTCATTGCTTGTTAGTTTATCCTAATCTTGGAAAAACTATTAAATGTAGTTATTATCCAAAAGAAGGTAGATTAAAAACAGAAGCCATGATATCTATGATGTGGTGACATACATTTCATCCAAAGAAGTTATCCAGATAGCATATCCACTTAAAAGGCAATCCAAATCTTGTTTCAAATTCTGCTTTGAAATGGCAGAAAAATGGAAACTTCCCAAGTGAGTCAACGGGACAGGCTGTCCAAGCTACTCTCCATTCTCAAAAGTTTAAAAATACTTTTGTTTCCCCTGTGTCCCAGTGGAGTCATCATCTATGACTTGGTGTACCAACTTACGGTTTAGATCCAGAAAACAGTTTGACTCACCTATTTCTCCATTGGGTTTTTAATAAAACATTTCTCAATGTAACTTCTTTAAAATGGATGTCCGTGTGTTATTTCCAGTGGAGATGAATTGAAATCTAATGGGTTTTTTCAGATGCTAGACATAAATGTTTTAAAGAAAGGGAATCATATCTTAACCCTCTTAAAATCCTTCAAAAATCCCAGCCCAATATCTGGCTCAGTGTAAATAATCAATACATATCTTTAAAATTAGATGCAATTGTTGAAGGTTGAAAGTATTTGTCTGTTTGCCTGGTAAAGGTACCAACACATTCTGATCAACACATACCTAAAATTTGAATGAATGCCTATTATGGGTTTATGGCTTAGTTGTAGCATTTGATTGAAACTGATAGAAATCCAACTCAAAATGACCTAAATATTTTTTTGAATTCCTTGCTCTTTGTAATAAAGAGACCAAGAATATTTTGGGGGATTAAAAAAAAAAATGTTTACTTTTCATCTCTCAGCTCTGCTTGCTTCTCTGTGTTGGCTTTATTTTCCTGCAGGGAGTCTTCTTGTTATGAAAAGATGGTACCAGCAGCTCCAGGCCTGCATTCTCTAAGTTTCACTAATTTGGGAGAAAAATCCCTTTCTTCTGCTTGTTTGGGAGAAAAAGACCTTTATTCTGACTTCTGCAGCCCAGTCTCAGACTGACTTGAATTCACAGTCTCTCAAGGACCAGGCTTAGCTCATGGGCTTATCCTCTATCCAATCATTGCCCCCAGGGAATATGAAAGTCACTCCTGGATCTGAGCAACAGACCTAACCTCACCAGAGTCCAGGGAGAAAGTTCACAAGTCCATCAGAGTACTGCTACTAAAAACAAGACACACGGATGTAGAAAACAAGCTTATGGATACCAAGGGGATGGTGGGTGGTGGGATAAATTGGGAGATTAGGACTGACATATATACACTACTATGTATAAAATAGATAACTAATAAGAACCTACTGTATAGCACAGAGAACTCTACTCTGTACTCTGTGTTGACCTAAATGGGAAAGGGGATATATGTATACATAAGATTGATTCCCTTTGCTGGGCAGCACAAATTAACACAACATTGTAAAGCAACTATACTCTAATAAAAATTAATTAAAAAGATAATATCCTTTGGCTTCTCAAAAAAAAAAAAAAGGTAAATAGATTCTAGAGAGGCAAAAAATAGTACATGCCAATTTCAAGAGCACTGATTTCTTTATTTGAAACAACCTCAGCCTTCCAGGAGCTTACAGCATGGTACAGAGTTTATAACAAAATTAACTTACCTGTATTTCATTCATGTTCCTGGGTAGGATTCAGACATGGGAATCTACTTTCACAGTGTTCAAATGCAAGGCCCTCAGTATAAAACTTTGAATCAGGGACTCCTCAATAAATGTTTGATCAAGTTTAAGTACAACTTTGGCAAGAGTTAATACATCTGCCCTAATTTTAACTCCATCCTATCCCCAATTAAACTATTGAAGTTGGTCTTCAGTTAGAACTCAGAAGTGGCCTCCTCAAAACCTTATGCAAATGCATATATTCCTAAGGCATATTTTCCAGGCAACCACTCTTTAGGGCATCTTTCTTGCTGGTTATGTGAGTAAGATTCAGGATCTGTGTGTATCTAGACACAGAGACTTTGAAATCCAGGGATGCTCCTATTCTTTGATGCTGAAATAGCACCACGGAATGAAAACAAGAGATGAAATTGAGACGTACACCTCCTCCTTGGAAAGGGCTACCACCACTGACAACCAGGTGTGATTGATTTCCTGTGCTCAGCTTTGTTCCTGACTTCAGTGCCTTAGGCTGGTATTCCTAGAAGCAGAGCTGAGACAGAATTCCTAGGTAAGGGATTCCCTAAGTGAGTGTTTTAAAGGAGCAAAGGAAGCTGGAGCAGACTATAGAAAACTTGGGCAGGGATGAGGGTATTTGGCTTCAGCATGGTGGTATAGGGGGCTCTGAGCATAAGTAGCACCCCAGAGTTGTCCGAGGGGGGATAAGGAAGCCAGCCTTTAGCACCCCACATTATTCAGTCATTGGTTATAGGCTTTGTTCTCTCTCCCCTGCAGCACTGTCTTAAGTATCCTGCATGTCCTTGCTAATGCTGAAACTCCAGTACTTGGGCCACCTGATATGAAGAGCTGACTCCTTGGAAAAGACCCTGATGCTGGGAAAGATTGTGGGCAAGAGGAGAAGGGGGCAGCAGAGGATAAGATGGTTAGATAGCATCACTGGCTCAATGGCCATGAGTTTGAGCAAACTCCAGGAGATAGTGAGGGACAGGGAAGCCTGGAGAGCTGCAGTCCATGGGGTCACAAAGAATCAGACATGACTTGGCGACTAAACAACAAGATCCTTGCCAGGGAAAGTGGTTCCTATTAATGAGCATCGCTTTTTACTTTTTTTCTTGAAGTGAGATTATTTTACTGAAGGATAATTGCCTTACATCAACATGAATCAACAATAGGTATACATATCAGCCATAGGTATACCCTCTTGAACTTCCCTCCCACCTCCCACCTTATCCCACCCCTCTAGGTTGTCACAGAGCACCAGGTTGAACTCCCTGTGTTATACAGAAACTTCCCATTAACTATCTGTTTTACATATGATAGTGTATTTATTTCAATGCTACTCTCTCTATTTGTCCCACCCTCTCCTGTGCCCACTGTATCCATTAGTCTGTTCTCTATGTCTGAGTCTCTCTTCCTGCCCTGCAAATAGGTTCATCAGTACCATTTTTCTAGATTCCATATATATGTTTACTGTACATACTTGTTTTTCACTTTCTGACTTACTTCACTCTGTGCAACAGGCTCTAGGTTCATCCATTTATTTCTTTTCTTTTCTTTTTTTAATGTGTTGCTGTGGGTTTTTTTTTATTGCATTTATAGAGAAGATCCCCTAGAGAAGGAAATGGCAAGCCACTCCAGTACTCTTGCCTGGAAAATTCCGTGGATGGAGGAGCCTGGTAGGCTACAGTCCATGGGATTGCAAAGAGTCGGACACGACTGAGCAACTTCACTGGTTCACTATATATATATATATACATATATATATATACACACATATATATATATATATGTGTATATATATATATATAAAAGTCTGGCATGCTGCAGTCCATGGTGTCACAAAGAGTTGGACATGACTTAACAAGTGAACACACACGTATATAGACACATTCTTTTTTATTTTCTTTACTATTATGGCTTATCTCAGGATATTGAATATAGTTCCCTGTGCCATACAGTAGAACTTGGTTGTTTATGATGGGGATCACAAGAGAAGGGTGGCAGCTGTCAGTGTCACTGTCTCACTTGGGATCTGGAAAAAGGGAGAGTGTACCAGTCTGTAAAAAACATCCGGGTGAGTCTCCAATGGCTTCTGCTGTCACAATGGGCAATCATAAATGTGTTGATGCTGAAGTCAGTCTGGTAGACCACTTATTTGGTGACAGAGCCATTTTGACAGTGCACAGATTTTGAACACACATACACATTTGCATATATACTTCCCCTGAAGGAGATTGTAGGGCTGCCTGCCTCACTATGGCACATAACTGGCAGTAATGTATATAAATTATGATTTCAGCAGAAATAATGGAATTATTGCCATAATGCACCAAAAGTGTCTTTTCTTTAGAATGCTAGTAAGACATCCCAAAGATTTGCATAATAGCTCTGTCTTATAAAGGAGAATTTGGCTGAAGTTTATGGTCTTCTGATTTAAGATCAATATGACTAAAGGAAGCAATAGAGGTTATAACCCACCCTTAGGTCTTGCCCTGTAGTTTGTTGTCTGCATTTCTGAGTGGACAATGCAGGGAAGAAGGTCGGTTCACAGTCCTCATCTAAGCGCAGCTCTAGTTAATTAGCTGGATTGCATCATTGTACAGAAAGGATTGTCCTCCTAAGGACAATAAACTGGGCTCTAAATGGAAATATAACCAGGAAATAGAAATGGAACTCTTACAAAGAATCCTAAGCTGGCCCATGTGGGATACACAGCCCTTTCTGTCCCAGAGACCTTTTCTAGCAGGTGAAGCAGAGTTTAAAAGCAGCATTCAGCATCAGGTTAGAGTGCTTGCAATAGAGCGCTGTGGGCAGATGATGGAGTGAAGACCAGTCTCCGTTAGTTTGGGGCTATGGGGCAGCTTGTGGGTTGTCTACCAGCTAAAGTTGCTCTCATCTGTAATTACTTTGAGAGAGGGGAATCTGTTCCTGTCTTCCTAAATTAAAAAGAAGCTCAAATGGCCTAATAAAGGCTGTTCCTATTCATTCACAAAAGGTTATGGCAAAGAACCTAGGTTGACTGTATTAAGTGGTAGGGAATGTTTTGGAGCTATGGAGGAATTTTACCTTGTTTATGTGCAAAGAATGAAGCTAAGAAAATGAAAAGTTTACTTTTATAAAGGCAAAATACTCCTACCATCCTACACATATAACATGATAAAATCTTTTGTGGATACAGAGCACAGCCAGGAGCAGACCTGCCCATGTGTGCTTACATCTTCTAGATAAATGACTTTGTTTCTCTCCTCATGTAAATGCTGGGCAGAGCAAACGTGGGAAGGGGATTCAGAGGCCAATGTCCCACTGAAGAGATAGACTTCAGCAGGGACAGATGGAGAGAGGCAGACTAGAGAGATGGGTTGGCTTGATGCTTGCCCGTAGTGATTGTGTCATGTTTTGAGCGTCTACCCTGACCCTAACCCTTGTCTTGAGAAGGTGGCTTGTCTGAGATCTAGCAACTAGATAGTAGGAGTCTGATCTGGGACCTCACCGCTCACCTTCCAATTTCCAGGGCTTCTACCACATTGGAATTAGAAGTCCTGACCCATGGCTATTGCTAAAGAATAGCCAGAGTTGGACCGTTGTTAAAGGGGTAAAAACAGATTTTATTCAGGAACTATTAAGAGACCTCAGTATAGAGCTGTGCCCAACTCTGTCTGCAACATGGGCAGTTGAGAATTTATAGCCAAGGAGCAGGGTGGGGGCCAGTGGAGGGAAAATCACTAAGAGGACGCATTAGGGATGAGGGGGGATTCTAGCTAGAAGGGCCTGACCTGATTCTTGCTGAAGGCAGCTCAGGGGCATCAGACATCACTTAGGAGATGATGGGGGATGGGGAACTTGATCAGGGATCCAGGGTGGGGAATTCTGGCTGAACCAACTGACAGGGTTCTATGAATAAAACTGGACTCTACAAGAATGGAGATGGAAGCCCGTTTAGGTACCTTGTCAAGCAGAGGGCTCAAAGGAGCATAACTACAGTTTGGTCAGGAAGAGAATCTCTGTCACTGTGCAAGCCATCTCTCAAAAGTCCTTGAGTCACTTTCAGATCTTCATCCAGAAGTGGAGCTCTTTTACCCTCGTCACAGGGACTTGGGGACACACAGGAGACACACACATTGTTTAGATATTTAGATATAAGGCTCCTTAAGGATTGATCTCCACAGGGCCTCACTGCCTCCCAGACTTCTGAAAAAATGCACTCTCTCCCAGGTTTCTCATCCCAGTGCCTTCCTGACTGTGGCTGATCTTTGAGGAGAAGGTAGAACTTGCTCAATGGAACTCTTCAGAAGTAGTCTTGGCTGAGAAAAAATGCCTTTCTTCAGGAAGCCAGGTTTTTTTTAATGATGTATCAAAGATTTTTTTTGAAGCACATGAAGCTGATTGTATTATAGAGAGAGTAAGAAACACAGTTTTCAGGGTTCATCTTTCAATTCTCCTGGCAGTGAGTAAGATATTGCGAGAAGACGTGAGTTGATTACAATGGACCAACATGTTTCTGTGATTTTCCCTGGCAGAGATGCAAGAAGGAGCAGCTAGGCCCTACCTATGTCTGATAAGAAGTAGGATCAATCGCTAAGGTTATGGTTTCTGTTTCCTTCTTGAGCTGTGAGTTAGCCAAAGACCAAAGAACTCCAACTGCTTCAATCAGGACCCCTTCAGACAGTGACTGTAAGCTTTCAGCAGGGTACTTGGTGCAGCCAAAGGCAGTGCCCAACAGAGGAAAGAATGCTGGGGAGCAGAGGAAGGCTTCTCAACTGAACCTCTGGGTTTCCCTTTCCCCTTTGACTGCTAGAGAGCTCAGAGCCAAATACGTGGCTTGGAATTGGCACTATGCACAGAATTTTCAAAGGGAGCTTTTCTTATTCTTGAGGTGGTTGCCAGGCCCATATGTCCCTACCCTTGCTTTTCTTTCTATCTTTGCTTTTATTTATCCCATTTTGCATTTTATAAAAGATCCTGCCCGATTTTCATAAATTCTCTCTAGAACAAGGTGGGTATAGGTCACAATGGCTATGGGTTTGGGCTGGCCGTTCTTCCTCTGAAGCTGATGATAACTTGGCTGGGATCCCTTCCTGCCCTAAGATGCAAGGAGTCCCTGAGCTTATGATCAGATTGTAATAGCAAGATGGTATTAATAGAGTAGACAGCCTGAGAATACATTCACTCTCAAAGGCTGAAAAGTACGACGTGAGCTGAGGACAAAAGAGCAAGACCAACGAAGAGATGACTCAGAATGTTAGTGCTGGAAGGGAATCTGATGACTGAATCTGAGAGTTGTAACTGTTTGTTTTGCAGATGAGAAAACAGGTCCAGAGAGAAGTATGTTGCCTGAACTCACAAAACTGATAGCAGTGGTTATAGACCCTAATCTAGGTTTGTGTATATGACAGGACATTCCCTTTACCCCATCCCATCTTCAGTCAGGGTGGGCAGGAGGTCACTTGGCTTAATAATCAAAGTTATACAATAAGAGGTGAGCCATATTAGCAAGAGAAAGAATTATTTCTTTATAGATACTACACTGATAGCTGTGACTATCCCAGACCAACCATGCTAGCCATGGCTGATTCTTGGAGTGTTGACATGAAGCAAGACCTACAATGTGTTAAGAGTCGAGAAGGAGCTATATGAAAGAGGGGGATAGCCCCCCTCTTTGAGCCTTTGACACAGGGGAAAGCTCAATGACCCGGGGGGGGGGGGGAGGGGGCGGTGGTGATTAGTAAGGGAAGGAAGATGAAGGAAGAAATGGGAGAAGGGTCTACAGGAGACTCATGTGGACCCTTTCACCAGCCTTGACTGCAAGGATCTCCAGAAGGAATGTTCATTTCACCCTCTGTGTTCCATCTTTGCTCTTCATTGGTTATGAATAAGTCTGGAACTTTGAACTGAGTTTATAAGCCTTTCTGATGATTTCAGGGCATAGGGACCAATATATCAATACGTGGCTCCCCTTTCCTCAGAGACTCTGCCGTGTGTGCGCCCCTTGCCTGCACTGGCTTGCTTTTTGACAGTGAATCCAATTAGTCAGTACCAGTTTGAACTCCAGGTCTATCTTCCCTGGTGTAGTAAACCCCATTAGCTTGGGGGTCATCTGAACAGGTAACAAATATGCTTTTTATTCAATGAAAATGAAACTCCATATCCAAGAAGACTTTATAGATAGTATGAGATTTCTGGGAGCCTGAATGAAGCTGGCATAAACAACAAAAGAGAAAACAATATTGTTAGCATTAACAATTACCACCAATCACCATGCAGAAGTGGCTTGCTGTAATTAATACATTTGGAGACAAATCCCTCGGTTCCAGTGACTTTTCAGTAGAAATGTCAACTTTTGTTATTTCCCTCCTGATGTGTAGCATCTCTAATTACTAAGTATTTTGAAGCTGAAAACTCCAAATGTTGTTACAGTGTACAACTTCAAAGATGATTTTGATGAGATTCCAATGTAGCTCATCCTACACAATTGGCCTTTTCTTCTATAAGCTCAATGAAATTTCCAAGGTGAAGTGGGATCAGAAGTCAGAGAGAGTAAAGCAGCTTGCGCTAACACGACATTTTTGTCAAGCGGTGGTAGAATGTAATGTTTCTGGTGCTGCTATTTGTACAGAGGCAAGGTTCCTAGAGAATTTAAGACATTGTTCACAACATTCTTCTTTATTTGTACGTTTCATGTTTTAAACACATGGGAGCACTTTGATATAGCTGTCAAAGAAGTAATTGATCAGTTTTAAAGTGGACGATTTTTTAGCTCCAAATGCTGACAGCTCACATGGAATCTACAGAGTAAAGGAGCTAATGAAAAATATCACACAAAAGGTTGAATTTAAATCTCAAATTTTTATTTATATGGGAGATCTCATGTTCTGTTTTTGGATAGGATAATGTTATCAGCACAAATGATACAACCTATAAGTAGGTTTGTCCTAAAAATGAAATTCCCTGTGGTGAGCTGCATCCAGTTAGGAAAACGCTTATCCAGTTGGTTTCTAGCTGGTGCTCTTTGTAGCAAGCCAGTGACCTCCAGGTGACATGCTGAAGACATCCACAGTGACTGTGGGAGTGTGGCGATGAATCAGGCTAATGCCCTTGCCTAGGGACCCCTGAACAGGTGTACTTGGAAAACATCTGAAGGATGCCAGCTCCTTAGGGGTTACCTTTAATTCCACCTGAACCACAGAGAGGATTAAGGCCATTGGAAATGGAAATAGTTTCATTTGATGCATTTCTGAAGCTTTGCCTTGTTAGCATTCTGGGTGAACCTTTTAGATAAAAAGCTCTTAGCGGGGAAAACAGAAAAGCCATTATTATGCTACCTTTAAACCTTTCTTCCTTTTCTGTTTCAATTTAGAGACTTAAAATGCCCTCTTGTTTCCACCCCTTGGTTTGTTTCACTTTTATTCTTGCTAAAAGGAATAGCTGTTTAGAAGGTAAGAAATAAATCAATGGGTAATTTCTTAAGCATCTGACAGTTGCCTCAGTCCAGATATGAAACGTACTTTCTTTTTTTTTTAAGAGAAGCTTTTGAGTATGGTTTTGCTTTGGAATTTGGAGAAGGATTTAGAAATAGTTTAATCAAATTGTTATTTTTCTTTTTTATAGATATGAAACTCAGAAAGGCATAGTATCTTTTTCCAAGGTCACATGGCTAGATAGTCATGGTGCTGAATCCACTCCTGCCCAACCCATAAACCCACTGGTTCATGAATATTAGTCATGAATATTCATGGTTGTACTTAAATATTCATGGGTTGTAGTTCTATTCCCCCTCCTACCCCCTTTTCCATTCCCTCAGCCTCCTTTACCAATTCCTGACCACCTCCCTCTGTTTCCATCTCTCTCTGGTTTGTGATCTTCCTGCCCCAGTCCTGCCTCTGGACTCTGATTTGGGGGCATTGTCTCTGGTCTTAGAAATTAGATACTTAGCTTTCCTCTAATTCTCAGTGTCTGTGTTGCCTTACCTATGGGTACTCAGTTCCAATCCCAGCCTTGCAGAACCTAAGCCTAATCTCCATCTTCTCGTTGCGCTACTCCAGTGCTTGGTTCCTTCCTTTACCCTCTTTGATTTGGTTGGAGTACGCTTAGTTGGTAGCCATGGAGGCTTTTCAGCCTGCAAAAGACATCTCCCTCTCCTGTACTGGTATCCTTAATGACCTGTTATTTCTTCTTTGGAAATTTGATGAAAAGGTGCTTTGAGAGGCCTGTTCTGAGGGGAAAAATCACTTTAAGAGCTGCTAATGTGTTCATGTGTTAAAATCCTCCCTGTGAATGTGCAATTAATTTTAAAGGCCTTCTGAAAATTCCTTTATCCCAAAGAGTGATATCGGTGATGAAAATTTCAGGGAGTGAGGAACACTAGTGATTGAATGTGTCTGATTGGAGCCATCAGAGAAACCCACAACACTTAACACAACTCTTCCCTTATCCTTAAGAGCAATGCTTGCTTTAAGAGTTGTGAACTTGCAGTGAGAAGACCTGGATTTGGGTCTTGCCTCTGTTCTCTAGAGAGCCTTGGCCTGGTCTCCAAGCTCTTCTGAGTGTTTGTCTTTACATTTCTGAAATGGAGGTAACAGTAATTGCTTTTTGCTCCTCTAAAAGGATGGTTGAGAAGATAAAATAGTTCTAATTTCTCATCACTTGACTCCCAAGACCGTAAGTTCTTATTGCTTCTTCTGCCCTGGCCATTCTGTCCTTCCCGTTAAGTGTTAGTTTCTCAGTCCTGTGCAGCTCTTTGCAACACCATGGACTGTAGCCCCCCAGGCTCCTCTGCCCATGAAATTCTCCAGGCAAGAATACTGGAGTGTGTTGCCATTCCTTTCTCCAGGGGATCTTCCTGACCCAGAGATCAAACCTGGGTCTCCCACTTTGTGGGCAGATTCTTTACCATCTGAGCCACAAGGGAAGCCCAGCCATCCTTCCTCTTAGTTTTCTATTTCTACTTTTTCCATATGGTGTGCTCCAATAATCAAAACTCAAGAATAATCATCATCCCTCGTGGCTTTTGAGAAATTTCCTCTAGCAGATGATCATTCATTTGTATTTCCAGCCCCAACTTCTCTCCTAAGCTTCATATTAATATCTTGACCTTTTTAACTTTGATGTATTACAAGCAGATCTAATTCAACATGTTCTTTTCTGTACTTATATTAATATCATCTCTTCTATCACCAATTTATGATGCCTTTATATATATGTATATGGAGACAACTTATAGTAACTGGCTCATGTCATTACAGAGACCAAAAAATTCTACCATCTCCTGTTTGCAAGCTAGAGAAGCAGGAAAGCCAGGGGTGTAAATCAGTCTGACTCTGACGGCCTGAGAACCAGGATTGTTGGTCCCTAAGGGCAGGAGATGATGGATGTTTAGCTTAGGCAGAGAGAGCAAATTCGCCTTTCCTGAATGGCCGTCAATGGATGGGATAATGCCTACCTGCAGTGGTGTGGTGATATTCTTCACTCAGTCTAAAGATTCAAAGGCTAAATCTCTCCTGGAAACTCTCATAGACACACACAGAAATAATATTCTACCAACTACTTGGGTGTTCCTTAGCCCAGTTAAGATGACACACAAAATTAGTCTTTGCACAGTTCTTACTAATGCTGCCTTTATAATAGTATGTCTGATTCTTCTTTATGCTGAATTTTGAGATCCTTGAGAGAAGTGACTTTTCTTTTCATATTTTCCCCCCAGAACCTGACATAGATAAGGGCTGAGAAAATGTTTCCTGGCTCAGATAATTCATCCCATGGTGCTTTGTAAACCACAGAGACTACTCTAAATGGAGATCAAAAACATTCAAAGATGTATCTGAAATGCAAGCAAGGGGGGTATCTTAGACTTTCTCTACGAGGACAAAATCAGTGTTACAATTAAGGTTATGATTCACTTGATGAACATTTATAGGAACATTTGTGTGTCAAGGTCTTTCTTCCTGGCAATACAAAGATAAATGAATAACCTGTTCTCTTTTTCCCACTCACTGAAATCAGATCTCAGTCAACTGGAGAAGCCACATTTGGGGACTGCAAATAAAGTTTAAGCATAACATAATGGGATATGCCAAAATCCAACTTCCTTAAAATGTTCTCCCCCTACTTTTTGAAGCCTAGCTTGGAGAATTTTTAGTATTACTTTACTAGCATGTGAGATGAGTGGAATTGCGTGGTAGTTTGGACATTCTTTGACATTGCCTTTCTTTAGGATTGGAATGAAAACTGACCTTTTCCAGTCCTGTGGCCACTGGTGAACTTTCCAAATTTGCTGGCATATTGAGTGCAGCACTTTCATAGCATCATCTTTTAGGACTTGAAATAGTTCAGCTGGAATTCCATCAGCTCCACTAGCTTTGTACATAGTGATCCTTCCTAAGATCCACTTGACTTCCCTCTAGGATGTCTGCCTGTAGGTGAGTGATCATACCATTGTGCTCATCTGGGTCATTAAGATCTTTTCTGTATAGTTCTTCTGTGTATTCTTGCCACCCCTTTTTAATATCTTATGCTTCTGTTAGGTCCATACCATTTCTGTCCTTTATTGTGCCCATTTTTTCATGAAATGTTCCCTTGGTATCTCTAATCTTCTTGAAGAGATCTCTAGTCTTTCCCATTCTATTGTTTTCCTCTATTTCTTTGCCTTGTTCACTTAGGAAGGCTTTCTTATCTCTCCTTGCTATTCTTTGGAATTCTGAATTCAGATGGATATTTCTTTCCTTTTCTCCATTGCGTTTCACTTCTCTTCTTTTCTCAGATATTTGTAAGGCCTCCTCAGACAACTATTTTGCATTTCTTCTTCATAGGGATGGTTTTGATCACCACCTCCTGTACAGTGTTATGAACCTCCATCTATAGTTCTTCAGGCAGATCTAATCCCTTGAATCTATTGTTTACTTCCGCTGTATAATCATAAGGGAATTTGATTTAGGTCATACCTGAATGATCTAGTGGTTTTCCCTACTTTCTTCAATTTAAGTCTGAATTTGGCAATAAGGAGTTCATGATCGGAGCCACCGTCAGCCCCTGGTCTTGTTTTTGCTGACCGTATAGAGCTTCTCCATCTTCGGCTGCAAAGAGTATAATCAACCTGATTTTGGTGTTGACCAGCTGGTGAGGTCCACGTGTAGAGTTATCGTTTGTGCTGTTATAGGAGGGTGTTTGCTATGACCAGTGTGTTCTCTTGGCAAAACTCTTGTTAGCCTTTGCCCTGATTCATTTTGTACTACAAGTGCAAATTTGCCTGTTATTCTAGGTACCTCTTGACTTCCTACTTTTGCATTCCAGTCCCCTATGATGAAAGGGACATATTTTTACGTTGTTGTTGTTCTAGAAGGTCTTGGAGGTCTTCATAGAATCCTTCAACTTCAGCTTTCTCAGCATTAGTGGTTGGGACATAGACTTGGATTACTGTGATATTGAATGGTTTGCCTTGGAAGCAAACAGATCATTCTGTTGTTTTTGAGATTGCACCCAAGTACTACATTTTGCACTTTTTTGTTGACTATGAGAGCTACTCCATTTCTTCTAAGTTCCAAATTGGGAAAGGAGTATGTCAGGCTGTATATTGTCACCCTGTTTATTTAACTATGTGCAAAGTACCTCATGTGAAATGCCGGGCTGGAAGAAAAATGTAAGCTGGAATCAAGATTGCTTGAAGAAATATCAATAACCTCAGATATACAGATGACATCACCCTTATAGCAGAAAGAGAAGAGGAACTAAAAAAGATTCTCTTGATGAAAGTGAAAGAGGAGAGTGAAAAAGCTGTTTTAAAACTCAACATTCAAAAAATTAAGGTCATGACATCCAGCCCCATCACCTCATGACAAATAGATGGGAAAACAATGGAAACAGGGACAGACTTTATTTTCTTGGTCTCCAAAATCACTGCAGATGGTGATTGCAGCCATCAAATTAAAATATGCTTGCTCCTTGGAAGAAAAGCTATGACAAACCTAGACAGCATATTAAAAAACAGAGACATTACTTTGCCGACAAAGGTTCATCTAGTCAAAGCTATGGTTTTTCCAGTAGTCATGGATGGAAGCGAAAGTTGGACCATAAAGAAGGCTGAGCACTGAAGAATTTATGCTTTTGAACTGTGCTGTTGGAGAAGACTCTTGAGAGTCCCTTGAACTGCAAGGAGATCCAACCAGTCCATCCTAATGGAAATCAACCCTGAATATTCATTGGATGGACTGATGCTGAAACTGAAACTCCAGTACTTTGGCCACCTGATGTGAAGGGATGACTCACTAGAAAATACCCTGATGCTGGGAAAGATTGAAGGCAGGAGGAGAAGGGGGCGAGATGGTTGGATGGTATCATCGACTCAATAGGCATGAGTTTGAGCAAGCTCTAGGAGATGGTGAAGGACAGGGAAGGCTGGAGTGCTGCAGTCCATCGGGTTGCGAAGGGTCAGACTTGACTGAGCGACCGAACAACAATAGCCACCTACTTTCTGAAAAATCTGAGGATGTCAGTGTCAAGTAAAATATATTACAAAATTCATGGGCCCATGTACACTAGGTGATTTATTGATAAAGATTTAGAGTGTGGTAGAAGATGTACTTATGTATTAGTTCATTGACCAGTTAATGTACAGAGATTCATCATAGTGTCCAAACATCATATCTTCATGTTCAGGTTCATAAACTATTTCTTCGTGTTCTGCCAAATGAACCATTTCTGGCAGATTTCATAACTTCTGCTGAGAGAAAAAGGTGGCAAAATTATTACTCAAAATGCCATAGTTCTTTAGAAGCTGTTGGTAGTAAGTCAATATGACCTTCTGACCTCTGCAGCTCCCAAATGCTAATTTAATGTTAGTTATATCACCATTCGTGATACTGCATATTCCATAATGTTGCCTGTGACAGCTGGCTTCCAGTGATTTTCTCTGATTGTTACTGTGCTTTTTTGATGATGACCACAAACAAAAATCCACCCAGAGTATTCTGGAGAATGTAGATAGTCATTCATTTTCTAGTCTTGTTAAGTTCACTTTTCAGAATTGTTATAGCATAGCATACACAGAACAACACAACTTGCAGTTTGGGCTTATCTTGAATTCTCTGTAATATGATCACTGCATTCTTGAAGTGTGTTCTCTTTCAGTGTTAACTGTGTCCTGGGAAGGATAGGGGAGGGACCATTAGTGGACTGAAAGAATCGGTCCCGTTTATGCATGAAATTTCCATTCCTTATCTGGCATCACTTCAGAAAAACCCAAGAGAGTGTACAACATCACTTTGTCAACAAGAGAAAGAGCTCAGTGTGTGACTGGCTGGGTGGTGAGGGAGAGGAGAGAGAAGGGTCCCAGAGGATCAATGTTTAGCTTGGGCAACAGGGTTTGTGGTGCTGCAGAAGCACAGCAAGATGAAAGACTTCTAGAGGGCTTTCCTGAGGTGGCTGCAGGATTTTCAGTTGGTTCCTAAATCGACCTTCAAATGTAGGCTATGGCATGTGGGGAAGGAATGGTAATTGGAGCTTCAATCCTGTGATTTCCACAGCTCTCTCAAACTCAGCTACTGCTGAGAAATTTGTTTCCTGAAAGGATTTTTTTTTTATATTAAATTTCTCAGCACAAAAGGAAAAAAAACAACAACCCCACCTCACAGTTCTTTGTAAGCTCTCATCATGCCCCTGTGGCTAAGCCAAGGTTAAGAATTTTCTTTCCTTCTACCCACCTGTGCACATTTTTTGAATTTTTTTTTAAATAGGGAAATGTGACACTAAAGCCAATTTAGTCCCTTAGAACTCCTCAGTATTTCCATTACAAAATGGGAAATTCTACTTTTTGGCACAGGCAATTACTTTAAACTCCCGAAAGCATAATCATTTCTCCTGTTACACCGAGGATGGAATTACTGATGAAATGGCTGAGTTCCTATTTTGCTTCCATTGACATGTTACTTCTTCTCAACAGATCACATAACTCAGTGTGGAAGGGAAATGGATTAGTTTGGGCTGCATCAACATATCAAAAGAGAAATCATCATTAAGTCAAAAAAAAAAAAGATAAGTATGAAACAGAAGGCTTTTACTAAAATCACATGCACAACATGTTTTTGCTTTCAAATAAAAGTAAAAAAGGAACATCTGCTATCGCAGAAGTAGAGATGGAAAAATGTAAAATCTGTTACAGTGAAAAAGATAAAGGACAAACTGAAACTCAAGGGAGGCAAATAAGAATGTTACACTTGGACTTCCCTGGTGGTCTAGCAGTTAAGACTGTGCTTGCACAACAGGGGACACGAGTTAGATCCCTGGCCGGGGAAACTGCACAGGCCATGTGGTGTGGCCAAAAAGAAGAAAAAAAGAGTGTTGCCCTAGGTAAACATGCATTGACCACACTGTGGATAAGGTACTGTAGTTAGTTACTGAGGAGCAATGAGGCTGTATCTCAGGACAGAATCCTCTCACCGTCGGTTGTATTTTGTCTTAGTCACAGCAATTTGCATCCCATGTTCATATCTTAGCCCATTTTATTTTACGTTTGGTTTTTTATCATTTTTATCAACTTGTAAGAGCTCTTTCTGTATTGTCGTGGTTTAGTTGCTCAATTGTATCTGACTCTTTGCAACCCCGTGGACTGTAGCCCGTCAGGCTCCTCTGCCCATGGGATTTTCCAGGCAAGAATATTGGAGTGGGTTGTCATTTCCTTCTCCAGGAGAGCTTCTAGACCCAGGGATCAAACCCAGTCTCCTGCGTTGTCAGGCAGGTTCTTTACATGGAGACACCAGATAAGCCCTCTTTTTTATATGAGGAATATTAAATCCTTGATATAATAAATTATGTATTATATATTTCTCTATGAATAGTAAAATATTATCTGGTCTTTTAAATATTTATGATGTCATTTACTGACAGGAAAATTTGATTTGTTATGTATGGATAGCAAAGTATGACATGTCAGTTTTTTTCTTTTATGGCTTTTGGTTCTTTGTCAGGAAGGTTCTGCCCATCCAAGTATTATAAAGACTATTTTCCTGCCTTGTCTCCTAAGACTTTAATAGATCTCTCTTTATCCAGTTAGTTTTTTGAAAATAACTCTGTTATTGAGATGTAATATACACAGAGAAGAAAATAAAAATCCTAAATATAAGTTCTATGAATTGTCTCTGGTTAGCTTTTTTTCAGAAGTTCTAAAAATAATACTTGAAAAATGTAAAAAAGATGCAATGCACTTATTACATAACTTATTAAAGTGTGCCATCCAATGATTTTAACAGATTTAATGGTTTTATTGAGGCTTCCCAGGTGGCACCGTGGTAAAAGAATCCACCTGCCAATGCATGCTACTCAGGTTTGATCCCTGGGTAGGAAAGATCTCTTGGAGGAAGAAATGGCAACCCACTTCAGTATTCTTGCTGGGATAATCCCATGGACAGAGGAATCTGGTGGGCTACAGTCCATGGGGTCACAAAGAGTGGGACACGACTGAGCATTAGCTCATAAGCCAATGGTTTAGCATGATTTACTCATTAAGTGTACCATTCATTCAATGGTTTTAAAATATTTATGTTTGCAAAACCCATCACTATAATCAACTTTAGAACATTTTTTTCATCCCAAAGAGAAAGTCCTGACTCCTTAACAGTCATTCCCCATTTCCCACCAACCCCAAGGCCCTGGCAACCACTGGTTTTCCATCTCTCTAAACTGCCTATTCACTCCAGTTAGCTTTTTAATCCATCTGGAATCTATTTTTGGGTGTGATGTAGAGTTCTGACTTTTTTTTCCCTCAAAAGAAAAAAAAAAAAGGTCAATAATAGTTTGAGTAAACAAATGAATTAATAAACAGCCCAGAGCATTACGGGAATTCGGAAGCAAGAGCAACCGCTCTTGAGTACGTGGTCAGAGAAGACTGCGTGGAACAGATGGAGATGAGACATGAGCGGAATTTGAAAATACTGAAGCAGGAAGGAGGCAAGGAGAGTGGCGAGGGGAGAAGACGCAGACGAGACCAGCATGAGCTCAGAATAAGGCAAGGAGTCCAGTCTCTCGGAAGCAGTTACTATAAGAAATAATCACCTGGAGGCTGGGAAAGGTGGCCTGGCAGCAGGCCTAGCAAGTCCTTAAACACTAGTTTGAGAATTTTGCATTCAATTAAAGAACAGTGTGAAGATGTTTATGATGCGAATGAAGCAGTGGATGAACTAGAGAATATGAAGTTTTGAATTTCATAGTTCAATAGTTCATATTTGAATTCCGTATTTGAACTCTGTACAGATGAAGAATCTGCAGCCGCATCTCCTGGTCCCCTGGCCTCTCCTTGTGTGGTTGGGGAGCCTTTATTTACTGAATCTGTATTACTCTGTCCCTCATCTGTGTTTGGGGGACAGGGAGGACTTGCTCCATCTGGCTCGGTGGTTCAGGAGTTTCTGTCATAGGAGGTAAATTGCATAGTGAATGGCAGAGTCATGAACCCAGAGAAACAGCTGATGGTTGTCGAGTGCTGATTCTGTGCCAAGTCCTGTTGTAGGCACTGTCCATGTCCAGTTATATTGTCGCATCAGTTCTAAGAGGTAGTTGCTGTGGCAGTCAGCCCCTTCTACGAATGAGGGAACCTAGGTCCAGCCATTCAGTGACGTGTCCACAGTCCCACAGCCATAAGGGCGAAGCCAGGATAGGAACCCACCAGGATCTCCTTGTCTTTCTCTCTCCCTCTGGGAGAACCAGCCAGGAAGGAGCTGAGACCTACCAAAAGCCAGGCGAGTGAGTCAGGAAGTGGATTCCCCAGTTCCAGTCAAGCCAGTAAGTGACTGAAGACCCCACAAGCAGCCTAGCTGGCCTGCAGCCCGGGAGATGGCCTGAGTCAGAACCACCCAGCTAAATTGTTCCTGTACTTCTGCTGACCCTCTAAAACTGCGGGAAATAAGCAATCTGGTAGTTTCAACCTTCTACATTTGGGAGGTAGTTTGTTACATAGCAATAGTAACTCATTCAGGCATGTTGCTATTGTTTAGTCACTAAATTGTGTCTCACTCTCTTGCACCCCCATGGACTATGAGGCTTTCCGGATGGTGCAGTGGTAAAGATTCCACCTACCATTGCAGGGGACAGGGATTTGATCCCTGGTCCGGGAAAGATTCCACATGCCATGAGGCAACAAAGCCTGTGTGCTTCTCAGGCATACCTCATTTTTTGGTGCTTTGAAGATTTTGTGCTTTTTGCACATTAAAAGTTTATGGCAACCCTGCATCGAGCAAAACTGTGGGCTACATTTTTCCAACAGAATTTGCTCACTTTGTGTCTTTGTGTCAGATTTTGGTAATTCTCACAAAGTTCTATCTATACTTTTTCATAACTGTGTTTTTATGATGATCTGTGATCAGTGATCTTTGTTACTGTTACAAAAATAATATGAAGACTTAGATGATGGTTAGCATTTTTTTAGCAAGAAAATACTTTTTTAGTTACACTATGTACATTGTTTTTTTAAGACAGCACTATTGCACACTTAAGAGACTACAGTATGGTATAAACAGAGCTTTTATACACACTGGGAAAGCAAAAAATTTGTGCAGCTCTCAGAGATATTCACTTTATTGCTATGGTCTGGAACTGGATCCATAGTATATCCAGGGTATGCCTGTACACTCCATGGAAATTGCTTAAATAAAGGGAAATTTAATATGATATATCAGGCTTCCCTCATAGCTCAATTGGTAAAGAATCTGCTTGCAATGCAGGAGACCTGGGTTCAATTCCTGGGTTGGGAAGATCCCCTGCAGAAGGAAATGGCAGCCCACTCCAATATTCTTGCCTGGAGATTCCCTTGTACAGAGGAGCCTTGCAGGCTACAGTCCATGGGGTCACAAGAGTTGGATATGACTTAGTGACTAAACCACCACCACCACCAATATGATATATCAGGTTTCCCAGGTGGCACTAGTGGTAAAGAATCTGCCTGCCAATGCAGGAGATACAAGAGATGTGGGTTTGATTCCTGGGGTCAGGAAGATCCCCTGGAGTAGGAAATGGCACCCCACTTCAGTATTCTTGCCTGGAAAATTCCATGGGCAGAAGATTCTGGCGGGCTATAGTCCATGGGGCTGGAAGAGTCAGACACGACTGAGCAACTGAGCATAATATGAGATATCAGAGGAATCTCAGAACCTAACTTCAGGAAATAGTTCAGCCTCCTCAGAAATGGAAAGTTGTCACTCCACAGTGTCCGTCAGCCTCTCTCTCTGGCTCTTTGGTGTTGTCTGGCTTCTTGTACTATTTCCCATCTCTCCTTCTGTATATTGACTTCTCTTTTTGTGTTCTATGGACTGTAGCTGCCTTAATGCCTTGTATTCATATTCCATGCCCGACACATTCTTTGTAGAAAATCTAATCAGCCCAGCTTGAGTCAGACTGTCTATTATGACAATCAGCTGAGACCAGGGTCCAGGTCATGTAGCACTGAGGGTTTCCTTTGCCCAGGCTGAGGGATGAGCAGATTATACAAAAACTCGAAATTGCATGACAGGCAAATTGATGCCCATTTTCCCAAACACCTACTGCATTCTTTATTAGTAACAATGAAATACATTAGGACATTGATTCAGTCTTTTTTTAAGAGCCGAATCCTCTTAAGAGGTAGATAGTTGCCCTTGATTTATCTGATTGCTCAGTTTATTTTCTCATTTTCAGCATTCATGAAGGAGGAACACACCTGTAATTTCATGCACCGATTACTATGTTCGGTAATGTGCTGTCAAAGGGAACTGGTTTCCTGGGGTAGGAGCCTCATTTCTGTGTGAGGGCTTAATTTAGCAAAATATGAAGAAGTTGGTAAAAAGTTTATGTCTTGGAAGCCAAAGTAACACAGATGACAAAGCAACGATGTTACAGTCAGATAGACCCAGATCTGCACCCTGGTTTTATAACTGAAAGATGATGGACCTCTTGAGCCTCAGTTGCTTTTCAGTAAAATGGACATAACCATTATCTCATGGGTTCCTTTAAGAAGAAGATGCCTTGTCACATGGGATATGTCTAACAGTTCCTGACATATATTAGGCACTCAATAAAAGCTAGGTCATTACTATGTTTAGCAAACATTTTGCAGTCAAAAATAAGATGCAGTCAAAAATGTATAGATATAGATAGACTTATTTAAGAATTCATTGCATCCAGGGGGGAATGATAAGAGTATTCAGTGCCTGCTATTTTTGCCTTCAAGATTTAGAGCTGGCTTTGAGAAGAATAAATGAGTCACACGTTCCACATCCAGCTTGGTAATTAATTTTTATGACTGTGAAGTAGCTGATCAGGTTGGAACACTTCCCACTGGCAGGCTGTGCCCTGGGTCAGACACAGTGGGATGGAGAGCACAAGGAGGCTTGGGGCCGAGGAAGTCCCCGAGAGGACGCGGAGGCCTTCTCTCCTCTTGCTTATGTAAATGCTGTCTGTCCTTTGGGGGAACTTTTAAGCGGCCACCTCTAGCATAAGCCGTCTCAGATTTGCCCCAGCTTCCAGTGTGCCCTTCCTCCTCTGCTGGTTACATTTCCTCCGTGCCCCTATGGCACTTCTGTTCAACACACGTTCAGTCTCTACTGTGTGTCAGGCACAGCTGGCTGTTGAAGTCATGGTGGTGAGCTGGGGTGGCCAGCTTCCGGCTCTAGTAGACCCCCAGTTACTGGGATTCTCACCATCATTCCTGGGGACAGCTGGAAGGTGCCTTATGTTACCCCTGCAGGTTCTCCCTCAAATTCTTGCTCCTGGTGCCAAAAAGAAGTGGTGCTCTAGGACTTCTGTCTTCTTTTCTTGCAGGCAATTGCATGGCAACAGTAATGAAGGTTTAAGAGGGAATTCTCTGTATTATAGCGAAAAATATAAGGGTGCGGGGATCAATCTGAATCCTAGCCTGAGCACATCATAGCTATAAAAATGTGGACATTTTAGTGAATCTTTGTAATTCAGTGCTCTCATTTGTCAAAGGAGACGATAATCCCTACCTTAACAGTTAATTGTGAGGCTTAGAAATCAGCACAGAGCAATTATCTAGTAAGCATTCAATAATTACCACTAGTAGATTTCACTTTACTATCTTTCTTTGGGTCATTTTATTGAGCCAGGTATTACGGACAGCTGACTTTGTCTCATCCCAGGCCATGTTCCAGGCACTAAAGTTATAGCGGTGTACAAAGAAGGCACAATCCCTGGTCATGGGGAGTTTATATCCTAAGCACTGGGAGACAGGCGATAAATAAATCTATATCATGTGGAGACAGATACAAGGAAGAAAGGAAAAAGGCAGTATGGGATTAAGCAGAAAGGAAAGAGATGGAGCTGGTACTTTGCAGAGGGCTATCAGGTCTCTTGGATAGGCTAGCGTTTGAACAAACACTGGAACAAGTGAGGGAGTAACCCAGGTAGGTTATACCTGTTTCAAGGTTAAATGCCAAGACTCTGGAATGGAAACATGTTTGGAGTTTGAGGAAGGCAGTGGGGCTAGGGTGGAGTGGGAGAGAGCAGATCTGGAGGTGGGAACTGGAGGGGAGGGAGATGGAGAGATGATCGGTGACCATATCAACCATCTCAGCTAGAGCCCATCAAAGAAAAAGCAATCTAGACTCAGTAAGGAGAGATTTATTCCAAAGAAATATTACAAAGCAGTAAGGGACTATTTCAAGAGGGAAAATGTTGTAACTATAAAGCCAAGCGTATCAAAAATTAGCGAAAAGGAGATTTTTCTTTTTTATTATTTATATATTGGCTGCACTGGGTCTTCCTTGCTGAGTGTGGATTTCTCTAAGTGTGGCAAGTGGGGGCTATTCTCTAGTTGTGGTGTTTGGGCTTCTCGTTGCAGTGACTTGTTGCAGAGCATGGGCTCTAGGGTGCACAGGTTCAATAGTTGTGGTGCATGGGCTTGGTTGCTCCATGGCATGTGGAATCTTCCCGGACCAGGGATGGAACCTGTGTTCCCTGCATTGGCAGGCAGATTCTTAACCACTAGACCACCAGGGAAGAGGGACTTTTGTTTTATAGAGGAGTAAGCAAGGCTACAAAGAGTCAGGTGTAGGGGAGTGGGAGGAAAGGATGGTGTGAGTAGAGAATGTGACCCTGAGGCCAACCTGTTCTCTCAGGGGTGGGGGCACTGTGTGCTAATTCGGGGTGAGGGTGGGCTAGATTTCAGGGGCCTGGAGTAGTAAGGGAAGCAGAACTAAAACTTGGTTAATAAGTATTTTTTGCTCTGATCAGTGGAGATAAGCAGTTCAGTTAGTTATTTATGGGGCAAAAAATGGAAACTTGGAGGGTTTGTGCCGGTTTTTGCCATAGATAAACAGGGCGTATGGCAAAAACAGGCACAAACACTCCAAGAGGAGAGTGAAAAAGTTGGCTTAAAGCTCAACGTTCAGAAAACTAAGATCATGGCATCTGGTCCCATCACTTCATGGGAAATAGATGGGGAAACAGTGGAAACAGTGTCAGACTTTATTTTTTTGGGCTCCAAAATCACTGCTGATGGTGATTGCAGCCATGCAATTAAAAGACGCTTACTCCTTGGAAGGAAGGTTATGGCCAACCTAGATAGCATATTGAAAAGCAGAGACATTACTTTGCCAACAAAAGTCCGCCTAGTCAAGGCTATGGTTTTTCCAGTGGTCATGTATGGATGTGAGAGTTGGACGGTGAAGAAAGCTGAGCGCCACAGAATTGATGCTTTTGAACTGTGGTGTTGGAGAAGACTCTTGAGAGTCCCTTGGACTGCAAGGAGATCCAATCAATCCATTCTAAAGGAGATCAGTCCTGGGTGTTCCTTGGAAGGACTGATGTTGAAGTTGAAACTCCAATACTTTCGCCACCTCATGCAAAGAGTTGACTCATTGGAAAAGACTCTAATGCTGGGTAGGATTGGGGGCAGGAGGAGAAGGGGACGACAGAGGATGAGATGGTTGGATGGCATCACCGACTCGATGGACATGGGTTTGGGTAGACTCCGGGAGTTGGTGATGGACAGAGAGGCCTGGCGTGCTGCAATTCATGGGGTTGCAAAGAGTCGGACACGACTGAGTGACTGAACTGAACTGAACTGAAACGGGGCCTGGCAGCCACTCATGAGTCTTTTCTAAGTCTCAGGGGGGAAGGATGCTTCTCTGCAGTAAGCTAATTTCTGAAACACAAACCTTTACTGTTCTGTAGGATCACAGGGCTCAGGTAAAATTCAACAATATCATGCCTTCAGATTGTTTTGAGTGAGAGGTGACGATCATATGACTAATTAAATTTAAAACACGGCTTGTGGTTTTGTAGTTCCAGCCTTAAAGACTCCACTCAAGTAATGCCCACTTGTCACTCCTGAGTCCCCATTCTCTGGCTCTCTTCCCGCCAGTCTGTGATGCCCACTCCATTAGGGTAACCAGTAAACTTCACATCACCAGAGGCAGACTGCATGTTGATCAGCCTGTGTCACCAGTAGATTGGTGAGCTCCTTGCAGAAGGCCTCACTCTGTACCTGCTGTCCATTCAGTTACCAAAGCACTGTCAAAAGAACGCGTTTTCTGATTTACCTCGATCTCACCCAGCTCTTTCCCCAAATAATCACATAATTTACCCAGTTTAAACTCTGGTGCCTTAATACAAGGAAGCATGACCAGTGGGAAAAGCCAGAATAGGAAGCTTTCACTGCTGTGCTTAAAGCCTTAAGGGATCAGCAAGCTGTGGCCAGAGGGACAGCCTAGCTCAATGAGTGTTTCTATAAATTTAGGTTTTTTGGACTGCAGCTACACCCATTTATTTATATCTTGTCTCCCAGCAGTATTCATACTACAGTGGCAGAGTTGAGTAGCTATATGGCCTGAAAAGGCTAAAATATTTACTATCTGACTCTTTACAGGAATAAGTCAGCTGACTCCTGTTTTAAGAGTTGGCCCGAAGTTCTGTTGCTTGCTGGCATTGTATAGTAGCTGCTGCTGTTGCTAAGTCACTTCAGTTGTGTCCGACTCTGTGTGACCCCATAGACGGTAGCCCACCAGGCTCCTCTGTTCCTGGGATACTCCAGGCCAGAATACTGGAGTGAGTTGCCATTTCCTTCTCCAATGCATGAAAGTGAAAAGTGAAAGTGAGGTTGCTCAGTCGTGTCCAACTCTTAGCGATCCCATGGACTGTAGCCCACCAGGCTCCTCCATCCATGGGATTCTCCAGGCAAGAGTACTGGAGTGGGGTGCCATTGCCTTCTCCTGTATAGTAGCAGGAAGCACTTTATTATAGACATGTCAAGGGGCTCCTTCTTCTTTTAACATCACCAGAGACTGTAATAATCTCCTCCCTCTGAGGGAGAGGATGCTTTACAAATTGTTTACCCTGTCCAGGGCCAGCCTGTCTCCTGCCCGCTTAGCTTTCACCTACTTTCACGTTTCTTGGTGAGCCCTGGTCTTTTCTTAGGACTTCAGACCCTTATCATTCTCTTTTCTTAGCTCCCTCTTGGTGGAAGCTCTGTGAGTCTTTTGTGTGTCTCTGACACCCCACAGGTAATGCTGGTTTGGGTGGGGTGTGTTATCACCGAGTTATGTTGCAGAGTAAGACTTCTTTGTCGAAGGTCTTTCAAATGCACTTTGCTATTGCCTAACCCAGTCATCATTTATGAACTTCTTTCTCAAGCTATTGGAAGGTCATCTTGGTGTTCATTTTGTTTACAATTATAAATGCAAGGTCTAGATTTTATAGAAAAAGTTTAAAATACAGAAAGGTGTTTAAAAGAAAAAATGTGCTATTAATAATATTTTGGCATATCTTATTGCCATCTTTTTTCTTACATACTAAAAAAATTGGCATCACAGTGAATATGTAATGTATAATCCTATTTTAATATTTTAAGCACTTTCCCATAGTAAGTATTTTGGTAGAATAATCTTTAGTAAATACATGCAATCCTATTTTATGGATATGCTAAAATTGACTTCCTTATAACAGCAGATTTGTCTTTTTTGTATAATAAATGACCCCCGTAATACTTAGGAGTAAATCTCCACCTTCGCTTGTGTTATTTCTTTAGACTGCTGCTGCTAAGTCGCTTCAGTCGTGTCCGACTCTGTGCGACCCCATAGATGGCAGCCCACCAGGCTCCCCTGTCCCCGGGATTCTCCAGGCAAGAACACTGGAGTGAGTTGCCATTTCCTTCTCCAGTGCATGAAAGTGAAAAGTGAACGTGAAGTCGCTCAGTCATGTCCGACCCTTAGCGACCCCGTGGACTGCAGCCCACCAGGCTCCTCCGTCCATGGGAGTTTCCAGGCAAGAGTACTGGAGTGGGTTGCCATTGCCTTCTCCGATTTCTTTAGACTAAGATAATAGAAATAGAATTACTTGATGAAATTGTAGGAATCTCACTAGCTCTCTTTATATTTGTTGACAAATTGCCTTCCTGGAAGTATTTCAAGTTATACTACTTAAACCCTTATGATTTTTTTACACCTACTAATAGATTTTTAAATGTTTTAATTCACATTCATTTAAGTTGATAATATTGAACATCTATTTATGTGCTAGGTACTCATTTCTATTCCACTTGTTATGATATTTCCATGATAACTTATTCCCCTGTCCTTAAAGTCAAGGTGACCAGGTTCCAAGCCTGAAACAGACATTTTCCACCTGTGTAACCTAGAGAAGTAACTTTGTCTTTCCAAGTCTTTTTTCTCATCACTAAAACAGAAATAGTTACCTGTATGTCACCGTCTTGCCCTGAAGATCCAGAGTGCCACGCACCATGTCTGGCATATGTGGGTGCTTGAAAATTTTGGCATGGGGATTGTGAGACTCGAGAGAAGCTGACTGATCCTGTATATAGATTCCTCTCATGCCTTTGGTCAATTTAAGGCTGTATTTTTGTTTTTTAATTACATGTAAAAGTAACACAAAAGACAAATAACAATAACTGAAGTAAACTGCCACGATTGAATGTAGGAGTGAGAAGTCCAACCTCAGATTCGAGGGTGTGTTACAGGCATAGATGGTGTGTGAGGTACTGGAAGATAGAGATGAACAGAGGCTGTGATACCCACCAGATCTGTATGCTCTGGCCAGCCTTGGCTATACCTAATCACCCTGCAGCAAGCAAGTTTATTACACTGAAGGGGCTTCCCTGGTGCTCAGTGGTAAGGAATCTACCTGCCAATTCAGGAGATGCAGGTCCGATCCCTGTTTTTGGAGTATCCCCTGGAGGAAGAAATGGCAACCCACTCCGGTATTCTTGCCTGGAAAATTCCATGGACAGAGGAGCCTGGTGGGCTGTAGTCCATGGGGTCACAAAGAGTCTGACATGACTGAGTGACTGAGTACTAGCCTCCTTATCTGTGTCACCATCTCCCCAAGCCTTCTTGCCACATCCTGGCAGAGCTTCCACCAATTCCCCCCAAATCTGGGAGATTGCCAAGGTAAAGACATGACAGCCTGCCCTGCTGACTTGGCTGGTTCAAGCATCACCATTGGTCTCTGCCACAGTACCTTGCTCTCCTATCTCCCTGCTCTCTGCTGATTGCACTTCTTCTTTCTTATTCTCCAAGATATCTCTACCACAAGGCTATCATGTCATAGAATTTAATGTAGAGAAAATGGAAAGCAAGATCTCGGTACTTCTAAGCACACAAAATAAAGTTGGATAGGTATCATGAAAACTTCCTGGTCCATCCCTGGTCCCAGGGAATTTCTCCCCTATCCATCCCCTATTTGTCTGATTGATTTCTGACCTTTCCAGTTGTTAATAGACTACTTTTATTTTTCTTCTACAGCTTGCTGTTGTCGTTCAGTTGCTAAGTTGTGTCTGACTCTTTGTGACCCCATGGACTGCAGCACACCAGACTTCCTCGTCCTTCACTATCTCCTGGAGTTTGCTCAAACTCATGTCCATTGAGTCGGTGATGCTATCCAACCATCTCACCCTCTGCCACCCAATTCTCCTCCTGTCCTCAATCTTTCTCAGCATCAGGATCTTTTCCAATGAGTCAGCATCTTTGCATCAGGTGGCCAAAGTATTAGAGCTTCAGCTTCGGTTTTAAACCAGGATTGACTGGTTTGATCACCTCACAGTCCAAGAGACTCTGAAGAGTCTTCTCTAGCATCACAATTCAAAGCCATCATTTCTTAAACTTGGCCCTGTTGACATTTTGTGAGGGATAATTCCCTGTCGTGGGAGCTGACCTGTGCACTCTCGGGTGTTTGACAATGCCTGACTTCTGTCCACTAGACACCAGTGCGTTTCTCCCTCAAGTTGTGGAGGGAGACCAAAAATGTCTCCAGCTATTGCCAAATGTCCCCTGGGAGCCAAAGCATACCTGGTTGAGAACTATGGTTCTAGAATTACTTTCCCTTCATCTCCCTTTTTGTCGCTCTCGGGTCCCTAGACTCCTTACTTTTTCAAGCACCAAGAGAAGACTCAAAACGTTCTTCATATGTCATTCCTTAGAACAATTTAATTTCTAACCTTGATCTCATATTAGGTTCCTGCCATGACTTTGTGGATCTAAAGAAACTTCACTTTTGAGCTAAATCCAAAAGCCATCTGTTGAGTGCCTATTCTTAGCAATGCAAAAAGTGTATAACCTTCAAAATTATAGTTGTTTAATTTATCCTAGATCTAATTAATGATGAAAGGTCCTTATCTATCCTGCCAAGGTCATGGATATGTATTTGTGTATGTTTCCGTTCTTCCTCCTCCTCTTTCTAGATATCTAGATATAAATGAAAGGGTTGGCTTAAAGGTGTATGAGTCTTTCCAGTAACTCTGCTCTAATTGAAATTCAAACTTTGATTTGGATATTTGCTACTTTCAGGAATACTTACTAAGTATATAAAAGTTTCCTATACCTAAAATCTCACCCTTTTATAAACTTTATTAATCATCTTTATTAATCATTTCTCCACACATTTCTGTGTTTAATTAATGTGTTTCAGCTGGCAGGAACGATGAAATGTTGAAACTCCTGAGCTTTAAAAAGTGTATGTTCAGAGTCAGCTACATGAAAGATAGGGAAGGCTGGACCAGTAGTCAAGCTACAGAATGCCTCTTCACAAAGGACTGTCTCCTTCCTCTGTCCTATTCTGAATTTTGGGAGCTGGAGCAGGGCTGTGCCCCTGCAACTCCCTGGGAGAGGCCTTGTAGCAGTTGAATACATGACAGGATCTGGGTGGCATTTTCTAATTCACTTGGATTTGTTCTTTTCCTTACTTTCACACCATTATTCTTACCTAGGGAGCTTTCTCTTACATCATTATCACTCCATTTTTTAGAAAGTGAATCTGTGCATTACGGACTCAATTCTGCCATCTTCCCCCAGATACACTTAGAAGCAATAGGCTCTCTGACAGTTGGGGTGATGCTGTTTAGGGGTGCTACATTTTGTGAGCTGTCTGTGCCAAAGCACCCCTCCCCATTCCACCCAGAGGTTCTCAGGGGCGGGGGGAGGGGGGCCCGAGGCACTCCCTTAGCTTTTGTTCTTCTTTCCTTTTCTATAAAAATGCAGGCAAATGTACCTTCCTTTTCTTCCCTGAATAGTGAGTAGGAGGAAGGTGATGTCTGTAAAGTCAGAATTGGGAATGGTTGAAATAGCAATGCTTTCTTTATGTTACTACTGTAGCTTCTTAAGATTAATTATGCTGCTATGCTACAGTCTTAATATGCACTATTTAATTTGTCACATTTATTTAACACTATCAAATTGGATTCTATTATTCTTATCCTTATTTTACAGATGAGGAAACTGAGGCCTAAATAAGTCTCATACTGACAGTGAACTACTCTTCAGCAAAATGGGGTAAACTTTTGACATTTGCTATGCAAATGGTGATGGGTGAGTCTCAAAAACATACATTAAATAAGAGAGGTCAGACACAAGAGACCTCATATTATGTGATTCCACTTATGCGAGGTGTCCAGAAAGGGCAAATTTATAGAGGCAGAAAATAAATTTATTTTTAGAGACACAACATAGTGGTGGTTCTGGAGCTGAGAACTGTGAGAATGAAGGTGCTTACTGGAGAGATGACAGTGTTCTAGAACTGATTTAGGGTGAAGGCTGCATAACTTGGTAAAGTTACTAGGTCATTGATTTGTGCACTTGAAATGTGCGATTTTATAATATATTCTATAATTCAATAAAATTGTTACAGACAAAAGAAAGGAGGGAGGAAGGAAAAAGAGAAGTCTCAAAAGAAGGAGCAGAAGTCATATCTGAACCCAGGTCTGTCTGTTTTCAGAGGCTCTGGTCTTTTTTTCTGGCTGCGCCTGGTCTTAGTTGCAGCATGCAGGGTCTTCACGGCTGCCTGTGGGATCTTAGAGCTGTGACATGAAATCTCTTAGTTGTGGCATGTGGGATCTATTAATAGTTCTCTGACTTGGGGTTGAAGCCAGGCTTGCATTGGGAGCATGGTACCTTAACCACTTCCCTGGACTACCAGGGAAGTCTGAGGCTCTAGTCTTAACCACCATACTTCATTTCTCTTGTTCTATCTTCATGTTTCCTCTTCCGGTCCCCTTTTCCATTTTCTTTCTTTCTCCTAAACCTAAAGGCAGGCTACCTTTTGTCCTCCTTGAATCTCTTCCCAGGCTGACCCTGTGTGCCATGACACTGGAATCCAGGTGTAATGAGGTCAGCATATGCAGTCCTACTTTGCATTATTATACTGGACTTCTTGATTCTGTCTCTCCCTTTGAATCACATTTTGCTGTGATTCTAGCATGGTCTCATTCCCTGGACCTGCAGGTGTATTTTGGCTTCCCAGGTTTGTCATTGGCAATCTGAGAGATGCGGTGGCGGGGAGAGGGGGGTGTTCTTGTTTTGTTTCCATCTACCCTTGGTTATTTTGTACAACCACCACCAAATGTGGCCTCAGCAGTCATGACCAGTGCCTCTGTGTGGCCAGCTCAGGACTTCTAGACAGAGAGGAGAAAAAGTGAAAGTCACTCAGTTGTGTCCAACTCTTTGCGACCCCATGGTTTATACAGTCCATGGAATTCTCCAGTCTAGAATACTGGAGTGGGTAGCCTTTCCCTTCTCCTGGGGACCTTTCCAACCCAGGGATTGAACCCAGGTCTCCCGCATTGCAGGCAGATTCTTTACCAGCTGAGGCACAAGGGAAGCCCTAGAGAGAGGCTAGGCATTCACTAATTCATCTCTAGCGTTAACTCTCACTTCTCTTTACATTCTTCACTTTCCTTCAGTGGAGCCTATACGAATTTCTTTCCACTGGATTACAGACTAAGCCAGACTAATACTGATTTCCTATAAGAAGGTGAGTCACAAGGTCCATTTCTTCTTTACAGATCAAGTTACTGAGGTTGAAGTATATTTAATCTGGTACCCAAAGTAATGAGATCAACTAAAATACTGAACTCTCTTCAGGGGTCCTAAAGATTCCTCCTTTTGTCTATTAGTCAGGAATCGTCTTGATTTGAATTGACCAGAAGCTCAACTTCTAAACAAGCTTAAACAAAAGGAAATGTATTCACTCACATAATTGTAAGTTTCCTGAAGCAGAAATGCTTCAGGAATGGCTGCATCTAGGGGCTTGAATAATATTATTGTGGCTGGTCTCTGTCCTTCTGTGCCCTCTTTTCTTTGATGTTGCCTTTAGTCAAAGATAGACGTTTCCTTCATTGTTAAAAAGTCAGAAATTTGTTACTCGACTCAGCATTTAAAGGAGTTTTGAAATATTGTGAGGTCAAATTATATCTTTAGATATATATTTCCCTTTTTATTGTCAATTCCTAAGCATAGACTCTTAAAATAGATGCTCAGAGTCTATTACTGAGTCTAATCCCCTCAGAAAATCTAAATGTAGATATGGTATCGACTGCTCAGAGTAATAGTTCAGATCAGTAGCAGACCCCAGAACTCTTTTATTTTGGTGACGTTTGCTTCTGATGGCCGATGTGGGCAACAGATGTGCTCATGTTACAGCATAAGAAAATGTGTGACTGGTTCTGATGGCATCTGATTTTAGTTTTTTTAACTTGAGCTAAGACTAAATCAGTGTGTGGGAATCAAAAATAGTTGTGTATGTGAGCTTTGAAACTGCCACATGGAGCTGAATCTGGGCCCTGAGAGTGGGTTCAGTCACCTTCGGAGACATTCATCACGTCAGCCTTCAACACTGGAGCTCAGCCTTGAAAAGACTTCTAGTTTTGCCAACACTGTCACTGATTCTCAGGCAACACCCTCAGATTGAAGAGCATTTGTGGAAAGTGGCTGATGGCCCTAGCAGATGTGATGTTCCCTAACGTGACTGAAATTGTCAAACCTGGTCCACATGACAGATGGCAAGTCACGTTTCAAACAGAGAAAGGAGCAAGCTGAGTCATGTGGCACTCACTATCAGCACCAGTGATCAAACTGTGTTCGCAGTGTTGATTTTTTTTGACAGCATTTATTATCATTTTAATTCCTGAACTCTCCATTTCTAAAGGGAAGGGGTGTCCCACCCTTCAGATCTTCATTTGTCAATCTCTTTCCGGGAAATTTGAAAGGATTTTTCTTGTTCAATAGTAGGAGAATCTTGATACATTTTTGAAACTGTTGAATATAGGTTTTCAGTGTTATAGACTAATAGTTTTGTCTTAGAGACAGTGTTAATTTTCTATACCACCTGTATTGCATTTGGACTCATTGTTGGTCTCTCTTTCATAGGAGTGAAACCAGATCAAATTGAAGTGAGATTAGATGAGGGAGTCTGATTTTGTTAGCGTTGTGTATGATGACAGTAATTTCCTGATTGGCACAGAGCACTGCTGCAGGACACTGCGTGTGTTATCAAACCAATTCTCCTCTTAGAATGCATGCATCTGGGCTTTGGAAAAAGTCCCTCTGATTCTCCTTCATCCTGGCCCCTTCTGAATTTTATTGGTTGCTCCAGCAAGACTATTTTCTCTAAGTGGTATATACAAGAATGAAAGTAGAATTGGTACTCGATGGTTTTGTGTGTGTGTTTATGCAAGTCCCTTTTAGTGACCCCATTTCCCTGGTGGATCAGATGGTAAAGAATCTGCCTGCAATGCAGGAGACGCAGGTTTGATCCCTGGGTTGGTAAGATCCCCTGGAGAAGAGAATGGCTACCCCCTCCAGTATTCTTGCCTGGAGAATTCCACAGACAGAGGAGCCTGGCAGGCTACAGTCCATGGAGTCACAAAAAGTTGGACACAGCTGAGTGACTAACTTTCACGTAAGCACTTTGGTGATGTTACTTTTTACTATGGCTAAAATCAATGCACATTCTGCCGCCAAGCCCCAATAGCCTATATCCTTGTCTCTTAGCCAAGCTGGTCTTCTTTCCTATGGAATGGTCTTTTCTCTCTTGGCTTCTATCCTAGAGGCCAGTGTATCTGGAAGGTACAAAATCCAGTCTGCCAGTGAGTTGGGCTATGACTGGACTATTTTGACTTTGATTTATGGCCTTTGTAATCTACCATGGTGGTTGAATACAGGCGATAATGAAAGATTTCCTTATGTCTTGTGTGGACTGAATTTTCAGATGGTTCACAAGCTCACTGCTCCTCTATCAAGGCTACTGAGCTTGGCCTGTTGCCAAGTGGAACCAGAGGCTGGGAACACATCTGATGAAAGTGTCTCTGAAAAAAAAAAAGTCATGGCTTTCTTTCAGTGGTACTTGGAGAATGAGTGCATCTAGTTTTGCTCACTGAGAAGACGGCTGTGGCCCTGTGCCTGGTGCTGGAGAGGGCTGGAGGCGCAGTCAGCCTACTCCCAGTACAGGAGATTCTTTTTGGAGTCTCAGAAACAAAGGCAAATTGCTGATATGTGGCCTGTTGACATGCTAAGCTTTGTGCTGTTTAACGCCGTGTGCTAAAACAGTGTTCTTTCAAGTAATAACCTTTTAAAATTAATAGTGTTATCCCTGAGTGGCTGGCATTTTCTTAGAAATGTCACTCTTCACTTTTATTTAAATGATACTGTACTTTTAATGATAAAAGGCACAAAGCTGTCAAAGCAAAATAATAATAATAAAGCAATTTTAATAGCGACCAACTTAAATCTTTTTCCATTGAGGTGAAAGCTTTTCCAGGAGTCTGGGGAAGATACAATTTGGAAGAAGGGTAGAATTCCAGTTGAGGCACTCCCTAGATAGAACCTTCATCTGAGCAGAAGGCCCAAGCCTCCTGAGAGATAAGAAGTAGGATCTGTGTCTTGAGGGTGGTGTGAACTCGTGTTGTTAGGTAGACAGGAGTCTGTCTGTTATCAGGGGACTTGGAGATCACCCTGAAGGGCTGCAGAAGCTATTCCCCTGTCTCTAAATCCCTCCTGGGCTTCTGTCTTAGGGGTATGCATGGCTAAGGATTAGGGAGACTTTCTTCTCTTTGCCAAGTCCTAGGTTAGTGAATGGCTTCCCTAGTGGCTCAGATGGTACAGAATCCACCTGGAGTGGGGCAGACCTGGGTTCGATCCCTGGGTTGAGAAGATCCCCTGGAGGGTTGCATGGCATCCCACTCGAGTATTCTTGCCTGGAGAATCCCCATGGACAGAGGAGCCTTGAGGGCTACAGTCCATGGGGTTGCAAAGAGTCAGACACAACTGAGTGACTCAGGGCCACACAGGTTAATGAACATGTTCTCTTAAAAAGATAGTGAGTGAAAGGTTCACAACTGAGAGACATAGGAGGATTTTTTTTATTGAAATTTGTTTGTTTTAATGAAATGTAGTTGATTTAAAGTGTTGTGTTAATTCCTGCTGTATAGCAAAGTGATTCAGTTACATGTACATATACATACTTTTTCATATTCTTTTCCATTATGGTTTATCACAAGATATTGAATATATTTCTCTGTGCTATACAGTAGGGCTTTGTTGTTCTCCCATTCTATATACACTGGTTTGTATCTGATAATCCCAAGCTTCCAATCCATCCCTTCCCCACCCCCTCCCTCCTTGGAAACCACGTGGCTGTGCTCTATGTCTGTAAGTCTGTTTCACAGATAAGTTCATTTGAGTCATATTTTAGATTCTGCATATAAGTGATATCATATGGCATTTGTCTTTCTCTTGAAGTCAGGAGGGCTTTTAAACCAATTTTATGTGTTTATTTTTTACTCAAAATATCATTAAATATCAATTTAGCTATTCCTTGTTCTGTTTCTTCAGCCCTTGGCCAAAAAGTGAATAACTACTAGTCATTTGTTATTTCTGGAATCTGAGTAGAACCAGTGACCCATGCTATCTTAGGAAGATTGACAAAAATAGATTCATCCAAAATCGAGCTCTGTGGCCATGAAGCTGGCTCCAGTTCCTTCCCCTTGAGGTGGCAGTCTATTCTTTTTATAGGAGATGAGCACCCAAGATGACATTTGAGCCACCAAGAGGTGGATTTTCTTGAGAGTCTAATAGAAATATTTCTGAGGGCAATCACAAGTATTCTCTTGATCTAGAGAGAGATAAAGAGCAAAGAACACCTCATGCTTTTGTTCCTTGCCCTTGTTGTTACATCCATAAACAACTTCTTGGGAGTGGAATGGCCTCAGCCTTGAGAACCCACACTCTCCTGGAGGTCTTTACAAAATATGCATTTCCTTCAACTTGAGGGCAGGACATTTAAATGGCAATTGACTAAGATGGTCAACCTGTCTCCCAGATCAGTGTCTCTGAAGAAGAACATCTGGAAGCTGGGCTTTTAGAACTTTTTAAGAATACAAATGGCAATGTTTGATACTTGCATTAATGAATTTGCTTGTGTTTTTTTTAGCCCAATCCTATGACTTCTCATCTGCTTCCAAACTATACACCTTTACCCCTCAGTAATTCTTGTACAGGCTTCCATAGTGGTCCAGTGGTAAAGAATCCACCTGCCAATGCAGGAGACACAGGAGATGAGGGTTTGATGCAAGATATCCTTGGGTCAGGGGGATCCTCTGGAGAAGGAAATGACAACTCACTCCAGTATTCTTGCCTGGAAAATCCCATGGACAGAGGAGCCTGGTGGGCTACAGTTCAAGGGGTTGCAAAGAGTCAGACATGACTGATCTACTGAACAACAATCCTTGTATAAGTTCACTCCTTCCTCACTTGTGATCACATCCTTCTTTGCATGGCATCCTTTTCTAATGCTGCCTGAATTGTGTCTTGTTTCACAGGAGGTTTACCCCCGTTTTCTTTAACTCTTCGTAGAGTAGGGAGGAATTTCATACCAAGCTTATGAGAGAAATTAACTGATTTAGAAATATCCAAGCCAACAAAGCCAACCTAAAAAAGGGAAAAAATGAATTTGATATGCTTGCTGCTACCCCCCCTTTTATAATCTCGGATCTCCTGTGATGGGACTGTCTCTCTCATACATCTGCCCTTGGGGTCTAGCACAGTGCCTAGATAATAGACATTCACGTTTGGTGTATGAAAAATGAAAGTTCTCAGTGGAGTGAAGGTTGCTGGCCTAGGATAGTGAACAGTTCCTAATCTCTAGCTTCCCCACCAAGACCAAGTCAAGTTGGGTGAGTGAGGAATATGGTCCTGGATGGGAAGTGAATCACTTATGTATTAATGTTAACCACAAGTGAGACCACTCCACACTTAGTGTTATAGCACAACAGCTATTTACTTGATTCAGAGGGTTGAAAGTTCAAGTTGGCCTCAGCTGAGCAGGTCATATGATCTTGACTGACCCATCCTCTAATATACTCAGTTTCCTTGACCGCAGGCTGGGTAGGTGCTTCTGCCTCTGGGGGTGGCTGGGTCATGTGCCTTCCATCCTCTGTCTTGCTTGTCTGTTCATAGGGTAGCAGCAGGGTTCTGAGGGAGAGCAGGTGCTAGAGTCTGAATGTCTGTGTCCCCCCAGAAATCATATGTTGAAATCCTAACCCCCAGAATGATGGTATTAGAAGGTGGGAGCCTTTGGTAGGTAATTAGGTCTGGAGGGCAGAGTCCTCATGAATGGAATCAGTGTCCTCACAGAAGAGACTCCTAAGAGCACCTTTGCCCCTTTTGTCATGTGAGGACCCAGTGAGAAGTCCGTCCTCCATGAAGAGGAAGTGAGCTCTCACCAGACGCTGAATCTGGGCACCTTGGTCTCAGAGAATTCTCTGCCTCCAAAACTGTGAGAAATAAATGTTTGCTATTTCAGCCACCCTGTTGATGGTTTTGTTACTGCAACCCAAATGGACTAAGTCAGTAGGGAATGAACAAGTATTTTAAGACCCAGGCTTCAGAACAGGCAACTACATCACTTCTAGCACATTCTGTTAGCCATCCCAGGTTCAAAGGATGGAGAAAGACTCTTCCTCTTGATGGAAGCAGCTGCAAAATTACATTGCAAGGGGATGTGGATGTACAAAGGGAAAGAATTAATATTATTACCTTTAAAAACAGCTTTGTTGTTGTTTAGTCACTAGGTCATGTCTGACTCTTTTGCGACCCCATGGACTGTAGCCTGCCAGGCTCCTCTGTGCATGAGATTTCCCAGTAAGAATCCTGCAGTGGATTACCATTTCCTCCTCCAGGGCATCTTCCTGACCCAGGGATTGAACCCACATCTTCTGCATTGGCAGGCAGATTCTTTACCTCAAAGCCACCAGGGAAGCCCCAAAACAGCTTTATTGAAGTATAATTAACATACCAACAAACAGCTCGTATTTAAAGGGTATAATCTGGTACATGTTGACATTCCCATATGCCTGTGAGACCATACTCATAATCAAGATTATGAACATGCCTGTCACCCTGAAAAGTTTCCTATGCCCCTTGGTGACCCTTCCCTCCTGTCCCTTCCCCCAGCCAGGGACCACTGATCTGCTTTTGATTAGTTTGTGTTTTCTAGAATTTTATATAAACAGAACCATATTCTTTTGCCAGCCGTTTCCTGTTAACATAATTACTTTGAGATTTATCCATGTTGAATCATTTGCCCATGGTGTATCCCTTTTTATTTGTGAGTATTCATTTGTGTATGACAGTTTATCTAATTATCACTGGTTGATGGACTGGGGTTGGTTCTGGATTTTTGGCCAGTACACATAAAGCTGCTGTGAATATTCACATATAAGTCTCTGTAGGGAGATACACTTTCATTTCTCTTGGGTAAATAGCCAGAAGTGGAACAACTGAACCATAAAGTAGTTTTATGTTCATTTTTTTGTGAACCTGCCACACTTTTCCAAAGTGACTGCTGCATCATTTTACGTTTCCACCAGCAGTGTGTGAAGGTTCTAGTTCTCTAAGTCATAGCTATCCCCTGGAATTGGTAGCCTTTCAAATTTTGCTACTCTAATAGGTATGCATGGGTACTACATTGAGATTTTAATTTGAATTTCCCTAATGATTAATAAATGAGCATGTTTTCATGTGCTTACTTGCCACAGATGTGTCTTCTTTAGTGATGTATCTATTCAGATCTTATGCTTGTTTATAGACTTTTAAGAGTTATTTTTTCTGGATATAAGTTCCTTTTCAGAAGTATAATTTACAAATATTTTCTCCCTTTTTGTGGCTTTTCATTCTCTTAACTGTGTCTTTAAAGAGTAAAAGTTTAAAATCTTGAAGTTCAATTTATCAGTTTTTTTCTTTTATGGATTGTGCTTTTGATGTTTTATCTAAAAACTCTTAATCCAAAGTCACTAAGGCTTTCTCATATGTGTTCTTCTAGAAGCTGTATAGTTTATTTTGTAAAGTTTGTTGTTTTAGGCCCCACAAGTATATTGAGTTAATTTGTATACAATGTGGAGGTATAGATTTCCAATTGTTTCCTTAATATTTGATGCAGGTATTATACTTTATCAGTTGAATTATCTTTGCATCTTTGTCAGAATATCAGTTGGGTCTGGTTCAGAACTCTGTTTTGTCCCATTGAAGTACTTGCTCGTCCTGATGCTAGGATAACATGATCTTGCCTACAATTTTATAGTAAGACTTGCAATCCAGTCCCTTCACTTCCAAGGGAAACTGAAATGGAAACAAGAAAGGGAAAGGATGCTGAGCAGGCAAAAAACAAATCATATCTCCCATAATTTACCTCTAGTTCTGGAGCAGCAGCTGTGCACTTGCTAGATGAAGCTGTAACTTCAGCCACCCTTGAGATACTGTCTCAAAGCTGTTTCTCCATCGTAGTAACATTTTCCGTGTCACTGGGCAATGAGACCTCTTCAGAGAGGGAAGATTGATTGTGTACATTGGTACCATTCCTGCCTGCGGTGGAGCTGGGCTCCATTGATTTTCAAACAGCCGAAGAGAGAATCCACATCTTTAGTCTGCATTAATAGTGTGAACTCAATGTGACTAATAAAATGCCTCCTGAATCACAATGTCGTACTGACAATTACATTTATGTGATGTGTGTGTGTTCCCTGAAACGCGGGCAGTTAGAACTGGCAGCCACCTGAGGCATCATCTAACCCAATGTTGCTTATGCTTTGAATTCTAGGACTACTTTTAATGTTGTCTTTTCTATCTCTGTATTTTCACATTTTATTCAGATAATACCTGATTCTTGAGTGTATTCAGGAACCTCTGATTTTCTGACAGTTTGGAAACCCCTAGTTTAGCCATCATCATTTTGACAATTGAGGAAATTAAGGAAATTGATAATAAAGAGAAGTGATTTGCACAACACTCTACAACTGAGCTAGAACAACAACCTGGGTCTCCTGGACCCTTTTCCTAATATTGACGTTTTCCCCACTGCATCAGGCTGAACTTATTGCATATTCTATTGGAAGAGAAAGACCTGGAGTCCTTTAAAATAATACTGACATTTCAAGAGGAATTACTAGACAAGAATTTGTTGAATTTTTTTATTCTGTTCCTTTGATTTCACTTTTCAGAAGGAACTCATCCTTTTTCTCTGTTTCTAATACAAAGGGAAAGGGACCTACCACTTATTCAGCACTTACTCTGAAGTTCTTTAATCCTCATGACAACCCTGTAGAGTAGCTATTATGGTTCCCATTTTACAGATGATGAAAGGGGTTCAGACAGAGGAAGAAAATTGCCCATATTCTGCACAGCTAGTGATGGTTGTTGTTGTTCAGTTGCTAAGTTGTGTCTGATCCTTTGCAACCCCATGGACTATAGCACTCCCAATTTCCCTGTCCTTCACCATCTCCTGGAGTTTGTTCAAACTCATGTCCATTGAGTCAATGTTGCCACCCAACCATCTTGTCCTTTGTTGTCCCCTTGTCCTCCTGCCCTCAATCTTTCCCATCATCAAGGTCTTTTCCAATGATTTGGCTCTTTGCATCAGGTGGCCAAAGTATTGGAGCTTCAGCTTCAGCATCAGTCCTTCCAATGAATATTCAGGGTTGATTTCCTTTAGGATTGACTAGTTTGCTGTCCAAAGGACTCTTAAGAGTCTTCTTCATCACCACAGTTCAAAAGCATCAATTCTTTGGAACTCAGCTTTCTTCATGGTCCAACTCCCACATCCGTACATGACTACTGGAAAAGCTATAGCTTTGACTATATAGACCTTTATTGGAACAGTGATATCTTTGCTTTTTAATATGCTGTCTAGGTTTGTCATAGCTTTTCTTCCAAGGAGCAAGCATTTTTAAATTTCATGGCTGCAGTCACCATCCTGTGATTTTGGAGCCTAAGAAAATAAAATCTGGAAAAGTTTCCACTTTTCCCCATATATTTGCCATGAAGTGATGAGACAAGATGCCATGATCTTAGTTTTTTGAATGTTGAGTTTTAAGCCAGCTTTTTCACTCTCCTCTTTCACCTTCATCAAGGAACTCTTTAGTTCCTCTTTACTTGCTTCCATGAGAGTGGTATCATCTGCATATCTGTTGTTCAGTTGCTCAGTCATGTATGACTCTGTACGACTCCATGGACTGCAGCATGCCAGGCTTCCCTGTCTTTCACTATCTCTGGAAGTTTGCTCAAACTCATGTCCATTGAGTTGGTGATGCCATCCAATCATATCATCCTCTATCCTCCCCCCTCCCCGTCTCCTCCTGCCCTCAGTCTTTCCTAGCATCAGGGAGTTTTCCAGGATATTTCTCCTGACAATCTTGATTCTAGCTTATAATTTATCCAATCCAGCATTTTGCATGATGTACTCTGCATATAAGTTAAATAAGCAGGGTGACAATATACAACCTTAAATACTCCTTTCCCAATTTTGAACCAGTCCATTGTTCTTTGTCCAGTCCTAACTGTTGCTTCTTGACCTGCATACAGGTTTCTCAGAAAGCAGGTAAGGTGGTCTGGTATTCCCATCTCTTTAAGAATTTTCCACAATTTGTTGTAATCCACACAGTCAAAAGCTTTAGCGTAGTCAATGAAACGGAAGTAGATGTTTTTCTGGAATTCCCTTGCTTTTTATATGATCCAACAGATGTTGGCAGTTTGATCTCTGGCTCCTCTGCTTTTTTTTAAAATCTATCTTGTACATCTGGAAATTCTGAATTCAGGTACTGTTGAAGCCTAGCTTGAAGAATTTTGAGCATTATCTTGCTAGCATGTGAAATGAGCACAATGGTATGGTAGTTTGAACATTCCAGTAATGGTTGTACTTGTCAATCGTTATTGCTGTGCCCTCTCTATTTTTTTGAGATAAACATTTTTTACAGATAAGAATGACTTCCCCGGTGGCTCAGTTTGTATAGAATCTGCCTGCAATGCAGGAGACTTGGGTTCAATCCCTGAATCAGGAAAATCCCCTGGAGAAGGAAATGGCAGCTTACTCCAGAATGCTTGTTTGGGAAATCCCATGGACAGAGGAGACTGGCAGGCTATAGTCCATGGGGTTGCAAGAGTCAGACATAACTTAGTGATTAAACTACCACCACAGATAAGAAAGGACACTTCAAAGATGCTGAGAATGTCACTGGCTATTTTCTTAACACATTGTCTAGGCAAAGTGTAACCAGTGACAAAAACAATGACAAATTAAGGAAAGGGTATGTGCTTAACCTTCAGAGCTTCAGAAAGAGCATGTGCTGACATCTAGGACTTGCCCTGGCTTTTTCAGGATCTCTTCCCCTTTCAGCTAAAGCAGGGATTGGCTCTAGTGCCTGTGGGCCAGATTCAGGCCACCACCTATTTTTATAAATAACGATTTATTGAAACACACTTAAGTCCATTCATTACCTATTGTCCTTGTTGGTTGTTTTTGTTACAATGGTAATTAAATTTGAGTTTTTGTGATGGACACTGTATGGGTCACAAAGCCTACATATTTACTCTCTGGCCCTTTGTAGAGGTTTGCTGACCCATGGTCTAAAGGAAGAGTTGGCAAACCATATTCTCCAGAGACCTATTAAGTTCACTGAAGTGGAACTCAAAAGCCCCTTTCACCTGGGTGTGAGTGTCAGTTGACAAGGTTCTCAGGGCCTAATTTACTTCAAACAGAGCAGTTCTGCTTTCATCTTGACTATATATTGGGTTTTCACAGTTTGAATCTGTGTTAGGCCAGGGTGATAGATGGACTGGGGACATTAGGTCAGATTCCTAGAGAGTGCTATAAACGTTTGTCTGACTGCTGACAGTGGCAGCAAAATCCAGGTACCTATGAAAAGTAATTTGGAGCTTTTGGAACTTTATCTTCATAACTATGAGAAACAAGAATTTTCCTCCCTACTTCAAAATTATACTTGAAGAGTTTGAAGCTTTCGAGTAAAATTGTGCTGGATATTTCACTTAGGGCATATGTTCTATGATGGCCTTAAAGTATGGGTGGAAAATAAGAGAAGTCTATAAAATAACCTATCAGAACTGATATTTTGGTTGGGGAATTTTGACTGGTTTAAGAAGTGCCTGAGGCATATTACCACCTACAAGGCAGTACCTTCTTATCAGGTAAAACAAACAGTATTTTTGTGACACTATTTCCCTGTTACTAAAACAACTGTACCACCTTAATAGCTGGTCTGACATGACTTTAATGTCCTAGGTGAGAAAAGAAAATTATTTGATCTTTTGGAGCATATTTTTAATTCATAAAAATGTCACTTTTGATCAAGTTCAATAACAACAGAGTGTCTTGTATCAACTAATGTTTCTACTGACAATAATCATAAACTCTGAACAAAATACTGAAGAAAAGACATCTGAAGGCACTGGAGAGTGACCCAGAGCAGGCAGAAAGTAGAAGCTGTTAATACTTGAAAAAAGGAAACAGCACTGGATACAATACACATTTATATGGTTTTCTCATTGGGGTCACCTAGTCTAGTTTATGTGATAAGATGACTAGAACTGAGCCAGAAAGACTCAGTATCACTAACTTGACATGATACAAGGCGGAATTCAAAGCTGCCAAAGAAGCTGGAAAGTGAGGGAGGTTTTCCAGAATGGAGAGGGGAGACCCTAAATAGGTGTATAAACTCCTTGAATCCTTGGCTGACCCTAAACTGCATATGCATAGGGGAGATTTCAAGAAGCTCAGCAGACCTCAATGTTCATCGCAGCACTGTTTATAATAGCCAGGACACGGAAGCAACCTAGATGTCCATCAGCAGACGAATGGATAAGGAAGATGTGGTACATATACACAATGGAATATTACCCAGCCATTAAAAAGAATACATTTGAAGCAGTTCTATTGAGATGGATGAAACTGGAGCCCATTATACAGAGTGAAGTAAGCCAGAAAGAAAAATACCAATACGGTATACTAATGTATATATATGGAATTTGAAAGATGGTAACGATAACCCTATATGCAAGACAGAATAAGAGACACAGATGCATAGAACAGTCTTATGGACTCTGAGGGAGAAGGTGAGGGTGGGACTTTCTGGGACAATAGCATTGAAACATGTATATTATCATATGTGAAACAGAACACCATTCCATGTTCGACGCATGAGACAAATGCTCAGGGGTGGGGCAATGGGATGACCCAGAGGGATGGGATGGGGAGGGAGGTGGGAGGGGGGTTCAGGATGGGGAACACATGTAAACCCATGGCTGATTCATGTCAATGTATGGCAAAAACCACAATATTGTAAAGTAATTAGCTCCCAGCTAAAATAAATAAATTAAAAAAAAAATGAAGCTCAGCAGAAAGCAATAGCTGAAAGATTTAAGCAGAGCTTTCAACTTCTACCTAGTAAAGAGGAGACAGAATTAAGAGTTTTAGTCCTTCCAAGTTAGTGAAGTGAAAGTCGCTCAGTCTTGTCCAACTCTTTGCAATCCCATGGACTATATAGTCCATGGAATTCTCCAGGCCAGAATACTAGAGTGGGTAGCCTTTCCCTTCTGCAGGGGAATCTTCCCAACCTAGGGATCGAACCCAGGTCTCCTGCATTTCGGACAGATTCTTTACCAGCTGAGCCACAAGGGAAGCCCAAGTTAGTAGGTCTTGGTAAATGCTTTGGGCTTTCCATTGAAATCTCACCATATCTCCTGTCTAAGGGATTTGCCTTAGAATAAAGGGCCAAATACAAAAACAGACGCACCAAAATAAAGGGTAAAATCAGGCTCTCATAAGATAAAAATGTCAATCAATAATTTAATGGTGTTTTGAAACAACACCTGTCAGAAGAATATGACAGAGTCCATAGCTGACCACATATCGTGTAGTATATCCAATATACTAAAAATACTGGACATGCAGAAAATGTAAAATAAGAAACAGGAAAACGTAATCCATAATCAAGAGGAAAAGTAATCAATAGAAAAAGGCATAAGATGAGCCCAATTTTAAAACTAACAGACAAGCACTTTAAAGAAGTCATTGTAAATATTTAAAAAATGTAAAAGAAAATGTAGTGTACTGTTGAATAGATAGGAAAGTGAAATAAAAATAGGGACTTCCCTGGTGGTACAGTGGATAAGAATCTGCCTGCTAATGCAGGGGCACGGGCTCGATCCCTGGTCCAGGAAGATTCCATATGCTGTGGAGCAACTAAGCTCAAATGCCACAACTACTGAGTCCACGTGCTCTAACTACTGAAGCCATGTGCCTAGAGCCTGTGCTCCGCAACGAAAGAAGCCACTGCAGTGAGAAGCCCTTGCACTGCAACTAGTAGCTCCTGCTCTCTGCAACTGGAGAAAGCACTCGCACAACAACAGAGACCCAGTGCAACCCCTCAAAATGATAATAATGATTAAATTTTAAAATGAAACCATAGAAAGATAACCAAATGAAATTTTAGAACTTATAGTTAAATCTAAATGGAGCACTCAATGGGTATTTGGCCTTCCCTCCTGATATGGTCCACATTTCAAAATCCTCATTGAACTAACCATAGATCCATTTGGTTAAAAAAAAAACCAACCAACTAGATATGTTTTACTCTTTATAGAAATAATATGAATGTTCTCTAACTTGCTCTAAGAATACATATCTGCCTGTATATTGGAAAAGTATAAAGAAGTGCAAGGGAGTGAGGGGTAGCAAATTAAAAATGGTGGTTACTGCTGGGATGAGTGAAGGTAGCGTGATAGGGAAGGAATACACCAGGGGCTTCAACTGGCGATATTTTACATCTTAAACTGGGTGCTGGTATTCTAGAGCTTCACTGTATTATTCTTTATTCCTTTCTATAGATCTTAACTATTATGTTATGTGCTTATTTCCATGAAAAAATACATCATGAAAATGCAAATGGAGCTATTCTTATTCTCTATTTTATTTGAATCAATTATCTTTTTTCACAGTAACAATAATAAAGATGGACCGGGGTAACCAAGAATTTTGGCAGGAATTAAGGGTGTCATAGTGGAAAGTATAAAGTTGGAAACTTAAGGGAAGATGTTTCTTGATAATTAGGTGTCACAGGTTCTCTGGAGGTCTGGTATGGAATGGACAAAGTTCACAGAAAATTAGGAGGAAATTCTGGTAATAACTGTGCCTGCTTGGCTAGTTTTCTGTTTTTCTGTTTTGATATAAGAAGCTGCTTCCAGACACAAAAGGTCTACCTGTTACCTTGTAGGGGCAGTGCTGCATGTGGCTAGGGAGGTCCAACAGAATGCTTGAGACAGAGGTGGAACCTCTGCACCAGTGGGTTGGAAAGAGGCTGTCAAGGTCCATTCCTAGGGAGTTTCCCTTGTAAGCTCAAGTTCTAAACCAAAGACTGAGGCTAGGACAGAACCAACAAAGGTGATACAGTCAGTAAGTTGTTCAAAGTGGGGAGCTAAGTAAGTTCAGGCAAAGAAACATGGAGATAGGAACTAAGACACAGGAAGTCTGAGATCAAGTCTATAATAAAAATGTTAATAGTGACTAACATTTATGTAGCACTTCATTACATAAAGAGTTCTAGATCATCTCATTAAATCTTCAAAACAAACCTAAGAATTAAGTACTAATATTATGTCCATGGAACAACAGACTGGTTCCAAATAGGAAAAGGAGTACGTCAAGGCTGTATGTTGTCACCCTGCTTATTTAACTTATATGCAGAGTACTTCATGAGAAACGCTGGGCTGGAAGAAACACAAGCTGGAATCAAGATTGCCGGGAGAAATATCAATAACCTCAGATATGCGGATGACACCACCCTTATGGCAGAAAGTGAGGAAGAACGAAAGAGCCTCTTGATGAAGGTGAAAGAGGAGAGTGAAAAAGTTGGCTTAAAGCTCAACGTTCAGAAAACTAAGATCATGGCATCTTGTCCCATCACTTCATGGGAAATAGATGGGGAAACAGTGGAAAACAGTGTCAGACTTTATTTTTTGGGGCTCCAGAATCACTGCAGATGGTGATTGCAGCCATGAAATTAAAAGACGCTTACTCCTTGGAAGGAAGGTTATGGCCAACCTAGATAGCATGTTGAAAAGCAGAGACATTATTTTGCCAACAAAAGTCCGTCTAGTCAAGGCTATGGTTTTGCCAGTGGTCATGTATGGATGTGAGAGTTGGACGGTGAAGAAAGCTGAGCGCCACAGAATTGATGCTTTTGAACTGTGGTGTTGGAGAAGACTCTTGAGAGTCCCTTGGACTGCAAGGAGATCCAATCAATCTATCCTAAAAGAGATCAATCCTGGGTGTTCATTGGAAGGACTGATGTTGAAACTGAAATTCCAATACTTTGGCCACCTCATGCGAAGAGTTGGCTCATTGGAAAAGACCCTAATGCTGGGTAGGATTGGGGGCAGGAGGAGAAGGGGACAACAGAGGATGAGATGGTTGGATGGCATCACCTCCTCTATGGACATGGGTTTGGGTAGACTCCGGGAGTTGGTGATGGACAGAAAGGCCTGGCGTGCTGCAATTCATGGGGTCGCAAAGAGTCGGACACGACTGAGCGACTGAACTGAACTGAACTGAACTGATTATGTCTATTTAATACATGAGAAATCTGGGGGTCTAGTGTCAGACTTTATTTTTTTGGGCTCCAAAATGACTGCAGGTGGTGATTGCAGCCATGAAATTAGAAGACACTTACTCTTTGGAAGTAAGGTTATGACCAACCTAGATAGCATATTTAAAAGCAGAGACATTACTTTGCCAACAAAGTCCGTCTAGTCAAGGCTATGGTTTTTCCAGTGGCCATGTATGGATGTGAGAGTTGGACTGTGAAGAAAGCTGAGCGCCGCAGAATTGATTCTTTTGAGCTGTGGTGTTGGAGAAGATTCTTGAGAGTCCCTTGGAGTGCAAGGAGATCCAACCAGTCCATCCTAAAGGAGATCAGTCCTGGGTGTTCATTGGAAGGACTGATGTTGAAGCTGAAACTCTAATACTTTGGCTACCTCATGAGAAGAGTTGACTCATTGAAAAGACCCTAATGCTGGGAAGGATTGAGGGCAGGAGGAGAAGGGGATGACAGAGGATGAGAAGGTTGGATGGCATCACCGACTCGATGGACATGGGTTTGGGTAAACTCCGGAAGTTGGTGATGGACAGGGAGGCCTGGTGTGCTGCGATTCATGGGGTCGTAAAGAATTGGACACGACTGAGTGACTGAACTGAACTGAACTGAAGCCACATGGTAATAAGAGGAGAAGCTGGGAATATAATTGAGTCTCTCTGACCCTAGAGTATGTACTTAAACGCATGCTGCTTCCTCAGTAAAATGTTGAGGAATAGGATGACTATAGCCAGGAGCTGATTCTAGTCCAGGATCAGAGTATCTAGAACTCAAGAATCTGGAGAAACAGATAAAGGTCTTTAATCAAATGTGAGTATCTGCTTCTGTACAGACTGAACCTGTAATTGTCTATTCTGAAATATTTGCAGTAGGGGCAGATGGAGATTTTCTGGGCTTCAGGTATATGCAAATTTAGAAACCTCTTTAAGAAAAGTAATACAAAAAGTGTTTCTTTTGAAAATTCTACCCCAAAATATGACCATATAAACATATAGCTAGGGTTTCTCCCAGGGCCTTAGAAGAGCCCATGAAGGTGGGGAACCCTGAGGATTAAGCTTATTTGGTGGCATTTGACAGCTGGCTTTGTATCTGGGAATCACATAATTTTGCTTTTTGTGAGTCTTTATTAACGTCCACCTCTTTACCTAGAAAGAAACTCTAGATGTAGAATATGGGGTTCTTATTTGTTACTTTATTTTATTGTCACATAGTAGGCATTCCTGAGTATTCTAAGATTCTAGGCTGAACTTTGTTTTTTTGTTTGTTTTTTTTCTTCTGTTAGAATTATCTTTCTGAGATTGGGAATGTAGCATTTGGTCTAGCAGGGAAACAAAAGTCAGTATAGGGTATTGGTTAGCCAGATGATAGAAGAGCTGAGAAGCCAGAGGATGTGGAAGCACCTTGGAGATTAGAAACTACAGAAATCTACTTCTACCCTTAGGGACGGGAGGATAAAGGAAGGAAATGGAATTACCAGTGCCAGAAGCCTAGGACTATTTGATAGCTATGGTAAGGACTGCCCAACAGCATAGGAATCTTGACAGGAGCTTTCTACCAGACTCTGGGATAATGGAGGAAAGTCATCCACTGTCAGAGAGGCTGCTTGAGGCAGAGGGAGACCTCTGTTGGCTCCTTCCCTCCCTTGCTATTCAGGATTCCCACAATGCCTTCTATTTATACTTAGCCAGAGCCATTTGGCAAGGGAGACTGGGAAATGTAGTTTTATTCACTACAGAGCAAAGATTGGAAATCACTTCAGTTCAGTTGCTCAGTTGTGTCTGACTCTTTGAGACCCCATGCGGCATGACAGGCTTCCCTGTCCATCACCAACTCCCAGAGCTTGCTCAAACTAATGTCCATAGAGTTGGTGATGCCATCCAACCATCTCATCCAATAATTTGGCCACCTGATGTGAAGAACTGACTCCTTGGAAAAGATCCTGATGCTGGGAAAGATTGAAGGCAGGAGGAGAAGGGGGCGACAGAGGATGAGATGGTTGGATGGCATCTCATCTCAGATTGGAAAGAGATGAGAGCAACAAGTCTCAGCATAAGACACAATACTGTAAGGGATGTTTTAGACTGAATTATATCATGCCCCAAACTCATCCACTGTAGACCTAATCCCAGTTCCTCGTGTGTGACTGTATTTGGAGATGGGGGTTTTTAAACAGCAAATTAAGTTAAAATGAGGTCAATCAGATGGCCCTAGCACAATATGACAGGTGTCCTTATAAGAAGAGAACATTTGGACACAGATAAGCACAGAGGAAGACCTTGAGGAGGACATGGATGGATGGCGTAGGCCATCTGCAAAATAAAAAGAGAGGCCTTAGAAGATACCAACCCTGCTGAATCCTTGAGCTTGGACTTCCAGCTTGCAGAATCATGAGAACATACATTTTTGTTTGCTTGTCATGGAAGGTCTAGCAAACTGATACAAGGAAGGTGTATCATCCTGAGACATGATGTTCCATTGTCTTTCCTGGAGATTGTCTCTAACACTCAAAGGTTAAACCGGACTGTCCCCATGTTTCTTCAGCTCCCTGTTTCCAGAAATCAGTTGGATCATTGCTGCAGAAATCTCTTCCGTCACCATTTGCTTCTCTTCCTCTTTCTTGAGGTTCCAGGAGATGCTTGCTGTCACGCTCGTGCATGGGATATATCAATTAGTTGTCTAATTTCAGAAAGCGAGAACTTTCTTTTAGGAAACAAAGAGGTGGTAAAATATGCTTCTGAAACTATCCAACTCCTCAAGGCAAAAGAGAAACTTTGGAGCTGTCTCAAATCCTACATGGGAATGGTTAAATAATAATTTCCTTAAGGCCAGATGGCAATTTGATGCTTTAGAGGCAAACTGCTACCTTTTCATTTTTTCCTTTGCTGCATCACAATTCATGTGGATCAGAACAACGGGAGCAAGAGGAAGAACGTTCTGCATTTTCTCCCCATCTGTTCCTGTGAGGCCAGGGTGATAACAATATGGCATTCACTGTGGGATGCCAACATGGGGCTCTAGACTTGGACCAGCAGAATCCTATTTTATTATAGGAATTTGTACTAATCAACCCTAGAGGCAAATGTGGCAAATTCCAGAACCTGAAAATATGATCACTTTTTTCCAATGAGAACATTGTATTTGGCAACAACATACCAGGACTCAGGGTCTGGCTATGGGACTTCCCATCTGTGTGACCTTGGGCAAGGGTCCTCTTCTCTTAGGACACGCTCATCTCATCCATCAAGGGTGATCAATACCTGACATATTGGGCCATGTGAACTGATCAAATTAGACAATGTGTGAAGGTGGGTTTCTAGCCCTGATTTAGGGCTCGGCACACAGAAGTAGTGTTTATTATTTCTTACAATCCCAGGGTATGAAATCTTATTTTTAGAGACCGACGACTCTATTTTCTGTCCGCCTTTGCTGAATACGTATAAGAGCAACCACCACCCTGAAGCTCCACAACCTCAACCCAAACTGAGTTGCTTATGGTTAAGAGCCTTGATTTCTTCTTGTGGTAAAGACACTGGAAATGTTAAGACAGCCTACAATGGTAGTTCCTCCATATAAAAATCCATATCCAAGTTATTTTTCCCATAAATAATTTCTTTGAATGTGGTATTATGCATGTACCAGGGTAACTTTTTGTCAGTTTTATTAAAATGTAATTTTCCAGTTCAGTTCAGTTGCCCAGTCATGTCCGACTCTTTGCAACCCCATGGACTGCAGCATGCCAGGCCTCCTTGTCCATCACCAACTCTCCATTGAGTCGGTGATGCCATCCAACCATCTCATTCTCTGTTGTCCCCTTCTCCTCCTGCCTTCAATATTTCCCAGCATCAGGGTCTTTTCAAATGAGTCAGCTCTTCGCATCAAGTTGCCAAAGTATTGGAGTTTCAGCTTCAACATCTGTCCCTTCAATGAACACTCAGGACTGATCTTCTTTAGAATGGACTGGTTGGATCTCCTTGCTGTCCAAAGGACTCTCAAGAGTTTTCTCCAACACCACAGTTCAAAAGCATCAATTCTTCTGACTCAGCTTTCTTCACTGTCCGACTCTCACATCCATACATGACCCCTGGAAAAATCATAGCTTTGACTAGATGGACCTTTGTTGGCAAAGTCATGTCTCTGCTTTTTAATATGCTGCCTAGGTTGGTCATAACTTTCCTTCCAAGGAGTAAGCGTCTTTTAATTTCATGGCTGCAATCACCATCTGCAGTGATTTTGGAGCCCCCAAAAATAAAGTCGGCCACTGTTTCTGCTGTTTCCCCATCTATTTGCCATGAAGTAATGGGACCAGTTGCCATGATCTTAGTTTTCTGAATGTTGAGCTTTAAGCCAACTTTTTCACTCTCCTCTTTCACTTTCATCAAGAAGCTCTTTAGTTCTTCTTCACTTTCTGTCATAAGGGTGGTGTCATCTTCATATCTGAGGTTATTGATATTTCTCCCGGCAAACTTGATTCCAGCTTGTGCTTCCTCCAGCCCAGCATTTCTCATGATGTACTCTGCATATAAGTTAAATAAGCAAGGTGACAATATACAGCCTTGACGTACTCTTTTTCCTATTTGGAACCAGTCCGTTGTTCCATGTCCAGTTCTAACTGTTGCTTCCTGACCTGCATACAGATTTCTCAAGAGGCAGGTCAAGTGGTCTGATATTCCCATCTCTTTCAGAATTTTCCATAGTTTGGGGTGATCCACACAGTCAAAGGCTTTGGCATAGTCAATAAAGCAGAAATAGATGTTTTTCTGGAGCTCTCTTGCTTTTTCGATGATCCTTTCACCAAGTTAAAGTATACCATTTGATGAGCTTTGACAAATATATACAGTCTTAAAATCACTACCACAACTGGCAGGGTAATCTTTGCAGATAATGGTTTACAATTTTCTCTTTCCACTTCCACAACAGGAAGCAGGTGTCATTCCCTGATTTAGAGGAGGTTTGTGACACTGCAGAGGGCAAACAATCTGCTAGACTCATGGTGTCCTGACTTTGCTTTTCAAAACCTTCAGCCCATGGAGGAGCTTATGCTAGACATCCTGGTGGGGAAGAGACAGAGTGCCTTGGAAAGAAACAGGAAGGAATATGGTGATTGTGATAAAGGCAAGGATGAGATGCCTGGTTCCAATTTGGGGGCCTTTAGATATATTGGCTCACTTAATACCCATAACATGGTTCTGTTTCTGTTCCCATTTTATGGGTGAAGAAGCTGAAGCACAGAGAGGTTGAGGCTTTTATCCAAGGAAACTTGGCTTATATGTGATGGAGCTAGAGTTTGAGCCCATAATCTGCTCTACAGCATGAAAGTGAAAGTGTTGGTTGCTACATCGCATCCGACTCTTTGCTATGCTGTGGACTGTAGCCTGCCAGGCTCCTCTGTCCATGCGATTCTCCAGGCAAGAAGAGTGGAGTGGGTTGCCATTCCCTTCTCCAGGGCATCTTCCTGACCCAGGGATCGAACACTGCAGGCAGATTCTTTACCATCTGAGCCACCAGGGAAGCTTTACAGCATAGTGCATAAAGAAAAATCAAAGGGCCTTAACAAAACTAGAAAAAAACTTCTAGAATCCAGAAAAATGAGAGGAATCTTGGTTTTTGCAGGCTGTGAGAAATGATACCACGCTACTTGGGGGAAGAATGGTCTCACTGTAGAAGTCCAAGCTCTGAAAGGACCTTACAAACTAGGATGACAGATTTGTCAGGACTGAAAAATATGAGGACTACCTCAGTACCGTGGTGTCAAGTGGGGGACTCTGTGTCCTTTGCTTCATGTCTGTGGGATGGTTTCTAAGACTGACGGAGCTTATGTATGTGGCTAGTCCATCCGAGGAGGTGTTGGAGATAATATTAAATAGATTTAATATATCATCTTTTATTACTTTTTGTTCCCTTGAGTTCACGGACTGAGATTCATGCCCATTGCCCATAATTTTCATATGTTGTCAAATTTAGTTATTCCTAATTAAAAATGCAAACTCTCACATTATAGCACTTTGAAAAGGAAAAATGGTACCCACTATTCAAATTCCAGATCTGAATAATATTTCCTGAAGAGGACTCTCTCCCATCCTTGAAACCATCATTTTCATTAAGCTTTCCTTTCTGGCATGTTAAAGGGGCATGAAAGAAAAAAGGTAAGATTAACTTACCAGTTACATCTTAAAAATCAAAATGAGATAGGAATACCAATATTAGCTCCCCAACTTTTTAATCTCACCTATTATCTTCTAGAATGACCTGAGGGTTGAAACAGCATAAGAATGATGATGTCATTCATGATTTAAAATTTAATGGTATTAATATATGCTTACATTATAATACTAAGTGAAAAAAAGCAATTTAAAAATGCAATACTGATTGTATAATTTGTCTGATTAAAATTATTCTACTCTTCTCCTAAACTTGGTAGCCCCGGCTAGAGAAATCTCTTCCAGTCTCCCAGGCAGCATCAGCAGGAACCAGTGGAGCCCCAGAAGTACCAGATAAACCAAGCAACCCAAAATAAGACCACAAAGGCTCTGAAAATTAAACTTATTGTAGCCATAGTCCATGAAAGTTAAGACACATAAGCTAAACCTAAATCTAAACAGCGTGTCTTAAATTTGTAACCAAACTCATCCCTTTTATTCTATTACTTAGAAGCAAGTCACTGGGTCCAGCCTATACTCAAGGGGAGGGCATTATATAAGAGTGTGAACATTGTCAAGAGGTGGGGATCATGGTGGCTCAGATTAAAGGCTGCCTACAACAGTCTACCTCTGGCCCCCAACAATTCACATATGTTTCACATGCAAAATGTCTTCTACCATTACAGCATCAGCTCAAAGTCTGCAAAACCACCATCTATCTACATCAGGTTCGGGTGGGATGAGGCTCCTTGACTGTAGTTAAGTAGAGCTTCTTCAGTACAGTTACAGTATGAGCGTCTGTGAGTCTAAAGGGACAGTTATCTGCTCCCCTTGCCCACAATGTACCACAGTGAGACAAGCCTAGGATAACTGCTATAGACTTTCCTGTTCAGAGAGGAAAAATGCGAGCTACAGAATGGTAACTGATCTAAAGCAGCTCTGAAATCTCTGTGAAAAGTGTCCCAAACTTTGTAATTATTCTTTCTGTGGCCACACTCTAAAATTCCCATTTAGATAGCATCCTTATCTTAGCTCAGAAGAGACTCTGGTGTACGGGAGTCAGACCGACCAGGGTTGAAATGATGCGTCTCTCACAAGTAAATCCCTCTGAGCTCAGGGTTCTTCTCTGTAAGGTGGGAATCATACTTTTCTCTCACAGTGTTGCTAGGAAGTTGAAAAGGAAAAGAGATGTCACATGCAGAACTCCTAAGAGATGACTGGAAACAGAGTAAACACTCAATAGAAGCTAGTTTCCTTCTACCTTCAGTTAATTAGCGAATGAGTAAAACCATCTGATAAACTAATTTATAAGAAGGTCATTGGAATGTTAGCGATTGATATTGATAGGCTTAGTATAGTTCCAGTTAATGGCTTATGCATTCCTGTGTGGTCAGTATCCACTCCAGGTGTCTATTAAAGCAGAAAAGGCCAGTAGGTACCATGCAGGATCAGGGCTGGATGTCGGGCCTTCCTTTCAGCCAAGTGGACAGGGATCTGATCTTGATGCTTTATCAAGATGTCGTAGTTTTTGTGCAGATCTGAAACTGTAAGAGTTAGAGGCTACTTTGCATAGGAGGCTCCAGACTGACTGGAGGCAAGGGACTGCTTCTGCATCGTTTCCCTGATTCTGAGGCAGTCATCTTGAGAAGGGGGTGTAGGATTGCACTTATGGAGAACAACTTCATATGCCAGACCCTGGGGCTGAACCATGGCTCTATCACCTACTACCTGTATGACCTTGGACAAGTCACTTCATGTTTTTTTTTTTCTTTGCCTCATTTTTAATAGTAATTGTGTCTACCTTACAGGATTGTGGTGAAGATTAAATGAGTTAATTTAAATATAGCAATTAGAACCATTTCTAGCATAGAGGAAGCACTATGTAAACTTTGATTGCTTCTCTTATTTCACTGGAGCCATGGTGGCTGATCTGTGAGGGAGCCTGGGCCATGACAGAGGAGCCACTGGAGGGATGCCATCAGCTCAGAAAAGGAGAGAATGCCATGGCTGCTCTCTTCCTCCCCCACCCCACTTTTCTCATGGGCTCTCCCACTGGCCAAGGCAGAAGTCAGCCTGTGAGTGTCAGCTCCCAACTGTACAAAGGAGACCAATGGAAAGATGAACAATGAATCTGCAGATTTAGGAGGCTCAGGACTGGCATGGTATACCATTGCTGTAAACATACAGGGAAGCATTTATACCCCCTAGCTTTTAGAGGCAGGGATTGAAGCTGAGGGAGATGAAATTAATGGTTCAAATATTCAAAGCCTGTGAAGTGGCAAAGGCAGGACTAGAATCCAAACCAGCCTAGCTCCAAAGGCATGTCTACTCATGTTGCAGTGAAGCCCCTTGGTTCAGGTCTATAGCCTGCATAGAGTCTGGGGTCCCTAGGTAGCACATCCTCATTGCATTTGATTGTACTTGGGGACTCTTCAGGTGTGTGAGTGAGTAGGTGAGAGAGCTCTTTGGGTTCTAGAGACCTAAAGCTTTTCTCATCAGACCATGGCTCAAGGCCTCTACCACACTGGAAACCAAACTAGGCACGTCAGAATCACTTGTAGGAGCTTCTTAAACCCAGGTCTCTATCTCTGGAGATTCTGAATCAAGCTTACGGGGACCTAGAAATTGAAGATGATGCTGAAGTCTGGCCTTGACTGGTATCCTCTGGTCTTAACCATCTGCTCTGATGACCTGAACAAGTGGTCAGGAGTTGCTTTGTTCAAATTAAATTAGTCATTAAAAGTCATATTCTCACCCAGGATGCTTAGCATCTGGGGTGAATGTAGGAGGAGGCAAAGACAATTTTTAGGCCTCAGAACCCTACAAAGAGGCTCACCAGCATAGTCTAGAATGCTCTGATGTTTGAGTACATGTACATTCAGTCGAGCCCAACTCTTTGTGACCCCATAGACTCTAGCTTTCCAGGCTCCTCTGTCCTCGGAATTTTCGAGGCAGGAGTGCTAAAGTGGGTTGCCATTTCCTGCTCCAGGGGATATTCCTGACCAAGAGATTGAACCATGTCTCTTGCAGCTCCTGCATTGGCAGGCGTATTCTTTACCACTCTGCCACCTGGGAAGCCCAGAATGCTCTGGTATTTGCTATTAAACTGCATCTGATGTGCAAATACATTAGTCCATACTACATGAGTTTGAGCAAGCTCCAGGAGTTGGTGATGGACAGGGAAGCCTGGTGTGCTACAGTCCATGGGGTCGCAAATAGTCGGACATGACTGAGTGATTGAACTAAACTGAGGTTTTCTTTGGACCTAGGAACTCTCTGTCCTGTCTATCTTTTGTTGCTACTATTTGATAAGCCAAAATTTCATGTTCACTCGAACAAGGACTGCTTGGCACACAAAATGAATTCACTTACTCTGTCCCCAGGTACTCAAACTTCTTGAGCTGGAGTGGAACTGACTCAGGACTGAATATTTAGGGACACCGTGTGAAGGGTAATTCAGTGTGTAATTGTCTCTAATAGGAGTCTCACCTCGAGATTGTTTTAGAAGAAAAAGAAAAGAAATCTAGGATGAAATTCTGCTCGTTTGTAAAGGCATCAATTTTAGTTGCACTTTAGAATAAGTGTAGAGCTTTAAAATATTGATGCAAATAAATATTTCACCCACAGGCAATCTGATTAAATCAGTCTGTGTGAGGGGCTTGGACATTAGTATATATATTTTTAAGTTCTCTAAGTGATTCTAATGAATAAATGAATTGGGAAGAAACGATTGTAATGCCTTCCTAGTCTATTATACGCTTTGAAACTAGGCAAGCCTTTCTTGTTACTAGATCTCATAGCTACTTTAAAAGTCTCTTGCTTTTACCTCTTTCCTCATATCATATCTAGGCTCAAAATAGGACCTCACTGTTAATGTTTCAGTCAACAGTTAGGACTGGCCTCCAGCTACCGGCTTCAAATACAGTATGATAGATTGTTTTTTCAAATACAAAATCTCAGGACAGAAAGTTGGAAAATAATAGGTGTGCAATTCTGATTAAACATAAAATTTTGATTTGCAAATTACTACATCATTTAATCTGACTCTAATAACGTCAACTGCCATAACTAATAGTAAACTTTCACAGTACACCAAACTCTGCTAAGAACTTGACACATATCATCTCATTTAATTCTCATTGCATCTCTATCATGTAAGTTCTGTTACTCTTCCTGTTCTACAGGTGAGAAAAATGAGGCCAAAGAAGGTAAGTACTTGTCTGCTAAGCATAGCTAATAAGTGCTACCCTTGAACCAGGCTTCTTTTCCCAAAACCCACAGTCTTAATGACTCCACCTTCAATGTGGGCATTCCTTACACTGTGTATTGTCTATAGGGCCATTCACTTGCAAGTTTATGTTCTGAGGGCCATATCTGCAGGTCCAGAGATACAGGGTCTATGAGTTAATTCTCATAGATGGAATGCTTTAGGGAAGTTCTATACTGGAGTTTGTTTTACGTAGGAGTCAGAGCCTGAACACACTCCTCAGAAGGGCAGTGTGTCCAGTTGTAGCATCGACTCCGGGTGGTTTTGTGATCTTCTCCTCACTTAGAGGCACCCACTTCCACCATCTTCATCCTTGAAGTGTTTGGACATCAGTCTCCACACTGGGACATGCATATTTGCTCTTCTTAGATGGCTCAGGTCCTGTGTAGTTCAGCCCGAGCTGCTTTGGAGGAGAAAGCCTTCTGGTTGGTGCTGCTGTTGTAATCTTTTCTCGGCTGGTGTAGTGCTCTTGTAATTTTCCATCCCACCCCCGCCCCAGACCCTTGGTCTTTGGCCATATACTCTGGTCTCTTTCCTCATGGACCCATTTGCATGCACTCATTTTCTAGCTCATTATTGCAACGGCCACTATGATTACAACTGGCTTCTTAATTCATAGCTACTCTAATCATTAAGACAATTACGGTTAATTCACAGCAGCTCTTATGGTTATTATTATTCATTTATTCAGTTTCATTTTTGATATAATTATGGTTTAAGCCAGGACATCCCAGGTCTGCAAGAGGTGAGGGTACACCATGCGGTGCAGGGCAACCAAAACTGCATGAGCCTCTTTATTGCAAAAAACAATGCTATAATAATAAAGGAAGTTGAGAAGGAAAAAAACATCCTAGCTTCATTGCTATTGCAAAACTGTTTCAATTTTTCCTATTTCTTTCTCAATTACTTGAATGCTTTTACTCGGTATTTGCAGTGTGAATATGATTTTATATTTTTTTCCTTCTAGTTAGCACTACACCAAATACAATTTTCCATGTTGTTTTACTGTCTCCACACATTTTATGTTGGACATTGACTTTCTGAGTTAAACTAATACATTTATGATGCTTTGCTTGTATCTTGAGGTTTTCTTGAGTCTGTCAGAGGATACACGTGCAGCTGCTTAGAAGAAGACCCAACAAAAGGAGTTTCAATACCTGCTAGTTCTTATTTTTTTTTCCAGATTTATACCCAGGAGTGGAATTTCTGGATCACATGGTAGTTCTATTTTTAGTTTTTTCAGGAACCTCCATACTGTTTTACATAGTGGCTGCACCAATTTACACTCCCACTAGCAATGTACAAGGGTTCCTTTTTTTGCATATCCTCACCAACATTTTTTATTTGTAGACTTTTTGGTGATAACATTGTTGTGATCTGCATTACTCTAGTAATCAGTGATGCTGGGTATCTTTTCATGTGTCTGTTGGCCATCTGTGTGTCTCATTTGGAAGAGTGTCCGTTCAGGCCTTCTGACCATTTTTGGATTGAGGTGGTTTTTTCTTTGGATTCAGTTGTATGAGTTATTAACCCTTTGCTGGTCATTTGCAAATATTTTTCTTCCATTCCATAGGTTGTCTTTTTATTTTGTTGATGGATTCCTTTGCTGTGCAAAAGCTTTTAAGTTTAATTAGTCACCATTTGTTTATTTTTGCTTTTATTTATTTTGCCTTAGATCAAAAAAATAATGCTACAATTTATGTCAGAACAAATCAGAAAGTATACAGTTGAGGTACAGATTTCTATGATAATGATAATAACAACAAAACTAGCTAATATTTATTCAGTGTTCACTATGTGCGAGTCAGGTCCAGTATCTTGTTTAATCCTCATGGCAATCCTACAAAGTACTTATTATTTTTGTCTTTATATATGAGGTAACAGGGACACATAGAGGTTAAGTAACTTGCCAAGATCACGGAGCTAAGAAGTGTCAGAACCAGGATTCGACCAAGAAGCCTGATAGGGCTGTTGCTCTCGGCATGTGCCGTGGGACCTTGGACACATTTCTTCCCTTTGCTGAGAGAAGTTTCTTTCTGACTCTAAGAAGAGATCTCCTTCCTTTCGGTCCTGGCTGAAGAAACAGCGTCAGGACTGCCTGCTCTGTCATGGGCGGCACTGGGCAGGCAGAGGAGCAGACCAGCACTTCACTGGTACTTCTGAACTTAGATTGTCTACTGAGTGGCCTGTGGCAAAAAAAAAAAAAAAAGAAAAAAAGAGAGAGGTTCTGAATTCCCTTTGTTCTCCCCTTTTATGTTGCCCAAAGGAAAACCAAAGCAAAAACATGCCCTTTGAAGCTCGTTTCTATATGAAAAAAAAAAACAGACCCCTTTGCAGTGAGAGACTTCAGACTTGAAGCAGGATTCAGTTAAAGCTCCCTCATTGCCAGCACCCTGGGGAGAAGCCCCTCAGTCCTTACATTCCTTTATCCCATTCACCAAATTCTCTTCGTGACTATATCCATTCTATTTAAGCTGCACGAATGACATGCTTTGAGCATCCTTTAAATAATAAAAAGTCCATGAATATGCTAGCTATGAATAAGCATGATTCTTATTTTCAGAATGGCAATGGCCATGCTTTGAATTGGTGGAGAGGGTGTGAAGAGGAGGAAAGGAACTTATCTGGGGGAGTGATCTTGGCAGCATCCTCTGGGGTCCTCATAGACTTCTTCTTGCTCACCCCCTTCCTCACCCACAAATACACAGACACACATTTCTTTGATAATTAGAATGGTTTAAGCTGCTGGGGCCACTGGTTACTCTAAAATAGTAGCTATGTGTGCTTAGTCACTTGATCAAATCTATCCTTTGCAACCTTTTAGACTGTAGCCCACCAGGCTCCTCTGTCCATGGGATTGTCCAGGCAAGAATACTAGAGCAGACTGCCATTTCCTTCTCTGGGGCATCTTCTCCATGCAGGGATCAAACTTGTGCCTCTTGCATCTCCTACACTGCAGGCAGATTCTTCACCTGCTGAGCTATTGGGGAAGGCCCTGAATTGTCACAACAAGATATTCCTACCCAAGACTGGTGCTTGAAATGTCCTCAGAGCACAGAGGCTCTACTTTTGGTTCCCTTTAATCTTGTAACTCACACTGCCCTCTTTGGGAACCTACAACATATGTCCTTCATCACACATTCCCCAAGTCCCAGCAAAGGGCAATGCGACCCAGTTCCCACAGGCTTTGACTTGAAGCTTTGTATTACTGATTTTGCTGTTGTAGGCTTTTGAGCCTGGTTAAGGAGGTGGCTCAGATGGTAAAGAATCCCCCTGCAATGCAGGAGACCCAGGTTTGATCTCTGGGTCAGCAAGATCCCCTGGAGGAGGAAATGGAAACCCTTTCCAGTATTGTTGCCTGGGAAATCCCATGGACAGAGGAGCCTGGCAGGCTATAGTCCATGGGGTCTCAAAGAGTCGGACATGACTGAGCAATTGAACAACAACAACAAAGGAGTAAGACAAAGATCATAGGCTGGTGGACCCACTCAGAAGCAGCATTTTGTTTGGCCTGCATGATATTTATGAAATATTAAACTTCATGAGATTTCACATGGAAGCCATATGGGTTAGCTTTCCTTGATGTTGAATGGTCTCACAACATGGCAATTACCATCTTCCCATTTGACAGTACTTGATTGGCGCTGAGCAGGGGCATCACAGTCCCCCTGATGCATTTATGTCCCCAGTTGTTTCCTTTGGATTTAGGTTTTCAATGCCTGATTTAAGGTCTGAGGATAAAGGTCGAGACTGGAGTCTTGTGGTTTTTGTGATCATCACCATACTGGCCTGCTAGCATCTGTCTGGACCATGAATCAACTGCCTACTTACCATTCCCACCTGATAGATGACCACCGGTTGGCCAGTGCAGGAGTGGTGTTGCTGGTGAGGTGGCGGTTACCTGTCAGTCAATCTGTAGGGCATGCACTTTGCACAGGTCACTCTGTACACTGTCATTGCCTAACACTGAGTTCAGCCCAAGAACTGAGTGTGCAGAAATTTTGGTCAACCTTCTAGGCACTTATCCCTTTCTTGAGAGCCCACTCTTTGGTTGCTGAAATGGTTTGCTTTGTTGATGCAATCAATACATTAGTTGGTTTCTAAAAAATTTTTCACTTGTATCTTTATTTTTTGGTCATTCATTGAGGGATCTTAGTTCCTGGATGAGGGTTCGAACCCATGCCCCCTGCAGTGGAAGTGTGGAGTCTTAACCACTGGTCTGACAGGGAATTCCCAATACATTAGTTGTTAGGGTGAAATGTTTTTAGCCAGTGGCAGCTATTCATTTCACACCATCCTCCTTGCTCTGTAAGAATATTGCTTTACCCAAGCTATATTCCATCAAGTTTGCACATGCTTTTACACACACAGACACTTTGCCTCATTCTCACCTTCCCCAACCTTTTTGCCCCAGGACAGGGGTTCAAATATAAAGGACTGGACTATGAGGGGAGCAACTCCTGGTCCCTTCTCTCTCTAACCTCCAGAACCACTCACCCTCCAGCCAGGCAATGAACTCTCTCAGTTTTCTAATGGCATGAAAGAAATCCCCCCTCTGTTGCTCTGAGGCAATCCTGATTGGTATTTGGTCAACTCATTATAGATCTGCTGCCGTCTTTTTGCTGTAACACTCTTACTCAAGTAATTGTCTCTGCAGTCAAGTGTGTGTGTGTGTTTTTTTTTTAAGCTGAAATATTCAAACAGACAGAGAGTAACATCTATTTCTAATTTTTCTTCTCAGAAAACAGAATAGGCTAATTTTTTCTTCCTCCTTCAGCGGCAGCTTTTGGTTCATTCAGAGGTTAACATCAAAAGATTGTGATCCAGTCCTATTAGACCCATGGCTTTGAGGTTGCTTGAATGCAAATGATTTCTCTGCAAATGATACCACTCTTGCTCTCACGCTTACATTCTCATTGCCAATTATCCCTCAAACATTTCATACCAGATATTATTCACTAAGTGGCCAGGATGATTTCAGAAGATTCTTTCTAATCAAATCTGGCTGCAGACATAAAGTAAAGCAAAGTAACTGCCCTGAGAGGCCCACTGCCAACATCTGCCTCATTTTTCCTGAACTCACTTTCCAGGTTCAACAAAGAAGAAACTCAGGGCCCAGAGGTGAATCTCCCATCCCCCATAAATGTATCTCATCTGAACTGGGCTCTGGCCCACTTCTTAAAATTGAGTTATACTCTGGACACACATCCTTCAGCCTCCTTAAGCCATAAATAGAGGAAGGGATTAAGAATGCCAGGAATGAGGGGTTTTCTTCGTTTGTTTTTTCTTTTCAAGTAGTTTGAGCAGACAAGCAGTCAGTTGTGTGTGGAGAGACTGAGGAAAGAGCATTATTATCAGGGCTGGTACCTTCTTTTCAATTCACTACTATCGATTAAAACTTGGCAAAGGAGTTCATTGTTCATTTGCATGACATTCGCATCACATGCTGTCTGATAACTGGCTATGTCTTCTAATTCTTATCCTTTGAAACACTGATGCCAGGTGCCAGTATGATGGATTTGTTCTAGTTTGGCTTAATTCCCAACCAAAACCAGCTGAGATCTGAAAAACTGGTTAGTAATATCACTTAGAAAATGATATCCCGAATAAGTGCTATGGAACAGAAAACGTTCTCAAGTACAGCTCAATTTCAAATCATATTGCAACCCTGATTGCACATGCAAACCTGGATTGAGACAGCTTCTCTACTGATCATTAAATACCTCGGTTCCATATTAGAGATTGGTGGATACTGTGTAAAACATGGGGGTCTGATATGAGTAGTGGAGACTAAATCCAGTGTGAGTTAGCTGCATGCACTCTGCTGTTATAGGTAAAAAAGATACTAGATATTGCTATGTGAATTTCACACAAATTCCATGAGAATTATCTGTTCAAAATAAAACTCTTTCTCTAAATACCAAAAACAGCTTCAGTGGATTTTTGTTTTCTATGGAGTAAAATGCCTAATGCAAAGGAAGGACTCAGCCTTTCATGACCTTGCCCTAATCTACAATTGTAGTCTATTGTTCTGTGCTTCTTCACTTCCATTGTAGGACTGAGCCGGAGCAAAGTTCTTGCTCTTCCAGGTTCCTGGGCCTTTTCAGTGCTCTCTGCCAGAGGAAGCTTAAGAAGCTTCAGGAATAACCCAGAAATATGGGCAGGACTTTTCATCTAGTTGCCTCTGTCTTACTTGCTCCTACCCCCACAGTCTTCTAGCATCCTTTCTTCCCCAATCTATTGGTCATATAATGATGTCTGTATTCCCTTTTGTAATAGTCGAACCGGATGTCTGTATTCCCTTTTGTAATAGTTGAACCGGAACCCTGTTCTCTCTTTCACTTTTTAATGGGACAGACCCTTTAGGATGCTAAGCATCATTCTTGGACATATAGATATGTGTAGCCTAGGGGCTCTCAAACTGGACTTTGATAACACAGATCATTGGTCCACACTCCCTGAGTCTCTGACTTAGGAAGCCTGGGGTGTGGCCTAAGAATCTGAATTTCTAACAAGTTCCCCAGGTGATGCTGATGTTGCTGATCTGGAGACACCTTGAAAAGCACCACTTTAGCCAATGCTTGTTGAGAGCAGAAGATGAGAGGTGAACTCTGAGAAGGTAGACACTTTCTGGGGACAAACTGGGCAAAGGTGGCATTTGGGGGCTGTTTGCTCTGTTGTTTTTTGCTTGTGGTGGGATGTGCACTGTTACAGAGACAGAAGGGAGGTTAATGCTGAGGCATCTCTGGGATAGGACTTGTCACTGTAAACTAGGGTATGACCAGTGTACATTTTTGTCACAGTGAGCTACGTAACGTGTGGCTTTGGGTGTCACATTTCCTCTTCCAATGCCAGTGGCAGTCATAAAGCCAGTAAATATCCCTAAGAGGCTGTGAGCCTCACAACTCTTGATCCTTCTTCTTCACTCTCTGGGTTTGGCTAGAAGACTGGGATCATCAGGATGAGTGAGGGGCCATCCTGACCACAGTGAAAACTTTCTCTCTGCCTGGACTGTGCTTTTTCCTCAATGATCCCCCAAATATTCTGAAGACAGTTCCAATATATTTTCTGCAAATCCTTCCCAATCCTTCCAAGATAGTTATTTACTCCCATGTGTCTAAAAAAAGCCTGTGCTTTTTATAGCACCAATCAAATGATATTTTAATGATTCAGTCTAAGAATTTATCACCTCCAGACTAGATTTTAGTAACTCCTTTGAGGACAAAGTGTATATATTTGTGTGTGTATGTGTGAAATATATATACATACAGTATTTCGTCTTTTTCTCCCCAGAGCCAATGAATTTTTGCCAGATGAATGAATGAGCCCTACTTTGATGCATTTTCTATCTCCTCCTTTTTAAGTGTGTAAATCTTGTTTTGCTATTGGATTTCAGGCTCGAACTGGGGGATACCACATGTTCTACTTTTTCCTGAGTCTTTTTCTCCTAACGCCCAGCCCCCAATTGAATATGCAGTCAGAATCTAAAACACAAACCTGAGGAAAACTGATTTTCATCTACTTCTGGGAAATAGGAAAGCATTAGTGAAGAGGGTTTCCACTTTCTATCCTCCCCTTTAAAAAGAAACTAAAAAGATTAAAAGCTGCTGGTTGCTTCAAAGTCGAGCTGCGTGTTTGGAAGATGGATGAAAGTGCAGTACCTGACTATGAAAGTCTTCTCTGATTGAGATGACTATGGCCTTTGAAAGATCAAAGAGTCACTCTTTCTCTTTTCTCCTGGAATCACTATGGCTGTTAATAACCCATGCTGACTTTTTCTTGGGTGAAATGCTCTCTTACCTCATCCTCATCCTGAGTGTATAAGTCTCCATTCAGTTTCAGGGGCTTGTTTTGGCTTAACTTCAGGTTTCCCATGAGAGTGAGAGTGGATGGAAATGTTATCAGTAGGATGCAAACACCTCTGTGAAGGTATTACAGTGAGGGATTATAGATAGTAAGCTTTTCTCTGACAAAGAGCAATGTCAACTGAAAAATAAGACACAACCTAAGGTCCATCCTAAAGGAGATCAGTCCTGGGTGTTCATTGGAAGGACTGATGTTGAAGCTGAAACTCCAATACTTTGGCCACCTCATGCGAAGAGTTGACTCATTGGAAAAGACCCTGATGCTGGGAAGGATTGGGGGCAGGAGGAGAAGGGGATGACAGAGGATGAGCTGGCTGGATGGCATCACTGCCTCTGTGGACATGAGTTTGGGTAAACTCCGGGAGTTGGTGATGGACAGGAAGGCCTGGCGTGCTGCGATTCATGGGGTCACAAAGAGTCGGACACGACTGAGTGACTGAACTGAACTGAACTGAAAGGTTGAGAACTAGGCTTTATTTGGTGGACTTGCTGAGGGTTTAAGTCCAAGAGGCAGCCTCTCAGATAGCCCTGAGAGACTTCTCTGAAGAGGTAAGGGAGGAACCAGGATATATTGGAGTTTATGCAACAAAACCCAGGTGGTCTGAACATCAAGAGATTACTGTTAAGGAAAAGCTGGACATCTCAAGTTAATGAATTTTTAGCACTTTCCCGTGTGAGGGAAGATGTAAGGGTCTGGGCTCATTGAAATTATTCCTTTGATATGCACTCTGACTATCTAGATCCAGTATCCTGGCTTTCTTTCTTTCTTTTTTTTCTTCCATCTTGAATCCCCTCAGGGTGCCCAGTGGCTGATGGCATGAAGGCCACAACATTCTTTGTTTACTGATATGACAGATGATGATAATAAATATTTTAGGTTTTGTGGGCCTTAAGATCTCTGTTGCAACTACTGAACCCTGTCACAGTGTGAACACAGCCATAGACACTATAGAAATAAATGAACATGACTGTGTTGCAATAAAACTTTATTTGCAAAATCAGGTGCTAGGCTCGATTTGGCTTACAGGATGTAGTTTGCCAGGCTTGGCCCTGGATTTCATAAAACCTTAGCTCTGGGCCTGCTAGGTCTACCAAACTTTGATCCTTTCCGCACTGACAGTAACTGGGGAAAAAAAAATAAAATTAAAAGCTTTTGTACTCAATTATCCAAGTTGCATTTGCCTGAGAGTAGCTTCTTTTTCAAATGAAAGGACAGGAGATCTATAGACAAACAGGAATCAGCAGATCCCACCCCTTTCCTCCTAACTTCTGGTCTCTCTTTAGAGCCCCATATTGGTAAAACCTAACTGAGACCCAGGTGACCAAGCTGGCAGGGAAGCCTGGCGTGCTGCAGTACATGAAGTCACAAAGAGTCAGACACAACTCAGCTACTGAACAACAATAAGGCGCGGCACCACAGAACAGAGTATAGGATGGGGGGTTTGATGCTGAGAGAGAGTGGCTGGATAACTGGCCAAGACTTCAGCAAGGGTATCAAGGCTGTTGACATGACATGAGGTTAACAGTAAAATCCAACGCAGTTACCAGGGAAATGGGATCTCTCTGAGTTAGATAGGTAAAGCCTACATACACTATGGCTTTGCTGATCCAGCTGTAAAATGATAAACTGATTACGCCTCTAACTCTGGCACTGCAGACTTTGCGGACACACAGAACTTTATATAAGATCATCTGAGTTTATTTTCAGAGAGACAAGGTGGACATGTCATCGTAAACCATTAAGCAGAAACTTAATTGTTGTGTTGTACAGTATTGAGAAAGAGACTACGTGAGCAAAAGGGAACAGATCAACCTAGAAGAGTGAGTGTACTCAGTTATGACTGTAGGCCTGAGGTTTACAGATTCTCTGAAGTGGTTATTTAAACTATGGCTTGGCAGAAATTGAATATTCAAGATAATGAGTCTAACTGATTATAAGAGAGTGTTCCTTTTAATAAGATATAGTAACTGCTAGGGGCAGGTTGGCTGCTTGGAGGGCAAACTAGCGAGAAGAATTTAAAGTTTGAAGTAATAAGAAAGATTGAAGTACTTTTTTATTAATTTTTTCGCTGTGCCACGCTGCTTGTGGGATCTTAGTTCCCCAAACAGGGGTCAAATCCATGCCCCCTGTATCAGAAGGGTAGAGTATTACCCACTGGACCACCAGGAAAGCCCAAGGTTGGAGTATTTAAATATGTTAATGTGATTGACTTCTTCTACAACCCAGATGTGGCCTCCAGCCTCATCCCCAAAGGGTATATATAGTAATGTTCTCCCCCCCCACCCCCCACCCCCCACTGCTACTAAGAGTAGTTGTTTTTGGTTAATTGAGATGGAAGGTTTCAAGCATTCAATAGAGGCTTGAGATAGTCAAAGCCCTTTATTGAAAGAACACTTGCTGATGGGGCTGGGCCCCTGGGAGCCCAAGAAGGCCAGAAGCTACAGTTTTCCAGTTTTCTCTACCTGCTGTACCTATACTGGGGATGTGGGGTTGGGTGGCTGAAACTTTCTTGGGTTGCTATGGTGCTAAACAGCCTTCCTCGCAGGCAGGCTAGCATTCAACGGTAGTGGACACTGGCAACCAAAAGTGAACGTGCTTGATAATTTATTTTCCTGCATTGTTTAGTGTAGAGATTGTTTCCTCAGTCTCTCATTGGGGTATCCTTTGACATTTCACATGGATTTGTCTACAGGCAAAGAATGCCTTTGTCATATCTGCTTGCGAGTTGTGGTTCTCGTGACATTTCTGTTTCTTATCACATTAACAAATTGCTTGGCCTTCTGGCTTTGACATTAGCCTCTCTGCTTGGGTTAACATGCTGCTGCTGCTAAGTCACTTCAGTCGTATCCGACTCTGTGAGATCCCATAGACAGCAGCCACTGAGCTCACTCTTGCAGTGCTGACAAAAATCGAGATTCTGAGATTTCAGAGGAAGTGCCAGCAGAGGTGAGCCACAGTGGATTCATAAGGCAAATGGCTTCTTCAGAGTCCTCTGAGCAGCTAGCTAAAGTCTTCTTGACCTTGCTGGGCAATGTTCTGCTCAAGCTATAATAGATCTTAAAAGTTCATTTGAAGGCAGCCTTTTCTACAGAATAAAATGATGCTGCTTTCTGGAGGCTTTGTCCCTGACAATAATGATCAAGTCTTTATGGCTTTATTGCTACTCTTCTGAATATAAATACGTGGTTTTCTGTTAAAAAAAAAAAAAAAAGGAAAAAAAAGAAAGAAAAAATCACAAAACAGTAGATCTCTTGAAAAAATGTACTTACAGGCAGAATGTTTCTACATGAAACATATAAGCTGCTCTTTGGAGCAAGGCTGAAACAGATGACATGACCAATTAGGACTAATTGGGCTTCTGTTTGAAAGTCCCATCTAATCTATTGAACAGGTTGGGGTGAGGAGGAGGTAAGGTTATTATTCAAAGCTTCTACAGTTCTCAGTCCTTAATGTTGGCAGAAGGTGAACATGGAACTAGGTATGTTGCCTTAATTCAGACTGAATGCTATACACTCTGAAAAGTTCATGAAAAGATCTATAGCTGACATTTTTTCATTAGCGATATTTAATCAATGCTATGACTTCAAGAATAATCACTCTGCTTTTCTGAATTTCTTGACACCTCCCTGACTCTCCATCTCGTAGGATCTTATCTCAGAGCCCATCTTTGTCTTCTCTGCCATGTCTTTTTTTTCCAAGGGGGCCATTTTAAAAGTCTTTATTGAATTTGTTATAGTATTGCTTCTGTATTATGTTTTGTTTTTTTGGCCATGTGACATGTGGGATCTTAACTCCCCAACCAGGGATTGAACCCTCACCCCCTGAATTGGAAGGCAAAGTCTTAACCACTGGACCACCAAGGAAGTCCCTCTGCTGTGTCTTATAATTTCTCTTTCTATTAATAGCCTTAAGACCAAATTCTGTTTTTCCATACTGTGCAATGTCTTTTCTGCACTGTTCTCTACAATTTATATCATGTATTATTTTCTGTACTAAATTATTTAACTTTTAGGAATAGCAGATGACACACATTGCCAGTGAGGACCATGCAAAAATAAACTGTGGCCAAAGTGCAGTTTATGTCATTTGATAGCAGTTGAGGCCAAGGCAGAATGCTGGGGCCAGCTCCGCTTTGCCTTAAGTCCTGCTTCCTTTAAACACCTTCTCTAGTTCTAGGGAAAGAGGGAGACCCTGCGACCAATGGGGTGGCTTAGGTTTTTAAAAATCAGCTTCTGGGAAGAAAGAGAGCAAGATTGTCCTTTAAGACAGAGGCCTTAATGTAAAAATGGGTTCTAGTCCCCTAAAATCTCTTATAAGGTCTTTACTAAAATGTTTTCTCCTCACAATGAATATGTGTGCTTGTTTTTAACAGCAAAGAAACACAGCCTCCTTTTTTGCCTTGTCTACTAGGGAGCTCAGCATGAAAGTTAGTGTCATGCATATTTCAGCTCACATGTCACTTTTTAAGAAAGGTCATTTAATTCATCCAGTCTAATTAATTAGCTTGCTTTTCCTCTGATCACTCCTACTGTATTTATTTCCTTAGGACTGTTGAAATAAAGAGCCACAAACTGGGTGGCTTGAAACAAGAGAAATAATCTCACAATTCTGTAAGACAGAAATCTTAAATCACAGTGTCAGCAGGGCTGTGCTCCCTCTGAAGGCTCTAGGGGAAAATCCTTCCATACTTGTTCCTAGCTTCTGATGGTTGCTGGAGGTCCTTGGCCTTCCTTGGCTTAGAGCCTCATGGCTCCAATTTCTGACTTCCCCTTCATGTGGCATTTTTCTCTCTGTGTTTCCTCTGTGTATTCACATAGCCTTCTTATAAAGATACCAGTCATTGGTTTTAGTGCCCACCCTTATCCAGATGATCTCATTTTTCTTTAATTTTTTATTTTGCAATTAAAGTCACATAATATAAAGCATACTATTTTAGCCATGTTTAAAGTGGCACTAAGTACATTCACAGTGCTATGCAATTCTCGCCATCATCCATCTCCCCAATTTTTCACCTTCCTAAACTGGAACACTGTCCCCATTAATCACTAACTCCCCATGGGCCCTACCCACCTTCCGGCCCTTGTCATCTACCAACGTACTTTCTGACTCTATGAATTTGATTTTTCTAGGTACCTCATATGAGTTTGTCTGCACCTAATGTATATTGGAATGTGTTTTTAAGGTTATCTCACCTTAACTATATCTATAAAGAGTCTACTTCCAAATAATGTCATCTTGAGATCCCAGTAGAAATACATTTTGGGGGGGATGCTCTTCAACACACAGCACTCATCATAATTCATGTTGTCTTCACAGCACCTGTCACTGTCTGGAGTTTTTATTTCAGTCTTATTTGTGATGCTTGTTCACTGTTTGAATCCTTCCACTACGCTTTGCGCTCTGACACACTAGAATATTAGTTTTATGTGGGTAAAGACTCCCATCTTATTCCATGCTGAAAGCCTGGCATCTAGTAAAAACTTTCAAATATTCTTGTTCAGTGAATCATTTAACTGATTTAGAGCTCGATTTTAATAATTTATCTCTGGTAGAGTGTGCTATTCTCTTTCTTAAAATGGCTTTTGAAGTCTATATTTCCTCAGCTACCACCTGAAATCCTTTTGAGAAGAAGTGAAGGAGAAATTATGAACAAATAAAATGCAGTTGTTTGGAGTGCTCAGTGTATTTCCCATGAAATAATGTGATAAATAATGATTAGATTCCCAGGCCAGCTTTTGAAGTTTTTTTTTTTTTAAAGTTAAAGCCTTTTAAACTTTAATGTACCAGAAATATTATCTATTGGTGATGAAAAAGACTGAAAATAATGGTGTTTTCAGTGTAGTTTCTTTTGGTGAGCTTGGGAGTTGGATCATGCCAGTACTTGACATGTGGTAGAAGGTCAGGTAATATCTGTTAAATGAATTGATTAATAAGTACAAAAGAAGCCACCAAGGTAGTTGGACCACCCTAGATAAATAGAGTGAGGGTGGGATGAGGTGGAGGTTAGATCTGAACTCTTGACTTTTTGCTGCTTTTGGCCATTTGTTATTTTCAGCTCACCTGGGGAATTCACACCATGTCTCCAGAGAGACCTGTATGGTTTGGCTGTCCTTACAGAGCCCCACCTTGGTTTCAGTTTTCTGAATCACACCTTTTTCTGAGCCCCTGGGCGTTATGCCAAGAATATCATATAGTGAAGAATTTCAGAGCAATCTTTAATGAAAATGGGTCTGAAAAGTAATATAAAAATGCAGCTTACGTCACAATTCATACATTTTTAAAAAATGACTTTAAATGGGAAAGAAAAAACAAAGTGAGAGTGCGGGTATAAGAAGGGGCAAAAGGCAGAATATCTGTTGTCTCTGCTGCCAAAGCAATCTTGAGAAAGAAGAATGGAACTGGAGGAATCAACCTGCCTGACTTCAGGCTCTACTACAAAGCCACAGTCATCAAGACAGTATGGTACTGGCACAAAGATAGAAATATAGATCAATGGAACAAAATAGAAAGCCCAGAGAAAAATCCATGCACCTATGGACACCTTATCTTCGACAAAGGAGGCAAGAATATACAATGGAGAAAAGACAATCTCTTTAACAAGTGGTGCTGGGAAAACTGGTCAACCACTTGTAAAAGAATGAAATTAGAACACTTTCTAACACCATACACAAAAATAAACTCAAAATGGATTAAAGATCTAAACGTAAGACCAGAAACTATAAAATGGATTAAAGATCTAAACGTAAGACCAGAAACTATAAAACTCCTAGAGGAAAACATAGGCAAAACACTCTGACATAAATCACAGCAGGATCCTCCATGACGCACCTCCCAGAATATTGGAAATAAAAGCAAAAATAAATGGGACCTAATTAAAATTAAAAGCTTTTGCACAACAAAGGAAACTATAAGCAAGGTGAAAAGGCAGCCTTCAGAATGGGAGAAAATAACAGCAAACAAAGCAACAGACAAACAATTAATCTCAAAAATATACAAGCAACTCCTGCAGCTGAATTCCAGAAAAATAAACGACCCAATCAAAAAATGGGCCAAAGAACTAAACAGACATTTCTCCAAAGAAGACATACAGATGGCTAACAAACACATGAAAAGATGCTCAACATCACTGATTATTAGAGAAATGCAAATCAAAACCACAATGAGGTACCGTTTCATACCAGTCAGAATGGCTGCTATCCAAAAGTCTACAAGCAATAAATGCTGGAGAGGGTGTGGAGAAAAGGGAACCCTCTTACACTGTTGGTGGCAATGCAAACTAGTACAGCCACTATGGAGAACAATGTGAAGATTCCTTAAAAAACTGGGAATAGAACTGCCATATGACCCAGCAATCCCACTGCTGGGCATACACACTGAGGAAACCAGAATTGAAAGAGATGCATGTACCCCAATGTTCATCGCAGCACTGTTTACAACAGCCAGGACATGGAAGCAACCTAGATGTCCATCAGCAGACGAATGGATAAGGAAGCTGTGGTACATATACACAATGGAATATTACTCAGCCATTAAAAAGAATACATTTGAAGCAGTTCTATTGAGATGGATGAAACTGTAGCCCATTATACAGAGTGAAGTAAGCCAGAAAGAAAAACACCAATACAGTATACTAATGCATATATATGGAATTTGAAAGATGGTAATGATAACCCTATATGCGAGACAGAATAAGGGACACAGATGCATAGAACAGTCTTATGGACTCTGAGGGAGAAGGTGAGGGTGGGATGTTCTGGGAGAATAGCATTGAAACATGTATATTATCATATGTGAAACAGAACACCATTCCATGTTCGATGCATGAGACAAATGCTCAGGGCTGGGGCAATGGGATGACCCAGAGGGATGGGATGGGGAGGGAGGTGGGAGGGGGGTTCAGGATGGGGAACACATGTAAACCCATGGCTGATTCATGTCAATGTATGGCAAAAACCACTACAATATTGTAAAGTAATTAGCCCCCAACTAAAATAAATAAATTTATTAAAAAAAAAATAAAGAGACCACTAGAGAGAATATTCTAGAATGATTTTCACTATTGTGGTGAGGCATCTTTGCTTCATACCATTTCATTTCCATTTTTTCTCTCTCTGTAATGAGTTAAGAGCATTTAACTAGGGAATAGAGAACCATCAGAGTTAAATAACAGCCCAAATCCCCTTGTTGAAGGGCGTGTGATTGAGTGACAGTGACTGTTGAGTCCATGTTAGGAGTTCCCAAACATGTTTCAGGAGTTCCTGAAAGTCATTCTGACAGATGACATCACCTGCTGCAAGGAACAGTTATATTAAGAATACAATAGTAAGCTTTCTCTTTATGACTGCTGCCTGAATACACTGACATACTCTCTGAAAGACATTTCCTCTTCAAAACAAAAAGGAAGATGTCCTGTGGGCCTCATAGACAGTCAATTAAAAGCTAGAGTACCCATGGGTGCTGGGCTTTGGCCCCGTCAGAGGAACACAGAGTTCTTCACCTATATTCTGTATGTCATGTGAAAGCAATCAAGCAAATCCAATAATTCACTTGATTACCTGGAGTCCTTACTAAAATCAAGATTAAGGAGAGCAACATTAGCTCATCATTGACTGGAGGATTTTTCCAGAAACTGTCTCCTGTAGCTGGCAATTTTTATTTTGGCTGGCGGCAAATTACTTCTCTTATTTCACTAACACTTTGAGGGTTATTACATTCAATAGCTATAGCTGACACTCCTGTAAAGTCTTCTAATTTTCATGAAATGTCTTCAATCCACTCTTCTGTAGAGGTCAAGGTGCACAAACAAGAGTTTCATTTTCACTTTCTAGTTCAGAATCAATCCCTAAGGTTTTTTGTCTTTTTGTAGGTCTACTATTCACATTGCCTGAATCAGAGCTTTATTCTCACTGAAGATAAAAACATATTGACTGCTTCTCCATGTATTTCAGTGTCTCCAATTAAAAGATGCTTGCTCCTTGGAAGAACAGCTATGACCAACCTAGATAGCATATTAAAAAGCAGAAACATTACTTTGCCAACAAAGGTCTGTCTAGTGAAAGCTATGGTTTTTCCAGTAGTCATGTGTGGATATGAAAGTTGGGCTATAAAGAAGGCTGAGCACTGAAGATTGATGCTTTTGAACTGTGGTGTTGGAGAAGACTCTTGAGAGTCCCTTGGACTACAGGGAGATCCAACCAATCAATTCTAAAGGAAGTCAGTCCTGAATAGTGATTGGAAGGACTGATCCTGAAGCTGAAACTCCAATACTTGGCCTACCTGATGACAAGAACTGACTCATTGGAAAAGACCCTGATGATGGGAAAGATTGAAGGCAGGAGGAGAAGGGGACGACAGAGAATGAGATGGTTGGATGGCATCACTGACTCAATGGACATGAGTTTGAGCAAACTCCAGGAGTTGGTGATGCCATCCATGACAGGGAGGCCTGGCGTGCTGCAGTCCATGGGGCCGCAAAGAGTTGGATATGATTGAGTGACTGAACTGATACTGAACCATGAAGGAAATGCCTATCTTTGAATAAAGGGAACATCAAAGAAAACAGGGCACAGAAGGACAGGGACCAGCCACAATAACATCATTCAAGCCCATAGATGCAGCCATTCCTGAAGCAGAAGTGCTTCAGGAAACTTTCAGTTATGTGAGTCAATACATTTCCTTTTATGTTTAAGCTTGTTTACAAGCTCCAGGAGTTGGTGATGAACAGGGAAGCCTGGCGTGCTGCAGTCATGAGGTTGCAGAGACTTGGACATGACTGAGTGACTGAATTGAAGTAGGGAACATGAGCTGTTTCAGTAGATAAGCCTCAACATCTCAGGGAGTTAGCACAATAGAGCTTCATTTCTGCTTTGTATGACTGTTTATTGCAGTTGTTTCTGGACAGTTAACCTTTCTCTGGTCAAGGTGGTGGTGGTGGTTTCTTCACTCAGTTGTGTCCGACTCTTGCAATCCCATGGACTGTAGCCTGCCAGGCTGCTCTGTCCATGCCATGCTCTTCTCATGCTGTGACTTCCAAGCCCTCAGAATCTTCATTTGGAAGTGGATGGAGAAAGGCTGGGACATCAAACGTGGGAGGCTTTTGTTAGTCAGGCCTGGTAGTGACTGACTTCATCTCTGCCCACATCCCATCGGCTAAAACTCAACTACATATCCCGCCTAAAGCAAGGGAAACCAAAATATGTAGTTCAGTTGGGTGTTCAGGGAGATGAGGTAATAGGCATGCTGGGCATCTTAGTTAATCTCTAGCACAAAGGACAATGTTCTAAGAAGCTGGTCTTTTCCACAAGCAAGATGATGGAAGAGGATTGGCAGACCTGGCCTTAAGTTAGGTTCCCTGTCTGGTGAGTTCCCTGTGGAGGTTCAGAGCTAGTGTGCAGCCTTTGGCACCCATGGACAACACACGTCTATAGGCAAACCCAGGCGACTCTCAGCTCCCTGTGTGTTATTAGGTTTAAGTCCAGTCATTTCTCAAGAAACCAAGATCCAGAGAGGGAAAATGTTTATTGCAGAGCAAAGTATTGTGGCAAAGTATGCAAGCATAGTGCTGATATCAAGATAGTGTTAAATTTGCTTCACTATCGTTATTTGCTTTATTATTTGCCTTAACATGTATATATGTATGTATATTTCCTTAAAATGAAATGACATTTTAAAATACTAGAGCATTTTTATGTATGTTGTTTCATTTCTCAACTAGTTGTCAGGACATGCTTTACCATTCCTATTTCTTAAATGAGAAGATGGAGGTCCAGGGAGGATGTGTGAATCACATACTAGTTACTGTCAGAGCGAAGAACCTATGTCTCTTAACCCATGGTGCAGCCATTTATAAACTAACTATTCCATCTATTAGATATAAAGTCACACACTGAAGAGCAAACCTGGGTGGAATAGGTGTCTAACTAGATCATTTTTGTTGCTGTTTAGTTGCTAAGTCATGTCTCCTTTGTGACTCCATGGACTGTAGCCTGCCAGGCTCCTCTGTCCATAGGATTTCCCAGGCAAGAATACTGGAGTGGATTGCCATTTCCTTCTCCAGGGCATCTTCCTGACCCAGAGACTGAACCCATGTTTGGCAGGCAGATTCTTTACCACAGAACTACCTGGGAAGCCTGGGTCATTTTAGGCTGATTTTATTTATTTTAAAAATACTATAGGGGGACTTAGTTCCGTTCAGTTAAGTCGCTCAGTCGTGTCCAGCTCTTTGAGAACCCATGAACTGCAGCACGCCAGGCCTCCCTGTCCATCACCAACTCCCTGAGTCCACCCAAACCCATGTCCATCGAGTCAGCGATGCCATCTAGCCATCTCATCCTCTGTCATCCCCTTCTCCTTCTGTCCTCAATCTTTCCCAGCATCAGGGTCTTTTCCAATGAGTCAGCTCTTCGCATGAGGTGGCCAAAGTATTGGAGTTTCAGCTTCAACATCAGTCCTTCCAAAAACACCCAGGACTGATTTCCTCTAGGATGGACTGGTTGGATCTCCTTGCAGTCCAAGGGACTCTCAAGAGTCTTCTCCAACACCACAGTTCAAAAGCATCAATTCTTCGGCGCTCAGCTTTCTTCACTGTTCAACTCTCACATACATACATGGCCACTGGAAAAACCATAGCCTTGACTAGACGGACATTTGTTGGCAAAGTCATGTCTCTGCTTTTTAATATGCTGTCTAGTTTGGTCATAACTTTCCTTCCAAGGAGTAAGCGTCTTTTAATTTCATGGCTGCAATCATTATCTGCAGTGATTTTGGAGCCCATAAAAATAGTCAGCCACTGTTTCCACTGTTTCCCCATCTATCTGCCATGAAGTGATGGGACCGGATGCCATGGTCTTAGTTTTCTGAATGTTGAGCTTTAACCCAACTTTTTCACTCTCCTCTTTCGCTTTCATCAAGAGGCTCTTTAGTTCTTCTTCACTTTCTGCCATAAGGGTGGTGTCATCTGCATATCTGAGGTTATTGATATTTCTCCTAGAAATCTTGATTCCAGCTTGTGCTTCCTCCAGCCCAGCGTTTCTCATGATGTACTCTGTATATAAGTTAAATAAGCAGGGTGACAATATACAGCCTTGACGTCCTCTTTTTCCTATTTGGAACCAGTCTGTTGTTCCATGTCCAGTTCTAACTGTTGCTTGCTGACCTGCATACAGGTTTCTCAAGAGACAGGTCAGATGATCTGGTATTTCCCTCTCTTTCAGAATTTTCCACAGTTTATTGTGATCAACACAATCAAAGGCTTTGTCATAGTCAATAAAGCAGAAATAGGTGTTTTTCTGGAACTCTCTTGCTTTTTCGATGATCCAGTGGATGTTGGCAATTTGATCTCTGGTTCCTCAGCCTTTTCTAAACCCAGCTTGAACATCTGAAAGTTCACGGTTCACGTATTGCTGAAGCCTGGCTTGGAGAATTTTAAGCATTACTTTACTAGCATGTGAGATGAGTGCAATTGTGTGGTAGTTTGAGCAGTCTTTGGCATTGCCTTTCTTTGCAATTGGAATGAAAACTGACCTTTTCCAGTCCTGTGGCCACTGCTGAGTTTTCCATATTTGCTGGCATATTGAGCGCAGCACTTTCACAGCATCATCTTTCAGAATTTGAAATAGCTCAACTGGAATTCCATCCCCTCCACTAGCTTTGTTCATAGTGATGCTTTCTAAGGCCCACTTGACTTCACATTCCAGGATATCTTGTTCTGGGTGAGTGATCACACCATCATGATTATCTGGGTCATGAAGATCTTTTTTGTACAATTCTTCTGTGTATTCTTGCCACCTCTTCTCAATATCTTCTGCTTCTTTTAGGTCCCTACCATTTCTGCCCATCTTTGCTTTATTTGTTTTCCTCTCTTTGCATGATAGCTGAAATGTTTTTTGGAACTTGCCCTTGGTAGCTCTAATTTTCTTTGCTTTGAAGAGATTTCACAGCTCTTTGTAAGGCCATCCTCAGACAGCCATTTTGCCTTTTTCCATTGCTTCTTCTTGGGGATTGTCTTGATTCCTGTCTCCTGTAAAATGTCGTGAACCTCCATCCATTAGAACTTCTTTATTTCATTAAAAGTAGAAGAACAAGCATTAATTAACAGGAAAATTATTAAAATACTGCATAAAATATGTTCGGCTGGTGGCTGGAATCTGACTTAATTTCCTTAAATTAATTTAATTAATTTCCGTTCTTTTTTTTTTTTTTTTTTTTTGCTCTGTACATTCTATAAATGGTATCCAAAACCTAACCAATGTGCCACAGATTACTTTATTTGGGGGATCTAAGTGTGATAGGGATGTGAGTTTTAGAATTGTCGGGTTGAGAAATCTTGGAGTACACAATGCAGTGAAGCAATTTAGTGGCCCAGATGGGTCAGTGTTTTTTTGGCTCTGCTGTGACTTTGTTAAGTTCTGGATCTTATAGAAATGATAGAAACTGAGAGCTGGAAATATCTCATAATGCCTGGTATAGCAGATTACACACACACACACTCACACACACAAGTTTTGTGAATGAAAAATATTGCTTGCCTTATCAGGAAACAGGCACAGTGGGTATTCCTGTGTATTTGAGATGCAATGGGTTGGTGGATCCCCTTCCAGTGAATTTTCTAGGACCATGTATGGTGTTAGTAAGTCTGTTGGAATCACCAGGCTGGGAATCATAGTGGGATCTATTTACAAAGGTCTAGAAAAAGTTACTTTCTAGAAACTTCCCTGGTGGCTCAGATGGTAAAGAATCCACCTGCCAATTCAGGAGACCTTGGTTGAATTCCTGGGTCAGAATGATCCCCCGGAGAAGGGAATGGCTACCCACTTCAGTATTCTTGCCTGAAGAATTCCATGGACAGAGGAGCCTGGCAGGTTACAGTCCATGGGGTTGCAAAAGAGTCAGACGCATCTGAGTACGCACAGAAAGAGTTACAACAGATTATATTGTGAGGCTTTTCAGCTTATCAGATACATTCTACAATTGCTTTCTTTTCTTAGCTTTTGTGTCCTTTAGTTTTCCAATGCAAAACCAATTGTTTGAGCTCCTACCAGGCTGGTTTGCTTTGTTTCTAGGCCATCTCTTTTTGTTGTAATCCATCTTCCTTCTCCATGCTTCTGCTATAAACAGTAAAACTGCAGGCTTCCTTTCTCTAATACCCAAGGATACCTAAGTCTCTGGGCCTGGAAGAACTTTTTCCTGAGAAATGGGTTACATTTCCCCCTTTCTGTTTTTCTCTTCCCTACGTCACAGTTTTTGGCCCTCAGGTGAGAGTTTCAAATGTCATAAAATGGAGAATATGCCAACATGCAGTAAGGAATTTGTGAAATAAAGCAGGGAGGTCCAGAGCTGAACCAGTCTCCATGCAGCTACTTGGAACAAGAGCCAACATACACTGTTGAAATGTTTAAGAAGGAATTACCACTGCCCATGATCCCCTTTGGGGCTTCCCTGGTGGCTCAGTGGTAAAGAATCCACCTGCCAATGCAGGAGACACGAGTTCGATCCCTGGGTGGGGAAGATCCCTTGGAGAAGGAAATAGGAACCCACTTCAGTATTCTTACCTGGAAAATCCTATGGACAGAGGAGCCTGGAGGGCTACAATCCATGGGATCTCAAAGAGTCAGTCTTGACCTAGTGAGGAAACAACAAAAATGATTCCTTTCGATATCCACATAGCTCAGGTGAAGACACTGAGGTCCCTTGAACAGAAAAGAAGTGATTTGCTCAAGAGAATATCTTGGTTTCTAACCTCTTTCAACATAAAAATTACCACTGGCAAAGCAAGTGAATTGTGGAAATTTTTTACTGTCTCCTTTGCTCAGAAATCTTGTCATCCGTATGTGTAGTTGTATTTGTGGTTATTCACAGCGTTAGAAACAACAGCTTGAGTACAGTCTGTGTCTTACTTCTGAGAATATCAAACCATGTTTGAGTCTTTCATCTCAGCTGGCAGAACCTGCCACATATCATGCTCATTCTAGCAGATCTTAAGGCTTATTAATAAAATATTAATACGTGTTATGTATTTATTCATATTTCAGTGTAAACATATTTACCAATTTGTTCCTCTCAGATAAAATACTTAATGGGTTGAAAGAAGAAATTCCCAGGAGGGCAGCCAACATTAGCTGCCCAAGGTCAAATGCAAATATCACAAGATCACACCAATTCTTTTGAAAGTCTTTCTTTCAACATTTGAACGTTAGCATAGTGGCCTTCATGCAAACATTGAAGGCTAGAGTATTCATTGACTGGAGGATTCTATGAAACCACCCCCTGCTGAACCCTCAGGAAACCTAACTAAGCATTTTCTAGGTATAGATACCCCCTTCCTGTTTTCTCTTTAAAGGTGAAGAAAAAGAGGCCCATGACATTAATAAGAGTCTTTTTTTGGAAAAGGAGAAAATTAGATGTCACAAAGGATCTCTAGTTTCTCTTGACTTCAACCCTTGCCTTTTTTCTCTACTTTTCCTCTTTCCACCTTTTTTCCTTTTTGGCTATTTTCCCTGCTCCTGAACATTAACTAATTGAATAAACTGCAAGACTTGCTAAAACAGTTTTTTCAAGTAATGTTCTGACATTTATCAGAACAGTAGTGTTCTCAGGAACTGGAGGACAAGAGGCATGAAAACTAGAACTAGCGCCCACTGTTCTAACTGAAGATTTTGCACCAGTTAAAGACAAACACTATACAGACAGTCCCGTCTCCACTACTCATTCTTGTAGAGAACTCCAACCTTGCTTTGACCCAGAGTTATCCTGTTTCGGGGATCCTCTGATGTGTATCAACTGGCTAATGCCTTCGTTCTAACCACTTCAGCAGTTTTCTTATCATACTTTAAAAATCCTCCTCACCTTAATATCTCCTCTTAGAAATCCTGACTCACCCCTAAGGACTGGTGGATGCCTGCCTTATGTTCTCTTCCAGCCCATGCAGAAATCTTTCATTATGGCATTTAGCATACTGAAGGATAATTGTCTCCATTACTTTCAAGAGAATGTAAGCTCCTTGAAGACAATGATTTTGTCTTGTGTTGACACGTAGGCAGCAGTCATATATTTCCTAAATGAATGGCTGAATGAACTGAATTACATAGGTACAAAGTGGTGAGATCTTATTAAGCCTGTCTATTTGAAATCTAGTATGCCTCTTAATCTGCTGGACTTCCATATTTAACTGAGTCAAAAGATTGTGTATAATGAGAAATAGGGTAGCTGGAAAGCTGCTGTTTATCACCAATGTCCAAGGAAAATGTCCAGGTTTTACTTCCATAATGCAATTGTAACTTCATGGTTCAGATGATGTTAAACAATTAAATCATTATTGATCTATTCTTGGCAAATTACTGCTGAACTTTCAGCCTGGTACCAATGTTCTCATGTTAGGGTTGCATCTGCCTACCTCTCCCACCTTTTTCCCTTTGAGTTGTTCTGGCAGGCTTAAATATCATGGGTGATTTTATGTTTCTGCACAGACTCAGTAGTACTGACTTGATAAGTGATGGTTCCTCTGAATGGATGAGTGCTGTCATTTTCTAGACTGGCTGTTACTTTGAAGACCCAAATCTTTAAAATAAGAAGCAGTATCCTAGGGGATGAGGAGAAGGAAATGGCAACCCACTCCAGTATTCTTGCCTGGAGAATCCCTAGACAGGAGCCTGGTGGGCTGCTGTCCATAGGGTCACACAGAGTCGGACACAACTGAAGCGACTTAGCAGCAGCAGCAGCATCCTAGGGGATGAGCTCCTGATGGATCCAGTTTCTTAGCCTTACTTAAGAAAAATGCTTCTGTCTCTTTTACTTTCTCTATTATAGAATGTGGAAGATAGAATATAGCTTATTGGAGTTAATGTTATGAGCCTAGAATGTGGCACATGTTTCGGTGAGAGGAAAACAAGTTAAAGGTCATAGTCATTGTAATAAGTCTTGATAGAAATGAGACCAGGTTCCGTTGGAGGATAGAGGAGAAAACAGAATTCTCTCAGTCATATTTGATGCCCTCTGTTTTCTTCATCTCACCATTTTCTTTCTCCTCAACCTTTAACCTAATAAAAAAAAGAGCCACCCAAATGGATGTCATCAGACTTTGCTGTTGTTTAATCACTAAGTCATGTCTAACTGACTCTCTTGTGACCCCAGAGACTGTAGCCTGCCAGACTGTTCTGTCTATGGGATTTCCCAGGCAAGAATACTGGAGTGTATTGACATTTCCTTCTCCAGGGGATCTCCCCCACCTAGGGATCAAACCCATGTCTCCTGCTTGGCAGGAGGATTCCTTACCACTGAGCCACCTAGGAAGCCCCATCAGAATTCACCATTCTCCAAAACTTCTCCTAGGTTCACAGTGTGGGCCATGGGATTTTAGTCCCACAAAGTGCTGATGTCACCTTGTCACACAATGTATGGGATGCTGGTACTGGCCACTCATCTCTTCTTGGCAGACACTGTTTCAGGAGCTCTGGTGGCTTCCTCCTGCAAGCTTCTAGTCTTTACCCAAGGGCTGTCTCTAAACTCAAACCCGCTGCAGGACATAAGGTGCTGCAGAAGTCGATGGCCCTGGGATTAGCCTTTGGCCAAGGATGGAAGGGAATTGGTAGATGAAAACCTCAGCTTCTTTGATTCTTAGGTGGCACAACTCTGAGGTATGTTCAACACTGTCCCCTAGAAGTCCCTAGAGGCATCAATAGAGGTAACATGCTCATTAACATACTCAATATTTGTGCCCTTCTCCATCCCATTTCATTTCTCACTTCCTTAAAAAACTATTTGCATTCAAATCCTTATCTTAGTTCCACTTCTCAGGGATCCAATACGTCAGATGGCCTCCTTAGGCAAAGTAATTTGGAAGTCTTGAGTTGAAAGTTGCATAGGTGTCTACTTCTGTGCTAGCATTTATTGTGAACCTCAAAGGGAGGGAATTAGTATGGATTATTCCCAAACTTAATTAGAATTTTCTCCCCTTCCATCCCACCCCCTCCTTAAGCATTTCATGAGATTAGTCTATGAGGAACAAAGTTAGGAATTTTACATTTGAAACATTCTAACACCAACAAGACCTCCTTTCAAGAAATGTTTTGCAGCAAGATGCTTAGCCTTAAGGGATTGGGAATTTTTACATTGGAATTATTAGTTACGAGTAGCTTGAATAGCTTATCCTGGTTTTCAAGGGATGGGAAACTGTGAACCATTGTGAGGTTATAACTTCAGCTCTACTGGTGGATGATCAATCTTGGTGAGCAGACATTTAGCTCAAATGATGGGGTAACTCAGTTACTAAGACCCTGGCAAAGAAGTAACAGCAATGGCTAATGAAGAAACATTTTAAGCCTTGTGGCTTTGATACACAGATATAATACTTTGTGATCTGAAATGACAGGTATGATTCTTATTTTATAAACGAGGAAACCAAATGTCTCAGAAAGGTTAAGTGACGTATCCAAAGTCACGCTTCCTAAAAATAAGTCCAGGACCCCAAGTCCTAGCCCCCTCCAAATCAGTGCTCTTGTCTCTACTGTACATTGCTTCTGTGTGATGCAGGAGCAAGAGGATTGGAGATCATTAAGAGTAAGGAGCTGAGGGGTTGTATTATGGGCTCTTACCTTGCTATATCTTTGGATAGAAATAAAAGGCTGTGTTGGCTTTCTCTTTCTATCATGTTCTTTCTCCTTCCTTCTTAACCACATTGTGGTAGCCATGGTAGTGAGCAAGATTTTCATCCCAATATGTGTGATGCCACAGCCTCTTCCCTCTACTCATTTATATCTTTCTGAGAAACCCAGTGTGTGGACCATATGTTTGATTTCAGGAGAGGTCTTGAGTTAAAATTGTTTTCTTGTTCTTGAATTAAAGGAGCAGGAGTGATAGGGGTTTGTACTTAAATCTTTAAGTATTTGAAATAGAGAAACCTTAATGATTTAAATATGAAAATCAGGAACAAGATCTTCAGCTCCAGATCTGAGGGAAAAAAATCATTGGAGAGCTTTTGAAAGAACGTAACATGAACAATGGAAAGCTGGCCTTTGAGGTTTTCTTACCTTGGAGTTTCTCTGTAATATTTGTGGTGTGTCACCTCTACAGCTCAACCATATGCCACTTAGTCCTTCTCTACTTTTTGTTGTTTTTCAATATGTCCAATACTCTGAAGATAATTCTCAGAGATGGGGGCAGTGAGAAATGGCTTTCTGAACCTTGAAGTTAAAAAGAAAACAAAGACCGAGACTTGCAGAAATTCTGATTCTTGGAAACGGCATACAATGATCCTTAGGTGTTTTCCTCCATCAGAGGACGGATGGTGCTTCATGACACCTCCCTTGTGGGCCCACCCAGGGATCCGCAGCACAGACTATAGTGTCTCCTTTCTCTCTCTCATTCAAGAGGATCTGTCCCAGTAAAAAAAAAAAATACTCGATCGCAAATTTAGCAATTTATCACTAATGTTATTTTAAATAAAAATAATAAATATATTTAAACACTTGAAAAGAATTATTTCAGTACTAAAGAGTCATCTCTAATTATGCAGTGTGATTCTGTATTCTTGTAAAACTTTTAAAGTAGATATGTAAATAGATATATACAGTAGATATGCATATAGATTAAAAAGTAAAAGCTTCCCTTTTCCCATAATCTACCCTCCCAACTCTATTCCCTTCTGAAAGTAATTGCTGTTTATACTTTGGAGGTTGTAGCCTTCTTTCTTCAACAGGAGAACATTTAGGGGTTGTTGTTGTTGTTGCTATTTTTACTTTTACAAAGGCTGCTACATTTTGTGTGTATGACCAGTATTTCCCAGTCTGAAGAGCTGTTATTCAGTAGCTAAGTCATGTCTGACTCTTTGTGATCTCATGGGCGGCAGCACACGAGGCTTCCCTGTCCTTCACCATCTCCCGGAGTTTGGTCAAACTTAGGTCCATTGAGTCGGTGATGCCATCCAACCATCTTGTCCTCTGTCGTCCCCTTCTTTTCCTGCCTTCAGTCTTTCCCAGCACTAGGGTCTTTTCTGATGAGTCGGCTCTTCACAGAAGGTGGCCAATGTATTGGAGCATCAGTCTGAAGAGTAGGCCTGATTTTTAACTTTGACAGATCCTGCCAATGCCTCCAAAGGGTGAGGGCATTTTGCACCCACATCAAACTCTAAGAGGTGACCTATTTCCCCGAGCTCTGTCAACCCTGGGTGTTATCACTCTATATTTTTCAAAGTTGACAGTAGAAAAATGGCATCATCGTTAAGCTTTGCATTTGCTTGGCCACTAGTAAGGGAAAACCAACTTCATTATCTTTTTGGCCATCTGACTTCTTTTAGAAACTTAATTATTCATAACTCTGCTGGTTATTGACCTGTTGTGTTTATCTCAACTCTGAATCCATCCTTCTGTATTCTGTTCTATTGTGCTGAAGCTGAAACTCTGAAAACCAGAATTCTCTGTCATCCTCACTTCCTTGGCTCTGTCAGCAGGAGGGTGTCTATATTAGAGGGAGGTGGAAAAATGTGAGAGAGAGAAGGGACTGACTTCCTGTGGCAGTTGGTCTTGCTCTACCAATGGTAATGAGCTCCAGCTGCCAGCTTCTTGCAGCCACCTTAGAACAAGTCCCACGTCTCCCCAACAAGTTCAGGTTCTGAACCTCTTCACATTCTTGTTCCCTCAGCACTAGAGGAGACAAACTTTTTCCTACTTCTTTTTTCCTTCAACTCTCCAACACTAGGATTATCAGTTTTCTATACTAAGTCCCCCATATGCAGAGGAGCCTGGCAGGCTCCAGTCCATGGGGTCACAAAGAGTTGGGCACAACTGAGCGACTAAGCACAGCACATGAAACACCTAATGTGTTTCTGGTTTCCTGACTGACCCTCAACTATGGACTGACTTATCAGGATATCTGTATCAGTCATTTTAATTTGCAGGTGCTTTTTCTGATTTTATAAATATATTCTCTCAGTCATTTCCTTGTCTTTAACCTTCTCCACACTGTCTTTTTTTCTTACAAAAGCTTTACATTTGGATGGCTGAGGGTTAAATCCTGTTCTTTATGATGTCTGGATTTTGTGTTGCTAAAAAACAAACAAAACCCCCTCTCTATCTGGAGTAGCATGAGAAATATTTTTCTATATTTTCCCTTGTATCCTATAGTTTTGTCTTTTGTATCTGTGTCTTTAATTCATATCAAACTTATTTTTGTGTAAAGCAGGAAGCTTATTTTTCTAAAATTAACAGCCAGTTGTCAGCACTCAATTATAAATTGTCAATATTATCTAAACTACTTGAAATACTGTGATTGTTATATGCAAAATTTCCATATTCTTATGTTTGTGTCTTCACTTGTGTTCCCTCGAAAACACAGCTTGAAACAAAGACTATATGAAACTGATTTAGTACAGGCTGCAGGTCAGAGCCCTCAAAATGTGGGGAAATAAAAAGGTGTGAGAGAGTAAAGGAAAGGAAGTAAAATACAAAGTAGTTAATTACTAACCAGGCCTCAAAAAGAAAAAGCTAATTTCTGAGTCCTTTAGGTCTGGCAAGGCCATGTGGAATCGGTCTGTCTTGCTGTAATCTGTTGAAAGGGGTCAGGAGGAGGAACATGAAATTTATATATAGGCTTTCTTCATCTCTTCCCCTATCTATTGCTCATTGGTCAAATTTTGCCCCAATATAATTAACTTTGAAGCACTTTCCAGTTATTAACCAGTGTTGACCTAAAACAAATTGACTGCCAATTATTTCTTCAGCAAAAAATGGGTTTATTCAGGCTCAGGAAAAAATTGTAATTCAAGGTCTGCAACCATGGTGAGCCCCTTGCAAGTCCCCATGCAAGGGGCATTCTTTTATAGAAGGACAAAGGAAGTTGGGAGGGTTGTAGTAATCAAAGAGCTCATGGCTTTTCATTGGCTGAGCTGTGATCCTCTCTTATGGACTGAGCTCTTGCCAGGAAAAAGAAGGAAATCGTTCTTCCTCCTGTTGGGCTCTGCTCTCATTGTAGGACGTGAGAGCTACCCCTTCTTGTTTCTCAGTTCTGTTTAACTGAGGTTTCTGTTTATTAATTTTTCACACTATTACCCCTCTCGCCCTGCTTCAAAGGAAGTCAGAGCAACTGTGATATGATAGGGTCAGGCCTGGGCACCAAAGTGACTGGGACCCTGTTGCAGCAAGTACAGTGATGTAATACTGGAACCCAGCCTTAAGTCTCTCAGGGAAAACGAGAATCCCAGCAGTACTAGAGGGAAAGCGATGGCTGGGGGCCCCAGAGCCTCCACTTAGCAAGAAGTTCAGACATGGGGAGTAGGTCGGCTTGATTGAATCTAGGAAGCACGTACCCTCTACACAATGGATCAATAGGGCACAATATGGATCTGCGTCTGTACTCGCCAATGTTCTGTTGCTCTATTTGTCAATGTCTTTATATTTGACAATTCTAAATCCTCTCATTGTTTTATAAAAAGATCTTTCTCATTCCTGCAATTTTTACATTTTTCATAATTTTAGTCATAAATCTTGAGTTTTTTGGGGAAGTGATTGATTTATGGATTAATTTAAATAGAACTGACATTTTTAAGTCTTTCCAGGCAGGAAAATGACCCGTTTTTCCTTGCATTTGGGGTTATTTGAGCTTATAAAATTTCAAGAAATTATTTCTTTCCTGTTTTGTGTATTTCTTGCTGATTTTTTTTTTACTCTTTTTTTTTTTCTTGTATTTTGTGATCTTTTTTCCCACCACCACGTCATTTTCTAGTTGGTTATTTTGGCCGTTTGTTGGTATTAACCAACTCCTGGAGCTTTCCTATTAGTAATAATAGCTGGCCATTGTTTTTCATTCCATTTCTATGCAAAGGATAGCTTTATCTCTTCTTTTCACTGATAATACACTTTATTCTTTCTATTCTTAATTCATTTACTCATTCTCCACTTCAGTGTTGATTAGCAAGTGTAACAGTGGCTATTCTTAATTATCTTATAAAATGATTTTAGGAATGTTTTACCTTTTGAAAATGTTAACGTAGATTTTTTTCTATCAATATTTTATCAATCTAGCTTATTGAGTTCATTGATCTGCAAATACAAAATATTAAATTTTATTAGTTTCTAGCATCTTTTTATTAAAGTGGTCATATTGTTCTTATATTTTAATCAGCTAGTTGGAGTCTTTATGAGAGTAGATTTCCTAATGTTAAGCATCCCTGAATTATTGGGGCATAATTTATTTTTCCTTAATATACCACTAGGTTAGATTTGCTAATATTTATTTAATATGAGAAATCTATAAACATAAGTGAGGTTGACCTACTTTTTCTACTTTTGTGTACGTGTAACAAGTAATGTGTGGAAAAGGGCTTTTAGATTGAGTTGACAAGTTTGCTTAGTTTTCCTATTTTTTAAGAGTTTATAACATAAGAATTAGCTTTTCTCTTGAAAGTTTTGAAGAGCTAACTAAGGAAATAACTTAGGTGAGGTAACAATAGGAAATTGACTACATTTAAAATACTTGTATAGCTATTGGTTTCTTGAAGTAAATTTGTAATTTATGTATTTTTAATAAAATCAGTTATCTTAATGGAGACTTTTCAAAAGTATTTTTATATTTTTATATATTATAAAGTTTCCTTCCACTCTTTGTTTTGTGTGAGGTTTAAAATAAGTTGATATTAGATTTTATCAAATGCTTCTTTCCTAGATCTATTGAGAACATCATATAATTTATTTTTTGCTGGTCTGTAGCATGGTAAATTACACTGATTGATTCTTAAATGTTAAATTATCCCTGTGTTTCTGAGATAAACCCTACTCAGTCATGAGGTTTTATCACTTTAGCTATGGTTGAAGTCATTTTGCTAAAATTTTATAGGTTTGCATCATCTACCACTATTATACAAGAAATTCTAAGGGGTTTAGGAGCTGTATGTAAGATGCACTTATTACCACCAACACTCAGGAAATCACTAGCGTTTTAAGAGTTCTTTGTCAGAACTAGGTGAAGAACAGCCAACTCTTGTCTGAATTCTCAGCTTGCCAGCTTACCTTGGAGATCAGATTTGCCAACCCATTATGATCACATGAGCCAATTATTAAAAATAAATCTGTCTCCTCGCTTGTCCCTTTTCGATAGATAGACAGGTGGATAGATATAGTCTCATATTCTGTTTCTCTGGAGAACTTTGATTGCTGCATTTGGTCAACTTAAAAAGAAACCACAAAGGCCAGATTTCTGGGTTCCGCCCTCAGCGAGTCTGTGTTTGTTTGCTGGGGGCGGGGGGGGGGTAGTTCCCTTTCATTTATTAGCCGTTTATTTTTCTTCTTTAGCAGCGTGTTCTGTTCATGAGAAAAATTCTTCCCTCAGAAAATGTTTGCTTAGTGAAAAGCAAAGTTTCGTTGAAAGGTTAGACTAGGGAATTAAAATCCACCTATTTTTCCTAAGTTAATCTCTTCTTTATTCTTCACTAAAGAAGGAAATATTCAAACTCTAGGTGTGGGCTCACATCATGACTGACAGTCCCCTGTCTGGTTGCAGGAGCCTTGGGCTTCTGGTTGGTATTTATCCCAGTTCAGCTTTTGCTCAAGTTTTTTCTCTGTTTCCCCCAAGAGTATTCCACAGACTCCCCACCCCCAAATCACTGTCCCCTGCTCCCCCCACCTACACTGGGAGCTTGAACTCTGACCAGCTGTCTTTTGGACCGGACAATGAGGTTGCAAGACCACAGAGGGAGAGAAGAGCTTTGTAGCAAACGGAAGAAATATGTGACCCTTGAAAAGAGTAACAGGAAAGGCTAAGGAAGGGACTTTCCACCAGAATAAAGTGGGGCAGACAAGAGGCAGGTTTCTGTTGCTAGTTTTTCAGGTTTTTTGTTTTCTTTTTGGCTGTGTGCAGGATCTTAGTTTAAAGACCAGGGATTGAACCATGCCCCCTACAGTGAAGCACAGAGTCTTAATCCCTGGACTGCCAGGGAAGTCCCTGTTGGTATTGTTTTTAAACTTTCACTTATTTTTACCAAATGAAGAAACATCAAAGGCTGTTGTTTTTTTGCTCTTGTGGGATTGCAAAAGAAGAAAAAAAAGGCTGTTTGCAAAATTTCTTGCATCCTAAGAACTGTGAAGGTCTAAGAAAGAAGCTTCAGAGACAAGCTCCTAAGGAGCGCCAGGCAGCATGCAGAGCGTGAAGGGCAATTTAAAGGCAAGAGAAAGTAAAGACCTCTTTTGATTAGTTAAGCCATCCTACTGAGAGGGAGATGGAGACTTAGGAAGAGGAAGAGGGACCGACCTCCTAGGAATTTCCCTACTTCCAACCACAGAATAAAAGTCTTTCAGTATCAACACTGAAAAGACTGCTTCATTTCCAGGAGGCTGGAGAGAGAGGCCTTTTCATGATCCCTAGAAAGGAATACCTTGGAGATTAAATGAAGATGTGTCTTTTTGTCTTTGCTGCCTGACATTTTCACAGCTTCTCTTCATTGAGTCCTAAGGCTGGGATGGAGAAGACACTGCTGATGCTTTTATGTTCTGGGACTGGTATTCTTCACTCAATGTGAGGTCTGAAGAGGCCAAACAGAACCTATATAGCAATGTGCCCAGCACACTCAGTGCTTTGCTAGGGCTCTGGGGGTAACGAACACCACCCATCCTGTGAGGACAGAAAGGGAACAGAGTCTTTTGAAGTCAAGACAATTTTTGATCAAAGTAACTTTAGTTTTCCTCCCAGAAATATTAAGTAGTGGTTTAGTACCTTGTAACTTCTCTGTTGCCTTCCGGGAAATTCACCTAGGCTGAAAAGAAATACAGGTTTTGACCTCTCCAGTGAGTGGTGTGAAGAGGGAAGCAGACAGTCATGGGCTGATGAAGTCACTTGGTGGAAAGGGAAGCCCTGCTTAGTAACATTTGTGATTTCCTTGGGGAAATACTCCCGTGTGACTGGTTTCAAGCTGTCAACATGAAGTGACTGGAAGCAGAGTTGGGAAGAGATGTACTCACAAGGCTCTCAAGAGCACGGGGAGCCTGCTTAGCACATCACTGGTGGGTGAGCAACAGGCTTCCTTATCTCCCCACCTTGATAGAGTTTCTCATGGAAAGAGAGATCATTGGAAGCTCTAGGTCTGTGTCTAGCTGGGTAGCTTGACTTCTCTTAACTAAGCTTGAATGGAAGACCAGCCATTTGTATCACTCCCATGGTGCTCTAAAAGAATGAAACTAAATATATACATTGATTTGAAGCACCTTATTGGAAGGTCCAGTACACAACAGATGATAATGTTATTTCTGCCCTTTGATAACCATGACTACTTTGGAGCTGGATCACTTTTTAATCTACCCTTAGTTTGAGAAACAAGAAAGCCTCACCCTCTGGTTAACACATGTATTGTTGTTGTTCATCGCTAAGTCATGTCTGACTTTTTAGGACACCATGGACTGCAGCATGCCAGGCTTCCCTGTCCTTCACTATCTCCCAGAGTTTGCCCAAGTTCATGTCCGTTGAATTGGTGATACCATCAAACCATCTCATCTTCTGTCACCCCCTTCCTCTCCTGCCTTCAATCTTTCCCAGATCAAGGTCTTTTCCAATGAGTCAGCTCTTCACATAAGGAGGCCAAAGTATTGGAGTTTCAGCTTGAGCATCAGTTCTTCCAATGAATTATTCAGGATTGATTTCCTTTAGGATTGACTGGTTTGGTCTCCTTCCTGTCAAGGGACTCGTAAGTGTCTTCTCCAGCACCACAATTCAAAAGCATCAATTCTTTGGCCCTCAGCCTTCTTTATGCTCCAGCTCTCACATTCGTACACAATCACTAGAAAAACCATATCTTTGACAATATGGACCTTTGTCAGCAAAGTGATGTGTCTGCTTTTTAATATGTTGCCTAGGTTGCTCATAGCTTTTCTTCCAAGGAGCAAGCATCTTTTAACACATATGAGTAGATACTTAAACTAGTATGAGGAGTGGGTGGTATGAGGTTCCTTGTTATTCCCTTTTCTGACTTTTCTTTCTCTGTCATATCTTTTCTAATGCCCATAACTCATCATGGAGCTGCTGAAGCTTTTAAAAAGTTTTCAGAGATTTTTCATGATTTCTTCATAGGCACACAGAAAGTAAGTAGAGAAGTCACAAATTCAAAGCCAATGTCTCTTACTTCTGGTCTAGCTTTCCCATGGCCGCTGCAGCTAAGGCTGGATCTCTGGACAGTCTTATACTCCGTGGAAACAGGGACTGGACCTACCACCTACGCTTGTGACCAGCTGTCTGCTTCTTCCTGAGAAGGTATATTCATAACACATAATGGTAGCTGGGCTTGAGTGTGTACGATGAAAAGATAGCGCTGTGAATGGCAGCCTGTGAAGCTTCTGAGCCCTGGTGCTTGTGTCACCTATTATCTTTCTGAGTCTGTAAAATGGACAGAGTAATGCTTCCCTGGCATATCTCATAGGGTGGTGGGAGGACAGCCTCAATGATGGAGCAAAGAAGTGTTGTGTAGGCTGGAAAGTACAGAGTCAATGCCAAATATCATAAGTGAGCCCACATGATGATGGCTGGCACCTGGACTCAGGAGGTAGACCCATCTGAGTTTGAATTCCAATTCTGCTGCTTACTGGTGGGCTAATCTCAGGTAAGTCACTAATCCTGTTTGAGACTTGGTTTCCTCTCAGTTACCTTTTGTAGGGATGGTGCTTCCTACAATGGTTGTTAGGAACTTTCCGTGTAAGTATGATACCTCTTTTGGCATGGTGCCCAGCATCTTGGAAGCACTCATTAGCAGTCAGAGACGGTCATTATTATTATATGTTGTAGTTTATCCTGGTCTCTACTTAAGAACATGGTTTTAAAAAGATGGACCCAAAGGGGCACAGAGGGAATACTGCCACGGTAAACGCGCGTCCTTTCCCGGTCTTCGGTGATGAATGCTTGATTGACGGCATAGGAAAGCTGTGCCTTTGCTTCTGCTAAGGTCAGCATCTCTGGAGTCTGACACTGGGTCAGGCTGAACATCTCTCTTCTTTACCGAAGCACTGGGGTGTGGTTACTGTCACTCATCCACAGATGAGCAGTGTGTCGCTTTGAGTGGTTAAGGTATTTCCACAGGGTCTTGGAATTAGTTAGCTGATCTGTAGGTTGCACCCAGGCCTGGCTGATTCCAGAGCTTATGTTGCCTTCTACTCTGTGGATCAATTGGCCTAGGACCATAGCACTAAAGTATGGTGCCTGGACCAGCAACAGGAAGCATTCCCTGGGAACTTGTTAGAAGTGAACCAGAAACTCTGGGGGGAGGGCCCAGCGGTGAGTGTGTCCTCACAAGCACTCCATGTGTTCTGATACTTGCTGAAGACCACTGGTGTGTGGATCCTCTTCTTCTCCCCCAGATTTCCCAGAGCTGCTCTTTTGGAGTGAATTTCCGCCAATGAGAGTGAAGAAGTAGCATCAGAGTTGCCTTTTACCATTCCATTTCTCTTTCTTGGGAAATTCCCTGTAGATCAGGACATTACTGCAATTAATTAGAGTAAATGAACAGGACTACTTACATTCTTACTTCAATACTTTGGCCACCTCATGCGAAGAGTTGACGCATTGGAAAAGACCCTGATGCTGGGAAGGATTGGGGGCAGGAGGAGAAGGGGACAACAGAGGATGAGATGGTTGGATGGCATCACCGCCTCGATGGACATGGGTTTGGGTAAACTCCGGGAGTTGGTGATGGACAGGGAGGCCTGGCGTGCTGCGATTCATGGGGTCGCGAAGAGTCGGACACGACTGAGTGACTGAACTGAACTTACATTCTTAGCACGCACCTGGTGCCTATAGCATTTTAAATTTTGCAGAGAGATTTCCCTGAGATGCATCAACAGGGTTTCCACACATATTTTCAGATAAGTCCCTGACTTTGCTGGCAGAGGAGGAGACACAGTTGCTCCTGTGAAGAACTGCATGTAGTGTTATTACTGTCTGTTCTTTCCCTTCTATGCTTTTGCGCTCAGATGAAACTATTATTTGTTAGATGCATGATCTTCTTCTGTAAAACATTAGTCCCCCCTCCCCCCCCCAGTTTATATCTCAATCAAAGCAGTTTGAAAGTTAAGAAGAGATAAAATGTTCTGTGGAAGACTGGATTTTGTTTGCTCTCTTGAAAAGGTGGCAGGTGGGCAAAACTGCCACCAAAATGCTGCTCAATAATGTAGAATTTCAGAATAATTCATATATAATTATCTGTGAAGAGGGGGGCTGTTTCTCTACTGTATCCATCCTAATTTTGTGCATCTGGCAGATGATGGGGTTGAGAGAGAGCTGTCAGCCCAGGAGGAGGCATGAAAGGTATTATTTTAACAAAAATTGTAGGCACACAAAATTGAAGCATAAAAGTAGTATATGTTTAAGGTTGCTGATGGGGTCCAGGGATGCCTAGACTACAGTTGAGAGAATGTGGATTTAGAGTCCATATTTATGTATGTTAAGGATAGAGTATATCACTTTGGCATAGGGGTTATTTTGAGCTGTGGGCACTTAAAACACAGCAGCTGCAGAGAGAGGCTTTCTTGGAACTCCCCTTATCAGTCTAAAGATAAATCCTCCAAAAAGAACTCAATTTTCACAAATCCCTTCCCTGAAGTTTCTCATCACCCAGTGTGAGAATCTGAAGAGGAGAGGATATCAAAACCAAACTCTGTCACAAACTAGTGTACTTCCCATGTTCTGAGAGCTCATTCATCTTTCATAAAGATCATTTACTCTCCCCTAAGAAATCCACATCGCCCCCCAGCCCTTTCCGTATTAACATGATAATTAAGCCTGAGTTCAGAGCCACCTTTTTGAGTTACACATTTTTCTCTGGCTATCTTCCAGGTATACATATTAATAACTTCAGTTTGTTATTCTTTCTTAATTTATTTTTTACCATAGGGATCTCAGCTAAGAAATCAGAAAGGTAGAGAAAAATTGTTTTTCCCCCAACAGTGGAATGCACTTAAGATCCTAGCTTTCAAAAATGGATCCACACTCCCATATTCATTCTCATCAGCCACAGCATGGCCAGGGAGCCTCTGATGAGACTGAGCCATGTCATGCTTAAGGAGAGAAAAGGTGGCTGGGGTGACACTTCTGGGAAGGAGTTAGGAAACCTTGCTGAAGTTTGGCACTGGTGTGACTAAATATGTGAATTCAGACAAGGGTTTTGGTATCTCCATGCCTGTTTTCTCATCAAGAAATAGAGGTATTGAGATCAGTCCCACTAATCGCATAGAAATAGTGGGATGAAGAGCATATGAGAGTACAAACACCAGTGTGGTTTGAAAAGCTTTCAGTGAGAGATGATGCTGGGACAAATTTTATTAAAATGAACATTTCCCAGCCTTTGATGAACTTCACAACATTGGCTTTGAAGGGGCTAATCTTTTCTTTTCATACTGTTCACGGGCTTCTCAAGGCAAGAATACTGAAGTGGTTTGCCATTCCCTTCTCCAGTGGACCACGTTTTGTTGGAACTCTCCACCGTGACCGATCTATCTTGGGTGGCCCTTCATAGCATGGCTTATAGTTTCATTGAGTTAGACAAGGCTGTGGCCCATGTGATCAGTCTGATTAGTTTTCTTTGATTGTGGTTTTCATTCTGTATGCCCTCTGATGGATAAGGATAAGAGGCTTATGGAAGCTTCCTGATGGGAGAGACTGTGGGGGAAACTGGATCTTGTTCTGATGGGTGGGGCCATGCTCAGTAAGTCTTTAATCCAATTTTCTGTTGATGGGCGGGGCTGTGTGCCCTCCCTGTTGTTTGACCTGAGACCAAACTATGGTGGAGGTAATGAAGACATGGTTTTTCCAGTAGTCATGTATGGATGTGAGAGTTGGACTCTAAAGAAAGCTGAGCACCAAAGAATTGATGCTTTTGAACTGTGGTGTTGGAGAAGACTCTTGAGAGTCCCTTGGACCATAAGGAGATCAAACCAGTCCATCCTAAAGGAAATCAGTCCTGAATATTCATAGGAAGGACTGATCCTGAAGCTGAAGCTCCAATCCTTTGGCCACCTGATGCAAAGAACTGACTCACTGGAAAAGATTCTGATGCTGGGAAAGATTGAAGGCTGGAGGAGAAGGGGATGACAGAGGATGAGATGATTGGAGGGCATCACTGACTTGATGAACATGAGTTTGAGCAAGCTCCAGAAGTAGGTAATGAACAGGAAAGCCTGGCATGCTGTAGTCCATGGGGTTGCAAAGAGTCAGACATGACTGAGCAGCTGAACTGAACAGAATCTTTTCTTGTTCACCTCCTCTCTCTCTTTCCCTTTCGTTGATGGAGGTTCTGCCCCTGAAACTAGTTCAGAGGCTAAAGGGACAAGAGAAAAATAACACAGATTCTGGGGCTTTGAAGTTGTGGAGATGCAGGAGGAAACTGTGGGTTTAAGAGTGTGAGGATCTGTAAAGTCACTGAGGTACAAGAAAGGAAGGAGGTTGAAAAATCATTAAGGAGGTTGGGGGAATATTATGAGTTCAGTTCCCTTTCACGTTCTTTAATAATTGGAATAACTCTTAAAGCATTTATTATTGTTGGACTGTGCTTCTTTGACTCTGCAAAATCATCTCTAGATAGGACTACAGATGGTTTCAGCTTACATTTGAGCAGTATTTTTTTAAGTGGCATTATTAATTGGGTGTCTAGGAAAGAAAGAATTAATTGTGGGAAGCATTTGATGCTTAGGGAGATGAAAGAATGATACAGGTTAGACCTAGGAGTCCCGTTTCCCACCTTGATTCTCTGACTAACACAGTGAGCTGTGCATAGATGTTTTTGCATACAAAACAATTGAAAGCCTTTGCATCTGTAAAAAGATATAACCTGCTTCCAAAAAAAACCCAAAAAATGTCATCCCACACTATTTCCCCTCCCATTTACCTGGGACCCAGTTGCAGAGGAACTGGGTTGCAACTTTTCTAAAAGTTGTTTAGCAGCAATTTTCTGGTGTTAAATGAAATGAACACCTTTCAGCTCACTGTTGACCTTTCCTCCCACTTGACCTCTCTCTGCCCTTGATTTCTAGGACCTCTGTTCGACTCAGATGTTGGCATGTCCCAAGCTTCCATCTGTTCACTCTTTCCCCTCCCAGTGGGTATTGTCATCTCTGGCTTTAACTTCAACTGTTGATTACATACTGAGGACCCTCCAATCCTTCCATCCATCTCTGATCTCCCCCTAGAAGCCCAGATCTGTGTGTCCCTAGGTCTTCTAGCCTCCATCCAATGATTCACAAACTTGACATGTTTTCAAGTCTATTATTCTTCATCTTCCTCTCTAGTCTGTTTTTCCCTCATAAATGCATGACCTTTCTCCAGCCACCAAAATCAGAAATTTGGGAGTCATTACTGACCTTTTGTCTTTTCAACCCCTACTTTCTCAGGTCAGTTCAGTCGCTCAGTCGTATCCGACTCTTTGCGACCCCATGAACCGCAGCACGCCAGGCCTCCCTGTCCATCACCAACTCCTGGAGTTCACCCAAATTCATGTCCATGAGTTGGTGATGCCATCCAACCATCTCATCCTCTGTCGTCCCCTTCTCCCCCTGCCCTCAATCTTTCCCAGCATCAGGGTCTTTTCAAATGTGTCAGCTCTTTGCATCAGGTGGCCGAAGTATTGCAGTTTCAGCTTCAATATCAGTCCTTTCAGTGAACACTCAGGACTGATCTCCTTTAGGATGGACTGATTGGATTTCCTTGCCATCCAAGGGACTCTCAAGAGTCTTCTCCAGCACCACAGTTCAAAAGCATCAATTCTTTGGTGCTCAGCTTTCTTTAGAGTCCAACTCGCACATCCATACATGACTACTGGAAAAACCATAGCCTTGACTAGACTGGACCTTTGTTGACAAAGTAATGTCTCTGCTTTTTAACATGCTGTCTAGGTTGGTCATAACTTTTCTTCCAAGGAGTAAGGGTCTCTTAATTTCGTGGCTGCAATCATTATCTGCAGTGATTTTGGAGCCCAGAAAAATAAAGTCAGCCAATGTTTCCCCATCTATTTGCCATGAAGTGATGGGACCAGATGTCATGATCTTAGTTTTCTGAACGTTGAGCTTTAAGCCAACTTTTTCACTCTCCTCTTTCACTTTCATCAAGAGGCTCTTTAGTTCCCTGCTTTTTAATCTGTCACAAATTCCTCTTAATTTAATCTCCTAAACATCACTCAACTCAGTCTTTGCCCTTCTACCTCCCTCTAGTTACTTTAGTTACTTTAGTGTCACACCACTAAAAATAATCTGAATGGTTTAAATAACTTCCTAACTGGTTTTCCTACCTCTGCTCTTGCCCAGTCCCATTTACCCACTCCCATCAGAGGGATTTTTCTAAAATGGAAGTTAAATAATTTCAAATTTCTTCAGTGGCTGAAATTTCTTCACTGGTTGCCCATGCCTTCAAAATAATGTTCAAATCCTTTATCATGACACTTAAGACACTTCAGAATTTTGTTACTACCTATGTTTCTAGGTAGTAACATTGTGGCTTCATTCCAGCCACACCAACAAGGATAAATAAAGTACCCAAATGTACCTGCCTTTTGTACAAACTCTTCCTGTTTCAGGGATGCCTTTCTTTCCCGTCTTCCCCCTTATCTCTCCTTTGAGTTTCCATATGTCTTGTGCATCCTTCTCTAATAGCAGCTATTTCTGTAGAACACTGTTGAACAACTAGCTTGTGAACAACCCAAAGATGTGCAAGACAGATGGCTTCCATAATAGTTCATCTGGTAAAAAATCCACCTGCAATGCAGGAGACCCTGGTTTGATTCCTGGGTCGGAAAGATCCCCTGGAGAAGGGAACAGCTACCCACTCCAGTATTCTGGCCTGGAGAATTCCATGGACTCTATAGCCCATGGAGTCGCAAAGAGTCAGACACAACTGAGCAACTTTCATAAAGATTGTTAAATTCTGTGGTTCTAGCACCTGGGATTGTCTTAGAATTTGATAGAAAATCTCTAAATATTTGTTAAAATTGTTAGGTTGGCTGGGCATGCTGGACTAGGTCTGTAGGAAGTCAGAATTCTCTGGAAGTTTATTTCTTCTTTCTTTCAATCCCTGAGCTCCAATTCCTTGAGTTACCAATTGGTTGGTTGTCTTATATTCTCTCTGGAGAATACTTAAAGACAATATTTTCCAAAAAAAAGAACATTGAAAAGGGAGTCAATCAAACCATTTTCTATTTAACATTCTGATAATCACTGTGTTACCTTGAGCTAAAAATGCCACCTTACTTTCCTCACAGTGTTGACTTATAGCTTGGATAACTCAGATGCAGTTTTCTATGTTACAAATTTGTGAATGTTAAGTTTTTTTCATTTTTAATTGGGGAAGAGTATATCCAACACCTTTTCAGCCTAAAGGGAATTGAGATATTTGGGAATATATCTTAGAGTTTAATATTTTGTTTTCTGCTTTGTGCTCTAACAAGCATGGGGATTCATGGTTCTGTAGTAAATATCCCAGTGGTTCATCAGAAATACCTTTGTCTTGGGAAGGCTCTCGCATATGTCTGTTGCAGCTGATTTACCTCCCGGTCTTGCTCTTGCGCTGTCCATGCTAAAATGAATGTGGATTTACTGGACTTGAGAGCCAGCAGCACAGGGAGACTTTAAACACAGGAAGTAGAGCGAGGGTAGCTTCAGCTGAAAGAGCAGTAAGGCTGCGATAGACAGAGGGAGGTTAATTGTGAAATCTTTTGAAACTTGTTGATTACAGCACCTGACAATTAGCTTGTCAGACTGCTGCGGTTCCAGGAAAGGATTTGACAGTTAAATGGCACCTGGCAACGTCATTGCCATTCAGCCTTGAAGGAAACACCCAATTGCTGCTTGGCAGCTGGTATACCTAAAGCAGGAAGAAACCCTGTTGGAGTCTCTGTTCCTTTGGGAAAGTTTATAATTGAATAAAGAGACTTCCAAATGCCCAGCTGGCTGTGGCGCTTCACAGCCTAATTGAAAATCTCTATGGCAAGCAGTTTTGAACAAAAATGGCTGGTGGTTAGGGTACCTTTAAGTGCCAGGCATGACTGAGTGTTTGCCATTCGGAGAGAGCTTGGGTTTAGAACCAGACTTGGGTGAAAATTCTACCTTTGTATGTACTTTTCTTGTTATGTGACCTTGGGCATGTTATTTCACTTCTTTGTTCCTTAGATTTCCCACATGTTAAATAAGGACAAATGCTGTGTGCTTAGTGGCTTCAGTTGAATCCGATTCTGTGTGATCCCATGGACTGTAGCTCATTAGGCTCCTCTGTCCATTGGATTTTCCAGGCAAAGATACTGGAGTGGGTTGCCATTTCGTCCTCCAGGGATCTTCCCCACCCAGGGATCAAACCTGACTCTCATGTCTCCTATGTTGGCAGGTGGGTTCTTTACCACTAGTGCCACCTGAAAAGCCCAAAGGGCAAATAGTGCCTACTTTATTGAGCTGCTGTGAGAATGAAATGAGATTATGTACATTACTGGCCAGCACATTACAGGGTCTCAGTGGGTGAGCTCAAAATAAAATTGAACGGAAATGGGTTGATGATTATTCTTCTGCAGTTGGAGGAATGAGTCAAAGAAATGAGAGGTGGGCAGAGTAAGGTCCTCTAGTTATTCAAGGTCCCAGGTATTTCTCCCTTTAATAACAATGGAATAATAATAGACAAAACTGCTTTGCGCCCCTGCTCCCCCCTTGCCCCTATTTGTCAAAATTGTATATTGTATTGCAAAGTGCATGGACTTTAGATTCAGACCTTTCAACTGGGCCATTTAAAGTTGTAGTGTCATTAACTCAGCCTCTCTGAACCTCATTCTGTTTAGATGAAGGCAGTAACACCTAGAATGCAGTGTATCTGGGAAGGTTAAATGAGAAAACGAATGAGAATGCATCTAGCCTGATCTCTGGCTCCATCAGTTTTGGGTTTACTTCTCTTTGTTTTCCTATCTTTCCTCATAATCAGGAGCTTGGGCCTTTCCAACAGTCTCATGTATGGCCCAGGGGTGGACCATTCAAATAGTCAAGATGAAGAGGAGTAGAGATGATGTTAGTCCTATGTCTTATCTAGAGTCATGATATTAACATCTTGTTGGCCCATTTTAAAGACCATATCAAATAACCAATATTAAGACTTGATGATCTTCTGCTGCCCTCTTCTCTTTTGCCTTCAGTCCTTCCCAGCATTAGGGAAATGATGAGGATGAGATGGTTAGAATGCATCACCCACTCAGTGGACTTGAATTTGAGTGAACTCCAGGAGATAGTGGAAGACAGGGAAGCCTGGCATGCTGCAGTCCATGGGGTTGCCAAGAGTCAGACACAACTTAGTGACTGAACAAGAACAAGACTTGATGATATAGTACCAGGAAGTTCTCCTCAGCTGAGTAAGAGTAGGACCATGAGCCTCTGCTGCTCAGGGGAGCATTTCACATTCTGATTTTCCATTGCCCTTTTCATGTAACAAGGGGGCTGGTTGTTTGCTCATCACACAGTGGAGATTCAGTGGAACCTGAAATGGCTTGTCCTAAGTCTAAGACTGATATTAAAGGCTTATCTTTAGTCTAAGACTGAAGACTGATCAATCTAAGACTGATAATTAATTTATTATAATTCCTCAAATACTATAGATCAGGATAACTGGTTTCCTAACATCGCCAAAGATTTTTTTGTATAGCTTTATACTGTTTATTCTAATATCTGCTAATTTAAGAATCTGAAACCACCAGTGAATATTGAATCAAAATATACACATAGTAGATATGTGAAAACAGAACCCAGAGGCTGATTTCCTGGTCTCCATAATCTGGCCTCCCACTGTCTCCCAGCCTCAATCTCTACTCCGCACAGGCTGGTCTTCTGTTCTCTCCTCCTGCTAGTCCCACCAAATGGAAGGTAGCCCTCGCTCCTCTCAACACTGCAATCATTCTCTTTCTATAGCCCTCAGGTTCTATCTCCTCTGCAGACTGGTCTCTGAGCTTGATTGTTACCTGAGTTTTGCTGAAGACGTTGCTTGCTTTTCTGGCAAGACTAGGATTAGAATTACAATTCTCAGTGATTCTCTGAGCAATGAACCTAGTGAGGTGTTTACTGTTTATTGCAAAAGGTCTGTAGATCCACATGGGCCCCAAGCTTTGTCTTGGGACTGAATTGTTAGAATGTCTGGCATATATTGGAGAGGCTATTTTTCAAATATATGCGGCTATCTTTGTGATTAATAATTATGCCAAAGCTAACAATGAATTCATAGTTGTTTGGTATGTGTATGATCATGTATTTTCTTAGCTGACAGTATGTACTTGTACACTCTTCAGGTAACCTGATATGAATCTGCTGACTCAGTCATTTTTCTGGTTCCTCTTAACAATGGTTCCTCTGGCCCTAGTTGGGTTTCCCTGGTGGCTCAGTGGTAAAGAACCCACATGCCAATTCTGGAGACGTAGGTTCGATCCCTAGGTGGGAAAAATTCCTTGGAGAGGGAAATGGCAGTCCACTCCACTATTCTTCCTGGGAAATCCCATGGACAGAAGGAACCTGGTGGGCTATAATTCACGGGGTCAGAAAATTTGGACACAACTTAGTGACTAAACAGTAGCCAATTAGCAATGTTTTAATAGTTTCAGGCGCACAGAAAAGCAACTCAGCCATACAAATACATGTATCTATTCTCCCCCAAATTCCCCTTCCATCCAGGCTGCCACATAACATGGAGTAGAGTTTCCTGTGCTATACGGTAGGTCCTTGTAAGTTATCCATTTCAAATATAGCAGTGTGTACACATTCATCCCAAACTCCCTAACTATCTGTTCCTCCATCCTTCCCTCAGGTAACCGAAAGTTTGTTCTCTAAATCAAGTCGCAGCCCTTTTTGATGTCTGCAGTAAACATCTGTTGATTTTGCCTAAAATGTACTCCTCTGTCTTCTAGCTTGAGAGTAGTCTTATTTTCTTTTGGTGACTTTCTCCTCCCCTCTAGCCCACGGCCCTGGGGTAGAACCACCGTGTTCCATCTACTCCAAGTACATGAGAACATGGGTTTCTGACTCCAGTTGGCCAATGAGTGGCAGCCATGGGACTTTTGCTTCTGGGGAAAGAAGGCTTTCTTCCTATTGAAGTTCCAGGCTGGAGGTCATGCCAGCCATCTTTGTTTCTTCAGAAAGAGAATCTCAACTAGAACTAAGGCAATACAGAGACAAACAGAATGAGGGATTGAGACAGATACATGCCAGATAATAATGCTTAGGCACTTTGATCTACCTGTACTGGAAGTTTTCACTACCTCTGGACTTTTCGGTTACTTGAATAAAAATTTCCATTTTGCTTTAAGCCAGTCTGAGTCGAGGGTTTCTGTCATCTATATTGGCTGATGAGAGTTTGGTCCCTTATCCCTAAGGGGATTAGACAGGTGAACTCTAAGGGCATTCCTGGCTGGAGGATGCCTAATAAAGCTGATTTTTCAAAGTTGATTAGCAGGAGCATAAAGCCCCAATTATTGGAAAAGAACTGACTACAAAATTCTAATAAGGTAGTTAATTGATCAGTTTGGGATTTCACAGTGAAACCTGTCATGGAATCTCAAAATGCTCTTTGACAGAAAACATCTTTGAAGAGCTGATTCATTTTGCCTGGGGATTTACTTTGAAATATAGATGAGATGAGAATCATCTCCTCTTTTCTACTTTTTTTTTTTCCCCAAACACTTTCACTGGCTTATCTGCATCATCATTAAAAAAAATAGTGAGGCACACAGGTAATCACCCCAACACTCTTTTTCCTGGGTGTAATGTCAGGCACTGAGGCAGTAGTCTGCAGGTGTGTGAGGAGGTGTGTGTCTTACGGATCAGTACATATCCTGCAAGGGACTGTCTGAACTTTGTTTTTGAAGATTGCTGTCTGTTATACTCACCTCTGGAGCCTTCTGGTTAAAAACAAAACAGATTGTACACCGTCATCTCAAATAAGCCATGGTTTTTTTCCCCTGTGGCAAAACAGAATCCAGGTGGCATAATGGAAATTTCCAAAAGCATTCCAGATAGAGAGCTGAGGAATAAGTGTGGGGAACACACTTATTTTGAAGGGAACTCTGTTTTCTTGCTCTTACCTGAGCCCTTTAGCCACAAATCTTACTACAGAATCCTCATGTGAGCAGACCTAAAATGAAATATCTGTACGTAAGTCCTGAGAAATGTTCCTTTCAGTTTGCACTTAGAGGCCTCAATTATATGCCAGAGAGTAAAGTTTCCACTGTGAGATCCCTGATTCCACCAATTCTCCAGAAGAAAGTGACACTTCGTGTCTGAAAAGGGACATAGTCAAGCATCTGGGTGTGGCATATATACACACACACACACACACACACACACACACACACACACACACACATATACATATACATACATACACATATGTATACATATACATACATACATACATATATATATATATATATATATGCTGCTGCTAAGTCGCTTCAGTCATGTCCGACTCTGTGCGATCCCATTTATGGCAGCCCACCAGGCTCCCCCATCCCTGGGATTCTCCAGGCAAGAACACTGGAGTGGTTGCCATTTCCTTCTCCAATGCACGAAAGTGAAATGTGAAAGTGAAGTCGCTCAGTCGTGTCCGACTCTTTGCAGTCACATGGATGGCAGCCTACCAGGCTCCTCCATCCATGGGATTTTCCAGGCAAGAGTACTGGAGTGGGGTACCATTGCCTTCTCAGATATATATATATATATATGCACACACACAATATATATATATACATGATATGTATACACCAATCATGGTGCAAATAGCTATGATTGATTGATCACCTATGTGCAAGAACTTTCCATTTATGCCTTCCTTTAAGGGAATTCTCACATTCATCTTGAGTGGTGTTTAACACAATCCTCACATCATTGAAAAGGAAATAGCCTCACAGGTGTTAAGACCTGTGGTCTCAGCTGGATTCCAAAGTCTGACTTTTTACCCACCAAGCTACCCTGCCTCCAAATAGGCATTCTATAAATCTTGTTTAACTGGGAGACAAAGGCTTTCCCAATTTTATAATTTCAGCTTTCTCTTGGGGGAGCCCATTATTTTTTCTGCTTTTTCCTACTCACGTGTCATTGCAGTTAAACAGCACTACTGAGTGTTTACAATTATATTTAGGATGTAACACTAAAGAGATTTTTTTGCAGTAAGCTAATAGCCCCATAAAAGTCCCTTATGTGGTGCTGGGAGATTTACAGAGCTGCTGTTTTTAAAAGCATCTCACTAGTGAAGGCATCTTACAGTGGTTTTACAATACAGAAATGAACACTGTTAACTGGCAAACTTCTAGCTAAATGAAAATAAGTTTTTAAGTGAAAAACTTATTCTTACTAATGAGAGGTGGGTTTTTTCTGGTTATATACTACAGATGAAAAGATCTGTCCATTAAATGATTGATACCAAATGTCATCGGGGCATCAAATGCCCCAATAGATACTGAATAATATAGGATATGTTCCAGGATGTACTCGAAGAGGCAGAAGGCAGAGAGCCTCGTAGCTAGCTATTATTGAAACCTTACTAATTGCCAGACCCTGGATCAAGGATGTTACATATTGTCTCGTCTGATATTCACAATAGCCTCACTTTCTACCTCTACTCCATCAACCTGGACACCTCTCTGACTCATTCTGATTTAGGACAGATTGTTTTTCAGGACCATCTTCTGTCCATCTTGCAATTATATTCATGCTAGTGACACCCCTTGAATCCTCCCAATAAGCAGTTTGTTACATTTAGTAGCTGCAACCTCTGTGGTGGACAAGATTCAATTGATTGCCCACATGAAGAATTGGGGAGAAAGGAAAATTAGGCTGCTTCTTCTGAGCTGGGACATCAAGGCCCAGGGAGGTGAATTGGAGTTGTGCTGCCACAACTGGAAATTATTTGCAGCTGTTACAGTAGCATTTCCCCAGGCAAGAGTACTGTTTCCCCACCTTCTTTGACCTGATTAACTCTTGACTATCCCTAGATACCCAGGTCTGGAGTCCAATCCCAACCCTGCTGTCCCCTTTAGAATCTTCCCTGATGCCATCTCAGGCTTACTTTCTCTTGTACTCCTTTGTTAGTCATTCAGTCATGTCCGACTCTTTTGCGACCCCATGGACTGTAGCCCACCAGGCTCCTCTATCCTTGGGATTTCCCAGGCAAGAATACTGGAGTGGATTGCTATTCCCTTCTCCAGGGAATCTTCCCAACACAGGGACTGAACCTGGGTCTCCTGCATTGCAGGCAGATTCTTTACCATCTGGGCTACCAGGGAAGCCCTGTACTCCTTTAAACACCCCCTAAAATGTGCTTTTCCAGCCTTTCCTCAGATGAGCAATGTGTTCTATTGCTCTGGGGTGAAATATACATAGCCAGATTTCAAGGGTTCCCTGCTCCTCCTCCTGTATGCTTCATCAGGCCTACTCCGATAAGGAGCACCTTGAGTGTTTCATAAATGTTTAGGGTTTTTTTTTATATAATTTTATTTCTTTATTTTTGGATGTGCTGGGTCTTCGCTGCTGCTCAGACTTTTCTCCAGTTGTGGCAAGTGGGGTTGCAGTGCATAGGCTTCTCACTGCAGTGGTTTCTCTTGTTGTAGAGTAGAGGCTTTAGGGTGTGTGGGCTCAGTAGTACTGGTAAAGGGGTTTAGTTGCTCTCCAGAGTGTGTGAGATCTTCCCAGAGCAAGAATTGAGCCAGTGTCTCCAGAGTACATCATGAGAAATACTGGGCTGGATGAAGCACAAGCTGGAATCAAGATTGCCAGGAGAAATATCAATAACCTCAGATATGCAGATGATACTACTCTTATGGCAGAAATCAAAGAAGGACTAAGGAGCCTCTTGATGAAAGTGAAAGAGGAGAGTGAAAAAGTTGGCTTAAAACTCAACATTCAGAAAACCGAGGTCATGGCATCTGGTCCCATCTGCTGCTGCTGCTGCTAAGTCACTTCAGTCATGGCCGACTCTGTGTGACCCCATAGACGGAAGCCCACCAGGCTCCTTTGTCCCTGGGATTCTCCAGGCAAGAACACTGGAGTGGGTTGCCATTTCCTTCTCCAATGCATGAAAGTGAAAATTGAAAGTGAAGTGCTCAGTAGTGTCCAACTCTCAGCGACCCCATGGACTGCAGCCTACCAGGCTCCTCCGTCCATGGGATTTTCCAGGCAAGAGTACTGGAGTGGGGTGTCATTGCCTTCTCCGCTGGTCCCATCACTTCATGGCAAATAGATGGGGAAACAATGGAAACAGTGACAGACTTTATTTTCTTGGTCTCCAAAATCACTGCAGATGGTGACTGCAGCCATGAAATTAAAAGACGCTTGCTCCTTGGGGGAAAAGTTATGACCAACCTAGACAGCATATTAAAAAGCAGAGACATGACTTTGCCAACAAAGGTCCATCTAGTCAAGGCTATGGTTTTTCCGGTAGTCATGTATGGATGTGAGAGTTGGACTATAAAGAAATCTGAGCGCAGAAGAATTGATGCTTTTGAACTGTGGTGTTGGAGAAGACTCTTGAGAGTCCCTTGGACTGCAAGGAGATCCAACCAGTCCATCCTAAAGGAAATCAGTCCTGAATATTCATTGGAAGGGATGATGCTGAAGCTGAAACTGCAATACTTTGGCCACCTGATGCGAAGAGCTGATTCATTTGAAAAGACCCTGATGCTGGGAAAGATTAAGGGCAGGAGGAGAAGGGGATGACAGAGGATGAGATGGTTGGATGGCATCATCGACTCAATGGACATGAGTTTGAGTAAACTGTGGGAGTTGGCGATGGACAGGCAGGCCTGGAGTGCTGCAGTTCATGGGATCGCAAAGAGTCAGACACGACTGAGTGACTGAACTGAACTGAACTTCTGCATTAGCAGGTGGATTCTTTACCACTGATCCACTGTGGATGCCCAGATGTTTAGTTTTGATGTACACATCTAAATGTACAGGGAGGGAAAAAAGTAAAGAATTCTTGACTCACATTCAAAAGTTTTTCTGAGTTAATTTTCATTCTTTGAGGGTCGCCAGCAAGCCAGATGCCTGGTGAGGTTGATTATTCCCTTTCTATCTGAGTGATTAGCTCTTGGCAATAGCCCTTTGAGAGTGGGGGCAACTGAGCCCTGTGATTTTGCTGTCAGAAATCGCTGTAGCTTGAGGATCCCATGGCTTCTAGATGTCTCCATGGAATCTCTTTCCCACTTTGGCAGCGTTCCCTGAACCAGGCCCTGGGACAGGATCCTGACTTTCATTTTAAGGCAGGCAATGAAATAGCACAGGTTAGAAAAGAGACTAGCTGGGCTTCTAGATAGATGGTCTTTTTAGCTGAGCCCTTCAGAGACATCTCATCCCATGTCTTGCTGTTAACAGGAACAATTGCGGAGGACTTTGAAATTGGCCAAAAGCTACTTGCAATTTTTTTTTGGTGTAACCTGGGTCTGGTCTAAGAATCCTTACAGGGCTGTCTGATTGCGCAAGGGCCTGGAGTCTTTCATTGTCTTTCACTATTTTGCAACTTTGTAGAGATATAAGTTAACCTCTGAAGACTTGACAGTGATGTAAGTGATTCCCAGTCATAGAAATGCAATTGGATGCAGTGAAGGTACACTGGACTTCCTTCCTATGAAAGAGGCCAGTGTTGTACCTATTAGAAAATCTTCCACGTTCCTGAATACCTAGGTACGCTCCTGTCCTTCAGTTTCTCCTTTGGACCCACTATGACATCTTACTGGTTTTCTCATTATTAGCTAGACTAAAAAGAAAATCTCTGATGTGTTTTTTTATATTTGCATGCGAGTCATGATTTCATCATTAAAAAAATATTATTATCCTTTAAGACTCCTCTACTCTCTTAGTTGGTGTAGTAGAAAAGCACCAAATTCAGAGTCTCAATTGCCGGGTTTATATCCCTGCTTTGCCACCTGCTGGTTCAGTTTCTTAATTTGTAAAATTATTTTACTGTTTATAATACTGTGATTGAGAATTAGAAGGGCCTAGAGAGCTTTTTGAGCTGGAATAAAATAATCTGATAATATTTGTCATAATTTGGAAACTGCCCACCGCCCCCCCCCCCCCAACCCCCACCGATGTTGTGGGCTCCTGAGGCTTTAGGTGATCTAGAAGAAAAAAGATAAATCTGGTTGGGAGAGATGACAAAGATTCTCTGCTGGACCAAACTCTAAGCTCTTCTGAGCTCCTTTTTCAACAAGGCTCTATCCTTCAGCACATTCTCAAGAGCCCAATTTTAGCAAGAATTCTGCTAATTCAGCTTAGCTAGAATCCTCTATCTATCTGATCACCCTTGCTGCCTGACCAGGTTTCTTATCCCCTAGCATTCTCTAGGTGATGTCAGAGTACTCTGGCCTGCCTTCAACAGGAATCTTGCCAGGTTTGGTTTAGCCAGAACTCCCCTCTTATCCCTGATATCTTCTCTGAGTAATTTTCCAACCTTCCCCCACACATCCCTGCTCCGTGGCTATAAATTCACACTTTTTCCTTGTTATTATTCAAACTTAAGCCCAAACTTTCCCTCTTATTGCAAAACCCCACTGCAGTAGTCCCTATACCTATTGTGATGGTCTTGAATAATGTCTGTCTTTCTGTTGTAACAAGTGTCATGAATAACTTTTTCTTTAACAGGAACTTGGGACATTTTATTTCCCCATGCTATAACCTCTCCCAAAGCCTCCATGAAAAAGAGCAATATAACCTTCAATTTCATATTGTGAAGGATAATATTTCGACCTAGGTTTAGGGAGTCCACAGAAACCCCTTTTCTGCAACATGAAGTCGGAGTAGAATTTGATGTCTGTATTTCTTGAGTTATCACATATTCCTTACGAACTTTAAAGCAAACAGCAAATTTGAATGTTCTTCTGATCATCTCAACTGTTCTTTAGAGTGAAGATTAGCAACTCACTTTTGAAGATCCCACTTGTAAATCTCGCCCTATTCTGTGTCAAAGCCAGTGCTAAGCAGGGAATAAGTAAACAGTGAAATACAAAACAGAAAAAAGTTGATTCCTTCCAAATATCAAGTCTAGAAGGAAATCTAGGACCCTATTAAGGCTTTAAAAGGTAATTACATACAGAAAAGGTTTGGGAAAGTAGCAGGCAGCCTATAAATATTAGCTATAGTGATTAATGAAACAAACAAATTTTATATACAGATTTCTGGGTTAATAGAATTAATGAGAAGTGGGGGAAATTCTTTGCATTGTTTACTCTTTTCTATTTTTATAGTTAGCTTTTGCAGCCTTCATATATTTATTTTCTAAATTTATTCAAACCGAGGTTTACTTATTTATTCAGCAGGAATATTTGTACTAAGGACCTTTTAACACACCAAGCTCTGTTAGGCACTGGAGAGAAAATGACGGCTCATAAGGTCCTTGCCCTAGACTAGCTCAGAGTCGAATGGATTTACTTGCTATGTTTCCCAAGAGAATTATGTGGTCTTTTTATGCTTAGCCCCAAAGAATGAGTTGATGACCATGAATTGGCCTCAGTGACAGTCCAGGAATGGAGATATGTAGCACATGTGGTGATGGGTGGTTCCATAAGAGTTCCTAAATTCCCTGCAGAGAGCAGACTGTTCCTCTTCACCAGTATACCAGCCTTGTCTCAGGAGGAACAAGAATTTGATGGCCCAGCAAAATAAAAAGGCGGGGAGGGCTTTGGGGATTCTTAATGGGCTTCCCAGGTGGCTCAGTGGTAAAGAAACTGCTTACCAAGCAGGAGATGTGAGTTTGATCCCTGGGTCAGGAAGATCCCCTGGAGAAGGACATGGCAGCCCACTCTAGTATTCTTGCCTGGGAAATCCCATAAAGAGAGGAGCGTGGTGGGCTACAGTCTATGGGGTCACAGGAGTCAGATAATGACTTAGCGACTAAGTACAAATTGTTCACACAGTAACCTATTCATCAATACACCCTTTTTTGTTGGACTTCTCCCATCTTCCACAGTGTTTTCTGAGATTATCTTGTACCCATATCCTTGCCTCAGACTATGATTTGGGGGAATCCAAACTGAAGCCATCCATAAGGTAGACAACCCTGGGACAGCTGGAGGTATAATCCTGAGTGAAAGTCTTAGGTCTGGAGCTCTCTCCTCTGAGCATCAAATCTACAAGGCAAAACTGAGTTTGTAAGTGGGATCTCTAGTCAAGAATCAGAATCCAGACTAAACTGATATTGGATCTGATGTAGGCTGGAGTGTTCCCAACTTCTCTTTATGTCCTTGGGTATCAGAAAGGTTTGAGAAAGGGAACCAGTGGGGCATGTTGCAGGTGGATGGTATGGCTTTTTACATCAACCTCCTTCCAGGAGGAAGAACTGTCCCTTTTGTCCCTTTTCAATAGAACTTCATTTTTGGTGGTGGTGTGGAGACTGCAGAGACTTTAATATTTCATTGGCAGGTCCCATCTAGAAATGACAAACCCCCTCTCCGGATGGGATTCAGTGCAAAAGCTGCGGGCTCATGGGTGTTTGGGGACTGCAGCGGATATTGGGATCTGTGCAGATAAATTTTTTAACCTTGATGGAATCAGTGGGAGTTTAATGAGTAACCGAGATTATAGCAAAGGAGATAAATATGTAGGCAACCAGGAAATATAATTATAACATTTCCTTATTTGACTAGACTTGGGAAACTAGATGAATTCAAGAGTGAAACATATTCTGATTCAAGGAAATAATTGGATGAGAATGCAATGGCTCTCCCCTTCTCTACCACATCTTCCCCTTCATCAAAAAAAAAATTAAAATGAACGTTTTGTGTCATGATGCAGGAGGAATTTAATTGGGTGCTGATGATTCAATTTAGCTTGTAAATTAGCTGACAGGGAAACCACAAGTGCCACAAGAACCCAGCCTTGCTGTCTTTTTGTTAGCTTGTTGACACATTTGACGCAAATTAGATATTGATTTATGGGACCACAGATGACTGACTTCGCAAAGCTATGTGGCACATGCCCTGGAGAAAGAATGACACAACTCAGGCTAAAAAAAAGTTGATCAGCTGATCTCCATGAAGTCAGCTCCTTCAAAGCTACCTACTCTTCATATCAGTCTTTAAAGTGGAGAACAGGTCTCTCACCTTCTTTACCCTGTTAAGTGGTAGCTCAGCTTTTAGAAGAAATGTTCTGTATTTACCTATGCAAAGAACAGACCTTGTCATTTAGGTGCGCTCTCAGCAGATGGTGAGCATCCTGATCATATAGCTGAGCTAAGCACTGGGAAGCACTCAGTAAACATGCTTCATAATTATCACATTTAACCTCCACAACCACTCTCTGAGTTAGATACTCGTTATTCCCTTTGTCAGATGAAACAGACTCAAAACAGAAGCTAAAAGTAGCTCATGCAGCCAGCAAGGCGCAGTACTGGAGTGAAAATCCATGAAGTCCAGTTAGAATTCCAGCTGGCTGACTCCCACTGAAGCTGCTTGCCACCCAGTCTAGGCTGCCTGCCTTCTGACTCTGCTCAGATCAGATATCCCCACAGGCATCTTTGTGACCAGTCAGGCAGCTCTCCCTGGCTGTATTTCTAAGCTATCATTGTCCTAGAGGCCTTTAGAAATGAGAGCTTGTGGGACTCATCCGTAGTTCCGACTGAGCCAGACCTCCTCCACTGATCAACACTTCCTTAGTGGATGTTGAATCTCTTTCCTCCTATATTTAAAGTCTTTCACATTGGCCTGGCTTCTGATAAGCACGACATCCTGAAGTTGGGGAATCCACCGTGGGTAAAGGAAAGGAAGGTGCAACCATGAGTCCACCCCCACAGTAGCCTCAGAGCTTGAGATGTTCATGAGAAGTCTCATTGCCCAGCCTTGCCTTTGAATTGGCGAGGTGACACTTGCATACAAGGCCACTCCCCCTGCTCTGCTAGTTAATAGGGACATGCTGTCTGAAGCCCCTGGCTTCCTGGTGTCCTTCGACAATGAGTACTGCCCCTTCCTTTCTGGTTAAGCAAATCTGGGAAAAGAATCATCATAGTTGCCAGTCTGGCTTCTAATTACCTCAATGAGTCTCCCTTTCCATTTATGAACTTGGCAACAGAAGTCACCAGAGGAAAGGCAGTCTGCTAAATGACAGCTGACGTCATTCATCATTGCTTTATTGGTTTAAACACATTCACCTGGTAAGCCTGTGGTGACTAATGAATTCAGAGAACACATTCTCATTCTCTTAGGATTGGGACTATTTATCACTGCTCCTACATATATTTGAAATCTACTGCTTTTTTTGTTGTTGAAATGCCCATTTGGCTGTTTTACTCCCAGGATGAAAGATTTTTACAATTCTGGTTGAGGAGTCAGTGAATTTCCCCTTGGGTCTATAGTCTCCTGCTTTATCCCTGAGACAATGAGTCCCAAGTCTGCTTGATTTTCTGAATTGTCTGGGAGGAATATTTTTGCTCCCCACCTTAGAAATACAAAGTTTAGAGTCAGGAGCAAAGATATCTGTCATTTTGAAATGTCTCTTCTTGGTTTTCAGCTATAAGCAGGTTTGAACATTGTGTCCCCGGGGTCCTTGGAAAGTCCAATGCCTCTGACCTGTACCAGAGTAAACTCACTCCCCATGAAAACATGCACAAATGTGTTAGTTTCAACCCAAGTTGTTCATTCATTCAATTATTTGGTTGGTTGTAGAACTGATCATTTTGGGTCAATCATGGGTAAAATAATCCTTACTGCTTCAGAGTTCAAAGCCCTGCTGTGCATCTTGAGAATAAGTATCATAAAATAAAAGGAGTGTCCAGCCTACTCTTCCAGATATGAGTATGTGATTAATTCAGAATTGTGTGAAGGGCTGAGAATGAAGGAGTCATAATGGTTGATAGAATGACCAAATCCACCTTCTTTCTGACCCTGCTGGCTTCCTCTGTCAGCCTAGGCCTGGGATCTCATCAACATGTACTCAGTCTTCTCTTGAGAGTTATACTTCTTGGTCTGGAAGACTGTTTCCCCATCTTGTTTAAGAAAATTTGAAAAGGAAATTGCTGTTTCTTGTACAAATGGTGTACTCTCAGCTGATTTGACACTAATGGAGCATTCCAAAGAGTCCTTCAGGGGCTGAATGGTCTTGGTGCCCTGATAACTAAGGAAGTCACTTGGACAGGTTTGCATATGTTTTCCCATGACCATTCAGCATTCATGGTTAGTATATTCAAAAGTTGAGTCTGCATTTCTCGCACTAGGCACATACATTTGTTTGTGGGTGTGAGTAGGTATGTCTGCATTCCCTAAGCTTCCACCATATTCTTGGCGCTGTGCTAAATGCACTGCCCACCTTTTATCAATTAGTAACACCCTCCTGTGAGTAGGTGTGTAGGTAGGTATCATTGGCCCCATTTTACAGACGAGGTTATTTAAAACCAGAGAGGTTACATAGCTAGCTGGTAAGTAGGAGAGTCAGCCTGGCCACCCAGATCTGTTTAATGCCAAAGCCCGTGTGACAGTGTCACTTCAACTTCGAATCTATACGCAAGCATATCATTCGCACTGGAGACACGTTTAGATGAAGGTTCATAAAAAAGGAAAGCTTAATGCAAATTTAGGGCCAGAACCTACAGTCTGAAGTACAATCTTTTATCTGAAATAAAATCTTCAATTTATTAGAGTGCTACCTTCCAGTTAGAAATAATGTACTTGAAAATTTCAAGGATGAGCAAATTGAAGTCTTGAATTTCCAAGGACCTGCCTCACCTAATATTTTCACAGAAAAATAGTTCTCCAAATGGCACTGTTATTTAAACTGACAGTTGACTTCCCTTTGCAATAGAATTACAATAGGCCGTACATTTTAGCTAATGAAGAATTCAATAAAAGCTATTTCCTGTTTACAGACATCAGTCTAAATGAGAGCTTTAATTTATGTACAGATACCCCGCACAGACTCCATGGCTCAGCCTCCCCTGACCTCTATTCCCCCACAGAAATCAGGCCATCTTACCTCCCTAGCTCTTCCTTCCACTTAAGAAGTCTGCCTCCTCTCTCTATTCAGTCAACGTTGACTCATCCTTCTGGACTGTCAACTTGGGTCGCAATGTTTCTGTCACAACTTCGCAGACAGTTCTGCTCACAGTAATCTCGCCACCCCCTCAACACCCCAAGCTCAGTAATATCCAATAGAAATATAACACAGGCCACAGATGCAAGTCATATATGTAATTTACAATTCTCTCATAGTCACAGAAAAATATAAAAAGAAACGTAATGTTTGTTTAATGAGTACTTTGGTATTTATTTAAAACTTTTAAATGCATTTAGAAATCCACACATATGTGCAAATCCCACATATATAAAATATGAGAGAATCATATTTCATGAAATTTTCTTCCACTTGTTTTTTTTTTTTTAAAAATTATCAGAGAGGAGTGGAATTGGGACTGGGAGAGAGGCTTGAGGGGGGGGGCACATGTATACCTATAGCTGATTCACACTGTTATACAGCAGAAATCAACACAACACTGTAAAGAAATTATCTTCCAACCAAAAAAAATAAAATACAAACTTTATCACCCTTAAATTGATATCTTTCCATTCCAGTGTTCATTTAAGTTTGTGGCTATTCCATTCTATTGATTGAGATTATTTCCATTGGTCACTTTTAGAAATAGCAAGCATGTTTTATATATCTTTATACATAATGTGATTGCTTAACTTAGCTAAGTTAAAGTACATTTTTAATTTGTCAAATACTGACAAATTGACTTCCAAGAGTGTTCGGTGGGAGTCTATTTCTCCGCATCCTTATTAAACACTGGATATCAGAACTCTTAAAATCTTCATGAACCTTATGGACTTTAGTAGTTATTTGTAATTGCATTTCCTCAATTGGGAGCTTGAACATTTTTTCCCAACACGTAATGTTAATTTTAATAATTTATTTCATTTAACCTAGTCTATCTAAAGCATTATCATTTTAATTTGTAATCAGTATAAAAGCCATTGAGATATTTTGCATTATTTTTTTTATATAAAGTTGTCAAAGTGTGGCATGTATTTCACGTTTATATCATATATCTCAATTAGGCCAAAGCCAAAATTGCTTGGGAGCTACATGTGCCTAGTGACTACCATATTGGAGAACACAGCTTGAGCCCTGCCTTCTGGAGCATTCTCATAGCATTAAGTTTATATTCTGCTGGGCATATGATTCTCAATGTGGCGCAGTGAAGAAAAGAATGAACCTGAGTTTGAACCCCCACCACTTACAAGTTGTATGACCTTGGGTAATATTCAGTCTGTATAAACTTCAGTTTCTTCATCAGAAAATAGGAAATATTTGTACTTCAACCTCTATCACACTGGGTTCAGTTCAGTTCAGTCGCTCAGTCATGTCCAACTCTTTGCTACCCCATGGACTACAGCACTCCAAGTTTCCCTGTCCATCACCAGCTCCCAGAGCTTACTCAAACTCATGTCCATCAAGTTAGTCATGCCATCCAACCATCTCATCCTCTGTCATCCCCTTCTCCTCCTGCCTTCAATCTTTCCCAGCATCTGAGTCTTTTCCAAGGAGTCAGTCCTGCGCATCAGGTGGCCAAAGGATTGGAGTTTCAGCTTTAGCATCAGTCCTTCCAGTGAATATTCAGGAGTGACTTCCTTTAGGATTGACTGGTTTGATCTCCTTGCTGTCCAAGAGACTCTCAAGGGTCTTCTCCAACACCACAGTTCAGAAGCATCAATTCTTTGGCGCTCAGCTTTCTTTCACTGGGTAGTTATGAATACATAAGATCACATATGCTTAGTATTGAACACCCAGTTGTGGATGGTGATGGAAGTAAAGCCTGAGACTGTAAAGAGCAATATTGCATAGGAACCTGGAATGTCAGGTCTATGAATCAAGGCAAATTGAGAGTGGCCAAACAGGAGATGGCAAGAGTGAACACTGACATTTTAGGAATCAGCGAACTAAAATGGACTGGAATGGATGAATTTAAATCAGATGACCATTGTATCTACTATTGAGAGAGTCATTTCCTAGGCAGGTTGATAAGAAGTCTAGGGGTCCCCAAGAAGAGAGGGTTCTGGAATTCTGAAGGAGGAAGAAAGGACAAACTTTTTTCTTTTCTCTCTACATTCCTTAGGATTATATAACAATAATGTATCTTTCCTGAGGACAGTCTCTGGATTAAACTCTGGATTCTAATTCTGTTACCTTAAAATGTAAATTATGGGAGTAAGTCTGTCTTTACAAGGATTATAACAATAATGTATCCTGCCTGAAGGACAGTCTCTGGATTAAACCTTCTGGCTAATCCTGTTATCTTAGAGTATATAACTCCACTGCTAACACTAGCAAGGGGGTACTCTTTCTGCCCCCTTCTGATGCCTATGTCAGGAGCTTTCTCTATCCCTTTTATACTTTAATAAACTTTATTACACAAAAGCTCTGAGCGACCAAGCCTCATCTCTGGCCCCGGATTGAATTCTTCTCCTCTGGAGGCCAAGAATCCCGGTGTCTTTTCGTGATTCAGCAAACAACCTTTCACTATGGGCAAGAATCCCTTAGAAAAAATGGAGTAGCCATCATAGTCAACAAGAGTCCAAAATGCAGTACTTGGATGCAATCTCAAAAACAACAGAATGATCTCTGTTTGTTTCCAAGGCAAACCATTCAATATCACAGTAATCCAAGTCTATGCCCTGACCAGTAATGCTGAAGAAGCTGAAGTTGGATGGTTCTATATTTTGGGGCTCCAAAATCACTGCAGCCATGAAATTAAAAGGTGGTTACTCCTTGGAAGAAAAGTTATGACCAACCTAGACAGCATATTAAAAAGCAGAGACGTTACTTTGCCAACAAAGGTCCATCTAGTCAAAGTAATGGTTTTTCCAGTAGTCATGTATGGATGTGAGAGCTGGACTATAAAGAAAGCTGAGCGCCAAAGAACTGATGCTTTTGAACTGTGGTGTTGGAGAAGACTCTTGAGAGTCCCTTGGACTGCAAGGAGATCCAACCAATCAATCCCAAAGGAAATCAGTCCTGAATATTCATTGGAAGGACTGATGCTGAAGCTGAAACTCCAATCCTTTGGCCACCTGATGTGAAGAACTGACTCCTTGGAAAAGACCCTGATGCTGGGAAAGATTGAAGGCAGGAGGAGAAGGAGATGACAGAGGATGAGATGGTTGGATGGCATCACCGACTCAATGGACACGAGTTTGAATAAACTTCAGGAGTTGGTGATCAATAGGGAGGCCTGGCATGCTGCAGTCCATGGGGTCACAAAGAGTCGAACATGACTGAGTGACTGAACTAACTAGTGTTGAACATAGGGCTTGGTACATAATAAGATGTTTAATATTAGCTAGTAATGGGAGGAGTGATGGCAGTAGAATCTTCTTGATATACTTTTTTATCCTTATGTTTCCTGCTCAAATTCTATCTCCCTATGAGCCCCTCTCAAACTGTTCAAGGTTGAGAGAGTTTATTTTGGCTAGTATTATACTATGTTACAGTTATGTTACTTTGGCCACCTCATGCGAAGAGTTGACTCATTGGAAAAGACCCTAATGCTGGGAAGGATTAGGGGCAGGAGGAGAAGGGGACAACAGAGGATGAGATGGCTGGATGGCATCACTTACTCGATGGACATGGGTTTGGGTGGACTCCGGGAGTTGGTGATGGACAGGGAGGCCTGGCGTGCTGCAGTTCATGGGGTCGCAAAGAGTCGGACATGACTGAGCGACTGAACTGAACTGACAGTTATCATACCTTTGTGCTTTTGTCACTGATACACAAACATCTTTTTCTTGTATTTTAGACTCTGAGCTGCTCCAAAGCAGGATTTCTATTTTGTTTTTCTTTTTATCAGAGAACCTAAAGCAATGTATACCAAAGAATAAAACAGTGATACATATTTATTAAACAAATGACTGGATATTACATTTTACTGTTATTTTTCATATGTGGATAACTCACCTCTGTTGCAGTAGCTGGATGGATTTTGGAGTTATCCAATGAATTAATGACAAAAATTAAATCATCAGTATGTATTAGTAATTAGATATGGAAGAATGAAGTGTTAGGAATGGTTTCTGACTTGTAATTATATTACTGGAGGTATTTTTCATTGAGATACAGATTACAAGAGACAGAACAAAGTTGAGGGGGTCATTCTGGTTAAGTTTTAGACATGCTTGGTTCAGGTTTTGGTTGGAAATCAAAGACTCAGCAAGGACTTGTATATTCACATTTGGAGCCCAGAGAGGAGCTTGGAGTGGGGGATTGCTTGAGAGCCATTCTTCAAATGCCATCCTTAAAATCATGGGTGAGGACAAGATTCTAAATTTCTTTCTTGGGTCACCATCTCTTCTTCCTAATACTGTATGTGAAGGTTGGCCAGAGGAAGAACAGGCGATAGAAGGAGTTACTAGATATTCAAGAGAAGGCCCACGAATGAGTGTTACCAGAGCAGTCAAGGGAGGAAGTCTTTAAGACTTCATAAGACCTGGGTTGGTCAAGCTTATAGTTCAAGTTCTATTTCATTTTTAAATTTCTGATTTCTTAGTCTTGTTGTCTTCTTGGATGGCGTTCAATTTCTCATGGCTCTTTGATTTCTGATGCTGAGCATTTCTCTCTGTTATAAATCATGGTAGTCTCTTTGCTTAATGAAGAATCTACAAGAGAATTGACAAGGCCCCCAAAAGTGAGATGCTGGCTTTGATTGGTCTAAATGACTTCCAGTGACTGCCCATTGAGGTACTGGAGTGGATTTTTGTTAATGGTAATAAATCTACTTCCTCTACTGTTTGGGGGGAAAAACAGAAAAGGAAAGGGATGAAAGCAAACATTTATTTTGGTGCTTGTAACATTCAAATCACTGAGTTAGGAGCTTTATGCACATTATCCTGTTTGATTATTACCAATTGCACCATGAAAGCAATGCTGGAGTGGGTATCTATTCCCTTCTCCAGGGGGTCTTCCCAACCCAGGGATTGAACCCAGGTCTCCCGCATTGCAGGCAGGTTCTTTACCAGCTGAGTCAGCAGGGAAGCCCAAGAATACTGGAATGGGTAGCCTATTCCTTCTGCAGTGAATCTTCCTGACCCAGGAATCGAACTGAGGTCTCGTACATTGTAGGTGGATTTTTTACCAGCTGAGCTGCTAGACAAGCCTGTGAAAGCAATAGTATCCCCATTGTTCAGCTAACTGAATTGTAACTTAGAAAGATGGAGTAGTTAAAAGTAGAGGCCATACTTGAATTTGTATCTCTCAGACAGAAGCCCATAGTCTGTTCAGTACTTTCACCTGATGATTTGATTGTGACATTTTTACTTTACTGTTTCCTATAGAAAAATAAAGTTTGAGGACAGATGCCTTTTTGGTAGGTATTTAGTCTCTATATAAATGCAAATTTAACTCCTCCCCTGGGATTTTTGGGAGCTCTAAATCAACAAGAGACCTGAGTGAATAAATCCTGTTCATTAAAAGTTATGATGCATTGTTCTTCAAAAGGCATAATTTTCTCAGGAGTACTTCAGGTCTGAGTTTATTTCCTTCAGGCTTCTCCTTCTCGATGGGCTACAATTTTAGGTGTTCCCTGGGAAAGATTCCAGTTTCTAAGATTTCAGTTAAATAAGTGTCAAGGTTATATACCGCAGGATCTGTACTCCTCTTTAACTGAGTGTCTAGGGGAGGCAACAGGAAATGAAGGTGTACAGCAGAACTTTTACACCATAGTCAATTTGGCAAGTACCATGACTGAGTGCCATGACTGGAACAGGGAGTTTGTTCTGAGTGCTCAAGTACTGACGGGTTATCCACTGGAATGATTTTGCTATTGGTCATGGACTATAAAGAAAGCTAAGTGCCAAAGAATTGATGCTGTTGAACTGTGGTGTTGGAGAAGACTCTTGAGAGTCCCTTGGTCAGCAAGGAGATCAAACCAGTCCATCCTAAAGGAAATCAGTCCTGATTATTCATTGGAAGGACTGATGCTGAAGCTGAAGCTTCAATCCTTTGGCCACCTAATGTGAAGAACTGACTCCTTGGAAAAGACTCTGATGCTGGGAAAGATTGAAGGCAGGAGAAGGGGGCGACACAGGATGAGATGGTTGGATGGCATCACCAACTCGATGGACATGAATTTGAGCAAGCTCCGGGAGTTGGTGATGGACAGGGAAGCCTGGCATGCTGCAGTCCATGAGGCTGAAAAAGAGTTGGAAATGACTGAGCGACTAAACTGAACTGACAGGCTTTTGTTGCATCTAGTTCAGCTGAGCCATGTAGAATCAGAAGCCAGGTTTGTGTTTAGTCCTCCCCCACCCTCCCATCTCTTACATCACCTGCTTCTTGACTGGCTGTTTGTGCAAGTTGCTTGGGGAATGTTTAAAAAAAAAATTCCAGAGTCCAGGCCACTCCCCAGAACAATTAAAACAAAATTTGGTGGGAAGGGGGGACCTATGACTTAGAATTATTTTTAGTGCTCCCCAGGTGATTCCAGTGTGTAACCAATGGTTGAGACACGGTGTCTTTGAAGTTTGAGTTCTAGAAAAATGATTTCAACTTTCATCAGAATAAACTAGGCAGCTATTAAAATACACTCTGTGCCTCCCCCCAGGATTTAATTGGTTTGTGGTAAGGTTTACACATCAATAGTTGTAAGGAAATGTCTAGGTAATTGTATTATTCAGCAAGGATCAGAACCACTGGTCTAGAATGAGCTTTGGGTAGTAGTCCCCAGACTATTTCTCTTACCTGAAGGTACTGTATCTTCTGAGGATTTTATTAAATATAGGTGGCAGTAGCTCAACCCCAGAGATGCTGATTCAGTTGGTGTTGGGTAGGACCTATGATTTTGTAGTTCTAACAAGCTTGCAGGTGATGGTGCTCATCCTTGAACTCTTCTATAAGTAGCACTGGCCAAGTGTTTACCTTATCATGCATATCACCCAGTAAGCCTCCTGATGGGTTAGGTAGAGTTGGCATATGGGAACACACTTTCTCCTCCTCAGATACCTGTGAGATATCTCATAGTCATCAAGTACATGGGATTCACAAATTCTTGTATTTGTTCTCCATTTCTGCTTCAGTGTTTTCTTGCTATGGGATATAGGCCAGGCAAGAGAAGTCATTTATGTCTCCTCAACTGTAAAATGGAGATGATAATAGTACCTACTTCATAGAGTTATTGTAAGAATTAATAAAAATCGTGCATATAAGCTTGTTAGCACAGTGCTTGGCACATCTCAGGCATTCAGTAAACAATCAACATGACTATGTAATCGTTACATCCATGGAATATAAGATTTCTTATTTTCACCTTGAACAGTTGTGTCCTTTAAGGGCTGCTTTATTTTCCTTTTTAAAGATAGAATGTGTAAACCAGAACACGTCAATCTGGTAAGTTAGATAATTAATACATATACCTATTTGAAGTATCATTCAAGATTCTCAGCTAGAGAAGAGTCAGAAGAGAAGAATTGCTTTCAAAGAAATAATATCACTGTCTTCATATTTTTCTAATATGTTTTTAATGGCATTTTCCAATGGTATATCAGATTTTTTAATAAAGTTTAGCCTGAGGCCCCTTCTTTCACATGCATAGACTCTATATATATCTAAACTGGATAAAGTTGCATCCATTTTTGAAGCAGAGTTGTGTATAGAGCACCTGGAATCCCTGGGCTTCTTCCCTAGCCTTCCACACCCTTAGCTAAGGCAGCAGATATGACGTCTTTCTGAATATACTAAGTCTAGACCAGTATGGGAGAAGGCAATGGCACCCCACTCTAGTACTCTTGCCTGGAAAATCCCATGAACGGAGGAGCCTGGTAGGCTGCAGTCCATGGGGTCGCGAAGAGTCGGACACGAGTGAGCAATTTCACTTTCGCTTTTTACTTTCATGCATTGGAGAAGGAAATGGCACCCCACTCCAGTGTTCTTGCCTGGAGTATCCTAGGGACGGCAGGGCCTGGTGGGCTGCCGTCTATGGGGTCGCACAGAGTCGGACACGACTGAAGCGACTTAGCAGCAGCAGCAGCAGCAGACCGGTATATTTATCTACAGAAAAATCCAGAAGTGGCTTACCCAAGGTCATACAGCTAATCAGTGGTTGAGCCCAGACACCTGGGCCTGGTTTTAGTAAGTTCTCACTGGTCATTGAATAACAGAGGAATTAGAGCTTAAGAGCTCCTACTAGAACTATGTTCTTTTTTAAAAAAGAGGGACTTCTAAATTAACTGAATGTTCATTTATATCAATACATGCTTATAGTAAGAAAAATAAACACAAGGAAAATTTAAACGCTTTTTTCTATTTTTATGACTCCATCCCCACTTATAAAAGGCAACCCTCATACATTGTTTCTTAGATGTTTTTTCAGAAATTTTCTGTGCTTATATAATGGCACTATATAAAATATGGGTAAACATATGTTCTTTTATCCAAATGGAAACAGACTATATGTACTATCCTGTTTCTAGCATTTTTGCCCTTAATAATTTATCTTGCAAATAATTCTGCACAACACATGCATATCTACCTTATTGTTTTTCATGACTGCAAAATACTCATTTTTTAAAATTAAGCCTGTCTCCTTGGTGATGGACTTGAGATTGCTTAGCCATGGCAGTGCTTACATACTTGAGTGCCTCTCTCTAGATTCCAAGTAGTATAATTTGTAGTGAGTATGTATATGCTTGTCCAGTGTTCCTTCAGCTTTGACATACTGCACTGCAGTTTTCTTCCATGCGTGAGTTAATTACCGTTGGAAAAAAATCAAGGAGCTTCCAGGGCTGAAGTACCAGACTCATCCCACCAGTGTTAGCTCTTATATCATGCTCCGGCTTGTAGAGGCTGACAGTTTCAGCACCAGCAGTGGGCATTTTGTCCTGAGGAACAAATAGAACAAATGTTCTACCCTAATTCCCACTAGAGGACTAAACAGATATTTACCGACCCAAATGGCCCATGTCTCATTCACCTCCCCCAGCTCCCCTTCTCGCAGGCTTACTTGCTAATCAGTAACTCCAATGTCTCCTAAAAAGCACAAAATGACATTATTTCCCATTAATAATTCTTACTACCTACTCAGGGGGTTGTCCTGAAAATGAAGGTCTCTGAAACATTCACCTTGATCTATGAATTTTCTAGTGGACAGAGTTGTTCTGTGATTTTTCAAATAATTCCAGTAGAAAAGGAGGGATGGATTAAAGCCATGATTAATGCCACTGTGCTCCCACATGCCTTCCTTCCTTAGCTCATCACTGTAAGTAATTACCTGCCTGGTTCTGGGCAAGTCCTTCGTTTGGCTCAAATCAGCTATTGATCATTTATTTAAGAATTGCATACTCCAGGGACGGTGGGAAAAAACTTCTCTAAATTAATTTCGTTAGCCCACTATGGTCATGAATAAATTTCTTTCATTTCAGACAATTTACATCAGCAACTGCTTAGCACTGGGAATTTGTTTACCGCTTCTGACCCGCTCCTCTGAAAATTGGTTTTCCAACCGCTCTGTGAGTGGCAGTCTTAAATTGACACGTTAAATTTTCAAAATTGTATTTGACTTATTGTCTCCTGCTTGCAATGTAGCTCAATGTGTTGATAGATGCATGCTGGTGTTCTGGGTATAAAACTGGAAGGTTCTCAAATGCTTTCCTGATGGAAGCACAGGGTTATCTCACAGGTTGGGACTCCAGATAATACTCTTCTTAACTGGAGGAAGTAGGCATGTGGTGACTTTTGAGTAATCATAGTATGAAAAATAAGCAAAATATATATATATATATACATATATATATATCCAAGCGGACCATTTTAGAACTGGCTTATGTTTATTTTTTACTGGAGCTCCCTAAATGTGAATCAATATGAGAACTGATTATAATATAGTATAAAACTGCTTCTAATAATTTAAAAATATTTCTAAATGTGTAGCCTGAGTCAGAAATATTGCCATGATAGAATCCCTCCTTCTTTATAGTGTATGAATTTGTGTATGTGTGCACACACAGACCTACCTGCTTTGTAAGTGCCAGGCAATCTTAGTATAATTGTATTTATCAGCAGGCATTTTCTAATTATTAATTACTCAGTGCTAACAACTCCCTCAGGTTTTAAAACAATCTTTTTTGACAAAGGGATTTGCTGCTCCTTACAAACATAATCCTGTCCCACCATTTAACAGGCATGCCAGAAGTTTCCCTGTGTGCACAACCATTCAGGTTTGTTCAAACACTTTCAGGAGTTAATAGGTATATGAAGCAGGACTAGAATATTGTATCAGAATAGTTGAAAAAAGTTCCCAGATCCAAGGAAGGAATGCAGACTTTGATAAGAGAATCTAAATATGTTACAAATGTATGAGACAATTTTATCAAAGGAGGTAGGGGGAAAACGTGCTGACCTATGTAACTTTGGAAATGAATAGCATCTGTGAAACTAGTGGCAAAAGGATTTATTCACAAGAACTTTAGTGGATAGAGTTATTTTCCATCAAAATATGAGTTATAAATGCTGACACTGCTCTATATGTATATGTGAGCAATTAAGTAAGTGGGTGATGGATGAGAGGAACCGTATTTCTCAGTGTTAGACTGATAATTTACAGGTAAACGAGAGGAAACCAGAATGATCCAGTGATGACAGAGTAGTGTTGGAAACATCAGTACTAACTTGTGTTTAGTTGGTAGAGATACAGATGGTTGCAAATAGAAATACTCTTACAAATGTGTGTTTACATGGGTTACTATATGCTCATATGTTTATTTGTTCCATCATCTGAGAGGAATGATACTCCAGTAGCAATGAGCATACCTAGCACTCAGATCTTGGTTTCTAAAACCATTCTCAAAAAAAAAAAAAAAAAAAAAGGATGGAGGAACCAGGGTTTTCTAGAGAAATATCTCTTACTAAGACTGGAGCAGGAAATATGCTAGATGTTCCCGAAACATCTTGTTGTATAACCTTAGAAAGTAAGGACATGTTCAAAACACACAAATAAGCAATGAGGGCATGTTAAAGAGCACAGGAACCAACTGAAAGAGCACTCAATGTACAAAGTAGGAAAAATTTGAGCAACAAATAGAGTAGTACTGAATTATAACCCAGAGTGTACACAAATACTCATGAGTTAATTGACTTCAGGGATTGAATAAATTAATAAATGAGTAGATAAATTAATAAATGAAGAAGAAGAGATAAATCTCCTGTGTAGAAAGATTCAAGATAACTTATGTAGATATTCTACCCTAAAGAGGGGAAGCATAATTCCCCAGTCCTGGAGAGTGGGCTCTGCTTAGTGATCTCCCTCCAAAGAGTACACTATGGAAAAAGAGGATAAAGTGTGACTTTTCAGTGGAAAAACCTGATAAGGACCACCCAACCCAGCTGATCAAGGTCAACATCAATAGTTGACATGATGTTGATGGTATATACATACTCTTGATATGATGAGATGAAAATGGGATTTTGTCTCTGTTATCTTTCTCCCTGAATCTGTTATGAGAAAAAAATCTAATTCCAGTAGGCATCTGACAATATACCTGAGCAGTTCTCCTCAAAACTATCAAAGTCATCAAAAACAAGGCACATCTGAGAAGCTGTCCCAGCCAAGAGCTTAATGGAGACATGATGATTGAATGTAATGTGGTATCCTGGTTAGGATCCTGGAACATAAAAATGATGTTAGGTAAAAACTCAGGAAATATGAATACGGTATAGACTTCCATTAATAGCAATATATCAATATTGGTTCATTCACTGTAACAAATGCACTGCATTGGTGTAAAACGTTAATAATAGGGGGACCTGGGTACAAAAGTTAAGTGAGAACTCTGTACTATCAGTTTTTCCATACTGTCTTCTCAATCTGAAACTGTTCTAGAAATAAAGTCTATCAAAAGAGAACCCAAATCTTAATGTCTTGAAACAACAAAGGTTTAATTCTTGTTTAATTATGTTATATCAATCTCAGTCCAGCCAGAGGTTAGTCCATACTGTCTCATTCAAGGATGCTGGCTCTTCAGCCTCAAAATTAAGACTGTAGCTAGTCAGCATGGAAGATGGTACCATAAGGGAACCCCGCACACTAGCCTTTCAGAGAATTCTGAAAGTGACTATGTCATTTCTGCTCAAATTTCACTGGGCAAAGCAAGTTGTATGACCACATCTAACTTCAGGGGGTTTGGGAAGTGCAGTTTCTCATAGGTACAGAGGGAGGAGAACCAGACATCTTGGTGACCAGCACTAATGATGAGTAAACTATTTCACTGCTTTTTCCCCCCAATGATATTCTGCAATTTCTACTTCTTAAAAACAAAGCCTCTCCCCACTTCCCAGCTTAACACCCACTTGTTGATTTGTGGGAAATGCTAAAAGACTAAAATTACAGTCTCTGCCTTAGAGAAGCCTACATTTTAGTTGGAAAAAAATGATATAATTATGCAGTGACTCAGGAGACATACATTCAAAAACTGCGTCAAATGAAGAGGATGGCCTTATGTATATTCTGACTCCTCTGAGGGGAGAATTCCCTTTAGGTTGGAAAGGAGTATATTCTCGTCAGGCGGGCTTCACAAAAGAGACTGATTAGTGCACTGGGAGAAAGAAATGACTTGATGCCAATAGTGAAATTGTGGGTACCAGGTAGAAAAAGATGGCAGAATTGCTCCACTCAAATATCAGACCCTTGAGGAGGCTGGGCTAAATATACTTTATCTGCCTTTAGGACCATGCCTAGCACAGAAGGATGGTTCTCAGAGTTTCATTGGCTGGAATGACATTTGGATACCATTAGTATACCAGGAAGTGATGATGTGTGTGGACAGGATGGAACCAGTAAGGATGTTTGACTTGAGTTTCACATGTGTTTTCTCATATAATCTTCACAGCAACAATGTGAGGTGGGCATTACGATTCATATGTCATAGGTGAGCAGACACATGAAATAGGGAAGTAGAATGACTTGTCTATGTTCGCCGAGTTACAGGAGAGCTTAGATTAAAATCTAGGTCTCCCTGTTTCCCACACTCATCTCTCTCTCCTCCCCATCTCTCACATGAAAAGTGAAGAGTTAGATGATGACCAGTGATTGGAGTGAGACTAGAGGACCAGAGAGAAGCTATTGCAGTGGGGCAGACAGGGGTGCTGAGAACCTGCATCAAAGAGGTGGGTGTTGAGTTGGACTGGAAGAGAAAGAAGTGCAAGACTTACGAAGAAACAGTGATGCTCTCCGGGGGCTGACTGGCAATGGAGAAAGAAAAGAGGTATCAATTAACTATGATAAGACATTGCTGTTCATTTCACCAGAAATTGTAGTTTCTGCTGGGGCCTCCAGAGATGTGATAGATCCTTTTAGGCAACAAGTGGTTTAAAAGGTGATTGGTCCTAAAGTCAGTGGGTACTAAGGCATCTGTCTAAGGGAGAGGCAACACAGAACAGTGATGTTTAGCCATTGTAATATCTTTATTTGACCACCACTAAAGCAAATGCTGTACTCATTCTATCCCTACTGCCCCGATGTCTGTTGTACAGATGAATATTAAGTAAAAAGAGTAATTTTCACTGTCAGTTTACAGGAGGTACCTCTTAAAGTTTCAGTGCTTCTGGAGGACGGGAATTGGAGAATATCTGCTTCTCTTCTTCTTCTTAGAGGACAAGTTGAGGCCAGATTTTCAAATTCTTCCCTAATAAACCAAGGAAAGAGTGTAATTTTGTTTCAAAATGCACTTCTCTGTCAAAGGCTACCATTTATCCCTTCTCCTTCCAGCTGAAGTTATTAATATTCAAGCTGGTGCTATGTAGAAGATTAAGCTTACTGTGTATTCTCCAGCCATTTATGCTAATTGTAGCTTCTCATTTGTATTGAAAGATTCATAAAAGTATCAGGAGACACTTTATACTGAATTAAAAACTATTGGACTAGGCGTTTCAAGGCTCCTGCTCCAAAAAGAACAATTATTAAAATGTATTATTCAATTAAACATGGAAATCTATATCTCCAAAAGTTGGGAGTCTGAGTAAAAGTGCTACCAGTTAGAATGGGTCCATTAAGTCTGACAGTTGTAGTATATTATATTTTACGTGAAGCTGAACAAGAGAATAGGAAGTCAAGAAAGGCTAATGATGGGGCTTAGGACATACTACCCCCAAATACGGCACCTGGCATCTTGAATATTTTAAGCTGAAAGGGTTTGAGAAAAGTGCAAAAGCAGGAAGGTCACTCTGACCTCCTTCCTCCCTTCTTTTCTTTCCTGAAATATATTATAAATTCTCATGTGAGAGATGTCTGCCCTACGTTGGACAAAAGGAACATCTTTATCTCCAAAGACAAAGGGACTCCAAGAAGAATCCTAACAGACCTTGTTAAACTTTCCCCAGCTGACTACGATGACCTTACACCCCTTAACCTACATATTCCTCCACAACTGTACACTCTTCACCCAACCGAGCATAAAATACACAGATCTATTTTGGGGGAAAATCTTCATTTCCTTATGAAGGCTCCCATATCACATAAAACTTATATTAAACAAGCTTTTGTGCATTTCGCCTGTTACTCTGTCTTGTTAGTTTAATTTTCAGACCCAGCCAGTGATCCTAAGAGGGTAGAAGAAAACTTTTTCCCCCTTAAGGTAACAGAGGGCAATGGAGGAGTTCTGAGCTGTTTGGTTTCCCAATCCCCTAGTAGGTAAAAAACACTTCTGGTCTGGTAAAAAGCTCTCTGGACTTCTCATACATTCCTAAACTAGTCAGTGAACTTTCAGAAGAGGTCAGGCATCCATTCAGAAAGCCACTTGCCGACAGTCATTTCAAGAAGACAATGACATTGCTAAAGAAAAGAGCCAGGAAAAGAGGCCAGGATGAAAGATTCTCAGCTGAGAGTAGCTTTCCTGGGCTTAATTTTTCCCTCTTCCAAGAAACATGAGCCAAAGAAGTCCATTCTCCAAATAACCAGCAGCGTCCATGGCTTAAGCTTCCATTTGCACTGTTTGTCCATCCCTCTGTCTGATGGTTTTAAACTCATCTGAGCTACCTGTTTTGCTGCACTTGTTGAGCCCAGGCATTCAGCAAGTCCAGGGTCCCCTGGCACAGAGCCTTGGCTCCTGAGTACATTAGATGCATGCTGACTTTCTGCTTCCTGGCTTGGCCAGAGCTTTGTAGAACACACGTTACATAAGAATGGAAAATAGCTAGGAGGAAGGAAAATAGATTGCATTATTTTCAAAATCTCTAACCAAGAGGAGTGTTTGCTGTCTAAATAAAGCATACTGCTCTGACGCACCTAGAAATTTGGCATTTAGGATGTGTAATACAGAAGCCAAGAGCTACTGCCTCAGGAGTCAAGTCTGAGGAATGGATTTCCCCCAGGCTAAGGGATCTGGAATGTTATAGGTCCCCAATAAATATTGAATGAAATCTGAATCTGATCATCATCTTTGGAGAGGAGTCTCACTATTGGCCATAGATAGAGTTGCTTCAGCATTTAGCAGATATATCTGAAAAGCCCTCAAAAATGAGAACTTTTGAGGCTGGTGCAATCATAGTTCCTCTTCTCAAAAATCTTTCCATTGGAGTGGTTTAAAATTTTGGTTTGTTTTGTTAAATAAACGTTGAACACCTGTATAGCCCAGGTGCTATTCCAGACATTGGACAACATACCATGATGACCTAGGCTCTGAGCTCAAGAATTTCTGAGGCTGTGACCTAAGTACCTAAGCATACTAGTAAGTAGCGTATTTGTTGAGACTTCACTTGAACTCAGTATTTCTGTGTGAGGCATTGTGAGAACCACAGCAGAAAGCAAGTCCTAACTGTTTACTGAGGTTACAGAATATACACAGATGAATAATGAAGGCCAATTTAACTCTGATGTGTTTTGTGCAGCACATGGGTGAAAGTCAATTATAATGTCCACATTGCTAAATCCTATACATTTTTTTCACATCCCATTGTGATTGAGCTTTTATCAACAATTGACAAGGGTCATCGTTCTGTTTTTCTTTTGTGTGGTGGTTTTAAAACCTGAATCCACATTTATTTACACTGCTCCTGTGAAGAGGTAACGTCTGTATCCCCTCCTTCAATCTTATTGGCTTTGTGATTGCTTCATAGTGGAGTGTAGATTAAGTTACACTATGTGACTTTGGCGGCTAGGTGGTAGTAGGCTTTTCCTGTGTCTCTGGGGTCACTTGCTCTGGCAGAACCATGTGTAATTTATGAGGCTTATGTTGGAGAGGCCCTGTGTAGTCATTCTGATCAACAGCCCCAGCTAAGTCCCTAGCTGAAACCAGCGTCCAGTGAAAAACATGCCAGTGAACCACCTGAATGTCCAACCCAGTTGAGCCTTCAGATGACAGCACGCCTAGATGACATCTGATTGTATCCACATGAGCTGCTGCTGCTGCTAAGTTGCTTCAGTCGTGTCCGACTCTGTTATAAGAACTGCTGCGCCAAGCCCTCTGTACATTTCCAGCCTGAAAAATCATAGGCAAAGTAGTGGTTGTTTCAAGTTGCTACAGTTCAGGGCTATTTGTTATATGGCAATAGTGACTAAAATACATGATACTAAATTCTCCTGAGTTGCCGACTAATCCTCTGTCCATTTTTAGTCTCCTTTGTCAGCTCATCTAGACCCATGTGCTAAGAGCATAGAGATGGCCTTAGGATCCTGATACTTTCTTCCAATTTCCAGTTCCATGGATCCTGTTGCCTAGTTGAATATCTCAAAGATGTACTAGTGCCTTCTTTGGTTCCTTGACCGCACGGTATTTCCTTTTACCACAGGGCTTGCGTGCATGTAGTTCTCTCTCCTAGAATGCTTAACACTGCCCTACATGAACCTCTCATCCCTCAGGTCTGAGATCCCATCTCTAGAAATGGCTCTTGTTCAGAAAAGCTTTCCCTGAGATCAGGTTTTCTTGTTTCATGTTCCCATGGAGCATTTAACTCCATTTTAAAAAGTGCATCCTGTCAGCACTGTATTTCCTTTTAAAGCTAAGATGTGGCTCCAGTACTACATGCAGTCCATGACAGAATGAATGGCATCTGAATTTTGGTCACAATTTTTTCCCCCAACACCTAGCACAGTGCCTGACTCAGAGTAATCACTCAATTATTATTTACTCATTCATTCTACTCCCAACTCTAGTCCCATTTCATTCATTCATAATTTCAGAGGTTCCCTCATTCACAAATATTAATCATAATAAAGGCTAATTAAATCTTGTTGCATACCAGTGCCTGAGCTAAGCACTTTGTAAGTACCATCTCCTGACTATCTCATGTTAACACTATGAGGAAAGTAGTATTATTGTCCTTTAGTAGAAGAGAGAGGCAAGAGAAATATAGTTTCTAAGGCCATGCAATTATTAAATGGCAGAGCAAGGATTTGAACGCAGTTCTGTCTGGATTTTAATCATATTCTTGAGCACTGCTCTGATAAAGAGCAGTGGAGGCAAGATCTCCTTGTGGTGAAGGGTAAATCTGAAGCCAGTGATCACCTCCTTTCCTCATGTAGTTGATGGGAAGCAAAATATGGATGGTAGCTTCTATCCCCTGTGATAAACTGAAAGGCGTAAGAGCTGGTGGGGCAAGAGAGCCCTGTGTCCTGGCTCCCTTCTCCCAGCACCTAGCATCTTACAAAGCCTAAACCTTGTTTCTAACTGCACCTTGGCTTCCTACTTAGGTAGGCCTTTAGAGGATGGGAGGAAAGCACGGTCCTCTTTAAGGCTCTAGCCAGCCTCTGCTGGAGTTTCAGGGATGACTGGAAGCAGGTAATCTACCTGTGAAGGAGCAGAACCATCGTCTTGCCAAATATGCCTGTGCTCATTATTTGCTGAGCAAAATGACTCCCACACTAATTTGTCAGTCTAGCTAGCAGACTGGAGGTGCTGCAGGACCCCTGACTGCCTGGTAATCTAATGGAACAGGGAATACTTCATTACCCTTCAGGTTTTGCACGCATTCTGAACCTAATTGTTGTTGTTGCCGCCTACTGCTCAGGGTTGAACTGGCTGACATCTTATTACGGATGCATCAGCCTTTTCGGCCACCTAAAGATGTGTGTCAGCTGTAGTGTCCCAGAGCTTAAGGAATTAGTAGTGAGCAGATGAATGAGGCTGAGCAGAGGGAGACGACCTCTGATAGTTCGATGTGTTAGACATGTTGCTTTCCAAGTACGAACTCTGATAGGGTTTCCTGAGGGGATGCAAAGATTCTGAGCAAAGCCTCCAAACAAATGGAACAGAGAGAATGATCTCACATAAATACAGAGCTTGGCATTTACTCTCACAAACCTCATTGGATTCTCACTCCTCTTACTGAAAGATTTATTACTTTATTGTGCCAGACCTATGTCCCTTTCAGAGAGACTCAGCTCTTTCTTTACAAAGCCACCTCCACTCATATGAAAATTACATTATCTGCATCCCAAGCAGGGACACTTTCTGAGAATGAAAGGAAGCACTAAGATAATCAGTAGGCATTAATTGGTCTATAACAAGCATAAAATGGAACTCTCCTGGGCAAACTGCACAATTCCACAATGGACTCCTTGATCTTAATCCCCATTAAGAATCAAGTAGAAAACCACTGCTAGGAACCCCTAATTTTTAAGAATAAAAGGAGGCTGTGGCATAAAATGTGGGACTTGAATTGCTTTTTGACCATCCAGGTCAGGGGCCTTCAAAGTCAGTGCCACTGGAGATCCCCAGTTCCCACAGCAGAAAGGTGAGAAGAAAAGCTGTCAGCATTGGTAATGAAAGTTGGTTAAGAATCTGGGCAAGGCTGCAGGTTGGCCCTGGTAAAAAGACCAGACCAAATAGAAATCTAATCGAAAAATGTCACCTCGTCATAAGTGATTCACTCAACAATGCTGAAGGAATGGTTTAGAGTTTTGCTAACAGTAGCCAGCCTAGGACTCCAAGCCCCTCCTATCTCTTCCAGTCTTGGTTGTTAGGTCCTTGAACTGAAAATGCAGTTTATGTCATCCAGTCCTCCAAGTTAAGATTTGGATGGGGGATTCTAAAAGCAAATAGTGGTTCAGTGAATAGGACCAAAGAGAACACACTCAGCTTAAGGGCAAACACCAAACTTGGAGAAACAGTTAAAGGTGGGAAAACAGAATGCTACAGAACTCTATAGAGCCAATGAAGAAAACGAGACTATTGCTTTCAAGTAGCCTGGAAAGAAGGCATTTATGAAACACACAGGAAGCATGTTAATTTTAGACAAGCAGATCCTTGATAGCTCTAAAATATGTTCTCTGTAAAATATACTCTGCAAAAACAAATTAAATGTCAATAACAATAGTTAACATTTGTTGAGCACTTATTCTGGGTCAGGCCCTATTCAAAACCTAAAACATGTATTTTTTCATTCAGATAAGATATCAGTTCAGTTCAGTTCAGTCGCTCAGTCGTGTCTGGCTCTTTGTGACCCCATGAATCGCAGCACGCCAGGCCTCTCTGTCCATCACCAACTCCCGGAGTTTACCCAAACCCATGTCCATCGAGTCGGTGATGCCATCCAACCATCTCATCCTCTGTTGTCCCCTTCTCCTCCCGCCCCCAATCCTACCCAGTATTAGGGTCTTTTCCAATGAGTCAACTCTTCGCATGAGGTGGCCAAAGTATTGGAGTTTCAGCTTCAACATCAGCCCTTCCAATGAACACCCAGGATTGATCTCATTTAGGATTGATTGATTGGATCTCCTTGCAGTCCAAGGGACTCTCAAGAATCTTCTCCAACACCACAGTTCAAAAGCATCAATTCTTCGGCGCTCAGCTTTCTTCACTGTCCAACTCTCACATCCATACATGACCACGGGAAAAACGATAGCCTTGACTAGACGGACCTTTGTTGGCAAAGTAATGTCTCTGCTTTTCAATATGCTATCTAGGTTGGCCATAACCTTCCTTCCAAGCAGTAAGCGTCTTTTAATTTCATGGCTGCAATCACCATCTGCAGTGATTTTGGAGCCCCCCAAAATAAAGTCTGACACTGTTTCCACTGTTTCCCCATCTATTTCCCATGAAGTGATGGGACCAGATGCCATGATCTTAGTTTTCTGAACGTTGAGCTTTAAGCCAACTTTTTCACGCTCCTCTTTCACTTTCATCACGAGGTCTTTAGTTCTTCTTCACTTTCTGCCATAAGGGTGGTGTCATCTGCATATCTGAGGTTATTGATATTTCTCCTGGCAATCTTGATTCCAGCTTGTGTTTCTTCCAGCCCAGCGTTTCTCATGATGTACTCTGCATATAAGTTAAATAAGCAGGGTGACAATATACAGCCTTGACGTACTTCTTTTCCTATTTGGAACCAGTCTGTTGTTCAGTTCTAAATGTTGCTTCCTGACCTGCATACAGGTTTCTCAAGAGACAGGTCAGATGGTCTGGTATTCCCATCTCTTTCAGAATTTTCCACAGTTTCTTGTGATCCACACAGTCAAAGGCTTTGGCATAGTCCATAGAGCAGAAATAGATGTTTTTCTGGAACTCTCTTGCTTTTTCGATGATCCAGCGGATATTGGCAATTTGATCTCTGGTTCCTCTGTCTTTTCTAAAACCAGCTTGAACATCTGGAAGTTCACAGTTCACATATTGCTGAAGCCTGGCTTGGAGAATTTTGAGCATTACTTTACTGGCATGTGAGATGAGTGCAATTGTGTGGTAGTTTGAGCATTCTTTGGCATTGTCTTTCTTTGGGATTGGAACGAAAACTGACCTTTTCCAGTCCTGTGGCCACTGCTGAGTTTTCCATGTTTGCTGGCATATTGAGTGCAGCACTTTCACAGCATCATCTTTCAGGATTTGAAATAGCTCAACTGGAATTCTATCACTTCCACTAGCTTTGTTTGTAGTGATGCTTTCTAAGGCCCACTTGACTTCACATTCCAGGATGTCTGGCTCTAGGTGAGTGATCACGTCATCATGATTATCTGGGTCGTGAAGATCTTTTTTGTACAGTTCTTCTATGTATTCTTGCTACCTCTTCTTAATATCTTCTGCTTCTGTTAGGTCCATACCATTTCTGTCCTTTATCAAGCCTATCTTTGCATGAAATGTTCCCTTGGTATCTCTAATTTTCTTGAATAGATCTCTAGTCTTTCCCAGTCTGTTGTTTTCCTCTATTTCTTTGCATTGATCGCTGAGGAAGGCTTTCTTATCTCTCCTTGCTGTTCTTTGGAACTCTGCATTCAGATGGGAATATCTTTCCTTTTCTCCTTTGCTTTTCGCTTCTCTTCTCTTCCCAGCTACCTGTAAGGCCTCCTCAGACAGCCATTTTGCTTTTTTGCATTTCTTTTCCATGGGGATTGTCTTGATCCCTGTCTCCTGTACAATGTCACAAACTTCTGTCCATAGTTCATCAGGCACTCTGTCTATCAGATCTAGTCCCTTAAATCTATTTATCACTTCTACTGTATACTCATAGGAAGAAATAAAAGGAAGTTGAATAAATTTAAATAAAATTAAAATTGCAATGGTAGAATTTGAATGCTACATTACAAACAGCAAAGGGTTGATTTGATAACTGGGAAACATCTAATCCTTGGTATAGAAAAGAATTTATTTTAAAATGCATATAAAAAAGGCAAATGGATTATAGCTGCTAAACATTATGACACCAGCATACTTAAAGACTAATAAAAACATAAGAAGAAAATGACAAAGATGAAAATGAAGTAGGCAGCTTGCACACAGTGATTAGCATTTGAAAGGCCAAGAGATAAAAGTAAATAGGTAGAGATGTGGAAAAATAAAATATTAAGGTTAATTTAATAAATATATACCAAAATTTGTACTTAGAAAGAATATACCTTTCTGTATTCAACTTCCAATAAAGCACTTATCAAGATAAAATATATGTGTGTAGAGACTGTTTCAAAAAATGTTTCAAATGACTCCCAAAATAATCAGAAATCAAATATATAATTTTTTAAAAATTTATTTGGCTTAGATGCAATCCACTGTATTAGGAGTATAGAGCTTTAGCCCCTGGACTACCAGGAAAGTCCCATACTATCCTAAAGGAAATAATATTAAAAATTAATAGCAAGCATATTTGAAAAGTCTACTCATTTTGAATAAAATATTATTAATAATCTTGGTCAAAGAGAAAAGCACAAATTAGTAATATAAAATTAAGAAATTAACAATAACATTAAGTATGGAAGAGTATAGGCAAAGCTAAGTTCAGAGGCAAATTCTTATCTTTAAATACTTTTATTCTTAAACTATATAAGACAAAAATAACTTAAATACTAAGAATAAGAAATTGGATAAGAAAAACAATAAACAATAGGAAGCAAGAGGTAGAAATTAATGTAGATAAAAGATAAATTATTTTGTTTTTAAAGGTAATATTTTTCAAATTCAAAGAAAGCAATAAATTTCATACTGAATGGACTATTATAGAATATAAAGAAATTGTACCAGTTCTTTTTATGGGTTTAATCTATTACTAAAACCTGAGAGTAGGACAGATCGACCTACATGATGTATTAGTGTATATTATGTATGTTTATGTATATTAAAATTATACTGTAACTTATTCCAGAAGTATAAAAAGACTCTATTAATAAAAGTAGTCCACATTAATGGGTCAGAGGAGAAACACGAAATGGTAAGACATGTAATTAAATACCCATATGTATTAAGTTATAAGTTACATATTCAGTAACTTGGGAATTTAAATACAGAATTTAAATATTTCTAGAGTGGCAGATCATCTGAAACCTATAACTCACATTATATTAATGTTGAAATGATAGATATATCCCCACTGAAGTCACATGTAAGATGAGATATGCTCTGTTTAAAAAGTGATCTAGGGATAAAATATTTGCAAAAGACATCTCTGATAAGGGCCTTATCCAAAATATATTAGAACTCAACAATAAAGAGTAAATTATCTAATTTTAAAGCAGGCAAAAGATCTGAACAGACACCTCACCAAAGATGATATACAGATGGAAACTAAACATGAAAAAGATGTTCACCATCATCCGTCACTAGGGAAATGGCAATTTAAAACAATGAGATATTACTACATACCTACTAGAATGTCTAAAACCCAAAACACTGACAACACCAAGTGCCTATGAGAATTAGAACAGGAACCCTCATTTCTTGCTAATGGGAATGCAAAATAGTATCAAAAGACAGTTTTGCAGTTTCTTACAAAACTAAACATGCTATTACCATATAATCCAGCATAGTGATTGTTGGTATTTACCAAGAAGATGAAAATTTATATTCATACAAAGCCTGTACACAAATATTTATGACAGCTTTATTCATAACTGCCCAAACTTGGAATCAGCCAAGATATCCTTCAATAGATGGATGGATAAATAAATATTTATCATGTAGACTAGGACATTGGGCGTTAATTAGCTCTAATGGAGAATAGTCTCTACGTGCCATGAATAGTGTGGGTTGCCCTCAGAACCCAGAACTGAGTAAGTATCAAGCACAATGCCTTTCCATTGTTTCCATCCCACTCAGGACTGTGGAAGTGTACAGCCCCTCACCCTTGTGCATAGTCATAACCTTTGTGGTTCCTGTCTTCACTCACCTGCAACATCTCCATATACTGCTCGGACACATATACTTTCCACTGACTTTGCCCGAGCTTTAATAAACTGAAAGAAAACCAGTTATTGATGAGAAATGTGAAACACAAATAGCACTTTACTGATGAATAATGATGAAGCACATTTGGCCGTATGTCAACATGCTTAAAGATAGGAGGCTGACCATGATTAATATCATGTGCATTCCCCTCAGAGTTCCATGAAACTCTTACAATTTGCAGAATTAAACTGTAGTTTGCATGTAAACAAGATCTTAATGGTTCCTGGAAGATCCTCACATTTTAAAATAATGATCTTGAAAACCAAAAACAAACATCAGTGCCTACAAATGCTGTGAATTGTAATGGATATATCTTAAGACATTAAAAATCCACAGAGCTTAGCAGAAGATGCATCAATTAACATCTCTATTGAATATGCAAGACTGTGTCAAATCACAGATACTGTGTAGGAGGTGGTGTGAACCTGCTGTTTTTAGCACTTAGGCCACATTTATTGGGCCAAAAATGAGTTACATAAAAATGTCTTGGTAAAAATGGCAATGAGAATTGTTCCTGGGAAGATATGTTTAGCTGCATGAAGCTCAGGAAAAAAATGACTTAAAAATACATTTCTAGTGTTACAATTTATATACAGTAAAATGCACCAAATCAGGCCTATTTAGTTTGCATGTGGCCAAGCCTGCTGGGGCTTCCCTGGTGGCTCAGTGGTAAAGAATCTGCCTGCAGTACAGGAGACCCGAGTTCGATTCCTGGGTCGGGAAGATGCCCTGGAGAAGGGCATGGCACCCACTCCAGTATTTTTGCCTGGAGAATTCCATGGACAGAGGAGCCTGGCGGGCTACAATCTATGGGGTTGCAAAGAGTTGGACACAACTGAGTGACTAACACTTTCACTTTTAAGCCTGCCCAAACCTTCAGTCACATTGACTTAATCATCGTGTGTGTGTTGCCTCCTACACTGAAAGTTCTAGGGCTTCAGATATAGCTGGATGCAGGGGCTCAGGTGGTGTCAGCAGGACGGTCTGTTTTTCAGCTTTGTGGTCTTTCTTTGCTGGTTTCAGCCACCCTCTCTCCTTGTGCCCCTCGCAATTCCCCATCTGTCTTTTCCTGAGTTGAAGTCCACGCAAAATGAGAACTCCCTTTTTCTTACAGTTCCGACTAAAGTCAGAGGACTGCATCTCTTTGGCTTGGATTAGGTCACAAACCTTTCCAAACACTGGTCACTGTGGCCGGGGGTTTGGAGGATAAGTTCTACCCTCTTTCCATGCACTGGGGAGATAGGATAATTGGAGTGCTGGTACCAGAAAACGAAGAATGGAAGCTGGGCAAGAAAGTTAACAAATGTCTGCAAAACCTCGGAAGGAGGCTTCAATCTCTTCTTACTTGAAATGGTGACATGATGATGATATTAATGAACATAATCACTATTGCTTATGAAATCCCCACTGTATTCCAAGCTCTATAAACAATCCTGATCATAACACCATAAGACCAGCGTTAGTGTGCCCTTCTACTAAGGATGACACTGAAGCTCAAAAGATTAAATGAACTGCCAAGATTGAGTAGCTATTAAATGAGGAAGTCAGGATTTTAACCCAAGTCTCTCTCTCTGTCCTAGCTCAGTCTATTGTGCCTGTCCCTAAGTAAGCATTTCCTACTTGTGATTTGATAGGGAAAAATGGTGCATGTGTGTATATGTGTGTATCTGTCTATTGAGAATTCAGAGACCGATGGCTAAGGAGACAAGTCACACAGGGAAAAAAGATGCTTTCAGAGTGAGCACCCCTGTTTGCATGGGTGTGTCCCACCAGCAGTACATTTTGCATCTCTGGAAACGTCCAGGCCCACATGTGGCTGGGAGACCCCCGTCTATGGGGGCTCTCTGAGGTGGGCAGGCAGTTTTTCCGCATCACATATTTCTATGGCTTTGTTTTCCTTGTCAAGTTCCCAACAGCTGTGAAACTTATTAAGACAGAATCATGTTGCATATTCATCAGACGACTTGTTAATCATCTGCTAGGCCCCTCTAGAGAGCAGGAGTCCTGGAGCTCAAATGATGAATAACAGACAGCATGTCCTCACCAGCTCTTGAGGGATGGTATTGGCAATTATATAAAAGTTTTGGGGAAAGTGGGTTTAAAGCAGGAGGATTTGTTGTTTGTGACTACACTATGATTTCTTTTTGATCATCTACTTGTTATCTTCCTCTATTCCCACTGTTTAGGTAAAATAGAAATACTCTCCAGTTTACAGAAGGGAAAACAGACCCAAAGAGTAAATGGAGGGCTTCAGTGTAGGGCATGCTGGAATTCAGGTCTCTTAATCCTTCATTCATGGGCTTCCCTGGTGACTCGGTGGTAAAGAATTCACCTGCAGTGCAGGAGATGCAGGTTCCATCCCTGATCCAGGAAGATCCCCTGGAGAAGGAAATGGCAACCCACTTCAAAGTTCTTGCTTGGGAAATGCCATGGGCAGAGGAGCCTGGTGAACCACAGTCCAAGGAGGTGCGAAAGAGTCACACACAACTTAGCAACTAAACAACAACCCTTCATTCAGCATCCCTAGGAGTGGGGATCTTTCATCTGTGCTTTGCTGCAAGAAGCTGCTCGTTAGAACACATGATTATCAAAAATGCGTACCCTTTGTCTCTTTAGTTCACCAACAAATTCCAAATTCCTAGAACAGTGCCTGAGCCATAGAAGAGGGTCAGAAATATTTGCTGAGTGAATCCAAGCTCCCTAGACTCCAAGTAGGCACCTTACTTATGACACCCAATGTACATAGCCCAGTGTCAATCCACTGTGATTTCCAGGAGTAGTGTTTTCTGAAAGGCCTCGCAAAGAGCCGCAGTGAATGCTGCTGATTTCCACAAACCCAATCTGATTGCACACCCTCGCTCAGGATACCTCTTTAGGTTTCTTGGCACATCTCAAATTATGCCTCAAAATTGCTTCTTCTGTCTACTATGTCCTTCCTTCACCACTTACCTTAAGATGGGCCCAGATCCTGCCTTAATTCTTCCAAAGCACAGATAATGCTGGTCTGAGGTATTTAATAATTTGCTTTTCTGTAAAATGAGCACAGTAATAGTGGAGCCTATTTCATAGTGATTATCAGGAGTTCCTGAGATAACAGGTGTGAAATATTGGGTGTGGAGTAAGTATGGTAAGAGTTAGCTATTGTCATTATCATCAAGAGGTGCTGGAATCGGATCACTGGGTTCAGGTTCCAGCTCTGCTGTTTAATAGCTGTGTGATCTGGTTGCTTAACTTCCCTCTGCCTCAGTTTCTCATCTGTAAAATGGGGATAAAAATGGAATTTTCCTAATAGGGCTTCTATGAGGCTTAAATGAATCAATATCTTGTAAAGAAGATGGAGTATTTCCTGACACATAGTCAGTGTCATAAATGTAGCAGCAGTAGCATCTGGTCTGATGTCCAGTATTTCAGCTCCTGGAGTCCTGGTCTCTCAGGACCCCATTTCTCCACTTTGCTTTTACTCATCACATTCTTGGAATTCATCACCTTTACCCTACCCAGTCTTTCACACATCCCTTGTCCTCTATCTTTCTCTTCAGACCTTGTCAGAGGAAAAACAAAAATGTTAGACCCAGAATGCTCAGTCCATGATTAAAATGGCCTATTAATGCTCTTAGCTGAAATTCTCAACATCTCAGAAATATATGCATGTGTCTATATATACATTTAGGCCCAGAGACATCTGGACTTTGCCGACCACCCGACCCTCTTATAAGTCCATCGCCTGCTCCTTGACCTTGTGTTTGTCCTGCAGGGTAGCCTTGATCCACCTCCTTTGAGAGTCTTCTCTTTCTGCAGGGAAGCATAACATGCTAGTGGTTAAGAGAACAGTCTGCTGAGGCAGACAGCCCCAGGGGGAAGTCTTGACTCTGTGATTTCTACCCTAGGCAATTTTCTTTCTTCTCTTGCTCCTCAATTCCCTCACCTGTAAAGAGGGTAGAATAAAAGTTACCTCATTGACTGTGAGGCTTAGAAAAGTTGTGTGAAAACACATTTATGTGAAAGTAGGTAGTAACATGGCAGTTATGTATAAAATTCATAGTCTGCAGTGATCCCTTTAGTCTTTTTACTCTATTTCACTACACGAGAGGATGAGATGGTTGGATGGCATCACCGACTCACTGGACGTGAGTTTGAGCAAACTCCGGGGGTTGGTGATGGACAGGGAGGTCTGGTGCACTGCAGTCCGTGAGGTCACAAAAATTCGGACACGACTGAGTAACTGAACTGAACTACACAATAAATGACAGATCAGTTATCCTTATACTTTGTGGCACATTAAAATCACTTAGATAGATTTTAAGGCTCTGAGGCTCATGGAGTATACCAGACTAATTAGAATTTCTAGCACAGGTGGATACTAGTATTTTTAAAATACACCAAGGGCTGCCAAGTTTGGGGCCAGTATTATAGATTGCTTTCCAGTCTCTTTGCAAATGGCATGAACCATAGCGTTTGGCCCTGCTGTGTAATCTGATGCTGTTGTGTCTAAGGAGATCTTGCCTGTGAGCGGTGTTTTGCCCATGTGTCATGTCAGCCCAGCCAGAACATAGTGGCCAAGAGAACTGACCACGGAACAGGCCTCCTTGTCTTCGCCATCCTAAAGCCTAGAAAGGTGTGTGTCTTGAATTCAGCATGAGTTTGTTCTTGACGAATTAATTGAAATAGAAAATAGGCTTCAGCTGGTAGAAAGGTGACCTGACAGACCATTCAAAGAGGTTGAAAGCTGAGAGCAGGGACTCTGAAGCTAGACCACGCTGCTTGCTGCTTGATTTGAAATATGACACTGTCTAATTGTGTGACCTTAGATAAGTTAATTAACCTCTTTGTGCTTCAATTTCCCCATCCATAAAAAGGAGTTAATAATAAGACCTACTTCTTAGAGTTGTTGTAAGAATTAAATACAACACATGTGAAGTACTTAACATAATACTTCAGCAGTAAGTGTTGCCTGTTACTACTATTATTGTCCTGAACGCTTGTTCTAACCTGCCTTAGAGTTCAGCTACAGGCCTCTGCAACAAGCTGGTGTGATCATAAGATGATTACTTCTCAGTTTCCTTGGATGGGGTCTGAGACAGTAGAGTTGCTGTATTTGAAATTCTGTAATGCATGAGAGTTTTTTTGTTTGGTTTTTTTGTTTGTTTTAGTACTCAATACTGTGCCTGACACATACTAGAACCCAATAAATGTTCAAATGAAAGAATAAATAGAGGAGCTGGGCCGTTTTTCTTAGACACTGCTGGTTATCCCTGTAAGAGAGGAGGGAATGTGTCTTTTTCAAAAGGAAATACAAATACAGACAAGACAGAATGGAGAAAACAGACACCCTGGGCACATTGTCATTTAAATCATCGTCAGATGCTACATGTAATTCCTGACACTGACTTCCCATAAGTCTTCCTTACTGTTGCAGAACAAGTTTTTCTGGCTGTTTATTTTTGTAAAGTCTCTCCATCTCAGCCTTTGCTGGGTCCCCACGTCATCCTTGCTAATTCATTCAGTTATCACAGCGACAATGCCTAATTATAAGCTGCAGTGAAACAAGTCTAGAAAGGAAACCTGTGACAAGTTTCCCTCTGCCTCAGAAAAGGGCCACATGTCAGCATGTGGCTCAGATGCTTTCTGCTTCTTGAATGCATCAGCTCAGCTACCAGGTCTATGGCCATTCATAACGTGTTTGTCTTACAGATGCTACAGGTTCTGCTTGTTCCATATGGTGTCTTTAACTAATTTGTTTTTTAATTTTATTTTTGGTTGCACCAGGTCTTTGTTACTGTGCGCAGGCTTTTCCTAGTTACAGTGGGTAGGAGCTACTCTTCACTGTAGTGTGTGGGCTTCTCACTGCAGTGGCTCCTCTTGTTATGAAGCACAGGCTCTAGGTGAGCAGCCTAGTAGTTGTGGCACATGGGCTTAGTAGCTCCACAGCATGCGGGATCTTCCTGGACCAGGGATCAAACCCATATCCCTTGCATTGGCAGTCAGTTTCTTATCCATTGGACCATCAGGGAAGTCCTGGATCATGAGTTTCTCTACCTTTAAAAGGAAATATAAACCTTTTGGGGGAGGCTACATTTATCTATTAGCTTGGGGAATCCATCTGGTATGATCTGAGAGTGATAAGCAAGTGTTAGTTGCTCAGTCATATCCAACTCTTTGCAACCCCATGGATTGTAGCCCACCAGGTTCCTCTGCCCATGGAACTCTCCAGGCAAGAATACTGGAGTGGGTTGTCATTCCCTTCTCCAGGAGGTATTGTCTGAAAACTAGGTAAATGGTGGGTGACAGTACAACTGCGAAAGAGAAGACAGTAGATCAGGGTGTTTTTTTTAATTGAAATGTAGTTGATTTAAGTGTGGTGGTTCAGTGGTAAAGAACCTGCCTGCCAATGAAGGTGACACAGGAGACAGGGGTTTGATCCCTGGGTCAGGAAGATCCCCTGGAGGAGGAAATGGCAACCCACTCCCATATTCTTGCCAGAAAACTTCCATGGATAGAGGAGCCTGGCAGGCTATAGTCCATGAGGTCGCAAAGAGTTGGACATGACCGAGCAACTGAGCTCACACAGGCACACAAGTTAACCCTAATGCTACCAGAGGATGTTAATACTGTTATCTGAAACCACAATGGAAACAAAGGGATCCGTGGTCAAGTAAGTTTAGAAAACTGACTAAGCTCTGAGGGAGAGAAGGAATTCATCCCAGATGTATGTCCTTTTTCTGACTCTTTGGAACCAGAACTATTTTATTTTTGGTTCTCCGAAGCATATCGAACCCTTAATAAATGTATTGTTTAGTCACTCAGTCATGTCTGACTCTTTGTGACCCCATGGACTGCAGCACGCCAGGCTTCCTTGTCCTTCTCTACCTCCCAGAGTTTGCTCAAACTCATGTCCATTGAATCAGTGATGCTATTTAACCATCTCATCCTCTGTTGCTGCCTTCCCCTCTTGCCTTCAATCTTGCCCAGCATCAGGATCTTTTCCAGTGAGTCAGTTGTTTTAAAACATATGGAAACTCTAAAGACAGATTTCGCCTTGGAACCAGCTTTCCTGTCATCAGTAGACTCAAGACTGTCCTTGGTATTTTGTTTCTCCTATTTCCATTTCCTGGCCTGCATTGACCATGAGTTATTCTCTCTTCTGCATTACCTCCACCTGGCTGCAGCTCCCCCTGCCCCCTCACACCCCCCCACCCCACACTGTCTCCTGTTTAGTCTCTTCTCCCATACCTTCCTGCTTGAGTCCCTTTTAATGATCTGGCAGCAAGAAATCTTTACATTAGCTCCAGGCTCTCTGAATATCCAAGAGAGCTTTTGGCACTGTGGCCCCCCAGCAAATGATTCTTTTAGAGCCAACTGATCTGAAGCAGAAAAAGTTCTTTCTGGGAAGTCACAAGTCTTTGGTGGCAGGAAGTACAGACATACAGGATTAAGTATTTTCCCCATGAAATCTTGAAGGGATCCATGGAAGATCTGTGGAGGAGGAACTGTGTTCTAAACCAGCAACTTTCAAGCATATTCATTCTACGGCTTTCCATCTTGTTTTTCCACCTCAAAATGTTTTTATTTTCTTTTATTTAAATAATTATGCACTTGTTTTAGATTTGTTTTTACGGTTCAGTCACTCACTCATGTCCGACTCTTTGCCACCCCAGGGACTGCAGCACGCCAGGCCTCCCTGTCCTTCAGTATCTCGCGGAGTTTGCTCAAACTCGTCATGTCCATCAGGTCGGTGATGCCATCCAACCATCTCATCCTCTGCCGCCCCCTTCTCCTGCCCTGAATCGTTCCCAGCATCAGGGTCTTTTCCAGTGAACTGGCTTTTCACATCAGGTGGCCAAAGTATTGGAGCTTCAGCTTCAACATCGGTCCTTCCAGTGAATATTCAGGGTAATCCAAACCCTTAATTAAAGGTGACAGAACTCAAATTTGAGTAGTTTTAGCAAAACACAGATTATGTTGGTTTCTGTAGCTGGAAGGGATGGAGGAGAGGCTTGCTTGAGGAGTGACTGAATCTTGGAACCTAAACAATAAATATTCTCCGGGCTTCCCATCTCCTGGCTCTGCCTTTTCCTTTGGCTTCTCTTCGTTGATTTCATTTTCTTCTTTTGCAGTTGTATTTCCTCCCAGTAGATGTGACTTGGATGACAGCATTTCTGGGGGTCACAGCCTATTACCCAGGGTGGAGAAGGCTTCATGTCCGAATACTCAATTATAAAGCCCCAGAGTCACCTGTCCATTCAGGATCAGAGAAGTGAAATAGGGTCCTCACACTAGGGCTGGATCATGTGACACTCCTGCCTATCTTCCCCATCCCCCTTACAGCCAGGATTTGGGGGAATTGTAAACTGAGACCCCACTAGAACTACTTGGAGTCAGAGAATATTCAGGGAAGGAATAGATGGAGGGAAGGAAGAGAAGGGAAGGAGGGAAGGATGGAAGGAGGGGAGAGATGATGGACTGAGTTATAGAACACGTGTGTCTTACAGAATCCTGTAGGGGAGAGGGCAATGCTTAAGACAAAGACATAATAGAACTTCAAACAAAAATGAGGGAGCAAGTTTAGATTTTATTAACTAAGATCACTCAAATTACTTAATATAAGCTAAATATCATATTTGTCTAAGGAACTGACTAGTCTTGCTGATGAAAACCACTCTTTAAATCACTTTGATCTAAGAGAAACAGCAAATTCCCCACATTTTCAACACAAGGGTGCATTTTCTCATCACTAACTTGGCCTTGCTGATGAAGTCTCATCTCTCTCTGTCATTTCTCAAAATGTCTGCCATTTAATAAATGTTTGAAGCATATTAGATATTTCTGTCACTTTAACTTAGATTATTACAAGAACAGTCTCATTAAATATTTATAATCACCTTACATATATAATAACTTTATGTTATAATTGCTCATAGTCTCACATGAGGAAACTGCAACTCAGAGACTTTGTGATCATAAGATCATATCATTAATAACAGTGGAGCTGATATTATCCAGTTTTGTCAGACTCCAAAGTCAGAGCTCTTGGTCTCTACATAATGAATTTGATCGCAGGTAGTTGGGAAATGAGAGGAGAAAATTGTCTTTCTTGACCTAACTTTAGTACAGGCCCAGAGCAGTAATTTGTACCACCCCAGCCTTTAGGCACTGTCTCATCGTAATTGCAAAGCATCCATTACACAAGCACTCTTTACTTAATTTCTAAGACTGTTGAGTAGAAGATGCTGTCTTGACATCCCAATCCAATAACATACAGCAAACTCTCTCCACTGACATTTCTTGCTTATATACAGATGGCATATCCTATTTAATACAAATGGGAGAAACATGATTGGGCTAGTTTTCAGCAGTTCCATTTGATCCTTTATTGGTACCCTTTTGTTAATAATCATCTCCTCCTGTGTTGTGGATAATTTCAGCATTACTGAAGCTCCAGGTTATCTCACTTCTGTTGTTGCTGGTTGCCCATGCTTGTTCATTTTCTACCTCCTACCAAGATGTTCGTCTTCATTTTGTTTGTGTCAGCAGCTTGAGGGCCTTGAAAGATGTAACTAAGATTCTTGAAGAAAGAATAAATATCAAATTCACTCTGGTTTAGGCAGTGACTGTGATTTTTCTTCCGATACTTACTTGACTCTTAAGTCCTTGCTGACCCACATCTATATATGGAAATGGCATTAACACTTGTAAGAGAAAGCAGATTGTCTACTTAAAAATCTTGGATCAGATGTGTAGTTTAAATATCTTACAGTTTTATTCATCAGTGATATTTCAATAAAGTTGAAAAAAAATCTTTGGATCAGAGAGTACCATGGAGTCCCGCATCCTGGGTCTCTTCTTTGGAACTTTATGGTTCTCTTCCCTCCTCCCTGAGTCCTTCTTAGTGTCTTTCCCCTGGTTCCTCTAGCCTCTGTCATTCCTCAGGTTCCTGTCTGGTGTATTAGGAGGTCTCAACTGCAAATGACAGCTTACATTGTAAGGACACGTGTCTCTCATGTCAAGAAATCCCCATTTCAGTCAGTTTCAAGTGGGTTCATGCAGGAGCTCAGGTCACTTCCCTCTTGTTCTGTTCCGCTTGTTAGGTGCCTTGGTTCTCAGGCTTGTCCTCTTGTTGCTGCAGGTGACTCCGAATCCCAGGTGTCACATGATACAATCTGACTAGCTGAAATAGACACGTTTGTGTCTTGCTCTCTTGTCATCATTGAAGGATGCTCTCCCACAAGCCCCCAGCTCTCACTTCAATGGGAGGAGCTGCAGCCCAGGCTCATGCCTGAACCTTGCAGTTTTAAACTAAAAAGGATTCATGTTCTGTGATGGGGAAGAGGCCCTGCTCTGAATACCTAACTGTGTGGGGTGAGAAGAACAAAATAACTGGGTTCTACCACTGAAAGAAGTGAGATACGGAAGGTAGTCTGTGTCATTCCCTTGGGCAGACTTTAGGTGTGGCTAATGACCTTGGCTATAACTAGCATGGCAATGACTTCTAGTCATTTATGATTAGCCTGGGTTTCTTCTGAGAATCAGAGTGGAAATTGCAAATACCTGCTTAGCTCTTCCATATGTATCTTATGTATCTTAGATCCTTATGTATCTTAGACACATAGATCTTGCATTTGGTTAACTTACAAACCTCCGGTCATAGACAGCTCAGATCCCACAGGCTCTTTCCTTGAAAATGTCACATGACTTTTCAATTTGCCTCTTTAATTTTTTGGACTGTATCCAGGCTAGAATCCTAAATAGAAGTTAATTAAATGAACAAAGGTCATGGCAGTGAATCTCATTCTCACTCCAGTGTGTGCTATGAGCACCTTTTATGGGGCATTGTTTTTCTATTGTAACTTATGTAAGCAGAATGCCTCAGCAAAAGATCGGGGGAACAGAGGAAGTCTTTCCATGGTAGTGTGGGGCTGTAAAAACGGCCATGCAAACTCAATCCACGCAAAATAGTCTTGATAATATATGAGAAATTATACTAATATTCTGTGACCTTTAAAAGCATCTATTGGAAGATTGGGATGACTTACATAACACTACTATGTATAATATAAAATAGATGACTAACGAGAACCTACTGTATAACGCAGGGAACTCTCCTCAATGCTCCATGGTGACAAAGAGGGGAGAAGTGAAAGTCACTCAGTCACGTTTGACTCTTTGCAACCCCATGGACTATACAGTCCCTGGAATTCTCCAGGTCATAATACTGGAGTGGGTAGCCTATACCTTCTCCAGGGGATCTTCCCAACCCAGAAATTGAACTGGGGTCCCCTGCCTTGCAGGTGGATTCTTTACCAGCTGAGCTACCAGGGAAGCCCTCAAAGAGGGGATATATCTATATATATATATACACATACATACATATAGCTGATTCACTTTGCTGTACAGCAGAAACTGACATGACAGTATAGAGCAAATAAACGCCAATAAAAATTTATCTATCTAAACATTAAAACCCCTTTTACCATTACTTATAAAAATATATGAATATGGAAAAATAGTAGAACTGATATTCACTTAATGTTGTTTAAAGCATAAGAAACATTGAGAATCAAAATGTGTTTCTTTTTAAAAAAAGTTTATAAAGAGTAGTGTGAACAGTGCCTGACTTCTTCTTATCATATAGTTCATAATACTGTGTCAAACTCTTTTCTGTCTTGCTTCTTTCTAAGTTTGAAGTAGCTTCCAACATTTTATCCTTTGCACTTTTAACATTGTGAAATAGCACCAAGAGTTCTTTTCATGAGAAGGTTTTAAAGGTGCCGATTTCTTGGGGTATTTTCCTTCTTTTCTTCATTTATGTGGCTAAATCGCCTTCAGTAAGTTCCTCTGGCTGCCTATCTAGAGTTTCTCCGGTTGCAGCAGTCAGCATTTCACTGTCAGCTATTGGGTTGGCCAAAATGTTTGTTTGGGTTTTTAAATAAGATGGTTTGGGAAAATCCAAATGAACTTTTTGGCCAACCTAGTATTCCTATGCTATTTGCATTCAATCTGAATTTCGCTCTTAGTGTTTTTAGTTTTTCTTCGCTGCACATTCCTCTTTGTTGGCCAACCTCATCTGTTGATTATCCTTTTTTGTCAAATGTCCCGTGGGTTTATCACTGAGAGACAAAGAGACAACCCCACTCCCAGGTTTGCTGCCTGTGAGTGAGCTGAACTACAAGGGCGTTGACCAATCACTGCTAGCCTTTGTAAGATGTGAGTTGATTGACCCCTGTCCTTGAGGCATATCTGTTATTGATATATTATACTGATTTGTGGACAGATGAGTCGGCAGCACAGTTTCTACTTTATTCAATGATTCACAGTTAATATACCATGGTAACTGAAAATCGATCTATGGTATATGTTCAGGAACTGGTGTTACTGAATTAAACTGTCATATCTGAAATCTGCACACCAGATTTTAGACTCTGCAGAGTGAAGGCTGCCTGTGGTGTAATTCAAGACATTTCCATTCATTCACTGGCCACTCCCTGTCAGTGTTTCTTTCTGCTCTATACTTCTGAGACACCCCAGGTCAGCATCTTACTTCCAGGTGGCTGTGAAGTAGGCAGAGCATAGCGTTTCATCAGATGCCCATCCCTGGATGATATACCTGTCTCTAGCTTTAGCAAGGATGTGCTTTTAGCCTTGAGTCTGTGCAGTAGGCATGGACTGGAAACAGCTGTTATTTAGGGGGGGTGGGTGATATGCAATGTAGCAAGCTGAGAAGCAAGAATGCCATTAGCAAGTTGAATAAGCCACATGACTGCCCATGTATCAACCAAATATGGTAAAGGGAACAACTGTGTAGTCAACAGGTTTTCCTCTCTGTTTCTCGTCCTTTGGTAAAAGTGAAAATTCACCCTCTTGGTGGATAAGCTTTCAAAATCTAGTCTAATCCAATCAAATAAGCCAAGCCCTAGAAAAAAGCCTGGAGGACTAGCACTGCCTTGCTGTGTGACCTCGCACAGAAATCTTAACCTTGGTTTACCTGCATTATGTTCCTCCCTTGGCTTTCAAATCCTCTCTGTGTCTCAGATACATTACAGTTCCTTTGATACTCTTCAAGGTAAATTCTGCCTGAACGTCTGGTGGTTTGAAGTAGTGAGGAAAATTTGGGGCTTACTGACTTGGAACTCATTAAGATATCACTCTTTTAGTAAAAGTAGAGAGTATATGCATCTCCTGTTTTTTCTTGTATTTACTTAGTTATATGCTTCCTTTTATGTGACAAAGAGAACCATTAGGTTACAAAAAGAGCACAGATTTTGGAATCAGACAGGGCTGAGCTGGAACCCAGCCTTGTACTGAGTATACCTGAGATGTTTTATGTCATTTCACTGAGAATGAACTTAGTATGTGGTGGCTACAGTCATTAACTGATCATAAGTTGATGTGTGGGTCAAATAAGCTGATGTATGTGAAATATTTCACATAATAACTGGGACACTAAATGTGCTCAAATTTCTATCTTCATAACTTCTCTATTCTCCTTTCTACTTTAACTTCTAGTAAATTCAGAGACAAACCTCAGTTTTTCAGTTATAATGATTAACCAATCCTAAATATTTGGTATAGCTAGCTTTCTGCACTCTATAACTACTACTATTTTTTTTTGAGTGGGTTTTGTTCTTAATTGTTTCCTTTTGAATATGCTTTAATATAATATTAGAACCCCCCTCAATTATTTGTGGATATGGATGGGAATACAAAAAGAATGAATGAATAAATAGCTGGTGTAGGCATACCTTAGAGATACTGTGTGTTCAGTTCCAAACCACCACGGTAAAGTGACTATATTGTAACGAAGTAAATTACATGACTTTTTCGGTTTATCAGTGCATATAAAATTTATGTTTACACTACACTGTAGTCTATTAAGTGCAAAATAGCATTAGGTCTAAAAAATGTACATACCTTAATTAAAAAATACTTCACTGCTAAAAAAAAAAAAAACCAAAAAAATTGCTGAGCATCATGAGTCTCCAGTGAGCATTTCACCCGCAGTAGAACTTCTTTAAAAATAGAGCCAGTCCTCTCAAACCTTGTCGTGCTTATCAATGAAGTTATGTTATATTCTAAATCCTTTGTTGTCACTTCAACAGTCTTCACAGTGTCTTCACTAGGTTTATATTCTATCCGAAGAAACCACTTTCTTTGCTCATCCATAAGAAGCAACTCTGGTTCCTCTGCCTTTTCTAAACGCAGCTTGAACATCTGGAAGTTCATGGTTTCCATACTGTTGAAGCCTAACTTATACAATTTTGACTATTACTTTGCTAGCATGTGAGATGAGTGCAATTGTGCAGTAGTTTGACCATTCTTTGGCATTGCCTTTCTTTGGGACTGGAATGAAAACTGAAATTTTCCAGTCCTGTGGCTACAGCTGAGTTTTCCAAATTTGCTGGCATATTGAGTGCAGCATTTTCACAGTATCATCTTTTAGGATTTGAAATAGCTAAACTGGAATTCCATCACCTCCACTAGCTTTGTTCATAGTGATGCTTCCTAAGGCTCACTTGACTCTAGGATGTCTGGCTCTAGGTGAGTGATCATACCATTGTGGTTATCTGGGTCGTGAAGATCTTTTTCGTATAGTTCTGTGTGCAGAGGAACCAGATCAACATCTGTTGAATAATTCAAAAAACAAGAGACATTTCTGCTCTATTGACTGCATTGCTCTATTGACTGCATTAAAGCCTTTGACTGTGTGGATCACAACAAACTGTGGAAAATTCTTAAAGAGATGGGAATACCAGACCATATGACCTGCCTCCTGAGAAATCTGTGTGGAGGTCAAGAAGCAACAGATGACATGGAACAACAGACTGGTTCCAAATGAAATATCAATAACCTCTTAGATATTCATGTGAAGACACACAGCCCTAATGGCACCAAAATGAAGAAGAACTAAAGAACCTCTTGATGAAAGTGAAAGAGGAGAGTGAAAAAGTTGGCTTAAAGCTCAACATTCAGAAAACTAAGATCATGGCATCTGGTCCCATCACTTCACGGCAAATAGATGGTGAAGCAATGGAAACTGAGAGACTTTATTTTGAGGGAGGGGCTCCAAAATCACTGCAGGTGGTGACTGCAGCCATAAAATTAAAAGACGCTTGCTCCTTGGAAGGAAAGTTATGACCCACCTAGACAGCATATTAAAAAGCAGAGACATTACTTTGCCAACAAAGGTCCATTTAGTCAAAGCTATGGTTTTTCCAGCAGTCATGTATGGATGTGAGAGTTGGACTATAAAGAAATCTGAGCGCCAAAGAATTGATGCTTTTGAACTGTGGTGTTGGAGAAGACTCTTGAGAGTCCCTTGGACTGCAAGGAGATCCAACCAGTCAATCCTAAAGGAAATCAGTCCTGAATATTCATTGGAAGGCCTGATGTTGAAGCTGAAACTCCAATCCTTTGGCCACCTGATGCAAAGAACTGACTCATTAGAAAAGACTCTGATTCTGGGAAAGATTGAAGGCAGGAGGAGAAGGGGATGACATAGGATGAGATGGTTGGATGGCATCACTGACTCGATAGACATGAGTTTGAGCAAGCTCTGGAAGTTGGTGATGGACAGGGAGGCCTGGTGTGCTGCAGCCCATGGGGTTGCAAAGAGTCGGACATGACTGAGTGACTGAACTGAACTGAACTGAACTGAAGAAGCAACTTAATTCCCTCAAGTTTTATAAAATTCCAGCAATTCAGTTATATCTTTGGGCTCCATTTCTAATTCTAGTTCTCTTGCTGTTTCTACCACATCTGTAGTTACTTCCTGTGCTGAAGTCTTGAACCCCTCAAAGTTATCCATGAGTTCTGGGGTCAGTTTCTTCCAAACTGTTGTTAAGGTTGATGTTTTGACCTCTTCTCATGAATCATGAATGCTCTTATTGGCATCTGGAATGGTGAATCTCTTCCATAAGGTTTTCAGTTGGCTTTGCCCAGATCCATCAGAAGAATCACCATCTCTGGCAGCTATATCCTTACAAAATGTATTTCTTAAATAATAAGACTTAAAAGTCAAAATTATTCCTTGATCTGTGGGCTTCAGAATGGATGTTGTGTTAACAGGGATGTAAACAGCTTGTACATCTCATCTCCATCAGGGATTTTGGTAACCCAGTTGCATTGTCAATGAGCAGTAGTATTTTAAAAAGAATCTGCTTTTTTTTCTGAGCAGTAGATCTCAACAGTGGGCTTAAAATATTCAGTAAACTATGTTGTAAACAGAGGTGCTGTCAGCCAGACTTTGTTATTTCATTTATAGAGCAAAGGTAGAGTTGCTGCTGCTGCTAAGTCACTTCAGTCGTGTCCGACTCTGTGTGACCCCATAGACGGTAGCCCACCAGGCTGCCTGATCCCTGGGATTCTCCCAGAAAGAACACTGGAGTGGGTTGCCATTTCCTTCTCCAATGCATGAAAGTGAAAAGTGAAAGTGAAGTCGCTCAGTCATGTCCGACTCTTTGCGACCCCATGGACTGCAGCCTACCAGGCTCCTCTGTCCATGGGATTTTCCAGGCAAGAGCACTGGAGTGGGGTGCCATTGCCTTCTCCGCAAAGGTAGAGTAGATTTAGCATAATTCTAAAGAGTCCTGGGTTTTTCAGAATGGAATATGAGCATTGGCCTCAACTTAGTCACCAGCTGCATCAGCCCTTAACAAGAGAGTCAGCCTGTCCTTTGGCACTGATGTCTCTCTAGGTATTAAAATCCTAGAGGCATCTTCTTCCAATATAAGGCTGTTTTGTCTACATTGAAAATCTGTTGTTTAGTGTTACCACGTTCCCCAATTATCTTGGCCACATCTTCTGGGTAACTTGCTACAGCTTCTACATCAGTATTTGCTGCTTCACCTTATACTTTTGTTATGGAGATGGCTTCTTTCCTCAAATCTGATGAATCAACCTCTGCTAGCTTCAAACTCTTCTTCCGTGGCTTCCTCACTTCTCTCAATCTTCATAAAATGGAAGAGAGTTAGGCCCCTGCTCTGGGTTAGACTTGGGCTTGTGGGGATGTTGTGGCTGGTTTGGTCTTCTATCCAGACAGCTACAACTTTCTTATCAGCAGGAAGGCTGCTTTGCTTTATCATTCATGTGCTCACTGGAACAGCACCTTTCATTTCCTTCAGAATTTTTCTTTGCATTTACAACTTGGCTAACTGTTTGGTGCAAGAAGCTTAGCTTTTGGCCTGTCTTGGCTTTTAACAGACATTCTTCACTAAGTTTAATCATTTCTAAGTTTTTAAAGTGAGAGATGTGAGGCTCTTCCTTTCACTTGAACACTTAGAGGCCATTGTAGGGTTGTTAGTTGGCCTTATTTCAGTACTGTTGTGTCTCAGGGAATAGGGAGGCTCGAGAAGAGGGAGAAATGTGAGGGAATAGCTGGTCTATGGAGCAGTCAGAACACACACAACATTTGTTTATTAAGTTCTTCTATGAGCACAGTTTGTGGCACCCCCAACTAATTACAATAGTATTTCAAAAGTCACTGATCAGAGATAGCCATACAAGTATAATAATAATGAAAGAAGCTTGAACTATTGTGAAAACTACCAACGTGCGACACAGAGACATGAAGTGAACAAATGCTGTTGGAAAAATGGCACCAGTAGGCTTATTTGATGCAGGGTTGGCACAAAGTTTCAGTTAGTAAATAACACAGTATCTGTGAAGCACAGTAAAGCAAAGAGGAATAAGACAAGGTCTGCCTGCGTTGCATTTCAGCCCAAGTGAGGTGCAAGTCATTTTGCCCTCCTTACATTCTTCAGCTGGTGGAGGGCTTTACTTCTGAAATAATTTAGTTTGCCATGAAGACTTTTAGTTGCTGTTCTACAATTGGCACAATATCAAGTTTGTGACCATGATGTTTTATTTGCCAGCCCCTCGTCGACAGCCTAGAATAAGAGCTGGTGCAGTTTGAAATGGCAGAAATAATGCTTTGTATTCAGCAAGACCTATCACATTTATTCTTTCTGGCTCACAAGAAAACTACCTTTGTTTACAGTTAGGTTGAAGTCATGACTGGGTTCAGGCAAATAGGATGTGGGTAGAAGTGATGGCCTGGCCAAGAAACTTTCCCAGAAATTGATATCATTATGTTCTGATTTCCTGGTGACTTCTAAGGCTCTCTCTATTTTTTTTTAATGGAGACTGATAATATAGAAAGGTACTGGTTACCACTCAGGAAAACCACCTGAGAGACCCACATGGACCTGCATCAAAAAATAATATGACATGAAATCAATCTTTGTTGAGTTAAACTTCTTAGCTATCGGGGCTTGTTTGTTACTGAGGCATAGCCTAATCTATGCTGACTAAAACACTCCCCTATCTAATTCATGAGACTTTTCTGGAGAGAAAATGACACTACCCTTGTGTTAGTACTTTAAAAGCGTATAAGAAAACAATATGTGAATGTATCACATTGTTATCTGTGGAAAGTGCCCAGATTTGGAAGGTAAGAGACCAAACTCTCATAAGGATGTCAAGTCCTCCCATCTCTCTTATCTTTTTAGCCCCCTCAGCTGTAAAGTAACAGTCTAATCCTTGTCATGACTACTTCTCCAGGTTGTTACAAGATGTAAAGGAAATCACGGACCTATAAGAACCTGGTAAACTGTAAAGTTCTGTCAAATAAAAGGCCCTGGAATGATTTCTCTGAAACTTCGAACCTCTCTGAGGATTACCCTTTTCACATAGAAGAGGGATGTCTCACTACCCCCAAAGTGTTACTGTTTTCCAGAATGTCAGCACAGATTCTTGTTCAGCAAAGCATGAGCCCAAACCTCCCGAATGTAATCCGAAACATTTGGCAGGCATTTTCCTGCCTGGAACATCTGCTTGGAGCTGAAAATAAAGGTGGCTGTAATTCTAAACACAGAATGTCTGGAGGGAAGAAAAAAGAACCTTGAACAGAGATTTGATCTCTCCTAAAGATAAGGGTAGAGACAGAGAGGAGGGTATGTGATCAGGGTCTGGTATAAGAGAGGGAGAGAGGTCAAACTTCACTTGAGGGGACAGCTCATAGAACCCAGAAAGACCAGGGCATGGTCATGGCTACATACTCAGCTGCCTACTGTAAGTGTTTGCAGGAGATGTCTCCAGGATTACATTCCACTCTGTAGCTGGTCTCTGAAAATTCCAGGGTAAAGTGTCTATGTTTTCAGCTGGCAGCATTGCTTCCTATCTGGATTCAACCAATTGAATTGAATTCAACCAACATTCAATTCAACTTGAACAGTCTTGTTGTAGGGGTATTGTGCCAAAAGTTAATATTGTCCTAAGGAGACTTTGGAGGAATGCAGAAGCTCAGATGTGGCTTTGATGGCATGGGGAGACAGAGTGATTCACAGCGCCTCACTCTTTGAGGCTCCAAAGCGAGTCAAACACATCCATCGGTGACCCCCCAGGGCCCAGAGCGTGGAAAGCCAGACCCGAGTGAGCTCATTACCCATCACTTGGTTGTTGGCCGAAATAAATAAATAATCAGTCAATAAGAAGAAAACCCTCTGGAGTTATGCCTGCAGTCGGGTGCGCTAACATTCATTAGCATATCTTCATAAAAATGCGTGTCTGCTGCACATGTTCATTGCTCATCACAATGGTTATATGCACCTCATTAATTACCAGTTGCCTTTAGGCATTTACTTGAAGGCAGTCAAGTACTATGTAATCAAGTAGAGCTAACAAATTACTTTTGTGAGGAATCTGGAAAAAGGAAAATGTGAGATTAGCAATTAGTATTTGTCTCCGACTTTGCTTGATGGCTGGTTGCTTACCTTGTAATGATTTGAGCATCGCACAGCTGGGTTTCAGTGAGTCTTCTCTCTGGACTCTGTGTCTCCATCTCCCAAATGAGTATTTTTCTGCCATCTTCTCTTCCTATGGCTAAGTCAGCATTGTTCAAAGTGTGGCCCAGACCACCTGCATCTGGTTTTGTTCAGGGGGTCTTGATTAAAAGTGGGGAGTCCCTGGCTCCAGCACAGGCCACTGAATCAGAAAATCTTTACAAATGAGACCTAGGTGGGCTGACAGCATGAACCAGTCTATACCCATTAGCTCAGAGTTGCTTTCATTTTCAGAAGGGTTCTGATTTTGATAATAAACTCCATGGGTACTCCAGGCCTGCAGTTATGCATTGTCACATGAGCCCTGGTGATTCTTAAGCACATTAAAGTTTGAGAAACACCATCCTAAGTATGGCAGAGGGATTGGATGGGATAAAACTGCCAGTAGTAGTGAGTTTGATGGGAAAAAAACACTCTCAGTTGTCATTTATAAGAATCATATTCTTACAAATATCACTTGTTTGGGACAGAAGAAAGATTGTTCTATAGGGAGAAAACCATGCAAAATACACTATCTTACATACTAATTATGAGACGGCTTCTCTGATTGGCCTCAAGTCAGGAAATGTGGCAAAACGCATATCAGGGGACACAGTAGAATTCATCCCTGCCTACAAATTCTCTGAAGACAGGTGTGGCCTGAACACAAACTCACAAGCTTCTTTAGAACTGGCCCCCAAGGAGTGGCCACCGTAAAACAGCATCAGCCTTGTCCACGGGACTGAGAAACGTTGCAGGCAAAAGTCACAAACTAGCCACCCACAGCTATGTTCTGCTTTGCACGTCATGACTTACACATTTTATGTCATTTTCATATATTTAAAAATCATTGTCCAAACAATTATTCTATCTTCTCTTGAAATATCAGAGGAATTGGCAAACGTGGACTTTGTTCCCACGCGGCAGGAGTTGACTAGCATCATAGTGACTGCCCTCTTTAGACAGAGCTTAGGTTTTTACTTCAGTGTGGTCCCCAGGCAGCCTGTTTCCTCCGTTTTCATCTCCTGCCAAGCCCCACGGTGGGAATGTTGCTGCTTCTGCTCTGTGACCTGGAAGTTCTCAACCTTGGCTATATATTGGAATGAACTTGAGAGCTTTCATTTTGTAAAGGAGGAGGAGGAAGCAGAAGAGGAGGGAGGAAGGAAGGAAAAAAGAGGAAGAAGAACGCGAAGCAAAAGGAAAACAATGGGCTTACCACAGATGACTGCCATAGAACCTCATGGGTGGGGCCTAGGAATCTCTATTTTTAAGCTCTCCAGGTGATTCTATGCCAAGAGGGTTGAGAACCACAGCTTCACCCTTAGACCCTTTACAGAAGCTGCCTCAAGGGAGGATCCCAGCAGATTCCTGTGTCCCTGATGGCTCATCTGTAACTAGTTTATTTAAGAATCACTTGGTGAATTTAACCTTGAGATACTACCCCTAGAGATTCTATTTAAGTGGGTGGTGTGGGGTCAGGGTTTGCATTTTTCCAGGCAATTTTGAGGCAGGTAGTCCAGAGCCCACACTCTGAGTGGAGTACTTGCTCAGAACTCTCCTTCCCTTCCTCCTAACAGTGAACTTTAAAAGAATCTCACCCTTTTCTTCTCACCTGACTTCTGTGAACAGCTGGTCTCTGAGGATGAGGTGCCGATGCTTAAAACTCAAGTGCCAGGAACAGTTATTGGCTAGAGTTAATTTATCCCTCTCTGCCTGTTTGGTGCCATTTGAACTTTCAGAAATGCTGTCTCTACCAAGATAAAATGGTACAAATGGAAACTCATCAGAAGAAAGGCCACTCAGGTTTTCCCTGACTCCGATTCAATTTGCTCCACCTTGTCATTCTGCATATGGCTGAAAGTCTTGATAAGTTTTCATTTGATGGTTCCTTTCAAGGTCTAAGAAAGAAAGAGAAATGGGAAAACATAGGAGAAATCCTTGTGACATGGGATTAGGTAGAGATATCCTAGGTAAGCCACCAAAAGAGTAATCTATTTTTTTTAAAAAAAAGATAACTTGGACTTCATCACAATTAGGAATTTCTGGTCTTTGCAAGTTACCATTGACATGGAGAAACTATTTGCAAATCCCATATTTGGTAAGAACTATATCCAGCATGTATAAAGAATTCTATAATTCTCAAATATTGAGAAAACAACCCAATTTTAAAAATAGGCAGAAGATTTGACTAGACACTTCGCCTTACAACAAGATGAAAAATAGTCATGTAAAAAGAATCTCACTATCTTTACTCATTAGGGAAATGCAAATTAGAACTTCATTGCAATGCCACTTTATATATTAGACTGTCCAAAATTAAAAAGACTGACCACATCAAATGCTGGTCAGGATGGTGAGGAACTAGAACTCTCATGTGCAGCTGATGAAAATTAAAAACGGTACAAGAACTTTGACAAAGAACTTAGCAGAGTTTTGAGTGATTACTCCAGTGCAACAGGATCCATCCATTCTACCTCTAGGTATTTATCCAAGGGTAATGAAAGTATAAGTCCTTATAAAGACTTATACCTGAATATTCATAGCAGCTTTGTTTGTAATCGCCTCAAACTAGGAACTATTCAAATGTTCATTAACAGGTTAACACAACACACAAATTGTGGCATATACCAGTGAGGTACTACTCAGTAATAAAAATAAACTAAGGATACATGCAGCATATAGATGAATTTAAAAGTAAATATGCTCAGTGAGAGAAAGCCTCTTGATGAAAGTGAAAGAGGAGAGTGAAAAAGTTGGCTTTAAGCTCAACATTCAGAAAACTAAGATTATGGCATCTGGTCCCATCACTTCATGGGAAATAGATGGGGAAACAGGGCAAACAGTGTCAGACTTTATTTTTGGGGGCTCCAAAATCATTGTAGATTGTGATTGCAGCCATGAAATTAAAAGACACTTACTCCTTGGAAGGAAAGTTATGACTAACCTAGATAGCAGATTAAAAAGCAGAGACATTACTTTGCCAACAAAGGGCCATCTAGTCAAGGCTATGGTTTTTCCAGTGGTCATGTATGAATGTGAGAGTTGGACTATAAAGAAAGCTGAGCGCAGAAGAATTGATGCTTTTGAACTGTGGTGTTGGAGAAGATTCTTGAGAGTCCCTTGGACTGCAAGGAGATCCAACCAGTCCATCCTAAAGAAGATCAGTCCTGGGTGTTCACTGGAAGGACTGATGTTGAAGCTGAAACTCCAATACTTTGGCCACCTCATGAGAAGAGTTGACTCACTGGGAAAGACTCTGATGCTTGGAAGGATTGGGGGCAGGAGGAGAAGGGGACAACAGAGGATGAGATGGCTGGATGGCATCGCTGACTTGATGGACATGAGTTTGGGTAAACTCCGGGAGTTGGTGATAGACAGGGAGGTCTGGCATGCTGCAATCCATGGGGTCACAAACAGTCGGACACGACTGAGTGACTGAACTGAACTGAACTGAACTGAGAGAAGTCAAGCCAAAATAACAGTATGTACTGTATCAGTTATAGTTATATAAAATTCTAGAAAATGCAATCTATGACAGAAAGCAGACGGGAAAAGGGTGAGAAAGAATAGGAGGGGGAGGGATTATGAAGGGAGAAGAATAAAGTTTTGAGGGAAATATGTTCATTAGTTTAATTGTACAGATGGTTGCCTGGGTATGTGCATACATCAAACCTTATCAAATTTTGTATTTTCATTGTGTGCAGTTTACTGCTTTCAATTTTACATAAAACTGTTTAAAAAGAAAAGAACCGAACAACAAAAAGTCAGTTTTGTGATTGTCGTTCAGTTGCTCAGTCACGTCCGACTCTTTGCCACCCCATAGACTGTAGCACACCAGGCTTCTCTGTCCTTCATCATCTCCTGGAGCTTGCTCAAACTCATGTCAATTGAATCAGTGATGCCATCCAATCATCTCATCCTCTGTCATCCCCTTCTCTTCCTGCCTTCAGTCTTTCCCAGCATCAGGGTCTTGTCTAATGAGTCAGCTCTTCTCATCGGGTGGCCATAGTATTGAAGCTTCAGGTTCAGCATCAGTTCTTCTAGTGAATATTCAGGATTGATTTCCTTTAGGATTGACTGATTTGATCACCTTGCAGTCCAAGGGACTCTCAAGAGTCTTCTCCAACACCACAGCTCAAAAGCATCGATTCTTTGGCATTCAGCCTTCTTTAACACATTTTTTAAAATCTTTCTTTCATTAAGATTTTTGTTATAAGTGATAAAAAGTTGAAATCAAACTGACATAGGTGAACCCGAGTCCTCTGGAAGATGTTTGCCTCATTAGAAGGAATAAAAGTGAAATTAAGGAAGTTAAAGCTTAGAAAATTTTCTGTTCAGCTATTCTTTTCCTTCTGGCATGATCAGCAATAAATGAAGTTAACTCACTCTCCCATTTTCTTTATAAAATTTTTGTCTTCTCAAAGGTCACACAGACAATGAGAGCAGAATTTCTTGGCTGGACGTAAGATGTGTATTGCTCCAGCAAGAGGGCAGGACTGTGAAGCAAGGAAAAATGTCTTTTCTCCCTTTCATCAAGGTCTTTGGATAAGCTTTTTCTTTGTTCTTCCTTTTGCAGAAGGAAAGGTGTAGGTCAATTACTTAGAAGGCAGGTCATACTGAAGAACTGGAAATTATAAGGAAGCTTAAGGATCTGTGAGAACAAAAGTGCCTCCGTGGCTCTGGATACCAGACTGTGGTGAAAAGACACCATGCCCTTTTACACCTGTCAGTGTGCCATTTGAAAGAAAACTTTCATTTCAGTCTTTAAAGACAAAGGACAGGGCAATGGTAATGTCCAGACAGTCCATGATGTAAGTGAGCAAGGAGATGTTCACTGCTAAAGAGAGGGGTGAGTTTTCAACTCAGCTGGTCCCTGGGAAATGGGTGTAAAAAGATCCACTGCATTGGAGAACTCATAATATTTTTTCAAATAAAACTTGAACTTCTAGGCATTCATTCCTCCAACTAGGAATAGTTAGTATACTTTTTATCATTATCTCCATTGTGTAACAGAAGGGTTAGTGGCTGCTCCATCCAGCATCCCCCTGGAGAAGTTAATCACCACAGCTCTGGAAAGGTTAGCCCTCCACACCACATGACCATGCATCCTGGCCACACTGATGGATGCTGTCACTCATTGACTTAAGAATTGGTAAAGCCTCAGGCACCACGTTGGTGAATGCTATATGCATAGTCTGAAAACTCAGACCTAGAGGGGAAATTTCGCCATAATTTCTGGTAGAGCTGAGGCAAGAATTCACATCTCTTCACTCCTGTGCTGTGCTGCGCTTAGTCGCTCAGTTGTGTCTGACTCTTTGTCACCCCATGGACTGTAGCCTACCAGGCTCCTCTGTCCATGGGGATTCTCCAGGCAACAAAACTGAAGTGGGGTGCCATAACCTTCTCCAGGGGGTCTTCCTAACCCAGGGATCAAACCCAGGTCTCCTTCATTGCAGGCGGATTCTTCACTGTCTGAGCCATCAGGGAAGCCCAAGAATACTAGAGTGGGTAGCCTATTCCTTCTCCAGGGGATCTTCCCTACCCAGGAGTCGAACCAGGGTCTCCTGCATCGCAGACAGAATCTTTACCAGCTGAGCTACCAGGGAAGCCCCTCCATGCTCCTAGGCCTATGCTTTCTGCCATACGAGCATCTTTTGTCTTTCTAGCGTCTATTACTGAGAATACTCTTTCCATCATTTATATGGGTGACCCCAGAAGGACCTACAAGCATCTGTATTACTGCCACTGTTAGATCTTCCCTTTCCTGTAACAAGAAGGTTCAGAGAGTTCCAGCCCACCCACCCAGCACCACTCTGTGACTAGGGAGAAGTGGTGATGTGTGGGTTTTCCAGGAGGGGCCTGATCCTGGTGACTGAGGCAGCAGGAAGGCCCAGGGAGAGTGGCTCAGGATGGGACTGCATCTCTGCCTCACCCCTGAGGCCATCACTAATTCCAATCTGCTTTCTCGAATCCTTCCTAAACCAGCATAAGGTCCGCAAGTCAGAAACCCAGGAGTGGATTTGGACTAATTGATTAGCCTGGGGAAGCCCCTGTGTTGATTTTTACAGCCTCCAGAAATAAATACCATGTGAATGAGACATGATTAACATGGATGCAAATGCCAAAGAAAGTAATAAAGATTTGACACTTATTTAAAAGTGTTGCTAGAAAAACACGAATGATTATTTTAATATATTCAGTAAATGCCGTGCAGTACATATCCCCTGCTTTCCCTTCATTTCCCCAGAGATAGGCTGCTGTGCTTGCCATCCCTTGTGAAGCAAATGAGAAATTATATTTGGAATTAAATTTTCCAAAGGAATTGCAATTGTTTTAGTTACAAGTCACCTAGGGTGGGTCCTGAGCTACCCCGGAATTGGGGTGTCAAAATTGGCAAGGAGTTGAGCGCCAAAGCACGGGACTTGACTTTGCAGCAAACACTTATGCCACTGCTCACCTTCCACGGGGAGGAGCATATTCATTATTAGTTATTATTAAATACAAAAGCAGGTTGAGAGCCTTTTTCATTCTAGCATCCTAGGCCTTCCAGCTATGTAAATCCTATTAAGCCTAACAGGACTCCTCTGATTAAGGATTTGTGCTCTAAATCCAGAAGATGCTCTTCAGGGCATATTGTGAGGGAGCCTCTTGAGGTCTTTTGGGTAAATAATCTATATATTAATAAGCCCTTAAGTTACCATTAGAATTCAAAAAGTCTCCTCCAACATATGTACTGAATTACCATTAGAATAGGAATTCCAAAGTAAGTTGTATCCCTTTCTTCTTCAATTTTTATTGAAATATAGTGGACTTGCAATGTTAGTTTCAGGTGTACAGTAAAGTGACTCAGTTATACATGTATATATATTCTCTTCCATTACACTCAATATCTTTCAACAGTCTAACCCTTTCTAATTCAGCATAATTGAAATAACACAGTTGTTCTTCTTACCTTATGCCTGCTTCTCCTCTTGTGCTTTTAATATCATTAATGGCACCACCATCCACTCTGAAATTCCTCTCTCTGCACTGCTGCCCTGAGATGCTTTTCATCTGGAACTCTAGCCCAATCCTGCCCAGGTACAGAATTGGCTCTCAGTGTGAAGACATTTTCCAGTTCATCCTGATAGCTTCTCTCTTCATCCACATCTCTGACTGGTCACTGAGTGCAATGGAGCCTACCTTCTACACAGCTCTTTCATTTGTACTTCCTTCCTATGTGCATTTTTATCACCCTCCTTAAAGACCCTTCAGAGTCTCCCATCACCTTCTGAGTAAGTTTCAAGCTCTGTAGTCTGGTAATTGAAGTCCTAAATGATCTCTCCTAATTCTCCAACTTTTATTAACCTCATCTCTGCACTGTTTCCTTTGGAGCCATCCCAACTCACTGCAGTTCTCCAAGTTCAGGAGGTTGTTTCAAGCCACTGTGCCTTTGCTGCTGCTGTGCCCTGTGCCTGCTGTATTGTGTTCAGATGCCAGTTATAGCATGCTCTTGCCACAGCCCAGGTCCCTTCCCTTAGTGACGCTACATTTGATCCTCTAAACGTAGTGTCACTAAGGGAAGGGACCTGGGCTGTGGCAATAGCATGCTGAGGACTTCCAGATCCACCACTGTCTACTTCCCTTTGCCATTAGTGAGAAGTCTATGGGGCAGCATTTTGTGACCGTGTGATGTCCTGTTCTCCACTGGCAGTTTATATAAGGCACTGAAAAAAGGTGATTTTTCCATTTCTGTCATTCCTTACATTTCTCATTTAGTTTTTCTGTAAAAAGAACTACTTTTCTTCTTTGTCCCTCTCTCACTCCAACTAACCAAATATTTTTTTAAAAATAGCATTCAATGCATATAGTCCTTTACTATTACTATTTCTCTCTGATGTTTAAATTTTTCAAAATTTGGCCAGTGGGAACTGTTCAAGTCAGCTCTGTGTTCCCTGAGTTCTGTGAGCCATTATAGCAAATTATTGAACCCAAGCTGTGTGTGTGGGGGGGGATTGGGAACCCCCGATTTAATGTAGCCAAGTTGGACAGAACTGTGTATACCTTAGGAAGCAACACTTGTGGTTGACCTCTGAAGAGGGGAATTGAAACTTTAATCTGTGAGGTCTGTACTAACTCTGAGTAGTAAGTGTCAGAAATGCTTGGTATGGAAACCCCACAGATTTGGTGTCAGAAGTCTAGTGAGTAGAGGAATCTTGTTCCTTTATAATGGAATTATTATTAATTATTTTATGAGTGATAATTGTATGTGGTTGTATTATAGAAAGGGGGCTTCCCAGGTGGCTCAGTGGTAAAGAATCTGCCAGCTGATGCAGGAGACTTGGGTTCGATCTCTGGGTCTGGAAGATCCCCCTAGAGTAGGAAATGGCAACCTACTCTAGTATTCTTGCCTGGAAATCTCATGGACAGAGGAGCCTGGTGCAACCTAAGCCAGGGGGTCACGAAAGAGTCTGGCATGACTCGGCAACTCAACAACAACAAATGCTAAAGAAAAAGAGTTCTTACTGCTAGCTATATACTGAAATATTTATGGATGAAATGCTATGATGCCTGGAGTTTATTTGAAAATAGTACATAGGAGGAGGGAGGAGGCAGGTAGGGATATGGATGAAGGCAATTTATGAGTTGGTAATTTATGACTTTGAGTGATGGGTACACGAGAGTCTATTATATTATTTTTTTTCTACTTTTGGTGTGTGTTTAAAAATTTATGTAATAAAAGCATTACAAATATAAGAAATACAGTATCCTAGCATCTCCTGCTTCCTTCATCATCCAGCCCACCATTCTACTCTGTGTTTCTGTAAATTCAACTTTTTAAATTTATATTTTATGTAACAGTGAGCTCACACAGTATGTCTTTCTCCAATTTTATGGCTTTATTCTGTTTAATTTTAATTTTTTTCCAGTTCATTCATGTTGTAGCAAATGGCAATACTTCCTTCTTCCTCATGGTTGAATAATATTCTGTTGTACAATATAATATACAATAATAATGCATTATATACTTCAAATTTACTGAGAGTAGATCTAAAGCATTCTCATCACATGCACAAAGAAAAGGTGACTGTGAGGCGATGGGTGTGTTAATTAACCTTATCATGGTCATAATTTCACAATGTATACATGTATCAAATCATCACATTGTACACTTTAAATATATATAATTTTATTTGACAACTGTATCTCAGTAAAGTAGGGGGAAACATACAGGATCCCAGTGAAGTTTAAATTGTAGGTAACCAAAAACATTTTGTAATGTAAGTATGTCCCACGAAGTATCTGCTAACTGCTAAGTCACCTCAGTCGTGTCCGACTCTGTGCGACCCCATAGACGGCAGCCCAGCAGGCTCTGCCGTCCCTGGGATTCTCCAGGCAAGAACACTGGAGTGGGTTGCCATTTCCTTCTCCAGAAGTATCTGGGACCTACTTTTAAGGAAGTATTGCCAATAAAATTACTTGTTGCTTATATGAAACTCATATGAGACTATGCGCATCCTCTATTTTGCCTGGCAGTCCTAGCGAGGCTGGAGTGTTTATTCCTGTTCTTGCTGCTTCCTGGCTGAGGTTTTGATAATGACTCTGTTCTTCTGGCAACAGCTCCTGGTGGCCCCTTTCTGTGGCTTGAGTTTTCACTGGGCTCTGGAAATTCCATTCCCTTCCCTTCCCACCCTGCACTGTTTCCAGTCTCTGAGAGCCTCACCCTCCCTTGTTGGAAATAAACCCTCAGGGAATAGTCCCTTCATAAAATTTAGTTCAATGAAATCCTTTGGGATAGGTCATCTTCTTCCTGTCTGACATAAGAGCCACCCCCATACAGGCCCCTGGTATGTGAGGAAGGGCACTCGTAGCTTGGAGTTCACACCGTGTTATTCTCCAGGGCGGCAAGTCAAAAGAGTGGGTCCAGGGGCCAGTCACCGGCACACCCATATCTACTGTGAGGACTGGAATTAGAATATGGTATAAGTGTTAGTCACTCAGTTATGTCTGACTCTTTGCAACCCCATGGACTGTAGCTCACCAGACTCCTCTGTCCATGGACTTCTCCAGACAAGAATACTGGAGTAGGTAACCATTCCCTTCTCCAGGGGATCTTCCCAACCCAGGGATTGAACCAGGTCTCCTGGATTGCGGACAGATTCTTTACCATCTGAATCACTAGGGAAGAATATAGTATAAGCGGAAATAATCCAGGTTTTCTAGGCTAGCTATCAGACTGGATTCCAGAAACATAAGAAATGTCAGTCATTTGGTGTGTCTGTGTGTTTGCACACATAATGCACCCACACATGCATGTATACATACACATACATATATACGCATACTACATATACAATGCGTATTCTATTTTGTTTTTGAAGTTCATTTTAAAAGAAAAAATTTCTTAAAGTGAATTTCTAAGAAAAAGAATCTTAAAAAAAAGCCCATAAATCCATTCCTTTTCTTTAATAATCCACCTTATCTGCTATGAAGAAAAAGTAAAGCACACCAAGGGAGTTGAGTGTGATCCCCTGCAGGAGGAGGGGCCGCGGCTCCATCAGCTCCATAATGAGCAGGCCGGTTTCAAGAACCACTGAGGTGATGTATTTCATCTATTGGGTCATCAGTATTCTTTATCTTGTCTCTTGATTTATAATTTCAGAACATATTTGTGAGATACTATTCTTCATGTTTCTAATAAAATGAAAAGCATTTGGTTTCTTCGATTTGTCATTTTTTAGTTAACCGTAAAATTTGAACAGAAATGAAAGATAATTGCCATAATTCCTTGCAGCAATTCATTGGCAAGATCATTTCTTGATGTCTACCTTAATCTAAGCGCTCATTATAACTCCCAAGGCCTAGTGGTATCCCATCAACAATGCATTATCACAGAAAGCACATCCTTGATGAACTAAATCGGGAAAAAGCTGATGGAGTGCAGTCTCAACACGTTAGTGCCCTGATGATCTATGAGTCACAAGCCATGTTCAGGGCCCCTCATTCCCATTATGGGCCCCAATGCCTCCTTTGAGGCTGGCAGGTTCATACCAAGAAATGGAGACATCCCCTTTTCTGCCCTTCTAAGCAGCTCCACAACCCACCCTCAGAGACTTTCTCTCCAAAACCCCGCCCTCAACTTTCCTCACTCCTGTGTTCCCTTCCAGAGACATCTCTGTCATCTTTTCCTGTGCTCCTCTGCCTTCACATTTACCCACTCCGGCATGTTGAGTCTTCAAAGAAATTAGGATATACTCCTCCCTAAAAATTAACAACCACACATTGGAGATCCCTGATTTTGGAGTAAGAGTCCTTGACTCAGAAAGAGTTTGGAGACCTGGATGGCACCCTAGCTGTCTCCTAAATGTTGCTTTCAGCCAAGTTTTACCTCCATGATAGTCAATTCTCATGTGAAATGGACATAGTATCTGTCTGACTAACTCACAAGACTGGCTGTTACTCAAGGAAGTGATAGATCTGAAATGAAGTGCTATAAAGCTGATATAAGTTCACAGTAAGATTACAGAAAATGGATCACCTTGACTAACTCGAGCATACAATTCAGGAAAACTGCCAAGTAATTTTTTTTTCCTACAGAACAAGTCATGGATTTGACTCTGCTGGTTATTTTGGCCTTTGGGAGGGAATTCAATTTTCTTTCATTTTAACAAAACTGAATTGAGTACCTGTAATGTGACAGACAGTATTCATAGGAATAAAATAAAAAGTTAGTTCATAAACTATAAAACTTACCATCCAAGAGTGCCGGAGTCCTGCTGCAGCTGGTCCAGGGTTCCCTCAGGATGGACGGCGTCGGCGATGCGAATGAATGAAAAGACACAGCGAGTCTCGGTGTTTCCAAGTGTCTTCTGACTTTATTGTTTTCAAGACAGCTTTTATATTTTTAGTTGTACATAGAAACAAATGTAAAGTGTAAAGTCATGCCAAATCAAATCAATGGGTCAGCAGTTTTTGACCCTTATCGGAACCAGGACACTGTTTGTGTTTCTAGTTACAAAAAGTTTAAAGTTGTTTACATCATCTTCTGGCCTGGAGTTCTGCTAACATCTGGTGACTCTTTTATTGATAAGGGTTGATCAGCCAGTACACTTTCGCATCAGGCACAGAAAGTACCAGGGTTATATTTTTTTTAAAGAATACAGGCACAGCAGATTATGACAAAGAAAGAATTCATAAACTCAGGGTTTCAAGGTAAAACCTGTTTTCTGTACTCTATCTTATGCCTTGAGCCTAACAGAGAAGAATGTGGTCCCATAAAGTCATGGCACAGCAAGCTGAAAACAATGTAGCGCCAAGGTCAGTGCTTAGCAAAATCACCAGCTGAATTAACAATCGTCTTATTATTTGTATTAAAGCTAAACTTCTATTTATATAAATCTCTAACTATTATGCTTTCATTATATAGGCTAAATACGTTAAAAGCAAAAACATAGTGAGTAAATATAGACTAAGTAACAGTTTCATATAGCAATATTTCTTATATTTTCTAATAAGCCTTTTTTCCTACGAAGGGCTCTGTGCCCATTGGGGCTTTCTGTGTGGAGGCTCCCAGTACTGTTTATTGTTAAGGAGCAGTCATGCACATTAGCTCCAAAGGCACAGGTACATTTATTAAACAAACCAATATGCTAGCAAGAGGAATTTAGATTAGCATACTCTATATCCTAGATAATTTTATTAGGGTGCTGCCGTTCAGGGGCCTTGTCGATTGAGGTTTCAGAATGATCTATTTTAGAAGAGAATCAGGAAAAGCCTTTTGCCTAAGTCACCGAAAATAAGAAGAGGTTTATTATAGCAAACATCAGAAAGACAGATCTCATCTTTAAGGTGAGCGCTGAGGCAGCCTTCCGAGAATCCCTGAGGCCTGAGTAGCTCTGCTCATCAGTCCTTCTCCTCATGACTCTGTCATGGGTGGGATCTCATGAGCTGGCTCCCGGCACAAGAGGTTACAATGAAAATACTTAAAGAGGATGCATAAAAGGAAAAAATAAAGAAATCAAAGCTTATCAGTAACAAAGTAATCACAAAATCAAAAAGGAAAAGAGCCAAAGATAAGAAATGAACAAAAGAACTATAAAACAGACAGAAAATGCTTCAGCTCCAGAATTTGTTTGGTTCTGTTTTATGATTTCTGTCTCTTTTTAAACTTCTCTTTTTGTTCATGTATTTTCCTGAGTTTGTTTAGAAACTTCTTGTGTTCCCTTGTAGCTCACTTAGCTTAAGACAATTATTTTGAATTTTTAAGACAATTCATGTGTGTGTGTGCTTAGTCGCTCGGTTGTGTCCGACTCTGTGTGACCCCATGGACTGTAGCCCACCAGCCTCCTCTGTCCGTGGGATTCTCCAGGCAAGAATACTGGAGTGGGTTGCCATGCTTTCCTCCAGGGGATCTTCCCAACCCAGGGATGGAACCTAGGTCTCCCGCATTGCAGGCGGGTTCTTTACCATCTGAGCTACCAGGGCAGACAATTCATTGGTCTCATATCTTTGGAGTCAGTTACTGAAAATTATTTCATTCCTTTGGAGTGTAATATTTCCCTGGTTGTTCTTGTTCTTTGCATTCTTTATTAGTATCTTCACATTTCACAAAGCAGTCACATCTTCTGCTCTTTATGGCAGTGGTCCCTAACCTTCCTGGCGTCAGGGACTGATTTTGTGGAAGACAATTTTTCCACAGACTGACAGGGAGCAGGGGGTGGGGAGAATGACTTGAGGATGATTCAAGTGCGTTACATTTACTGTGTACTTAATTATTGCATCATTTGCACCTCAGATCATCAGGCATTAGATCCGGGGGGTTGGGGACCCCTGCTTCATGGGATGCCTTCTGAAGGAAAGACCTTCACCTCTCAGCCCAGCTAGAGAGTCTGAGGGTATCTTAAAGCTTTTCTGTGGATGCACACACTCTACCCTTCTAACTTATTCCTGGAGAGGAAGTCTTAGAATTTTATATGACTTATCTCAAGCCACAGATCTGTCTTGAGTGCGGAGAGTCACTTAACTTCATCTCCCAAGGGCAGTGCCATGAAATTCTGGAGCACTGGGCTCAATTTCAGTGTCTCTCCCTTTCTCCTACAGGAGATACACTGGGACTGTACATTTTCACCCTGTCCTGCACAGTCATGCTAAGTACTGAAAGTTGCCTACTCCTTTTCCCTAAGTCAGTGTATAAAAATGCTGGGACATGGGGAGTAAGCTCTGCTACTCTCCCTGCCTCTGAAGGAGCAGTCTCAGGGTGTTGTGCCTCCTGCCCATCCCAAGTAGTTGACTGGATTGCTGAAGTCCATCCTGGCTCCTGAGATCTGCATGTCACCTGTGGGGACACATTTGTGGCATATGTAGGGGCATATGGAATGCCAGGTGTGCAGGTGAGCACAGGACAGTTGGTGGGGTGTGTAGTTGGCCATCTGGTGGGGTCCATGCACAGACAGATATGCTGGATGGTAGAGTTTGTGTGTGGGCCAGCTGACTGGTGGGATCTGTGGGTGGGCTGGCTGACAGGGTCCACAGGCCAGCTGGCCGGGCCTGTGAGATGGTTGTTAAGATCCCTGTCCCAATTGCTATGAGACTTATCCCTTTTCTTTATTCTTTGCTGCCCCCAAACTATCTAGTTATGCCAGTTGCCTCAGTGTTCTGGGTGAGAGGATAGAAGTGGGCTTATCAGGCAATGCCCTGAAAGACTAGGGAAGCTGCACACTTGACTCTCTCTCTCTTTATCCTGCAGGAGAAATCACAGCCTAAGGAGGTCTCTCTTGTGCTGAGTGGTCTGGCTTGTGGGACAAATGAAGCAGGTAAACTGAAACTGTACTTTTTATCCTTTTCTATGCAACTGTTCTCAGATGTTGTGCTCCACTGGGGTGTTGGAACCTCTCCACTTGACTCGAGAGCTTTCATAAAGGCATTGATTGTTAAATCAGTGTTTGCATCATGGGATGAGGACTGAGGCCTCCTATCCTGCCATTTTGCTGACAGACGTTTATATCAGCTCTAGTAATAACAGGCAAAGACTAATAAACAACTGGAGTGTCCTTTAGTGGGTCATTTGTTAAACACATAGCGGTACGTCCATACAATGAACTACTACTTAGCAATAAAGCAGAATGAAATATTGAGAGATGCAACAACTTGGTTGAATGGCAAAGTCATTCTGATGAATGAAAGAATCCAGTGTCCAAAGGTTAAATGCTATGTGATTCCATTTATATGACATTCTCCAAAAGAAAGCATCGTAATGATGAAAACTCGGTAGTCGCCAGGGTTTGAGGGTGCGCAGGGTGTGACTCCAAAGCCAGAACGTGAGGATGTTTTATTGGCCTAATGGAACTATTTTATACCCTGATTATGGTGGACATCAAAGTTATTTCATCTTCTGGACTATGGTGTCATTTATGAACCTTGGTGATACAGGAGGGGGAGCTTCTTAATTTGGTGGAAGAAAGCTGCTCTTGTTTGATAAATTTTAACTTGTTTATACATACAAACTTATCCAAGTTTGCATATGGTCTTTTTCAGTATGATTGCTAAGGAGGTTTTTATTCCCCATGACGTGCTTGATAAAACATTCCACTTGTCACCCCAGGGAGGTCCTCTCTGCTGTTTACAAGGCACTAGGGACTCTGCCTGTCTTCGTTCTGCTGAGAATCCTCTGAGTCCTCTGAGGGGAGGTTTACCTTCTCACTTCAGTGCTTGCTGCAAAGCTGGAGTAGATGCACATGTGGTTCCAATCTCTTTTTCCTGAAAAAGTAGCTTGCCAATTTCCATCTGAAATATACTACTCCATGGAGCAGAATCATCAAGTTGCAGTAGCATCTCTAGTATGCCAATATGTTTTAAACACCTTCCTCAATCCACAGCATTCTTATTCCTCAGTTTTATATCCAATGTGATGAAGTTACAAATACAAGCACTCAAATGTTCTTATTCTAAGTAAACAGTCCAAGGGGCTTGTTTGGTTTTTTTTCCCCTCTCTCTGCTGCCTTCTAGTGTCTTCTAGCATATTTAGGGAATCTACCATTGCTGGGAACATAATCTCAGTACTCAAATATCTATTATGTTACATTTCCTCTCAGATTAATTTGTACATCTATTTAATGACATATATAATCCTAATAAGAAATGAAGTTACATAAAGGATGAGATAGGTTTAACAAACTCATTGAGCGGGTGTCAGTTGCAATTTAAAAGAAGCCCTGTATACATTTTCTATCTCTTTCTATTCTTCTACTTTTCTTGCTTCCCTTGCTTCTCACTTTCCTTCCATCCTACTTTTATGAATGAATATGTTAAAAATGAGTTCTACCCTAAACTAAAAGCATTCCTGAGAAGTAATTGCTAATGTCATTTTAACAGCTTGTCAAGATTCAGGATTCCTCTTTTCACTATGATGGGGTTTAGGACAAGTAATCCTTGGACATGAGCTTGTTCTTTGGTGCTTTAGAGAAACATCAGAAAATATGGGGAGAAGAAGTTTCTGCTTTTTCTAAAGCTAGGCACTTCTAGACTCTCCAATGTAGGTTCTATCTAGGACATCCTTATCCCAATTGAGGATTAGCATCCATGTGAAAGTTGCCAAAAGGGAAAGATAACTCAGGAATTGAATCATACTCTGGTGATTGGGCAGAACAGCATTGTGCCCATTCTTTTAGAAGTACAGGTGGTCTATTTACTCAATTTAATAACCGTGGCCATAATCTTGACGTGAACTCTATTCCATGCCTGAAGAAGCCTTTAGAAGCAATGCCATGAAAGAGGGTTAACCACGTGTTCTCTGCTGAGTTGCCAAGCTGAGTCCCAGCCTGTGGCTGTGGTTCCCTCTTCTTTATTCCTATGGCTCTGAGGCTCAGATGTCCTCTAAAATCATTTGTTTGAAAGTTTTCTACTGATTATTTAGCTGTGTTATTTTCTCATCAGAAAGGAAACAGCAATTATTCTCAGGTGTGTTTCTCCTCATATTTCTTATTGTTGAACAGATTTTTTTTTAAAAATTACAATCATTATGTGCTATTGTGTGCATATCGCCTTTGTTGCCTCTGGAAGTCCATTCTCATAAAAACATCATATGCTGTTGTAAAAGTGTACCTCATGCAAAAAAGTACAAAGAAGAAAGTGAAAATAATCACATAAGATCACACCACCTAGAGAAAACAATTTTCAATGTTTTCAAGAACAACCGATTGCATTTAAAAGGCCATCTTGGATTAGGTTATGGTGTGTGGGCATGTGGGAGGGGAGGAAGAACAGGCTGGAATTACCATTAAGAGTTTTCTCCAATTAACAATTACCAAGGAAACCATGTGTTCAGAGGAGAAGGGAGGGAAATTGAGAGGACAGTGCAGGTGTGTGTGTGTATATGTGTGTGTACATGTGTGTCTATGTTCATGTAAAGAAAGGATGGAGCATGGGGGTGCTCGAAATGGATGAAAGTAGGTAAATCCAGATAGCAAATACAGTTAGAACCAGCTCGTAAAGAGAAGAGTTTTCTCTTTGATGTGGTTTCCTGGGGCTGGTACAGTACCATCCACAGGGCTAACCTGTGTCTACTCAACGGTTTGAACACTTTTGGAATGAACTTCCTAAATGAAATTAAGTCTGTGTATTGAAACTACTGGGCTTCCCCAGTAGCTCAGATGGTAAAGAATCCACCTGCAGTGCAGGAGACCCCAGTTTGATTCCTGGGTCTGGAAGATCTGGAGAAGGGATAGGCTACCCACTCCAGTATTCTTGGGTTTCCTAATTCAAGTCAACTGAAAATGTCCAAGTGGGCTTGTCTGTGAGTTTACATGTGTGTGTATTTGTGTGTATTTTCCATGGCTAAACAAACAGAGACACAGGTCCATTGCTTGGGTCTTAATAAGAGAAATAAAGAGTCCACTCGATTTATCAGCTTCTTCCTTGTGAGTAGGGTTTAGAAACCCTTCACTGTTAGCCAAGTCTCAGGCCAGCCTATGCTGGCTTTATTCTTGAGTCCAGAGAAAGGCCACAGCTTCCTTTGCAACTGAGCCCAGATCCCAAGGTGTAGAGGCGTTGGCCCACAGTGATTCATTGAAGTCCAGAGAAGCCAAGAAGCAGAAACCAGCACTTTGAACGCCACATAGTTTTGTTTTGTTCAGCTTTTCTTCTCCCTTCCCTTCCCCTAGGAGGCCCTGGCTGCTGAGTCCCAATGAACATAATAACATATCTTAGATTTAATCAATTTTAGACTCTCAGGTCTGTTTGCTGACTAGTTTGGGTGTATTGAATTTCCTCAGCAGGTTGGGAAGGGGAACAGTGGCTTATCGCCCAGGATGGAGCTTGACTTTTTGCCTGAATGTTTCATCCTTTGTTTGTGACAAATCCAGTAAAGATTGGTTTTGTAACTCTGCTGAATGGCTTCTTGCCTGCTAGCTACCCCCAGACAATAGAATTTTATCACACCAAATCACCATAATAAGAATCATTATCAATATGTCCCCTGGAAAAATAGCTGCTTTTTGACTAAGCTTGCCCTTCAGGGTTAAATAGTTAAAGATCCATGCATCTCCTGTCATTAACAAGTTAGCAGATAAATAGTTCTATTTAGTAATTTTCTTTGCTGGTTTAGACAGTTATAAATTCACACAAATGTAGACAGTTTTCATTTGGAGCCCCCACTTAGCATTCTGTGTTATTGATGCTTGCCAGATAAAATACAACCTCTCCCTTTGCTTGGCAAGCAGCTAGAAGAGTTTATTGGGAACCCTCCCGCTCCAATATTCTTTCCTGGTTCTGATGCTGGAGACACTCTAGAGTCAGAGCATTTTTACTCAGGAGCAAGTTGATCTCACAGGATTGACCTTGTAGGAATGCAGTCCTTGAGTGCAGAGAACTATAACAGAGAAAGACCACCATTCAGCAGACTATCTGTGGTTCTACAGCAATAATTAGATTTGAAATTAGAAATGATAAGAACCACTGAACACCAGGAGAAGGAAGGACTGTAAAGAATGTGCAACCTTGTCTTGTTATATAGATGAGGAAATTTGGTCGAAGAGAGGGAAATGCCTTATCCAGGGTCACACAATTAATCTAAATTGAGAAAAAAATGAAGGTCCACATACCAGCCTTCTAAGAGATGTGATTCTCTCTAACACCATTTTCATGAGTTCTTTTGGGTTAGGGTGACAGTTTCCACAAAGGACTTGTTAAAAAGAAAAAGCTGCTTGGGAGAGAGCAAACCTATCTAAAAGTCTTGTCCTTCCACTTAAGCAATTAACAAGAGCTCCTTTATTTGGGAAATTGCCAATGATGACTCAGCCAAAAAAATAACATGGAACTTCTCGAACTCCTGTTGAAGCTGGACTCACCCCAGCTTGACACTGGGGTGACACATTAATGTTAAGAGCATGAACAAAATCCTGGGGGCCCTGCCCTTGCAGAGTACCTCCCTCTGCTCATCAGGGAACCCCATTCCATTCCTACAGCACTTGGGGCTTTTGACCAACCCCCCTCATTTCAGATTTTTTCTATGTAATGATCCCTTAACCTCCCTGATCCCCTCTTTCTGATTTCTCTTCTCTGGAAATCAGGTCTTTCCCTAACTTGAACTTGTGTTCTTGATGAGGGACATTTGGGAGGGTCATAGAAGCTCAGCACCCAGTCAGCCGGGCTGCCAGGCTCATACTGACCTTGTGCCCAGCTTTAATGACATGCACGGTGACCAGGTCTCTGACAGATGGGTGGAGAACAATGAGATGGTTGCAACTAATTTTTAAAAGTGTTCAAACCACCACTCCGTATAAATCCAGGATGCTGTCTCACTCAGGATTTCCCTCCACAGGGAATTCTGTGGCTTGAGAACTGGGCATGCCTCTCCACCTGGCCAAGTCCACCCACAGCTTGAGAGCCAGATGGCTGATGTGGATGGAACTGGAGGAGGCAAATGGTTGAGCAGCCAGGAAGTTGCCTGCAGGGAGTCAGAAGACAGATGATAATGCCAAATGTCCTTGGCTGTCCAAGGCCAAGAAGCCCAGAACATGCTGGGCAACTACCGAAAAGAAATACATCTTTGAAATCTACTCTGAAGGATGCAGGACCCAGAGGTTGCCATTAGCCAGAGAACTGCAGGATCGATTCCAGCCGCCTCCTCTATTTCTAGGACTAGTGATGAGGCTGCTTTATGAGAGGTCCATGACCTACCATGTAAGAGGTGTAGATTAAAAAAACCAAGAAAGGAATATGTGAAATCAGCCTTGAACTACCCGATTGTAGCTTAATCTTTCTGTAGAAATGCATTTTCTTTTGACACTGTTTGTTCTTGCCGAAGCTAGACTTCATGCTGACAGAAAAGGCCATCTGTTTGGGTAGGATATTGTTATTATTTGTTTAATGTTGAGAGCTAAATGGCTCACTTTGACAAGCTCTAGAGGTCGGTATAATTCAGCTGGCAATCTGAACTTAGAAGTGGCCACCTGAGGGCCTTGAGACAAAACACGAAGCAAGCAAGAAACATAGTCATTTCTCCATGCCTGACCTTTTCAGTGTGGCCTTTTGTATTTCATGAAGGAAAGAAAAGAGATGTCTTAGTTTGGGCTGCTTTGAAAAAATTCCATTGACTGGATGGCTTAAACAAGAAACATTTGTCACAGTTCTGAAGGCTGAGAAGTCTAAGATCAAGGTGCAGGCAGATTCTGTGTCTGTTGAAGACACGCTTCCTGGTTTGCAGAAGACTGCTTTCTTGCTATGTGTTCACATGGTAAAAAAAAAAAACAAAGCTGTGGTTTTCTTCTCTGCTAGTAAGGAAGGGCACTGAGTGCATCACGGGGCTCCACCCTCGTGACCTCATCTAAATCTGTTTATCTCCCAAAGACCCCAGCTCCAAATATCACATTGGGAATTAGGGTTTCAACATAAGAACATTCAGCACAGGGCAAAGGATTCAGAGGTTGACTCCAAAAAGTATGAGGGAGAAAAGCAGAGAGTAACTTAAAAAAAAAAATTATTTGTTTATGGCTGCATTGAATCTTCATTGTGATGCACAGGTTTGCCATTGTGATGGCTTCTCTTGTTGCAGAGTATGTGCTCTTTGGCACAAGGGCCCAGTAGTTGTGGTAAAAGGGCTTAATTCCCTCATGGCATGTAGAATCTTCCCAGATGAGGGGTGGAACCCACGTCCCCTTCATTAGATGTATTCTTAACCACTGGACCACCAGGGAAATCCAGGAGTAGCTTTTTGAATGCTAAATGCTGGTGGTATTTTTTAAAGTATCTTATTTCAGAGTTGGCCTAATTAGAGAATCCATTTTATTTCTCATATATCAAATAAGAGAAATTGAATATCCCTATACTGACAATAATGCTTTGGAACAAACCACTCCAAGACACAAGGGCTTGAAACAATACTCATCTATTGGTTATATGTGTGGAAATCTAGGGAGGTTAAGGTGAGTTCTGCTGCTGCTGCTAAGTCGCTTCAGTCGTGTCCGACTCTGTGCGACCCCATAGACGGAAGCCCACCAGGCTCCCTCGTCCCTGGGTTTTTACAGGCAAGAACACTGGAGTGGGTTGCCATTTCCTTCTCCAGTGCATGAAAGTGAAAAGTGAAAGTGAAGTATCTCCATGTTGTGTGTCTCCATAATATATTTAGGGAATCTCAAGTTATAGATTTCAACCCCTTAGAGTTTGTATTGTGCTTAGTCACTCAGTCATGTCCATCCGACTCTTTGTGACCCACTAGACTACAACCTACCAGGCTCCTCTGTCCTTGGGGATTCTCTAGGAAAGAATACTGGAGTGGGTTGCCATGCCCTCCTACAGGGGATCTTCCCAACCCAGCGATTTAACTCAACTCTCCTGCATTGCAGACGGATTCTTTACTGACTGAGCCACCAGGAAAGCCAGATCCTGTTCCTCGTATTTGCATTTTCTGGATTCATTTCTCAGAGATTGCTGCTTTTATTTTGGCCTTCGTGTTATATGGTGTCAAAGACTGGGGAAAGTGTCTGGGTCTGTAATATTCAGGAAGAGACTTGACTACATGTTTCAACTTATCTCTCTTTAGCACACTCAAGGTGCAGCTTTCTTAACCCCTTTCCATTTCCTATTTCTTAATCTAGACATTAAGTTGACTTCATCATCCTGTCTTAACTTGCTATTCTTCTTCCAGCTAGTGCAGAGTCCATTCTGTCTTTGTTTCTCGTACTTGATCCTCGTTTCCTACTTTTTTCTTTCAAGGCTTAGGCTTCACCTCTATGTTCCCAGAAAAGTACCACTTGGCTATTTTCCCACTTAAGGTCAGTGGCAGAGTGACATAAAAGTTATATTCTCGGACATAGTCCTGAGCATAGAGGGTACGGGGGAAGAAAGAAAGGAATACTCTTTGAATATTAGAGTCTTGATGTCACTGGAACTTCATAAATGCTATATTAAAATGGATAATGTGATGGCTCAGAGGGTAAAGAGTCTGCCTGCAGTGTGGGAGACCTGAGTTTGATCACTGGGTTGGGCAGATCCCCTGGAGAAGAAAATGGCAATTCACTCCAGTATTCTTGCCTGGAAAATCCCATGGATGGAGGAGGAGCCTGGAGGGCCACAGTCTATAGGGTCGCAAGGAGTAGGACATGACTGAGAGATTTCCCTTTCATTTTCACTTTCCTTGCTTTATGAAACAGGAGCTGGGAAACTCAGTAGGGTAAAGGATTCTATACCTAGATACACAGGCAGTTGTTTCATGGAGGCTGGACTCAAGTCTTTTGACTCCTAGCTCTGAGTTCTTCATCCAGTGATGATATTTAGAGATTGGGAGTATCTTCTCATCTCTGAAAATGTTCAAGCAAAAGACTTAATAACCATTGTATCAAGGAAGGATTTGGATTAATTGGCCTCAGAGGTCTTTACTAACTCTGAGATTCAGAGACACTGAATCTAATCCCTCAATATACAGATGAGGCAACCAAGAGAAGTCAAACAGCCCACACCTTGTTGGCCACAGGGTTATGATGTAGATTGTGGTCTTCTGTCCTTGGTTGGCATTCTTTTCTAGCACTCTCCATCTTAAGTGCGTCTCACATAGATGAGAATTGCAGTCTTGGGTGTTTCTCACCCCAGTGAAAGTGAAAGTCACTCAGTCATGTCTGACTCTTTGCAACCCCATGGACTATACACTCCATGGAATTCTCCAGGCCAGAATAATGGAGCGGGTAGCCTTTCCCTTCTCCAGGGGATCTTCCCCAGCCAGGGCTCCCACATTGCAGGCAGATTCTTTACCAGATAAGCTACAAGGGAAGCTCTCATCCTAGAGTAGCTTCATATTTCCTGAATCTCAGTGCTCTAGAGAATGAGAGAAGATCCTGTTCCTCATATTTGCATTTGCTGGATTCATTTCAGTTGCTCCTGGGCCAGGAATTCATTTTTTACCATTTACTGTAAAGTTGCACAGCAATTATTTGGATCATTTAAAGTAATTGATTTTTATCTTACATTTTTTTTTCCTTTCTCAATTCCTCTGGAAGAATTTGAATGAACACACAAAGAAGAAAGAGGCAATTTTTGAAAGAAACATCTTGAATTCCTTTCTCAGATGATGATTTTCTCATCCCTAATGATTTTTCTCTTCTTGAAATTAATACAACTGAATTTCCCCACCAAATACTCTTAATAAGGAAGAAGATGGAGCTGGTACTTCTGGAGTCTGGAGACAGAACTCTAAGATCCTTCCCCACTACTTACCTTGACATTTCTTTGAAGTCTTTAGTCTTTGTTTTAATAGAATCTCACATCCTACTCTCCAACCTATGCATTTTGCCTGTTGGTTGGTTTTTAAGTGTTTCAACTTACATACCAGGAAGTAAAATGGATTCTGTAGGAAAGGCTGCCATATTTATCCTACGACGTCATCTATCTCAGCGATATTGCCAGCTATCCTTTTGGGCATTGTAATATTCTTCTTCTTCTTTTTTTTTTTTTAACGTAGGTAAGAAATAGATTTATTAATATTCTTTGTAAAGAGATTTCAGGAAAACGGAGCACGAGAGATCTCAAGTGAGTTCCTGGAATGGGCCACTAAGTGAAGGTCTTTGTTTTCACACAGGAAAGAATTAAAGAGTGAGCCATAGTCAAGCGAAAGCAGATATACACATTCCACAGGCAGAATATGGGCCTTTTGAGATGCGTGCCTACATGCTAAATCGCTACAGTCTTGTCCGACTCTTTGCAACCCTATGGACAGTAGCTGTAGGAAACATATAAGGAAACATAATGAGACTTGAGTTCAATCCCTGAGTCGGGACGATCCCCTGGAAGAGGGCATGGCAGCCCACCCCAGTATTCTTGCCTGGGGAATCCCATGGACAGAGGAGCCTGGCAGGCTGCAGTCCATAGGGTTGCAAAGAGCTGGATATGACTGAAACGACTTAGCACGCAAAGATGTTAAAATTACGTTCTATTTCGTTAAGGGAAACACCTTCCCCAATATATTTTATATGTAGTGTCTTGCAATATTAAGAGCTAACCTTTGAGTGTTTTGTATATAGTCTCTCTTCATCCTCAGAACTCTGTAAAGTAAGAATATCATCAGCTCCATTTTCAAAGATGAACTGCAGCCACAAAGGAGTTAAGTAACCTGCCCAAGGTCACATAACAGGTGAAGGAGTAGAGGTGGGTTTCTGAGGAGACTCAGACAGTGCAGTTCAGAACCACCATACCTTCTGGCTCCTCCCCATGAGTTCCCATTCCCAGTCAATGGTTGCTGCTCCAGCTGACAGGCTACTTTTCCCAAGGATGATTGTTTTAGAACCAGATCCCAATGTCTTATGTATCACAGGATAGTTTGTTTCTCGTCTGTTCCTCCAGTGAAGGAGAGAACAAAAGAGCCCCTTGGCCATTTTCAGATACCCTCTATCTTTTCAAGAAAAACAGGACATTTGTATCAAAAGTAAAAAACATATCAAACCAAAACAAAAATGCAGTGACTTAGAACTGCAGGGAAGTAATCCTGGAGCTACTTAAACCAGCAAGGATGAGGTCTTTAGCTCAGAGGGTGTCACATTATAAACCTGCAGGAAGAAAACTCAATCATGATGGAAAAGGTTTCTGGGAAGACAGTCCTCCAAAGCTGGATTCTGTTGCTTCCTTGCTTTTGTGCTGTGCATTGTCTATCTGCCTGCATTCTCTTCTATTCTTCCATTTAACCCAGGCCATTTTCCCTGGCTTGTATCATCAAAGGATAGTCTGTCCTTTGGGAACAAGGGTAGTACTATCACCTTGATCCACTTTGTTTCAGAGACAATTACAATTTCTTCCAGCCCCATACCCTTAAACGTGGGGATGTCTGGCACTATGACACCAGCACCCCAAAAAAGGGAACGTTGACTGTCTCAGCTCTGGTTCTCTAGAGTCATGGAGCACCTCACCATTCTACCTTATTTACTCTTCATTCAACAGTATTTATTAAGCATCTACTTTGTGTAATCCCTGGGCTGGAAACTGTCAGTAAAACAATAAAAAGGCATAGATGCTCTCAATATCTGGAAGACTCAGATAACAAGACTCAGGGGGGACTCAGTTAATAAACAGTGCAAATCTATGCAAACCTGCACTGGATAAAAGATGTGTATGATGATACTGTGAGAATATTTAGCAGGTGCCCCTGACATTGCCTGAGAGAGTTTAAAAGGAAAACAAAGACTTCTGCAAAAACTAAAAGATGAACAGATATAAGTCAGGTAAAGGTAGATGAAGGGCAGAGCATCCCAGGCAAAGAGAACATCACAGAACACCTTTGAGGCCAGAAGGCAGATACCACAAAGAAAAGTGACATAATATGAGGCTGCAGAGCTGGGTGAGACTACGCCGAGCCTTCCAGTCATGTGCATGACCTTATCGCAAGAGCATAGGAAGCCACTGAAGTGTTGAGTTAGTGAGGGAAGGGCTGGGGATCTCAACATAATCAGAGTTATGGTCTGGAGAAGATTGCTCTGGCTTCAGCATGCAGAATGGATTAGAAGGAAGGAAGAGGGGATTAGAGAAATCAATTAAGAAGCTATTAAAGATGTTCAGGCAGAAAGGCTTAGAGGAGAACACTGACATTGGAGCTGGAGATAAATGTTTAGATAAGAAAGACATAGGAATATAAATTCAATAGGAATTGCTGATAGATAGATATGGAGGAAGTAAAGAATGACTTCTACTTTCTGGGTTGCAAAACTAGATGAAATGCATGACATTCAGTGATACAGGGCACCGAAAGAGGGCCAGGTTTGGGGATAAAAATCACGTTTGGTTTTGGATCTTTTTTTTTTTTTTTTACTTATACCCTTCTAGGTTTGAAATAAAGGTATTAGTAGGCAATCAGATATATGGGTCTCTGGTTTAGAAAAGAAGTCTGAATCAGAAGTATAAATTTGAGAGTCACTGGCATAAAGAAGATAATTAAAACCATAAATAAAGAGATGACTTAGGGAGGAAATTTTAAGCAAGAGAAGACAAATTAGAACTAAGCCTTCAGTTCAGTTCAGTCGCTCAGTTGTGTGTGACTCTTTGCGACTCCATGGATGGCAGCATGCCAGGCCTCCCTGTCAATCACCAACTCCTGGAGCTTATCCAAACTCGTGTCCACCGAGTTGGTGATGCCATCCAGCCATCTCATCCTCTGTCGCCCCCGTCTCCTCCTGCCCTCAATCTTTCCCAGCATCAGGGGCTTTTCCAGTGAGTCAGTTCTTTGCATAAAATGGGCCAGTTTACGGTCCAAATATCACATCCATACATGTTCAGTTCAGTCACCTAGTCATGTCCGACTCTTTGCCACCCTGTGGACTGCAGCATGTCAGGCTTTTCTGTCTATCTATAACTCCCAGAACTTGCTCAAATTCATGTCCATTGATTCACCAATACCCTCCAACCATCTCATCCTCTGTCGCCCCCGTCTCTTCCTGCCCTCAATCTTTCCCAGCATCAGGGTCTTTTCAGTGAGTCAGTTCTTCACATCAGGTGGCCAAAGGATTGGAGCTTCAGCTTCAGCATCAGTCTTTCCAATGAATATTCAGGACTGGCTTCATTTAGGATGGACTGGTTATATCTCCAAGGGATTCTCAAGAGTCTTCTCTAACACCACAGTTCAAAAGCATAAATTCTTCAGCACTCAGCTTTCTTTATGGTCCAACTCTCACATCCATACATGACTACTGGAAAAACCATAGCTCTGACTAGACGCAACTTTGTTGGCAAAGTCATGTCTTTGCTTTTCAATATGCTGTCTAGCATGGTCATAACTTTTCTTCCAAGGAGCAAGCGTCTTTTAATTTTATGGCTGCAGTCACCATCTGCAGTGATTTTGAAGCCCAGAAAAATAAAGTCTGTCACTGTTTCCATTGTTTCCCCATCTATTTGTCATGAAGTGATGGGATCAGATGCCATGATCTTCATTTTCTGAATGTTGTTTTAAGCCTGCTATTTCACTCTCCTCTTTCACTTTCATCATGAGGCTCTTTAGTTCTTCTTCGCTTTCTGCCATAAGGGTGGTGTCATCTGCATATCTGAGGTTATTGATATTTCTCCTGGCAATCTTGATTCCAGCTTGTGCTTCATCCAGCCCAGCATTTCTCAAGATGTACTCTGCATATAAATTAAGTAAGCAGGGTGACAATATACAGCCTTGACGTACTCCTTTCCTGATTTGGAACCAGTCTGTTGTTCCATGTCCAGCCAGACATCCTGGTATGCGAAGTCAAGTGGGCCTTAGGAAGCATCACTACAAACAAAGCTAGTGGAGGTGAGGGAATTCCAGTTGAGCTATTTCAAATCTTAAAACATGATGCTGTGAAAGTGCTGCACTCAATATGCCAGCAAATTTGGAAAACTCAGCAGTGGCCCCAGGACTGGAAAAGGTCAGTTTTAATTCCAATCCCAAAGAAAAGCAATGCCAAAGAATGTTCAAACTGCTGCACAATTGCATCCATCTCACACGCTAGCAAAGTAATGCTCAAAATTCTCTAAGCCAGGCTTTAACAGTACATGAACCATGAACTTCCAGATGCTCAAGCTGAATTTAGAAAAGGCAGAGGAACCAGAGATCAAATTGCCAACATCTGCTGGATCATCGAAAAAGCAAGAGAGTTACAGAAAAACATCTACTTCTGCTTTATTGACTATGCCAAAGCCTTTGTGTAGATCACAACAAGCTGTGGAAAATTCTTCAAGAGATGGGAATACCAGACCACCAACCTACCTCCTGAGAAATATATATGCAGGTTAAGAAGCAACAGTTAGGAGAAGGCAATGGCACCCCACTCCAGTACTCTTGCCTGGACAATTCCATGGATGGAGGAGCCTGGTAGGCTGCAGTCCATGGGGTCGCGAAGAGTTGGACACGACTGAGCGACTTCACTTTCACTTTTCACTTTCATGCACTGGAGAAGGAAATGGCAACCCACTCCAGTGTTCTTGCCTGGAGAATCCTAGGGATGGGGGAGCCTGGTGGGCTGCCGTCTATGGGGTTGCACAGAGTCAGACACAACTGAAGCGACTTAGCAGCAGCAGCAGCAGAGGTACCCTCTAGATATTCCCTGCTTCTCTGCTGTGGGAATTTGGTCCTAAAAGCGTGGCTGTGCTGTCACGGGGTCCTTCTGGATCATGCTGGTCCCCTCAACTCAAGACTGGTTGCTCCTCCTCAAAACCAGGATGAAAAAGTTCTGAGATCCATGGATGAGAAGAAACGTGATTGTGTGATCTGAAATAAACCACTTTATTTCAGGTTTTGAGTAAAATCTTTCAAAGGCAAAAAGGAAAACATATGTCAATTCACTTAACCAGTATCTAATTTTTCTCCTGATCAAATTATATAATTTTAGTATCTCATGAAGTTTATCTTTCATTGCCATTTTGCTCTTTGTATTAGGAAGCTAAGTCATGAAAAATGTGTTTCAAAACTGTAAATAAATGGAAGCTGCTTTGACTAGTTAAAAAAAAAAAAAAGAAGCAGCAGTTAGAACTGGACATGGAACTAAGCCTTACCAAACTCAAAGACTTAATGGCCACAAAGGTGGGAAGATTTGCAAGGAAGGCTAAAAGCAAGTGAACAGGAAGTCAGAGGAAACTCAAGAGACCAGGACATTATGGAAAACAGAAAGGAAATTCTTTAAAAAAGGAGGCATTATCTGAACACCGTTGAGTCATCAAGTGAAATGCTAGAGTTGGTTTGTTTGGGCTCCTGTCACAAAGCACTGGGTGCTTCAGAAACAATACAAATTTTTTCCTAGTAATTGTAGGCAAGGAAGTCAAGCTCAAGTCAATATCAGATTCAGTGTCTGATAAGGAACTGTTTCCTAGATGGCCAAAGTGTAAACTTGAGTGGAAGAAAGAAGGGATGAGCTTGGTTTCTGGCATCTGTTTCATAAGGGGATGAGTCCCAGTCTTAAGGGTTCTGCCCTATGACCCAATAATCTCCTAAAGGTCTCACCCCTTATCACTCCTTGTGGGGTTAGGATTCCAACATATGAAATTTGGAGGAACAGAAACATTCAGACCATAGCATATGGGTACCAACAAAATGCACACTGAAATATCAGCAACTTGGAATTCATTAGTGACCTCATCAACATTTTATTAATTAATGATACAGGCCAGATTGAATATAGACCAGATTGAGGAGTGGCTAAGAAATAAGAAAATAAAGACAGCAAATACAGGTAGCGATTTGGGAAGTGTGACTCAGAAAAGCAGATGGGAGACCGGGTAATGGCTGGAAGACTATGAGGAGTATCTTCCCCACCTTGGATGTAGTTCCCATCTGACTTCTTGATTTTGGATGATTCCTTAACTTCTTCAGCCTAGACTTATATGTGTGTGTATGTGTGTGTGTGTGTGTGTGTGTGTGTGTGTGTGTGTGTGTGTGGTAATTTCTACTCACCTTTGGCTCTCTGTATTCCTGGCCAATACTCTAGGTTACTGACTGTCATGGTCCCACCCTCACTCATGACTCCTCCTGCCTGGCCAAAAGGGTTGTGCTTAGCATGAGACCCCTTAAAAATAAAAAGTGAGAGCTATCTGACCTGGAATTGAATATACAAGTTTAAATTTTTTAAAAAAGTGTGTGTGTGCCTTGAATGGAGGGCTGAAAGGGGAAGAGCTGGGTTGATCCCAACCTCTTGGTGTTCCTCTAATCAGTTGAAGTCAATCACTAGCCTCATTCCACAGCTGGAATATGTTGGAAATCGTAGGTTTGATGATAATGGCGGATAGCAGTTATTGAGTTATTACTATATACCAGCACCATGCTAAGTGTTTTATGTAGATCTTTTAATCTTCCCAATTGTAAAGTGAATACTATTATTATTATCATGCCCATTTTACAGAAAAAAGCCTCAAAATCCATGAGACTTAGAGACGTTAAGCACTTTGCTCAACATAATACATAGTAAAGTCGTGGTGGAGCTCCTGAGTCCACTCAAACTCTAGAACTTGTGCTCATCAGCAGCAGACTACCTCCTATCCCACCTCCAACCCTCTCAGCTGAGAGCATTTGGGTGGATTATCTCCCTCAGGTCGAGGGCCCTTAAAATGGCTGCATCTCTGTGCCCAGTCTCAGAAGAAAGCAAGCATCCATGAGATTTCTGACACTTCCTGTTCTCAGCTAGACAGAGGGAACGAGGTTCAGTGAAAAGGGTAGTGGTCGACTCGGAAGAACTGGATTCCTTTTTGACGCTGCAACTTCTTAGCTGTGATTCTGGGGAACTCAGTTCACCTTCTTGAGCCTCACTTTGCCACTTGTTAATATCCATTGAGTGCTAAAGTAAGGCATTTTCATACTATTATCTCATTAAATCCTTACCCTCCCTCCAAAACTCAGTGTAAGTTAGTTGTTAGTATTCCTCCTATTTTATAGTTGAGAAAATATTCTTAATGAGGTAAATGCACGGTGCATGTATCTGGACATCACCTCCACCTTTGTGCAGGGCTGGCCCTTCTTCCTGACTGCAGAACCCACCCTACTAACTAACTCCTTTCAAGCACCCTCAGAGAGATGATCTAACTTCTGAGCTCTTCCTCATCTCAGCCAGCTACCTCTCTCATCTGTTCACTCAATAGGTGATAACTGAGCATCTACTCAGTGGGGAAAAAGAGACTTTTTCTGTACCTTTTGAAGCTGACATGATGGGTAGCTGCCAGCTGCTTGGTAGAGCTGCCATCTTTTTAGGAAGTTGAGTCCCTTTACTAATTCCTCTCCACCTCAGTGTGGACCTTAGTCATGTCAGTCGTGTCCAACTCTTTGTGACCCTATGAACTGCAGCCTTCCAGGCTCCTCTGTCTATGGGAGTCTTCAGGCAAGAATAGTGGAGTGGGTTGCCATGCCCTCCTCCAGGGGATCTTCCTGACTCAGGGATCGAACCCATGTCTCTTCTGTCTCCTGCATTGGCAGGCAAGTTCTTTATGGCCAGAGCCACCTGGGAAGCAGCCCACATCTTAATTGTATGTCTGCTGACTCTCCAGCAGAAGGGGAGGGAGGAGGATGTGGTGGTTGATGTGTATCAGGGAAGGGTCATTAGCACATGCTGATGCTCTCGGCACAGTAGGCCTGGATTCTTTGGTGCCCACTCAGGGCATCCAGCTGGCCAGAAATCCCACTGAGTGAGCAGAATGAGTCTGATGCTCATCACTTTAAGAGGCCAAGAGTGAATGTGGTAATTAAAAATATCAGTCTCCAGAAAGCATGACTTTTAAGTGGTAAGAAAACAGGCTGTTTCTTGTGTGACATTATGTTGACATTGAAAAGCACTGTCATGACCACAGGCAACCCCCATCCTTAGAAAAGTCCATTTGTCCTTCAATATTCCTAGGTTAGTTTTTCCTTCCTGAGACCCTGGATATAGAGAGCTTTCCTCCTCATGGGGTGGGAGGTGGGGGTAGCTCACTGGAAGGAGCTTACACTCCAGGTAGGAAGCCTGAACGTGGTGTCCTATCCACCACAGTTGACCTTGACTAGCATCTCTCACTTCTCTGCACTAATTCTCTTTAACAACTGACGTTGCCTCCCAAGTCTTTCCTGACATCTTGCAAAACCAACTGCAGGGGGAAATGGGCTTTTTGTTGTTGTTGTTGTTCTTTCTCAGGTTTTTAATTGTACAAATTCCATCTGACAGTGCATCTCAGCCAATACCCTAAGGCAAGTTTAAAGATTTCTCAATAAGATGAACATAGGTGCTTAGTTTGTGTCTATAGTCTTATACTGACAGCCATGACTTGCTTTGAAAAAGTTTGACTTCTGCAGGACTGTCTAGTTCAGACTAAGAATATTAAAGTTCACATCAATGCCAAGCTTTTAATGGTAATGCAAGTTCAACTTTAAACAAATTTAGGTGAAAATTACCTAAAAACAAGCGATGGGGGTAAAGTGCTATTTTTCTTTTTTATTTAGCCAAGATTTTCTGGGCATTTACAAACTAATAGGAGTCAAATCAGTTAAAGACATGTCATCATTAGAGAGCAGCTACCTTACTTGGGCTTCCCAGGCAGTCCTAGTGGTAAAGAACCCACCTGCCAGTGCAGGAGGCATGAGAGACGCGGGTTCGATCCCTGGGTCCAGAAAATCCCCTGGAGAAGGAAATGGCAACCCACTCCAGTAGTCTTGCCTGGAGAACCCCATAGACGGAGGAACCTGGAGGACTATAGCTCATAGGATCACAAAGAGTTGAACAGGACTGAAGCAACTTAGCACAGCACACACCCTACTAGCCCAGACTTCTGTTGCTGGAGAAGCATTGGCTTGCTGCTGAAGGTTTTGAGTGTTGTCCTCCAAAAAGTCTTCCAGCCAGGAGGTGGCGCTGCAGTCTATATCCAGTAGCTGCTGCTGCTGCTGCTGCTGCTGCTAAGTCGCTTCAGTCGTGTCCTACTCTGTGCGACCCCATAGACGGCAGCCCACCAGACTCCTCCGTCCATGGGATTTTCCAGGCAAGAGTACTGAAGTGGGGTGCCATCGCCTTCTCCGACATATCCAGTAGAGCTTTCCAGTTTTCTTTCTGTTTTTCGCTGTAATATACACTTACATGTGTAATTGTTCAATCGCCAGGTTGGGAAAAGTCCCTGGAGAAGGTAATGGCTACTCACTCCAGTATTCTTGCCTGGGGAATTCCATGGACAGAGGAGCGTGGCAGATTACAGTCCATGGGGTTTCAAAGAGTCAGACAAGACTGAATATTTATCTCTTTCACTTTCACTTTTTACATAGGTAATACTTTAAATTTAACTTGGTAATTACTTACCTTTGTCTTCTCTTTTTGCCCCTTTTCTATGTTTTTCTTTCTTTTCCTCTCTCATACTATGGCAAATTTTATTGTAATTTAGTCCTATATAGCAAAAGTCTTACAAGACCGTTGGTTGATTCTACTAAAAATATTTGTGTGTTTGCATATATACTTGTATTTGATGTTGCTTTTCTAGTATTTTCCACGTCTATTCCACAATTCTATCTGTGTCAACTGCACATAAGAGGTTTTATATACTAACAAAGTTACAATTTGGGATTCTACCCTAAGATTAATAGAATTCCTTTAGATAAATATTATCCTTGTTCTTTAGAATAAGCTTCCTGGTAGGTTCCCCTATGCTGTTGTTGTGCACAAGTGCCCCTATGCCGTGTTTACCATACTCCTATTTTTCTTGCATATTGTTTCTTCAATCTTTTCCCTTATGTCTGTGGACACAGGCTAGATATCATATTGGCAGCTTGAGTCACTGTGAATGAACAGACAAAGAATTAATGGACAGTTGGTTGAAATCCTTCATGTTGTAGCTTTAGGAAATAAACTGTTTTGTCAATCTAGTTCTCATAAAACAATCTAGTTCTCCTATGTTCTCTGAAAATATATGCCAACCAGTGGAGCCTTGCAGTCTCCATATCATCCATCTTGCTGTCTTTTCATGATGTATTTTGGTCCCTGTTGTATGCGTATTTGTAATTTATTTTATACCAAGGACAAACTTATCAGGTAGAAGATTCCCCAGGTCCCAACAGCAAGTGCACAAACTTTGTGCAAAGATTTTGGAGACTCCTCTTGCAAGATCTTCAATCAAATTCATGAGAATTGCACCCTCCTTAGTCTCAGCAGAGTGGGAGAACCATACATTTTCAAACTTGAAAAATTGTAAAATTTGGCAGGAAGTTGTCCTGAAAGCCATGGCCTTATGCTCACCTAGAAGCCATCCCAGTGTTTGCCAGAAACCTAATCCCTGTCTAAAACAATTGTTCAATAGAACCAGTCTGGAAAAATCTCAGCCTTAGTCTTGGCTTGGTACTCTGTGCTGTTCAGACATCAGTATAAGTATCACTTCTTCAGAGGAGCCATTCCTGACCAGCCAACATTAAGCAGTATTTTGGATTCTTGCTATCACATTGCCCCATTTTACTTCTCTGTCTCATCAAATCTGATATTTCCTTTCTTTCATATGTATATTTGTATGTGTTTATTATTGTTCTTCTGCAAAGGGAAGATAATTCCAGAAAATAAAGGACATAGTCTGCTTTATTTGCTTATTCTGGCACTGGGTCAATTAGCCCCAGCTGTGTAACAAGCCATCCCTGAAAGTTAGTGGCCTAAAACAACAAACCATTTCTTTATGTGCTTATGGTTCTGTGGGTCAGCAATTTGGGAGGCACTCTGCTGAGACGTTTTTTCTCTTCTCATCATGGTGTCAGCTGGATTCACTCATGTAATTGCAGTAAACAAATGGTCGATACATTGCTCTCATCAGGCAGGGAAACCTAGACTCATTCATTTGGTGATGGTCACAGGGTTCCCCTGAGCAACAAGGAAGGGTAAACCCCAATGATCAAGCACATTTTTTAGAGCCTGATTGCATGATACATGCTAATATCCCCACTGGCCAAAATAGGTCACGTGGTCAAGCTCAGCCTAAAGGAGGAGAGAAATACACTCTTTTCATGGGAGAAATGTCAAAGTCACATTGCAAAGAGACTACAGAATGGGAAACCAGATACAGAGATGGGAGAAATTGATGACCCTTTGCAATTTACAAGTGCATGGTGCATGGCAGTCACTCAGTAAATGCTTATTGAGTGTTTAAATAAAAGCAAATGAAAAATCAGTTATCCAGATCTACCAAGTGGAATCTCAGGTCCCTCATAAAAGTTCTAGTTTATGATACTAAGTATCATGTTTACAGGTTTTGGATCTGCCTTTAAAGAATTGACCTGAAGAAGCATAAAGTTCTGCTAAAGTTAAGAGTAGAGATGGTAATGTGGGAGTGTGTGCTTATTAGAGCTGCTGTATCCATGGTGGGGGAGGCACTTCAAAGAGAAAGCTAGAAAAGTGTGCCTTAGACCACATCACCAGAGGCACAAACCTATCAATCTAGAAAATGAACAGTAAATTCAAACAACAGATACCAATGGGCTAGGTTTTTGCAATCAGCCATAATTTGTATTTATGTCCTCAAAGCCATTTATTAACTTCTCTACATAATCAGTTCAGTTCAGTCGCTCAGTTGTGTTAACGCTTTGCGAACCCATGGACTGTAGCTCTCCAGGCTTCCCTGTCCATCACCAACTCCCAGAGCTTGCTCAAACTCATGTCCATTGAGTTGATGATGCCATCCCATTATCTCATCCTCTGTCAACACTTCTTCTCAAGCTTTCAATCTTTCCCAGCATCAGGGTCTTTTCCAATGAGTCAGTTCTTCACATCAGGTGGCAAAGTATTGGAGCGTCAGCTTCAGCATCAGTCCTTCCAATGAATATTCAGGACTGATCTCCTTTAGGATGGACTGGTTGGATCTCCTTGCTGTCCAAGGGACTCTCAAGAATCTTCTCCAACATCACAGTTCAAAAGCATCAATTCTTTGGTGTTCAGCTTTCTTTATAGTCCAACTCTCACATCCATACATGACTACTGGAAAAACCATAGCCTTGACTAGATGGACCTTTGTTGGCAAAGTCATGTCTCTGCATTTCAATCTGCTGTCTAGGCTGGTCCTAGCTTTTCTTCCAAGGAGCAAGCGTCTTTTAATTTCATGGCTGCAGTTACCACATGCAGTGATTTTGGAGCCCCAAAAAATAGTCTCTCACTGTTTCCATTGTTTCCCCTGTATTTGCCATGAAGTGATTGGACCAGATGCCATGATCTTAGTTTTCTGAATACTGAGTTTTAAGCCAACTTTTCCACTCTCCTCTTTCACTTTCATCAAGAGGCTCTTTAGTTCTTCATTTTCTGCCATAAGGGTGGTGTCATCTGTATATCTGAGGTTATTGATATTTCCCCCAGCAATCTTGATTCCAGCTTGTCCTTCATCCAGCCTGGCATTTCGCATGATATACTCTGCATATAAGTTAAATAAGCTGGGTGACAATATACAACCTTAATGTACTCCTTTCCTGATTTGGAACCAGTCTGTTTTTCCATGTCCAGTCTAACTGTTGCTTCTTGACCTGTATACAGATTTCTGAGGAGGCAGGTCAGGTAGTCTGATATTCCCATCTCTTGAAGAGTTTTCCGTAGTTTGTTGTGATCCACACAGTCAAAGACTTTGGCGTAGTCAATAAAGCAGAAGTAGGTGTTTTTCTGGAACTCTCTTGCTTTTTCGATGATCCAGCAGATGTTGGCAATTTGATCTCTGGTTCCTCTGCCTTTTCTAAATCCAGCTTGAACGTTTGGAAGTTCACAGTTCATGTACTGTTGAAGACTGGCTTAGAGAATTTTGAACATTACTTTACCAGCATGTGAGATGAGTGCAACTGTGCGGTAGTTTGAACATTCTTTGTCATTGCCTTTCTTTGGGATTGGAATGAAGACTGACCTTTTCTAGTCCTGTGGCCACTGCTGAGTTTTCCAAATTTGCTAGCATACTGAGTGCAGTACTTTCACAGCATCATCTTTTAAGATTTGAAATAGCTCCACTGGAATTCCCTCACCTCCACTAGCTTTGTTCATAGTGATGCTTCCTAAGGCCCACTTGACTTCACATTCCAGGATGTCTGGCTCTAGGTGAATGATCACACCATCGTGGTTATCTGGGTCATGAAGATCTTTTTTGTACAGTTCTTCTGTGTATTCTTGCCACCTCTTCTTAATATCTTCTGCTTCTGTTAGGTCCATACCATTTCTGTCCTTTATTGAGCCCATCTTTGCACGAAATGTTTCCTTGGTATCTCTAATTTTCTTGAAGAGATCTCTAGTCTTTCCCATTCTATTGTTTTCTTCTATTTCTTTGCACTGATCCCTGAGGAAGGCTTTCTTATCTCTCCTTGCTATTCTTTGGAACTCTGCATTCAAATGGGTATATCTTTCCTTTTCTCTTTTGCCTTTCACTTCTCTTCTTTTCTCAGTTATTTGTAAGGTCTCCTCAGACAACCTGTTTGCTTTTTTGCATTTATTTTTCTTGGGGAATGCCTCGATCCTTGCCTCCTGTACAATGTCACAAACCTCTGTCCATAGTTCTTCAGGCACTCTGTCTATCAGATCTAATCCCTTAAATCTGTTTGTCACTTCCACTTACGTATAGTCGTAAGGGATTTGATTTAGGTTAAACCTGAATGGTCTAGTGGTTTTCCCCACTTTCTTCAATTTAAGTCTGAATTTGGCAATAAGGAGTTCATGATCTGAGCCACAGTCAGCTCCCAGTCTTGTTTTCTTCTGACTGTATAGCGTTTCTCCATCTTTGGCTGCAAAGAATATAATCAGTCTGATTTCAGTATTGACCATCTGGTGAGGTCCATGTGTAGAGTCTTCTCTTGTGTTGTTGGAAGAGGGTGTTTGCTATGACCAGTGCGTTCTCTTGGCAAAACTCTGTTAGCCTTTACCCTGCTTTATTTTGTACTCCAAGGCCAAATTTGCGTGTTATGCCATAATATTATGGAGTAATATTAGTAATATGGACTAATATTACTAACAAGGTATTATATTACTCTACATAATAGTTCTTTTTTTAATGCTCATTTATTAGGCCAAATCGGCTCTTAGTTGCTGCCCATGCGATCTTCATTGCATCACATGAATCTTTCGCTGAGGTTCAGGGGCTCTTTGTGGTGGGCAGGCTTAGTTGCTTCACAGGGGATCTTGGTTCCCCTGCTGCTACTGCTGCTGCTAAGTCGCTTCAGTCGTGTCCGACTCTGTGCGACCCCATAGACGGCAGCCCACCAGGCTCCCCCATCCGTAGGATTCTCCAGGCAAGAACACTGGAGTGGGTTGCCATTTCCTTCTCCATTAGTTCCCCTACCAGTGATCAAACCCACATCTCCTGAATTGCTAGGCAGATTCTTAAGCACTGGACCACCAGGGAAGTTCCGGAACAGAGATTCAATTGAGAGGGATCCCCACTTTGTTACAACAAGCCCAAGTCCATCGTCTTCTACATTTTGTTGCTGAAGACTCATGCTAGCTCAAGTCAAGTTTTAAAACATATGCCACTCTCTTGCACTACAAAGATAGGGAACATTTATATAAATATATGGACAGGGGCGGGGGAAAGCCTTTCAATACTTGACATTTCAAATTTCTTCCTCTCTCTCCTCCCAGTCTAATCTTATTTACATTTTTATACTGCAACTTTGGTGATAACTATATCCTCTACAAATTCTGATAAAAGTGATCCTGGATCAGCCACATTTACCTCTTAATTTGATTCCTTATTTGGAGATTTTAGGGACCCCTTTTCTCTGCCAGATTGAGAGGCAACACAGTCAAATAGCTGAGGAGCCAACTATTAGCTTTATTGTCAATGAAGCTGTTTTGGAGGATGTGGCTTAGATATGCAGCCACACAGGATTACTGATGCTGAACCCCAGAATCAGGCTCCCTGCCTAGTCAGAGGCTCATAGCACAACCACGGTGCTTTCCTCACCAGGACTTGTTCTAAACATGAAGACCAGGAGGAGCAAACTGGAATTCTAATTTCCAAATTTGGAAAGAAGAAAGAAGAGAGAAGCTAAACCAAGAATTTCCCTGCTTCTTTTCTGTGAACTACTAATCCTTCTAGAGAGAGAAGTGAGGTTGAGCATGGAAAATTCAGGGAAAGAAACCAAAGAGGTTTCTCCATGCCAGTGCCTTGAACCCATTATATATTTTCTCATTTGCATTGAGAGATCCAAGTTTCTTATCCCAAGTTCCCTAGAATAAAGGTTAGGGCTGTATATGTATTCCCAGCTCACTAGATATATCCATATGTGGGCTGAGTGTCTTAGGTTTGGGATTAAGAAAAAATGGTTTGAGACTTTCTCATACGGTATCATCTTAACTGTCGCATCCTATATTGCTCAAGTCTTTCTCCTGTCAGGTTGCAGCAGGAGTGAAGACAAGAACTCCTTGACTTGCTGGCATTTTTGGCTGTAGCATTGAGTAGTCCAACTGTGTTTTGAAATAAGGGCTTCATCTCTCTGAGATGCTGAGCTAGACTGATCCATCAATCCAGGCTTCATTGAGAGGTGCTTCTGTACCAAGTGATAGAGTAGCACAAAGAAGTGTCACTAAGTTGGTAGGAGTGGCCTGGGTCATGCTCTCCTATGCTGCGTGATTTACTGTGGGAGGGTGCAGACATGCCCACCCCCCACCTCACCTGCTGAATTGCCAAGGATATTATTGCCAATGTGTGGTAAATATGAATATTTTAAAATAATTATTACCTTCTTAAGTGTATCTAGAGGAATCTAAACACTTGAGCAACGTGATATTCACTGTCTCTAGTTTGAAACACACAAGTTTTTAACAGTACATGAGTTCCTTTTCTTTCTGAACTCAAATTTCCATTCCACTTCCCACACACAATTTTATCCTAATGTAATGTATTTTAAGCTTGAAATTGTTTTATACAAAACCCTATTATGCTTTTCTAAATGAAAAGTATTATATATAAATGGATTTGTCACTTTTTATTGCCTGTTAGACGGAGGAGCCTGGTAGGCTGCAGTCCATGAGGTCGCGAAGAGTCGGACACGACTGAGTGACTTCCCTTTCACATTTCACTTTCATGCGTTGGAGAAGGAAATGGCAACCCACTCCAGTGTTCTTGCCTGGAGAATCCCAGGGATGGGGGTGCCTGGTGGGCTGCCGTCTATAGGGTCGCACAGAGTCGGACACGACTGAAGCGACTTAGCAGTAGCAGCAGCAGCAGCATAAGGTTCTAAGTATTAACTATTTTCTGTATGAGATATTAAAATTATTATTTTGTATTTAATCAAGACAGCAAATATATTAAATTCTGAACAATATTCACTGATTAAGAAATAAGATTTTATAGTAAATATTTCTTAATGAGAGGAAAGAGAGTTTAGATTAGGTGATGTATTTTAAACAAGTATCAATTATTGTTAGAATGAAGTGGGATTCACCATCAGTTTTACTTCTCTCTTTTTGTCTTTAAAATGTAAACAATGGCCAGCTATGTTTAAGACTTGTTGTAACAATGCCACTCAATTCTTTGAATGCTTTCTGAGTTACACACTAAAAAAACATAGGGATTTATCATTAAAAATTATTGTTAATCATCTATTGACAGCTCAGATTACATTGCCCTCTAGATCACTGTAAGTCTCCATTTCAATCTTAGCATTTTTTAAAAAATCAAAAGGCAATTTAAATAATGATTATCTCTTATAACCCAGAAGGTGCATTTTGCAGATACAGGAACTGCAGTTCATAAAGAACAAGTAACTTGTTCAAGGTCATACAGCTAGTTTGAGAGAAGAAGAACTAAGCCAAGAACTCAGATTTTCTACTTTCAAAGTTGTATCGAGTCCACAGGTTAGTTTTTTTCTAGAATCCTACAATCTCAGAGTTGGAAGGAACCATGTGATCATTTCATTCTTTGTCTACTACTTGCAGGCTTCCCAGGTGGCGCTATTGGTAAAGAACCTGTGGATTCGAGATCTCTGGGTCAAGAAGATTTCCTGGAGGAGGGCATGGCCACCCACTCCAGAATTCTTGCCTGGAGAATCCCATGGACAGAGGAGCCTGGTGGTGGGCTATAGTCCATAGGGTCAGACATGATCGAAGCGACTTAGCACACACGCGTGCTACTACTTGCAGGAATCCCTAGATTCTCTAGAGATAAGCATCTAGCTTCTGGTGAAATATTCCCAGAAGTGTTGGTTCTTACCTTTATGGTGTGTTCAGTTTCACTTTGTGACCAGCATTATGAACCCACCCCCCTTCTTTTTTTACAGTGGCCAAATTCCTTTTCATGTTAATTTCAGTAAGCTATTTCTGACCTGCCTTCTGAAGACTCTGGGTTAAATCTAACTGTTCTTTCATGGGACAGACTTCAGTTATTGAAGGATTTTAATTGTAATTTCAGTCCCCTGTTTGATCTCTCAGTGCAAGAAGTAAACAGAGTCAATGCAGCCAGTGGTTTGTATTGGGGTGTATGGGCTATGAAAATCCTTGTGCCTCTAATGAAGCCTCTCTGATATTATTTTGAGGTACACTATCTCACTCTTGGCATTGAAGCACCAACATTCTACTCACAGAAATTTGAGTCTGCAACCTAAGATACAACACATCTCCCCTCATGTACTCCATCCCTTTCCACACCCAACTTCAGCTCTTCACTTTACTTCCAAATTGTATGTTTATTTAGCCAAATTCATTTTCTCTGCCTAAGATGGTGAAGGAGTTTATATGTTATTCAAAGTGCATGGTTGAAGAGCAAACTAAAGCTTATATCACTGATTGATTTTTTCTAATTATGTCACTTTCCCCAACTAAGCTTGCAAATGGCTTCAGTGTTTTCCGTGAAGCATTTTACTAGACTATAATGTGAACTAGAACAATATAATTGGTGACTAAAAGTGAATATTTTTGCTCTAAGGTCAGGCACAAGACAGAGATATTCATTCTGGACACTTCTGTTCAACATTGTACTAGAGGTTCTAATCAGGGGAAATTAGGCAAGAAAGAGAAATAAAAGTCATATATATTGGAAAGGAAGAAGTAATTATTTCTATTTGCAGATGGCATGATCTTACATGTAAGAAGTCCTATCAGTTCAGTTCAGTCGTTCAGTCATGTCTGACTCTTTGAGACCCCATGGACTGCAGCACGCCAGGCTTCCCTGTCCATCACCAACTCCCAGAGCTTGCTGAAACCCATGTCCATTGAGTCGGTGATGCCATCCAATCATCTCATCCTATGTCATCCCCTTCTCCTCCCTCCTTCAATCTTTCCCAGAATCAAGGTCTTTTCCAATGAGTCAGTTCTTCACATCAGGTAGCCAAAGTATTGGAGTTTCAGCGTCAGCATCAGTCCTTCCAATAAATATTCAGGACTGATTTCCTTTAGGATTGGCTGGTTGGATCTCCTTGCAGTCCAAGGGACTCTCAAGAGTCTTCTCCAACACCACAGTTCAAAAGCATCAATTCTTCAGCACTCAGCTTTCTTTATAGTCCAACTCTCACATCCATACATGACTACTGGAAAAACCGTAGCTTTGACCAGAGGGACTTTGTTTGCAAAGTAATGTCTCTGCTTTTTAATATGCTGTCTAGGTTGGTCATAGCTTTTCTTCCAAGAAGCAAGCATCTTTTAATTTCAAGGCTGCAGTCACCATCTGCAGTGATTTTGGAGCCCCCCAAAAATAAAGTCTCTCACTGTTTCCATTGTTTCCCCATTTATTTGTCGTGAAGTGATGGGACCAGATGCCATGATCTTAGTTTTCTGAAGGTTGAGTTTTATTTTATTTTATTTTTTTGTTTCAATTGTTTATTCACTGACCAGATTACAGAAATAATCCTGGTAGATACCTTAGTTCATCCTTCTAATAAGCCTGTTGATCTGGTCTTCCCTGTTGCCAGCATCTCCACCTTCTACAAAATGGGTGGTCTTTTTCTTCATTCCACCTCGTGGACAAGACAATTTAAAGGGCCACAGGAAGTTGTTTGCTTCTTTGAAGCATTTTCCAATGGTATAGACCTCATGAATCAGATCCTCCATGCAGATGATTCCGTATTTCCCAAGAGATCAAGCAATCAATGTGTTGTCTGTCAGGGCAATTCGCTTCTTGTTGATTCTGCCATAACCATGCTTATAGATCAATTCATTTACAGACTTCAGATTTGGGTACCCCCATGCAATGTATGGCTCCACAATTCTCAGCATGTTAATTGATGCCTTGTTGAGTTTCACAAAGGAGCCATTGAAGATCTGCCAGAGACAAAGGAGCTGCAGCACCTTTCGAACCTTCGGGCTCACATCGTTGATACCTCTGATTCTGATGGCAAATGCCAATTTGGGTTCTGCAGGTACATAGAAGTTGCCGGCTTTTCATGCCATCCTAGCCATTCAAATTTCAGTTCTGTACATCCGCCTGTATTCCTTGTGGTAATGCTTAGTTTGTTCATAGATAAGCTCCCTCCTTGCCTTTCAAAGAATCTTTTGGGCAAACTTCTTTCTCAGGCGCTTGATCTTAAGCTCTGTGAAATGCTTTCGCTTTTTCTTAAGGGTTTCTGGCCCAGCAGGAACCTTCTTTTTCTTTCTTCTGCACCCTCCATGGTTCCAGCCGGGAAAGAGGAAGCTGAATGTTGAGTTTTAAGCCGACTTTTCCACTCTCTTCTTTCACTTTCATCAAGAGGCGCTTTAGTTCTTCTTTGCTTTCTGTGTCAGGGTGATGTCATCTGCATATCTGAGGTTATTGCTATGTCTCCCGGCAATCTTGATTCCAGCTTGTGCTTCATTCAGCCCAGCACTTCACATGATATACTCTGTATATAAGTTAAATAAGCAGGGTGACAATATACAGCCTTAACGTACTCCTGTCTTGATTTTGAACCAGTCCATTGTTCCATGTCCGGTTCTAATTGATACTTCTTGATCTGCATACAGATTTCTCAGGAGGCCGGTCAGGTGGTCTGGTATTCCCATCTCTTGAGGAATTTTCCACAGTGTGTTGTGATCTACAAAGTCAAAGGCTTTAGCATAGTCAATAAAGCAGAAGTAGGTGTTTTTCTGGGACTCTTTTGCTTTTTGATGATCCAAAGGATGTTGGCAATTTGATCTTTGGTTCTTCTGCCTTTTCTAAATCCAGATTTAGAAAAAGAAGTCCTATGGAATGTACTAAAAAACATAACTAATAAATTCAGCAAGATACAAAATCAATGTATGAGTCAATTGTACTTCTGTACGCTAGCAATGAACAACTGAAAGAAGAAATCAGGAAAACAATTCCATTTGCAATAGAATCAAAGAGAATACAGTACTTAGGAATAAAGAGTTGTAAGAGTGTACACTGAAAACTTCAAAATATTGTTGAAATTAATTGAAAAAAGATTATAAATAAGTGGAAAGACATTCTATGTTCATGGATAGGAAAACAATGTTGTTAAGATGACACTATCCCATAAATTGATCTACATATTTAATGCCCGCACCTCATATGTCTCCTGCACTGGCAGGCAGATTCTTTACCATCTGAGCCACCAGTTAGCAGAGGCCACAGTTAAATCTGTGGCTGCTGGCGCTGAACACAAGTAAGAGGGGTGGAGGTGGGTGGAGAACTTTGCTAGCTGTGGAAGAGGCTCTAATAAGTTATAAATGCCTAATTAGCATATGTCACCAAAGAATTCTTTAAGTTGTCTGCTGGTAATTGGCCCAGGAAAGTCACAGATGGCTTACAATCTTTGAGAAGAAACAGTCTTTCCATTCTGCATTATGTCATAGCCTAGACAATGTAATTCAGTATGACAAAGTTGAAGATAATCCTTGCAGACTTATGTCCCTGAAATGCTAATGCTGTCAGCAAGTGAAGGGAATCAATTCTGTAATTGTACATTCTGTTACATTCTGGAAATGTAACATGTTATTTAAGAACAGAGTCCTGGATGATTAGGATGCTTCTAAAGCTATGGTTAAATAATTTTAAGAAGTAAGAGGGTATTTTGTAAACCATTGGGGCAAACTGTTGATATATATTATTCATTTTCCCAAGTAAATGCGAATAGATACTACAAGTCTGTGTGCAAGTGTATACTAAGAAATTTGTTGTTCTTCAGTCGCTAAGTCATGTCTGACTGTGAGACCCCATAAACTGCAGCAGAGTCTTTTCCAATGAGTCGGCTCTTTGCATCAGGTGGCCAAAGAATTGGGGCTTCAGCATCAATCCTTCCAATGAATACTCAGAGTTTATTTCCTTTAGGATTGACTGGTTTGATCTCCTTGCAGTCCAAGAGACTCTCAAGAGTCTCCTCCAGCACCACAATTTGAAAGCATCAATTCTTCAGGGCTAAGATTTCTTTATGGTCCAACTCTCACATCCATACATGACTACTGGAAAAATTATAGCTTTAAGTATACGGACCTTTGTTGGCAAAGTGATGTCTCTGCTTTTTAATATGCTGCCTAATACAAGGCATGACTATACTCATATAAAGTAAGTAGCTATTTTGAGTATTGAGAACAGGATGGTATTAGGGTTTGGGGTTGCAGGAGAGTAGAAGAGACACAGTCTTGTTAATGATCCTTAAATCCTAAACAGAGCAGAGGCCATGACCCTCTCTCTGTCCTTAGAACAGATATGCTACAGGCAGGTAGAAGGGATAATGAATCCTTTCAGGAAGTATGCAAACACAATGGCCTGCATAATCCTTTCATACCCTCCCTTTTGAATGGGTCTTGGGACAGTTTTCATAAAAGCATTGCTGGATTGATAATTTAAAGGCTCAGCCTCCCTAATGTGTCACACTTCTTATCTCTTCTAGATCTAGAAGCTCTTAGGGAAAGATTTAAGATGGAGATGTTGATAGTGAGTAATCAATCTGTGAAATTATTAAATTACATCCTGGGGATTCTTCTTGGTGGTATAGAAAGAGGCCGATGATCCATTTTTAATAGTAGCATCCCTTTAGAAAGAAAGTCTCGTTCCAACTGATTCACTGGGGTGGGTTCACTAGGCAGAAAGGATGTTGACTGGCAAAAGGAACCAGAGGAACAAGAGTCAGGTAGTCTAAGGGGTATTGGAGATTTCAACTGTTGGAACTTTTTTGTTATTCTGAGTAAGAAATGATTGAAAGGCAGAAAGGTTTGTAGTAAAGAATGTAGCTTAGACTCATCTAGAAATAAAAGCCTCTGCTTTTGAAAATGCATGGAAATTTTTCCTTTCCTTGTTAAGAGTTGAGAGGCTACTTTTTCAGAGTGCTGTCATTCTGCCAAAGTTTTGAGATTTTTATCTTTCAAGCTAAGCTAAGGAATTCTTCTTCCAGGGCCTCCTTTCCTTACTGCATTGGCCAGTGTCTTGGTATATATCAGGCACAGAGGTGCCCTTGTTCTTGGGTTTACCTAATTACTTAATATAAAAAGCTATTATTTTGGCCTGAAATTTTTTCTTTCTGAATCAAAATACCATCAAAGTGTTCAGCAAGCCCTGTTAATTTAGGAGGTGGGCAAACAGTCTCTCTGTCTCTAAATGTGCCACCTCTGGTTTAAGAACATCAACAGTGAGAAATAGCATAATTAGGATATCTTTGTCCCTGTCAAAACTACAGTATTTCCTATGAGATTTCTTTAAGCAGTTTCTGAAATTAGAGATTGATTTATTCATTTTCTGTTTATAAGGCTGGATTGTCAATGAGTCAGTTTTAACAGGAAAGACCTCAGGGATAGCTGCTAATTATTCTATAATCAATACACTGCAGTTCCTAATCCAGTTTCAAATCTTTAGGTCTCACAAGACAGTGAGCCAATTGATAGTGATCAGGCAATCCAGGATTATAAGATCATAGGGCAGTTCTAAATCCTTCACTGAACTGTTTTCTAAGAGTTTGGAGAACTCACTTTTCACTTTCACTTTAAGTAGATTATGCAAAAGTCGAATCTTGATAAAGTTAAATTTATAAGAGCAAAAATGCTACTCTTCATCTCCACTTACATTATAGCACATTAAGAGAAGGGTGTAAAATAAAGTGTGAAGGGTCTGGTGAAGGTTTGGGAGTAAGCAAAGGAACGGAGCAAGGGGAAGAGGTGGGTGATGTAGCAGGACAACAGGAGGCAGGCCAATTTGGAGTTTCTGTCTAGCTTTTCATGTTCTATATATTTTAGCCTTGCCTGAAGGGTCCTTAAGTGGAGTTATTCTAGAATTTTCCTATCTTTCAGATGCCTCTGTATACCAATAAAAAATATCTCATCATTGATTATTTGGAGTTTTTTAACTCTTTGATTCTCAAGTGCCATGAAATTGGATTTTCTCATGAATATCATAAGTTCTCCAGAGGGATCACTGAAGATAAAAATTGTCCTCACTAAGATCCTTGCAGAACTGAAGAAGCCAGAGGACAAAGAGGTTTGTTGACAACAGATAAGAGACAGATAACCAGGCTTTGGGAATCCAACCTCTGGTGAATCCATGGGAGCCCTGAGCAGTGAGATAAGTCAAGTCAACAGCACAATACCATTGACAAATAAAAAATAAAAATAACAGTGTAGGTAGAACCTCAATGCAAAGTGATAAGAGCGCTTGTTCACCAAGAGCAGGACTCACTCAGTGGACCAGTCATGGGGCACCAGAGAGGTGAAACATCAAAGGGTCTTTGAGACTCTGTTCTCATACATAGCCAAGGCTGAGCAGTCTTTTTCCAATTAATTGCACTAAAAATTTTGGAGAAGATCAACTAGAGCATGGTTAGGATATGCCTTTATTCATGAGAAACTTCCAAAACAACATTATCCTTTAAAAGAGAAAGGTATATAGATTTTTAAGAGCTTTAACAAGAGGAGTCGGTAAATTTTAACCTGTTTTGAGAATAACTGGATCAAAAAGTGTGGTTCAAAGAAGGGATAAATGCAGATTACACATGCCCTTTGGTTGGGTGATTCAGGATTATCTAGAGGGGTAGAATGTCACTGCTGGCTTCCCAGGTGGCTCAGTGATAAAGAATCTACCTGCCAACACAGGAGACACAGATTCCATCACTGGGTCAGGAAGATCCCCTGGAATAGGAAATGGCAATCCACTCCAGTATTCTTGACTGGAAAATTCCAAGGACAGAGGAGCCTGGTAGGCTCCAGTCGTGGGGTCACAAAGAGTCAAACATGACTGAGCGTGCACACATACACACACACATAGGATGTCACTATTAGGGGCTAAAGTAGAGAAAAGCAGCTATAGGGAGCAATGACAGCGGGAAATTCTCTGTCCTTCAGAGTCCATATAGTCAAAGCTACAGTTTTTCCAGTAGTCATGTATGGATGTGAGAGTTGGATCATAAAGAAGGCTGAGCTCTGAAGAATTGATGATTTTGAACCAGAGTGTTGGAGAAGACTCTTGAGAGCCCCTTGGACAGCAATGAGATCAAACCAGTCACTTCTAAAGGAAATCAATCCTGAATATTCATTGGAAGGACTGATGCTGAAGCTCCAATACTTTGGCCACCTGATGCAAAGAACTGAGTCATTGGAAAAGACCCTGATGCTGGGAAAGACTGAAGGCAGCAGGAGAAGGGAACGACTTAGGATGAGATGGTTGGAGGGCATCACTGACTCAACGGACATTAGTTTGAGCAAGCTCTGAAAGTTGGTGATGGACAGGGAAGCCTGGTGTGCTGCAGTCCATGGGGTCTCAAAGAGTCGGACACGACTGAGTGACTGAACTGAACTCAGAGTCTCTTACACTCCAAACATAGCCAAGTTTTAATTCAGGATATGAATTTTGTGATGTGGCTATTTAAATCCACAGTTCAAAATTAGAACATATGATCTCTCAACCTAGAGTGACAGTTTGGTTGTAAAATAAGGTATTATCGCTCCGTCTACTTTGGCTTTTCTCTCCTTGGGTTTCTCTGAGTGGTACTGGCATGAGTTTATTCTTCTCCATGAATTCTCATTCCCTTTGCCACAGAATAATGGTCAACTTACCTCACCTGAGATTCAAACCTTTCCAATATGGCATCATCATATTCTTCATCAAGAATATAATGACAGATACCTCTGGTACCTCAGATCCACCCCTCGATCCACCTCTGATTTTAGCCTCTGCTATGGTGGACAGTTCCTAAGAACTAAAATTAATCTCATGATGACTCTGTCTTGCTTCAACACAAGTCACTCAATTTCTCTCTCTCTCTCTCTTTTTTTTTTTTTCGCTCTGAGAGCTTCCAAATTTTGCAGAGACCTGTTTATAGTACAGAGAAATCAATGCCCTCAGGGCAAACCTCAATCACTGGGGATGGAAGCCAGTAGACCTGGCCTCCCACCCGTCACATGTACATTTCTGTATGTTTCCTACTGGAAATCATGGGAATTGGGCTTCTGCTACTTACAGGTGTACTTTAGATAATGTAGGTAATACATCCTTAGATTGGCCTTAGTTTGCTATTTCACTTTACTCCCTCACTCCTGCTTTACGAACTTAGCTCTCAGTTAAACTACCTGTATCTAAGTCCTTGTCTCAGACTCTGTTTTGGAGGGAATCCAAACTAAGACATCAACCACAACTAATATATATTCATTTAATAGTCATCAAGCATTTATTGAGTACATAATGTAGACAAGACACTGTTCTAGATGCTGGAGATGTAGTAGTGAATTGAAACAGAAAAATTCCCCATCCCTTATGAAGAGGAATGTAAAATCATACAATAAACATTAAAAATTAAAAAAATATAGAACATTATATGTAAGAGTATAAATTCCATATAATCTCATGGAGCTAATGTTTACATCTCATCTGTTTCTTCACAGAGTTGCCACAAGCTAGACTGCCTCCCTTCCTGAACTGAACTGTATAGATCCTTTAAGAAAATAACATTGTTTTATTCTGAGAGTAAGAATAATTCATTCCCACCATTGAAAATTCAGAATATGGAACAAGTACAGAGAAGAAAATATAAGCAAACAGCTCACCCCCCACCTAGAGGGACCCATAATTATCATGTTTGTTTAATATCTTTTCAAGCATTTAAAACATCCTAGCATTAAAATATATTTAAATGCTAACACAGTAAAATTTAACACTGATATATTAAAAAAAATAAATGTATCAAGTACCACTTTATCATTTTTCTTTGTCAGAAGTTCTCAGTTATTCTAATCTGCCTTTTTCAGATGAACTTCATAATCATTTTGACAATGCAAAAATAAGCATATTGGGATTATTGATATGTATTAAAATTTATAAATTAATTTAGGTGTACTTGACATAATACTCAGTCTTCTTACGATGAAGCCAAGATACAATTTTCATATATTCAAACTTCCTTTTATGACTTAAGAAAAGATTTATAGTCTCCTTCATATAGGTCCCCAGTATTCATATTAAATTTATCCCAAGGTGTTTTTGTATTTTATTGGGAAACTTTTCATATATATATGAAAAGTTTCCATATATATATATATATATATATATATATATATATATATATAGTTGAAGTATAGTTGATTTACTGTGTAGTGTTAATTTCTGGTATATAGCAAAGCAATTCATACATATTCTTTTTCTGATTATTCTCCATTGTAGATTATTACATGGTATTGAATATAGATTTCTGAGCTATACAGTAGGACTTTGTTGTTTATTTTATATGTAGTAGTATGTGTCTGTTAATCCCAAACTCCTAATTTATTCCTTCCCTCCCCCTCCCACCTTTCCCCTTTGGGAACCATAGCCTTGTTTTCAGTCCATGGGTAGGTTTATATTTTATAAATAAGTTCATTTTTATAATGTTTTAGGTTATATATAAATGATGTCATATAATATTTATCTTTCTTTGACTTACTTAGTATAATGACCTCTAGGTCCATTAATTTTGCTGCAAATGGCATTATTTCATTGGTTATATAGAAAAATAACAGTTTTGTATGTCACTTGTAACTAATCATTTTATTAAGCTCTTTTGCTAATCCCAATAATTTTTCAGAGTTCTCTTGAGTTTTCCAAATAGATAAAAATAGGTGAAAGGAAGTGAAACTCCAACCCCTCCTTCCCATACCACAAAACTTCATCCTTCTTGCTTTTGTATTCACCCATTATCTTTCTTCCCCCAGAAGTTGTGGTGAGCTAATCTTATTACCAACCAGGGTTCTCGGACTCTTTGATCAATCGAAATTGATGAGACCAGATGAGAAATTCAGGCAAGGCTTCATTGGATCTAGTGTTGCAGCAGGAGGGAGCAAAGACAAGTAACCGGCTCCCTTGATCGCTCATGAGGTGGGGTGAGCTGATCCCTCGTATAGGAGGTGAGTAGGGGCAGGTCTAGGATCTGGCCAGAGGGGCGACTTGGGTGGTGTGCCCACCCACTTGGTGGTCCTATGTACAGGGTGCATAGATTTTGATTTTTCTCTCTGTTTCTCAGAGGTAGCAGTTGGGTTTTTGGTCTTTTTGTATCTTGTTGTTCATAAGTCACCCAACTGGGCTTGCAAACAGTTATTTTTAGTCCCTTATAGTTTCTTTGTATTTTATTGCTGGAGGAGACAGCAAATGGTCTCAGATTCCAGCCTGTATCAATCTGATTGATCATAATCTAGGACAGTTGATGGGAGCACCTCTATTATTGATACAATAGCAATAGAAATAGTTACCTTTTGTGTGTTCTATTTATATTAGGTTTTGGTTATTAGGGTTATGAAAGTGAAAGTGTTAGTCACTCAGTCATGTCCCAGTCTTCACGACTCCGTGGACTGTAGCTTGACAGGCTCCTCTGTCCATGGGATTCTCCAGGCAAGAATACTGGAGTGGTTGCCATTCCCTTATCCAGGGGATCTTCCTGATCCAGGGATCAAACCCTGGTCTCTTGCATAGGAGGCAGATTCTTTACTGTCTAAGCCACCTAGACCAGCTTCAAAAAAACCCAAAAAACAAATTGGGAATCTTTCTGTTTTCATGGAAGAGTTTAAACAATATGGGCATTGTCTGCTCTTTGAAGGATTCATATAATATTCATCTGGGTCTATTACACATCATAAGAATTGTTTTTTGAAATTCAACTTCTATGGAGGAAGGAGAGAAGTAGACATCCTTGATTATTATCCAATATTCTTTATAATTCTTAAGTACATTTTGATCATTTATATTATTAACAAAGTTTATCAATTTTATTCCATTAAAAAGTTTTCAATTTTCCTTTTGTCATAAACTCATTCATTTCTAATAGAAGAAAGCTCCCTCAGCCCCAACACATGCTCTTATTCTCTTTTTTCCCCAAGATATACGCATTTTTAGATGTGCTTTGTTAACAATTTTTCGTTGCCTGCTAATTCATTCATTTGTGCTTTCATCTTTCATTCTTCTCTCCTACCGAAGTATATTTTGTCTCTTTCCTAACTTCTTGACTTTATGATTATTTCCCTGTATTTATTTTTTGGCATTTAAAAATGAAAGCTTTTATGATGATATAATTTCCTTTGAATGCAGCTTTGACCATATTTCATGAATTTGATTTGCAGAGGTTCTTATAGTAGCTATGCTCTAAAAGTCTGTAACTGCAATGCTCTTTTCCTCTGTGATCTACAGCTTCATTAGGATGTTTTAGAATTTCTAGGTTTTTTCTAGATTGAAGTGTTTCTTACTAATTTTCATTTTCATTGCTTTGTTTACCCATCGTCCAGTTTAAGAATGTTTGCTTCCTAAGAAGGTAGGGTTGAGCTGTACTTTCTATAGTGTCTCCAATTACTTGGAGTATTCCTTGCTTTCTCTAATTCCCTAATGATACTTATTTTAGTTTGTCTGGTGTCATAGTTTTGTTGTTTTATTTATTTATTCTTTGACTGTGCCTTGCAGAATGCAGGATATTAGTTCCCTGACAAGGGATCAAATCTGTGCCCCCCTGCATTGGGAGTTCGGAGTCTTAACCGCTAAACCTCTAGGGAAATCCTTGTTTGGGGCCTGGGGTGGGAGGTTATGTCTATTTCTGTACCTATCTCAGTTGTACAAACAACTTAAAGATAGAGCCCATATTTTATAATTCTTTCTGTTTCCCCATATTACTTATTATTAGTTGATCAGTAAATATATGTGTACTTCTTTATATGTCAGAGGTGGTGAGACTGATACAGAATGTAAACAGATCAAAGCCCTTGTTAAGAGTTGTTGATGTGATTAACCTTTTTACGAAAATTTATTTACATGATGCATTCTTCTTCTGGTTGTGAAAAATTCTGCTTTCCTGGCAATGACCATGAGCATGAAAACTCGTATGATTAACATTGACCATTTGTGGAGCACATCTACATTCCAGGCACTGCTTTAAGAACTTTATATGTTATTTCATATTTCTTCACAATAGCTCTCTCAGCTGGATATGGTAATCATCCTCAGTGCCCAGACGAGGGAATTGAAGCTCAAGGTCAAGACCATGTTCAGGCTGTTACAGGTGGTACAATGATGCCTTGATTGGTTTCCATATTTGTCTATCTCTTCTCCTCCTGCCTCACATTAGATTCTGTTAATTTACTCTCCTACTTACTTACTAATTCTCTCTTTCATTCTGTCCAACATTCAAGCAGCTAAATGTTGGCTGCTTTATTTTGCCAGACACAAGACTAAAAGGCAAGGAATGTGAATGTGCACAAAACATGGCTCCTGCTTTTGGTGACCTTCCAGAGTCCAACGGGGCCTTTTCTCTGACATGTACCAAACTGTATGCTGTTACAGAAGTGCTCATTGTATCTAGGCTTCCCTATAGTCCCTTCACTTCAGTGTTCTCTGCTCCCGTGCTGTTGAGGTAACTGATTCAGATCCCTTGCTGTGAAAGTCAGGGCATATAGAGTCATTGTATGCTCTTTGTATGCGCAGAAAGAACCCAGGGTTTTATACCTCTCTCTACCCACCTTCAACTTTGTTTCCCTCAGGACAATAACACAAGCTTAAAGCCAAAGACAATTATAACAGTGTTATTTCTTATGGGGAAAATTGATGTTGCCAACCTGCAATATGTGCCAGACTCCTGAAACTTACACAGAAATCACTCTTGAAGGGCAGGGAAGACTAGCTTCAGAAACATGTTTTACATGAAGGAAAACAACCAGGGTCTTTCTTTACCTAGACTGTATGGTCATCTGGGCTCAGAATAGGCTTAGAGAAATCTCAACCATAAGCTCTTTTCTTCTGCATGTCAGCCTCCAGGCACCCAACTCAGAGCCTGCATAAATGCCACAGCTCCACACGTGTGCCATTGTGTACCAGCTAGAGTGTCAAAGATTGGACCAGGGAAGAAAAATGCAGAGCGGCCCCCTGTAACCTGTCTCACTGAATTGAATGAAATCTTCCACAGGCTTTGAATGTTGCTGGGAGATTTCAGCTGTTAAAGTATCACTCTCACTATTGTCATCACCACCTCTCATCATCTCCTATCACTTCACTCTACTTTTTTTCTTGCTAGCCTAACCTCTAATAATTACATGACTCTCCATCTATTTCTAGTGTTCCTCCCCATAAAAAATAATGCAGCAACTTTGTTTGGTCTATTTTTGTACACATGATGCTAAAGCAGTGCCTCACAGATGGTCAGCTCTCAGCACATATTTGTTCGGTGATTGAATGAACCGTGATGAATCGTTATGATGATCCATACTGTTTTCATCTTATTTACCACCATCTTCTCCAGCTACTTTATCATCATGCATGTCAACATCTTCATCATTTGCTCACAATCTTTTGTGTCATTGGTACTTTGCAGTTCTCCTGGGCCTTCCCATCCTTGCCTCCTCTCAGCATTTTCAGCTCTCCTTTCTGCTGCCACATGAGGTAAGCAGGGAAAAATAAATATCTCTAGCTCACTGACGAGGAAGCTGAGCCCCAAAGAGCTAAAGTAACTTGCTTTGGTCAGTCTGGGGCAGAAACGTAACCACCACATTGTTTATTCCTCTTCTGTGGTACTAATGACCCACTCACCTGGGCAAGGATTATTTGTAAATGGCTTTTGAACCAAAGTCCGTTCCTTCTTTGTTCTCTTAGAGTACTTCCCACAGTGCCTGGCACCCAGTAGTAACTTAAGAATATTTATTGAAGGACCAGATGACTTGAAAGGCCTCCATGATTGAGCCTCCAACTTCGTTTTCAGCCTTGGCACTCCTGCACCCAGCACAGGTCTAGACACTGTCCTTTAACACAATGATCTGCCTGCCTGAAGTTCCTTTTCTTGTACTTCTCTCTCACTGCCCAATCTGCCTGCTTCATAAAGCTTTTCAGGCTCTTCCAGCTTAAGTTGACCGTTGCTCCCTTGGATGATAACCATAGCCTATAACATTCCTCTGTCATAGTTTTGGAGAAAATAACAACTCACTCCAGTATTCTTGCCTGGGAAATCCCATGGACAGAAGAGCCTGGTGGGCTACAGTCCATGGGGTTTCAAAGAGTCTGACATGACTTAGCGCATGCACTACTACTACATAAGTGTGATAGACTTTAAGCCCCTAACGGGCAGCATGCATGTCAATATGGCCCATCAGTCTATCACAGCATCTAGCAGTGACTGCTATGTGTGCTCAGTCCCTCAGTTGTGTCTGATCCTTTTCAACCCCATGGACTGTAGCCCTCATCTCCTCTGTCCATGGGGTTCTCCAGGCAAGAACACTGGAGTGGGTTGCCATTTCCTCCTGCAGGGGATCTTTCTGACCCAAGGATCGAACACATCTCTTGTGTCTCCTTCTTTGGCAGGTGGATTCTTTACCACTGAGCCACCTTGGAATCTCTGAAGTGACTGCTGGTAGCAGGTAACACTGTCAGCCAACCACTAGATTTGTTGATATATATATATGTGTGTGTGTGTGTGTGTGCACACGAGTGCACACACACTCACTCAGTCGTGTCCAACTCTGTGGTCCCACGGACTGTGGCCTGCCAGGTTCCTCTGTCCATGGAATTTTCCAGGCAAGAATACTGGAATGGGTTGCCATTCCTACTCCAGTGGATCTTCTTGACCTAGGGATCAAACCCATGTCTCTTATGTCTCCTGCATTGGCAAGCAGATTCTTTACCACTGAGCCACCTGAGAAGCCTATATATATATATTTTTTAATCCTCATAATAGCCCTATTAAGCAGTGTCATTATTATCCACATTTTATAAGTGAGAAGTAAGGTTCAGAATTGTTAAATAAGAAGCCTAGGCCACCTCTCTTCCAGTATCAGTAAACAAGGAACACATTAAATTTTGCTATATGTGAATCTCAAGCAAAAATCCAGAATCATAAAATAATTGCTTAAGCAATGCGAATTTAATAATTTTTAAAATTACATGGAATGATTTCTGATCTCTACACCCTTGTGCTTTACTTGAGACAGGTCTCTTCCACTCATCTTGCTGAGTGATGTACTTACTCAAATGGAGGTCCCTTTCACATCCAAGGCCTCCTCCTTTTCTTGTGCTCAAAAATAAAGGGCAGTGGCTTCCATGTTGACAAGCTCTCTCTGTACCTGTTCTGGTGGGTGGTGTTCGCCACAAGGTAACATGGTTAAGTTGACATTCTTTTCTTAATGTGTTTCCCTTCTACAAAAGATAGCTCAGTGGCAAGTCTCAATGGCAGGGATTGTGTGCCATTCCCTAGCCCCTCCCCAGGCTGCCGTCTCATATATATAATCTAATAAGGTAGTATTACTCACCTAGGATGACTACTTCAACATACTTCCCCAAGGCATAAAGCCTCTTACCTGTCTTCTTCTTAGAGTCTCACCTAAAAAAAGTTGCTTCTTATCAGACTCTTCAAAACCATAATTATAGTGATATGCTTCTGTCCTTGGCACTATTTTCATAGCAGCAGAATAAAACAAATGTGTACAGTGATAATTCTTTTCCCCTTGACTACTGGGAAAAATCAAGAAGACTTCAGAACTTGAGTTGAAGAGAAAGAATAAACACACTTTGTTCATTTTTGCTTCTTTCAAATGTAGCCCGTGCCAAACACAGGGAGTGAACTCATCCTTAATGTGAGCAGGGCTCTGTCTCTCTCTAATACTCCTGGAGTCGTGTCAACCTTATTTAAAGGAGGAGTGGGAATCTCTTTGAGACTCTCTAGTCTAATTAGCCTCCAATAGTGAATGAATAAACTACTCAACAAATAAAACTACCATATGTTAAGGGAAGGTTCAATATCCTTATTTTATAGAAGAAACCACTGCAACTCAGGAAAGGTGAGTTACCTGCATCCTGCTCTAGTAGCTTGGGGTTGATTCAGTTCATTTCAGTAGCTCAGTCGTGTCCGACTATTTGCGACCCATGGACTGCAGCATGCCAGGCTTCCCTGCCCATCACCCACTCCTGGAGCTTGCTCAGACTCATGTCCATCGAGTCAGTGATGCCATCCAACCATCTCATCCTCTGTCGTCCCCTTCTCCTCCTGCCTTCAATCTTTCCCAGCATCAGGGTCTTTTCCAATGAGTTAGTTCTTCGCATCAGGTGGCCAAAGTATTGGAGTTTCAGTTTCAGCATCAGTCCTTCCAATGAATATTCAGGACTGATTTCCTTTATGATTGACTGGTTGGATCTCCTTGCAGTCCAAGGACTCTCAAGAGTCTTCGCCAACAACACAGTTCAAAAGCATCAATACTTCAGTGCTCAGCTTTCTTTATAGTCCAACTCTCACATCCATACACGACTACTGGAAAAACCATAGCTTTGACTAAACGGACCTTTGTAGGCAAAGTAATGTCTCAGATTTTTAATAAGCTGTCTAGGTTTGTCATAGTTTTTCTTCCAAGGAACAAGCATCTTTTAATTTTATGGTTGCAGTCGCCACCTGCAGTGATTTTGGAGCCTAAGAAAATAAACTCTTTCACTGTTTCCATTGTTTCCCCATGTGTTTGCCGTGAAGTGATGGGACCAGCACCCTGCTCTAGTAGCCTGGGGTTGGTGCCCGCTTTTATTTTATTTTGTTCTTTTGGCTGTGCTGTGCAGCAAGTGAGAATTTAGTTCCCTGACCAAGGATTGAACCTGCATCCTCTGCATTGGAAGCACGGAGTCTTAACCACTGGATCACCAAGGAAGTCCCTGGTACGTAGATTTTTAGACTCCAGAGACTCACGGCTCTGCTGCTTGTCTTTTATATGACCTTTGGTGGTTATTTAACCTTCTGACACTTGGATCTTTTTATCTGAAGAATGGTGATAATAACGATTTTTTTGTCTCATAGAATTAAGAACAGAACAGGCTATTTTCTGTCTTACTTAGCTTTATCTCTAATGCCTAAAATAATGCTGACATGTAGAAAACACTCAGAACATACCTGTGCAATGAATGAATGACTAACACAGGGCATGACATATAGTAAGTATTCACCTGGCCAGGTGAATGATAAAAGCAGGATTCAGAACCAGGTCTTGTTGATCCTGAGAGCAAGTCCAGGCAGTTCTTTCTTCATGTTGCCCATCCGCCCACATCATTTTCTCTCCTTCTCCCACCCACAAAGAGCTTCATCCTTCAGCCACTAAAATCACTTTGTAAGTAAAGTCTTCCACTTAATTCATTCTATACCTGATTGTCTGAATTCAACCAAAAAAAAAAAAAAAAAAACTTAAAGCTTTCCAGGTGTCTATAAGGAAAAACATACATTCTGTCAGCTCACTCTCAAAGTGTCTCTCTTTTTCTAGACCCACTAGCACCTCTAAACTTCTCCAGAGTTCTTAATACAAACTGTCTACCAGACTGGACAACTCAGTATGCCCCTAAGTTTTCCCTCTGCTCTGCCTTCTTCACCCCTGTTCACCCCAAGGTTCTCATCCTTTTTCTCAGTCAGACCAAACCCTGCCTCAGCTCAATGAAACATGCTCTGATCACACTAAATGTAGTTATCTTTTTCTTCTTTTGAATTTGACATTTTGATCGATGATACTCCTGTGGTTTTTTCCCTTTGTTTTAAAACATGCTTATGATCAAATTCCCCATGCTACTTGTATTTTTGAGTTTCAAGCAAGTATAACTTGCTGTATCCCTTGGATAGGCATATGCTAGTTTCAGCTCTAGTAGAATGACAAGGCATTTCCTCAACTATAAAATGGGAATAATAGGATCTACATTTCTGGATTGCTGTGAAACTTACAATAAATGCAATGTGTTCCATCAAGCACTTTGCATATAAAATGTAGTTACTGTTGTTAAATATTACTTGTTTGCTAGATCTGAGTAAAGATGCTAGACAGAGCATGTTCTGAAAATACTGAGTAATGTTGGTAAATGCTCTTCAGTTTATAAAGCCAGTCCTCCATTCTCTCTCTTTTCTTTGGTGGAACCTAGTTTCCTCCATATCAAGTTTCCCTAAACTAATATTACTCAGTTTGATGTGAAGGACCCAAAGATTCTCATGAGTCTCATTAATATAATTTTTACCCCCATCCCTAGCACTGCCTCCTGATTTATATACTGTTCACCCAGGAAAGGACTGGTGTGTGTAGGAAGCAAGCCAGATAGTGTCTGCACGTTGGAAAACTCAGAGACACTTCACCTTACCTCACCTCCTTCTACAGAGGGTGCGACTCAGAAGGTTGGCCTGTTTTGACAAGATTAGTTTTTAGGTAAGCCTGGAAGTGGAAGGGCCGGGATAATGTCAGGAGGACCAGACCTCATGCTATTTCCTATTGTGACTAGCGGTGGAACAGAGAGATTTCTCATTCCCAAAGGTCAACAAGGAATAGTTAGGGGGTGGGAAAGAGGTTCTGATGAAGTTCCAATCTTTGAAGAAATCACAGTGTCTCTGGCTTGGCCCCATGCTTCCTGGAGTTCCTGTTTCCTGGAGGACAGGGGGAAACTTGTAGACCTCTCACACCTGTGTATGTACTAGAGCAGGGGTCTCCAACCTCCAGGATCTAAGGCCTGATGATCAGAGGTGGAGTTGACATAATAATCGAAATAAAATGCACAATAAATGTAATGCCCTTGAATCATCCTGAAACCATCCCCTAACTCCTACCCTTGGGTCCATTGAAAAATTGTCTTCCCCAAAAACCAGTCCCTGGTACCAAAAAGTATGGGGACCACTGCACTAGAAGCAACTTGAACAGGGCACTGGCTCACTGGCTCAGGCGATTAACTCTTCAAGAGCTTTACAACTTCCCCCACTCTAGTCAACAATTAGCATCTTTACAACAGGCCTTGACAACTCTGAACGGTGTTTATGACCTCCCTTAAGTCATAAAAAGAGAAAATGTATGTTTACTTCAAAGCTAAGCATGTTTATATTAATTCTACTTGGGTGTTGGTTTGCATCAGACTTTTCTTTTTTCAGTGGAGGAACAATTATGAGTCACAGTCTTAGGCTCTTGGAATCGTCTATATGAGAACCACATGAAGCTTCTGTTTTACATGTGGCTTTCTGGACCCCCCACTGAAGACATTCAGAATTAGACTCTCTGAGGGACTGGCCTAGGAATTTACATTTGATAAACTCCTCAGAACTAAAGTTTGAGGGTCACTGAGGTACCCTACACTACTGTGAACTGAGTTCTAATGATCATCTGTGTTACAAAACTAAGACTTTGTTTTTCTTCATTACTCACTGGCTAGAGGAAATTGACTCCCAGTTTTAATCTGATTTGGAAGAATACACAGATTTCTAAAATTGCATCACTTTTGCATTCATTCTTTAACACATACATTTATTGAGCACTCTCTGAGTGCCAGCAACAATGCTAGATGTGTGGCTCCAAAGAAGAATAAGACACGGAATCTGAATTCAAGGAACTTTTCCTAATCTCTTAAGAAAACTCATACATGCCTTTAGGTGGACAGAGGTCCACAAGGACAGAATGAAGCCAGGAGAGAGAAATCAATTCTTCCTGGGGAGCATGGTGGTCATCATTAATGTTTTCACACAGTGAAAGATGTAGAGGTGTTCATCGAGCAGACAAATTGGAAGAAGGGTAGCTTTCAAGGCTGATGGAACAAAGACATAAATTCTAAAATAGCAAGACAGGTTTTGGGAACTGAAAGTAGTTCAGCATAGCTGGATGATACGATAATGGGAAGAGGAGGAGGATAGCACAAGAAATGTTCTCTGGGAGATAAGGAGTCAGATCATTAAGTATCCATGATAAGGAATTTAAACATTATCCTCTAGGATTGTTTTCTCAAAGTGTGGACCTCAGGGTTTCTACAATAGACTTGCCCAACTGACTCAGAATTTCCAGAGGTAGGACCTCATACTGGATATTTTAGTAAGCATCCTTAATGGCCAGTACACCAAGTTTGGAACCCACTATTTGGTCGAGTGGAGTCATTGGAGGACTTTGTGCAAAGGAGAGAAATAATCAGAAAGAACTATTCACTGGAATGAACAATGGATTAGTTGGACTGAGGTTGAAAGCAAGGAAGGCCCAAGAGGTTAATTAGTAAATCACAGCAATTCTCCAGGTGAGAGACAGTGAGGAATTCATCTAAGGTAGTATGTACCTCGGACGAGGGAAGAGGGATAGACTGGAAGGTATGTAAAGAAACAGGATTTATAGGGCAGAGTTCAAGTGGAAAGAGATTTCTGAGAAGGTAATGCAGCCAAGTACAAAGCTTAGTATTTGTTGAAAGTTTTAGCCACTTTCCTGGGATCATTTCTATTTTATATGACAAAAGAAATGCTCTTTCATCAGGACTTTCTTTGTAAGGTAGGCACCTTTATTCATTCTCGTGCATACACGTGAAGGTGCATGCAAGGTCGCACTAGTTTGAGAACCATTGAAGGCAACATTATGGATGGTGCTGAAAGCAGCTGTTTCTTCTCAGAGACATAATTCTGTATGGTACTCCCAGCAGTGGCTGTGGTTATCCCAGTTTGCTTGGGCTGCCATGACAAAATACAAGACTGGGTGTAGTAAACAATAGAAATGTATTTTACAGAGTTCTGGAGGTTAGATTTTCATGATCAAGGTGCTGGAAAGTTTGACTGCTGGTGAAATCTCTTCCCTTGGGTTGCAGATGGCTGCCTCCTCATTGTGTGATCACATAGCCTTTCCTTGGCTTGTGTGCTGAGAGGAGGGTGGGCTGGAAGTGAAGTGATTTCCCTGGTGTTTCTTCTTATTAGAACAGTGTCCTATTGGATCAGGACCCTACTCCTACCACCTCACTTTAAATACTTCCATAGAGACCCCATGTCCAAATACAGCCATACCGGGGGTTAGGGCTTCACATATGATTTTTAGTGACACAAGCATTCAGTCGATAACATTCCACCCCTGGTCCTTCTCTTATGCAGAATAAATTCATGTAATGCCAGCAGACACAAATGTCTTAGTTCATTCCATTAAAAACTCTAAAGTTCAAAATCTCATCTAAATGTCATCTAGATCAGGGTGACACTTGAGGCTTGATTTATGCTGGGGCAAAATTCCTCTCCAGTTGTGAATCTGTGAAACCGGATAAGTTCCGTGCTTCCAACATACAATGGTGGAAGAGACATAGGATAGACATTCACATTCTAAAAGGGAAACATTCCCACTGCAAAATGGAGAGACAAAAAAGAGGTAGCAGTTCCCAAGCAAGTCCCAAGCTTAGCAAAGCAAACTCTCTTATACCTTACAACTTGAGAATAATCCTCTTTGGCAACGTTCCTGTAGAGAAAGGCTCTAGAAGCCTTTCCTTTAAAGTATCAGAAGTAGTTTGTTTGGCTTTCTGAAACCAAGATGGTGGCCCCACCCTTTGGGTGATTGATGGCCACTCCAAGTGTGCACAGCCTCTAGTTACAAAGGGAAGGCTCTTCCCCTAGTGGATTGTGTAAATTTTTTTATTTGGTAAAGAAATGGTGAGGGAAGACTTGAAAAGAGTCTCTGGACTTTGGAACCAGGGGATACATCACTAGGAATGTTTGCTAAGTCATCATGGATGTTCTCCTCCACCCAAAGAATAGGAGCTTCTTGTCTTCAGAGAAAAGGCAAATCCTGTTGCCTTCTCCTTAGGACCATCTGTCACATCTCTATCCTTTTCTTAGCTTTAAAGCAGACCAAATCTTATCCAGAAAAATGATAAAGACTGTTTATCTTCTTACATTGCAGGAGAAGACAGCAAAGAAAGCAGATGTGCCATTGGCCTTTTCTGACTACACAAAGTGTGGTAAAACTGTCAGTGGATCCAAGCACATGCTGCATACCGCATGACAGATCAATAAAGCTAGAGATGAGGTATTGGGGCAAGGAATAGTGACTTTATTCAGAGAGCTAGCAGACTGAGAAAATAGTGGACGAGTGTCCCCCCAAAAATGTCTTAGCTGAGTTAGAGTTCAGGCTTCTTTTAAACTAAAAGGGGAAGCGGTGTGACTGGTTGTTGCACCTTCTTGGTGCAGGAATTCTTTGTTCTTGCAGCTGTCCATGTTAAGTCTGGTCACAATGTTCCTGTAAACCTCCAACAAGATAATGTTACTCTCTGTTCCACAACCTTTTATCTCCATATGGATGAAATGTGTTACACCCTTAAAGGTCCAGCCTGGCAGGTAGAATCTTAAAAAGTACTGGAATGTCTATTTCAGGCTATAGGCAAGATTCTTTTACAGAGATGCAGATCCAGCATGACTAAGCACAGGTGACAGAGCATAAGGGTGGAATATACAATATGGAGTCAGGTTTGTTTTTCTCTGTTGCAAAATGGTGTTTCTATAGCTAAGGTTCTACAGCAGGAATCCACAGGGTTTCTTGGGCTTCCCAGTGAGCGCAGCAGCTCAAAACTGTGCAGGATGGAGAGTTCCCTTTTATGCAGTCATGTTTTGTTCACTGTCTTTTTTGCTCCTTTGTGTCTGCTTGTCCCAGGCTTCAGTCTTCTAACAGAAGTACCTGGGATGCAGATCAACTCCCACAGAACTGGGGGGCCAGCAAGGGTGGATAATGTGAATAAAAGCTCTTTTGTTCCAAGCTGTTGCAGGTCTCCTGTGAAGCTGGGCTCTGCATAGGTGGAGGTATTTAGTATATCTCTCTTTTCTCCACATTTTTCTCTCCCAGCACTACAGCTGCGGAATCTAAGACACAAAGGCAAGGTCATTTCCTTCCCAGAGTGGGCTGCTCTTCTGCCTGCCTATTTAGAGCACTGTGGCAGATTTTATTATTCCAGGTATTGACAAAATGTTCATTTTTAAAATATTGTTATTGTTTTATATTCAATAAAATAGTATGAACTCTGAGAATAGTTTTTTATAACTGATAATTCAGAAGTACCTCAAACACTTCCTTTTCTTACTGAACAACAATAACTAGTGTTTTTAGAGATTTTTTTCCCCCTGACAATAGAAACAAGAGCTAAAAGAATAACTGTTCTAACAGAATGCTCTCCAAATTAAAATGCTATGTGCTGCTAAGTAAATAAGATGTCCTTACAGACTCACATTTTGTTGAGCTACAAGAGTGTTTGGACTTTTATCACCATGTTAATTAGGAATGGGAAATTCAAAATAACAATAGTGGCTTCTCTTTGGGACTAGATATGAAAATATTTGGAAACTAAGACAAGTTCCTACTATTGCTGGAAGGGAAAAAGTATAGAACTGCCTACTTTTGAAGACTAGAAACATAAATGAATGAAGAACAAATTGCCTATGACTAACAGGCTTCACACCAGTCCCAAGAAAGTAGGGATCCATCCCTTGGGTCAAACTAAGTGTTATTTCTCTAGCTGCAAGCAGGGTCCTTAGTTCAGATTCAACACTCAAGAAATATGTGTAGATTAAATGAATAAGGGTTAGCTTGGCCCTGGAAGAGTGGGTGGGATAAAAGCTGACTGAGATTCAGAGTGAAAATGTTTTTTATTTTGATCATGGTCTAAGGTAAGAGTCAAGGTTTGCATTACCACAAAGAATGAAGCTGGAAAAATCTCTCGCAGATCTACTCCAAGTCCTAAGAAAGCCAGATCAAATCCCATTTTTTAAGGTAGTGTTACAGCAGAGTATGACATGAGCTGTTTATTTTCCATTCAGTTTCTTAGACATAAACCAGCCCTATTGACTATACACAGACTGATTTTTTTTTCAGTTTTCCACTTCATAAATATACACTTTTGGTCAAAAGGTAGAAGATTTGTGCTACCCAGTAGATGATTTGTTGGCAGTTTAGTGAAATCTCATGCTTACTACTGGAGAACATATCACAGCAATCATTCTGGTGATGGGAAAATAAGTCAAAACTGCCATCTTGTTGTTGAGCTGTGCAGCAGAAAGACTGTTGCTGAATCACTCTTCCTAAGGTAAATATGTTTAACTCTTCCTATTCAGCTTTAGAAATGGGCTGTCCAGACCTTTTGCCAGTTTGTGCTTATTATTTGGTTCAAGCAAACTTGTTGTTTAGTCAATAAGTCATGTCCAACTGTTTGCCACCCCATGAACTGCAGCATGCCAGGATTCTCTGTCCTTCACTATCTCCCAAAGTTTGCTCAAATTCATGTCATTGAGTCGGTAATGCTATCTAAGCATATCATCCTCTGTCCTCCCTTCTCCTTTTGCCTTCAGTCTTTCCCAGTAACAAGGTCTTTTCCAATGAGTCAGCTCTTCTCATTAGGTGGCCAAAAGGATTGGAGCTTCAGCATCAGTCCTTCCAATGAATATTCAGGGTAGATTTCCTTTGGGATTGACTGATTTAATCTCCTTCCAGTCCAACGAACTGTGAAGAGTCTTCTCCTGCACCACAGTTCAAAGGCATCTATTCTTAGCCTCTCAGCCTTCTTTATGGCCCAGCTCTCACATCCATACCTGACTACTGGAAAAACCATAGCTTTGACTATACAGACCTTTGTCAGCAAAGTAATGTCTCTGCTAATACACTGTCTAGGTTTGTCATAACTTTTCTTCTAAGAAGCAAGTGTCTTTTAATTTCATGGCTGCAATCACCATCTGTAATGATTTTGGAACCCAAGAAAAGAAAATCTGTCACTGCTTCCACTTTTTCCCTTCTATTTCACATGAAGTGATAAGACTAGATGCCATAATCTGAGTTTTTTGAATGTTGAGTTTTAAGCCAGCTTTTTCACTCTCATCTTTAACCCTCATCAAGAAATTCTTTGGTTCCTCTTCACTTTTTGCCCTTAGAATGGTATCATCTGCATATCTCAGGTTGTTGATATTTCTCCTGGCAATCTTGATTCAAGATTGTGATTTCATCCAGCTTGGCATTTTGCATGATCTACTCTGCATAGAAGTTAAATAAGCAAAGTGACAATATATAGCCTTGTTGTACTCCTTTTCCAATTTTGAATCAGCCAATTGTTCCATGCCTGGTTCTAACTGTTGCTTCTTGACCCGCATATGTGTCTCAGGAAACAGGTAAGGTCTGGTAGTCCCATCTCTTTAAAATTTTCCAGTTTGTTGTGATTTACAGTCAAAGACAGTTGTATGATAGTTTGAGCATTCTTTGGCATTGCCCTTCTTTGGGATTGGAATGAAAACTGACCTTTTCCAGTCCTGTGGCCAATACTGAGTTTTCCAAACTGGTGCCCTCTTGTTCACCTCCTTTTCAGTGTAGCTCAACAAGACTATACTCCTTAAGCAAACACTGCTGCAGGAAGCAATTAGGGAAAGTACAGTTCTATTTTACACTTCTCTCTTCAGTCCCAATAGTACTGGTTTGAGAAAGAATACTAAGCATCTGATAATCAGTTCTAAATCTCTGTTTATTTGATTTCAATTTTACTGCCTAGAGTTGAATCCTTTACAGGATAAGAACTCCAAAACTGACAGAAAAAATAATTTGATATTGATTCTGAGTCAGTGAGAAAATATCCTTGAGATAATAATATATACGCTCAACCAGAACAAAACCCCAGGGAAAAAAGCAGAGCATCCTCACTGGAGAGAAAAAAAAAAAGTACATTATTGTCCTTCCTCCATGCTCTTTACTTTTCATGTCTGAACTTTTGTCAGACAGAAACTTTTTGCCTTATTCTCTGCCTTTCTGACCTATACTTCCTAATCCATTCTGATGATATAGCCAGATTAATCTTCATAAAGAGTCAGCTCGATCATTTACAGTCTCCCCTTTAGCAATTCTCATCCCCAAGAATTCCAACACCTTGGTCTTTAGCTGGGCATTAATAACTGAGAATCAGTCCCATCTCTGAGACTAGCACCAACATCATAAACACACACTGAGTATGTATCATGTGGCAAGCATACTTTATCTTATTTCATCTTTACTACAACACTATGAAAATAGTTATTATCCTTATATTAAAGATGACAAAACAGGCTTCGAGAGTTTAAGTCACTTGTCAAAGGTCATGAAGCTAGTAACCTTGTTGGAACTCAAATTTTGCATGGTACCGACCTCCATGTTCTCTTCCAACCCCCTCCCATACACTCTCCTAGGGCATACCCACTTCTTATGTCCCCCGAATTGGCCACAGCATTCTTACATCTATGCTTCTGTTATTATGACCCAGAATGTTTGCCACTTCCCTGTTTATTTATGTACATAAATATTTTATTTATTCATATAGTCTGGAAATATTATTTTTAATATTTCAAATAAATTTGTTCCCTATTATTAACTTTGTGTATGTTAGTCGCTCAGTCATGTCTGACTGTTTGTGACCCCACGGACTGTAGCCCACCAGGCTTCTCTGTCCATGGAATTCTCCAGGCAAGAATACTGGAGTGGATTGCCATTTCCTTTTCCAGAGGAACTTCCCAACTCAGGGATCAAACCCTGGTCTCCTGCATCACAGGCAGATTCTTTTACCATTTGAGCTACAGGAAAGTCTGTATTATTAAATTTAATGTCTATCAATCATATGCCTTAGTTTCCATCCTATAGTATTTTCAGGGATCACATTAGTCATCTTCCCCTACTCCCAGTCCCCACTGAACACCAAGTCCAATAAGTGGACTTTCTTATGCTCTTTGAGTCAGTTAAATTCTACCCTCTTCAGCGTATCTCTATCACTATAGCCCAAGTTCCCTCTCTTGCCTTTAAAGTCAACATGCTTATTGTCTCATTGCTACTTAATAGGCTCTGTTAGTGCTAGAATACATGTCCTAAATTATATACCATGAAGACAGAGGTTCTGATTGGTAATACTCATTATATGTCATTATATCAATTCTTGGCACATGAAATAAAGTCAGCGAACGTTTGTTGATGGAATGAGTGAATGTAAACCTATAAGGTCAGTGAAAAATGTGTGCACAAGTCATAGTTGTGAAGTTAACCTTGACTCTTCGCCACTGCCTTGACTTACACTGACATTCTTACGTGAAGCAATCATATGATGTATGAAAGAGAAACAACAGTCATTACTGTCTGAAAGCTTTACTTTAACTCTGTTCCTACCTAGTATGGAATCCTAGGTAAGTCTGCTTATTTTGCTTCATCTCTAAAATAGGACTAATATTGCCACAAAATTGGTTTTAAAAAAGTGTTACTAATAACATATGTCAAGTGCTTGGTCTAGAGTAGACAGTCAGAAAATGGGAGCCATTTTATTAATTAAGGGACAATAAAAAGTAACTATAGTTGCTGGGAAAAGAGCAGCAGTCATATAAATTTTCAATTCTCCCTGAATCCCTCCATTACACTAACAGGATAGCTATAAGAACCAATCTAAAGAACTATAGACATCCACAGCAAAATTGGATAATTTGGCTTCTTCCATGAGCCCTGGATATAAACAGATGGAGACAAACCCCTGAAAAGAATCACATAGTATCAGCATCTGTGAAGGAGGAAGTGTAGGGGCAAAGAAATTAGGCTTTGCATGACCCTGAGGATAGAAGAACCTCAAAATTTTTAGTAGGGACTCAGTGAGAAATATTACCAGCCAGTATAAGAACAGCAGCAGAAACTGGGGAGATGTTCTGAGACATATAATTTGTGAGTGAATGAAAGGGAATTGGAATGCAGTTAGATCTGAAGGCCCAGGGAGCACTCTGGGTACTATAAATTCTTTGAATTAACAACTTAAATTTCTTTTCAAAAGAAAGACCTGAATTTTAAAAGTTCCACCTTGGATAGAAAAAGCTGGAAAGAGTCACATTCCCAAACAATAAGAAAAAGTCAGATAATAAAATCAGCAACAAGAAAAAAATAACAATAAGGAGAAGCTGGATAATCTTAAAAAATCACAGAAGCAGAACTTTTCTTGAAGCTATCAGAGATCTGAGGTTACAAACCCAACTATTCTGAAGTCTAAGGAAAGATGGGCAGTAATAGAATTGAGAAACAAAAATGATAAAAGCTGTGTAGAAACAGTACGAGGCTAGAAGTAAATTCTTCCTTACTAGTAATTGCTTAAAATGTAAGAGGATTAAATGGACCAGTTAAAGGACAGAAATTGGCAGAATGGATTAAAAATAGAAAACATGGTTCACTTTTAAGCTGTTTATAAAAGGTCCAGCTTAAATCCAAAGACATAGACAGGTTGAACATGAAAGGATGAAAAGATATTCCATGTAGATAGTAACCAGAAAAGAGAGAGGGTCACTATATTCATATCATATAAAACAGACTATACGATAAATTGGTTATTAGATATGTCATCCTAGAAGGGTGGGATGGGGAGGGAGATGGGAAGGAGTTTCAAGAGAGAGGGGACATATGTTCACCTATGGCTGATTCATGTTGAAGTTTGACAGAAAAGAACAAAATTATGTAAAGGAATTATCCTTCAATTAAAAAATAAATTTAAAAAAAGGAATCACTGTATATTGATAAAAGGGTCAAAGAAAATATAACATTTACATATATACACTTAATGGCAGAGCCCCAAAATATATGAAGCAAGAACTGACAAAAATAAAGGGCTAAATGGTTCTATAATAATAGTTGGTAACTCTAACACACCACCTTCAATAAAGGAAAGAACAACTAGATAGTACATCAGAAAAGAAACGAAGTATTTAAACAGGATTATAAAAATTAGACCTGACTTATATGGAGCACAGTTCCCAACAACTTTCTGTAAAGTGCACACGAGAGATTCTCCTGGATAGACAGTGTAACTGTTAGATCAAAAGACCTGAAGCGACTTAGCAGCAGCAGCATCTTACAAAGTTTCTCCTCTGAACACAATAAGATGAAAATAGAAAGCAATAATGAAAGGAAGAGTAGAAAATTCATAAGTATGTGGAAATTAAGCAATACACTCAAACAGTTGTCAAAGAAGAAATTGCAAGTGAAATGAGAAAACAGAGATGAATGGAAATTAAAATACAACACACCTACAAGTCCATTCTCTGTCTGCATCTCCACTGCTGCCCTGCAGATAGCTTTATCAGGAGCGTGTTTCTAGATTCCATATGTATGCGTTAATAACGATGCTCATCTTTCTCTTTCTGACTTAATTCGCTCTGTATAATAAGCTCTAAGTTCATCCACCTCATTAAAACTGGCTCAAATGTGTTCCTTTTTATGACTGAGTAATAGTCCATTGTATATATATACCACAACTTCTTTATCCATTTGAAACGGATACATTAGCACATGTAAAACTAGATAGCTGGTGGAAATTTGCTGTATGATGCAAGGAACTCAAATCCGATGCTCTGTGACAACCTAGAGGGATGGGGAGGTTGGAAGGAGCTTTAGGAAGACGGGGACATACATATACCTATGGCTGATTCATGTTGATGCATGGCAAGAACCAACACAGTATTGTGGGGCAGTTATCCTCCAATTAAAAATAAATAATTGAAAAAATACAATTTACCAAATCTCGTGGGATACAGCAAAAGCAGTATGTGATGGGAAAAATGTATAGCTGTAGGCACCTACATTAAAAAGCAAAAAAGAGTCAAATCAATAATACAACGTTGTACTTTAAGAAACCAGAAAAGTAAGAGCATGGTAAATCCAAAGCTAACAGAGAGAAAGAAATAATAAAAATTTGATCAGAGAACAGAAAAACAATAGAAAAAATCCATTCAAATTTTGATTCTCTGGAAAGATTAACAAAATTCACAATGGTAAGAAGACACAAATCACTATTATCAGGTATGAAACAAGAGACAGCACTGCAATTTCTATGGACATTAAAAGCTTAGAATGGGATAGTAAAGCTATCACAGGTCCATAACTTAAAAGAAACAAACACATTTCCATTTCCTGGCAGATACAAATGACCAAAGAACTAATTAAAAAAGAATTAGATAACCTGAATTGTTTTATATATAATAAAGAAATTCTATTTGTAGCTAAAATTCTCTCCACAAAAGAAAACTTTAGGGCCAGAGAGCTTCATTGGAAATTCTACAGTATGGGTAAGGGAAGAAATAATTCAAATTCTACACAAACTGTCACAGCAAAAAGAAAATAGAAGAAAGCACCTCTGAATTCATTTTATGAGATCACACTTACCCTTATATCAAAACCGAGAAATTAGAAGAAAAGAAAGCTTAAGGGCAATACATTTTATGAATATTGATGCAAAGGACTCAATAGAATATTTGAAAATAAAAAATAACACTATGGAAAATAATAATATATCATGCCAATTATAGTTTACCTGGGAATGCAATGTTAGATCAAGCATTCAAAAATCAATCAAGAGAGCTTACTATACTAATAAATTAAAGAAAAAAACCTGTAATCATCTCTGTAGATGCAGAAAAAGCATTTAAAAATCAACCTCCAGAAATGATAAATACATAGGAATAGAAGGGATATGGGAATAGAAGGGAACTCTTTTAATACGATGAAGGGCATCTTCAAAAACCTATAGTCAATATCACACTCAATGGTGACAGATTGAACAGTTTTTCCCAAAGATTATAAACACATCAAGACTGTCCACTGTAATCACTCCCATTTACATTGTACTTCAGCTACAATAACAAAAATCATATGCTGTGGGATATCTAAGAAAGAAGAGAGTAGACACACACTATACTAAAGATATGAAAAAATAACTCATAGAAACTTTTTAAAAAATATTTTGACATATAGTGAACAGAATGGGCATAGAAAAAAGTTAGACTTCTTTGACGTATTTATTTGTAGATTTTATAGACGTTTTGGTGGTGGTGGTTTAGTTGCTAAGTTGTGTCCGACTCTTGTGACCCCATGGACTGTAGCCCGCCAGGCTCCTCTGTCCATGGGGATTCTCCAGGCAAGAATACTGGAGTGGGTTGCCATTTCCTTTACCAATAAATGTTTTACTTAATCCCTAAATAATTTTATTTTTGAGAAGGAATTCCTACAAATCAAAAGTAAAATGAACGATTAACATTACTGTGTTTAAAACCGTGGCATAATCACCAGGAAAGAAGATAATTTGAAGTGATTTGAAAATATGGTTCTTTGACTGTATATCCCTGGTAAGGATAAGGACAAAATGAATGCTCAAAAACTAAAAGTTTTTAAATATCATATCAGCAATTGCATTGGTGATGTTATTCTGAGATAGGTTCTGTATGTCTTAGGGATTAAATCAGGAGTGTTTTTGTTGATATCTTTGAGGACCAATACTTTTAGTGTGGCTTAAAGGGAATGCAGATGTGATTTTGTTATTAAGTAAAATCATCAAGTTTAGTTAAACTCTGTAGTTCTGCTTTTGGATTGGAAGAATCAGTATGATCTCATTATATAGTGTATCTTTAAATTCATGCTTTTCTTTTTCTTAGTTCTGTCAAATGAAATTACTAGGAATCTTGACCAACTTAGTAGGAATAAGTACCTCAAGTGCCCAGACTGTGATTTGTAAGTACTATTTCCCATTAAAAGTACCAGAAACACTTGAAGAAGTAGCTGTTTCTAGGTTCACAGCAAAAAATATTCAAAATGACCTTGGAATATTTTATCATTAAGAAGACAGAGATAGCATCAGAGTTAAGTTAAAGACATGACTAAAAGATGTAAAAGTTAAGTTGAATAAACTTCTACTGACTAAAGAAGGAAAAATTTGTCCTTCCAAAGAGTAGTGATTGCAGTACTAAATGACATTAAATATATTTGAATCCATGAGTTTATAATGATAATGACAATGATGAAATAGATAAACTAGTTGTTGATCTTTTTAAGATGGCAGAGAACTATCCATTATTTTGAAAATTGCTAATTAAAGAAGAAACTTTGTCTTGTCTTTCCAGTAAGAGTTCCAATACCTCAAGATGACAGAATCGCTAACAAGAAAATTTTTCTTTGAAATTTTCAGCTAACTAATGAAGTTGACTTCAGTTCAGTCGCTCAGTCGTGTCTGACTCTGTGACCCCATGAACTGCAGCACTCAGACCTCCCTGTCCATCACCAACTCCTGGAGCCTACCCAAACCCATGTCCATCAAGTCAGTGATGCCATCCAACCATCTCATCCTCTGTCATCTCCTTCTCCTACTTCCCTCAATCTTTCCCAGCATCAGGGTCTTTTCCAATGAGTCAGCTCTTCACATCAGGTGGCCAAAGTATTGGAGTTTCAGCTTCAGCATCAGTCCTTCCAATGAACACCCAGGACTGATCTCCTTTAGGATGGACTGGTTGGATCTCCTTGCAGTCCAAGGGACTCTCAAGAGTCTTCTCCAACACAATAGTTCAAAAGCATTAATTCTTCTGTGCTCAGCTTTCCAATGAAGAAAGCATAATAAAATTATAATATCACCATTTTGCAACCCCTAATGAATGAACGGTTTCAGGCGTTGACCATCAGTGACTGCTACCACCAAAAAAGGTAACTGTACATTATGTGCTTCCTGGTGGAAGTTCACAGTCACTTGTAGACTGACAGCCACAAACATGAAAACTCAAACCCAAATCTGATCAAACCTCTAGGTCTAACTACTAGTTAACAGGAAGATAGAACTCTAATAGAGTGACTATTTCAGTAAGTTTAGTGGTCAGTGTAACTCAGAAAGTGTTAGTTGCTCACTCCTGTCCGATTCTATGATGCTGCCAGGCTCCTCTGTCCATAGTATTCTCCAGGCAAGAATACTGGAGTGGGCTAACATTCCCTCCTCCAGGGGGATCTTCCTAACTCAGCATTGAACCCAGTTCTTCTGCAGTACAGACAGATTCTTTACCATCTGAGCCACCAGGGAAGCCCCTAGTCTGAATGTGGCATTAAAATATAGTTGGAGGATAAATACAGAAACCATAGATCTTCTTGCCTTCAAGATCTCTGAAACATGTGTGAGTGGGGTGTGTGAGAGTGAAAGAGAGACACACACAGAGAGACAGAAAACTATCACTGAACTAGTAATTTGCAATTTTGTAGGTATTCTAATAAATACTTCATGTATTTTTTATTATTTAATCCTTGCAACAATTCTGTGAATTATTTTACAGATTGTACTTTAAAAAGCTAAGAAATTTGCTTTAGGTGATAATTACTCAATTCCAAAGACTGTGGTCTTATCTGTTACAATGTAATTACTTCTTTTTCTAAATGACTTTAAAAGGAGTTTAAAAACTGATGACCTGTGAAATCAATATGGTATGCAGATGTGTTTCATTTTGTTTCCACACTATAGACTCATATAGGGTTATTTATTCTTTTTTTTTAATTTTTAGATTTTTTTTCAGATATTTTGATAATCCAAATCATTGGATTCTTCTGAAAAATAATATGATTGGTAGAAGATGGCCCCTAATCTTGCCTGAAAGCTTAACAGCTCAAATGAGTAGAAGCTTCCCACTGTAAGCAGTATAAGTACTCCATAATTTGCCATAATCCTCATCAATTGCTTCTTTCACAGACCAGCTTTACGTAGGCTTCATTTCTTGCTGGATTCCCTAGGCATTTGTGTTTGTAATTTCTAATCTATATCATACCAAATCATTCATTAATTATACTCTTTTCTGTCTTCATTCTGTGTGTCTTGTGTCTATAATTGCACTATAAACTTTTAGAAAGCAGAATTTGCATTTCATTATTATATTGCATTTTCCATAGCATAAGATTTGTATACATTCATTGAATAAATAAATTAAATCAGTTCAGTGAAAATTAGAGTATAAACATACATTATGTTATTGCACTTTGTTTTATTGAACTTCACAGATACTGCATAGTTTACAAATTGAAGGTATATGGCAACCCTCTGTTGTAAGATGATGGTTAGCATTTTTTAGCAGTGAAGTGTTTTTAAATTAAGGTATGTGCTTTGTTTTCTTAGACATAGTGCTATTGCACACTTCATAGACTACAACATAGTATAAGCATAACTTTAACATGCACTGCGAAACCAAAAAAATTGTGTAACTCACTTTTTTTGGCATATTTTCTTTTTTGGAGTATCTTAGGGGTCTTTAAACAACCCTGCCATATCTCCAAGGTAAGCCTGTAGTTGTTATTTTAGCTTGTAGTTACAGTATTAGTTGATTTAAGAAGATTTCCAAATGCTCAGGCAAAATGAACTGTCATGTCTGCTACCAGGAAAAGTAACTTGCTAAAAACATGATTTAGATAATGAGTTTTTCCTTTGTTGCACAGTGGAAAAAGTTAGACCAAAAATACAGACTTTTTACCTTTGAAAACACCATCTTATTCTCAAAATCATCACTCTACACGGAACTTGTATTTTACAGCTGAAATAATCAGTTTATATGGGGTGTTATTACTCACACTATCTTTTCTGTTGAGAGAAAATGTGTTTTCAAAGCACAGGTTCCCAGTCTTTCAAAATAAGTCACCTTGCAAGAAAATGAAATGTAACTTTAGTATGTCCAGATGCTGCCATATGAAAGGTACCTTCTCCAACCATAGCCAACTATGGGGAGCAATTATGGATATTTCTGTAGACTGGCAGCCCATAGGGATGTGTAGAAGAGACAAAAGCTTTGAATGATAAAACACTAAGGAGTGATATAACTAAAAAAAGAAAGAAAGGAAGAAACCCAGTAAAGGAATCTTTCCACTTGTCTACATTCTGTTCTTCTTTCCCTCCCTGCAACATACAGAAAATATAATTTGTTTTTCTATCTTTCAAAAAAATTCTTAACATTTCCTTCTTCATAATATACTGTGGTTTTAAAAATACTGGAATTAAAAATCCAGTGTATCTTCTGGGTAGAAGTGTTTAAGGCCTCCCCTCCCTCTAGCAGGAATGTTTTAGATTTAGCTTTTGCTGCTGAATTCTGAGATCCCAATAGAGTAGGGAACTAAGGAGCTAACCTTAAGTCATTCTCAGTGTTCAGAGTCAGAGGTAAGAGGGGACAGACCAGCTGTACAGCCCCAGACCTGGCTAGGAATGAGATAGTCATGAAACTATCAGAGCCCCGCTTTGGCTTAGAGTGACTATACTTTTTGAATAATCCAGGAGGGTCTCATGATTACAAGCCTGAACAGGTGATTTGTTAAAATCACCTGTATTGGAAGGTGGGACCCTGAGGAAACAGTGCCCCAGAAAGCAAGCAGGCATTTCCTAGGGACCAATGGATGAGTTAGATAGCATCACTGACTCAGTGGGCATGAAATTGAGCAAACTCTGGGAGACAGTGAAGGAGAGGGAAGCCAGGCGTGCTGCTGTCCATGGGGTCACAAAGAGTCAGACACAACTTAGAGACTCAACAACAATGAGATCCATAGGACATTTTCACAACAGAAAATGGTACAAGGCCTTAGCCAATTTTGAGTTGTCCTTTTGACCGTATCTTCTTCTCATCCTCATATTGTACCTTATTTTCCATGGCATTCAGGGCCATTTATGATCTGACTCCAAGCTACCTTTCTTGGTTAATTACTGATTTCTCTAGTCCACCCCCATTGCATGTGAAGCCACACACACAAGCTACATACACTTGCCCATATTTTTGTTTATGCTTTCTCTTTGGGAAGGTCCTTCTCCCCATGAAGCATTCCTGAAATTTATCTTTCCCCTCTGTACTTCCGTACTCTCCTATTTTTCCTCCTTATCTCCTGGTTCTTTTAAGGAAAGCTAAGCTTGATTTCAAAGCCAGGCACGTGTGTCGAGTGCCATAGCCACTCAAGGTAGCAAGAGAGGTCTAGTCAGAATCAGGCTGCCTCTGTGGATCACCTTGCTAAGTATAATAGTCTGAAATCAAATGAGTTTGAAGAAATCTTCCACTATTTCAGTTCCCACTGTTCTTCTATATTAAACAGGTTAGGTTCTTTCACCTTCACGTTTTTCTCAGGTATCTAGCTTTCATGCCAGTCACACAGCTCTTAACAGTCTAAGGTAGTCTCCAGAAGCCAGCAAAGAAGGTATAAAACTTCCATCTTGGTATCAAGGTGTTGTTTAGACCTCTCCCATATCCAATGTCAATAAATCAGACAGATCCTCCATATTTAGAAAATGGTTTGCAGGGCTCATCTTTAAATTTATGGAACACTTTATTAAAATCATACAAAATGTGAAATCTCGACATATGGAAAAGACAAATGTGGGCTTCCATGTAAGATTTGCTGAATGTTCTTATTGGGATTGTGAGAGAACTCAGACCTCTATTACTGATGAATCTAGAACTGCTTGTCAATGGGCATGAGTTATTAAGGTGATGGATCAAAGAAGCCAACCTGGAAGAAATCATTTAATAAAAAGAGGGAAATAAGTCTTTGTAAAAGTACTCATCACTAAGTAGGACATCAGACTCTAAAGTCTGCTTTAGTTTAAGAGAAACAATCTTAATCTGATAAATTGTCACTTTGTTTAACCTTATCCTTGCTTTAAGATGTTCTATGTTCCTATGGGCTATATCTTAATAATAATCTGTACAAATGAGAACTTCATGTACTCATTTTTGCCTAGCTCCATTTAGAAATAAATAGAAACAATACAAGGCTTATGTAAAGAAGGAAGTAATAAAATTAAGAAAAAGCACAGACCTCAAAGTTCTGCTGATCTTGATATTGCCTACCGATCTACCACTTGAGATGTGTGATGGTTCAGTTGCTAAGTCACGACCGACTCTTTTGCAAGCCCATGGACCATAGCCAGGCTCTTCTCTCCATAGGATTTCCCAGGCAAGAGTACTGGAGTGGGTTGCCATTTCCTTCTCCAGGGGATCTTCCCAACCCAGACATTGAACCCAGGTCTCCTGCATTGCAGGTGGATTCTTTACCAGTTGAGCCCACGGAAGCCCTACACTTTCAAAGAGGAATGTCAAATCAGCAGCGTTACTAAATCAAAAGCAATGTGCCCATTTTGTTTTAGATTTTGATTTAAAATATCAAGAAATCACCTCTGTTTCATCTCATGCATTAGTTTATTATTGTGGAGAGAAAAAAATGTATTTAACTTTCCCTCCATTCCCATTTCCAGTCTATGGGTCTCCCCTGGTCCAACCTGCTGTGAAATTCTGGTCTCTGCATTCTTGTCTCAGCAAGATGAATACAGGTGACCAAGTCTGCACAGCAGCTTCAGCGATCCCAGGAATTGAAATGCTTTGGATTCTGGGAAAACCTTGGCCCAACAAAATGGAAATCTGGGATTGACAGAGAGGTATCTCCAGTGTTCTTAGTTGTCAAGAAGCTAAAGGGAAGTTGAGCAACTGGGTGAGCCATCTGCACTCCTGAGGCTAGGAGAGTTCAAGGAGATGGAAGAAATAACAATCCACAGGGCACAAAACATCTTACATCCCATCCCTTTCTAGATTGCTACCACAGCTTGAGACCTAACAGTTAAAATAGTAACTCAGCTATGAGGACTCAGAAGTCAGAGAAAGGAGATCAAGCAAAGAGGTGTCCAGTAATATAGAACTACTGAACAATAAGAACAAAACCAAAATTAGAATATTTAAAGAGTGTCAGGTACAGCAAAATATAATGAATTCATGATTATTAAACTAAAACTTTCAAAATATGAACTGAATTACTCACAATGACAAAAGAAGTAGAAAACTTGTAAATCAGTCGTCACTGAGATTGCTAAGGTATGCAAAGATCTACCATTTAAAAGGTACCAAGACCAGCAAGAGAGTACCAGAAAAACATCTATTTCTGCTTTATTGACTATGCCAAAGCCTTTGACTGTGTCGATCATAATAAACTGTGGAAAATTCTGAAAGAGATGGGAATACTAGACCACCTGACCTGCCTCTTGAGAAACCTGTATGCAGGTCAGGAAGCAACAGTTAGAACTGGACATGGAACAACAGACTGGTTCCAAATAGGAAAAGGAGTATGTCAAGGCTGTATATTGTCACCCTGCTTACTTAACTTATATGCAGAGTACATCATGAGAAACGCTGGGCTGGAGGAAGCACAAGCTGGAATCAAGATTGCTGGGAGAAATATCAATAACCTCAGATATGCAGATGACACCACCCTTACGGCAGAAAGTGAAGAAGAACTAAAGAGCCTCTTGATGAAAGTGAAAGAGGAGAGTGAAAAAGTTGGCTTAAAGCTCAACATTCAGAAAACTAAGATCATGGCATCTGGTCCCATCACTTCATGGCAGATAGATGGGGAAGCAGTGGCAACAGTGGCTGACTTTATTTTTCTGGGCTCCAAAATCACTGCAGATGGTGACTGTAGCCATGAAATTAAAAGACGCTTACTCCTTGGAAGGAAAATTATGACCAACCTAGACAGCATATTAAAAAGCAGAGACATTACTTTGCCAACAAAGGTCCATCTAGTCAAGGCTATGGTTTTTCCAGCGGTCAAGTATGGACATGAGAGTTGGACTATAAAGAAAGCTGAGCGCCGAAGAATTGATGCTTTCGAACTGTGGTGTTGGAGAAGACTCTTGAGAGTCTCTTGGACTGCAAGGAGATCCAACCAGTCCATCCTAAAGGAGATCAGTCCTGGGTGTTCATTGGAAGGACTGATGTTGAAGCTGAAACTCCAATACTTTGGCCACCTGATGCGAAGAGCTGACTCATTGGAAAAGACCCTGATGCTGGGAAAGATTGAGGGCAGGAGGAGAATGGGACGACAGAGGATGAGATGGCTGGATGGCATCATCAACTCGATGGACATGGGTTTGGATGGACTCAGAGAGTTGGTGATGGATAGGGAGGCCTGGCGTGCTGCAGTTCATGGGGTCGCAAAGAGTCAGACATGACTGAGTGACTGAACTGAACTGAACTGAACTGAAAACCAGCACATTCAAAAGTGAGCATTCTCTAATTTAAAAAAGAAGTAATTCCAACGTTATTTAAGCTATTCTTTCATTAAAATGTATAAACTTTCCCATTTTATTTCATGAAACTGACATATTCAACCTGTTAGATGTTAGTACAAAAGAAAACTACAGACCAATCTCAACCGTGATTTAAAATGTAAAAATTCTGAATAAGCTATTAGCAATTGGAACCCAAAATATATCAAAAGAATACCATGATATGACTAAGAAGGTTTATTTGGAGAAATGTGTGAATAGTTTAAGCCAGAAAAGTCTCTCAATATATTCCAGAGTATCAATTAATAAAGGAGAAAATGCATATGAACTTACCAATATCAAATGCAGACAACACATTTGATACAATACATAATCATTTCAAAAAATTACCAAGTAAAATAGTAACTACTTAATGAAGGTACTTAAATATAATATTTCCCAAAATCTGATCATATATAAAAGTTTAAAGAGTAAAACAATAGACCATTTATAACAATAACAGAAAAAGAATAGAATGCCTGCTATCAAGATTATTAATCAACATTGTCTTGGTGATGTAGTAAAATAAGAAAGGACTTCCCAGGTGGCTCAGTGGTAAAGAATCCACTTTCCAGTACAGGAGCTACAGAGACATGGTTTCAATCCCTGGGTCAGGAAGATCCCCTGGAGAGGAAATGGCAACCCACTCCAATATTCTTGCCAGGACAGAGGAGCCTGGTGGGCTACAGTCCATGAGGTTGCAAAGAGTTGGACACAACTGAGCATGCACACAAGTAAGATAAGAAAATAAGGTAATTGGTATAAACAGTGGAAGAGGCGTAGCTGTATTTTTTACTGATAACATGGTTTGTATACCCAGAAAACCCCAGAGACTAAAATCAGTTCAGTTCAGTCGCTCAGTCGTGTCCGACTCTTTGTGACCCCATGAACTGCAGCATACCAGGCCTCCCTGTCCATCACCAACCCCCGGAGTCCACCCAAACCCATGTTTATCGAGTCGGTGATGCCATCCAGCCATCTCATCCTCTGTTGTCCCGTTCTCCTCCTGCCCTCAATCTTTCCCAGCATCAGGGTCTTTTCCAATGAGTCAGCTCTTCGCATCAGGTGGCCAAAGTATTGGAGTTTCAGCTTCAACATCAGTCCTTCCAATGAACACCCAGGACCGATCTCCTTTAGGATGGACTGGTTGGATCTCCTTGCAGTCCAAGGGACTCTCAAGAGTCTTCTCCAACACCACAGTTCAAAAGCATCAATTCTTAGGCACTCAGCTTTCTTTATAGTCCAACTGTCACATCCTTACATGACTACTGGAAAAACCATAGCCTTGACTAGACGGACCTTTGTTGACAAAGTGATGTCTCTGCTTTTTAATATGCTGTCTAGGTTGGTCATAACTTTCCTTCCAAGGAGTAAGAAAATACTCAAACTCAAATTAAGAAGAGCATATGGTAGATACCTGGATACAAGATAATTATATTTATAATAATATACTCAAACTTACACAGTGATATGTGAGTATGTATGTATTTTATATATTCATATATATTCATATATACTCATAACCCTCATGAAATATTTTATAGAGCAACACTAGCTGATGTAACAGATAAACCTAGGAACTCAGTGGCCCATCATAGTTGAAGTCAATGTTTCCCTTCATGAATTGAGGTGGTGGGTGTTGTGGAGTGAGAAAGAAGTTTATTGCATAGTCATCCAAGGAATGAAGCTTACAGAGGCTCTGTTGTCTTGATTTCAAGGCTCCTAAGGTTGCCCTAGGTATTAATAACCAACTGATAAATAAAGAAAGCCTTGCATATTTTTGATTCAGACCTAAAGCTAGTAAACAGCACTTCTGCCACATTCTGTTGCTCTAAATTCAGACATTAAGAACCTTGCAGATAAAAGGGAACCTGGGAAATACAGTTTTGGGGACACTGGACAGCCATTTCCCAGGAATAACTTCACTCTTGAGCCAAAAAGTAAATTTTTGGTGGGTGATTTGTCTCTATGTTGTAGGTGGGCATTACTACCACCATTTTACAGGTGAGAAAACTGAGGCACAGAAGTGTAAATGGCATATCCAAGGTTACACACGTAATAGTAGTAGATCCAAGATTTGAACCAAACCAGGATTTGAATCTTGTTCCAGAATCCATGGTTTTAACCATTGTGCTACACTACACTATATCAAATGTCTTGTGTCTATTCTAGAAACAATCACCAAGAAATGGAGATAGCAAAAAAAGAATCATCTGCAATATTAAAGGAAACCGTAAATTTATTAGGCATAGATTGAATGACAAAGATATAGATCCTATGTGAAGAAATCTTGAAAGACATAAAAATAACTAAGCACAAATGAAAAGGCACTGTTTATTCTTGGATAAAACTTAACAGCATAAAAGTGCTGGATTCTTCGAAAATTAGTAACCCCAAAGAGTTCGTTTTTTAGAATGACATTTATGTGAAATGTCTTTTTAAGCTGCCCAACACTCATCTGTAAAAACACAATATCAGGTGGGTTGCCCTACTGGATACTGGCACACGCTGCAAACAAATTAAACGGAAATATCAAAAAGAGAATAAAAAAAAATCCCAGCATACATTAAAATTTAAAAGATTAAAAATACTATTTTAATTCAGTCAGAAAAAGGTGAGTTATTAAACAAATGGTGATAGAACTATCATGCTTATTCATGGTGAGGAAAGTAACATTGGGCTTTTATCTTACATCACCTGCAAAAATACATTCCAAATGGATGAAAGACTTAAATACAAGTAACAAAATTGTAAAGTAATCTTGGCAAAAATCAAGGCGATTACACATACAATCTAAAGCCAAGAGAAACCTTATTAACCAAGACAGGGAGACCAGAAACCATTTCAAAAACAGCATACTTGGTTATGTAAAAATAATTTTTAAAATGTTTCCTGCATAGTAAAAAGTAAATCAGTAAGCTAGATATTGGGAGAAAATTGCAGTACAGCCAACAAGAAATTAACCATTTTAATTATATGCAAAGAGGTCTTATAAATTGACAAAGAATAACAACTGAACAGAAAAATGAGCCCCCCAAAAATGTGAATAAGCAGCTCAAAGCAAAAATCCAAATGGCTAGCATACATATTTAAAACTTCTCCAACTCACTAGTGATCAGGGAAATACAAATTAAGGTAACAATGAAATATCACATACCTATCAAACGAACAAAAATTGTAAAAGCTTCTATTACTTATTCCTGATGGAGAATTTAAGTATACATTCACACATTGCTAGTAGAAATCTGAATTGTTATGTGTTTTGGAGAAAGCAATCTGGAAATATCTATTTAAAACTTATACCATTTGACCCAGCAATCTCAAGGAAATAAGCAAACCACGTCTCAAGCTATAAGTGGTTCAATCCATCATGAAAACAAAGTAGACTTGCAATCTATGATATTCTTCAAGAATAAAAAATAAAAGATCTGCAGCTCATCAGTGCTACCCTGGTTTGACTTTGAAATATCAAAATCAGAATGTCTCTATGGTTTCAGTGGTTGATGCTCAGTTAAGAATAATTTAGGAAGAACTTCCATGTTTGACTTAACGTCAAGGTATCTGAAAGAAAGTGTTAGTTGCTCAGTCATGTCTGACTCTTTGCAACTCCTTGGACTGTAGCCCTCCAGGCTCTTCTGACCATGGAATTCTCCAGGCAAGAATACTGGAGTGGGTTGCTATTTCCTTTTCCAGGGGATCTTCCTGACTCAGGGATCAAACCTGGGTCTCCTGCCTTTCAGTCAGATTCTTTACTATCTGAGCCACTTAGGCTCACATAATGAGAGAAAGAGGCCTTATTCAGTTTGGGGCAGAACGGAAGGGTGTGTGTAAGAACTTTCTTCTGAAATCTCTCCAAGGAAGGTGCAACAAAGGGGTTCATTCAAGAGGAAAGAATGATGTAGGAATGTTGCTTGGGCCAGGTGGTTAAAATGATGGCCCACAATTTATACACATCTCCCCTAGGCAGTCTTCTCCCACACTGAATCTGAGCTTGGTCATGAGGCTTATTTTGGTCAATCAAGGAGAGACTTGAAAAATGTGTACACATCCAAGCTTGCTTTCTCTCGCTGCCATTGGGAACCTGGAGATTATCACAGTGTGAACAAGCTTGATCTAGCCTACTGGATGATGAGTTATATTTGGCCCAGTTATCCTACCAGCTAGCCAACTAACTGCTGAACATATGAATGAAGCCTTCAACCACTAGTCGATGGAAGATGCCTGAGTGAGCCCAGCTGGGATCATTAGAACCACCCAGCCCAAAATGTCAATCCACTAAATCTTGAGCTACTGATATGGCTATTACTTTAAGATTCAAAATTTTGGGATGGTTTCTTACACAGCTAAAGCTGCTATACTTCTAAAAGACCAGGGGACCAAAATGTCATAAAACTTTAGAATCTTCTGAACATTCATGCTTTAAAGCCGGGAGCTTATATGAATATAGTCAACTGTCAATTTATAAAAATGCATATGAATAGAGATGTGTTATACGAGGACAGGCATTGAAAAGAAAGGCAAAGCTTATGCTGAACAATAAGAATACCTAATCAAGTTGATTCAGCCCTTAAAAGAAAACAAACTGAAGTATGAAATAAAAGCATTGAAAAGTATGAATGCTTAAACCGTATGAATAATGCAGTTTGATTATAAGCATATCTAATTCCTCTAATATTAAATTAAAGTAATTCTAAAGACACATGGTACACTAAATATAAAAACAGGAGACTCAGAGAATTGAATCATTCTTTGTAAAAAAAAATTTGAAGAAATATCTAGTTAGTTTGAACTAGTGCTTATGATGTATAGCTTGAGAAGAATTGTTGTTTTAGATATGGGAAAAACAGTAAAGAGCTGAGAATTATGGTCAATGTAGATTAATTCAAATAAAAGCCACTGCCTAGTAAAATTCATAAAATTATGAACTTGTCCTGAGCTTTGTTTTCCATTACTATCATCAATGAGAAATAATTCACTTCCTTGCCCAACTCCTCATCTTGTTCCCAAAGGATCACTTCAGCAAGCCTTATTAAGTGCTTTAGGGTCGACTCAGAAAAATGTGAACTTTAGTTGAAAGAATGGTGTCCAACACATGGTGGATGGGGAGTTACATTCTGTCCCTATGGTATTTCTCAGGGACAATGCCACTGTACAGGGATGGTTAGGTATTAAAAAGTGCTCACATGTCCTCTCTTGAAATCTCATCACTGTCCTTTGAAGTTGCTGTGTACGTGCTTTCTCTAGTTGTAGTGAGCAGTGGCTACTCTCTAGTTGTGGTGAAGGCCTTCTCATTGCAGTGACTTCTCTTGTTGCGATGGAGAAGGCAATGGCACCCCACTCCAGTACTCTTGCATGGAAAATCCCATGGATGGAGGAGCCTGGTAGGCTGCAGTTCATGGAGTCGCTAAAAGTCAGACATGACTGAGCGACTTCACTTTCACTTTTCACTTTCATGCATTGGAGAAGGAAATGGCACCCCACTCCAGTGTTCTTGCCTGGAGAATTCCAGGGACGGCGGAGCCTGGTGGGCTGCCGTCTATGGGGTCGCACAGAGTCGGACACGACTGAAGCGACTTAGCAGCAGCAGCAGCAGCTCTTTTTTCAAAGCGTGGACCGCAGGGTGAGTGGGCTTCAGTAGTTATGGTGCACAGGCTTAGTTGCCTGTGGCATCTTCCTAGACCAGGGATCAAACTTGTGCATTGGCAGGTGGATTCTTAACCACTACTACACCACCAGATAAGTCCTCTCCTGCTACTTCTTGATTCTTCACTAAAGCGTTAGTTTGAAAAGCTCAGGTATGAGCCCTGTAGTACTGCTAGAAATTACTCATCCCAGATGTTACCTTTCAAGCCCTTTGGTTGATGTGTCACCGCCCTTTTACCTATATCTCAGTGCTGTCTCCAGGGTGGAGATGCCCCCACTTGCCCTCACTGTTAATTGACAGTCACTTCCATTTTAACCCAGCGTCTTGTCCTTGGTGTCCTGCACTTCTTATAGCTCTGGGACAATTAAGTCAAACATGGAGTGTTGTAAATATGGGAGCACTCATTTTGCTAAATTAATTTGCTCTGCATTTGCAAACCTAAAAGTTTCTTTGAAGGAAAACAAAAGAGCACAGAGTTGGATTTCAATTTTTGGACACACAGACCATGTTTTCCCAGAAATCTAATTTTCTAGATTAATGAATCATATCGGATATTGTAAATTAGAAATTACTTTTAGAGAAGGGGAACAATGCAAAGAAATGGAAGCCACTTATTGAAGAAGACATTGTGGTACCCACGTGTCATACACATTGAAACACAGCTTTGTGGTTGTTAAGCTCAGCTGAATGGGTTCTTTGCAATCAGAAATCCACTCTTTGTCTTTCCTTTAGACGGGTTTCTCTAAAAGGACGAGGGTTTCCTCCATTCCTTCCATTTTTCTTGGACTTTTGAAAAGGATCTGAACTACACAGAATTGCTAAAATATCAAAACTTTCAGTCCAGTAGCCCATTTATGCAGTAACACTAGTATTTTACATTTATTATCACATCATTATTTCCAAAGTGTGACTATACATGTGATTTCATTTGATTCACATAGATTTCTAAAGCATTTACAGGGAACAAGGCTGTTTGATAGGGAGAAGTTGGTATTTTTATCTCTATTTTGTGAGCAGAGGCCTTCAAGAAAGCCTGGGGAGGCGAGGGAATTTGCTGGCTGCTAATGAAGGAATAGCTGGGGCAGACTGCTTGCTCTAAACCAGTTCTCTCCCGCGCAACCTGCAAGGAGGGCTTATTAGAGTTACTGTCCCACTGCAGGAAGAACTTTCTCTGCCCCTTGACAAGCCACTACCCCTCCATCTTAGAGAGATGGTGGGAAGAGTCAATGGCAGGATTTCAGCAGATCTGCTTCCTCCATCATGCTGCCCAGAACTACCTACATTCATTTCTTAGACCCCAGTGTCTTAAAATGGGAAAAAAGACATCCACTGTATTCACTGGCTTGTGATGATGATAAAATTAAATAATGAATATAAGACTATGTTTTTGAAACATAATCACTCCATAAATGTCAAGGTGAGACAAGAAATCTGAAAGCAAGTGAGCTTCTTTGAGCCCTGAGTCTAGCTCCTGGAACTAGGCATTGGGCAAGATGGATTAGACATACTATTTCATTTAATTCTCAAATCAGCCCAGGGAGCTGAATATTACTATTAGTAGACCCCCTTAGTTTTTTCCAATTATTATAAGTGATGAACTAATTTTAACATTTTGCAGCAGGAAACACACTAATACAGAAAATAATAAAATACAAGCATCTTTCACCACTAAATATTCTGCAGAGGTCTCTTTTTCCTCCAAGAAATAAAATGTCACAGTTAAGCCAAAGCCCTAACCTGACTTCACCCCACCTTTCTCATGTCCCTGCACTTCATGCCCATTCCTCCAAAGGATGTGTTTATAACTTTACTATGTCTATGGATATCCATAGAAGTCAGTTCAGTTGCTCAGTCGTGTCTAACTCTTTGAGACCCCGTGGACTGCAGCACGGCAGGCTTCCTTGTCCATCACCAACTCCCGGAGCTTGCTCAACTCATGTCCATCGAGTCAGTGATGCCATCCAACCATCTCATCCTCTGTCATCCCTTTCTCCTCCTGCCTTCAATCTTTCCCAGCATCAGGGTCTTTTCCAATGAGTCAGCTCTTCACATCACGTGGCCAAAGTATTGGGGTTTCAGCTTCATTTCAGTCCTTTCAATGAATATTCAGGACTGATCTCCTTTAGGATTGACTGGTTTAATCTCCGTGTAGTCCAAAGGACTCTCAAAAGTCTTCTCCAACACCACAGTTCAAAAGCATCAATTCTTCAGGGCTTAGCTTTCTTCATGGTCCAACTCTCACATCCATACATGACTACTGGAAAAAACATAGCTTTGACTAGACAGGCCTTTGTCAGCAAAGTAATGTCTCTGCTTTCTAATATGCTGTCTAGGTTTCTCATAGCTTTTCTTCCAAGGAACAAGTGTCTTTTAATTTCATGGCTTCAGTCACCATCTGCAGTGATTTTGGAACCCACGAATATAAAGTCTGTCACTGTTTGCATTCTTTCCCCATCTATTTGCCATGAAGTGATGGGACCAGATGCCATGATCTTAGTTTTTTTGAATGTTGAGTTTTAAGCCAACTTTTTCACTCTCCTCTTTCACTTTCATCAAGAGGCTCTTTGTTCCTCTTCACTTTCTGCCATAAGGATGGTGTCATCTGCATACCTGAGGTTATTGATATTTCTCCTGGCAATCTTGATTCCAGCTTGTGCTTTATCCAGCCAGCATTTCACATGATGTACTCTGCATATAAGTTAAATAAGCAAGGTGACAATATACATCCTTGATGTACTCCTTTCCCAACTTGGAACCAGTCCTTTTTTCCATGTCCGGTTCTAACTGTTGCTTCTTAACCTGTATACAGATTTCTCAGGAAGGAGGACAGGTGGTCTGCTATTCCTATCTCTTGAAGAATTTTCTACAGTTTGTTGTGGTCCACACAGTCAAACACTTGGTGTAGTCAATAGAGCAGAAGTAGATGTTTTTTCTGGAATTCTCTTGCTTTTTCTATGATGCAACAGATGTTGGCAATTTGATCTCTGGTTCCTCTGCCTTTTATAAATCCAACTTGAACATCTGGAATTCTCGGTTTACATACTGTTGAAACCTCGCTTGGAGAATTTTGAGCATTACTTTGCTAGCATGTGAGATGAGATGAGTGCAATTGTGCAGTAGTTTGAACAAACTTTGGCATTGCGTTTCTTTGGGATTGGAATCAAAACTAACCTTTTCCAGTCCTGTGACCACTGCTGAGTTTTCCAAATTTGCTGACATACCGAGTGCAGCACTTTCACAGCATCATCTTTTAGGACTTGAAATAGCTCAGCAGGAAATCTACTAGCTTGGTTGGTAGTGATGCTTCCTAAGGCCCACTTGACATCAGACTCCAAAATTTCTGGCTCTAGGTGAGTGATCACCCCATTGCAGTTATCTGGGTCATGAAGATCTTTTTTGTATAGTGTTTCTGTGTATTCTTGCCTTCTCTCCTTAATATCTTCTGCTTCTGTTAGGTCTATGCTGTTTCTGTCCTTTACTGTGTCCACTTTTGCATGAAATGTTCCCATGGTATCTCTAATTTTCTTGACAAGACCTCAAGTCTTTCTCATTCTATTGTTTTCCTCTATTTCTTTCCATTGATCACTGAGGAAGGCCTTCTTATTTCTCCTTGCCATTCTTTGGAACTTTGCATTCAGATGGATACATCTTTCCTTTTCTCCTTTGCCTTTTGCTTCTCTTCTTTTCTCTGATGTTTGTAAGGCCTCCTCAGACAACCATTTTGTCTTTTTGCATTTTTTTCTTGGAGATGGTTTTGACCACTGCCTCCTATACAATGTCATGAACCTCTGTCCATAGTTCTTTAGGCACTTTGTCTAACAGATCTAATCCCTTGGATCTATTTGTCACTTCCACCATATAATCGGAAAGGATTTCATCTAGGTCATACCTGAATGGTCTAGTGGTTTTCCCTACTTTCTTCAATTTAAGTCTGATTTGGCAATAATGAGTTCATGATCTGAGCTGCAGTCAGCTCCCGGTCTTGTTTTTGCTGACTGTATAGAGCATCTCCATCTTTGGCCGCAACGAATATAATCAATCTGATGTTGGTATTGACCATATGGTGATGTCCATGTGCAGAACTGTCTCTTGTGTTGTTGGAAGAGGGTGTTTGCTATGACTAGTGCATTCTCTTAGCAAAACTCTGTTAGCCTTTGCTCTGCTTCATTTTGTACCCCAAGGCCAAACTTGCCTGTTATTCGAGTTAACTCTTGACTTTTTACTTTTGCATTCCTGTCCCCTATGATGAAAAGGACATCTTTTTTTTTTTTTTGGTGTTTGTTCTAGAAGGTATTGTAAGTGTTCATAGAACCAGCCAATGTTAGCTTCTTCTGCATTAGTGGTTGAGACATAGACTTGGTTTACTGTGATACTGAATGGTTTGTCTTGGAAATGAACAGAGATTATTCTGTCATTTTTGAGATTGCACCCAAGTACTGCATTTCAGACTCCTTTGCTGACTATGAGGGCTACTCTATTTTTTTCCTAAGGAATCTTGCCCTAAGTAGTAGATGTAATAGTCATCTGAGTTAAATTCGTCCATTCCAGTCCATTTCAGTTCGCTGATTCCTAACATATTGATGTTCACTCTTGTCAGCCATAGAAAATACATACTAATTTTTGGTGTTTTTAAAATTTACATGCATTTTAGCCAATATTGTATGCCTTGCTTTACATTTTTCTTTCAACATTATGGCTTTAAAATTTAATTGTTTGACATTTTTTCTTTCAACATGGACTTATAGGGCTTTAAAATTTATTGCCATTCCCTTTGTTGACAGAGTTGTTATTTTTAGCTGTTGAATGCTATTCTGGTGTTGGACAAAGCCATGAATTATTTATCTGCCTCCCTACTAATAGGCAGCTTGCTTGTTTTCACTGTTTTGCTGTCATCCACAGCAAAATATATTTACAAAAAACACATTCATAAGTGTCTTTCTGTATAATTGGAACTGAGTTCTTCTATTAATGTATTACAAAGTGGAACTGCCAGTTTGGGGTATACAGGCAACTTCCCATTGCCAATTTGTTCCCCACAAGGGAGCAGTTACTCTCCTCTCACCAGGCAGAGGTTTCCATGTATCCTATCTGCCCCACAGCTGGTGTTATCAGAGGTTTATTATTATTATTATTACTATTAAATCAGGTTCACTGTACTGATTGTTTTTTCATTTACTTTTTGGCCATGCCTCTTGGGATGTGGAGGGCTTCCCACATGGTTCAGGGGTAAAGAATCCACCTGCCATGCAAGAGATGCAGGAGACATGGGTTTGATCCCTGGGTCAGGAAGCTCTCCTGGAAGAGGAAGTGGCAACCTACTCCAGTATTCTTGCCTGGAGAATCCCATGGACAGAGGAGCCTGGCAGTCTGTAGTCCACGGGATCACAAAGACTTGGACATGGTGGAGAGGCTAAACATGCAGGCATTCCTGGTTTGCTTTTGCTTTGTCCAATATTACCCTTCTTCTTTGGTTTCCACTTTTGCCTTTGGGCTCTTGACCATTGGAATTCCACAATTATGGCTTATATTTGGCCCATGGGTTCCTCCAGCTTTGAGGAACTCTGACCCTCACCAATATTACAAGATCCAAGGCTGGGCAATTAGAGGAGAGGGACTGGACTTTGGTTTCCATGGAGTCTGTTTCCACTCATAATTTCTAATTAGCATGCATGCATGGCATGTGGGATCTTTGTTTCTTGGCCAGGAATAAAACCCAGTCCTCCTACACTGGAAGTGTGGAGTCTTAACCACTGGACCACCAGGGAAGTCCTGATCAGAGTTTTATATGTACAGTCATCTGATGGTAGCAATGACACTTCATTTGTTTTTTTGTTCTTGAAAATGCAAAGCTAACATTTCCAAAGTTTGTCTATGGGTATTTTAATATATGGAAGCATTTGAGGAGGCCAGTTCTGGTCTCCTCTAGGTCTTCTATGGATTGGGCATTCACTTAGGCCAGTACTATGGACTGAACAGTGTTGCTCCACAGATTCATGTGTGGATCTCTAGCATGATGGTATTTGGAGACAAGGCCTTTGGAAGACAATAAGTTTTAGATGAGGACATGAGGATGGGATCCTCATGATGGGATTAGTGCCCTTATAAGAAGAGACACCAGAGAGCTCTGTCCTGCCATATGAGGACACAGTGAAAAGACCCATCTGCAAACCAGGAAGAGAGCTCTCACCAGGAGCCAAATCAGCCAGAACCTTAATCTTGGACTTTCCATCCTCCAGAACAATGAGAAAATCAACTTCTCTTGTTTAAGTCACCCAAGCTATGGTATTGGGTATGGCAACCCAGGCAGATTAAGGCAGGGTTAAGAACTCAGACTCCAGAGGCAGATTAGTTGGTTTAAATGGCAGGTCCCTGACTTAGTAAACAAATGGCCTTGGGAAAGATTCTAAGCCTCTCTTGGCCTCACTTTCCTCACTGCAAAATGGAAATCTTAATGGGTCCCATCTCACAGGATTGTCATGTAGGTTAATGAGCTATAGAATATGAAATATTTAACCCAGTGCATAGCAGTTGAAAGTAAATCTTAGCTATTGTCATTATTCACATGATTAAACAGATTTCTTTCTTTTTTTTTTTTTTTTACATCATTCCCTTCTTCAATAAACTTTCAAGTTTTCCCATTAACTATAACTACAAAATCAATGCTTTCCAGCTCTGGGCCACACATGCCTTTCTAGATTGATGTTTTACAATGGCCCTAATGAGCCATTTGCCAGTCACAACCATTTATACACTGTCCTCCACCAGACTGTGTGCTTCTCTGCCCCTGTGCCTTTGCACTTGTCAATTCCCCAGCCTAGAATGCTCTGCTATTCGTATTCTTCTCTACTCATCTCAATCCTATGCATCCTTTGAGAGTCTGGTAGAAATCTCTTGTTATATGTGGAATAATGGCCCTTGTATATGTGCACACCCTCATTCCTGAAACCTGTGAATATGTTACTGTACATAGTAAAATGGATACATTTTATATCATCCACCTTCAGAACTGTAAGAAAATGCATTGTATTGTTTTAAGCCACTAAGTTTATGATTATTTGTTGCAGCAGCAACAGGAAACTAGTACATCGCTCCGTGACCATACAGTCTGTCTTAATTGCTTCTCTAAGTTCCCTTGGCAAGTATTGTCCTTACTGTTTTATGGAATCCATGCCAGCCATTTGCCTTTAACCCTCCTCCTACCCTCTATGCCGGACCTTTATGAATAGCAAACAACTGTTCATATCCCTGACTCCCTTGTTTCTGCCAGTGGGGGCCATAGGTGGGAAGTTGGAAAGGGGCATTTCGTAGTGTCTTGAAGCAGCTTCAGGAATCACAGTGGTAACAGAAGGTGTGTTGGTGGCAGTGATAATAATAGCAGTGGTTCTGGCACTGGCAGCTATAGCAGAAGCAGTAGTAGCCTGGGAGTATAGACTTCTGGGTCATGCTTAGGCAGTTGGGCTTCAGCAACAGGATCTTTAGCAGCACAGCACACTGGCTTACAGGTAGATTTTTGCTCTGAGATCCAGAAACAGTACTGGTTTCCTTTAATACTTTAACTCTATTTTCCTCTCTGTTAATAACCTCAGCCCTTGCAATACTCTTATAACCAATTCCTGTATTAAATATCTCCTGTTTAATATACCTGGAGTGATAAATTGTTTTAGACTGGATTCTGAATGATATATAGTCCCAACATATTTTTCAGTATTAAAGATATATCTTCATAGGTTATGGCTTATATCCCCAAATACTTGGTAAATTCTTTGAGATCAAGTCCAGTATCTTAAGTATAATGGGAAGAACATGATGTTTTGTGATAATCATTGCAAAATGTCATGACAAGTCACAAAATCCTAGTGACTTAATGCAATAAAAGGTACTATTTTACTTAATTATTCAAGTGAGGGTATTATTCCACTTAGTGACTCAGGGATTCAGCTTCCTTCAATCTATGACACATCATATTGGCATATACACTTTCCATTTATGCCATGGCAGGGAAGAAAGGGATCAGAGAATCTCACCAAAGCATAGGTGTTCTGGTCCAGAAATGACTCATCATTTTCAATTTACCAGACTCCTTCATTTCACCCAACCCAATGGCAGGGATGTTGGGTAACATAGGGATCCTATGGATTTTTAAAAACACTTAATGTCTCAGTCATCTGGAGATCATCAAGTCAGACAGAGTTGAGCTCTGTGTAGTCTCAGACAAATTGGCTAACCCCTCTGAGCCTTTATTTTCCATCCGTAATAATTCTCAACTTGCAGGATTGTTGTGAATATTCATTGAGATGATGGCTATGGTGATAAAAATGATGATGATGATAGCAGTTGATGTTTAAAAGTGCTTACAACATGCAGGCAGACACAGTGCTAAGAGCCTTACATACATAACCTCACCTTGTTCAGTTCTCAAAATATTTCTACAAAGTACTAAGACATTCCCATTTTACAGAGGAGAAAATGAGGTACAGAAGTAAACTTTCTCAAGAGTCTGATGCTGGAACCATGGCTGTCTGACTTTAAAGCTTATTCTCTTTCCTCTACGTTTAAAATAGACTTCATAAACTCTTAATCCATGGCAATCCAGGATTCTGCAGCAAAGATCATAACAAAAGCAATAATCACTTACTGCTTATATAGTACTTACTATACTATGGCAGGGGAAAAAGGACAGGGAAGCCTAACGTGCTTCAGTCCATAAGGTCACGAAGAGTCGGACATGACTTAGCAACTGAACAGCCACAGTGTTTGCATTATTCTTAGTTCTTTATATATATTAACTTATTTAATCAGTTTAATTTTCCCAGTTTGAAAATAGAGAATACCATTAAGTAACTTACTTTAAGGTCACACAGCTAGTAAATGACTCTTATGAAAGAGCAAGATGGTCAGCTATGTTTGAGAGCCGCTGTTTATTGTATCCCCCTTTCAGAGATCCCCAATTTAAAATTCCTATTTGGGGCTCTCAGACACACTGTACCAAGGAAACCCAATTATTTCCTAAACATATTTTCCCATGGAAGTCTGTCTTTTCTTCCAGCATAGGAAGAGACTACTTCCTTAGACCCCTGGCTGAGAATATCTGGACCACATTGAGCACGTCAGTCCTTCCAGTGCTTCAGGAAAGAGACTGGAGTTTGCTCTTCCACAAAGGCCTCAGCCACAGTGGACCCATGGAACTGCAGACTGGGTACCATTCAGTCTCACTGCCCTTTCTTCTGTACAAAACATTTACCTTCCCCTCTTTTCCAATGGCCACACCCCTGCTATTCTGCAAAAACTTGATCAATCTCCCTGTGAGGAAAATTCGCTGAAACAAGCCTGCAGTAAGATGCTATTAAGAGGAGCTTCCTCGGTGAAGTGGAGATTTGGGGCAGATCCTGGTAGGGTGCACCATCCTTCTAGGCGTCCTGCAGAGCACTCGTGACTCCCAGGTCCTGTTCTGGGTGAAGTGAGGCGTGAACTACCAGTCATTTCTTACTGGGCCCTTCAGCCAGCTGAGAATGAGGCTAAGGAAGAGAAAGTTTGCTCAGGATCTTGATCAAATAGAAGGGGAGGAACTGTGGAAATAATAAATACCCACGCATTATTTATCACCATTACTGCTTGGCATAAACAGCTTCATTCCACTGACTTCTCACTTTGAAATGAGCTGGAAAGAGGGCCAAGTTGTTTTTGTTTTTAAACTTCCCTGAGAGAATATGAGTGAGTCCGTGGCATTTGTGTATTATTGACTCATAGAGGTTTTGTTGTTGTTGTTTGTTTCTTCTAAATGATACAGGTTGCAATGGGACTCTGTCTTAAGTTGAGTGAAGATTTTCCAGCAGACCCTTAGCTATCCACTCTTTCTTTCAATACAGAAACACAGGATCCCTTAAAATCAAATATTCAGAGCAATGGGACGGCAGAAAACAAAATATTACCTCCCAAATACCCACAGGAAGCCAAACCAAATAAGTAAAGGTAGTAGCATTAAACACTGAAGGGAAATTTGTCTTCAGAGTGGGCACAGTTCTATTGTTTCTAGGTATCTTTTGAGGGGAGAGATGCCAAAGAGCAGGTTATTTGCACAACACAGCTCCAATATTGTTTTATGATTATTATCTGAATCTACAAAATATAGATTTTGAATATACACCAGAGATATCTTTTGCGTATTCTGATAGCCAGGCTAAGATGTATAAAGCAGATCAGCTTAATGCTCAAAGAGGTTAGTCTTAATTAGCTGAGAGATAAACCAAGCCTGCATTTTGCAAGGTAGCTATTTGCAGATCAGACAAAGAAGAAGGCTTGCAGTCTAAAAGAATGCCCTGTGTACACAGACTTGGTCCAGTCAGTGGGACAAGATTAGTGGAGTGGGTGTTTCATAACACACATGGCATAAGGTCAGAAATATACATGATAAATGAGATGGGAGAGAGAGGGAAAGAAAGAGAATTGGAGGGAGGGTTGTCCAAAAAGAGAGTTGTGATAGACAAAAGTGACAAATTTCTCATCAGTTTCAGGGTATCTCATTCTCTTGGCACACTCAAAAGAGTTGCCATGCTCTCTTACTCACCCAGTGCCTATTTTCAGCAAGCAAACTGAAAGGATGCTGTTGAGAGTGTACACATCTTTCCAGCACCAAATCAAGAGCCATCTAGGGCATCGCTACATGTGAGGATCAGGGGCCTCCAGAAAGCTCACAGACCAGCATCTCAAGTAAGGCTACACTTTGAACCCCTTACTCCTGACTGTATTCTGACCACACCAGACAGGCTGAGAATGTGGGGAGACACATGGAAAGAACTAAATTTCCTTAGTTTTTTAAAAAGAAATTCTGTACTGTTCTGCATAGTGGTTGTACCAGTATATATTCCCACCAGCAGCACAGGAGAGTTCCCATTTCTCCACACTCTCTCCAGCATTTATCATTTGTAGACTTTTTGATGATGGCCATTCTGATTGGTGTCAGGTGATACCTCATTGTAGTTTTGATTTGCATGTCTCTGATAATTAGTGATGTTGAATATCTTTTCACGTGTTTTTTGGCCATCTATAAATTTCTTTGGAAAAATATCTATTTAGATCTTCTGTCTATTTTTTAATTGGGTTGTTTGATTTTGACGTAGAGCTGCACGAGATTGTATATTTTTGAGATTAATCCCTTGTTAGTTTCTTCATTTGCAAATATTTTCCCCCATAATATGGGTTGTCTTTTCATTTTGTTTATAGTTTTGTTTGCTGGGCAGAAGTTTTTAAGTTTACTTAGGTCCCATTTGTTTGTTTTTGTTTTCATTATGCTAGAACATGGGTCAAAACAGACACTGCTGCAATATATGTCGGAGAAGGCAATGGCATCCCACTCCAGTACTCTTGCCTGGAAAATCCCATGGATGGAGGAGCCTGGTAGGCTGCAGTCCATGGGGCTGCAAAGAGTCAGACACGACTGAGCGACTTCACTTTCACTTTTCACTTTAGCGCATTGGAGAAGGAAATGGCAACCCACTCCAGCGTTCTTGCCTAGAGAATCCCAGGGACAGGGGAGCCTGGTGGGCTGCCATCTATGGGGTAGCACAGAGTCGGACGCGACTGAAGTGACTTAGCAGCAGCAGCAGCAGCAGCAATGTATGTCAAAGAGTGTTCTGCCTATGTTTTCCTCGAAGAGTTTTACAGTGTTAGGACTTACATTAAGGTCTTTGGTCTATTTTGAGTTTATTTTCATGTATGATGTTACAGAATAATTTATTTTTTTTTATATGTAGCTGTCCAGTTTTTCCAGCACCACTTCTGGAAAAAACTGTCTTTTCTCCATTGTATAGTCTTGCCTCCTTTGTTATAGATTAATTGACCACAGGTGCATGGGTTTATTTCTGGGCCTTCTATCCTATTCCATTGATCTATATTTCTGTTTGTGTGCCAGCACCATGCTGTTTTAGTGTAGCTTTGTAGTCTGAAGTCAGGGTGTCTGATTCCTCCAGCTCTGTTTTTCTTTAACAGGATAGCTTTGGCTATTCAAGGTCTTTGATTTTTCCTTATAAATTTAATTTTTTCCCTCTAGTTCTGTTGGAAAGATTTAGATAAATCTGATTTAGGGTTGAATAGCCTTTTGCCATCTTTGTAAATCCTAGGAGTTTCCTTGTCTGTAACATGGAGGTTAATCACAATGTCTAGTTCATAATGTCACAATGATTTAATTCAGATGGTTTCTGCCACATAGTACATGTTTGACAACTGATAATCATCATTTCACAGTGTGGATTCCTTGCCATAACCTACCTCCATCTACATCAAATACCATTGCCCAGCAATTTTTATGTAAAAATCAGGCTTCAAGATGAATGCCTCTTGCCTTCCTCATAAACTAAACTTCTACTCCCTCCCAGATACATCAAGGGGTGTGTTGAAATGAGCTATCACCATCCTTCCTGTAGAATCTCTGCAAAGTTCCTGAAACAGTGGATCAGAAGCTTCATATATTGAAAAATTCAGAATCTAAATCTCCATACTACTAAGTGAAAACACAAAACCCTATAAAAACAGGAAATAGAGCAGCAAATTTTCTTCTAGCAAAAGATCCCATGTTTCTCCAGGGATATTAACATGGTAGACAATAGGAGGTAGTACTTTGGCCTCTTCCTCTCCCAGAGAAAAGAGAAGCATCAGTGAGCCAACAGTGCATAAGAACAGTTTTGCTCCAAGCCTAACTATGTTCGGCAGATGGGAACATAACGCAGTGGTATAGGTGGGTATCTCATAAAGGCTCACAGAAGCAAACTGTATATCTTCCCAAATTTTTGTTCAATGACACAATGCAGGGTCTTTTGATAGAATGGCATTTGTCCTTCTATGTCTCAAATAAATGTTCTTGTAAGATTTCTTTACTCATTTAACAAAATGGAGATTTCAAATTCTATTTTTTTTCCAACACATGAGGTACCATGTTCTGTGACATGACATCAGTAGCTTGAAATTGGCCATCAAGGGAGTGTTTACATCATCAATCAGTTCAGTCATGTCCGACTCTTTGTGACCCCAATGGACTGCAGGACTCCAGGCTTCCCTGTCCATCACCAACTCCCAGAGCTTACTCAGACTCGTGTCCATCGAGTCGGTGATGCCATCCAACCATCTCATCTTCTGTCGTCCCCTTCTCCTCCTGCCTTCAGTGTTTCCCAGCATCAGGGTCTTTTCCAATGAGTCAGTTCTTCACATCAGGTGGCCAAAGTATTGGAGGTTCAGCTTCAGCATCAGTCCTTCCAATGAATGTTCAAGACTGATTTCCTTTAGGATTGACTGGTTTGATCTCCTTGTAGTCCAAGGGACTCTCAAGAGTCTTCTCCAATACCACAGTTCAAAAGCATCAATTCTTCACTGCTCAGCCTTCTTTATGGTCCAACTCTCACATCCACATATGACTACTGGAAAAACCATAGCTCTGACTAGATGAAACTTTGTTGGCAAAGTAATGTCTCTGCCTTTTGATATGCTGCCTGAAGTGGTCATCACTTTTCTTCCTAGGAGCACCATCTTTTAATTTCATGGCTGCATTAACCACCTGCAGTGATTTTGGAGCCCCCCAAAAATAAAGTCTGTCACTGTTTCCATTGTTTCCCCGACTGCCATGAAGTGATGGGACTGGATGCCATGATCTTAATTTTCTGAATGTTGAGTTTTAAACCAACTTTTTCACTCTCCTCTTTCACTTTCATCAAGAGGCTCTTTAGTTCCTCTTTGCTTTCTGCCATAAGGGTGGTGCCATCTGCATATCTGAAGTTAGTGACATCTCTCCCAGTAACTGGTAAACACTAAGAATTTGGGCTTTGTGGTGGGACAGAGATAGGGAAGCAGGTTAGAAGGCCACTTATTAATTAACGTATAACCCGTATAATATTCTATGAAAACTGCACACATGTAATGAGGATATAGCCCAATAGTCAAAGGGATTTCAAAATTTTTGGTGAGAACAAGGTTGATATATCTATGGGTAATTAGTTATTTTTTATCACGTTTGAACTGTAAATTTTATTGTTTGTCTTCTTTTGTGCAAAAAACTACCTCTTTATTGTATAAAAGGAAGAAAATAAGAATCACCATAAGTCTACCACCCAGAGATAACTCTGTTAACATTTTGACTTCTTTTATTTATATGTAAACTATAAAAATAGTATCATAACACATGCTTTCATCATTTTTCAGTAATTACATATTCTTCTGTAACACTATATTTATTGGTTGTTTGGCATCATTAGTTTTTTCTGAAAGGGGCTTCGCTCAGGTGGTAAAGAATCTGCCTGCAATTCAGGAGACCCGAGTTCGATCCCTATGTTGGGAAGATCTCCTGGAGAAGGGAATGGCTACCCACTCCAATATTCTTGCCTAGATTATTCCATGGCATCATTAGGGCATGAGTTAATTACAAGCATTATGCATAGTGTCATCTTTTCATTGGATGAGGTGTCCCCATTAAGTACTGAGTGGAGGAAAATTTCCCATGAGTTCTGCCACCTGCATATGGGTAGGTCAGTGTTAATACACACCATGGTGCTATTTTAGCCATCTGGCTGCGCTCTCTCCTCTAATTCTTGGTTGACAATTTTGAGGTTTCTCAGAGTTATTTTCAACCCATTCTGCTCACCAGGAGAGAATAAGTGGGAAGATATTTCGAAGTAAAGAGATTGACTCATGATTACCTGGAAGAGTTACCTTGTATCCAGACAAGAGACATGAATAATGGAAAATCCATTTCAATAAATGAACATCCCTGAGCACAGACACACCTTCCTATCCCACCAGTAAGTTCATTGCCTCTCTGATACTCAAGCATCAATTAAAATAATTATTCATGAATTATCATTTTAATCCACTTTTCACACAAAACAGCACTAATCATCTGCAGATTCAGCTCAGAGCTATTTTCTCTGAGGTGATATTAATTATATGCCAGATGGGTGAGGCTTTCTGGAAACCAGTTTAAAAGCTGTCATAATCTATCCCATCCCCACGTTCCCAATCAGATTTTGCTTTTTTTTTTGTACAGCACTTTGATTATTTTCTCACATACCATGTAATTTACTTATTTATTCTATTTCTTATCTTCCACCCTGCTAAATAGTAAGCTCCCTGAGTGCAGAGATCTTTATCCATCTCATTTACTGATGTGAACTCACACTTAAAAGAGTGCCTGGCACATAGTGCTCCGTAAAAACACTTTGTAGTGAATCTCATGGCCCTGATGTAAACTTAGAGGCTTTATATCATGACTTTTTTTCTTTCTATACCTGCAAGAACAGCTGTGAGTTGGACATGAACACCAGTCATTAAATAGGAAGGCAGGAGAACTGAATTGAAGGCTCTTTTTCTTTCAGGAACAACTCTGCAATTTATCTGCTTTAAGAGGATTAAAGGCAGGGGAGTAGGAGATGATATCAGAATTTTCACAGAAGCCCATCCAGGCCAATATTATTTCCGAGTCTGTGTCTAGATCCAGGTGTTTTCAGTGTGCCCTTGTCATCTGACCCATTTTGACATCAGATCATGGTCTGTGTCCTCATAGTTACCATTTACACAACCAGCCAAGTGCCAGGATCTAACGTGGACACTTAACACACAGTAATTGTTTTATTTTAGTGCTGAAAGGTATGTGTTGTTATCCCCCTTCTACAGATGAGAACACTGAGATTGAGAGGTGCTGAGCAGCTTTTTTAAGGCAGCCCTGGCCAGGACACATTTCAGTTGAGTTGATCTGAATCCAAGCCTGTGTTCTTGCTACCAAGTGACTCTGTCTTGCTACAAAACTCTGGGTACCAGATTCCATTATCTTCAGTTCCATGACCTGTAAATGAGGATGAAACTGGGTTCTTTGGAGATCTGGGGTAAAGATTCAATGAGATGGGATATACAGAACATGTTTATCGCTGTGCCTGACAGTCAGTAAGTGAAGTCTCTTCTCATCTTCCCCATTTGATAGATGGGAAAACCGAGACTTAGCCAAATGAAGTAACTTAAAGTATCACTTACAATGGTGAGCAAGATGGACATGAATTCAGGTGTCCACACTCTCCTATCTGTGCTGCTTCCTGGCTCATTCATATCCAAATTTTGGCAAAGCCTCATAGATAAGAGCTACCTTTCACAGGTACACTTGCTCATGAATTCACCCAGGGTAGGAGACACGTTTTCACTGTGAATATTCCTTCATGATGAAGGAGGGTAAATACAACAAAATATAAAAATAGTAGTAAAAAACAAATTTGCAGATGCCTGTTTCATTTTTCTAGTGCTGATTGAAATTGGAAAAGGGAGTAGCTGCCGTCTATGGTGTTCCTACTCCTGGACAGGCTCTGCTAAAGCCTCACAGGCACATATTTATTATTCATCCTATTTTATAGATTTGGAAACTGAGGCAAAAGGAAGTTGAGCCAAGTACTCAAGATCACACAGCGAGTGTTAGAGGTGGAAACTGAGCCTAAATCTGTCAGACCTGGACACTTCATTTTAAAAAAAAAAATTAATTATTTATTCATTTATTTTATTATTTATTTTTGGCTGCACTGGCTCTTCCTTGCTGTGCGTGAGCTTTCTGCAGTTGTGGCAAGTGGGAAGCTAGTCTTCACTGCAGTGCTTGGGCTACTCATTGCGGTTGCTTCTCCTGATGCAGAGCACAGGCTCTAGGGTTTGGGCTTCAGCAGTTGCAGCTTGCGGGCTCAGTAGTTACAGTGCACAGGCTTAGTTGCTCCGCAGCATGTGGAATCTTCCTGGACCAGGGATCGAAGCCATGTCCCCTGCATTGGCTAGAGAATTCTTAACCGCTGGACCATAAAGGAAGTCCTGAAAAATCTCATTTTTAAACTGTATGTTGAGCTGCTGATGGGATGACTTCTGGTCTCAGGACATTGATTTTCTTGTGACACTTTGCTTTCTTGTGAGGTTAGTCATCTTAGTCAGGAAGATCACTTTGAGGATTACCTCCCAACAAAAGTAGAAGCCTTTTAAAGACAAGGGCTGACAGAGAAAGACAAATATGATATTGCTTGTATGTGGAATTTAGAAAAATGAAACAAATGAACTTATTTACAGAACAGAAACAGACTCACAGAGAAAACAAACTTATAATCACCACAGGAGAAGGCGGTGTGCAATGAATTAGGAGTTTGGGATTCACATATATGTTGTTGTTCAGTCACTAAGTCGTGTCTGACTCTTTGTGATCCCATCGACTGCAGCACACCAGTCCTCCCTGTTCTTCACCATCTCCCAGAGCTTACATATTCTGTAGCACAAGGAACTGTGTTTAGTATCTTGTAATAATCTATAAGGGAAAAATCTGAAAAAGGATTTATATATATATATATATATACACACACACACACACACACACACACATATTCATGTATGCATAACTGAATCACTTTGCTGTACACTTGAAAATAACATTGTAAACCGACTATAATTCAATTTTTAAAGTGAAAAAAAATGCTAAGATATTGATTATGTCACAGATCTGTTCTGGACATAACTAGTAAATAAGAAAAAAAAAAGACAAGGGCTTAAACATATTACTACACACATCACTTGTTATATTTAGCAAAAGCTTTTACTATTTATACTGAATAAATATTTTTGGTTGACCCATCCATAGAAGACCATGACTTGAATTCCTTGGGGAAAACTTGATTTTCACCCCCTCCAGGGCTAACTCCACAGGATATGAAACTCTCTGTTATGAGATGAATAGAGATGAAAAGCTTTGGATCACATGTAAAATATCCGTACATTTTGAAGGTGATTCTCAGTAGCAGTAGTCTCTTACTCTGCACAAGTTTATTCTTACATTTATCCACTCATATATGGATAGCCACTCATTTGCTCTCTCTCAAATCAGTGTCACTCTGCTGTTTACACAAAGACTCGAATTGTTCTTTAAGCTCTGTGGCCACCTCAGGAATGTGCTGTGGTGTCATTTGTTCCCACAACTTGGGAGCATCTGCATAAGCAGTGACTTTCTGCTTCTGATGGAGATGCATTTGTCTTTGCTCTACACCTCTATCTAATAACTGATCCTTCTTAATCATGTTAGGAGACAAACAAGGTTTAATCACACTTTTCATCATGATCAGGACACAATGTGCCAAGAAAGGCACTTTATTTATTGCATTGTCCAAACTGAATTTTAATACAAATTATTTTGACAATGAAGAGATGCTATTATTTATCCAATCAAGACATTGCTACAAGTACAAATTTGTTTTTCGTTCTGAATTGAAAGCATCAAAATGAGTCCTACTTAGTCTCATGATGGCTTTCTTGAGCCTTTGAGAAGTTTCTTAGTTTTGACAGCCAGGACTGTATATGAATTCCTTTCATGTATTTTGAGCTCACCCTAGATGGAAAACTGAGCACAAGCTGTGTCTATATTGTTCACCCAGGGAAGCTGTTGGCAGGCTGTTGTTATATAATGAATCATCTTTGTCTCACCTATTTTATTGCAAAAGAGATTGATAGTAGGGAAATCCTGTCTACTCCCCTCTCCATTCTTGGACTGTGGATCCCAGTAATTCACCCTATGGGGGGAGTGGATACTTGCTCTGTTCTTTCCTTTCTCCACAAATCAGGGAGCATTAAGAAAAAGTAACTTTATGTATGGGCCCCAGTATTGATTTTTAGAGGGGTTTGAAGTCCAGTTGAACTTAGTAATCATTTCCTAATTATGTAGATTTTAAGCAGGGGGAAAATTCTGGGTAGAATAACTCTGGGATAACACAGAACAGCCTGTCAGGAGAGCTACTTGTTTCTTGGTTTTTATTTGATTCCAGTATATTCCCTTTGATCATGATGATGGTGATGATGTTGATAATACCACCATACATAGTGTTGAGACATGAAAGAATTAAAGTTGCAGGGACTGAATACTATACATTAAGATTAGACTTATTTCCTACTCTTCACACATCCTACAGGGGAATAAATTTCACCTCTACTTCTTCCTCTCCACTCATAACTCACTATTCATTTCCAAGGTATTGGAAGGGGTGCATTCAATCAGTAAAATCGGGAAGCAGGATTGGGCAGCCCAGCAGAAACTATTCTCTTTTTCAGAGCTGAATATTGGGAGACCTTTACATCTAAATTTGCTCCTAACTTCTCTGCACCAAGGCCAAGTCAGGGTCTAGGCTACCCTTGACAGAGAGATCCTGTGACCTTTCTCCTTTTCGCTCTCCTGTGGAAATAAACAAAGACTCACTAAATGAGAATGGAAATGGCAACCAACTCCAGTATTCTTGCCTGGAGAATCCCATGGACAGAGAAGTCTGGCAGGCTACAGTCCATAGAGTCACAAAGTGTTAGACATGACTGAAGCGACTTATTACGCACCCACAGTAGATCCTATACTGGAAGTAGGAATGAACATTAGGGAAACTGTCAACTGTTAAACAAGTTGTGGCCACTTTGGGCTGATCTTTACAGGCATTATTGTTTAGCTTCCTGGACCAGTTACTAGAGAGCATTCTGACTTCGTGAAGTCAGACTTGCAGATAGTAGGCTGGCTTCCTGGGCTAGGTGCTGCAGGTTCTGGATCAGAGTTCTGCCTTTACATTTGGTCTGGCTGTTATCCATTTGTATATTCAGTCCTTCACTCTGTACTACAGAAGTGAGGAACTTTGATATAGAATGCATCATATTTTTTTGTTTTGTTTTTTAATTTATTTTTAATTGAAGGATAATTACAATATTGTGTTGATTTCTGCCATACATCAACATGGATCAGTCATAGTTACACATATGTCCCATCCTTTTGAACCTCCCTCCCACCTCTCACCCCATCCCACCCCTCTAGGTTGTCACAGAGTGCTGGTTTGGGTTCCCTGAGTCATGCAGCAAATTCCTACTGGCTATCTATTTTACATATGTTAGTGTATGTGTTTCCATGCTGCTCTCTCCATTTGTCCCATCCTCTCCTTCCTACCCACCCCTCATGCCCATAAGTCTGTTTTCTTTGTCTGCATCTCCACTGCTGCCCTGAAAATAGGTTCATCAATACCATATTTCTAAATTCCATATATATGCATTCAGTTCAGTTCAGTTCAGTTGCTCAGTCGTGTCCAACTCTTTGCAACCCTATGGACTGCAGCACACCAGGCCTCCCTGTCCATCACTAACTCCTGAAGTTTACTCAAACTCATGTCCATTGAGTTGGTGATGTCATCCAACCATCTCATCCTCTGTCATCTCCTTCTCCTCCTGCCTTCAATCTTTCCCAGCATCAGGGTCTTTTCAAATGAGTCAGTTCTTCGCATCAGGTAGCCAAAGTATTGGCGTTTCAGCTTCAGCATCAGTCCTTCCAAGGATTATTCAGGATTGATTTCCTTTAGGATGGACTGATTGGATCTTCTTGCAGTCCAAGGGACTCTCAAGAGTCTTCTCCAACACCACAGTTCAAAAACATCAATTCTTCGGTGCTCAGCTTTCTTTATAGTCCAACTCTCACATCCATACATGACTACTGGAAAAACCATAGCTTTGACTAGACGGACCTTTGTTGGCAAAGTTATGCATTATTATATGCATTGATATATACAAATATATATGCAAAATATATGCATTAATATATGATATTTGTTTTTCTCTTTCTGACTTATTTCACTCTGTATGATAGGCTCTAGGTTCATCCACCTCTTTAGCACAGACTCAGATACATAGAATTCATCATCTTTTATGGCCACACTCTCAATCAGGTGAGACCTTTTGTAGCTCTTGATTAGAAAGACAAATATTAGAAAACCCATCTGAGCCACATCTTGCAATCAGCTTTGTCAGTAATAAGGCTGATATGTTGATTTCGGTCTGTCTGGCCCCTGAGCTTTTCAATGTTGATACTGAACTCAGGGGTATAGATGGGGTGAAGTCAGTTATCATACCATTAGGCCCTACAGGTGAAGGCTAATATTCAGACAGAATTAAGGAATCATGTTAATGGGCAGAATACTTTAAAATCAGCCTCCTCTCCTTTTTTTAATGTCTAAATTGTATATCTAACACCCTTTATTTCAAATTTAAGTCCCTTTGTATTTACATAATAGCTTTCCTTTTGTTCCCTTTATGGTTCCAAACTATTATCTTAGAGTGCTTTAGATTTCCATTTTCCCCATTTTATATCCCTCCTGATGGAGGGCTGTGGTTCTTTTCAATCTAGTATATAAAATATATGTTACTTGGTACTTTGGTTATATGGATGCAGACATTAAGAAAACATATGTGCTTAGTCGCTCATGTCTGACTCTGCGACTCCGTGGAATGTAGCCCGCCAGGCTCCTCTGTCCATGGGGATTCTTTAGGCAAGAATACTGGAGTGGGTTTTATCTCCTCCTCCAGGCAATCTTCCTAACCCAGGGATCGAACCCAGGTCTCCTGCATTGCGGATGGATTCTTTACCATCTGAGCCACCAGGGAAGCCCAGGTTGTAAAATATTATGGACACAAAGGAACCTGGGTGGGGTTATGAGTCTGAGCGCTCTCTTTACATTTTTCCTAGTTTAACTGACATAAAAATATAACATATGTAAGTTTAAGGTGTACAATGTAATGATTTGATTTGATATGGTATATATTTCAAAATCGAGGAGGATATGGCAACCCACTCTAGTATTCATGCCTGGACAGAGAAGCCTGGCAGGCTACAGTCCATAGGTTCATAGGGTTGCAAAGAATTGGACACAGCTAAAGCGACTTAGCACATATTTCAAAATGACTACAATAAGATTAGCTAACACTTCTATCTCCTCCTAAAAGGACCATTTGTGTGTGGTGATAACATTTAAGATTTACTCTTTTAATGGCTTTCAAGTATACAATACAGTACTGTTAATTATATTAATAGTCAATATGCTCTGCATTAGTTACCCAGAACTTATTCATCTTACAGTTGGAAGTTTGTACCCTTTAACCAATATGCTAGTGAATTTGTCTATTTCTCCTCACAGTTTTATCAACTTTTCCCTTATTTATTTCGATGTTCTGTTGTTAAGTCTATACATTTGTAAGATTATGATGTCTTCTTGGAGAGTTGATCCTTATGTAAAACTCCTTTTTATTTCTGGTAAGTTTTTTCTGTAGCCTGCTTTGTCTGAAACTAATACAACTATTTCAGTTTTCTTTTGATTGTTAACAGGGTGTATCTTTCACCATCCCTTTTTCATTTACATATTTTTCTTTCAAAAGTGATTTTCTTTATATAATTTTCTTTTTTTTTAACACACTTGGAAACTCTGCCTTTTAATTGCTATAGTTAGGCCATTCACATTTAAAGTGGTTACTTATAGTGAGGTTATATTTACTATATGTGTACAACTGCTTTTGATTTATTGCATTTGTTCTTTGTTTCTTTTTACTCCTTTTTTTGCCTTTTTGTTTTTAATTGAGAAGGTTGAATAATTCCAATGCCTCTGTTGGTTAACATTTTTGAGTAACACTACACCACTTCACTTGCAATGCAGTTAATGCATTACAGAATATTTCCATTTCCTATGGCATTGCTGTCATTCATTTTACTTATTCATACGCTGAGATCACCCAATATAAGATCACTGTTATTACTTTAACAGTGGTTATTGTTCACACAGACTAAGAATAGAAAAATAGGGAATTTCCTGGCAGTCCAGTGGTTAGGACTCTGCACTCTCACTACCAAAGACCTGGGTTCAATCCCTGGTCAGGGAATTAAAATCCCATAAGCTGTGAGACCAAAAAATATATAGAGAGAGAAAAATAAAATAATTTTTTCATTATTTATTTTTCCTCCAATACTCTTCCTTTTTCTATAGATTCAAGCTTCTGGCCTATACCATTTTCCTACTCCCTAAAAAATGTCTTCTAACGTTTTTTGTATGAGAAGACTGCTGGTAATGAATTCCCTCAATTTTTGTTCTGAGAAAGTCTATCTTTCACCTTTGAAGGTTAATCTCACTTTATACAGGACTCTAGAATGGTGGATTTTTTTTTCTTTTAATACTTAAGAGAATGGAATGAAATATTTACGTGATTTCTGATGAGACATCTGCTATAATTCTTACTCTTGTTCTTCTACAGGAAAGGTGTTTTTATTCTCTATATCTTTCATGATTTTCTCTATATCTTTTGTTTTTTGCAGTTCAAATATGATATGCCTAGATGTAGATACTTTGGTCTTTATCCTGCTCGGTATTATCTGTGATTATCTGGCTCCCTGGATCTGTGGTTTGCTGTCAGTCATCAATTTTAGAAAATTCTTTGCCATTATTAGTTCAGTATTTCTTCTTTTCTCTCTCTCTTACTTTTGGTATTCTAATTATGCATATGTTAAAGCTTTTGAAATTGTTTCACAGCTCTTGTAGATTCTGCTTTTTTCCCCACCTATTATTGTTTCTCTTTGTATTCCAGTGTGGAAAGTTTATATTTACATCTTCACATTCATTGATTTTTTTTTCCCTTGGCCATGTCCAGTTAATTGATAAGTTCATCAAAAGCATTCTTTATTTTTATTACAACATTTTTCACTTCTAGCATTTCCTTTGATCCTTTCTTAAAGTTTCCATCTCTTCATTTACGTTACCCATCTATTCTTATGTGTTGTCTATTTTTTGCCATGGGTTCTTAGTATATTGATCATAGTTATTTTAAATTTATTATCTGAGCATTCCAAAGTTTGTGTTATATATGAATCTGGTCCTCTTGCTTGCTCTGTATCTTCAGATTGTTTTCCTGTGTATTAGCATGTCTTTTATTTTTTTGAAGAAACCTGAATATGATGTATCAGATAATAGGAACTGAGATAAAGGGAAGAAGAATCTGACACTGATACCTAAAACTGACACAATATTGTAAATAAACTATAGTTCAATAAAGTAAACACACAGAGGGAAAGAGAGGTGCAGCCATCCCCAGCTGAGCCCTGCTCCTAGACACTCTCCAGCTGCCTTCAGCCACATGAATGAACCCAGGGAAACCATTGGAAAATCAGCTAGGGAAGCCACAATAACTATGAGAACAGGTATTGTTTTAAGCCACGTGTTTTGAGACTGTTGATTATATTTAAATAGATAGCTGGGGTCTTCCCTGGTGCCTCACTTGGTAAAGAGTCTGCCCACAACGCGGAAGACCCAGGTTCAATCCCTGGGTAAGGAATATCTCCTGGAGAAGGAAATGGCAACCCACTCCAATATTCTTGCCTAGAGAATTCCATGGACAAAGGAGCCTGGGAGGCTACAGTCCATGGGGTCCCAAAGAGTCAGACAGGACTGAGTGACTAACACTTTCACTTTCACTGTGACTTTGGGCTAATTCCATAAGCCCAAAAGCCTGAATTCTCTCTTCGATAAAGTGGGAATAATGGCACTCACACTCCCAGGATACTATGAAGATTGAATATAAGGACGAATTTGTTGTTGTTCAGTTGCTAAGTCGCATCCACTCTTTGTGACCCCATGGACTGCAGCACACCAGGCTTCCCTCCTTCAAATGATGAATTCGGATATTCCCAATTCTGAGCCTGGTCCATAGTAGACTCTTGGATTTTAATAAGTTACATATTTTTACTACTACTTTTGCTGCCTCTGCATCTATGGGGGAAAAAAAGAAGTGAGTCTGTTTTTGTCATGAAAATCTAGTGAATTGTTTTATAGGGATGAGTAATCGGGATGTGAAAAGTTTTCTTGCTCATAGGATAATTTTGGAAGTTGTTCCACGTAAGGAAAAAATTATGTTTGTCAGAGCAATAATATTTGCCTAACTAATGCTAGCTTGTTTTCAAGTAATTCAATGGACTATGCATTTTGACTAGATAGTGACTACCAGGAGCGAGTCTATAATGATGCTAGCTTAAAAAGGCATGTAACAAACGCAGAACATAATGGAGGACACAGCTTACTCATTTTTGAGACCCAAAACGTCACCCTTCACATGCCTCAGTGCTGACTCAAGCCAAAATGTGGCACAAATGATTTACTACAAATATACATTTGTATAAAATTATGTCTAATGCTGTAATTATGGAGAAAATCCAGTCCTGTTTACCAGGCATTCTAAAAAGAAGTGCAATGGTAGATCAGTGTATTTGAAACTATGATGTACTTTGAAGTAACTGAAAGATCCAGAGTGGTTCAGTCCATTGAGAATAGATTTACTGAGTAGAGGACATCATTATGCTCACTGCACATTCAAGATGAGATAAATGAAACGGGACAAATATAGGATGATGAAATTACTCTGGTCTTTTTCAATATATTGTGTAATGGCATTCTTAAGCAATTATTGACTAAATTGGTAAAAACTAGAAAATATACAAAATTACAGGAGAAATTATCAGTATAAAAATACAAAGCCATCCAGAACCTAATTTGGTAGACTTCCAGAGAGGTTAGAAAGGATTTTAACTATTTTTTGATTTGAGGTTTATTTGGCTAAGTTTGGCAAAATTTTGTAACTTTCTTATATGAACAAAAATAAAAACATATGGTAATCTGGATTATGGATTACACTTTAAATTGCAACAGGAACATGGCAGACTGTCAAGGGTACATGGCTTGGACTTAAAAGGCCTTATTTCTAGCTATGGCTATGTGACCTTGAATAAGTCACCTCATCAGGTCTTCGTTTCTACATCTTCAAAATGAAGATATTGGAGATTTTCAGATATTTTTAAGATCTTAAATGTGCCTGATTTTCCATTTGCCCTACAAGGGGTTAATATCCAAAATATACGTGGAATTCATATATCTCAACAACAACAACAATTAAAAAATAGGCAGAAGATCTGAATAGACATCTTTCTAAAGACATACAGATGTCTAACAGGCACATGAAAAGATGTTCAACACCACTAATTATTAGGGAAATGCAAATCAAAACTACAATGAGATATCACCTCACACTTGTTAGAATAGCTGTTGTCAAAAAGATAAGAAAAAAAGGTTGGAGAAGATATGGACAAAGGGAAATTCTTAGGCACTGATGGTGAGGTTGTACACTGTTGCAGCCACTGTGGAAAACAGTATGGAGATCCCTCAAAAAAGTAAGAGTAGAACTAAAATATGATCCAGTTATTTCACTTCTGGGTGTTTATCCAGACAACATGAAAAGACTATGTCTACTGCAGCATTATTTACAATAGCCAAGATATGGAAACAACCTAAGTGTCCACTGATGGGTTAATAGATAAAGAAGATACGGTGTATATATGGAATGGAATACTACTCAACCATAAAAAATAATGAAACACTGTCATTTCTGACAACCTGGACAGAACTTGAAGGTATTATGCTGCATGAAATAAGTCAAATGGAGAAAGTCCAGTGCTGTGGGATTCACTCATGTATGGAATAAAAACAACCAAATAAACAAAAAAAATTTAAATGCCTGATTTTCACTAATTTTTTCAAATTTAAAGTCAGGCAATTATAAGAGGTTAAACAATGACCCCCAGAGATATCCAAGTCCTAATCCTTGGAACCCCTGAATGCTATCTTATTTGGATATGAGGGTTTTGCAGATGTCATCAGGGCAAGGGTCTTGAGAAGGGATGATTATTCTGGATTATCTGCTTTCCTGAGTGCATGTGCTCAGTCACTAAGTTGTGAAACCGCATGGACTGCAGCCCACCAGGCTTCTCTGTCCGTGGGATTTCCCAGGCAAGAATTCTGGAGTGGGTTGCCATGTCCTCCTCTCGGGGATCTTCCCAACTCACGGATCGAATCCCCATCTCCTACACTGGCAGACAGATTCTTTACCACTGGGCCATCAGGGAAGGTCCCTGAATTATCCAGGTGAGCCCTAAATGTAATCACAGGCATCCTTATAAGAGAGAATCGGGGGATATTTGACTAGAGAAGAAGTAGGAAATGTGACAAAAGAAGCAAGAGGTTACAGGGATCATAAATCAAGGAATGCAGGCAGCTTCCAGGAGCTAGAAAAGGCAAGGAAACAGATCATTCCTAAGAGCCTCCAGAAGGAATCAGTTCTGCTGACACCTTGACTTTAGCCCAGGGAAACTGATTTCAGACTTCTGGCCTCTAGACTGTAAGAGAATAAATGTATGTTGCTTTAAATCACCAAGTTTGTGGTAATTTGTAATAGCAATAACAGGAAATTAATACTGCAGTCCAAGTCCTTGAGACCAACTGAGATATAAACGACTTAAATCATGGAATAGTAACTCTGAATCAATCATCTATGAAGGTATCTGTTGGGCACTGACTATGGAACATATATAAAACCTGGTGCTGGAGCTGTGATCTAAGTCAGCTATACTAGGCAGAAAGTTTGACTCAGAAACAGAAAACTCAACCCAGACATGCTTAAACACTAAAGTGGATGTGTTAGCTCACGTAACTGAAAAAATTAAGATACAGGGCATAGGTTAGGAAGGAACTGGTGCTTTTCCAAACTGGGAAATGGATTTAGGAAAGCAACTAGAACTTTCTAGTGCAATTATTGTTGCTTAGTTGCTAAGTCATGTCCGACTATTTGTGATCTCATGGACTGCAGCTCACCAGGCTTCCCTGTCCTCCACTGTCTCCCAGAGTTTACTCAAACACATGTCCATTGAGTCAGTGATGCTGTCAAATCATCTGATCTTCTATTACCCCCTTTTCCTCCTGCCTTCAATCTTTCCCAGCATCAGGTTCTTTTCCAATGAGTCGGCTCTTTGCATCAGGTGGCCAAAGTATTGGAGCTTCAGCATCAGTCCTTCTAATGAATATTTAGGGTTGATTTCCTTTAGGATTGATTGGTTTGATTTCCTTGCTGTCCAAGAGACTCTTAAGAGTCTTCTCCAGCACCACAATTCAAAAGCATCAATTCTTTGGCATGCAGCCTTCTTTATGGTCCAACTCCAGCATGGCTCAGAGCTTCACTGAGTAATGCAAGCCCCTTTGCCACTACAAGGCTGTGATCCATGAAAGGATCACATATGAATGGTAGATGTGGTCATTATGAAATACCTCTGTCTGTATATACCAACCACTGAAAACTCTATTTTCCCTTTCCTGTTTCTTTTTCTTCTTTTATACCAGGTTCTCTCTCTAAGTCTAAAATTCTGCTCACTGATGATGTCTGTTTGTTTGTGTTTTGGTCAAGGCTAGAAGTGTCATTACTTACAAGGGTCCTTTCTGAATTCCTCAGTTCATATGTTCAAGCATTCTTTCTACAAGACCTTGAAACAATTATTTAATCAATAGTAAAGACAGATGGAATATTCTTTTCATTGAAAGGCAATATAGCAGAGCTATCAAGCACTTGGACAATGGTATCAAGCTTAACTAGATTCAGATCCCAAATCCACCTGAGTGATTAGTTAACTTTAGTTACCTTATGTACCTTTTTTCTATGATAGTATCTATCTAATAGGGCTATCAACTTATCAAAATGAGATAATCCATAGAAAGCATTTATAATAGACTCTGTACATATTAGTTTTTACTTCATATTGTGATTATCAGTGACCATCAGCAGATGTCATATTTAAAAATGTGTTCCCTTCAAACAAGTGAACTGCTTTGAATGTATAGAAGCAAACTTTGCATTGGGTAACTATGCTTTATTAAACTCTAGCACATAGGAAATTTACTTTCTAATAATAGATTTGTGTGCAAATAAAGAAAGGCAGGAAAAGAGAATTACCTAGCCAAGGGCCTCTTACATGTCAAAAATCTGGCTACATCAGTATATTAGTCAGTTTTGGCTGCTATAACAAAATACCATGGACTAAGTGGCTTTAGTGGTGGTTCAGCAGTGAAGGGGAGAAGGAAATGGCAACCCACTCCAGGATTCTTGCCTGGAGAATCCCAGGGACAGAGGAGCCTGGTGGGCTGCCATCTATGGGGTCGCACAGGGTCGGACACGACTGAAGCGACTTAGCAGCAGCAGCAGCAGCAGCAGTGAAGAATCTGCCTATCAGTGCAGTAGACATGGGTTCAATCCTTGGGTCAGGAAGATCCCTTGGAGAAGGAAATGGCAGCCCACTCCAGTACTCTTGCCTAGAAAATCCCATGGACAAAGGAGCCTGGTAGGCTACATTCTGTGGGGTCGCAAAGAGTGGGACACGACTTAGTGACTAACCAACAACAAAGTGGCTTCAACAACAGACACTGCTCTCTTGCAATTCCGGAGGCTGAGAAGTCTGAGATCTGGGTGTCAGCCTGGTCAGACCCTGGTAAGAATCCTCTTCCTGGTTTGCAGATGGCTTTATTCTTGTTGCATCCCCAAATGGAAGAGAGAGAAAGAACATATTCTTCTTCTAAGGGCTCTAATCCTATCATGAGGACCCCATCCTCACAATTTCATCTAAACCCAATTACCTCTCAAAGGCCTCACCTCCAAATACTATCATGTTGGGAGTTAGGGCTTCAATATATAAATGGGAGGGTGGGGAACACAATTCAGTCCTTTGCAGTCAGTGACAATATAATTGAATTGAAGAAGAAATCAGGTAATTTACAATATAAAGTGGTTAAACTTCATCTTCCTATGTGGCAGAGTCATTTCTCTAGATGTTTTCAATAGATGGCAAAATGGTAGAGTAGCGTGATATTATAGAAAGATATTTTGAACTTGTAGACAAAGCTGGAATTTTTATTGCCAAGTCAAACGTGAAGATTTCCTGTATCTGTGGACATCAGTTTCATACCTATAAACTGAGGGAGTCAAATTAGACTGTTTTTGATACTGCTCTGGTAATACTATCATAAAATGAATCAATAATGATCTTAGCAAAGTGTTGTTAAACTGAACTTTGCCTCTATGTCACTGCTGTCTCCTTACTATCATTGAAAATTTAAAAAGTTAATGCAGTAGTATTAATAACCTTGTCCCTAGAGGCTGACAGGGCAGATTTCTATTTTTTTTTAGGAAGACACTTTCTAGGAAACATTTAAAATAGTTTTACTCCTAAAAGTTAAACTGTGAACCTAACGATACCTTAATGTTCAATCACTCAGTCGTGTCCGACTTTTTGCAGCCCCATGGACTGCAGCAGGCCAGGCTACCCTGTCCTTCACCATCTCCTGGAGCTTACTCAAACTCATGTCCATTGAGTCGGCGATGCCATCCAACCATCTCATCCTCTGTCATTCCCTTCTTTTCCTGCCTTCGACCTTTCCAAACATCAGGGTCTTTTGACACCTTTTCCTTAAGGAAAGTGTATCTTTTCCAGTTGAAGGCAAGTGATTTATTAGACAGCAGTTCTCAAGGATGCATAAATAGCTGGCTTGATGTCTTACCGTGGGGCAGGTACAGTTAAGGGTTTTGCCCTTCTTTCCCTTTGTTCTCTCTTCCTTGCCTGTATCCCGCACCCTCTTCTTCTGTCCCCTTAAGGAAACTTTGCAAATTCCTCTGAGCTCTATCTGAAGAGACACCGCTTTGGTAATACTATTAACTTTGTAATTTAAAGTGACTTATTTTTTGTTTTATTTGAATTAACAAAATTACACACAGTCCTTTTCAAAATTATCAAACATTTTCAAAATTATTGAAAACACTGAAAAGTTTAAAGAAGAAAAAAAAATCATCCATAATCCATAGCCTAGTTAGTAACTGTGGTCGGATCTAAGATTTAACATTTTTAAATATTTCATTCCTTCTTTTGATATAGATGTTTGAAAATGTTTTAGCTTCAAATTTTTTGTTCTTTTTTTCTTAGCATTCTATCATAAGCATTTCCTTGTCCTATTAAAAATTTCTTGACAATCTTTGATTTAATTGATGTAGATTATTTTGCTTAGGGATCATTTTTTTTAACTTATCTTATATTGTTGTACATTTCCTTCCCCTTCCCCTATTATAAGTAAGCCTGCTGTGAATATCTTTGGAGATAAATCTTTACCTGTACCTCTGATCATTTTTTCAGGTTCATCTTCTAGAAGTGCTCAAGCTCTGGGTCAAAGGGCATGAGGACTTTAAAGTTGGTCAAATTGCTTTCCAAATGATATTCATTTACAATTCCACCAGCATGTATGAGAATGCTAATAATTAGTTTTGTATGGTTCCCCAGACCAATAGAAGCAGCTTCTTATTTAAAGAAAAGATATTTCTTTAGAGTGATATGTGGAATAGTGAGTGATATGAGGCAGAGTTTTTAGATTGGAAAGCAGTGTGTGAGTGTGTGTGTGTGTGTGTATGTACATTTGTGTGTGTGTGCATCTGCACATGCATTTGCTCAGTTGTGTCGAACTCTTTGTAACCCCAGGAACAGTAGCCCTTTTCTGTCCATGGGATTTCCCAGGCAAGAATACTGGAGTTGGTTGCTATTTCCTCCTCTAGGGGGAATCTTCCTGACTCAGGGACTGAACCTGTGTCTCTTGCATCTTCTGCCTTGGCAGGTGGGTTCTTTACCAGCTGAGCCACTGGGGAAGCCCAGATTAGGAAGCAGAGTTCTAGAGAAAGAATTCTTAAGAAACATTAGCAGCTAGCTCAGTGAAGTTAAATGCAGGTGTTTACCTTTCTGCTTTTATTACACAGCTGAAGGGGCAATCGCTTGTGTCTCATACCACCTCACTGGTCCACCAGCTCCATGTCTGAAAATATTTGTTCATTTCAAATCAAGTTGATCTTAAACAGGTGGCATTTTCCAAAAGCTGTCTTCATATTGCTATCCAGTTACTCATGCTGGGTCAGGGGCAAGCTAAGTTCATGAAGAAAGAGCCAAACCAAGCCAAAGGCATTAAGTGATGGAACTCATAATTCCTAAACCAGACATTATTCTAATTGGTAGTGTCTATAAATTATTCTTTCTTCAGTGTCTTTAAATAATGGGCTTATTGCAGATGAATAAGGAGAGTTTCTTGAGGCCATAGAGGTGCTTAATAAAGCAGTGGGGAATGTATGACGACTGCCAAATGGAAAAACCAGCAAAATGGTTTGACCTTAGATTTACATCAGATGGGGAGATGGAGACAACTGCAGGGAAGAAGGGGGAGGGAACATCAACTTGAGAGACTGTGGGAACTGGGAAAGCTAAGCATCACTTTGAATTTAAAAGAAAATTAAGACACACTTGTGTATAGCAGGACTTCTTTTAAGGGTGATCACTGAAGAGAAAGATTTAGATTAAAAATCTAGATTAAAGAGTGGAAAAGGAACAGAATAGGGAAAAATATCAGGAAGCAAGGTGACGAAGGAGTCACATTAAAACTCTGAATTTATTTGATTTGAGATTATATTCCACCTCCTTCTGAAAAGATAGCTACAGATTAAAATCCTAATGTGGAAGGTGAGGGTGGGACGATCTGACAGAATAGCATTGAAACATGTATATTATCATATGTGAAACAGAACGCCAGTCCAGGTTCAATGCATGAGACAAGTGCTCAGGGCTGGTGCAATGGGATGACCCAGAGGGATGGGATGGGGAGGGAGGTGGGAGGGGGGTTCAGGATGGGGAACACATGTAAACCCATGGCTGATTCATGTCAATGTATGGCAAAAACCACTACAATATTGTAAAATAATTAGCCTCCAACTAAAATAAATAAATTAATTGAAAAAAAAGAATAAAACAATAACTAAATAAATAAAATCCTAATGTGGGATGAGACATGTAAGGCCTTTGAGCAAAGTAGAAAATATGCATTTTTAGGCTACATGGCATGAGACACTCCAGCTGGTGGGGTCCAGATAGAACTTCTCTTCACCACGACCACCACAGTGACCAAAGCATTTAGCTGAACTCATTTTTCAGCCTCTTTGTGTTTTCAGCAAGATGTGGTTATTCAAGGTTTATACAAAATTCTTATGGATCTCATTAGTTTCACAAATGGATACAGTCTATAGTCAGGAAAAGAATGGAGTTCTTGTCCACCACACTTTTTGGGGGGTACTTACCTTGGCTTTCTTGGTGACTCAGAGGGTAAAGAATCTGCCTGCAATGCAGGAAACCCAGGTTCGATCCCTGGGTTGGGAAGACCCCCTGGAGAAAGGAATATTCACTCCAGTATTCTTGCCTGGAGAATTCCATGGACAGAGAAGCCTGGTGGGCCATAGCCCAGGGGGTCACAAAGAGTCAGACACCATCGAATGACTAACATTTTTACTTTCTTCACTTTACCTGGACTTCCAAGCTTTTGTGCTGTAGATACTTCGTAGGAGACCTTGAGCCTCACTCCAAAAGCACTGAGTGCATTCTAAGTGAGAGGCAGTAGATACTGTAGCTCCCCATTTCAGGTGCTCTTTATTCCCTTTAACTGGGTCCCTACACCCACCCCACAGCTGCTCTGAGTATTTTTGGCTAAGGGATTCATGACTATCCATCTTCTCCAAAGAACTGTCCTCTGTAAAGGGAGTCTCCTACCCTGGGAGAGGCGACCTGCCACCCACCTAGGCTGCCCATAGCCCATACCTGACTAATAAGGGGATAAGGAGGCAGCCCCTTTGCCTCTAGAAGGAACGTATCTGTGGTGGGGATTATGCTCCAGAGCCCACCAACATCACGCTTGCCCCCCAGTAGATTGGACCAGGACCAGTTTATAGCTGAAACCACATCAGTGCTGGGCTTCTTCTGTTTCCTTATCTTCTTTTCCTCCTGGCTTAGGGTTTTCCTCAGAACATTCCATCATTACATTACATGCCCAAATCTCCGTCTCAGAACCTGCTTCTAGACCTAAGACTGGAGAAGTGATTTTATCATAATTATGTATCTTGCAGTGTCAGAAGAAATTGTAAACTGCTTAAAAGCAAGGTCTCTCCCTTTCCCCATCCAGTGCCTCTCTATTTCCTTCCACATTTTAGGTCCTCAAACATTAAACTGAAGTAACTGACATCCAGAAACATGTGACAACTCAGATTTTAGAAGATCACACACTATTTATAAGAAATTCAAATATACCATGATTCCCCCTTGGATTACTGGGAGACCCCAATAACATAACCAAAGGCCGAAATGACTTAATCTCCACCTGACTCCAGAATTTGAATATTCTCAAATCTCTTGATACATTTTATTATTTTTTCATCACTACCAACAACCTCTACTCAATCCTATCATTCTTTATTCAACAGATTTTTGAACCGCTACAATAAGAGCTAAATACACTAGTGCATTTTTTGTTGTTGCTGTTGACAAAAGTAAAGGAAGTCAATTTGAGCTAGCTTAAGCAACAGGGAAAATTTTTGGAAGGGTATGAGAGTGTCTTTGTATCATTCAAAGAAGAGTCAAACAATGTATCATAAGAGTGGACAAAACAGGATATATTTGGCAACTCGGGTTCGGGTACAGAAGTTTACAAACCATCTCTTTAGGGAACCACCATTGATAAGACTTAGTCACCATCAGCCTCTAATTCTTATATCTCTTTAATTAAAATTCTAAGATACACAAGATCAAATACATGGTTTAGGTGTCAACCAAAACAAATAATCAGTTATGGCCAGAAGATATCACGAATTACCCACATGGTTATTGGGGATCCATCCTAGAAAAGTTGGAATTTTATGAATCGACATCTCCCTGGAAGGGACATAACCCAGAAAAGGTAGCGTCCTGGACCTTTTAGGTCATTTTATTTACAGTTATTAGAGGAGAGCCTCAAAGGGGCTGAAAAATTTAGTGGAGGAGCTAAAATGCTTGCTCAAATAGTTGTTATCAACTAACGCAAGTAAAACTAGCAAATATCGAGAGAATAAAAGCAGAACATTTTAGGGGATCCAAAGAAGGAAAAACTTGGGACTTCCCTGGCTGTCCAGTGGTTAAGACTCCACACCTTCAATGCAGGGTGCATCAGTTCGATCCCTGGTCAGGAAACTAAGGTCCACATGATGCACAGTGCAGTGAAAAAATTTTTTAAAAAAGGAAAACTCTTCAATAGGCATGAACACAGTAAAAGCAAGGGTGGGAAAGGGGGATTTTAGGGCCAGAAGAGCACAAGCAAAGCATAAACAAAGTGTACTGACTGGAGATGGCTGTTTTTTTGGAGGCCAGAGAGCATTTTGGACAGCTGTTAGAAAACAGGTACAAAAGGTGAGATTTGGATAGCTGAGGAAGGAGCAGAAACAAGATTTATTAGATAATGGGGAGGTGGAAGGTTTCTGAGCAAAGGAATGAGGTGATCAAAACTGAGCTTTTAGAAGATCAATCTGTTTACACCCACGTGCCCCAAAGGCTGCTCTTAGGAGGCATAAAGTCCCAATTTCCTGTACTTTCTTGATGTTTGTTGATGCGGAGGCAGCCAACGTAAATGATTTCACCTCCTTTAGGGAACCCGTGTGGGAAGGTGTTGCATAGCTGAGGCTTCTTGCATTGTGCATATGCATGCAGAGTGAAGAATTACGGCAATTATCCCCAAAATCTTGACTGTAAAACTCACATTCACTTGACAAATCCCAATTGTTCGTGGAAACGGTGTGTGGGGGATTTTTTACCCCTTAGTTTGGTTTGATTTGAGGTTGTTTACTTGAATCATCTAGATAATTGCTTCATTTTCCCACCTTTCCTGGTTTCCGCCCTCAAGGCCCTCAGGTGTCAGAGTTCTCAGGGGCCTGAAGAAGCCCTCCTCCTAGGATGTATTAGAAGCTCCTTTCTCAAGGTGGACCCATTTCTGTTTCCCTATCTACACTTAATTCTCAGGAGAGGAACTCAAGTCTAGAGCTCTGTTCACATTGAGATTCAGCATTTTTTTTTTTCCTCCTTCCTTTTTCAGAGAAGTTTTGGAATTATTTCCCTTGGTAGGTAGGAACAAACAAAAGTCAGCAGGAACCCACAGAATCATAGCCAGGAAAGTTGCCTTGCTTACCTGAACGTCACCTTCTCAGGAGATGGAAATCAGTCAGTAGAGATGTGGATGCTCGAGGTCATTCTTTTTAATGTTTCCAAGTTTCCTTTAGGAGTGGGGGAAGACAGGAGAGGATATTGGGTGACTTCTGTCTCTCCACAGGGGTTAGATGCATCATTCCTGAGTGTAGTTAATTAAAGAACCAATATCATTATTTTCCTTAATAAGACCTACCCCGAGTTCCCATCCACTAGAACATTCAAAAGTTTCTATGTCTGCTGTGTTTTGGGTATCCAGTGTGTTTAGGGAAGTTGTGTTTGTGCTTTGGGAAGTTTAGTTCCTTGGCTCTGACAATTCTGAGGGGCTTACATGATGCTCAGAAAAGATATGATGTGCCTGGGCCTTCGTACAGAGGATGTCGACGCAGTACGGTCAGGTGACCACTTGTGCTCATGTGCCTGTTGTGAGGTCCTTAACACAGAGCATCTGTCTCTTGTTGTTGCTTTCACAACTTGACATTTAAAGCTCATCATCCAAAGGCACCCCACATTTAAGCCCAATCTGGGAAATTGCTGGCTGGCCCTGCGCTTCTGCTGCCGTTCTCAGAAATACTCAGACTTCGTCCCTTTCTCAGTGTCTCTTCCTTGTCTGAATCAAGGCTCCTCATTGTAACATTTCCCTTTCAGTGGCCTTGCAAGAAATAAAAAATACCTGTTTGCTTTTCCAGGTGTTTGTGAGAGAGAGAGAGAGCCAGAGACTGAGAGAGTTACTTTTGGATTTTTATGAAGAAGAAAGATTGATCAGACCTTTTAGAAATACAATGCTTACCACTCATTCCTGTGGTGAACATTGTGATGTGAATATAAAAAGAGGTTTTACCATTTCTTAGTGAGTTCACAGAAGCTTCCCCCAAAGCTCCAAAACACTTCTAGCAGGTTTTCTTTCACTGGGAGAAGGGTGGTGGGAGGGCTTGGGGGTGGAGAGGTTGCCTGGTATTCTGAGGGGTTCTTCTTAATACTTTACTATTTATATATATCTTTGTTAAAAACAGTAATAAGTAAGGAACCAGGGCAAGAGAAAGGATAGAAACATGAGAAAAACATTTAGGATTGTGACCCCCAGGGTCTATGCCGCGTTTCTTATTCCTTCCTTGGCCGGTGAATGAGCTGTTTCTAATTCTTGTTTCAGGAATAGGAGTAGGATAACTCTTCAAGGCTCCAGGCCTTAGGGAGGGAATTCATCATCAGTCTACCAAGAACTTGAGATCTGTCTCTCATACTTTCCTTCCAAGTTCAGTACCTAATCAACAACGGAGGGTTTTTTGCATGGAAGTTAAGACGTCCATTTGGGTCCCATAACCCCTGACTTCCTTGCCTGTCAATACTCTGAAATTCGTCTTCATATTGAGCACCTTGAGAATCTCTTCCTGATTTCAAGCTGGCTTACATATTCAACCATTATTTTTTGTTGTATCCAGGACTTCCAAGTGTTTGAAAGGCCTCTTTATTGTGGAAGGTTCTTTGATTACAGATTCAAATGCTTAAATAGATATAGGGCTATTCAGATATTGTTTCTCGTGTCAGATTTTGTAAGTTATTTAAAAGAATTTTTCCATTTAAGTTAAATTTATTAGCATATAGTTTTCCTAATTTTCTATTACTGTCTTTTGATATCTGTATGATCTGTAGTGCTGTCCCCATTTTTATTTCTGACATTGGCAATTTGTGTTCTCCATTTTCCAAAAAGTGTTCTTGCTAGATATCTCTGAATTTTTAAAGTAATTTTAAGAAGGAAAAATTGACTCTGTTAATTTCCTTTATTATTTGTCTATTTTATATTTTATGAATTTCTGCTTTTATTTTTTTTCCCCCTTCCGCTTATTGTAAGTTTGCTTTAGCTTTTACAGCTTCTCGAGGTAGAAACTTAGATAATTGATTTTTAAGCCTTTTTTTCTCTTCCAATATATTTAAAGCTATAAATTCCCTCTAAGCATTGTGCAGTATTGTTCATCCCATGATTTTTCTCATTGTTTGAAATATTTTCTAATTTCTCTTTTTTCTTCTTTGTCCTATATACTACTTACAAATATGTTCCTTGATTTTTAAACATTAGAAGATTTCATAAGATATCTCATTGTTACTAGTTTATAATTTAATCTTGTTTTGGCCAGAGAATATATTATCTAAGGTTTTGATCTTTTGATATTATTGAGATTTATTTTATGGCCCAGAACATGGTCTGTCATGGTGAATGTTCATGTCTGTCTGAAAAGAATGTGTATTTTGCCATTGTTGAGTGTCTTCCTCATAACTAGCAACAAAAGTACAGAAGATCCTTTCAGCTTAGGAAGCTTGTTATCAGTACTTTTTCATGTCAGTAATTATTAATTAAAATATCCAAAATAGTTTGATACTGATCTGGATCCTAGAACTCTTTAATCTATAGGAATTGATAAGAGGCCAGATGAGAAATTCAGACAAAGCTTTAGTGGGACCTGTGCTGCAGCACAAGGGAGCAAAAACAAGTAACAGGTGCACTTTTTCACTCTTCAGAGGAAGGCCGGCTGGTTCCTTAAATGGCATCATGGTAGGGGTGGATCTTTGAACCAGGCCACCCTCTTGGTTGAGCTGTGTGCAGTGATCGAGCACCATACCTGCTTTTGCTCTCAGCACCTCAGAAATGACAAATGATTTGTGGGCCTTCTGTATCTTTCAGTTCGTAACTGCCCCAACTGCATGGGCATGTAGTTATTTTCAGTCCGTTATACTTTCTCTGCAGTCCATTGCTTAAGAAGATGTCTGTCCAGGGGCAAGAAGAAGGTTCTAAGTCCCAGGTCCCAGCCTGTCTCAGTTTATCACAAATTTTATTTACCTATATCAATTTCATAAATATTACCAAGTTGATCTTTTGTGAAACTCTACCAGTTTGACTTTGGATTAGCAGGATATCAAAATACCATTACTCACACCCACATCGACATTTACTATTGTTAAACTTAATACATACACTCAGCAAAAACAAGACCGGGAGCTAACTGTGGCTCAGATCATGAACTCCTTATTGCCAAATTCAGACTGAAATTGATAAAAGTGGAGAAAACCACTAGACCATTCAGGTATGACCTAAATCAAATCCCTTATGACTATACAGTGGAAGTGAGAAATAGATTTAAGGGACTAGATCTGATAGAAAGAGTGCCTGATGAACTATGGATGGAGGTTCGTGACACTGTACAGGAGACAGGAATCAAGACCATCGCCAAGAAAAAGAAATGCAAAAAAGCAAAATGGCTGTGTGAGGAGGCCTTACAAATAGCTATGAAAAGGAGGGAAGCAAAAAGCAAAGGGGAAAAGGAAAGATATACCCATTTGAATGCAGAGTTTCAAAGAATAGAAAGGAGAGAGAGGACAGCCTTCCTCAGCAATCAATGCAAAGAGATAGAGGAAAACAATACAATAGGAAAGACTGGAGATCGCTTCAAGAAAATTAGAGATACCAAGGGAACATTTTATGCAAAGATGGGCTCAATAAAGGACAGAAATGGTATGGACCTAACAGAAGCAGAAGACATTACGAAGAGGTGGCAAAAATACACAGAAGAACTGTACAAAAAGGATCTTCATGACCCAGATAATCATGATGGTGTGATCACACACCTTGAGCCAGACATCCTGGAATGTGAAGTCAAGTGGGCCTTAGAAAGCATCACTACCAACAAAGCTAGTGGAGGTGATGGAATTCTAGTTGAGCTATTTCAAATCCTGAAAGATGACGCTGTGAAAGTGGTGCACTCAATACAGCAAATTTGGAAAACTCAGCAGTGGCCACAGGACTGGAAAAGGTCAGTTTTCATTCTAATCCCAAAGAAAGGCAATGACAAAGAATGCTCAAACTACCACACAATTGCACTCATCTCACACGCTAGTAAAATAATGCGTAAAATTCTCCAAGCCAGGCTTTGGGAATAAATGAACCATGAACTTCCAGGTGTTCAAGCTGGTTTTAGAAAAGGCAGAGGAACCAGAGATCAAATTGCCAACATCTACTGGATCATCGAAAAAGCAAGAGAGTTCCAGAAAAACATCTATTTCTGCTTTATTGACTATGCCAAAGCCTTTGACTGTGTGGATCACAATAAACTGTGGAAAATTCTTCAAGAGATGGGAATACCAGACCACCTGATCTGCCTCCTGAGAAATCTGTATGCAGGTCAGGAAGCAACAGTTAGAACTGGATATGGTACAACAGACTGGTTCCAAATAGGAAAAGGAGTACGTCAAGGCTGTATACTGTCACCGTGCTTACTTACCTTACATGCAGAGTACATCATGAGAAACACTGGGCTGGAGGAAGCACAAGCTGGAATCAATTGCTGGGAGAAATATCAATAACTTCAGATATGCAGATGACACCACCCTTATGGCAGAAAGTGAAGAAGAACTAAAGAGCCTCTTGATGAAAGCGAAAGAGGAGAGTGAAAAAGTTGGCTTAAAGCTCAACATTCAGAAAACTAAGATCATGGCATCTGGTCCCATCACTTCATGGCAGATAGATGGGGAAACAGTGGAAACAGTGGCTGACTTTATTTTTTTGGGCTCCAAAATCACTGTGGATGGTGATTGCAGCCATGAAATTAAAAGACACTTACTCCTTGGAAGGAAAGTTATGACCAACCTAGACCGCATATTTAAAAGCAGAGACATTACTTTGTCAACAAAGGTCCGTCTAGTCAAAGCTATGGTTTTTCCAGTGGTCATGTATGGATGTAAGAGTTGGACTATAAAGAAAGCTGAGCACTGAAGAATTGATGGTTTTGAACTGTGGTGTTGGAGAAGGCTCTTGAGAGTCTCTTGGACTGCAAGGAGATCCAACCAGTCCATCCTAAAGGAGATCAGTCCTGGGTGTTCACTGGAAGGACTGTTGTTGAAGCTGAAACTCCAACTTTGGCCACCTGATTCTAAGAGCTGACTCATCGGAAAAGACCCTGATGCTGGGAAAGATTGAGGGCAGGAGGAGAAGGGGACGATAGAGGATGAGATGTGGATGGCATCACCGACTCGATGGACATGGGTTTGGGTGGACTCAGGGAACTGGTGATAGACAGGAAGGCCTGGCATGCTGCGGTTCATGGGGTCGCAAAGAGTCGGACATGACTGAGTGACTGAACTGAACTGAACTGAATCTTAATATTGACATTCTGATGAGTGACATGTAACACATTATTATTCTTTTAATTTGCATTTCCCTGGTTATTGGTGAAGCCTAGCACCTTTTCATAAGCTCATTCAGTAGTGAGTTTCTGTGAATTGCTTGTTCATATTCCTTGCCCATATTTATTTTGAGCTATTTGATTATATTCCTAATAATTTCGAAAATTTCCTTAGGTCTTCTAGGTATTCTTACAGATACTGCAAAATTTTTGGTTTTTCTGTTCCTTGGCACTTAATCCAGTTAAAGGTGAACTTTTTCAAACTGACAATTTTAATTTTGATATGTCATTTTCATGTGTTTCCTTCTCTGGTAAGTGCTTAGTGTTTTTCAAGAATTAAGTAACTACCAGAAATTAATGAGCAGTCTCTATTGTCCTCTATAGAAGTTTTAAAGAATTACTTTTATGTTATAATGTATCTGTATATTACTTTTTTATTTACTCTAAGCGGGATTCTTATTTTTTTTCCTACTAGAAAGCCATTAAGTAGCCTCTCCATTCCTAATTACCCTCTTTGATTTATGATAGCATCTCTATTATGTACTATTATAGATCTCATAAATGTATACGCCTGTGCCTAAATTCTTTCTATTCACTTATCTTCTAATTTCCATAAGTCTCATGCACTTTTCATCATTATGGCATTATAACAACACTTGGTGTCTGGTAAAGAAACATCTTTCTCCTTGTCATTCTTTTATGAGATTGTTTTAGCTAATCCAATCTTCTCTTCATATGAAATTTAAAATGTGCCTGTCATATTTTGTATTGCACTGATTTCAAAGATTAATTGGAGATTAAAGGACATGGTTAGCATATAGTGTCTTCATCTCTATAACACATTGTATCTCTCATTTTATTAAAGTTTTCTTTTTTATGTCCTTCTATAAGGTTCAGTAAATTTACCCATAAAGTTTCTAATGTTTTATTATATTTATTCCTAATTATCTTATACGTTTTGAATGAAATATTTTCTTTGTTAACATATTATTGAATTTGGTTATCCCTGTTATAGTGGAATGCTAACAATTTCCCAATTGTTTTCCCAATGTTTTGAATATTAAAATAAAATGTCAAATTATAATAATATAAACAAATAACAACTCTTTACCTTCTCTCTGATTGTGAGTTTTCGATATTAGGCCCATATCTATTTTGAGGAGTGTATTGGTCATAAAAATGAACTATGTCAGAGAGGAACTAAATGGTCACTAATATTTCTTCCTCCTATGTGCGTGTGTTAGGCTTTTTGCAATTTGGTTGAAGTCATGTGACTCCTGGCCAACAGAATATGGGCAGATGTGATTAATGTAGGCCATTTCCAGGCCTGACTATAAAGTCGCCTTCAGGATCCTCCTCATGTTCTTTCTCCCTTGCTTATTGGCTGAATACAGAAAATCCAACCAAGCACTTTGAGAAAATCCTATGGGGAGCGTAGAGCCACATGAGGCTAGGGACTTAGTTTCCTGTTTATTTTTCAAACCAGAGCCACCAAGGAGAGTTGCTCGATCTGAGGATTATGATAGTTTTTCTTTGGTAAGCCACTGGGATTCTGAGATTGTTTCAGTGATTGGTGACAACTGTCCTAACTGATATGAAAGCCTTTGACAAACAATTTAAAAACTATATTAAGGGATTCAGATTCTGTCCATGATTAATAGCCCAAACATGAAGAAGAGCAATAAACTGAATAATGAGCTTAGGTTCAGACTCTTGGATGAGAACTGAACAAGAGTACAGATGCTAAAAAATAGGAGGGCATTCTGAGCTGTCTGGTCTGGTGGATCATCACAGCAATTAGAAAAGGAGGATGATCTTTGCTGTAGTAGTTCCTTCTCCCCAGAAACCTGGAACTTTGAGGGAAAGGGCATGGCCTCAGAACCATCATATTCCTCTATACCAAGCAGAAAGAAAAACCCCTTTTCTGTATGGGGCATCCCTGGTGGCTCAGATGGTATAAAATCTGCCTGCAGTGCAGGAGATCAGGTTCAACCCCTAGATTGGGAAGATCCCCTGGAATCAGAAATGGCAATCCACTCCAGTATTCTTGCTAGAGAATCCCATAGACAGAGGAGCCTGGTGGGCTGCAGTCCACAGACTCTCAAAGAGTCAGACACAGCTGAGCAACTGACACTTTCATTTAAGGTTAAAATATTTCATTCCATTCAGCAAACATGCACTGATCACCTCTTCTTGTATCACTTTACACACAAACACACACACACACCAGAATTATTTTCTTTCTCAGAGCTTCAGTTAAATCTTTCTAAAACCCTAGGGAAGATATTCCCGGAGTGTGGTTTTCCTAAAATTGATTTTCTAGACTCTAGTTGTGTAATGAAGAACACATCAGGCCCTGGAGACATTCTTGTCTATATCAGCCAGTACCAAACCTAATTAATACACTGGAGAGCATTTCTTCTTTAGGAAAATATCAGCCCATTAGTGCAGATAAGAATAGTGATCTTGTGTGTATAAATTCTAGTCCCATGGAAATACTTAACCTTTCATGGTAAAATTGTTACATTAAGAAGACTGTGCTTTCTCTATCTAAATTCTTTAAGTGTTGATTTGGGTAGAAGAGAAATTGAGAAGAGGATGTGACCTTAGCTAGGCAATGAAGTCATGTCTCATAAGGAGAAAATATGCTTTATTCATACTAATTAACCTGTCTTTGCAAGTCTTGCATCACAAGTAAAAGCCAAATGAATGTTCTATCTCCTGTAATATTCAGGATTGGCAGTAAAGCAAACATTTTGGTTTCCATAGCATTCTGTTCAGTGCTTCAGAGGTCATTAGGGAGCACATATTATATAGACAAGACTGAATGATGATGTCCCTATGCCTCAGAGGTGAAAAGAAACAAATTAGTATTTGGAAAAATCTTTCAGCATACTGAATATATGTGTACTAACCTATTGTGTATACTGTGCATTTTCTGAAAGTATTAATAATAGAGCAGTGTGTATAATAAGAGATACTACACTGTTTATACCTTGAACTGAGCAATCCAAATTATCCTGAAGCAATGATCCAGAGGCAAAAAAGCTTACATACACAATATCATCCATTGTAATTAACTTATTTATGCTCCACATGTTTATGTACTGTCTGCTTTCATGCCATGCACTGTACCAGGTGCTTGGATTCCATAGTGAACAAGAAAACTAATGCTAATGGCTTCCATTTTGGAAATGTGACAGTTCTAGAGACCCAGACACTCTCCTCTTACAAAGTAACTAAAAAAATGCCACATAAAATCAAATTTTAAGATAACTGTTTAAATAAATGAGTGAGCCTGGCAGAAAAGTCAGGAAAGGAATGAGATCATCACTTGGTAGAGGTCAGAAAGCAGCAAGTCTGCAGGCTGCCCGAGGTATGTAACAATGCATGTGATAGGTTTTTATTTTTGGTTTTAACAATCTTTTTAGCAAGAAACAGGTAACCAAAAAATTGGTCCAGTAAAGGGCATGGAGTCATATTGGGTATCTTCTTCCATAGGTAAAGTCTGAAACCACAAGAGATGCATGGAAAAACCTAGTTTTTTAAAACCTCTGCCCAACAGAGGCAGAAAGAAGAAATACAGCATTTCCTGTTTTAGCATTAATTTTGACTGGAGGTGAAGAAAAAGTTTTCTTTGAGAATCTATGGCCTTTGTGTCAGCCCTCATGTGGGAATGGGGAATGAATTTATCCATTTGGGGCCTGAAAAGCCATAACCTGAGAATTTTACTTTAAAATAGATGAACATCATACTGTTCCCAGCCATCTGGAAGAAATAAATGCAGATAATCCTGAAAGAACTAAGAATCCATGAAATTCTTAAAGATTTCTGTAAGTAGAGTTCCAAAAGTGGAGCTAATAATAATAATACTAAATCCTACACAAAAGGAAACAAGATATCATGATTGAAAAAAATGAAAAGAACTATAACTAGACCCATAAAATTTAATTATTTGGCATAGAAAGTAAAATAAGTGTTTTTAATCTATTATAGGTAAAAATAAAAGAGCAAATAAAAAAACAAGATCAGGAACTAGATATTATTCTTTGGGGACCAGAAAGATTGGAAAAAAAGAACTAACTAGAACTTCTAAAAATAAATATATGACACTAAAGTGGAATGGTTAAACATCAGATTATCCAAAGCTGAAACAAATCAAGGATATGAAAATTACATAGAATAGAATGTAGATGAAGAAAAAAACTAAGAAAAATAGATTAAAAAATAAGGCAAATAGAGGGAATAGTTTCAATATACATTCATTAAGGAATCTAGAAAGAGATTATAGAGATAATAAAAAGTCAAAATTTGAGAAATAATGGCTACAAATTTTCCTGAATTATTCAGAAATAAATACTCCACTTCAGGAATCCCAATGGATCCCAAGCAGAATAATTAAAACCATGTTAACTTGTAAGAACATCATCTTTGAGAATTTTGCAACTTCATTATTAAAAAAAAACACTATAATTGTAGCTTGAGAAAAAGATTAAATAACTATTAGACTGACAACTAGCTTCAAAGTCCTGAGAAAAAAGTAGTGAAAATTTATGATTCTATCCTTGATTGTATCCTTCCCAAGCCAGGCTTCAACAGTATGTGAACTGAGAAATTGCAGAAGTTCAAGCTGTATTTAGAAAAGACAGAGGAACTGGAGATCAAATTGCCAACATCCGTTGGATCATAGAAAAAGCAAGAGAATTCCAGAAGAACATCTATGCTAAAGCCTTTGACTGTGTGGATCACAATAAACTGGAAAATTCTTAAAGAGATGGGAATACCAGACCATCTTACTGGTCTCCTGGGAAACCTGTATACAGGTCAAGAAGTATAATTAGAACTGGACATGGGACAATGGACTGGTTCAAAATTGGGAAAGGAGTACGTCAAGACTGTATATTGTTACCCTGCTTATTTAACTTATATGCAGAGTGCATCATGAGAAATCCAGGGCTGGATGAAGCACAAGTTGAAATCAAGATTGCCAGGAGAAATATAAATAACCTCAGATATGCAGACAACAACACCCTTATGGCAGAAAGTGAAGAAGAACTAAAGAGCCTCTTGGTGAAAGTGAAAGGGGAGAGTCAAAAAGTTGGCTTAAAGCTCAACATTCAGAAAACTAAGATCATGGCATCCAGTCCCATCACTTCACGGCAAATAGATGGGGAAACAGTGGAAATAGTGACAGACTTTAATTTTGGGGCTTCAAAATCAATGCAGATGGTGACTGAAGCCATGAAATTAAAAGGCACTTGCTCCTTGGAAGAAAAGCTATGACAAATCTAGACAACATATTAAAAATCACAGACATTACTTTGGCAACAAAGGTCCATCTAGTCAAAGCTATGGTTTTTCCACTAGTCATGTATGGATGTGAGTGTTGGACCATAAAGAAGACAGCACCGAAGAATTGATGCTTTTGAACTGTGGTGTTAGGGAAGACTCTTGAGAGTCCCTTGGACTGCAAAGAGATCAAACCAGTACATCCTAAAGGAAATCAATCCTGAATACTCATTGGAAACATTGATGCTAAAGTTGAAGCTTCAATATTTTGGCCACCTGATGGGAAGAGCAGACTATTGGAAAAGACCCTGATGCTTTAAAGTTTGAAGGCAGGAGAAGAGGATGACAGAGGACAAGACAGTTGAATGGCATCACTGATTCAATGGACATGAGTTTGAGCAAGCTCTGGGAGATGGTGAAGGACAGGGCAGCCTAGAGGGCTGTAGTCTATGGTGTCGCAAAGAGTCAGACAGGACTGAGCAACTAAACAATAACAGTAATCCTTTTAGAATCAATAATTCAATCAAGAATTTTATAGAAAAACTAAAACTGGACTAGTAATAGAACTTTGCCAAAAGGAACCTAGTCATGTTCTTCACAAAGAAGGAAATGATCCCAGACAGAAGGTCTAAGATATAAGGAATGTTGACTGTATTAGAGAATAAACATTCTAATAAACAAAGGAAACACTAAGAATTAAATAATTCTAATGTTAAATACTGAGAGTTAAGTAAAGCAAGCAAAATAAGCATGATGGTATAATTTATGTGACACATGATTGGATTTATGTATTCTAAGATTCTTTTATTGTTCAACAGTAAAATGAAGACATTAACTTTAAACTGTTAAAAGTTTACAGGACAAAAATGAAATTTCTGAAAGAGCCAGCAAACTCATGCCTTCACAAGCAAAACAGGGAAAACAGGAAGAAAAAAAGAACAGTGAAAGAGCAGGGCAAATAACACAAAACAAATGGCAGAAAACATCTGAATGTAAGACTAACATAATAAGTGAATATAAGTTGAACTCTTCAGTAAGAACACAGAGATTATCAGAGAAGATAAAAATTATAGGAATCAATTACATGTTTACAAGAGAAGTAAGGTACATCAAACATCAAACATAAAAAGTTCGTCAAACATAAAAAGGTTGAAGACCACAGAATGTAAAGAGAGATGATAAGCCAATACTACTGGAAGGTTACTGTGTCTGTTACCGACGGACAAAATAAACTTCAAAGCAAAAAGCATCGCTATAGATAAAGATAGTCACTATACAATAACAAAAACGTCAGTTTACCAGGAGGTAATACAAGCTAACAACATGGCTTCAAAATATGTAAATTTCAATAACTCTTTCTCTCAATAATTGATGTATCAAGTACAAAAAATTAGAGGGGACATGGGAGACTTGAACTATATAGTTACTAAGTTTGATCTGATGGACATTTGTAACATATCCACAACAATCAGAGAATGCAGTGTTGTTTTTAGCACACAGGAAAGATTTATGAAATTAACAGCAAACTCCAAAAATGGTGTTCTGGGTACAATAAAATCCATTTATTTATTAATGATGCCAAAAAGCAAAAATAAAGTAGCATCACTTGGCGACACTAAAAAGAACAAGCTCTAAAAAGGCTCATAGGTCACAGCAGCAATCACTATGGAAATATGATCCTGAATGATGTAAAACTTAGTTTGAGGGTTCAGGGAAGGCTTCCTGGAGGAAGTGCTTACGTTAGAAGATAAAAAGGCTAATGATTAACATGCTAAGGATTCAGATTGCAAAATTAGAAAAAGGACAATAAAATAAGCCTTCAAATGTAGACAAGTAAAAAATTATAAAATAGAAAACAAGTAGAATTAATAAAGCTAACAGTCATTTTCAAATTTAAGACTAATGAAATCAACACATATCTAACAAGACTGACCAAGGTAGTAACAAAAAAGACACAAAGACTGTTGGGGATGAAAATGAAGACATGACTATGGATAAAGCAGTGATTTTAAAAGATGATAAAAGTATTGTGAAAAATTTTATGCTGATAAATTTGAAAACTTAAATGGAATGATCAAATACCTAGAAAAATATTTAACCATTTGAAATAGTAATTGAGTCTTCTCTCAAAGAAAATAGTAGTCTCAAATGCATTCTGTTAAACATTTGAAGGAATTTTATATCAATTGTACTTAAATTCTTCCAAAGATTGGAATGCATTAGGGAGCATTCGTTCTTTTTCTATGAGGTGACCATGACCTCAGTACCAAAACCAGAAATAGTTGATAGGAAAGAAAAGGAAAATTACAGGCTCATTTAGCTCATGAACATGCATGAAATATTTTAAACAAAATATTAGCATCCTGAATCCACCAGCATATTGAGAAAAATAACAAATGTTAAACACATCCTAGAAATGCAAGATTATTTTAATATTAGAGAGTCTATTAAGATGTGAATTGCCAAATTAACAGGTTAAAGGAAAAAGCCTGTATACTCATCTAAGTAGATATAGCTAAACCATGTGATAAATTCAATATCTGTTTACGATAAAAATTCTCAGGGAAAACTAAGTGAAAAAGAAAATTCCTTAATCTAAAATGTTACTGCCAAAAACCTGCTAGAAGCATCATACTTAATGGTAAACTTTAAAAGCCTTTCCTTGAAAATTAGGAACAAAAAAAGAATACTAACCATCACTGTTTCTATTTAAAATATTGCTATAGATCCTAATTAATGCAAAAATGCAAGACAACTTGGTAGTGGGTACATGAACATTTATTATTAAATTTTATTATTTATATCTATGTTGTATGTGCTATTTTCAGTGCATAGAAATGCACTGAATGCATTTATTTTTATTATAAAAATAAATGCAAGTGCTTGATAAAGAACAGAAAGGAAGGAAAAGTTAGTGGAAGGAAAGATGTTATCACTCACAGAAATTCTAATACTCTAGCAGGGGATATCAGTGAGTCATTTAGGCACTTGGGATACTGTATACTATATGCCATGACTGGTGGGTTGGTGAATGGGTAACAGCAGTCATGATACCTAAGCTCCAATCTGAGTATGCTAAAAACGTTTCCTGGAGGAACTGATATCTAAGTTGAGCCTTAGAAGATGAAGAAGAATTTTCCGGGCAAAGGGGGAGGGAGATTGAGAAATCAGGTGCTAGTGGGTGGGTTAAAACAATCTGTAAAGGGAGAGAGAGTAGAGAATTGGGATCCTGCAAGTACATCCTAGTACACCCTGAGCATAGCATTTCAGGTCAGGGAAAGCAAGAGAGGAATCTGGAGATGTAAACAAGGGCCGTCTTGCAAGAAGCTAGATTCATTGACTCTTGTATATTATCCATATTATAAAATAAAAAGAAAAAATATGAAAATAATCCAAATATCTAGAGATTAGAGATGAACAAATAAAGAATGGGAAATTTGGTTGACTATAGCAAATATTTTTAGAAAATGATCATTATGAAGACTTTGTAGGAAACAGAAAGCATCTTTATGATTCTGGTGAAAAAATTCAGAACACTAAATCGTACTTTACCACTCACACTGTAATTATAAGTTTATCAAATATGTATGCATGAAGACAAAGATAGGAGGGAATCATATCAAAAAGAACATTGTGTTAGGAGATGGTAGCATATGGCTGAGTTTTATTTTCTGTTTTCAAAAATGCTGTTTAATATCTTCTCATTTAAAATTAAAAAAAACAATAGTTAAACAGAAGAACAATATCAGTAACTTCAGTGAGCCCAGGGAATGAGGTTTCGCTCATTATGGAATCTGCAGTGCCTGGCACATAGTGAAGGCTGAATAAATACTTTTCAGATGAATGAAAGATGGACATTGTTCTGAAGTATTTTGGAAGAATTGCTGGCGGTATTCCAACACAGTGTCAGGTGGGTCAGAACTGGGCTTCAGTACCAAACCAAAGACAGGTAGCAAAACCTGCTTGAACTTGAGTATCTTCAGGATGAACTGAGCTGTTTGACCTTGTGTAACCCAAGGCAGATTTGTGAGAAGAGGAGGCAATGCTTTTCCAACATAAGGTCTAGAAATAAGAGTTGAGGTTTAACCTTTCTTTGGGGAGGAGGGTATGAAAGAAATGTTTTAGTTGATCATTTTTTTTTAAATTAGTATAGTCTTAAATAAATGCACTACATTTTTAAGAGAGTGTCTTTAAATAGAAAAAAATCCTCAAAACTACAAGAGATTTTATGTGTTGTGGGTTCTTTTCCAATTTTTTCCACACATATATCATTATCATTGCATGCTGTGCGCTCAGTCATGTCTGACTCTCTGTGACCCCGTGGACCATAGCCCACCTGTCTACCCCGCCCCTGGGATTCTCCAGGCAAGAATACTGGAGCGGGTTGCCATTTCCTTCTCTATAATTGCATATATTCTATTTTTTATTCTACTTTTCCTACTTAATATTATCTTGTTAAATTCCTTTAATATTTTAAGGTCCAATTTTCACTTAATAATTTCATAAGTTTCAGCATTTTAAACTTACGCTTTTCTTAACCCTCAGTCCTTTGCTGCACATGGAAGTTTTTGACTTGATTGTTTCCAGTTTTCTCTTTTACTATATTTGCTCTTTTCTTCCTTTGAATGATTTTCTCGAGACAGAATTTTAGGGAAGGAAGTTCCAGGTCAACATTTAGGAATACTGTTGTGATTTTCATATGTGTATCTAAATTCTCCTACGAAAGAATAATAGGGAAAAAATAAATCTGTTTTCTTGTATATCCTGCTAGAATGGAACGGGCTCCCTCAGTCAGGATTCTAGGATGAGGGGGTGGTCATTCTCAGCACTTTGAGATCTAGATTTGATAGATAAAATCTGATGAAAACTTTTGGGAATAGGTGAAGACAGGTAAAAATAATAGCTGTGATAATCCATATTGTTTTTTCATTCATTTGCTATAAACTATGGTCTGTTAGTATTATACCCATTTTATCAGTCAGGAAACTGAGGCTCATTGGGATTAAACAACTTTCCAAAGGACTAGTAGTGAGACACAGCTGGAATTTAAGTCTTCTAATTTCTGGAGCACCATGTCAAGGTAGCCATTTTTGCAAATTCCAGTAACTGAACTTTTGTCAATAAGAAGTTAAAGGTTAAGAGGACCAAGTATAGACTATTTTCTAGAGATATTATCTTGATCCAGTCCCACAAACATTCTGGGACAACTTTGCCATCCTGCCTTGTCTATGGCTTCCAGACCTTTGTTGTGTTATGTCACTCTGTGATTGTGGACTAGATATGAGTCATAAAAGCAGTATTGTACTGGAACTATTCTTCAGCATTTCAGGCTTATTGCTCTGTTTTGGACAGTGATATACTTTGTTTTACAGAGTTCCAATGAATGATTGTATAAACAGATAATGTTGGTAAAATGAGCTTATAAGAACTATTAATTATAGTTACACCATGCAGTTGGGGAGAGCTAAGATTTTCAAATGAAAGAAGTAGTCTATTTCTGTGTATAATCTATGTTTATGTGGCTTTGTACCTATGATTCAGAAAAATGTCCCAGATGAAAAAGCTATGATGATTTATTTATTAAGCTAACTATATTTTTGTTAACCTTTAATATATTCAGGAGCAGAGTGAACTGGATACTTGAAGTATTTTCTTTTTGAGTTTAGAGTTTTATTGTTATAACTGTCTTTTCTATCATGCATATTTCATTGTAATTGATTTAGCTGGCTACTTTTAAAAATGTCATGTTCAAGTCTGAATTTCAGAGCAAATGAACAGCCATTCATTCCTTCCATCATTCATTCCTCTCTTCCTGCCATCATCTTCACACCCACTGCACGTGCTTTTTATTCCTCCCACTCCAGTGAAAAGTTTCAAGATCAAGGTCAACCATTTTCTGTATGTTGACAAAATTAACAGTCAAGTCTTTGACTTTATCTTACTTGACCTCTAGGCAGCAATACACATGGCTAATCCTGCCCACCTACTTGAAACATGTTCTTTTCTAGACGTCAAGATACCATTCTTACCTGTGTTTTCTTGTATTTTCACTGTCATCTCTCAGTCTACTTGCTTGGCTACACAGTCTTTGCTGGTTACCAGACGTTTGAATAGCAATACCCAAGGACTTGCTGTGGCTGTCTTCTCTCTCTGTTTACACCCACTCGCTAGATGATCTCAACTTCTTTTACAGCTTAAATACCATCTGCTACTGACTCAAAATTCTGTCCAATCCAGTCCTCTTCCTGTGAGCTTGAGCCTTACGGATGCACAAATCTACTTAATTTCTCTATTTAATGCTACAAATAGAATTTTGTTGTCTCTCCATCAAATTTACTACCCTGTTCTGTCTTATAAGCCTTACGAACTCATTAAATGATATTACCATTCATATTATTCCTTATACCAAATAAACAGAAATTCAACCTTGGATAATCTCCTTCCATATAATAACATAACATGATTATTGACTTACTTAATTTTAAATCTACCCTCTCACTATTCACTTATATTTGTCCCTATCCATTCATTGTATTTGCTCCATCTTTTCTCATTTTATACCTTATTTTGGATCAATTGAATATATTTTTGTGATTCAATTTTACCTCCTTTATTGGCTTATTACTGTTAAGTCTAGCCTCTTATATTGCTGGCTGCATTTACAGTATACATCTTTAATCAACTTCCCCAATGGCTCAGTGGGTAAAAAATCTGCCTGAAATGCAGGAGACATAGAAGATGCAGGTTCGATCCCTAGTTTAGGAAGATCCCCTGGAGGAGGAAATAGTGGCAACCCTCTCCAGTATTCTTGCCTGAAATATCCCATGGACAAAGCAGCCTGGCAGGCTATAGTCCAAAGGGTCTCAAAGAATTGGACAGAACTGAATGACTAAGCACCACCTCTCTTTAACTTATCATTCTACTTTCAAGTAATATTGTACCACTTCACCTATAAGAATTTTATATTAGTCTATTTCTCCCTTTCTTGCTTTTATGCTGCTGTTGCCACACATTTTATTCTAACATATTATGAACTCCATACTATATTAATGTTTCAAGTAAACTATTATTTTTATTTTTAAATAAGAAAAACTCCTATATTTACCCATGTAGTTTCCATTTCTAACGCTCTTTAATCCTTGGTTTTTGTCCAGATTTCCTCTGATATCATTTTCTTTCTGGCTCAAGTACTTTTAAAATCATTCTTATATATACACCAGCTGGTATTAAATATTTTGATTTTTATGTAGGAAAAAAAGCCTTTATTTTGACTTTGGTTTTGAAAGCATTTTTGCTGGATGTAGAATTCTAGATTGACAGATTGCCCCCCCTCCCCATGCTTTAAAGATGGCATTCCTCTGTCCTTCTAATTATTGCCAAAGGGAAATCTGTCATCATTATCTTCATTCCTCTGCAGGTAACATGCATTTTTTTCTTTGTTTCTTTTAAGATTTTCTATTCATTAATAGTTTTGAGCAATGTAATTATGATGTGCCTAAGTGTAATTTTCTTTAGTATTTCTAATCCTTAGGGTTTGTTGCAGATCTGTGAGTTTATTGTTTTCACCAAAATTGGAAAGTTTTCAGCAAATATTTCTTTAAACATTTGACTTTTTTCTTTTGGGGGCATCCAGTTGCACGTGCATTCTAGGTTGCCTGAAATTGACCCACTGCTCACTAATTCCTTTGTTCATTTGTTTGTTTGGTTTTTCCAGCATTTTTCCCTTCTGCGTTTCATTATAAATGATCTTGATTACTAAATCTTTAAATTCACTCATCTTTTTTTCCCAACGTCTGTGTGCCATTAATTCTATCCAGTATATTTTTCCCTCAATGTAATACTTATTGTTAGAAATTTATTCCAAATCTTACATCGTCCATGTTTCCACTTAATATATTAAATCTTTTCTGTTGACTTTTCCAAACATATGAAATGTTTGTGATGTATTGATTTTTCTTCTTATTATGGGTCATATTTTCTGGCTTCTTAAGCCTGTTTGGTGTGCTGCTGCTAAGTCGCTTCAGTTGTGTCCAACTCTGTGCGACCCCAGACAGCAGCCCACCAGGCTCCGCCGTCCCTGGGATTCTCCAGGCAAGAACACTGGAGTGGGTTGCCATTTCCTTCTCCAGTGCATGAAAGGGAAAAGGGAAAGTGAAGTCACTCTGTTGTGTCTGACTCTTAGCGACCCCATGGACTGTAGCCTACCAAGCTCCTCCATCCATGGAATTTTCCAGGCAAGAATACTGGAGTGGGGTGCCATTGCCTTCTCTGTTTGGTGTGCTAGAGAGCATGAATTTTAAGTTATCTAATGCTGAATAATCTTGTGTTATTCTCAGTATTCTTGTACTTGTTCTGGGGTGTACTTAATTTACATAGAAAGTTTAGTCCTTTTGAGTTTCCCTTTACAATTTGCTGTCCATGGAATTCTCCGGGCAAAAATACTGTAATGGGTAGCCCATTCCCTTCTCCTAAGATTTGCTAGCAGGACAGAAGTAAAAGTTGTTTCTATGGCTCATTCATCCTGAACCCTGAGGCAAAATCTTTTTGAGTACTCCCTATGATTTCTGGGGTTTTCCAGTTTGGCTGCTGAGAACAAGAGCTATTCCCAGCTCTACGGCAGCATCAGTTACTATTCCCTCTCCCCTATGACGGCTCATCTAATTCAGCACTCATGATGCTGCCTTTTGGAGTAACAACCCCATGACAGTTTGGTCTACCAGCTCCTAATCCCACCCCTGTGGACTTCATTTCAACTCTTGTTACCCAGTTTTATTTTATTTGAAGTAAGTTTCTTGTAGCTAGCACATAGATGGGTTGTATTTAATACATTCTGCTTACCTCTGTATTTTAATCAGTATACTTACATCGTTGATTTTTATAATTAAACTTATTTATTTTTAATTGAAGGATAATTGCTCTACAATATTGTGTTGGTTTCTGCCAAACATCATCATACATCATTTATTTTAAGTTATTAATTAATATGCCGGAGCTTAGGCCTGCTATCTTATTATGTGTTTGTTTTATTTGTCATTCCTGTTTATCTTCTCTCATCTTCATTTGGTTGTTTAAACATCTTCTAGGATTTAATTTTGATTTATGTATAATGTCCTAGAGTATATTGTTTTGTATCATTTTTTTAATTTATTGCATACATATATATGTATATATGTCTCTGTGTGTATGTATATATAAATATATGAATTATCACTGCCTCCTAGTAGCCATGTTATTCTACTTCATACAAACTACAGAAACCTCATTTATATATGTTTCTTTACCTACTTTTTAAGTAAAATTTACTTGAGTATTTTCTCCATGTTTATAATACATCCTGTCAAATGATGTTCTGATTTTTGTTTCAACTATCAGACATGATTTTAAAATCTCACATGTTTACCTTGATTTTACTTATTGCATTATTTTTCCTTCATTCCTGGAGTTCAGAGCCATCTGCTTTTAGCCATTCTTTAAAGATAAGTCTGCTGACACAAATTCTATCTTCTTTTACCCTTTCTTTCAGGTTATCTTTATTGCCCTTTAATTCACAAAGAGTATTTTATTAGCTATAGGGTTCAAGGTTGAAAGTTCTCTTTCAGTCCTTTTGGCCTCCATGATTTTAGATGAGAAATCTGTTGACATTTGAATTGGCTTTCCAGTGTACAGAAGGTGTCTTTTCTCTCCGACTGTTTTCAGTATTTTTTCTTTACCTAGATTTCAGCAGTTTAACTACAATGTGTACAAGCTTGCATTTCTTTGGGTTTATTCTGTTTGGTGTTCACTTAGCTTACTGAACCTATAGGTTTATGCCTCATCCTAAATTTGGGGAATTTTTAGCTTTTAATATTTCAAGTGTTTTTCAGCCTCAATTTTGTTATACCCTCTGGTGTTCCAATGACATGAAAGTTGGATTTGTATTATTGTTTCACAGATCCATGGAGCAGTGTGTATATTTTTTACAATTTCTTTGCTGTTCAGGTGAGTGATTTCTATTGTCCTATTGTATTAGTTTGGGCTCCTAACAGCACACAATGGGTGACTTAAACAAAAGAAACATATTGTTTCACACATCTAGAGGCTAGAATTCTGGAAATCAAAGTGTTGATAGGGTTGGTTCCATTGGAGGACTGTGAGTTTTTTCTAGTGCTTTTTTTTCATGTTAGAGCTGCTTGAGAACAAATGGTTGTAGATTTGCATGAAGTTTTAATGAATGAGCTTCCCTCATGGCTCAGATGGTAAAGAATCTGCCTGCAATGCAGGAGACCCAAGTACGATCCCTGGGTCAGGAAGATCCCCTGGAGAAGGAAATGACTACTCACTCCAGTATTCTCTTGCCTAGAGAATTGCAGGGACAAAGGAGCCTGGCAGGCTATAGTCCATGGGGTTGCAGAGTTGGACACAGCTGAGTGAATAACACTCTCACTCTTTAATGAATAGTTGTTATTGTTGTAGATTATAATGTGTCTTTCCCTTCTTCATGCATGAAATACATTAATCATTTTATTAAAATGTAGAAATTTTTCTTGATTAGACAGTGCTGGTGACAAGGCTATTTCTTGTTAGTTCAGAGATGTTTAATTTCTTCTAAACCAAATGGAATTATCAACAAGTTCGTGTTCACACTAATCAATGTGAAAAAAAAATTTAAATAAGTCCTTAGGCACTAATTAGGTATAAAATCTCTCCCCTGACAACCCCCAACACAAATGCCTCTTGTTTTTAATTTTAATATCATGGAATTGCTTCATCTGCCACTATTTGGAATCTGATCAGGGAGAATGGAATTTGTTTCAAAGGTTATTATTAAAATCATGAATTTCCAAGATAATAGTTACTTGGGTTTTATTTGAAAAAGCAACATGCCAATTTCAAGTGGTATACTTTAATTAGCAAAAATAAAATTTTATATAAAACAATTAACAGACACATGAGTGCTCTTTCTGTGCCTGCATTCTGATGATCTGTGTGAAATGTGCATAAAGTAAGGTATGTTCCATTGCTCACACCCTGAGTTTGGAGATAAAGAATACACACATGAAATGGTTAAAAATTCAGGACACTGATCAGCAGTAAAGAATAGTCCAGCTGTGACTTCCCTGGCTGTCCAGTGGTTAAGAATCCACTTTCTAACGCAGGGCACATGAGTTCGGTCTCTGTTTGCAGAACTAAGTTGCCCCGCATGCCTCGGGGCAACCAAGCTCATATACTACCACAAAGACCCCATGTGTCACAACTAAGACCTGGCCCAGCAAAAATAGATAAATATATATATTTTTTAAGTCCAGAGAAGAAATTGCCAAGCCAGTTGCCTGGAGTAGTTGAGAAAGACTTTTTTATTACATTTTTATCATTATTATTTTATTTCGGCTGCACTGTGTCTTCTTCGCAGTGCCTGGACTGTCTAGTTGCTGCCCACAGGCTTAGCTGCCCTGTGTCATGTGGGATCCTACCTCCCAGTTCAGTTCAGTTCAGTCACTCAGTCGGGTCCGACTCTTTGCCACCCCATGAACCATAGCACATCAGGCCTTCCTGTCCATCACCAACTCCTGGAGTCCACCCAAACCCATGTCCATTGAGTCAGTGATGCCATCCAACCATCTCATCCTCTGTCATCCCCTTCTCCTCATGCCCTCAATCTTTCCCAGCATCAGAGTCTTTTCAAATGAGTCAGTTCTTCCCATCAGGTGGCCAAAGTATAGGAGTTTCAGCTTCAACATCAGTCCTTCCAATGAATATTTAGGACTGATCTCCTTTAGGATGAACTGGTTGGATTTCCTTGCAGTTCAAGGGACTCTCAAGAGTCTTCTCCAACACCATAGTTCAAAAGCATCAATTCTTCGGCACTCAGCTTTCTTTATAGTCCAACTCTCACATCCATACATGACTACTGGAAAAACCATAGCCTTGACTAGATGGACCTTTCTTGACAAAGTAATGTCTCTGCTTTTAAATATGCTATCTAAGTTGGTCATAACTTTCCTTCCAAGGAGTAAGCGTCTTTTAATTTCATGGCTGCAATCACCATCTGCAGTGATTTTGGAGCGCAGAAAAATGAAGTCAGCCACTGTTTCCACTGTTCCCCCATCTATTTGCCATGAAGTGATGGGACCAGATGCCATGATCTTAGTTTTCTGAATGTTGAACTTTAAGCCAACTTTTTCACTCTCCTCTTTCACTTTCATCAAGAGGCTCTTTAGTTTCTCTTCACTTTATGCCATAAGGGTGGTGTCATTTGCATATCTGAGGTTATTGATATTTCTCCTGGCAATCTTGATTCCAGCTTGTGCTTCCTCCAGCCCAGCGTTTCTCATGATGTACTCTGCATATAAGTTAAATAAGCAGAGTGACAATATACAGCCTTGACATACTCCTTTTCCTATTTGGAACCAGTCTGTTGTTCCATGTCCAGTTCTAACTGTTGCTTCCTGACCTGCATACAGATTTCTCAAGAGGCAGGTCAGGTGGTCTGGTATTCTTATCTCTTTCAGAATTTTCCAGAGTTTATTATGATCCACACAGTCAAAGGCTTTGGCCAGGGATCAAACCCCTGTCCCTTGCATTGTAAGGTGGACTCCCAACCACTAAACCACCATGGAAGTCCCAAGAAAGACGTTTAAGAGTCAAAGTAATATGAGCTGGAATTTGCTAGAAAATGAAATTTGGAATAGCATAAGGAAGAGAAGGAACACCCAAAGGGAGAGATGACAGACCAGACCCAGAAGCGAGAAGGAATTTGATCAGTGTTTAATAAATGGAGAAGAACAACATGCTAGGGAAGGGATGAGGGTTTATGGAAGAAAGGTAGAGCTAGACCACCAGGATAACACAGGTGGGAAACCTCCTGATGTCCTAAAAGAAATTAATAATCATGCTTGTCAATGGGTATGTGAGTTCTTTCAGGACAAGAAAGACTTTTGGATTCGGTATCCCCACACCTGGCCCTCAAACCTTGTGATGAAGGGATAAATTTAAAGAACAATGGAAAATTTAAGTTTAGTCATTATTCATGATCATCATTGTCCTCCTCCACCTCCTCCTTTATCTTTTCTACATGTTCTATTTCTAACTACATGGAGGCCAACCTTCCCCACACTTACATTGTACTGTGTGTGCAAAGTTACCGTTAAATGAGCCAAGCTCACTCATGTCAGGATTTTAAGTCAAAAGTTTTTTTGCACAATTCTAAAATGAGTTAATATTTTTCTTCCCTGTGACTCATTTCCATGGTAATTTTCATTTTGTCTCATTGTCTTATGGAAAATCTTTGCTCTGAAAACCCTGTTCTGAAATAGATTTTTTTTTTAATTATAAGGATATTAGTTAGAGTTTTAGGTTCACAGAAAAGCTGAGTGGAAAGTACAGAGTGTTCACATATATCCCCTCACACACACACTCAAAACTTCCCCCACCATCAGTATCCCACATCTGAGTGGGATATATTTGTTACAACTGATGAACATACACTGACATATCATAAACACCCAGAGTCCACTTTGGGTTCAGTCTTGGTGTTGTATGTTCTCTGTGTTATGAGAAATGAATAATGACATGTAGTCTTTATTTTGGAATCATACCAAACAATTGCACTGCCCTAAAAACCCCCTGTGCACCACCAATTCTTTCTTCTCTCCCCCCAAGCAACTGGCAACCATTGATCTTTTTAATGCCTCTGTAATTTTGCCTTTTCCAGAATGTCATATAGTTGGAAGCATACAGGATGTAGCCATTTCACTTAGTAATATGCATTTAAGCTTCTTTCATGTCTTTCTGTGGCTTCCTAGCTCATATCTTCTTAACACTAAATAATATTTCATTGTCAGGCTATGCCAAAGTGTATTTATCCATTCACCTTTGAAAAACATTTACTTCCAAGTTTTGATCATTATGAATAAAGCTACTAAAACACAGGTGTAAAGACTTTTGTGTGGACATGTTTTCAACTCCTCCCAGTAAATTGTGAGTGTCATTATGAATAAATATTGCATTATCTAAAAAAACTGAGGAGGACAGGGTATTTTTTTTTTAAGCTAATTACTTTTATTGTAGTTTTTGGACATGAATCAGCCATGGATTCACATGTGCTCCCCCCTCCCAAACCCTCCTCCCCACCTCCCTCCCCCTCCCATCCCTCAGTGTAAATAGAGTGTCCCATGATAGAACATGGAATGGTGTTCTGCTTCAAAGTCAATGTTATTGTCCCAGTGTCAGAGTCAGTTTTATGCAAGTCTCACAAATAGGGTTGCCATTAACTCAAATCTTACCAAAGTATACTGTATTGGTGCTTTTTCTTTCTGCTCACCACTCTGTATAATGCATTCATCCATCTCCATTCAAATATTCTTTTTAATGGCTGAGTAATATTCCATTGTGTATATGTACCAGAATCTTTTTCATCAAAATATTTTAGTATGTCCTGGCTAAAACAGTGCTGCGATGAACCTGAGGGAGTCTCTTTCAAGGGAAGTTTTTTAAGGAATCTCCCACACTGTTCTCCATAGTGGCTGTACTAGTTTGCATTCCCACCAACTTCTTTAAAAAAAAAAATACCTTATAAAAGCTAAAAGTTATTTGAAGTTAAAGACAAGGCATAATTTATCTTCCTGATCTTACAGCCTGCCAAGCACTTGGTGGTTAACTGATGAAGTTTACCTATTTGAATTCTTTCATTTCCTTTGTAGTATTTTTTTTTTCTTAGGCAGGATTGCCATATCAGTTGATTGGCTCAGTGTTCAGTGCTGCTAAGTCACAAATGCCTGTTTGTTTTTTCTTGAGCTATGTTACCTCCTTGCTGGTTCTACCTATCTGAATAAGTAGTTGATTCAGTCAGTGAAGTCAACTCCCACTCAAATTAATTAATTGGAATTTGCATCAATAGAACATGTATTAGGCAGCAACATCCAGATCCAGCCATGGACAGGAACCTGAGATGAAAGGAATAATGATATTTCTCTTAGTTCAGTGTAGAACTAGCATAATGCTGTGGAAGATGAAAGCCATTATCATACCATTATTGATATCAATCATTGTTTTGGAAGTAAATCTAATATTCACTTTTAATTCAAAATAATTGCTTTCGGCAAGTTTATTTTCTACCTAACCACATAGGCTCAGATTGTTTCATCTTTTGCTGCCATAGGAGCAAATAGATTAATACAGTTGTCTGGGCATGGTGCAAATAGTTTCTTTGATGTATTGTTTTTCACTTGAGAATAGAAAATTTGTCAAATTAAAGGATGAGAATTCTCCCACCAACTTTAAATATTATAATTTTGACACTACACAATCTATCTATCATTATTTTTAGAGATATTTGGAAATTTTAACCTTGATTCATGGACAAGCAGCCAGAGTTGTGCATAAAGCACTTACATTTTATTTTCTTTCTCATGAATCTCATGGTAATCAGATGATTTCTCTAGATAAGGTGCATTTTAAGCACTACATATAAGTACAAAAAAAGTAGGAGTGTCTCAGCAAAATCTCAGGGAATCTCCAACATACTGGTAAAGCTTTTCCAATTAACTTAGTGGGGTAAATAAACACTTCTTTAAATTTCAAGTAAAAATTCAAGCCAAAGGACTTGAAAAAACTACTTCTACACATGCCCATGGATTGAGGAGAGTGCCACAATCTGGTCCCTGCTTTGTGAATCTTGTAATTAAGTTGAGTAGCCCAGGGTTGAAAGCAAGATCAATCACCCAAAGGCATGAAAACCCTCATGAATTCTTGACCTGTCTTCAAAGATATTAACTTGGAGGGAGTTTGGAAGAGCAATGTTAGGGCTATTTTTAAATTATCTAAAAATCAAATGGACCTACTTATAAAACATCTGAAAGACCAGAAACTATATGTGGAGTGATTAAAAGTGCAGAATCAGAGGTTACTCTACCTGAATATGCATCCCAGATTCACCCTTTGTTACCTGTGGGAATTTGGACAACTTACATAGCCTCTCCAGATCTCAGTTGCCTCTTAGAAAGTGAGATGTTTCCTAGAGTGAGGAGGATTAAGTGAAAGTGAAATGAAATGCACAGAACGAGTTCAGCATGGTGTCTGACTTACAGCAAGTATTCAACCAAGTTAGTGATGACTAGTACTATTTAAACAGACTGTCACATTTATGTGTTGTTCACTATAATTCCATCAGCTTTGTGTGATAACACTGATAATCCTTTTCTGATCAGCTGCAGCTAGCAATTAAAGATGACTTTAATTAAAATGAGAAAATTAACTCATGTCTTCATAAGTGCTGTGCAGTTGATGAGATATGCCAAAATTCAATATTTAAAAATGACAGAGGCAAAAAGAAAAAAAAGGTGGGGGAGATTCTTGATAATGAGAAGGTTGAAGATGTCCAAGGCAGAACCTGAGTGCAGGAGGAGGTGTGAAAAAAGGACAAGGAGCAAGACAGGCATGGTCATGGCCTCACTGCTCGCCACAAGCCTTCTCGTTCTCTGCCTTCTAGCCACACTGGCCTTGTTTCAGTTCTTCGCATCCCCATTCCCCAGTTACGGCCTTTGCACTTTCTTTCCTTCCCTCCCTGGAACAGTCTCCCTATCACTCTTCATCTAACTAATATTCTATCCTTAGGTATCAATTAAAACATCACTTTCTTCTAGAAACCTTCCTGATGCCCTAAAGTAGGTCAGGTCTCATAGCTAAGTTCTGCCAGAGCACTGGGCACTGGCTCTGTCATCCCATGTCGTTGTATCCACTTGCTCAGTTGTTAATATCTGCCTTCTCTGCTCTATAAGCTCCCTGAGAATGGAGACTGCGCTGATGCCCCTGGCTGAGGGCCTAATGCCTAGGTGAGCTGCGCTTAGTCACTTAGTCGTGTCTGACTCTTTGCGACCCCATGGACTGCAGCCTGCCAGGCTCCTCTGTCCATGGGGATTCTCCAGCCAAGGATACTGGAATGAGTTGCCATGCACTCCACCAAAGGATCTTCCCAACCCAGGGATTGAACCCGGATCTCCCACATCCCATCTCCAAAGATGGATTCTTTACCATCTGAGTGGTGCTCAACAATTACAGGTTGGCTCATTGGTGAAGACAGGGGAACCCCAGGTCCTTCCTTATTTTTCTCTATCCCCCTCTTCCCATCTCTGGTGGTGACAACAGTGCTCAGAACAACCCTTCTGTCCTGTAGGATGGAGAACAAAGGTCAGTGCCCACATAGCAGAAAATGGATGAGATTTTCCCTTTTTGTGTTCTCTATGCTGTTCTCGCCTGATCATATCAGAAGCCTATCAGTGGCTTCCAGATTTCCCATCTGTGGTTCTGAAGCTTTCTCCATTGGGTTCCAGCAGCCCTGGAGCCTGTGATAAGAGAAGCTCTCAAGAACTCTGTGGTTAAGGCAGGAAACCAGGGACTTGGGAAATCAATCTCTAAGGATGTTCATTCAACAATAATTTAATAAAAATAAAAATAGCTGACATCTATTGAGTGCTTGAGTCATATCACTTAACTTTCACTATGAGCTTATGAAGTAGTTACTATTAATATGCTCTCATACAGTTGAGAAAACCGAGGCACAGTGCGGTGAAGCAACTTTGCCAATGTCACATATACAGGAAGCTGTGAAGCCGTGGTTTGAACATGAACTCTTAACCAGGCTGCAGTTTTGCATCTCATGGGTCTTCATATATGCAACCTTGTACCAAACATGAGATGAGATGCTCAGGATTCCAAAACAACCAAGTCTCAAACTCTGGTCTTTCAGAGCCTCTCCTTATCTCAGCTGGTAAAGAATCTGCCTGCAATGCAGGAGACTCTGGTTCGATTCCTGGGTCAGAAACTTCCACTGGAGAAGGGATACGCTACCCACTCCAGTATCTTGGGCTTCCCTGGTGGCTCAGCTGTGCAGGAGACCTGGGTTCGATCCCTGGGTTGGGAAGATCCCTGGAGAAGGGAAAGGCTACCCACTCCAGTATTCTGGCCTAGAGAATTCCATGGACTGTGTAGTCCATGGGGTTGCAAAGAGTCAGACACAACTGAACAACTTTCACAATTGGGTGGGGAGTTCAGGCAAAAATCTTACCAGGCCCTAAACTGAAGACTGGGATGGGATTTATTGCCTGATGGGATGTACAACAGGCCAGGAGGAGGGCACATGTTCTGCTACAGGAGAATGTCACCTGGCAGACATTTTAATCCAGTTTGCACCTGCACAGGCATCCAGGTAAGGGTTTGTGGTACTTGGGCAATTTTGTGTTCTTGAGGCACCAGGAGGCAAATTAATCCTCAGAACTCCAGGAGTCTTTTTTCCTTTGGCCAATGGCCAGCTTCTTCTTGGACAAGAGTACATTTCTTGACTTAAAAGGGAAAAAAAAAATGGACTTCAGCTTTGGAAGCATATGGTGTAATTTTAAGTTATTAGACTATTATTAATGTTCACAGGAACAAATCCAAAATGTTTCTCTAGGCCTTTGATTCAAAGAAAAACTATTCTATTAACCTGTTTTGCATTTTCTACTTAAAATTGGCTAATTTGTGCAGCTTACAGTTTAACACTTTCAAAGACTCAAGAAAAAGGAGATATTATTACCCACATTTTGCTAAATACATTAATGCTCTCCTTCTCTGTTCTTTTAACAAGATACTGGAAATGTTTTCTACATAACCCTATGGCATATCATGTGATAACAGCAGAATGACTGTAATTCCTTTGCCTCCTCTCAGTTCATTTCATTTCAGTTCAGTCACTCAGTCGTGTCCGACTCTGTGACCCCGTGAACCGCAGCATGCCAGGCCTCCCTGTCCATCACCAACACCTTGAGTCTACCCAAACCCATGTCCATTGAGTCAGTGATGCCATCCAACCATCTCATCCTCTGTCGTCCCCTTCTCCTCCTGACCTCAATCTTTCCCAGCATCAGGGTCTTTTCAAGTGAGTCAGGTCTTCGCATCAGCTGTCCAAAGTATTGGAGTTTCAGCTTCAACATCAGTCCTCCCAGTGAACACCCAGGAGTGATCTCCTTTAGGATGGACTGGTTGGATCTTCTTGCAGTCCAAGGGACTCTCAAGAGTCTTCTCCAACACCACAGTTCAAAAGTATCAAGAGACTTTCTTTTGCCCATTATATATTCTTGTTTCCTTTGCTGTAAATTAATTGACCATATATTCCTGAGTTTGTTTCTGGGCTGTCTGTTCTGTTCCTTTAATCTATGTGTCTGTTTTTGTGTCAGTGCCACACTGTTTTCATTCCATAACTTTGTAATATAATTTGAAGTCAGGCAGTATGATATCTCCAATTTTGTTTTTCTTTCTCAAGACAGCATTGGCTACTTAAGGACTTCTGTGGTTCCATACAAATTTTCAAACTGTTGTTTCAAGGTCTGTGAAAACTGCTATTGATATGTGATTGGGATTAAATTGAATCTGTATATTGCTTTAGAGAGTATAGACATTTTAACGATATTAATTCTTCCAGTATGTGAGCATGGTATGTCTTTCCATTTATTTGTGTCAACTTTAATTTTTTCATCAATGTCTTATAGTTTTCAGAGTATAGTTCTTTCACTTTCTTGATTAAATTTATTCCTAGATATTTTATTATTTTTGATGCAAAAGTAAATGGGATTTTCTTTACTTTCTCTTTCAGATAATTTATTATTAGTAAATAGAAATGCAACAGATTTCTGTATATTAATTTTGCACCCTGCAATTTTATTGAGTTCATTTATTAGTTCGAAGTTTTGGGTGGCATTTTTAGGGTTTCCTACATACAATATCATGCCACTTGCAAATAGTGTCAGTTTTAATTCTTCCTTTTCAATTCAGATGCCTTTTACTCTCTGTCTGATTTCTGTGGCTAGGACTTTTAATAGTGTGGTAAATAAAGGTGGCAAGAGTGGGCTTCCTTATCTTATTCTTAACCTTAGAGGTAAAATTTACAGTTTTCATCATTGAGTATGATGTTGATTATGGATTTGTTATAAATAGCTTTCATTATGTTGAGATATATTTCCTCTATACTCACTGTGTTAACATTTTTTATCATAAATGTATGTTGAATTTTGTCAAATGCTTTTTCTGCATCTATTGAGATGATTGTGTGATTTTTATCCTTCATTTCATTATGTTATCAGGGGTCTCCAAGTTCCAGGATCTAATGCCTGATAATCTGAAGTGGAACTGATATAATAGTAATAGAAATAAAGTACACAATAAATGCAATGTGCTTGAATCATGCTCAAACCAACCCTCCAACCCTGGAAAACTGTCTTCCATTAAACTGGTCACTGGTGCCAAAAAGGTTGGGGACCACTGTGGTACATCACGGTGACTGATTGGTGTATGTTGAACCATTCTTATGTCCCTGGAATAAATCCCACTTGATCATTTTGTATGATCCTTTTAATGTATTGTTGAATTTGGTGTGATAATATTTTGTTGAGGGTTTTTGCATTGATATTCATCAGGGATATTGACCTGCAATTTTGCTTTTAGTGTCTTTACCCCATTTTGGTATCAGTGTTACGCAGGCCTTGTAGAATGAGATTAGAAGCTTTCCTCTAGGTTTTCGAAATAGTTTGAGAGGGATAGGTATGAAGTCTTCTTTAAATGTTTGGTAAAATTCGCCTGGGAAGCTATAGGGTCATATACTTCTGTTTGTTGGGAGTTTTTTGATTATTGATTCAATATTATTACTAGCAATTCATCTATTCAAACATTCTATTTTTTTTGTCTGATTCAGTCTGGAAGCTGGTATGTTTCTATGAATTCTGTTTCTTCTAAATTATACAATTATTTGACATATAATTATTTGTAGTAGTATCATAGGATCTTTTGTATTTCTCTAGTATTGCATGTAATTTCTCCTCATATCTATGATTTTATTTGGGCCCTTTCTCTTTTTTTATTGATGAGTTTGTGTCAATTTTGTTTGCTTTTTCAAAGAACCAGCTCTTAGTTTCGCTGATCTTTTCTGTTAATTTATTAGTCTCAATTTCATTTATCTCTACTATTGTCTTTATTATTTGTTTCCTACTACTAACTCTGGGATTTATTTGTTCTTCTTTTTCTTGTTCCTTTAGGTGTAATATTAGATTGTTTATTTATTATTTTTTTCTTGATATAGGCCCATATTGCTATAAACTTTCTTCTTACAACTGCTTTTGCTGTGTCTCATCTATTTTGGAATGTGGTATTTTCATTTGTCTCGAGGTATTTTTTATTTCTTCTTTGATTTCTTTGACCCATTGGTTCTTTAGTAGCATGCCATTTAGTCTTCATGTGTTTTTACTTTTCACAGTTTTTTTCTGTGATTTTTAGTTTCACACCAATGTGGCTGAAAAAAGATACTTGATATGATTTCAGTCTTTTTACATTTATTGAGACTTGTTTTGTGACCTATCCTGGAGAATGTCCAATACGCACTTGAAAAGAATGTATATTCTGTTTGGTGATTAAATGCTCGTATATATCTAAGTCATTCTCACCTAATGTATCACTTAAGGCCAGTGTTTTTTTATTTATTTTCTGTCTAGATAATTAGCCATTGCTGCAAGTATAACTAGCCCCAGATGCAACAGTTTTGGGTGTGCTGGTGAGTAAGGTTGGTTCCTTGGTGTAGGAACCACCTGGGGTGGGGTGTGGACACCAGTTTAGGCCAAGGTCACCCACCCAGTGTGGCAGGACAGGAGGCCACTTTGGAGGGGCACCACCACAGGTGGGCAAGTTGGGTTGGGCAAGCCTACAGATAAATGCCTGGCAGGAGGAGCAGTGCTAGCAAGTAGATGGTGAATATCAGAAATGGTGCTCACCAGTGCCAGGCCAGTTGGGTAGAGGGTGAATAAAAATAATGGTACTTGCCAGTGCTTGAGTCTCCAGAGACAGTTCCAATCCCTGTGCTTTCAGTATTTATCCTAAATCTAATCAGTGCATCTCCTTGTATGACCAGACACTTTCCAAATTGCTGCCTCTGCCCTGGTACTCAGAGTGAGTCAGTTTGTGTGTAAGCCCTTTAAGAGCAGAGTCCTAGTTTCCCACAGTCCTCTGGCTCTCCTGAATGTAAGCCCCACTGGGATCCAAAGCCAGATGTTATAGGGATTTGCCGTTCTAGTGCAGGTCCCCAGGGCTGAAGTGCCCCCTGTGGAGCTCGAACCCTTCACTCCTTAGGAAGGATCTCAACATTTGTGATATCTCTTCTTGCTTAGGGGTCACTATACCAAGAATGTGGCTCCTGACTGCATCTCTGCACCTCCTACCTGCTACGAGGCATTTTCCCCTATATAGCCTTAGTTGTAGAAGAGCTATTCTGCTAGTCTCATTGTTCTCAGATAGAGTTGTTCATTGTGTAGTTGTAATTTTGGTGTGTCTGTGGGAGGAGATGAGCTCAGGATCTTCCTATCCCCATCATCTTGATCCCTCTCCAAGATTCTATCGAGAGGTACTTCAACTATGATAAAAAAACCTTTGGCTTCTATTCTATGTGCAGTTAAGAAGAAGCTGTCAGTAACATGGATTGTTCCAATTCAGATTCTGCTGGTTTCAAGTAATAGTAATTCATAGGAACTTGCTCAAGGAAAGATGAGGCAAAAGAGGTGTCTTTTGCAAAAGAGGTCTTTTGCAGCTCTGTTAATGATCTTGAATACAACTGGTTAAAGTGATCTTGAATAATTTAATTTCCAAACTCTAGTTGTAACTAACTATTTAGATAAACATTATGTTCCTTTCAAAATCCTGTAACACCATTTGGGTATTTGGGGCAATACAATAAGAGGAGGAATATCTCAAATCTGACTTAGTAACTAGAATATGCCTTTACAAAAGTGAGAGTGAGACATCAATGTTAAAAGAATACAGGAACTTTTTCTTTTGTTGGTGAAAGATATCACTCCCAACAAGTGGATGGCAGTAGCTATTATTCTGTTACAATGAGTGGTTCTAGGGATCGAACTATCTGTTTAGTGATTCCTTACACCCTTTACAAGAACATTTCATAGATTTGTTTTTCAATGCTCTCATCAAGGCAGAGAAACCGGGAACACAGTTTGTGGAACACAGAACCACCTGGATGTTAAGGGTTCTTGGAAAACTGGGGTAAATGTAATCACTGAGGTAATCAACATAGGTGTTGCTTACTTTGATTGTTTGCTTGTTTGTTTGAGTCATCCCTTAAGATTCCAGCATAGTCTAAGGGAAGAAATATTGTATAGTAATATATATTCAGTTCAGTTCAGTTGCTCAGTCGTGTCCGACTCTTTGCGACCCCGTGAACCACAGCACACCAGGCCTCCCTGTCCATCACCAACTCCCAGAGTCCACCCAAACCCATGTCCATCTAGTCGGCGATGCCATCCAGCCATCTCATCCTCTGTCGTCCCCTTCTCCTCCTGCCCCCAATCCTTCCCAGCATTAGGGTCTTTCCCAATGAGTCAACTCTTCACATGAGGTGGCCAAAGTATTGGCGTTTCAGCTTCAACATCAGTCCTTCCAATGAACACCCAGGACTGATCTCCTTTACGATGGACTGGTTGGATCTCCTTGCAGTCCAAGGGACTCTCAAGAGTCTTCTCCAACACCACAGTTCAAAAGCATCAATTCTTCGGTGCTCAGCCTTCTTCACAGTCCAACTCTCACATCCATACATGACTACTGGAAAAACCATAGCCTTGACTAGATGGACCTTTGTTGGCAAAATAATGTCTCTGCTTTTCAATATGCTATCTAGGCTGGTCATAACTTTCCTTCCAAGGAGTAAGCGTCTTTTAATTTCATGGCTGCAATCACCATCTGCAGTGATGTTGGAGCCCAAAAAAATAAAGTCTGGCACTGTTTCCACTGTTTCCCCATCTATTTCCCATGAAATGATTAGACCAAACTGTTGAATATATTACATATATACAATATATGTATATGTAAATATATATTGTACAGTAAAACTAGGTTCAAATTTCCACAGCCTCTTATCTATGGGACCTTGATGTGATGACTATTAATCTCTTCACTGTAACTCCTGGGAAATTAAGCATATCTTTCCTATTGTCATGACATTTTGGCTGAAGTCCAGTAGCTGGGACACAAAAAATATGAAATGTTTATGCATATTAAAAAATAAAGCCCAGATTATATATTTAGAATTTGCTAAGGAATGATTTTTAAAAATTAGTAGTTCATCTGTATTTTCCAAGTCTCCTATAAATGTGTTATCATACTTTCATAATTAAAAAAAAAACAAAAACTAAAAAAATAGCAGTTCATCATCTGCTTTTAATATATATAACAAAATATGCAAGATAAATAGAATTTCTTTGAAAAAAGGGGAGCAGAAGAGTAGTTTTCTCCCCACCTCAAGCCCACCACTTGTAGGAAAAAGTATGTTTCCAAGAGGGAGATTAACCCCTCACCCTACCTAGACATTGTGGAGGCGGGGTCCCAACATCACTAGGAGACTTGTGTTGGATGTAGAGAGAGAGTCTTTGTCCAATATGCCTGTCTCCTCCAGGTGTTCTTGGTGACACTTTCCTGACTATTGAACGTTGCAGTTCTCTTTCAGTAATCTCCATTTCCCTCCTCTGCTTCATTTTTCTCCATAGCATCCATAATTGTCTAATATATTCCATAACTTATTAGTTCTTTAGTTAATTGTCTGTCTCACTACTCAAGAATGCAAATTCCCTGCAGACAGGGGCCCTTATTTCTTTGACTCATTCTATGTGAGGGTAACAAGAGAAGAGGAGGAATCCACTTGAGATTTTGTTGAAGCTTAATTCTAATGGGCAGGTTTAAAGGACAATGATGAGGGGAATTTTTTTTCTTTCTATTTGTACCCTGTTGAGTCAGCCCTTCCATTGAGCCTGGCAAGTGTAAAATCACTGAGGTAGGTGTACCTGGCCCAGCACACTTCCAGGCACATAGGAGACCCTCAATACATGTTTGTAGTTAATTTAATGTCCTTCCATGCAAGAGACATCCTCACTTAAGCTTCCAGCTTCAGCCTCATTCCCCTATTCAGTGTGTCTATTTTTCTATACTTACTTGTCTTTTCCATGGAAATTTCTCTGGATCTCCATTAATTCACCCCAGATAGAAACTATAGATTTATCTTCATCTGTAGTCTCACGATTCCTAGTGATGATAATGATGATTTTTAAGATAGCCATAACTACTGAGAACTTATTAAAATACCAGGCACCCTTCCAAACACTTTGCATTCATTATTTTGTGTAATCCTCCCAACAACCCTAAGAGGTCATTAAAGACTGCGAAAATGAGGCTCTTCAGAGTCTCTGAAATCATTCAGCTGGTGTCAGACATGGTATATTTGAACATAGCACTAAACAACAAGCAAAGGAAATTAGCCAGGGCTGCCCTGTATCCTGCCAGGTGACCCTAAACCCTTTTGGAACAGGTGTTCATCCCCTACTGCACACCTCATCCAGAGAGTCTTTCTCTGTTGTGAGACCAGTAAGGCTAATTCAGTCCCCAACACTGTGTTCCTTGCATGGAAAGTCTGTTTTGTAATCACATCACATGTCTGCAGGATGAAAAGCAGGTTTCTTGGTTCAGCAGGTAAAATCAATGCTTCCAATAAAAATCTTGAGCCTCAATTATTGAATGCAATGGTCCAAACACAAATGCTGGTTGTCCAGGCAAAGATATTACCAAGAGTCCTTTTGTTTCTAGTTAAGCATATTTCCAGACCTTTTGCCCTATTCATCTCACTTGGATGTGTGTTTATATAATGAATCAGCAGGTACCATCCAGTTGCTTTTGTTTAGTCTTTAATTTCTCCACTATCTTATGTTCCCAGAGGCAGACCAGAACCCTGAGACTGATGGCCACCAGGTTGGTAACTCCTAGAAGTACAGATTATGTGATTTCAGTTCAGTTCAGTTCAGTTCAGTTCAGTTGCTCAGCCATGTCCGACTCTTTGCGACCCCATGAATTGCAGCACGCCAGGCCTTCTTGTCCATCACCAACTCCCGGAGTTTACCCAAACTCATGTCCATCGAGTTGGTGATATCATCCAGCCGTCTCATCCTCTGTCATCCCCTTCTCTGCCAGCCCCAAATTCTTCCCAGCATCAGGGTCTTTTCCAATAATTCAACTCTTCACATGAGGTGGCCAAAGTATTGGTGTATAAGCTTCAGCATCAGTCCTTCCAATGAACACCCAGGACTGATCTCCTTTAGGATGGACTGGTTGGATCTTCTTGCAGTCCAAGGGACTCTCAAGAGTCTTCTCCAATACCACAGTTCAAAAGCATCAATTCTTCAGCACTCAGCTTTCTTTACCGCCCAATTCTCACATCCATACATGACCACTGGAAAAACCATAGCCTTGACTAGACGGACCTTTGTTGACAAAGTGATGTCTCTGCTTTTTAATATGCTGTCTAGGTTGGTCATAACTTTACTTCTAAGGAATAAGTGTCTATTAATTTTACGGCTGCAATGACTATCTGCAGTGATTCTGGAGCTCAAAAAAATAAAATCCGACACTGTTTCCACTGTTTCCCCATCCATTTCCCATGAAGTGATGGGACTGGATGCCATGATCTAGTTTTCTGAATGTTGAGCTCTAAGCCAACCTTTTCACTCTTCTCTTTCACTTTCATCAAGCGGCTTTTTAGTTCCTCTTTACTTTCTGCCATAAGGGTGGTGTCGTCTACATATCTGAGGTTATTGATATTTCCCCCAGCAATCTTGATTCCAGCTTGTGCTTCTTCCAGCCCAGCGTTTCTCATGATGTACTCTGCATATAAGTTAAATAAGCAGGGTGACGATATACAGCCTTGGCGTACTCCTTTTCGTATTTGGAACCAGTCTGTTGTTCCATGTCCAGTTCTAACTGTTGCTTCCTCACCTGCATACAGGTTTCTCAAGAGACAGGTTATGTGATTTAGCTGTTGGTAAACGCAGGGCTTTCTAGAACTCTTAACACATCTTAGATATGGTATTGTACATATCTCTCTATCAAAACCCTCACTGAGGCGTCTTCCCAGTTAGTGCCATCTGATTTAATGAGGAGCTAGTCAAGAGTGTAATCTCACCCAGAGAATGAGAAAGTATTTCTGGAGAAATATTTTCATGGCTTTTATTGTAGTGGTAGCACTTTGTTGCTTGGAGTGCTGCATTCTACCCAGCTGATAAAAAGATTCTGTTTTGATTTTCCAGTTGTGGGTATGTGGAATTTTATTTGTTCTTCATTTGCAAGTGATTCCCTGGAACACAGGTGCAGTAATACATGCAATAGGCATATCCTCAGGGAGAATATGAATAACAATTCAGATTTTTATCTGATTATTTTTTGTGGATCTGCTCACATTGTTAGGAAGATTCTGGACCACAGTCTGATTGGGATCTGCCAGTGTATGGGACCATATTTTTCAAATTCTTTCTCTGGCCCAGAGCATGGAGATTAGACTGGGTTTCATGAACTACTGCTACTTATCCCTCCCTGCCTGAAACCAGGATACTCATTAGGTAGCAGAAGAGGCCTGGCAATAGATATCCATAGTTTTGGCTGCAAAATGGGGATGGGATGATGTAGCCTTTGCTTTGCTTTGCTTGGCTTTGGCTTTTGTGCAGACTGCCATGGTGATTAGGAAGAGAAAACTGCTAATCCTCTGAAAATGACCCATGCTACATTTTCCTGTGAACACCCAAGTGATCATGTTCTGAACATGAGTACATTTCAGGGAAAATACAGGGAGTTATTCTCTGTCTTTTGACAAACATCCCTTCTTAATCCCTTTGAAAATTCCTTTTGGATCTACTCTTCTGAATATTTCATGGTTGTATATATTTCATTAATTTACACTGCCTTTCTGGCATCATTCGTAATGCATTTGTGATATTTATTCTGTTAGGTAGCTTGGTTAATGACATCAGGGGCAGACTCAAGGCCTGCTGGAAGGCTGTATTCGATTTGGCTAATGATGAGAGCTACTGTGTGCTGAGACTCCAACCGCATGAGACACAGAGCTAGGTAATATAGTGTGTTATGTCTGTTCCTTATCACAATCAGGCCAAATGTATATGATCATCCACAGTTGTGGAGGAAGAAACTGTGACTCAGATTATGCAAATTCTTTAGCACAGTCATCCACTGGCAAACTGGCAAAGCTAGGATTCCAGTCCATGTGTGTCCTTCTAAATCTTACCATGGAGTTGTGTATGTGTGCATGCTCAGTCATGTCCAACTCTTTGCAACCCCATGGACTGTAGCCCGCCAGACTCCTCTGTCCATGAAATTTTCCAGGCAAGAATACTAGAGCAGGTTGCCATTTCCTACTCCAGGGGAACCATGGAGTTACCACCGGTCAAACTCCAGAAAGATTTCTGAGTCTCTGAGCCTTAGTTTTTCCATCTGTACAAATGGGGAAAGAAGACTTGTGCTGTTTATTTTCCTGGATATATACAGAAAGCGTTTAAAATGAGGAATTGCTTTGTAATTCCATGGTACCACAGACTGGGAGGTATTACTAGAACAGAAGCATCAAAGGCATACATAATCTCCAGGCAGGATAGATTCCAGAATCTTTATGACCACCCAAAGCAGATACCACCAACGGGGTAACTAAACATTATGTCTCCTTCCATATAGAGTCCTGCTTATACCCTGGCTGAAATGAAATGTTTTTCTTGCATAGCGTAAGAATTAAACATTTCAGAGTTAACGTTGCTGACTCTGTTGGTGACCTTCTAACTGATTTTCTCCAGGGGTCTTCCTTTCTACATATACAGACAGAGGTCTTTCAGTATTCTATTTGTGCAAATAAACCAACTTCTCCTTTACTTTTTGTAACAAAAGGTAATACTAATTGAAAATATTATCCATATCGGCAACACAGGGTTAGGGACACTTTAACATACCCCCAAGCCAAAAAATAAATGTCAAAGCAGCTGATGATGTTCAGACTATTATCATTCAGAAGAGCACCGTTTCTGCCCATCCCCCACTCCATCGGCATCCATAAAACATGAGCGGGCTGCATAATTCTCTCCTTAACTCCCTCACTTCTCTAATCACATTTCCCTTTAACACATTCATCAGGACACTCCGCAGAGCTCTGGGTATTTCTGTGGCCTTTGATTTGCACATTAAACTTTTCAGCTTTTGAATTTTTGAAATAAGTGGTAATGCTAGCGGGGAGGATGAAGGAGGAAGATCAGGCATGGCTTCAGCATACACCCCTCACTGGGTTTCCACGGCTGTGTGCTGCTGTCCGAAGCCCCTTCAAACTGGTAAAGGTAGACAACCTCAATGAGAACCTAGCGCAGGCGTGAGAGATGGCTATTTGAGAAGCGCTTACCGCCTGGACTTCCCTGGTGGCCGTGCCTTCCCTGGTGGTTCAGATGGTGAAGAGTCTGCCTGCGGTACAGGAGACTCAGGTTCAATCCCTGGGTCTGGAAGATCCCCTGGAGAAGGGAATGGCAACCCACTCTGGTATTCTTGCCTGGAGAATTCCACGGACAGAGGAGCTGGCCGACTACAGTCCATGGGGTCGACTGAATGACGAACACTACTGCCTGGGAGAGAACAGTTGCCTCCCTGGACCCACTTTCTCCCTCTACTCGTCTTGTTACTTTCAGTCTGTGTGGGCCTTGGGGTGTTGCCCTCACATGGCTTATCAAGAAACAACTAATGCAGCAAAGAAAATGGATCATGAAAAAGGAAGATGTAATTTTAATGAAGGTGATATTTTAGAATAATATATTTTTAAAAATTAGACATATCAATTTTAAAAATTAAGATGAAGTGGACAATTTCCTAAAAGAAATGAACTACCAACTAAGTCAGAAAAAAAATTAGACAACCTGGTAGACCGATAAATATTAGGAAAATTTATGTGGAGAGTGACTCCAAAGCTCATCTCCAACATTTGTAGTGTTAGTTGCTCAGTCGTGTCTGAGTCTTTGTGACCCCACGAATTGTAGCCCACCAGGCACCTCTGTCATGGAATTCTCCAGGCAAGAATACTGGAGTGGGTACCCATGTCCTCCAGGGGATCTTCCCAACCCAGCGATCAAACCTGGGTCTCCTGCATTGCAGGTGGATTCTTTACTATCTGAGGCAGTGCCCTATTCAAAGAGATCAGGCACAAAAAGACATTCATAGTGTGGTCCCTGTACCGCAGGGAACTGACATCACAGGAGACAGTAGATGGTATACATGTCCTGACGTGAAAGGTGCAACACTGCCTGAAACCATCTCCATGTAAACCTGGGAGTATCGGCATTGATAATAACAGTAACATGTTACTGCTAAAATACAATAGCAGTAAACTGACTGTTATGATCATAGTATCAATTATCAGCGTCAGTTATTGAGCACGTGGCCATGATTTGGGCACTTTGCATACATTATCTTGTTTCATTTATTACACATATTAAGCCTATGAAAAAGACAGTTTTATCAATGGAGAACTGGTGCTGAAAGGGATGAAGGGATTTGCCTCAGATCTTCATGCTCACGGTTAGAAGGTCTGCATCTGGGCCCAGACTTTAACTCAACTTGGAGTTTGGGACTGGATGATCCGATTTAGGAGCTGTGTTCTCTTCAAGACCCAAGAAGGCAGGGTAGTACACCATCAAAGCTTTGATTTGAGACAGATGACAGAAAGTGCATTTAATCAGTTTTGTGACTGAGACATTTTTCTCTTGATTCCACTGAGGATTGTGATGAATCATATTGCTCTTATACCTTATATCACTTAAATATGATTACAGTGACATTTTGCACAGGGCACTGGGTAAAACTGTGCTTTTCTTCTCCCTCCAGTGTCAACTGACACAGACTTTATTGCTTTCCTCCAGGTTTCTGTCACTAGGCTCTTACAATGTCCCGTCACCTGGAGTATGCAAACCTAAAAGCTTGAGATAGCACCTATCTGTTTTGACTGAATGATACTGTTTCATTATTTCATTACTACTGTGTGTCCCAGAAATACAGGGGTGTATTTCAGGGCCTGCCACCAAGCCCGGAATACAGGAGGTTCACAATAAGTGTGCAATGAGGCATACAGTAGGTGTACAGCAAATGTGGAATGAAAGTAGGCAGTGCCTCATATGATGCTGAGCTCAATGAATATAACCGACATGTTTTCTCATGAGTGAGACTGAAGTCCTACACACAAAAGGGCTGTCTCTGTCCCCATCACCTCATTTGATTTCTCCAAAGATAGAGTCACCTAAAAGAGTGCAGGTAAGTGCCAGCATTGTGGTTGAAGGTGTGGGGAAATTGGCTGGGGAGGAATCCTGTTAAGAAATGAAGTTCAGTGTTGCCCGTGAAGACAAAAGAGAGTATGGAGAGAGTGTTGATTGTTTTTTAGTATTCTGTAGCATTTTTTTTTATGGGTTAGCCTCCATGGGATTGTGAACTCCTTAAAGACAGGGATCATGCAGCAAGTGCGATGCATTGCCTTAAGGATGTATTAAATAAATGTTTGTTCAAATTACATGAGAATATCCACCCAATATTTTCTGAGCACTCACTCTGGACTGGCCTGGTCTCTGCCGTGGTCACTGCCACCAGGGAAGTCATTGCCCACAAAGGCGTTAATTGGTACCATGTATGAGAATTGATTGCAAATATTGATGGAACAGTTTTTAGGTGGAGCAGAGATTTGGACCAAATGTTTTTAAATTAAATATGGTTAGGAAGTTTTGGAAAATAGGTCAAATAACGATGCTAAGATGACACACCTCCTAAGATTTGGAATGAAAAGTCTATGATGGCCTTGAGTCTTTGCCCTCCTCCCTTTCTCCTGTCTGCTTGTCTTCCTTTTTTTCCCTCCAGGACACCATGGAGCCTAATGGGTTGTTAAACATTTGAACTTCTTGGAAAAAGAATCTCAGCATTTTTAAATGTCTTTTTTTTTTCATTCAAAGAACATGACAGAATTGCAAATGAGCCTATAGAAGCAACAAAATGGGATGCAAAAATGAAATAAAAAAGAATGGAAGGCTCAGACACAAAGAGTTAGAGACCTTGTCTTCAGCAGAAGGGCCACTAACAAAACTGAAAGGAAACAAGTGTGAAAGACCATTGTTCTGTGGTCCTGAATCCCTTATAAAGTTTTTTTCTTTTTCACTCTGTAGAGTACTCTTCCTCTGTAGACTCTCTTTCCATACACACACAGGCACATCATCCTAACCTGGGCCAGATGAAGACCTTTAAAGACCCCGAGTACAACAAAGATGGCTGTGCATAGCCATGTGATATAGAAATTAAAAATAATACTAAGTGACAAAACAGTTTTTAAATGTAATTTTTCAAAATTTCACCAAATGCATATGTAAGTCAGTATTTACATATTTTTCCATTCTTTTGTTTTCTATTTTTGGTACTCCTGCCTTTCTGAGACCCTATGTTCAGTTTGCCAATTGAGTATTCCTTTTGTTTTCTCTTCTCTGTTCTCCACCTTACTTTCCTACTTTGCTTAATACAAGGCATCCATGCAAATCACCCCTATTCCTTTATTTACTGATGGGTTCATCTCATTTCTCTACCCCACATTTTATTTCCCTCTATTGCAAAAGACAGATGAATCTGGTGCCCTGTGAGCTAGGTTATTGCTTTATCTGAAAGGTGTGTTTTATGCCTTCTATCTGTAAGCCTTCTCAACTACAAGGATAAATCTCTTCCAGAGTTTTTTGTTTATTTTTATTTCTTGGAGAATCCTTGGAGCACACATAGGATCAATTTCCTTTTCTTGAGTTCATGTGCATGCATGTGATTGAAACAGATGTAATTTTAGATAAAAACCATCTAATAAAGTTCTATGCCATTAGGATATTCATATGAAAGGAAGTTAATAGGGAGTCAGAGAAGATCAAAGAGCCTTCAGACTGCTATAGGGGTATGACCCTTAGGGAAGGAGAGAGGAAAAGGAGGTGGGATACAAGTGTCTTAGACTTCTCTGCAGTCTAAGGAAAGTGTGACAAAGCCATGGGGGTATCTTTGAGCCAGCGCTGGCAAACAAAGACATCTTCCTGTCCTGTAGGATGGAGCCTGCCTTAGTATCATCACCACCTTTGGTCTTTAGGAAATGCCACAATGAGTTTCTTTTTTCTATTTTAATTAATTAATTTATTTTAATTGGAGGCTAATTACTTTATAATATTGTGGTGGTTTTTGCCATACACTGACAATGAGTTTCAAAGTGAAGCATCCCAAGTGCTCAGAGACCACACTTCCTGGGTGTTAGACATAGCTGCTTAACCTCCACAATCTTCCCTTGTCCCTCAAAGCTGTGCTTCTCCATACAGACCCAGAGAGCAACTCCTCCATGATTTCATGGGCCTTTCTTCCCAAGGGAAGAAGATTCTTGGGTAAATACATGGTCAGCAGATTCTTAGGATGGGCAGTTAAGGACAAGTTGTTCTGTTTTCCAATGCTCAGTTAGTTAATGTTAGTCACTCAGTCATGTTCGTCTCTTTGTGACCCCGTGGACTGTGGCCCACCAGGCCCCTCTCTCCATGAGATTTCCCAAACAAGAATACTGGAGTGAGTAGCCATTCCATTCTCCAGGGACTCTTCCTGACCCAAGAATTGAACCCAGGTCTCCTGCATTGCAGGCAGATTCTTTACCATCTGAACCACCAGCATTTGTCCAGGTGGGCCAAATTTCAGGATCTTATGGGAAGGAAAAATGCTTCATAAAAGTTGGGTCAAATTAAGGTAGCAGGCATGACATTCAGATTGGTTACTAAGGATAAACTGTTCAGCTAACTGTATATGAAACAGGATCTGAGGAGTCTGTGTCTGGTCTTGTCATCAGTAAACAAGGCAGTCACCCATGAGTTTTATCTAAGTTATGTTGTTGTTCAGTCGCTCAGTCATGTCCGACACATGCAAGGCTTCCCTGTCCTTCACCATTTCCTGGAGTTTGCTCAAACTCATATCTATTGAGTTGATGATGCCATCCAACCATCTCATCCTCTGTCATTCTGTTCTCCTCCTGCCTTCTATAGGGGAAGGGTGATTCTTTGCAGTAAGCTGTTTCACAGAACACCAACGGGTAGGGAGTAGATTTCTTAACTATTGCTGGTTTCTAGGAGTACAGGGCTCAGGTGAGGTTCAGCATTGTCACTGTGATGTAAGTCTGACCCTGAGAGAGGGAGAGAGGGTTGCGGGGGGAGCATCGTAGATTGCATGCCGACTAAGGAAGTTTCAGCAAAGCAATCAGGGAGTCCTTGAGTCAAAACTAGCCCACAGTGGAGTTTCTCTGCATTTTCCAGGAATGGGTCTGCCCTTGTATTCCACCTACAAACTCTGATATTGGCAGGGAGGAGCTTGTGGGAGGTGTGACACATGGAGATGGATTTCAGAACACAGCAGCTGGGGTCCTTGATCAATTACACTTCCTGTAGAAGAAGGTCTGACAGGTGCACACTCATGGTTGCAGAGCTGGGATTCTGGCTGCTGTTTTATAGGCAGAGATTTACAAGCCTGGCTTTCCTAAGCCTTCATTAGTGATGCCTCTTCCTCAAACTGGTCAAATATCTCTGGAAATTGGAAACTGTGAGCTCCTGGTGAACAGATACAGACTTCCTTAACACTCATAAAGCTCCTCATCACTAGGAATGATTTGCCATGTGTTCCCGCTTTATCCAAAACAATTGGAGTCACTTAGACAATGCTGGAGAATAATGAATCTCTAGCAACATAAATACATTACAAATAAATAATGCTTTGCAGCAAAGGTCATGCAAACACTGCTCATAGAAGAACACTTTAAATACCTTACAATTTTATTTGTCAATTATACCTCAATAAAGCTGAAAAAAAAATTCCAGGAAGCCCAGTGGGACATCTTGTCCACTGTTCTACTGAAAAATAAACAAAACACAGCTACTACTAAATCTGGCTCTTCACCTACGTCTGAAATCTGGCTCTTCACCTATATCTGAAATCTGGCTCTTCACCTTCACCTGAAAATAGCGGTTTTAGAACACATCGTCATCCATTCACCTTTAGTTGCTTTTACATTACAATGGCAGGACTGAGTGGCATAACTACTGTAAGGCCTGCAGAGCCTAAAATACTTACTGTCTGGCCCTTCATAGGAAATATCTGCCTGTCCTTGCTTTAGAGCAAGATTACAAAGAAATAGACCATCTAATATCCCACCCATGCTTTCTTCTTTTTGAAGTATGTTTACGTGTATTATTTGATTCTCGTAATAATTATGAGCCACTTGGCATAATTTGCAGCCATGCAAACTGCAGCCATGAAATTAAAAGACGCTTACTCCTTGGAAGGAAGGTTATGGCCAACCTAGATGGCATATTTAAAAGCAGAGACATTACTTTGCCAACAAAAGTCCGTCTAGTCAAGGCTATGGTTTTTCCAGTGGTCATGTATGGATGTGACAGTTGGACTGTGAAGAAAGCTGAGCGCCGCAGAATTGATGCTTTTGAACTGTGGTGTTGGAGAAGACTCTTGAGAGTCCCTTGGACTGCAAGGAGATCCAATCAATCCATCCTAAAGGAGATCAGTCCTGGGTGTTCATTGGAAGGACTGATGTTGAAGCTGAAACTCCAATACTTTGGCCACCTCATGTGAAGAGTTGACTCATTGGAAAAGACCCTAATGCTGGGAAGGATTGAGGGCAGGAGGAGAAGGGGACGACAGAGGATGAGATGGTTGGATGGCATCACTAACTTGATGGACATGGGTTTGGGTAATCTCCAGGAGTTGGTGATGGACAGGGAGGCCTGGCGTGCTGCAATTCATGGGGTCGCAAAGAGTCGGACATGACTGAGTGACTGAACTGAACTGGCATAATTTGACAGTTTTGCATGAATTTTTAATGTCATTGTTTGACCCAGTCCCACTTTTCCCTCCAGTTCATCTGGAGCTCTGCCTAAGTCTCAAAGATTCTTCAGGGAACAGATGTAAGACTAATGCTTTAGGGAGCTTCATTGTGTAAAGTGCTAGCTGCCAGGTTCTAGTTCAATTCAGTCGCTCAGTCATGTCTGACTCTTTGTGACCCTATGAACCGCAGCACGCCAGGCCTCCTTGTCCACCACCAACTCCCGGAGTCCACCCAAACCCATGTCCATTGAGTCGGTGATGCCATCCAGCCATCTCATCCTCTGTCATCCCCTTCTCCTCCTGCCCTCAATTTTTCCCCAGCATCAGGGTCTTTTCAAATGAATCAGCTCTTCGCATCAGGTGGCCAAAGTATGAAAAGGTTCTAGTTACAGTTCACTATTTCACTATACTTTTAATCTTCATGTTGAGTCCTTCAAAAGTATCTCCTAAGACAAGATTTGGGTTTAGACAGGTGAGTTGAGAAGTAATCTCAGGAAGCACTGGGAGAGAGAGGGAAAGCGAGTCAGAGACAGTGATAAAGCTTTTGTGATGATGAGCAGTTATCACTTGGTAATAAGGACTCAGTCCAGTTCCTTTGAACACTGCCCCAGTACTTCCCTGACAGTCCAGTGGTTATGCACTCCAAATGTAGGGGGCATGGGTTTGATCCCTGGCTGGGGAACTAAGATCCTGCATGCTGCAAAATGTGGCCTAAAAACTTTTAAAACTTTAAAAATTGAAAAGACTGTCCCATGGAGAATAAAGAGCCTGAGATATTATTTATCCTCTATATTCTGGCCTTTGTCATTTGTGAACGGTCTCTGAGACTTGAATTCCCTTTCTGACTTTCTACAGGAGAAGAAAGCCTTCAGACAGAGTAACACTGCTGCTTGAGGTAGGAAGCCATCAGTCTATACAGGAATGGTCCATTAAGCTGCAGCTGACATTCAGGGTGGACCAACAGGAAAGACACTGCACTGGCTTCTGGCATTACCTCTCAGTTTCTTGAGAATCTGATAAGTTCCGAGCATCTCCCTATAAAAAGAGAAAAATTCATGATGTAGCTTCATATTGCTTGCCTTTTAAAAATAATTTTTATTTTTTCAATTGGCATTCTCCTTGTAGTCCACTTCTAACTAATTCTAAATCTCTCTCTCTCTCTCTCGTCAGAGCCTTAGAATTGTAGCACCATAGAATTTCAAAGCTAAAATGACTCACCCAGTTTTATTATTTTTTTCATTAGCAGATGCAGCTAACCTTAAGTTTTACAGCTTCTTTTTTTGTCACAGAAACCCCACTTAGAATGGGAAATTGATTTGAAATTTGGAGTACATGAAAGTAGAATAGAGTCGACTCTTGAAACATTGGCTGCGTTATGTGGTTACAGATCCTATACCTGCCTTGCTCTGGGTATCGAGCTGTAAGTTATTCAAGGGATTTTGCTGATCAGAGGAAAGAGAAGGGGAGAGAGTAGGTATGAAAATATACCTTCCCAGTGATTTTAACATCAGGATCTGGACATTTCTTGACCAATACATATAGAGAGTCCTGGAAACTTCCTCACACTGAAAGAAGGAATTAGATGTCCAGTGATGTGTAATGATGTATTGGGCATGGCTGTCAGAGCTCATGATTTATCTACATTCTGTCCTGCAAGGCTGCCCAACTGGTCCCTTTAGCCAGCCTGTGCCAACCAGAGTCAGTAGATAGAGGAAAGCACACATCCTTGCAAAGGCAGGGACCCCATTGGCTTGATTTATCTCCCAAAGGAAAAAGGGGTAATTTAAGTGGTGGATTTGCTTGTCTTACATGTGTTCCTATAACATCAGTGAATTTACGTCCCAAGACGGTTCCTACAGAGTACAGGCTCTGAAGATCTGAGGTTCAATTTTGTCTTATTTAAGAAGCCCAGGATCCACTTAGTAGATGAAATCAATAAAAAGGGAGGTGCTTTTCACTCTAAGATTGAAAGGTACTGGGTGACAAGATTCATAGTTCCATTTTCAGGAGAGTTTTCTTTTTATGTATGTTGAAAAACAGAGCACATATTTTTTCCTGGCTGCACAAATTGCATCCATGTTCCTTTAGGTAAATGGAAAATTGTTTCTCAGTCTTTTTTTTCCTGCCTGAATTATCAAGTATAGCTCCATCAGCATAGCTTCTGGGTCACCCAGTAACTGAATCACCATTTGTAATGGGAAGTTAAATTACTAAAAATCACCAGATTCCCATTTTTAAAATTGAATCTGCTTATTTATGTTTTATAAATTATATGCAGTATATGGATAGATTACACCTATGCTACTAAGTAATGGTAGAGACATGATCAATAGATACAACCTATGGACACTGTTCTGTTTCCAAGTTATTGATGAAGTGAATAACTGAGACATGGAACAATTAAGTAATTTGTGTAAAGGTCACATGACAAACTGGTTGAGCAGCTGGGAGGGAAATCAGTCTGTATTTTTAACCACTACACCACATTGCCCTTTGTCTGTTAGAAACTATAGGGGCAACACACAAGGCTTTACTCCACACCATCAACATTTATAATCTACCTGTCACCCAATCAGAAAAGAAATCACCTACCTTTATAAATCACTAAAGTAAGACTCAAAATGGCTTTAGTCAGCTTCCTAATCCCCCTTGAGTGGTGGTGGCTGCCTGGTAGGCTGCTGGAGAACTGCTTCCAGTTGTAACAGGAAAGGCCACAGTGGCCAACCCTGCTAATTCCTCACTATAGCGCCTCAGCTCTCAATAGCTTTGTGCTTGTAGATTCCAAATGCAGATGGTTTTCTGTGGTCTCTAGTGCTTGGTAGTTGGTATGGGCTAGGCAAGAAAGGAAGGCAGAGAGTGCTTGGCCCTTATTACCCCTAAAACAGAGGAGAATTGGTGGGTAGTTTGTGCAACTACCCTCATAGAGGACAACTCTGCAGCCTTCTCCACGTGCCCTCCCAGAGGGTTCAAGCCTGACCTGGCCACTGAGCTAACCTGCTTAGGAATGCTCCATGCCTTGGCTGCCTTTGGTCTTCCCAGGTGGCACAGTGGTAAAGAATATGCTTGCCAATGCAGAGTTGCAAGTTTGATCCCTGGGATAGGAAGATCCCCTGGAGTAGGAAATGGCAACCCCCTCCAGTATTCTTGCCTGGAAAATTCCATAGACAGAGGAGCCTAGTGAGTTACAGTCCATGGGGGTCACAACGAGTTGGACACAAAACACTGGTTGCCTTCACTTCTCTGTCTGGATTGCCGATTTCCTTTCCCACAATGGGATCAATTCCAAATCAATTTCTTGTACTCTTATCTTCCTCTCAGTTTGTTTTTGGGGGAGAAGCTATTCTCCTAACCTAAGACGAATATCATTAGTGGTGCTTGACATGAACACAAAGCAGAGAAGTGGCTACAGGCCACCAAGTGCCCGCAGTCCCAAATTAGCATCAAGAGGAAAAGTCTTAGGTGCCTGGTTATGCAGCATGATGCTGTTATCTGTAAAATCAAGTGATAATAGCTATGTCACAGGTTTGCCGAAAGATTTACATGACTCTCATACATCGGCTTTCTTGTCAGCAACGTCACATTGTATTTTTAAGTAAAGTTGATGGCAAGTCCAATCGATCCCTCTGCCCTCTGTCCAATGACTGACCTGCAGGAAATTTATTATTGTTCAGTCACTATCCAACTCTTTGCAATTTCATGGACTGCAGCACTGCCAGGCTTCCCTGTCCTTCACCATCTCCCGGAATTTGCTCAGACTCATGTCCGTTGAGTCAGTGATGCCATCCAACTATCTCACTCTCTGTTGCCCCCTTCTCCTCCTGCAGGAAGTTGTTCCTTCTCAAAAAATGGTCAACAGGCCTAGTCAATCTTGGTGGCTCCAAGTCCGCAAGCCTCCAGGGAAAATCATTGCCATCATGAGATGGTTGGAACAAATGAAGATGGATTAAGTTATATCGAGTGTTCCAAGTCCTCCTAGATGAGAAAATATTAATGATTTTCCAAACTTGAAGGAAATAAGCTTATTATTGGCAAAGTATCAATATTTAAGTCTCCTGATCAGTCCAGTGACAGAGGAATATACAAAAAGTGCTAAGGGACCCTAGGAGGTGGGGAGACTGGAAAAAGAAGAGAGACAGAAATTACGATCTGGCTATCTAGGCTCACTGAGCCTCAGTTTGACCATCTGTAAAACTGAGATAGCGTGTGACTCCAAAGGTTGTAGCAAGGAATAAATGTTAATGCAGTTTCAGACACATGGTATTCACTCCATGTGTGCAAGCTGTATTATTAATATTATTAATCCTTGGCTTTTTTCATACTTTTCATGGGGGTCTCAAGGCAAGAATACTGAAGTGATTTGCCTTTTCCTTCTCCAGTGGACCAAGTTTTGTCAGAACACATTGGAAAAGATGCTGATGCTGAGAAAGACTGAGGGTATGAGGAGAAAGAGATGACAGAGGATGAGATGGTTGGATGGCATCATCAACTCAATGGACATGAATTTGAGCAAACTCCAGGAGAGAGTGAAGGATAGGGAAGCCTGGCGTGCTGCAGTCCATGAGGTCGCAGAGTCGGACATGACTGAGAGACTGAACACAACTATTTGGCTAAACCTACATAAACTAGTTTTCTATCATCCACAGATTGTACTGTAGTTTGCATAAATACATCAGTTTATTTGCATGGACAACTGGAGTCCCTTATGCTCAGGAAGGCTGGAGCTCACCAACTGTGTCTCACTGCTCTGAATGTCCCTTAGTTACGGCTGCAAGATTTACTCCCTAGTGATCCAGTGTGTTTTCTCCAACAAAGGACTCTTGTGAGAAGTCTATTCATTCCTTACTGCTGCTGCAGGATGACATTGTTTGGAGAGGAGGATATTTTCAAGGGTATTGGCAGTATAGATTCATCCTCCAGACCACTGGAAATCAATTAAATTGGTCTTCTTTGCAGAATCTGAGGAGCACCTGTGGTTAATAGGGCTGCTGTGGGCAGAGTAAAGAGGTGAATGCTTGTACCCCTGCTTCCTAGAATTCATTGACTTAAAATGGGTTTTCTTGAAGCAAAGAAGATGAAAGAACCTGAGGAGGAGGATGGAGCTTTTGATGGTCTGCAGAGGCCAGCTTGGTTCTCTGCTTTTCAGGATGAGGATGGCATAGCTCATGAGTTAAGCCAGGGAAAGCTTTGCTGCAAAATCATCTGTCACTGTGCAGAAGCCACTGCCTCCTGAGAGCTTGCTGTGTGTATCACAGAGGTGTGATCTCTCTCACAGCACTGCAATTTGCAGGGATTTCTTGCAGGATGGCTCTCAGTGGTTTCATTTTTAAATAACATTTCTATAAATATACTCATTTTTATATATATTTTAAATTACAGTATAATTATTTTCCTTCTGTTCTCTCCCTGTCTCTACACAATCAGACACATGCATACACACACGTGCACACACACACCACACACACACCTTTTTATAAAATAGAAATATTTGGAAAATAAGAGGAAGAAATGTCCCAAATCCCATGACTCTAATACTCTAATACAGTATTTATTTTTCAGTGTTCACCCTGACTCTTTGTAACCCCATGGACTACAGCCTGCCAGGCTCCTCTGCCCATGGGATTTCCCAGGCAAAAATATTGGAGTGGGTTTCCATTTCCTCTTCCAGGGGATCTTCCTGACCCAGGGATCAAACCCGCTTATCTTATGTCTCCTGCATTGGCAGGCGGGTTATTTACTGCTAGTGCCACCTCAGAAGTCCCAATGTTCACCAGATCTTTTTTGAAATAAATTTTTACAGTTATAAGCACGATTTCATGTACCCTAAACTTGCAGAGAACATTCCATTGTAAAAAGTTGTCATGTTTCCAGACAGGTGGTATAGTTCTTACTTTGTTAGCAACATAATAGTCCACAAAGTGGATGTCATTCCAGTTTTCTGCACTGTTCACTAGTATTGGACATTGAAGTTGCTTCCAAACTGCTTGTTATTGTAACTACTGTGGCAACGAGCATCTTTCTCAATGTCATTTTTCTACCCTTTAGGCTCTTTCTTTGGGAGAGATTTCATCAGTTGGATAAGACAGAATATAGGACTATTTAGAGGATGGAAACACAGATGGAATCAGTGAAGGAGGCTGAAACACAGCAGCTGAGAGCAGGGAGTGGGGATTAGCCTGAGAGTATGGAAGCCCAGAAGTGGAGTTACCCAGAGTTTCATATACAGAGTGGTTACCTGTGTCAAATGCTGCTGAGAGGAAAGGGAGGAGGACAGAACTGACCATTGGGAATTTCAGATCCTGCAGTAGGCACCGAGGTGGGCAACAGGGAGCTCAGAGCCACGTTCCTACTTTCCTGAAATAGACTCTCTGGTGGGAGACACAGGAGCCCAGAACCACCCAGTAAGCATTTAATGATGATATGAGACAAATGCCTTGACAGAAAGGCATACAGTTCTGAGACTATATAACAGAAAGAACTGGACCTAGACTTGAAATGCAAAGAACATCCTAGGCAAAAGAGACAGCATATGCAAAGGCCCTGAGGATGGAGAGAGTGTGACACATTGGAGAACAGAAGGTCAGTGAATCTGGAGCCAGGCAGAGGGGAGAACTGTCCTAGGCAGGACTGGAGGGGCAGGTGGGGGCCAGACTGCACACAGGCTCACCAACTTTATTAAGAAGTTTGATCTTTACCCTGTAGAGAGCCAAGGTCAGAAGTGTACTTTGAAAAGATATTGATTATAGTGTAGAAGGTGGTCTCAGGACACTGTAGTATTCTAATAGTAATCATGGAAGAACCTGTGTAAAGTTAATGCCATGTATATGTCCCAAAGACAAAGGCTGAGGCCACTGATTCAGTACTATAAGGATCACACAACGGTAGTTACCGGGCAGCATGGGAGAACTGTGTGTAGAGTGGCGTATTGAGAAAGTGCTACATATGCTCACAGTGTTCTTCATTTCATCTCAAACTCTGAAGCAAGCCTTGCAGCTTTTTACCAGCAATTAACAGCATGTTGATTTGAAGATAGAATTTTTTTTTTCCATCTTTAAGTTTCTATTTAAGTTCAAGAAATTTGGAAACACAAGCCTTATGTAAATTTTTCTCAATTAGGATTCGTTGACTGCAAGGACGTGGTCAGGCTGAAATAATGAAGAGGAATGTTAGGGCTGCCCTGGAGGAGACTGATAGAGATGCTTGACCACTTTGACTTCTCAAATTTCTTTTCACTTAATATTTCACTTTATATTCAGTAAGAGAAAACCCAACCAAAATACTAGTACTTGGGGTGGAATAATAGACAGAACTTCATCTGTTGCAAATAACTTAAGTCAACAGCACAGTCCATAAGCCAACTCATTTGACTTTTAGGTGGATTCTGGAACTCAAATGAGACAGTTGGATAGCATCCCCACTCAATGGACATGAACTTGGACAAACTCTGGGAAATAGTGAGGGACAGGGAGGCCTGGTGCTCTGCAGTCCGTGGGGTCAGAGTCGGACATGACTTAGCAACTGAACAACAAAAAGGAACACAAAGCATGTGGCATTGAGATATGTGTTATTTTTCTCAAAAATGTTCATTTCACATGAGGTGGCAAATGGAACACATAATGACTACTGCGTTCCCATTAAAAACTTCTGTCCAAAGTGTGTCCCCTTCGCTTTTACATCTTGCTGTTTGTTCTTAGTCTCTCAGACTCATGATTCTGCTTCAGTGCTCCTCCTGAGAAATCAGAATTGAGCCCAAGACAGAGAAGGGAGTGGTCTCTGATTTAGGGAAGACCTAAACCTGTGTGCTTTTTGCTCTGTTGATCTGTGGGTGGAGTATTTGTTTAGAGTCACCAACTGGATGGTGCATTTACATTTCCTAGCAGCTTCTCTAGAAAAATCATCAAAGTCCCTCAAAAGAAACTTATTCCTTCACTGATCACATTAGCTGAATCAGCATTTCTCTGTTCACCACTCACAGATCAAGCCTAACAGAAAGTGATAAATGTCAATTAAGTGGGAGCACCATTACACTATGGTTTGCTCTTCTTCTCTTGTCCTTCTTGCGTGCCTGTGAGACCAACTCAGTCATTCTGACCCAAGATAGTTCTGCTGCCAAAGCCATTCTTGTTCTTGTTCTGGCTAGTCTGCTGCTACCAAGCAAACTAGAGATTAAGTTGAAGGTAATGGAAAAGATGAGAAATAATCATACCCTTGATGTTCCAGCTTTTGTCTGACTTTTCTTAGTAATTTACTCGGCTGAGCATTTCATACTGGTCAAGAGTAAAATTATGTCCCAGCTTCTTCTTATCCATCTTCAGGAACATCTGAAGGAAAGCCTTAGTCTTTGCTTTGCTCAAGAAGTGACTTTGCCATCCTGATGTTTTGCAGACTTGCAAGGCAATTACTTTAGATGAAGTAAGGTCTGCTCAAAGTTTGAATAGAAAAGGAAAGGGGAATTGATTAACTGGTCCAGGAGTATCTCTGCAGCCAAATAAATGGGATGGTCATTTAAAAGCAACCTGCTTGCATCCAGTTTCTCATTCCTTGTGGATCCTCGCCCAGGAAACTGCTTTAATTAATGACTGATCTCCCTTTTCCAGATCTTTTCATGTCTTTAAAATACCCTAAGTCCAACTGCTGAATGCTATGGTTCACTACAGAGGCAAGAAAAAAACCTATCCTTTAAAACCATTCTTTACCCAGAGTCGCAGGAGAGCATGTGTATAGCATTATACATTTCTTCTTATAAACATGCATCGAGAAGAATGGTTGAGACTTTGTTTTGTGGAATGTAGGGTGATATGGTCCTAAACCCATATGAGTTTTGGCCAGAACAATCTATGTTCAAATTCCCATTCTATAGGTAATGTTTGACAAGGGACAAGCTAGTTTCACAGCTATCTACAACATATTTTTCACTGTTGTTTTTTTTTTGTTAATAAATAAATCTATAAAACCTAGAATATGATAGCTGTTCAACAAGTGTTAGTTATTATACAACTATCATTTTATTTATAAAGTGTATTTGACTGAAGACACACAAAAAAATTCCCAAGTGGCATTACATAACACCCATTATTTTAATGAGGAGGAGTTTCTCTAATTATCCCATAGACCTCCACTTCCTTGGTGGCTCAGATGGTGAAGAATCTGCCTTCAATGCAGGAGACCTGGGTTTGATCCCTGGATCAGGAAGAGCCCCTGGAGAGGGAAATGGCAACCCTATCCAGCATTTTTCCCTGGAAAATCCCATGGACAGAGGAACCTGGTGGGCTACAGTCCATGGGATAACAAAGAGTCGGACATGACTGACTAACACTTTCACTTTTCACTTCCATGTCTGGAGTGTAGAATCTCTGGAATTGATTACTTGCTTCCTAGTACCCTCTAAGACCAGGCATAGAAATGAAAATCTCTTCTGCTTATTTACCTAGTACTGTCCTTTCTTTCCAGCTCCCTAGAAATTTCTTGACCAATTTAAGATCTTAGCATGAAATCATGCAGGCAGGAAAACTATGAGTAGTCACTAGATTGCCCTGAAATTCCTTGATCATTAGATGCAACCCTTCTCCCGATTACAACATTCTTCAGTCCCCCTGGTGACTCCCCTGGGAGATGAATGGTGGTTGAGATACTGTTTTCTGTTGGTTTTGTTTAAGCTGGAAGACAAGAGGTTGGATCCTCAGCCCCACATTCCTTCAGAGTGTCTGTGTTACCAGAACCTAACGATGAATACTGGCCAGCACCATGAATAATCATAAGATTATGTCTCTCTGCATTTTTGTCATCTGTGTTATCTGTCCAACCAAGAAGCTTTGGGGTGGGAGGGAGGACATGAAGGGTAGCTGTGTTTTCTGAGGGGTCACATGACCTTGGGTGGACCTTTGCTCTTGTGAAGACTGTTTTTGTTCCTCAAAAATGGAGATGATAGTAAATTCTTGTTCTGACCTGTCACCATGACCCTGAAATAATCATAGGTGCATTAATCTTCTCAAAAATTGCTTGTATGACTCTAGCCATTGGTGTCTTTCATGGTAGTTCATCAGATTCAAAAGGACTGCCTATTTTATGGATGAGTTTTTCAAAGGTCTCTATGATGACCAATGAATGCATGTCAAGGGAATTTTCTGGTGATCCAGTGGTTAGGATTCAGTACTTTCACTGCTGTGGGCCCAGGATGATCATTGGGATCATCATAAGATCCCACAAGCAGCGTGTTTATGGCCAGAAAAAGGCATGTTGAGCTGAAACGAAATCATACAATTTATTGAGATTCATCTTTCTCTAACAGATTATCTTTGATCTATTGATACTTCAATCATTTCTTTTTCTTTTTTTGAAAGGAAAATTTGCTTTATTTCGGAAGCCAGCAAAGATGGGGAAGGGCAGTTGTTTTGTCACTCAGTTGTGTCCAGCTCTTGCGACCCCATGGACTGTAGCCTTCCAGTCTCCTCTGTCCATGGAATTTCCCAGGCAAGAATACTCGAGTGAGTTGCAATTTCATTCTCCAGGGGATCTTCCCAACCCAGGGATCAAATTTGCATCTCCTACATTACAGGCAGATTCTTTACCACTGAGCTACCAAGAAAGCCCTGTTCAACCATTTCCTGAAAGTCATTTTTAACCCACATGCATTTCTTCCTTTTTCTGGCATCCTTTCTCCATTAAGTGCTTAAAAATGTACTTTTTTGCCACTTTTAGTAAAAGATAGTACATATTGCTGTGGTAATTTCTGTTCATTTACTTAATTTTGCCAATTAGTTGTTATCTCCCAGAGAGTATTTTACAGCTACCACTAGGTGGTCCTGGCTAGGTATGCTGAAGGCTAAAAACTTCCATGATATAAAAAAGCCTTTGAAGGCTTTATTTAACGGTGCTTTGTCTTTTTTTCTCTTTTATTTTTTCTTCTCATCCCAAGATAAAGTAGTGAAAGTTTATGTTTTCATGCTATTTATCTTTTATCTCTTACCTTGCTTCAGCTCAAAGACTCTCCATGATAATTCTACTGAAAGCTGACAGTCTTTAGAGTCAGGTAGACTTGGTGTGAAATCTCAGCTCTGACATTTTCTTCCTTTGAAATATTGAGAAGTTGGTCAACCTCTCAAGAACTAATCATTTCTTCATCTAAGAGCTGTTTTCAAAAAATAAATCAAGCACCAGACATAAAATACATGCATCTTGTAAATGGTCAAGTTATATTGGTTTCTTGTGAAACTTTTCTTGGGGAAAGTTGAAGGTATTTGACTGAATTGATATTTATGGCTTTTGAGGGGTTGCTTAAGACATGAAGATTAAATGACAGAATTTTTTAGTTAGAATTTCTTCAACCTCTAGTTTTACTTAGGGAGGATTTATTTTACTTTTTAAAGAAAAGTCTCTTCAGAAAGAAAGCTCAAGTATCTTTAGCAGTGATTCTGAAAACTCTGAATTGAATTTTCCTTAAAACATACATGTGTTTAAAATTTGAAAAGAAGGGGAGGCTCTTTGGCAATAATGCATTTAGAGATTTGATCAAAACCTCAAATATTTTGAAATCTAATGCAACCCATACCTAGATTATTTTTAGCTCTCCAAAGACCAGTTATTTAATCTCTTAATCAAACTGCTTGAAGTTTCCATTTCTAAATAAATGAAATGATAATAAATAATGAGCCAAAAAATAAAATGCACCCATTTAAGGGAAAAAAATGGAAATTTGATGGAAAATGAATGTGCCTTTGAATAACATGAAAATATCTTCTCCTTTGATTTTTCAGCTCCAAAAAAGTGAAGGATTGAAGTAGGAGCCAGCAAAAGTGCCTTTTGTCAAATTCTTTAGTGTAGAGTTCTTCATTAATGTCAAGTAGGTTACATTTGTTCAGGGATTAAGGGAGACCTGGAGAATTTACAGTCTGTTAACCTGACCATGACTGCCTAGATTGGCACAAACCCTACTCCCAAGAGTCATCCCTTTTTATTCCATGCTGCCATTATTTCTTCCTTACATGGGCTGATAAAACGGAATCTGGATAGAACGTAGAGTAATTGTGGTTAACTGAATCAGCTAGAGGGTGACTATGGAAAAGCCTAGTGTGAGTATCATGCCCCGAGTCAGGTTAAGGTGTAATCACTGATCTGGAGAAGACTGTGTTGCAGAGTGAAAAGTAAAGTTTTAACAGGAGTGAACAGCAAATAGTCGAAATTAACAACTGTTACAAGATCATGGAGAATCCCAGTGCAATGAAGAGAGCACACACTAGCAATCACAAGAATTGGGTTTTAATCTGAGTTACTGTCATTAATTAGCTCTATGGATTTGACACCTTATCTTCCTTTTTTGCTTCTTCCTTTTGCTTTTGCGCCTCTTTCACCCTATCTCAAAAAATGGATAGCCAGAGAAACGAAACGAAAGACCAGGCAATCACTAAGAGTTTTCCAAGTGTGTTCTGTCTATTTATCCTCTATGTAACTTTTTTATTGAGGGAAAGAGTCCTGTAGTAGCCTGGGAGAGTCAGTAAAACTGATGTTGAAACTTCTCAAAGGATGGAGTGACAAGAAGGGAAAATTGTACAGGTGTGTCCTGCTAAGATAGAGACAAGCCTTCTCAAGTGGTCAGTTTTGATCCTAGCCAAGGCAATCACTGCCCTCATAGACATGATACAAATGAATTGAAACCCATGAAGTAATGCTCCACTAAAGGGAAACACAGTATACCACCTTCCCTTTCGAATCAGGTACTTAATCCACTGAACTCACTCACTAATCTTAATACTTAGCAGGACACAAGACCGTAGATGGAGATATAATCTGCCCCTCAAGAGTCTTAATTTTTCTGAGGTAAATGATAATTTATCCATAGAGTTTTAATACCTTTTTATTGAAGTATAATAAACATACTGAAAAAGCACACAAATCATATGTGCATACTTCAATGAATTTTCATAAAGTGTGCACATCCATGCAACCAGCACATAGATAAAACATAGGATATTGCCAGCACCCCCAGAGTTTTCTCAGGTACCTCCAAATCTCTGACCTCCACCCAATATCCTGACTTAACATTTGTCTGTTTGGGAAGTTTCATATAAATAGAATCATATGGTATATATTCTCTGTGTCTGCCATCTTATTATTATTGTGTTCCTGAAATTCATTCTTGTTGTTGCCTATGGCAGTAGTTTGTTGCAGGTATATATACAGGTTTCTGTTGGCATATACCTTGAAATGGAATTGATGGGCCATAGGGTTCAGGCTTAGTAGCTACTGAACCCCAACCAGTCTCCCAAAGACAGATATTAGTATATATAGGGAACAATCGGAAATTCCTCGTGCCACAGATAGGAGGTAAACTAGTTGCTCCATGTTAACACCTGTCTTTTTCATTTTAGCTATTCAAGTGGGCACATCATGGTATTGAGTTGTGATGTTAATTTGCATTTCTCTGATGACTAAACAAGATATGTGTATTGGCCTTCGGGAATCCTCCTTACTGAAATATCTTGAGGTATCTTTTACTCATCCCTCCCCCACTGGATTAACTGTATTTTCCTACTTGCTTTGGCGGAGTTTGTATATACTTTCCTTGGTTGGAAAAATAAATTGCAAATATCTTCCTTCGCTTTCTCCTTTGTCTATTTACACACTTAATGGTATCTTTTGAAGAACAGATTTAATTTTAATGTAATCAGGTTAATCTTTCTTTCCTTTATTATTGATGCTATTTTATCCAACTTAAAAATTCTTTTCCTAGCCATAGATCATATTATATTCTTCCACATTTAGCTTTTCAATCTGTCCAGGATTGATTTTTGTGTATCACGTAAGGTAAGGGTCAGATTTTTTTTTTCCTTGGGTATATTCAATTGACTTATTAATTGAAAAGACCATTCTTTCCCCACTACACTGAAGTTTCATCTTTGTCATAATTGTTCTGTTTCTGGACTCTTATTTCAGTCCATTTGTCTAGTTGTCTATGATTATGCCAGTGTATTAATAACTGAAGCTTTATAATAAACAGTGGCACCTATTTCAGAGGTCACTATTGGAATATAGCAAAACAATTTATTAAGTGCTTAGCATAAGACCTGGCAGGTTGGGCTCTTGGCTCAGTTAATGTAAACTATTATATATAAAAATGAAAGGTCATTTGACATCTTACCATACTAGACCTCTGTGCCCTCCTGTTGGCTATACCATACTACTTCCTTTAAAACATTTCTGATGTAATAAGGTCAACCAAGAAATAAAATGCACTTAGGTCATGAAAATTTTCCAAGCATATACCCATTCTGAGACTAAGTCTGTTGTGAGAAAGAGAAAAGAAAATCTATCTACAAAGTGCTATAACCTACCTCTCTTGGCTTCTTGCCCTTCAAGTTTGTGAAGGAAAGAGAAAAATGTTTTTTCATATGATTTCTATCTCCTTATACTTCAGTGAATTCTTGTCTCATTGTGGCCCTATTTCCTTCAGTACAGAACTGAGACTTCTTGGTGTTTAATTCCCACTATATTTAAATGACAGATACAAGAATCCCCATCAAGAGAGGAGCCTGCAGGTCCCCTAGGGCTCAATTCTCTAGTAACCTAATTATTCCTAGCATCAAATGTCTTCATTCTTCAACTTTACTCACCTGAACAGTGTAAAAACATAAAAGTAAATCATATCTAGAGTGTAGCACATCAGAGTTAAATTGTTTCTTAACTCTTACCAATTTAAGTTTATCACAGGTTCTGATCTGTGGGTGTGGAATGGAGTGGGGGCAACAATGTATGTAGTACTCAGTTCAATCTAGTCACTCAGTCGTGACCGTGACCGACCCTTTGCAACCCCACGAACTGCAGCACCCAGGCTTCCCTGTCCATCACCAACTCCCAGAGCTTGCTCAAACTCATGTCCATTGAGTCAGATATGTCATCCAACCATCTCATCCTCTGTTGTCCCCTTCTCCTCCTGCCTTTGATCTATCCCAGCATCAGGGTCTTTTGCAATGAATCAGTTCTTCAAAACAGGTGGGCGAAGTATTGGAGTTTCAGCTTCAACATCAGTCCTTCCAATGAGTATTCAGGATTGATTTCCTTTAGGATTGACTGGTTTGAGCTCCTTGCAGTCCAAGGGACTCTTAAGAGTCTCCTCCAACACCACAGTTCAAAAGCGTCAATTCTTTGGCACTCAGCTTTCTTTATAGTCCAATGCTCATATCTATACGTGACTACTGGAAAAACCATAGCTTTAACTAGATGGACCTTGGTCAGTAAAGCAATGTCTCTGCTTTTTAATATGCTGTCTAGGTTTGTCATAGCTTTTCTTCCAAGGAGCAAGCATCTTTTAATTTTATGGCTGCAGTCACCATCTGCAGTGATTTTGAGGCCAAGAAAATAAGGTCTCTCACTATTTCCATTGTTTCCCCATCTATTTGCCATGAAGTGATGGGACCAGATGCCATGATCTTCCTTTTTTAAATGTTGAGTTTTAAGCCAGTTTTTTCACTCTCTTCTTTGACTTTCACCAAGAGGCTCTTCAGTTCCCCTTCGCTTTCTGCCATTAGGGTAGTGTCATCTGCGTATCTGAGGTTACTGATATTTCTCCCAGCAGTCTTGATTCCAGCTTGTGGTTTATCCGGCCTGGCATTTTGCATGATATACTCTGCATATAAGTTAAATAAGCAGAGTGACAGTATACAGCCTTGACGTACTCCTTTCCCAGTTTGGAACTAATCCATTGTTCCATGTCCAGTTTTAACTATTGCTTCTTGACCTGTATACAGATTTCTCAGAGGTCAGTTAAGGTGGTCTGGCATTCCCATCTCTTTAAGAATTTTCCACAGTTTGTTGTGATCCACATAATCAAAGGCTTTAGCATGATCAATGAAGCAGAGGTAGATGTTTTTCTGGAACTCTATGCTTTTTCTGTGATCCAACAGATGTTGACAATTTGATCTCTGGTTCCTCTGCCTTTTCTAAATCCAGATTGAACATCTGGAAGTTCTTGGTTTACATACTATTAAAGCCTCGCTTAGAGAATATTGAGCATTACTTTGCTAGTGTGTGAGATGAGCACAATTGTGTGGTAGTTTGAACATTCCTTGGCATTGCCTTTCTTTGGGACTGAAATGAAACTGACCTTTTCCAGTCATGTGGCCACTGCTGAGTTTTCCAAATTTGCTGGCATATTGAGTGCAGAACTTTCACAGCATCATCTTTTAGGATTTGAAATAGCTCAGGTGGAATTCCATCACCTCCACTAGCTTTGTTCATAGTCATGCTGCCTAAGGCCCACTTGACTTCACACTACAGGATGTCTGGCTCTCAGTGAGTGATCACACAATGGTTATCTGGATCATTAAGACCTTTTTTGTGTAGTTCTTCTGTGTATCCTTGCCACCTCTTGTTAATATCTTCTGTTTCTGTTAGGTCTATATCATTTCTGTCCTTCATTGTGCCCATCTTGCGTGAAATGTTCCCTTGGTATTTCTAATTTTCTTGAAGAGATCTCCAGTGTTTCCCATTCTGTTGTTTTCCTCTGTTTCTTTGCATTGATCACTTAGGAAGCCTTTCTTATCTCTCCTTGCTATCCAAAGGAACTCTGCATTCAGATGGGTATATCTTTATTTTCCTCTTTGCCTTTAGCTTCTCTTCTTTTCTCAACTATTTATAAGGTCTTCTCAGACAACCATATTGCCTCTTTGCTTTTCTTTTTCTTGGGGACGACTTTGATCATGGCCTCCTGTACAATGTTATGAACCTCCATCCATAGTAGACAGGTACTCTATCTATAAGATCTAATCCCTTTAATCTATTTGTCACTTCCACTGTATAATCATAAGGGACTTGATTTAGGTCATATCTGAATGGTCTAGTGCTTTTCCCTACTTTCTTCAATTATATCTGAATTTTGTAATAATGAGTTCATGATCTGAGCCATAGTCAGCTCCTGGTCTTGTTTTTGCTAACTGTAAACAGCTTCTCCATTTTAAGCTGCAAAGAATATAATCATCTGATTTTGGTACTGACCATCTCGTGATGCCATGTTTCTTGTGTTGTTGGAAGAGGGTGTTTGCTACGACCAGTGTATTCTCTTGGCAAAACACTGTTAGCCTTTGCCCTGCTTCATTTTGTACTCTAAGGCCAAACTTGCTTCTTATTCCAGGTATCTCTTGACTTCCTACTGTTGCATTCCAGTCCCCTGTGATGAAAAGGACATCTTGTTTTTTGGTGTTAGTTCTAGAAGGTCTTGTAGGTCATCATAGAACCATTCACCTCAGCTTCTTTGGCATTAGTGATTGGGGGATAGACTTGAATTATTGTGATATTGAATGGTTTGCCTTAGAAATGAACAGAGAGCATTCTGTCATTTTTGAGATTGCTCCCAAGTACTCCATTTGGCACTCTTTTGTTGATTAGGAGAGCTACTACATTTCTTCTAAGGGATTCTTGCCCACAGTGGTAGATATAATGGTCATCTGAATTAAATTTACCCTTTCTGGTCCATTTTAGTTCACTGATTCCTAAAATGTCAGTGTTCACTCTTGCCATCTCCTGTTTGACCACTCCCAATTTACCTTGATTCATGGACCTAACATTTCAGTTCCTATGCTTATTGTTCTTTACAGTCTCGGACTTTACTTACATCACCAGTCAAATCCCCAACTGGGTGTTGTTTTTGCTTTGGCTCAGCCTCTTCATTCTTTACAGAGCTATTTCTCCACTCTTCTCCAGTAGCATATTGGGCACCTACTGACCTGGGGAGTTCATCTTTCAGTGTCATATATTTTTGCCTTTTCATACTGTTCGTGGGGTTCTCAAAGCAAGAATACTGAAGTGGTTTGTCATTCCCTTCCCCAGTGGACCACATTTTGTCAGAACTCTCCACCATGACCCGTCCGTCTTGGGTGGCCCTACGCAGCATGGCTCATAGGTTCATTGAGTTAGACAAGGCTGTGATCCAAGTGATCAGTTTGGTTTATTTGTGCTTAGTTGCTCAGTCATGTCTGACTCTTTGAGACACCATGGACTACAGCCCACCAGGCTCCTCTGTCCATGAGAATTCTCCAGATAAGAGTACTAGAGTGGGATGCCATGCCCTCCTCCAGGGGATCTTCCCAACCCAGGGATTAAACCCAGGTCTCCTGCATTGCAGGCAGTTTCTTTACTATCTGAGCTACCAGGGAAACCTAAGAATACTGGAGTGGGTAGCCTTCTCTTCTTTAGGGATTATTCCTGACCCAGGAATCAAACTGGGGTCTCCTTCACTGCAAGTGGATTCTTAACCAGCTGGTTAGTTTTCTGTAATTGTTGTTTCCATTGTGCCTGCCCTCTGATGGATAAGGATAAGAGGCTTGTGAAAGCTTCCTGATAGGTGCAACTGGCTGTGGGGGAATCTGGGTCTTGCTCTGATAGGCAGGACCATGCTCAGTAAATTTTTATTCCAATTTTCTGTTGATGGGTAGGGCTGTGTTCCCTCCATGTAGTTTGGCCTGATGCTAAACTATGGTAGGGGTAATGGCAGTAATGGCAACCTGCTTCAAAAGGACATATGCCAGGACTGTTGTATTAAGTGTCCCTGACCCCACAGCAGGCCACTGTTGACCCATGCCTCTGCTGGAGACTCCTGGACACTCACAGGCAAGTGTGGGTCAGTATCTTGTAGGGTCACTGCTCCTTTCTCCTGGGTCCTGGTATGCACAAGGTTTTGTTTGTGCCCTCTAAGAATCTGTTTCCCCAGTCCTGTGGAAGTTCTGTAATCAAATCCCACTGGCCTTCAAAGTCAAATTCCCTGGGGGTTCTCAGTCCCTTTGCTGGATCTCAGGTTGGCAAGTATGTTGTGGGCCCTAGAACTTTTGCAACAGTGTGAGAACTTCTTTGGCATACTTGTTTTCCAGTTTGTGGGTCATCTACTCAATGGCTCTATGTTGGGGTTAATGGCAACCTCCTCCAAGAGGACTTATGCCACACACCATGCCTCCCAAGTCTGCTGCAGCCAGAGCCCCTGTCCCCATGGCCAGCACTGCTGACCCATGCCTCCACAGGAGGCACTCAAATACTTAAAGGCATATCTGGCAGGTCTGGTTCAGTCTCCTGCGGGGTCCCTGGGTACTCGTGCATACAAGGTTTTATTTGAGCCTTCCAAGCATCTCTAGTGGGTATGGGGTTTGATTCTAAATGCAATTTCACCCCTCCTACCATCTTGTTGGGGCTTCTCCTTTGCCCTTGAATGTGGGGTATCTTTTTTTGATGGGATCCAACATTCTCCTGTCTATGGCTGTTCAGCTGTTAGTTGCAATTTTGGAGTTCTCACAGAAGATGAGTGCACATCCTTCTACTCCACCATCTTGTCTAGTTCTATGTATGTAGTATGTATATATGTAATACATGTGTGGGTGTACAAGGATATATATGTATATCTATAACTTTGCTGAATATTGACTTCTATGAACTTGAAAATGCTGTAGTAATGTTTCATAATCACTCACTTTACCCATTAACTTCACTCAGAAGGTCCAGTTCATCTATTTTCTGAGCACTTGCTGGATCTGTGGAGGTATAGCAAAGAGCAACATCCATTTATTGCCGTCCTTTCTCCTTGCCAAAATTTAAAAAAAAATAAAAAATTTAATTGATTTCTTCCAAATTTGATGCCTACATTCTATACACATATAAAAATGACATACAGACTACAGAAAATACCTTAGTGAAAAGAAAAATGGTAACTGAAGTTGAATTTCCTGTCAGAGACCACTTTCTTTGAACAGCAAACATGGGGCTTGTTTTAACCCATCATAACCTTGACTCACTTTTGCCTGAGTTGTAAGTGAACTTGACCAACTATCAAGGGCTTTAGATACAATATAATGTTAATGCAGAATAACTAAGATTTTGCTTTACAATCCAGGTAAGGTAAGAGGTTGCAATTTAACCCTGCTAATGACTAGCACAGGCTGGTCAAATATCACCCCCAATCTAGACAATGACAAATCTGACTATAGATTTCTCAGTTCTAGACTTTCCTTTGAACCAAAACATATAATATATGGACTCTTGTGACTGGCTTCTTTCATTTAGCATGTTTTGAAGGTTCATTCAAGTTTAGCATACATCAGTACTTCATTCCTTTCTATTACTTAATAATATTGCATTATATAGATACTCCATGTTTTTTGGTCCACCCATCCACAGATAGGTATTTGCATTGTTTCCACCTTTGGCTGTTTGAGTAATGCTGCACTAAACTTTCAAGTACAATATTTTGTGTGGACATATGTTTTCATTTCTCTTGGATATATAACTAGGAGTTGGATCAGTGGGTCATGCAGTGGTGGTGGTTGTTGTTGTTCAGTGGTGTCTGACTCTTTGCAAGCCAACAGCAGCTATCCAGGCTCCTCTGTCCTCCACTATCTCCTGGAGTTTACTCAAATTCATGTCCACAGAGTCAGTGATGCTATTGAAAGGTTATTGCTGAACCAAGAAAAGACGCCGGGATTCTTGGCCTCCGGAGGAGAAGAATTCAATCCGAGGCTAGAGCTGAGGCTTGCTCAGAGCTTTTGTGTAATAAAATTTTATTAAAGTATAAAGGAGATAGAGAAAGCTTCTGACATAGGCACCAGAAGGGGGCAGAAAGAGTACCCCCTTGCTAGTGTTAACAGTGGAGTTATTACTCTCCAATGAATCAAAAGTATGTCTGGAGGTTGTAAAGACCTCACCAGACCTACTCCCATAATTTACATTTCAAGATAACAGGATTAGCCAGAAGGTTTAATCCAGAGACTGTCCTCGGGCAGGGTACATTATTGTTATATAATCCTAAGGAATGTAGAGGGGAAAAAAAGTTTGTCCTTTCTTCCTCCTTGAGAATTCTAGACCCCTCTCTCCTTGGGAACCCCTAGACTTCTTATCAACCTGCCTAGGAAATGCCTCTCTCACTATCTAACCATCTCTTCCTCTGCCATCCCCTTCTCCTTTTGCCTTCAATCTTTCCTAGTATCAGGGTCTCTTCCAATGAGTGGGCTCTTCGCATCAGGTTACTCTGCATTTAATCATTTGTGGGATTGATTGCTGGACTATTTTTCAAAGTCACTGCACTATCTTACAATGCCAGAGGTTTACTATTAAAAAGACCTCAGAAAGCATTTTTCTTTCAAAACCTATAAAAAACATAAAACCTATAATGTAGCTGAAATACACTCTGAAGCTTAGAATCAGCCAATCATCATTTAAATATTATACCTATGAGGAAAGATAAACTGAGAGCCAAAGGGCTCACACACTGACTTCTGGAATACAACCTGTCTTTTACTGGGGACTCCCTGTCTAAGAGTGATATATTTTCCCAAAAACACCATCTGAGGAAAGCACTCATGGCTGAAATTAGCTTAGAATGTTCCTGAATGAATGAATTTTAGGACATGAACTCCCCATTTCATATGGGCCTTGGCAGGGGGGGAAGCTAACATCTTTTTCAGAGAAATAAACTTTCGAGATGAACTGGGGAAACTCTGGGCAAAATGTTGGCCCCATGTGAAGGTTCCACATCCGCTCAGCATTTTTGAAGAGTGCTTTGGAAGCATTATTTCCTTTGTGTGTAAAGGAAGTAATTAAATGTAAAAAGTGTGCAGTGAAAAGAAGGTCCAATACAGAATATTTCCAGCAGGAGGGACCATTACAGCTCAAATTGAGGCTACAACCCTTTCAAGAATCTATGCTCTTTCTGTCTGAGAGGAGAGTAGTGCCTTACTTTTTCAAGGCACAAGCAAGGGAAGATTTTGAGATCAAAGGTATTTGTATTGTGCTTGTTTCTCTTTTTACACTTTTTTCTAAAATCACAATAATTTGTTCTAGGATATTTTCATGTCCTACAAGAAGATAAATGAATTATTCCTTTTTCTTCTATAAATCACCGTCTCCCAAGATAAGAAAATTGGTTTCCCTCCTATTTCTTGTTTGGGTTAGAGATGTAAATGTGGTAAATTATTTGAGCCTTTTTTTTCCCTTTTCTGTGAAGAGCAAATTATGCTCCCAATAAACGTCTTTTCACTGTTACTTCAGACTGATTAGAAGTGAAATGCTGCAAGGGAGAGATTTACTCTTATTGCTATATTAAGTATAATTTCACTGTTCTCTAAAGCAATTGTTTCTGTCATATTTCTTGAAGAAGCAAGTTGAAAATTGACTCTGTAAAAAAACATGGAAGCCTTTGCAGATGTCAAGAATTGGATTTCTTCTACCTATTCTAAAAAGATACATTTTAAAGGATATATTGTCTCATTGTCTAACACCTTCAAGTCATTTAGTGCAGAAATCTGCATTTTCAGACAATGTTGTACTAAGACTAAACTTTTTTTTTTTTTTAAACTAAGATATTCAAACACTTTGGTGCTTTGACCAGGGTCCCTGGAGGGGAAAAGGAGTTTAAGCTCAACTGTACTTGTGCTGCTCAGAGTCAGCAGGGTGATTTTAGCAGAATCAGTCTAGCATATGGAAACATGCTGGGCTCCCAACAGATTTCCCAGGTACTTCTAAAGGGTTCATGTGTCAAACTCACTAACCTGAGGTCAGTTTCTGGGTGGTGAGGAGAAAACCAGAATACTTTTTTTTTTTTTTCTACTAATACATAACTTATGAAAGAAACCCTGCTCAGGAAAGAGCTCTTCTTTCATTCTCATGTGATATTTCTTTAAATTCTCTTTTAAAAAATTCATCCACATATTCAGTAAAATTGCTTAAGCAGTGAAAAACTAACAGAATTTGAAGACAACCATCCTCCCTCCCCACCTTCCTCCTACACTCATCTTAGGCTCTGTATTAAGTAGTGCCCGAAGCATATTAAACAACAGGGCTCTTGGCTAAGAGTGTGTGTGTGTGCATGCTCAGTCACATTTGACTCTTTGAGACCCCATGGACTGTGGCCTGCCCAGCTCCTTTGTCCATGGAATTTTCCAGGCAAGTATGTTGGAGGGGGTTGCCATTTCCTACTCCAGGGGATCTTCCTGACCCAGGGATTGAACCCATGTCTCTTGTGTCTTCTGCATTGACAGGTGGATTCTTTATCACTGTGCCACCTGAGAAACCCACTAAAAGAGTTATTTCTTCCTTATGTCTTTAGGGACCTTTATAAAAATATGTCAGTGATAGTAGCAATTGTTAGTTTGTTTAATTTGTGATGTGATTAAACTCTATGTTTATAATCTTACTGAATTCCTACAATAGTTTGAAAATATCAATTCTTTATTTTCCCCAACTTCTTGATTATGAAACAGATGATGAGGGTAGTAGAGCTCTTGTTTAAAGTAACACAGCAGTGAATTACAGTGTGAGAATCCAGGGTTATGACTCGGAAATGCATTATCTCCGTGATTCTAATGTACTATTCTTAGATAAAAGTGAAAGTGAAGTCGCTCAGTTGTGTCCGACTCTTTGCGACCCCATGGACTGTAGCCTACCAGGCCTTTTGGTCCATGGGGTTTTCCAGGCAAAAGTACCAGAGTGGGTTGTCATTTCCTGCTCCAGGGGATCTTCCCAACCCAGGGATCGCATTGCAGGCAGATGCTTTACCCTCTGAGCCACCAGGAAGCCCCCATTATTAGATAGGTAGCTACCAAAGAAAAAAATAGCCCAACTGCTTTATTCTGGCAGACATAAAGTCCACAGATACAGTAGAGACTAGAGTCCAGAGATGGCAAGGTAATATATCTAGTGAGGAGTGGAATTCAGTCCAGAATCAGGTTTTCCCATCTCAAGACTCATGCCCTTCCCAGCCCCAAATCATTTCCTCATCTTTATCCGTTGCTTGGAGATGTTTGATATTAAGATATTAAGGTTCAGTAAGATATCAACTCATTTTAAATCTATAATTGGTATGAAGAAAACAATGCCAAAACTTTGGGGGTCTTGCTGAGCCATCAATTCTTTATTTTTAAAAACTCTCTTTGGGTTTAATCAGTGGAATGAAGGTAAATTGATTTCAAAGCCTTGTTGAAATCAGTTCTTCTTCTACAGTTCTGGAGATAGTTGAGTCAGCTCATTCCCAGCATGGACACCAAGGTCTGCTGATTACTCTCTTCAAGATTCAGAAGGACTGCAACCCCCAGCCTCTTCACCCAGATTTCATAATGAAACAAAGAACGAGGGAGAGCTGAGAGGCATGCTTGTTCAAGCCAGTTTTCTCAGAATGTAGTGTGAGCATGGGAAACTTGGTTCAAAAGAGAAGATTGCCTGTGATTCCCCTACAGCTACAGCCTTCAGAATTCTTGTAATCAGTGCATCTCACCTTTATTAGGGTCACCCTGACTTTCACAGTTAAAAGACCGTGAAAGAGTTAGTGATGTATTAATCAGGACCTTCTCAGCTGCAGGTGACAGAAAATGCACTATAAACTCATTTATGCAAAAAGAGATTTCAGGGTTCACTTAGGAGACACCTTCGAAGAATGGGGCATGCCTGATGGCTCAGATGGTAAAGAATCTGCCTGCAATGCCAGAGACAAAGGAGTAAGTGTCGTTTAATTTCATGGCTGCAGTCACCATCTGCAGTGATTTTGGAGCCCAAGAAAATAAAGTCTCTCACTGTTTCCACTCTTTCCCCATCTATTTGCCACAAAGTGATGAACCAGATGCCATCATCTTAGTTTTCTGAATGTTGAGCTTTAAGCCAACTTTTTCACTCTCCTCTTTCACTTTCATCAGGAGGCTCTTCAGTTTCTCTTCACTTTCTGCCATAGGGTGGTGTCATCTGCATATCTGAGGTTATTGATATTTCTCCTGGCAATCTTGATTCAAGCTTATGCTTCCTCTAGCCCAGCATTTCTCATGATGTACTCTGCATATAAGTTAAATAAGCACGGCGACAATATACAGCCTTGACGTACTCCTTTTCCTATTTGGAACCAGTCTGTTGTTCCATGTCCAGTTCTAACTGTTGCTTTCTGACCTGCATACAGGTTTTTCAAGAGGGAGGTCAGGTGGTCTGGTATTCCCATCTCTTTCAGAATTTTCCACCGTTGATTGTGATCCATACAGTCAAAGGCTTTGGCATAGTCAATAAAGCAGAAATAGATGTTTTTCTGGTACTCTCTTGCTTTTTCGATGATCCAGTGGATGTTGGCAATTTGATCTCTGTCTCCTCTGCCTTTTCTAAAACCAGCTTGAACATCTGGAAGTTCAAGGTTCACTGGAGCAATAGCTCAAGCCTGGCTTGGAGAATTTTGAGCATTACTTTACTAGCATGTGAGATGAGTGCAATTGTGCAGTAGTTTGAGCATTATTTGGCATTTCCTTTCTTTGGGATTGGAATGAAAACTGACCTTTTCCAGTCCTGTGGCCACTGCTGAGTTTTCCAAATTTGCTGGCATATTGAGTGCAGCACTTTCACAGAATCATCTTTTAGGATTCAAAATAGCTCAGCTGGAATTCCATCATCTCCACTAGCTTTGTTTGCAGTGATGCTTTCTAAGGCCCACTTGACTTCACATTCCAGGATGTCTGGCTCTAGGTGAGTGATCACACCATCATGATTATCTGGGTCGTGAAGATCTTTTCTGTACAGTTCTTCTGTGTATTCTTGCCACCTCTTCTTAATATCTTCTGCTTCTGTTAGGTCCATACCATTTCTGTCCTTTATTGAGCCCATCTTTGCATGAAATGTTCCCTTGGTAGCTCTAATTTTCTTGAAGAGATCTCAAGTCTTTATTGTCCAGCTATTTGCAGATGGGTGCCTGCATCTTGACAGTGCACAGAGTCACTGAAAAAAAATATGTGCTTTAAGATTCTCTTTATCCAGCCCTCACATGTGTGTTTTAACCAATTCTCCTGGAGAAGGAGTAATTTCTTATGAGCCTAGCTCTATTCTTGTCTCTCGTTCCGGGGTGGTATTTGATCAATATTTGCTGCCCATGTAAACTATGGGTTCAAACCCATCATTTGTTTTCTTTTTCAAGAATGAAGAGGGTTTTATAAAATATATTTATATACGCACATGGGTTTCCCAGGTGGTACTAGTGGTAAAGAACCCACATGCCGATGCAGGAGATGTAAGAGACGCAGGTTTGATCGCTGGGTTGGGAAGATCCCATTGGTCACTACTGAAGCAACTTAGCACACACACACTATATATGCATATAAAATACATGCACTGTCAATGTGTGTGTATATATATATATGTACACATAATTTGTAATCTATTAAACTGTCTAATCATATTCTCAACCTTTTTTGAAATGGGCATCTCCTCTATCTTTCCCACTGTCTCTTTCCCTCAGTCAATCATTTAGCAAACATTTAACAAGGGCCTGGTCTAGTGCTTCCAGCTCTATGATGAGCACAGGGAGATCTGAGAGTAAAGAAGTCAAACTTCACCCCCAGTTTGCACAGAGCTGCTAGTCCATCGGCAGAGGAAAGAAGAGCATTTCACAGCACATACTATAATTACAGTTATGGAAGTGCTGTGAAGAGGAAAATGTGGTGTTCAATAGCAGTGAATACCAAGGGGGTCATGCACATATAAACACAACCACATGCTGGTGCAACCACCTCCTTCTCTAGTTTCTGCAGCCCTGTAGGGAGAAGAGGATCTCTTTGACTTAAACACTGGATGGTGTTAGATTATGTAGTTAATCAAGGAATATTGTCAGCTGCATGGGGTTGTCCTGGGTCCTGAAATACCTTCTTTCAGTGTTTAGGGAGAAGTTGAAAATGGTGCTATTATTTTTTTTCACATTTGATTTAAAGGAGATTGTTGTTCAGTTGCTAAGTTGTGTCTGACTCTTTGTACCCCCATAGACTGCATTACGCCAGGCTTCCCTGTCCTTCCCTATCTCCCAGAGTTTGCTCAAATTCATGTCCATTGATTTTGTGATACTATCCAGGCTTCCCATTCTCTGTTGCCTCCTTTTCCTTCCCTCAATCTTTCCCAGCGTCAGGGTCTTTTCCAATTAGTTGGCTCTTTGCATCAGGTGACCAAAGTATTGAAGCTTCAGCTTTAGCATCAGTCCTTCCAATGAATATTCAGGACTGATTCCTTTAGGATTGGCTGGTTTGACTTCCTTGCTGTCCGATACCCAATAAAACAACTTGGCTGTTAGAAAACTTTGTAAGACAATGAAAAGAACTTAAACGTATGCTAGGTATGTGTGCCATTTGCTCAGCCTAGAAAAGAACATTTGTTATCTGCTGTGGAATCTAACTCTTTACAGTATAAAGTTAGAAAAATGACTCAAAAGGGTAGATGGAGTGAATCTGTTACACATTTGGAGGGCCCTGTGGATGATGTGAATCTGCCTGTGATGCAGGAAGCCTGGCTTCGATCCTTGAGTTGGGAAGATCCCCTGGAGGAGGGCATGGCAACCCACTCCAGTATTCTTGCCTGGAGAATCCCCATGGGCAGAGGAGCCTGGCAGGCTACATTGATGTTTGCAATCCCATGCAGTCCATGGGGTCGCAACGTGTCGGACATGACTGAGCACAGTGGATGGTGTGATGTTTTGATTCCTTTTGGGTGTCTCAGTTTTCAGGTTTCATGATTCATGATGAGGTCTCCTAGAGTTGGCCCTTCTTCCTCTACTACCCCTGGAGGGAAGGGAGATCTATTCTGGGAGTGGGTGACTTAATATTTGAAACTTTGCAACTGTAAAACAATAATAATGCTGACAGTGATAGGGAAAATGCTATCGTGTCTGAATGCTTCTTTTCATGAACATTTTTTACTATGCTGAAGCCTTTGTGCATTCCATACACACATGCTTTCTGCTGAGCAGTGCGTTTCCAGCTGGGGCTGCAGAGAAAGGGCATACCAGCCCTTGTTCTGTGGCCTTGTCCAGAGCAACTGCTCTTTCTTGTCAGCTGGCTGGCTGCCAGACTCAACAAGAAGGCATGCTGATTTCCCAAATACAATGCTTTGCTGGGGCTGGAATCAAAGCTGTCAGTAGTAAAGAGCTCTTTCATCTCTTCTTTTCTCTCTTCTTGTACATTCAGTGGGGATTCAGCCGTGAAAACAGGACCAACAAAAGGCAGAAGCCCTATACCAGTCTTCACCACTCAGAAAGATGGCTTTCAGGTCTTAATTGTCTGAAGATGTCATGCATTATTGATTTAAATATTGGCTTCAGGACTGCAAGTTAGTTACGAGAACATTCTTACCTATCTGATGAGTATGTTGGTCTCTCCCTCTGCAGGCTTACAAGTTTTGAGTTGAAAGATTTGTTTCAGCTTGGAACACAAGAGGAAACCCTGATTTTTCTGAGAAATGTGTTAGTAGTTTCTAGAAGTTATGAGTCAATTTTAAAGAGGTAGCCCTATGAGTTATAAAATGCAAACACTTGAAAACAAAATCGAGCCAGCAGTATTTTGTTGGTCAGGAATCTGTTGGTTGAAAGTGACAGAAAGCCAACAAATGTGGCTTAAACCAAAAGATACCTTTATTGGAATGTCCAGGAGTTGAAGTTTCTGTCAGGAATGGTTGGGTCCAGGAGTCCAAATCACATAATCAGGGCTTAGTCCTTCTTCTCCCATATCTCCACTTGTCTTTGTTTGCTGTTTTTCATTCCTGGACATGTGGTTGTTCCTGGTGGCTCAGGTTTGCACATCCTTGCAGTTGATTAGTGGCAGCTGTAGCTTTTCTGGGCTCTAGGGCTCACTCTGATTAGACTAACTTAGGTTCAGCATCACCGATCCCTGAACCAATCACCATGGTCAAGCAAACGGAACATGCTCATTCTCTAGGCCTTGATCACGTGAGTACCCTTGAATATGAATATGGGTATGAGGTTGGCTGATCAGCACTCAAGTCATAAAGCCAGCATTCAGGAGGGATTGTTTCTCAAAGGAAAACAAAGTTGTCATTTTCAAAAGATAGAAAAATGGACCCTGGACAGACAAAAACCATCAGTGTGCATTGCTTGTAGGTAGCAGAGAGCATCTGAGGACCCTTCCTTACAGAGTATCCATCCCCCTCTTGCCCTTGCCAGCTGGGCTTGAGCCACTTGGCCTTCTTGTAGGGCCTTCAATGTGCTGAGCTTCATCTCAGCTAAGGCTCTCCTCACTTGCACTCTATAGGGCAACTCCACGTTTCCTGAACAAGCCCTCGTGTTCATGTCTCCAAACTCATCCTGTCTGCTCTCTCCTCCTTCCTCCTTGTCCACCTTGGTTTTAGTCCTTTTCATCTATCAAGGCCCAGCCTGGCTGTCAGCCTCACTCCTCCCTGCCCAAATGGGCACCCTCAGTGTTCCCTCTACTCTCTCATAGACTAACTGGAGTAATGGTCAAGTGGTAGTCTAGTTAAGTGCTTATGCACTGGTTTCCCTGGCTAGTCTGCCTGTTCTTGGAGACTCTGAGCTGTGTCTTTTGCATCTTTATATAATTAACTGATAAAGTCATATCAAAACAGCACTTTAAGAGGGTTTCTTATGGAGATAGCTATTTTCAATATTACCTTAATAAACTCACTCGGAATTGGTAAATGGGCTATTTTACATACATTATTTCATTTGTGCCTCACTAAATCCTCTAAAGTAGGTACAATTTATTAGTATACCACTCTACAGATGAGGAAACTTAAGGCTCACTGAAGTTAAGACACTTTCCCATAGTTACCCAGATAAGTAGTAAAGCTGGAATTTTAACCCAGATCTGCTTGATTCCAAAGTCTGAGGTGATTATCACCGTGCAAACTGTCTCTTAGCCTTAGCCTTAAATGGTGTTTGCAAATGGGTGACTGCTCAGATATCAATGGATGCCCCAAAGATTTACCACTCTCCCCCTCTTACCCCCACCCCACCATCCCATTCTGTCCCCAATGGCAATAGACTCTGCTTTGGGATATGGACTTCTCCACAGCAACAGATTAAGTGTTGAGGTATCTTCTGTGCCATTTTTTTAAGCATCCTTATTTCCTACTTTGCAACTGATCCATCCATGAGAACCCGGTCCTAATGGACTGGGATATTATTTCTGTAATAAAAGTTCACACTATAATTGACATTATTTTTCAAAATGCATGTCATTCGTGGAGATCATGTTTGCTCTTTCTTACGTAAACTTGGCAGTCTGACTTGTATCCAGCAGGTGTCACTAGACTTTCCTCTCCTGGGTGTGGCTGAAAATGACTATGGAGTTGTTATCTTACTAAGCAGCTGCTGCTGCATTGCTTCCTGATTGCTAAATTGGATAGAACAGGACTCTTCCTTGACTTACACTCACCTTTCTCCCTGCCACTGAGTGTGGTCATACAGATGCAGTACCAGTACCTGGGTGCACAAGAGGGATGTGCCAGCAGTTCCCAAAGCCCACTCCTCCAGCTGCTGGCTTGCTAGCATTGTGTGTTGCTTAAAGCTGATGCTGGGGAGGCGAGATACAAGTGCATCTCAAGGTATTAGGAGGAAAATTACCTCAAACTCAGAAAAATCTGGATTGGAGAGGTAGACTATGCCAGGAAATGTTTTTCTCTGCATAGTGAAGGCAGCAGAAGTGCTTGATTAGAGATAGTGTCTAGCCATTCAACCAACATTTCCTGAATCTCTTCTAAGAACCCAAATGATTGTAGAAGTTAAACAAGGGATAAATGTGGAAATAACATGGTTCCTATATTTCAGGAGTTTAGCAGCACTGATACCCATTGATTCAGCCAGTACTGATTTGGCACTTCTGAATAACTGGGAGTAGAACTCTAGACTACACAGGTATGATTCCCACCCTGATGGAGCCTACAGCCTAGGAGAGAATACAAACATTATACAAGTAATGACACAACACTAGCAGGTACTAGTAGAATAGCAAATTAACAAATGTTATGGGGACATAAAGTAAGGAGCTCCAGTGGACAGTGTGCCATGCAAGGTCTCCTAGGTGAGGTTATTTTAAGCTGCTGCTGCTGCTAAGTCGCTTCAGTCGTGTCCGATTCTGTGTGACCCCATAGATGGCAGCCCACCAGGCTCCTCTCTCCACGGGATTCTCCAGGCAAGAACACTGGAGTGGGTTGCCATTTCCTTCTCCAATGCAGGAAAGTGAAAAATGAAAGTGAAGCCACTCAGTCGTGTCCAACTCTTCACAACCCCATGGACTGCTGCCTACCAGGCTCCTCCGTCCATGGGATTTTCCAGGCAAGAGTACTGGAGTGGGTTGCCAAGAGGGTATCCAAATATAAGTTGGAGTTGATAGAAAGAATGGAGAAGGGGAGAAGGAAGAGAATCATATGAGATAAGAGTCTGTCAGAAGGTCCAAGGCAGGATGGATAAGGTGCCTTGAAAGAAAGGAAGGGAGGAAGGAAAATCTTTCAGGGGCTAGAGCTAAGTGGTCGGGGAGAAAAGTGGCAGAAGTTGGAGCTGAAAAGATTGATGGTTGGGGCCAGATTGACACGGGACCTTGTGGACAACTTTAAGGAATTTAAAATGTATTCAAGAGCAATGGGAGCCACTTGTGAATGTTTTAATTGATTTATATTTGAGTATAGTTGATTTACAGTGTTATGTTAGTTTTTACTATACAGCAAAGTGAATAGGGGGCTTCCCTGGTGGCTCAGTGGTAAAGGATCTGCCTGCAATGCAGGTGACCCATGTTCAATCCCTAGGTTGGGAAGATACCCTGGAGAAGGAAATGGCTACACACTCCAGTATTCTTGCCTGGAATATGGACCAGAGGATCCTGGCCGGCTACAGTCCATGGAGTCACCAAGAGTTAGACACGACTGAGCAATTAACACTTTCACTTTCAATTAGTGACATGTTTACATATATCCCCTCTTCTTTGGATTTCCTTCCCATTTAGGTCACCACAGAGCACTGAGTAGGGTTCCCTGTGCTATAGAGTAGGTTCTCATTAGCTGTCTACTGTATACATAGTATCAATAGTGGATATATGTCAATCCTAATCTCCCAGTTCATCCCACATCTCCCTGTCCCCCTTGGTATCCATACGTTTATTCTCTACGTCTGTGTCTCTATTTCTACTTTGCATATGAGATCATCTATACCATTTTTCTAGATTCCATATATGTGCATTAATAAATGATATTTGTTTTTCTGTTTTTGATTTAACTTCATGCTGTATGACAGTCTCTAAGTTCATCCATGTCACTGCAAATGGCACAATTTCTTTCCTTTTTATGGTTGGGTAATATTCCATTGTATGTATGTTCCACATCTTTATTCATTCCTCTGTTGATGGACATTTAAGCTGTATCCTTATCCTGGCTATTGTAAATAGTGCTGCAGTGAACACTGGGGTACACGTATCTTTCTGAATTATGGTTTTCTCTACCCAGAAGTGGTATTGCTGATTCATATGGTAATTCTGTTTTTAGTTTTTTAAGGAACCTCCCTACTGTTATCCAAAGTGAATGTATCAGTTTACATTCCCACCAATAGTGTAAGAAGGGTCCCTTGTTTCCATACCCTCTCTAGCACTCATTGTAAATTTTTTTTGATGATTGCCATTTTGACTGGTGTGAAGTGATACCTTCTCAGTTTTGATTTGCATTTCTCTAATAATTATTTATATTGAGCATCTTTTCATGTGTTTGTTGGCCATCTGTATGTCTTCTTTGAATAAATGTTCCTTTAAGTCTTCCACCTATTTTTTATTGGGTTGTTTGGTTTTTGATATTGAACTGCATATTTTAGAGATTAATCCCTTGTCAGTTGCTTCATCTGCAAATATTTTCTCCCATTCTGTAGGTTGTCTATTCATCTTTTTTATGGTTTCTTTTGCTGTGCAAAAGCTTTTAAGTTTACTTAGGTCCCATTTGTTTATTTTTGTTTTTATTTTCATTACTCTAGGAAGACCTTGCTATGATTTATGCCAGAGAGTTCTGCCTATGTCCTGCTCGAAGAGTTTTATAGTGTATGTCCTTATATTTAGGCTTATAATTCATTTTGAGTTTATTTTTATGTATAGTGTTAGGAGTATTCTAATTTCATTCTCTTACACGTGGCTGTCCAGTTTTCCAGCATTGAATTCAGTAAAGCAAATGATGCATTTTAAAAGAAGAGTGCTATAGTATTATGTATTCATTTGTTTACTCAGCAGTATTTATTGCATACCTACATGTGCCAGTATGCCAGGTGCCAGAAATTAATAGCGATATAAATCACAATGAAAAATAAAAATGTAATTCTGGTTCAGGGAAAGAAGGAGATGGGAAAGTCATCTGAGAATTAACAAATCTATTCATGCAATAAAAATGTATTGGGCACTCTGGCCTGCCTTAGAATCTGTTCTAAACCTTGGAGATTCAGTAGCGAATCAGACTGTCATCATCATAAGGAATATTCATAGTATGCACTGAAGATCAGGCAGAAGATACAGCAAATCAGAGAAAAAAAAACTTTTTTACAGTCAATGGAAAGACATGTTCTAGTAGACAGAGTATGCCATGGTAGAAGCAAATATCAACAAGGATTCAGGCACTCTCATGATAAGTTTTAATTCATAATCCTGTTTTGTAAAAACTCACTGTGCCCCATTAAAAGGAACCAGAACTCTGTGGAGGAATGGCTAACACCAGGTCTGGGCAGGAAATGTACAAGATGAGCCTGGGCCACTTTTTTCCTACCAGAAAAGCCATCAAAGAGTAATGGAGTCAGAACAAAAGGACCCAGGAACCAGGAACCAGCCTCCATGGTCTCTTGCTGAGACAATCTGAACATCAAACAAATAAACCTCAATAAATTTGTAAAAATCTAAAGGTTTTTAAAAATGCATAGCTCTCCACACCAAAAAAATCCCAAAAGCCTCATTGGTCAACTTTGAAGTAACTCCTCATTCTGAAAATCAATCACCAAGTAAGGGGAAATAATTAAACATTTGTTCTGCATTTCTGGATAAGCAGTATTTCAGGGTCATTAAGTAGCCTTTGTTGAACAAGAAAGTACTTTTGTAGAAGAAAATTCCACCTACTGAATCTGAAAAGACTGGGGAAAAAAATGACAGAATTAAGAAATCAACATTCAAAAAATTCTAATGAAATGATTGATTTAGATAAAGAATATCAATAAGCAAAAACATTTTTAAAATATACGGAGAATTTTGTGAAAGAGGTATCAGGCTCTTAACCATGTGAACCCATGATTCATTAAAGCATTACTCCTAGCAGCAAAATAAGACATTCTTACCTTCTGAGGCAAGATGAAATACACAGTACCACCCATGAGAAATTAGTTGAAAAAAATGTCAAATCTGAATATAGTTGACTCTTAGAGCTAAATTTTTGTTTATAAAAAATATGAGATTTAGAGAAACAAACATCGCCATGAAGAAACAAGCAGAAAAATTGATACTGTGATAGTTTCTAAATCATTTTCTTCAGTAAGACAGTAGAATTAAAAATTAGAATGATGGAGGGGACAGTGCTTTGGATTAAACGATTCTGAGAGACATAACCAAATGCATTGTGTAGATCCTATTTGGCCATTGTTTTGAACAATTCAACTATCAAAAGACATTTTTTATATAATCAGGAATTATGAAAATAATGGATCATAAAAGAAATCAAAGAATTATTATTAATTTTGTTAGGGTTGTTAATGTCATTCAAGTTACATATGAAAAAAAATTTTTAATGCATACTGAAGTATATAAAGGTGTGAAATGACTTTGAATTCTGTCAGTTCAGTTCAGTCGCTCAGTCATGTCTGACTCTTTGCGACCCCATGAATTGCAGCACGCCAGGCCTCCCTGTCCATCACCAACTCCCGGAGTCTACCCAAACCCATGTCCATTGACTCAGTGATGCCATCCAACCATCTCATCCTCTGTCGTCCCCTTCTCCTCCTGCCCCCAATCCTACCCAGCATTAGGGTCTTTTCCAATGAGTCAACCCTTCGCATGAGGTGGCCAAAGTATTGGAGTTTCAGCTTCAACATCAGTCCTTCCAATGAACACCCAGGATTGATCTCCTTTAGGATGGATTGATTGGATCTCCTTGCAGTCCAAGGGACTCTGAGATTTGCTTTAAAATACTTAGTCAAAATAGGAAGGGGTGCTACGTAAAGCTTGGATGGCAAAAATCTAAGAAATTGTAACCTGGGTGTAGTTTATGGGTGTTTGATCCACTCTTATCTCTTTCATATATGCCTGAAATTATTTATGAAAAAACATGACCGTGGCCCTTGTGAGGATCCTCAGCACCCCGATGATAGAACTGGAACTCAAGTATTGGCTTGAGGTCGTGTAGGTAATAAGGAGGGCTTCCCAGGTGGCACTAGTTGGTAAAGAACCCACCTCCCAATGCAGGAGATGTAAGAGATCCAAGTTCAATCCCTGGGTCAGGAAGATTCCCTGGAAGAGGGCATGGCAACCCACTCCATTACTTTTGCCTGGAGAATCCCATGGATAGAGAAGCCTGGTGGGCTATAGTCCATCGGGTTGCAAAGAGTCAGACATGACTGAAACGACTTAGCACAACACAGCTAATAAGGAACAGAGCTATAATTAGAATCCTAATTCCAAATCTAATGTTCTTTCCATAATATCTCCCACTGTGTTCTTCTAGAATCTGTTCAAGAGCCACTAACTTTGGCTGAGGATTTTAGGTTGGAAGCAAACAGCCACCATTTTGTTCATAAATCTTGCCCTTTTCCTTCGAACTGGAAAAGAAAGCTGTAGTTTAACAGTAGGTGTCTGGGGGGAGATGGTTTCTGGCCACCGAGTGAATGAATGATCACGCATTATTAGTAATGAATTTATTCACTGGTTAAAAGTATATAAGACTCTGGTTTCTGGCCTTTCTCAAGTCACAGCCAAATCTCAGGGATCTCATCAGATGCAAACAGGTTTCTATTTGTTCTCAGTTCTGGTTTAAACATCAACTACCTTGTCTCAAGTATGAAAATATGAAATTCTTTAACGTGGGTTAAAAGGAAGTCACCTAGTCACATATAAGCAAATCCATGGGGAGAAGTTCACATTCAGATAGTGTCTACAATTTTCTTTCCCTCCATAATTTGGAGAGGTCCCCTCTGGATCAGCAAAGAGTTGGGAGTACTAACATTGCTGAAACATAACCATCTCTATTTTCAGTAAAATGACACTAACTGGCATTACTGCCTACTGCATGGGAGGCACCTTGTGAGTGACTTTCCAAAAGTGAATGCATTCAGTTCAACCTAAGTTTTAATTAAAAATAAAACAGTCTAGAGAAATGATTTTAGAAAACTCAAGGTCTAAGAGAACACTGAATGTCTATTGTTTCCTTTCCCTTCTCCAGAAACTCAGGGGGGATGGCTGCAGAAACACCATGTACTTGTGATTCTATAACAATACATTACATTTCTAGGCTGGCACCCAGAGAGTATGAGTGTTATAGAGTAGACATAAGGGCAAAATCTCTGTCTGCATTGGATAAGAGGTGTCTATGCATAACTTGTGAGGAAATTTGTTAGGATGTAGTTTTACAGGCAGTACGTGTCACTGAGAAGAAAACACAGGATGCGTTAGTTGAAGATGTTTAAAAATTATCACTGTACTGTAAGCTCCAAGATAAGCCATGTCTATCTTATTTATAATTGTATTAGTAGCACCTAACACAATTTCTTGCCTAGAGTAGATACTCAACAAGTAATGAGCAAATGAATGAGTGCTATAAATACATTGGTCTTTCACAAATTTTGGCAAAGGTGGCTAAAATCTATGCATCATTCCTCTCATTCATCCTCCGATTCAGTTATTGTACAGGTTTGCCCTTCTTTCAAAATCATTCCATTTCTAATCCAGATGCCGACCTGCTGAGTTTGGGCTTTTGAGATCTCCTCCAGCTTTGGCCTACTCTAGACCTCTGTGTTTTTAGAGTGTCCTATGGACTGCTCTGCATATTTTTAATCATCTTCTACCCAACCCCAAATTTCCCCAAATTCCTCATTGTCTAGAATTACTCAGAAATGCCAAGTCTGGCAGGCTCTGTCGTTGGAATTCTCTCTTCCTATCCAATCCACCCCAACAGATCTCTCTGTCCGAACCAAAGTAATGATCAATACTTAGCCTCGCTCCTGGTAGGCCACAACCATCAGCAAACGCGTGCAGAAGGAATGAGGCAGCTGTACTTAGTACCTTCATTTTCCCAAATGCTTAGGAATTCTGTTCAGCCAGAAACTCCATTTGTGATGATTCATACTTACACATACTTTATATATAAAGTCTTGACTACTCACATTCTTTGCTAGCATAGCCATACTCATGTGAATGAGTATGTTCTTAAAAGGAGAATCTGACTTTACTAATCCCTTCACTTTTCCAGCTGCCCTCTTGTATTAGTCACTTATGATGCCATAAATACCATCATACTCTAGGTGGCTTCAACAATAGAAATTTATTTTCTTAAAATTCTGGAGGCAGGAAGTCTGAGATCAGGGTACCAGCATAGTTGGGTCTCAGTGAGGACTCTCTTCCTGCCTTTGCAGGCAGGCACATTCTCACTGTGTCCTCACATGGTGGAAAGAGAGCTCTGTCGGATAAAGGCACTATGTTTATGACCTCACTTCATCTTAATTATTTCCTAAGTTCCCTACCTCCCAATATGGTCACATTAGGGATGAGAGCATTAACATATGCATTTGAGGGGACAGCACCTCTCTATCACTTCTATCATCCATCATTCTAGCCATTTGAGTGTTATTTTTGAGCCAAAGCTTAAGTTACAATACGCCTCGTGTTTTATCATAATTGGTCTAAAACCAGAATGCTCAATATTAGAGATTTCTGATGACTTTAATTTTTTAAGTCTTTTACATTTGTTTCACAAGGACTCAGAGAGACCCGACATATCTTTCATCCACAGAAATGTCCTACCAGAACAGCAATTGAGTCCGGTGATTTGAGAAACCAACTATATCATTAGTATGCGTGTTCAGTCATCTCCAACTCTTTGCAACCCCGTTAGACTCAGGTTCAAATCATGGCTCATGACTTTGAGGACTTTATTTAGTGTCTTTGAAGTCTACTTTTCTTATCTGAAAGTTGGAATAATAATACCTAACTCACTGGACTGTTATGAGAATTAAAAATATACATGGTTTAAAGTGCTTGGCATGACGCTCAGTACAAAAAATTAATAATAACTTGGTAGACATTAAAAAGTCAACACTTATTGAGAATTTACTGTAATTGACACTCTGCTAAACTCCTTACTTACATTACCTAATTTAATTATTATAGTATATCCCTAGGAGGTAAGGTGAGGTATACCCTATATTCTAAAGAGTTCAGTTCAGTTCAGTTGCTCAGTCATGTCCGACTCTCTGCGACCCCATGAACTGCAGCACACCAGGCCTCCCTGTCCAACACCAACTCCTGGAGTTTACCCAAATCCATGTCCATCGAGTCGGTGATGCCATCCAACCATCTCATCCTCTGTCGTCCCCTTCTCCTCCTGCCCTCAATCCTTCCCAGTATTAGGGTCTTTTCCAATGAGTCAACTCTTCGCATGAGGTGGCCAAAGTATTGGCGTTTCAGCTTCAACATCAGTCCTTCCAATGAACAACCAGGACTGATCTCCTTTAGAATGGACTGGTTGGATCTTCTTGCAGTCCAAGGGACTCTCAAGGGTCTTCTCCAACACCACAGTTTAAAAGCATCAATTCTTCAGCGCTCAGCTTTCTTTATAGTCCAACTCTCACATCCATACATGGCCACTGGAAAAACCATAGCCTTGACTAGACGGACCTTCGTTGGCAAAGTAATGTCTCTGCTTTTAAATATGCTATCTAGGTTGGTCATAATCTTCCTTCCAAGGAGTAAGCGTCTTTTAATTTCATGGCTGCAATCACCATCAGCAGTGATTTTGGAGCCCAAAAAAATAAAGTCTGACACTGTTTCCACTGTTCCCCCATCTATTTCCCATGAAGTGATGGGACAAGATGCCATGATCTTAGTTTTCTGAACATTGAGCTTTAAGCCAACTTTTTCACTTTCCTCTTTCACTTTCATCAAGAGGCTCTTTAGTTCTTCTTATCATATTAATTCCATTTTACAGAATAGAATTAACCCCAATATATATATTTTTATCACTCTGTTGTTCTACCTCTGAAGGCACATGGCAGTACAGTACTTGAGACAATGTGATGTTTAGACTCCATTTGAGGAAATGCGTAGACTGTTATTGATCAAGTATTCTTTCGGCCCCTATCTCTCTCCTCTCTTCTGGGTCTCCCATTGTGTATAAGGTGGTACACTTGATGGGTTTCCCAAAGATTCCTGAGGATCTGTTAAATTTTTAAAATAATTCCCTTTTTATTTTTCAGAATAGATATCTCAATGGACCTATCTTCAGGTGTGCCAACTTTTAATCATGCCTGCTCAAATTTGCTGTTGAATCTGTCTAGCAATTTTTAAAATTTCAGTTGTTATACTTTTCAACTTCAGAATTTCTATTTGACTTATTTTCTTCCTACAATTTGCATCACTTACTTGCTGTAAGCAGAATAATTCCTCTTCCCCTCAATGATGTTCATGTCTTATTTTATGGTACTTTATATGGCAAAAGTCAGACTTAAATTGAAGAAAGTGGGGAAAACCACTAGACCATTCAGGTATGACCTAAATCAAATCCCTTATGACTATACTGTGGAAATGAGAAATAGATTTAAGGGACTAGATCTTATAGACAGAGTGCCTGATGAACCAGGGACAGAGGTTTGTGACATTGTACAGGAGACAGGAATCAAGACAATCTCCAAGAAAAATAAATGCAAAAAAGCAAAATGGCTGTCTGAGGAGGCCTTACAAATAGCTGTGAAAAGAAGAGAGGCAAAAGGCAAAGGAGAAAAGGAAAGATATAACCATTTGAATGCAGAGTTTCAAAGAATAGCATGGAGAGATAAGAAAGTCTTCCTCGGTGATCAAGTAGAAGAAAACAATAGAATAGGAAAGACTAGAGATCTCTTCAAGAAAATTAGAGATACCAAGGGAAATTTCATGCAAAGATGGGCTCAATAAAGGACAGAAATGGTATGGACCTAACAGAAGCAGAAGGTATTAAGAATAGGTGGCAAGAATACACAGAAAAACTGTACAAAAAAGATCTTCACGACCCAGATAATCACGACGGTGTGATCACTCACACTCACCTAGAGCCAGACATCCTGGAATGTGAAGTCAAGTGGGCCTTAGGAAGCATCATTACGAACAAAGCTAGTGGAGGTGATGGAATTCCAGTTGAGCTATTTCAAATCCTAAAAGATGATGCTGTGAAAGTGCTGCACTCAATATGTCAGCAAATTTGGAAAACTCAGCAGTGGCTACAGGACTGGAAAAGGTCAGTTGTCATCCTAATCCCAAAGAAAGGCAATGCCAAAGAATGCTCAAACTACCGCACAATTGCACTCATCTCACATGCTAGTAAAGTAATGCTCAACATTCTCCAAGCCAGGCTTCAGCAATACATGAACCATGAACTTCCAGATGTTCAAGCTGGTTTTAGAAAAGGCAAAGGAACCAGAGAACAAATTGCCATCATCTGCTGGATCATCTAAAAAGCAAGAGAGGTTCAGAGAAATATCTATTTCTGCTTTATTGACTATGCCAAAGCCTTTGACTGTGTGGATCACAATAAACTGTGTAAAATTCTGAAGGAGATGAGAATACCAGATCACCTGACCTGCCTCTTGAGAAACCTGAATGCAGGTCAGGAAGCAACAGTTAGAACTGGACATGGAACAACAGACTGGTTCCAAATAGGAAAAGGAGTACGCCAAGGCTGTATTTTGTCACCCTGCTTATTTAACTTATATACAGAGTACATCATGAGAAATGCTGGGCTGGAGGAAGCACAAGCTTGAATCAAGATTGCCAAGAGAAATGTCAATAACCTCAGATATGCAGATGACACCACCCTTATGGTAGAAAGTGAAGAAGAACTAAAGAGCCTCTTGATGAAAGTGAAAGAGGAGAGTGAAAAAGTTGGCTTAAAGCTCAACATTCAGAAAACTAAGATCATGGCCTCCAGTCCCATCACTTCATGGCAAATAGATGGGGAAACAGTGGAAATACTGACTGACTTTATTTTTTGGGACTCCAAAAATCACTGCAGATGGTGATTACAGCTATGAAATTAAAAGATGCTTACTCCTTGGAAGGAAAGTTATGACCAACCTAGATAGCATATTTAAAAGCAGAGACATTACTTTGCCAATGAAGGTCCATCTGGTCAAGGCTATGGTTTTTCCAGTAGTCATGTATGGATGTGAGAATTGGACTGTGAAGAAAGCTGAGCACTGAAGAATTGATGCTTTTAAACTGTGGTATTGGAGAAGACTCTTGAGAGTCCCTTGGATTGCAAGGAGATCCAGCCATTCCATCCTAAAGGAGATCAGTCCTGGGTGTTCATTGGAAGGACTGATGTTGAAGCTGAAACTCCAATACTTTGGCCACCTGATGCAAAGATCTGACTCATTTGAAAAGACCCTGATGCTGAGAAAGATTGAGGGCAGGAGGAGAAGGGGATGACAAAGGATGAGATAGTTGGATGGCATCACCAACTCAATGGACATGGGTTTGGGTAGACTTCAGCATTTGGTGACAGACAGGGAGGCCTGGCGTGCTGCAGTTCATGGGGTCGCAAAGAGTCGGACACGACTAAGCGACTGAACTGAACTGATATGGCAAAAGAGACTTTGGCAGGTATGATTAAGAATTTGTGATAGGGAGAATATCCTGGATTATCGAAGTGTGTCCAATGAAGTCACAAGAGTCCTTATCAGAAGGAGGTAGGAGGTCACAGTCAGAGATGGAGATGTTACTATGGAAAGAAAGGTCAGATGCTAGATATAGGGCCATGGGCCAAAGAATGTGGGCAGCCTCTAGCAGCTGGAAATGACAAAGATTCTTCCTTACCACCTTCAGAAGTTCTGTTGACCTGTTTTAGATTTCTGACGTCTAGAGCTGTAAAATGATGTTTTTCTTGTTTTAAGCCACTAAGATTTTGATAATTTGTTACAGAAGCAGTAGGAAACAAACACATTATTGATATTCTCTATTTGGTTGCACGTCATCCTTATACTTTGATCGTTAGAGATAATAAAACTTTGTTCTATGAACATATTTATAATAGGTGATTTAAAGTCTAAGTAAATCCAGCATCTGGCCTTTCTTCAAGGTAGTTTCTATTGACTGCTTTTGTTCCTGTGTTTAAAAATATTTTTCTGTTTCTTTGCACATTTCATAATTATTTTGTTGAAAACTTGACATTTTACATAATGTGCAACCCTAGAAATTATATTTTCCCCCATCTCATTGTTGTTGTTCTCGTAATGTTTTTTTTGTGTGCTTATTTAGTGACATCCTTGGACTAATTCTGTGAAGTCTGTTTTCTTTACCATGTGTGGCCACTGAAGTCTGCTTGGTTAGTTTAGTGATTGGCTAAGGACTGGACAGAGATTTCCTTAAATGCCTTTAACCAGTAAGTCTGCTATCTTCCATCCTCTTTTGAGTGTGTGTGTGTGTGTGTGTGTGTGTGTGTGTGTGTGTGTGAGAGTGTGTGAGAGAGAGAGAGAGAGAGAGAGAGAGAGAGATGTGTGATGTGTTGAGGTGTGTCTTCACTGCTCTGGCAGTTTACAACTCTGCCTCAGCCTTCACTTCTGCTTACACTGGGACTGAGAGAATACATCTTTCTCAGGTCTTTCCTGGGCATGTACACAGCCCAGCTCATGTGCATAGCCTTCAAGATCCTAAGATTTTTCAGAGCTTTTTCATATCTCTCCAGGGACATCTCATTCCTCCAATTTTCTTTTTAAGTTTTTTCACCACCTCTTGTTTACCCCAAGCTGATATTGCCACCTCAGGTAGATTTCAGTGTTAAACAACTGACGCTGACCATTTCTGACAAACACCCTGAGATTAAAAGGCTTTCCTCATTAAATGACCTCTGATTCAAATCACATAAAATTAGCCCAGGGCATGGGACTTTCCTGAAGAGCTGCCAGATAGGTCAAATAGTGACAGTGCTGTGAGGATGGGACCTTTTGAGGGGCCCTAAACCTGATATGCCACCTCTTATGGTTACAAGGCTATTGGTCTTCAAGGCTAACATGGAGCTGGGGAGAGAGAGAGAGAGGTGGAAATAGGGTGAGGTAAAATGTCACTAAGCTCATTGTTCTTCATGAGATCCAGTGATTTTTCTTAGATAAACATTCCTTGTATGTTTGAAAGTCTTTTATTAATTTCCAGAGTTTTGAACATTTTGATTTTGATCATTTTTGTCAGTGTTCCTATTGCTTTATGGAAGAGCCAATTTCTGGAGTTCCTTACTTTTGCCAGATTCCAAAAGTGCTTCTCATGGCTTTATTTTGGTAACAGCTTTTTTCCCTCCCTACTCCTGATGAGAGTTGAATCCAGACCCTTTAATTTCATTGTAAGAAATGCCTCACTAGATATATAAAACTGCATATTATTAGAGATAATCTATTCCCTATCCAACCCAGTTTTTTTTAATTCTCTACAGAACAATGCTGTATGTGTTTGATCACAAAAGTGAGACAATTTGAGACCATAGTTGGTTTCACAATCACCAAAGTGAGACCATAGATGATGTTCTATGCCCAAAACAGTCTATCCCTGGGACCTGATATTCTGTTCCTATTTATTTCGGTTAAACATTGTTGAATCTTCCCCTCAATCTAATATAGAAATAAAAACCTCCCTTGAAAGCCCACATTTAAAACTGAATAGATTTAGGAGAATGATCTCTGAACTATAAGCATATACAAATTGGAACTCTAGATGAACAAAGTGGTTGGAAGAACTTAAGAGAGGCTAAAGGAACAGAAACCAATGTACTTACTTCACAAATTTGATTGGGTATACTTTGCAATTTTATCTGGGGCCATGGATCTAACAGAAAGTATGGTTCTTGGATCCTATTTTTTCTCTCCTGCTTTCCATTTCAATATGAGACCTTATTATCTCTTTTGGGGCAACTCAACTTACATTTTATTAAAACGCAACATGGCCTGGAGCAATACTTTTAGACAATCAAGGTCTAACAGGGCATTGAAAATCCATCATTCACTTTTCCTTATCCAGAAACCTGCCTTTTTCTCAGAAATTCAGACAAAGTGATTATAGAAATGCCATGTACTTTAGATTCTTTAACTGTTGATGAAACTATCACCTCTCATTTTCCTCCCTGTCCTCCCCACCTTTCACCACCACCTCCACCTCCATTTAACAATTCAGTCAACACATTGCTGTCATGGTAGCCTTCATAAAGAGCACTGCCAACTTTGTAGTCTCCTGCTCCAAAATTTTCAATGACTCTTCATTTATTATATCTCATGATATAAATCCCTCCCATTCATGTCCTTAATGATCTGGCTTCAATGCATCCTTCTCGTCATATTTTTTCTCCTTATCTTATAAACACTGACTTGCAGCCACACTTGTCTACTTCTAGAATGCTATTCTTCTCCCTCTCTACTTAACTGCTTCATAGCATTCAAGGCTCTCCTCTTTTAGGAAGCTTCCCCCAGAATGCCCAAGGTCAGAGGGATCTAAATTGCCTCCAAATTGCCTTGTACTTGTTAACAATATCTTTCTTTGCAAGTATATGTATTATATACATATAATTGGCAGTTAATTCAGGTATTAATTCGTATGGTCATTTAACTACAGTTCTTAAATCTTTTATATCCAATTAATGGAGGCTGAGACTGTCTTACACTTAGCATAGCATAACAGAATCCTGTGCATGGGAGGGGCTTAATATGATTAACAGATAAAGTAATTTCTGGTTGTTGATCACAATTCATGAGCAGTGGGAAGGCCCTTGTGACAACTGCCACCAGTGCAGCATTCAACTCCAAGTCTAGACCAAGTCAAGCAGCACAGAAGCTTCCCAGACTGTCACAGCTTATGCATATCTTGAATCTGTGGACAGAATGGGTATGATGGACTCTGGTCTCTCTTCTATTATTACCCCGTCACTCCCTCTGTTCCAGGCACACTCACCTGCTTAAGTGAAAAAAGTGAAAGTGTGCTCACTCCTGTCCGACTCTTGTGACTCCATAGACTGTGGCCCACCAGGCTCCTCTGTCTATGAGATTTCCCAGGCAAGAATACTGGAGGGAGTAGCCTTTCCCTTCTTCAGGTAATCTTCCAGACCCAGGGAGCAAACCCAGATCTCCTGCATTGCAGGCAGATTCTTTACCTTCTGAGATATCAGGGAACATTCTTAACTCTTCATATAAAACTGCTTCTGGGTTGATGCTGTTCCTTCTGCCTGGAATGCTCTTCCTCACATATCCATATAGCTCCCTCCCTTTCTTTGTTCAACTCTTTGATCAAATTTCACCTTCTCCCTGACCTGTTTAAAATGGTTAGCCTTTCTCCTCCCCTTACCAGCATTTCCAAGCTCTATTTTTGGTTCTCCCAACTCTATTTTTTCCTATTACTTTTATTGCCTTCTAACATGTAATATAATTGGTATATTTAAAATGTCTTTTTTCTTTCCTGCCCCACTACAAGGTAAACACCAGCAGTACAAACATCTCTTCAGGTTTTATCTGCTGATATATCCTCCGTAATTAAACAATGCTGGGCACATAGTAGGTACTCAGTAAATTTTTGATGAATGGAGAAACTTTGAATGAGGGCTCTGTAACAGTTAATTTTACGTGTTAACTTGGATACCTGAACATTTGGTGAAACATTATTCTGGGTGTGTCTATGAGGGTATTTCTGGGTGAGGTTCACATTTGAATCAGTAGAATGAGTAAAACAGATTTCCCTCCCTATCGTGAGTGAGCCCCATCCAATCCATTGAAGTAATGGACTTAGACATTAATTTCCTTTTGTCTCAAAGTCCTCATCTGTAAAATGGAGACAATAAAATTACAGCACCAACTGTTAGGATATTGTGAAGATTAAATGAGTTATTGTAGTGTCAATATTAAATGATATTATACACGGAATGGTGTGAATAGGGCCCGGAATATAATGAGTCCATCATTTTAGCTTCTACTATTCCTGTCTCATTGCTTGTTTCCTGGACCACATAACGGGGAAGTTGGACTACATGAGCTCTGAGTGTCCTGCCCGCTTTGAACACTCTGGGATTCAACGACTCCATTTTTCCTTGGTATATCTCCGACAGAATTGGGCAGCGCCGTGTTCCCTAGAAAGCTTTCCATTTCCACCAAGGCAGGCAGCCTTTCTGAGCCCTCTGTTCTCACGCGTATCTCCTTCCCAGGTGCTGACTCACTGCGTTGATTAAACAGGCTGCCACAGCTCAGTCCTTCCCTGGGACTGGATGTCCCAGTGGAAGGTATCTTTGTTCTCTTGGGTTACAAGCCCTCCTTTCTCTCTTTTCACCAGGACAGATTTTAATATAAAGTATAATGTGTGCTGTTTATGCTTTCACTGATGCATGCCTTTATTCCAAGACGATACTTCCTTTGGTTAACGGTCGAAAAACCGTGATTTTATAGAAGGTGATTTTTTGACTGTGCCTGCTTAAAGGTAGAGAAAAGCCACTCTCCATAATTACCTTCAAATTCAGAAGAGAATTCTACCTTATGAAAAACTGAAAAAAGTGAGTGCCTTTGTTTATCTCTATCTGGCTTTGAATGGGCTCTATAAAAACTGTATTGGTTCATGCTCAGAACCAAAAAGAACAAAATGGTTCCTCGTGGGCTTCCAACTTTTCTTTTTTTTTAGAACATGCAATACAGTTCTACCTCTCGATGTACTCCCTTTGTTCAGCATTATTGCCTCTGCCACCTGCCTTGAAATGGCCCTTCAAGGGTTTTGATAAATCAGTTGCAAAGGTGTCTGATTTCATTGTAACATCTATAAGTGCCTTTTCTGAAAGGCTCCTTTTATGCCACCTAGAGAAATTCACCTCTGTGAGTTTTAGGAGAACCCTAAAAATCAGTTATAATATATCAGAAAGGAAGAGAAAATTATTTTTCTCTATGTATGCTTTGGAAAGACATTGAGGGCATTTCCAAGGAAGGAAAGCAAGTAATGAAAGGAAAATTATCATTTTGAGAGAGACTTCTGCAAATGCCTTTTTCTTTTCTTTTTGATACTATGAAGCTAAGAAATTTACATGTGACCTTGGGGACCTAGCCCAGCATTCATTCATTCAACCCTGCTAAAGTGTTTCCCCTTTTCACTTAAGACAAGTGAGTGAGGAGACTTACAGACACTGATGCCCCAACCCCAGCAACTGATGCTGACATTTCTCCTTTGTCAGGTCACCTCCAAGAGCACAGGGCAGAGCTGCAGGATAGATGCCCTTGGCAAGGTTGGAAGGAACTAGGGGCACCATCTTACTCTCTAGGGTTCTCGGGGCATAAAGGTATGCATAGGTCCACCAGATCATTCAGATCAACCTACAGATAACTTGTGTCCAGCAGAGACCCATAGAACTTTAACCAAGTGGCTTGCTGTTATTGTTCAGTCGCTCAGTCATATCAGACTTTTTGTGACCCCATGGACTACAGCACACCAGGCTTCTCTGCCCCTCACCATCTCCTGGAGCTTGCTCAAACTCACGTCCATCAACTCAGTGATGCCATCCAACCATCTCGTCCTCTGTCATCCCCTTCTCCTCCTGCCCTCAATCTTTCCCAGCATCAGGGTCTTTTCTAAGGAGTCGCTCTTCCCATCAGGTGGCCAAAGTATTGGAGCTTGAGCTTGAGCTTCAGCATCAGCCCTTCCAATGAATGTTTAGGATTGGTTTCCTTTAAGATTGACTGGTTTGATCTCCTTGCAGTCCAAGGGACTCTCAAGAGTCTTCTCCAACACCATAGTTCAAAAGCATCAATTCTAACAGACACTTCTCCAAAGAAGACATATGATGGCTAACAAACACATGAAAAGATGTTCAACATCACTCATTATCAGAGAAATGCAAATCAAAATCACAATGAGGTACCATTTCACGCCCGTCAGAATGGCTGCTATCCAAAAGACTACAAGCAATAAATGCTGGAGAGGGTGTGGAGAAAAGGGAACCCTCTTACACTGTTGGTGGGAATGCAAACTAGTATAGCCACTATGGAGAACAGTGTGCAGATTCCTCAAAAAACTGGAAATAGAACTACCATATGACCCAGCAATCCCACTGCTGGGCATACACACTGAAGAAACCAAAATTGAAAGAGACACATGTACCCCAATGTTCATCGCAGCACTATTTATAATAGCCAGGACATGGAAGCAGCCTAGATGCCCATCAGCAGATGAATGGATAAGGAAGCTGTGGTACATATACACAATGGAATATTACTCAGCCATTAAAAGAATACATTCAAATCAGTTCTAATGAGGTGGATGAAACTGGAGCCTATTATACAGAGTGAAGTAAGCCAGAAAGAAAAACACCAATACAGTATACTAACGCATATATATGGTAGTCAATCGGTAAAGATAACCCTGTATATGAGACATCAACAGAGACACAGATAAATAGAACAGTATTATGGATTCTATGGGAGAGGGCAAGGGTGGGAGGATACGGGAGAATGGCATTGAATCATGTAAATTATCATATGTGAAATGAATTGCCAGGCCAGGTTCGACGCATGATACAGGGTGCTCGGGGCTAGTGCACCAGGATGACCCAGAGGGATGGGATGGGGAGGGAGGTGGAAGCAGGGTTCTGGAAGAGGAAAACATGTACACCCATGGTGGATTCATGTCAATGTATGGCAAAACAAATACAATATTGTAAAGTTTAAAAATAGAACATAAACTAATTAAAAAAAAAAACAAAAAAACAAAAGCATCAGTTCTTCAGCACTCAGCTTTCCTTATGGTCCAACTCTCACATCCATACATGACTACCAGAAAAACCATAGCTTTGACTAGATGGACTTTTGTTGGCAAAGTAATGTCTCTGCTTTTTAATATGCTGTCTAGGTTTGTCATAGCTTTTCTTCCAAGGAGCAAGTGTCTTTTTAATTTCATGGCTGCAGTCACCATCTGCAGTGATTTTGGAGCCCAAGAAAATAAAGTCTGTCACTGTTTGTATTGTTTCCCTATCTATTTGCCATGAAGTGATGGGACCAGCTGCCATGATCTTCTTCTTTGGAATGTTGAGTTTTAAGTCAGCTTTTTCACTCTCCTCTTTAACTTTCTGCTATAAGGGTGGTGTTATCTGCGTATGTGAGGTTATTGATACTTCTCCTGGCAATCTTGATTCCAGCTTGTGCTTCATCCGGCCCGGGATTTCACATGATGTACTCTGCAAGGATTATATCAAGCTATCTAGACATTAAGAAACCAGCCAATCCTGGCTGGTTTGTGATTTTCCAATTGATGAGTCCCTGAAGATAAGAAGAAAAATAGGGAGAGATGGCATTTTCTCCCTGAAGGAAACAGAGTTCAATACTGAAAAAGCTAATAATTTGGGGCCAGGAAATTAGGCACTCCATGGGACTAAAAGATGGGGAGACTGTCTTCTTTCTCAGTCCAGGCTTCTGAGGTGGGGAGAAAGCTTGGCCATATAGGCGCATCACGGCCTTCTTGCACTAAGTAAAACTAGACAGCACCTCAGCACTAAGCTTGTGTTAAGCTCCATTCATTGATTAACCAAATAGCTAATCTATTTGTCAGGAATTAGCACAGCATTAATGAAGTAAAGGTATAAGATGGTTGTGCACATACATATGTATATATGTATATACACATACACACATATATATCAGATTATAATCTGAAAAAATAATACTTAATGAATCTTAATTTTAATAGTAAAAATTCTAATGAAAAGAGGAAATAGCCCTTGAGTTAAAGAAGCCACACAGACAAATTAGAAGACAATGGATAAGAATGTATAAAAAGGCAAAACTGTAGCTCTACTATGTAGGTTTGACTTAAATAGTTGTGGTAGGAGTTGTACAATCAGGCAGATATCCCCAGGGAATGCTTCCACCACCACCACCACCACCACCACCACCCCCGCCCCCACCCCCGCCCCACCTAGCAGAAAGTCACACTCTCCTTTACATATGCCCACACTCTGCATTTCTTCATGGGCCAGCAGATCAAAATTTGGACTCACCACAAAGAATATGTTCAAGTTCTTGAGAATAATCACAGCTCTTTTCCAAGAGAAAGATACACTCTTTTTCCGGCAAGTCTGTACTGAAATAAGATGGTCTCTGGACAAGACAACAATTCCACATCTCAACCTCCTACCCCAGAGGGCCAACACAGCCTCTTTCATGACTGGCCATTCAGAGTACATTTTGACTAATAGTCTCGACTGTCTGTGTTCCCTGAGATTTGTACTTTCTGAAATTGACTGCAAGTCAATGCCTACCAAAAGCTCGCTTTAAGGAGCTGTAATTTGCTAGAAAGTGTCTAATGGGCATAAGAAATGTCTTCTTTCTTCCAGGTCCTTTAAGTGGATTCCCTATCATAAAGCAAAGTACGGGGACCACAATACCTCGACTTTCTACAAAAATGGCATTGTGGATTTATACAACTCTTTTAACTTTTGCAGACAGCGGGCCTGAGAAACATTTCTTAAGCTACATTTCTGTCTTTCCTTTAACATTTTTCTAGAAGGCATTGTCCATTAGATAACCAATGTCTCTTACACAAAAATCTACAGGATAAATTCCTCTTTCAGTGGGGTTCAAAGCAAAAGGTTTTGTCTCTGTAGAGTGATTCTGATACTTTGTTATCAGATAATAAGTATCACATGACCCACCACTCCCCTTCTTTCCTCAGTTTCCAGGAAATTCAAGGACAGGATTCAGCCATTGAGTTTGCCTGTTGTAAGGTCATTTCCTTCTGAGGGATAAAGAGATTTGTACCCTCTTTCCCCTCCCTCTATTGCTTCATTGTGTGCAGTATTTAATTTTTGAAGTGGTCTCAAATGCCTCTGTAATATGTGGGGGATAAACTTTAAACCAAAACAGATACAATTTCTGATCCTTCTTGCATTAATTCAAGCTTCTGTAAAGATCCAACATCAGGGGTTATATCTCCTTGAGTGCTTGTTCAAACACTATTCGGCATTGGGGAAAAGTAAACTGTGTTTTACTTTCTTGGAGATGCAGCCAGTAAAACCATTTGTGCATCAATAATAATTATATCTTAATTGTAAAGATATGTGCCAAGAAACCTTCCACTCCCAAAGGAGCAGGTTTGGGTAATTTGAGCCTCAGATTCATTTTGTCATTTTCCGTGAAAGTCATGCTGAAGTGGATTCTAATATTCAAAGTGATAAGGCAAACGCATAGATCCTGAGCTTATGTCAATCCTTTGAAGCCTCTTTCCATTAATTAAAACCAGACATATAGAACAGAAATGTTATGTGCTTTCTGTTTTATTACATTCTTATTGCATGCAATCATATGTGAAATTCAGAATTATACAATAGCAATTTTGTAAAATTAGCCATTTTGTGTAACTCATACAATTTCAGACCCTTTGCTCATTTCTCTTGACACTTAGAATAAAGTCTGAATGAACTCCTGTCATGGCTGATAAGCCCAGTGTGACCTAGCCCCTGCCTGGCTCTCTGATGTCAGTTCTTTCCATTACCTCTGACTCACTTGGCTTATTCATACTGCAGTCCCTTTCTGTTCCTTTAATTTTGTAATCTCTTTCCCATCTCAGGTCCTTATGTATTTACTGTTCCCTGCGTTCTCAGTTGCTTATCATGTCCGACTCTTTGCGACCCCTTGGACTGTAGCCCACCAGGCTCCTCTGTCCATGGGATTCTCCAGGCAAGAATACTGGAGTAGGTTGCCATGCCCTCCTCCAGGAGATCTTTCTGACCCAGAGATCAAACCTGGGTCTCCTGCATTGCAGGCAGATTGTTTACTGTCTAAGCCACTAGAGAAGCCCTTACTGTTCCCTAGTCTTTCCTTTATTCTCCTCTCTCTCTCTTTCAATCTCAGCTAAAACAACATTACCGCTTCTGAGAAGATGCCTGATCATTACCTCTCACAACACTGTCTTATTTCCATCCCAGCTCTCACTGCATCTGTTAATTCATCATCTCGCACTCCTGGCAGACAGTAAGCTCCATGAAGACAGTGCCTGATATACATGTATATCCTTGCACTAAGCTCAGAGCCTTGTTCTTCTCCTTTGTTTATTTTGTGGAGAGATACAATTTGATCTCTCCAACTCTGCAAGACAGAACAACCCACAAATCAGAAATTATATTAGCACTAGAACATCCCTTAGAGGTAATCAGGTCCCTCACCTCATAGGGAGAGAAATTTAGGCATCAAGAGGTGACGTCACAATGGTGAAACTAGATCAGGCTCTACTTACCTTTCAATAGCTTATCTATTTCCTTACTACATGTCACCTTGGTCTTTCAATAGGTGAAACTTGGCCCATTTAGGGTGATCCACTTGTGCCAGCTGCCCAGAGCTTTCCTGGTTTTAGCTCTGAAAGCTCTATGTCTCAGGACAACCCTGCTGCTGCTGCTGCTAAGTCACTTCAGTCGTGTCCAACTCTGTTCGATCCCATAGACAGCAGCCCACCAGGCTCCCCCGTCCCTGGGACTCTCCAGGCAAGAACACTGGAGTGGGTTGCCATTTCCTTCTCCAATGCACGAAAGTGAAAAGTGAAAGTGAAGTCGCTCAGTCATGTCCAACTTTTAGTGACCCCATGGACTGCAGCCTACCAGGCTCCTCCGTCCATGGGATTTTCCAGGCAAGAGCACTGGAGTGGGATGCCACTGCCTTCTCCAGTCCTGGGCAAATTACATGCTTGGCCACCCTAAAGAGGCCAAGGTGTGTGTTGATATATCCTCCCTTCCTCCAGGTGTATGTGTTACTACAAGTAGGATAATAAAAAGCCTGGGCCATATGTGCTGAAATTGACTGAGATGGATATGTCCTTGGAAGCCATAACTAGCAACTGATCATTGACATATAATCAACATGTCCAATGTCAGCAGACAAACTTTGAATTCAAAAACATCCCCTTTCTTATCAAGATTCTAGTTTCCAATAGTCCATTCTCCTTGGACAAATATGTTTTAGTCTGCTTAGACTGCTATAACAAAATATCATAGATTTTGTGATTTAAGCAACAGAAATTAATTTCCTTACCATTTTGGAGGCTGGAAGTCCAAGATCAAGGTTCAGTGGGGTCAGGTTCTGGTGAGCACTCTATTCCTAGCTTGCAGATAGCTACCTTCTCACTGAGTCCTCGCATGTCTTTGCTCAGTGCACATGTGTAGATAGATCCATCTCTTTCTTCCTCTTATATAGCCACCAATCCTATCAGATTAAGACCCCACTCTTATGATTTCATTTAACCTTAATTATCTCCTTAAAGATCTTATCTCCAAATACAGTTACATGGGGGTGAGTAAGGCTTCAACATACAGCAAAATGCTACCATATTTCTAAGTGGTGATCACATCAAGTCTGCAACCTGTGAATTTATATGGCAGTGTTAGCTTCTGGATTCAGGTTCCCCAGTGCCAGGAATGGTTGCCCTGCAGCACTGAGTTGGAGCCCACCTTTTACAGGCCAGAGAAATCGGACAAACAGCATTGGAAGGGAGAACAGAGAACTTCAATGGAGCTTGCGCCACAGTGGCATATTTCTGATAATAGCAGCACTGGCAGCCCAGGGAACCTTTGCCACCTACAGTCCAGACACAGTTTACAACCACAATGGGTACTGTCTACTGTTGCTAGTGAAGGGTGAGGGTGAGGTCTGTGACAACCCCAAACCTCTTTCTGTTCTCTGTATCCTTTCCCCTTGGCTTTGTTATTCATGAGGGAAATGAAGCCCCAGGTATAGACTCAAGCACTGGCAGAATGTTTTCATCCTCCTTAAACATCCATCTGGCTAAACAATGCTTTTGTGAAGCGCATCTCAAAATTTCTCAGGCATGGAAATTACCTGGGGGTCTTGTTAAGATGTAGATTCTGATTCAGTGAGTCTGGATGTCTGATGAGCTCCCAGGTTTGGTCTGAGACCCCACTCTGAGTGGCAGGGCTTTCAAAGATGTTAACAAATCGCCGCACAGACTCTCCCTAGATTGGTTTCTGGAGCTGGAAGTGGCCTGATAATTGCGCACATAGATTTCTCTTCCCTAGAACTGCAAGCCTTGCTGCTGTTCTCTCCTTTGTTTCCTCTTAAGATGACCTTTACCTGCAAACCCAACTTCTCTTCCCTAGATAGCCCCTGACCCTTTCTCCGCCTCCTTGTCTGATTCTCCAGGGAAGAGCATATTTTTGGAATTCAATTATGACTCATAGGATTTGGGCAGGACTTTGGGAAAAACGTGAAAACAGTTAATCCCAAGCCAATCCCAGATTGCTGCCCAGGCTCCAGGAGGACCCAAGGGCAATGCCAACCCCAGAATATCAATTTACTTCTTCAAATTGTTTTGTCCAAAACCAATCACACAGCAGCCTTCGGGATCCCACACTGGAGTGGCATACCTGAGCACTTTGGGCTTATTTGAACTTCATTTTAACGTCTTCAGTGAAACAACACACCCATAATTAAACTGACACAGGATTCTTAGGTCCTGATGAGTCAAGGACTTTAAGGAAATGTATCCAAATTAGACAGTTTTAATAATTTCCTAAGCACAATGGTCTGGAGAAAGAAACATATCCAAAAATTAGCTTGTCCAGCTTCTATATATGGCATTGGATATTTTCTGAAAATCAGATTTAAAAAGGAAATAAATCTTTCACTAGGACTTCAGCCAACCAAGTCTTAAAATCTGGAAAAAGTTACCTTCAGTGCCCTCAGTCCCCTCCCCCTACCATATACCTCTTCAGAATCCCTTCTTTTACGAATACTCAGTTTCTTATTCTTTCTCCCATTGCTTACAGTTTGCTCTCAAGAAAATCATTTATATTTGCATATGAATTTGAACTATTGCTCTTTGTTTTTCTCCTGTGGGCATGTGTTTAAACTTCACCTCTAACTATAGAAAAGACATGATTCCCAGAGATTGTCATACTGAGTGAAGTCAGACAAAGAAGGAGAAATATTGTATGATATCCCTTATATGCAGAATCTAAAAAGAAATGATACAAATTAATTTATTTACAAATCAGAATCAGACTTACAGACTTAGAGAACAAACATATGGTTCCGGGGGGGAAGAATGGGGGAAAGGGATAGTTAGGGAGTTTGGAATGGATATTTAAAATGGATAACGAGGACCTACTGTACAACACAGGGAACTCTCCTCAATGTTGGGGTAGGTGTGGAATTTAGGGGAGAATGGAAACTTGTGTATGTATGGCTGAGTCCTTCTGCTGTCCACCTGAAATTATCACAACACTGTTAATAGGCTATACTCCAATATAAAATAAAAAAGGTTTGGTTTAAAAAGGACTTGGTTGCTTAGCAAATAATTTCAGGGAGTAGTTAGCTCATAGCAGGTGACCTCTTGCCCCTGTCTTTGAAAGCAGCAATGAGCATTGATTCTTATCTGATATATTGTGTTGGTGCCTTGGAATAGTGTTCTCAGGCTGCCATAACAAAATGCCACAGAGCAGGTGGCTTAAACAACAGAAGCTTATTTTCTCACAATTCTGGAGGCTCAAAGTCCAAGACCAAGGTGTGGGCAGGTTTGTTTCTCTCAAGGCATCCCTCCTTGGCCTGCAGATGGCCCCCTTCTGTGTCCTCACATAGCCTTTTCTCTGTGTACAGGCATCCCAGTACCTCTTCCTTCCCTTATAAAAACACCAGACATATTGGATTAGGCCTTCACACTTATGACCTCACATAGGGGGTTGGGGGCTCAGTATATAAATTCTGGAGACACAACTCAGCCCACAATATGATTCTGTTTGTGCCCTCATCACTCATATGACTGGTTAGTGTTTCCTTTTAGAAAATACCTGAGTCTAGTGCCTGTTGTTCCCCATAACTTGTTGGCTGGTGGACTCCTGGGTGAGTTGGCTGATAGACTCCCACCTCAATTAAATCATCAAAAGATAAGTGCCAGCTTGTTTCTATTGCTTTGACTCAAAATTCCTTTTCTCTTTAGGATAAATAGAAGGAACAGAGAGAACACTGAAAACAGCAATGTGGTATATCACTCCCCTCAGAGAGTCTTCCTGCCAGTTTCCTCTGTTTGTTAGGGACCTGTTGAGTTGACAGTCACAAAACCAAAGAATTTGGTAAAGATAATTGTATAGGTCGGTGCCTGTCTGTCCTCAAATCCATTCTCTGAGCTTCATCTGCCCTGTGTTTCAGGGAATCATACTTCCCAGGCTCCCTGGCTCCCTGGCTCCTAGGTAGATCCAGTTAATGGGATATACTGGTGGAAGGCTGGCTGGTGGGAGCTGGAGAGATGTCAAGGTATTCTCCCCCTTCTGTCTCTCCACTTCCTGTTGGATCTCTGGAAATAGCAGTATCTCTTCCAGTATCAGTTCAGAGAGGGTCCCTTCCTCTCAGAGGGCCCCACTTTTGAACTCAGTGACACCACCTCCTATTGTGTCTCCAGCCCCACAGGTAGTAGAGTAGCAGCTTCCTGCTGTTGATAATCTCTTGAGTTGACTTCCTGCCACCTTATTAGTTCTTAGCTCTCCCACTCTGATAGAACCAATTTCCCGAGTCAAATTCCTTCTGCTCAGAATCTTAAAGTGGTTCTTGTTTCCTGGCTGAGAGAGGGTTCATTGTACCTACTTTACACTGTAAGAGTTAAATGAGAGAGAGAGCTCTCAGCACATAAGTGCTTAAAACACAGAAAGTTCTAAAAGTAACTGCAGAGCCATTAATGAATTTTGTCATTTTAGGAGAGTAATTTCAAAAATAATGAATTTCATCTATAAAATATTATTCAGACATAATAGGACCATTAAATATAATTCTATGTATAATTCACCAATAATTCAAACCACCTCTGAAACGGTTTCATACTTCTGAGTTTTGTCTTTTCTAGAAAGAGAAGGATATAATAGAAAAGACCCTGGATTTGGGGCTTCAAGGTGTATGATTTTGAGTTTCTCATTTTGTTTAATGGGCTTCAACTGTTACATCTGTAGACTGAGGTGGTTCAGTGTGACAGTTTTTAAAGCTCCTGGAGCCCTAACTACTTATGATTCTGTAATTGGTGTGAGTTACTATTCATCTTTGGGGAGAGTAGGGAGTGAAATAACATTTTTCCTTTGCAAATAAAATGGCAGAGACTCACTCTGAAGATTCACATGGCTAGCCTGGTAAGAAATCCAGATTTTTCCTGAGGATCTACTCATCAAATATTTCTAAGGATGATTCCCCCATTCTCTAGCACCATTGGCTAAACTGGTCCATGCATTAATCCAGAACAGCACAAGATGTGAATTGGCAGAGAGGTAAAGGCTGGCTGAGTTGGGAAGAGGCATTCCCGACAAGTGACTGTGCAATGAGGTGAATGAGAAATCAGTACATCTCTGGCTTCAGATGGGAGGATCTCAGTCTGTTAGTCTAAATAATGTATGTGGGGAAGGGAAGGAGTCAAGTTTGAATATGCAATAAAGAATATTAATTCAAGAGTTTAAGGACAAGCAAATCTAGGCTAATATCTTGGCCCTGTCCTTTATCAGCAAAGTACCTTTGAGCTAGTAATTGACTTCTTCAAACCTTGGGCCCCTTATCTGTAAATGCTGTCTAATGCAACAGTGTTCAACTGGGTACAATAATGAAGCCCATCCACTCTGGGGACAATGTCTGAAAACATTTTTGATTGTCATAACTGAGGGTAGAGGGAAGTTACTGGCATCTCTGGGATGCTGCTAACCCTTCAAATGAAGAACTATCTAGCCTCCAAATGTTAATAGTACCAAGGCTAAGAAACCCTAGTCTAACGGTAGCACCTACTTTTTTTTTAATTGCAGTATAGTTGCCATACAATATTATAGAGTTTCCGGTGTACAACATACTGGTTTGACATTTATATATATTACCAATTGATCACCATGCTAAGTTTGATAATCATCTGTCACCATACGAAGTTATTACAGTATTATTGACTGTATTCCCTATGCTATTCATTACATCCTCATGAATGATTCATTTTGTAACTAGAATTTTGTACCTCTTATTCTCCTTCACCTATTTTTTCCAACCCCATACTCTGCTCCCCTCTGGCAACCACTAGTTTGTTTTCTGCATGTATAAGTCTATTTCTGTTTTGGCTTTTAGATCCCACATATAGGTGAAATCTTATGGTCTTTTCCTTTCCTGACTTATTTCAATTAGAATAATACCCTTTAGGTCCATCCCTTGTTGTCATAAATGGCAAGATTTTCTTCTTTTTATGGTTGAGTAATATTCCATATATAGGGCTTCCTTGGTGCTTGGTGGCTCAGTCGGTAAAGAATCTGCCTGCAATGCAAGAGATGCAGGTCCCATCCCTGGGTTGGGAAGATCCCCTGGAGAAGGAAACAGCAACCCTCTCTAATATAAATATATGTGTGTGTGTGTGAGAGTGTGTGTGTGTGTGTGAGAGTGTGTGTGTGTGTGTGTGTGTGTTGAGCTTAGTCACTCAGCAGTGTCCAATTTGCTGCCAATTCAGGAGACATAGGTTCAATCCCTGGGTTGGGAAGATCCCCTGGAAAAGGGAAAGTCTACCCACTCCAGTATTCTGGCCTGGAGAACTCCATGGACTGGACAGTCCATGGGTTGCAAAGAGTCGGACATGACTGAGCAACTTTCACTTCACCTCAGATATATATATATATATATATATATATATATATATATATATATATATATATTCATATATATATATATGGATAAAGAAGATGTGGTATGTGTATATATATAATATATATGTGAATGGATAAAGAAGATGTGGTATGGGTGTATATATAATATATACATTATCTATATTATACTATGCATTATGTATTATATATACACCCATACCACATCTTCTTTATCCATTTATCTATCAATGGATACTTAGGTTGCTTCCACATCTTGGCTATTAAAAATAGTCCTGCAAACAACATAGGGTGCGCATACTTTTTAAATTAGTATTTTCATATTCTTTGGATAATTACCCAGAAGAGGAACTGCTGGATTATATGGTAGTGCTAATTTTATTTAAAATGGAACCTCCATACTGTTTTCCATAGTGACTCTATCAGTTTACATTACCACCAACATTGTACAAAGGTTCCCTTTTCTCTGCATCCTCCCCAATACATTATTTGTGATCATTTTGATGACAGCATTTCTGACAGGTGTGAGGTGATACCTCATTGTGGTTTTGGTATGCATATCTCTGATGATTAGTGATGTTGAACATCTTTTCATGTGCTGGCCATCTTTATGTCTTTCTAGGAAAAATGTTTATTCAAGTCCTCTGTCCATTTTTTTAAATTGAATTGTTTCCTTTGATAATAAGTTGCATGAGTCCTTTATATATATTTTAGACATTACCCATTTAGATATATTATTTGCAAATGTATTCTCCCATTCAGTAGGTTGCCTTTTCATTTTGTTAATGATTTCCTTTACTACATAAAAGCTTTTCAGTTTAATGTCATCTAGTTTGTTTATTTTTGCTTTTCTTGCCTTTGGAGACAGATCCAAAAAAATATTGCTAAGCCCAATGTCAAAGAGCTCAAAGAACCCAATATCAAACAGCTACCTACTATTTCATGTAGTCAGAGGATTAAATTAGATAATGGGTATAAGCATCAGCACACTCTTGGCAAGAAAGCAATTTATAAGATGCCACTAGTAAGTCCTTACCTGACAACAATTACTCTAAATTAACATTTCCAATCAAAAGGCACAGAGTGAATGGATGGGTAAAAAATAAGAAACAACTAAATGCTGCCTATAAGAGACTCACTTCAGCTTTAAAAATACACACAGGCTAAAGATGAATAAATGGGAAAAGGTATTCCATGCAAGTGGAAACCAAAAGAAAGCAGTGGTAGGATACCACTATAAGTAGCAGATACTTATATCTGACAAAAGAGGCTTTAAGCCAAACATGGTGATGAGAAACCATTGTTGCAATAAAGGGGTCAGTTCATCAAGAAGATGTAACAATCATAAATATATACATACCCAGCATCAGAGTACCTGAATATATTAAGCCAATCTAATAGATCTGCAGGAGGAGATACACACAAATAAAATAAGAGTAGAGGACTTCAACAGGCTTCCCTGGTAGCTCAGCTGGTAAAGAATCCTCCTGCAATGCAAGAGACCCCAGTTCAATTCCTATTCCTGGGTCAGGAAATTCCTCTGGAGAAGGGCTAGGCAACCTACTCCAGTATTCCTGCCTGGAGAATCCCCATGGACAGAGGAGCCTGGTGTGCTACAGTCCATGGGGTCACAAAGAGTCAGACATGACTAAGTGACTAAGAACAAGCAGAGGACTTCAACACCCCATTTTCAACAGTAGATCATTCAGATTGAAAATCTATAGGAAATGTTGGACTTCAACCATTTTTTGGACCTAAAGACTTGTATAGAACATTCCACTAAATAGTACCAGAATACACATTCTTCTCAAGTGCACACAGAACATTCTCCAGGATAGATCACACAAAGGTAACAAAACAAGTCTTAGCAACTTTAAGACTGAATCCCTACCAAGTATCAAAAGGAATATCAACAAATAATACGAATGAAGATGAAAGCACAACTTACCAAAACGTACGGGATGCTACAAAACAGCTGTATAAGGGAAGTTTACAGCAGTGAATGCCTGAACTAAGGAAAAAGATCTCAAATGAACAACCTAACTTTACACTGTAAAAAACTAGAAAAAGAAGAATAAACTGAACCAAAGTTAGTAGAAGGAAGGAAATAACAAAGATTAGAGCAGAAATAAATGCAACAGAGACCAGGAAAAAAATACAAATGGCCAATGAAACTAAGAGCTGATTATTTGAAAAGATAAATGAAATTCAGAAATCTTTAGCTAGACTAAGAAATAAAGAGAGAAGACGCAAATAAAATCAAAATTCAAAGAGGATGCATTACAACTGATACCATGGAAATACAAAGGATTGTAAAAGACTGTTATAAATGATTATACACCAACAAGTTAAATAACCTAAAAGAAGTAGACAGATTTCTTGAAAAAAAAAAATACAACCCACTAAGACTAAATCATTAAATAGAAAATCTGAACACACTGGCAACAAGTAAGGAGACTGAACTGATCATCAAAAACCTCACAGCAAAGACAGCCCAGGACCAGATGGTTTTGCTGGTGAATTTTACTAAACATTTAAGGGAGAATTAATGCCAGTACTTACTAAACCCTTCCAGAATTCTGAAGAGGAAGGAACATTCCTAAACTCATTTTACAAGGCCAATGTCACCCTGATACCAAAACCAAACAGGGACATCACAAGTAAATAAAATTACAGGCAAATACTTCTGATGAACATATATTCATATTTCATGTGAAACTGATTATCTTCAAAAGGACTGTAGTAGACATCCAGTTGTTCCCCTATCCTCTCCAACACTTGGCACTGTCAGTTCTTCTAAATGTAACCATTCTTACATGTGTGTAGTGTGTCTCTTTGCCTTAGAAGGAGAAAACTTTTTCCAGAGACCTCCTAGCAGACTTGCTGTAGAGACCATGGCTGAGTCTCATGCTAATGCCTTAGCAAGTCATGGCACTTTCAGTCTCTAGAGTGGGAGAGGCTTCTCCAGCAACAAAGAAGGGGAATTGAATGAGTGTTAGTTGGACAGCAAGTAATGCTTCCCTATTGTACCTCGGTTCACTGGGTTAGCTCTACTGCAAGCTGCCGAATGCAATGATAAGAACTTCACAACTAAGTTCCTTTGAAGAAAATAGGAAAAATCAGAGCAGACCTAAGTTTTGAGCTTGAGTTATTAGAGACAGGTGACACTGATGGGAAAGGTATGGAGCCAGGTTTGTTTCTGCAAACATTTTTTGCAGAACCTGACCTCTTTGATCCACTGCCTTTTCAGTGTTTCCTAGGATTTTGAAATATTAATACAATTCAGTCTTCCTGGGTCTTTCAAGAACTTTGCAAGTCATCTAGAGAGGACAAAATGACCCCTATCTTGCAAAAATTGGAGAAAATGTGTGGACCAGAATTGGTAGTGAAAGTGCTAGTCATTCAGTCACATCTGACTCTTTTTGACTCCGTGGACTATAGCCCGCCAAGCTTCTCTTTCCATGGAATTCTCCAGGCAATACTGGAGTGGGTAGTCATTCCCTTCTCCAGGGGATCTTCCTGACCTAGGGATCGACCCCAGGTCTCCTGTATTGCAGGCAGATTTTTTACCATCTGAGCCACCAAGGGAGTGATCACTGTGTTCATTCAAGCAAGAGATACAGTAAAATTTCATGCCCTCCCTCCCATCCCCTTTGATTCCTGATGAACACTATGCCACTTTCATATAAAAGCACTGACATTTGAATGAAAACCCCAGGAAAAGCTAAGGTGAAATTCTTCCAACAATTTCCTGTGTGTGTTCCCCAAATTTTAAGCCAAGGATTTGCAGAGAAAGACTGCACCTACCTGGCTACTGCATTTCAAGTCAATCATCTTCTCTCTTTTCAGGATGTTTCAAATGTCAGTGACAATGTAATGTAAAAAGCAATCATTACAGTTCATGTCACATTAAAAATATGAACGTAAGAGTAAATGATCTGTATTAACCAGAGTTTGATCTCTATTTTTATTTATGCAAATACAAAGGGCTATTTGGATTAGTAATTATGTTTTTGGCATTTCTTGGTGTTTCAGATTACTCGCTGGAAACAGCCTACTGAATTCAGATACTTGATTCTAAATTCCTTATTCTTCTATAAGCCATTGCTCAACATGGATAATAGAAATGCTGTTACCAGTAAGTAGTGACTTGGAATGGAAAGAGGTTCATTGGAATTCAGCATGGATTTTAGGATTTTGGTAATAGCTTCTTGAGAAAATTTAAGTGGACTTTCCCTGTGACTGAGATGGACTTGGAAGTTTTAGTTTATTTAGTTTACTTTTTTCCTTCTTTTTCACTCCTGTTATGAAATTATTTCTGGGAAAAATCCAGCCTTTTTTTTTCAAGCCTTGCCAAGGATATATTTGCTTTATTTAACTTACTGCAGTATGCCTCAGTTCAGTTTTCGAGTTTGCCATCATGCATAGTGCCCTGTTAGCTCTGTGTGTGTGCATGTGTGTGCAGAGAGTTTCAAAATTGCCTCAAGAAGATGCTTAATATCCAGCCAGAAATGAAGGACGAAAGCCAGGGAAATAGATAATTATGAGCATACCTATAGCACTGTGGGACTCCCTTCTCTCAAATACCCTGGAAACTTATTTCTCAAAGCCTAGAGGGAGATTTTTGTCACCCCAACTCAGCATGCCCTCCACTAACAGGCAGACTCTGGGATAAGGAAAAACATCCTTCCTCAAGCAGTCCTCTTTCTGCCTCCTGTTTATGATAATGGCAGCCTGGACTCACTTTAATAATCTACTCTGAGAGGCATGTGTGTATGACTAGCCTCTGCACAAAATGAAAAAGTGTAATATTACTCTTTTCCTCCCATTACAACTGGTTCCAGTTTCCTGGGTGAGAGAGAGGGAGGCTTCTTAATCATTGGTGCATCAGCTCTAGGCAAAATATTAATGTCAGTGCATTTTAGTTGTTGTCCCTTTTTTCTTCTCCTTTATCTTCCCCAGTGTTCTGAGCACACACAACCCCACTCTCCTTTCCCCAATTACTAAGACCTTTCCTGTCATAGGTCTGTCTGGCTGACTCGAAGCAATGATACTTCACATTTACCACCCCCCAACACCCGAGAGATGACATTCCCAGATTAGACACACCCTGCTGAGGATAAGAAGGGCTGTACATAATCCCCAGCCCACCGGGTAGCTATAAGTCCTCCCTGTTATCTCAGAAACGTAACAGAAAGTCTAAATGAAAGTGAGTAAGGGAACACTGCTGCAGGGGTAACGTTCAATCTGCTTTAATTTACAAAAGAAGGTAATTTGCAAACTGCTTTATTTTAAATGTGATTAGCAACAAATTACTCCTGATTCAGCCCTCCTGCTGATCACCTCCATCTGCCTTTCCAGATCCTCTGTCCACTCTTTCCTGTCCTGTTCTGTGCTCTGGGAAGGGGCACTTTTGGACTACTCCACCCATGTAACCTTGACCTCTGGCCTGTGGAGACATCAGGGTACTGGCGGGCAGGAGGAAAGAGAATGTATTTGTTGTCATTCTTTCTTTGCTGCATGAGCTTCTCTTCCCAGAGCCACCCAATTTCTGGCAGGCAGCCCTCTTCCATATCTGCAGCCTGAGTTGCAGCTGTAACTCTCTCAGGGATCCAGGCATGGTTTCCACCCTCCTCATTTCAGGGGAGCAAAGGGAGGACATGGAAAAGAGACCTCCCTCTTACTAAGCCCAGGGTACTTAACCAACCCTTTTCATTTCCTCTTAGCTTTGCTCACACCTTGGTAATAACTCCCAGTTGCGTGTGCCATCACACTATCACTCTCTGGTCAGGATCCTCACAAACCATGTGGTTGAGAACTCATTCAATACATTTGTTACTATTCCTAAGAGTTCAGACACTTAATAGGACATTCTTGTTGATAGCATAAAGACTGAAAACCCTCGATGGCCAACTGGAATAGCTTTCAAATAGAGGACTCCTCAGCTTTTCCCAACTAAAAGTGAGCTATTTGGGTGCAAGATACATATTCTTCACCAATACTGCCTATATGGCACACTTCTTCATAAACTCTCAGGACACTCCAAGGAACACATACAAACACATAATGATTATAATTTTCACATTCTAAAAATATAACTATCACTATTTGCCAGAATTTAGGACAAGAACAGTCATGGTCTAAATTTGTATCTTATGTAAACTAGTTTCATACCCTAAAATTTAAAAGCATGGTGTGAAAGTCGCTCAGTCGTGTCCAACTCTTTGCGACCCTGTGGACTATACACAGTCTGTGGAATTCTCCAGGCCAGAATACTGGAGTGGGTAGCCTTTCCCTTCTCCAGGGATTGAACCCATGTCTCTCGCATTGGGCACAAGGGAAGCCGAAGAATACTGAAGTGGGTAGCCTATCCTTTCTCCAGTGGATCTTCCAGACCCAGGAATCAAACTGGGGTCTCTTGCATTGCAGACAGATTCTTTGCCTACTGAGCTTTCAGGGAAGCCCCTGATAAAAGCATGATACTGACCTTAAAGTCACATGGACTTTATTAGAGGTTTAGATCTGCTGCTAGCTACTGTATATATACATACTAGTATAGAACTTTTCCATACCTTAGTTTCCTGAAAGGAAAATGATTCAATGTTCTCATAAAATAGTTGTAAAAAGTAAATGAGATATTTGTCCTGCTGTTTAAGCATAGTACCTGTTGCATGTGGTGATGGTTTAGTTGCTAAATCATGTCATACTCTTTGCAACCACAAGGACTATAGCCCGTCAGACTCCTCCATCCATGGGATTTCCCAGACAAGCATACTGGAGTGGGTTGCCATTTCCTTCTCCATGAGATCTTCCCAATTTAGGGACTGAACTTAGGTGTCCTGCGTTGCAGGTGGATTCTTTACCAACTGAGCCACTAGGGAATAGTGCCTGTTGCATAGTTAATGCTAAACATTGGGTTGGCCACAAAGTTCGTTTGACCTTTTCTGTTCCCTCTTATGGAAAAATCCAAATGAACATTTTGGCCACCCCAATAAGCATTAGCTAAAACAAACCTACAAAGACCAGACTGTGGTGCTTCCATTAAGCTTCTTGAAGGTAACAGCCTGTCTTGACATCTTTGTATTCTCCTCAGTAGATGTCCAGTATATATTGAGATGGATGGATGATGGATGATGGCGAGATGGATAGGGGGGTGACAGATGAATGGTGGATGGATGATGGATGGGTGGATGAGACTGACCTCAAATAAAAGCTTCTTCAGGCTACTTAGACTTTACGTGGCAGAGAGACATTAAGATTTCCAATGAGTCCTTTGAATCTCTGGATGTGAGTTTTCTTTCTGCTTAATTCATTCAAATCATGGAGGCACATTCCTGTGTTTGCAGGTTATTTTTTCATTTTCCTTTCAGTGAGAAGTTTAAAATCTCTCCTCCATGTTGCACAATCCTCATTTTAGTTCTTTGGGAGCTTCCATAGGTATTTGCCCCCTCGAGGATTATTTTGTGTTCCTTTCAGAACAAGGGGTGCAGTTTCTGCCAAAGCTAACAGCAGGAGGAGATCATTAGTTGACTAAATATTTCCACAACAAAAGTTGGGAAATTTAACCTTGAGGGTATTGGTATTTCCAACCATTCTCTTTGGATCAACAATTAGGCCAAGCTCATCTATCAGTTATGAAACAGCCCAGAAAGAATTTGGACTTTTATTTTTGCCAAGCTGCAAAATAAATAGAAAAGTATCAAAAATACCACACAAAAGCCCAGATTGTTTATTCCTACATCTATTACTGTTTTCCCTCTTAACCAGTCAGAAATTACTTATTCCAATTACATTTTTTGTTACCCACAATGTGATAGGCATGCTATATACCTGTTAAAATAATTCTTTTGCAACAAAATTTGGTTTCAATTAAAACAATCCCTATGACTCATTTGCATTATTTGACATAAGTAATTACTTTTTCCTTTTTTGGCCAGAATGACATGACTGACAAAGGCTTACTCTGCAAAATATACAAACAGCCTATACAACTCAACAACAAAAAAATCCAATCAAAACGCTGGCAGAAGACCTTAATAGACATTTCTCTGAAGAAGATATACAGATGGCCAGCAGGAACATGAAAAGATACTCAACATCACTAATTATTAGAGAAATGCAATCAAAACTAAATGAGATAATCACTTCACACAAGTCAAAATGGTTATCATCAAAAATCCACAAAGAATAAATGCTGAAGAGAGTATGGAGAGAAGAAACCCTCCTACACTGTTGGTGAGAATGTAAGTTGCTGCAGCCCCTGTGGAGAACAGTATGGAGGTTCCCCACAAAACTAAAAGTATAGAGTTGCCACGTGATCCAGAAAATCCCCTCCTGGGCATATATGTGGAGAAAACTATAATTAAAAAAGATACACGCCACTCTATGTTCATAGTGGCACTATGTATAAAAGCCAAGACATGGAAACAACCTAAATATCCATCGACAGATGAATGGATAAAGAAGATGTGGTACATATATACAATGGAATACTCAGCCATAAGAAAAGAATGAAATAATGCCATTTTCAGCAACATGGATGCAAGTAGAAATTATCATTCTAAGTGAAGTAAGTCAGAAAGAAAAAGACAAATATACCATATGATTTCATTCATATGTGGAATCTAAAATATGGCACAAATGAACCTATTTATGAAATAGAATCATGGACATAGAGAGCAGACTTGTCATTAAGAGGAAGTGGGGAGGGAGAGGAACGGACTGGGAGTTTGGGGTTGGTAGATGCAAACTATTGCATTTAGAATGGATAAACAACAAGGTCTTAACTGTATAGCACAAGGAACTATATCCAATCTCCTGGGATAAACCATAATAGAATATTTTTTTTTTAAAGAAGAATGTATATATGTTTATAACTGAGTCACTTTCACTTTGCTGCACAGCAGAAATTGGCACATTGTTAATTAACTACTTCAATAAAAAATGAAATAATAAAATATGGCACAAATAAAACCGTATACAAAACAGAAACAGATTCACAGACACAGAAATCAGATTTGTGACTGCAAAGTGGGCGAGCGGTTGTATGTAAGGGTTGAATTAGGAGTTTGAGGTTGGAAGATGCAAACTATCGTATTTAGAATGCATAAACAACAAGGTCTTACTGTGTAGCACAAGGAATTATATTCAATCTCCTGGAATAAATCATAACAGAAAAGAACCTTTTAAAAAAGAATGTAGTATGTGTATAACTGAGTCACTGCTGTACAGCTGAAATTAGCACAACATTGTAGATCAACTATATTTCCATTAAAAAAAAAAACACTTATACATCCATACAGTGGATTTCTATTCAAGAATAAAAAGAAATGAGCTACTTCACCTGCTCCAACATGGGTGGGTGAATATTAAGAACATTATTCTAAGTGAAAGAAGCCAGATACAAAATTGCATTTATATGAAATTTTTTAAATGACAAAATTACAAGGGCAAAATCGAAGGAGAGGATACAGAATTGACCACAAAGGTACACATGGAAATATTTCAGGGTGATGGTAGTTACATAAGTGATTGTCAAAGCTTATGTAACTGCACACCCCAAATTTTGAATTTTGCCTTTATAAGTTTCATTTCAATAAATTTGACTTTATGTAAATAAAGTAACAACAGAGAACATGTCCCTGAAAGTGAATAGTTACGAGGCTTAGAGATCATCTATTTAAAGCATTCAGCCACACTCTTGCTCTGCTTGGCCCTCTCTGCTCCTCCTCACTCACAGAAGAAAAGAGAGAAGTCAGGATAGTTACTCGAGTTCAAAGCAGGAAGTTACAAGCAGCAGTTTGAGTAAACTCAAAGGTTAGACGTCAGTGGTGAAATAAAACATCAGTGTCAAGAAGATAAGGCATGAACTCGAGAGGAGGCAGAGCTGCGGTATCAGCACAATTTCTGCATTGATACTAGAGCCACTCAGCCTTGGAGCCACCTGGGGAAGGAGAGGCTAGGAAAGGGATCAAAGGCAAGAGAAGTCATTTTTACAGCACCCATACTGTGCTCTAAGCTGGATGCTTTACCCACATTATCATACTCAGACTATACAACCATCCCATGAGGTAGGTCCACTATTACGCTCACTGTGCGCAGAGGGAAACTGAGGCACAGAGTGGCCGTGAGCAGGTTTCTCCTGACCTCAATTCCTTTGCTTTCTGGATTAGGTGGCAGAAAATTACTTCATCCATCAGTCCCAGAGTATATACTTCTTTCACTCAAGAAAGCAACGAGGGACTTCCCTGGTGGTCCAGTGGCTAAGACGCCTCACTCTCAATGCAGGGGGCCCAAGTTCCATCCCTAGTTGAGGAATTAGATCCCACACGCCCCAATTAAAGATCCCACATGGCTCGACTAAGACCGGTACAGCCATATAAATAAAAGCAACCAGGCTTGGACAAGAATTACTTACTTTCATTTCAGATTTTGAGTTTGGGTCGGGTGCCAACCATGGTCCAGACAACACTGATGAGGACAGGGAGGGAGAATGTGGTCCATCTGAATAAACACAAAGGCTCTGCTGTATCCACATACGTGGCCGAGGGGTTGGGGTGGAGCAGCAAGTTCAGGAGGCCCCATTCACAATTTAATTCTGTTAAGAAAAATGAACCAAAATTATTAATAGATAACTTCATGTGTCACACTTAGGCATTGTTTCCCTGGCTATTTACTCATCTGGGTAGGAGTTGGCAAGCTATGGACATCAGCCATATGTATGTGTACATAAAATTTTACTGGAACAACCACATCCATTTGTTTATTATCTAAGGTAGTTTGGGGGCTACAGTGTCCGAGTTAGTAGTTTCACTAGACGTCGTATGATCTAGAAAGCCAAAAATATTTGCTATCAAGACCTTTAAAATATTTGCTATCTAGACCTTTAAAATATTTGCTACATCCGTGACCTGGAAGAATTTGCCTGTGTTTGAATTTGCTGTTTACTAGTATTTGATTAGAACCTAGATGCTCTGAAGTTATATGTGTAATATATGTCAATTTCTGTAAGATAGAAAACCAGAAGGCTATAGTTTTATTGCTCTGTAAGTCATTAACCAGTTTTATAATTTATTAACAAACTCATTTCAGTATCCCCTTGACTGAGTGACTGTATAAATTCCCTTCCTGATTCTCATTTGAACCAGATTTGCCATCCTAATGACCTCCTCATGAATTAACAAGCTGAACAGATTTTTGATTCAGATTCATTCTATTTGGTGTGAGTCATGTTTTAAACTTTTGTAACATTATACTTTGACAACAGGGACACCATTGAATACAATATGAATGGTGATAATTCTCAAGACAGGAATGGTAGTACCGCACAGCCAACTCTATTGTTAACCCACTACAGTAAGCTGAAGCTCCGATACTTTGACCACCTGATACAAAGAGCTGACTCACTGGAAAAGACCCTGATGCTGGGAAAGATTGAGGGCAAGAGGAGAAAGGGGCGACAGAGGATGAGATGGTTAAATGGCATCACCAACTCAGTGGACATGAGTTTGAGCAAGCTCCAGGGGATAGTGAAAGACAGGAAAGCTTGGTGTGCTGCAGTTCGTGGGGTAGCAAAGAGTCAGATATGACTTAACAACTGAACAACAACAACAATATTGTAGCTCATTTAATTCACACAACAGGCCAAAAAAGTATGTTACCTTACAACATGGAGAAATTAAGGCAAATAACAAAGAAGAAAGTAATTGGAATAAACATCTTGAACACACAGAATCAAAAGAATAGCTAAGCAGCTGATCCCCAGGGCTCGCTCCTGTCCACAGGGACTGAGGCTCAGACATGAAAGAGCCTACCATGTCTAAATAGACAAGCAACTTGGTTTTGGAAGACTGTAAGCCCTGATCAGGTAGGGAGCTGGCCTCATTTCTTCTACCCTGTAAAGTGAAGCAGAGACTATAACGGCCTCACCTCTGTGTCCCAGTGTTTCTCAGAGCAGTGCCTGCTACATGGGACATGCTTGATAAAAGTTTATTGAGCTAAATTACCAGCAGGTTGATGGGGATGATAAGTAGATATGACTGGCAAACAAAAGTCAAGATTGTCTACAGAAATAGTAATGTATCTGATCTGGTAGGCCAGCTGGAGGCCAGGTTAGGAGGGAGGGGCTTCGGTGGTAGCCTAAGGCTGCATTTCCTCTTCACAATGATAAATAAAATGAGGATAGCGTTTGCCATGGTCTGAGCATGCAGAAGTCATTGTGTGTTCTCTTCTTTGTCAATGGAATCTTCCTCTGCTTCTGGGAGGAGCTGGGAGATAAGACCTGTTCCTCTAAACCCCTCGGGGCACACGGCCGGCCAGCTTTATTGAGTTACAGGAGCTGTCTACCTCCATTGCACTGACAAGTTGTGCCAGGCCTGTGCACACATCCTGAGCCTTCTAATCCCTTTAGTTCCATCACCTGGACATTTTATTTGAAATTGATTTTTAAATGTCTGAGTAATTGAGGTTTATGTGTAGTTGCCTCTCTGCCACAGAGGTAAGCAGAGGCTGCTTATATCCTCATTAAAGGCTGATTAAAAGTGATTGCATTACTGGAGGCCCCAACTGATGCCATTCCTCAGGGCTCCCACCCGAGAACAGCTTCCGTACTTGGCAGGTATGACAGTCTGGAGAGCAGAACTTTGCACCCCATGTGTGTCTTCAGCAGATGACCAGCTCTAACAGGTGGAGCTTCCCCAGTGCTCAGTGGAAAAGAATCCGCCTGCCAATGCAGGAGACCCGGATTCGATTCCTGGGTGGGGAAGATCCCCTGGAGAAGAAATGCCACCCACTCCAGTATTCTTGCCTGGAAAGTTCCCTGGACAGAGGAGCCTGGCAGGCTACAATCCATGGGGTCACAAAGAGTCATAAATGACTGAGCATGTAGAGAGAGCTCTAACAGGAGGTTATTTTCCAGACCTCCCAGGGGTTCCATCTCTTTTGTTTAGTTGCAAAGACATGCCTGACTCCCCTGTAACCCCACAGACTACAGCCCATCAGGCTCCCCTATCCAGGGGATTATCCAGGCAAGAATACTTGAATGGGTTGCCATTTCCTTCTCCATCTTCCAGACCTCCCATGGGTTCCATCTCTGGGACACATATAAACCATCAGGCTCTGGGGCAGGCAAAACATCCACTTTTTCCCCAGAAACATGGGACTCACGCTGAAGTCAATCTTATGAGCAAATTTTTGAAGTAGGAAATCTAATGTCCTTTGATGCTGATCTTTTAACCTTAGGCAAGTCCTGGAGCCTCTCTTTCCCTCTTTCCTCTTCCTCCTCCCACCCCCAGTGTCCTACTCACCATGTGTGTGTGACACTGGACTTGTTCTTTACCAAAAATACTGGCCTTCATTTTTGGCACAGACCAAGGAACAAAAGAGACTAATTGGAAGGGTTGTGATCTTAAAAATGTCCTCTGCCTGCCATGCTCTTGAGAGTAACTTTGCCACTGCCCATTCCAGGAGAAATAGAGTGTTGGGGTGGAAGTGATGACAAGCTCTGATGCTGAAGTCAGAAAGACCCGGATTTGGGACTTCCCTGGTATTCGACTCCACACTCTTAATGTAGGGGGTCCAGGTTCGATCCCTAGTCAGGGAACTAGTTCCCAAATGCTGCAACTATAACATGGCACAGCCAAATCAATAAATATCTTTTTAAAATAGAAATAGTGGGTTTGAATCTTGGCTCAAACCATTAAAACATAGATAATTATTGGCAAAATCCTTAATCTCTCGGTTCATTTTCTTCATCTGTGAAATGGGTATTCCAAAACCTACTTCCTAGAGTACACGTGAAGACATAATTAAATAAAGTATACAAAAGGATGGGCATAGAAAAAGAGTTCACTCAATGTGAGTTTCTTTTTCCCTGAAAGGGTTGTAAAGGTCATCTAAAAAAATAATAACAACCCACCACCTGGCCTTGCAGACTTTTCAAGTCTTGCATTTTCCACTATGGATCATGACCTCTAAATTCTATGAAAGGATATTAACAAAATTCTGAAGGAAAAAGGAGGCTGAAGAGGCAGGACTCTGAGATCTCCAACCTTCCCTAGAACATACACTCTCTGGAGTGGCTCCCTCTTTATCCATTTATATACTGAGGTTCTATATAACTCTTACTTTGAAAAATTTACACTACTTTGAAAAGAACTGACTACAATTATTCTATTAGAAAATTCATGAAGTCCACAAGATTCAACTAAAATCCCCACTTCCCATCACACTGCAATGCCCTCTGATCACACATGCAGGCAGAAGCTCCTCGGCATGTATGTGGGGAAATCTCACAACCTGTCTGGACTAGTGTATTACTAAAGCTTTTGAAATAGAGAAAGGAAGATGCATACAGATCCAGATAATAAGGTTAACTCTCTAGGACTTGAAGTTCCCCTCTTCTTTTAAGCCAAAACCTTGAGCAGCAGAGTTCTCGTTGTGTTTGGTCTTTTCAAAGTTGTCCCTAACACATTGTTAGTCTCTATTCCAGCACTTTGCCATGAGCTAGGCATTTGCTAGGAATGCAAAACATGTTAGTCAAAAGACCAGTCAATCCTAAAGAAAATCAACCCTGAACATTCATTGGAAAGACTGATGCTGAAGCTCCAATACTTTGGCCACCTGATGCAAAGAGCTGACTCATCGGAAAACACTCTGATGCTACCTGATGCTGGGAAAGACTGAGGGCAGGAGGAGAAGGGGGTGACAGAGGATGAGATGGTTGGATGGTATCACCAACTCAACGGATATGAGTTTGAGCAAACTCCGGGAGATAGTAGAGAACAGGGAGGCCTGGCGTGCTGCAGTCCATGTGGTCGCAAAGAGTTGGACATGACTGAGTGACTGAACAACAAAAGTCAATAGAAGACTCTCCAGTCCAAGTAGATCAGACCTCTGTCCCCATGGTTTGTGCTGCTCTGCCCTGAAGGATCCAGGAAGTGTATGGTCTACACTGAATGGATGCCAAGACAACAAACTAAATCAGGGAAAGCTGCCAGAGGTGGGAAGTAGCAGGCAGGACCTCACAGAGGGCATGAGACTGAAATGGGCCCTGCCAGAGGGCTAGGTAGGACCTGGGAGGCCAGGTAGAAGGTAAATGATTCTTGGTTGGATGCAGAGTCAGAGCAGAAGTAAGGAGCAGGACTAAGCAGAGTATGTAAGAAAAAGATCACCAAGCTATGAGTGAATGGGATTCAAGAGAAATAGAAATATGTATCTCCCTGGATGATGCTAGAAAATATTGGGTCCCTGTCCTCACTTATGATTAGAGAATTCAGAGTTACCATTAAGAAGGGCAAATATGGATCTCCTCCTCCAGTATTTAGCCACAGCCTGTGTCCCTTCCCCACTTGAAAAGAAAGAAGTGGGGGCAGAAGTTTAGTTCAATAAATTTTTTGGACCTTTGTATGTAGACACTTTAAAGTGGGCTCATTGAGCCCAAAGAGCAATCCTATTTATCAGTTCAGTTCAGTTCAGTCGCTCAGTAGAGTCCGAATCTTTGCGACCCCATGGACTGCAGCACACCAGGCTTCCCTGTCCATCACCAACTTCTGGAGCCTACTCAAACTCATGTCCATTGAGTCAGTGATGCCAGCCAACCATCTCATCCTCTGTCATTCCCTTCTCCTCACAACTTCAATCTTTCCCAGAATCACGGTCTTCTCAAGAGGGTCAGTTCTTTGCATCAGGTGGCCAAAGTATTGGAGTTTCAGCTTCAGCATCAGTCCTTCCAATGAATATTCAGGATTGATCTCCTTTAGGATGGATTGGTTGGATCTCCTTGCAGTCCAAGGGACTTTCAAGAGTCTTCTCCAACACCACAGTTCAAAAGCATTAATTCTTCCGCGCTCAGCTTTCTTTATAGTCCAACTCTCACATCCATACATGAATATTGGAAAAACCATTGGTTTGACTAGACAGACCTTTGTTGGCAAAGTCATGTCTCTGCTTTTTAATATGCTGTCTAGGTTGGTCATAGCTGTTCTTCCAAGGAGCAAGCATCTTTTAATTTCATGGCTGCAGTCACCATATGCAGTGATTTTGGAGTCCAAAAAAATTAAGTCTGTCACTGTTTCTGTTGTTTCCCCATCTATTTCCCATGAAGTGATGGGACCAGATGCCATGACCTTAGTGTTCTGAATGTTGAGTTTTAAGCCAACTTTTTCACTTTCCTTTCTCATTTTCATCAAGAGGTTCTTTAGTTCTTCTTCACTTTCTGCCATAAGGGTGGTGTTATCTGTGTATCTAAGATTATCCATATTTCTCCTGGCAATCTTGATTCCAGCTTGTGCTTCATCCAGTCCTGCATTTCTCATGATGTACTCTGCATACAAGTTAAATACGCAGGGTGACAAAACACAGCCTTGACATATTCCTTTCCCGATTTGGAACCAGTCGGTTGTTCCAGGTCCAGTTCTAACTGTTGCTTCTTGGCCTGAATACAGATTTCTCAGGAGGCAGGTCAGGTGGTCTGGTATTCTCATCTCTTTAAGAATTTTCCACAGTTTGTTGTGATAACCCTATTTATACATTTATTTATTCATTCAACATAACTATAGGCAACACTTCAAGTCCCTGTCCTTGTGGAGCTTATGTTTACAAGGGGGAGAACAATAAATAAAACTTCGTAGCGTTAAGACGTGCGAGGTCAGCATGTTTCTCCTTTCCCTGGGGAGAGGAGACTGAGGCATGGAGCATTTATACAAAATGCCCAGGGACACCCACCATCCACAGCACACCCAGACACAGATGTCTTTCAATCCGTGCTTTAAAACACATGGCTTCTCATCACTAGAAAATTTCTAGCCTTCTCCCTTGAAATACTTTCATCCATTAAGCCAAAGGAACTAGCCAACATCCACCTAACACCTGTGAGAAACATGTCAGACCCATGCCTGACCCTAGGATGGTTTTGAGTCTAGAGATCTTACTTCTTCCTGGAGTCCTGAACACGACTTCATTTTCCCACTTTAGATCAGATCACATCAATGCTTTTAACCCATCTCAGCTCAACTCCAGGTATTAATTTACAAAATTACTGCTTCTGGGCTGCTGTGGTGTCATGGTGACATAATGACCTGATTTCCTGGTTCTTCTGGTTCAGTCACTTATTTGACCCTTTGAGTGATCTACGCCTGACCTACTTCTTAAAGGAGCATGCTCACAGTCCGAAACAGAAATAAACACTTTAGATTGGAATCTAGACAATTAGGGATCAAAGGTTCCCCTCTGCAGGCTCTATCCTGGGAGTGAGCTTTCCAGTCAAGCATCTTTAATAAAGAGTTTGATTTGAGATCAGGACAGAATTTCCTGTGAAAGTGAAAAGCCTCCAATCCCATAAAAGAACAAGTGGCATATAGTGTTTCTCAAAATGATTTCAGATTATTTATGTATTATTTACATATGCATCTCTCTCTCTCAACATAGACAAACGTCACTGAAAGAATACACTTTAGGGTCATCTAGAAGCTAGGTCCAATGGGAGTGTGTGTGAACCTGTGTGGGCAAGGGGAGCAGGAGGTTTGCAGTTCCCCTCAGCTGTAACTTTCCTCTGCTCATGGAAATGTGGCATGTACATTAAAGTGGTCCTCTTCCATAAAAGAGATCAAACCAGTCACTCCTAAAGGAAATCAGTCCTGAATATTCATTGGAAGGACTGATGCTGAAGCTGAAGCTCTAATACTTTGGCCACCTGATGCAAAGAGCTGACTCATTGAAAAAGACCCTGATGCTGGGAAGGATTGAAGGCAGGAGGAGAAAGGGGCAACAGAGGATAAGATAGTTGGATGGCATCACTGACTCAATGGACATGAGTTTGAGCAAGCTCCAGGAGATGGCAAGGACAGGGAAGCCTGGTGTGCTGCAGTCCATGGGGTTGCAAAGAGCCAGACATGACTGACAGACTGAACAACAAGAAGAGATTAGGTAAGCACACAGGACAGTAGAAAAGAAGACACCCAAGCTGAAGCTCTAAACAGTGACCACTCCAATATGTAGAGGTCAGCCATAGCAAAAAAAAAAAAAGAGAGAGAGAGACTGAGGAAGAGCTATGCCTGAAAGGGGAGGAAATATAGGAGAATATGGATCCCAGAAGCCAAGAGAAGACAGAGTTTCAAGAAGCAGAGAAGGTCAGCTGTCAAATGATGCTGAGACACCAAGAAAAGTGAGGAAAGAGACATGCCGGTTGGTGGTGGTAACATGTACATCACGGAGTTTGTTGGCACAGGATGTGGGAGCAGGAAACCCAACTGGGAGAGTTCAAGGGGAAAAGGCAGATGAGGAAGTAGAGTTCTCTTAGGAATTACACTGCATGGGGCTGGAAAATCCCATGGACAGGGGAACCTGGCCTGCTATGGTCCATAGGGTCACAAAGAGTCAGACCCAACTGAAGAGACTTAGCATGCTCGCAGGCATGGGGCATTTTACAGGACAACCAACCATGGCATAGAAAAACAATATATGTTCTAGATTGAACTTATTTAAGACTGAGCACAAGCTGGAAATCAAGATTGCCGGGAGAAATATCAATAACCTCAGATATGCAGATGACACCACCCTTATGGCAGAAAGTGAAGAGGAACTAAAAAGCCTCTTGATGAAAGTGAAAGAGGAGAGTGAAAAAGTTGGCTTAAAGCTCAACATTTAGAAAACTAAGATCATGGCATCTGGTCCCATCACTTCATGGGAAACAGATGGGGAAACAGTGGAAACAGTGTCAGACTTTATTTTTTGGGCTCCAAAATCACTGCAGATGGTGATCACAGCCATGAAATTAAAAGACGCTTACTCTTTGGAAGGAAAGTTATGGCCAACCTAGATAGCATATTAAAAAGCAGAGACATTACTTTGCCAACAAAGGCCTGTCTTGTCAAGGCTATGGTTTTTCCAGTAGTCATGTATGGATGTGAGAGTTGGACTGTGAAGAAAGCTGAGTGCCGAAGAATTGATGCTTTTGAACTGTGGTGTTGGAGAAGACCCTTGAGAGTCCCTTGGACTGCAAGGAGATCCAACCAGTCCATCCTAAAGGAGGTCAGTCCTGGATGTTCATTGGAAGGACTGATGTTGAAGCTGAAACTCCAATACTTTGGCCACCTGTTGCGAAGAGTTGACTCATTGGAAAAGACTCTGATGCTGGGAAGGATTGGTGGCAGGAGGAGAAGGGGACGACAGAGGATGAGATGGCTGGATAGCATCACCGACTCGATGGACACGAGTTTGTGTAAACTCTGGGAGTTTGGATGGACAGGGAGGCCTGGCGTGCTGCAATTCATGGGGTCGCAAAGAGTCGGACACGACTGACCGACTGAACTGAAGACTGAATTCTATTCAAAAGATAAAAATCAAATGCAATGTAGGAACCTTGTTTGGGTTGTTTTTCAACTAAACCAGCATAAGATATCTGGGGCATAATTGAGGAAATATGAATCTAAACTGGATATTAGTTGACAGTGAGGAATTTTTGTTCATTGTGTTAGGTATGATGATGTAATCATGGTTATGTAAGAAAATGCACTTAGATGCACTAAAATATTTATAAGTGAAATGTCATAAGATCTGATATCTGCTTTAAAGTGTTAAAGCAAAAAATAATGAAGAAAATATGACCAAAAGTTAAAAATTTTTAAATATGTATGGAGAATACATACAGGTTCATTTTGTAGTTCTACGTTTATATATATATTTGAAAGTTTTCATAATAAAGTTATGAAACAGTTGTACTGTGAAAGAAAACTAATAGGACAGTAGCTATCGGAAAATGTAGGTCAAGGAAGTTTGGATTTTTTTTAAATGATTTTTTTTTTTTACAGAGAAATTTTTGGTTCACAATAAAATTGAGAAGAAAGTACAGAGATTTCCCAAATACACCTATCCCCTCACATGCATCGCCTCCCTCATCTTCAACACTCCCCCCACCCCCCACTGCTGGAGTAATGCATTTGTTACAAGTGATAAACATACGATGACACATCATAATTGCCCAAAGTCCATAGCTTACCATAGTGTTCACTTTTACTGTTGTACCTTTTGTAGGTGTGGACAAGTATATGACATGTCTATCATTATATCATACAGAGTTTGCCATGAAAGCCCTATGTGCTCTGCCTATTTGTCCTTCATCCCCCACCACCCCTGCCCAACTGTGGAAACCCCTGATCTTTTTACTACCTCCATAGTTTTGCTTTTCCAAAATATCATATAGTTGGAATAGTATTGTATGTAGCCTTTTCAGGTTGGCTTCTTCCACTTAGTAACAAGATCCCTCCACGTCTATTCATGGTTTGATAAGCTCACTTCTTTCTAATGTTAAACCCATTTCATTGAATGGATATACCAGTTTTTATTTATCCATTCACCTACTGAAGGGCATCTTGGTTGCTTCCACTTTTTTGCCAATTATGAATAAAGCTACTATAAATATCCATGTGTAGGTTTTTTGTTTGGACATACATTTTCAACCGCTTTAGGTACATACAAGTAGCACGATTTGCTGGATCCTATGGTAGATGTTTAGTTTTCTAAGAAACCCCACACTATCTTCTACAGTGGCTGTACTAGTTTACATTTCCACCAGCAATGAATGAGAGTTCATGCTAATCCCTACCTTGTCAGCATTTGCTGGTGTCAGTGTTTGGATTTTGGCCATTCTAATAGGTATGTAATGATATATCATTGTTGTTTCTTTTCTTCCTTTGCTTTGTCTTGTCTGATTGCATTAGCAAGGGCTTCCAATATGATTTAGGGGACAAGCTTGCTTTGTACCAGATCTTAATGGGAAATCTTTAAGATTCTCACCATTAAGTATAGTGTTAGCTGTAGATTTTTTGTAGATACTCTTTATCAGTTTGAAGAAGTTCATCCCTATTCCTAATTTACTGAAAGCCTTTTTTAATATTTTAATTTTATTCAAGTATAGTTGATCTGAAAGTCTTTACCATGAATAGGTGTTGGGTTTTATTTAAATGCTTTCTCTGCATCTATTGATATGATCATGTGATTCTTTGTCATTAGTCTGTTGATATGATTGGATATATTAACTGATTTTTCAAAAGTTGAAAGTCTTGTATCCCTGGGATAAATTCTACTTGGTTGTGGTGTATAATTCTTTTTACACATTGTTGGATAGGATTTGCTAATATTTTGTTGAGGATCTTTGCATCTATGTGCTTGAAAGATATTAGACTATAGTTTACTTTCTTTTAATGTCATTTTCCAGTTTTAATATTAGGGTAATGCTGGCCTCTTAGAATGAGTTAGGAAGTGTTCCCTGTGTTCCCTGTCCTACTAACTTCTGAAAGAGAATTAGTACAATTTCTTCCTTTAATATTTAGTAGAAGTCACCAGGAAAACCATCTGGGGCTTTGAAAGAAGTTTTTTTTTTTTTAATTGTTCATTAAAGAAGAAACACTAGACTATTTCCATGATGACAATGATCTGAGAGGGAGAAAGAGAAATTGATGATATAGGAAAGACAGGGAACTATTATGGTTCCAAGTGCCTAAGGAGACTAGAGGGGATTCAATCAGGCTGATGTGCCAAATTGGCCTATGAATCTTAAGAATAGAAAAGAGACAGTGTAAGTACAGAGGCAAGTGAAGCAGTGGATTTGGCAGTGGAAAAGATACGATTCCCTCATGTTGATTCTGTTTTCTCAGTGATCCATGACATGAAGTCATCAGCTAAGGAATAGTCCGTGATGGCAGTGGAGGGTGAGAGGAGAAAAGAGCATGTATGAAATAGATAATTTGGAAACAAGAAAGTGCAGTTAGATTGCCAAGTGGTGTTATGGATTCATTAGATATGTTGAGTCATGAACTGAAACTGAATAGAGTCAGCACTCTTGGTGGTTTCCACCAGCAGTCTACCTTGTTCACGTGAAGTCGTCAAGTTGACGTTTGGTTCTAACCAGTTTGGAGATTTGCTACATATGCATCAGTTCAGTTCAGTCGCTCAGTTGTGTCCGACTCTTTGCGACCCCATGAATTGCAGCACTCCAGGCCTCCCTGTCCATCACCAACTCCCGGAGTCTACCCAAACCCATGTCCATCGAGTCAGTAATGCCATCCAACCATCTCATCCTCTGTCATCCCCTTCTCCTCCTGCCCCCAATCCTACCCAGCATTAGGGTCTTTTCCAATGAGTCAACTTTTCGCATGAGGTGGCCAAAGTATTGGAGTTTCAGCTTCAACATCAGTCCTTCCAATGAACACCCAGGACTGATCATTTTTAGGATGGATTGATTGGATCTCCTTGCAGTCCAAGGGACTCTCAAGGGTCTTCTCCAACACCACAGTTCAAAAGCATCAATTCTTCCGTGCTCAGCTTTCTTCACCATCCAACTCTCACATCCATACATGACCACTGGCAAAACCATATCCTTGACTAGACTGACTTTTGTTGGCAAAGTAATGTCTCTGCTTTTAAATATGCTATCTAGGTTGGTCATAACTTTCCTTCCAAGGAGTAAGCGTCTTTTAATTTCATGGATGCAATCACCATCTGCAGTGATTTTGGAGCCCCCCAAAATAAAGTCTGACACTGTTTCCACTGTTTCCCCATCTATTTCCCATGAAGTGATGGGACCAGATGCCATGATCTTAGTTTTCTGAACGTTGAGCTTTAAGCCAACTTTTTCACTCTCCTCTTTCACTTTCATCAAGAGGCTCTTTAGTTCTTCTTCACTTTCTGCCATAAGGGTGGTGTCATCTGCATATATAAGGTTATTGATATTTCTCCCAGCAATCCTGATTCCAGCTTGTGTTTCTTCCAGCCCAGCATTTCTTATGATGTACTCTGCATATAAGTTAAATAAGCAGGGTGACAATATACAGCCGTGACATATTCCTTTTCCTATTTGGAACCAGTCTGTTGTTCCATGTCCAGTTCTAACTGTTGCTTCCTGAACTGCGTACAGGTTTCTCAAGAGACAGGTCAGATGGTCTGGTATTCCCATCTCTTTCAGAATTTTCCACAGTTTATTGTGATCCACACAGTCAAAGGCTTTGGCATAGTCAATAAAGCAGAAATAGATGTTTTTCTGGAACTCTCTTGCTTTTGCGATGATTCAGCGGATATTGGCAATTTGATCTTTGGTTCCTCTGCCTTTTCTAAAACCAGCTTGAACATCTGGAAGTTCAAGGTTCATGTATTGCTGAAGCCTGGCTTGGAGAATTTTGAGCATTACTTACTAGCATGTGAGATGAGTGCAATTGTGTGGTAGTTTGAGCATTCTTTGGCATTGCCTTTCTTTGGGATTAGAACGAAAACTGACCTTTTCCAGTCCTGTGGCCACTGCTGATTTTTCCAAATTTGCTGGCATATCGAGTGCAGCACTTTCACAGCATCATCTTTCAGGATTTGAAATAGCTCAACTGGAACTCCATCACCTCCCCTAGCTTTGTTCGTAGTGATGCTTTCTAAGGCCCACTTGACTTCACATTCCAGGATGTCTGGCTCTAGGTGAGTGATCACACCATCGTGATTATCTGGGTCATGAAGATCTTTTTTGTACAGTTCCTCTGTGTATTCTTGCCACCTCTTCTTAATATCATCTGCTTCTCTTAGGTCCATACCATTTCTGTCCTTTATCGAGCCTATCTTTGCATGAAATGTTCCTTTGGTATCTCTAATTTTCTTGAAGAGATCTCTAGTCTTTCCCAATCTGTTGTTTACCTCTATTTCTTTGCACTGATCGCTGAGGAAGGCTTTCTTATCTCTCCTTGCTATTCTTTGGAACTCTGCATTCAGATGGGAATATCTTTCCTTTTCTCCTTTGCTTTTTGCTTCTCTTCTCTTCCCAGCTATCTGTAAGGCCTCCTCAGACAGTCATTTTGCTTTTTTGCATTTCTTTTCCATGGGGATGGTCTTGATCCCTGTTCTCCTGTACAATGTCACGAGCCTCTGTCCATAGTTCATCAGGCACTCTGTCTATCAGATCTAGTCCCTTAAATCTATTTGTCACTTCTACTGTATACTCATAAGGGATTTGATCTAGGTCATATCTGAATGGACTAGTGGTTTTCCCTACTTTCTTCAATTTAAGTATGAATTTGGCAATAAGGAGTTCATGATCTGAGCCACAGTCTGCTCCCGGTCTTGTTTTTGCTGACTGTATAGAGCTTCTCCATCTTTGACTGCAAAGAATATAATCAATCTGATTTTGGTGTTGACCATCTGGTGATGTCCACGTGTAGAGTCTTCTCTTGTGTTGTTGGAACAGGGTGTTTGCTATGACCAGTGCGTTCTCTTGGCAAAACTCTGTTAGCCTTTGCCCTGCTTCATTCTGTACTCCAAGGCCAAATTTGCCTGTTACGCCAGATGTTTCTTGACTTCCTACTTTTGCATTCCAGTCCCCTATAATGAAAAGGACATCTTTTTTGGGTGTTAGTTCTAGAAGGTCTTGTAGGTCTTCATAGAACTGTTCAACTTCAGCTTCTTTGGCATTACTGGTCGGGGCATAGACTTGGATTAATGTGATATTGAATGGTTTGCCTTGGAAATGAACAGAGATCATTCTATTGTTTTTGAGATTGCATCCAAGTACTGCCTTTCGGACTCTTTCGTTGACCATGATGGCTACTCCATTTCTTCTAAGGGATTCCTGCCCACAGTAGTAGATATAATGGTCATCTGAGTTAAATTCACCTATTCCAGTCCATCTTAGTTCGCTGATTCCTAGAATGTCGACGTTCACTCCTGCCATCTCCTGTTTGATCACTTCTAATTTGCCTTGATTCATGGACCTAACATTCCAGGTTCCTATGCAATATTGCTCTTTACAGCATCGGACTTTGCGTCTATCACCAGTCACATCCACAGCTGGGTATCGTTTTTGCTTTGGCTCCATCCCATCATTCTTTCTCGAGTTATTTCCCCACTGATCTCCATTAGCATATTGGGCACCTACTGACCTGGGGAGTTCATCTTTCAGTGTCCTATCTTTTTGCCTTTTCATACTGTTCATGGGGTTCTCAAGGCAAGACATATATTTTAAGGATAATAGAATGAAGGGATTAAGGTGTTTGGAAAGAAATAACTATCAAGATGGACAATGCAATTTATACTATTTAAGGAGTAAACTATGGACATACAAGAGTGAGGTTATGGAGAGTGAGAAGTATTAGCTACCTGCATGATTTGGAGAACTTGAGATGGCCTCCACATTTACTGAGCAAATTACACATGCCTGGCATTGTTTGAAGCATTTTATATGAATTAACACATTGAATTATTTCAATAACCCTGAGAGGTAGATATTATTATTGTTTACCTCTTGAAAGTGAAAGTGAAAGTTGCTCAGTCATGTCCAACTCTTTGCGACCTCATGGATAAACAGTCCATGGAATTCTCCAGCACAGAATACTGGAGTGGGTAGCCTATCCCTTCTCAAGTGGATCTTCCCAACCTAGGAATCAAATTGGGGTCCCGAGCATTGCAGGTGGATTCTTTACCAACTAAGCTATCAGGGAGCAAACTGAAGGAAAGAGAGGTTAAGAACCTGTATACACATCCACTGCTGTTCAATGGTGGAATGTGAAGCCTAACAGACCAGGTCTCAAGCCCACTTGTACTACTAATAATACATCCTCATTCACAATTTTTGGAGTCAAAGTTCTGAAGTAGGCAAGATGGAAGGCTAGGAGGTGATGGTCAGAGAACAACATGCTTGAAATAGGGAATCAAAGAGTTTAGACATGAGAAAATGAGGACAAATAGAAAAAAAGATCACTAGAGATTGGAAGGTTAAGAAACCAAAGAACACAGGTGTTAGGTGAACAAGCATCAGAGATACTGGGGCCTTCAGGAAAGGTGACAAGAATTAAGGAAACAGATTTCTCTACTGCAGGACTTCTGAAAGAGAGCCTTCTTGCCAACTTATTTTACAACAGGCCAAAAAAGAGAAGCACAGGTTAGCTTTCTCATATTTATTCACCCTGATATCCTTCCTCTCAAAACACATAATAATATATTCATAGGAATCTGGTCCAAGAGACAATGTAGAGAAACAAGCTCCAGGGCAAAGCTCAGATCACATCTCCGTACACCTAACCTTTATCCCCCTGAAAATTGACCAAGAAACAGTTATGAAAATATTCATACCCCACTGAGCGGCAAGCATGCACCTTTGAAGAATTATTCATTACAAGACTGAATTTTTGAATCTTCCTTCATCTGAGCAGCTTCTCTGTCCACATTCAGCTTTAGTCCAAATGGTCAAATGAACTGTAATTCTGATTGCCAGAAAAATCTCAGCTGCAAGCCGTTCTTCTAAAGCAATCCTGGCCAGCTTTCTGGGCTTCAGAGTCTGAGATGAGGCAAATAATCTGCAAAGTCAACATCTGACCTTCTCCCTTACTGAAGCCAACCTGAATCCGTGCTTTCTGAGATTCACTCAGCACCAGTCATTCACAATTACAGAACTCTGCACTGTCTTATACTTGGAGACCTGACCACTGTTCAAATAATAAACAAAAACAACCTGCTTTTTCCTCCATTTCCTCTGTTAATGGAAACCTTTCAAACTGAACTTTTATTGGCTATTTGTTACTGTCATTTGCCATTGTCTGTTCCCAAGATGATGCATCTGTCACTAAATCTACATCTCCCTAAGCCTTGGTGGGAATTGAATTGACATTCAAGTGCAAACAGTCCAGCCACTGACCACAGGACAATTTCAGTCACCACGATCCCACGTGCAGATTCATTTCAGTCATTTGGAAACAATAGGTGAGTGGTAGAGTTGAAGTCAGTGAACAAAGAGGATAATATTGACACTATCAGGAATCGATAATTCCTTCAAGCTGCTCCCAGTCTGCTCCCCTTCCTTGTTACATATTATATCACCAACTAGAATGCATTTTGCCTCCACAGTTTCTTGTGGTATCAAATTAGCTTTGAATGGCCATTTTTCATACTGCTGTGCAGTAATTACAATCACAGTATAACTCTATGTTATGGCTACATTTTTATTGGAATTTCTAAAACATAATTATCTCTCTTTTATGTTTTCACCAAAGAGGAGCCATAGAAAACTTCTAATAAAAAGTATTGAACTGCATTTCATAGCACTGGGTCAACAGAAATGCCTATCAATAATTTCTAGCAAATAAATCCAATGCTGCTGATTTCTTCACAATGTTTTTTTCTAACAGCAAACCACTATGAATCAGTCTATCTATCTTCCTATCTATCATTATTTTAACAGTCACTGACAGTGTGTTGAGAAAACTACACTGAACACAGAATTCAGCACAACGATCTCAGTGAATTCTGCTGTCAATACAGGATGGACTTAGACGTGTCAAAAAGCCTTGTGGAAAGAAAGTCCTCTAGTATTCCTCCACAGGATACAGTCTAAATCATATTTTGAAATCAACATTGAAAATGTTAAGTCACTCTGTCCTAACTCTTAGCAACCCCATGGACTGTAGCCCACCAGGCTTCTCTGTCCATGGAATTCTCCAGGCAAAAATATGGGAGTGGGTAGCCAATCCCTTCTACAGGGGATCTTCCCGACCCAGGGATCAAACCCAAGTCTCCTGCATTGAAGGCAGATTCTTTACCATCTGAGCCACCAATCAACACTATTGACATGCAATTTACAAACCATAAAAAGCCTATATTTGAAATATTCCATTTAGTGAGCTTTGAAAAATACATAAATCTAAGTAATCACAAGCAAAACCAGGATAAAAAATATTTCCCATCATCTCAGAAAATCCCGATGTCCTTTTCCAGTCAAGGTCTACCCCCAAAGGCAACTGCTACTCTAAATTCTGTCTCCACTGAATATTTAGCCTGTTACCCATTTTATATAAATGAAATCATATAATATACATTGTCTTATATCATGACTCACCATGATACTTTATTTTGTTGTTTAGCTTTGATTTTAAGTCCATGTTCTATTCTGAATTAATCTTTTTATATGGTGTGAGGGCATGGTTAAGTTTCATTTTCTTACCATAGGAATAAATAACATTTTCCTTCTGTGTAGATTTATGTTAGTACCTTTGCTGAAAATCCATTAACCACATGTGTGGGTCTATTTATGGAGTATCTATTATGTTCCACTGACCTAAATGTGTGTTTATTTTTTGTAGGTCATTGCAATAATGGTTTTATTGACTTTTATAATACAAACCATTCTTTTATATTTTGTTCTGCTCTTAAAGTACTAAAATCACAGTGGAATTTTTTTTCCTTCTTCCCTACCCATTGGTCACTCCTGTAACTTGTCTTTGCTTCGACAACATTTTCAATGTTGTCTTTGCTTTTCTAGATTTCTACTTATGTCTCATGAGTTGCTTGATTACCTATTTTTATACTAATTTTTTAAACTAAATAAATTTACAGAATATCACACTGCCTTGATCACTATAGATCTCTAGTGAGTCTTAAAATCAGAAAACATAGGCACTCCAACTTCCTTCTCAAGGTCATTTTAGCTATTCTAGATCTTTTGCATTGCTATGTAAATTAACTTGTCAACTTAAAAAAATGCTTGTAGAACCATGATTGTGATTTTGTTGAATCTACATGTCACTTTGTGGAAAAGTGACAATAATATTATATTGTCCAATCCATGAATATGATATAATCCTCCATTTATTTACTCCTCTTTAATTTCTTTCAGCAATCTATTTTTTAATATAGAGTTTTTGTACATATTTGGGTATTTTTATAATACAATTTTTAAATTTAAAAAAATTTTATTTTGTTTATTGTGGATATATAGAAATACAGTTGATTTTTGTAGTAAGACTTTATGTGCCATGGTGTCATTGAATTCCTTCATTCACATAGCTATTTTTAAGATTATTTAGGAAGATACTGGAATGACAGCCTAAAGAGTATCTTTCAGGTCTGAGGATGATCAATTCTCTCAGCCTTTATTTTTGTGAAAACATCTCTAGTTCACCCTTGTTTATGAAGGACGTTTTCTCTATATATAGAATATGTGATATCAGGTTTTTCTATTTTCACCTTTAAAAAAATGTGCTTCATCTTCCTACTTCTATTTTTTCTAACGTGATCAGCTTTCATTTACTCTTATCATTCTCCTGTATGTATTTTGCTTTGTCTCCTTTCAAGATGTTTTGGTTCTTTACTTTTTAATTTCAGCTGTTTGAGTGTTTAAGTGTCACTTTGTATTTCTCTTGTTGTGAGTCCATCAAGCATCATACATCTGTAAGCCAATGTTTTCAACAAATATAGGAAATCTTTGGCCACTAATTTTCAAAGTTTCTCTGCTGCTGAGATGTTAATTACATGTTTGATAAAGTGTCCAATATTATTCCAAAAGTTCCTAATGTTCTATTTTGTTTTAGTCTTTCCTTTTTGATTCTGTGAAGGCAGATCTAGAGTGAACCTTATTTAAAATATGGCCCTTGTAAGGTAAGACTTTTCTGATGTCTTAAGTGCTGGAGTGTTAACAAGATTTCTCCACTCTAACTGGGCTGAAACTCCAATGTTATCCAGCACTGCTTGATATCTAGAATCTCTGTTCTCTTCTCAATGCCATTAACATCCAGTTTTACATATGCCCCCCTGTGTAATCTCACCCTGTCTTCAAGGAAGCATTCATAAGGAATGCCTATGCAAACAAACTTTCACCCCCACCCCACACACACCCCCAAGGGGCAGCCTTCTTCTCTATGGTGAATACCCTAGAGAATATGGCTCTTTAAGCTGCCCTGAATTCTCACCTTAGAGGTTTCATTTTTCTCAGGGATTGTGGTTTTCCATACCTGTCAGCCAATGTTTAAAAACAATTGCCTTGTATATGTTACTCAATTTTTTGGTGTGTATCTGTGTGTGTGTGCTGATTGTTTATGGGGACTAATTTGGTATCAATTAGTCCATCATATAGCCAAGTGTCAAGTTTCATTCTGTGTGTATGTGTGTGTGTGTGTGGTTTTAAATCAAACTGCCTCGAGAAGAGGTCCCAAATAAAAATCTTTATTCATTTGCTATCTAGTTCTTCAAATCATCTTCATGTAAACTCAAAAGTATAAGATAAGATGACCAAAGTGTTCTTATCACGAGAAGAGAAAAGGAAAACCAAGAAATGTTTTTAGCTTATACCCTCAAAATGACTATGTTTCTATATGTATTCCCCACCCTCTGCAGCAAAAGAGTCTGTAAGTTTTCCATATAGTGACTCATTTTTTTTTATTTTTATCAGTCTTCTCTAGAAATTCTAAGAGTCTACTGGTCTAAGCAGGACAGATTTACTACTTTTCTGGTTTCTTCTAGATTTTCAGTAGCATTTTCCCTTTTTGATAGTTCAGGGCCCTCTTCCTTGAGATGTCACTGCTCCTTCCTAAACCTTATCAAGAATGTTGTAGGAAAAGGAACGATTGGCTATTTCTTTTGAGCATTTTGTTTGAATAAAAAAAAAAATACCAATATTCTTGAAGTATCTCTTCAAACTATAAGAATAAGAACAACATTCTTGACTAATTGGAGTCCTTTCTCTTGTGGTGTTTTGTTTTGACCACGCTATCATTGGATAGATATCAGGACATTTCTCTTAAGCAGGTTTCAAGCAGGAGCTAATTATGCTGACAGCCACCTACTCATCAGTAGATAGTGGACCAAAAGCCAGCAAAAGACAAGACACACTGAGTATCTTCATCAGGCCAGATGGTCAAACCGGAAGGTTGAGCCACCTGAACACACTGTATTATTTTATTGCCCATTAAGCAAAGTGAAATTTTGCAGTAATATTTAACAACCTGGTTTTTTTTCTCCTTCATTTAAAACCACCAGGCCTAAAATGTGTCAAATGAAATTTCAACTCAGTGTAGACTGTGTTCCAGGAAATGTCACTAAGGGTTTTGAAGCAGCTGTCACTGTCATTGCAGTTTTACGAGAGCAAGATTCTAGAATTCATCAAGGATTCCCTGCCTGATCAGATGAGATGCATATATATGAAATCTCCAGTGTTGATTTTTACTTCAGCTCCAAGAAGGAGACCATGAGAGTACCCCCTAAAGTCACCCTTAGTAGAAAAAGACACAAACAGAAACTCTAAGACTTTGTATCACTTGAGACTGAAATGGAACCCAAACTTCAGCCATTCCCTTTGTGCAGCTACTGCTCTCTGCCTGCACCAGAATGACAATCATGGGATTTATGTTATATATCCCAGACCTCCCTAAAGTCTCCGTCTTTCCCCAGAATAGAGAATGTTTGTGTCCTTTTCATGTTGATGTTGTCAAAAGAACTGTTCCCAAGACAATGCTCGAATTGGCCTCAGAACTACCATGAAATGTCAAGAGGGTTGCTAGGATCTGGATATTCTGTTTCCTGCCACTCTCCATGCCACGTGTTTTGATCTTTCTTCTTGCGCTGCCGCTTCTCAGCTTCCTCTCCTCCTGTCTCTGGGACGTCAAGGTCCTCACCAGCTGGTCCTCATGGTCACTTCTATCTTCAGCATGAATCCTTTGTCATCTTTAAGCAGTTCAGATGCTGACTTCTGGTAAACGTCTAATGTGTATGAAAGACTGGAAAGTTTTCTGTCTTTATACTTTCAGTTCAGTGAGTTGGAAGTTTAAATTTCTAGCCAAAGACCAAGAGGCTCCAAGTGTCAAACAATGATATGAAAAAAAAAAAAGAAAAAAACTTTTCTGAAGTTTCAGCCAATTCTCCTGCCCAGAGAATGTATACCCAGATTCAGTATTCCTGGGTTTGGATTCTGGCTAGCATCCTAGCTTGGCAGCCCACTCTCAAGGGCTATTTTCTCTCCTACCTCATCCTCATCTGTAGAATTCCAGGCTGAAGAGAGAATAAGGAAATGAATGCCTAAGTATGAATTTTATGTGCCATGTTAAAATGCAGAACCTGATTATTCATACTGATGCTATCTTCACTGACTGCATTAAAGTTTCTGGTACAATTTCAATGAACAGCCAGACAATAGTACCAGCCAGACAGTGTGATACTGGTGCTAGGGACACCAAGATGAATGGGATGGAGCCCTTGCCTGTAGAGTGTCCACACATAACTCACCCATCCCCTGTCTGACAGTAGGAGTTCTAAAACTTTTTATTAAGTCTGTTTGAGTGTATGAGATAGGAATCTGCAGAAAGAAAACCCTTCTGCTGGATCACATTATTTTTATACTGTCAGATGCCTCATGCCTCCCATCTCCATTCTAAGAGCTTCTAGGTTCAAACTTGATACGCTACATTTGCCCTATCTCAGTTTTCCAGAGTGAAATTGCACTCGTCTTTGTCATCTAATACTCAGCCAATGTTGTGCTCCAGAGCAGAAAATTTCTTCCACTTTCTTAGAAAATAAAGACCAACATGGGATGCTCTGAAACCATCTTAGGATTTCATAGGCTGTTTGAGTAAGGAAAGCAATGCAGCTTAAATGGCTGTGCAGTGCCTGTGCCTGGTTAGCCAGACACCAGTGCTAGGCACTAGAGTGGATGAGGGCATGAACTTCCCATGAAGCTCATGAGGTTTACACCTCAGCACCCCTCACTTGAATAGTCTTGGGAGAAGTCCTAATAATGTCTCATGGTCACTATGTAGGTTTCTCTCTAAAATAAGGCTAACCACAAATATGCTTCTTCTGTTTCCCACAAAACCTGTGTCTATGATTAGGTATGTGTAAAATCAAATCAATAAGAGGTAGTCTCCATTCTTAAGGAGCTTAATTCTAGCAAGTGAAAAATGAAAACATGAATGCAACAAAATAAGGGGACCCCAAGTATAAGGCAATGCTTCCATTTTCCCGCTGACAATGTTTGATGAATTTTAATCTTTAAATGCTTAGAGGGATGGTAGAAACGATCAATATTTCATTTCTAATTTTACTTACAATGATATTTAAATTCATGTTACCTAATACAGTGATCCAGAAATAGTACTTTTTCTATGCTCAAACTTCATGGAACAATTCTATTCAAACTTTTCATATGCACCTTTGACGGACGTCATTGTCTTAATCATCACTAGTATCCCTTTTGAATCACCTAATGAAGTTTTCTCACACATAATATTCACAGCTGCCTAAGTTGTTCCAACTATGGCACTTTCTGATTCCATGCATAATTCTGCCACTGGACATTTATCCTATGCCACCAACACCATCTAGCATAATATAAGAATGTACTTTTCATTTATCCTGTGGATGTATGTTCTAGATTTGTACAACTTATAATGATGATGTACCTTATCAAAATGATTTTTTAAAAGCTTTTTTTAAAGAAAAAAGTAATGATAGCCACCATTTGCAATGATGGAGACTTTCCTCTCAGGGACACTCACTAAATCTGTGTTGAATCTCTGCTTCCATCAGATGACCTTTATAAACATCAAGCTCCAGCACTAAGTTTGTTTCAGGTTAACAGTAATTTTCAGGATTACTGTTACTGAATCATCTGAAGAGCATTTAAAAAACACTAATACCAGTACCAGGCTTCCCAGGTAGCACAGTGGTAAAGAACCCACCTGCCAATGCAAGAGATGTGTGTTTGGGTCAAGAAGATATCCCTTGAGAAGGAAATGGCAACCCACTCCAGTATTCTTGCCTGGGAAATCACATGAACAGAAGAGCCTGGAGGGCTATCATCTATGGAGTCACAAAAGAGTCGGACACGACTTAGCAAATAAAAAACAATGCCAGTACCATATTGTCTTAATTACTGTAGCCCCAGCATTAGTGTTTTTTAAATGCTCTTCAAATGAAAAGACAACCCTCAAAATGGGAGAAAATATTCACAAATGAAGCAACTGACAAAGGATTAATCTCCAAAATATACAAATAGCTCATACAGCTCTATTAAAAAAAAAAAAAAATCAAAAAATGGGCAGAAGACCTAAATAGATATTTCTTCAAAGAAGCCATACAGATGGAAAACAAAGCACACAGAGGAAAAGATGCTCAATATCACTAATTATTATAGAAGTCCAAATCAAAACTACAATCTGCCTCACACCAGTCAGAATGGCCATCATCACAAAATCTACAAACGATAAATGCTGGAGAGGGTGTGGAGAAAAGGGAACCCTCTTACACTGATGGTGGGAGTGTAAATTGGTATAGCCACTATAGAGAACAGTATGGGGGTTGCTCAAAAAAGTAAAAATAGAACTATCACATGACCCAGCAATCCCACTACGGGGCATATACCCAGAGAAAATAATAATTCAAAAAAAACACATGTACCCCAATGTTCATTGCGGCACTATTTCCAAATAGCCTGGACATGGAAACAGCCTAAATGTCCATCGATAGAAGAATGGATAAAGAAGATGTGGAACATATACATAATGGAATATTACTCAGCCATAAAAAAGAAATGGAATGGGGTCATTTGTAGAGACTTGAGTGGACCTAAGATTGTTATACAGAGTGAAGAAAGTCAAAGGGAAAAACAAATACTGTATATTAATACATTTATGTGGATTCTGAAAAAAAATTAGTGTAGACAATCTTATCTACAAAGCAAAAATAGACACAGATGTAAAGAACAAATGTTTGAATACCAAGAAGGTGGAGGTGGGATTAATTGGGAGATTGGGATTGACATATACACACTATTGATACTATGGATAAAATAGACTGCTAATGACAATCTGTTATATATAGTGCACAGGGCTCTACTCAATGCTCTGTGGTGATCTAAATGGGAAGAGAATCCAAAACAGAGGGGATATATGTATATGCATGGCTGATTCACTTTACTGTATAGCAGAAACTAACGTAACACTATACTCCTATAAAAATGTTAAAAAAAACCACAACAAAAAAACCACTATTGCCAGGACACAATTTCATAGATTTTGATTCAATGGTTTGCGATGCAGCCTGGACACTGTAATTTTTAAAAGTCCTCTGGGTTATCTGAATATGCAGCCAAGGTTGAGATGCCTTGTCTTCCCCAAGCAATCCTTTGTTATTCAAAATAAAACAACTGGGAGAAGGACAAACATTCTAATATGAGACTTCATAAGAACTCAAATATGAAATAGCTATCTTTTCTAAGTGATAATTCAAAGAAATATGTCACATAAAGACAAATAGGCATAATACATATAGACATATAGATATATTATGCATATATATGTATATATTATACCTATATAGTATACACAATACTTATGTACAATATATTTTTATATATGTGTATATATATATACACACAGAAATTATTTTTTAATATAATAAAATTTTAATATTTTAAAAGTTACACATTTTCTAAATAAAATTTAGAAAAAGTCAGACTGTCTCAATTGAGGATTCAAAGATGGAGGCAAGTATGATTTCAGTTAAAAGAAACTGACATCAGTAAATTCTCCTGGATAAAGCATTATGATTCATATAGGCAGAGATATTAACGGCAGTTTTACCAGGCAGAGGAAATAAAAATGTAATACTCAAAGTCCCCCAAACTGCAGTAGCTTTGAGGTGGTAATGAGAATTCCTTTAAAAGAATAAAGACATATGTTTTATTGATAAACAAAGTTACGCGCCAGCTTATAGAGATGACCATCACTTCCAAATAACTTATTTGGTAGCTTTGAGTGTGGGCAAACTAACACAACATCTGGAAATGATCAACCAATCATCAAGTGTGCTATTTACTGCTTTACCCATGACATAAATGCAGTTTCCTGCCTGGACAGGCTGAGTTCATAGGTAATGTCATCCTTTGGCCATTAGAGTATTGGAAATCTATCTCCTTTCCTGCCTCTTTGTTTTGGTTTGTAAGACTAGTTGACAGCAAATGATAAAAAAGCAAGAACTGATCAGCCTAAATATCTAAGTTGAGAAAAGTCACATCAAGCTTAGTCACTCCTAATATGACAGCAGATGTTCCTAGTTGAAATTCATTTAGAAAGAAAAAGGAGAAAATAAATGCTATGGGAGGTCTATATATTGATTTTCTTCGTAAAGAGTAGAGACAAAGTAAGAAATAAGGATGAAAGGGGGTATAGCTCATGATGAATTGTGGTGTCCAACTCAGTTGGCTTCATCTGTAAGAAGGAGAGTTATAAGCAACAGTTCAAGCTTTTATAAGGTAAAAACTTGAAACAGAAAGGTAATGTATGTTTGTAAATCACTTTACATTTTTCAAAGTCTTTATTCAATCTTACATGATGTACTTATTAGTTAATGAGATGATCTGTCAAATATTGCTCTTGCCATTTCCAGGAAGAAACAGAGATCAGAGAAGTTGAGTGACTTTTCCAAGGTCACAGAGAAGGAGGAGACCCAAATCCCCCAACTCTCAGTTCTGTGCCTTTTCTACCACCCACAACAGATTTCTACAGTTTTTCTTCTACCAGTAGGACTAATTTAATGAATACCCAGAAAGGTAACCTGTCAAAAGGATGAGAAAATGTAGGAATAATCATTTTCAATAAACTAAGTGGTTTGTGTTTATTGTTAAAATTTTGTATACTTATTGAAGAAATATTAATGGACTGAGAGAAAATATCTGCAAATGATATGACCAACAAGGGCCTAATTTCCAAAATACACGAAGAGTTCCTACAATTCAATAACCAAAAAACAAATAACCCATCAAAAAATGGACAGAAGACCTGAATAGACATTTATTGAAAGAAAGAAAGAAAGAAAGAAAGACATTTCTCTGTGAAAAGATGCTTATCATCACTAATTATCAGAGAAATCCAAATCAAAGTACAAAGATGTACCACCCATGCCATTCAGAATGGCCAACACTAAAACGTCTACAAATAATACATGCTGGACAGGGTGTGGAGAAAAGGGGATCTTCCTACAGTGTTAGTGGAAATGTGAATTTGTTCAGTGACTAGGGAAAACAGTATGAAAGTTCCTCAAATAACTAGAGTTGCCATATGATCCAGCAATCCCACTCCTGGGCATATACCCAGACAAAACTGTAATTCGAAAAGATATATGAACCCCTATGTTCATAGAAGTAATATTTACAAAAACCTAGACGTGAAAGCAACTTAATCTGTCAATTCATTGATAAAGAAGATGGATAAAGAAGAAGTGGTACGTCTATACAACAGACTATTACTCAGCCATTAAAAAGAATAAAATAATGCCATTTGCAGCAACATGGATGGACCCAGAGATTATCATACTAACCAAAATAAGTCAAAGACAAATACCATATGATATCATTTATATGTGGAATCTAAAATATGACACAAATGAGCATATCTACAAAACAAAAACAGACTCACAGATACAGAGAACAGACTTGGGACTGCCAAGGGAGGTGGGGCTGGGGGAGGGAAGGATTGGGAGTTTGGGATTAGCATATGCACACTATTATATATAGGATGGATAAACAATAAAGTCCTACTGTATAGTCACCAGGGAAGCCCATTGTATAGCACAGGGAACTATATTCAATATCCTGTAATAAACCATAATGGAAAAGAATAGGAAAAAGAATATATATATATATGTGTGTGTGTGTGTGTGTGTATATCTGAGTCACTTTTTTGTACAATAGAAATTAAACACAGCACTGTAAATCAACTATGGTTCAATAAAACTGTAAAATTATTAGATAATATGAGAGACAAATACAAATCACTATAGTTCTATTAATAATACATTTTCACTTTGCATTTTTTACATATCCTTCAGTCTCTTTTTCTATTTACAACTATTTTTTTTTTTAAGTGAAATCCTGGGCTTCCCAGGTGGCTAAGTGTTGTTAAGAATCTGCCTGCCAATGCGAGAGACCCGGGTTAGGGTTAGGGTTAGGGTTAGGGTTAGGGTTGACCCGGGTTTGATCTCTGGGTGGGGAAGATCCCCTGGAGAAGGAAATGGCAATCCAATCCAGTATTCTTGCCTGGAGAATTCCATGGACAGAGGAGCCTGGAGGGTTACAGTCCATGGGATTGCAAAGAATCAGGCACGACTTAGCGACTAAACAACAAAAGTGAAATACAATATTGTTTCACTTTCAGCATAGCACAAACACTTCTCCTTGCTTTTACACAGATTTCACAAATGTTAATGGCACCATAATAGTAGCACTCATTTGTGAGATGTCCACCATATTCCAGGCACAATGCTATAGCCACAGATAGAAACTACAATGACCTAATTAGGCAAGAGCTGTACCATTAAAGAAATAAGACAGTCACCTCCCTGCAGGACAGGGTATTGTAGAATTCACCCTCCAGGGTTTTGCTAACCTCACCCTCCTACATAATATAGAATCATGAGGATATTCTCTGGTCTATTCAAACATTCCCACAGAGTTGAACATTCAGATTGTTTCTAATATTGCTTGTTACAAATGATAGTGAAATAAATACTTTAGAACTGGTGATATTTTCTCAATACTAATACTAACCAAACATTTCCATAGGATAAATCATAGAAATATAATTCTATAGAGATTAAAGAACATAAAAAATGTAATGTGATTTGCCATTTGCTTCCAAAGCATTAAAATAATACCCATTTATATTCCCAGCTAAGAGTCAGAATGCCCATTTCACAGAACATGTGTCTACATCAAAGTTTAGGTTAATAATGCCTTACTTTTTCCCATCTGTTAAATTATTGATTAAAAAAAAGTAGCTTTTTTTTTTTTTTACAGTGAAGAGTTAACTTACTGGATAAGACTGTAATGCTGGGAAAGCAAAAGGAGAAGAGAGCTGCAGAGGGTGAGATGGTCAAATAGCATCATTGACTCAATGGACATGAGTCTGAGCAAAGTCCGGGAGATAGTGAAGGACAGGGAAGCCTGGCATGCTGCAGTTCATGGGATCACAAAGAGTCGGACATGACTTAGTAACTGAATAACAATGAGGAATAACTGATACACAAAAAGTGCACATATTTTATGTATGCAGTTTTATAAACTGGACATACACATAATCCCATGATACCCTCACTAAAATCAAAGTAATAAACCTATACATCACCTCCAAAAATTTCCTTGCATACCTTTGCTTTTTGTGGGTGGTAAGAATACTTCCCTTGTGGCTCAGCTGGTAAAGAATCTGCCTACAATGCGGGACACCTGGCTTTGATCCCTGGGTTGGGAAGATCCCCTAGAGAAGGGAAAGGCTCCACTCCAATATGCTGGCCTGGAGAATTCCATGGACTCTACAGTCCATGGGGTCACAAAGAGTCAGACATGACTGAGCAACTTTCACTTTCAAGAATACTTACCCTAAGATCTGCTCCCTTAAATTTTTAAATGCCATACTGTTAATTAGAGGCATGATGTTATACAGCAAGTCTCTAGAACTTTATTCATCTTGCAAAACTATAATTTTATACCCATAGAACAACAGTTCTCCATTTCCTGCTCCCTCCATCCCCTGGCAACCACCATCAGATTTTTTTATTCTATTTGTTTGACTATTTGAACTTCATATAGTGGAATCATGCAGTGTTTGTCCTTCTGTGATGGATTATTTCACTTAGCATATCTCCCAGGTCTGGTCACATTATTGCAAATGGGAGATCCCCTTCTTTTTTTAAGGCTGAATAATATTCCATTGTGTGAATATACCATATTTTGTTTATTAACTTGTCAACGGAGGAAGAGAATGTAGTATATACATATGCTAGAATATTAGTTGGATTGTTTCCATATCTTTGACTATTGTAATTAATATTATAATTAACCCTGAAGGGCAAGTATCTCTTTGAGATCCTGATTTTGACTCTTTTGACTATATATCCAGAAGATAACCACATGCAAGACAATAAAATGAGACCCCTATCTTAAACCACACACAAAAATCAACTCAAAATGGATTAAAGACTTAAACACAAGACCCCAATATATAAAATTCCTAGAAGAGGACCTAGGGGGATATCTACATGACATGGGTCTTGGTCATAATTCCATGAAAATGACACCAAAATACAGGCAACCAAAACAAAAATAGATAAGTAGGACCACATCAAGCTGAAAACTTTCTGCACAGCAAAGGAAACGATCCATAGAGTGAAAAGGCAACCTGTGGAATGGGAGAAAATAACTGCAAATCATACTCTGATAAGCAGTTGATTTCCAAAATATATAAGGAACTTCTACAACTCAATAGCAAAAAAAAAAAAAAAAAAAAAAAATCAAACAACCTTATCTTACAATGGGCAAAGGACTTGAATAGCCTTTTCTCTAAAGACACACAAATGTCCAACAGACATATAAAAAGGTGCTCAACATCACAAATTATCAGGGAAGTACAAATCAAAACCACAAGGAGGACTTCCCTGGTGGTCCAGTGGTTAAGAATGTGCCTGCCAATGCAGGAGACAAGGATCAGGAAAATTCCACATGTCACGGGGCAACTAAGCCCGTGTGCCCTAATTACTGAGCCCTCATGCCTAGAGTCTGTACTCTGCAACAAGACAGAAGCCACCACAATGAGAAAGCTGCGCACAGCAACAAAGAGTAGCCTCTGCTTACATCAACTAGAGAAAGTCTGTGCACAGCAAGGAAGACCCAGTGCAGCCAAAAAAAGAAAAGAGAAACTACAATGAGATACCACCTCATACTTGTTAAGATGGCTATTGTAGAGGAGGAAAATATCTTTTCCCTCTACCCTTCTAAATTCTTGACAGGGACCCCTGTAACAAAAGACAGATTAACAAGAGAAAACCATACCACTTTACAGTAAGCTTCATGTGACGTGGGAAATTTCATAAGGAAATGAAGACCTAAAGAAATGGTTAAATGTGAGTGTTTTTCTGCTTAGGTTTGGTGAAGAGCTGTGGAAACAGATGATAAAGGACAAAGGTGAGCTCAATTCAGTAAACTGGGGAAAATTTAGCAAAGACGGTTCACTCAGATTCCTCTCTGTGTCCCTTTATCTTCGAAGATAAGGATGCTGCTTCTCTGAATATAGGAAGGCAGCTGTCACATGAGGACTTTACAGCCTGCTTCAGGGGAAGGTCAGAAAATCCTTCCTGTCCATGCCATTTCTCAAATTCTTTCAGCCTGAAATACTGACTCTGCCAAGATACCATGTGATGAGGTGTGTCCCGAACCCCATCACTATTATAAACAAAAACAAAAGATTCCTGTGACTGATTCATGTTGATGTTTGGCAGAAATCAACACAATTCTGTAAAGCAATTATCCTTCAATTAAAAAATAAATAAACTTTTAAAAAAAGATAGCAAGTATTAGCGAGGATGTGAAGAGGGAACTTTTGGGCACTGTTGGTGGGAATGTAAATAGGTGCAGCCACTGAGGGGGAAAAACAGTTATCGAGATCATACAAATAATTAAAAATAGAACAACCTTATCAAACAGCAACCTCACTTCTGGGTATTGCTATTTATTAAAAAAATATATATATTCTCACCTAAGTTGTCAGCATCAGCACTTGCCTTTTCCTCCCACACATACTTTTATCTCTTTTGCTTAGGATTTTTTTTTTCTCTATTTTTCTTATCATCGTGAACAAAAATCATTTGCTAATCCACTGTTTGCAAGGTTTTATGGATGATGCAATTTGAGGACAGTTCAATATATCATGCAGCCACTAGCCTGGAAGAACTTAATGTTTAGTTGACATAAAGGAAGAAAACTGGGCAAACGATTGCCCAGAGAACTCCTAGTGTTCCTCACTCCTCCTCTCCCTCTCTTCTCTTCTGACAAGGGCAACTTTCCTCCCCTCCCCTCCTCCAACCTCCTTCCAAACTGCTGAGTCACGTTCCTAAATAATTATGAAGCAGATGCCAAATTCCAGGAGATATATATATATCCCAGTATAATTACGTATTTTTCTAATTGGGAGAGGGTGAGTGTGAGAAGGGTGGTTGAGAGGTCTGCTCATCATATAAGTAAAGGTTCTGGAAAACTCCTTAGTATAATAGATGCTATTCATGATAAGAGGTTATTAGAATAAGCTCAGAATCTTTCCCTAGTGAAGTATAGCCCTTAAGAAGTGCAGATTATGCCAAATTCAATTGCAAATTGGAAAGTGTCTATAAGGCCACAGGAGAAAAGATGTTGCTGGGGGTAGGGAAAGGTTTTCCTGACTATCGTCATTACAGAAAGCAAGGACAGTAAGTGGGGCTATTATGATGATTTAGCATCCCAGAGCAGCCTGGGGAAGATAAGCACCCTTGCTTTTACAAGGGCATGGATTGGCACACAAGAATCAGCCACTGAAAAAGAAATTACCTAAATATGGAGTGATGTCAGTTATTTTGCGGTCTTTGGATGGTGATGGGATGTGAAAGGAGGACCAAGTCACTAAGAGTAGAAATGGGGAGACAGAGAGCAGAGTCCAGGGTCTGTTGCTGTACTGGACGAATGAGGAAGCCTCTAGGGAACAGGCGAAGGAGTCAGGGATGATGGTCAGAGGCAAAGGAAAGAGAACAGGCTGACGAATTCTAGTCTGCGTGGGGAACAGATGCAGACAGGGATGCAAGCCTTTGTGAGCGTGGGTCTCCTAGGGGCCCATCACAGTGCTGGGCACAAGGTCATCCCCACCATAATCCCTTGTCACCCTCTCCTATCTCTTGGTTTACAAACTTTTACTCATCTTTCAAGTATCTGGTTGCATGTTTTAATTCTCTCTTCCTTAAAGAGGCCCTTTCTGACCCCCAGGAATAGGCCTGTTACACACTTAAGTCCCTACTAGGATGCTGTATGTCCAGCACCATCACAGCACATTTCACACAGTATCTTCATGCTTTCACTGTCCTTCATCCTCTCTAGACTGTGAACTCATAAGAGTATGAGGGTCTTGTACATGTGTCCCCTAGGGCTTAGCACATTGCCTGACACATAAGGGCTTAAGAAATACTTGTTGAATAAGTGGAGTGGTTTATGCAGCTCGGTTGTTCTCTCTATAACCCACTTTTGTGACCACAAGGGTGTGAGCAGCCCAAGGGGAAGGTCTTAAGGGGCTCATATTCACACCCGAGTTCCTGCTGTTCTTCCTGGGACCTGGCAGGTGCTCAGCAATATTGCTTAACCAAACTGAACTTTTGGCAGCTCAAGGATGTGATGGGGCAAACTTTGGCAGTTCAGTTGACGACCTACTTTCCTTTTCCTTTTAAAATTCAAAAGCCAGATTTTCCAAAGATTACAAAGCAAAGTTCTCCAGACAGTTTGCGCCTGGTTTGCCAGGTCTGGTGAAGCCCACAGAAAGGGAATGAGGAGGTGTTTTAAAAGAGACAGACATACAAAAGTGCCCTTTCCCGCAGATAAGTTTTGCCATTATTGATTTTGCACAACTTTTTTGTTTTGCAAAGCAAGTGCTGAGCAAAACCAGTTTTTAGGTATGGTCATTCTGGTTTGTTTTATTATATAATTAAAAGTCCAATTATTTTAGCTAAAGGCTAGATTCTATTCAGTGATGTGATCCATATTAGAGAACTCAGGATAATGTAAAAAATCTGGTAAAAATTTAGTGTGGAATAGTAAATTCAAATCCCTGAAGAGCTGAAATTTTTAGTAATTTTAGAAGACCTAAAAATCTTTTAAAAGATTTTAAAATCTTTTTTTTTTTTTAATTTAAAAAAGATAAGAACTCTCCTATATCCTCATAAAAATGAATGTGAGTCAGACCTGAGTTAATGATCTACACATTAGCCAAGGTCTGGATGTGAGATGCAACATCTATTATCCTTTCAAGTAATTGTATACTCAGAAATGTACCTAATTAACTAACGGATCAGTCTCTGGCACTGACATTTCCAAGGATAAATCCTAAAAGGGGAATAAGAAGTTTGCTGGAAAGGACGAATGCACAATTGTATAATGTTAAAAAAAAAATGCTTAGATCAAGCTCTTTGTAGGCATGAGCCATAATTTTGTATACTTGTGTGCTTAGATTTTTGATTTACTTCTTAAGCAATATACTATTGTTAATCATACAAGTGGACTTCCCTGGTGGCTCAGACAGTAAAGATTCTGCCTTCAATGCAGGAGCCTGGGTCAATTTTCTTACAAAAACTCAAGCAAATAATTCTACCAAAAGATCATCTTTGCTACTCCAATCTCACAGTCTTCTTCAGAAATAATTTTATGCATTTTGGTATATATATATACACACACACACACACATAGGAGAAGGGAAATTGCAACGCGCTCCAGTATTCTTGCCTGGAAAATTCCATGGACAGAAGAGCTTGGCAGGCTACAGTCCATGGGGTCACAAGAGTCAGACACTATTTAGAGACTAAACACCACCACATATACATATACATATACATATATATATACATGTATATACATACATATATATATATATATATATATATGAAACCTTGTTCTATACATTCCTATGTATATACGCTTCAACTTAGAATTCGGTTTTTTCATTTGCTTTTCATATAAACAGCGTTATATTGTGAATTGTTTGATAAATTGCTTTTTATTTCAAATGACTGTATGTTTTAAGAGACCCTTCTACGACGGTATACATAGATACCCCATTCTTTCTCATTACTGCACAATGCTTCATAGAATGAATGTGTTATACTTCATTTAACTGTACCTACCTGATGGGACATTTAGTTATACACAATCTGTCACTATAATAAGGAATATTGCAATGTATACCTTGCATTGTGTACATGTGGGAATATTTTTCTAGGAAAATCCTTAGATTTAAAATTGCCAAATAAGAGGAAATGCATATTAAGTTTTGAAAAACATTGTGAACTTTTTCTCCAAAAGAGGCTATGTCAATCAATATCAGCACCAACAACAGTGTATGCGAAAATCTTCATGGTCTTCTTTTCTCCCTATCTTACTTCTTTTCCTCCTTGTTTTCCAAATTGGTGGGGTAAAGCTGACATTTCATTGCTGTGTAATTTCTGTTTTTCTAGTGATAAGTGAAGTTTTCTATCCTTTCATGTTTCTGGTCATTTGAATTTCTTTTTCTATGCATTACCTGCTCATATTTCTTTGCCTCTTACTCATTTCTTCTTATTGATTAATAGAAATTCTTTATATATTTCAAGTATTTACCCACTACACTGAAAGAAAATATTTGCAACATATACAGTATTGAATTTTATTTAGTTAATCAACATAAAGTCAAATTAATGAACTTCTGTGTTTACCTTAAAATCTTCCATGCCTCAATATTTAGCTCTTTCCTATATTTTCTTATAATGATGCTTATAAATTTTTATTTTCAATTTATCTGGAATTAATTTTGCACACTGTTTTAGATATGGATCTAATTTTCTTTTTTCTCAGATGGCTAGCCAGTTGTCCCAAGGTCTTTTCTCAGTTATGTGAAGCATTATCTCTCGAATATCTTTATCCCTAGTTTAATTTATCTCTGGATTCTTATGTATTCCACTGAACTTTTAAAAAAAGTCTATCTCCATCCCAATACCATATCTTATTCATTATTATAGTTTGATAGCATATTTTGATGTCTAACAAGAGATATCCCCATCACCATTTTCCTTTTTCAAAAAAATTAATTCATACATTTTCTATTCCACAAAGATGTTAGAATTAATTAGTTGAGTTCTATAGAAATTTGATTGGGAATATACTGAATGATGTTTAATTTATGAAGAATTTATTTAGTCTTCCTAAGCACAAACATGGCATATTTCTCTTTCATCGAGTCTTCTTTTCCATCCTTCAATAAGTTTTATAATTTTCCTCATGTTCATATAAGAAAACTATACTTTATAACTATTACCAATGTATAGAAATAGATATTTAGATAGATGATAGATGAATAGTATCCACTGAACTTGCTTAATTTTCCTGAGTTCTAATGGAAGATTCAAAATTACCTAACAACTACTTCGATTTTCACATCAATTCCAGATAGTATCAGTTGTATCTCTTTCTTTTTAGTAATTATTACCTATTTTCCATGTCTTATTGTATTGTCTAGAACATCCATTATAATGTTGAATAGCAGCAATCATAATAGCCAAACATCTCTTATTTCTGATTTTAATAAGAATGCTTCTAATATTTCAATATTTAATGATACGTGTGCTAAAGGTACACTAGTCTTTGTGTAGTTTGTGTCCCACAAGTGATGGCAATCCTGTGCTGGGGGGGGGCAGAGGGAGAGAGAAGGTTTGGCTTCAGTCTCACAGGCAATATTGGGAAATTATTAATTTTAGAAAGTTTCCCAATCTTCAGCCACATCCTTTCAGCACTTCGTGAAGAGAGCCCTCATTAACAAATTCTACCACTTCTTAATGTTCTAAATTCTTTTCCCATGAACCCATGGACAAATAAGTATCATTCCCCTTTGATTAAAATCACCAGAACTGACCTCATATGTTGTTCCATCTATATTTCAGATCTGTTAGCACTTCAACTTAATGCTTTAAGGCACTCTGATGTTATCATTGCAGGAGCCCTCAAGGCACCACTCCCAGTCTCCAAAGAATCCCTCCCCCACCATTGTTATGACTCTTGAATTTTTTAAAGAACTCTCCTAGCTATGTCCGGATAGACCTGATGGTTATCTCCCTGACTCTGGAGAATCTCTGGTCTTCACATCTCACCATTCTAGGCAGCTCGCTTTGATGTGTACATGACCTATTGTTTCATAAGTTATCTATCAGGGAGATTCATTCTGCATGCATATCCATCACTCACTGCATGCCTGATACTATACTAGAATATTTAGTGGATAACAAAGACATAAAAGACATTGCCCATTTTCTACAATTTTTTCTACAATTGCTTAAAAAATACAACCAAGACCTGTTTCTGTGGCTAGAAAATTCTTGGAAGAGGGGCATTCTTGAATTAGGTCCTAAAGAGCCAAACCAACCTAGTTCAGTATAGAAGGTCTGGAAATGTGTTAATATTTTATCTTCATTAGTGTGTCTTAGCTACAGTCTTACTGGGATACACGTTGTCTCTCCATATTGAAGCCCGCTCTGTAAACCACTTCCACATAATCAGACACTTAGTCCCATACTCTTATCTCCTTCGCATTCATATTCTGACAGGTACCCACCCAGCCTGCTTAGGGCATTCCAATAGAAAGTTTATTTCTATAATAACATTTATCCTTACCTGAAATGCTGCAGTCCCCACCTAAGTGGCCTCTCCACCTCCAATTTCTCATCTCTCCAAGCCATCAAACACAGCTAGCATCTCAATGTTAGAGAGAAGCTACAAGCATCCGAATCCACTCCTCAGAACCTTAATGGTCCCCCACTGTCTTCAGTATCACACTGATTTTTAAAATCTTGGGTGGCCTTTCCACCTCCTTACTAAGAGCTAGTTTTCTGTGATCCAATCACATGTAACTTTTCAACTGAGTCCTATCTGTTGGAGTAGGCTCCTCTCTTATCATTCTAATGACTAATCTAATATCAAAATATTTTCTGTATTATTTCCATCTCTCAGTAAGTCCACCTTTCACTGGATATTACAGCCCATTCTAACTATGATTGGCAATTAAATTATTAACTGCATCATTACTATGTTTTTAGGATGATCACAGTACCTAGAACACAAAGTAATAAATTCCTTCTGAATTGAACTAATCATGCTAAATAATAACTGAGACCATAAGAAGTCATAAGTCTACCTTGGACCGGGTAAATTTCCATTCATAAGATTTTGTGTTTGTGGTCCAGAAGAGTATGTATAAGCCAGTTTTAGACACTGAGTAATTCAAAATCAGAATTGTCAGCTTTTCATACAATGTGCCTAGACCAATCCTTGTTTATTTCTTTTCCCTTTATTTTTCCCTAGAATATCTACAGCATTGTCCTTCCCTTAGCTTTAGGGAATGCCACAGCTTCTTTCATTAGCATTCTAATTTTAATTTAAAAAAAACAACTATTCATTTGGAGAAGCAGTTGCATTTCTTTTCTTTTTGAATTTTAATAATACTCAGTACAATACACAGTCCTCAGAACAAGACAAACATCCTAAACCCACAAGGAGTCAGAGGGAACACCTTGCACATATTTAAATGTCATTCTGGGTGTTATTCAGACATGCTACACAGAGGATGGACACACCAGACCACGCCAATGACAGTGGCTTTTACCCTCTTCCTTCTAACTGTGCCTCAATCCCAGAGAATCCCATAGCCACACATTGGTGTTGTTCAGTACAAATGAGAAGGAAATGGTTAAAAGGGACTTCTGAGTTCATTGCTTTTCTTCAAGTATTTATGAACAAAAAGTTGAAAAAAATTCACAGCATAAGTGTGTTTAGAGAAGACTAAGAGCAGCAGAAAACCAGATGACACATTCTGGAATGGTAGCAATCAAGGTTCTATTCAATCCTTTCCCCCACCTCATGCATCAGAATATTTTCCTCTTTGAAACTTCTTGCACAGTTGCACAGGTGTATTGAATTCACACTGATCCACCAAAAAAAGGCAAGAAAATTGTTCGTATGTCAACAGCATCTATATATTTCAGCAAATTCTTTAAAATGCAAAGATTAAAAATAATCCACTAAGGATTATTTCCTACTATTATAACAATGGTGATGCTTTTCAGCTGTGAATAATCTGTTGCTCTAACCATAAAGTATTTGTAGAGCGGGACAAAAACTATGGCTTTTTCTTCACCAGGTACTGGGAAGGTATATGACTAGGCCAGAAGTCAGCAAACTTTCTATAAAAGGCTACAAATAAATATTATGGGCTTTGCAAGATATACAATCTCTTTTGCAGCTACCCAACTCTGTCTTGTAGCTTGAAAGCAGTCATAGACACTAGTAAACAAATGGGCATGTCTGTGTGCCAATAAAACTTTATTAACGAAACAGCCAGACAGCCAATAGTCAAAGTTTGCCTTGGGTTAAACTATATTCTTTAACTATAGTGATATCTTTCTTTATGATATATAACCACTGCATCTCCAGTGCCTGGCACATAGCAGGTGCCAAATAAATACTTGTAAATACAAAAATGAATTAATTATTAAAACATATTTCTTGTCCTCAAAGAGCTTACTATCTAGTTTTTTATGGAGAACAAAAGCAAGAAAATACTGAAGAAGAAGAAAAAGTATGATTGTTGTCACCATGCGTTCTGGGAAACAAACTCACTCAGAAGGACAATACAGATAGTGGAGTGCAGTTTATTACACCAGCGGGCCCAAGGCAGAGTCTCCGCTTAGCCAAGGACCCTGACCAGTTTTTGTGAAAACCTTATATACCTTAAGCATACGTGCCCAAACCCACCTCTCCAAATTCCCTGAAACTAGTCTGAACAAAGGAAAAAGAAAGATACAGTCAAAGTTAACCCATGATTCTTGGACTGCAAGAAGATCCAACCAGTCCTTCCTAAAGGAGATCAGTCCTAGGTGTTCATTGGAAGGACTGATGTTGAAGCTGAAACTCCAATACTTTGGCCACCTCATGCGAAGAGTTGACTCATTGGAAGACCCTGATGCTGGGAAAGATTGAGGGCAGGAGGAGAAGGGGACGACAGAGGATGAGATAGTTGGATGGCATCACCAACTCGATGGACAAAGATGGTTGGATGGCATCACCAACTTGATGGACATAGATGGTTGGATGGCATCACCGACTCAATGGACATGGGTTTGGGTAGACTCCGGGAGTTGGTGATGGACAGGGAGGCCTGGCGTGCTGCGATTCATGGGGTCGCAAAGAGTTAGACACAACTGAGCGACTGAACTGAACTGAACTGAAGCCTAGGTAGTTAACAGTGGACAATTATCAATAGGCTTGTGGTCATACCCCAATAAGCATAATAGAATGTATGATTCTGTTCAGCTACACAGATAATTAGGGTATTCTTTTAGGCGATGGAGAGCCCTGGGGCTCTTCCTTCCAGGGGCCTGGTTTCCCAGTTGGTATAGTCGTTCGCATAGATACTGGGCATATGGCTCAAAGTCCACAGTCCAGCCCAAGATGAAGTCCTGCTTTCAAGATAGAGCCTGTTCCGTTTCCTCCTTCATGATGACTGTAAATTTAAGCTGCCTGACTCACCAATTCTACCAACTATAATGATGGTTTATATTTTAACTGATCATGTCTTCATATCTTAAGGACTCAGGTGTCCCAACTACTAGGGATAGGTTTAGGGTTAGGTTATAAAGTCATAGTACTTGATAGCTTTTCAGGTTGCTTTTGTAAAGTTCAGTCAGAAACTGAAAAGAAGCCCTATGAAATTCACAAGATAAAAAGGAAGCAGAGAGAGAGAGAGAGAGAGAGAGAGAGAGAAACTGAGGTTGACCAGATGATCAAATCCCCACTCTATTCACCTTACCTGTTATTTTTGATGTCATGCACTTCTCTTACAGTATGGAAGATAAATAAGACACCATTCCAATCATCAACAAATCTCTCTAGCCAGGCTCCTAAGACAGCTAAGTAAGGGAGATAGAGCAAGAAAGGAGGCATATTCAGAAAGACAGTGTTATTTTATACAGGATTTTCTTCCTAATTAACACAGGTTACCTCTAGCTAGATCTTGGTTTGACATAAGGTGATGATCAGTGTATCAATTAGAGTCCCAAAATAAAGTACATGGCACACTCAGGATAATTCCAAGGATAGTTCATTTACAAAGGGAATATTTACAAAGACTGGACAGAATCTAGGAAATCCACAAAGGATGTTACAACACCCCAAGGCTGAAAAGAAAAGAGCCCAAAGAGGAAAGGGGAGGAAGGGTTATGTTGGCTCCAAAGGACAAAGTCATCTAGAACAGGTCACCTTGTGAGGAGCAGTGATCTTCTGTTGAGCCATATGGCTAGATGGAGGCAACCTCACATAGAGAGAAGCCATTCACTATTCTCACTTTCCTTCCCTCTGATTTTCCCCTTGGGGCTCTTGATTGGTTGAACTGAACCATAAGCCAAAGGGCAAGGAAGCCGATTGGTGTGGTCTACACTGGTCAGCTTCCAGGCCAGAGAGCAGAGTGGGGATGAAGGATAGCAGATCCGGAGGGACAAAGAGAAGATGTCCAGCACAAATGGAGCACAAAGGAGTTGAAAGCTCATTACACTGAGGCTGTCCTCTACGAGGACTAACACCAGGGTAGCACCAGATTGATCACCCACACACTCCCATTTTTCTCCTGAATGAGATTTTCACCACTGTCTGTGAGGAAATGAATTGAGCAATTTTCTGTTCCCTGCAGTGTAAGGAGAATCTCTTGCCAACCACTCTTATTTAGCAGATGGTAGGTGATACGGTGAGGCCTGTTTGGCTCCTTGTAAGGCAAACGGCCGGGCAGAGAGCACTGGAGATGGAAGTCCCAATTCCTAGCTCTGGCTCTGCTCCTAAGTGACTATAAGGGGGTCACTTCTCTTGGGGCTTAGCCCCATTTTCCTAATCTAAAATCAATAAGTCATTGGATATAATGACTTGTACTTAAGCATCTTAACCTAGAGTTTTCTTGAAATTATTTAAAACTTTTGAAAAAATTGTGCATATGAACATTTTCCATTAGAAAAACCTAACAACCAGGCACTCAGGTGTTGTGCTTAGCTTGTTCATTCTTTCTCCCACTCTCTCTTTAGAAAAATCTCATTGACCTCACAACAGCCTAGGATGTTCAAGAGTCTTTTTCTATTGTATCATTGAGAGATTTGCCCAAGACACCTGGTTAGGAAGTGGCAGAGCAGGGATTGTCACCATGCTCTCTAACCACCAAGATCATGCCCCACCCTCTCCCCTGAGGTCAGACGCACATGGCTAAGGATGCCAATATGCTCTTTCATTATTAACTGCTCTTACAGGACCAGAGCATCATGAGAGGGCTTTGTTCTAGAGTGAGAAGGCTTGGGAGTTTGGGTGCTGAGGTTCTCACTTGTGCTTCATAGTGTGGGAGAGGTTAGGGAATGGGAATTTTGGACTAAGGGAGTCAAGTCCTGCTGAGATGAGCTCTGAGGGTCAGAGAGACACCACAGACAGCAGACTCAAAGGCCAAGAAGGCCTTGAAGCTGAGCAGGAGTGCTCGCTCTCTCATTGAACGTGATCACCCCATCCTCTCTGTAGTAGCCTCAGAAGGCTCCAGAGGAGAAGCTCCTCCATTCTGAAGGGAGAACTCATCCAGACTTTGCAGAGAGCAGAGGCAACAGAAGGTTGGCATTCTTGGTGCCCTGTGATCTGGCATGTCCAAGCTTCTGGAACCACCAGAGTCCCGTGCCTGGAGCACTCCTGGCTTTTTTCCCACCATCTGGAGAGCCTCTCCAGCAGGCCTGGCTGCCCTTTGAAAGCCAAGCTGCTCCATTGTTTATTCCAAATGGGGCGAATGCTTAAAGAGCAACTGTGGGCCAAGATGTCCCATCTGTGATGCTCCCAAGACACTTTGAGACCAAGAAGGGCTCTTCTGACCTATCCTCTAAACTCTGAAGTGGGAACAATCCCTCTGTTTAACATGCCAACATGCAGTCTTCTTGCTAGCCTGGTCAGTGAACATCACCTTCTGTGAGACACCAGAGACACAGTTCCCCTGAAGAAATCTCATTCTAGGGAGGAAAGGATTTGCCAGCCTCCCTGAAAGGGCAACGAAGACTTTAGAGTTGATCAGCCCTGCACCTCGGGAGCAGGTACTCCACTGGGTGCAGGCAGCCAGCAAGCCAGGCTCATTTCCTCTGTGCTGGCACAGCCAGGACAACAGCGAGCCTTGGCATCCCTGTATGACCTGGATCACAGATGTGAAATGCTCTGTATGACTTGGCGAGGCCTCGAGATCCCATTTTGTTCTGCCAGAGGCCTTCTCTGCACAGCTAATCAAGGCCTGTAATCCCTCCCTTGTTGCCTGGCTGCACGGATGGCTTCGGTTGACTCTGAGCTGCCCGAAGCCTGCAGTCTGCTGCCAGAACTGGTGCCAGAAGCCTCAGTCTACTACCCAGGGGATGAGGGACTCTGAGGCTCTCCATCTGCATGCCAGGATGGGAAAGAGATTCCTGGCATTGCCCTTCTTGACCTAGAGAAAAATGAAGATCTTTTTGAATAGCCCAACAGTAAGGAATCAGTTGATGTATCAATATATATACTGGCGCCTGATAGCCTGCACTGACGTGGAAGCAAGAGAAAGGTTTTCTTTCAGCTCTTTGGCTGATTCCCACAGCTTCCTCCCAACAACAGTGACTTTGAGATATTTGGGGACTTAATTTCATCTTTAAACTTCAGCACCAGGCTACTCAAATTCTAGTTGACCCTTAAACAATTACAAGTTTGAACTACATGGATCCACTTAAGCCAACTCTGACCAACCTCTCTGTGAGAGGCAGAAATAAGGACCCAAAGGAAGAGGCTACATTCTCTAGACATTTTCAAGTAGCTGAAAAAACACCCAGAATTTCCACTCTGGTAGGAACTCTTACATGTCAGAAGCAGGAGACAGTTTCAAGAATTGCCAATGCAGCATGAAAGCAATGTTTTTAAATGATATAGCCCAAATATACACCAATAATAGAATGTACACATTCTGTGCGAGAAAACAACACATGTAACATGACCCAACAGTATCAGTTGAGTTAACTACAACCCTAGGGATGAGTGAAGATCATCTCTGAAGCCATAATGTAGAGTGAAAGGAGTCGCAGAAAATATACAGATAATACATCCATATTACATTGAAAATATGGTATTGAAATAGACAACTGAATTAAAATAGGATCAAGTGTCCAATGTGTGGATGGTAAAACTGTAAGGAAAAGCAGACACATGGTTAGCATACTGGCTAGGATGACTGGTCCCTCTGGGCTTGGGGGAACCAGAGCAGATGTGACTGAGAAGGTACACTGAGGTCCTTCTAGGGGAAAAACGTTCTATGTCTTCACTTGAGAGGTAGGTACCAAGTTGTCTGTCATATTCTCTTTCTCTCTGTTTATTGAAGTATAGTTGATTTACAGTATTATGTTAGTTTCAGGTGTGCAGCAGTGATTCAGTATTTTTATAAAGTATATTCCAGTCAAAGTTATAAGGTAATGGACATAATTCCCATCGCTGTATAACACATTCTGGTTATTGATCCATTTTATGCCTAGTAGTTTGTATCTCTTAATCCTATACCCCTATCTTGCCCCTCCACACTGCTCTCCCCCTCTGGTAACCACTAGTTCATTTTCTATATCTGAATCTGTTTCTATTTTGCTATATACATTCATTTGTACTATGTTTTAGACTTCACATATAAGTGATATTGCATTTGTATTTCTCTGACTTATTTCACTAAACATAGTATTCTCTAGGTCCATCCATGTTGCTGCAAATGGAATTATTTCATTCTTTTTATGACTAATAGTCCATTGTATAAATATACCACATCTTTATCCATTTGTCTGTTGATGGACACATGGGTTGCTTCCATATCTTGGCTATTATAAATAGTGCAGGTATGAACATGGGGGTCCAGGTATCTTTTCAAGTTAGTGGTCTGCCTTATTCTTTAAACGTCACACCTACTTTTGCACACATTTTTATATGTGTGTACATGCATCTATTTTGTCCTCTATAGCAAGCACCATGAAGGCAGTATTTTACCTGTTACTTCTTTTGTCTATTGCCAGATCATCAGCATATATGGAAGTGTGCATATACAGCTGATATTTAAATACACATCTTTGAATAAATGAATAAAGTCATTACTTAAGGAATATTTTCATGATGCAAATTTTAATAATGTTTATTAAAATAATAAAGCTCATAGACAAGAGCACTTTTGCCATAAGGTCTGCGCATGCTGATGAGAAACATAAAGAAAATGGACTGAAGTGAGGGGAGAGGTGTTCACTGTGACCAGGGTCATCCAGGGAGGACAAGCCAGGCAAGGAGGATGGGGAGAGGGGAGGGGAGGGGGAGTTCTAAGTCAAAGGACCAACACAATAATTATTATTATTAACTGAATTTTTACATTGGGCCAAGATCTTATTTGCTATTCATTAAAAGCCATTAAGGTAAATGCCATTATTACCTTCATTTCACAGATGAGCTCATGACTTTCAAAGATCTAGGAAGTAGACTCCTGGCCTTGGCTGACTGTCTGACTCTAAGGTAGACACAAGCAGAGGCAGGACATCAAGCCAAAAACTCAGCTGGAGGGTAGCGAGTGGCTCTTACTAGGCTGGGCTTCAGCGTTCAGCTCTAACCCCACTCTCACCTCCCTGCCCAGCGAGGCCCCATGGCTCTGTGCTTGGAGCCCACTGTGTGTGGGATGCCCAGCTCCTCTGTAGTGAAAGTGAGTAAGTAGCGGATGATTAGTGGTGAATCACCTACCTCTCATTCGGTGGCACTATTATCTCAGCAGAGATCCTCTTCCTGCAAAAGGCAGATGCAGACTGAGGCACTGCGGTTTTGCAGCTCAGATTTCCAATGATGCATGAGCACCAGCTGAGGTAAATGGAATTGCAAGCCAAGTCCATACTTAGAAATAGTCACGGAAACTTCCACTCTTCCAAGAGAAATCCTCTTATGTGTCCCAGGGAAAATTAACAATAATAATAATAATGAAAATAATAATGGCAGCAGTTACCCAGTACCAGGCTCTATACTAAGCACTTTATATTCTCAGAAGAATGGTGTATGGTATTTAAAAGCTCCATTTTACCAACAACTCACCCGAGCGGGTATGACCTGTAATCTATGTAGCAGGACTCAAATCCTGGTTGATGGCCTACAGAACCTGAGCTTTAACCACATCCCTGTACTGCCTCTTGCTGTGAAAGGGTCAGTAGACACCTGGGAAATTGTCAATTAAGGATGGATGGTATTGCCCATTACATTAAGTACCCTGGATGGGGATTTAGTTTGGTGTCCTTGGGTCACTTTACCAAGAACTACTTCTCTGTCTTCATTCCCTCCATCTGCTCCTACCTACTTGCCAGACTTCCAGAAAATGTACCTCTCTAAGTCCACCAGATTAGCAGGGACCAGCCTTAAGGTTGTGCCTCTCCTTGCAGAATTAACAAGGATGCATGTTAATTTCCTCCCAGGGAGCTCACTGTGTTTCCCTTTTGCATCAAGTTAAAATGCAGACACATTTTCATCTTCATTTCACCTTGAGCTTTACTGGCAGTGGTTCCCACTGCCTTAGACTTTAGTTTCTCTGTTCTTTCCTCCACATCACCCCAACTCCTGTAAGACTTGAGCAGAAAGTTAATGCTCCGAGACAGATATACAGGGCACCCAGGAGAATTCACAACTTTAAAAGCTACTTTTAAAAATTGAGAATAAAATTACGAAGGAAATCAACACTTCTTGATTGTATCTTATTTGTAAGTTTGGATTTTCTTAACTCGGGACTCCTTTCGAAATCAGATCACATCTGTGTTATGAGAAAAATATAATTGGAAAAAGAGATCCTATAGGTAAAGAAAAAGGATATTCCAGGCTTATAATGCAAAAAACCCTAGTCCCTCTCCAGACTGTATCTTTTATCCCTGAAATGCTAAATTTTATTAAATTGCCTCCAATTTATACCTTGGAAACAGAGTCCAGACAGAATCAATTATAGTCCTTTCCAAATTAGGATTCATCTAGTCACCCTCGGCTCGTATGAAAGTAGGTTTCTTAGCCCTGCCCCGCTCATGCTCATAGCAATCACATCAGTTCTCTGGTGGGCTTCATGGCTGTGGTTGGAGGATACTGGACCTGGGCAGTTCCCCCAGTACCAGCAATTATCTCCACGCAGTTTACCCCATGCCCTGTCATTGCTGGAGTTGGTGAAACAAACTGAAAACAGACTGAACTGGCCTCAGCCTGCCTCTCCTCAATGCCAAAGAGGGCTTAAAAAAGATGTTTCTGGTACCACGTAGCAAGAAAATTGCCAAAAGGAGACCTTCAGAAGAGTCTCTGAGAGACTTAACACTGTGATCAGTGGGAAAGCTATAAAAATGGAAGAAGAAAATCAAAAGAGAAGGTCAGACAGTACAAGCAGGGAGTCTCAAGGTGGTGTTAGATGAAAATTTAAAATACTTGAAGATGCCTGGTCCAAAAAAGCAGCATCATTGTAAGAATTTACTGAAAATATGTACCATGAACTGCACTGCAAAGAGAAGAGAGTTCTCTAATAAATAAATGCTTACAATACTTACTGTCTCATTGACAGGTGCAGGGGCTCTGTAATGAAATTTCTACCTTTCCCCACCTCTCCCAGTTCATCACTCTCCTGTATGACTATGAAACAGAGAGAGACTTGATCTTGTCCACTAAAATTCGTTCCTTCCCTTTGCTATCTCTAGAGTTTCCTTTTTAGTCTCTTGATTCTCAGATATTTAGTGGGTACAGTTAGGAGTTAGATGATGTTACTGCTACTACTACTACTGCCGATAATAACAACAGAAGCAGCTAAGAATATTTAGTGTTTACTGTGTACCAGGCACTGTTTTTTTGTTTCTCATCTTACTGAAGCATAGTTGGTTTCCAACGCTATGTTTCTGGTGTACAGCAAAGTGATTCAGATATATAGGTAGATAAATTATTTCTTCTCAGATTCTTTCCCATTATAGGTTATTACAAGATATCAAATATAGTTCCTTGTGCTATAAAGTAGAACCTTGTTGTTTATCTACTTTATATTTAGTAGTGTGTGCCTATTAGTCCCAAACTCTCCATTTATCCCTCTCGCCTTTTACCCTTTGGTAACCATAAGGAAAAGAACTAAGCCAGATGGGTTAAACATTAAGAAAGACTTTGGTATAACCAGAGAAATAGCAAGTGGGAAAGAATTAAAGAAAGAAAAGATACTTTCCAGAAACATTGTTAAAGATTATGAATTGGATCAAATTTAATGTTCTTCAAGGGACACAACTAAAAATTTAGCTTCCTTTTATAATACTCAGTGCCTTCCTTGGACTGGGTTCTCAGATCACAGCTACACAGAGCATGGGATGTAAAAGGACTCCACTTTTATAAGGATTACACATCTAAAGTGCTTTATGATTTCAAATATGTGATCTAACCAGTTAAGCACAATAATCTCATGAGGATAAAGTATAATAAGGTATATTTGCAGGAAGAGAAGAGGGAGGAGGGAGGTGCTTCCAATTAGCTTAGAAACAAGATGATATCTCTGATAATTAAGCTATGAAATCAACAAACAATGAATTTATTCACTGAGCAAACATTTATGGAGCACCTACTGTGTAGCAGCAACTGTTCTACACAATGGGATATAGTAGTGAACACTATAAACATTTTCTGGAGCGTACATTCTGGTAAGGAGAGAAAGAAAATAAGTAAATACATGAATAAATATTTACCATAATGTCAATTAGTAGCTGACCCAGTGGTTCTGAGCCAAGATTTGCAAGGTCATCCTATGAAGACTGGATATAAACCAGCTCCACAAGCTCATATTTTCACCTATAGGATTTAATGTGTCACCCAACAGGAGGGGAGGAGGTTGGGGAGCTATAGAAGAGGGAAAGTTGTAAGAGCCCAATATCAACAGAGCCCACAAAAAGAAAGAAACCTGTGAATGAAACATATTTCAAATCAAGTTCTACCTTCTCCTAGCTGTGTGACTTTGGGCCAGTTATTTACCCTCTGTACCTCAGCTACCTCAACTATAATCATTCCACCTGTATCTTAGAATTTGGGTATACATTAAGCAAGGCACTGTTGAGACTTCCTTGGTGGTCCAGTGGTTAAGAATCTGCCTTTCAATGCAGGGGACACAGGTTCAAACCCTGATTGGAGACCTAAGATCCCACATGCCAGGGGGCAACTAAGCCCACACATCACAACTAGAGAAGCCTGCATGCCTCAACAAAGAAATAAAGACCCAGTGCAGCCAAAAAAAAATTTTCATGGGGGCAGGGTGGTAAAAAAAAAAAAAAGACAATATAAAATGTTTACCATGGTGAGCCAGTGTTGCTTGCTATCAGTCTTATTGTGCCTCTAGGAGAATCATGGAAACTCATTAATTTGATGGCAAAGACTGGCTACACTTATGACAAAAGTCCAGCTTGGTGACAGTCGTCCTTACTGCTGATCACAATCCCCAAACACTTAGGCTGAGGGTTTGTATGGAGCTCAGCTTATACAGGCATGATACAAAATGTCCTCTAGAGATACCAGAATTGGGTTGTCTGTACATTTCTCTATATTCAAAATGGTTCTCATTTAATTTTCTTACTAACAGAAAGCATCAGAAGTCATTATCAAACACCACCCGGGTGTCAGCATCAGCCCCATGTTCTACAGAATGCAAGGACAACAATACCAAAAGGCTAAACTCTGCTTCCTGCTTCAAGATGCTCACTGCCTAGCTAGGAAATGAGATCTATATGAATTCTTAGGTCAAAAATCCCAAAGCAGCACAGAATCAGGGTGAGCTTTGGGTGCCTCTTTAAGCACCACTGGTGGTTTAGTTGCCAAGTTATGTCCCACTCTTGCAATCCCATGGACTGTAGCCGGCCAGGCTCTTCTGTCTATGGGACTCTCCAGGTGAGAATACTGGAGTGGGTTGCCATTTCCTTCTCCAGAGGATCTTCCTGACCCAGGAATCGAACCTGGGTCTCCTGCATTGCAGGCAGATTCTTTACTGACTGAGCTATGAGGGAAGCCCTAAGCACCACTGAAGAGAATAAGAAAGATGTTTCCTCAACAGAAGGCTGGGCCATAGCAAGAAGAGGAGAGGATAGTTCTGCGGAGCGCCTCCTAAGTGCCAGCCACCAAAATGTGCTGGTCATTTACTCCTCTCAATGCCCCACTGGGATACTTTCTTAAGTCCCTTTTAGAGATGAGAAAACTAAGTTTCAGAGAAGTTGAACGACTGGATCAAAGTCATCAGATACTCAGAGAGTGCCCCAGGATACCAATTCGCATTTGACCTATAACTTTGTGTTATTTTCCTTATTACAGGAGGCAATATATGGTAGCATTGAGAGTGTGGAGGGGTCTGCAGACAGAGCTGGGATTTTAATTCATCTAAATGTGTGATTTGTGCAAATTATTTTATCTCCTTATGCCTGTTTTCTCAGATACAAAATATGTGTCATGAGAGAGGCCATTGGTAACATTTCCAGAGCCCCTGTAGTGGAGAAGGGGTATTGAAAATCACATTTCAGTGGGTTGAACGGTGATTTGGAAGTGTGCAGACTCGGGGTGGCAAACTATGGCCAAATCTGGCCCATTACCTGTTTCTGTAAATAAAGTCTTATTGGAACACATAGACACTAATGTCTCATGACAACATCTGTCTCATGATGTTTTGAGAATTAAATGACCTAATCCTTGCTTAGCACACAGGTGGCACTCATAAGTGTTGGCCATGATATCGAATACGATGATGCTAAGGTGTCCTCCTCCATCTACTTTCCTCTGTGCTGCCACCTTAAGACAGCTCTGGACCTGGAGACTAGAACCCTGAGGCCAAAGCAGCACCTGAGAAGGAAGGGGTAGTGGCCTTGGGGGCAGGGGGAAGACTGGGGAAAAGCTTGGACCAACACTTTGCAAGGCCAGCACATCCCCCCTCCCCCGCCTCAGCTACCTGGTTTCTCTGCTCAGAATGGACTCTTAGAAACAGTTGTCCTTATAGCTGAGCTCACCATGTTCAGCCCCGTCATGCTCTGCCTAAGGGCTTATTCTGGCTGGAGGAGCAGGGGAGGCTCCTACACTGAGGAGCCTGAAGCAGGTAGATGTCGCCTCCAGCTTCCTTGCTTCCTGGAGCAGGGCAGGTCTGAAGCGCAGATGGTCTCTACTCTGCACCAGAGGTCCCTGCAGGACTGAACTCCAGGTGCCCACAGTAATCAGCTAACATGTCCTTCCTCATTCCCTTTCCTCTCTCACATCCCCAATTCCTTAGTTGTGCTTCCTGAGATCACATGAATCCCAGTTTCCAGGTGTGCTTCAGCGGGAACCCAGCTCACTAGCTCAGCACACAATTCTAGGTTAGGTCACCACATTATCCCTCTCTTAGTCTTATAATGACAGTCCTGGGACTTTTGAATTGACCATAAAGAAGGCTGAGCACTGAAGAACTGATATTTTGGAATTGTGGTGCTGGAGAAGACTCTTGAGAGTCCCTTGGACAGCAAGAAGATCAACCCAGTCAATCCTAAAGGAAATCAACCCTGAATATTCATTGGAAGGACTGATGCTGAAGCTCCAATACTTTGGCCACCTAATGAGAAGAGTGGACTTGTTGGGAAAGACCCTGATGATGGGAAAGATTGAGAGCAGGGGAAGAGAGGGGCACAGAAGATGAGATGGTTGGATCGAATCAGTGATTCAACGGACGTGACTTGGAGCAAACTCCAGGAGATGGTGGAAGGACAGGGAAGCCTTGCATGCTGCAGTCCACAGAGTTACAAAGAGTTGGGCATGATGTACCAACTGAACAACTTGTTACGCAAACCCCCAGTCTGCTGATAATAGGGACTGGAACTACATCAGTGTCACCAGCCAGTTTACTGGTTTTTCAGCATCCCCTTGTTCTCCACTGGCCCCAGCTCCACCATCAACCTGACCACCTGCTCAGGACAGGGTCCTCACACCCTCAGTTACCTGGATGCTCTTCTCAGCAGAAGACTGGAGGAAGCAGTCAATTTCTCTAATATCTCTGAACTAAGGAATGTTTAATCTGAGGATGTGAAAAGAAAATGGATTTCCTGAATCAGCAAAGATTTTTGCTAAACAACCTTTTTATGAAATGACCTACTGAGAAAGGAGTCTCACTGTAGCACTTTAAGAGATTTCTTGGGGGAGGAGAGAGGAGTCATATTCTGTCTCATTAGCTGACTCTAAATACTGAGGAAAGTGTCCCAAGCTGCCAGATGGACTCTAAGTAAAGTGCACAACAGCTCTTTGTAAAGTCCTATCAGATATCACTGACCCATTCAGAAAATATTTATTGAGCACCTACCACAAGCCTGTACAGGTTCTGAACTAGGTAACAGGGAGAGGGTACTGAAAAAATGACCATAACAACAATAAAACCACAAAGTCTCTGCCCTCATGAAGCTTTACATTCTGTATTGCTTATTGCTTCATAACAAGTGGCACCAAAACTTCGTGGCTTAAAGCACTAACCATTTGCCCTAAATTCTGCATGTTATCAATTTGGGTAGGGCTCACTTGGGCTGTTCTGCCTGTCTCATATAGGGTCACTCATACAACTAGAATCATTAGGGACCTTGATTAGGACTAAGCTGGCTTGACTCCCATCTGGAAGGTGGTGCTAGCTACCAGCTGCTTTGTCTAGAGGGCTTCAGTGGGAATGACTTCTGTCTGCTCTACCTGTCCACTCTTCCTCAACTAGACTAGCCTTTGAAGTTCCACAGTGTGGTGTCTGTAACATCTGTGGATCGAAGTCAGTCACAAGGCCAGCCCAGAAATAAGGATTACTCCATCTCTGGATGGAAGATGCTTCAAAGATACATTGCCAATGGCATGCATATAGTTTGAGGAAGAATGTGTGGCCATTTTATTGCAATCTACTGTGTACTGGAATGGGTGAGACAATATATAACAATGCTTATCATAATAGACACACTGTGATCATTTCACAATATATACAAATATCAAAACATGATGTTGTACACCCGGAGCTAAAATGTCAATTACATCTAAAAATAATAACAACAAGAACCCACAGTGCTTAGAAGTTCTCAATGCTGTCTCCACATAAGAATTACCTGGAGAGCTTTTCAAAAAACTACCAGACCCTCCAGCATAGACCCATTAAGTAAAGGATTGAAACTTGGGATTCCACATGATGAGCCAGCTTCCCAAATGAGAGTTAGACTATATCTTTATAGTATATAAAATATATCTTTCAGGCTGAGCACTGAAGAATTGATGCTTTCAAACTGTGGTGCTGGAGAAGACTCTTCAGAGTCCCTTGGACTGCAAGGAGATCAAACCAGTCAATCCCAAAGGAAATCAATACTGAATATTCATTGGGAGGACTGATGCTAAAGCTGAAGCTCCAATACTTTGGTCACCTGATGTGAAGAGCCAACTCATTGGAAAAGACTCTGATGCTGGGAAAGATTGAGGGCAGGAAGAGAAGCGGCTAACAGAGGAAGAGATGGTTGGATGGCATCACCGACTCAATGGACATGAATTTGAGTGATCTCTGGGAGATAGTGAAGGACAGGAAAGCCTGGTGTGCTGCAGCTCATGGGGTCTCAAAGAGTCAGACATGACTTAGCAAATGAATAACAAGAGGAACCTAGAGCAGTGAGAGAATGGTTAAGATGTGGACACTGAGGAGAGACTCTCTCTAAAGAGGAAACCTTCAAGTTAAGACCCAACTAAGCTAAGAAAAGTCCCTGAGCCTTGGTGCCACTGAAACAGGAGAAGGAAGCAAGTGAAAAGACTCTGAGGCCAGAGGCGGAGAGGAGGCTGGGGTGGCAGGAGCATATGTGGAGGAAGACACATTGGAGGAATGGTCCAGACCATGCAGGCAGTGCTTGGAAAGGATGTTCTGTTCACTTTCCCAGAGTCAGGGTCTTATGATTGATCTGGTTTATCTGTCATCTCATTTGGGTTTTGTAGAGAGGCAAAGCAATAAATAACTGATTGAATATTCTGCCTACACAAGGGCACACAACTTTTAAAAAGTCTTTTTTAAAAAGAACTCACTAATTCTACTGCAGTTTCTAGGAAAATAGGAAACAAAGCTAGAGGGGTAGAGAATGTGGGATGAGAGAAAACAACCACAAAAAAAGCATTGCTTCAGAGAAGACAAGGGTGGGGGAATAAAGGAACTCAACACTGAGCACTCACCGGCAGCAGGTTCTTCATTTGCAGGAGTAAATGGAAGCCATGGTCCCAAGTCCCACAGCTGATTAACAGCTGAGAGAGATAAGGACACAGGGTCCCAGATCCTGCTTTCCTCCTTCATCCTTCCTTGCCACTCCCCTCTCAGTTTCTCCTGGCTGGTGCACATTTAGGAACCATCAGAGGGGTCTTTAGCCTCTTACCCCCCACCCCACCCTCTTCTCCAATAAAGCATCTAAGTAGCTACAAGGTCCCCGGGAGAAGCCAGCTTAGCGTGGAGTTGTTACTTCACATACCTCCATGTGACTATACAGGAAGCAGCTGCATCTGACCCGACTGTGGAGCCACCTTAGGACGTAACGGGGAACTTCCCTGTTGGTCCAGTGGTGAAGAATCCCCCTGCCTATGCAGGGAACATGGCTTGACCCCTGGTCCAGGAAGATCCCAAATGGCTCAGAGCAACTAAGCTTGTGTGTTACAACCACTGGAGCCCACACACTCTAGAACCCATGCTCTGCAGCAATAGAAGCCAACAAAAATGAGAAGGCTGTGCACTGCAACTAGAAAAAGCTCGCTCACAGCAACAAAGACCCAGCACAGCCAATACATAAATAAATGATATGAAAAAATAAAATGTAAGGGGGATGTGCTGTGGCCAATGTCAGCGTTTCCAGCGAGAAGGAACAGTCCCAGGGAAAAGAAACTCAGGTGCAAACAGAGAATTCTAAACCCACTAAGTGAAAAATGGTCAGTGTCCCCCCACTCCCCAGAAGCTATGTGGCTGGAGATTCCACCAGCCCCTTTTCTGCTCCTATGGGATCCAAGTCAGCCGCTGAGTTTTCATTGCACTGAGAGCTGCCAACCCACAGCCTCCCCCAGGCCAGGCCCTCCCTGCGACTCTGAAGAAGAATTAAGCAGGAGGAAGATGGCTGTTCAACAGGCAGAATCTCAGAGACCCCTCCAAACCCAGTGAATCAAAGTCCATGGAGCCAGGACCTTGGACTGCTCATTTTAAACCAGCTCCCCAGGTAATGCTGTTGCCAGTTAATAGTCACAAGTTTAAATGAAAACTTAAATGGAATTCTCAACCCTCCCAGCAACCAAGTGAATTTCTCTCTCATCAGCCTGATAGGAAACCCCTGACCCCAAAACCTTTTCCAAAAACCCCTCCCTTTTCCACTAAATAGGAGGCCCCAGAGAAAGACTGTGAGGCTCAACTCTGGCAGAAAGAGGATATTTCCCCAAGGAAGTGCCTTCAATAAGCTTGAAAAACAATTTACTTCGCAGCCCACACAGCCTGCAGCAGTCTCCTAGCTCTCCATGGATTAAAAGGATTTTGCGAAACTCAAATAAGGAGCCCCCCATGACCTGGGGTCTTAGCTGGCTCAAATCCAGTGCTATCATTTTGGATGTTGACACTGTTGCTGGAAATCCTAGATCACAGTTCTGGGAGAGGAGAGAAGCAGGGCCCTGGCTTGGTGCATTTCTTGTAGATGAGGTTTGGCCCAAGCTAGTTCTGTTGGAGAAAGAATTTAATTAAATGGGGTGTCGTGATGAGGGGAAGAAGGGCTGAAGGAAGAGAAGGACATTGAGACAGGCAGCCAGCAGGGCTGCCCTGATCCACTTCCTGGGCAACCCAGCTCTGGTTAGTCTTTCTCTCCATTTCTCCCTCCTCTTTCTCCCCCTTTCCTTTGCCCTCTTCTTTTTTTACTTCTCTCTTCTCGTCTCTCTCCCTCCCTCCCACGTCCCCTTTCCTTTTCCTTGTTCTCTCTCCCTTTCTCTGTCTCCTCTACCTTTTCTTCTTCTCTTTCTCTCCTCCCTTCCCTTTTCCCTTCAATTTTCAGCAAACATTTGCCAGGTGCCCCCTCTGTGAGCAGCCCTGTGGATAGCCCTGAAGAGATGGAACCACATCATCAGTGGTCTCTAAAAGCTCCCAGGTCACAGGGAAGATCCAAAGAAGAGGCAAATGCAGTTCAGTTACGAGTGGTAAGGAAGGGACACCTAAACCAGGCCACCTGTCCAGGCCGCAGCTTAAGAAAGTGGTGTCTGAGCAGACACTGAAGTGAAAGTGAAGTCACTCAGTCATGTCTGACTCTTTGCAACCTTGTGGGCTATAGCCTACCAGGCTCCTCCGTCCATGGGACTTTCCAGGCAAGAGTACTGGAGTGGGTTGCCATTTCCTTAATGTCTGAGCAGACATTAGGGAGGTGAATGTGCACAGGCTAGCAAAGGGCAGGAGGGGGTGGGTGGAGAGTGCTCCAGGCTAGGATAAGCTTCTGATTCAAGAGAAACAAGGCAGGGACTTCTTCCCTGGTGGCCCAGGGGCTAAGACTCCATGCTCCCAAAGCAGGGGGCCTGGGTTCAATCCCTGGTCAGGGAACTAGATCCCACATGCTGCCACCAAGACCTAACACAGTCAAATAAATAAGTAAATCAGTAGCATCTCTGAGGGGCTGTGCGGAGCCAGGGCTGCCAGGCATGGTCATGCAGGTTGTATCCTGCACAGGACACTGGGTCCCAGAGCCATCCTGGAGCAAGGGCCTTCCTGTCTCACAGTGAGCCACCTGTGTTTGTCTCCTATACTGACAGAAATGGCAAGCCAGATTCTTCCACTGTTACTCTTCTTCATGATATGTTGGCAAAACACTGGGACAAGAACAGTAAAGCAGGTGAGTCGAGCATCTTTCTCTGCTTGTTCTGGGAAGTGCATGATATCCTTGGCCTCTGCCCAGCCTGAGGATCACAAGGTCTGACCAAATTTGGAAGTTCTTCCCCAGCACTTTATCTCTACTAGCTATATCTGGTTCCTCCCTTTTCTTCAGATTAGTCTCTCTTCCCTGAAGTCACCCATGCCCTTGGATTGGACTGCATGGAAATGTTTTGTTTCCCAATGATTTCCAGCCAACATTTACCTAGTGATGCCTCATTACCATTTAGAGAACAACCTTCATGATGTACATCAGGAATCATCAGTTATTCTCCCCTTCAGGAAAAAGAGGCATTTAATATATTGCAGTCTTTTTCAGAGTTTGGCTCCATCTCTGATCAAAAGCTCTTTAAACAGATACACTTAAGAAAAGTTTGTATACATTCCCATTAATTAAAGCTCATTTACCTGGTCAGGGAGTTGACTCTCATCTGGGACAAAGATGGCCTCAAGACACCAGCAATCACTTCCTTCACCCTCAGAAATATAAGAAAATCTTTTACCTTTCTTTTAGAGGAAAACTAAAGGCTGCCTCTCAACATCGTTTCCATCACAGGTGAACCCCAGAACAGGCTTTATTCTGACAGAAGTAGTATTGACTCAACCTTGCCCATTAGAGTTCTTTGAAGGAAGGGTTACTTGGCAGTAACCTTCAGAATCTCACTCAGAAATAGGATTCTGAAATATTTAGGAAAAGTAATATGTATTGCTATCTTTGGGGAAGATGTTTTGAAATGAGGAGACTTCATCTTCTTTGTATAGAAGAACCTATTTCTTTGCAAAAAGAATAAATGGGAGAAGAGGCTCCTCTAGCTTTTTTATTTTAATTACCAAACTTTATTTGTTTTTAACTTTACAATATTGTATTTGTTTTGCCATATATTGACATGCATCTACCATGGGTGTCTGCACTATCAGAAAAGGCAGAAAAGAAAAGGTGCTTTTGCCCTCCAATGGGGATGACTAATGAGAGATGCATACTCATCCCAAGAGCCTGTCCCCAAGCATGGAGACATGCTAGAAGATATCATAGTCCCAAAGCCATGGCTTGAAGGCCATAGACCCAGAGGCTACAAGACCTGGAGGGCTGTCCTGCTCAACTTCTCATTCTAGAGATGAGAAAACTGGGGCTCAGTAAAGCCAAGTCACATAACTACTCAGTGGCAGTGCTGAGATGAGTCCTTAACCTGCTGCAAAGAACCTTCTCAGCACCAGTATGTTCCCTAATTCATTGCATTTTATTTCATTAATTTGTGAGGGCACAGCTCTTTGGGGATCCAGGGAAAGTAAATGGCATGGTCCCCACTCAAAAATAGAAATAGCTTTTGATTCTTCTAATAATACTACAGTAATGTCATTACTGTTTTTGAGCTAGGCCACTGACCTGATCTCTTTAGATTGTGTTTAGCACACCACCTTTCTTGTCTACAAAGAAATAAAATTAACTCACATCTACTGTTTCCTGAGCATTTACTAGAATTAGTGCGAGACAGTGGACATGGAGGACATGAGCTGTCAGAGAAGGGAGGTGCTTTCTTCTCCACACAATAGATCAGACACAGGATGTAGTAAATTGTGGGTGCAGACCTGTGTGTGTGTGTGATTTTAGGCTGAATTTTTATATCAGACAGACTAGGCTCAAATATTAACTCTGGTAAAATTTACTGTGTGATCTTGGCCAAAGTAAGTAACCTCTCTCAGCATCAACTTCTTCACATCTAAAGTGAGAATAACCTCATCACAGCTGATATGGACCCTTGATGTGAAGATTGAACAAGGCAGAGAATGTGAAGTCGCTGCATCTGAGGATAAAGGAGAGGCCAGTTCCTCATTTAGGAAGTAATTATGATTAGAGAGCATGGAGAAAGGACCTCTCTACTTTCTATTTTTCCATATTCTTTCAATTCTCCAGGATTAAGATGTTTGCAACTGTGAAACAGAAGGGAGAAGATAGGAAGGAGACTTTATTAAGGATGAAAAATGGCCTCGATTTTGAAAACACTCTTGTTGACAGAATGTTAGTACATTTTCAGAATAATTAACAGGAAAGCCAGGACTGAGGAAATTAATTGCTATTGATACAACTGGGGCTTCCCTGGTGGCTAAAGTGGTAAAGAATCTGCCTGCAATGCAAGAGACCCGGATTTGATCCATAGATTGGGAAGATCCCTAGAGAAAGGAATGGCAACCCACTCCAATATCCTTGACTGGAGAATGCCATGGACAGAGAAGCCTGGTAGGCTACAGTCCATGGGGCTGCAAAGAGTCGGACACGACTGACCAACTAGCACATTGATACAACTGCCTTCCAAGTGGCAACCTCAAAGCTGACATACAGTGAGGCCTCAATTTCTCAGATTCAGAGGAGCACTTTGTGAAATCGGGTCAGGGAAGGCCTCTATTGGTAAGCTGCTCACTGCCTTGGGAGATTGAGGAGGTGGATCTGTCCATCATAACGGTCTCTCCCAAAGATGGGAATGAATATTTGTTAAGCCCCTACCACCTGCTCAGCCTGTACTAGCTGCCTTTGCATGCACAAATTTAAATATTTTGTCAATTTTATAGATTAGGTAAAATTAACTCTCTTTACTGATGAGGTGGAAAATTATGAAAGAGATGGGAATACCAGACCACCCAACCTGCCTCTTGAGAAACCTGTATGCAGGTCAGGAAGCAACAGTTAGAACTGGACATGGAACAACAGACTGGTTCCAAATAGGAAAAGGAGTACATCAAGGCTGTATATTGTCACCCTGCTTATTTAACTTATATGCAGAGTACATCATGAGAAACGCCAGGCTGGAAGAAGCACAAGCTGGAATCAAGATTACTGGGAGAAATATCAATAACCTCAGATATGCAGATGACACCACCCTTATGGCAGAAAGTGAAGAAGAACTAAAGAGCCTCTTGATGAAAGTGAGAGAGGAGAGTGAAAAAGCTGGCTTAAAGCTCAACATTCAGAAAACTAAGATCATAGCATCCAGTCCCATCACTTCATGGCAAATAGATAGGGAAACAGTGTCAGACTTTATTTTTTGGGGGCTCCAAAATCACTGCAGATGGTGATTGCAGCCATGAAATTAAAAGACGCTTACTCCTTGGAAGGAAAGTTATGACCAACCTAGACAGCATATTAAAAAGCAGAGACATTGCTTTACCAACAAATGTCCGTCTAGTCAAGGCTATGGTTTTTCCAGTGGTCATGTATGGATGTGAGAGTTGGACGGTGAAGAAAGCTGAACGCCGAAGAATTGATGCTTTTGAACTGTGGTGTTGGAGAAGACTCTTGAGAGTCCCTTGGACTGCAAGGAGATCCAACCAGTCCATCCTAAAGGAGATCAGTCCTGGGTGTTCATTGGAAGGACTGATGTTGAAGCTGAAACTCTAATACTTTGGCCACCTCATGCAAAGAGTTGACTCATTGGAAAAGACCCTGATGCTGGGAAGGATTGGGGGCAGGAGGAGAAGGGGATGACGGAGGATGAGATGGTTGGATGGCATCACCGACTCAATGGACATGAGTTTGGGTAAACTCTGGGAGTTGGTGATGGACAGGGAGGCCTGGCGTGCTGCGATTCGTGGGGTCGCAAAGAGTCGGACACGACTGAGCAACTGAACTGAACTGATGAGGTCACTGAGGACAGAGAACTTAACTTGCCTAAGGACACATGAAAATTGACAGTCATTTAGAACCCAAGCCTGTCTAACTCCAGAGCTTATGTTTTTTCCTCTCTACAAGGCTGCATTCCATGAAGTGAAGGGGATATGAAGGGAGGAAGGCTTACGACAGTAGGTGCTGAGATCACTTTTTTAAATGTTATTTCATTTATGCTAGATTTTAGAACCACTGCTGATTGAGTATTTCAGTGAATGGCAAGTTACTTAATGTGTCTAATATGTACCTCAGTTTTCCCCATCTGTAACTATTTTTATCATTCTGAAAACATCATTTCCATCCTCCAGAGTTGCTGAGAGATTTAGAACCAATAGCCCCTATAAAACTACCTATCTTCATCCATGATGCTGCCAGATCTTAACTTCACTGTCAAGAATGAGCAGAGATGTCTACAGGATGGATATGTGTGTGTGTTGGAACAGACAGTATAAACCTCAAGTTCTATATTATTTCCTCTCCTCAGTGTCAACTCAGTCCTCATCACTAACCTGAGTTAAACCAGTGGAAGCAGTGACATATTTTATTTTCCTGGGCTCCAAAATCACTGCAGATGCTGACTGCAGCCATGAAATTGAAAGACACTTCTTCCTTGGAAGGAAAGCTATGACAAACCTAGACAACATATTAAAAAGCAAAGACACCACTCCACTTACAAAGGTCCATATAGTCAAAGCTATGGTTTTTCCAGCAGTTATGTATGGACATGAGAGTTGGAGCATAAAGAAGGCCAAGCACCAAAGAACTGATGCTTTTGAATTGTGGTGCTGGGAAGACTCTTGAGAATCCTTTGGACAGCAAGGAGATCAAACCAGTCAATCCTAAAGGAAATCAACCCTGAATATTCATTGGAGGGACTGATGCTGAAGCTCCAATACTTTGGCCACCTGGTAAGAAGAAATAACTCATTGGAAAAGAACCTGATGCTGCAAAAGATTGAAAGCAGAAGAAGAGGGCAGCAGAGGATGAAGTGATTAGATAGCATCACCGAATCAATGGACATGAATTTGAGCAAACTCAGGGAGATAGTGCAGGACAGAGGAGGCTGGCAACCTGCCATCCATGGGGTCAGAAAGAGTTGGATAGTACTTAGCAACTAAACAACAACATGTTCCTCAATCTTCTTTTTCTAAGTTTTCTAGAGTCTCCTGACAGCAGGGGAGCAGAAGAGCTGATTATGTGATGAGAGTTCGTTAAGACACAAGATCCAGGAATTGTAAACTTTAAAAAAAGATACAACCTTGAGTCTAGTTCTATGGAAACCACAGAGAGAAGCCCCAAATGGCAGGGGACTGCCAGTTCTAACTAGTGGAAGAAAACTTACAGCAGCTATGGTAGAATGAGAACAGCATGCACTCTGGAGACTCCAAGTTCAAATCTCAACTTCAAGATCATTGGCTGCATGGCCTTAGGCAAGGATTCTTCCAATGGGTAACCTTGCTCAGGGACTCCTTAATGGTCTGGCCAGAACTTCACTGTTGACACTCTTTTGCCTTAATCCTCTTTTCTACCCTCTTCTTTCTCGGATGTCAGCCCTGTATTGAGGTCTGAAGTCTCAATCTGCTCTCTGCTGCTCCTTCCTTCTTTATCCTTCCCAGTTGTTTCTTCCAACAAATCTCTTGTGTACATCTAATCCCATCTTGGTATATCTTATTTTCAGAGAACCTGAACTGACCCAGGTGGTGCCGGAAGTGATCTGAGAAAGCTAGGGGATGGGCACAATCACTACCTAGCTGATAATGAGGGTCTCATCCTGAGTGGGACATGAGATGTGAATAGTCCTTGGCTGAAGCTGGTGGCCCAATTGTTGAAGATTCATCATGAGAAAATGTCTTGATGGAGAAGGATGCCCTTGCTAGTGTAATAATTCAGGCACTTCAAAGATATGGGGGAACCAGTGCAACTTCACTTTCACTTTTCACTTTCATGCACTGGAGAAGGAAATGGCAACCCACTCCAGTGTTCTTGCCTGGAGAATCCCAGGGACAGGGGAGCCTGGTGGGCTACCATCTATGGGGTCACACACAGTCAAACACAACTGAAACGACTTAGCAGAAGCAGCAGCAATACCTACAAGGACAGCAGAATTGGCTAGACACCAAGAAGTTGTACTGATGTCCTGCAGGGGATGAAGAGAAACTAAAAGTGGCCAACAAATAGCTAAGGGTTGAGTGAGAATCAGAGGGACTATATGCAGAGGAAAAATAGACAATGATACTCAGAGTTTTGCCCTAAGCCTATACTAACTCTTTCCCTCTGTAATAATACAGTCCAAGGAAAGCTGGACTCTGGGGATATCCTACTGAATGTTACATTGATCTACTACATTGATGTCATCACATTGACTGAGCAGTACAAGCAAGAAGTGACAGCAATGCTAGAGGTGGTGGCAAGATATATTGCTAGGGATAATGGGAGATAAACCCTATGAATTTCAAGGATCTTCCATTTCAGAAAGGTTTCTAGGTGTCTAATGATCAAGCGTATACTTTCGGATGTCCACTCAAAAGACAAATGGCTTCATCTTGCATCCCCTACCACAAAGAAGCACAGCATCTGGTAGACTTCTTTGATTTCTAGAGAAAATACATTCCACACCCAAGCATATTGCTCCACCTGTAGACTGGATGACATGGAAAGATGCCAACTTTAAGTAGAGCTAGAACAGGAAACAGCCCTGCAGCACATCCAGGCTTCAATAAAAACATCCCTGTAAATTGAACCATATGGCTCCACGGACCCTGTGGGATTCAGATGTATCTATGTAGGGGGAAACATGCTGTGTGGATTTTATAGAAGGCACCAGTGGGAAAACCACAATCCAGGCCCTGGGGTTTGGGAACATGACATCCGCAGGGAAACACACACATTAGGATAAACCTCTCTTCTCACTGGGTCCTGGTAGAGATGGAATGCTTGACCATGGGGCACCAAATGACCATGTGTCCATAACTGTCCACTATGAGCTATATTATGTTAGTCCAATAAGTCATAGAGTCAGACAGATGCAGAAGCAGCCCATCCATACTACAGGGGTGATACATCTTGGACCAAATCAGACAGAGCAGGACAAGGAGTACAAATAATCTTCATAGGCAGGTAGTCCAAAGTCCCACATTACCTACTACAGTTGGATAAGTGGCACCTCTAGCTGCACATATGGCCACAGAGAAGGTCCTATATAGCCAGCAAAAACCCAAGCTTATATTCTAAGTGGGTCAACTTGGTATGTGGGTGCATGCTAATAACGGGCAATGGCTACACTACAGGAATGGCCTCGAAAGACAGCAAAGAATGAAAATTTTCTCATTGGGTGAAACTGTGATCAATGTACTTGGTTATCCACTTTGTATGGAAAAAGAAGTAGCTCAAGATTAGGACATATTTCTTGGATGGCTGCTCAGAAGCACAGCAGGGAAAAAATTGGAAAGATTGATAACAAGGATATCCATAGTAGAGATATGTGGATGGACCTCTTGGTGTGGAACCAAAGAAACCTGCATGCCACATTGAAGCCAAATAGAAAGCATACACCATGGAAGAGGCACCGAGCATCCAAGTAGACAAAATGACTCAGCCATTGACATCAGCCAGACTTCCACTTCAACCACCCCAGACCTGGGATGATGGGCACATGAACAGAATGGCCTTGACAGCAGAGATGGAGGTCACACATGGGCCCAACATGAGAGTCTCCCACTAAGGCATCCCTTTTTTGTAACTTTTTTTTTGGCCGGGGCATGCGAGATTGACATCAGTATGCAGGGTCTTAGTTCCTCAGCCAGGGATGGAACCCATGCCCCGCTGCAGCGGAAGCATGGAGTCATAACCAGTGGACCACCAGGGAAGTTCCAATGTACCCATTTTAATTCACTCCCATGACACTTCATATTTCACCTGTGCTGCACTTACCATAGTCATAACTAAACCTTCCCCAAATGGAGACTAGGGTGAAGGATCTCTTTCTGGATTAGACATTTCACAGTGTTTTTTTGTGTAACTGAGAAAGCCTTTATGCAGAGGCATTTGTTATCTTCCTTATTCCAGCAGGCCCCAAAGGTTTCCATCTGAAAGGAGGAAAGAATCATAATTGATTTACTAACTGCAGGAAGGGAAGGGCTGTGCAGCTTACAGGTACTTGCAGAAGTTACTTTTTTGCTTTCATAACTTGAGAATGTACGGTCCTTGAGAACTAATAATGTCCTCAGAGATGTAGGTATGCATGTGGATCCACACATATGAAGTTAATTAAGCAGATGTATCTGCAAACCATCCTGCCAGGAAAAGCATGAAGGAAGATACCATCTGTCCCCACCCAAGCCTGTGAGACTGAAAGCCTCCAGCTTCCTTCCCTTCCCATTCCATCCTGGAATGCCAGCAGGTATCTCCATTTGTCCCGCCAAGTTTCTAGCAAACCGTTCCTGACACAAAGACTCAGACTTTGGAAATTCTACCATAAGACAGAGGCAATGAGGCTGCCAATCACGTAACATTAAGAGGAGTGGAGTTCCTCATAGGCAAAGATAGAGCAAGAGTAGGAATCCAAGGGCAGAGAAACAGAGGGAAGAACCGGAATCTGTTTAGGAAGGGGCTTCCCTGGTGGCTCAGATAGTAAAGAATCTGCCTGCAATGCAGGAGACCTGGTTCAATTCCTGGATCAGGAAGATCCCCTGGAGAAGGAAATGGTGACTCACTCCAGTATTCTTGCCTGGAGAATCCCTTGGACAGAGGAGCTTGGTGGTCCATGGGGTCACAAAGAGTTGGACATGACTGAGCGACTAACACTTTCACTTCACTTGCCTTTAAAGCTACTTTTCCATGGAGTTTTGAAAACCTATTCAGCATATAACTTAGTTTTTCCTTCTGTGTGTTGTTTTTTTATTGGAAATATACATGCCAGAACATATTTCCCTAATTACACAACTCAATTAATTTTATTACAATGAATATACCTCTGTAACTCCAACTCCCGTGTTAAGTCAGACACTCTTCCCATATCACCTACCAGTCACAAATCGTCACTTCCTTGAAGGTAACCACTGACCTGGCCTCCTGAAAATAAAAGAATTCATACAAGCCCTCAATCCCATGGAAAATAAGAAAAACTTGACAGGCTTGTTGCAAAAGTCATGCATTTAAAGGCATTCAAGAACTAAAGAAACCATGAAGACTGGAAGGAGTGAAATTCAAAGCAGTCATACATGGCAGAGGTGAGCTAGGTTTTGCAGCTGCCCCTGAGGACACTGGCAAATTATGGGTATTGGCCAGAGGCTGATAACTAGGATTTGGCCCAGGAAGAGGGCTGATGCTGAGACAAGTGCAGGAAAACTGGTGAGACAGAGCTTGGGGCAGACATACAAGGAGGGAGTGACAGAAATGGAACACTGAGGGGCTTCAAACACATGACATTTTTCTATTGAAACACCTACTGAATCTTGAAGATGCATAAAGTAGGGACACAAAGACCTGAGCCTCAAATCAGAAAAGCACAGTGGAATTTTCCATAGTCTGTCACTGCCTGGGAGACAAAAAGTCACTCTGAGGAAGGGTCCTGAGAAATATGGACAGGAGTAGAAAGTCCTTGTTATGGGCTGAATTACTCTGAGCCGTTCAGTCATGTCTGACTCTTTGCGATCCCATGGACTATAGCCCATCAGGCTCCTCTGTCCATGGGATTCTTCAGGCAAGAATACTAGACTGGGTTGCCACTTCCTGATCCAGGGGATCTTCCAGACCCAGTGATCGAACATGTGTCTCTTTCATCTCCTGCATTGGCAGGTGGATTCTTTACCACTAGTGTAATCTGGGAAACCCCATGGGCTGAATTACATCCTCCTAAAATTCATATGTTCAAGTCCTAGCCTCCAGTACCATAGAATGCGACTGTATTTGGATATAGGGTCTTTAAATAGGTAATTAAGTTAAAATAAGATCATTTGGGGAGCCCTAATTGAATGTGACTGGTGTGTTGTTTTTGGTTTTTTTTTGGCCATGCCTTGAAGCAAGGGGGATCTTCATTCCCCAACCAGGGATCGAACCCATGCCCCCCACATTGGAAGTGTGGAATCTTAACCACTGGACCACCAGGGAAGTCCTGTAACTGGTGTTTTTATAAGTAGAGAAAATTAGGAGACAGCCATGTTCAGAGGGAAGACCATGTGAAGAAACAGTGAGAAAGCAGCTATTTATGTCCCAAGGAGAGTGGCCTCAGAAGAAACCAACACTGCTGATACATTCATCTGAGACTCACAGCCTCCAGAATTGTGACCAAAAAAACAGATTTCTTATTTAAGTCACCCAGTCTGTGGTACTTGGTTATGGCAGCCTTGGCGAGGCAACACTGATTATCTGCAACTACTCTTCCCAGAGTACTTACTTATCTGGACACCTCTACAGTCTGCAAATCCAGCCTTGGTGTCTGACAGAAGGACACTTTTGTGGGACAGATAAACTAGTAGAATAAGTCTTGGTGGTTATTATTAGGCCAAAGTGATAAAGTCTAAGACTCAAGGGGCCTCAAACTACTACCAGTCTACTTGTCAGTAGACATGCCAAGTCTGAAGCTTCAAAGGTGGGGAATCAAAACGCCAAGCCACAAATCTCCAGAGAGTGGAGTAAAATTTTCTGCCATTAATGAGCTGAAGGAAAGTCAGGCTCTTGATTGAAATTCCTGATAGGAAGAAATCAGACTGCAGTTTAGACTTAACAAAACTAACCCAGCTTGAACTATGTGACCTGTGGCTAAATTAAGTAGATTAGCACCCCACTATTTGCCTATCAAAGGAAAGGGTAAATTTACCTGTCAAAGATAACATCATCTGGAATCTACAGTATTTTAAGATATTTAATTAAAATTTACTATGCATGTAGAAATAGAATCATGTAACCAATAGCCAAGGAGAAAAATAAATTATAAAAGTAGATTCATAGATGATTCAGAAACACTCAGTTCTCATTATTTGTCATAGTTCTGTTCTATAAAGCTGCCATGAACACTGAGTCCTGAATACTGAACTGTTTCTCCAAGTGAAAACATGGAAAAGATAGGTTCTTTTCCAGCCTCTGGTAATTTGTTTCAATCAAAAATGCCTTTTACGTTATATAGGTTTGATGGAAAATAGCCTTATAAAATGAGCCAGCCTCGGGGGCATTGAAAACTTGCTCTTCCATGGAACTCTTTTCCTGTATGAGATTTAGCAAGTGTCTTAAAATTCTTCCAGCTTGTGGTTAATATGCAATCTACTGCTATAAACATACTTAACTGTGTCTGTTGGTGCCACATTTACACTGGGTATGTTTGAGCAGTGGAATTGCTAAATCATGAAATAGGCAGATGCTGTGAACTAAAACGCGTACCCCTCAAATTCATGTGTTGAAGCTATAAACCCCATGTTACTGTATTGAAGATGCACTGAAGATGCAGCCCTTAAAGAGCTAATTAAGGTTAAGTCAGTTTATAAGATGTGTTCTGATAGAACTGGTGCCATTATATGAAGAGCAAGAGATAGCCAAGTTCTCTCTCCACCCTGTGAGGACACAGCAAGAAGGCAGCCATCAACAAGCCAGGAAGATCTATCATCAAAACTGAAAACAGAACGGCCCTCACAAACTCCAGCTTTGAATCAACCTAATTTCTGACTGAATTAATGTGATCTGCTCTGATATTAACTATCAGTCTGAGGAAAATCAAATTCTTTCTGGAGGAAGATATCTAGAGCCTCAGAATATCCCTACAATTGTTCACACAAAATGTCTAACAAAAAAAAATTACTATGCCAGGAAACCAAACCAAATGACCAAAAAAAAAAAAAAAGAAAACCAAATGACCAAAAACTAAGAGAAAAAAAAAATTAGAAGCTTACCATGAGATCCAAATATTAGAATTACCATAGCATTTGAACCAATCCTGATTAATATGCTCAAAACTTAGATGAAAAGATAAAAGTTTATAATTTCTAATTTATAAAGAACTAGAAAAATTTTAAAGAATCAGATGGAAATTCTGAAATTGGAAAATACAGTACCTGAAATTAAGAACTCAGTAGATACAGCAAGAATGTAAATTAGCACAGTCACTACGGAAAACAGTATGGAAGTAGCTCAAAAAATTAAAAGTAGAACTATTATGTCACCCAGCAATTCTACTTCTACCTATTTATCTGAAGAAAACAAAAACTCTGTCATGAACAGATAGCTGCACCACCATAATCACTGCAGCCTTGTTTACAATACTAAGACATGAAAACAACCTAAATGTCCATCAACAGATGAACGGATAAAGAAAATTTGGCATCTATATACAGTCGAATGTTATTGAGCCATTAAAAAGAAGAGGAATTCTGCCATTTGAGACAATACGGATGGACCTTGACAGCATTATGCTCAATGAAATAAGTCAGACACAGAAAGCCAAACACTGTATGATCTCACTTATATACAAACTAAAAAAAAGTTACATGATACAGCAAGTATATAATTACTAATATTTCTGGATTTATATTTATCTGTCCCACCTATTTCAAGTCTCTTTCCCTTTCCTATCTTACATTCTTTAGGATTAACCAAGCATTTATTGATAATTCTGTTTCCCTTCTTTATTAGCTTCTTAGTTGTGCCTTCGTTTGTCAATTTTAAGTGGTTATTCTGTCTAGATATTCTAATTATCCTTGACTTCTTACATTCCAAGTTGTTCTTTCTATCACTTTCTAGGTGATGATGTATATATATGTGTGTTTGTGTGTGTGTAAAATCTCCACAATACATTATTATTTTATTGTAGAGTTAGCATTCATTTAGATTTACTACTTTCCTGATAGCTCAGTTGGTAAAGAATCTGCCTGCAATGCAGGAGCGGAGCAGGCAATGGCACCCCACTCCAGTACTCTTGCCTGGAAAATCCCATGGACGAGGAACCTGGTAGGCTGCAGTCCATGGGGTCGCTAGGAGTAGGACACGACTGAGCGACTTCACTTTCACTTTCACTTTCATACATTGGAGAAGGAAATGGCAACCCACTCCAGTATTCTTGCCTGGAGAATCCCAGGGATGGGGGAACCTGGCGGGCTGCCATCTATGGGGTCGCACAGAGTCGGACACGACTGAAGCGACTTGGCAGCAGCAGCAGCAGCAGCAATGCAGGAGACCCCACATCAATTCCTGGGTTGGGAAGATCCCTGGAGAAGGGAAAGGCTACCCACTCCAGTATTCTGGCCTGGAGAATTCCATGGACAGTATAGTCCATGGGGTCACAAAGAGTCGGACACAACTGAGCAAATTTCACTTCATGTCACCAATCATTTTAGGGATATTTTTTCTGGCTGTTGAATTTTAGGTTGGCAGTTAATATCCCTTAGCACTATGAAAATATTATTGTGGTCTCAATGAGGCAGGAAACACAGCACAGACCCAAAGACCACTTCCTCATACATAGACATTATGCAAAAGGCAAAGCCACCTCCCTGTTTTGCACTTAATGAGATCGTGAACACGGAGAAAAGATATCAGCAACAAGAACATAAATTAAACTCTGATTAAACTTTGTGATACCTGAAAAGGGGACCCCTGCCCATTAGACCCCCTCATAGCACAGCTGAGCATGGCAGAGCATGGCAATAGAAACAGCAAGGCTGCGAATGACTGCTAAACAACTTCTGCATCTGGTGCTTGACTAGTAGAGGCAAACTGAAGGGAAAATGGCTGTTAGAGCACATGTACTATGGTTTCAGGAGCCCAGTGCTCAAGAAAGAAGGCTGATGTAAACAGGTGAAATCATAGTCCTGGGTCCACCTTCCAGTTAAGGAATATTCTACCCCTAATGTAAGAAACCTCCACCCAGTCAAGGAATTGAAATAAAAAGGGGCTCAGAAAACACCTAAGGATGTGTCTCACTGAGAAAGATCCTCACTCTTTTCTGAGTGCATACTTTGAGAAGCTTTGGCCTTTTAATAAATTGCTTGTTTCTCTCTATGCCTTCCTCTCTGTATGTTACTCCTTTGTGTAGAGCAAGAACCTTGACCTTTAATTTAGATTTAGCCTGCCCAGCATCACTGGGTCCCTCAGGCAGGCTCCCCAGCTACCCCCGCCATGGGCACACACCCACATGTTGCTCCTGCCCCTTGCTCTCATCCTCTGCCTTTCATTTCCCAGCTGCCAAGATCCTTGAAGCTTTGCAGCTGAGCAAAGAAGGGAAATCCATTGAGAACAGTCTGTAGAGTGTCAAGCAATATTCAGATTACCTGTGAAACAGGACAGAAGGGGGCAGGGCACAACCTTTAAAAGAGTGGCATAGCACTGAGGATATGACATAATGAGTTACAATGAATTAGGCTCAAAATGGTGAAAGATTCACCTTCCAGTAGACCTTAATTTAAGCCTCATTATGCTCTGTACTCAGTCGCCCAGTCATGTCCAACTCTTTGTGGTTCCATGGACTTAGCCCACCAGACTCCACTGCCCATGGAATTTTCCAGGCAAGAATACTGGAGTGGGGTTCCATTTCCTATCCCAGAGAATCTTCCTGACCCAGGTCTCAAACCTGCCTCTCTTGCATCTCCTGTATTGGCAGGCAGATTCTTTACCACTAATGTCACCTGGGAAGCCCAAGCCTCATCATACTCTCATTGTAATACATTAGCATGCTAAACAACACACTCACAGGTGCCATGATAGCTTCAAGACTAACCAAAAAAGGCCAAGAAGCAAGCAGCAGCCCAATTCCTGGAAATCCCCTCCCCGTCCCCAAGGTAGTTGGAATAATCCTCCCCCTCATTAACCTATGAAATTACCCAGCCCACAGAAACTAACCACTCTGTATTCTGAGGACTCTCACATTTTGAGATAGCCCACACTCTGTCTGTGGAGTGTGTTCCTCTCCAAGCCCTCTTGTCTTTTGAGACAGACTGCATTCTGTCTCTGGAGAGTATATCACTCTAAATAAACCTACTTCCTACCCATTACTTTTTTGTTACAGACTTCTTTCTGCAACAAGACATACAGAACCTGAGTTTCATTAAGTCCTGGATTCAGGTGTGTGATTTCAGTTAAAAGACAGTGAGTTCAAGTCCCAATCTGAGTCGTGCAGTTTCACCTGCACTCTGCCTGTCCCTTCCCTTAACTTCGGATTCTTCCATAGGGACAAGATGGCAAAGTAGCTGGCTTGAGCTCACTCCTCATGAGCACACCAAAAGCACAACTAATTGCTGAACAGCCATCAATAAAAAGACCAGAGCCTACCAAAAATATATTCTACATCCAAAGACATAAAGAAGAAACCCAGTGAGATGGTAAGAGGAATGCACGCAAGATATAATCAAACCTCATGCTCCCCAGGTGGGCAACCCACATACTGGAAAACAATTACATCACAGAAGTTCTCCCACAAGAGAGTTCTGAACCTCACAGCAGGTTCCCCAACCTGAAGGGTCTGATATCAGGAAAAGGAGCCCCCAGGACATTTGGCTCTGAAGCCAATGGGGCTTGAGCACAGGAGCTCCACTGGACTGTGGGAAACAGAGTCTACTCTTGGAGGGTGCACACAAGGTCTTGGGTGCACTGAGACCCACGGCAAAAGCACTGACCTCAGGGAAGCCTGGGCCAGACCTACCTGCTGGTCTTGGAGAGTCTTCTGGAAGGGCGGGGTGTCTGTGGCTCACTGTGGGGACAATGACACTGGTAGCAGAGGTCCTGGGTGATAATCATCAGCTTGAGCTTTCCAGGAGGCTCTGGTGCTGGGATATCTTGGGCCAAACAACCAACAAGAAAGGAACACAGCCTCACCCAGCAGCAGAAAGCCTGCCCAAAGACCCTCTGAGATAGCCCTCTAGAAATGCCCCTTGACCTGGCTGGCCCTGTTCACCAGACAGCCAAAACACCGCTCCACCCACCAGTGGGTAGCACCGGTCACTCCCACCAGGAAGCCCACACAAGCCTCTAGACCAGCCTTCCCAACCAGGAGGCCTACATTAGCAGGAAGGAAATTACAATCTGGGCAGCCCAATGAACCGAGTCCACAAAAGCAGACCAGAACCTTCCTGGGGAGTATATAGCTGGGACACATAGGACATCCCCCACAGAGAGCCATTTCTCCAGGGTCAAGAAACATAACTAACCTTCAATGTACATAAAAATAAAGAAATTTAGAAAAAAATAACACAGCAGAAGAAAATGTTTCAGATGAATGATCAAGATGCAAATATTATTCTGTTTTGGGGGGACTTTCATTGTTTCAGTAGAGACATTTGCTGTCATGCTTTGTTGATCCTAAAAGGTGACTTTTTCCTGATCACATTTAATATTTTTCGTTTCCTTTAGTCTTCAGCAGTTTTTCGCTGTCTTGTATCTATAAAATGTGGTTTCACTTAATTTTTTCCTGCTTGGGGTTAGTAGAAATTCTTGAAACTATGGCTTGCTGTCTTTCATCAACTTTGATCAATTGTCCCTCATTCTCTCTTTAAATATTGCTTCTGCCCCCATTTTCTCCTTTCTGCCCTTTGGTGCATTGAGTTACAGGAATGTTAGACTATATGCCATGCCCTTTATGTCTCTTATTCCATTCTTATGCTCTGTTTTATTTTTCTATGGCCTGAATGGATGCTTTCTATTAAAATTCCTTCCAGTTCACTAATTACTAATATATTCACCCTTTCCTCCTGGCAGGTAACTGGAGCAGTGGCATAATACCTCAATCTAGTGAGGGGAATTTATTAACACTTCTGTGAGGCTCAGTTCTAGACTTTGTAAGGCTTGGTCTAGCTTTAATTAAATGCTACTTCTATCTTGCAGTTCTTGAAGAGTCCTACCTAAAAACCTTGGGTACTTTGCATGATGCCTCACCTTTAGAGGGTCCTGAACTTCATTTTTTTAAATCTCTTTTGTAGTGTTAAGATTGCTGAAAGTGCCACTTCGCTTTTCAACTGCACTGTGCTATGTTCCTTAAGCACTCTCTCTCCAGCTTTAAAAAAAAAAAAAAGGGAAGTGTCTCAGGGGAAAAACTATGTCAGATTCACATTCCTACATCTTGACCTCTCAAGTTCTTATAACCTTAGAATATCCCCAGTGCTTTCAAATAGATTATATTTAAAAATATCATACAATTTTCCTCACCATTCTTGGTGAGAGTATTGATCTGTCACAAGTCATATAAACAGCCATCATACCACATTTTTTTAATCATCTAAAAAGTAGATGTTCAGCAAAATCTTCAGTAAAAATTCCATACCATTATAAACTGGAAGACTGAAAAGACTGAGCAACAAAGCAAAAGGATACTTCGGTCTCCAGTACATTTGAAGAGGGCATAGCCTCCTATTGAGGAGGTATTTCTCCAAAGCTCTAAGGAAGGGCTATAAATTGAACAGGGTCACACAATAGACACGGGATAATTTCTTATGTTAAAAAGCATAATTTCTTATGTTAAAAAGAACAACAACTTTCATGTGCACCACACAGAAGAGACGTAAGATCAAAACCTCTCTGGGAATTCCCTGGTGGTCCAGTGGTTAAGACTCCTCACCTTCACTGCCGAGGGCTCAGGGAACATCCCACAGGTTGTGTGGCACAGCGAAATGGTTCACACTATATCCTGAGGCTCTGATTTCTGAAGGTCAGAAAAGTAGATGTTTGGCATAAAGGGCTTCCCAAGTGGCGCTAGTGGTAAAGAACCCACCTGCCAATGCAGGAGACATAAGAGAAAGGGGTTCAATCCCTGGGTTGGGAAGATCCCCTGGAGGAGGAAATTGCAACCCACTCCAGTATCTTTGCCTGGAGAATCCCATGGACAGAGGAGCCTAGAGAGCTACACTTCATGGGATCACACTGAGTTGAGATGACTGAAGCCACTTAGAACACAGCACATTAGCACAATTAATTAAATGTGTGATTCTTTCTTGCTATCAATTTGTCTGACAATAATATAACCTCCCTGAGGGCTGGGACCAGGTTGCTTTTTGCACTACTGTAATCTGCTTAAATATTAATAGTTCAGTGCTTAGCAGAGAGTAGGCATTCAGTAAATTTTAGCTATTTTTTTTTTTTTTTTTAATTTTAGCTATTTTTTATAAACAAAGGAAAGAAGAGAAGAGGCACCTTTTAGAGAAAGCACCCCTTAGAGAAGCAACAATGAAAAACAAACCACAATTATCAAAGATTCTGGAAGCTGAATGTGCTTGACTTGTGTGTCACTGTCAGACTGCCCTGGAGCAGGAATCAAGCCTTTCTGAAACTTATCAGGTTGTTCATTCTCCACCTTCCATGTCTCTCTGTCCCAATGGAAAGAGGAAGGTAAATTTTCCCATATTAGAGGCTCCTGGCCTCAATGAGTTCCATGTGGTACTGAGTGGGTTGTTAAAATAAAAATGCAGAGAGACCAAAGTACTGGTTTATGTGAAGTAACTGTAATATTCAAATGAAAGCTATAAATCAACTATGCAAATGAGCCTATGCCCAGGGCAGAATTGCAATCAAACAGCCTGTGGAAGGAAACTTAATAAGCCCTGCCTCTCCCTCTATTACCTTGTGAGTAAGTTTCCTGAGAGTCCGGGTCTTATGGGGACACGGAGAGTGTAGCTTCAGGCAGTCCGTTGGTTCTCACAGCAACTGTACTGGGATCTGGCAGCATTTGAAAGCTCCAGGAAGGGTTGAGCAGTTTGCATCTGTGTCTCCATCACAAGGCATTAAATATGCATCTGATCAAGACAGTAGTTAGGAATATGAAGTGCCTATGGGGGAAATTGCTGGAAATGATGGCCATATGTACATGCTTTCCTTCTGAAATGACCTTGGGACTAAAATTCTCATGGGAGAGTTGGTTAGAGAACTAGAGATTATTCCAAAGAGATTGATAGTCAACAGTTTCGGAGAGGGGTAGACCAAAAGTCAAGGTTTGTCACCAAAGACAGGATCCAGTCTTACCCATGGAATTTAATATGCACCATTTTCTGGTGGCCATAGAATCATAGAAGCCAAGACAGACCATCCATCCTGGTCTGTCCAAGAGTTCCACTTAAAACTATTGTCCAGCATAATTGTTACTCCCTTTCACTCTTAACATTTCCTGGTTAGGATGATAAATTATATGGTCAACAAAATAAGGATCTTTAAAATTGGTCACCCTTCAGGTAAGCCAAGCACTCAGTCCAATAACACAGGAAGTCTCATATCTTATAGCCCAGATTTATGTTCACTAATGATGAGGCTGGTAAATTTCCTTTCTCTAGAATTTTTCAGGCACAAGCCAGATAAGGAGATGAGGTAAAGGAGATTCAGATGGCAAGCAGGAGCCTAAGATAATGATTAAGGGGTTCTTTCTTTGCCTGAAATTCAGCAAGAATCAGAGGTTTAGTGAGAAATCTGCTCAGAGGGAAAATGGTTTCTCAGGTTTCTGCAAGGAGATGGCAGCTGAGGAAGGGTTCTAAGCACAAGTTCCTCACTTACTTTATTACACCCTGATTAGGGGAGAAGTGAGACAGCGGAAAAAGTCAGGGTGGTTATAGGTACTACATGCCCTCCCTCGCTGCCAACTGAAACCTGGACTCAGGCTCTAGTTTGGACTCAAGGACAGAAAATTCTTGCTCTATGCATCAGCACCTAGAGATTTGTCTCAATCAGGATAAGGTAGGTTTTGCTGGAGTATTAAAACTGTCATGGCTTAAAACAACAAAGTTGTTTTTTTGTTTGTTTGTTTTTCCTCTGCCACGCTTTACATCATGTATTGGCTGGGAGCTCACTCATGTCATACTTACTCTAGAACTCCATATTCCCAGGATCACTGAAGCAGGAAAAAGGGGATATGGTGACTCACTCACTAGCTCTGAAAGTTTCTTCCTGCTCTGACACTCACTACTTCTACTTACATTTCATTGGCCACAGAAAATCACATTCACATGGCCCCACCTGATCTCTTATGGATACACCTAATTTATTACCTTGCTCATGGAAGGCAGGGAACAAGAACTATCTGGAGAATAGCACCAACTACAGGTTTCTTGAAGGGAGCCCATAGCTGGCATGTCTAAGTGCTTGGTACATAGCAGAAGCCTTGTATATGCCAGCTCCCTCTGGAGAAATGTCACCTTCCTTTGAAGTCCTTCCCTCCCAGCTCCATTGTTCTTTCCTTTCCAGAAGACTCTAGCACTGGAGACTGTTTAGCCTGGGGACTCAAGAGGGGCAGAAACCTGAACAGCAGTCCTCAAACAGGTAAAGAGTTATAACCTGAATCATGGGCAAGGACTTGCTTGTTACATTCTGGCCCCAGTACATCAAACATCAGCAGTGGCAGAAGTAGTAGCTGCAGTGGAACTAGTATTTATTTATATGATATTTACTAAGGGCCAGGTAGTGTTGAAAGGGCTTCATGACGTATTTAATCTTCACAACAGTTATTTAAGGTATACTTTGAATGTCCTCTTTTTTATGATGAGAAAACTGTGGCTAAAGTGGTAAAGTCACATCCCCAAGGTCAGTGGTGGTTGTATGTCAATCGCTCAGTCGTGTCCAACTCTTTATGACCTCATGGATTGTAGCCCACCAGGCTCCTCTGTCCATGGAATTCTCCAGGCAAGAATGCTGGAGTGGGTTGCCGTTTCCTTCTCCAGGAGAACTTCCCGACCCAGGGATTGAACCCGGGTCTCCCTCATTGCAGGCAGATGCTTTACCATCTGAGCTACGAGGGAAGCCCAAGGGATAAAAAACCAAGCAGTTTGCTCCAGAGTCCATGGTCCTTTACTTGTATCTAGACTAACTGACTGGGGAATCAAGACATAACTCTCTTGATGCCACTGGATGCTACTGTATAACGAGATGCTATTTTGTCACTGTTGTCACTCAGTTGTGTCCGACTCTTTGCAACTCCATGGACTGTAGCCCAGCAGGCTCCTGTCCATGGGATTTTTCAGGCAAGAATACTGGAGTGGGTTGTCATCTCCTCCTCCAGGGGATCTTCCTAATCCAGAGATCGAACCCGCATCCCCTGTATTGGCAGCAAATTCTTTACCACTGAGCCACCTGGACTTTCCTTGCTATTGGGTAACCATAGCATCTAATGGCATAGCATGTAATAAAATGGTGTTTCCCAGGTAATGGAACTCCTGGGGACATATGAAATGATTTACTGATACCTTGAAAGTATTAAAATGCACTGAATCATATAGTTATAAGTGCATTTCTTTTTCATGGCTTTGTTCTTTGTTTCCCAATTCTCCTAATTATGTCAAAAAGCAGGCTCAGATGTCGAGGACATGCTGACACTAACCATCACTTGTTAATCTCACTTTGGAGGAAAACAGCAAAGTCTCCCTTGGGCACAGTCTTCTGCAAGCAACAGCATCTGCCTAGAATTAAAGAACACTGCTTTGTTTGCCTTGTATGTATTATTATTATTTTCTATAACTGAAAGGGCTTACCTGATAGCTCAATTGGCAAAGAATCTGCCTGTAATGCAGGAGACCCTGATTCAATTCCTGAGTCGGGAAGATCACTAGAGAAGGGAAAGGCTACCCACTCCAGTATTCTTGGGCTTCCCTTATGGCTCAGCTGGTAATGAATCCACCTGCAATGGGGGAGACCTGGGTTTTATCCCTGGGTTGGGAAGATCCCCTGGAGAATGGAAAGGCTACCCACTCCAGTATTCTGCCCTGCAGAATTCCATGGACTGTATAGTCAAAAGTAATGCTAGATTTCTGTTGTTTTATTTTTAAAATACATTCAAGTTAAAAAGTGATTTAGAAAATACATAGCCTGGGTGGTATTCAGACGGGTGCAAGCAGTGGGTCAAAGACTAGAATTTGGGAAACAAAAGTCTATACAGATAAGTTTTCAGGGTAGCAAGTGGGACATGGGCTGATGATAAGAAATTCTTTTTCTTAAAGAATTGGGGTTTCCCTGGTAGCTCAGGCAGTAAAGAATCTGCCTGTAATGTGGGAGACCTGGTTTGATCCCTGGATCGGGAAGATCCCCTGGAGAAGGAAATGGCAACTCACTCCAGTATTCTTGCCTGGAGAATTCCATGGACAAGGAGCCTGGAGGGACACAGTCTGTGAGAGGAGCCTGGTGGGCTACAGTTCATGGAGTCGCAGAGTCAGACACAACTGAGCGACTTTCACTTTCCTTAAAGAATTAAGGGGAACAAGTGGCCTAAGATGGTAATTAGCTGTGTGACCCTGGGCAAATTTCCTTCCATCCCAGAGTCTCCATCATCCACAAGCTGGGAGAAATAAAACTTGGCTCTCAGAGTTCTTGTGATTATTAAGGCATATCCTGGGGAAAATATTGCTTGGCTCACCTTGCTAGGTGTTGTGAAGATCAAACTTTCATTCTGTTTTAAGAAATCTACTACTGCTGGTAAGAAACTGCTGGGCAGTTAGAAGAAAACCTCAGCTTTTGCCCTTGCAGAGTTTGGTCTTGCAGAGAATTTACACAAAAAAATAGCAACAAGAGAAAAAAAACCACGGAGCTGTCATTTATCAAGGATTCACCCAAGGCCAGGTGTTGAGCTAAGTGTAGCATATGCATTATCCAATTTCATCCTAACAATAGTTCCAAGAGGAAGATAGTTATCATCATTCCCATTATAGATATGAATCTGGAAACTTAGCGGAATAAGGAGCTTACAAAAGGTTATGAAATCAGTGAATGGTAGAGCTGGGATTCAAACCCGCAACTGTTTTCTTCTTAAAACAGATGTCATCCAGGAAAATAGAGGTGGGATGGATTTTAGCAAGGAGGATGGAGCCCCAATAGAAGCATGTAACAGAGTCTGTCCTGCTTCCGCCCAAGTGCTTTGTGGATTGTGAAGCGTTAACACGGGAAATGCATTGGTCCTCATTACTCCTACTGCATTATTTTTTGAGTCAAATCTTCCCCAAGGGACATTTGAAGTTCTCCGAATTCAGCGGGCAAGCCTGTGGGGGGGACTTCCATTATTAGAACACTGCTTCTCCACCCTTCCCAATCTTTCCCGCGCACAGGAGTCACCCCAGGGATCTTCTTAGATGCAAATTCTAAATCTGGAGGGGGACCCAAGATTCTGCATTTTTAATAAGCACCCCCCAGGGATCAAACACAGGTCTCCTGCATTGCCGGCAATTCTTTACCAGCAGAGCCACAAGGGAAGCCCTGCTAACTCACAGACCACAGTTTTTCTAGCAAGGTATTAAAGCTCTCAGAGCTCACCCCGGGGAGGGGGAGATCTTTCCCCCATCCTGCCATGCAAAGTGCCCTTAGGCTCTAAATCAAGGTGTGGTCCACACAGTAGGGTGGGCAGCCTCCCTGCCTCAGGGGAAACGGGCAGGACCCCATAGGGTTGGCAGCTTCAGCTCTGCCCTAATAGGAGGGTGGGGAGCCTGCTGGCTCATCCATCCCCACCAGCAATTAGCCAGAGGCAAGCTGGTCAGAGGAGCCATTAACATTTACAAGTTGCTCCAATAGACCTCCCCACACTCACTCAAGGGCACCACAAAGGGTGTGTTATTGAGGGTAAGGAAAAAGCCTATAAAATGAGCAGTTAAATGGCACTTACTCAGGGCCTGGGAGCTCATTTGGGCACGGGAGTTTCCCTCCCCTTGGCTTAGCTCTGTCCTGGTGCTGGGCTGGTCCACACTGAGCAGCTAAGGCACATGTTCTCAGGGGTCACCTCCTTTCATCCTCGCTTCTACCCAGATTGATAGAGGAGGTTGCTGCACCTCAGACAAGTTAAGCAGGCAATCACTCAGATTCAACCACATGACTGTGTCCAAATTCTGATCTGGAAATGGCCTGGGGAACGTGGGGAGAGAGGATATCTGTGAATTTCCTGAAATTGTATACAAAGCTGTGCATGGGTGTGTGCATATAGCCTTTTTGTGTGTGGAGAGAATAACTATATTTCCTCAGCTTCTCGAAGGCCCCTGTGATTCTCCCAGAAGGTAACAGCTCCCCAGCTAGATCCTTCTCCTGAAAAAGAACTGCCCTGGGGCAGTGGTTCTCAGTCTTTCTTAGTGAGAGGGCCTGGTTTTTAATGTCAAATTTTTCAACCATCCCCTCATGAGATAGTTGGGGTTTCAGAGTCTATTACTTGAAAAACACATAACAACAAAAGGAATTCTGAATTCAGGCCTGTTTTCAAATGAATCTGTATTTTAATCATTATACAGTCTTTCCTCGATAGCCATGGGGGACAGGTCCCAGGACCCAGCCCAGACACCAAAATCTGCAGATGTCCAAGTCCCTTATATAAAATGGTCTAGTATTTGCATATAACTTACAATATACTTTATCTCTTGATTGCTTATAGTACCTAATACAATGTAAATGTATGTAAATATAATGTAAATACTATGTAAGTAGTTGCTAGAGTACAGTAAATTGAAGTTCAGCTTTTTGGAACTTTCTGGACAGTAAAAAATCTGGGGATGCCATCAGATCTTGCAAACCCCGTCTTAAACTAGATGATATGGCTGTGATTTCACCTCTCTGAGCTCAGGTGCCATAGAAGAGTATCAATAACTGCCTTGTGTGCCTTTCAGAGCTGCCTATGAGGAGTGAGTGAGATCACCTACATGAACTTGTCTGACATTGCAGCTGTGGTACATATCTAGGTTTTCTCATCATTGGCATCACAGTCATAGTGACAGGTAGAAAAGACCCAAGAGAACTCCAAATAATTCTGCTTTGGAGGAAAGAGCATGGGACAAGAAGGGGCTGGGGCTATGGAATGACTTTTTGTCTTCAATGAAAATCTAAAATTAACTGATTTTAGATCTTAAGGCTACTATGGAAGAAAGAAAAAAGAAGTGACTAAAATATTGGCCTTTCCAAATTCATCTTGTGGAAGAATTAAAAGTGATTTAAATAATATATTTACCAACATTACCTTTAACCATCAAACTGACCTGGTTTTCCTTATAGCATTTATAGTCTAGCACAGAGAACAGACTTTAAGACACAATGGGGGAAGGAGAGGGAGAGACAAATTGAAAAAGTAACATCACATATATACACTATCATATGTAAACTAGATAACCAGTGGGAATTTGCTGTATGATGCAGGGAGCTCAAACATGGTGCTCTGTGACAACCTAGAGGGGTGGGATGGGGTTGAGGTGGGAGGGAGGTTCAAGAGGGAGGGGACATATGTATACCTATGGCTAATTCATGTTGGGCATAAACTAGTGCAATATTGTAAAGCAAGTATCCTCCAATTAAATTTTTTAAAAATAAATTTTTAAAAAGCTCTGAATTGAATTTATACAGTTCAAGAGGTAATGGAGATCAGTAAATGATTTCTAACAGAAAACATCAGAGTCTGCCTTTTCAAGCTGACTGAGCAAAATGTCCTCCTAAAATGTCCATGACAACTGGGTAAATGTTCCCAGGGAGAAGAAACAGGAGGCTGAACCCAGGCCAGAAGTCAGTCTCCTGGAACACCCACATGTGTCCCCAGGGTTGGCCAGGCCACCAACTTTAGTAATCAGACTGCGAAGATTGCAAAGCCCCTCCCTTGAGAGGCTTCCCCTGCAGGCACTTACAAAGCAACATCTTATGGGGAGCTAATGGAATGAACCACTGACTTGCCTGGTAATTCATTTTCCAAGCCATGCTTAGGTATCAGAGCAAGCAGATCTGTATCCAATTTGTCCCTCTGTTTTCCAAGTGGAGCTCTCCTTGGAATTAAAGAAGCTATAATTAAAGTACCTTATTTGGACATGCTGTAATTAGTCACCAATTCAGCGTGCCATCAAATGTAATCCAAATACAAACACCAGGACTGCAGGCGCCAATCCCCTGGTGAGTTCGGGGAACCAGGGAGTCCAGCCTGCCTTTCTCATAAGACGTCAACACCCCGGAGTGACTCACCTGGTGGGGCCAGTGAGAATGAACCCCAAGGCAGGCTGTCCTTCTAAAGTTTCCTAAGACTTCTGCATTGGATTTCTAGAGAGCAGATTTTATCTCACTACCACAGAGAGGAACTTGGGGTGAAGGCAGCTTTTCGATCTACACTTCAAAGGGAACAGTATGGATTTGTGATTAAACACCAGCTTTGGGGCCACTATTTATCCAATCAACAAATGTTCACTGGGCCCCTGCTGTGTGCAAGCCAGTGGGGATTCAATAAGGAATGAGACAAGATGATCTGCTGTAAACTCCATGAGAGCAGAAACCATGCACTCAAGCTGTGTGACCTTGGATAAATGAGTTGACCTCTCTGAGGCTTAGAGTACTTATTAATAAGACAGGAATAACAATCTCACAGTGTTGTAGTGAAGATTAAACATGAGAAAAGACGTAAACATCTAGTACTTTGCCCAGCACAGAGCTGAGCTAGGACTGGAAAGTCAGTCTCTCCAGATGAGTCCAGCCCCTGATTCTAATCTGCCCCCACTGACAGCTCTACTGGACCTCAAAGCAGGGTAAAGATGAAAAAAGGACCTAGAACTATGAGCCAGAGTCATGTGACAGCTCTCTTCCATTTGGAACTGAGCATTTTTCTGTCCCTACTAAAAGGGTGTGGAGTTGGCCATACAGGTGCAGATGTCACTTTGTACTGGAAAAACCTCCACCTGACATTATTTATGTCCATAGCTATGTTCTGCTGGACCCTTAGCTCCAGAAATCCCCCTGCCTTTCCTGCTTTTCACTGATTAGGGCATCTCCCGATTCCCCATAGAATTTGCCCAATGTCCTGTGCTGTAGGGAATCAAGCCAGGCTGCAGAAATAAGTGGATGTGTTCAGCTAGCTGAAGGCGACATCTCTACATGTATTTTCACGCACCTGGGTGCCTTTTCCTTTCAGGTTTGTCTAGTCTCCTCCCTTCCCCAGTACTCATCCCACTCACTCAGTGCATGCACATCCATACTAACTGAGGCACTTACTATGTCTCACACTCTCAGGGCTGCTTTTACATACATTATTTCGGTCCCTCCTCAACACATGGCATCATCAACTGCTGATTGTTTAAGCTGAAAAGAAACCTCAGATTCCATCCTTGGTTTCTCTGCCTTCAGCCATCACATGCAATCCATCAGCATGTCCTGGGGACTTGACCTTCAAAACGTGATCTGTCCATCTGTCTTCACAACCACAACCAAGTCAACATGCAGTCACCTCCCAGCCTGGCTCTCTGCTTCTTCTGATCTGTTCTCCACACAGTGGCCAGATCTTTTTAAAAATGCAAATCAGATCAGGTTACTCTCCTAGTCAAGACACTCCAACAGCTCCCCTCACACTTAGAATCTAGTCCAAACCCCTTGCTCTGACCTCATGCCCCAATGCCCTGCTTGTGCCACCCCCTGCCCTCCACCCCCTTCTGAAGCCCCAGGGCTTTTGTGTTAGCTGTTGACTCTGCCTAGCACCTACTCCATAGCTCTCAGCATGACTAGAAGCTTTCTTAATGTCAGCTCTTCAGAAAAGCCTTTCTTGACCAATATAACCCAAGCTCCTCTCAGCCATTCTCTATCACATCAGCTTTTTAACTTTAGTATCCCATCAACGTCTGATAATTTCCTGTGTTTCTTTAGTCTGTCTCTCCTGCCTAGAATAGAAGCTCTCTGAAGGAGGTATCTTCTCTTTGTATTTAACTTCTTTGAGCAGAGTTTGGCACATTATGGACGCTCAATGTGTTTGCTGAGTGAATGAATATTCATAACAATTATCTGTAAAACAAGAAGAAATCAAGAAAGGTCAGGGGACTTGTTGTTGTTGTTCAGTTGCTCAGTCATTTCCGACTCTTTGTGACCCCACGGACTGCAGCACACCAGGCTTGCCTTCATTACCTCCCAGAGTTTGCTCAAACTCATGTTCATTGAGTCAGTGATGCCATCCAACCATCTCACCGTCTGTCACCTCCTTCTCCTCCTGCCCTCAATCTTTCCCAGCATTAGGGTCTTTTCCAATGAGTCAGCTCTTCGCATCAGGTGACCAAAGTACTGGAGCATCAGCTTCAACATCAGTTCTTCCGAATTGTTTTTTTCAGGTGACTTGTATGATATCCAACATGCCACAGAGCCTCAACTGAAACCTTAGTCTCTGCTACTCTAAAGTGAATGCTTTTTCTACCCTCATAGTCATGATTCATTGCTTTTTCCCTCCCTCTGCCCTCAGCAGTAAATGCAGTCTTACTTGACATTTCATGTTAATATATGCCTGAACATGACCTCAAGCCTTAGCCTCCTTTTTCCTTCAGTGGTTTATTGCTCACACCCAAAATGTTTGCATTTTCAGCCCCTGCTGCTTTTTTTTTTCTCTTCCTTTTTAAAAAAAGTATTTATTTATTTAGGCTGTGCCAGGTCTTAGTTGCAGCACGTGGCATCTCAATCTTTTTTTGCAGCATGTGAGGTCTTTAGTTGCAGCATATGAGCTCAGTTGCAGCATGTGGGATCTAGTTCCCTGACTAGGGATTGAACCCTGGGCCTTGCATTAGGAGTGCAGAGTCTAAGCCACTGGACTACCGGGGAAGTCCCCCCTCATTGCTGCTTTTCTAAACTAACACTCATGCGTGCTTAGTTGCTCAGTCGTGTCCAACACTTGGCAACCCCATGCAGCCTGCCAGGCTTCTCTGTCCATGAGTTTCTCCAGGCAAGAGTACTGGAGTGGGTTCCCATTTCCTCCTCCAGGGGATCTTCCTGAGCCAGGGATTGGACCTGCATCTCCTGCATTGGCAGGTGGATTTTTTACCACTGAGCCACCTGGGAAGCCTCTTCTAAATCAATAGGAAACACTTATTCAAAGCAGATCCAGCCAGCATCCTTTATCTTTTATAAGAGATACCCACCACTCATCAAGCATCTGGCATTTCTGTCCACCATCCCTGCAGAAAAGTGGTGTCTGATGCACTGTAGATTAGAACATGGGTGGGGAATTTCTCTCCAGGAGGAAGATTCAACTAAGATTGCCAGGACTGGTTGACCAAGCTGTCTGGAATGGAGGCACCAAAACAGCTTCAAAGTCCAAGACTGGGGCTGGGAGCTGGAAACGGGGGACTGATTTGGGGTGAGAGCCTGGTGCCCTTTGCACAGAGAACTCAAAAAGGGGAGATGAACATGCCTGTGAGGAGTACGTGGTGTTTCTGTAGCGCAGACTGAGTGTGTGATTTGAGACAATCGGCACCTGTATACAAACTGTACTCACCTTTTTGAAGTAGAAATGAATAGCACTGAACTGGGAGTCAGAGCACTTACCTTTGAGCCTTGTCTGTGGTTTGCTTGCTTAAAGGTCCTGAGCAAGTCCTGTCCCTCAGAATCTTCATCTCATGTGGTTGTGGGCTCAGCACCCCAACCCTTCTCACCCCAGAGCTTTTGTGGTTGATAGAACAGGATCTGTGCAAGAGAAAGCAATTGTTATTATGATTCTTAAAGTATACTGAACATTGCAGTTCAGCCCACAGGATGCAGAGAACAGGCAGGCAGAGGTGGAGCAGGCAAAGATGGGGACTTTGGATTTTCAACACCATCTCACTGTTCATGACTTTCTATCACTCATCCCCCCTCTTTTAAAGGCCTTCCCTGGGCCGTACCTTCTGCCCCACCCAGTCTACAAACTTCCCTCAAACTTTTCATTCATCTGGAATCTGGCTAATTACAGTACTGTTACTCAGGGGAGAAGACCTCCTTGGGCTGCTGAAATCACAGAGGCCTCTAAGGGAAAAAAATCAATCCAGTATGGAAGCAATGAAAATGGCTCTTCTGCAAAAAAATGCATCTACCCAGAAAGGCCACACAAATCAGGTGCATTTTTCTCAATGACCAAAAAGCTAACTCATCCCATGTGAGAGCAAGGCTGACATCTGTGAAGGCAACTGGGAGTGGACCACCATCATCACAAATCTGATCACCTTAGGAGTTGAGCTAATGATGGACATAAATCCAGCCTCACATATGGGTGATTTCCTTGGCATTATACTTCCCAGTACTCGAGTGATTTGGTTGAGAAAGGGCAAGGGCTTACATTATTCATATAGTTATAAAACTAGTAACAGTAACACTTCTGCCCTGACTAACACGTTTAAACCTCTGTGGGAGGTCTGGGCATCCAGCCCTCTGGACCACCTGCACCTGAGTTTGTGAAGTCATTTGAGCAACTGGTCTTCATGGGGCCAACACCATATTCTCTGCAAAGAAATACCCAGCTTCTCTGCAAAGAAAACACCCAGTGAAGGACTGTTAAAGCACTCTCTGATGTCAGTCTCAGCCTGATGCAAAAAGACGACTCATTGGAAAAGAACTTGATGCTGGGAAAGATTGAAGGCAAAAGAAGAGGGAGGCAGAGGATGAGATGGTTAGGTAGCATCACCAACTCAACGGACATGAACTTGAGCAAACTCTGGGAGATAGTGGAGGGGGACAGAGGAGCCTGACATGCTGCAGCCCATGGAGTTGCAAAGAGTCAGACACGACTTAGCAATTGAACAGCAACAGCCTATTGATAGTGATGCGATCAGCTAGAAATGCCTGTGGGTGCTCACCAGGGCTCCATACTACTTGAGGGAGCCCCTAAAGACCCTTCTCCAGCCAGAGCCAGCATTGTGGCTAGACCAGCCTTTGTGGATCTTATTATGATTGCAAGATACAGCTCAGCAACAACCATCAGGAAACTTTGAAAAGATAAGGTTTTCTAGTCCTGGAGGGTACATGACATGCCCAGGGCCACACAATGAGGTTGTCGGTATAGAGAGAAAAAGTGTGGACCTGGGGTCCTACTTTTATTGAAGTCAAAGGTAGGGTGCCTAGGGTTTTGTGTGTTCACTCTATAGGTGAATTTAAAATGTGAGAGTGGGAATTGAAGCACAGGAAGGGGAAAGCAGGTGGTCAAAAGGTCACTAATATAGGTCTACTAGGGCTCTCTAAAAGGGGAACTTCAGAGATGGGGCAGCTTGGCTTTTTATCTAGTTGTATAGATGAAAATATATTTTTCCAGATGAATGTCTTTGGAGTGGTTGCTTAGCAATCAAAGGCTTGATAGCAGGCACTTACACTACAATAGAAAAAGCTAATTATTAGGTGTTTACACCACAAGTACACTATATTCAATGCAATTCAACTTGTATTTATTGAGCACCTACTAGATGCAGGCTTGATGCCAGGAGGATGATCTTACAGATGTGAGGTCAAGACTTTGTTCTGTTGCCTATTATAATACCACAGAATCACAATCACGTATGTGACTTAACTTCTCCAAGCCTCAGCTTCTTCATCTGTAAAATGAAGAAAATGATAACATTTAATTCACAGGATTTACATGACATTCCAAGAAAAATGTGTATGAAAGTGACTTTAAATAAAAATGCATTAGTTTGTTAAATAACCCCATATATGTCAGCAGCAGGAGCTGGAAGAGTATATTGATAGGGGAGAAGACAGTCTCTTCCTCAGCTGGCCAGAACGACAGAGTGTCTTGAAAAACCTCCATGATATCAGGAAAATTAAATGCTTCCAATTTCATTCTTTTACATGGAGCTGTCTAGTTTTCCTAGCACCACTGATTAAAGAGACTATCTTTTTATCCATTGTATATTCTTGCCTCCTTTGTCATAGATTAATTGATGATAAATGTGTTACTATATTTCTAGGCTTTCTATTTTGTTCCATTGATCTGCATGTCTGCTTTTTTCTGGTATCATAGTTTTGATACTGTAGCTTTGTAGGATAGTCTGAAGTCAGGGAGTCTGATACCTCCAGCTCTCTTTTTTTCCTCAAGATTGTTTTGCCTATTTGGAGTCATTTGTTTTTCCACACGGTCTTCCCTGAAGACTCAGGGGTAAAGAATCCACCTGCAAAGCAGGAAATATAGGCTCGATCCCTGGGTAAGGAAGATTTCCCAGGAGGAAGGGATGGCAACCCACGCCAGTATTCTTGCCTGGAGAATCCCATGGACAGAGGAGCCTGGGGGGCTACAGCCCACAGGGTTGGAAAGAGTCAAACATGACTGAAGCAACACTGTGTTCAATTCTTTACGACACTATGGACTATAGCCCACCAGGCTCCCCTGTCCATGGGATTCTCCAGGCAAGAATACTGGAGTGGGTTGCCATGGACTCCTCCAGGGCATCTTCCTGATCCAGGGATCGAACCTGAGTCTCTTATGTCCCTGTGTTGCAGGAGGATTCTTTACCACTAGTGCCACATGGGAAGCCCCATGCATGCACGTATTTCCATATAAATTTTGAAATTATTTGTTCTAATTCAGTGAAAAATACCATTAGTATTATGATAGAGATTGCATTGAATCTGTAAAATGCCTTGGGTAATATGGTTATTTTAACAGTATGAATTCTTCCAGTGTAAGAGTACAGTATATCATTCCATCTCTTTGTGTCATGTTCAATTTCTTTCATCAGTGTCTTATAGTTTTCCAAGTATAGGTATTTTACCTCCTTAGGCAGGTTAATTCCTAAAATGTTTTCTAATACCCATATACCCATATACCCATAATTTTAAAAAAAATTCAAAATGGATTAAAGGCCTAAATATAAGCCCAGACAATATAAATACCTTAAAAGAAAACATAGGCAGAACACTCCTTGACATAAATCATAGCATTATTTTTTTTGGATCTGTCTCCTAAGGCAAAAAAGAAACAAAAGCAAAAATAAGCAAGTGGGACCTAATTAAACTTAAAGCTCTTGAACAACCAAGGAAATGATTGGCAAAGCAAAAAGACTACCTACTGAAGGGAAAAAATATTTGCAAATGATATGACTGATAAATATCAAAAATACATAAACAGCTCATACAACTCAACATCCAAAAAACAAACAGTAGATTAAAAAATGGGCAGAAGACCTGCACGGGCATTTTTGTGAAGACTTACAAATGACCTACAAGTATATAAAAAACGTTTGACATCACTAATCATCAGAGAGTAGGGCTTCCCTGATGGCTCAGCGGGTAAAGAATCTGCCAGCAATGCAGGAGACACAGGAGATGTGGGTTCAACCCCTCTGTCTGGAAGATGCCCTGGAAGAGGAAAATGGCAACTACTCCAGTATTCTTGCCTGAAAAATCAAATGGACAGAGGAGCTTGAAGGGCTACATACGCTCCAAAAAATCACAAAGAGTCATATATGACTGAGTGACTACACACTCAAAAAAAAAAAAAAGCATCAGAGACATGCAAATCATAACCACAATGAAATAATATCTCACATTTGTCAGGATGGCCATTATCAAAAAGATCACAGTTGTCAGTGAGAATGTTAAAGACAGGGATGACTTCTGTTGGTGGGAATGTAAATTGATACAACAACTGTGGAAAACAGTATGCAGGTTCCTCAAAAACCTAAAAATAAAACTATCAAAAGATCTAGCAACACTACTCCTGGGTATATATCCACAGAAAAAGAAAACACTAATTTTTACATTCATAGGAGAATTATTTACAATAGCCAAGGTATAGAAGTGTCCAGCAACAGATGAATGGATATATGACATATATAAGAATGACCTATATATGAACTTTAAGGCTATTAGGCCTAGTGAAATAAGTCCGACAGACAAAGACAAACACTGTGTGACATCACTTATATGTGGAACCTAAAAAATAAAACAAACTAGTGAATATAGCAAAAAGGAATCAGATTCACAAACTAATGGTTACCAGTGAGGAAAGTGGGAGAGGGGAGGGAAGGTTGGTGGTAGCAGATAAAGTACAACCTATTATGTACAAAATAAACAAGTTATAAGGATGTATTGTACAGCATAGGCACTATAGACAATATTTTATAATAAGTATATAAAAGAGTCCGACATGCAGTACTTGGATGCAATCTCAAAAATGACAGAATGATCTCTGTTCGTTTCCAAGCCAAACCATTCAATATCACTGTAATCCAAGCCTATGCCCCAACCAGTAATGCTGAAGAAGTTGAACAGTTCTTTGAAGACCTACAAGATCATTTAGAACTGACACCCAAAAAAGATGTCCTTTTCATTATAGCAGACTGGAATGCAAAAGTAGGAAGTTAAGAAACACCTGGCATAACAGGTAAATTTGGCCTTGGAGTACAGAATGAAGCAGGGCAAAGACTAATAGAGTTCTGCCAAGAGAATGCACTGGTCATACAAACACCCTCTTTCAACAAAATAAGAGAAGACTCTACACATGGACATCACCAGATGGTTGACACTGAAATCAGACTGATTATACTCATTGCAGCCAAAGATGGACAAGCTCTATACACTCAGCAAAAACAAGACCAGGAGCGGACTGTGGCTCAGATCATGAACTCCTTATTCCCAAATTCAGACTTAAATTGAAGAAAGTAGGGAAAACCACTAGACCATTCAGGTATGACCTAAATCAAATCCCTTATGATTATAGAGTGGAAGTGAGAAATAGATTTAAGGGACTAGATCTGATAGACAGAGTGCCTGATGAACTATGGACGGAGGTTCGTGACATTGTACAGGAGGCAGGGATCAAGGCGAACTCCATGGAAAAGAAATGCAAAAAAGCAAAATGGCTGTCTGAGGAGGCCTTACAAATAGCTGTGAAAAGAAGAGAAGTTAAAAGCAAAGGAGAAAAGGAAAGATACACCTATCTGAATGCAGAGTTCCAAAGAATAGCAAGGAGAGATAAGAAAGCCTTCCTCAGCAATCAATACAAAGAAATAGAGGAAAACAATAGAATGGGAAAGACTAGAAATCTCTTCAAGAAAATTAGAGATACCAAGGGAACATTTCATGCAAATATGGGCTCGATAGAGGACAGAAATGGTATGGACCTAACAGAAGCAGAAGATATTAAGAAGAGGTGGCAAGAATACACAGAAGAACTGTACAAAAAAGATCTTCACAACCCAGATAATCACGATGGTGTGATCACTCACCTAGAGCCAGACATGTGAATGTGAAGTCAAGTGGGCCTTAGAAAGCATCACTACGAACAAAGCTAGTGGAGGTGATGGAATTCCAGTTGAGCTATTTCAAATCCTGAAAGATGATGCTGTGAAAGTGCTGCACTCAATATGCCAGCAAATTTGGAAAACTCAGCAGTGGCCACTGGACTGGAAAAGGTCACTTTTCATCTCAATCGCAAAGAAAGGCAATGCCAAAGAAAGTTCAAACTACTGCACAATTACACTCATCTCACACACTAGTAAAGTAATGCTCAAAATTCTCCAAGCCAGGCTTCAGCAATACATGAACGGTGAAATTCCAGATGTTCAAGCTGGTTTTAGAAAAGGCAGAGGAACCAGAGATCAAATTGCCAACATCCGATGGATCAATGAAAAAGAAAGTTCCAGAAAAACATCTATTTCTGCTTTATTGACTATGCCAAAGCCTTTGACTGTGTGGCTCACAATCAACTGTGGAAAATTCTGAAAGAGATAGGAATACCAGACCACATGACTTGCCTCTTGAGAAACCTGTATGCAGGTCAGGAAGCAACAGTTAGAACTGGACGTGGAACAACAGACTGGTTCCAAATAGGAAAAGGAGTACGTCAAGGCTGTATATTGTCACCCTGCTTATTTAACTTATATGCAGAGTACATCATGAGAAACGTTGGGCTGGAAGAAGCACAAGCTGGAATCAAGATTGCCAGGAGAAATATCAATAACCTCAGATATGCAAATGACACCACCCTTATGGTAGAAAGTGAAGAAGAACTAAAAAGCCTCTTGATGAAAGTGAAAGAGGAGAGTGAAAAAGTTGGCTTTAACATCAACATGCAGAAAACTTAAGATCATGGCATCTGGTCCCATCACTTCATGGGAAATGGATGGGGAAACAGTGGAAACAGTGGCTGACTTTATTTCTTTGGGTTCCAAAATCACTGCAGGTGGTGATTGCACCCATGAAATTAAAAGACACTTACTCCTTGGAAGGAAAGTTATGACCAACCTAGATAGCATATTAAAAAGCAGAGACATTACTTTGCCAACAAATGTCCATCTAGTCAAGGCTATGGTTTTTCCGGTAGTCATGTATGGATGTGAGAGTTGTACAATGAAGAAAGCTGAGCACTGAAGAATTGATGGTTTTGAACTGTGGTGTTGGAGAAGACTCTTGAGAGTCCCTTGGACTGTAAGGAGATCCAACCAGTCTATCCTAAAGGAGATCAGTCCTGGGTGTTCATTGGAGGGACTGATGTTGAAGCTGAAACTCCAATACTTTGGCCACCTCATGCGAAGTGTTGACTCATTGGGAAAGACCCTAATGCTGGGAAGGATTGGGGGCAGGAGGAGAAGGGGACGACAGAGGCTGAGATGGTTGGATGGCATCATCGACTCGATGGACATGGGTTTGGGTGGACTCTGGGAGTTGATGATGGACAGGTAGGCGTGGCGTGCTGCGATTCATGGGGTCGCAGAGTCGGACACAACTGAGCGACTGAAGTAAACTGAACTGATATACAGAGTTTTAAAGTCGTGATTCACTATGTTGCATACTTGAAACTTACATAATACTATAATCAACTATACTAAAAAATTTTTCAGAGAGATTAGCATTATAGATAAATTGTCACAAAAAGAAAGACATGCTTTCAATGGTGGACTTACTAAAGTGATTTTGGGTGAGTTGGTTACCCTGTCTGTTCCTCAGTTTTCTTATTTGTTAAATGGTGTTGTGAAAATTACCTAAGGTAATATGTAAAGTACCTAGAGCAGTGCCTGACACAAACAAGTTCTATATCTCGTTTGCTATTTGTTATTAGCACATAAACATTTAAAATGCAAGTTGCTCCAAACTTGAAAAGATCTTGGAAGACAGACTTTCCCAGACCATCCTATTTCATGTTGCACTCACTCACTACCCACTCCATTGGTTGTCAGATAAAATACAAGATTCTTAGTTAAATTTAAATTTCAGATAAATAATGAATCATTTTTAGTGCAAGTATATCCCATGCAACATTTGGGATATACTTACACCAAAAAAATTTTCTGTTTATCTGAAATTCAAATTTGGCTTGTATCCTATATTTTTATTTGCCAAATCTAATAAACCTACCCATCCCTTATGTTGCTAAATAATTCCAGGCACTGAAAAGTGTTTTAAAACTGTCATTTTAAACTTGTTTATCCTAATGTCTTTCTCATTAGGATGTAAGCTCCAGGAGAGCAGAATCTTGTCTATCTTTTATCTAACTGTATTGCCAGGGCTCAGCAGAGTACATGGCCCATGGTAAGAATGGAACATAACAGAAAGATGTTTTTACAATAACTGAATAAGGGATCCTTGCAGAGCAAGGGAGAGGCCGTTGGAAACATCCAACTTTCTGCTTTTCTGGTCTTTCTCAAATGCTACTTTTGAAAAAAATCTTCTGAAGCAACATTCCAGTCCATGTACCTCAGTCTGAGCGCTCCGTGTTCACAGCCTGGGCATCTCGAGCCTTCTCAGAGCTCAGACTTCAATGTAGGCTTCGGCATGGAGTTAGGAAACACAGTACATTTTTTCTTTGAACTGTGAACAATCAATTCTCTGCATTCCAATTCTGTCACAGTCCTGGGCTCCACAGACTACAAGAAATGGACTTGCCTTATGCTAATGGCATTTCATTTATCATTATGGTGCCGAATGAGGGGAGACTATTAAGCAGACTATGATGTTTTATTAGTGTGTTTTTCTGAGGTCTGTGACTCTGCATAGCACAATGAATAAAAATGACCTAAACTGTGTTTCGTGAGACATTTTCAGGCTATACTTGCTCAGCTGCGCAAGCCTGGTGATGTCTTTGGTAAATAGCATCAGACTCCATCTTCCCTTTTAAAGCATTATTGCAGGTGTGGCTGAAATTTAATTTAAATTGATTTTTTTTTGCATTTGTAATAACTCTCATTTCTCATAAAAGATGAAAACCATTGAACTCTTTATGAAGTTTAGTTTAAAACAATACAGACTTTAAGGACTTATCTACCCTGGGCCTGAAACTGGCAACACTTGCCACAATGTTAAAAATGACGTTTCTAAATGCGGTTGAAATTGTTCATCAGTTCAGTTCAGTTCAGGCGCTCGGTCATGTCCGACTCTGTGCGACCCCACGAATTGCAGCACGCCAGGCCTCCCTGTCCATCACCAACTCCTGGAGTCCACCCAAACCCATGTCCATTGAGTCGGTGATGCCATCCAGCATCTCATCCTCTGTCGTCCCCTTCTCCTCTGCCCCCAATCCTTCCCAGCATCAGGGTCTTATCCAATGAGTCAACTCTTTGCATGAGGTGGCCAAAATATTGGAGTTTCAGCTTCAACATCAGTCCTCCCAATGAACACCCAGGACTGATCTCCTTTAGGATGGACTGGTTGGATCTCCTTGCAGTCCAAGGGACTCTCAAGAGTCTTCTACAACACCACAGTTCAAAAGCATCAATTCTTCGGCACTCAGCTTTCTTCACAGTCCAACTCTCACATCCATACATGACTACTGGAAAAACCATAGCCTTGACTAGACGGATATTTGTTGGCAAATTAATGTTTCTGCTTTTTAATATGCTATCTAGGTTTGTCATAACTTTTCTTCCAAGGAGTAAGCATCTTTTAATTTCATGGGTGCAATCACCATCTGCGGTGATTTTGGAGCCCCCAAAAATAAAGTCTGACACTGTTTCCACTGTTGTTCATAGTCCTTTCTGATTTGGAGTGTGGTATTTGCTGCCTGATGTTCTGCATTTAAACAGAAATGGCACTCTCTTTGCTTTGCAACTGAGTTTTAAATTGAATGGGTGGTTATTCAAGCAGCACTATTATAGGAAAACACTGGTCTGTAAAGAATTGATGTGGGAAAGGGGGGGTCGCTCTATCTTGCCTCCAGGATCTGGCATTGTTACTGCTGCTGCTGCTAAGTCGCTTCAGTCATGTCTGACTCTGTGCGACCCTACAGATGGAAGCCCACCAGGCTCCCCGTCCCTGGGATTCTCCAGGAAAGAACACTGGAGTGGGTCGCCATTTCCTTCTCCAGGATCTGGCATTATAAGGGCCTAATTATATAAAAGCTAGCTACTTTGCCCTCAAACTCCTGTAACACAATGTTTAAAAGAAAATAAAGAGGAACGCTAATATATGGGGTTGCCCAAGTGCCACTGTGCACTGAGGATGAGATGGTTGGATGGCATCACTGACTCAATGGACATTTTGGGCAAACTGCAGGCAATAGTGAAGGATAAGGAAGCCTGGTGCTGCAGTTCATGGGGTCATAAAGAGTCAGACACGACTTAGCAACTGAACAGCAACAAGTGCCACTGGACAGTTTTCACAGGTCTCTCCAAAAGGGACAGCAGATAAGAACTGGGTTGCAAGCCTTCCTTTCTAGCTGGAAACCGGAGAGAACTCTGCAGCTTACACATAGCCATATTTCAAAGGATGTAAATATTTTTTCATGGACTCCAGCAGCCAGTTTCAAAATATATGACAGGTTCTTTTCCTCCTGTAAGTGTCAATAACTCATTAGAGGGGAAAAAAGCAGTATGCATAAGCATGTTAATTAACAACATTATCAATACCAGCAAGAAGAAATTGGAAGCAATCTCTATGTGCAGCACTCTGGAAATTGTTAAGTAAATTATGGTGTATGGACTATGATGAAAGATAATGCATTCATTGAAATGATAATTAGAAAGATTTGGATACATGGAAGATGTTTAAACTAAAGTATAAGTGAGAAAATAATAAGGGAATTGTGATTGCAACCATATCAGTATGACTATGTAGATGAATACAAATTGGAAGAGGAGACAAAAATGAAAATGATAGTTGCATAGAGTTCGTTAGATTAAAGGTAATTACCATTTTAATAAATAATTTAAAAGCAAAAAATTCTTTTTAAAATAATGATTTTTAAAACAGCAATGGCAGAAATGTGCAATCAGCTTCAATCTTTAAATGCAGAGTCTACGTCTCCTTAGTTCGAAAGACCACTGACCTAATTAGTGGCAGGCCCTGGTTTAAAAACCAGGTTTGTCCAATTGTAAAGCCCATATTCTCTTCTAAAAAATTTTAATTGAAGGGTAATTGCTTTACATTGTGTTAGTTTCTGCTGTACAGCAATGTGAATCAGCTATAAGTGTGCATATTTCCCTTCCTTGAGCCTCCTTCCCATACCCCCTATCTCTAGGTCATCACAGAGCACCCAGCTGAGCTCCCTGTTTTATATAACAGCTTCTCACTAGCTATCTAATTTTACACATGGTAGTGTATATATGTTAGTGCTACTCTCTCAATTCGTCCCACCCTCTCCCTTCCCCACTGTGTCCACAGTCTGTTCTCTATGTCTGTGTCTCTATTCCTGCCCTGCAAATAGGTTCATCAGTACTGTTTTTCTGGATTTCATATGTATATGTTACTATATGATACTTACTTTTCTCTTTCTGATTTACTGCACTCTGCAGTAGGATTCAGAGAAAGCAATGGCGCCCCACTCCAGTACTCTTGCCTGGAAAATCCCATGGATGGAGGAGCCTGGTAGGCTACAGTCCATGGTGTCACGAAGAGTCAGACACGACTGAGCGACTTCACTTTCACTTTTCACTTTTGTGCATTGGAGAAGGAAATGGCAACCCACTCCAGTGTTCTCGCCTGGAGAATCCCAGGGATGGCGGAGCCTGGTGGGCTGCCATCTATGGGGTCGCACAGAGTCGGGCATGACTGAAGCGACATAGCAGCAGCAGCAGCAGCAAAATCAACTCAAATTCATTCCTTTTTATGACTGAGTAATATTCCATTGTATATATGTACCACAACTCCTTTATGCATTCATCTGTCTACAGATGGACAGCTAGGTTGCTTCCATTATCCTGGCTATTGTAAATGGTGCTAAAGCCTATATTCTTAACCAATAATCTGTAATACCTTTTTGTTATCAGTCGAATAGTCAGTCCTGCCATACATTATTGAAAAATGTGTCAGTTACACAAAATATGTTTAATTCAGTGTAACAAAAATTCATTTTTTTAATTATGTGGGGTTTTCTTGTTTTTTGTTTGTTTGTTTTGTTTGATTTGCTTTGTTTTACCTCTTTATCTTGAAATAGAGCATGCATGCACGTATATGTGGCTGGATAGAGATGGGAATGGTGTAGGAGATGGGGGAGTCTCCAGATCATAGAAGGCCCCGGTTAGTTAGATCCTCTGTGGCTGATGATTACTACAGATTCAGTAATCAAGATTTCTGGGACCAGGGAGCCTGTGGCTACCTGCCTCCTTTGAGGAAAGATTTGGTATTAAAGGATCCTTGCAAGGCTGTTTGACCGGGTTGTTTTGCCCTAGAGGGACAAAGACCAGGATGACCTTAAACTCTTCTTCCCTAAGCCTGTTCCGAAGAATTATCATCCCTCTAAATGGGATTCAGACCCTGTCAGTCATTCTGGATTCAGCTTTGGAGATCTTATTAATGCAAATTTTATTTTAAGAATTGGAACAGAGGAAAATAACATATGCTTGCATTAATGGGAGAAAACAATACCAATTGCTTTTGCGTATTATGGTTGGGTCTCAGATTCAATGAACTCTGGAATGAGATGGAAAATATAATAAGCATGATTCTGAAAATTGAATAATCGGCATTGCACAGGGATCCAACTGTAATAGATGGCAAGACAAAAGTAAAATAAAAGGATTGTTTGCTCTTAAACTCTTCTGAGACTGCCACCATAAAAGTGGGCTTCTCTCTCCAAAGAACTGCTGGTTGAGCTGTGGAATAAGGAACACAACTCTCAAATTTGAAGTATCACATTTTAAGTCAAGTTTTGAAAAAAAAAAACACATCCAGACACTTTTAAATTTATAAAATTAAACTTCGATCTTTCCTCTAACAAAAAGTAAATTGAATCTGCAAAATTATGTCCAGTATATGATTTTCAACTGCGTAATTACTGTTTAAAGATACATGTCTTCAATTTCTTCTGTTTCCTTTTGAAACTCAAGGCCATTTCAAATCTTTTAATAAGCAATTTGGTTCTCAGAGAATAGTTTCTTTGTGTTCATAATTAAGTGTTATATTTACACAAAGGAAATAGTGAAATACAAGCTCTTCCAAAAAGAACATTCTAAAACATTCCAGTGAGTACAAGAGCATGACCCTGCAGTGTCAGAATTTCTTCTGGTAATGCCAACAAAAACTCCTTGAGCTATTTTACAAGAATTAAAAAGAAAGTCTGATTCCTCTGAATGATATGCCCTGCCCCTTTTAAGTGTGATCCTTGAGGAAATATTCAAACAACTCAACAACAACTGTGAAAGTGAATATACAGCAAGTAAAATTTTAGTACTTTCTACTTTGACATGAGATCTTGCCACCATGGCGAGTTTGTCTCTTAGGCAACAAATACCTACAGGAAAAGTGTGCTTTCTTATCATTTGATAGAGTTACCTATGTAAATTCTTTACTAAGGTGAAAAGTCAGTTCAGTCGCTCAGTCGTGTCCGACTCTTTGCGACCCCATGAATCGCAGCACGCCAGGCCTCCCTGTCCATCACCAACTCCTGGAGTCCACCCAAACCCATGTCCATAGAGTCAGTGATGCCATCCAGCCGTCTCATCCTCTGTTGTCCCCTTCTCCTCCTGCCCTCAATCTTTCCCAGCATCAGGGTCTTTTCCAATGAGTCAGCTCTTCGCAACAGGTGGCCAAAGTATTGGAGTTTCAGCTTCGACATCAGTCTTTCCAATGAACATCCAGGACTGAACTCCTTTAGGATGGACTGGTTGGAACTTCTTGCAGTCCAAGGGACTCTCAAGAGTCTTCTACAACATCACAATTCAAAAGCATCAATTCTTCAGCACTCAGCTTTCTTCACAGTCCAACTCTCACATCCATAGATGACCACTGGAAAAACCATAGCCTTGACTAGATGGACCTTTGTTGGCAAAGTCATGTCTCTGCTTTTTAATATGCTGTCTAGGTTGGTCATAACTTTCCTTCCAAACAGTAAGTGTCTTTTAATTTTATGGCTGCAAGCACCATCTGCAGTGATTTTGGAGCCCAGAAAAATAAAGTCAGCCACTGCTTCCACTGTTTCCCCACCCATTTCCCATGAAGTGATGGCACCAGATGCCATGATCTTAGTTTTCTGAATGTTGAGCTTTAAGCCAACTTTTTCACTCTCCACTTTCACTTTCATCAAGAGGCTCTTTAGTTCTTCTTCACTTTCTGCCATAAGGGTGGTGTCATCTGCATATCTGAGGTTATTGATATTTCTCCTGGCATTCTTTATTCCAGCTTGTGCTTCCTCCAGCCCAGCGTTTCTCATGATGTACTGTGCATATAAGTTAAATAAGCAGGGTGACAACATACAGCCTTGACGTACTCCTTTTCCTATTTGGAACCTGTCTGTTGTTCCATGTCCAGTTCTAACTGTTGCTTCCTGACCTGCATACAGGTTTCTCAAGAGGCAGGTCAGGTGGTCTGGTATTCCCATCTCTTTCAGAATTTTCCACAGTTTATTGTGATCCACACAGTCAAAGGCTTTGGCATAGTCAATAAAGCAGAAATAGATGTTTTTCTGGTACTCTCTTGCTTTTTCGATGATCCAGCAGATATTGGCAATTTGATATCTGGTTCCTCTGCCTTTTCTAAAACCAGCTTGAACATCTGGAAGTTCACGGTTCACATATTGCTGAAGCCTGGCTTGGAGAATTTTAAGCATTACTTTACTAGCGTGTTCATGGGGTTCTCCTATGGACAGTATGAAAGGCAAAAATATAGGACACTGAAAGATGAACTCTCCAGGTCAGTAGGTGCCCAATATGCTACTGGAGATCAGTGGAGTAATAACTCCAGAAAGAATGACGGGATAGAACCAAAGCAAAAACAATACCCAGCTGTGGATATGACTGGAGATAGAACAAGTTCCGATGCTGTAAAGAGCAATATTGCATAGGAACCTGGAATGTTAGGTCCATGAATCAAGGCAAATTGGAAGTGGTCAAACAGGAGATGGCAAGAGTGAACGTCGACATTCTAGGAATCAGCGAACTAAGATGGACTGGAATGGGTGAGTTTAACTCAGATGACCATTATATCTACTACTGTGGCCAGGAATCCCTTAGAAGAAATGGAGTAGCCATCATGGTCAACAAAAGAGTCTGAAATGCAGTACTTGGATAAAATCTCAAAAATGACAGAATGATCTTTGTTCGTTTCCAAGGCAAACCATTCAATATCATGGTAATACAAGTCTATGCCCTGACCAGTAATGCTAAAGAAGCTGAAGTTGAATGGTTCTATGAAGACCTACAAGACCTTTTAGAACTAACACCTAAAAAAGATGTCCTTTTCATTACAGGGGACTGGAATGCAAGGGTAGGAAGTCAGGAAACACCTGGAGCAACAGGCAAATTTGGCTTTGGAGTACAGAATGAAGCAGGGCAAAGGTTAATAGAGTTTTGACAAGAGAACGCACAGGTCATAGCAAACACCCTCTTCCAACAACACAAGGGAAGACTCTACACATGGACATCACCAGATGGTCAACACTGAAATCAGACTGATTATATTCTTTGCAGCCAAAGATGGAGAAGCTCTGTTCAGTCAGCAAAAACAAGACCGGGAGTGGACTGTGGCTCAGATCATGAATTTCTTATTTCCAAACTCAGACTTAAATTGAAGAAAGTAGGGAAAACCACTAGACCATTCAGGTATGACCTAAATCAAATCCCTTATGATTATACAGTGGAAGTGAGAAAAAGATTTAAGGGACTAGATCTGACAGACAGAGTGCCTGATGAACTATGGACAGAGGTTTGTGACATTGTATAGGAGACAGGGATTAATACCATCCCCATGGAAAAGAAATGCAAAAAAGCAAAATGGCTGTCTGAGGAAGCCTTACAAATAGCTGTGAAAAGAAGAGAAGTGAAAAGCAAAGGAAAAAAGGTAAGATATACCCATTTGAATGCAGATCCTGTTGATGAAAGTGAAAAAGGAGAGTCAAAAAGTTGGCTTAAAGTTCAACGTTCAGAAAACTAAGATCATGGCATCTGGTGCCATCACTTCATGGGAAATAGATGGGGAAACAGTGGAAACAGTGTCAGGCTAATTTTTGGGGCTCCAAAATCACTGCAGATGGTGCTTTCAGCCATGAAATTAAAAGACGCTTACTGTTTAGAAGGAAAGTTAGATAGCATATTAAAAAGCAGAGACATTACTTTGCCAACAAAGGTCTGTCTAGTCAAGGCTATGGTTTTTCCAGTGGTCATCTATGGATGTGAGAGTTGGACTGTGAAGAAAGCTGAGTGCCGAAGAATTGATGCTTTTGAACGGTGGTGTTGGAGAAGACTCTTGAGAGTCCCTTGGCTGCAAGGAGATCCAACCAGTCCATCCTAAAGGAGATCAGTCCTGAGTATTCATTGGAAGGACTGATGTTGAAGCTGAAACTCCAATACTTTGGCCACCTCATGCAAAGAGTCGACTCATTGGAAAAGACCCTAATGCTTGGCAGGATTGGGGGCAGGAGGAGAAGGGGACGACAGAGGATGAGATGGCTGGATGGCATCACTGACTCTATGGGCATGGGTTTGGGTAGACTCCAGGAGTTGGTGATGGACAGGGAGGCCTGGCGTGCTGCGATTCATGGGGTCGCAAAGAGTCAGACATGACTGAGCAACTGAACTGAACTTACTAGCATGTGAGATGAGTGCAACTGTGTGAAAAGTGGACATTAGTTAATAAACCAACAAACATGTATTGGTCACCCCTTGACCAGGTGACAGGCGCTTGGCCAAGCGCTGCAGGGGACTCAAGTCTTCAGAGCCCCACCCTCCCTAGTGTCCAGTGTAATCAGGGAAATGAGATGAATAAGACTTAGACAAGCAAAAGGAGAGGGAATAAGAGATTCCAGTGGTGGACAATGGGACTATAGAGGGAAGGAGGGGACAAAGGCTTGGAGAGTGGGAATACAGGCATGTTTAGAAAAGAAGTGAAAGTGAAAGTGTCTCAGTCATGTATGACTCTTTGCGACCCCGTGGACCATACAGTCCATGGAATTCTCCAGGCAAGAATACTGGAGTGGGTAGCCTTTCCCTTCTCCAGGGGATCTTCCCAACCCTGGGATTGAACCAGGGTCTCCTGCATTGCAGGCAAATTCTTTACCAGCTGAGCCACAAGTGAAGCCCTAGAAAAGAAGAGGTAAATATAAATAATGATTGCTAGCATCGCATTTATTAAGTGCCAAACGTGGTGCTAAAGGTTTCATGTGTAATGCATTGTGTACAATGACCCTGCAGTGTCTGAATTTCTTCTGACACAGAATTTCATCCTAGTGCGGTGGGGGGCATTTTTCTTTTCTGTCTGAGCCCTGAGTCCTGCATATTAGGATGCCTCTCAGTCCTGGACAGACTGGGCCTATTGGTAATCTGCATGCATTCCTTACAATGACTTTATGAGATCCACCTTACTACCATTCTCAGTTTCCAGAGGAGAGGATGGATGGTCAAGAGGCAGAGGAACTTATCCAAGATGGCATAGTTGCTATTATATGGGGATCTGAGATTTGACAAAAAGTGCTCTTAATTATTAGTGCAAGACATGAACTGTTGTTGTTCCATCACTAAGTCATGTCAAGTCCAATTCTTTGTGACCCCATGGACTGCAGCACATCAGGCCTCCCTGGACATGAATCCTTCAGCTAAAATGGAACATTTTCATGGCATAGGTCTAGGTGACCAAAACCAAAAAAGGAAGTTGGTACATAATTGTGGTGGGATCCAAATTCAAGGATTTTTCCTGTTGGTACTAAAGAATCATGGAAGGCTTCTGAGAAGCAGAACATGGTGGAAGCTTTCATGATTAATTTTATATTTATGGAACCAAAGCAATAGTTAATAAACTAATGATAGTAAAACAAACATACAAACAAAAATCAATGATCTGTTCAACCATGCTTCCTATCTCTAGAAATGTACAACCTCAGTCCCCTTAAGGCTACTTCTCCAAAACCATAAACAAACCAAAGAAAGCTTTTTGAAGATTAAAAAAAATTAAAAAGAGTCCTCTTATCCCCAATTCATTTCAAGATGTTTTCTCCTTTATTGGTTAGTATTTCCTCCACATTTATCTAAATAGCAGAAGCTAGACATACTTGAAAAGTTGTAAACATCCTTTTTTTATAGCCCATTATGCCTCAAAAATCTAATTTCCTTAAAGAAATAACAGGTAGAACAGGTGCTGCATCTAGGCTTCTCCCTGAGAGATGAGAGCAGAAGTCAGGCAAAGATATGTATCATGTGGCATGATTTAAAGTCTCTCTGTGTGTGTATCTTTTGTCATTTTACCAATGTCTTATAAGTCTGTTTATTCCCTTTCATTGTGTTTTATTCTGAACTGATATGTGGTTATTTGAGAGGGGGTGAGGTGGGGGTATACTCTTCCTATCTATTGAGATGTATGCCATCTGAGATCAGCATCATTCTACGGTCTGGTGCAAGACAGCCAAGCAGAGGAAAGTCCATTCAGAGCGAAGGTGATACTTTTCATGAGGTGCTTCTCCCTGTCTGATTCAAGGAGATGCATTACACAGAAACCCTAAACAGGGAGCCTCTGTGCTGGGAACATCCATTTAACTGCATTCCATAATGTTTCCTGCCAAGTCACCAGGTCCATACATTCTCAAGCTTCTGCTTGTTCAAGATTGAAATCATTCCCTTAGCAGAAACAACCTATCCTTCTCTGTGAGGTCCCATCCACTTGGTCAGAACTCCTTTCCGGGAGTTAATTTGGTGATGAACTATATAGAGAAATTAAATAGAAACCCCATTAGTAATGTTGACAATAGTCCCCACATACATGAAATATTTAATGAAAATCAAAAGCTAGGGAGTTGACTTTGCACACAAAGAAACTGTGTAAGATGGATAGTCTCTGAATGCTAATTCAAGTGTGTTGCTATTTTTTCTAAAGACCTTCTATTTTTAAAAGGTTACTTTCCATTTACAGTTATTACAAAATATTGGCTATATTCCCCATGTTGTACAATATGTTCTTGTAGCTTACCTTATACTTAATAGTTTGTACTTCTTACTGCCCACCCCTATAATGCCCCGCTACTGGTAACCACTAGTTTGTTCTCTGTATCTGTGAGTCTGATTCTTTTTTGTAACCTTCACTAGTTTGTTTTATTTTTTTTTTATTTTTTATTCCACATGTAAGTGATATCATATGGTATTTTGTTTTAACTGTCTGACTTATTTCCCTCAGCATAATGCGCTCTAAGTCCATTCATGTTGCTGCAAATGGCAAAATTTCTTTCCTTTTTACGGCCAAGTAGTATTCCAGTGTGTGTGTGTGTCTGTGTGTGTGTGTGTGTGTGTGTCTGTGTGTGTATATATATATACACACACAGACACACACAACACATCTTTAGTCATTCATCTGTCAATGAATACTTACTCAGTTGTTTAGTCACTAAGTTGTGGCTGACTGTTTTGTGACACTGTGGACTGTAGCCTTCCAGGCTCCTCTGCCCATGGGATTTCCCAGACAAGAATACTGGAGTGGGTTACCATTTCCTTCATCAGGGGATCTTTCCTGACCCAGGAATCGAACCCACAGCCCTAATCACGTCTCCTACATTGCAGGCGGGTTCTTTACTGCTGAGCCACTGGGGAAGCCCAATGAATACTTAGGTTGCATCCATATCTTATCAATTGTAAATAATGCTGCTGTGAACATTGGAAACTTTGCAAATACCCAAGAGCTGTCCCTTGTTTTACTTCTAGTGAAAGAGAAATATCCATTTAGTAATGTTCCACCTCAGTTGGGAATCGTATATCCAGAGCTATTTTGAAAGTCTGGGGACATTCTAAATATGGAAACCAAAGGGTGGAATCAGCCCACATGGCAGGCATCACCTGCCAAGGAGTTGGAAGCATGCTTTGGATGCTCTATCTTTAAGTCAGTTGGGTCACTCCACTATAAGAAAGCTCTGCTATAGTGGTTCTCTATTCTGGCCATCCATTAAAATCATGTGTAGACTTTTTAAGGTGCCCTGTGTCTGACCTCAGTGGACCAATTAAATTAAATTTGGTTATGGGAGAATCCAGACAGCTGTATGTTCTTACTTCAAAGCTACCCTTTTGTGGGGTTTCCCTGGTGGCTCAGATGGCAAAGAATTTGCTTGCAATTCAGGAGACCCTGGACTTCGATTTCCATGGAGTCTTTCTGCTCATAATTCAGGGACCATATTTCCCCGGAAGCAGCTAGCTCTGGTGGTCCACTACCACTTGGTGTTAATGGTCAGTCCCAACAATGGTATGTTGTCCTTAGCTTTGATGAGAACCCAAATAGGAAATGCCAGTTGTCCTGTGCTTTGTGACTGGGTGAAACATCAGCTTTCATGTCTCTGCTTTTGTTCTCTAGAGAGCTTGACTGAGTTCTTTCAGTTAGTTGTGGGATTCATTACTTACAAAACATCCAATCAGTTGGTTCAGAAGAGAAATAAAGCTACTCCTTCCCATCCTGAGGACCTCTCATATACATGGAGACATGATAAATCCTCATTCTAATTACAAGAATGAGTGGCAGTACCTTTTAATCATTGATTTAACACATGCAAACTCTGCATCTACTATGATCTGGGTCAAGTTCCAGGCATTAGAGATACAGCAGTGAATAAAGCAAAGTGATTGTCCTCATTTAGGTCACAGCCTACAGAGGACCACAGCCTTGTCTAACTCAATGAAACTACAAGCCATGCTATGTAGGGCCACCCAAGATGGATGGGTCATGGTGGAATGACAGAATGATCTCTGTTCATTTCCAAGGCAAACCATTCAATAGCACAGTAATCCAAGTCTATGCCTGACCAGTAATGCTGAAGAAGCTGAAGTTGAATGGTTCTATGAAGACCTACAAGACCTCCTAGAACTAACACCTAAAAAAAGATGTCCTTTTCATTACAGGGGACTGGAATGCAAAAGTAGGGCGTCAAGAAACACCTGGAGTAACAGGCAAATTTGGCCTTGGAGTACAGAATGAAGCAGGGCAAAGGCTAATAGAGTTTTGCCAAGAGAATGCACTGGTCATAGCAAACACCCTCTTCCAACAGCACAAGAGAAGACTCTACACATGGACATAACCAGATAGTCAATATCGAAATCAGATTGATTATATTCTTTGCAGCCAAAGATGGAGAAGCTCTATGCAGTCAGCAAAAACAAGAGCAGGAGCTGATTGTGGCTCAGATCATGAACTCCTTATTGCCAGAGTATAAAGTGAAATTGTTCAGTCGTGTCCCACTCTTTGTGACACCAAGGACTGTGGCCTACCAGGCTCCTCTGTCCATGGGATTTTCCAGGCAAGAGTAACAGAGTGGGTAGCCATTTCCTTCTCCAGGGGATCTTCCCAACCCAGGGATCGAACCTGCATCACAGGCAGATGCTTTACCCTCTGAGACACCAGGGAAGCCCCCTTATTGCCAAATTCAGACTTAAATTGAAGAAAGTAGGGAAAAGCACTAGACTGTTCATGTATGACCTAAATCAAATCCCTTACAATTTTACCGTGGAAGTGAGAAATAGATTCAAGGGATTAGATCTGATAGACAGAGTGCCTGATGAACTATGGACAGAGGATCCTGATGTACAGGAAGCAGGGATCAAGACCATCCCCATGGAAAAGAAATGCAAAATGGCAAAATGGTTGTCTGAGGAGGCCTTACAAATAGCTGTGAAAAGAATAGAAGCGAAAGGCAAAGGAGAAAAGGAAACATATACCCATTTGAATGCAAAGTTCCAAAGACTAGCAAGGAGAGATAAGAAAGTCTTCCTCAGTCATCAATGCAAAGAAATAGAGGAAAACAATAGAATGGGAAAGACTAGAGATCTCTTCAAGAAAATCAGAGATACCAAGGGAACATTTCATGCAAAGATGGGCACAATAAAGGACAGAAATGGTATGGACCTAACAGAAGCAGAAGATATTAAGAAGGGGTGGCAAGAATACACAGAAGAACTATACAAACAAGATCTTCATGACCCAGATAACCACAATGGTGTGATCACTCACTTAGAGCCAGATTTCCTGGAATGTGAAGTCAAGTGGGCCTTAGGAAGCATCACTACAATCAAAGCGAGTGGAGGTAATGGAATTCCAGTTGAGCTATTTCAAATCCTGAAAGATGATGCTGTGAAAGTGCCGCACTCAATATGCCAGCAAATTTGGAAAACTCAGCAGTGGCCACAGGACTGGAAAAGGTCAGTTTTCATTCTAATCCCCAAAAAAGGCAATGCCAAAGAATGCTCAAACTACCGCACAATTGCACTCATCTCACACGCTAGCAAAGTAATGCTCAAAATTCTCCAAGCCAGGCTTCAACAGTACACGAACTGTGAACTTCCAGATGTTCAAGCTGGTTTTAGAAAAGGCAGAGGAACCAGAGATCAAATTGCCAAAATCCGTTGCATCATCAAAAAAGCAAGAGAGTACCAGAAAAACATCTAATTCTGCTTTATTGACTATGCCAAAGCCTTCAACTGTGTGGACCACAACAAACTCTGGAAAATTCTTAAAGAGATGGGGATGCCAGACCACCTGACCTGCCTCCTGAGAAATCTGTATGCAGGTCAGGAAGCAACAGTTACAACTGAATATGGAACAATAGACTGGTTCCAAATTGGAAAAGGAGTATGTCAAGGCTGAATATTGTCACCTAGCTTATTTAACTTACGTGCAGAGTACATCATGAGAAATGCTGGACTGGAAGAAGCACAAGCTGGAATCAAGATTACCAGGAGAAATATCAATAACCTCAGATATGCAGATGACACCACCCTTATGGCAGAAAGTGAAGAAGAACTAAAGAGCCTCTTGATGAAAGTGAAAGAGGAGAGTGAAAAAATTGGCTTAAATCTCAGCATTCAGAAACTAAGATCATGGCATCTGGTCCCTTCACTTCATGGCAAACAGATGGGTAAACAATGGAAACAGTGACAGACTTTATTGTTTTAGGCTCCAAAATCACTGCAGATGGTGACTGCAGCCATGAAATTAAAAGACGCTTACTCCTTGGAAGAAAGTTATGACCAACCTAGACAGCATATTAAAAAGCAGAGACATTATTTTGTCAACAAAGGTCCATCAGTCAAAGCTATGATTTCTCTAGTAGTCATGTATGGATGTGAGAGTCAGATTATAAAGAAAGCTGAGCGCTCTATGGATGTGAGAGTCAGATTATAAAGAAAGCTGAGCACTGAAGAATTGATGGTTTTGAACTGTGGTGTTGGAGAAGACTCTGGAGAGTCCCTTGGACTGCAAGAAGATCCAACCAGTCCATGTTAAAGGAAATCAGTCCTGAATAATCATTGGAAGGACTGATGCTGAAGCTGAAATTCCAATGCTTTGGCCACCTGATGGGAAGAATTGACTCTTTTGAAAAAACACTGATGCTAGGAAAGATTGAAGGTGGGAGGAAAAATGGATGATAGAGGATGAGATGGTTGGATGGCATCATCGACTCAATGGATGTGAGTTTGAGTAAATGCCAGGAGTTGGTCATGGACAGGGAGGCCTGGCATGCTGCAGACCATGGGGTCTCAAAGAGTTGGTCATGACTCAGCTACTGAACTGAACTGACTGAACTGAACTACAGAGGAAGAGAGACAAGGAAATAAGTAAACTTGTACTGTAAGTAAACTTATAATAGCGTATTAGTTAGATATTCCTGTGTAACAAATTGCCTCAAATTCAGTACCTCACAAAACAAAGTTATATTATCTCCCAGCTTCTGATATTCAGGAGTTTGTTGGGTGGTTCTGGCTGAGGGTCACTCATGAGGTTGTAGTCAAGTTGTCTTGAAGGTTGATCTGAAGATGTGTCTAGCTTTGGGGGATCTGCTTTTAAGTTCATACATGTGGCATTATCAGGAGGCTATTTTTCTCACCATGTGGACCTCTTAGGAGAGCTACTCACCCCTGGCAGCCAGCTTCCCCCAGAGAAACTGTGGTCAAGATGAAAGCCGTGGAATCCTTTACAATTTCATCTTGGAAGTGGCGTGTCTTTGCCTCTGCCATGTTCTGCTGTTCTTAACCCTGACTGGGGCTTCACCAGTGGCTCAGCAGTAAAGAATCTACCTGCAATGCAGAAGATGCAGAGAGTCAGGTTTAATCCCTGGGTCAGGAAGATCCCCTGGAGAAGGAAATGGCAACCCTTTTCAGTCTTCTTGCCTGGAAATGCCATGGACAGAGGAGCCTGGCGGGCTACACTCCAAAGGGTTGTGAAGAGTTGGACATGGCTGAGCACGCACACATGTAACCCTGATCAAATATGAGAGGGGACTACATAGGGCATGGATAACAAGATGCAGAGATCTTCAGGGCTGTCTTGGAGACTGGTTTATATAGGTGGTGATAAATCCTATGGAAGATACAAAGCACGGTAAAAAGGTCTGGAGAGCAGAGTTTGGAGTGACTATTGTTCTTGATACAGATGGTCAGAAGGGCTTTACTGATACAGAGCAGAGACCTGAAGGAATTGAGGGAGTAACTGTGGATTCCATCTTTGGGTCACGTTTTCAGGGAAGACTTCCCTCACCCCCTTCCCCACCCATCAGTATCACTCAGAACCCTATTCTGTGTTCTCAGAGTACCCACATATACCCTCATCACCCTTTGGTGTCTTCCTTCTTTCTCTTCCACTAGAAGGTGAGTTCTTCAGTGCCATGGACAACGTTTCATTCATCTTTGAATCCCCCCAAAAAGATTAGGAAATTTGATGAATGAATAAAGTGACTGAATGAATTTACTTCCTCTGCAGTCCTTTTTTTGAAGTTAGTTTGAACTCCTCTTTAACATTATTCTTTTTTATTAAATTAAACATCACAGATTTTTGTCTAAAAAAATCCCTGGACATGAAATCATATACCCACTTTAAATGTATAAGCCTACTTCTCTGATGCTCTGTCAATTGCATTGCCTACAGACACTGTCAGCTTAAGCACCATATGGAACAAAAATATGCAGCAACTTATTGAATGGGAACATTTTGTGAGAAAAATATTTTTGTTCCCATGCAGCAACATTTCTATCAAATGTCTTCTAAATATGCAAAAAAAAAAAAAAACAGAAAACAAACCCACAGTGACAATAGAATGCCCTAAGGAATCTAGAAAGCGTGCAAACCGGCAATATTATTTTATAATGAGAAACAGATACGGGTGATATTATTTCTTCACGCCCTCCTTTCTTTTGGCAATCGTTTACTTTCTAAATATAGGTCTGATAAATCACATGCTCTGATTCACCCAAAGCCCTGGGCCAGAGGCAGCCATTTATACAAAAGGACAGATGGTCACTCACAGAATTCTGTCCCTCATTGTGTTTGGGAACTAAACTGTCACTCTGAACATTAGCAATCTGGCTCCTTAGGACTCTAGCGGGCTAGCCTGGCATCTAGTTTAAGATTGCTACCAAAGTTCAGCCCTGAGAACTAAAAGTACCAAAACCAAGGAAACTGTAAAGTTCCTAAGTGTCACTTAGGTATCTTGTTAAATGCAGCTTCTTGTCCAGAAGGTCTGGGGTGGAGCCAAAGATTTCAGCATCTCTAACAAACTCCTGGGTGATTCTTTGGGGCTGGTCCTCCTATCCTGCTTTGAATAGTAAGATACTAACAAGGCTTCAGAAAGTCCAAAATTGACCTGTCTGCTTGCATGTGTAGATGGTTTGAGACTTTTTTTTTTCCTTTTCCCTTTTCTTTTTTTTTTTTTTACCATCCTAATGAGTAATCCCTAATAATCAAGAATCAAGTTTATTTTATTAATTTGCAAAGCTGTTAAACCATTTATTCTCCACAAGATACATTACATTTCAGGCCTCTGTTCTTTCAAAAACTCACTTTGAAGAACACGTTCTGCCATACATTTTCATCTGAACAAGAGCCAGGATGCCAAGGATTCTACAATGTAGGTTTTGAATCTAACAAAATCCTTACCTATCACCTCCCCATCAAATGTACTATCTTTCAAGCATTTCCATATGGAAGCCAGCCCTGAAAAATATAGCCATTAAAAGTAAAATTTTAAAGGTTACATTGATTACCTCATATAAAATTCCAGATCAACACCTTCCTCCTATAACCTAGCTGCCAATTTAATGTTGCTAGACCCTACATGGAGAAGGCAATGGCACCCCACTCCAGTACTCTTGCCTGGAGAATCCCATGGACGGAGGAGCCTGGTAGGCTACAGTCCATGGGGTCACGAAGAGTTGGACAAGACTGAGTGACTTCACTTTCACTTTTCACTTTCATGCATTGGAGAAGGAAATGGCAACCCACTCCAGTGTTCTTGCCTGAAGAATCCCAGGGACGGGGGAGCCTGGTGGGCTGCCGTCTATGGGGTCGCAGAGAGTTGGACACGACTGAAGCGACTTAGCAGCAGCAGCAGCAGCATACCCTACATAATGTAATATGGTGCCTGTAAGTACCTGCAACTCAGCCACTTCAAAGAACAGAAATGGCCATGACAATAGCACATAACACACACATGTATATAACTAACATTTTTCAAAGTTTTCACATGCCATTTCTTATGATCTTCACCATGTCCCTGTGAGGTCAAGGGCTTCCCTGGTGGCTCAGAGAGTAAAGAATCTGCCTGCAATGTGGGAGACCTGGGTTGGATCCCTGGGTTGGGAAGAACCCCTGGAGAAGGGAATGGCTACCCACTCCAGTATTCCTGCTTGGAGACCCCATGGACAGAGGAGCCTGGCAGGCTACAGTCAGTGGGGTCGCAAAGAGTCAGACACAACTGAGCAGTTACCACACACACACGCACACACAACTGAATCACTGTGCTATATAGCAGACATTACACAACATTATAAATCAACTATGTGCGTGCAAAGTCTCTTCAGTCATGTCCGACTCTTTGTGACCCCATGGACTGTAACCCACCAGGCTCTTCTGTCCATGAGATTCTCCAGGCAAGAATACTGGAGTGGATTGCCACTTCTTCTTCTGGGGGATCTTCCCGACCCAGGGATTGAACCCACATCTGCCGCGTCTCCTGCGTTCTTTACCTGGATTCTTCACCACTGAGCCACCTGGGAAGTCTGAGGTGATGGTTAGTGGGGAGGGAAAACCAGGCAAGAATTCTCTGCAGCCTAGAGCATGACAGAACCTGCAGGGAAATTCCCATAACTTTCCCAGAAATCATCCTGCCCTGGGAAAGGGCTTGAATGGTCTTGCAGAGAAACTGGACCTTTTTCCTGTCCCCCATTAGGAAAGTTGGCGTCATGCAGAGAAAAGAAATCTTTGGGGAAAGGAAGAGTGTCTTTCCCAGCACGCCGATGAGACCATCTCAGAATGTATCTCGTGGGAATAGACTACACAGCATTTCCTGAACCAATAGCCTGGGAGCAGGCAGGACATCAAAAGCTGGCTTAAGTGAATCCTTGTAACTGGAATCACATCATTTCACTGTGAGACTTTTTTTTTTCTTCTCATCAGCATAATGTCAACCTGAAGATGGAACATGGAGGAACAGAAATAGGACAAGAAGTTGGGGATGACTCTGGGTTTTAAATCTGCTTTAATCCCTGCTTTGACATTTATAAACTGTGTGAATTCAATTTCCTCCTATGTAAAATAGGCCTATGTGAGGATTTGAACAGATCAATAAATAATGTTTTTCTCCTCCTCTAAGTAAGAATCTGGATAAAATTTAAAAGTAGCCATGAGTCAAACTGCAGGCTAAACATCACCATGGTGGTTTAGTTCGCTAAGTCGTGTCCAACTCTTGTGACCCCATGGACTGTAGCCTGCCAGGATCCTCTGTCCATGGGGTTCTCCAGGCAAGAATACTGGAGTGTGTTGCCATTTCCTTTTCCAGGGGATCTTCCCGACCCAGGGATGGAACCTGGGTCTCCTGCATTGCAGGCAAATTCTTTACCAACTGAGCCAAGAGGGAAGTAAACATCACCATAATAACTGAATTTGATACATCTGGATTCAAGAGTGCAGCCTGGATCCACAGCCAGTAATTCTTAATATTTCTAATATTTCCACCTTTCCAAAAACTGAACCAAATTCAGGCAAAATAAATAGCATAACAATCCACCTTCCCCAAAGGTGACTCTTGGCAACAGAGCAGAGGAGAGTGGGGATCGGACAGAGAATCAGATCACTTCCAAAACAAGAAGAGGAAACGGGATGCTATGGTCTCAAATTACATGGAAAGGGACTTCCCTGGAGGTTCAGTGGTTAGGAATCCACCTTGCAATGCAGGGGACGTGGGTTCAATCTCTGGTCTGGGAACTAAAATCCCACATACCATGGGGGCAATGAAGCCCACACGGAGCAAGAGATCCTGCAGGTCGCAACTAAGACCAGACGCAGACAAATAACAAATAAATTTAAAAATTTACCTGGAAAAGAATAAGAGTCAGTGGGTGTGCGGACCCTTGGCACCCAACCAGTTGGAAAAAGGGAGCACTTTCTTGGGGTTGGGAGTGTGAGAGAGAAACCTAAGGACGAGGACGGGGCCCCCACCTCCATCTCTTGTTGTTGTTCAGTCGGTAAGTCATCTTGTGCAATCCTATGGACGGTAGCCCATGGGCTTCTCCAGGCAAGAATACTGAAGGGGGTTGCCTTTTCCTCCTCCAGAGGATCTCCCCCACCCAGGGATTGAACCCACATCTCCTGCATTGGCAGGTGGATTCTTTTTCACTAAGCCACCTGAGAAGCCCCCATCTCCCTTGTAGGATTGGTGAAGTCATTGTAGGAGATGAAGCAAATGGAGCCCCAGAGAGCCAGGGACCATCCAAGGTTATTTTCTCTCCTTCTTTCATCTTTCCCTCCAATCTGCTTTAGAAAATGAGAAAGTTGCATAGAAGCTCCCTGAGACACTTTCCCCAGGGCAACAACGTCTACTTCAGTCTGCTGTTGTCAACCTAGGATGACCATGCATCTTGGGTTCCCTGGGGCAGGCTGAGAACCCTGTGTCTTGTCCAGTTTAGCATCTTCTGCAAAAAGAGCTCTAGCTGGACTATACTGACCATCTTTCTAGTAGGAAATTTTCAAGCAGAGAAATAACAAAGTCTTCTCCCTTTGTTTTCAAATCACCGCTTTCTCTTGCCTCTTCTCTCCTTGTCAGGCTCCATTGCTGGGTTCTTTTCATAAAGGTCAGCATTTCCCAGGTGTGAGTCCTTCCTGTTTCCTTATTTCCTCTGCCTATCCTCTCTGGATGACCCACCCACTCCTTCTTCACCTACACAAACTATATTTGCATCAACTTCCAAACCTCTGTCCCCTGCTCTCACTTGCCTGCTCCCATCTCTAACTGCCACACTTTTACCGGGATTCCCTTCAAATATCCCAAAGGTAACTCACTTCCTTATCCTTCTTTGTTCAAACTGCTTCTCTTCCTTGCATCTCTCAGCTCTACTTTTCCCACTCACTTTCCCTAACTGAAGCCTTAAAATTATCCTCAGTAGCCAGTTCTTTTTTAGTCCCTGCATTTAATTAAAAGATTGAAGGCAAAAGGAGACGGGGCCAGCAGAGGATGAGACAGTTAGAAAGTCATCACCGACCCAGTGGGCATGGATTTGAGCAAACTGTGGGAGAGGGTAGAGGACAGAGGAGCCTAGAGCACTGCAGTCTATAGGATCACAAAGAGTAAGGCACGATTTAGCAACTGAACAACAACGATTTAATTAAAGCTCAATTCTGTCAATATCTCTTACATGTGGCCTCTTCTCTCCAGCTTGGCTGTCACCACCTTAGCTGGATCCTCATCCTTCTCCTGCCTCCTTGCAACGGCCCCATAAACAATCTCCCGTCTGCGTGTGTCAACCCCTCCAGGAGACTGTCACCTGAATTCACAGTTAAGGGCACAAAAGTCTATTTCACTGTCTCTCTGTCTCCCTTGCCTACCCACCCACCACCACACCACATAACTTGCAAGACACCCCTGACTCCCTCCACCCAGTGCGCAGTCCTCTGCTCCCAAGCTTACAACAATGACCTTTCATGTCCTCTACTGCCCAGTGGTGCCTCCTGCCATTCATTCACCCTCCAAGACTTAGGACCCAATGGCACTGAACGGATATCACCATTCCCAGAAGAGTCTACATCCTTTACTCTGCCTAGGCTCCTCCTGCACTCTCCACTTTGAATCAAAGTGTTAGTCGCTTGAGTCATGTCCGACTCTTTGTGACCTCCTGGACTGCAGCTTGCCAGGCTCTTCTGTCCATGGGATTTCCCAGGCAATAATACTGGAGTGGTTTGCCATTTCCTCTTCCAGGGGATCTTCCCAATGCAAGGATCAAACATCGAATGTCGTGCCTCAAAACAACACCTGGAAAATCCCTGACTGTTAAGCATTTGTTGTTGTTCAGTTGCTAAATTGTGCTCAACTCTTTGCGACTCCATTGGCTGCAGCATGTCATGCTTCCCAGTCCTTCACTATCTCCTGGAGTTTGCTCAAACTCATGTCCACTGAGTTGGTGATGCTCTCCAGCCAACTCATCCTCTGCCGTCCCCTTCTCCACTTGCCCTCAGTCTTTCTCAGCATCAGGATAGTCTTCCTTTAAGGGTGATTTCAGATGCCCTTGCTTTGGTGAAGCCTTCCCAGACTTCCTTGCTTCTTAGTTACACCCCTTCTGTGTGCCTTCAATATTTAACTGCTGTAACAGAGTTATACATAATCAAATTGCAGGTCATCTATTGGCATTTATGATTCTCCCATTATAATGGTAGCTTCTTGAGAACAGAGAATCATTTTTTAATCACTTTATTTCCAGCATCTAGATATTGACTCCCTCTTAGGTACAATCATTATGCCATTTGTTGCGCGCAGAGATAAATGGAGGGATGAAGACTGATTTATGTTAGTGTGATAAAGCATTCCCATTAACCACAGGTCTGGGGATCAGGAAACACAGCCCCAGGCATCAGTGTTGCCTCTACTTAGCCTGGTGAACTAAAACAAGTCCCTCCTCTGAGCTGAGTTTTGCTTCTTCAGGTTGAACAGTGGTCAAATATTAGCCACACAACTCTCTTGATGGGTACAGAAGCAACATGAAAAATTTTCAGAGTCTTTTCATGTCTGACATTCAGTTGAATATAATGCAATATATCACTGTTTCTACCATGAATTAGATCTTCTGGCGAAATATTCAGGTTATGCTTTCAACTCAGACTGTGTAATAAATGAATGAAAAGATGATACATATGCAGAAACATCTTTAAAGAATTAAAAACACAGAACCCCATTTATAGTTTCTCTATTAAGCCCTGCTCGTGCTCAGTTGCTCAGTTGTGTTCGGCTGTTTGCGACCCCGTGGACTGTAGGCCACCAGGCTCCTCTGTCCAAGGAATTTTCCGGGCAAGAATACTGGAGTGGATTGCCATTTCCCACTCCATGGGATCTTTCCCGACCCAGGGATTGAACTCATGTCTCCTATGTCTCCTGAATTATCAGGCAGATTCTTTACCACTGTGCCACATTTGAAATCCCATAAACATGACCAATTAGTAGTTGGTAGCATTCTAATTTGGAGAAGGCAATGGCACCCCACTCCAGTACTCTTGCCTGGAAAATCCCATGGACAGAGGAGCCTGATGGGCTACAGTCCATGGAGTCGCTAAGAGTCGGACACGACTGAGCGAGTTCGCTTTCACTTTTCCCTTTCATGCACTGGAGAAGGAAATGGCAACCCACTCCAGTATTCTTGCCTGGAGAATCCCAGGGACAGCGGAGCCTGGTGGGCTGCCGTCTATGGGGTCGCACAGAGTCGGACACGACTGACGCGACTTAGCAGCAGCAGCAGCAGCAGCAGCAGCATTCTAATTTTATAGCTAGATTTTTTTTTTCTTTTCATAAATCTTTATTTTGAAATCAGACCCCTCCCAGGAAGTAACTTTAAACCAGATTGTTTTCAAAAGCTCCTCTTAGCATTTTGAAAAAAATTAAAAAACACTGAGGACAATTTACACTGTTGTGGTACCAGAACTCAATCTATATAAGAATCTCTCCTGAGGGAATAATTCTAAACACAGAAAATTCTTTATGCACTGAGTGTTCTTCACACACAAGGGGAAAAAAATAGAAGTAATCAAAATGTTCAATAAAAAGATAATGGCTAAATGAATTAGAGTGTACTTGTGTGATGGAAAACAATGCAATCTTACATATTATGTTATAAGGATTTGTATAATAGCAGCTTAAGTCCCTGTGTTATAATGTCATGTGGAAAAGTATGGTAAAAAGCCTGTATACAATATAAGCACAAGTATCTAGAAAATAAGCCAGAGAAACTAGTATATCTGTATGTGCTCAGTTGTGTTCGACTCTTGGTGACCCCATGGATGGTAGCCCACCAGGCTCCTCTGTCTGTAGAATTTTCCAGGCAAGAATACTGGAGTGGGTTGCCATTTCCTATTCCAGGGAAGTATATCTGTATACTTTCTGCTTATTTCTATTGCCTCTCCCACTGATGGCTGTGAAAACTGGGGAAGGACAACCACACTGGTGTCAGAAGTGGAACCACCACCAAAATTTTTTCATAATCAGAACTTCCTCTGCCAGTTTGCCTATGGGGAAGGATTTCAATACTCTTAGATTCCCAATACCGCTTCATTTCTCTGAGCCTTTTTTTTAACAACGCATGTTTGATTACTAAAGTAATTTATGTTCACTTGAAAATCTTCCTAATTTTAAAGTTTCATATCCATGTCTGGTTTGAAGTTAAATTGGAAAATAATTGTTCTTTTAGCAACCAAAACTCTTGGCAGCTTGCCTCCAAACAGAGCTTGAAATTATGTAACTCTCCGTTTAGCAGAAAAACTTTTCTAAAAGGGCCAACTTCTCTTCTAGAAACCATCATTTCAAAACAGCTTTTAAGCAGATTGTAAATGGATTTTTACCACTGTTAGTGGTATTTCCAGCATATACACTTAAAAGCGTGATACAATTTATGGTTTTCTTAATGCCTTGTAATATGGAATGAATTGCAGATAAATAAATGGATTCCTCCCCTCTCCCCAAGAGAGCTGTTAGTAAGTAATTACCAAGTAGAGGTGAGTAAAAAGAGAACAGTAAAACCAAGGCAAGAAGTAAATAAAGACAAGGGCTGGCCATCTTCTCAAGGAGGCAGGCAGTAAGCTGGATGCGTATACCTGACATCACCTGGTATATAAGGTTGACTTCCTCATCTCTTTCATATATGTTCAGGGGCCTCTCTGTAGTCCTCACTGATCTAAATAAATCTCTTCAGGGCCCTAATATAAACAGACTTTCACACCAAAATCGCCAGGCATGAGAATTACAAACAAAGATCCCAAAGTCTCACCCCAAAACTACTGAGCAGCAATCTTTGGGGTGGGACTCAAGACTCTGAGTCTTAACAAAGTGCCCTAGTGAGACTCTTGTACCCTTTACAGGACAGAAATCTGAGACTGAACTGAACTGAATCTGAGGTCCAAGGTGGGAATCTGACTTGCCTAATGTCATACCACAGGGCGGTGGGAGAGTCCTCTGACCTCCAGATCAGCCCTCCCCTGGAGATAGCCTTTGAAGGACAAATCTGTGTAAGAACAGGCTTCTCAGGTGGTGCTAGTGGTGAAGAACCTGCCTGCCGATGCAGAGACATGGGTTCGATCCCTAGGTCAGGAAGATCCACTGGAGGAGGGCATCGCAACCCACTCCAGTATTCTTACCTGGAGAATCTCATGGACAAATATTCATGGGACTACAGTCCATAGCAGGCTACAGTCCATAGGGTCGCAAAGAGTCAGACACAGTAGAAGTGACTCAGCATGCACACATATGTAAGAACAAAGCACTGAATGTGAAGGTCACCCAGACCAGAAACAAATTTGCTACTAATCACTGGGCTACCATTACCCAAGTCTTCCTTGATTCATACAGGTGTCTCTCTGAGATTTTTCAAGGGAACTAAATAAGAAAATTACAAATCAAATCAGGGTTTCTGTAAGCATGTTTCTTAGAAAACTAGTCCTTACAAGGTTATTCATGAAGAAAGCATTCCACAATGGAAGTCATTGTATCTTTTCTCCCTGTTTTAGCCTCAAGGAGTCCCTTGTTAAGTGGGCCTATAAAGGCACTGATACTTTTTTAAAAATTTTTCTCAGCCAACCTTGAAATAGATCCCAACTCTCCAGAATTTCTGTTCAGTGAAAGCCTCAAGGAGTCCCTTGTTAAGTGGGCCTATAAAGGCAATGAAGCCCATATTCCTTTCCTCATTCTAGCCTCTGCTGACTCATTTGACAGAATACCTCTGTGTGTGTGTGTGTGTGTGTGTGTGTGTGTGTGTGTGTGAGAGAGAGAGAGAGAGAGAGAGAGACAGAGAGAGAGAGACAGAGAGAGACAGAGAGAGAGAGAGAGAGAGACAGACCTTTAATACTGTTGAGGAACTAGTGTTCTAGAGAAACCATCTACTCATTCAGAAGTTTCTTTGCTCAAGTCTATACCACAAGCAGTGAGCTGGCTGGTACAATGGGAAAGGCACTAAACTTGGAGCCTAGAAACCTGGGTTTTGACTCCTCTCTGACACTTGCTGGTTTTAAGACTTCTTTAGGAAAGTCTTGCGCCCGATTTTATGACTGAAGAAACTGAAAAGCGAAAAAGTGAAAGTCGCATCCAACTCTCTTCAGGCCAGAATACTGGAGTGGGCAGCCTTTCCCTTCTCCAGGGAATCTTCCCAACCCAGCGATCGAACCCAGGTATCCCCCATTGCTGGCTGATCCTTTACCAGCTGAGCCACCAGGGAAGCCCAAGGATACTGGAGTGGGTAGCCTATCCCTTCTCCAGTGGATCTTCCTGACCCAGGAATCAAACCGGGAGAAGAAACTGAAACTAGGAGATAAATACCTTTCCTGTCCACTCTGCCGGGTTGTTTAGAGGACCACATGTAACAGCCCTCAGAATAGACAGTGCTGTGAAAGTAAAGTGTCATCATTGCCCTCCTCTTCCTCCTTCTTCACATGATCATCACTCTGGAAGTCATCTCCATCCGGGAGACCTCATCATGGCAAGGGTGACCCAGGAGTTGGTTGTGAAACAAATACAGCATCTAAGGATGACTAGCTAATCCTCAAACGGCTGCAGTATCAACATTTTCTTGTCATCAAGACAAACTCTCAAAAGTACCGACTGTAGAAGGTATTGACTCAGGGGTGGAACCTTTCTCACGGAATTACAGGTCAGTTATTCACATGACTGATCTCCTTCTCTAGAGACACTGATGTCACCAATGCTGTTCCTAGTCAGACGGCAGAGGACAGAACAGTTTTCTCTGGTCTCCCTCAGTCTGTGTTCCAGTGGGTGGTTCTCTGCCCTCACACAGTTCCAGCAGTTGCAGCCCATCTCCTGCTCCCATTACCAAGGAAGGGGATGAAGCCCGGCAAGGGAGGCGTGAGATCCCTCACGATGACCTTAGAGAGACAGCCACCCATGTGTGCCACCGACTCCAGTGAAGTGTGACCAGGCTCTGTGCTTCATTCGTCTCTGTGCCCCTCACAGTGTTTGGCACAGTTCTGGCCACTTCCTAGGTGCTGGGGAAATATTTCTGAATGAATGGATGAATAAATGAACACTCTCTGTCCACGAAAATCCTATAATATTTTCTTTGGTTTAATAGAGGTTTCTCTGAGCCATCCTTTTCACCCGTGATAGGACACAACCTATCGTGAGGTTGAAAATTTAATAAAGAGACTCACTATTATACAGAGTGAAGTAAGCCAGGAAGAAAAACACCAATACAGTATACTAATGCATATATATGGAATTTGAAAGATGGTAACGATAACCCTGTATGCGAGACAGAATAAGAGACACAGATGCATAGAACAGTCTTATGGACTCTGAGGGAGAAGGTGAGGGTGGGACGTTCTGGGACAATAGCATTGAAACATGTATATTATCATATGTGAAACAGAACACCATTCCAGGTTCGATGCATGAGACAAATGCTCAGGGCTGGGGCAATGGGATGACCCAGAGGGATGGGATGGGGAGGGAGGTGGGAGGGGGGTTCAGGATGGGGAACACATGTAAACCCATGGCTGATTCATGTCAATGTATGGCAAAAACCACTACAATATTGTAAAGTAATTAGCCCTCAACGAAAATAAATAAATTTATTAAAAAAACAAAAAAAAAAAGAGACTCACTAATGTGTGTAGAAAACCAGGCAGTGGAGGCTCAGAGATGAATACAGTGTTCTGTGGACTCCCACTGACACCCCCCCGCCAACCCCATGCAATAAGAGACATTTACTGGGCTGCAAGTATTCCAGGGTTATGCCATGGCAACACAGGGATTCATTTTATTTCCCCCAACAGATGTTAAGCTCCTGGAGTGCAGAAACCATCTTCCGTATAGTCATCATCATTACCATCATCTTTATCATGTAAGCTCCCTGAGGACAGCGATTTTTGTTTTGTTCCCTGATGTATTCTTAGCACTCGAAACAGCTCCTGGCACATACCAGGGACTTTTCAATCTTCAGTGAACACTGAATAATCATTATCAATCTGAGAATTTACTGGCTATTTCTTTCCTTCCAGGCACTAAGCCGAGTACTTTATATTCATTATTTCAACGATATGAGGAACCTGGGACCCTGGAGCATACATAGGTGCAGAATGTCCTCAGCTGATGAAGCCACACTTCCTACCCAGGCAATCTGAATCCAGGGACCACATTTATCCGCATCCCCCTCCCCTCCATGACACTATCCCAGCAACCTCTAACTTTACGTCTCTCACAGTTTCTTGCAGGAGGGATGGTGAATGTTCATCAAATTAAGGAGAAGATAAGATTCCAAACCAAAGGCCCTGGGCGGTTGACTCTACCTGAGAGCTCTGATCTTGAAGAAGCCAGGACTCCTACTGTTCAACACCAAACCAGGGTTAATAGCAGAAAGAGGACTGACCAAATGAGCATGCCAGTGTTAAACCCTGCTCAGCCAGGCAGTTAACAAGATTTTTATCGACAGGAAAATAAAGACTTCAGAAAGAAATGTGGTTCCTTCTGCCTTGTCTTAAAGTGAAAAATGAGTAGGAACATAAAGAGAACGGATCACTTCCCCTTTTGAAGATGCTCTTTCTGGTTTCTCTCTAATGATGTGAATGCAGCCAAGCAAGCAGCAGGACCACTGGTTCAACTACCGCCTGGAAGGGGGTGAGAAGCTTGATGGATGGGGAAGAAGAGGGAGGGAGCTGCAGTTTCCCAGGCACAGAGAACATCTTGAGCCACTGGTAGACACAACCCTGCATGTGCCAGGAAGTATGTTGAGAATTTCCCACCTGAAATGCAAACACCAGAGGATATATCTGGTGCCAAACAATCAGAAAAGTCCCCTGTTCTTTAGTTCATTTCAGTAAATATCTACTAGTCACCTACTCTGTGCCCAAACCTGCATTAGAGGTTTATTTCTTTTATATCTACATGTCTCTGATGGTAAAGAATACATCTGCTTGCAGGAGAACCAGGTTCGATCCCTGGGTCAGGAAGCTCCCCTGGTAAAGGGAATGGCAACCCACTCCAGGATTCTTGACTGGAGAATCCCATGAACAGAGGAGCCTGGTGGACTACCGTCCATGGGATCACGAAGAGTTGGATGGGACTGAGCAACTAACAGTAATAGCAGAAACATACTAATAGTATGTAACATTTTACAATGTGCTTTTAACTTCTGCTCACTTTTTAAAATTGGGGTATAGTTGACAATATTGTGCTACTTTTACAATGTCGTGCCAGTTTCTGCTGTGCAGCAAAGTGAATCTACTATACAGATCAATGGAATGAGACAGAAAGCCCAGAGATAAACCTATGCACCTCTGATCACCTAATCTATGACAAAGAAGGCAAGAATATACAAGGGAGAAAAGACAGTCTCTTCGATAAGTAGTGCTGGGAAAACTGGACAGCTACACGTAAAAGAATGAAATTAGAACACTCCCTGACACCATACACAAAAATAAACTCAAAATGGATTAAAGACCTAAATGTAAGACCGGATACTATAAAACTCTTGGAGGAAAATATACACAAAATACTCTGACATAAATCACAGTAAGATCTTTTTAACCCACTTCCTAGAATGATGACAATAAAAATGAAAATAAGTAAACGGGACACAATTGCACTCAAAAGCTTTTGCACAAGATAATTTCTGCTCATTTTGATATGGTACTCAAACAATATCCTGGGATAAAGCATGGCCAGATTCATTGTGCCAGTTTTACAGCTGAGGAAGCCAGGGTTCTGAGACCTGCAACTGAGTGCCTGCACTTACGGAGTGCTTAAACTGTGTCAGGCACCAGGCAAGAAGTCTGCACACATTATTTTTTACAACAAATCTATAAGGTAGATACTTTATTATCTCCATCATAAAGATGAGAAACCTGAGGCACTGAGAGATTAAGTTTCCCAGAGTTGCACATGTAGTGGGTGAGAGAGTTGGTATGTAAACAAAGGAAATTCTGTTCCCTTGTTCTGAAATTCAATGCTATCCTGTCATCAGAGGTTAAATAATTAGCCCAAGATCATGCTACTTGCCAGAGATAAAGCTCTCCTCATACCCAGAGCGCTTTCCTTTAACCCAGCTGCTTGAGGAAGTTATTTATTAACATTGGAAAGGGCTCCTGTTTTAAAGTCATTTATCTTCTGGTGAGGAAAGTAAGACAAACATAATACAGAGCTAATATCAAGGCAAGGCCAAAGTCTGGCCTTCAGTCAATTAATAAGATCTCCAGGCATAAAACATCATTTGTGTTCAGAATAGAAAGAAAATCAATTGGCACTGCATCCCATGATGAGCAGACAGGTATTGAGAATTTAGCACACACTCATGTTTTCCTTCGGAGAAGGCAATGGCACCCCACTCCAGTACTCTTGCTTGGAGAATCCCATGGACAGAGGAGCCTGGTAGGCGGCAGTCCATGGGGTCGCTAAGAGTCAGACACGATTGAGCAACTTCACTTTCACTTTCCACTTTCATGCACTGGAGAAGGAAATGGCCACCCACTCATGTTCTTGCCTGGAGAATCCCAGGGATGGGGAAACCTGGTGGGCTGCCGTCTATGGGGTTGCACAGAGTTGGACACGACTGAAGCAACTTAGCAGCAGCAGCAGCTGCAGCATGTTTTCCTTGCTTTAGCAGAAGCATTTACCACTTATAGAATATCTAGATGCTGCCTATACTTCCTTGCCTGTTTGCATTTAAGAATATCTAAATGCTGCCTATACCTCCTTGCCTGTTTGCATTTAAGAACTATGTGACTCTTTTTGGACAACAGGTTGAGAGTGGAGGTCATGTGCATCACTTCTGGACCAAAACAAGAAGAGCACATCAACTTTCTACATGTTCTCTTTTTCCAGAAGCAGTCCAGGTTATGGAGACTTTGGCAGCCTTTGTCAGTTCCTAGGTTTCTTTGAGGAGAAAAACCTCCCTCTGAACTGCACTGGATATATATCCTGGAGGAGAAATAAACCTTTGTTGTGTGTTAATACACTACAATTTGAGGTACATTTATTACTGCAGCATAACTTAGCCTATCCTAACCCATGTAGAGGCCTGATGCCATGTAAAAGAAGGAATGCATGAAGAATTTATTTGAATGATGCCTTGGTAATTCTGCCAGGGAAAGAGGAACATGGGAAGTTGTGGGGCCAGAAGAGAGAAGAGCCATCCCCCAGCACTCCCCTCCTCCCAGCAGTAGGTGTGTTTTGGGATCTAGTATTGGCTGCAGTTGGATTGCAGAAGTGGAATGAGGCCAGAAAGAGTCCTCAGTGCCACACCCAGGGGTCAGAATTATAGCATTATGAGGCTGGGAAGTACCTTAGAGACCAGTTTATATCTGAGTATATTTTAGATGAAGATTCACTTGTTCTCAGTCGTACCACTTGGGCTACATACATCCTATAGGTAGAGGATGTTGGGTTTTGTTCAACAGAACGAAGACTGGAGGTTCTGCTTGAGGAGAATGCAAATGGCAGTGGTGTCAGGACGGTTGGTATTTGGAGAAACTGAAGCCAAGGAAACAAGATAGAATGCCATTTTCTAAGGCAGAGTCTAGGAAGCTTCTAATACTGAAAGTTGGACCTAACTCTCTCAGGCTTTACTGATATGAAAATCTGAGAAGAGAGGTTAGTCTGAGATAGGACACACAAAATCCAGGTCCTAATGTCTAGGGAGGGCTTTGTTCCCAAAGGATGACACCCACACCTCCCAAACTGGAGCCAGACCCTTGTCCAGGGTTCGATATGCACATATTCTTTGCAGTAGTGACACTTTTCTGGTCAGGAGAGCCCTAGAAAAAAGAAAACAAATCAGAGACCAGCCTTATTATTAGACTTACAAAGAAGCCTTCTCCTAGAAACTAGCTGCTTCTGCTCCTTACTTATAGCCATGTGGTTCATTTGCTTATTAAGATGTGAAAGTGAAAGTTGCTTAGTCATGTCCAACTCTTTGCGACCCCATGGACTATACAGTTCATGGAATTCTCCAGGACAGAATACTGGAGTGGGTAGCCTTTCCCTTCTCAAAGGGATCTTCCCAACTCAGGGATTGAAACCCAGGTCTCCCCTCTTGCAAGCGGATTCTTTACCACCTGAGCCACAAGGGAAGCCCTCATTTATCAACAAATCCATTCATTCACAATAAATATGCTTTGAACACCACTAGGTGCTCAGAACTATGCCATATCCCTGCAATACAATAATGAAAAATCAGCCATGGTGTATCTTCAATTCCCAAGGAAGCTTCTGTCTAGTAGAAAAAACATATTTTTGTCACTGCTTGATATCTCATTATAAAGAGTGATAAGAGTGCTGAGCGAGAAGCATGGGGTACTTCAGAAACCATCAGAGAAGGACACGGTCCAGTTTGTGGAATATAGGACGACCTCCCTGAGGAAATGAAAATTACACTGAAAACTAAGTGAAGCTAAAACAAGGGTGCATGTCCTTGGCAGAGATAAAGGCAATCTGTAAATGCTGTGAAGAGAGGTCATCACATTTGAAGTTCAGAGAGACAAGGAGAGAGTCAGGGAAGATGAGACTGAAGAGAAGAAATGGTTTCAAATTCCCTGCCATGACCGACATAGGCTACAAGACTGGATCCCACCTGACAGGAAAGGAAGCCCCTGACTGGCTGGGAGCAATGATTGAAAGAAGCAGCTATAGATTTGCTGTCAAACTAGCTGATGTGTGGGAATGGACATGAGGGAGGCCAGACAGCACGGGGGTGAAGAATTAGGAGCTACTGCAATTACCCAGGAGAGGGGTGCTGATGGCTTGGTTAGGGCACAGCAGAAAAAGGTAGAAGGAAAGACACAGAGTGAAATGATGTATGTAAAATCACTAGCCTTGATGGTAGACTGGAAATGGAAGATGAGGAGAAGAGGTGGAGGATGTTTTCTGACTTTCTGAACTGCACTATGTGGATGGGGTTGCTGTTGGAATCCAGAGAGGAAGCCAGGTTTGGGGAGAAGGCAGGTAATTCGTTTGGCTGGGAGAGAGTTGGAAGAACCCAGGCTGGGACCATATATGCTGTGCATTCTAACTGATGGACAGAGACCCCTGAAGGGGTCTTGTATTCCGGGTGGTGGCGCTGCCTGTTCTCAATGCCTGCCTGAAGGATCCTGGGCTTTAGAACTCACTGGTCCCTTCCCAGACCCAGATCAGAGGAACTGGAATAATACTGCCACGCTCCCACCCTGTTGGCCACATTTTTGACGAGCTAATACAAAGTTCAGAGCTACAGCACTTGACCCTTCAGTCTCCTCTGTTTTAGACAGTTTATGCTTATTCAGCCCAGTCTGGCAACTGACTTCAGATCCATAATAAGAACTTCTTACAGGAACAGACACACAGAAACCATATAGAATTGAGAGTGGGGGCACGACTAGTCATTTGGGATTTTCCACTATTGGCAGGAGAGTCCCAGTAACATCGCAGAGGAGCATGGGACTCCAAGGTTCCAGAGAAAGAGCAGTTGCTTCTAGCTGGAGACAGGAAGGAGGAACTTCCTGTGAAACACACATTTGAGCTGTATCTTGGAGGACGAGTCTGAATTTAGACAAATCGTGATAGGAAAGAAGGAAGCATTTAAGTAAAGGAAATAACTTGGTCAAAGAGAGCAGGGAGGCAGGTAGAGACAGGTTTCTTCCCTGAGGCATCCTCCAGAACCTTCTACTTTGATGTTCTGCCTGAGCACAGAGCCCTTACGGATACTTGGTGAGAGTGACCACTCCCTACAAAAGGGGTTTTAGGTCAACAACCTGGGGCGTGATCCACTGGACTGAAGAAGACGTGGTAAAGACAGGGATCACAGAGAACACAGAAGATATTTTCTTTTCCACCCTCTTTCTTCTACATCCACACATTTGATCATGCCCTAGAGCAGCCTGACAGTTATTACCAAATGTGTCCCCCACTTTCCCCTCTCTCCCTCTTTAATGATGCTCTTTTCTCTGCCAGAAATGCCCTCCCTCCTTCACCACCTTCAGTCCAAATCTTACATCTCCTCCATGACACGACTCAAGGACAAGGCCGGTACCCTCCCCTCCTTTCCTAGCTGAAAGTGATGCCTCTCTTGCAACAACTTCCCTCTGTGCCTCTCACTTGGTCCCTCTTACCTACTAGGCTTGTGTTCAGTCTACTTGGGGTCATGCTTTGATGTACCTTGAGCAAGAACTTGATTCCAACTCAGAGATCCAGGTCAACCTTGTTCACAAGTGAGAGCTTCACAAATGTTAGAGGATAGAGCTTGAATCTGAATTCCTGATTCCTCTTTCCAATTCTGACCTAGATCTGCAAAATACGTGGGAGTAATGAAAAGCCAACTACACCCACGGGACACTTTTATTCCATAGCCTAAGACCACAAGTAGTGAAGCTCTGAGCACCTAAGGGGTTTATAGCTGAATTTCCTTTTACCTTGTCTGAATTTCATAGCTTTATCTTGTGGGACAAATTGCTTCCTGCCAGTATATTGGTAGTGCCTTTAAGGTCCCATGTGCTCTGCTTCTGGGTAGAAGAACAATGACTGTGGCAGGAAGTGTCATTCCTCTGCCCACCAAGCTGCCCAAACTGAAGTCCAAATGCCACTGTGTGCGTCTGCCTGTGCACACATGTGCTGTGTGTGCAAATAAGGGCATGTGTGTACCCACAGATACATGAGATGATGTAGACATGGACAAATGTCAGACTCTTGCCAGCACAATATTCTATTTTGGACAATTTGGTGTTTTGGCTCATTCACAAGCTGAGAGGATGAGAGACGCAGAAAGAGGGAAAGATCTATCCCCCAGCAGTAATCGTGTTACCGAAAACCACCAGCAGTCATCGTGTTTATCTTTCTCATTTATCCGAACCCCAAACAGCCCTCTGCAGCAAATCACATTTCAGCAGGGCAGATTATTCTGTCTGTAGCATAAACTCCTCACTGCATCTCTCTCCGGAGCTGCCTCTCTAGGTAAATATAAATCTCATTCTAATAGCAACATTTGGAGAAGTAATGTTATTTTCCCTGATTTAGAGAAAACACAACATAGGCTCTGGCAAAGCTGATCTCTTTCCTTAGAAATTAATCAAAGGCACATAATTCAGAGGCTACGCTGATGCTCCTCTGATGGAGGGGAGCGCTGGGTGTGTATGTGTGTGTGCAAGTGTGTGTGTGTGTGTGTGTGATGGGTTGTGGGCCTTGATTAATTATTCCAGCCTCCTAACCCCTCCTCTGGAGAGAAGGAATGGGCTCCCTTTTATCTATTTCCTGTCATGTGAGCGGTTTCTAGAGACCAGTTCACAAGATTCATACAGAATTGAGAGAGATCAAATGGCTATCTTTCAGTGCACAAGTGAGAACCTGCGAATTTTACCCAAAGGGAATATGAAAACTCAATTCAGTATTGACCTCCCCTGCCTTTGCCAGCATGCATCTAAGAGCGCAGGGCTGGGGCAGGTGACTTCCTCTGGTTATGAGGGTTGAGAGCTGGGATGGGATGTCGGGGAGGGAAGTCGCTGCCTTTCTGAGCCCACTCCATCTCTAGCTCCTGAGGACAGGGAGACAGAATTTTTAATCAATGATTTAAAAAGCAGGACTTCCCTGGTGGTCCAGTGGTTACGAGTCCATCTGCCAGTCCAGGAAAAATGGGCTTGACCCCTGGTCTGAGAAGATTCCCACATGCTGCAGAGCAACAAAGCCCAAGTGCCACAGTTATTGAGCCTGAGTTCTAGAGCCCACCAGCTGCACTACTGAGTCCATGCCTAGATTCTGTGTTCTGCAACAAGACAAGCCATCACAATGAGAAGCCCAAGCACCAAAACTTGAGTAGCCCCCCTCTGCCCCCCGCAGAGCACAGAATAATGACCCGGTACAGCCAAAAATAAATACGTGTAAGTAAATTAATAAAGACAGTGCAGCCATGTTCTAAAGTGGCCTTTGCTGCTCCTGGGACAGTAAAGAATAGTGGGAGAAAGCAGGGGCTTAGGGTTCAGCCTGGCTAAATCCACATCTGGGCTCGACAGATAGTAAGCCAAGTGATCGTGGGCTAATTACTTCCTGTGCCTCAGTTTCCTTCTTTAGAAACTGATTGGAAAGGATTGTTGTCAGGATTAAACGAGTTAATATGTACAAACAGAACAGCATCTGGTGCTGTGAGCACAGCATGCTAACTACAAATTATTATCGTTATTTCTAGTATTAATTAAACCCTCTGTGTCAACCTCTTTCTGGCCTATGCTCCTGTGAAATCCACATGACAGGAGTTGAACAAATGTGTGGGTTTACAGACCTCACAGTTTACAGAAAAGCTGCAAAGGGCTGGGGATGGGAAGACAGTAAGAGGAAATATACCCATCCTTCACGGCCTAGGATCTCTCTGGATTCAGGCCAAAGACATGCTGAAGCCTTCTGTTTTTTCTGGATTTGTTGTATAAAAATCAGCCTTTATGGTCAGAGGCCATCTTCTGTCTTCCAGAGCAGAAGTGGGCTTCTGACTACATGCAGGACTAGAAAGAGCATACGATGGAGAATCAGATTGAAATTTAACATCCAGAGGCCATGTGACGGTACAAGTCCTCTCCCTCTGTGGGCCTCAGTTTCCTCCTCTGGATGATGAGGTGGCGGCGTCAGTGATTTCTAAAGAATCACCCAGCCTCAGTGCTTCATCCTCCACCTTCATACTCCACTTGGCTTGATGCAATTGGACTTTGGCAGTGGGCAGTACGTTAGCAGTCATTATGGGCTCAGGACCCAGGCTGGAGAGGTGAGCAAAGAGTAAATGACTTTTTGGCCAATGGCATCTCAGTAGTTTTATTTGTGACTTGGGGAAGACAGCAGAATTAGAACAAGCATGAGTTTCCTGCCTGATCCTTACTGAAACACTCTCATAGTGAGGCCAGCAACAAAGGCCAGCCAAAGTGAAAAAACTGGCATCTGTGAATTGGGTCAGCCACATGCCCTCCAGAGGGCTGGTGGCTCTCAGGCTTCATCATCACATGACCCTCTGTGGGCTCCTGGTGACCTTGCTTTCCAGAGGATGTTGCTCCTGTGCAGACCTCGCCACCCACAACAGCCTCTGGCAAGTCTGCACTTCGTCTCCATCTTGTCCTGTCTTCTTCAAGCTCAGTCACTCAGTCGAGTCCGACTCTTAGAGACCCCGTGGACTGTAGCCTGCCAGGCTCCTCTGTCCACGGAAGTTTCCAAGTAAGAATACTGGAGTGAGTTGCCATTTCCTCCTCTGGGTGATCTCCTCCAAGCAGGGATCAAACCCATGTCTCTTGCATTGCAGGCAGATTCTTTACCACTGAGCCACCTGGGAAGCCCCTTCTTGTTCTATACCTCTTGTCCATTCAGGGGCTGGTGACCACCCTTAGAAAGCAGAGGCTGCCCAATTTTGCCTGGGTTTCCGTTCCTGAAACCACTGCCTTCTCCTCCATTACAAGTTCAGAGCAGGGTTTGAGAACCTCCATGTTTCAAATAGAGTAGGAGCATCACTGTCCAGATAAGGTGAGAGAGTCGAGTCTGTTCTCAGTTATCAGATCCCCAAACAGGGATTGAGCACTTCCACATCCTAATAACAGGAGAGTAACCTCTGAGTGCAAACTGGTATTAGATATTGTAGGTGACACTTCACATTTTTTTCTCTTTAATAGTTACAATGACCTTATGAAGGAGCTACTAGTGCAGTGCACATTTTCCAGCTGGAGGCTTGAAACTGAGGCTTGAAAACTTTAAGAATATACTAGTTTATACCACAGGGAACTCTGCTCGACGTTGTGTGGCTGCCTGGATGGGAGGGGACTTTGGGGGAGAATGGATACATGTATATGTGTGGCTGAATCGCTTGGCTGTGTGATTTCAGGTGAAACCATCACAGTATTGTTAATCAGCTCTACTCCAATATAATATAAGGAGAAAAACAGAAAACATATTAGTATATGACATCACCAGAACTCGACCCAGAGATGTATAAAAAAGCAGGTGTGACCTCTGCCTGACAGAGTGCACATTCTGTTGGGGAAGCAGGATGTGGGCTCTGCCAGGCTTTGTCGTGTGCCACCACTTGATGTTTTAATGGCTGTGATAGATAAGAAATATATTATGCAGATTATGAGATGTGTGAGTCAGCTCGCTGTGGGCTAAGGCAATGGGGAAAGCTTAACAGGCTTGTGGTCAGGCTTTGCAGGGTACAGAGGTATGCTCTGAGCACAGGCAGACCAAATTAGGTGAGAACAATTGCACCAGCAAAGGCCACCCAGCTGTGCCATTCAAGATCCTATTTCCTTTTTGTTCTCTTGGATGAAGGGTGCTAATGTGGTTCACAGAAAAGCTTGCAACTGGCCTGGAGAACTGGGGACCTTCCATGTATTATAGAAACATGTTCCAGGAAAGAGGATTAAGGAAAGGTCTTAACAATAGGTTGTAAGGCTCAAATGAAAGTCCAGTTGGATATTCCTAGGCAAGAGCTCCTTAAACATCTTCAATGTCATTAGTGATAAAAAAAAATATAATGACACACTCTTCGTACATTTATGTTTGGATTTTAGAAATTCATGCCATGCTTGTGCAATTCTAAAATGTATCCATGTTTTTTCTTTTAAAAAAATATTTATTTATTTGGCTGCGCTGGGTCTTAGCTGCATTATGTGGGATCTAGTTCCCTAACCAGAGATGGAATCCAGGCCACCTACTTTGCTCAGAATCTTAGCCACTGGATCATTACAAGTCACTTCATTGTTAATTTCATGGATATTTGTTCAGTCCCTATGCTATATATTGTCACCCTTCTTATTTAACTTATATACAGAGTACATCATGTGAAATGCCTGGCTGAATGAAGCACAAGCTGGAATCAAGATTGTCAGGAGAAATATCAATAACCTCAGATATGCAGATGACACCACCCTTATGGCAGAAAGCAAAGAGGAACTGAAGAGCCTCTTGATGAAAGTAAAAGAGGACAGTGAAAAAGTTGGCTTATAACTCAAAACATTCAGAAAACTAACATCATGGCATCCGGTCCCATCACTTCATGGCAAATAGATGGGGAAACAATGGAAACAGCGACAGACTTTATTTTCTTAGGCGCCAAAATCACTACAGATGGAGACTGCAGCCATGAAATTAAAAGATGCTTGCTCCTTGGAAGAAAAGCTATGACCAACCTAGACAGCATATTAAAAAGCAGAGACGTGACTTTGCCAACAAAGGTCCGTCTAGTCAAGGCTGTGGTTTTTTCCAGTAGTCATGTATGGATGTGAGAGTTGGATCATAAAGAAGGCTGAGCGCCAAAGAATTGATGCTTTTGAACTGTGGTGTTGGAAAAGACTCTTGAGAGTCCCTTGGACAGCAAGGAGATCAAACCAGTCCATCCTAAAGGAAATCAGTCCTGAATATTCATTGGAAGAACTGATGCTGAAGCTGAAACTCCAATCCTTTGGCCAACTGATGCAAAGCACTGACTCATTAGAAAAGACCCTGATGCTGGGCAAGATTGAAGGCAGGAGGAGAAGGGGACAACAGAGGATGAGATGGTTGGATGGCATCACTGACTTGATGGACATGAGTTTGAGCAAGCTCCAGGAGTTGGTGATGGACAAGGAGGCCTAACATGCTGCAGTTCTCCATGGGGTCGCAAAGAGTCAGACACGACAGAGCGACTGAACTGAACTGATGCTGTGTTGGGAATTGTCATGGGCATTGGGGGAAAAGCAGTGAGTATACTAGGATCCCAATCTTCATGAAGATCCATTCTGGAGTTTCTTCCCACTTATTGGTAGAAAGTGGTAGTTTCTTGAAAACATAGCACAACCCTTCTGGGCTTCCTGTTCAGCATCTTGCCTGTGGGGATTCCCAGGAGGAGGCACCCCAACACTTGAAGAGTGGTGTCCCCAGGAGACATGGAATCAGGAAAGACTTCCCTACTTAATTTCACGATGGTTTTCCTAAATCTGGGGTTGGATCTTCCAAAGCTGCATGTCAATAACAGAGTCGAACTCTCTTCCTCTCCTTTATCAGCACACCAGTCCTTAGGAAGAACCAAAAGCCTGTTCCTAAGATCCCTCATTGTCACCATGCTTTGCCTCTAACACTTAGCCTGGCTGTCAATAACCAAAAATCCAGCCCCAAAAGCCCTGAACAGTAAGTAACACATTATTAACTGACTTAAGAAGGAATGTGTGATGAGATGGATCCTAGGCAACAAATTCAGTGTCCCAACAAGCACAATAAACTCCTATCTCTCCTCCTTTTCTGCTACATTCAACACCCTGGCTTGCCTTAGTGGCCCGCTCCTTCACGGCCCCAGGAAGTCTACTGCATTTTCAATGTTCACATGCAAGCATCAGGAAGAGAGAGCACAGTTTGTTTGCTCTACATGCTTTTTGTTTGGCAGTCGTTCTTCGAGCAAGAAGCCTTTCCCAGAAGCCTTCATATCTCAGCCAAGTCACCCAAGCCACATGATTCCCCTTAAACCAGCCCCTGGCAAAGTGAGGGAGGTTCCATGTTTGGCCATGATTCTTCCCTATGCTGGAAGATGAATCTTGGATTAAGTAGAGGTCAGTAAGCAAGGAAGAAAGGAGAAATATCCGCTGAATGGACAGCAAAGAGTATTTGACACCAGGGGTTTCCCTTGTATGTTGAATCCCAACAGAGTTCCACCTGTTATTATGTAGGATGCAAGCTCCCATGTACTGATTGCCTCCTACTAGACATAAACTGTCCTTGGCACAGTCAGAACCATTAACTACACTCAGCCCCAGCCATGTGTTTTCTTCAAAACCCTTCTGGTAACCTGAAACTATTTTGTCTGCTTATTTATGATTTTATCTCCCCAGTTAGCAGGAAAGCTCCAGGAGAGCAGCCCTTGGGTTTCTTGTGTTTATTGTTCCAGCACTTAGCCCAAAACATGGCACATAATTGGTACTCAGTGAATATTTCTGAAGAAATAAATAAAGGAATTCTTTACAAAGCACACAACTCTTCCTATTCTTCTATAGTCCTTCCTATCTTGCATTTGGGAAAACTGAAATAGAAGCTCAGCTAAGAGCAGCTTTTACTCAGAGTCACTTGAGGATCATGTGGCATAATCACAATTTAAACCTATTTATGGTTGAGTAATATTCCAGTGTATTTGTGGTTGAGTAATATTCCACTATATGTATGTACCACGGATTCTTTATTGGGTCATTTGTAGAGAGGTGGACGGACCTAGAGAGTGTCATACAAAGTGAAAGAATCAGAAACAGAAAATCAAGTATTGTACAGTAACACATATATGTGGAATCTAGAAATAGTGTACAGATGATCTTATTTGCAAAGCAGAAGTAGAGACACAGACGTAGAGAACAAATATATGGCTATTAAGGGGAAAATGGGTTGGGGGGAAGGTTGGGAGGAATTGGAAGATTGGGATTGACATATATACACTATTGATACAATGTATAAAATAGATAACTAATGAGAACATGGGCTTCCCAGGTAGTGGTGGTAAAGAATCCACTTGCCAATGCAGGAGACATAAGACTCATGTTCCATCCCCGAGTCAGGAAGATCCCCTGGACTAGGAAACGGCAACCCACTCCAATATTCTTGCCTGGAGAATTCCAGTAACAGAGGAACCTGGCAGGCCCAAGTCCATGGGATCACAAAGAGTCAGACACAACTGAGCCCTCACATGTAATAAGAATGTACTGTATGGCACAGGGAACTCTACTCAATGATTGCTCTGTGGTGACTCGAATGGGTGGGAAGTCCAAAAGGGAGACAATATATGTGTAAGTATGGCTGATTCATTTTGCTGCACAGTAGAAACTAACACAATGTTATAAAACAACTATACTGCAATAAAAATTAATTTTAAAAAATTTAAGCCTTATCTGTCAGATTCCAAGTCTTTGCTCCATCCCCGGTGCCCAGCGCTATAACCCTGTCCATGTGAAGAGACAGCTTTGGTTTAATGATTCCTCTCCCTCCGGCAGACGCAAACCCTTTAGCCACTAATTGCAGTGATGCTCTCAGTCACTTCTGCTCCTGTTCCAGAACCTTCTCTACTTCTCTGCGCAGAGCCTCCCTATGCATGCACAGCTATGTCCAAAGGTCAGTTCAGACTCCTCCCCTTCCTGGAGTCATCACTCCCTATCCCTGTCTCCATTGTCCCATCCTCTACCTCTAGCTTAACTATTCCACAGACCCAGGCCTCATAGCCCCAGGGAAAATTTAAACCCTCAAGAGTGGGGAATACCCTTCTCCTTGGCAGGCAACAGAGAACAGTGGTTAAAACCTCAGATTACAGGGTCAGAATCTTGGTGTGCAAATCCCAGTTCCTCTACTTACTGATTGTGTGCTCTTTCTTCACTTCTTTGGGCCTCAGTTTCCTCATCTGCAAAATGGGGATAGTAATTGTATACACATCATAGGGCTGTTGTGAAGACTGAATTAATATGTGTAAAACACTTAATGCAAAGCCTGCAGTAAGAGCCACGTAAATGTCAACTATCACTATTCATTTTCCTTCTCTTCTTTCTCCAAGAGAGCTAGGCACCTAGAAGATGTTAAAGAAACTTCTGCTAACACGGCTGCTTTTTCAACGTGTGCTATGTCTCCCCTTGTTGTTTGGTCGCTAAGTCGTGTATCTGACTCTTTTGTGACCCCATGGACTGTAGCCTGCCAGGCTTCTCTGTCTGGGATTTCCTAGGCAAGAATAATGGAGTAGGTTTTCATTTCCTTCTCCAGGGGATTTTCCCAACTCAGGGATCAAACCTGTGTCTCCTCCTTTGGCAGGCGGGTTCTTTACCCCTGAGCCACTAGGGAAGTACCATGTCTCCCGTACTAGGCTACAGATTCCAACAACCGGCATTGCTAGTGTTTTCTCCTTCATCTCTACCCTTTCAGAGTTGACCGTCGTAGGAACAACTCGACAGGTACTTAATCCTAATGGAAAGGAATAAACCAAAAAGGCCTTGGGCTTTGGGGAAGATTCTTATTTGAATTTCTTTTCTGCCTTTCCTCTCTCCTTTAATTGTACATCTCTTCCATCTTTCCAAAATCAGATTAAGCCCCACTGAGCCCAAACTGGTAGTGTTTCAAGTAATTTTCTTTTCTTTTTTAAGCATTTATTTATTTGGCCGCGCCAGGTCTTAGTCACAGAATGTGAGATCCAGTTCCCTGACCAGGGATCAAACCCAGGCCCCCTGCATTGGGAGTGCAGAGTCTTAGCCTGGACCACCACAGAAGTCCCTCAAGTCATTTTCTTAATAGATATGAATTGAGTGTAATCCTTTTGTGACCAACAGTTACTGGTCGTTTGCCAGGCAGGTGACTGAGACGAAGATTTTAATCACTCCAAAAATACGGTATTGGTTTATAAAACATCAACCTTGCATTGTACTGGAGAGTCATTTATGCTGACATTGCAGCTGAGGAAAAAGTCCCCAAGAAATCTTAACTGGCCTTCGGCTGATTTCAGGAACTAGACCATCCTTGTAATTTGCTACAAAACTCATACACTTCCCCGAAATAAGATTGGTCATGGGACACTGCAGTGAGAACATCACAGAAAATGGCTCCAGGCCAGATCTCTGCACGACAGATTTGTTAAGGATGCTTGGTCCAGACCCAGCCTCCAATACTCTTGTCTTTGAGAGGACTCACGTCTTTCAGGACTTGACTTTTAAAGGCCAGGGAAGAGGTGCTCGCAACAAGGTTTAGAGCTGCCCTTTGATCCACACTCAAGAGAGCCTAGAGAGAAATGCTGATGAGAAGGAAGAACAGGAAGGTGGATTCACTTTGGGCAGGAGACTGGTTCTCCAAAACAAAATGAGTCTGGAATTGAAATTAAAAACATGAGAGCATTTTAGTTGAGGCCATTCCAGGTGGCACCAGGGCTCACATGTATAGTAGACCTCATTAACTTAGAACAGGGATGGCAAATGAAGTTTCATTTTGCATGACATTACTGATCGATTATAGTGGCTGCTGAGAACACTGTGTTCAGAAAGATTCTCCCACTGCATTTCATTTCAACCAGAAAGAATGCTGTGATCATCCAGTAATGTCTGCTGTGGCAGAGGAGGTAAAACCCACATACCAACAGTTTATCATCTTCATCTAAGAATACAAAGCTGGGATGGATTTCTGTCTGAAACATCCACATAGCTATAAAATTCTGTTGCCTTATTATTTTCAACAACTTTCCTATTGCACACGGTTACATTAATCAACAGTATGAATATCCAAGGTCGAGTACTCATTTCAAAGTTTCTAATCAGTGGATTTTTCCATTCTTTGGTTCGTTCTCATGAGAGCCCTTTTCACTCAGCTTGCCAGTGAGAGAGACGGGTCTATGTTGAGGAGCTGGTAAGAAAGGAGAGAAACTTAAATCCCAGCACTGCTCATACTTACTGCTGTCTGAGTAAGACTGGCTTGAAGCAGACTTCATACACCTGCCCCCTCCTTCCGGAAGTGGGTTCAGGAATCCCTAAAAAGAAAGCTCTTGCTCATTCTCACCTATTACTAGAAGAACCAGCTGGTGAGTGACTTAACTGTTTCTCAGGCTTGCGATCTGTGTCATTGGTTCAGAACAGTCAAAGGGAACCTGAGGGGATGCGCAGGAGAAAAGATTACATCACCAAAGGCAACTCAGGATCCCTGCTGATGCTGCTCTCGGTGTCAGCTCTGACAGCCATTTGGCAAATCCACTCCTCTAGTCCTGTTCTCAGTGACGGCTTGAGAGAGGGCTGAGGAAGTTTCTCTTTTTCGAGAAAACACAGCAGAGCAAGAATCAACTTCTTCGCACATTTTGTGGAGATCTTCCATCTAACAGAAAAGGCACAGTGGTTCAGGAGGTGAAGTTTCCCTGTGTATCTGAGCCTTGGGTGCCAGAGACTGGCAGTAACCCTGGAATAAAGACAGTGCAGAGATTTCTAATGACATTTCACTTTTCTCAAAGCCTGGCCCTGTAGGTTTCAGTGGAAGTCTTAGTCTTAGTCTAAGATGAGTTTTCTGTGGAACAGCTGCCGGTAGTTCCACATTCTGGCTGATGACCTACCCCTTCTAGCTGATGAAAGCAAGAAGACCCCTTCAGCATCACCTAGAAAGACGTTTGGAAAAAGTCAACAGAGTTGGGCTAGATATAGGCTCAGAAAAATCATTATTCTCCTCTCTCCCTCACTCCCCATCCTGACATCAATAGCCACAGAACCAGTCCTGGTTTCTAACAAACCTCTTGATGAAAATCTGAACAATTATTCTGTTTCACTTTCCTCAGGAAGTGGAAAATTCCCAAAGGGGGAAAAAGTGACTACAGTCTAGTAGGAAATTAAGTTAAACTTAATTAATTTATGTAAATGCATTGGGTTACTTAAGTATTGTAATTAATTCTTGATTTGTAAAGTAGAGTTTGTCCCTGCAGATTGTACCAGGATGTGCCACGTGGAAGTGCTTTAATGGGGCTGGCAGCCTGGCTTGAAGGGCACCAACAGATCGATTATAAGCTCTTTGAGGACAGAAACAAGGCTGATACTGCTCTGCTGGATAAACACATGTTCACTTGATAAATGAGCATCCACAGTGATTGTACACCAGCATACCCATGGTGCTTAAGAGTGAATCAAGCAGAAGAATGCCTGACTTCATGGATCTTATGCTCTAGCTAGGGAGAGACAGATTCTAAACAAGTAATCCAATCAATAAATAAGATCCTTTCAGATGATGACAAATGCTATAAAGAAATAAAACAAGGTGCAAAACCAAAAAAAGCAACAAGAGGGGAAGACTTCCAAGAGCTGATAACTAAGTGATGAGGAATCAGACATCATTCCTAGTGGAGGAAATGGTAAGTATAAAGGTGCCATGGGTAGATAGTCTTGGTGTGTTCACTGAACAGAAGGCTGTGCTTTGCTTAGTTGCTCAGTCATATCCAACTCTGTAACCCCATGGACTGTAACCCACCAGGCTCCTCTGTCCATGGGGAGTCTCCAGACAAGAATACTGGAGTAGGTTGCAATGCCCTCCTCCAGGAGATCATCCCAACCTAGGGATCGATCCCAGGTCTTCCACACTGCAGGCAGATTCTTTAACCATCTGAGCCACCAGGGAAGCCCAGAGAGAAGGCAGGCCAGAATAATAGAACCTAGTAGTGAGGGAGAGAAGACCTAAGACACGTGAAGTAGAAAGGGACAAGGTACAAAGTCTTGGCTTTATTCTCAGTCCAAAGAGAGCAGCCATAGGAAGGTTTTAAGTGAAAGAATGACATGATCCAACAGAGGATCACTGGCATCTATTTGGAAAATGAATTACAGAGGGTAAGAATAGATGCATCTTGTGTGTATATTCTTCTTCTAAACCTGGGGTGGGGACAGATGAGAAAGTGCTGAACAGGAGTAAACACGCAAAAGGTAAGCAGTGGACTTTCCTGGTGGTCCAGTGGTTAAGAATTAGCCTGCCAACGCAGGGGACATGAGTTCCCTTCCAGATGCCACAGAGCAACTAAGCCAGTGCGCCACAACTACTGAGCCAGAGCTCTAGAGCCCACGAGCCACAACTACTGGGCCCATGTGCTGCACGTGCACCCTAGAGCCCATGCTCTGCAACAAGAGAAGACACCACAATGGGAAGCCCATGCATGGCACCTAGAGAAAGCCCATGAACAGCAAAAGAGACTCAGCACAAAGAAAACTGAATAAACAAATATTTTTAAAAAGAAGTAAGCAGGTTGTATTAAATGCATATAAGACAAGCTACCAAAACAAGATCCCACAATATGGTAGTTCAGAAAAGATACAAGTTTATCTCTCTATCTCATGTAAGTTCATAGCTGAGCAGTGTAGGGCTTCCATGATGGCCCTTGCCCTTCAAAGTGATCATGGACATGAACTACTGAGTTGACCCAGCTGTGCCCAACCTAGGGATTCATTCTCTGTATCCCAGGAAAATCCTATAGTTGCACCATTTCCCAGCCATGAAGAAAGGGCAATCGGAGAACTCCAGAAAGTGATGTGCCGGCCAGTGTATAATGACTCACTCTCTGGGGGGAGGAGAAAGTTCTTTGTTTGTATTCACTGATTTCCAGGCTCTACCCTGGCTGATTGGAAACTCTCAACTTGATCTCACTGAACTCAAGAGTTGGAAAGGTATGCATACAATGGAGTCTCACAGGTAAGGGGAGCTGCCTCTGTCTCCAGGGCAAAAGCTTCTCCTCTGAGCAAATTTGGGACCTTGACAAGGTATGGCACAGCCAAGGACATAGACCCTAGGGCTTGGCGGCCAGTCACTTAGTGATGAAACAGCAACAGCACACAATGATTAGTGCAAAAGGGTCTGAAATTTTCATAAAATTCACAGAAAATTATATTTTTAAATGATAGGTGTAGGGCACAGGGGATTTTTACGGTAGCAAACCTATTTTGAGTAATTGTAATGGTGGAAACATGTCATACTTTTGTCAAAAACCAACAGAATGTATTGCACAAAGAGTGAGTTCAGTTCAGTCGCTCAGTCGTGTCCGACTCTTTGTGACCCCATGAATTGCAGCACGCCAGGCCTCTCTGTCCATCACCAACAGGCCCATCCTTCTCCAGTCAGCACGAGGCCCTCTTCTACAGGGTCATTAATCTGGAGCTTGTTAAAGACGGGGCCTTCCTGAAACTGTAATTTCATTGACTGAAGATATTTGCAATGAGAAGAATCATAGATCAAGGGTTCTCCCTGTCTTTCATCTCTTCACTTGTAATTCTCCTTTCTGCAATCTTATTGGAAATAACCACACATGTGTGTTCTCTCTTGGGGCCCAGGGGTGGCAGGAGGAGAGGAGTGTGGGGAGGAAGGACACCAAGCTGGAGAGTGAGAGGGGTCACTGCCTCTCCCTGTCCCTACCCCTAAACAAACGACAGCAAAGGATGACCTACAGCGCATCCCCAAATAGCCAGTTCCCTGGCTATCAAATTACAGTAAGCTAAGTGACAGCCCCTAGAGATGCCTGTGCCCTAATCCTCAGAATGTGTGGGTATGTTTCTCAAATGGCAAAAGGGACTTTGCCGATGGGATTAAGGATCTTGAGAGATGATCCTCGATTATCCAGGTGGATTCTGTGCAACCACAAGGGTCTTTATAAAACAGAGAACAATGTAACATGGGAAGGAGAGGACAAATAGAGAGACTGGAAGATGCTATGCTTCTGGTTTTGAAGGCAGATGACGGGCCATGAGCCAAGAAATGCAGGTGGACTCTAAAAACTGGAAAAGAGAAATAAACAGATTCTCCCTGAGACCTTCACAAGGAATGTAGCCCTGTGGACTCATGTTAGGACTTCTGACCTCCAGAACTGTAAGAGAATAAATTTCTGTTGTTTCTAAGCTACTAAGTTTGTGACAATTTGCAGCGACAACAATTGATGACACAATAGGAAACTAACATATTATGTTCTACCTGGGAATTTGCCCTCCCTCACCATCAAACTAATCAGATCTCCCCTCTTCTGCTTATTCTTTTTTTTTAACATCTATCTTAAATCTGCGATTCCTGGGCTGAGTCCAAACAGAACACACGCAACCATCTTAACTCCTGTTCTTAGTGTCTGGCCAATTGCCAGCTGGCATTTTAGGGCATCAATAGACATTTGTTGAATAAATGAAAGAATGAATGAGTGAGTAAACTTTGTTTCACACATTCATTCCATGCTTTAAAAGATGTCTTAGAAATTTTTGGTTTTTAGTATTTTGCTTTCTAGTTGTGTCGTTTGCTTTATCCTTTATCCCATAAGAAACCACCCACGAACATGGTGGCTTTTAGCTATTAATATCAGAGAAGGCAATGGCACCCCACTCCAGTACTCTTGCCTGGAAACTCCCATGGACGGAGGAGCCTGGTGGGCTGCAGTCCACAGGGTCGCGAAGGGTCAGACACGACTGAGCAACTTCACTTTCACTTTTCACTCTCATGCACTGGAGGAGGAAATGGCAACCCACTCCAGTGCTCTTGCCTGGAGAATCCCAGGGACGGGGGAGCCTGGTGGGCTGCCATCTATGGGGTCGCACAGAGTCAGACATGACTGAAGTGACTTAGCAGCAGCAGCAGCAGCTATTAAAAGTACACACAAATTCCTTTTCTTGTTTTTGACTTGGCTCTGTGGTCTGAGCTCTTTAGGGGGTTCTAGTCTCCGGGACTTCCCGCTGGTAGATGAACATCTCAACTTCTTTTCATCTATAGCAGCAATCTAAACTAGAATCAGATGGGAAGCTCTGCAGAGGCCCCAGATATACAGCTCTGGTTTGGGATGAAAAAGAGACAGTAACTGTATCTGGGACAGCATGATGGTTAGCATGTGTAACTAATGAAGAAAACCCAGGAGCTGGTCTTTACGAAAGTCTGTTGGCTTCATAAAGAGAAAAACTGCTCCCAAGTCACCAATTATACCCCTAACTCAGCCCTCCATCTCGGATATGCAATGACCTAGATCACAAGTAGAGGAGGCAACGCATTACAAGGAGATGACATCCTAAGGTGCAAAAACAATTCAAAGGATGCCTCTTCCTGAGGGCATTTCAGAGAGTCTAAGAGTATACAAAAATGCTTTGCAAAGAAATCTAGAGATCAACAGTTCAACTTCTCTTTCAGTTCAGTTCAGTCACTCAGTCATGTCCAACTCTTTGCGAACCCATGGACTGCAGCTCGTCAGGCCTCCTGCCCATCACCAACTCCCGGAGCCTACTCAAACTCATCTCCATTGAGTCGGTGATGCTCATCCTCTGTCGTCCCCTTCTCCTCCTGCCTTCCATCTTTCCCAGTATCAGGGTCTTTTCCAATGAGTCAGTTCTCCACAGCAGGTGGCCAAAGTACTAGAGTTTCGGCTTCAGCATCAGTCTTTCCAATGAATATTCAGGACTGATTTCCTTTAGGATGGACTGGTTGGATCTCCTTGCAGTCCAAGGGACTCTCAAGAGTCTTCTCCAACACCACAGTTCAAAAGCATCAATTCTTCCATGCTCAGCTTTCTTTATAGTCCAACTCTCACATCCATACATGACTACCGGAAAAAAACACAGCTTTGCCTAGATGGACCTTTGGTGGCAAAGTCATGTCTCTGCTTTTTAATATGCTGTCTAGGTTGGTCATAACTTTTCTTCCAAGGAGCAAGCATCTTTTAATTTCATGGTTGCAGTCACCATCTGCAGAGACTTCTCTTTAGGAATGGGCAAATTCCTTGTCTTCCTAGGTCTCAGGTGTCTCAAGACAAGGTGAACAGTAGACAGCTGGGTCATGTCTTGGCAGCACAGGTACAAGGAAACACACTTGCCTTTAACCCAGGATGGGTCAGAATGCAATGAGATGATGACATGACTCCATGAACTTTTAAGATTTTAATATTGAGGGCCCCCCTGGTGGTCCAGTGGTTAAGAATCGGTTCAATCCCTGGGCTGGGAAGATCCTACATTTCACAGGGCAAGTGAGCCTATGTGCCACAGTTACTGAAGCATACACCCTAGAGCCCATGCTCCACTGCAACAAGAAGCCCATGCATCACAACTAGAAAGTAGTCCCCATTTGTCGCAACTAGAGAAAGCCAACGTGCAGCAACAAAGACCCAGCACAGCCATAAATAAACGAAAATAAATAAATAAAATGTCTATAAAAAGAATAAAAAAGTTTAACAAGATATTAATATTGAATAATTTCATTTTGGGGGTCCAAAATATTTGAATTCATTCAACCAAGAAACACACATACACACATAGGGTTGGAAAGAGTGGCTGTTCCCATGAGGTGATTAGGGCTGTGGTAAAACTGAGCACTTCTCACCCTCATCTCTCTTTGATTCCTTTTCATGAAGCTGGACAATGCCAAATGTCAAGTATCTCCAGTCACTTAAGCCCTGAAAGATGAAGCTTTTATTTCTCAGAGAGAACCCTGAACAGGATTCCTCAGAGAAGCTACCATCTAAATGTCCCCAGTTGACTTGTCTTTTGACAGGAGCAGAGGAGGAGGAGGAAGTTACCAATTAAACTGAACCCTCAGGCACAGACATCTCATTACAGGCTTATGCTGCGTGGAAAATGCCCAGGACCACCTCCACTGTGCTACACCTCATCTCGATCACTCGTCCACTTCTTAGAATGACCCCTAGGTTGATGACAGACATTCGTTCAGTTATTCCAAATGAGCCCCCACTGCTGGCAACCAACACATGGCATTTCTGTAGGGCTTCATTTAAAACTCATTCCCCAAGTCATACACAGAATAATTTACATCATCTTAAATACAAGGAAATGCTCCCAAGCTCAAGCATCTCTAAAGAAGACTAGCAGAGTCCACTTGATGTGAAGAAAGCCACTCGTGGCTTTGTAGTTGTTATGTTTTCAATAGACAAGCCTTGGATAAAGGCATTCTCATGGTACTCAGCAACAGTCTTAAACTACAACTATGATTCATGAAAAGACTGGGAGAGTTTACAGAAAAAGAAATAGTTATTAATAGTTAAAACCATATGGAAAAAAATATGATCTCTCTTATAATCAAAGATGTTTAAGCTTACATAATAATAAGAAAACATGCTTGTCTATAAGATACATATGTATAAGATATAAATATAGGATATGTATGTATTAAAGAGGCTGAAGCTGGGGTATAATAACATTCTCATAGTGTGCTAGAGAGTGTGTCAACTGGTTAGACTATTTTAGGTGGAAATCCAGTCATTTGTATCAAGAACAATTAAAAAAAAAACCCTTTGAACTAGTAATGGCACTTCTGATAAAGTGCGTGCTTGCATGCTCAGTCGCTTCAGTCGTGTGCAACTCTTTGCAACCTTATGGACTTTAGCCTGCCAGGTTCCTCTGTCCGTGGGATTCTCCAGGCAAGAATATTGGAGTGGGTTTCCATGCTCTTCTCCAGGGGCTCTTCCCAACCCAGGGATCACACCCAAGTCTCCTCCATCTCTGGCATTGCAAGCGGATTCTTTACCCGCTGAGTCACCTGGGAAGCCCTCTGAAAGTATTTGAGGGCAATTACTCAACATTTAATGCACAAAGTTCTTCAAAGCAGTGTCATCTACAGCATCAAAGACATAAAAATAATAAGAGGAAACACTTTAAGTAGCTCTTGGATAACTATGATGCAGCTATGTGATGAAATATAATGCAGCCCCTAAAAACAGCATATAAACACCATCTTAAAGTTTCTGAAAACATTGTAAAATGCAAATATGGTCATGTTCAATTTAAAGGAAAAGATAAAATTGAATAGAGAGTTCGCTGACAACTTCTAGTGGTAAAGCCTGTCCTAATAAAGGCACATCAAAATGCAACTGAGTGATAAGGTTGCAGAAGATATTTTTGTTTTTATTATTATTTTGCATTTTCCCATTTCACAACAAGCACATACTATTTTTATAATCAGGAAAAGGTAAATAAAATTAAACTATGCCTTAAAATATAAGTGAAAAATAAAACTGCAAGGAAAGCATGGCCTATTTATACCTCTACTGTAGGGCAGGGGTCCCCAACCTCTGGGGTCTAATACTTGATGATCTGAGGTGGAGCTGATGTAATAATAATAGAAATAAAGTGCACAATAAACGTAATGCACTTGAATCATCCCCAAACCATCTCCCCACATCTGGTCCGTGGAAAAATTGTCTTTCATGACATTAGTCCCTGGTGCCAAAAAGGTTGGGAATAGCTGATTTAGGGAACATAAGTTATAGGAAAACCAACATCAGGTTTTAATCCATATGCAAATAAACCCTTAGTTTTTATATGCAGATATTCATGAATATAGAGACTCTGGCAGCTGAAACTAGTACTTTGATGCATGCCAATGCATGCAGAGCTATTAGAAAGAGGATTTGTGATAGTCCTGTTGACACAACCCAGACATTCTTACCTATTCCAGAGCTCAACTGGAGCACAGAAATATCACAGAGAGACAAACAGCCTGGGGTAATTCAGCAGTTAAGGAAATTGCAGCAAGCGCATTGGAGAGAAGTCTCATTTATTTTTGATTACAAAGTTTGAATAATAGACTTCTTTAGCAGGTAAGTGAGAATAAAACACTGCAAGCTAATATTTGCCTTGCATACATGCATGCATGCATGCACACTCAGTCATGTCCGACTCTTTGCAACCCCATGGGCTGTAGCCCACCAAGCTCCTCTGTACATGGAATCTTCCAGGCAAGAATACTGGAGCGAGTTGCCATTTCTTTCTCCAGGGGATCTTTCAGACCCAGGGATTGAACCCACATTTCTTGTGTCTCCTGCATTGGCAGGAAGGTACTTTACCAGCTGAGCCACCAGGGAAGCCCTTATATTTGCTTTGAGAAGCACTTAAGTGCAGGAAATATCTCTTTTGCCATTTTGAAAAGGTTAAAGAAATGAAATGTTACAATCAAAGGCTCCAGAATCCCTCAGTTTCATGTATCACGGGACACATTGAGGCCTTGGCCATGCAAGGATTCCCTGAGCATTGCTAAGATGAGACCTCATGGAACCAAAGTTTTGCTCATGGCCAACTGCAAGCAATTCTGCTCACAGAAGATTCAGGAAGATTCACTTCAGAAGGTTTGTTTGCAAGAGGCAGTTTGACTTCCCTGAAAGGCTACTGGCCCATTGAATCTGCTTTGACTTGAGACATTTGATAATACCTTTTACTGCAAAATATCTAGAGCAATCAAAGAGAATATATTTTAGGAAATTGCTAAAGAAAACATATTTATAAAGATGGTATTTTGTTTTCAAGTCTCAATAAACAAGTAATATTAAGAATTACCCTGGGCTTGGGGCATAACTGAGTTTCAGTACTAAATTTGCACACTTCTTAAGTCCATCACTTTTCCTCTCTAAGACTGTTTCCATAACTATAAAATGGAAGTAGAATCAGCAGATAGGGCAGGTGGCCATGGATTTGCATTAGATGAGTTCTGTGTCCCATCACAGGTTTAACATTTGCTATCCCAAAGAGGATGGGAACTCTTGCTTATGGGGATTTATCTTGCCAAGAAAGAGATTATGCAAAATGACTGGTCCCATCAGCACTGTCCACATGGTTGATTATTAAGATTGATGATGTTGCATATCTCCACTAAAACCATACCCAGAACTCAGTTGTCTAATGTGAAGCTCTTGCCTAGGAAACCAGAATCAATTGCTCCATCTCCCAGCAAAACTCAAACTGCACATCACTCAAGGAACCATCCCTGAACTCTTGTCGTTGGCGGTCAGGCTCAGTGCACTGATGACTTGTTTCACATTTAATCTCGGATGCCTGCTCCTTCTGCTGTGGCCAGGAGGCAGATCAGGCCCTACATGCCACATAAGCCTGCTGATGTACTTGGAAATCCCCCCTAGTGGTTAAGTCTTTGGCTGGTTATCAGGCCTTTTCTCATCTTATGGAATATGCACTTTTGAACAAAGCCTGGAGGTGACAGAGAAAATCAATTGATTCATCAGATCAGTATTCCCAAGTTATAGTGGTTGGTCAATACTTTGATTATCACTTCTGGCTGCATGTCACTAGAAAAAAAAGTCACTAAAATTCAGAAGTAGCAATATTTAGTAACTTAAAGTTTAGTCCTAGTTGAACGTCTTATTGTCTGGACCTCTGTTTTCTTTCCTAGAGAGTGTTCGGGTCTGTTCAGAAGGATTTTCTGTTTTGTTTTGCTTTGTTTTAACTGGTTTCAGGGATAAAGTAAACCCCATGAAACTGTCTGTCAAATGTAGATCTGTGCACTTTTTCTAGCAGAGGATCCACAGCTTTCATTAGAGTCTCAAAGGGAGCCATAATCCAAAAGTCAATTAAAAGCCACTTCTTTAAGCAGATCCAGAATTTGTACACAGGAGGGGCTTGGTGGTGGCATGCTGGTTGGCAAATAATTGTCTGGAAGCTGTGTTTGCACAGCAAGCACAATCATGTTCCTCACAGCATAGGATACAGATCAAAATGACAACACTTTCTAAAGAGACTTTACATCAGACTAATAAAATGCTACTTGGCCATGTCATTGCTGTCATTTTCTCACCAACAGAACTGTTAGTATTTGAGGATGACTCCGGAGATAAGGAGGAACCAAAGCACTCCAAGGTCACCTCTTGACTCTGTCATTGGCTCCAAGGTCTCAAAATGCTCCATAATTTCCATCTGAGATTACAAAGTATAGAGAAAATCCAAACAATGAAGTGCTTTTCCACAGAAGGCAACTTCAGGAAATCAGAAAATCATTAAAGGACAGAGGGATGCTGCCAGCAAAGCCCAAAAACAAGGCTGATGGGCACCTCAACTGAACCTGGCCCCTCTCATAGCTGTCTCCTTAAACAATCTCCTCCTTACCTCTTCACCCTGTCTCAATCTCATTTTTAAAAAATACTGCAGTAGCTTTACCAGCCTACTTTATTGGGATGGTGATAGTAAGGATAAGGCATTGAATGAATTTAAAAGGATGGGAACAAACTTTGCCAGAGAGGAAAGTTTGAATAAATTTACATAATCAAGATATTTTCAATAATGACAGTCAATCTTCACTTCAGGCTTGGAATTCAACTCTTCTGGAGATGTTAACATCATTATTCCACAGGAATAATCCATAGGAAAACACACAATAGCTGGAGAATATTATCTACAAACCTTTGCTGGGTGGTGCAGAAATCAGCATTAAGTGAGCTGATGGCACATCATTAAATAAGAGATCATGTTTCCCCATAGGCTTCCCTGGAGAACTTCATTAGTTCAGAAAATTAAGTTGGGGGAGTGCAGTTCTTTCCTGGAAAGCAAAAATGCGCCAAAGACTATGCTTAAAGTCCTCATGGTCCATTGTTCAGTCCTAATGACCTCCTGGGGGAGTTTCCCATGTACTCACATGGTATCATTACACAACAAATGCATGGAAACTTGTCCACGTATTTCAAAACCCCAAATGCATGGAATGGCTATTCAAGATGGCCTTAGGATGATTAACACACTTATGGCCTCCCAGTGGAAAACAAAACCACCAACACAGCTGCCAGGCACTGAGTGAAACATAACACTGGGAAGGATTTAAATGTCTCAGTTAGAAATAAGGTAGCAAATTATGATATGTCCATAAAGTAGTAATGGTGCTCTCAGTGAAAATTAGGCTCATGAAGAGCATTTAAGGACATGAGAAGAAAGCAAATTATGTGTGAGGTGAATAAATCAAGATTAAAAATTATATATAAATAAAGCATGTTTAAAAAGGGATAATCTCTCTAACAGATAACTACCAATAACATTGAGAAGATATTAACAAGAGGTGGCAAGAATACAAAGAACTATACAAAGTGTCTTAATGACCTAGATAACCAGAATACTGTGGTCACTCACCTAGAGCCATATATCCTGAACAGTGAAGTTAAGTGGACCTCAGGAAGCATTACTACGAACAAAGCCAGTGGAGGTAATCGAATTCCAGGTGAGCTGTTTCAAATCCTAAAAGATGATACTGTGAAGGTGCTGCACTCAATACGCCAGCAAATTTGGAAAACTCAACAGTGGCTACAGGACTGGAAAAAGTTAGTTTTCATTCCAATCCCAAAAAAGGGCAATGCCAAAGAATGTTCAAACTACCACACAATTGCACTCCTTTCACATGCTAGCATGGTACTGCTCAAAATCCTTCAAGCCAGGCTTCCACAGGACACGAACCAAGAACTTCTAGATGTACAAGCTGGGTGTAGAAAAGGCAAACAAACCAGAGATCAAATTGCCAACATTCGTTGGATCATAGAAAAAGCAAGAGAATTCCAGAAAAACATCTACTTCTGCTTCATTGACTACACTAAAGCCTTTGACTGAGTGGATCACAACAAACTGTGGACAATTCTTCAAGAGATGGGAATATAAGACCACCTTACTTGCCTTCTGAGAAACCTGTATGCAGGTCAAGAAGCAACAGTTAGAACCAGACATGGAACAACAGACTGGTTCCAAATCAAGAAAAGAGTATATCAAGGCTGCATACTGTTACACTGCTTATTTAACTTATATGCAGAGGACATCCGGAGAAGGCAATGGCACCCCACTCCAGTACTCTTGCTGGGAAAATCCCATGGACGGAGGAGCCTGGTAGGCTGCAGTCCATGGGGTCGCTACGAGTCAGACACGACTGAGCGACTTCACTTTCATTTTTCACTTTCATGCATTGGAGAAGGCAATGGCAATCCACTCCAGTGGTCTTGCCTAGAGAATCCCAGGGACGGCGGAGCCTGGTGGGCTGCCATCTATGGGGTCACACAGAGTCGGACACGACTGAAGCGACTTAGCAGCAGCGGCAGCAGAGGACATCATGCAAAATGTCTGGTTGGATTAAACTCAAGCTGGAATCAAGATTGCCAGGAAAAATATCAATAACCTCAGATATGCAGATGATACCACCCTCATGGCAGAAAGCAATGAGGAACTAAAGAGCCTCTTGGTGAAAGTGAAAGAGGAGAGTGAAAAAGCTAGCTTAAAACTCAACATTCAAAAAATGAAGATCATAGCACCCCGTCCCATCACTTCATGGCAAATAGATGGGGGAAAAATGGAAACAATGACAGACTTTATTTTCTTGGGCTGCAAAATAACTGTGGATGGTGACTGCAGCCATGAAATTAAAAGACGCTTGCTCCTTGTTAGAAAAGCTTTGACAAACCTAGACAGAGTTTAAAAGCAGAGACCTCACTTTGCTGACAAGGGTCCATATAGTGAGAGCTACGGTTTTTCTAGTAGTCATATATGGTTGTAACAGTTGAACCATAAAGAAGGCTGAGTGCTGAAGATATGATGCTTCCAAACTGTGGTGGTGGAGAAGACTCTTGAGAGTCCCTTGGACAGAAAAGAGATCAAATCAGTCAATTCTAAAGGAAATCAGTCCTGAATATTCATTGGAAGGACTAATGTTGAAGCTGAAGATCTGATACAATGTGAATAGTTGACTCACTGGAAAAAAAACCCATGCTGGGAAAGACTGAGGGCAAGAGGGGAAGGGGGCAACAGAGGATGAGATGGTTCAATGGCATCACCGATTCGATGGACTAGAACTTGGGTGAACTTTGGGAGGTCGTAAAGGAAAGGGAGGGTTGGAGCACTGCAGTCCATGGGGTTGTAAAGAGTCGGACACAACGGAGGGACTGAACAACAACAACAACATTTATTGTGTCTAGCTTCTTTCTGTACCAATGACTTTTATTTTCTTCCTTACAGTTCTGCATTTAAAAAGATAAACAACTTAAAAATAAATACCATGGTGTCATTCTGATCAAGAAAGAACCTTTAAATGTATGTAGCTAGAAATAAAGAACTCGTCCTGAAACTGGGAGGACATATATCTTTTTCCCCCAGGATTCTAATCTGCACTTGATAACCTCAAGGGAAGGGACATTCAAACTTCTTGCCAGCCTCCTTTTCCTGTTTCTTCCTCCAGCAGCTCTGAGTCTCAAGGCAAAACACAGCAGAGCACAACTGCCCTTGCCCTTTTCCTATTCAGTGATTTCTGGCACAATTATGGGAACCCAGAGTTCCCCTACTCAAGACCTCAAAATGGGCCCTGAGGTGGCACCTCTGTTTCTGGCACTTGGGCGCCAGACTATTATACAACAAGCATTGATGGAGGGAGTAGCAAAGACTATTTGTAGGGTGGGAGTAGGACTGTGATGGCAAAAGCACAGAAAATGCACAAGCATCACATATGCCCCTGTGCAGAATTCCCCTCCTTCAATTTCATTTTCCAAGTTAGACGGGGGTGAACGTGACAAACTGCTGTGGCTGCTCAGAAGAGCAGCTGAAGAGAAGACTTCTCAGAGAGAGGGGGGCATCTGCCCTGGCTTTTAAAGGATGAGTTGGAATTCTCCAGGCTGAGAGGAACAGAGCATTCTGGCAAAGGAAATAGCTTAATACTTAAGACTTGAACTGAGGGAGTATTTCAGGGAGAATGGAGAGGTTGCTGCACACAGGGGCTGGGTGGAGAGCACATCCAAGGAGACTTGGATACTTCCTAAGTCACTGAGCCTTAAATCAGCTGGCCGTGAGGGACCTTGCAAGGATGCTAAGCTATGGTGTGACATGGCCAGATGACTGCATTAGAAAGATCGCGACGGGTGCCAGCTGAAGACGAGGAGAACCCAACCAACCTAGAGGATGGATGAGGACTGACTATGTTTTTGCCAGAGAACATTCAATGTTCCCAGCCTGGAAGACCTTACTGGATGGAGTGGCTTGATGAATTATACATAAAAGACAATGGTAGAAGTTCAAGCAAGATGGCAAAATCATGGTCACCTGGCTTTGTTTCCAGGGAACCTTCTTCACAGCTGACATGTACTCATTGATGTCATAATTCACTTCTCATTCAACATAACCAAATATCTCCTGTGATCCAGGAGCAGGACTTTGCACTGGGCATATGGAGCATCAAACTCACCCTGCCTGTACTTTTTTTTTTAAGCATAATTTTATGTATTTATTTTTGCCTGTGCTGGGTCTTTGTTGCTGTGAGGGCATTTCTCTAGTCGTGACAAGCTGGGGCTATTCTCTAATTGTGGTGCACAGGCTTCTCATTTCAGTGGCTTCTCTTGTTATGGAGCATGGCTCTAGGCTCTCGGGCTTCAGTAGTTGCATTTCCCAGGCTCTAGAGCACAGGCTCAATCGTTGTGACACAAGGGCTTAGTTGCTCCATGACATGTAGGATCTTCCCATACCAGGGATGGATTCTGTGTCTTCTGCATCAGGTGGACTCTTTACCACTGAACTACCAGGGAAACCCAAGGAGCCTTTGATCTTGAGAAGGAGGCAAAGTCCTAAACAGATAATGATCTTGTGACTTTTGTGAAGAAAGCACAGAGAAAAGACAGCCACTCTGGTCTCAGAAAATCTTCCCAGAGGAGGTGATGTCTGAGCAGACACCTAAAACATGAGAGGGAACTGGCCAGGTGAGAAGCAGGAAGGATGCTCCAGGTGGAGACGAAGGTACAATTTGGGGGACACTTCAGGGAGTCACTGTGTCTAAAGTGTGGGCTTCAGTGCAAGGAGGGATAGAAGAAAGGCTCAGCAAAGTAGGTAAGGGACATGTTCTAAATTTCTGTGAAAGAAGCAAAGGGAGAAAGCAGACAATTCAGGTTTATGATGGAGAGTTCATTTCGCATTTTCCTAAAATTCTGCATCCCCTGCTGCCTGCCTCTGGGCAAGGTAACCACCATGTGGCAAGGAGAAAATGAGAGCCTTCTTTTTCTTTTTTTTAATACCACACTGATGGATCAATATGTCTGCTTTCCAGTACAGGCTCTCTGTTTTCAGTGCGTCTGTTTTACAGTTCAGAATGTGTGACTGGGGCATCTTACTATTCTCCCATTTTGAGCCCCTCCGCTTCAAGGCTTGGCTCAACCAAGCAGGACTAGTTTCTCAGGGGAAATTAAATTGATAGGCTCTCTCATGTCCTGCAATTTCACCAGGCATAAATTCCAAGCAGCAAAAAGCAATTCCATCATTCCCAGAGGAGCTCTCCTGTGGGTGCTGTCAGGGTTGGGCCCAAAACAGGGCCAGTAACTGAGGCAACCAGAGCCTCCAAGCATTTGTACCTCGTGGTGACAACGGACGAGTATTGATTATCCACCCCTCCAGGCCTAAGGCAGTGTGTAAAATTGTCAGTTAGTATCTCTTTGTCTGAAACCACTTATAGAGGCATACCTAAGACAGGAAGCCAGGGGCATCTGGATCATTCACAGCAGTCTTGGCCTCCCCTCCACACCATGAACAGCATCCCTTCTGCAAATCAAGAGTTGAAACTGGAATCACTGATCTGCTTCAAGCGTTTTTATAAGCTGTTGTCTCTGAACTGCCTGTGCAACTTGTGGTAATCATGGCAAAGAGGGGAAAAAAAACCCACAAGAACCAACCTGCTCACTGTACTTAATTATTCTCTGTCTCTAAGCATCTGGCATAGGGCCAGGCATATAGAAGCTGATTGTTTTCTTCACTGAGGGTCTTTCTGAATGATGACAAGCTTCTTGGATAGGTAGGTGTGTCTAGAGGGTTGAGAGATAAATTGGGTCAATGGATTTTAATTATTTTTAGCCATAAAATCCTTTTTCAAATAAAGATAAATACTAGGAATTGCTGGATAGGGGAAGAGTGGGAGCCTGAATCATGCAAGCATTGCTCCCTTTCTACAAATGTCTAGTTGATTGATGCTTAAGTCACAAGCACATGGCCATGCGGGCAGCTCCACTGCTGCTCTCTGCCTCCCTACTTCCACTGTTACCCACCTTTCCTCTCCCTCTACTCAAATAAGGCACAAAGAGAAGGTTATCAATGGCAACAAGTAGACTTCCAACCAGGAAATGTGATGCTTGTCTCCATCTGCCTAGAAATACCACCCTCCTGCAAGGGATGTGTTCTTTGGAACACAGCCGCCCCCTAACTTGGTGTGACTCTGGGTGTGACTGCAACCCTCTTCGCCCCCACTGAGGGGAGAAAGGCTGACAACTTACTCCTCCAACAGTGTTCCTTGAGTCCTTCTGCTCATCCCACACCTACACCCAGTTGTCAGAGCCCCGTAAGTTCATCTGAAATGGAGGGAGGTGATGAGATGGTAGATGTAGTAGCAGAGCTATGAATATTAAAGTAATTTAATTATTATCAATAGCTATTAATATTGACAATATTAATAGCAATTATTAACAGCTTAATTTTCTTAGTATTAATATTATTAAGCTATTACTATTAAAGTCCCCAAGAGGCAATTGCCTTGCAAATATTTTGACTCCCTGCAGAACCTGGGGTGCAGAAATTTGTCCTTTTTTTAAGCCCAGGTTGCTAAGTGGTAAAGAATCTGCCTGCCAATGTCAGAGACACAGGTTTGATCCCTGGTCTGGGAAGATCCCCTGGAGGAGGAAATGGCAACCCACTCCAGTATTCCACCCTGGAAAATCCCATGGACAGAGGAGCCTTATAAGCCACAGTCCATGAGGTCACAAAGAGTCAAACACGACTGAACAATTGACTACACACACACACACACACACACACACACACTTGTCAATTTCTAGACTAAGAAAAGTCTTATTTATCATCCTGTTATAAAATGAACATAGTATTACTGATTGCAGGAATTTTTAAAAGATACATGATACACAGCCCCTGACCTAAGAGAACTTCTAAGTCACTTGAAAGTCAAGACAAACATACGTGCATACACACACACACACACACACACACACACACACAAAATGTTAGCACGACAAATCTCTAGGCTATGAGTTCTTAGGGAATCCTAGGAGCAAGGAATATTCTGTGGCTAAGACGAAAACAAATCCATAGGGGCTGGGTGGTCAGGAAAGGATGGAACTGAAATGGCATTCTGAAGGCTCACTGCCAAGGTGGGTGGTAGAGGAAAATGTGAACCGAGTGTGTTCAGGAGGCAGACCTGCCATCTGGCAGCCTCACAAGGATCATCCAGAGGAGTCAAGCACCATCAAGATGGGAAAAGTCTCGGTGCCTGGCTGTGAGTCTGGACTATCCTCTGGGCAGCTGGAGGGTCATATGGGTTCTTGAGCCAAGACAGGACAAAAGGAAGGTATGCAAAAGTGGAGAAGGAGAAAGGCAGCAAGTCCAGTCTTTCCATTAGTTCTATTTATATCAGAGTTAGAGAAGGGATTTCAGCAGAAACGTAAAGACCATTCCTGATGCAAAGTCTGGACAGAATAGCTACCTGGAGCCAGGCCAGAAAACAGGAGACATCACAGTACATAGGAAACTGTGCCCACATCTGGACATTTGCAGACACCCAGCAGGCCCTCGTGGGAGGGGCTGGCCCAGCCTCATGGGCCAGATGGGCCAAACCTCAGCCCAGAAAGAAAACTCCTTTCTTTTTGCACCTAATCCCCCTATTCTTCCTCCTCGGTCCTGTTTTCTACTACGTGCTCTCGTTGACAGATGTCATGGCTCAAAGCAGGTTCTGTTAATCACACCCAGTGTTTTCCTCAGCACCGCCTAGGTATTGGATGCTGGAGCCACGTGGCATGAAACTCTACAGAGCTTCTCAGGGCTGCCAGAGCAATGCAATGACAGAAAAGGGACAGACATGGGAGGCGGGGAATGCAGGGAGAAGGGTGCTATTGAGAGATCCAGAAACATGGTCCATACAGTTGCTCACAATTCATAAGGTCCACCATTCTCCACTGGATGCTTAAAGTCCTTTCCTCAAATGCGATTCTGACTTTCTCCTCCCCAGAGGCTCAGGTGACCAGTAGCTGTGGCCAGTCCTTGGATTCTGGAGTCTCATCCACTTCAGCACAGCTGCCAGCCTCTTAGAGGTCATAACCAAGACAGTGAGACAGGAGATGATGGCGGCATAGACCTTCGCCTGGAGCTGTATGGCCACGTAATGGGGGAGGCAGTTTCTCAACTCTCTGGTCCCTGAAGTAGGTCTTGGGCATCATGGCAGCCACCAGTTGAGTATGAGGCATGGGTCTTTATTTAGACCCTAGCAGAGGGTCTTTATTTAGACCCTAGCAGAGGGTCTTTATTTCCAAGGGCAGATTTGCTCCAAACTAATAGATAAGTAAAGAATGTCTCCTCATCTTTTGATACAAGGAATTTCTTAATTCCTTGAGCTGGGCTTCTGTTGTCAACCAAAGAGAAGGACAAAGCTGTCACACCACTTAAGCATACTTCTTTAGACTCTTTACGTGTGAAATAATTCATTATGTGTGAAATAACCGTAGTTGAAGACTGGGACTTCAACCTGGCTCAAGATCAACTTAAGCTTCTCTGGTTCATTACTATGTCAATAGAAGCTCCTAAGTTTCAAATGGACACAGCCATATGTGTAACAAACATTTCCTCGTAAGGATCTTTCATAACACACATTCCATTATACAAAAAAATGACCCAGGTACCTTTTATAAGGTATATCCCTTGTGGTATAAACCCTCAAGACGAAAGTAAATGCTAAAAAACAGAAATCCAAATTTTAATCTGTTTACACTACACCGTTTTCAGTGATGAAGAGATTGTTAGTTTGAGGTTTTTATGTGTATTGTGGGATAAAGCAAACAAGTATTATGCAGTAATCTAATTCTATTATCTCAAGTATCCTTGAGAACTGGGAAATTCTCAGAGTGGGAGAAAGAGGTATAGGTGTGAGACATAAGAAAGACAGTACTAGTTTAAAGAAGTATCAGCATGAACTCAAGATGTATTTTATTAAAAACAAACAAACAAAACAAAATATTTTCTAATTCTGTTCACTACAAAGACCAAAAGACCTAGAAATATCGAGCTATTCCTAAAAGCGGAGCCTGAGAAAGGAGTCTGGGTTCAGGTAGTTTTTGAGGGGAGGCGATCCCAGAATGCATGAATGAGGCATGCGGAAGAGTCAGACAGACAAAGAGCAAAAGTCAGTCAGATGTATGCCTTCAAGGTCACAGCTGTGAGCCATGAGGGTCTGCATCTATGCAGACCTCGGAGAAGGATACAGAAAGCCTTCGAGAACTGTCCATCTGCCCGTGGGAGGACAAGACAACGTTTCCCACTCCCAGTCTTCTCTGGAGGAGTTGAAAACTCCAGCGATGCTAACTACCCACATTTCAGAAATGTGGAAACACAGAGAGCACACGCTGGAGGAGTGACGGACATTTTTACTATTGGTGAGAGTCTGAGCTCCCCCAGGATTTCTGCTGCAGCGGCAGCTGAAATCACAGGTGGACAAGCAGCTGTGACCCTGGGCACCAAGAGCTTCTACGAGAACGCATGTTGTAATATTTACAGATGAAATGCTGTGTGCCTGTGTGTGATTGGCTTCTAGGTATAAGGAAGAGGGACATGAGGCTATAGATGAAACTTATAAATGCTTAAGCTGGGTTAAAAGTACATGTGCTGTGTTCAGTTGTTCAGTCATGTCCAACTCTTTGCAACCCTTTGGATTGTAGCCCTCCAGGCTCCTCTGTCCATGGGATTTTTCAGGGAATAATGCTAGAGTGGGTTGCCATTTCCTCTTTCAGGGAATCTTCCTGACCCAGGGATCAAAACCCTGTCTCCTGCATTGGCAGGCAGATTCTTTACCACTGAGCCATCGGAGAAACCCAGAAGAGTACATGAGAGCTTGTTAAACTCTTCTGCCTACTGTTGTAAATGCTTAACATTTGCTACAACAGAAAAAGAAAGAAAAAGAAGGAAGAGAGGGAGGGAGGGAGGGAACAAGAGAGGAAAGGAGGAAGGAATATGAGCGTGAACGAATTTTAAAAAGACCAGGGACTTTTTATAAGTGGCCCAGTGGCTAAGACTCTGTGCTCCCAATGCAGAAGCCCAGGTTCAATTCCTGGTCAGGGAACTAGATATCATATGCTTGAACTAAGACTCACAACAAATAAAAAAATATTTCTTAAAAATAAAAAGAGCAAAGATTCTCAAGTCAGAAATCCTGACTCCATTTGATTGGGCAAGTCAGATAACCTCTGAGGGTCCTGGCATTCTCATCTGAAATAGTAAAAGGAATCTAATTCCTAAAGTAAACATGAAAGTGAAAGTCACTCAGTTGTATCCGACACTTTGCGAACCCATGGACTGTAGCCCTCCAGGCTCCTCTATCCATGGCATTCTCCAGGCAAGAATATTGGAGTGGTGTTTCCATTCCCTTCTCTAGAGGATCTTCCTGACCCAGGGATCAAACCTGGGTATCTGTCATGACAGGCAGATTCTTTACCGTCTGAGCCACCAGGGAAGCCCAAAAGTAAATACAGATGTAGTGAAGTGCACTCAGTTCATCTGGTAATGTCATGCATACAGTAGTTGCTCAATAGATGTTAGCTACTACATTATTATTGCGAAAATGCCATGTCCAGAGGGAGCAGAAAAGGACAAGCAGGCCAATGCTAGTTGACCAGGGAGCACGTCAGGGGCAAAATGACCTCACAATACTGCTATGATTCTACTCAATTAACCTATTTTGAAATGTTCAGATGAGGGACTTCCCTGGTGGTCCAGAGGCTAAGACTCTGCACTCCCAGTGCAGGGGGTCTGGGTTCAATCTCTGGTCAGTTCAATCAACTTAAAAAAAAAGATCTGCATGTTGCAATGAAGATCAAAGATCCCACGTGCTGCAGCCAAATAAATATAAAAAGTAAAAAACCTTAAAAGAGAGAAATACTCAGAAGAAAAACCCCAGAAAACTTGTTGTGTGTGCCTCTGAGGGGAAAACTTACCACTGAAATACAAGGCCCCAGTTGTGAAGCCCACTGGAAAGATGGGGATGCAAAATGTGGGATGACTCCCTTACCTCCCTTCTCAGAAGGAGACACTACCCGAGCTACCTCACTGAGGGGCTGAAGAAGGGCTCAGCAGTGTCTGGCATGAAGTCCTCTGGAAATGGTGGTCAGTCGTGTTGGGATCATTATTCTTGAGTTGGAGGCTGCTGCTGCTACTGCTAGGAACCACTTTCTCTTCTCTTAACACTGAGACCACCACAAATGACTCCCCTTGAGTTCTTGAATGAGATCACCCCCTCCTCACTGAATGCCTTCCATTCTTAAAGGGTCAACATGAGAACTGGAAAAAGTCAGTGAAGAGCCCAGTGAAGTATCAAGCGCTACACAAATAAATCTTCTAACTGTGAAAACTTCACGAGCTAATGCTGTTCAGGAAATGAAAGACTCAGCTTTCTCATTCTTTGAGAGTTAACCAGAATCCACCTTTTATTTCCATCCTTGTTGAAATCTTTCTAACCTGTATCAGCCCAACTTGCTGCCTACGGAGCAAAATTTAATTTTTGAAGACTTTGATCATATTACGCCTCAGGGTCTTCTTTCTGACCACAGGTAGTTCTGTGCAAGAGGATCAATAACTCAGAAGTCACCTGACCTCCAAACACTCCAAAGGCATGTTTTGATTAATCAATAATAATTTTCTTTCCGTCAGTTGCTGTCGATGTATGAAAAATCGAGTGCCAGGAAGCAACTTGGCTATTTGAATATTCTAATTAATTAAATTTTATTCCATTTACTGGCTTATACAAATCTGGTGTTAACTTGCTACAAAAACCACTATCAGGCAAGTTTTTCCAGCCATTTTAGAGTTCCAAATGGGTATAAGTGGTACCTGAATCACATTTATTAACTAAAAATATAGCCCCATTATTGAGTCACTTGGAATATTCTATCTATAATTCATGTAAAAGCTCTTAAATTGGGTCACAGCCTCCTTTAACAAGTTAATAAAAACCAGAGACCTTCAACACTGAGAAATCTATACATATATATGCCTAAAGCTTATCCATAAACTCCTAGGGGCTTCAGGTACTCCTAGCTAATAACTATTGGTTTAGATTTTCTTTCATTGCCAAATGAGTAAACCCTTCATAAAAGCAGGGGTCTTGGATGAGGTCTATAAGCTTCACATAGAAACCCCTCTTATTGAACTTAGGCTAATTGAATTTTGCAGGCTATTGAATTTTGCCACAAGGTCACACTTTAATTAACTAAAGACAAGATTTTCCTTCCTATAAATAGAACCACATTGGAAAATGCCCATATCTCTTTCCCTAAAAAATCATGACATGACATCCTGGTATCTGTCATCTCTGCCCACACACAGCTACCCTTCCAGTCTGGTGAAATCTTCCTGGGGTCTTCTGGATGGAAGGCATTTCACATCAGATTTGATTGGAAGCTTTATAATAGAGAAGAAAACTGACCCTTAGATGAAGAAGCAAGAAAAAAATTAGAGCTTCTGGGAGAGGACGGATGCTGCAGATACATGGAGTCCCTTCTTTTGCTTTATGAGGGCATTCATCTCTAGCTGGATCTTTGTAAACCCAGAGACTTTATATCTAATTTTAAAAATGGATAAGAAACACATTTCACAACTCTTTCAGATGGCCCCTGAACATTTGGGATTTGTGAAACAGATCGGGGGGGGGGGGGAGCTTTAAGGCCAAGTCTCTTTAGCTAAGATGCTACACATAGTCATTTCCCCTTTAGTAACCTATAAACCCATCCAGGTGAAAAATAGTAAAAGTTTATCATTCTCCTTTGCCCAAATTTAAGTTCTAGATATATGTCAAAGTGGTTGATTGATCTTGAGAAAACTAAGTAATTCTTCTAAGTTTCAATTTCTTCATTGTTCAGATAGGGATGTAACAAGGAGTTTGTGGGCAGTTTACTAGACTGCATCTGTAAAGTACCCATCATTTTACTAACAGGAAGTAGTAAAGTATCAGTTGAGGGGACTTCCCTGATGGTCCAACTGGCTAAGACTGCACACTCCCAATGCAGGGGACTCAGGTTCAGTCTCTGGAGGGGGAACTAGATCCCACATGCCTATAACTAAGAGTTCACAAGGTGCAAGGATGACTGAAGATCCAGCATACCACAGCTAAGACCAGGAACAGCCAAATAAATAAATAAATATATTTTTTAAAAATATCAGTTGAAGGTAGACAGTGGCCAATTAAAAGGATACACTCTAAACCTAGAGCAACCACTAAAATGACAACAACAAAATATTACAGCCAACCAGTCAGTAAAGGAGATTTTTTTAAACAATAATATTTAATTAAACAAAGAGAAGAAACAGAGCAAAAAGATAATGAAGAATAAATAGATGGATAAATAGAACACAAATGGCAAGACAGTAGATTTAAACCTAGTCATAATAATAATTACATTAAATGGAAATACACTAAATATCACACTTCAGAAGTAGAGACCGTCAGATTTAATTTTTTAAAAAAGCAAGACCCAACTATAACTCTGCCTTCAAGAAATGAACTTCAAACATACATACACAAATAGTTTTTATCACATAGTAAAAATAGATGGGAGATGATACACCATCAAAAGAAAGCTGATGTATCCTCATTAATATCACACAAAGTAGATTTTAGAGCAACGTATACTACCAGGGATAAATAAGGTCATTTCATGATTAAAAGATCAGTTAATCAAGAGTACACTACTATTCTAAACACTTATGAACCTAATAACAGAGCTTCAAAACCTATGAAGCAAAAACTGATAGACTGTAAAATAAAATAAACAAATCTACAATTTTAGTTGATATAGTTAAATACAGGGACTTTGTTCAATAGTCTTTCTCAGTAATGGATAGACAGATGCATCAGACAAAATCAGTAAATGTATAGATTTGAACAACACTATCGATTAACCTGACTTAACTGACACAGAATTTTCCACCCAATAACAGCAGAGTACACATTCTTCTTAAGTGTATACGAAACATTTACTAATAAAGACCACATTCTGGATTACAAAAAAAGTCTCCGCGAATATAAAAGATTTAAGTCCTATCAAGGATATCCTTTGAAAACAATTGAATTAGAGATTAGAAAATTAATGATCTCTGAAAAACTTCAAATATTCAGAAACTAAATAACATACTTCTAGAAAACCCACAGACTAAATAAGAAATCAAAATAGACAGTAAAAATTATTTTAAACTGAGGGAAAATAAAACAACACGTAAAAATGTGTGGAATACTGCTAAAGCAGTACTTAGGGGGAAGTTTATAGCAAACAATCTTTGAAAAAGAAGAACAAAATAGGAGAAGTAACACTATCTGGCACAGATATATTAAAGACAGGGTAGAATTAGTGTAAAGTGGACAAATATTGGCGATCTTCACTTTTCACAGATTTTGTATTTGCAGATTCACCTCCTTACTAAAATTTTATCAAGAGCCATTAGAAAATGCTTGAAATAAAAGATGTGATTATTATCTTGATTGTGGTGGTAGTTTCACAGATGCATACACACTGTAGAAACTTATTAAATTCTACACTTTAAATATATGCAGTTTACTACATGCCAACAAAACTGTTAAAGAAAAATTGGAGACTCACTTAATATTTACACCTGCTTTCTACCATGCTGGACTGACATTTTCACACATCCCCTGAGAGCTTACTAAATTTGTCGATAAATTGAAAACAACGATATAAGCTAAAAATTCCACTGAACAAAGTACAGACTTTTCTGTGATGTTTTACAGGACACATTGGACTCCATTAGTACCTCCAATCATCAATATGTCTGTGGATTATCATTTTCCTATGGAGCCAGAAGCTTAGGATAAACCAGTGGTGGCTTTGCTTTGAATTTCCTTGTTAATACTCAGATATACGCAGGAGAATCAAAACTCTTCCATTCACAAATAATTAGAGGTATAACAGCTATCAAAATCTTTCATCCTCTGAGCTATGTTTCTTACTGTCAGAGAAAGACATTACAAATAAGTAAGAGGGGAAGACAGAATGAACTTTATAGTACTTGATTGGTCAGACTCCACTATGAACTCACATGTAGCTTTATATATATTATATATATATACACACACACACATACACGGCCGAGAGGAGCTAGGCAGGCGGGGGGCCGGGGGCAGCGGCCGAGAGGAGCTAGGCCGGGCCAGGGGCCGGGGGCGGTGGCTGAGAGGAGCTAGGCCAGGCTGGGGGCCGACGGTGGCGGTGAGAGGAGTTACCCCAGGCCCAAGGAGCGCAGCTGCGTGGGCACAGGAAGGCCGAGAGGAGTTACTCCACATTCAAGGTCAGGAGGGGCTGTCGTGAGTAGATATCCCTTGTCCAAGGTAAGGAGCAACGGCTGCACTTTGCTGGAGCAGCCGTGAAGAAATACCCCACATCCAAGGTAAGAGAAGCCCAAGTAAGATGGTAGGTGTTGCAAGAGGGCATCAGAGGGAAGACACACTGAAACTAAAATTACAGAAAACTAGCTAATCTGATCACACGGACCACAGCCTTGTCTATCTCAATGAAACTAAGCCATGCCGTGTGGTGCCACCAAGACGGATGGGTCATGGTGGAGAGGTCTGACAGAATGTGGTCCACTGGAGAAGGGCATGGCAAACCATTTCAGTATTCTTGCCTTGAGAACCCCATGAACACTATGAAAAGGCAAAAAGATAGGACACTGAAAGATGAACTCCCTAGGCCAGTAGGTGCCCAATATGCTAATGGAGATCAGTGGAGAAATAACTCCAGAAAGAATGATGGGATGGAGCCAAAGCAAAAACAATACCCAGCTATGGATGTGACTGGTGATAGAAGCAAAGTCCGATGCTGTAAAGAGCAATATTGCATAGGAACCTGGAATGTTAAGTCCATGAATCAAGGCAAATTGGAGGTGGTCAAACAGGAGATGGCAAGAGTGAATGTCGACATTCTAAGAATCAGCGAACTAAGATGGACTGGAATAGGTGAATTTAACTCAGATGACCATTATATCTACTACTGTGGGTGAGAATCCCTTAGAAGAAATGGAGTAGCCATCATGGTCAACAAAAGAGTCCGAAATGCAGTACTTGGATGCAGTCTCAAAAACGACAGAATGATCTCTGTTCATTTCCAAGGCAAACCATTCAATATCACAGTAACCCAAGTCTATGCCCTGACCAGTAACGCTGAAGAAGCTGAAGTTGAACGGTTCTATGAAGACCTACAAGATCTTCTAGAACTAACACCCAAAAAAGATGTCCTTTTCATTACAGGGGACTGGAATGCAAAAGTAGGAAGTCAGGAAACACCTGGCGTAACAGGCAAATTTGGCCTTGGAGTATAGAATGAAGCAGGGCAAAGACTAACAGAGTTTTGCCAAGAGAATGCACTGGTCATAGCAAACACCCTCTTCCAACAACACAAGAGAAGACTCTACACATGGACATCACCAGATGGTCAACACTGAAATCAGATTGATTATATTCTTTGCAGCCAAAGTTGGAGAAGCTCTATACAGTCAGCAAAAACAAGTCCGGGAGCAGACTGCGGCTCAGATCATGAACTGCTTATTGCCAAATTCAGACTTAAATTGAAGAAAGTAGGGAAAACCACTAGTCCATTCAGGTATGACCTAGATCAAATCCCTTATGAGTATACAGTAGAAGTGACAAATAGATTTAAGGGACTAGATCTGATAGACAGAGTGCCTGATGAACTATGGACAGAGGTTCGGGATATTGTACAGGAGAACAGGGATCAAGACCATCCCCATGGAAAAGAAATGCAAAAAAGCAAAATGACTGTCTGAGGAGGCCTTACAGATAGCTGGGAAGAGAAGAGAAGTGAAAAGCAAAGGAGAAAAGGAAAGATATTCCCATCTGAATGCAGAGTTCCAAAGAATAGCAAGGAGAGATAAGAAAGCCTTCCTCAGCAATCAGTGCAAAGAAATAGAGGAAAACAACGGATTGAGAAAGACTAGAGATCTCTTCAAGAAAATTAGAGATACCAAAGGAACACTTCATGCAAAGATAGGCTCGATAAAGGACAGAAATGGTATGGACCTAAGAGAAGCAGATGATATTAAGAAGAGGTGGCAAGAATACACAGAAGAACTGTACAAAAAAAGATCTTTACGACCCAGATAATCATGATGGGGTGATCACTCACCTAGAGCCAGACATCCTGGAATGTGAAGTCAAGTGGGCCTTAGAAAGCATCACTATGAACAAAGCTAGCAGAGGTGATGGAATTCCAGTTGAGCTATTTCAAATCCTGAAAGATGATGCTGTGAAAGTGCTGCACTCGATATGCCAGCAAATTTGGAAAACTCAGCAGTGGCCACAGGACTGGAAAAGGTCACTTTTCATTCCAATCCCAAAGAAAGGCAATGCCAAAGAATGCTCAAACTACCGCACAATTGCACTCATCTCACATTCTAGTAAAGTAATGCTCAAAATTCTCCAAGCCAGGCTTCAGCAATACGTGAACCATGAACTTCCAGATGTTCAAGCTGGTTTTAGAAAAGGCAGAGGAACCAGACATCAAATTGCCAACATCCGCTGGATCATCGAAAAAGCAAGAGAGTACCAGGAAAACATCTACTTCTGCTTTATTGACTATGCCAAAGCCTTTGACTGTGTGGATCACAATAAACTGTGGAAAATTCTGAAAGAGATGAGAATACCAGACCATCTGATCTGTCTCTTGAGAAACCTGTATGCAGTTCAGGAAGCAACAGGTAGAACTGGACATGGAACAACAGACTGGTTCCAAATAGGAAAAGGAGTATGTCAAGGCTGTATATTGTCACCCTGCGTATTTAACTTATATGCAGAGTACATCATGAGAAATGCTGGGCTGGAAGAAACACAAGCTGGAATCAAGATTGCCAGGAGAAATATCAATAACCTCAGATATGCAGATGACACCACCCTTATGGCAGAAAGTGAAGAAGAACTAAAGAGCCTCTTGATGAAAGTGAAAGAGGAGAGTGAAAAAGTTGGCTTAAAGCTCAATGTTCAGAAAACTAAGATCATGGCATCTGGTCCCATCACTTCATGGCAAATAGATGGGGAAACAGTGGAAACAGTGTCAGACTTTATTTTGGGGGGCTCCAAAATCACTGCTGATGGTGACTGCAGCCATGAAATTAAAAGACGCTTACCTCTTGGAAGCTTACTCCTAGGTTATGGCCAACCTAGATAGCATATTTAAAAGCAGAGACATTACTTTGCCAACAAAAGTCCATCTAGTCAAAGCTATGGTTTTTCCAGTGGTCATGTATGGATGTGAGAGTTGGACGGTGAAGAAAGCTGAGTGTCACAGAATTGACGCTTTTGAACTGTGGTGTTGGAGAAGACTCTTGAGAGTCCCTTGGACTGCAAGGAGATCCAACCAGTCCAACCTAAAGGAAATCAGTCCTGAATATTCATTGGAAGGACTGATGTTGAAGCTGAAACTCCAATACTTTGGCCACCTCATGTGAAGAGTTGACTCATTGGAAAAGACCCTAATGCTGGGAAGGATTGGGGGCAGGAGGAGAAGAGGATGACAGAGGATGAGATGGTTGGATGGCATCACTGACTCGATGGACATGGGTTTGGGTAGACTCTGGGAGTTGGTGATGGACAGAGAGGCCTGGCATGATGCAGTTCATGGGGTTGCAAAGAGTTGGACACGACTGAGCGACTGAACTGAACTGAACTGACACACACACAGGGATGGACACACAGAGAAACAATTGTGGATATGTATGTACACACTGATGAGTACACATACGTAAGTTTCCTTGAGAGAGTCTAGAAGCAGTAACACTCTAAGAGCAACAGGCACACCTGTGCCTGAATCTTCTAGTACCATTCTCCACTAAAAGGAACTGGAGCATCTTGGAGAAATGACTGATTCTAGGGTTGGGACAGATAAATTACAACATGAGCCTGGGGCATCTTATGGTGCCAGAAATCAAGGAAGCGTTCAAAAAACAAACTAAAAAAAAAAGGATGGTAGCATGTCAAAGGAACATAGGAGCAATTTAATCAACAAGATACAACCAAATATCTATGATAAGAATTATTTACTATTTATACTGAAATGTGAAACTGCCATGTGAAATGTGGGCTGCCATGGACTCTTTGTGAACCCATGGACTGTAGCCCACCAGGCTCTTCTGTTCATGGAATTTTCCAGGCAAGAATACTGGAGTGGGTTGTCATTTCTTACTCCAAGGGGATCTTCCTGACCCAGGGATTGAACCCACATCTTCTGCATTGGCAGGCACATTCTCTACCACTAACGCCACCTGGGAAGCCCTATTATCTCTTAGTTTTGACAAATGAACCCCAGCCATGTAAGAAATGAACCCCAGCCATTAGAAAAATCTGGGTGAATGATATGCAGGAATTCTGTGTTATCATCGCACCTTTTCTATAAATCTAAAATGATTGCAAAACAAAAGTTTATTTTAAAAACTTCCATCCTCTATAAACTTGGTTAAAAGCTTTCAAGAGTGACAGAAGGTTGTCATCATGAAATTGCTCAACTGGACAAATGGATGATGAGAACTGATTCTGGCCTGTGGCATTCTGAGTGGGAAAAGGAAAATTAGTTATTCTTTTCACCCTTGTCCCAGGAACACCAAAAATTGCATCTGCCCTTGTAGTGGACCTGCCCCTTTAGAGAAGCGAAAAGTCTAGAACAGCTGTGGACTGCCTGTGTTACAATCTATCGTGAGACTGGGTAGCCAGGAGCTGGGGTGCCTGGTGGGTCATAAAACAAAGCAATCTGAGCAGCCCAGCCAGTTTGATATTTTAAATGCACTGATGATTTTAAAAAACAAGTCTTAGATGTACAAAAATGTATGTCATCTTTCCCAAGAGGCAGAAATCACACACTTATCCAATTTGCCAAATGACAATTTAGCCATCACACTGTCTGCATCTCAAAACCAATTCAAACAGACACATTGCTCTTCCTGAGAGATGTTAGATGGACATGTCAGCCAGACTGTTTTGCCACTCTCGCTGGGTAAGTTCCTCTGTGTTTTATTTTTTAACATTTTAAGAACAGAGCCTATCTTCAAAGGATGTGAGAGACCCAATCAACTTCAAATTATGCTCTTTGGAAATGTCACCAATCTCACAGCAGCTCCAAGAATTAATTCATGAAAAGCTTTAAAGAATGCCCAGCACTCACCCCTGTAATTCATCACTGTACCCACTAGTGATCTTTTCCCTGACTCCTTTAAACACCTTTTCTTCATCACAGTGACCCACTCTTCATGTAAAAGACCTCAAAGATTCATGAAACATCATTTGATCAAGTGAACTCTGCTTAAGTTCTGCAAAAAGAAACCAGCCTGCTCAAGTTCAGTTCAGTTCAGTTCAGTTGCTCAGTCATGTCCGACTCTTTGTGACCCCATGAATTGCAGCACGCCAGGCCTCCCTGTCCATCACCAACTCCTGGAGTCTACCCAAACCCATGTCCGTCGAGTCAGAGATGCCATCCAACAATCTCATCCTCTGTCGTCCCCTTCTCCTCTTGCCCCCAATCCTACCCAGCATTAGGGTCTCTTCCAATGAGTCAACTCTTCTCATGAGGTGGCCAAAGTATTGGAGTTTCAGCTTCAACATCAGTCCTTCCAATGAATACCCAGGATTGATCTCCTTTAAGATGGATTGATTGGATCTCCTTGCAGTCCAAGGGACTCTCAAGAGTCTTCTCCAACACCACAGTTCAAAAGCATCAATTCTTCCGCGCTCAGCTTTCTTCACCGTCCAACTCTCACATCCATACATGACCACTGGAAAAACCATAGCCTTAACTAGACGGACTTTTGTTGGCAAAGTAATGTCTCTGCTTTTAAATATGCCATCTAGGTTGGCCATAACCCTCCTTCCAAGGAGTAAGCGTCTTTTAATTTCATGGCTGCAGTCACCATCAGCAGTGATTTTGGAGCCCCCCAAAATAAAGTCTGACACTGCTTCCACTGTTTCCCCATCTATTTGCCATGAAGTGATGGGACCAGATGCCATGATCTTAGTTTTCTGAATGTGAATTCCACTTCCTAAAGCCTAGAGCCGAGGAGGTATCCAGGACTGAATTTCCTAGAAGGTCAAGTGTTATAAAAGAATGCTTACTGGGACTTCCCTGGTGGTCCAGTGGTTAAGACTCCGTGATCCCAGTGCAAGGGGCATGGGTTCAATCCCTGTTCAGGGAACTAGATCCCACATGCCACAACTAAGAGTCAACACAGCCAAATAAATAAATAGATACAAAAAAAAATGCTTACTTTCTGCACCCCTGCTGATTCCACCTGCCTGTCCCCAGATTGCCCCTCCTATCTTCCCCTTTTCCTCTGCTACCAGTTCCAATGCTTTGTTGTGACTTTACTCTTTTGGTGACCAGGTGGCTCCATATTCTGTGCTAACCCACCAGACCAGCCCCTGCACTCAGGGCTACCAGACAAAAAGGAAGAGAAGGAAAACTGAGAAAGTAGGAAGAGACTCTCACCCTTGACTTGGGTTTACTGATCTCTCACCACCAGAAGGGTGTCCAGGAAGATGCTCAGTTCTGGCATTTGCGGGGATTTGCTCTCGTTTTAGGCAAGATGAATGCATTTTATTTACCATGTTGCTATGCGGCTTCTGATTGAGCGCGATATAGGCTTTACTGCCGCTGGCATTGACCTGGTTTACAAGAAGCTCATGTCCTCAGCAGACAAGACTGTCGTCTCTCAAGACTGGAGGATGAGGGATGGTGACAAGGCCAGACAGTGCCACAGGAAGAAGTAGAAGGAGAAGAACCTTGCCCTAGACTCCCCAATAAAGCAGGGCAGGTGATGAGAACCTGCTTTCCTGCATCAGGTACTGAGAGTGATGTCCATTCGGGGGCAAGCACAGGTCAAATGCATCTCATATCAAGTCTGGGCAAAGAGTCACCAGAAAGGGTTGTAAATCTAAGACAATGTATTAAGGGTATCAGGTAGGGAATAGGGAACAGAGACCGGTATCCAGGGCTGGCTGCACCCAGAAGTCCAGGCAGTCAATTGCCATGGGAATGGTGCAGCAGACAGACACTAACCAGCACATGTGGTTATTAAGAGCTCTTACTCTAGAGACAGGCTGCAGACTGTCATCCATCTTGATGATTCTGTTTTGGTTAGTGTGTCACTCCATGTGTTGTCTTCATACTCTGTGAGTTTACTCTGTGACTATCTGGTGATTTTAGCCTGCGAGCTCATCATCTGGGGCAACAACTGCTCTCTCTGGTAATGTACAGAAGGGAAGAACTGAAGTCCTAACCCTAGTCTATGAAGTTAAACAGAGAGAAGATATAGAGAGCTCCAAGCACTGGAGAGTTACTGCATCACTACTGGCTGAGTTTCCAAAATCAAGCACTTCCTCTGAACATAGATTCTCTTTTAAACTCAGTAAAGACAAACAGTATGGGGAAAAGGTTTATCCTTGGGCTTTAACCCAATAGTCCAGGGGGCCAAGAGAAGGAGGAAGTGAAGGAGAGACTGGTCAAGGGAAGACAGTCAGTTCACAACTTTTCTCCATCTCCTCAACTTAGCAAGACTTTCTGATTGCCTCATCATTACCCAGTGTTGACAACAGCGGTGTTAATGTCATCAGCTGGTTACTGTTCAGGATTCCTATTGGCTTCAGTATAATCCTGGAGTGAGGCAAGAGCAAGAGTCGAACTCAAAAGCTTTCTTCCAACCTACTCTTCCTTTTGCCTCTAGCTGATGTCTGCCCTGCATCTCTCAATACCCTCCAACCAACAAAGCAACACACACACACACAGAGTATTGTTTGTTAATTCCTTTAGTGCTTTTTATCTATCCTTTTCTTTGCTGCTATAATTTTGTCAAAGTTGTGTTCCTTTGGGGTCTGTCCTATCATATGTAAATTCAAGTTTTATTTCAAGGAAGACTTTTAGAATTGTATCTTTAGATATTTGTTCTGGCAATTATTTCCTTTTTATTCCTTGGAGGGAATGACAATTGTACGTATGTTGGACTTAATCTGGCTGTCCACCATCTATCATTTTCTCTCTAAATTGCTTTACTCCTCTATTTCAACTTAATGTTGTTTATTTTTGTTATTCTTACTGTCTATGTCCTTTATTATGTTTTTATCAGTCTATTCTCTCTTGTGTTTTTTTCAGATTTCTTCATTTATAACATGATTTATGTCTCCTCTCCCTGATGTATAATATACACATGCATGTTTCTTTCCTGAGTTTTGATAGCACATATTTTTCTCTCTCTCTTTTAAAATTCATGGTTAAAGTTTTGGTCATGGCTTTTATCAGCTCTATGGTGATGCTTCTGGTATCTGTTAATGTTTGTCCTGTTTTTTTCCTTTTTTATTATTTTTTAATTTTTAATTGGAGGATAATTCTTTAAATATCATGTTGGCTTCTGCCATAAAACAATGTGAATCTGCCATAAGTATTGTCCCATCCTCTCCTTTCCCCACTGTGTCCACAAGTTTTCTCTCTATACATCTCTATTGCTACCCTGCAAATAGGTTTATCAGTACCAGTTTTCTGGATTTCATATGTATGTGTTAATAATAAAAAAACAAATAAAATTTTTTTTTTCTCTTTCTGACCTACTTCACTCGGTATAACAGGCTTTAGCTTCATTCACCTCATAGAACTGACTCAAATATGTTCTTTTTTATGGCTGAGTAATATTCCATTGTATATATGTACCACTACATCTTTATTTTTGTCTTTTTGCTATCTTTGTATGGATTTTATATCTATTTCTTTTTTGTTATCCATCTCCAAATAAGGAAGATTTTCCTGGACAAGCTTAAGGGCTGGAAGTTTGTGTGAGGGCACAGTTGGGGCCATACCCCTGGCTAAACATCATCTTTTTTTTTGTCTCCAAGTGCATATGTAGGTCTTTATAGGTATAATTTCTCCTCAACTAATACAGAAAAGCAGCTGTGAAGTTTCTCAGAATACAACATTTTAGCTATCTCCTAGCTTCACCCAAAATAAAGTTGTCATGTTTTCACTCTCTTCATTGCTTATGGATTCCTTCCAGGAAGAAAAAGGGGGGAATACTGACTTTATGCTGTCATCTTTAACCCAGAATTTCATCTCATTTCTCTGAACCTGAGTCTTATCCTCTGTAAAATGGATATACAGTGAGTACGTTAGTGCACAAAGAATTCTTGTCACAGTGTTGGGCACATCATCAACAATTATTGAGTGCTTACTATTACTACTGCAATAGGGACACAGCCATAAGGCCATAGGTTAGGGACAGACTGGCATCTCAGAGACAAGAAATGGCAAAAATAAGACAGAATTCAAGGCCTGGGTGAGGAACACCTTCCACAGTACTTGAAGATGGTGGCTCAGACGGTAAAAGAATCTGGCTGCAATGCAGGACACCTGGGTTCGATCCCTGGGTCATGAAGATCCCCTGGAGAAGGGACTGGTAATGCATTCCAGTATTCTTTCCTGGGAAATCCCATGGACAGAGGAGCTTGGTGGACTACAGTCCATGGGATTGCAAAGAGCTCCACACGACTGCAAATATGAAACCTATTAAAAAGAAGACCCCCATCTTTAGGGGAAATCTTGCATTTACTGTGACCAATTGTGCATTTAATATTAATATTTACCAAATAACATGCTAAGCAGTTTATTTGCATTATCTTGTTTAATCTTCCCAATAACCTTATCAGGTGGATGCTGCAGTAGCTATTTTACAAAGGAGATAACTGAAGGACAAAGAGACTAATTTCTGTGCTCAAGGACATGCCTAAATGAGGACCTGGACTGGACCTGGTGAGTATTTATTTAGTCTAATGCTTGCATACAATGGACCTCCAGAAGTATTTCTCAAAGCTTGTCTTTTGGGGTTAGAGCAAATAGAACTGACTTGCCTGACTCTCTCCATGTTTAGGGTAAGTCTCTGCCACTTCTAAGTTTAGCCCCTGAGTTACGGGTATGAAAAATAGAAGGTCATTGAAGCCTTATATTACTGCAGTGGTTAAAGGAGGTTCTGCATTTAGCAGTCAACTACAGTGAGCTAGAAATAGAAAACATGACAATACCACAGAGAAGTCTAAAAGGAACAAAACCAACACAACTGTTTTCTTCTCAAACATTAAGGTTCCTCATCAAGGAAGGAAGTCAACACCTTCTCATGAGGCTTGCAAACATAAGATATCAGAAGATAAACTATGGACTTCCCTGGTGGTCCAGTGGTTAAGAATCTGCCTGTGAATGAAGGGAACACGGGTTCAATCCTTGTTTCAGAAAGATTCTACTTGCGGCATGGCAACTAAGCCTGTGAGCTGCAACTACTGAAGCCTATATGCCTAGATCCCATTGTCTTCTTTTTGCCAGTTTCTGTGCCCCTCAACTAGAGAAAGCCCAAGCACAGCAACAAAGAGCTAGCATAGGCAAAAATAAATAAACAAATAATAACATTTAAAAGAAGATAAACTAGACTTACAAATGCTGATGAACAGCAAAGCAGAGAACTCTCCATGTCCACCACAGTGCTTTCTTCCTCCTCCATAAAAAGCTAGATTTCAGCCTCTTCAATTCAGGTAGGCAGGGCCACACAACTGAGTTTTGACCTTTGAAATATGGCCAGAACCAAGCCATGCTACTTCTAAGACTAACCCTAAAATCCCTCAGAGGTTCCTCCACACACTGTCTCCCCTGAAAAAAGAAACCTCAAGGATCAAAGGAGGTGGGGCCATAAGACAGATGGAGTCTGGGTCCCTAATCTGTCTCTCAAAAGGAGGTTATCCACAAGAGTGCTCTAATAAGGAATATTTCTGTTGGAATATCACAGGAATGGGAAATAAGCTTTTATTGTGTTGAATAACTGAAATCAGGCAGCTGCTTGTTACAGTGGTTCAGTTCAGTTCAATCACTCAGTTGTATCCAACTCTTTGAGACCCCATGAACTGCAGCACGCCAGGCCTCCCTGTCCATCACCAACTCCCAGAGTTTACTCAAACTCATGACCATTGAGTCAGTGATGCCATCCAACCATCTCATCCTCTGTCATCCCCTTCTCCTCCCACCTTTAATCTTTCCGACCATCAGGGTCTTTTCAAATGAGTCAGCTCTTCACATTAGGTGGCCAAAGTACTGGAGTTTCAGCTTCAGCATCAGTCCTTCCAATGAACATTCAGGACTGATTTCCTTTATGATGAACTGGTTGGATCTTCTTGAGTCCAAGGGATTCTCAAGAGTCTTCTCTGGCACCACAGTTCAAAACCATCAATTCTTTGGAGCTCAGCTTTCTTTGTAGTTCAACTCTCATATCCATACATGACTACTGGAAAAACCATAACCTTGACTAGACAGACCTTTGTTGGCAAAATAATGTCTCTGCTTTTTAATATGCTATCTAGGTTGGTCATAACTTTTCGTCCAAGGAGTAGCATCTTTTTACTTCATGGCTGCTGTCACCATCTGCAGTGATTTTGGAGCCCAAAAAAATTAAGTCTGCCACTGTTGCCACTGTTGCTCCATCTATGTGCCATGAAGTGATGGGACCAGATGCCATGATCTTTGTTTTCTGAATGTTGAGCTTTAAGCCAACTTTTTCACTCTCCTCTTTCACCTTCATCAAGGGGCTCTTTAGTTCTTCACTTTCTGCCATAAGGGTGGTGTCATCTGCATATCTGAGGTTATTGATATTTCTCCCAGAAATCTTGATTCCAGCTTGGGCTTCATCCAGCCTGGCATTTCCCATGATGTACTCTGCATATAAGTTAAATAAGCAGGGTGACAATATACAGCCTTGACATACTCCTTTTCCTATTTGGAACCAGTCTGTTGTTCCATGTCCAGTTCTAACTGTTGCTTCCTGATCTGCATACAGATTCCTCAGGAGGCAGGTCAGGTGGTCTGGTATTCCCATCTCTTGAAGAATTTTCCACAGTTTATTGTGATCCACACAGTCAAAGGCTTTGGCATAGTCAATAAAGCAGAAATAGATGTTTTTCTGGAACTCTCTTGATTTTTTTATGATCCAGCAGATGTTGGCAATTTGATCTGTGGTTCCTCTGCCTTTTCTAAAACCAGCTTGAACATCTGGAAGTTCACGGTTCATGTATTGCTGAAGCCTGGCTTGGAGAATTTTGACTATTTGCTAGCATGTGAGATGAGTGCAATTGTGCAGTAGTTTGAGCATTCTTTGGCATTGCCTTTCTTTGGGATTGGAATGAAAACGGGCCTTTTCCAGTCCTGTGGCCACTGCTGAGTTTTCCAAATTTGCTGGCATATTGAGTGCAGCACTTTCACAGCATCATCTTTAAGGATTTGAAATAGCCCAATGGAATTCCATCACCTCCACTAGCTTTGTTCATAGTGATGCTTCCTAAGGCCCACTTGACTTCACATTCAAGGATGTCTGGCTCTAGGTGAGTGGTCGCATCATCGTGATTATCTGGGCTGTGAAGGTCTTTTTTGTACAGTTCTTCTGTGTATTCTTGCCACCTCTTCTTCATGTCTTCTGCTTCTGTTATTTCCATACCATTTCTGTCCTTTATTGAGCCCATCTTTGCATGAAATGTTCCCTTGGTAGGAAGTGCAAATTCACATTTAGAATCAAACCCCATTCCTGCCAGAGATGCTCAAACAAACCTCGTGCGCACTAGGATCAAGGGACCCCACAGAGACTGAGACAGAACTGTGTTGAAGCATCTCCTGTGGAGGTACGGGTCAGCAGGAGACTGCCACAGGGATAGGGGTTCTGGGTGCAGCAGGCTTGGGTATGGCAACCATAACTGATCACAGACTTTTTTGCTTTGCTGAGACTATAAAAGTCTCAGACTGAACTTTTAAAATAAAACCTTTCAGGACTAGGAGAGTCATGCCAAAGGTTTACCACAGATTTTGCCTAGCAGATCTAAGTGAATTCCTCCCTTCTCAAGGTCTCCACTATAAGTGGTTAGTCCACCTTAATTGATACAGATACCTTATGTCTAAATTGTAGCTTTAGGGGAAGGAGGATAGTTCTCTTCTCTTAACTCTAAGGACCTTTGATCCCAACATGTAAAGTTCAAACTGAACTTAAGGATCTAGGAACTCTTACTTCTGGAAGCCTAACTTCACAAAATATCAAAAACATTAAAATGTTCTGCCATCCTACATTAAGCATAATTTTGTATACAAGGAAGTATACAAGAGTTGAGTGAAGTTAAGAATTGACCTGAAAAGAAAGTGAAAGTCGCTCAGTGGTGTCCGACTCTTTGTGACCCCATGGACTATACATACAGTCCATGAATTCTCCAGACCAGAATACTGGAGTGGGTAGCTGCTCCCTTCTCCAGGGGATCTTCCCAACCCAGGGATCGAACCAGGGTCTCCTGCATTGCAGGTGGATTCTTTACCAACTGAACTACCAGGGAAGCAGAATTATACAAATGGGGGTATGTATAACTTTATTTGTTATTTATATTTTCTACCTATCCATTTTTACTCTTTCCCCTGGATCTAAATACCAAATTCACAAAAAGGATCCACGAAAATAGATCTGGAGGAAATTCTAGTGTATTTATATCTTTATGTCAGATACAGGGGCTTGATCTGCTTTGAATTAGGTTCCCATAAAGTACTCCATGCAACATAAGCTTTCATGAGATTTGAACAGACTTTTCACCAAGGAAGACATACTGATGGCAAATAAGCACATGAAAAGATGTTCAATGTTATTGGCCATTAAATAAATGTAAATTAAGACCACAACAAGATACTACTTCTCACCTATGAGAAGGGCTTAAAAAAACAAAATTGACAATACTAAGTGCTGGAAAGGACACAGAGTAACTAAAACACTCAAACAGCTCTACCAAAAATTGTGTAGCCAGTCTGATGAATCATTTGGCAATTTATCAAGTAAAGCATGCTCCTACCATATGAACTAGGAATCCCCATACCTAGTTCATTTCCCCTAGAGAAATGAAAACTTACATTGATACAAAAACCTGTGCATGAATGCTTACAGCAGTTGTATTTATGATTGCCAACCCAACCAAATGTCCTTCAATGGGTGAATGGATAAACTATTCTAGTATATCCATAAAATGTGTATTACTCAGAAAAATTATGCAAATACAACAATATGGATGAATGTTCAAGGTACTTTGCTAAGTGGAAGAAACCAGTCTCAAAGAAACATATTGCTTGATTTACTTATCTGCTATTTTATTTCTTTAAAGTATTTACTTATTTTATTTATTTATTTAGCTGTGCTGGGTCTTAGTTGTGGCACTTGGTATATTCAGTCTTCATTGTAGCATGCAGAATCTTTAGTTGCAGCTTGAGAACTCTTAGTTGTGGCATGTGGGATCTAATTCCTTGACCAGGGATTGAACCAGGGTCCCTTGCATTGGGAGTATGTAGCTTTAGCCACTGAACCACCAGGGAAGTCCCACTTATCTGATATTTTCGGAAAGCAAAACTCTAGGGACAGAGGGTAGAGAGTGGTTGCCAGGGTTAGGGGAGAGATGTGTCTACAAAGGGGCAGCAGGAGGATGTCAATCATGAAATGCCACTTGTCATGGGTGCTTGCCAGACAGCATATTAAAAAGCAGAGATATTACTTCACAAACAAAGGTCCATCTAGTCAAAGCTATCAAAGTTTTTCCAGTAGATATGTATGGATGTGAGAGTTAGACTATAAAGAAAGCTGAGTGTGGAAGAATTGATGCTTTTGAACTGTGGTGGTGGAGAAGACCCTTGAGAGTCCCTTGGACTGCAAGGAGATCCAACCAGTCCATCCTAAAGGAAATCAGTCCTAAATATTCATTGGAAGGATTGATGCTGAAGCTGAAGCTCCAACACTTCGGCTACCTGATGCGAAGAATAGATCCACTTGAAAAGACCCTGATGCTGGGAAAGATTGAAGATGGGAGGAGAAGGGGATGACAGAGGATGAGATGGTTGGATGGCATCACCGACTCAACGGACATGAGTTTGAGTAAACTCCGGGAGTTGGTGATGGACAGGGAGGCCTGACGTGCTGCAGTCCACGGGGTCGCAAAGAGTCGGACACGACTGAGCGACTGAACTGATGGGTGCTTGCCATCTACCTCTACAAGGATTAAATCACATGAGGCTGCAGCTGCTGACCTCCAACACCGCCTAAAGAAGTTCAGGGTGGAGAGCAGAAATGAGGTACTCTGTACTCAGGGAAAACCTGGCAGGACAAGTCTTCAGATAGTTAGATATTCTCACAAGTTCTGATTTCATGAGCCAAATTCTTGTATCTCCTCATCTCAAATCTTTCCTGCTAATGATTGTTTCTCATGACTAGCAGAAGCTTCCCAAGACCAGCAAAAACTTTCTACAAAAACTACGTGCTTGATTGCACATACTCTCCCTTTACCGAAATCACACATATACTGTCCTTTTCCCTTTCTCTTTGGAATAGTTTCTTAGAGCTATCTGAGGTGCTGTCTCCTGGGCTGCAGTCCTCATATTGCCTCAAATAAAGTAATTATCTTCCAATTAAGTATAAAATAAAATAAAATTTAAAAAAACTTGCAAGTCTCACGTTGTTCATTTTCTTTTTAAATTGACAAGGGAATTTTTTAGGGGCAATGAAACTGTTCTGTATCTTGACGGCAAGATGGTTAGATGAGCCCATCCATGTGATAATATTCACAGAGTGTGAAACTGAAAGTGTTAGTCTCTCAGTTGTGTTCGCCTCTTTGCAAGGTGGACTGTAGCATGCCAGGCTCCTCTCTCTATGGAATTCTCCAGACAAGGATACTGGAGTGGATTGCCATTCCCTCCTCCAGGGGATCTTCCCGAACCCAGGTCTCCTGCGTTGCAGGCAGATTCTTTACCACCTGAGCCACTAGGGAAGCCCCAGCATTCACCGAACTCTACACCAAAATAAAGTTAACTTTATGTATGTTAACTTGAAAAGAAAAAGAAAAGCCAGTCAGAGAAAATGGTAGTTAGATGTTATCTTTTGTGATACTTTTATGCTTTTGCACATGTAATCTTAAACACACGCACATACCTTTGTTTTGTTTTTAACTGAAGAGCAATATTATATTTTGAGATCTTTATAGGAGCCCCTTCTCTCTGAACTAGAAGGTCTTATGTACACTGGATCAGGATGCTTTCCTGGAAAGAACTTTTCTGATACATACATCATATTCTACTTGGAGTTAGGTGAGTATATTGAAGCCAGATAGAGTCAAGAGCCCCCTAGGCGGGAACAGTATGAGAAGCTCTACAGTGATGTACTATGAGCTTCTCTGGGAGATGTATGCAATGGACATACTGACAGCATATTCAACATTCTTCCTTCACTTTTTTCTCCTCAGAATCCCAGTTTTGTTTAGGCTACTGTTCAAAATGCTTTCCAAATGCTATTAGAGGTTCTGTAAGCAAAACACTTCATACTTTTAAGATGACTTCTAAACTTTGTCATTATCTGTTTAAATCGTAAAAAAGAATGCATTTTCCAGCATGTTGCAAATATTAATCTTTTCAAGTGAAATCACTGGACTGCTTTTTAAAATCCATTTGTTAGGATTTAATATCATTGCGATCTGGGGCCTCAGCATCATCTATTTAAAAAGTACCTGAACAATCTCTGTTTTTAATAGTCAGAAATTTTTATCATTGATTTATTTCCTTGAAATCATATTTCTATTCAACTTCCACCACAGAACTTTATCCTAATGTATTGGCTTAGAAAGCTTTTTTTAATGCTTATACTATTGACATTTTCCTAGGATGTAGACTTATAAATGACTCCCAGTCTCCCAGAATTTGATTTTAGGCTTCATCATCATAAATTTACGGTAGACACAAAATAAAATGTTTACTGATCATGCTTTCATCACTCATTATGGTGCTTACCAAAACTGACACTGTTTCCACTTTTCAGGGTCAGGAGCAAGACTTGTCAACCAGTCTCAAAGCAAGTATATTTAAGCATCTCATCAGTAACTGGAAAGCATGATTGAAACACAGTACACAGAGGTGCGTACCTGCTAAGTTGCTTCAGTCGTGTTCGACTCTTTGTGACCATACGGACTTGTAGCCCGCCAGGCTCCTCTGTCCATGGGATTCTCCAGGCAAGAATACGGAGTGGGTTGCCATGCCCTCCTCCAGGAAATCTTCCTGACCCAGGGCTTGAACCTGCATTTCTTACATCTCCTGTATTGGCAGTCAAGTTCTTCACCATTAGCACCACCTGGGAAACCCGAGTGATACAGAGAGGTACCTCTTACAAAATGGAAACTCACAGGGTTTCGTGGTAATAAACAATGTAAATCCAAACATTCAAGGAAGAAACCTGAACAGTCAAACGCAAACTTAAAGAGAGAGACTCTTCCCAACTTGTTTCCTGAGGCCAGTAAAACCCTGATAACAGAAACTGTCAAAGACTCAACAAGAAAGGAACATCATATTTTTCATAAATACAGGTGCAGAAATTCTAAACATAATATGAGGGGAATTTATGCCCCGTTCATCAGGCAGATAAGGGCAGGGAGATGCTGCTGTATCTGCTTTTTTTTCTATTGCCTTCAGCTCAAAATGATCTTTATGCAGAGTGACACATGCTGGAGTGGCATATCTGATCCCCTACAAATATATTAGCATGAAGTGGAGTCATCCCAGAAATGCAAAGCTACTTTAATATTTGATAATCAGTCAATGTAAATCACCATATTAGCATAATAAAGGAGACAAAATTTACGATCCTCTCAACAGAAGCAGAAAAGGCATTTGATAAAATTCAACACCTGTTTGAGATGGAGAAAAGCTTATAGCAAATTAGAGAAAGAAAAAAATTCTTTAATCTGTTAAAGGATATCTACAAAATATCTGTAGCTAACACTACATGGTGAAATGTGAAAGTATTAATCTCTCTCTCTGAGGTCAAGAACAAGAAAGGGATGTCATTATCACATCTTTTGACACTGCACAAGAGGTTCCTAGTAGCATTATGAAACAAGGGAAATAACATAAAGATGTCAAGATTAGAAATTTAAGAGAAATATTTTCATCATTCACATATGATTGTGCACGTTAAAAATTCAAACTATACACCAGTTATTATTATTACAAAGGGAATTTATAAATGGTTGCTGGATTCAAGATCAATAACAAAATCAATTATATATAATATATTTATATAGGATAGTTAGAAAATAAAATGTTTAAATATTCTTTACAATAGTATTTAAAAATTTAGTACAAAGGAATAGATCAAATTATAGATGTGAAAGATCTCTAGAGTGAAAATTAACAAATTGTGTTGAGAGAAACATTGAAAGATCTAAATAAGTGGGAAAATATTCCCTATTAATGGATTTAAATTCTCAATATGGATTGGAAGATGTCAATTCTTCCCATATCCCCTAGGGTGCCGTAAAATTTAGTAATCACAACAGAACCTCGTTGCTGAAAATATAAGGTGTTAGAACATTAAAGGTTCCTACTAAAGAAATATTTTCCCTTGATGGCATTTTCAATTCCCCATTTTAGTGTTGCTCTGTCTGAAAAGTTTACACCATTTGCCTCACCTTGGTCTCCTCAAAGAAGCTCAGGCAACTAAGTTAAAAATTCCACTGAATTTGAACTGGTTAAAAATGTAATCTGTTAGTTATTTCGTAGCCATTAAAATGAATGTGTTGGGAATTCCCCTGGACAGTCCAGTGGGTAGATTGAGTTTCCAGTGCAAAGGGCTCAGGTCCCAGCCCTGTTCAGAGAACTAAGATAACACATAATGTGGTGGCCAAAAAAAAAAAAAAAAAGAATGTGTTTAACTTTATTTAATGACATGAAATATTCTTGAGAGTTGACTGTACTCAATCCTGGTTTCTTAGAAAAAAAAAAAACCTCTAAATGACACTAAAATGAGAGCAATGATGCTTAGGGTAAATTTTAAAAATTAGGCAGGTTTTGAACTATAATGAGATTAGGTTGTAGAGAGGAAGCTGCAGAGGAAGAATATAATGGGAAAACAGATGTGAAGGATGGGGAGACTCTTATCACACGAGCTGAAATCCTTGTAGGTGATTGGAATCTGGGGTCAGCTGACGTATACGTGAATTCACTGGAAAGAGGCACGTGGCTGTTTGAGTAGGTGCCTGCCATATCAAATCAGGAGTGGAGAGAAAGGTCTGCCTCCATGGGGGATAGGTGAACAAATCATCTCCCTGGTCTGGGGCGTTTTGATGCTTGTTTAGGGACTTATTTCAACATCTCGAGAAGCCTTCCAGTATACCAGCCACCTTTCTATGAAAGCGGGTATGGTGAAGACAAAAAAATAAACAAGATTATTTAGATAGCGGAAGATTAAAATGGGACAAAATAGCAAGTGACAAGGACTTGACACCTGAAGAAAGGGACAGCCATGCAAATATTTTAAATATGAGTGGCCCAGTAGCAGAAATAGCAAAGCAAGCGAAGTCAAAGGCCTTATGAGGGACTTTCCTGGTGGTCCAGTAGTTAAGACTCTTCACCTTCCAATGCAGGGTGTGCAGGTTCGAATCCCTGGTTGGGGAGCTAAGATCCCACATGCCTTGTGGCCAAAAAATCAAAACATAAAACAGAAGCAATATTGTAACAAATTCAATAAAGATTTTAAAAATGGTCCACATCAAAAAAAAAATCTTAAAAAAAGAAAAGGTATGAGAATGAAGCCATATGGACTAAAGGCAGTGTGCAAACAAGGGAAAAATGAAGTCGCAGATGCAGCAGTCAGGAAAATAGTTAAAAATACGGTATATGTGGATGGTTACTATGGGATTTATTACAAAGACAGTCACTCAGCCTCTTCAATCCTCATGTATTAGCTTTCCTATGTAGAGGACGGTTGGGATGAGGGGCGAGGTGAGGGAGGTAGGGGATAAAGGCAACAGTTAGGACTAGGAACAGTCTCCACATGGGAATAGCCTGGCATACGGTGGTAACAGTGAGATGAGGCAAGTACTGACTCAGAAGAACCCACTGGACTTACACAGAGACTAAAGGATAGAGAACAGACTCAGGACTTATGTCTTTCAGCTTGAAGAAGTAATTAGGCAGTGCCCACGCGTGGAATGGGTAAAAAGTTGAGGGGAAATAGGTTTGGTTTTATGAAATTAGATTTGTTTTTCACAGGCAAACCTGAGATGCTAACTACGGTTACGGTGGAAACGGCAACTGTGTATTAAATTATGGCGCTCCAGGGCCGCAGGGCAGGATACAGAATTGAAAGATTCTGGAAGATACTGATCTACATTTTCTCTTTGGAGATCCAGGAGCTATAAAGTACAGACAGACTGAGGTCCAGACCAGACCTGAGGTCAAGCATAAAAAGGAGGAGCTAGCAGATACAGAAGCAATAAAAAAAGATTAAGGAATTAAGAAGTGTGATAGAAGTTTCATAAGTCAAAAAAAAAAACTTCAAAAAACAAGGAAGTAAGCAATTGAATTTTGCTAGATAGTTTAGTTATGGGGGCTTCCCAGGTGGCTCAGTGGTAAAGAATCTGCCTGCCAATGCAGAAGACCCGGTTCAATCCCTGGGTCGAGGAAGATCCCCTGGAGAAGGAAATGGCAACCCATTCCAGTATTCTTGCCTGGAAATCCCATGGACAGAGGAGCCTGGCAGGCTACAGTCCATGGGGTCACAAAGAGTCAGACATGACTGAGTGACTAAATAGCAGCAGCAAGCTTTTAACCACCTGGTTAGAAACATGCAGGACATCTGGAGGCTTTGACAGATGCAATTTTAAAATACAACTTGAACTTTTTTGCCTACAATATTAAATTCTACTACAGGGTTCTACCATTAAAATGCGTGGTAAGCAGAGTAATGGCACCCCTAAAAATGTCCATATTAACCTCTGGAACTTTCGAATGTTTCTTATATGCCAAAAGGGACTTTGCAGCTGGGATTAAAAGATATCTGAACTGACGTTAGGTCCAGCGTAATCACAAATGTCTTTGATGTGAAAGAGGGTGGCGTGAGATCTCAGAAATATTGAAGATGCTACGTTGTCGGGTTTGCGATGGAGGGAAGAGACCATGAGCCAAGCAATGCCGGGGGACTCTGGAAGCTGGAAAAGTAACGGAACAGATTCTCTCCTACAGGAAGAATGCAGTTTCTGCCAACACCTGATTTCCAGCTCAGTGAAAAACTCATTTCAACTTTGACTGCTCCACCGTCAGGTGAGTTGTGTGTGTTTAAGCCACTAATCTGTGTTAAGGTTTGTTACAAGCAGCAATAGAAGCTAAGACACAAAGGTAAGGATACCAAACACTGGCTGTTCCCACAGCCTGTCAGGTGGCTTGTTATACTTAGCATGCGCAAGGCCACAAGAAAAACAAGGGCATCCCTCAGTGCTAAACTAGTCAAGTCCTAAAAAACATATCTTCTGATGTTCGAAACAAAAGTAAGATAATGATCTACTCTATTATCTGGCAAAAGCCAACAAAACCTAAAATGTACTTAACTGATGATTGGAATCTAATAACCTAGAACTTGACAATTAATACCATACAATCAACCAGAGATCTGACGGTTAACATTGTATACATGTATAAGCTATGGTATGACAGAAGTTCCATAGTCCGAAATTCTTTTTTTTTTTAAATTAATAATTTATTTTAGTTGGGGGCTAATTACTTTACAATATTGTAGTGGTTTTTGCCATACATTGACATGAATCAGCCATGGGTTACATGTGTTCCCCATCCTGAACCCCTCCCACCTCCCTCCCCATCCCATCCCTCTGGGTCATCCCAGTGCACCAGCCCTGAGCACTTGTCTCATGCATCGAACCTGGACTGGTGTTCTGTTTCACATATGATAATATACATGTTTCAATGCTATTCTCTCAGATCGTCCATTCCTCTACTTCTCCCACAGAGTCATAAGACTGTTCTAATGTATCGTGTGTCTCTTTTATGTCTTGCATATAGGGTTATCATTACCATCTTTCAAATTCCATATATATGCATTAGTATACTGTATTGGTGTTTTTCTTTCTGACTTACTTCACTCTGTATAATAGGCTCCAGTTTCATCCACCTCATTAGAACTGATTCAAATGTGTTCTTTTTTAATGGCTGAGTAATATTCACTGTGTATATGTACCACTGCTTTCCTGATCCATTCGTTGCTGATGGACATCTAGGTCTGCTTTCCATGTCTGCGCTATTGTAAACAGAGCTTGCGTATATGAACATTGGGGTACACGTGTCTCTTTCAAGTCTGGTTTCCTCAGTGTGTATGCCCAGCAGTGGGATTGCTGGGTCATATGGCAGTTCTATTTCCAGTTTTTTGAGGAATCTCCACACTGTTCTCCATAGTGGCTGTACTAGTTTGCATTCCCACCAACAGTGTAAGAGGGTTCCCTTTTCTCCACACCCTCTCCAGCATTTATTGCTTGTAGACCTTTTGGTAGCAGCCATTCTGACTGGCGTGTGAAATGGTATCTCATTGTGGTTTTGATTTGCATTTCTTAATAGAAGTGATGTTGAGAATCTTTTCATGTTTGTTGGCCATCTGTATGTCTTCTTGGAGAAATGTTATGTTTAGGTCTTCTGCCCATTTTTTGATTGGGTTGTTTATTTTTTCTGGAATTGAGCTACAGGAAGTTGGCTTGTATATTTTGAGATTCTTTTTCTGATGCTTCGTTTGCTACTATTATTTTTTCCCATTCTGAAGGCTCTTTTCACCTTGCTTATGCTTTCCTTTGTTGTGCAAAGCTTTTTTATTAGGTCCATTTATTTTGCTTTTATTTCAATATCCTGGGAGGTTGATTCATAGAGGGAGCCTGCTGTGATTTTTGTCGGAGAGTGTTATGCCTATGTTTTCCTCTAGTTTTATAGTTTTGGTCTTACGTTTAGATCTTTAATCCATTTTATTCTTTGTGTATGGTGTTTTAGAAAAGTGTTCTAGTTTCATTCTTTTACAACGTGGTTGACCGTTATCAGCACCATTTGTAAAGAGATGTCTTTTCTCCATTGTATAGTTTGCCATGGGTCCTGACAATCAACTTAAACTTTTTAATTGGAGGATAATTGCTTTACAGTGTTGTGTTGGTTTCTGCCGTACAACAACGTGAGTCAGCAAAGTATACATATATCCCCTCCCTCCCACCTTCTCATCCCATCCCTTAGTGTCATCAGACGCACAGGACATGAGGCCATCGCACACTCGATCTATACAGTAACTTCTGTAGCTATCTACTTTACATATGGTAATATTATGTTTCATGTACTCTGTCACTTCTTCCACCCTATCCTTCCCCTTATAGCATCACAAGTGGGTTCTCTGTCTGGTCTCTATTCCTGCCCTGCAAATAGGTTCATCAGTACCATTCTTCTAGATTCCATATATATGCATTAATATACGATATTTTTTTTTTACCTTCACTTGGTATATTACAGCTCTAGGTTCATCCACTTCACTAGCACTGACTCAAATCATTCCTTTTATGGAATGGAGGTAATATTCCATTGCATTTATGTACAACACTACTTTTTCTTGATCCATTCATCTGTTGATGGACACCTAGGTTGCTTCCTTGCTTAAACTTTAGAGATTTTCAAGCTATCTGCCACCCAGGAATGGTGTACTGTATGCATCTAATGTAGGGTCTTTCGACCTTTAGGAAACCTATGTAGAAGGGAAAATTCTCTATTGGTCATAAACTTCATAAACTACCACGCAATTTCAAAATTCAAATATGGTGCATATTAAAGCTCAACTTTATTTACGTAAGTCAGAGATGATTTGAATCTGTGGTACCACTGTGAATTTCTGCTTGCTGCAAAAGATCAGGCATGAGGCAAGCGATAAGAAAATACAACTACCTCCCCCCAGGTGACCCTATGTGACATCAGTTGACTCACCACAACACACCTCTCGGCCCTCTTAGGCAGTCACAGCCTACTGTGTTTCTTCCAGTTACCAGGAAATCGTCTAAGACTTATTTTTGGGTTGGTCATTTCTTTTAAGGAAACGTTATCAAGGATCATTCACAAGATAAAATAAGGATGAGTAAAAGCATTTGGCAGAGATATTATTCAATTTGTCTGAGAGTATTTCCAACACAAGTTCAGTATTCCTCCATTATTATTAAAAAATAAATGTATCCACAAATTAAATTCAGTTGATCCATTTTATTTAGAAGGTTAGTAAAAGGGCTTTTTGAGTATAATGAACTTAAAACTGGTTGTAGTGAACACAAACAATGCAGACTACAATTATCCCCCATTTTTATAAAATCTCTTCTATGGTAGATATACACACAAAGGCTATACTAATGTGCCCAATGATAATTTTAATAGATTTTAGGGGTTAGTGGGATTTTGCCTGATTTTTCTGCTTTCTTTCTGCTACTCTGAACTTTTTTTTTCTCTAATAACAAAGTATCTATCATTTAAATCAGTCATTTTATTTTCAAGAAAGTTTTCTTAAAAGGCAGTTCAAGCATTTTCTGTCCAATTAGGAGGGAGAAAGGTATATAAAAACTCTACAAAGCACATGAAAACTTCAATACTCCTGTACAAAGTAACTGAATTTCAAAATCAGAAACAATTTCTGTTCACTACAGATTCTTTTATGGGGTGGATCTCTTGATAGATATAGAGAAACTTTCTGGCCATTTTCCATTTATAAAACTACAAATTATGGTGGAGTTACCAGGGGGGCGTCAGGGCTAAGACTCACACACTACCAATGCAGGGGGGCCGGGTTCAGTCTTGGTCAGGAAAACTATGATCCCACATGCTACAACTAGAAGCCTGCATTTGCAACTCGAAAAAAGATCCCAAGTGCTACAGTCAAGACCCAGCGCTGCAAATCCCAACTACTCAAATCCATCACTTTCCCCACAGAAACACACCAGCATTGTTTTAGTGCCATTTTAATTGGACAAACTAAAAACAATTAGGTGTTCTGAAGGAGTGTTATACAATGCAAGAGAAATTCAAAACTGTTACTTTATCATGTATTCCCTCTTCTTTATAACTAAAGCAAAAAAAAAAAAAAAGCTTTCTGCTTTAAGGAAAAGTCAGAAAAATAGGCCAATATATTTTCCCTCTTCATTAATAACATAAACAGCTACAAGATCTAAATTGTATAGATAAACTGGATGTTGGCTTACACATACTCATTAAAAAGACAATAGACCATACCACAATAAGAGCATTAATCCATCTGCCTTTAGCCTCCATATCTTGGTTCTCAATCACAGTTTCACCAAGTAAGAGGTAGTTTCCAGCACTGGAGCTATACATTATTCCTCATTATTTACTGCTCTTGCTGCTGTATAGCAGAGAGTAACTCTGGAGGCTGACGCTTTTCCCTGCTTGTTTTAGGTCCGTAGTTAAGTTGTGTTACTGTCTGTGGCATCTGCCTGATGCTCAGCTTAACTTCGGGAGTTGAATATAGATTGGAATCGGAATTCTTGAAGCAATTTCTTTTTCAATTCAAAAACAGAAGTCACGTTAGTCCACTTAAGAAAGGAAAAGAAGCCTCTCTATATTTTGTGAAGAATGAAGAAATGAATGAAAAAGTTTTTCAAGCATGCTGTGTGATTAGTGAGGGGAAGCAATAAGAGAAACGTGCCCCATGCCATAAACGATGAACCCAGGCCACTAATAGCCAATGAGGAAAAGACTGACCATTTACCCATTCAAAGCTTCTTCCACTCCAAGGGGGATCTCTTTTGGGTTACATTTTCAACTATCTAGTAAACACTGAATTAAAGTCATATTTTTGAAGACTCTGGCTCCTCTTTATTGTTTGAATTTCAATCAATTGATATTTGATCTGAGCACATTACAATTTTAATTCTATATTTGGGAAAGAGCATTGGTGTCCTTAACATAGTGTTAAGTAAAAAAATTACAACTGCAACAGTCTATTATAGCATCTGTTTCCTAAGTCATAACTCTAAGTCCTTTATTAGGTAACCGTATCAGTCCACCTCCATGATACATTCTCCGTGGCTAGTTCCATGCAGTAGGTTATTTAAATGATTATCTTTTATGATTTTATATGTATATATTAATTACATATATTTAAACTTCCTATTATTTAAGTATCTGCTTACATTGAATAGATTTTTCTTTTGTTCAATGAGTTAACCTAACACTTCACTTTTACCATTCCTCCAGCGACCCTACAGAAGTTAATTTTTACGTATTTACCTAGTTCCTCTTCTGCTGTCTCTGGAAAATTGATCTTGGGCTTTGCCAGCTCACCACTATCTTCTTCTATGAAAAGAAAACGCAATGATGATTACGTGAATTACAATGTCATGAGCAAGTTCTAGTATTTTAACCAACTAAGAAGGATGTACCAACCAAGGATGAGACAATGGCAAGAATAAACTACAAAACACCTTTTTTAATAACTGTAATTCTAAAATAGTGATATCTTTCAGATTCATACTTTTGATCCAAACTATAACTTCTTGGGTTCCAATAACAGTATTTTATTAAAAACATGTTACTTTATTAGTTAGGATCAATAAGAAGTATTATTCAGAGATTAATGGATTGTTTTATATCAGGCTACTCTTTGCTTAAAACCTATATTCTATAGATGAAGATACAGAGACAGATCATTGATGATAAATGATACAAAATCATGAATAAAAATTTCTCACAGGATGCCACACATTTTTCCAAAGCGTATGGTTGTTTCTACACAGTTTTGCCCAGTCACTGTGTTCCATCTTCGGAACCTACTGGGCATAGAGTCTCCATCGGACCTAAACCTCACACAGTGAATAGGACCAAAGTGTCCTGTTGTAGGATTCTTGAGAAAGAGAAGGGTATTAGATAAATTAATACTTAAAACAGAAAATTGAGATTGGAACACTAGAGTAGATGTTGAAATTCCTGTGGGGCAAAGTCAAAGACTATACCGAATTAAAACTAAAGTGATTCTCATCATAAAAAACCAGAACAACAAAGAAAACCCTAAGCCTTCATGTTCAAATAACGCCCCAGGTAGATAGAGACTTCCCTGGTGGTCCAGTGGTTAAGAATCTGCCTGCCAATGCAGAGGACGGGTGTTTTGATGCCTGGTCCGGGAAGATTTCACATGTGTGGGGCAACTAAGCTTGTGTGTCTCAAATACTGAGCCAAAGCCCTAGAGCCCACCATGCCACAATACTGTACCATATTCTGCAGCAAGAAAGACCAGTATGAGAAGCCCAAGCACCATAACAGGAAGAAAGAGCCCTGCTTCTCCAAATAGATGAAAAGCGCTGCACACAGCACAGCCCAAAAAAAAACAATTCATTTTAAAAAGACATCTAGAAATCTCTTTTTAAAATAAAAAAAGATAAAGAAAGGGAGGTAAATGACATCCCTTCTTCAAGTCTACGAAAAGCAAGTCTAAAGTCTATCAATTCACTCCCATTTTCAATTCCTAACTCACTGTCTATTTACACAGGGAAGCAATTCTTACTATGACTACAGAGACCACCAGATGGAGCTCTTTGAAACACTCTGCCTCTCATAATCTATAGCACACGATCTGGAGTCCACTAGTCTTCGATCACACAAGAGTATGAAGATACAGGATCAATGCTGGTTCCTATATGAAGTTTAATGAGGCAAAATATAAACCTGTAAGTTAGTGGTGGTATTCTGTTTTAAGGCATATCCTTATTTCTAAAACTTTTTTCTTTTACTTTCTAATGCTCATCACCTTAATCAGTTATTCAAATACTGTTTACTAGGACCAATGTTCTTAATCTGTCCATGTCCACTCTACCCAAAGACATTAATGCACGTAGACTTCTGTCAGGGGAATATCATGACTGTGTATCATGACATAAATAATTTAAGAGTATAAAGAATTGAGATTTTGAAATAAGATGTCTGACATCAAGGTTCTTATATTCACTAACTGAACTCTCATCCCAAACAATATTTACTTCTTTTCTTCAGAGAATTAAAACATGTGGCAAAACATTTCTAAAACTTGAAAGTGCCATTAAACAAAAAACAATGGGAAAGAATTCTCTTATTTAAGTCACTTTACATTCAACCAATAAATTATGAACACTGAACAATTAAAATAGATTCTTTGTAGGTGTATTCATCGAGGTTCCATTTACCCAAAACATCCATCAGGCTTTCCCAAGAAACAAAACAAAATTGTGTTTTATTCTCTGTGTACAATCCTAACAAGCTTATGTTTCATTGGACTGTAAAGCAGGATGCTAGAAACCTCGTAGGAGCTAAAAAAATTCGCTAACTGAAGGGGTTAATCACTGAAACCTAGCCTTTGATCAAGGTACCTACATAATCTAAGGGAAAAAAAAAGACTACTTACTAATTCTTCTCCACTATTATAATCATACTTATAAGTTAATATCTTCACCACCTGCAACAGAATTCCTTTCTCAGGATGAAGAGATGCAGAATTGGATGGTTGAGGCAGCTTCAAAGGATTGAATTGGTCAAACTAGAAAAAATTATTAATATTTATGTTGTTGAATATTTCATAAATAATATGATGAAATAATGTTACATTTAAAAATGTTCCTAAATTCTAAACCTTGAGGAATAATCCAATATCCATTTAGTCAAACATAAATGACATATGTGAGGAATGTGAGGAGTGTGGCAGGGTTCGCCAAGAGTCAGACACACACAGTGAAGCTCTTGAACAAGTGCTGCTAAAAAAAAACCTCTAGTGGTGGAAAAAAAGGGGAAATCCTGTATACACTGTGGTTTGGGAATGTAAGCTGTGGTACAGCCACTATGGAGAACAGTATGGAGATTCCTCAAAAAGCTAAAAAAATAAAGTTGCCATTATGATCCAGCAAATCCACTCCTGGTCATGTATCCACACAAAAAATATAATTAAAAAAGATAACAGGCATCACTATGTTCATAGCATCACTGTTAACAACAGCCAAGACCTGGAAACTAAATGGCCACTGACAGATGGATGGACATTGAAGATGTGGGTACATAAACACAAAATTACATACTCAACCTTAAAAATGAGTAATGTCACTTGCTAGCAAATAGGTGGAAACTAGGAGTATTATACTAAGTGATGTAAGTCAGAAGAGAAACATAAATGCCTGTAAGATATCACATGTGTGGAACCCAAAAAAGTATGACAAATAATTATCTACAAAACAGACAACAGAAGAGATAGACTGTGTGGCTGACAAGGGGGCTGGGGAAGGGATTAGAGTGGGGTCTGGAGTAGCAGATGCAAATTATGTATACAGAGATGGGTTGGAACTAGGCCCTACTGTAGTGCAGAGGGAACTATATTCAATATCCTGTGATAAATCTTAACGGAAAAGAATATAAAACAAAAAAAAATAAGAAATGTATATGTATGATGAAATATTGGAAGTACAGCAGAAATTAAGTCTTATAAATCAATATAATTTTTAAAGAGAAAAAACACCAAACAAAAAATACATCTAATAATATTAGGGAAAAAAAAAAAAAAAACAGAAGGCTACTATGCCCAAGTGAAATTCATCCTCAAAATACACAGTCCCCACAAAACAGAAACTAGATCGGTGACAAGAAGGCAAGATGAAATAAGAGATAACATCAAAGACAGAGGTTTGGTAAGTGGAGTGCTACAATATCCCCACCCTGTGACCACCAAGCCATGCCCTGCTATGTAATATGAAAGGAAAAAAGCTCTAAATCAGCTTTCCCTCATTAGTTTCCTCATCATTAAAATGAAGACAAAGACAAACACTGAAGGAGTCTTCCTTTTGAAAATTTGTTCCCTGGGTAACATCAGCTCATCTCCCACCCTTTGCTTTATCTGCAAGTCCTGACTTCAATCTGCTTCCTGGAGCAGAACTCAGCACCATCCTATCATCCTATTGTGGACAGATTAAAGCCTCCCTGAAAAATAACCATGGAGATGAGCAGAAGTTTCCTTGGTACTTGTTTTAGCTTTTGGGCTCCTCATCAGAGTACACCTCATGTTCTGCCAAGAAAGACAATAAAAGAGGCATTAATCTGGCTTGAGAAAGTTGTGTCTTTGCAATGAAAGAGTTTCCTATATGCACTGGGCTTCCTTCCATTCCAATGTTTGCCAGCCTTCTAGCAAGATCACATGTGACCATGTGATCTGGTGAGAACAGGCTGGGAAGGACACAGCACAGCATGGTGGTTTGAGAAGCCACTCTTCAGATCTACTAATCCCTACCAAGGCAGTGGGTTTTCTCTATTCATCAAAGAGCAGTTGACTAACTTGACATGAGATAATTTTCCTGGTTGGAAACAATGAAGGAAAAGCCATGTATTTCCCAATCATGCTCAGATTGAGTCAACCGGTGAATATGTTGACCAGGGACTATAAAGGATAGAATAGCAGTGTCAATCACTCAGCAGCAAACTCATGATAGTAAGATTTTTATATCCTTCAAAATAATAGGCGTCAAGGATGTTTAGTGCACTAGCAGAACCAGGAATGAAGGTTCCATCGATCAATTTGATACCAGAGGCACCTGACCCAAGATATCTTAACAGGGGTCCATTAGAATTATCAATGTCATATTCTCCAAACACTGTTGAGTGATACAAATCCTGAAGAATGGGCTGACAGCACTGTCAGGGATGGTGGAAGAGGCGGTTTTGTCTCTAGAGGACTTTGCCATGGCCTCTGTCTAGCAATAAAAATTAAAAAAAAAAAAACCAACTTGTCTCGCATATTTGAGTTCCCAAACCTCTAAATCTCCCCACAGCATGAATGGAATTCCTTGGTCAAGCTAAAGCAGATTAGAGCAGAAATCTCAAGTCACTCCTCAAGTTCTTAGACCTTGTTACCAAGCTTGTGTTGTTGACCAAAACAAGCTTCAACCATGTAGCTAGAAATGGATACAACTTAAAGATGAGATTGAATATTTATGTTAGTAGGTGATGCTGAGACCCACATTTGCAACACTTCCTCTTAAACTTACTCAAGCTTCAAAGACACTTACAAATACTCATTCCAGAGTCAAGTGCTATCCAACCTCCATTCAAGACCAATCCTAAGGTGGCACACCCACTCATCTCCATCACCACCTTTAGGAACCACTTGTCTTGGTCTCTCTTTAACTTTTCTTATCAAGCCTTAGAAATTGGTCACCATGGCCAATGAGTGCCCAGGTGGGATGCTCAAATCTACCACACAACTGATAAAAGCCCCAGAGATAGAATACAAGGGAGTTGCCACTGTTTGGTAATTCTGTAACTTGCTACAAGTAAGCAAAAGAGTTTGAAAATGTATGGCTCTCAGATAATTGAAGCATCTGTTCAAGGGGAGACCCACTGGTCTGTAAAATCAGAAAAGTATGGTAAAACTTTTCCAACAGAGAGGGACTCCCATTGTATAAAACATTATGAAATTGTTGGAATTACTACATTTACAGTAAGTCAAGTTTCCTTCTGAAATTTCTTTTTTTTTTTGAGTATAATTGCTTTACAATGTTGTTAGTTTCTACTGTACAGCAAAGTAAATCAGCTACACATATACATATGTCATCCTTCTTTGGATTTCCTTCCCATTTAGGTCACCATGGAGCATGGAGTAGAGCTCCCTGTGCTATAAAGTAGGTTCTCATTAGTAATCTACTTTATACATAGTACCAATAGTGTATATATGTCAATATCAATCTCCCAATTCATCCCACACCCCCTATTCCCCTTGGTATCCATAGGTTTGTCTTCTACACCTGTGTTTCTATTTCTGCTTTGTAAATAAGGTCATACAGCCATACACCCTGAAAACACCTGATCTCATCTGCTGCTGCTGCTGCTAAGTCACTTCAGTCGTGTCTGACTCTGTGCGACCCCATCGACGGCAGCCCACCAGGCTCCCCCGTCCCTGGGATTCTCCAGGCAAGAGTACTGGAGTGGGTTGCCATTGCCTTCTCCAATGCATGAAAGTGAAAAGTGAAAGTGAAGTCGCTCAGTCGTGTCCGACTCCTAGCGACCCCATGGACTGCAGCCTACCAGGCTCCTCCATCCATGGGATTTTCCAGGCAAGAGTACTGGAGTGGGTTGCCATTGCCTTCTCCGATCTCATCTGAAGTTCCTCTTAATGGAATCTGACTTGGTCTCCACCTTTGGTCTTAAAGTAGTTGGGTCTTTGGACTTCCCTGGTGCTCCAGTGTTTAAGGCTTGGAGCTTTCAATGCAGGGGGTGCAGGTTTGAACCCTGGTCAGGGAACTAAGAGGGCTCCCCAGATGGCTCAGTGGTAGAGAATCCACCTGCCAGTGCAAGAGACATAGGAGACATGTGTTTGATCCCTGGGTTGGGAAGATCCCCTGGAGAAGGGAGTGGTTACTCACTCCAGTATTCTTCCAGGAAAATCCCATGGACAGAGGAACCTGGTGGGCTGCGGTCCATGAGGTTGCAAAGAGTCAACACAACTGAAGCAACTGAGCAGTAGCAACAGCAGCAGGGAACTACGATCCCAGTGGTGCAGACAAAAAAAACAGCAGCAGCGGCAGCAGCAGTTGGGTCTCTTTCATGCTATCTCACCAGAATAGAGGGAAATAAGCACATATGACACAGAATTTTTTTTAAGTTCATCTCTTTGTTTTCCCTTTTTGCATAGTATCTACATGGATATGAAGAAAAGGGCTAGAAGCTTCTCTTTGCATCAGAGTGCCTCTTTATGTTTTTTCTGCTTCACTTCTTACTCTACTAAAACATCTCCAAGCAAATTTTCCACCTTTTAAGCCTTTGCTGGAAATCAGAAAAGAATGGCATTGGAGGATATCAAATGCTGGGATTTGGCAAAATCCTTCACACATCTGGTCAATTTATTTTGTGTCGGAAAGACATTTAATCGATATCTGTCTGATTCGCTTACACATGTATCATCCAAAAGTCATTCTGAAAGAACCATTTCACTCCCTGGAAACTTTTATACATATGTTTCAATAAGAGATACTAAATTTTTTTTTTTGCACTAAGAGATGCCCCACACATCCTAAGCTTTAAGAAATGCAAGATTTAGGACAACTCTAAACATACAGCAGCAGCATCATATAGATCTTCCATTGCTCTAAGCACATGCATAATCCCATCTTTTTATTTCTGTATAGAACCAAAGGCAGCTCTTAGAAGAAGAAAGTGAGGGGACTGAATACTTCCCAACCAGCTAGCTTGAATATTATAAAAATCCAAATACCTTGAATATTGTAAAACTTTGCATGTTCTCTACATTCTCAAGAAAGGATGAGTTCAGATTATAAATAGAAATAATCTCATTGTATTTCTCAAGGAAACTATATTTTCAAAACTCTACAACTCTGGCAAAACATTGGGGCCCTATATTAATCTAAAAATATATCTCTATCATGAAAAGTATACTGAAACATGTTTCAAACGAGAAGTGTTAAAACTCAGAGCAGGAAAAATTCTTAGAGATCATTTAATTCACCGAATTTTTGCTTTGTTTTCAATCATTGCAGTCCAACAATACATTAAAACTTCTCATAAAAACAGTAATATATATTCATTAATAGACTTCAATCAGTCAAGTACTGTATGAGAACTGATCCTCTACGACTTTACCTAATCTCCACATCTACCTTATGAAATAGATCCAATTATCACATTTACAATCACATCGCTTGTAAGTGACAACTATGGGATTCAAATCTACTCTGTCTGACACCATGGTCTGTTCTTATTTTGCCTCCAAGTAAAACAGTAACATGAACATATTTCAAAACTTCAGAAAACAATCCACTCTACCACAGTACTTTGGAGCACTTGATTCTTTTCTTCTATGAAGCTCTTTCCTTACCTGTATGGTAATAATGAATATTTTCTACTTTTCAATTAATGTTATATCAAATATTTTCTGTGTTACTATAGAAACCCCATGATAATCACTTCCCTTACTGGCTGCCTAACATTTCATACTGGGATAAACCATCATCTATTTAACTATTATCCAATTGACTTAGCAGTTACGTTGTCTCCCTGTTGTGTGTAATATTTAAAATATTACTGAACATAACTGTAAACACAGATTCCTTCTTATATTTATTTATTTTTTTGGCAGCACAGCATTTAGGATCATATTTCTCCAACAGGGGACTGAATCCATGCCCCCTGCAGTAGAAGTTCAGAGTCTTAACCATGGGACTTTCAGGGAAGTTCCCACAGAGTCCTTCTTAGAATGTACTTAGAATTGATTCTCAGAAGTGGAATCACTCAGTCAAGGAGTGTGGATATTTTAATAGTTCTTACTAACCCATTACATTCCTTTTTGAAAATTTATACCAATATCTATTTGAGGCTGCCTTTTTTTTTATCACATCCTCGTTTGCATTAAGCATTATCTTCTATGTGCTCTTGCTGTTTCAACCAGTAAAAACAAAAATGGTGACTCAGTGGATTAAACTGTATTTCTATGATCACCAATGAGATCAAAATCTTTTCCATATTTAAATTTCTTGATGAATTTCAGTACTCTCATTTGTCAGATGAGGAAAGAAAGGCTCAACATAAATGACACAATCAGCACTAGAACTGGTTCTAGAATCAATGTTTCCAGATGGTGATAGTTAAATAAATAGATGAGAGAATAAATAGCACCTCACTCCAGTTTTCCTTCCACTAACCACATTGCCTTCCCTTGATCCCTCTCATCTTCTTAAATTCTGAATAAATTTTCCCAAGGCTGCCACAGTAAAGTCAAAATACTGTGAGTTGCCTTTGATTCAGAGGGGGAGTGTATCTGACATTTTATACAGAGTATTAGGATGATCTAAGCAGACCAGGTTGGGTCTGGTTACAACCCTTACCTGTACTGACCCACCTGACCTTGAACAAGGTGTATATCACATTTTCTTCAACTATAGGAAGTGAGCACTTGAGTGAATGATTTCACAGATCTTTGCCGCTTTCAATGAATGTGGTTGTAAAGTAGAGAGCCACATCAAGCCATCAAAACAAATCATCATTTCCCCCTACATCTGAATGACACAAAGTCAGGCCACACAAGACACGTGTTGAAGCTCCAACCTTTCCCGCCAGCTCAACACAGTGAATTAGATTTCTTTTCATCCACCACTAACACGAAAAGAGATGTTCTCAGCTACATCAGAACCCAGGTACACTGCTCCCTGTGGCTTCACACGGTCAGAGAATGACTAATCCCCTTCTGTCGGAAAGGAACGAGTACAACCTAACAGTTTAGAATTCAGACTTGCGTCAGGCAGACCTGTGTTTGAACCCTATCTCTACACCTTTATAGCTATAAGGTCCTGGGCAAGTGATCATCTTACCTGAATCTCAAGCTCAAATATCTGTAACATATGGATAAAAATGGGCTTGCCGGTAGCTCCGCTGGTAAAGAACCTATCTGCGATGCAGGAGACTCCAGTTCTATTCCTGAAGAAGGGATAGGCTACCCACTCCAATATTCTTGGGCTTCCCTGGTGGCTCGGATAGTAAAGAATCCACCTGCAATGTGGAAGAGCTGGGTTCAATCCCTGGGTTGGGACGACTGCCTGGAGGAGGGCATGGCAACCCACTCCAGTATTCTTGCCTGGAGAATCCCCATGGACAGAGGAGTCTGGCAGGCTACAGTCTGTGGGGCCATAAAGAGTTGGACACGACTGAGCAGCTAAGCACAGCACAGCATGCATCATGGGTAAAAATTGTACCACACTATGGAGCACTTTCAAGGATTCAAGGTCATGATGCTTATGAAATTCTTGCCATATGCCAGGCACTGTGGAACATGTTCAGTCAAGAGGAGCAGTAACTATCATCCTCACCATTTATTCTATATTATTTTTGATATCTCTATTTTTATTATTGGAGTATAATTGCTTTACAATGTCGTGTCAGTTTCTGCTATGCAACCAAATGAATCAGCTAAATGAATACGTACGTCCCCTCCCGCATGAGCCTCTCTCTGTCCCATCCTACCCTTCTACATCATTAATTTTATTAATAAAGCAAAATATATTTCTCGGAATCATAGAAGGAGAGTGACAAATGGATTGTTCAGAGGTGACTGGGGTACACACTCACACAGCAATTTCTTCAGGCCAGTGAGGGATGGCCTGCTTCCTCCTTCCAGGGAACCATCTCTAGGGAGCCCAGGCCTCTGCAGATGCTGACACAGTGCTCTGGGGCACACTGTCTGAAGTAGCTGTCCTCTCTCACACAATGAACACTCCGTGGTGCTAATGGAAATTTAATCTATGTGACCTCAGTACTTAAACTGAGCCCCGAGTCCTGGGCCCAGTCTTGACTCATTATCCCAGGCTCCTATCAGCTCTGTGAACTGTTACTCCTCCAATCCCTCTACTCAGTTGCCGTAAAGCGGCTGAAGGTATTTTCAGAGGAAACTACTAGAGGCTGACTCTGGAAACCCTCGGCTTAATTAAACATCAGAGATTCACTGAGAACCCAAGGGGTTCCAGATCACAAATTGCCACAATGACTGTTGACTTCACATTTCACAGAATATTCATTTCTATTCCACAGAGACAGAAGTACCCCTTTGTTAGCAAATAGGCCTGCCTTGGTCACTTGGCCAAATTATTTCTTTGGATAATTGGGAGACAGAGAATTAGATGCAACTTGAAGGTACGTGCTGATTAATGATTAGCTATAGAGAACAGAAGGTCTTCTGCTCAGTGGCAGAGGGCGGAGGAGGAGAATAGCAAGAAAAGGGCCGCTTCAGTCTCTCTGGATAATAGACGGCTGCAAAGAGACTCGGCTGCGAGGGGTTTTGTTGCCGTTACTTGTTTGGGTTTGGTTTAATTCAGTTTCAATCGATAGAGCTTGGTTTTGACTTTTCGTTTGTTTTATTTTTGTCTACATATAAGGACAGTGTCTACTTCAATGAGGTCCCCTCCCAGCTGTCTTTATCCTAACATAGTCTGAGCACCAATATTACAGGCCCTGGGTCAGAAACTTGTTATGTTCACTTTCAAACTTTTCTGAATGTGTGAGATGCAATTATAATACCTTCTTCGCAAGGTTGCAGTGAGGTTCTGCTATAAAACAGGATATAAAACAGAAGAGACAGAGCCAGGATTCATTGCTATACCCTTCTCTCAACCCCCGTAAGATGCATACCCACATGAGAACTAGAAAATAACAAGAACCCTTTTTCAAACTTCACATGGCCCCATCATAGGACTTACACAACTGAGGGTAGTTAAGCAGGAGGTTCTGCAAAACCTCTAGGCAGAGACTGGCTGTGAGATGAGAATGAGAAAACATCCTAGAAATATAAAGGATGAGAAGCAAGTCATCCATGTCTGTGGCCAATGCAGAGTCTAGGCATACAGATTATGCATCAGATCAGATTAGTTTGTTAATGATTGTCTTAAATCTTGTCTTAAGAATTCTGGAGTCTCTGAATGGCTCACTGGAGAAATGTTTCATGGTCATTTATTGACCTTTGCCATGGAAGACGGACAAGAGGTGGAGAGAATAGAACCAAGTATGGCATGTATTTGCAATCTGTGGAGATCACAGATATATTATGTTTCTAAGAAGACCTTGAGGGACTTCCCTGGTGGTCCAGTGGCTAAAACTCTGTCCTCCCAGTGCAAGGAGCCCAGGTTTGATCCCTGGGCAGAGAACTAGATCCTGAATCCAAAACATATGGATTCCATCTTTCCATCCAAATCTAAACATGATGCAAGTTTTAATTCATTCAACAAACATGCACTGAACCTCTGTGTCTGCCTAGTATTGGTCAAGAAACTAAGGACACAAGGTTGTATATTGACAGTCTCTTTTCTTGAGGAGTTCATGTCTTGTGAGAAGGCAGAGAGCAAACAGCAGAACAAATTCAATCAAGTCAAGGCCATGGTAGAGTCTGTACAACATGTCAAGAGAACAATGAGAAGAATGCTCCCATGAGGGGAGCCTGAGAAGACTTCACAGAAAAAGGGATCATAGGACCCTTGGAACTGGATCTTAAAGAATCATAGGAATTTTCCAGATGAAGAGGAAGGATGTACATAAATAGAGGCAGGCAGGGAAGAAAGGGAAGAGCAACAAAGTTCATTTTGGCCTCAGGGTATTCTTAGGCAGGGATGTAGAGGGAAGTCAACTTGGACCAACTCTTGATTCACGTTTACTAATCCATAGATGAGCACTGACCCCTGTCCATCAGAGTTCCGATAAGTCCTCCACTGGATGCCCTATCCTTCGACCCTAAATTGCTGTAACAAAATTGAGAAAATCAAATTTACCAGGATTCCTTTGAGGGACAGTGTGCATTCGTCCAGAAAAAATTCCTTGGCAAACTACTTGTGGCTGAAGCTGAGATTCCCAAGGAGCTCGATGAGTGCAAAACTTCAGATTTAGGAGAACAGGGAGGCTTTCCACTAGAGAAGAAAAAAGGGAGAAAGAATGGGAGGGACCAATCCCCTCCCTGTTGCCCATCCGTAAAGTGTACTGAAAAGTAAAATAAAGAATAGACCGATAAAACCTCAGAACAGAGCAGATTTTTCTGAGAAGAGGAGTTCTGTGTTCAGTCCATAGGTGGCAACAGAGAGGAGTACGAGAAAGCAGAGGCTTCCCTTGCCCCACAAGGCTGTGGAATTTCACCAGATCCTGAAGGGGCAAGTTCCGGCTGCTCTATGGTGGGGTTAATGGCGACCTCCTCCAAAAGGGCTTATGCCATATCCAGGTCTGCTGCACCAAGAGCCCCTGCCCCCGCAGCAGGCCACTGCTGACCCGTACCTCCACAGGAGATATTCCAACACAGTTCTGGTTCAGTCTCTGTGGGGTCTCTGGGTCCTAGTGCGCACAAGGTTTGTTTGAGCCCTCCAAGCGTCTCTGGCAGGTATGGGGTTTGATTCTAAATGAGATTTCACTCCTACTACCGTCTTGCTGGAGCTTCTCCTTTGCCCTTGGACGTGGGGTATCTTTTTGGGTGGGATCCAACATTCTCCTATTGACGGTTGTTCAGTGAGTTGTAATTTTTGAGTTCTCATGGGAAAAGATGAGCACATGTCCTTATATCTCCATCCATCTACTCTGCCACAAAACCTTGTATGCACCAGGACCCAGGAGAAAGAAGCAGTGACCCCACCAGAGATTGACCCAGACTTGCCCATGAGAGTCCAGGAGTCTCTGGCGGAGGCTTGGGTTGGCGGTGGCCTGCTGCAGTGTCGGGGGCACTGAGTGCAGCAGTGCCTGCATGGGACATTTTGAAGGAGATTCCCATTATCTTCATTACCTCCACCATAGTTTGGCCTCAGGTCAAACAACAGGGAGGGCACACAGCTCCGCCCATCAACAGAAAATTAGATGAAAGATTTACTGAGCATGGCCCTGTCCATCAGAACAAGCCCCAGTTTCCCCCTCAGTCAGTCTCTCTCATCAAGAAGCTTCCATAAGCCTCTTACCCTTATCCATCAGAAGGCAGAGAAATGAAAACCAACCACAATCACAGAAAACTAAACTGATCACATGGACCACAGTCTTGTCTAACTCAATGAAACTATGAGTGCTGTGTAGGGCCACCCAAGACGGACGGGTCATGGTGGAGAGGTCTGACCAAACGTGGTCCCCTGGAGAAGGGAATGGCAAACCACTTCAGTACTTTTGCCTTGAGAACTCCGTGAACAGTATGAAAAGGCAAAAAGATAGGACACTGAATGATGAACTCCCCAGGTTGGTAGGTGCCCAATATGCTACTGGAGATCAGTGTAGAAATAACGCCAGAAAGAATAAAGAGATGGAACCAAAGCAAAAAGAACACCCAGTTGTGGATGTGACTGGTGACGGAAGTAAAGTCCAATGCTGTAAAGAGCAATATTGCATAGTAATCTTGAATGTTACATCCATGAATCAAGGCAAATTGGAAGTGGTCAAACAGGAGATGGCAAGAGTGAATGTCAACATTCTAGCAATGAGCGAACTAAGATGGACTGGAATGGGTGAATTTAACTCAGATGACCATTATATCTACTGCTGTGGGCAGGAATCCCTTAGAAGAAATGGAGTAGCCATCATGGTCAACAAAAGAGTCCGAAATGCAGTACTTGGATACAATCTCAAAAATGACAGAATGATCTCTGTTCATTTCCAAGGCAAATCATTCAATATCATGGTAATTCAAGTCTATGCCCCGATCAGTAATGCTGAAGAAGCTGAAGTTGAACAGTTATATGAAGACCTACAAGACTTTTTAGAACTAACACCCAAAAAAGATGTCCTTTTCATTATAGGGGACTGGAATGCAAAAGTAGGAAGTCAAGAAACACCTGAAGTAACAGGCAAATTTGGCCTTGGAGTACAGAATTAAGCAGGGCAAAGGCTAATAGAGTTTTGCCAAGAGAACGCACTGGTCATAGCAAACATCCTCTTCCAACAACATAAGAGAAGACTCTACACATGGACATCACCAGATGGCCAACATCAAAATCAGATATATTATATTCTTTGCAGCCAAAGATGGAGAAGCTCTATACAGTCAGCAAAAACAAGGCCGGGAGCTGACTGTGGCTCAGATCATGAACTCCTTATTGACAAATTCAGACTGAAATTGAAGAAAGTGGGGAAAACCACTAGACCACTCACGTATGACCTAAATCAAATCCCTTATGACTACACAGTGGAAGTAAGAAATAGATTTAAGGGAATAGATCTGATAGACAGAGTGCCTGATGAACTACAGATGGAGGTTCGTGACACTGTACAGGAGACAGGGATCAAGACAATCCCCAAGAAAAAGACATGCAATAAAGCAAAACGGCTGTCTAAGGAGGCCATATAAATAGCTGTGAAAAGAAGAGAAGCATAAAGCAAAGGAGAAAAGGAAAGATATACCCATTTGAATGCAGAGTTCCAAAGAATAGCAAGGAGACATAAGAAAGCCTTCCTCAGCAATCAATGCAAAGAAATAGAGGAAAACAACAGAACAGGAAAGACTAGAGATCGCTTCAAGAAAATTAGAGATACCAAGGGAACATTTCATGCAAAGATGGGCTCAATAAAGGACAGAAATGGTATGGACCTAACAGAAGCAGAAGATATTAAGAAGAGTTGGCAAGAATACACAGAAAAACTGTACAAAAAAGATCTTCACGACCCAGATAATCACGATGGTGTGATCACTCACCTAGAGTCTGACATCCTGGAATGTGAAGTCAAGTGGGCCTTAGGAAGCATCACTTCGAACAAAGCTAGTGGAGGTGATGGAATGTCAGTTATTTCAAATCCTAAAAGATGATGCTGTGAAAGTCTGCACTCAATATGCCAGCAAATTTGGAAAACTCAGCAGTGGCCACAGGACTGGAAAAGGTCAGTTTTCATTCCAATCCTAAAGAAAAGCAATGCCAAAGAATGTTCAAACTACCGCACAATTGGACTCATCTCACATGCTAGCAAAGTAATGCTCAAAATTCTCCAAGCCAGACTTCAACAGCACATGAACGAAGAACTTCCAGATGTTCAAGCTGGGTTTAGAAAAGGCAGAGGAGCAAGATACCAACTTGCCAACATCTGTTGGATCATCGAAAAAGCAAGAGAGTTCCAGAAAAATATATACTTCTGCTTTACTGACTATGCCAAAGCCTTTGACTGTGTGGATCACAACAAACTGTAGAAAATTCTTAAAGAGAGAGAAATACCAGACCAACTGACCTGCCTCCTGAGGAATCTGTATGCAGGTCAAGAAGCAACAGTTAGAACTGGACAGGAACAACAGACTGGTTTCAAATCAGGAAAGGAGTACGTCAAGGCTGTATACTGTCACCCTGCTTATTTAATTTATATGCAGAGTACATCATGGGAAATGCTAGGCTGAATGAAGCCCAAGCTGGAATCAAGATTGCCAGGAGAAATATCAATAACCTCAGATATGCAGATGACACCACCCTTATGGCAGAAAGTGAAGAAGAACTAAAGAGCCTCTTGATGAAAGCGAAAGAGAAAAGTGAAAAAGTTGGCTTAAAACTCAACATTCAGAAAACTAAGATCATGGCATCCAGTCCCATCACTTCATGGCAAATAGACGGGGAAACAATGGAAACAGTGACAGACTTTATTTTCTTCGGCTCCAAAATCACTGCAGATGGTGAAATTAAAAGACGCTTGCTCCTTGGAAGAAAAGTTATGACCAACCTAGATAGCATATTAAAAACCAGAGACATTACTTTGCCAACATAGGTCTGTCTAGTCAAAGCTATGGTGTTTCCAGTAGTCATATATGGATGTGAGAGTTGGACTATAAAGAAAGCTGAGCACCAACGAATTGATGCTTTTAAACTGTGGTGTTGGAGAAGACTCTTGAGAGCCCCTTGGACTGCAAGGAGATCCAACCAGTCCATCCTAAAGGAGATCAGTCCTGAAGATTCATTGGAAGGACTGATGTTGAAGCTGAAACTGCAATACTTGGCCACCTGATGTGTAGAACTGACTCCTTGGAAAAGACCCTGATGCTGGGAAAGATTGAAGTCAGGATGAGAAGGGGACAACAGAGGACAAGATAGCTGGATGGTATCACTGACTCATTGGACATAAGTTTGAGTAAACTCCAGAAAAACATATACTTCTGCTTTATTGACTATGCCAAAGCCTGAGTTGGTGATGGACAGGAAGGCCTGGCCTGCTGCAGTCCATGGGGTCGCAAAGAGTTGCACACGACTGAATGACTGAACTGACTGACTGAAGGGGCAAGAGGCCTTAGCTGACATCTGAGTGACAGGTTCTAGTCTATGAAGCAAGGAAAGTACAGGAAATGAGGAAGCACGGAGTTAATTCTGCAGGAGACCCTGCTCCTATCTGAAAGCTCAAAGAAGGTCACTAATCACAGTACTAACTGTAAGAATAAGTTCATTGAAAAGCAATGAAACAAACCACCACCAAGACTGTCATGATTAAAAGGCCTGCTGAGTTCTCTTGTTGGTTGGCACTGGGACAAGCCAGGAAGGAGGCAGGATCTAGAGAGTAATGAGGATTTTTAAAGCCCTTTGCAAATTGCCTCTGATCAAAATACTTTATTATCATAATCACTCCCATTGCCAATTTGAAAATGACAATCTGGAATGACAAAGTGCTCTTGAAATGTTTAAAAAATAAAAATCACAATGGGGAGGTGCTTGGCAGAAATCTGCACTTTGTTTAAAGCCATAAGTCACATTTAGATTTTGCCTCCCAAAATGAAGATGGGGTGAGGAGTTTTATCCTACAGCCAGAAGCTACATGTTTTTCTTTCTTCCATTTTTTCTTTTGCAGCATTCCTGTAGGACTGCTCACCCCAATCTCAAGGCCTTACTCGCACATACTCTTAAATGCGTAGACTTGCTACAAGGACACGGTTCTCCCTGAGTGAGGACAGGCCATGGCTGCACCTCCATCTCCTCCTCCTCTCTGAGCTCCTGCAGGGCAGGAGTACAATCTGATTCACTGCTGTAGACTCAGGGCCCTGAGTCGTGTAGGCACCAAATGAAGAGTTACTGTCTTTCTGTCCAGACCCTCCCTCCCCACTCCCTCCTGGGAAGGTTGCAGCAGTCTTCCCTTTGCTTCATCAAGTGACCTTCCCTGACAGCTCTTTACCCTCCATCCCACAATGGAGCTGCTAGACTCAGCCTGTCTCTTAACCTCTGTGTTCAACTTCGGGTGGCCTCATCCAGGAGACCTCATGCAATAATGTTGAGGGAAAGAATCCACACTGTAAAGAGCCCTGCTTTCTGGCTGGAATATCCTTTTAAGCTATTCGGACTTGGGCAATGAGGTCCTCTAAGGAACATACTTGAGGCAAAAATGCAATCCTTTTTACTTTTGTTTTGCTCAGTGGGTCACGATCACAGAAAGCATGATCTAATTGCTTGAGGCTAAGAAGGGATTTGGGCTTCCCTTGTGGTTCAGAAGGTAAAGAGTCTGTCTGCAATGCAGGAGACCTGGGTTCAATCCCTGGGTCAGGAAAGTCCCATGAAGAAGGGAATGGCAACCCACTCCAGCATTCTGGCCTGGAGAATTCCATGGACAGAGGAACCTGGTGGGCTACTACAGTCCATGGGGGTCACAAAGAGTCAGACACCACTGAGCAACTAACACACACACATAAGAAGGGATTTACAGAATCTGACATTAGGAAGGAAAAGAGGGACAATAAGGTGGTTGCTAGAGACAGACACTATGATGGTTAGAGAACTCGAGAAAGTCTAAAGGGAATTTTATTAAAATTCTGCTCTGTAGTGAGCAGCATGATTTTTCTTCCAGATCCCCACCAACGGTCTTGCTAAATACCTCCATTTTTCAGCTGTGCCTGTAGAATTAGCAGTCTAAGTTTCAATGTGGGAATTATGTGCGAAGAGAAACTCCCCCAGGGAGGAGATGCCAAGTCTGGATACATCCACCACCTACATCTCACTGAGATAAAACCCAAACCCTTTAGCCTGGCATGTAGGGCTGACACAGGGAAAGGAGCCCTTGAGGGTAACTTGTTCAAGGAGGGCAGGAGGCTGTGACAGCCTTTTTTTTTTTTATTTGTTTATTTATTTTAGTTGGAGGCTAATTACTTTACAATATTGTAGTGGTTTTTGCCATATATTGACATGAATCAGCCATGAGTTTACATGTGTTCCCCATTCTGAACACCCCTCCCATCTCCCTCCCCATTCCATCCCTCTGGGTTTAAGGCCCACTCAGGCCCCCATGAAAAGAATCCCAGTGCTCATCATCACAGCCTCAGAAACCTCTCCTGTCTCTTTCAAATGAACTCCTTTGATCTTACCTCCACACTCCCACCTTACCCACTTCCTCTTACCCCTCTCTTCTTGCTTCAGAACCAGTTTCTTTCTTTCCCCCGAGATTAGAGGCCTCTTTGTACCAGCCCTGTGGACAGAGCCTATGCTAGAGAAGTTCATTTGATCACACACTTTGTTCAGACTCCCTCTGTGGTTTTCTGCTTTTCTTCCTCTCAGGACACCTCCTTGGGCCACCCCTTTGCTCTATCCTGACATCACAGACCAACCCCAGTTAAGTCATAGCTGAGCCCCAACTCCCATCCTGAATCTAAGTCCTCCACTTAGTAGGAAGGGGAGTAGAAAGTTCTCAACCTCCCCTCCAATTTTCCCATCTATTTCTCAGTAGCACACAGCCTATACTGCAGGCAAACACTTTGCTTCTAACAAGTCACAATCCTACCCAGTTCTAAGCCTTTGCTCATTCTATTGCACCAGCCCCAAACACCTCTTCCTTTCCCCTTTAGCTGTCAAAATGCTGTTTATTGTCCACAGTGCAGCTTAATTCTGATATCCACTGCAAATCATTTTCCAGTTACTCCATGTTGGGCCTACTGCTGCTGACTTCCTATAAATACATCCAAAACATGCCACTTCCTGTTAAGAAGCCAAAGGCTTCTAAATTTGGCACGAAAACAGGGGGTAGATCCTAGTCAGTTCTAAACACTGCCTCTTGGTCGAGAAGCTCACTGTCTACAAGGAGGTAAGAAACAGAGGACATTGGTGTGTACACAGTAGAAAAAGAGGTTTAAATAGCCGCTGATGTGAAAATCCACCAAGTTTCTGTGTGTTTCTTATGAAAGAGAAGAAATACATATCTGATTAGAAGAAGGAATCAACTTCCTTTTATGGAAATGAGTGCTCCTGGCATGCCTGGACTTGAAACTAATAGGCAAGAGGTAACTGGAGATGCAGAGCTGCTAGTGGCCAGGAAAAGATGAAGTTCAGGTCTCAAGGCTTGTCTCCCTGAACTGTTTTCTTCCCACTCTCTATTCCATGAGAATCTCAGCTCCCATGTTTGTAAACAGCTCTACAGTGAGTTCACGTGGCCTCCCTGTCTCTTCCTGGTCCTCTGCCCTCCTGATCAGTTGGAGTTGAACATGAGGAGGTAATTCTAGCTGGAGTTATGCGCCTTCCCACCACCCCACCCTGCCACATACACACCCATGGCAATCAGCAATTTAAAAATAAAGGTCGATGTAGTAAAACTGTGTTGAAGCACCATTCCAAAGTCAAAATCTCTATCAATTATAACATTCCAGGTAGCGATGGTTGGATTCATTATGCTGTCTATTGGTTCTCATTGAGGACACTGTGAAAGCCAAGAATATCTTCTGAATCTTCAAAAATAATTGCTTTTCCACTCATTCCCCTCCAACCACTCAACCCTCTTGCCGTTCCTCAAAGTATCCAGGTACACAGAGATCTTAGAACAATTGAATGTATACTCTCTTGGACAGAGGGAGCTTGCTCAAGTTCTGTGCTGAGTATTCTCTGTTTTCTGTCTCTAGTCAAAACTATAGTTTTTCCAGTAGTTGTGTATGGATGGGAGAGTGGGACCATAAAGAAGGCTGAGCACTGATGAATTGAAGCTTTTGAACTATGGTGTTGGAGAAGACTAGTGAGAGTCCCTTGGATTGCAAGGAGATCAAACCAGTCAATACTAAAGGAAATTAACTCTGAATATTCACTGAAAGGACTGATCCTGAAGCTAAAACTCCAATACGTTGGCCACCTGAATACAAAGAGCTGACTCATGGCAAAAGATTCTGATACTGGGAAAGATTGACGGCAACAGAAGGGGACAGCAGAGAATGACATGGTGGGATATAGGCAAGAAGTCATCATGGACCACCTCGTGGAAAGAGCTTGTAGAGAAATGTGAAAGAAGCAGGTGGATTCTAATAGATGGACTGAGTATCCTAAAACCTAATTGGATTTGATCTCTTAAATCCAGTCATCCCTGAACTGCCTAGTACACCAGTCAAGCCTCCTTTACTTTCTAGTTTCAGCTGAGTTGGGTTCTATCACTGTGACCAATACTGTTCAGAGGGCAGGGCACAGGGAGCTAGGAAAGAACCCCAGGTAGGTGACTACATTATCTCAGGCAGCCAGGGGAGAGCTCTGTGAGTTGGTAGCATCAAGCTGACTACAAGAATCTGCAGGAAGGCAAAGGCCTCTAATACTGACTAGGTGCCAGACAAAAGTCCTATCATCTCTAGAAGCAATTCCAGTTAAGAGAAAATCTACTTTTCTGTTTTGTTTGTACAGGCTCTATTTCCCTGTACCTGTCAACCTGCCATCACTTGGGTAAATCACTCCTTCCTCACTGCCACGTTTCAAATCACCAAAGGGAAACAACATGACACACTTTTCCTGGATCATCAAGTTTATTGAAAGACCAGAGAAGGGGACATGAAGCTGTCCTCATGCCTGAGTCCTTGCTTCTGGCTTAAGAGTCCTCCAAGGAGTTATTGACTATACCTATCTACACAGCAGTTAGGTACTTTTTTCAAAACTTCAGGGGACGACAAATAAAAGTGAAAATGCCTGGCCTCATTCATATGCAGTGATTGGCAAAACAGCACAACTTTTTACCACTTGAACAGCCTCTTAAAGCTGCTGACATCTGAATAGGGGTTATTATAACAGGCAAGGAGCATGTGGGTGTCTGCTTTCTATCTATCCCAGATTTCTTTTGGATTGAAGTAAATGGATGGTCCTCTCCTATATGTGCACACTATCTTCTCTCTCTCACACACACACACACACACACACACACACACACACACTGGATGGTCCTCTCCTATATGTGCACACTATCTTCACACACACACACACACACAATGACATTATGACATTTTACTTCTCAAACTTGAGGCTGTGTGCCCAGAAGTGAGGAAGCCCTAGTTTCAGATTCCTCCCTGAGAGACTGTCACAGACAAAGAAAGCAGCCCAAACTAACATAAGGTCAAAGAGCTAGCCCTGGGCTAGCTCAGGAAGGTAGGGGTATCCCTTTTGCTGGTTTAGCACCTGGACACTAAGAACAGATGAGATGTTTTTTCTCTTCTTGATAATTTAAATGGCAGGGATCTGGGCTGTGCTGAGGTCTTCTGGGCTCAAGAATACATATTCTGCTCAGAGATGTGGCCTTCTTTTTTTCTTCTCATAAAGAAACAATTCATTCACAGGCGAGGTGCTCAAAGTCCAGGTTCAAATCAACCGGGAACAATTACATTGTACAGCCCCAAGAATTGTTCCCAAGGTGACACTCGGATCCTTATATGGCTCTCCTCCCTGACAGGCAGCAGTGTCCCAAGAGCACATCAGAAGCACTGATGGTAAGACTGACATGACTAGGGGAGAGCAAACAAAGGCTGCTTTCAGACAAACTTCCTCTCTTTCAGCTACTGGCTTCCTGGCCAATAAAGTGCCAGTTATAGGACATTAATCTGCACATTCCCTCACCCAGGATTCCTCACCCCAGAGAAATGCAGACACCTCATTGGCACAGATGGACAAAGGAATCCCTCCAATGTCAGAGGCCCATCACTGCCTACGTCTGCTTCCAAACTGCTTTGCTTACAGCAGCTCCAAAGACAACTGCACCTTCTTCACACAGACTCCTGAGAAGACAGAACTGGGACCAAATTCCATCCGAGTACTTACTTACTGAGACGGGGCAAGTTAGCTAATGTATCTTCTAGTGTTGGACACAGTTGGAAGTGCCTGCTTCGTGAATAGTTAAGTGACTTAAATCACAAGTGTAGGTAAAGTGTCTCACAGCCAGGTAGGTAGTAAGGGTCAATAAATGCCAGCTCCCACTTCACCTCCTTTCCCCACTGTAGAGACTGGCAGGTTCACACCAACCTGTGATCATCACAGTTGTGTACGTGCCCCTGGAGGCCTAGCATGAAGATCTTAATGGGGGGGATGGGGAGGAGGCTCATCTTGTGTTTGCACAGCAGGTCAATAGTGCCCCCAAAGCCTTTGAAATGATAAAAGAAATTAATCGAGATGAACAATAGCATCATCAGCAGTGCCAGTCAACTCAACACTTGACAGGCACACTTTGGGCAGCTGGTTGTGCCCCATAGAGTCAGATGCGGGATTCTTACTCACCAAATCCCTCTTCAGCAAAACGTTCTGACATCCTTCTGACCTCAGGCAGCTGAACACAAACTCATCATACCCTTCAGGTGCTGCACGTAGCAATGCAGGCGGGGCGTAAGTGGGAGCCGAAATCCAGCCTCGGCTCTGCTGCCCAAACCAAGACCCCAGCCCAGGTTTTGTCTATTGGAGGTGTCTCTGTGCTTCAGACAAAAGCACCATATAGACCAGGGGTAACCGGGGTCCAGATCATGGTCCAGACTCCCGCTTCATGAACATTCTCACCTCTCCATGATCCTCAGCTCCACTTTCTGGGTTCCTGTGGGTCCACACTGAGAAATGGAATATTTCCTACCCTATCAGTAAACAAGGATCTCACAGTCATCAGCAAACTGCAGCCCTCCAGTGTGAGCTGGTGAGCCCTAAGGGCACTCAGAAAGAAGAATACCTGCCATCTAACTGCTATTAGACTGCAGCCACTCCCTACAGTGGGGGCTTTCCTCATAGCTCAGTGGTAAAGAATCTGCCTGCAGTGCAGGAGATGGGGTTCGATCCCTGGGTCGGGAAGATCCTCTGGAGAAGGGCATGGCAACCCATAGTATTCTTGCCTGGAGAATCCCATGGACAGAGGAGCCTGACAGGCTACAGTCCACAGGGTCTCAAAGAGTTGGACATGACTGAAGCAACTTTTCACGCACATGCAGGCACTCCCTACGGTGAGCCCCAAGGGAGCTCAGGATTTGCAAGAAACACAGGATACTGGCCTGGGATGGCTGAGGTGTATATGAAAGGAATGACTTCAGTGAGCCCAGACTCTTGTACTTTCCCATACATAGAAAAGCACTAAATTCCCTAACTTGGTTTATCTGCTTTTCTTTAATTAACAATAATCTTTTGATGTTCAGACTATCTGCCCTTTGTTACAAAATTTCTATAAATCCTGGCTCCTCCCCCTTGCCTCCTCTGAGCAGTTCTTTCAGGGTTAATTGAGATGCTGTCTCCTGGCTTGAAGTCCTAAAAATTCCCATTGAATAAAACATAGCTCTCAACTTTTAGGTTGTGAATATTTTTTAAGTTGATACCTGTGTAAACTACAAATGGGCACTTGCCAAGAGCATTGCCAATGACTGAACAACAAGGGCATTTGCCATCTGCCTCTGTGGAGATTAAACCCTGTGCTGTGGTAGCTGCTGACCTTCAATACCCCCTGAGGTAGTTCAGGGTGGAACAGGGCTTTAAATAGTTGGATATTTTCAGGAACTGATTTTATGATCCCAATCCTTACATCTCATGTCTAGAAAAGCATTAAATCCCTTCATGATGACATCAGTCCTGGTGAATAGCAGAAAATCTTTTGTAAAATGAGTGCTTAATTGCGCTGAACTCCCCCTTCACCAAAATCTTGTATATTGAGCTTCCCCACTGCCTCTTTGGAGCAGTCTCTCAGAGCTATCTGAGGTGCTGTCTCCCAGGCTGCTGTCCTCATTTTGCCCCAAATAAAACTTGACTCTCAACTCTCGAGTTGTGCGTCATTTTTAGTTGACACCCGGCAGGGGGACTCCTGGGGAGTCTGTGAACTCCTGCCTCCATGGGTCAAAGAGATGCACCTGGAAAAGGGCATGGCAACCCATTCCAGTATTCTTGCCTGGAGAATCCCACGGACAGAGGAGCCTGTCCACAGACCTGGGCTGATACTGGTCAGAGAGGCCACTGGTCAGTAGGATAAGATGTGTACAGAGTGGGAGAATAAGACAAACCAGGGCCCACTGGGCATCTGGTTGTCCACCTGTCACCACTGATGACCATGACCATCTTCTGGGAGGAATGCCTGCTGCTTCACTGCCACCTTCCAGATCCATTCAAAGTCCTCCTGGGCTCACTCTGACCCTAAACCTCACAGGGAAGAATATTCTGGAAACATGGCTCCAGCTTTGGCCAGGCTGACATGATACTGCCCAATGAAGCAACCTTGCCTGTCAATGCTGTTAGAGGAAGTACACTGACTGAAACCACCCACCCTGGCCAGGAACCACAGTAACCATTTGCATGAGTTATTTTATGACAAGAGGTCCTAGTAAGGAACATGGAACTAAAAAGTCACCAACAACAGGAAGAGTTCAGGAAGGGTCAAAAGGAGATGCCACATGTTTAACCACCTCCCAGAATCCTTCTCTCTGGCATCCATCTTGGCTAAGCAATGTGTGTGACAGCAACAAGGACCCTGAGTCAGAATGATTGGCCAGAGATAACCCAAAAACTAATCCCACCCCCATAAAACCGGAATCTGCGAGCCATGTGGCAGAGCAGTCCTCCTGGCTTCCCTTACCCTGCTACTCTCCAGCCGGGTGCCCCTTTCTAGTAAAATCTCTTGCTCTGCCAGCTTGCATGTCTACTTGGACAATTCATTTCTGAGTGTTAGACAAGACCGCATTCATGGGCCTTGGAAGGGGTCCCACTTCCTGCAACAATGCCACCACTTCCCTGACCACATCTCTTACTAAGGGGTCTGACAACCCTGATGGCTCATTGGTCCAGTCCTGACCACACGTTGTCCACTAAATATCTCTTTCCACTGCTTCCGGCTGGTTTCCAGAACTTCTGTGCCTCAGTTCAGTTCAGTCGTTCAGTCATGTGTGACTTTTTGAGACCCCATGGATTGCAGCATGCCAGGCTTCCCTGTCCATCACCAACTCCTGGAGCTTGCTCAAACTTGTGTCCATCGAGTCGGTGATGCCATCCAACCATCTCATCCTCTGTCGTCCCCTTCTCCTCCTGCCTTCAATCTTTCCCAGCATCAGGGCCTTTTCAAATGAGTCAGTTCTTAGCATCAGGTGGCCAAAGTATTGGAGCTTCAGCTTCAGCATCAGTCCTTTCAATGAATATTCAGGACTGATTTCCTTTAGGATGGACTGGTTGGATCTCCTTGCAGTCCAAGGGACTCTCAGGAGTCTTCTCTAACCCCACAGTTCAAAAGCATCAATTTTTCAGCACTCAGCTTTCTTTATGGTCCAACTCTCACATCCATACATGATTAGTGGTAAAATCATAGATTTTTCTGTGCCTAGGACACATGATAATTCTGCTCCAGTCTGCAGGCAGCCCCATCTGACGGAGCCCTCTCAGTGCAGGAGGGGCTTAGCTCATCCTTGGGGTTTGGAGAAAGGAGCAATAGCTTCTGGGCAAAGTAGTTCTGGAAAGGATAAAGTAAAGGAACATACTGATACAAGGGAGACAACGTGACCTTTCCCTGTTCCCTCATCAGCTGTACCCGGTGAGCCAGGATTCAATCCACACTTCTGCACTGACCAAAGTTTCTCTGCTCTGGACGAACACCCTCTGTTCCTTCTGATGTCTCTAACCACCCCTCCCAATACCCGCCCCTTCACAAAGTAAAGCGGGTTCCCACTTGCCGGAAGGGCCAGAAAAACTGAACCCCAGCATCTACCTGATGCCTTCCCCCTGCTTATTTGCACATCACTTTCCAGCCCTTGGTGGGAAAGGACCGTGCCACCTGTTCTTCTGTTCTTCCGTTCAGCTACCGGGTTCACTCCTCTACTCCTCCCACTTGGCCTCCTCCCAGGCATGTGACAGCACCCCTGATGCTCTGGAAGAAATAGGAGCTTCCAAGACAGCTGTCACTTCCCCACTCGTCTTCTCCGGAGGTGACATGCTGTCTGGCTCAGTCCATCATTCCCCTACTCCAGAATGTAAATCACAGGAGGTCTCCTGCCTGAGAAAAACAATTAACGCGAAATACCAGGATTACCGTCTGCCACATTTACAAATCTCTCCAGCTCACATTTGTCTCTCCCAACAATTTATGCCTTCACAGTGTCAAGCTGTTCAAATATGCCATCTTTTCCTTAAATGGACTGATGCGTGGTTCTTGGCACCGCTTGCAGTTTGTTGTAAAAGTCGGAGCCATCAGAAGAGCTCTTGCCATGGAAAGGGGCAGCATATTTATCTTCCTTTGTCTTTAGCAGAGTGAAGGCACATGTCCTCTTTTCCGTGAAAAGTGAAAACGAGGTTCAAATCCCTTTTCTTTCCCATATGCCTTGCAGGATTTGCATTTCTTTTCTGAGATGCTCAACATGACCAATTATCCGTGGTACAGGTCATGAAGACAAACCACCCCAACAATTGATGTGTGACAATAACTCAGTGGTTCCCAAACACAGGTGAACTTGTCTCCCTAGGGGACATTTGGCAATGTCTGGAGAAACTTTTGATTGTCACAAATTGGAGTGGGTATTCTATTGGCATCTCGTGGGTAGAGGCCAGGGACACTGCTGAACATCATACAACATCTCCATTCACCGACAAAAAATTATCCTAAATAAAATTTCTATAGTGTCAAGGCTGAAAAACATGGCAAATAACCCAATGCAGGTTGACTAGTCTCATATTCTGCTCCAAGTACCTGGGGACATTGCTTCAAAGCAAGAATGGAATTTGGAGTGGAATGAAAGAGACAAAAGGCCAGAGTTAGATGATTCACTAGTTCCTGATCCCTCCTATACCTCCAACAAGCAGCCATCTTAGAGCAAGATAAGGCAGAAAGAACATTTTACCTAAAATAAGCCATGCTCATTTGGGCTTTCACCACCTGGAGGCTCAGTTTCTTAGCCTGCAGAATGTGGCTATGAGACATGATGCCTTGCGATGCTCGATAAACATGGCGTATTAAAAAAGCTCACTAGTGGGGCTTCCCTGGTGGCTCAGTGGTAAAGAATCTGCCTGCCAATGTAGGAGACACAGGTTTGATCCCTGATCCGAAAAGATCCCACATGCCACAAAGCAACTAAGCTCGTGCACCACATCTATTGACCCTGTGCTCTAGAGCCTGGGAACGGCACCTACTGAGCCCATGTGCTGCAGCTGCTGAAGACTGCATGCCCTAGAGCTGGTCCTCTACAGCAACAGAAGCCACCACAATAAGAAGCCCAGGAATTGCAATTAGAGAGTAGCCCCCTGCTCACGACAACTAGAGAAAAAGCCCACTCAGCAATGAAGACTTAGCAAAAAAAAAATTAATTAATTAATTAATTATTTTTTTAAAGCTCACTAGAGTGCCAGGTATTCTAAGTTGTAATTAGGAGAATGCATTGTACTGATGATGACATAAAAAGAGGTGTTGTTCTAGCTGCACAATTGTCCCCAACTTTTTTGGCAATAGGGACTATTGTCCTGGAAGACAACTTTTCCACAGATAGGTGTAGGGGATGGTTTTGAGATGATTCAAGTGCATTACATTTATTGTACACTTTATTTCTATCATTATTACATCAGCTCCTCCTCAAATCATCAGACATTAGATCCTAGAGGTTGGGAACCCCTATCCTAGCAGTTTGTACAAGAATTCCTGTTGAAAAGAGAATTCTCTCTTACTTCTCTTCTTCCCGATCTTTGAAAAAAAATTCTTGATGAGTACACTTGGGGCAGAAGGATTATCAAGGTTCTGGAGGAGAACTAGGAAACTGCTCTGCAGCAGACAAAGGGTGAAACATTTCTCACCTGGTGGATTCTAGCTGGAACCAATTGGGGTGAAGATCTCCATGGAGTCCAGTGCCTCAAGGACACCTTCATACAGTGATGCCAGCTTCTCCATTTGAGCTCATTTGTTTTGGGGGTGGGGCATGTAATATAAACTCACCTACTATCTTGTCCTCAAATTCTCATGAATGCTTTGGGAAAGTGTGTGTGTGTGTGTGTGTGTGTGAGAGAGAGAGAGAGAGAGAGAGAGAAAATCAAAGCTGCTGCTGAGTTTACCACCTGAATTAGCACAATGTGGCAAAGAGGCAGGATACATAGATGTAAGAAAAGTCATAAGCAAGTAAGCCTTCCCTTACACACACACACACACACACACACACACACACACGGATTCACAGGAATCTTGAGAACAATCACAGGAGTTTAAGGAGGAAGATGTTACCTAGATCACAGAGACAGGAAATCACCCTGCTCAGCTCTAGCTGTCTTGCTGGCATCAGAGCAGATTTGTGTGCCTTTTTAATCTGTCCCGCATTCCTAGCCTAGTCCTTGGCACACATCTCTGGTTGCCAGCTCCCCACTGCTACCAGGGGCTATGGATGCATCACTGCAGAGATGCCTGCTTGGCCAGTTACAAAATCTTTCAAGGTATATCCAACCAGAAGTGCCACGTGACTTTTTGCCAGAGCAGAGAGTTTCTCCCTCCTGGAGAAGATATGAAGAAATTCCCCAAACCAGAGTTTGCTCCCCTAGCCTTGGATGGACTTGACAGTATTCGTGGTTTTGTCTAAGGAACCACTGCTTGTGCTAATTGGATGGCAGCCAAGATGGTTTTTAGGAAAAAAAAGGTTTTTAGAAGATGAACATTCATTAGTTTGGTTCTCCATTAAGTGAGGCACATGTGGTGAAGGGAATAATTAGTGAAGTTAATTGTGGCTTCTCAGAGAACCAAGGGGAATCCAGTGAAATGTCCTGACATTCAGGAAAAGCAATATGTTCAGTGCTCCTGCAACTAACTGCAATTAGTAAGTGAGGGAACATACATAGGGACTCTATGTGTAATTAATCACACACCTTTATCACAGTAGACCCAGGCTGCTGAGTGACAGGAGGCACCTGCCTCGTGCTGCACTTGAGTTGATTCCTTTGCTGCATTTCCTATTTCTCCTTGTACCTGTACTGTGTCTCTGCTACATTCTAGTCCTGACTTTCTTGGGCAGGGTTTCTCATCTATATACCCACTAAAATACACATCTACAATCTCCCTGGCATAAAATAAGTGCTCAGTATCTGTGTGATGAATGAATGTGTAAGTGAATTCGTTACCCAGCAGTAAGGGGGGAGGATGTTCTCCCGTTGTTGTAGACTGTACTGGCCATTGATCTTTGAGAACCACAGAAAGGTTGACTCTGATGATTCAAGGCACAGACGAGGCGGTTTCAGCTGAATGGCGCTAGGATAAGGCTGCTTGTCAAGAGGTGGGAGCTCCTGGGATGCCTGAATTAAGTGTTACAAATGACCCTTTATCTTTTTTTTCTAGTACTATCTTCTTCAGCATGAATTTGAATGGTCAGATACTGGCTTTTCGATTGCTTCTATTTTTGCCCCCAATCATATCTCCAACACTCCCCATAAACACCAAGAGAAACCTGACCCACTCATATGTCAAATATTTTTTTTTCCAAACCTTAGACTAGCAAAGAGGGAAGGCCCTGGAAAAACATTAGATCATGACTCTCTGGTATCTGAAGACTTGAGAATTTCTTTTCTTTTGGGAAGGTATAAAATCTTAGATACATAATTATTCCAGAGTTGAGATTGGATCCAGAGTCTGTCAGACTTCAGGAATTGCTCATATGGTCAACAAAATCTACATTTACGCTAGACCAATGGCATTCATGTTATTTTGAGTTATTTTAGAACTTTGAAAATTCATGACTGCTTAATTTGTTGCAATAGAAGATATAATAAAGAAATCTCCAAATTCTGTGGCTCAAAGTGCTTGGAAGTTCATTGCTTTTTCGTGTACCAGCAGGTGGCCAACTCTGCTCTGTGAAGTCATCCCAGAAAACAGGCAAGCAAGGAGGTTCTGTCCTCAAAAAGCCTTCCGAGGTTGTTCAGCTTTGCACACAGAGGGGAAGAATGAGGGGGAAATCATAGCAAAGGATTTCCTTTTAAGTTCAGGACACCCATCATTTTTATTCAAATTCCAGTGGATAGAACTCAGTGACACCACTGCAAGCAAAAGTGGGACATCTCATCTTTCTCCAGGTACCCTTTTTTATGCCCCAGAAGAAGGGAGGATGCATTGGGATGAGGGACATACCGAAAAGAGAGGGCTAGTCTTAAGATATTTAATAAAAAATGGCTTTGTTGCTTTAGTTAAATGAGACAGATATCACAGGACATAAAATTACCATTCCACCACTCTAGCCCATCTGTTATATTAAGTATGTGAAAAACACTGTGACAGATCCTGAATGCATAGGATATTCACACCACCCCAAGGAGGTAGTCATTACTATCTTCAATTTGTAGATGAGAAATGAAGGCTCAGAGAGGCTGATGACTTTCTCAAGGTCACCAATTAGAAAAATACATGGCAGAACTCAGACTCAGAACTATCCAAATAAACAGTTCAATTCCCACTGAACAGAACCACTCACTGAAGGCCAGCAAACCCAAAGTTAATTTCTGACCTCGTGTAACAGTGGTTTGTCATTGATCTTAAGGCTAATGAAAAAAACACTTCTGCAAAGAAAAAAAAGGTCCCAACTGAGTGTGGTAAGAGACTTTAGTTCCAGCCTTGTAAAAGGCATTGTATGGAAAGGATGCAGATACCACAAAAATCTTTTTCACAGTCAGCAGAGCCTCTAGACCTGGGGATTTGAGGATCACATCACAGTCCAGAGAACAGCAAGACAAGACATTTTCTAGTGATCAACCCAAGAGTGACAGGTGACAAGCTTCCCAGCTGGGAAGAAAACGTGCAGGGGGCAGACAGCCAGATTATTTAAAAAGAAAGCCAGCCAGTCAGACTAACAAATCTTGTTGATCTGTTACTTTAGGAAACTATTGCCTTTTTAGAAATGCTCATGATATAGGATAGACCAGGGGTCCCCAACCGCCAGTATCTAATGCTTGATGATCTGAGGTGGAGCTGATATAACAATAATAATAACAGAAATAAAGAGCACACTAAATGTAATGCACTTGAATCATCCTCAAATCATCCCCACCCCACTCCACCCCCACCTACTGGTCTGTGGAAAACTTGTCTTCCATGAAGTCAATATCTGATGCCAAAGTGTGGGGACTGCTGGGATAGACAATATAAATTAGAAGACATCCAACAAAATCATATCTGACTAGATCATTAAAAATGACTCCTCACGCCAAAACTTGGGCATTATCCCCAATGCAGGTACAGTGGCACGGAAAACAGGGAAGAAAAGCCACGTGTGAGCTGATTTTAGTGGTTACAGGGCTTCAGGTTAATGAACCAATGTCCCACTAGCCTGTCAAGGAGTCTTCTCCCTTCTAAGGCTGGGTTAGAAATGGCAAATATCTGACACATGTGCTTTACTTCTACCCTCTTAGCAGACATAATTTATGGATCTTTTTTAGTTGCACTGAGTGAGGGCTACTCGCTTCCTGAGTAGCGCACAGGCTTCTCATTGCAGTGGCTTCTCTTGTTAGAGAGCACAGGCTCTAAGCCTATGTGCTTTGGTAGTTGAAGCACGGGAGCTCAGTAGTTGTGGCATGTGAGCCCAGTTGCCCTGTGGCATGTGGGATCTTCCCAGACAAGGAATCAAACCTGTGTCCCCTGCATTGGCAGGAGGACTCTCAACTATGGACCACAAGGGAAGCCCAAATTATGGATCTTAACAAAACTTTAGAATCCTTTTCAACATCGTAATCCCTCCAGCCACTAATGATCAATTTGAATTGGCAAAAATAAAACCAAATGGTCACCCCTTGCCTAAATCAACTTCCCATAAACAACCTTTGATGAAAGGAGCCAGAACAATCCTAAGATACAGTGGGCCTGAGAAAGTATAAGTGAAAAGAAAGGCTACCTCTTGCAGCTTGGTCAATGGTTGCAAAGCATGCTGGGCAATTCTCATAATTCCAAGCCACTAAGCAAAATCCAAAAAGACATCTACAAGGTTTTCTCCCCAGACTCTCTAAAAGATAAATGACACCAATATTGTATTCAAAAAAAACTTGAGACTTTGAGGAGAAACCAGAGTGAATTATCACAGCCTTCATATTCTCCTAAAGTTGTTTCTAACCCAACGGAAATAAACTGATGGCAAGCTTCAGCCTCTCTTTCTTGGTGAAAGCCTTCTCCCTTGGCCCAACATTTTTCTCATACACATGCTTAACTAATTCACAGAGTTCTGATTTTTAAATGGCATCTGAGTCATATTTTGCTTAGATCCTTCTAATAAATTCATCTGTCAGGAAGGCAACACTTTTCAAAAGGGACCATGAACTAATAGAATTTGAAAAACTATATTAAAACTTAACAATAATGTCTTCTATAACTAATGACTAAATTTGTGCCAATCCGCAAGAGTCTAACTTTGTGCTTAAAGTGTGGATCTGTAAATCTGTAGCATCAGGGTCACTGAGTGTGCATTAAAAATGAGGAGTAACAGGTCTACAGGAAGCCCACTGAATCAGAACCTGCAAGGTTCTCAGGAGATTTCTAATACATGTGAAAACTTGGAAAGTACTTAACTAATAGAGCCTTCCTGGTGGCTCAGATGGTAGAGAATCTGCCTGCAATGTAGGAGACCCAAGTTTGATCCTTGGGTTGGGAAGACCCTCTGGAGAAGGGAATGGCTACCCACTCTTGCCTGGAGAATTCCATGGATAGGGGAGCCTGGCAGGCTACAGTCTATGGGCTCACAAATAGTCTAACATGACTGAGCGACTAACACTTTCACTTTCAACTAATAGAACAGAGACCATTTTGTCTCATACATCTAACCCTTCTGTCTCCAAGGCTTACTGACTTTTGGGTAGCACACTTCTCCTGACTGGTGTGTTAACAAATTGCCTGGCCACAGAAGACTTAAAATGTTCAAATTTTAAAGAAAAAAAAATGCAGCATACAGTGAGGGTTGGGAACAAAAGAAAAAGAGTAAGAGTAAGAGAAGAGAAAGCTATGAACATACAGCAAGGCTTACACATGAGTAATTAAAATTTTTACTTTAGTGATTTGAAAAGTTTGAAATGATATAAGTGGAAATAACTCATCTCTATGCTATTTTCTTGGGACACAAAGGCAAAGAAGATGTGACTCTTGCCTTCAAGACATATGGAGCTCTTGTAATATGGTCATGTTCAAGGTAATCTGGGAAGGCTGAGAGGCAATGATTCAGTCTTCCTGGTGTGTGGGAAAGAGATGGATCTGCCAACCAAACATGGACAATACTTGTTACACTCCAGTGTGGAAGAGTAATGCAGTCAATATACAATCTCAAAAGCTTCTCTTCAAGCTAAGTACTTTCTGTCCCCTTCTCTTCTTAAAAAAAAAAAAAAGAAAAGAAAAGAAAACAATCTCCCAAACAAAGGAAACAAGAAACAGAAACTTAATTTTCAATGAAACTAAGATATCTGAAAGTCCATACAATTGGCTATAAGGATTGAAAGCTGATGATGTATGTATCAGCCAGGGTTCCAGCAGAAATCAAATAGTTCACACAAAGGATTACTGAGTTTTTTAAGGAATAATTTACAAAGGTACACCAGGTTAAGGGAAGACCACAAGATGCAGTACCAGCGTTAACAAGAAAAGAGAACTGTTTTCTACTCCAGTTCAAAGGAGGAAGGTGAGGGAACAGTTTCTAGAAGCCCAAGAGAGAGCTATACGGAGATAACTGTCTGGCAGGAACTGTAATCTTACACAGAGAGATGACAAGGTTCAAGGCAGGAAAACAGGTGGAAAAAAATGGCCCAGCCCCATTGTCCCCTTCCCTTCCTGTATTTGCAAAGGCATCTTGTTGGCCAAAATCAACCAGAATCCAGAGTACAGGAAATATATTGATAAATACTTGAAAAGTTTGCCTTCATTGAAAAAAAAGCAACTATCGTAAAATGCTATCACTTTATCATTAGCATTTATCATACCTCTCAGAACACTACAAGAAAGTCAAACTACAAATCAACAGTCCTTGTGAACGTGGAGGCAAAATTCTTAAACTATTAGTAAATCAAGTCTAGCACTTTACAAAAATGATAAAACGTCATGGCCAAATAAGCTTTATCCTGAGAATGCAAGTTTGGTTCAACATACATAAATCATTCGACATACTTAACCATGTATGCTAAGTCCTTCAGTCCTGTATGACTTTGCAACCCCATGGACTACAGCCCACAAGGCTCCTCTGTCTATGGGATTTTCTTGGCAAGAATACTGGAGTGGTTTGCCATTTCCTCTTCCAGGGGATCTTCCTGACTCAGGGATCGAAACTGCATCTCCTGCATTTCCAGCATTGGCAGGCAGATTCATCACCACTGAGCCACCTGCTAAGTCCAAGCCAACAGTGTAAAAAAGGAAGAAAAAAATTGATCATCTCAATAGGTGCAGAAAAAAGCATTTGACAAACTTAAATATATTCATGATAACAACTCTAGCCAAACTAGGAATAACAGACACTTCTTCAACTCAATATAGAATATCTACAAAAACTATAGTTAACATTATGCTTAAGGCTCTGATGGATAGAGAGTATTCTTCATTATGTTGGTGGTTACCTAATTCTGTGTTTGCCAAAATTAATAGAACTGCTCACCTAGAAAGGGTAACTTTTACTGCATTAAATTATACCTCAACAACCCTCACTGTTAAAAAGATATTTTCAGATACCAATTCTCAATAATCAAAAAGTTAAGACGTATTATTCTTTATCCCCTTTTCTATTTCTTACATTTATCAAAAATTCAGGTTTTGTATCTCACACCTAGAAATTCTGATTTAATACCTCTCTGGGGAGGCCCAGGAATCTGTATATTTAGCAAAATCTTCAAGTAATTCTGATGAAGGTGGGCCTAAGAACATGCCTTCTTTCTCTAGTCTTGTGTTTCTAAAAGATGGACAAGCTGACTTCATCCCTAAAGCTCGTGATCTCACAGCAGCTTCTATTCAGAATGACTTCCTTTAAAAAAAAAAAAAAGAATCTATTTATTTATCTATTTGGCTGTGCTGGGTCTCAGTTGCTGCATGTGGAATCTAGTTTTCTGACCAGGGATTGAACCCGGGCCCCCTGCATTGGGAGTGTGGAGTCTCAGTCACTGGACCACCAAGGAAGTTCCCAAGGGACTTCCAAAACAGTTTACTTTATATCTCTGACCCTCAGTTTTCTCATCTTCATGATAAAAATAATCATGGAAGGAATAGATAAAAAGAATATATGAAAGTGCTTTTATAGTGTCTGGCATATAATAAATGCTCAAAGAGTACTATTTCATCTTTTTCTTTTCTAATGTACCTTATGGTATTTTATCCCTTTTTAATCCTCGTGTGACTATACTTTTAATCTATATGTTTATTATCTATATCCCTGAGTTGTGCATTGCTACTTCCTGGAATGCGCAAATGATTTGTGTGTGTCCTTGATATAGTAGAATGTACACTGTGGTCATTCATCTCCTTGATTAGAAAAATACTAATAAAACTGCCCATTTATTCATCTGTCCCAGCAACCTGCCTGAAATTCCTTCATTACCAATTAGCTCCTCAAGTGAAGCCAAAGCTCAGGACAAATGTAAAAATACCCATGGAGGGCGGGTGGGTAGGCAACACACTGTTACTGTCTTCTCCACCTAATGAAGAAGTCTTTGGTCCTCAATCTTCTTAGCTATTCCTTGCGAAAATGGAGGCCTAGATCATGGAAACTTTGAGGCGGTGGGAGGGAGAGATGAGATGAATATATTTAAGGACTATATCTAAAACCTAGATCCAATAAAAGGGGAAAGTAACTTGTAAAGAGAGATTTTGGTACTTGAGAACTAACTGGAGAGAAGAGTTTAATCCAATCAAGGTAGGCAGCCCAGGACCACAAGAAGTTCTGAGGGGAGACTGGGGGGGTTGTGAGTGGGTGGTGGGTGTACTACAAAGTGGGGGTGGGGAAGAAGCTCTAGGAAGCCCACCATATTGCAAAGACCCCCTCCACTTGCCCAATCCCTGAGTAACCACTCAGGTGGCATAGGACCCTCACGGGCTTCTTAGTAGCAGCCCCGCGTGGACACGCTGAAGCCTGCAGTGGGTCTTCCCATGGCACCTCCCCTATCCAAGGCCGAAAGGGCACCTGCAGGGAGATTCAGCAATGTCCATCCCAGCACCACATGACTGGAACAATTTGTTGGGACATCTGATTCCCTCTACAGCCAGTGCTCATGTCAGCTTGAGCCCTTCTTCATGTTCTTTGAGCTCAGAAACCAGAATGTGGAAAAACACAAGGTGCTGTATTCTAGCTGAAGAAAACTGAACCCTGGTATTTTCCAGACAGCTCACCTAGGGCCTTCAGGCTTCTCAGTACCTGCTGGGTCATATAAGCGGCATTCACCTACCCCACAGGCTGGCCATATGTTCAACCTCTTCCTCACAGCCTCCATGAAGGATGGCACTGAGCAGAAAGATGAGGTCTTCGTTCAGGCTTTTGCAGGGGCCATATTTCTGTGAAGAGGAAATGCATATCTTTCTGCTGCTGAAAGTCATCTCTCAAGAGGCTTCTACTGGATGCCAGGCTCTGAGTCCATGACCCCTTGGACCCCTGCCAGTGGCTGTACCTTGGCCCACATAGAAGCTGCAGGCCAGCATGGCTGCTCATCACAAAGGAAGGCCAGGGGGGTTTCTCAAGAGAGTCCACTGTTCGTTGTACAATGTAATCCAATTTCCTAGTGTTTATTATATTTACATGTATAAAATATGTCTGTTTAATATTAATACTCTGTGAAGGACATTTGCTTGCTGCTAGGGGATACAAAGCTGAGTAAGCATAGTCCCTGGTCATATTTCAGGTAAGTAGGGTTTAGAGAGGCTAATAAATATAATTTATTGACTGTGTGTTAGAAATCCTATTATGTCATAATTTTAAATCTTTCATACGTATGTGTATGAAAACTGAAAGTCACTCAGTTGTGTCCGACTCTTTGTGACCTCATGGACTGTAGCCTTCCGGGCTCCTCTGTCCATGGAATTCTCCAGGCAAGAATACTGGAGTGGGTAGTAAGCATATATCTAAAACATATATTTGTGTTTTGGCGATGGCAATGACATTTCCTCTAATAATAACAAAGGAGTGGTTAAAAGTATAGGATTTAAAGTCAAACTGCCTTTGACCTTGGGCAAATTATTTATTTTTAAAAAGTCAAGCAGTTCCCAAAAGGCACAGAGTAGGAAATCAGACGGTCCTATTAGCCCATCAGTCAGAAGCAAGACAGTTAATATTTTGCCAAATACAATTCACGAGTGTTTTACATGCTTTTCACCCACTTACATACACTCATATACTCTGCTTTTATAAAAACGACACCATATTCTACTTACTGTTCATATCCTATATTTTCTTCCCAATATGGAGTAGACATCTTTATGAGTCAGTATATGGAGAACCTACTGTCCTTTTAATGGCTTCAAAGTATTTCCCACTCTGTGAATCATGATATTATCTCTATTCATTTTATTTCTTTTTCTAATAGAATTGGCATGTCTGGAAAAAAATACTACCAGGTAATAACTATGACAATGAACATTTTTTTTTGTTTCTGACTTTAAGGAGAGTTTTACCACTGAGCATGAGGCTAGCCATGGATTATAAATACATGGTTAAAGTTATGAGCATATCTATTTATTTATATTTTATTGAGACGTTTTTGTATTGGGCATGAATGTTAATTTTTAGCAAATGCTTTTCAGCATCATTCAAGATGATCAATTACATTTTTTTCCCTTTGCTATTAATAAATTAAATTATAGAGACTTCAGAATATTAAAAAATTAATGTGGTCCTAAAATGAACCTTACTTTGTCATGATTTTTTTCTTAACATACTGCTAGATTCTTTTTGCTACGATGTTTACAGATGGCCAAATCCCAAGTAAAATGCCTTAAAAAATATTTATATATACATATATAAAAATCTTTTTGTGTGCTCTTTGCATGTGTATTAGAGTTAATACTTTTTCTTATAAAAATAATTGGAAATATTTTATTCTATCTTTATCTTTAAAATGCTAGGTAGATATGTTCCCCTGAAAGTTGAAAGTATTTACAAGAAAAATAATTCTCAATTTTCAACTCCAGATACTACTGCAAATGTGTTATTTAAGTGTTCTATCTCTTCTAAGGTATTTCTTGTCCATTTTTATCTTTTCCCTTTTGAGGATAATATAATCACAATTATTTGGTGGAGTCAGGAACCTTCCCTCTACATGGCCACCTTGGTCTAGTAGTGTTTCTCATTGTCTTTGAAAATGGCTTTTCCTACCTCTCCTCCTATTAGCGGGAACCTCCAGGTTAAGGAACCCTTCCCCCTACAAGAGAGGAAAACCACATGGTTATTGAGAAGCTGGATCAAAAACCAAAACAGAGCAAAGTGTGTGATGAAGTATGACCTTGATTTGTGTCCTCCATCCCCAATATTACTGGATTGCTTATTTATTTTTTTTTAGTTTATTTATTTGGCTGTGCCTGGTGTTAGCGTTAGCATGTGAGATCTTTAGTTGCAGCATGGGAACTCTCAGTTGCAGCAAGAGGGATCTAGTTCTCTGACCAGGGGTCAAACCGAGACCCCCTACCTTGGGAATGCAGATTCTTAGCCACTGGACCACCAGAGAAGTCCCTCCAGTACTGCTGTTTTTACATAAGAAAGAAGACTGGACACTGCTGGCCTTCACTGATCTCCCCAGGCATCCAACCGTCCATCCTCTAACTCGAGAGATCTGTTTTTATCTCAATGAATGCCCACTTCATGAGGACACATCTACGACCTCCATTTTGCAGAGGAAACTGAACATGGGCAATTTCTTAACCAAGCTGAGCTCACACGGGTGGTAAGCAGGGCAGATGCAGGATTTGAACCCAATGTTGTCTGCCTCTGAAGCCTGTGGGCCTTCCCCTGTTCTCACCAGCACATTTTGGGTCTGAGTTCCAGTGGTCCTTGAAGGTGTATGCATTCTGTGCCTCCCACAGAGTTGGTAGTAAGTTACTCCCACTTATGGCAGTAAGTGACACAGTTAAGTTTCTATTACTTGCAACCAAAAAGGATCCAACTAATAAACTAATCAAGCCACTAACATGTATTCATCCAGTCCTACCTGATTGCAAATTGACTTAATGGTACACTCTGCTCCCTCCTTAGAGCCTGCTGAGCACAGAGACTCCCATAAAAACGCAAAAAAGAATACTGAGTTTCCAGTAGATCTGTAATCATTAGATTGATTCTGGGTTCTAACTATAAATCAAAGGAAAACTAATTTTAAATGTGCAACATAATTAAACATTAATAAATATGATAGATAAATGGGAAAAAAAATGAGAAGCTAGAGGGATCGAATCTTGGCATTGTACACAGACTATTTGGCCAATTCTGGTTAATTTTATTACCTCTTTGGATTTTAGTTTCCACAACTGTAATATAAATCACTGAACTTACTTAGCATGCATTGTATTTGAATCCTTGAAGATTAAGAAGTGCTGTGTTACTGTTGTTACTGTTGTCGCTTAGTCACTAAGTCATGTCCAACTCTTTCGCGACCCCGTGGACTAGAGCTCACCAAGTTCCTCTGTCCATGGGATTCTCCAGGCAAGAATCCTGGAGTGGGTTGCCATTTCCTTCTCCAGGAGATCTCCCCGACCCAGGAATCGAACTCACATCTCCTGTGTCTCCTGCATTGGCAGGCGGATTCCTTACTGCTGAGCAACCAGGAAAGCACAAGAAGGGCTGAATGCAACCAAAAATGAAGAAAAGGAAACTTTTCTAGAGACAAAGAGACCCCAAATATCAGACTCCTTTAATGACAGTAAGAACATGATAAGAAGCCTATTACCATCATTCTCGGATGAGAAATCTAGCCTTTGGCAAGTTTCTTGGCCAAGTTAGTCTCTGGAAGGGCACACGTCGTAACTTGAACAGTCTATGAGTTCCACAGTGTAAAAGAACCTAAAAACTCCCTTTCTTTTTTGATATTCACCTATATTGGTCTAGATATCATCTTTTAAGTGTGAAACATACGTGTGAAATTTTTCTAGGGTTTCTTTGGGCTATACAGGTATTTTCATGTTTTGAGTTTTCCAACTTCTTTGTTTAGGAAGGAAAATTCGTCATCCAGAGGCATGCTGCATATTTTAATTTTTTTGCAGTTCTCATTTTGCTTATGTTGCTAAACACTATCATTTCTTTAATGATATCATTTGTGAGAACAGTAATTGCCTTTAAAAGGACAAAATGCCCTATTTTCCCTGATACCATAACAGCAGCTCTAATACAAGGTACCCACCCTTAAACAGTGGAAGGAGATCCTTCTATATGAGAATCACTTAGAAGATATTCAATACCATTGGCTCACTGTTAGCTAGAAATGTCCAAACAAATTATATACCAGTGCTGCTTATTGGCTCTACTCATTAGAAACATGTAAGATCCACTTCAACACTGAACAGCTATTTCTGCTTCTTCTCATCTTCAGGTTTGAAAAAATTACTTCCTTGCAACTATAGCTGAGCTTCAGTCATCACTTGATGTGCTGGAAATTAATTGTGCAGCAAAGATTTCTGCTACATCAGGGCTTTCTACAATCCTAAGAAACAAATGTTGTCTATAACTGTGTAAAAGATTAGATGATGAGCTCAGCTTTATTTCACCAATAACTGCAATGAAAAGAAAAAAACAAAAGCACCTTTTCTTGTAAAACAGTCTCTAGGGACCGATGCTGTTCTCTCTATGCCCAGAATAACAAAGGGAAATGCTGGGGAAAATCTGAGGATGTCTTTGCCTTTTTCTGGAAAGAAAGGAAAAATAAGGCCTTGACTGAACATAGCTCCAAAGTGCCAAAAAGAAGTTGAAATGTGACCCTATCCAATTTGTGGGAATTTCAAGGGAAACTACATGGTGTCAGCGTCTCCACTTGCCCTCCTGCCGTGGCCCCATCCGATGCCCTTCCCCCACCTCCTGAGTGATGGAAAATCCATCCATCCTCTCGCCATCTCTGGTCTTCCTCCTCCAGAAATAACCCCATGATGGAGAACCTTCTGTGGGCTAGGCACCATCTCCTTTGCCTATGTGACATTTAATTCTCAAGACAATTCTACTGCACAGACGATGAAAGTGAAGTCAACTGGCTCAGTCCCTTGCCTGAACAACTAGCACATGTGAGAAAGGAAAAGCAGGCCCTGACATCAGGCAACTCATAGCTGAACCTTAATGATATTAGGAATGCTGATGCTTATGGCAAAATCGCATTTCTCTCCCCCTGGTCACAGTCTCACAAAGTATCCACACAGACAGGTCGCCAGACACACAAAACAGCAAGCATCCCTCCTTCCCTCGGCTTAATGAGTGGCCACTACTTTTGTACCAACTATAACTTTATCCTCTCTAGTCTTCTAGCTAAGATTATTGATCAACTGTAGAATTGTTCAATCAGGAGAGAATTCACTTCCTTAGTCACTCCCCAGTTTTGCCCGTATAAACTCCAATCCTGTCCTAGTTCTGATACTCCCTCACTGAGACACCCGATGGGTCCCCATGCTGTGTGTTCTCCCATCACTGCGATGAGTGACAGTAACCTTCTCAATCACAGGTGTGTTCCTGGGGGCTAAGCCTGTGGTTTCTTCTCTCTCTACCATAGTATCATTTGTTCCCTGAACTGATCTAAGCCTCTGCTTTTCTCATCTCTCAACTGGGAATAATCAGAATGTCTAACTCCTATGTGCATGCATAATAAGTTGCTCTAGTTGTGTCTGACTCTTTGTGACCCCAAGGACTGTAGCCTGCCAGACTCCACTGTCCATGGGATTTTCCAGGCAACAATACTGGAGTGGGTTGCCATGCTCTCTTCATCCAATTCCTGAGGTGCTTCTAAATGAAATAATGTACTCAATAGACACAAGTCCCTCTTATTATCATTCCCACAATGATAATAATAACCACTATTTTTATTTCTATGACACCTTACTGCCTCCATGACACCTTTCTGAGAGCCCAGTTTCAACATGTATGAAGCTTCTGCTACATGAGAAACACTTTTCTCTACTTCTCAGAATTCCTCTCAGCTGAAAACCTCCAACATTTTTAAGAAGTGTTAAGACTTCAATATTAAAAATTCTTTACATGCTGCCTTGTATATTATTTCTATTTTTATGCTCCTTGTCTTCAGTAAGATGGTTTCTTCAAGGAGAATGTCACATCTGGAAGTTGTAATCCTTTATCTCTGGGCACGTAGTAAATGGTCAATAAAACACGTGTTGATTGATTGGAATAAAAGGCCAATATGGACAGAAGTGTACCACTGAAAGTGTAAAGGAGCTGGCTTTTTACAGCCGCAGGTCTGAGGCCTGGGGACAGGTGGGAAAGGCAGTTCAGGTGCCCTTTGGCTTAAGTTTCTCCTTTCTGATCTTCCCTCCTCTCAGGGCTCTTGATTTCCACATCCTCCAGGTTGACAAGATAGTGATGTTTTAAGCATTTGTCTCCTTCTAGTTAGGAAACAGTCTTACAAAAAGAGTAAGTCTCATAGTATTCCCTTTTCAGTTCAGTTCAGTTCACTCAGTCATGTCTGACTCTTTGAGACCCCTTGGACTGTAGCACGCCAGGCCTCCTTCTCCATCACCAACTCCCGGAGTTGCTACTCAAACTCATGTCCATTGAGTTGGTGATGCCATCTATTCCCTTTTAGAAACTTTTATTTTTTACACTCCTTTTCTTTCCCACTCAATCACCAAACATTTTTTTCTTGGCCCCAGACAACATAAATTTGTATTAGTAATGATAATCAATTTTTAACAAACATTTTCAGTTGTTTTTTTTTTAATATTAGGGTTGCCTATAGAATAGGAATTTCATTTATAACCTCAGATATGCAGACAACACCATCCTTATGGTAGAAAGCTAAGAAGAACTAAAGAGCCTCTTGATGAAAGTGAAAGAGGAGAGTGAAAAGCTGGCTTAATACTCAACATTCTCTGTTGAGAATGGCATCCAGTCCCATCACTTCATGGCAAATAGATGGGGAAACAATGGAAACAGTGAGAAACCTTATTTTGGGGGGCTCCAAAATCACTGCAGATGGTGACTGCAACCATGAAATTAAAAGACACTTACTCCTTGGAAGAGAAGCTATGACCAACCTAGATAGCATATTAAAAACCAGAGACATTACTTTGCCAACAAAGGTCCATCCAGTCAAAGCTTTGGTTTTTCCATTGGTCATGTATGGATATGAGAGTTGGACTATAAAGAAAACTGAGTGCCCAAGAATTGATGCTTTTGAACTGTGGTGTTGGAGAAGACCCTTGAGAGTCCCTTGGACTGCAAGGAGATCCAACCAATCCATCCTAAAGGAAATCAGTCCTGAATATTCACTGGAAGGACTGATGTTGAAGCTGAAACTCCAATACTTTGGCCACCTGATGAGAAGAGCAGGCTCATTTGAAAAGATCCTGATCCTGGGGAAGATTGAAGGAAGGAGAAGGGGATGACAGAGGATGAGATGGCTGGATGGCATCACTGACTCAATGGACATGAGTTTGAGTAAGCTCCAGGAGTTGGTGATGGACAAGGAGGCCTGGTGTGCTGCAGTCCATGTGGTTGTAAAGGGTCAAACACAACTGAGTGACTGAACTGAATTGAATTGATGGGGCTTCCCTGGTGGCTCAGCAGTAAAGAATCTGCCTGCAATGCAGGAACCACAGGAGATGGAAGTTCAATCCCTGGGTCAGGAAGATCCCCTGGAGGAAGGCATGGCAACCCACTCTAGTATTCTTGCCTGGAGAATCCCATAGACAGAGGAGTCTGGCAGGATATAGTCTACAAGGTAGCAAACAGTCGAACACAACTGAAGTGACTTAGCATGCATGCATATATATGTATACATATATACATTCTTTTCTTTTTGGTTGCCCTAGGTTTTCATTGCTTTCCATGGACTTTCTCTAGATGCTGTGAGCAGGGGCTACTCTTCCTTGCGCTTCACAGCCTTCTCATCACGGTGGCTTCTTTTACTGCGGACACAGGCTCTAGAGCGCAGTGAGCTCAATAGCTGTGATGCACGGGCTCAGTTGCTCCAAGGTATATGGAATCTTCCCAGACCAAGGATCGAACTTGTGTCCCTTGATTGGCAGGCAGATTCTTAACCACTGGACTACCTATGTACATTCTTTTTCATATTCTTTTCCATTATGGTTTATCACAGGATATTGAATATAGTTCCCTGTGTTATACAGTAGGACCTTGTTGTTTATCTGTCCTATCTATAATAGTTTGCATCTGCTAATCCCAAACTCCCAGTCCATCCATCCTCCATCTTGTCATTCCATCAGCAACTTCAAGTCTGATCTCTATATCTAAGAGTCTGTTTCTGTTTTGTACATAAGTTCATTTGTGTCATATTTTAGATGCCACATAGAAGCAATATCATATGGTATTTGTCTTTCTCCATCTGACTTACTTCACTTAGTTGATAATATCTAGGTCCATCCATGTTGCTGAAAATAGCATTATTTCATAGTATAGGAATGTTTTTCTCAAAAAAATTATTTTTTATTGGGATACAGCCAATTAACAAACAACGTTGTGATAGTTTAAGGTGATTCAGCCATATGTGTACCCATCCTCCCCCAAATTCCCCTCCCATCTAGGCTGCCACATAACATTGAGCAGAGCTCCATGTACTAGCACAGTAGGTGAATAGGAATGTTTAATTTGCTATATGCAGCAAGCACTCATTCGATATCCTGAGATCGCTGCATTAGATTTTCAGTGTTTCTTAGAAGGATGGGTAGAGAAATTCCTTTTCTCAATAGTAATTACATCATTTTCTTTGAAAATTATTTGACTTCTGTTACTAAGGAAATAATTATTTTCTTTAAAATGTAATGTTGCTCCCCACTCACATCTCAACTGACGGTTGAAAAACCATCTTGATTAGAAGGTGCTGATGTGCATTCTAGCTGGGAAAAGATATTCAGCTGTGCTTATATCCTGACTCAAGTCAAACGACCAAGCCTGTCCTCTTATACAACTCCACACCATGCCTACAGCAAGGACAACTTCTCTCCTATTCAGAACTGTCTGCATTTCTTCCTCTCTCAGTTCTAGCAATCAGAGCCTAGGCAGATCACGGCATGTCCTATAGCTATTTACATGAATGCCTTCCACCAATATCTGTGCATCTGAGATAGCTTCAATGTATTAGTTTAGATGAGAAAAGCAAGATTCATTTTATATATATATATATAATATATATATTATAAAAGCAAGATTCACTATATATATATATATATATATATTGTTCCCACTTGTGTAATCTCTCACAACCAAAATTCATACATATGTATCTAAATACTTATGCATGATTGTGAGACATGATAATATATAGTAAATTGCATTGGTTACCTCCAAGGACAATGGATATGAGAGGAGGGAGGGGGTATGAACAGAGAGTACCACACTTTATTTATATATTTGGGGATGTTTTTTATTTATTATAATAAAGCACATAATTTTTTCAAAAAAGGATAAAACATGTAAATGCACAAAGACATCTCTTAGTTTTTTCTGACTCTTGAAGTTGTACTTGCAGTGCTCAAAAACTCCTTCTGGCAAGAGTAAGAACTAGAAACCTCAGAAGGCATCTGGGTCTTGAAGTAACAACATGTGGGTATAAGGAAGTTTAGAATAAGCAGAATAGATTGCTGGGTGTCTCCAAAGGAAAATTATGCATTGTTTGGCTCATTCCCCTCAGAATTATCTGGTTCTAGTCTTTCGTTGCCTCTGAGCAATTTTACAGCTCTGTAAGTTATGGATAACTAATTGCATGTCTATAGAAAAAGATTATTTTGCCCTGCTATCAGATTTTGTTCTAGTAGAAGGGAAAGTCCCACTCCTCCCTCTACCTGCTTTCCTGATCTAGCAAGCTGTCTGTCTTTGTAATTTACTTGTCTTTGTATATTTCTTACATCTTACCAGTTTCCTTATTAGCGATGAGCTAACTATTATCTTTAACACGTTTATTTTATATATGAGAGTCATCACGATTTTACATCTTTTTAAAATTAGTCTTTAACATGGCATTGAATCCCATGGTAACCTGGATCAGAGCCAGCTGTGTCACCAACAGCGAGTTCCTTTGCTTCTCTGTCCCCATCTATCCATCTCATTACCCTTTCTTCTGTTACATTCTGTCTCTCTCTTGCTCACATCCTTCTGCCCACATACAGATGGTGACATCTGTAATGATGCTCCCTGGTTATTTCTGGGTGGTGGTATTTGAGGAGTTTTGTAGCCTTTTTGCACTTGTCTGCCTTGCTTGAATTTTTTATAATGGACATTTGCCATTTTTATAAATCAATAAAGTATATGTGAGCAAAGCCTGACACTTGTCCAAATTTGTCAAGTGCTTCTTTCTCAATTTTTTATATCTTGGATCTTAAGAGAACCAGAGCAGTGAGACATCTGAGATATTAGTAGAGGCCAGTTAACTTTACTGGAGTACAGATTAAAAGATGAGTAAAGTTTCTGAGAGTCTGCGGTACATGCATGATGCCTCTGGCATAGGGTGATCCCAACCCCGAGACACTCCTAAAGCCAGCCCAGCCCCTCTGCCCCTGAGTTCCTGCTGTCCTACAGCCCCTGTGAGGCCTTTTCTAGGTGGCCAGCAGTTTGCTGGGGCAGGTTTGACTCCCTGTTACATTCCTAACTGCACCATGAAAACTGGCACATCCATTTGTCAGCACATCCATTAAAGGCACTGGAGGGAAAGGCACCCATCTGACAGGTGTGTGCAGGTGTGTGCAGCACCTCCAGGTTTTCAAGGGCCATTGTAGTTGCTTCTCCCTGCTAGATGCCAGTAGCACACTCTCCTCCTCCCCTCTTCAGATGTGACAACCAGAAATGCCTCCAGACCTTGCCAAAGTCCTCTGGGGAGCAGAATTGCCCCCCCATCGAGAATCACTGGTCTTGTGCATTGAGCTGCTATCTAATCAAGGTTTGTGCTAAATTCTAGAATCAGAATGTTGTACATAACATAGCCAGGGGGCCACTCACCTGGGGGTTATCCTCTCACAGATCTCGATCTTTGTAGCTGGAAAAAGTAGGTAGGACTTGTGTTCCACAGGACTCTCTTTGAAGAATTACTGTTGTGATGTAGTTCCAAGTAGAGCCACATACTTGATGCTGCTGTCTGGATAACAATGCCAATGCCACAAAGAAATAAAAATCCCTTATGACAACCCTGCAGATCTGCCTTTCAAAGCAGTGTTCGTGCATCCTTCTGGGCTCCGCTCAGAGGATTATTATTTCCCAGAATTCACATGGGTCAAATGATACTAAAACTCTTTACTTAATTAGCACATCAGATTAGCCATTCCTCTGCAGCCTAGAGGGCTTTCCAGGTAGATCAGTTGGTAAAGAATCTACCTGCAACGCAGGAGACCTCGGTTCAATTCATGGGTTGGGAAGTTCCCCTGGAGAAGGAATAGGCTACTCATTCCAATATTCTTGGGCTTCCCTGGTGACTCAGATGGTAAAGAATCTGCATGCAATTTGGGAGACCTGGGTTCCATCTCTGGGTTGGGAAGATCCCATGGAGGAGGGCATGGCAACCCACTCCAGTATTCTTGAGATTATTGATATTTCTCCCGGCAATCTTGATTCCAGGTTGTGCTTCATCCAGTCCAGCATTTATCATGATGAACTCTGCATGTAAGTTAAATAAGCAGGGTGACAACATACAGCCTTGATGTACTCCTTTCCTGATCTGGAACCAGTCTGTTGTTCCATGTCCAGTTCTAACTGTTGCTTCTTGACCTGCATACATATTCCTCAGGAGGCAGGTCAGGTGGTGTGGTATTCCCATTTCTTCCAGAATTTTCCACAGTTTATTGTGATCCACACAGTCAAAGGCTTTGGCATAGTCAGTAAAGCAGAAATAGATGTTTTTCTGGAACTCTCTTGCTTTTTCGATGATCCAACGGATGTTGGCAATTTGATCTCTGGTTCCTCTGCCTTTCCTAAATCCAACTTGAACATCTGGAATTTCACGGTTCATGTACTGTTGAAGCCTGGCTTGGAAAATTTTGAGCATTACTTCACTAGCATGTGAGATGAGTGCAACTGTGCGGTAGTTTGAGCATTCTTTGGCATTGCCTTTCTTTGGGATTGGGATGAAAACTGACATTTTCCAGTCCTGTGGCCACTGTTGAGTTTTCCAAATTTGCTGGCATATTGCGTGCAGCACTTTCACAGCATCATCTTTCAGGATTTGAAATAGCTCAACTGGAATTCCACCACCTTCACTAGCTTTGTTCGAAGTGATGCTTCCTAAGGCCCACTTGACTTCACATTCCAGGATGTCTGGCTCTAGGTGAGTGATCACACCATCGTGATTATCTGGGTCATGACGATATTTTTGGTACAGTTCTTCTGTGTATTCTTGCCACCTCTTCTTAATATCTTCTGCTTCTATTAGGTCCATACCACTCCTGTCCTTCATTGTGCCCATCTTTGCATGAAAATTTCCCCTGGTATCTCTAATTTTCTTGAAGCGATCTCTAGTCTTTCCCATTCTATTGTTTTCCTCTATTTCTTTGCACTGATCACTGAGGAAGGCTTTCTTATCTCTCCTTGCTATTCTTTGGAACTTTGCATTCAAATAGGTATATCTTTCCTTTTATCCTTTGCCTTTCACTTCTCTTCTTTTCATAGCTATTTCTAAGGCCTCCTCATATAACCATTTTGCCTTTTTGCATTTCTTTTTCTTGGGGATTGTCTTGATCACTGCCTCCTGTACAATGTCATGAACCTCTGTCCATAGTTCTTCAGGCACTCTGTCTATCAGATCTAATCCCTTGAATCCATTTGTCACTTTCACTGTATAATCGTACGGGATTTGAGTTAGGTCATACCTGAATCGTCTAGTGGTTTTCCCTACTCTATAGAATCATTCATTATAGCCAATAACCCCTTCACATTGATGAGTACAACCATTTAACCCAATAACTGATCCCGTTCACCCCACCTCCACTCCAGCAAGCTCCAGCTTCACTATCCACATCCTTCTGTCGAACTTTATAACTAGTCATACAGTCCATGGGGTCACAAAGAGTCGGACATGACTGAGTGACTCTCTCTCACACACACACACATATACACAGAAATAGAGCAATTGCCACATTGCTTAACTCATCCTAGCTTATTGCTGTCCAGTGGAATATACCAAGTTTTTGTGGGATATGAGTTTTCATAGACCAAAGATCACAGGGAATGTTTCTATTAATATTTAGGATCTTGACCAATTTACTGGCAAAATATAACATCTCAAATCACTGGAGTGTGGTCTATAATAAAAGCCATGGAGGAAATGCTGACCACCAACACAAAAAGTGATGCTCATTACATACAAAGTTAAAATTTAATATGAAACGTATCAGCACACAGATCTCTCTTTATATTATTAGAGAAATAGAAAAGCTTTTACTGTATTACTGCCAAAAATTTGTCTATTTCTCACATGTATTCACAGGATTACTATAAATCTATGTTTGTGCATAAAATTATTAACCATAAGTATTCTCCCCTCTTTCCAAGTCTTCCTTTTGAATTTGCTTTGATTTGTTTGAGAATCAAATCAGAAATGATAATTTACACATGAAGTTATTTTTTAAAATAAAATTTATAGGTATCTGAGATTTTCTTGGGTTAGACTTAGTGGGAAAGCACTCGCAGCAGGTTTGTTAATAACAGAAAAGTAATCTTCACATCTTCCCCAGTGGTTCAGATGGCTAAGAAACTGTCTGCCAGTGCAGGAGGAATAAGAGATGTGGGTTCGACCCCTGGGTTGGAAAGATCCCCTGGAGAAGGAAATGGCTACCCACTCCAGTATTCTTGCCTATAGAACACCACAGACAGAAGAGCCTGGTGGGTTCCAGTCCATGGGGCTGCAAAGAGTAGGACATGACTGAGCAACTAATACAATCTTCACAACAAAAAAATATTACCAGGGATAAATGCCATTTCATAATGATACAGGGTTCAATTTATCATGAAGCTGTAACAATCATAAAAGTGTGTATATCAAATAATAGAACTTCAAAATATAAGAAGTAAAACTTGGAAAAATAAATCCACAATTATTCTTAGAGATTTTAACACTCCTCCCTCAGGAACTGATAGGTCAAGAAAACAAAAAATCAGTAAGCATGTAGAAAACTTGAATATATAGAATAAACACTGCCAACCAGTTCAACTTAATTTATAATTATAGAACATTCCATCCAACTGCAGCAGAATACATATTATTTTCAAGTGCACAAGAGACATTCACCTAGGTAGGTAATAATGTAGGCTCTAAAGAGCATATCAGGAAAACTGAATCATATAAAATGCTCTCTATGTTCACGAATAATTGAAAAATTAAACTAAAAATGAATAACAAAAAAATACCTGGAAAATCCCCAAATCATTGACAATTAAATAATATACTTCTTTTTAACTTATTGGTCAAAGCAGAAATCACAAGGAAAATTAGGAATCATTTTAACTGACTGAAAGTGAAAACATAATATATCAAAACTTACAGACTGGAGCTCACTCGGTGCTCAAAGGTAAACTTACTAGCATTACTGCTTATGTTTGAAAAAGAAGAAGATTCTAAAATTAATAATGTAAGATTCTACCTTAGGAAACTAGAAAAAGAACAAATTAAAGTCTAATAAATCAGAAGTAGAAAAATAGCAAAGACAAGGGTAGAGATTAAGTAAAACTGAAAACAGAAAAACAACAGAGAAAATTAATGATACCAAAAAAGTCAATAAAATCGATAAACATCTGGCCAAATTTATCAAGGGAAAAAAGAAGATAGAAACTAGAAAACTCACTCAAGAATAGAAGTAATAAACAGCCCATTGTCTTTTAAAGAAATGGAATGTGTAGTTTATAAAACTTTCTAAGAAAGAAAACACCAGCCTCAGTTGACATTATGGAAGATTCTATCAAACATCTAAAGAAGAAATCAACTCAATTAAAATTCTTCCATAAGATAGGAAAGAATATTTGTACCTCATTTTATGAGGCCAGCATAACACTAACACACTGATAAACACATTACAAGAAAATAAAACTAGAGACTAGATGCAAAAATCCTTAACAGAATTTTAGCAATATGAACCTAGCAATACATTATTAGGATAATATATCATAACTATGTGTAATTATATCTCTTGAATGCAACATTAACTTAACATTCAAATACCAACTGATGGAAGTCAAAATATTAACAGATCAAGAAACAGATAATCTCAGCCAATGAAGCGAAAGTATTTGACAAAATTCAAGTCATTCCTGATAAAACTCTCAGTCAACTAAAAACTGAAAGGAATTTTCCAAATGAATAATCAGCATCTACCAAATATAAGAACAAGAAAAAACAAACAAAAATTCTAGTAGGCAATGAAAAAAGACCAACTTATTTTGCCTGAGATCAAGAAAATTGCAGGGTGTCTACTCATACCTTCTTTCAATATTGGCATGGTTATCATAGCAAGTGTGAGTCCAGAAAAAGAGTTCAAAGGCATAAATTGAAAAGGAAGAAGTAAAATTGTCTTTATTTGCATATTGCATGATTATATTTAGAAATTCTAAGGAATTTTCCAAAAAGTTACTAGGACTAATAACTGACTTTAGCAATATCAGTGTCAACATGCAAAACATCTACCACCCTCCAGAGAAACCTCTTCTCTTTTAAAGGGTTATATGATTAAATTAGGCTCACCTCGATAATCTTTTTTTAAGGTAAATTGTTCCATACAGTGTAACACATTCCCAGGAGTGAGATCTAGTCGAATTCAGATGAAACTCCATACTTTCATAACTTCATAGCTGAAGCTGTCATTCACAAGTATAATTTCTTCTCTGGCTTCTACTGAGATGACAGAGGAACAATGTTTTTAAAGTGCCCTAGATGTTTTTTGGTTTGATTTAGAATATGTATAATCTCTTGGAAGGGTCTTTTGTGTAGCTAAATACTCTGATCTCTTGATCTTTCTGAGGTTACAGCAAAAGCTTATATAACTACTGGGCGTGCATGCTCAGGCATGTCTGACTCTTTGCGACCCTCTGAACTGTAGCCTGCCAGGCTCCTCTGTCCATGGGATTTCTCAGGTTAAGAATACTGGAGTGGGTTGCCACTTCTGGTTCCAGGTTGTATAACTACATCCTCAGCCTTTTCTCAATGTCAGGTTCCAGCAGCCATTTTTACACTGAATCAACTTTTGCCACCTTTTGCCGCCATTATCAAGTCTTTGTTCCTTTTTGTTTAACAATTTTTCACTCAATTTCTCTCTCTCTTCTCACATTTTTCTAGAAGCAGCACAAAGAAACTAGGCTGTACCTTCAACATTTTGCTGAAAAATCTTCTCAGCTAAATGTCCAAGTTCATCATTTATAAGTTTTGTTTTCCACATAACTCTGGCAGACAATTCTGCAAAATTTTCCACCACTATATAGCAGGATGTCCCCTCTGCTCGTTTCCAAAAACATGTTTCATTTTCAGTATCTGTTACTCTGTCATATTTCTATAAGAAGTCTTTCCAAGATAACCTAGGTTTTTTATATTATGCTCTTTAAAATTCTTCCAACAACTGCCTGATATCACATTTTAAGTATTTGTTATGGCAGCACCCACCTCCAGGTTTCACAATATGTTTTGGTTTTTTATTGCTACCTAAAAAGTTACCATGTGGGCTTCCCAGGTAATGCTACTGGTAAGGAACCAGCCTGCCAATGCAGAAGACATAAGAGACAAGGGTTAAGTCCCTGGGTTGGGAAGATCCCATGGAGGAGGGCATGGCAACCCACTCCAGTATTCTTGCCTGGAGAAACTAATGGACAGAGGAGCCTGGCGGGCTACAGTCCATGGGGGTCACAAAGAGTCTGACACGACTCAAGTGGCTTAGCACGAAAAAAGTTGTCACACAAGGAGCTCAGCTCAGAGCTCTATGATGACCGATAAGGGTGGAATCAGAAGAGAGGGAGGCTCAAGAGGGAGGGGATATATGTATACTTATAGCTGATTCATGTTATTGTACAGCAGAAATCAACACAACCTTGTAAATCAATTATCCTCTAATTAACATAAAAAAATATATATATTTATGCAGTCAAGAAAAATAAATAAATAAAAAGTTACCACAAACACAGCAGCTTAACACAATGCTCCTTTTATGTCTCACTGTTATTCTTTAGGTCAGAAGCTCAAACAGGCTTACCTGGGTTCTCTGCTGAGGGTTTCATAAAGCCAAAATCAACATGAAGCTGGGCTTCTCTCTAGAAGTCCTGTGGAAGAATCTGCTTCTAAGCTGATTCAGGTCGTTGGAATATACTTGTGTTTATAGAGCTGAAGGCCCTGATTCCTTGCTGGCTGTTAGCCAGAGGTCACTCTAAGCTTCATAAGACTAATTTCTCATATGGCTGCACCATCTTCAAACTAGCAAAGGCAGGTGAAGTCCTTCTCATGCTTTAAATCTCTCTAATTTAATCTGTCTGCTGCTCCCAAGACAGAGAAAATGCTCTCTTTTAAAAGGCTCATGTGATGAAGTTAGGCCAAGCTGAATGGTCTCCATTTTGCCATATAACATATACAATATAATCATGAGAATGACATTTCAGGTTCACAGGTTCCATGCACACTCAAAGGGGAGGGAATTCACAAGGCTGAGCTCCATTGGATCATTCTTAGGATTCAGTCAACCACAAATTTTTGTAGATGATGTCAATGATCATTTTCTTAATTATACAGGTGGTTTCACAATGGTTAAACCCATTAAACTGTGTACTTCAAATAGATGCAGTTACTGTTTGTAAATTTTATCTCAAAGTTAAGATGGTTCATCTAATATCATATTTAAGAATGAAATATTAAAAAAACTCCCCAATGTCAGAAGCAAGAGTCAGATATACTCTATCACTCTGTACATTTAAGACTGTACTAGAAGTTCTAGCTAGTGCAACAAAGCAACAAAAAGACACAAAAGGTACAAAATTGGAAAAGAAAAGTATAAATATCATTTTATGCCAATGATATGATTGGGTATGAGAAGTCCCCACAGAATCTACAAACACCTTTAGAATTTATAAGCAAATTTAGCAATGTTGCATGACTGAGATAACGGTACCAAAATCAATAGATACACATTAACAAAAAAAATTTGGAAAATAAAATATTAAAAATAAATTTCATTTACAGTAGCATTTTAAAATACCAGATATCTAAGAACAAAGAAATGTGCACAATTCTCTACACTGAAAGCAATAAGATATTAAAAAGAGAATTTAAAGACTTAGAGAAGATATACTATTTTCATGAAATAGTATATTTAATTCCAATCTATTCAATTCTAATCAAAATCTCAAGTTTTCTTTTTTGGAAATTGGCAAGTTTATTATAAAGTTTATATTAAAATGCATGAAGTCTAAAATAACCTAGATAATTTTGAAGAGAAAATTTGGAGAACTTACCATATCTAATTACAAGACTTCTTAAAATTGCCCTTATATTAATGTACTATTATTGCAGGGCTAGAGAAATGAACCAATGGAGTAAAACAGAAAATCCAGAAATGTATCACACATACACAGTCACTTTATTTACACTAAAGACATAATTTCAATTTAATGGGAGAATGATTGGTTTTTCTGTAATGAACAGCACTTGAGCAGTTAGATATTCAAATGAAAAAAAAAAAAAACCTTAACCTTAATCCCTATCTATGCCATATCTAAATATTAATTCAAGAATAGGCCTAAGGGGAAAAGCAAAATGCACAGAACTTCTAGAAAACATATAGAAGAAATCTTTATCACCTTGGAATAGGGAAAGATTTCTTAAACACAAGAGAACTGGACTTCAACAAATTAAAAACTTTTATTCATCAAGAGTAAACACCAAGAGAATTAAAAGCAAACCATAGCTTGGAAGAAGAAATTTTCAATACACGGACCTGACAATCCAAAGAGGAAAAGACAAGCAACCCAGAATTAAACAGGTAGAAGTCATGAAAAAACAGTTCACAAAGTTCAGTTCAGTTCAGTTGCTCAGTTGTGTCCAAGTTTTTGCGACCCTATGGACTGCAGCGTGTCAGGCTTCCCTGTCCATCACGAACTCCTGGAGTTTACTCAAACTCATGTCCATTGAGTCAGTGATGCCATCCAACCATCTCATCCTCTGTTGTTCCCTTCTCTTCCCACCTTCAATCTTTCCCAGCATCAGGGTCTTTTCCAATGAGTCAGTTATTCACATCAGGTGGCCAAAGTACTGGAGTTTCAGCTTCAACATCAGCCCTTCCAATGAATATTCAGGACTGATTTCCTTTAGGATGGACTGGTTGGATCTCCTTACAGTCCAAGGGACTCTCAAGAGTCTTCTCCAACACCACAAATCATCTATTCTTTCACACTCAGCATTCTTTATAGTCCAACTCTCACATCCATATATGACTACTGGAAAAACCATACCTTTGACTAGATGGACCTTTGTTGGCAAAGTAATGTCTCTGCTTTTTAATATGCTGTCTAGGTTGTTCATAGCTTTTCTTCCAAGGAGCAAGCGTCTTTTAATTTCATGGCTGCAGTCACCATCTGCAGTGATTTTAGAGCCCCCAAAAACAGTCTCTCACTGTTTCTATTGTTTCCCCATCTATTTGCCATGAAGTGATGTGACTGGATGCCATGGTCTTAGTTTTCTGAATGTTGAGTTCTAAGCCAACTTTTTCACTCATCAAGAGGCTCTTTAGTTCTTCTTTGCTTTCTGCCATATGTCATCTGCATATCTGAGATTATTCATATTTCTCCCAGCAATCTTGATTCCAGCTTGTGCTTCATCCAGCCTGGCATTTCACATGATGTACTCTGCATATAAGTTAAATAAGCAGGGTGACAGTATACAGCCTTGACGTACTCCTTTCCCAATTTGGAACCAGTCTGTTGTTCCATGTCCAGTTCTCACTGTTGCTTCCTGACCTGCATACAGATTCCTCAGGAGGCAGGTCAGGTGTTCTGGTATTTCTGTCTTTTGAAGAATTTTCCACAGTTTGTTGTGAACCACAAAGTCAAAAGTTTTGGCATAGTCAATAAAGCGGAAGTAGATGTTTTTCTGGAACTCTCTTGTTTTATCGATGATCCAACGAATGTTGGCAATTTGATCTCTGGTTCCTCTGCCTTTTCTAAATCCAGCTTGAACAGCTGGAACTTCATGGTTCACAAACCGTTGAAGCCTGGCTTGAAGAATTTTGAGCTTTACTTTCCTAGCGTGTGAGATGAGTGCAATTGTGCAGTAGTTTGAGCATTCTTTGGCACTACCTTTCTTTCAGTTCACGAAAAGGATCTCCAAATGGCCAACAGACCTAGGAAATGATGCTCAACATCAAGGTAAGGCAAATTTAAACCACAATGAGATTGCCGATACAAGCCCTCCAGAATGGTTCATATTGAAAAGATTGAAAATACCAACTGTTGGGAGAAAATGGAACTGGAACTCTCTCATATACTGCTGCAGGACACTGGTACTACCAGTTTGGAAAATTGGCACTATCTAAAGTTTAACATATGCTTACTCAGATCCAGCACCATCTTCCTCCAGGGAATCTTCCTGACCCAGGGATGGAAACTGCATCTCCTTCATTGACAGGTGGATTCTTTACCACTAAAGCCACCTGGGAATTTTTCTAGGCATTTATCCAAAAGAAAAGAAAACATATGCCCATCAAAATACATATATGAAATGTTTATAGCAACTGCATCCACAACAGGTGAAACTTCACAGCAACCCAAATATCTTATCATGAGATGAACAGATAAACAAACTGTAGTGTATCTATATGGGCCTCCCAGGTGGCACAGTGGTAAAGAATCTGCCTGCCAGTTCAGGAGACACAAGAGACTTGGGTTTGATCCCTGGGTCAGGAAGATCCCCTGGAGAAGGAAATGGCAATCCATTCAAGTATTCTTGCCTGGGAAATCTGATGGAAGAGGAGCCTGGCAGGCTACAGTCCATGAGGTCACAAGGAATCAGACATGACTGAGTGACTAGCACACAGAATATGTATGCAACGGAATAATTCAACCATAATCAAAAAGAAGCAAACAACTGATACATGCAACAACATATATGAAGTTCATGATATTATGCTGAACAAAAGAAGCCAGCCACATACCATGTAATTGAATTTTATAAAGTTTAAGCACTGGCAAAATAAATTAGCAGTTGTATATTCAGATTAATGCAGTTTTTCTTAGCCTTTTTTTCCTTTATCACCCCGTCAACCCCTGTGACTGGAGCCTTTTAAGACAGCTTCTCACTAAAATACTTCCCCCATTTCATGTTGATATCACAGGCATACTGCATATCTGTTTATGTAACAATGGTCCTCTGGCAGGACACAAACCACTGTAATAGCTATGAGGTTTTTGCTTTTCCCCACCCCCAAGAACACTTGGTTGGTATCACCCAACTGAGAACATATGGACTACTAGTCCTCTCCAGCAAGTTGTTATCTGGGGAGGGGCATGAGAGAACCATCTGAGCCCTTGAAATTGTCTATGTTGTGATCTGAGTAGTGGTAACACAAACGTATACATATTTCCAAATATGTACAGATATACTTACTGAGCCTCTGAAGATTAGTGCAATGTATTATACTTCTACTTCAATAAAAAAGTAAAGTAATAATAATGGTAACAAGGAGAAGGAACAAGGATCCAGTTTCTCACTGTCTCTCAACTTTGTTTTTAGCCACTCCATTTTCAGGGGCTTCCCTGGTGGCTCAACGGTAAACGAATCCGACTGCAAGGCAGGAGACACAGGAGACGTGGTTTGATCCCTGGGTCGAGAAGATCCTGTAGAGGAGGGCATTGTAACCCACTCCAGTATTCTTGCCAGGAAAGTTCCACAGACAGAGGAGCCTGACGGGCTATGGTCCATGGGGTTGAAAACAGTTGGACATGACTGAAGCAACTAAGCATGCATGCACTCCATTTTCACACAGACTTTTCCATCGCAGTGGCAGGATGGAGCTGTGAGAATACAAATCTCGAAAATGCTGGAAGTCAGTCCAACAGAAAATATTAACAGGAACTTCTCTTTCTTCACAGTTAAAGCAAAAGTTCTGCTCTGATTCTCAATGGTCCAATCTGGGTCAGATGTCCTTTTGTTAAACTTGGATCCAAGAGGAGAGCGAAAATCTGGAAAATCTTTGACTGGTCACACCTGAGTCTTAGGCTCACTTAAAAGTAGGGAGCCTCATTAACAACATTCAGACCAGATGGAACTAGACTCAGTGGAGGAAAACAAGTGGACCAGAAGGGTGAAGGATGCTAGACAAAAGAGCTAATATGAAAATAAAAAAACCTCACCTGCCCTCACTTTGCAGTCAAAACTTTAACAGCAGGCTTTCTCAGGGGACCACGTGCAGGTAGATAAATGAGTCTCTTCCCCAGACCCCACAGCCAGGTGGCAAAGTTTCAGTACCAGGCTGAAATGGATTCAAATACTTTATTTGTCCAGCTCTTTGTTCCCTGAACTCTTAGAAATAAAAGTAAAAATATCATTTGGATTAAAAGGATAAGCAATCTTCAGAGAAGAGCAAAGAATGTTGAACCAGAGTCATGTCACATGGATTCTAGCCACTTTCACATAACTAAATCTCAGTTTTGTCTCCTGCAAAATCTGGAAAGTGCTCTCTGCGCTGTCTCACAGGGTTATGGTGGAAAGGAACACAGTATGGTTAGCATGGCTTTAGTGGAATTAGGGGAGCATTCTGGGTTTCAAGATCACAGCTGCTCCAAGATCAGAAATTGTCCCTGCTCCCTGGCACTATGGATTAAGCAATCCCATAACACAGTAGCTTACATTTCCCTATTTAGTAAACAGAACCATTGAACTCGTACTGCCTTCTCCTCCTCTCTCTGATTAGATAGGCAGATGTCAGGTAACACTGGATATTCGCCTACTGAAATGTTAGTTCTAGAAAAGGAGAAGTCCACAAGTCAAGAAGTCTGGTAAACCAGTTCTTTAGTGTTTACGCTCAGATACTGAAATACCAGGATTTCACATGGAGAAGGTAGATGGGGAACTCCAAGGTCAAAAGATCAAGGTCATTGCAACCAGCACTTGAATCTGTCTCTCCCAATAATGTCCTTCTGATCCTCCCCTCTCATCCTGCATTACCGTGACATGTGGGGAGGGGGTAGAAATCTAGACAGGTAATGGGGAAGTTTAACAAAAAGAGTGACTTTCAATGTTAAATGATGAACCGGTTTGCCAGTGGGCTCTCAGTTAACAAATAAAATTTCTCAGATCATTTGCCAACTGTCCATTTTAAATTAACCCAGAAGCCAAAGAGGAATTCAATTACTTGAAAGATAGGTCATATATAGCAAATACTTCTGTAGCTGAAACCCAAAATCTGCCAGACATAGATGAGATTTTTACAATCATCTCTTCTTCACCTGTAAATACATTTTTATAAGTATTGGAAATCACCCTTAAATGTGGGAGGTGGCAATAAAGTAAGATCAATGATTGAAGGGCAGCAGGTCAAAGAGGAAAAAGGAATAGCCCTGATCTTGCTTCTTGCTTCCCAAAAGTACAACTGTACTCCTATAGGAGACACCCCTGCCCTTACAGCCAGACAGAATTATGCTCTAGAAGCTTGAGTCACTGTCTCACACACTGAGAGCCTGCCCCTAGTGGCCTCTAGGGCAGTAATCCACAACCTTCTACCGGAGATGACTACGGGAGGTTTTATGAAATGAATAAAATCCTGTACCCTAGGATAGATGTGGGCATGTGGGTTGGAGGATGAAGAGAAGGCAATTTAACTGCAAAGCTTGAGTTTAATATAGAGATGAGTTTTCTCCATGTACACTAATCTGTCTTCATTTCCAGCATAGAATCTGCTACAGACTTTTTAAGTTGCCATTAGGGACAGGAACTAAAGTGGAACATGAACCAGAAACTAGAATGAATATACTCATTTGCTAAATCCCACAGTGAATCCAAATATTAACTTTCTAATTGAATTGAAAGTTTTTTAAAACCAGTGAACCAGCTCAAATTGGAACTGAATCTATATATTCTCTAAAACTACTAAATGGAAAAGAGCTACTAAAAGGAAAAAAAAAAAGAAATTTAAGAAGTCACAGAGGCTTTATATCTCCCCAAAGGAAATAAAAGCAACTATTCACACAGACGTTCAGGAAAGTGTTCACAGCAGCACTATTTGGAAAAGCCAAAACCTGGAACAATTCAAATGTCCATCAAATGATGGAACGAAATGTAGTATATCAATGTGGTGGCTTATTTATTTTAGCAGTGAAGAGAAACAAAACACTGATACATGCTACGATATGTATGAGCCTCAAAAACAGTACACTAAATGCAAGAAGTCAGACACAAAAGACCACATATTGCATGGTTCCACTTCTATGGTTGTCCAAAAACAGGCAAAGCCATGAAGAGAAATTAGCATTGTGGTTACCTAGGGCTGGGGATGGGAACAAATGGGTGACAGGGATCTTTTGGGGTGATAGAAATGTTCTAGAATTGCACTGTGGTGGTATTTGCATAACCCTGTACATTTACTAGAAATCAATTAATTATTCCCTTTTCAAAAGTCTCATAGCCAATGGATATTGTTTCAGATTGCTGATTCCTTCGTTTGCAAATATATATCTAGAAATGCCTTGGCCCATTGGCCCCTGCCGATCAATTCCATGAATATCCAGCTATAGAAAAGACATATTGGAGAAGCAATTTACAACAGTTTTCCAATGGTCATAGCTTTTAGTAAAATGCCTATTCCTCATATCACCAAAGTGGACATACAAGTATCTCTCAGGCTCAGTCTCTGTGATTGGTCCAAGGGGTGGCCATAAAATCCAAACCCACCAATTAGAGTCTTGCCCTGTGATTTTTGTAATTGGAAACTGGAAGCATTTTCCTCCAGCCCAAAACTGGAATGTACAAGTTCAGGGCTCCCCAGTGGCATTTTCACTGCCTCCTAGTCCATTTGCAATGGAAAATGAAACAATGCATAGAGAAACTTGGGCTTCCCTGGTGGCTCAGTAGTAAAGAAACTGCCTGTGATGCAGGAGATGCAGAATCTTCTGCATTGTAGGTTCAGTCCCTAAGTAGGGAAGATCCCCTGGAGGAGGAAATGGCAATCAGCTCCAGTCATCTTTCCTGGAAAATCCTATGGACCTAGGAGACTGGTGGGCTGAAGTCCATTAATAATTGGACATGACTGAGCAACTGAGCACACACAGAGAAATTCAGACATGAAAACTAATGAGCAAGAGGCTAAGTGCATCCAATTTCAGAAAGCAAGGCAAACTTCATGTCAGCTCCACCCCTGCCTCCTCTCAATTTAGGTTATATTTGCCAATTATTCTGCCTCCACTCCAACCCAGCCCCCTATTTTGCTTAAGTCAGTTTGACTTAGGATTCTGTTACTAGTAAATAAACCACCAGAGACAGAAAGAGAACTCAAGGCGACCTCTCTTAGGGAAGCTCTTCTGTAATCCTTTCTTACTATTAACATCTCCTCAAGCCCAATACATTCAGCTGACACTTTCTTGTGTTGACCCCATGGCTGAGAGCCAGTGCTCACCTACCACCACACACAACAGCACAGATCAGCAAACATTTTCTACAGAAGTCCAAAAAGTAGATATTTCAGGCTATGTGGACTATTGGGTCTCCATCACAGCTGCTTAACCCTTCCATTACAGTGTGAAAACGCCATGTACAATATAAATGAGTATAGCTGTGTCCCAATAAAACTTTATTTACAAAAACAGGTGACGGGTCACAATTGACCCTCAGGTCATGGTTTGCCAAGCCCTGCTCAATAGGATTTTACCTATTTATATAAATAGGTTCCCAGAATTGGAACCTGACCTCAGGTTCCCAGAATTAATCACAATCCTTAGTTCATAACACACTATCACCATTGACTGATGATAGTCTTTTTTCATTATTGATTGATTTTAATAATGTAACGAAGACTAGTGAACTCAATACACACTCAAGATATGGAACATTGTTAACAAAACTGACCTCGGTCTTGTGATCAACCCGAGAGGTTAGATTTCTAGGCAGAGGGAACACGTGGGCAGTAACATGAAGACATGGAACCACATTGTTCCTTTCTGAGCATGGCTTGGCTGAAGTATACAGTGAAGTATGGTAAACAACAGAAAGGTTAACCAGGACAGGAAGTCTAGTTCCAGGTAGTAAAATGTTGCCCAAACATTGCTTGATATGTGATAAACATATATAAAATATATTTTTCTCAGACTATTTCTTGGAGAACTGCTAAAAAGACCAGCCAAGCCAAAATTATTCTTCCTGGGGAGCCTGAAACTTGAGAACTTGAGTCGGGAGGTATCGTTAAGAAACTGAAAAGTAAAGATTTTCAACAGTGCAGTCAGTTCAGCTGCAGAGTAACTCATCCTCTAGTTCTATCAGGCTCTGGCTGTCGGGAGTGCCAGACAAGCTTAGGCACAGGTGAGATCTGAGAAGGGTCACTACCCTGGGCAGCCAGAAGGTGGTGGGAATGGTATGGAAATGCTGACTCAGGTCAGATCACCTGCAGACCTGTGGATGTTAGATGAGGGGCAGGAAGCCACAGTTGCCCCGTCTGTGGGGTGAGAAGAGAATAGGGGCATCCTTGTGAACTCTGGCCTCCCCATGTGTGGTTCTCATTAGCGCAAATCACCCAGCCCAGAATTCTGGTTCTCCCTCTGTGCCCATAAGATTGTACTTCCCTATCACTTTAAATAGATGGGACCATGTGATTCACATTGCCCAGTGGAAGTGAGACTATGGACATTATACATGCCTCTTCCAAGTAACAACTTCAAAAGCCAGGGTACAGTTCATCCATCTGTCTTCTCATTGCCAAGGTGACTGTAGAAGCTCTGTTGAGACAGAGACTGTCAGCCCTAGTCCCTGAGTGACCAAGAGATCTCTCTTCTGACTTACACTAGAGTTTAATATAAGCCAGAAATAATCCCTTTTGCATTAATCCATGAGCTAGGAGCTTTGCTTTTGTCTATTCAATTAAGAATAACCTAGACCAGGGTCAATAAACTACACTGGCAGGTGAAAATCAGCTCACAGAGGCTGTTTTTGTAAACAGCCCTACACGGCTCCCCTGGGCCCCGACCCCCAATTCATTTATGTATTGTCTACAGCTGATTTCACACATTAAGGGCAGGTCCAGTAGTTGTGACAGATACCCAACAGCCTAAAATATTCACTATTCTGCCCCTTACAAGAAACATTCACTGACCTCTGACGTATATAATCCTGACTGAAACACCCTTTAAACTGGAACCCCAGGCATGATGATCAATCCAGGGAGCCTGTCCACACTCCCCCACCTCCCCTTTCTTCCTTCCACTCTGTCCTTCCCCCCGCCGCCACCACCACCACACCACCACACTGTAGGTCCTCGATCTTTCAAGAAAAGATTTCCTATCAGTTGCTAGAACCTTGGTAGGAAACTCATTTGAGAAAGAATGTGAACCTCTTCCAGGAACATTACGTCGTGGCTTTAAAACTGCTGCTACTGCTGCTAAGTCGCTTCAGTCATGTCCGACTCTGTGCGACCCCATAGATGGCAACCCACCAGGCTCCCCCGTCCCCAGGATTCTCCAGGCAAGAACACTGCAGTGGGTTGCCATTTCCTTCTCCAGTGCATGAAAGGGAAAAGTGAAAGTGAAGTTGCTCAGTCGTGTGCAACTCTTAGCGACCCCATGGACTATAGCCTACCAGGCTCCTCCATCCATGGGATTTTCCAGGCAAGAGTACTGGAGTGGGGTGCCATTGCCTTCTCTTTAAAACTGCAGACCCTGCTAAAGAAGGAGTCCATGAACAGGTGGTGTAATTGCAGCCCAGTGTGCAGCCATTAGGGTGGGATCAGCGAGAAATCTTTAGTGTGTGGACTTTGTGGGTTCCGTTCCACCAATGGTCAACATATCAGTGATTCCCAAAGTGGCAGTCACCCTGGTCACAGTCCACAGACCCGGCCCCGTTTGTGCCGCCTGAGGAATCTATGGACAGGCTGGGTCCTGGGCGCCTGGTTTCCTCAGTAATGACGGCTGGGCAGGGTCTGGGGACATAGCCTGGAGGGCACTGGTAGCTGAGATCTGCCTCTTCGACTGGACACAGGCCCTGGCAGAAGGACCCAGACTGGGTACTGGACCAGTGCTCCGGAGCAGGGTAACCAGCCCACACAGGTACCCTCATCCTCTTAGCCAAGGCCTGGACCTCGAAGGATGAAAGTCGAGCCTTGGGACCTTGAACAAGTAAAATGAGGGGTAATCTGTTAAGTGTTGAAAGACACAAGAAGGCATGGAATCAGAATTTAATCCCTCCCCCTTTTCTTTCTTATATAATTCTCAAGGCTATGACTTTTAAGAGTATAACACCTTTAGATAAAAAGTTGCAGAACAGAGAGTAACATTTGTTTTGATGGAGTTTACAAGAAAATCGTAACCTGCCCATGACCTTACCTACATCGACAGCAGCAAGAAGGAAGGATCTTATACCAAGAAGTTTGCAACAATTAGCCACACCCCTTTTCATCTTTTCTATAGAAAGGCTTTGCTGAAAGCATTGGAGGAGTTGGGGTTTTTAAGGCATAAGGTACCTGTCTCCTTGCATGTCTCTGCAATAAGCTTCTCTGCTGTAAGCTCCAAGGTTTCTGCATTGTTTGGCCTCACTGTGCGTTGGGTACATGGAATGCATTCAGTAACAGTGGAAGGACTGTTTTGAAGAGAAGGTAGGAGTTCCTCCAGAGTTCCCTGAAGTGACATGCAGGTGACTGTTCTCTATCTCTGCAAGCCTGAGAAGTCCTAGGAGTAACCTGTAACAGGCATCTTTCAAAATCTCCCTTATCTACCTCCAAAATAGCAACATTCCATTCCTTAACAGTTTCATCCACCAAGAACACAGCTAAGGACTAGGAAGTAAACCAAGGTGGCTGCAGGGCAGCCACAAAATGGACATTTTAAATCCAATATATTAAAACACAAGGAATTTACACTTCCCAGGTGACAGAGTGATAAAAAAAAAAATCTGCCTGCCAATGCAGGAGACGCGAGAGATGTGGGTTCGATCCCTGGATCAGGAAGATCCCCTGGAGTAGGAAATGGCAAAATGGCAACCCACTCCAGTATTCTTGCCTGGAGAAGCCCCAGGGACAGAGGAGCCTGGCAGGCTACAGTCCATGGGGTTGCAAAAAACTGGACACAACTGAGTGACTACGCACACGGACAAAACTGAGTGGTTACACAGACACAAGGAATTTACATCAAGGCAATTGACTCTTAATTTACATGAAATTCTAACTTGAGGCTTATAAGATCGTGTCAAGAATCAACTCACAAAAATTCCCTCACTATCTCCACCCATTCATTTACTATCCATCCATTCATTCATTTATTCAACAACACTCTTGTATTTTCAAATACCACTTAACATTTATAGAATAACGTGTAATCTAACACACCCACATACTTGAGCTGGCTTCTACAGGAAACAACAAGATGAGTGAGACTCTGTTCAGCCCTCAAGGAAATGATAACACACAGGGAATGCAGGACTGTCAACTACTGACCCTGACTCAAGGCAGAATGAGGGTAAGTGTTTAAAAGGTAGGAGACAGTTCCTATGGGAAAATAGTGGAGGAACAAGTCTGGCTTAAAGATCTGAGCAGAACCTGGCAAGGCAGAACACAGGCAGCAGTTAGGAGGGAGAAAGCAAGCAGAACAATCTGGAAAGGCAAGCCAGGTGGATACAACATCACAGGGACGCTGGCACATTCCCCACACCTGGATCACTGTATTCAGGAGATTCTTCCACACCCCTCCACTTCACTCTTCACCTACAGTCTGACAGACCCTTGGAGATATAAATCTGTTCACTCATGACCCTGCTTAAGACCTTTCAGTGATTTCCTGCCACTGTGAGGGTTTTACACCAGGCCAGAGAGCCTAGGGAGGAGAGGTCCCCGCTTGCCTGTGGCCTGGCTCATGTCAAGCACCGGCATCTCACTAGACCAGCCACAACCCTTCTTTTTCAGCCAGTCCTTCACATCCTTGGGCCTTGGGGCCATTTAGTACAGGAATAAATCTCTTTGACCTTCATAAACCTCAAAAGTATGCCGAACAGTATAATGCAGTGCATGTGCTATTAATGACATTTAGGTATCAGTCTCAATGTTTTCCATTTAGAGGACAAAAAAATAAAACCGAGCAGACAATAAGGGCTCAATGAATTCCACATGCTCCAATCTTGGAGGTAAGAAAGAGCACCACATTTGAGACAGATTTCTAACCAAAAGGGCAAAATTGTTTTAAGCCTGGATGTTTAAAAGAATATATAACCATTTGAATAATTAGGCTAAATACTAGTTCCCCAAGGCTTCCTCACTCATCACATCTTCCTCTGAGGCTGAATGCCACAGCAAAGTTGTCTGTGTTCATAAACATCCCCACCAACCCTCGCCTCCCCTGCTGCCCACATCCTGAATCTTGCTGAGCAGAGTGCCTCTTCTTCCAGCCCAGGCAGAAGAGCACTGACTCAGGTGGGAAAGAACAGATGTTCTTGAAATCAAATATCTGGTTTCATGCAAATATTGTCAGAAATAGACAATGAGAGAACCATGGAGGAAGTGCAATCGACACATAAACCTTGTTTCTAAAACAAATTTCTAAGCCACCCACAGGCCTGAAGTGAGCCTCCAGGAGTGTGACTCAGATGCAGCCTGAGATGTAAGCAAAATACTCAACTGCCTGAATTACACTTGTTTCAGGGATACCAAGAAGTTCTCCCTACTCTCAAACAGAAAGACAATCCTAAGGCCATAGCACTAAAAATTTTACTATTAGAAATTCACTTCTTTGGACTTATATTCTCTAGTCTACTTTTAAAAGATGAAGGAGGGAGCTTTCATTCTTAAGCAAGATAAAAAACACAGCTGAAATCATACAAAATCTTAGATAATGGTAATAATAAAATTTTATGTTGATCTAGCATATGATAGCTTCCAAACTTCCTGGGAAGGAGTTAGAATAAGCACTCTTTATCCAAAATTTTACTGATAAGGAAACTGAAATTCAAGGAGGCAGTATGACTTGCTCAAAGACATGAAACATGAATTGCAGACAGAGCTGAAGCAGGTCTCCTGAGTCCTATCCCACTGCCTTGTAGAGGTGACAGCAATGGCAGGGTCAAAGGGGGTGTGGAGTAGGGAGTGTGTCTTCAAACCGCTAAATAATTTCCATCAACACTTTTTTGATCTATATAAAGTTTCTCCTAAATGTTGATGAAGTTCATTGCAGGATGCTTGGGAGTTTACCAAAACTCAAAATAAATATGAGGTAAACACATTATACCTACAATAGATTAAGCAGGCACACTGACAACCTTGAGAGGTCACACTTTCCATTTGAAACAGAGCTTACTTTGAACACAGAACGAGCAGTGTCCTCAAAACACTAACAACCCAGGCACCTTATCACAGCCTTCCTCACTCATGTATTAGCCAACCATTCACATCAAACACCAGTCCATCATATCGCCATATCTGCACAGACAAATATCAGGCTCTCCAAATGGTCCTGCTGAAGTCTCACTCTTTGACTTCAGTTAATGAGAGAAGCACTCAACACAGAACTCTCAAAGAAATAATCCTCAGAAATGTTCCTCAAGAATCCCACTCTCAAATGAAAAATGACAAAAATCAAAATATTTATGGCATATGTTTGACAACAAAACCTGGAAACAATCCAAAGATCTTCAATGAGTAGGTGGGAAAACAAGCTGTATTATTTCCTTGCTGTGGAATACTACTCAGCAGTGTGAAGGAAAGCACAGACCACACAGATGATCTTAGATGCATTATGCCAAGTGAAAGAAGCCACACACAAAACAACAACAACAAAAAAAACTGTTAGGCCTGTCTTCTAATATGGGCTCCATGTGCAAAAACAGAGATTCAGAAAGATTAAACACTCTTTGGAGAGGATGGGCTCAACCTTCAAGGGACCCAGCTGCAGAGCTACAGCTCACAAGAGAAGACAATATGCAAAAATCAGAGGAAGATTCAGGTAAAACAGTCTTTAAGTCTTCCACCCTGAGCAATCCCAGAGCACAATTAGGTATGTAAATCAGGCAGCGGTTCACAATAGCCATGCAAGACAGTCTTTGCTATTGTCAACTCATATTGATCCAGCTGAAAAGCCCAGAACTACGATTATGCCTTGACCATAAACTGTAACTTATCATGGTCAGTAACTAATACTCAGAAAAACTTCTGAACAAATAGATCTTAATTTTCCATCTCAGGGTGACTGTAGCTATTTTTATTTGGGGTAATTTGAATTTAAAGGCAGTCACAGAAAATAAAGAAAGAAAAATAAACTCTATTACAATTCATTTTTTAAAATGTATCAGAAATTACAAGAAGTAATTCAACCATTTTGGCTAAAATAAGCCTAAGCCAGACCTTGGATGCAGCCCAGGTTCAGTATACCTGCTGTCCTTAATCTGTTTTTTAAAAATTTCCTTTAAGAAAGAAACTTAGTTCTTGGCATCATTACAGTGTGCTAGTCCCTTGACCTGGCCTCAGCCCAGCACTTTCCAAGCACTGGGCCATCAAATGGAAATTGGCACTAAATGTATTCTTTTTTGAGCTGCAAATACAGTCAATTCAGGACAGTTTATACCAAGCATCTGCTCAACTGGATACAGTAGGGGATACAAGCCCTCAAGAACCTTATATACGTATCACCTCATACATGGAACAGTGTGTGTTAGTTGCTTAGTCATATCTGACTCTTTACGATCCCATGGACTACAGCCTGCTAGCCTCCTCTGTCCATCAAATTCTCCAAGAGAGAATACTGGAGTTGCCATTCCCAGTACTGGGCTGCCATTCCCTTCTCCAGGGGATCTTCCCAACCTAGGGATCAAACCAGGATCTCCTGCATTGCTGGCAGATTCTTTATCATATGAGCCACCAGGGAAGCCCCTGAGCCAGCATGCAACACCTTTCTTCAAAGAGAAAACGAAGAAAAATAATATAAACCCAAGCACCAAAGTTTCACAAGAAGGTAAGAATACTGAGTTTAAAACCAATGATCACCAAGCTTTATTGCACCTCAGAATCACTTAGGGTGCTGGTTAAAAATTCAACCTCCTGAAACCCACTTATGGAAGCTCTATGTCTGTTAAGTATGGAGTGGATCTCAAGAATCGTTTTTTTGTTTTGTTTTTTTGTTTTAACAAGCCTCCCATAGCTCCAGTCATTTTGATGCTAACAGTCCCAGACCACATACTGTAGTCCTCCACTACCTAGTATTTCTGTAGGTGAGAGGACCACTGCCAAAAATGATCAGGAAAGGTTGTGCAAAGAGGCCAAGCATCATTACATTAAGTTAGAAGTGTTTCTCTTAGGAAACCAAATAAAATAACAGAGGACCTGACAAAAAGAAAACAAGCAAACACCCCCTCCTTTCTCACTGCCACCAGTCACGTGCTTTCACTTCTGAATATTTCTGTGGCATTCGGGTTTCAGGCTACATGAACTGCCAATCAAAATGAGCAAAAATAACATGAATAAAATGCTTAAAACAGTGTCTGTCGTGAAATGAACCCCCATGAATCAGTGGATCTTAACTTTTCGCCCTACATGGGAATTCCCTGGGAGCTTTAAAGCACTGATACCTGGATCCCACCTCCAAAGAACATGCTCTCATCAACCTGAGGTGTGGCTGGGTATCACGAAAAATGAAACGATCTCATTCAGCTCAAATAACCCTGCAAGTATCCAAAGCTCCATTTCATGGGGGAGAAACTAATATCTTAGGTTAAGAGATGTATCCAAAAGTATTCACTTACCATGTGAAGAACATAAAAACGACTCAGACTGGGGTTTGTTCTCCGCATCTAGGGTTCTGTTTCTGTTTCGTTCCATTTGTTGATTCATTTTTATATTCCACACAGAAGTGAAATCGTCAGGTATTTGTCTTTCTCCAACTTTTTTCATAAGGTCTCTCAAATTTGCCTTAAATTTTTAAATTCTTTTTCCTATTTTTCTGTTCAGCTAAGTCACTTTCACCTCTCTTCCAGTCTGCTGACCTATTCCTCTGTATCATCTACTCTACTATTGCTTCCTTCTAGTGTATTTTTTATTTCAGTTATTATATATTTCAGCTGGGTTTTTTTCTTTATATTTTCCAACTCTTTGGTAAACTCCTTACTGTGTTTTTCTCCTGTGTTCATTGAGCGTATTTATGATCATTACCTCGAACCCTTTATCAGGTATCTTGCTTCTCTCTTTTTTCTTTCTTTATCTGAGATTTTGTCTTGTTTCTTTGTTTGGAACATATTCCTCTGTCACCTTATTTTGCCTAATTCTCTATGTTTATGTATGTTATTAGATAGATGAGTTACATCTCCTGATCTTGGAGAGGTAGGCTTATGCAGGATGTATCTCAGGGCCCAGAGGCACACTGCCCTCTCACCTGAGCTGTATGATCTAGGGGAGCCCCTATTGGGGCTGAACATGCCCCTCTATTGTGGCAGAATGAACTACTGTGCACATGCTGGTGAGTGAGCATCATATGAAGCTTACCAGCCACTGGTGGGTGGGGCCTGGTGCAGACATGGCCAGCTGCCCAGCCTGGAGCGGCCATGGGACTATGCTGACCAATTGGTGGGCAGGTAAGCCCCCAGCACTAGTAGGCTAGAGAGAGGACTCCAAAATGGTGTTTGCAAGCACCACTGTCCTCATGGTAGAATAAGCAAGATGGCCGAAGCCAGCATCTGTGTCCCACGGGGAGTCCCAGTTGCCTTCTGCCTCTCTCAGAGCCTCTTTGAGATATCCAGGTGTGCCTGACCCAGGCTCCTTTCAAATTAGCACCTCTTCACCAGGTCTCAGAGCCTGTGTGATTTTACATGTGCCCTTTAAAAGTGGATCTGTGTTTCCTGCAGCCTTCTGGTTTTCTCATGCACAAGCCACACTGGCCTTTAAAACCAGACCTTGGGGGCTCATCTTACCAATGCAGGACCTCTGGGTGAGCAGCCCAATGTGGGACCAAGACCCTTCCCTCCCTGGGGAGACTTCTGTAACTGTGATTATCCTTCAGTGTGTGGATTTCTTAGACAGCTGCCCTGTAAATAATTATAATGTTGGTGTGCCAGTGGGAGGAGGTGAGCTCAGGGTCTTCCTACTCTGCTGTCTTAGCCACTCCCCCTAAATTCTTATACATCCCTAGAAAGTGTCTGGAACTGAAATAATAAGTGTCAACTCTACCAGCTTGGAATGAAGAGAATTCAGTGGAAAAGTGGGATTAAGGTTGCTTTATAGAGAAAAAAGATCTTAAATGCCACAGTTTTCAGACATAGCACTTCACAGCCTGTGAAAAATCACTGGGGACAGTGACTGAAGCCATGAAATTAAAAGACGCTTGCTCCTTGGAAGAAAAGTTATCAAACCTAGATAGCATATTAAAAAGCAGAGACATCACTTTGCCAACAACAATCCATATAGTCAAAGCTATAGTTTTATAGTAGTCATGTACTAATGTGAGAGATGGACCATAAAGAAAGCTGAGCACCGAAGAATTGATGCTTTTGAACTGTGGTGTTGGAGAAGACTCTTGCGAGTCCCTTGAACAGCAAGGAGATCAAACCAGTCAATCCTGAAGGAGATCAACGCTAAATATTCATTGGAAGGACCGATGCTGAAGCTGAAGCTCCAATACTTTGGCCACCTGATGTGAAGAGCAAACTCATCAGGATAAGACTGAAGGCAAAAGGAGAAGGAAGTAGCAGAGGATGAGATGATTAGATAGCATCACCAACTCAATGTACATGAATTTGAGCAAACTCCCAGAGACAGTGGAGGACAGAGGAACCTGGCGTGCTGCATTCCAAAGGGGTTGCAAAGAGCTGGACACAACTTAGAGACAGAACAACAACAACGACAGAGATGAACATGTTGGACTTAAAATCACCTTTCACATTGTACAGAGATAGGCTGTAGCATTTTTTTCAAACATTCACTAGCCTTGTTCAAGGACAATATTTTTGTATGAATATGTACTTATGTGATTAACCTAATGTAGACATCCAGGGAGTGACAGCAAATGATGTGTGATCCAACCAATATGGACAACTCCCCTAAACAGGGATTTTCCTTGGGAACTTTATAAGAAGAAATCAGAGTCTGTTGTAAATACTGATAACTCTGCCCACACATTCAGAGGCACCATATGCCTCTGGTGTTGCCCTCAAAAGTCCTCTGTTCTATACTAGTGGGTCTATCAATCACCCTCATCCTTGGGCATGCATTAATGTATCTCCTTGGCTCAGCTGTCTGAATGCCTCTTCTACATTATTCAAATGTCATTCCTCCTGAAGTTCTTTCTCGCCCTCTCAATTTTCTCATTCTCTAGTCTCTGGCCTAGCTAGAGCCCCCTGGATGAAAAGACACTTTACTGAGTTTATTACACTTCTTTTGGTCACATGTGGCATGAACTTAAATCAGGTCAGCGAAAAAGGAGTGGGGGAGCGTGAAGGTATCCAAAGAAAGAGTGAAATAGAGGAAAGCAGGGCAGAGATGGAGCTGGGCCCTAAGGCAGTCCAGACATGGACTCAGACATCCTCGTGTTTCCAGTCTGCTTCTTCCTGTATGTGCCAGGTTTCCTCTTTACCTCCAACCAGCTTTCTGCGTGTGATGCAATACGTGGCAGCCAACAGCATCTAGAATTTTCACCATAGCATTTAAACTACCAGGAATAATGTTTTATTAATTTTCTGGGCTTTAACACCCAAAATCTCAAGGAAAGAACTTGCCGGTACAACTTGCTGGGTCATGTCTGCCATGGTTCAATAAACTGTGTACAAAAGGATGCAACCAGCTAATAAGATGACTCCTCCTGTCGGGGGCTGGGGGTTGAGAGGAACAGGACTACTGAGCACCTAAAATAATTGTCCCCTACCTAGGGGCTCTGAAATAACAACATCTTGGATACATGTTAAGTAAATAATAAATGCATGCAACATCCACAGTGCATGCTAAGTCACTTCAGTCAGGTTTGACTCTCTGTGACCCCATGGACTGTAGCCTGCCAGGCTTCTCTTGTCCTTGGGATTCTCCAAGTGAGAATACTGGAGTAGGTTGCCATTTCCTACTCCAGGGGATCTTCCGAACCCAGGGATTGAACCCAACATCTCTTGCATCTCCTGCACTGGCAGGCAGATTCTTTACCACTGCGCCACCTGGCTGAAATACCCACAAACACACACACATACACATACACACACAGAGAGAATGAAAGCAGCAAATTTCATCATTACTAAGTCTTTTGGTCACCTCGTTAAAATGCCAAAATCACACAGGCGTCTTCTCAGATTCTCATTTCTTTCATATTAAGGAAGCTGTAACAGCTGACATCAGGGGTCCCTTCAGCTCTAGTCTCCTATGCCCTTCACGAAGTCTCCCCTGTACGGAACTGGGCCAGACTCAGGTTACAGTTTTCATTCCAGAATGGACACCCTCCTATGTTCTGCTCATGGGACCTTTAATAAAGAAGCAGCATATTTCCGAGGTCTTCCTCCATCAGGGAATCCCAGAACGGGGGGAACAAACCTCTTCTAATTAAACAGCTCTTCAGTAAATTCATTTACATATGATCTGACTTGGTTAATAAAAACAGATTAAATTCTTCTCTTCTGGGGCTGCAGTGCTTCACTGCGATGAGAACCAGAGGAAGAGAGATGAAATGAACTGTGATTCCAGCTCTCCACTGACGTGAGGTCGACTGCAAGAATAGAGGAGGGAGGGTCCTTCAGACAAGGGGACAGAAGTTCAAAGGTCGGGGATGGCACACTTGAGTTCTATTTTCTGTGTCACCTAGTGGACAGCGGCTGACCATCGCTCACCAGCTAATTCTTTGATAATCACACTATTCTCATTTATACTCGTTGCCTTGATGTGGGGATGGCAGTAGGTAACTCTGGTTTTGTTCTAGAATTTCCTTTTCGAAATGTTAGAAATCACTAGAATAACTACAGCCATCTGACCTGAACCTCCAATTCAAAAGTTGAAGTTCAAACTTAGGCAACGGATGGTCCTCTAGGGGTTTGAATGCTGTAGCCTTCACAGCACCAAAGAACATTTGGCCAGACCCAGGGTGGTGTGTGCTTTACAGACACGTCTCCTTTACTTCTCTCAATAACCCAAGGTGTTAACATGCTGCATTATTTTTACAGCGATCATTAGAGCAGTATGTTGCCCCTGGAGTCAGACTTGCTGGCTTCAGATCCTCGCTCCACTACTTTCCGGCTCTGTGACATCAGGTAAGTTAGTGAGCTTCTTTGTGCCTTGGTTGATAACATGAGGATAGAGCAGCACTTACCTCAAGTGTTGTCCGGAGAATTATTAAGCTAATAAATGCCGAGTGCCTGCAGCCCAGCCTGACACTCAGTAAAGTGCCCCATGAATGTTAGTAGCTCCATATCATAGATCAGGCCCAGGAAAGGCTAATAAATTTGTCCAAGGTCACTCAGCTAGGAGACAAGTGAGATTCAAACAGCCAAGGAGATTCAAATTAACCCACACACCACAGCTGTGTATACTTGCCACACTTAACAAAAGCTGATCCTGCACAAAAGCTACATTTGTCGTTACTGTTGCTGTCGATCAGTAAGTACAAACTTAAAAATGCATTTGGTTTCATGGAAGATCCAATATTTTATTTGCATGCCAGTATTTTTGCTCGTTTATGATTATCATGGCTGGGGAGTTTTTCAAGTGACCTGGGACTGATGTTCAAATTCAAACCATGAGGAAATGTTTCTGTAAGAAAGTAGATACTGGGCGTGGATATCTGCTCTCTACAGAAGACTAAAGAGCATTTTTTCCAATGTTTAGTTTATGTCTGAGCGGATAAATTCAGAAGGACTTTGAGATGCCATTAAAGGGGGGGGGGGGGGAAGACACTCAACTCAGAGAAAAACTGAGGCAAAATAAATGTTCTGTCAAGCAAGTGATTGATGTCAGCACAAAGTGTGAGGCAGCAAGATGAATCAAGGCTACTGCTTCCTCTGGCTCAGCTCAGAAGGAAAATAAAGGGAAATTGATGCAACTGAAGGAGGAAGGCAAATTTGCTGTAGGACAGGGAAGAGCTGGATCAATCCTAGTTTTGCTGAATCTTCAATGAAACAAATAAACAACTATCACACCTCCCCAAAACTGTATTTCCCTCCCAGAGAATTTTTCCTCTGTATCTCTATTTCCTGGCAAGTGAAACAAGAAGCAAGAATCTGAAATGCCCTCTAGGGGAATCACTGTTTCATTTAAAAAAAAAATTATCCACAGAAGACATCTGCTTAAAATTGCTCTAATGCAACACTTCTGGACTAAAATCTGGGTTGCAAGTTGGTAGGGCTTCAGCTTATATTCCAAATCCATCTGTGGTTACATCACTAACTGGTCATTGATTCCCTCCTTTGCATCACAGTCGTCTCATATCTCATTAGGCAGCTTCTGTCATCATGACTCACAGCAGGGCTGGGCTCGACAATAAATGCCACCTGGTCTAGATAATACTCAATCTGAACTTAGCAGGCCTGAAATCAGAATGCAGGGCTTACCTTTTCCCCCAAAACACTTCTTTATTAACCCCATCTCAACCCCAATCCATATCATACATTAAGATCCATATTCTCTTCTTCTTCCTTCCATCCCATACACATCGAGGGTGACAGTTAAACTGGGGAGAACTGTTCACAAGCAAGCAGATGTGGTCACGTGTCTCTCATTTTACAATTAATCATTTAATCCATCCGGCTTCCCAGGTGGAGATAGACCTGCCAATGCAGGAGATGTAAGAAATGCGGGTTTGATCCCTGGATCAGGAAGATCCCCCTGGAGGAGGGCATGGCAACCCACTCCAGTTTTCTTCCCTGGAGAATCCCAAGGACAGAGGAGCCTGCTGGGCTACAGTCTATAGAGTCGCAAAGAGTCAGACACGACTGAAGCAACTTGGCACCGCACAGCACAGTCCCTCACCTCTATTATTAGCAGGAAATGTGGTGTGTATGTTCCCCCTTGGAATTTGCATAGTCCAGATCTTTCCAGAGTCTGTAAAGAGCGATAGTTCCATGTGAGTCACCACTGTTATAGCTTCTTCTTGCCACAAGGTGTCACTGTTGGAAACCTGACCCATGCAGTTCAGTGCTTGCCCATGGTGCTCAGACTCCTTGCTGTGGTAGACGTTCCCACACAGGATGCTATGGTTCTTTGAGGTAAGAGGAATCCCTTCCTCACTACTAAAGCTGACCACGGTTACCATTCTTGGACTCCAATGTCGCAGCTCTGTCTGTTCAGTTCTGTCAATACTTACACCGAGAATCAACCAGCCCAAAGTGGGGTCAGGACTAAGCTTATTACCCCACACCCAGGGGAAAGTCAGGAATACAGGGAGGGATAAAGCATTAGGGCCAAATGAGGCAGCCTCCCACTGCATGAGAAAAACCATCACATATCATCATGTGTGACCAGGTAGAAAAGGGAGCTCTAGCTATCTACATGGGAATCCTGTGTTTAATCAATCCAGCTCAGTGTACTAATATGAATTTGCATGAGACTTTAAATATTAAAAAGAAAAGTCATGGCTTTTTCCATTTTTATTTCCTACGTATTTCTAAAAATGATTTGAAACCATCCAAGGCGGGGGGCGGGGGGGGGGGAAGAATCCCAAATACAATAGAAATTAAAACAAAAACCAAGGAACAGTGGCAACTAAGGGAATAATTGCTTGAAAAATCCTAGATTATGGAAGATCCTACAATTGAGCTCCAAATTAGCTTTGAGCTGCCTGGCAGCTAAGGCAAAGAGGGAAATTCAATGTATTTCCCATTGTCTCATAAAAGGACAAATGTCATGTCATCATGATAAACATCTTCCTACCTCTAAGAGTTGAGAATGTGAATGTGGTGATGATAATTTGGTCCATAAAAATAAAAAAATTAAAACATTTTAAAGTTAGATAGACTATATAGATTTAGACAGTGATTATATAATTTGTTATGTAAATCAGTACACTTTTGAGACTGAAAGGAGTGCTGTTAGTCATGCTGTGGGGCAATTATATTCCTTAGGTCTGTTCTATGAAAGCTGGGGTGTATGCTCATCTGAGCTCTAGGACTTGTGACAATGCATTAATCTGAGGTTAATGCAGTTGGGTTCAGCACAACATGCTATTTCTTCTAAGACACATTCTTAAAAATTAGCCTCAGACCCTCAAAGCAAATGCTGTATTCTCCATAAAAATCTGTTAGTCACTTAACTCAGAAGACAGGGAAGTTGTGCTGTTGTTTGTTTGGGTTTTTTTAAATATTTATTTATTTGGCTGCACTGGTTCTTAGTTGCAGCATGAGGATCTTTTTTTACAGTTGCAGCATATGAACTCTTCACTGTGGCACGTGGGATCTAATTCCCTGACCAGGGATTGAACCCCGGCCTCCTGCATTGGAAGCATGGAGTCTTAGCCACTGGATGGCCAGGAAAGTCCATTAGAGAACTTTTATTTGTCCTTCAATAGTCATCTTAAGAATATGGATAAGACAATGTTGTAAAACACCTATACTCCAATAATAATTAATTTTAAAAAGAATATGGTCATTTATCCAACATGATGATCAATCCAGATGACCCTGATGTTTATCCAAAATCCTATAAATATCCCTCTCTATTTTGATTTAAAGTAGAAAATGGCCAGGCCTTCCCTTCTTTTATTTCCTCTTAACAAAATATGAACAAACTTTTCTCCACGTTCAAAGTCCAACATGAGGACAACTGTCTTCAGTTTCTCAATATAAATGACCTAATAAGAGCCTTTCTGAAAGTTACATTACTGCTCACTCTGGAAAAGAAGCGACTGCCTTAAGATTTATGAATTACATTAAAAATCCAGGCTGATTCTTCTGCTCCCTGACAGCATGCAACCTCCTTAGATAAATTAAATTGTACCTAATTAAATTATATAAATTAAATACTACAATAATAATAGATAACATTTATTGGACACTTAGTATGTTCCAGGCACAGTGCCAAATACTTCACTTACATTTTCTCATTTAATTTCAATATAATCCTAGGAGGTATTATTATCTCCATTTTACAGATGAGAACACTGGGATCGGAGCAGTTAAGTGACTTGCCTATTGTTGTGTGGATGGTCAATAGCAAGATTAGCAGTCAAACTCAAGTCTATCTGAATCTAACCCTACAACATTAGCTTCCCATTCATCTTTCATCCCTTTAATACAGTGGGAAATGGCTTAGGAAACATGTTTGAGGACAAGGGCTCATACCTGGAAAAACAAAACTTGCCACTAGACCATTTTCCTCCATCTTCCTGAGAAAAAGACTTCCAAAGGCCAACCCAAGAGGAGATTCCAGCATCACCTCCACCACACAGGAGCTCTTGGTGAATAGAGACACTTTTGAAGGTCAAGCTGAAGAACTTGTGCTTAAAAATATTTACTGTTTGTGACTCGGAGCAAAGAAATGCTTTGGGAAGGAAATGTGGTTAGAGAATTAAATTACAGAATACTGAAAAGGTCAAATTCTTGGGGAGAGGTTTGCTAAGATAATTGGATAATGACATTTTACGTAAAACAAGAGAAGTCTGAATATGAAAAGGTATATGTGATAAGTTGAATGGCTAACTGCAGAAAATGACCCTCATTCCTCTGTTGGTTATGAAAGATCACAGTTTGTTTTTCATTTCTGAAGCACAGGATTTCAAGGCTTTAAATACTACAGTCTCAAAAGACCACCCACCCGTTTATTCCGAAAAGATGACCCCAGAGAAGGGAGGGACTGAGACTGGAATCAATTTGTCAAGAGCCCTTTGAGATCAAGTCTGACTTGTTCATTGCTCTAAGCAATTAATCCAAACTGGCAATAAGATTATCGATTCTGTTATACTGTTAACACAGATGCTACCAGAGCTTCTCCGGGTCCAAATTTTAAGATCATTGTTGAGAAGGGATGAAAGACACCTGCATATGTACATTTTCTCCTTCTTCTGATGCTGCTATTCAAAATCTGATCTTTCACCAGGATGTTGCTTGCTGGGAGCTCAGGGTCATTTTTACCCTCAGAATAAGAGTGAATAATGGTGGTAAGAATGTTGAAGGTCTATTCAGTTTTGAGCTGGTGGAGGATGGAGTGTAGAAAGAGAAAACACGAGCACATACTGTGTCCATGTTCATAACTAATTTAATACTCATATATCTCTACTCTCTACCCTTTCATCCTTTCTCCAGGGGAGGCAAACAAACAGAAAGGAGTAAGTATTATTCAGCTGGTCTCCCAGAGAACGCATGACAAAACCCTAACTTAAACTAGATTAGCAGAGAGGAGAAGAGGATTAATTTTCTCATGTGATCCAAACTGCAAGAACAGACATGAAGCGGTCTTAAAGGCTCTGATCTTTTCTGCTTCTCTCCAGAAGTCAGTTTCATTCTCAACTATTACAAGCTGATTTCTTCCCAAGGCTGGAACGATGGCTGCCAGTGGGTCTTGGCCCCAAGTTTTTCCAGATTCAGTAATATGGTAGATGATTTGCAAATACTACTGTAGTGATTCCTCCCAACGTTACACACAAAAGCCTTTGCAATATTATTTTGTCATTCCTCCATTAAGAGGTGAAGTATGTTTGCTTTTGTCTTAAATCTAAGCTAGCCCTGTGATTCACTGAGACCAAAATACAGAAGTAATGTTTTCTGATGTCCACTTTTGGCATCAAGAGACCTTCAGCTTCCGTTTTTGTCCTCATAGAGTGCTTCCACTGCCATGAAAAGAAACCCAGGATAGAAAGATTAACCCAGACAATAACCAGCACCAAGTCTTTAAATATACAGTGAGGCCATCATAGAGCATCTGGTCGTACTCAAGCCGTTGGCTGACTTCAGCAACATGAGAGAATGTATTTGAGACCAGCACAAGAGCAACCTGGATAACCCACAGAATCGTGAAAATAATGTCACTGCTTTATCAAATCACTAAGTTTGGGGTGGCTTGTTATGCAGCCATAGGTAACTAATAGGGAAGAAATGCTTATCTGTAGACCAGTTCCTGTGCCCAGAGAGGTAGGATATGTCTTGCAAAATGTCAAGACCTTTTGGATCACATATCAAAGCGAGGAATAAGGAAGAGCAATTCCCCCAAAAGAAGGATCATGCTATTTCCAAGGCAGAAAGGTGGGTCTGGGAAGGCAAATAAATGCTGTAGCACTTTACAGTTAGCAAATATCTTGACTGAACTTTCACAATTATCCAATGATATGACAAGATTCTAATTTTACTAATGAGGAAACTGAGGCTCAGAGAGGTTTCAAAATTTTCCCAAGGTCACAGAACTCTTACATAGCAAAGTCAGAACTCAAATCTAACACTTCTGGTCTGTGTCTAGTCCTACCTCCTATGCATGCACTTAGTCATGTCTGACTCTTTCTCGACCCCATGAACTGTAGTCCGCCAGGCCTCTCTGTCCATGGGATTTTTCAGGCAAGAATACTGGAGTGGGTTGCCATTTTCCTCTTCTAGGGGATCTTCCCGACCCAGGGATCAAAGAGTCGGACACGACTGAGCAACTTTCACAAGGCACTTGACCACCATCACACTGTCTCCAGCCCAGGGCCTCCATGTTAATAGATGGAATCCATCGGCTCAATGAAGTAACAGATCCATCACCAGTAGCCATACTGAGAAATAAGCAAACAGCAGGAAGGCAGAATAATGATCATAGAAATGGGGAGTGCCACTAGATTAAGGTACAAGACTGCTGCTACATTTAAAAGAAAAATCATTTCAATTCAGACTGAAAATGGAAGTCCCTTCAATGGGAGCCACAGAGGAAGAGTCCATTCCTTAGGATCACCAAGCACCTCCTCCCCCCAGCAAGATGACCAGAAGCAGAGCAAATATTCGCATGCCCAATGTCTTCACTGCAACAAGCTCCTTCCTTTTTTTCAATCTCCATGAACACTAGGCTTTGAGAATCTGGACTTCCAAATATACTGTGATAATTAATTAACAATTTATTTCCTGGGTTTTTTCTACATCAAAGACATGTCTGACTGCAAATTAAACAATCTAATCAGCATGAGCTAAAGTGTTACCACACTGAGTTGCTGTAATCTCAGCCAAAAGCAAAGAAAAATTTCAGGTTGCATATTTATACAGAGTTAGATTTCATGGGCTATTTTAGTTAAATTTCTTTTAAATATTGAAGAGAGTTGAAGAACTCTCATTAATACCTTTTAAGGGTTATGAGGGGCCATGCAACTAAAAAGAAATAAGAAAAAGTAAAACATAGTAAAAAGGAAAATAGTCAACCCTTTTTGATTATCAATGAGTCATAAGTATTCAAAGAATTATATGCATACATATATATGTTTATGTGTAGAGTGATTGAAAGTTTTACTTAACACTTCCTTCACCAAAACTGTAGAAGAGAAGATTATAGATTTATTCTTTATTAACATGGTCATTCTGCCTGCTTCTCAGGAGAATTTGAATTAGTTTTAAATAAAATAGTTCCATATAATACATGGAAAAATAAAATTAAGATCATTAAACATAAATTTTAGAACTGGAAGAGAGGATGAGAGAAAAAATTAATCAAAAACTATGGATAATGTAATTACATTGATCAAACAATAAATTAACTTCTGGGCTTCCTTGCAACCAAGGCAAAAGATAAGAACAGGAAGTATATTTCTAGGGAACAGAGCATATCACTATGTTGGGGGGAAGGAAAGCTATCAAAACGAGAGACTTTTGATGGACTTCCCTGGTTGTCCAGTGGTTAAGACTTCATGCTTCCAATGTAGAGGCCATGGGTTCGATACCCGGTTGGGGAATTTCTGCGTGCTGCACGGTATGGCCAAAAAAAGAACAAAAGGAGAGAGAATCTTTGGGGGAACCCTTCTACGCTTTTGCTGGGAATTTAAATTGGTGTAGCCACTATGGAAAGCAATACAGAGGTTCCTTAAAAAACTAAAAATAGAGTTATCATATGATCGAGCAATCACATTCCTGGGCATTTATCAGGAGAAAACTTCGATTCAAAAAGATACATGCAGCCTAATGTTCACAGCAGCACTATTTACAATAGCCAAGATGTGGAGACCACCGGAAAGTCCATCGACTGACACATGCATGAAGAAGAGGTGACAATGGAGTATCATTCAGCCATGAAAAGGAATGAAATAATGCCATTTGCAGCAACATGGACGGACCTAGAGATTATCATATTAAGTGAGGTAAGTCAGGTTAGGGAAAGGCAAATATCATATGATATCCTTTATATGTGGAGTCTTAGAAAAAAGATTTAAATGGACTTATTTACAGAACAGAAATAAACTAACAAACATAGAAAACAAACCTGTGATTACCAAAGGGGAAAGGGATGGGGGGAGAGGGATGAACTAGGAGTTTGGGATTAACAGATACAAACTACTTTATATAAAATAGATAAACAACAAGGTCACACTTTAAAGCACAGGGAACTATATTAGTATCTTATAATAATGTAGGATGAAAAAGACTCTGAAAACAATATACACACATATAGATGTATATACATACATATATAACTGACTCACTTTGTTGTGTGCCAGAAACCAACACAACAGTGTAAACCAACCATACTTCAATAAAAAATTTAAAAAGAGCCTTTTGCGTATTTAATGTTAGTGCAGAAGGCAATGGCACCCCACTCCAGTACTCTTGCCTGGGAAACCCCATGGACGGAGGAGCCTTGTAGGCTGTAGTCCATGGGGTCGCTAAGAGTCAGACATGACTGAGCGACTTCACTTTCACTTTTCCCTTTCATGCACTGGAGAAGGAAATGGCAACCCACTCCAGTGTTCTCGCCTGGAGAATCCCAGGGATGGCGGAGCCTGGTGGGCTGCCATCTATGGGGTCGCACAGAGTCTGACACAACTGAAGCGACTTAGCAGCAGCAGCAAGGTAAGTTAATGGCAGCCTTTTCCTTTTTTTTTCTAACCTTCTACAGAAAATCTGGGAAAGAAAAAAAATTACCCATGAATCTATTAGCCAACTATAAGTCTGATTATCTTACTCTCTGCCATTTTTATTCAGCCTTTTTCCTATGCATAGATGCTTTTTTAAGCTTAATTTTAATCCAAGTGTTTATGCAACTTTATGTCCTACTTTTTATGCTTTACATTTCAATCATTACTCTATTTTATTACTTAATAAGGTTATCAAAAACGATTGCAAAATATTCTGTTGTATAAATATTCTATATTTGACTTAAATATTGCCATTTTGATGGACAGTTCATCAGTTTCTATTTTAAATAAAACAGCCTGAGTAACTTTGTGCATAAGGCTCTATTTTTTTGTAATCGTTTTAGAATATGTTCCTTAGAGTGGTATAACTATAAACGAGCACTTCTGTGTATTTTCTTTATTTTTTTAAAAGGAGCACATGTTTATTGTGCACAAGTTGGAAAGTTTAACTAAGTATGAAGGAAGAGAAGGAACAGTTGCACACTGACGCACTGACTCTCCACTGCTCATCATTATCTTTTAGGCATAGCTGAGGATCACAGAGTAAAAACACTGTTACATCCTGCTGCATCACTAATTATGCCAAAACTATTTTCCCATCATTAAACACTGTTTTTAAATGATGGCATCATAACATTCTGTCATATGGCTATCACGATTCCCTTCACCCAAGACTTCTTCAAGCCAAACTTCCAAAGGTTCAAACCCAAAAACTCCCAATGATTCTTTACAGCAGAGACAGCAAACAGAAAGCAATGCGCCAAACCTGGTCCACAGACATATTGGTTTGGCTGTTTTTAAGTTTTCTTAAAAAAATTTTTTTTAATTGGCAAAATTTTAAATGTGGGAGATTCCTTTTAAAAATATGGATTTTTCTATTTCCCTTATACAATCAGGCTTCCCTGGTGGCTCAGACAGTAATGAACCTGCCTGCAATGCAGGAGACTTGGGTTCCATCCTTGGGTCGGGAAGATCCCCTGGAGAAGGGAATGGCAACCCACTCTAGTATTCTTGTCTGGAGAATTCCATGGACAGAGGAGCCTGGCAGGTTATAGTCCATGGGGTTGCAGAGTCAGACACAACTGAATGACTCACACTTGTACAATCAGAAGTTCTGAGAATCCAGGACTCACATTTCCCCTTGGCAGCAATGGGGCAGAGATGAGGAGAGTTAGTGGCTTCAAGGGACAGCTGTGATCTGGCCACCTCCACCTGCCTGAGCCCCAGAAGCATTTGAATATGTCTTTAGTTATAGATTTGTCTAGGTGAAAAATGTGACAGTGTCTGGCTGTACCCACATAAAGTCGCTTCCTGGGCCTGGAATACAAGTCATTCGCTGGGTAACCTGAAGCCATAGAATTTCTCTGAACCTCATTTCTGTATTGATAGTTTAGACAGAATTTGTGGTTTTCAATGCCTGCATGCTAAGTCATTTCAGGGGTGTCTGACTCTTTGTGACCCCATGGACTGTAGCTTGCCAGGTTCCTCTGTCCATGGGATTCTCCAGGCAAGAATACTGGAGTGGGTTGCCTTGCCCTCCTCCAGGGGATCTTCCCGAGCCAGGGATGGAATCCTTGTTTTTCATATCTCCTGCATTGGCAAGTGGCTTCTTTACCACTCTTGCCACCCAGGAAGCCCCTCCCAATGCCTACCCTGGGTATAAATACAGTAATAAGTCAATTAAGATAAAATAAAATCCATGGCCAGTGGCTTCAGGTAAGTTTCTGACTGTGCCATGCTAAGCCAGCAGGGTCTCTGAGCAGGACAGCCCTAACCACAGTCATTCTCCACAGCCCTGGAGGTCAGCACGGAAACCTTCTCTCCACATGACTGCAAGAGAGGAACAGAGAATGGAAAGCTGAGGGCTGCTGCTCTCACATTTCTCGAAGATCACTATGAGCATTACAAGCGAAGTGAGAATAACTCAACAGTATGGAGTCCATTTCCCTTAGCATCTCTACATGAACCTGGATTTCATGTAGAGATGCTAAGGGAAACTACCCAAATTTGAGATCTACTTTCCCAGTCACCATTGGATACTTGCCTGCTTGTGCTTGTCACTCAGTCATGTCCGACTCTTTGTGACCCCCTGAACTGTATCCCACCAGGATCCTCTGTCCATGGGGATTCTCCAGGCAAGAATACTGGATTGGGTTGCCATGCCCTCCTCCATGGGATCTTCCCAACCCAGGGATCGAACCCAGGTCTCCTGCATGGCAGGCAGATCCTTTACCAACATCAAGGAAGCCTCATCATTGGATATGGGACCACAAAACCCACCCTTGCATCAAGAAGAAAAAAAAACAGCCACATGATATCAACAAATTGAGGAAAGAGAGCATTCATTTTTTTTTCAGATGGAGAAAAAAACAAAACTTATTTTATTTCAGTGTTTCCAAAATCAAATACAACCTCAACCGCATTTAACTTGATAGTATACAAGTGAGAACACCTTGGAAGTGAAAAAAGACTGGATATCATTTCTGTCTAAATGCCAACATAAGGTTGCCAACTCTAATTATTCTTTGTTCTGAGTCTTTAATCTCTGTAAACTTTTTGAGGTTAAAGTGCCCTTCCATTTAAGAAATGCCAGTGACGGTACACTTTGCTTTGTAGAAATACAAACTTTAAACTTGTCAACTCAATCAGCCCCAAACTTTTTTATTGGCTGGCCTGTTAAATTAGAACATCTGGAAACCACTGAACTGGATGCTCTGCTCTATCTCTTCCAGACCCGCGAGTGTATCATGTTCTTTCTGTGATCAGATGATTTATTTGATGAGTCCTCTCAAGTTCTCACTTCATCTGCTTCACTAAAACATTACCATTTTAAACCAAAGTGGTTCATCTCAGAGGGTTCACCATGATTTACACATTACTTAGTAAGAACAATGACTCAGAAAGCTTCTCTAGAACCTCAGCACCCCCAGGACCACAAACAGTACAACAAGCCTCTTTCTGTTCCACTTGTTCACCATCTCGGCTACATGGGAACATCCTAATAGTCTCCACAACTTAATACCTCTTTCCAGCACAGCCTGAGCCTTTGCAACACCATAAAGATATTGGCTCCAGTCTCAGTGAAGCTATTTACAAAACCTGGCATCTGAGATAAATCTCTCTGCCTCACCTGTAGAACTGCGAGTAACATTAGACTCTACCTCATATAAGAACAGGAGGATTAACTCAGTAACTGTAATCAAAACCCTTAGACGAATGCTTGGCTCATAGTAAATTCTCAAATGTTCTACAGGAACAAATATCTTCCAAGACTATTCTTGGTAAACTTCAAATGCTCATGACTAATGAAGCCACTGACTGTGTACTTCAAAGGAACCACTAAAGCTTGCTATTCGCCATTATCTCCTAGGAAGGTTGATGACACCGTTGGTCACAGCTCTACATCTGCTCAACGAGCACAAAAACTTGATGAAGTGGCATCTGGTGAATGTTCAACTCAAGTGACCCCTTTGAAGGAAAGAAGAGAGAGTTGATAGTTCTTAGCAACTCATTCTTTATTCTGCACTAAATGGCATCCATTCATTTATTCCTCACATTCAATCACTCCCCAACCCACAAATATGGAGTGAATGCTTACCAAGCTCCAGGCACTGGGCTAGACCCTGAGGACATAAAGAATTAGACATGTCAGTACTCTAAAGAAAGAAGCATCCTCAGAGCCAGCTCCTATGGGAGAGTTTGGGTGCCATATGTTCATTCAAGCCCTGATGAACACACACAATGTAGAAACTTTCACATTCACTCCTTTAAGGAAACATGGACATGATTTCATTTGCCAAATTTCCCTCCTTGAGTCTCAGAAATTGATATACTGCTGGTGCAAGTGAAACCGTGAGTTGTTCAGTCAGGTCTGACTCTTTGTGACTCCGTGAACTATAGCCCGCCGGGCTCCTCTGTGCATGGGATTTCCCGGGAGGCAAGAATACTGGAGCGGGTTGCCATTTCCTTCTCCACGGGATCTTCCCAGCTCAGGGATCAAACCCAGATCTTCTGCGTTGCAGGCAGATTCTTTACCATCTGAGCCACCAGGGAAGTCCCACACTGCTAGTAGGAAGCCCTTCTCTCCTGGTGGATCAATAATAATAGGGTGAAACAGAGCTGTCACTGCATGACAGTATCCATTACACTCTGTCAAAGTGTAAGCTTTTAAGGTTTTATTTATTCTTCTTCCAGTCACATTGAAAGGACAAGATTATTTACTATCCTGCTTCTTCCATTGGGCATTTTTTTTTCCACAGATACAAGGCAAAGTGTGTATGTGCTTATGTAATAATGGGATGGTGCAGCTTGCAGAACTTGGAGAGGGAACAAAGGAACGAGTTGCAAAGTGGCCGTTTAAAGCAGAAATTATGGTGACAAGGGGACCATTGGCTAAGACAGCAAGAACACGACAGCCTGGTGGAACGGCCGTTAAAGGGTAATCGGTTCTCAGTTCTCAAGCCAGATCCAGGCAACAGGAGCTGAATCCTCCTCCCCACACTCTCCCAGATCAGCATGCATTTAAAGAAGCCTCTAACGGAACTGCCATGGCGAGAGCCAAAAATAATATGGGAGCATCCACTTGCCTGCCATTTCAGCTTCTGTGACATCTCTATGATCCTTACAAATCTCATTTCAGAGATATGCGGTTTGTTGTTGCTGTTGCTTCCGCTATAGACACAACCAGTGAGGAGAACATAAAACAGGTAAGACCCCACGGACTTCTTAGGCTCCTCCCAAGTTTCTGAACCCACAGACATTGCCACCTGCCATGGTCTCTCAGAGAAAAGAGAGGGCTATGCCATATGTATTTAGTTTGGGGTTTGAAGTTCTCAGAGTGTTGAAAATGAAGAAATACTGTACCGTAATTACAAAATTGTATCATTATCTAAAATGTTTTCATTTCACAAATTATCATCAGATCAGGGGACGTCGGTTTACGTCCTTTCAGTATCTAATAAACACTATTGTTTTTACTGTCACTCTGTTGACCATTTCAGGAACCACAGGTGTAATAATAAGCTCACACTGGTTAATGTTATTCCCATTCTTTAAAAAAATTCAACCCATAAGCTATAGAAGCATCCAATAAATATTTTCTGAAACAATCCACTGCATCAACACAACTATAATGGCAATTATTATTAATCCAGCATACTCTGGTCAATGAGTAGACTGACTACTCATTGTAATGCAATGGACATTACAAAAATATTTAATTAATCCAAAGCATCCACCATCATAACAATAGCCCTTGTAACAAAATTAGGACTTTCCCCATTTCACTCCTGAGTGCCTGAAGTAACAAGGCATTCCATGAACAGCAAGCTTGATGCTATTAATGCAACAGACCTGCACCCCTATCAGTTTTAATAACAAATCTCACCATCCATCACCCTAAACATACTATTAATCATAGCTATATGCATCATAATTGGAGGCTGAGGGGGACTCAACCAAACTTAGCTACAAAAATTATAGCCTGCTCATTCATCAATTGCCCATATAGAATGAATAACAGCTATTATAATGTATAATCCAACCACAGAAATTCTAAACATACTAATTTATATCATAACATTCACTATCTTCTTACTATTTATGGCCAACTCATGTACCAGAACAGTGGCATACACATGAAATAAAATGGTTTCCATCACAGTCCTTACCCTTACTATTATAGGATCATTAGGAGGTCTCCTACCACTATCAAAGATTTTACCCAAATGAGTAATTATTCAAGAGATAAAAAGATAACATTCTACCAACACTAACAGCCATCAGAGTACTACTCAACATATACTTTTTTAAAAAAACTACCTAACAGTTCTTTTTTTTTTCTGGCCACACTGTGTGGCATGTAAGATCGCGGTTCCCTGACCAGGGATCGAACCCTTACCTCCTTCATTGGAGGCCCAGATTCTTAACCACTGGACCGCCAGGGAAGTTCCAACTCTATGTATGTTTCTACATGCAGCTAACATAGAACATGCAGCTAACATGTAGCTCTACCTCACCAACCATATATATCCTTCAATAAACAACATAAAAATAAAGTGACAATTCAAACATACAAAATAACCTTCCTATCATTACTGATCGTAATAGTTACACTATTACTACCCATAACACCCATTTCTATCAGTGCTGGGCTAGGAATTTAGGTTTAGACCAAGGGCTTTCAAAACCCTAAGCAAGTATAATTTACTTAATTCCTGAAAATAAGGATTGTAAGACTCTATCCTACATCAATTTAATTAAGTAAAATCCTTACTAGATTTTAATTAAGCAAAATCCTTACTAGATTGGTAGGATTCTACTCCATGAAATCTTAGTTTACAGGTAAATACTGTAGTCAATTGGCTTCAATCTACTTCTCCTGCCTTCAAAACAGCCCCAAAAGGTGGAAGAAGCACTAGCAGAATTAATTGAAGCTGCTTCTTTGAATTTGCAGCTCAATTTGTTGACTGAACACAGGATTTGGCAAAAAGGGTGCTCAATCTCTCTTTAGATTTATAGTCTAATGCTAGCTCAGTTATTCTACCTGTGTTCATAAACTGCTGTTCGTTTTCAACAAGGTACAAAGATATTGGCACTTTTATATTTACTATTTAGTGCTTGACTTGGAATAGTAGGCAACACCTTAAGTCTATTAATCCATGTTGAGCTATGCTAACTTAGAGCACTACTTGGAAATGACCAAATCTGTAATGTAGTCATAACAGCCCCTGCATTTATAATGATTTTCTTTATAGTTGTACCCATTATGATTAGAGGGTTTGGAAACTAACTTGTCTCACTAATAACTAGGGCACTAGATACAGATTTCCCTGAAAAGTAATATAAACTTTTGACTACTTGCCCCATCATTCTTACTCCTACTCTTGTCATCAACAGTAGAAGATGGTTCTGGTACCGCCTGAAGCATATATCCACCTCTAGCCAGCAATCTGGCCCATACAGGAGCCTCTGTCAATCTATCCATTTTCTCCTTATGTTTAGCAGGTTTCTCTTCAATTCTTGGTGCTATTAACTTCATCACTAGGCCAACTAAAATTGGCACTTGCCATCTACTTCTATTGGGATTAAATTATGAGCTGCTGCAGCTGCTGACCTTCACCACCCTCTGGAAAGACTTCAGGGTGGAGATCAGGAATGAGGCACTGTGTGCTCTGGGAAAAATCGGCAGAACAGGTCTTCAGATAGCTATTTTCAGGAGAAGATTTCATGAGCCCAATTCATACATATCCTTGTATTCAGAAAAACACTAAAATCCCTCATGGCTTCATGGTTATGTCAGCTCCTTGTGAAGAGCAGCAATCTTCTGCAAAAAATATGTGCTTGAATGGACACACTCCCCCTTCACCAGGATCACATACATACTGACCTTCGCCCCTACCTCTTTAGAGCGGTTTCTCAGTTACCTGAAATGCTGTATCCCTGGTTATTACAGTCCTCATTTTGTCCCCAAATAAAACTTCACTCACAACTCTCACATTGTGCATTCATTTGTTTTTCAGTCAAAAACTATAATCTTACTGTAAAATCAGCCCACAGGGACTTCCCTGGTAGTGCAGTGGTTAAGAATCTGTCTTCCAAGGCAGGGAACACAAGTTCGGTTCCTAGCCAGGAACACAGGTTCGATCCCTAGCCAGGAAACAGATTGCACATGCCACAGGGTAACTAAACCTGCATGCACCACAACTACTGATCCCATGTACTGCAACTAAGACTCAACACATCCAAAGAAATATTTTTAAGAAACTCAGCAGACATATTCCAATACCAAACACCATTATTTGTTTGATCTGCCTTAATTATGGTGGCTCAGTGGTAAAGAATCCCCTTGCAATGCAAGAGATGTGGGTTCAACCCCTGGATTGGGAAGATCCCTTGTAGAAGGAAATGGCAACCCACTACAGTGTTCTTGCCTGGGAAATCCCATGGATGGGGAGCCTTGTGGGCAACAGTCCATGGGGTCACAAAAGAGTCGGACACGACTTAGTGACTAAACAACAATTATAGGCATGTTGCTTTCATTATCACTCTCAGTTCTAGCAGCTGAAATCACCGCACTGTTAACAGAAGTATAAACACTACTTTGGCCCTGAAGAGGAGACCCAATCTTATACCAACGTATGTTTTGATTCTTTGGTCGCCCTGAAGTCTGTATTTGTAGCCTACCAGGGTTCGGAGTAATCTCACATATAATTACATATTATTTAGGAGAAAAGGAGCCTTTCAGATACATGGGAAAAGTATGAGTCATGTCAATGGGCTTTTTAGAACTTATTTTGTGGACCCATCATATGTTTACAGTAGGGATAGATGTCAACCAATGAATATACTTAACATCAGCTAACGTAGTTAGCTACTTCTATTCTGACAGAAGTAAAAGTATTCAGCTGATAGTAACTCTTTATGGAGTTAATATTAGCTGATTAGTAACTCTTTACAGAATTAATATTACATGATATCCCACTCTATTATGAGCTTTAGGCTTTTTCTTTTTACAGTAGGTCATGTGACAGGAATAGTCTTAGCTAATTCATCCCTGGACATTGTTCTCCATGGTACATACTATGCAGTAGCACATTTCCATCATGTAATGTCAATGGGAGCAGTGTTCACTATTATAGGAGGCTTCATGCACTGATTCCCACTATTCTCAAGTTATACACTCAACATGAGCAAAAATTGCCTTCATTATATTTGTAGTAGTATTAATAAATATGACCTTCCTGCAGCACTTTCTAGTCCTGCTAGGGAATTCCTACTACACTGATGTACACAGGCTTCCCAGGCAGCACAGTGCTAAAGAATCTGCCTGCAATGCAGGAGATGCAGGAGACTTGGGTTCAATCCCCAGGTTGGGTAGATCCCCTGGAGGAGGAAATGGCAACCCACTCCAGTATTCTTGCCTGGAGAATTCCATGGACACAGGAGCCTGGCAGGCTACAATCCATGTAGCAAATATTCAGACATGACAGCACGCATGCATACATATTATCTGATGAGCACACAGCATGATTTTTTTCATGTATAGTTTCATTCACCTCATTAACAGCAGTAATACTAATAATCTTCATAATCTGAGAAGCACCTGCATCCAAATGAGACGTCCCAGTAACTAAGGACTACTAACTTAGAATGGTTACATGCGTGCCATCCATCATATCCTATGTTTGAAGATTCTACGTATGTAAATTTAAAATAAGGAAGGAGGACTTCCTTGGTGGTCTAGTGGTTGACAGTCTACCTTGCAATGCAGGGGACACAGGTTTGATCCCTGTTGGGGAACTAAGATCCCACGTACCGTGGAGTAATTACGCCTTTGGGCCTCAACTACTGAGCCCACATTCTCTGTAGTCTGTGTGCCACAATTAGTCCACGTGACTCAACAAAAAGGTCTTGTATTATGCAACAAAGATCCCACACGCTGCAACTAAGGTCAGACCCAGCCAAACAAATATTTTTTAAAAATAAAGAAAGGAAGGGATCAATTTCTTTTCAACCATAACCATTATGTCTTTCTCAATAAATGAGATAAAAGTAAAAAGTTACATAACTTCATCAAAGTTAAATCATAGGCAAAAATCTGGTATATCACTATGGCACATTTGTTTTGACTAGGCTCTCAAGATGCAACATCATCTGTCATGGAAGAATTTTTACATTTTCATGATCACACATTAAAAATCATTTTAAAAACAAATTTTTTAGCCCTCTACATTATTTAGCTAATACTGGCAACTAAACGGACTCATACATATACACTAGATGCACAAGGAAAGAAAATCTGAACCATTTACCCCATCACTCTAATATTAACTACCCTATTATCACTATGAATCCTTTACGTGATACATGAAATTGATAACCCTTTCCTAACCATAAAGACTATGGACCATCAATGATACTGAAGCTATGAATACAAAAGTTATGAAGATTTTGACTCCTCTGTAATTCCCACATGAGATCTAAAACCAGGAGAATTAGGACTAATAGAAGTCAACAACCAAGTAGTATAGAGCTACTTTTGAATGTGAGTTTCATCTGAAAATGTTTTACACTCATGAGCTGTTCCTTCTTTAGGCCTGAAAACAGCTGCTATCTCAGAACACCTAAACTAAAGAACCATAATCTCGATAGGATCATGCCTCTGCTGTGGACAATAATCAGAAGTAGTTGTTCTCCTATGCTCAAAGACAGGACAGAGGGAGATGGCTGAGACGTGGGGGAATCAGAGCCCATGGCAGACGAGCTCTCCAAGCCCCAGAATAGGAATGAGGCCTTTGGGGTCCCAGGCCACCCGCAATGCCTTCCCGAGTGGGATCTAGAGAACCTTCCATGTTGGTGATGAGGCAGCTGGAGCACTTGTCCTGGCCCCAGCGCTAGGTCCTATGTGGGTCCCATACTCTTGAGATCATACCCCACACTCTGTGGGTCTGCCCTTGCAGGGTCCTTCCTGCCACAGGAGAAGAGACCACCCAGCAAGCAGCCCCCTCCCCAAATGGCAAGAATAGGGGAGGTGAGCAGGGGCACCAGAGGACTCTCCTGAGACACCCGCATCCCACAGGCACTAGCAGGGGCAGCGATGACATCGATGAGGCACAACCAAGAGACCAGCAGGCCTCACAGGCAACTGGTCAGGTTCTGGTCATCTGTGCCCTGGACACCCTGCCCCTAAATGCCGATTCCTCAGATGCAAACAGGCAGAGCTTCAGACTGCAACTTAGCTCTTCCAAAATGAGTCATCAGCAAGCACTGCAGGATTCCACTCAACCGGGGGCCCTAGAGTCGACAACTCATGGACTGAAGTGGATGGTGGTGCAGAGGCTGCTGGAAGGGGTGGCGAGTGAGACTTTCATGGTTGTGGAAATTTGATTTCACAACATGAAAAGTTCTAGGTTGGTGGTGATGGCTTCACGACAAGGCGAAAGTACCGATGCCTTGGAAACATACACTTAAAATCGTGATGATGGTAAAGGGTGTGAGATGTATGTTTTATTTCACTTAAAATACAATTTGAAGGTGTCTTACTAATTGAGGATTCCAGTTTGACTCCCTTTACACAAGTGTACAAGGCTCAAGCACCATTCCCCACCTCCAGGGCCATCATGGTACCTTCACATGGCACGTGGGGGACTGTTCTTAGGGGCTGAGTCTATGCTACCTGAGCTCTGTCCAGGGGAACCCAGACAGCAGTGACCCCCATGGATTAGATGTATGATAGGCTATGACATTAATAAGATATCACTAAGGGTGTCACTCAGCAGAACACAGAACAGCAACTTGCTCAAAGGTAAGCCTGTCTCCATGTGAATGTGACAAGATTAAAAAAGGGGCCCATGGCTTAATCAGGGCAACAGATGTTAGAAATCTCAGAAGGCAGGAGACACACTGCAGGGCAAAGAGCAGATAAGGAGTCTCCCTTGCATATGAGACTCACCCATACAGAGGGGGTGAGACCCACACAACCCCCAGACCCCACATCTGACACACAGCCACAGTCTCCAGGGTGACCTTACGTCTCCAGACCCCACACCTAGGGTCACTCACCAGGGTGACCCCACCTCCCTGGACCTCACAAGCAGGGTCACACGTCCACACTTATCAGGGTGACCCCACCTCCTCAAACCCCACACTGGAGTCACAGGACTCCTCGGTCAGGACACCACAATTGTGCTGGCTGGGCCCCGAATGTGGGCTGGGTTCCTGGGCCCTTCTGAGACGGTAGAAAGAAACATAGGGTCGGTCTCCTCCCTCCACACTAGTCCCAGAGAAGTTAGTCCTCTCTTCTTTTCACTTTGGTTCTGTGTGATTTTCATTGTTTTTCAAGCTTCCATGCTAAAGTTGAGCATACTACCTTAGTTCTGGCAGGCTTAGCCCTTTCCTTTCTCTCCGAGGTGTGGAGAAAACTCAGAGGACAGCAGGGCTGAGAGAGGAGAGGCAGGTCCCCCTCTATTTTTATATCTCTCCTCTATAGCAACAGTCCCTCCTTTATAGTAATAGCCCTCTATTGTTTTATCTCATCTCCACAGTACCAGTCCACCCTCTCGAGTAAGAGTCCTGCACTACTGTAATTGTACCCTTCCACTGTCATAGTTCCCCCTCTATACTAATAGATGCACTCACTCTATACTAATAATCCCCCTACAGTAATAGTTCCCTCTCTATTATTATAGTTCTCCCTCTATAGTAACAGTGATCCTGTATTGTTATTATCTCCACTCTATAGTAACAGTCCCCTCTTACAGTCCATGGGGTCACAAAGTCTACAGTTAATGACTGAGCACACAGTTATAATGATCCTTTATTATCAAAATCCCTCCTCTGCAGCAACAGTCCTCCTTGATTATAACAGTCCCCTTTCTATTGTAATAGTCCCCTCTGCAATGATAGACCCTCATCCATCATAATAGTCCTCCTCTACAATACAAGTCCTCTGTTGCAATAGACCTCCCTCTAATATAATGGTCTCACCTACACTATAACAGTCCCCTCTCTACAGTAATAGTTCTCCTCTATTGTCATAGTCCATCGATACAGAATCGTCCCCCTCTATTGTGTACTGTGTGCTAAGTTGCTTCAGTCGTGTCCGATTCTTGGTGACCCCATGGACTGTAGCCCGCCAGGTTCCTCTGTCCATGGGATTTCCCAAGCAAGAATATTGGAGTGGGCTGTCACTTCCTTCTCCAGGGTTATTATAATAGTCCTTCCTCTATTGTCAAAGTCCCTCCTCTGTTCTAACAGGTCACTGCATTATCACAGTCCACCCCTGCGTGTAACATGCCCCCTCTACAGTAACAGTCCCCCTACAATAGTAATCCCAAGCACAGAGGACCCTGGTGGGCTACAGTCCATGGGGTCGCAAGAGTCCGACACAACTTAGTAACTAAAAAACAACCAACCACTATAATAGTAACAGTTCTCCTTTATTGTGAGTTCCCTCCACCATGGTAATATTGCCCCTTGTGCAGATACGGTCCTTCCTCTACAGTAACAGTCCCCCCTCTATTGTAACAGTTCCTCCCCCTAGTAGTGCACTCTCATTCCTTTGCACTGGTCCCGCTTTCTCCCTGTGATAATTCTTTACAAATAAAAGTCCCCTTTCTAACCCAGATTTGATTTTACTTCATAGGTGACATACAGTGAAACACTTATGGTAGGGCCCAGGCATGGGCAGTCTAGAGGCACCTATGAATGTGTGCCCTCTATCATGTAGGGCACCCGTTAGTGTGTCACCGTCGTGGGGGCACCTGTGTGTCTGTCACCATCGTGGGGACACCTATGGTGTCTATGTCCCCCTCACAGAGGAGATCGCTCCCTCAAACACAAGTCACATGACCCACAAGTACGGGTCACTCATCCTCTCCCTTGACAGCATACCCCCACCCTCTGGTTTCCAAGAACAGATTCAGGTGTGCTCAGCACCAGTGCAAACCCAGAACCATCTAGGTGGATCCTCATTCCAGAGGTGCAGCTCCAACTCCAACCCCTGAGGCAGCCCCCACCTGGGGGTAAGCCAGGTGCACCTGCAGTCCTGACACCTTCCCCACCAAGCACCTCCTCAGCTGGATCCACTCCACCCTTTGCCATCTCAGTCCAAATGGCACTCAGGTGGGCACCAGGAGAGGATCTCACAACATGCAGGGGTGCTGGATGAGTTCAGGTTCCTGTCCCCCTGACTGCCCTGGCCAGATGGGACACCTGAGCCACCTACCTGTGACTATGTAGGGAGGTTCCTTCCGCCCCACGTGTGTCTGCAGGTGGAGACTAACACAGAGCAGACACTCAGGAAATAGTTCTCAGGTGAATAAATGGATAGCTGTGCCGTGCAGCCCGCAAATTCACCCACCCTTCTCATCAGTGCTTCAAACACTCAGTGGGCTCCCCGAGCGCCTGCCAGGCTCCCTCAATGCTCACCAGGCCCCCGAACACTTGCTAGGTGCCCCTGAATACACTGGGCTCCCCAAACTTTCAGCAAGCTCCCCATTCTCCTGGTCCCCCAAATGCTCTGAGGGCTCCCGAATACTCAGCAGTCTCACCAAATGATCACTAGGCCTCCTGAATTCTCCCCAGGGCCCCCCAAAACACTGGGTCCCCCAAATGGTCATCAGGCCCCCAAAAAACTCAGCAGGCTCCCCAAATGCTCACTGGGCTCCAAACGCTTACCAGATCCCATGAACACTCAGCAGACTTCTCAAATGCTCACCCACACCGACTCGCCCTAATGGCCCTCTGCCCACAGCCTCAGGACAGGACAGGAGACCTCGTTCAACAAGTTCTTCCCCGACCCCGACCTGACCTACCTACTCGGCCAGCGGCACAGGACACAGTGGGCTCGTCACAGCCCCCGCAAGCTGTAGTCCAGGGGCTCCTGCAGGCTTAGAGGCTCTGACCCAGGGGGGCTCCAACCTTCTGTGCCGGGGACGCCGAGTCTGTGAGTGGACGTTTCCCCCTGCTGCCCCTCCAGCCACTGGGCACTAGGGAGGAAGGAGGTGCCGGGGCGTGAACGGAGCGTGGGCCACTCTCGAGCCCCGCCCACCTGCAGGCTCTAAATTGAGACAGGCAGCTGGTCCTCACCTCTGCCTCCGGGTTCAGCAGAGCTTCCGGCTGCAGCTTTGCCTCCTTCCGGTTTGCTCTGCGCAGGAGCATCACGCAGGTGCTCAAACTCCCTGGATGCTGATTGGACGTGGAACACCCACTCCTGTGAGGGTGTGGGAGGAGCCACCCCCCAGAGCAAGCCTGTCCCAACCCCGCAGGGCAAGTAAGCCCCCAGCTCCAGATGAGACTCCACTGTGGGGCCAGCACTACCAGGCTGGGAGCCAAGTCTGCAGGGACTTGACCCTCACAGGGGATGTGAGGACATCCTGATTGTGACCATGGGGCCCTGTGGTCAGAGGGCAGGCCATGAAGATGTCCTGAGTGTGACCACGGGGTCCAGTGGGAAAGTAAGACTATCCTGACTGTAACCAAGGGGCCCAGTGGTAGGTGGACTGGTTGTGAGGATGACTTGACTGCCTGACCGAGTGCTGGCTGGACATCATTGCAGTCACTGGACCCCCAGGAAAGGAGTGAATAATTCACCCCAGGGGTCCAGTGCATGGTCCCCACAGCACCCAGGCCTGTGATCTCTGAGCACGTTGAACAGCAGATGATCAAGTCCTCCACCGAAGTGTCCAGCCCTCCCACCCTGAATGGTCCTGGTCCCAGCTCTGACCGGGCTGTGTATGTGTCCTCGGTGGGTGGATGTGGATCCGCAGGCCATGTCCACATCTGTGGACCCACCTGCTTCTGTCGCTGGCCCTATAGGTGGACTGTAGATGACTATAGCCCAAGAGGGTTGGTCCTTCACCCTCCCCTCAGCCCCGTCCACTCCTCTTGGTCAGAGGTCCACTCAGCGAAGTGTCTTGTCCACCCTTATCCCCTCATACTGGCCAGAGGTTAACAGAACAGAGTGGACAAATGTTGGGGTGGCTCAGAGGGTTGATGGGGTGAATTCTCTAATGTGGCCTCCCGCCCGCTCCGCTGGGAAGTCTCGTCCCTCAATCATTGCTGGGGTGGATTAGGACCAGCTGTTCTCTTTAGGGATGTCCACTTAGTCAACCAACAGCATCCAGCAGGCTCCTCACTCCTGTCCTCCATCTGAACTCAGGCTCCGTTGGCTTCCTCCCTCCTTCCCTCCGCTGCCCAGACCTCACATTTCCTGTTCCCTCCTCTCAGCCTGCAGCCCCTCCCTGGCCCCATATTGTATTCTGCCCTCTGACCCTCTCCACAGCCCAGGGCCCCAGGTGGAGCTTGTAAAATGGGGGCTTCCCCTCTCTGTCCACATACTGCCTGCAGAATAGACCCCTTCTCCCATCTGGGCAGGGCTTCCTGACACCTGGCCTTCGCTCACCTCCCCAGGTGAGGTCTCCTGCCCTGTACCCTCTCCTCCAGGGCCAGAATCACTTCCCCAAAGTTTTCCAAATCCCGGGACTGGTGACTTCATCAGGCTCCATGGCAGAGGGGAATCAGATCACAGAACAGCTGATTAAATGTCATTTTAACCAGCTCCCCAAGTGGTTCACGGGTCACATTCTGAGTGTTCCTGGAGATTTCTCACATTCAGAAAATTCCACCTTCCTCCATATGGACCAGCTGGACCAGAAATGACATTTCCCAAAGCGATGGACTTGTTTGTATTCTTTACTTTGGTCTTGTGTTGTCTTTACTTCCACGTGCTCGGAAATGACTTCCTAAGTCAGACAGAGAAGAAATATCATATGACACCCCTTATATGTCGAACCTAAAAAGAAATGATACAAAGGAAATTATTTACGAAACAGAAACAGACTCACAGACTTAGAGAAGGAATTCACGGTTGCTGGCCGGGGAAGGATGGGGGTAAGGGATAGTTAGGGAGTTTGGGACAGACGTGTTCACACTGCTGTATTTAAAATGGATAACCAGCAAGGACCTACTGAATAGCACAGGGGATTCTGCTCAATGTTACATGGCAGCCTGGATGGGAGAGGGCTCTGGGGGAGAGTGGATATGTGTACATGAATGGCTGCGTCCCTTTGCTGTCCACCTGAAACTATCACAACATTGTTAATTGGCTTTACTCTAATAAAATAAAAAGTAAAAAAAAAAAAAATGAAATGACTTCCTCTTCATCTCATATTTTCCAAGGTGAAGACATGTGAACCAGTTCATCAGAGTTTAAATATTAGCCTCTTAGGATCTGTGAGCCCCTGACTTCAGCTTTCACACCTATACATACATGGTTGTAGATCATAGCCTGATCTGTCATGGGCTGAAATGAAATTGTGTGTGTGTGTGTGTGTGTTTTCAGCAACACACCGCCTGGCACATCAAAGAGCTTACCTGCCATGTTCTAGGAGTGCAGGAACCTCCTCATCCAGACTTCTCCTATGGAATCTGTCCACAGGATGCTCCCCTTCCAGGTGGCTAAGTGTCACTGAGAAAAAAGTTCATTGGATTACCTCTGGGTTACTTTTCATTTTGACTTTAAAAGTATCCACTTATTTTGTAAAAACATACAACAGGGTCAGATCCATATCTTTAGGGAACAAAGCATTGGCCTTTTTGCAAACACTTGTTGCCACTTTTAGGACAGACAGACATACAGATCAAACTTCCTCTTTCTGTTTACCAGTGATGTATGAACCTCTAATCCTAAATATTAAGTGAAAAAAATAAATGAATAAATAAATCAACCTGTTTAGGTTTTACACGCAAATGGGCAGCAGATGTAGGAAGGAGAGGGCAGAGGCAAACTGCAAAGGAATCTCTTCGGAGAGGGCTTCCCAGCAGAAACACCAAAGAGGTATGAATGAAAGCAGTCACGGTTTGCTCTGATGCGGTGAGCTTAAGTATTGGCACTTGTATACTGTGATACAGGATGAGGAGAAAGAGAAAAAGGAAGGGAGAACCTTAAATAAATAAGGCAACTTTGAAGAATTTAATCTGTCTTGTTGTGTCCAGTCTCTATGATGGCCAAGAGTGATGAATTGAATATCTTCTAGAGCCAAAGATAATTATGTCCCTGGGCTCAGTTATATGATGTCTTTTCCACCAGAGCAGTGAGGCTTGACAGAGGGATGGGATGTTTTCCCATGTGGTTTACTGCCAGTGAATGAATGGCCTCCTGTGTCAGGTCACAGAGCCTTCATTCATCCAAATAACATCTGCTGGATGCCTTCTTGTGCTGGACATGGAGGCCTCAATGATGAGGAGCAAGCAGTCCCAGCTCTTGAGGAGCTCCTAATCTAAAGGGGGAGATAGACCCATGGATGAGAACAGGATGGTTGTAGCTGTGCCCAAAGGGAGTGCATGTCCTGTCCCTCCACTGCTATGCAAGAAGCCCCATGAGAGCCACTGTCCGATGAAGGCTGTGGACATCCTTGTGCTCATGTGAACAAGTGTGCTCATATTTGTACATTAATTCAGGCTTTTTCCTCATACTTCAAGGGCTAATCTGTGCCAGAGGACAGAGTGGTGACTGGGGTTCTATTCCCAAGGAGCTCACATTCTAGGGGCAGAATATGGCTTCCCCAAATGAAGAGGGAGGAGAGATACCCCCTCACTATTTCTCATGAGCCTCAATATTAGGTGCAGCATCAGATACTAGCTAGCGTAAGAATCCATTGTTTACCTTACTGAGCTATGCTTTCAGTAGTTTGCAGATGACCATCCACTCTGCTTTGCTTGTTGTTGTTTAGTCACTCTTTCCAAACCCATGGACTATAGCCTCGCCGTGCTCCTCTGTCCGTGGGATTTTCCAGGTAAGAAGACTGGAGTGGGTAGCCATTTCCTTCTGCAGGGGATTTTCCCGACCCAGGGATCGAACCCAGGTCTCCTGCATCGGCAGGCACATTCTTTACTGCTGAGCTACCAGGGAAGCCCTTGCTCTGCTTGGATACATATATAATTACCTGCCTGGGGCTACTGATCCCCTCACTGCCTCAGATCTGGGGTCAACAGGCTGTGTGAAAAAGCAACAAAGTTTTTCTCCAGCAGGTGGAGTTCTGGAAGATTAAAGGGAAAGTTCTAAGTTAAAAGGAGCCCTTGGATCTGAGCCAGAACTCCTGAGCCTGGCAGAGAGGCCAGTTAGCTGACGCCATTCAATGAGCAAATGTTCCTTGGTTTATATAGTATTTTCCAGTCAGCAAGTGACTACAAGAGCAAGAAGGGGTTTGGATCTCGCTCAGCAATCAGAAAACAGAATTCCTTACAGAAAAGTCCTGGCCTGGTCGCCTCTCTGTCTGTATTGGAAAGAGGATTGATTCTGGCAAAATTTTGCTCGATCTGCAGAAGTCTTAGTTCAATAACTTCCCTCCAAGATTTCTGCCAAAGCCAAGAAGTTGAATTTCACTATGATTTAATAGAGTTTCAAGATAGCAATCAAAAAGATTTGCCTGTGTTTGTGGATGAAGTAGGCTTGCTATTTCCCTTTGTGTATTTATTTATTTTATTCTTTGCCCATAGACACTGATTATGAAAAATAGCTCTAAGGTTGATAAAAACCAGGCTTCTTCAGCCCACTCAGAGAGTGGCCCTTATTTCCAATTATCAGACTGACTGACTGCTAAAGTATTGCTCCTTCAGCACTACAGACAAGAGGAATTAGTTACAGAAGCAAATTGCTTTGTTGTGCTTCTCTCTTGAGCCATCATTCATGTGGAGAGGTTTCCAACATAGCCCTTGGACCCGTATTCAAAATGCAAGTGTGCATGAAAGCTCTCTCCTAGCCCGAGTCCTGGGTGAACTGTCCATCCATCACCCAAACAAAAGCCAGCAAAACACTCTCACCATCCTTTCTGTGGTCTTTGCACCCTCATATTAAAAAAAGAAATTTACATATGGATGCATTCCGGAGTTTCTCAGTGGTGCTAGTGGTAAAGAACCTGCCTGCCAATGCAGGAGACATGAGATGAAGTTTCAATCCCTGGGTCGGGAAGATGCCCTGGAGGAGGGCATGGCAACCCACTCCAGTATTCTTGCCTGGAGAATCCTCATGGACAGAGGAGCCTGGCAGGCTACAGTCCATAGGGTCACAAAGAGTCAGATACTACTAAAGCGACTTAGCACGCGTGCATGCATGGATGCATCTGGTCTTAGTTGTGGCACGTGGGATCTGTCCTTGTGGCACGAGAGCTCTTCATTGTATGCACTGGTAGGTGAGCTCTCTAGCTGAGATTCACAGGCTTAGCTGCTCTGGGGCTCATGGGATCTTAATTCCCTGACCAGGAATGGAACCCAAGTCCCCTGCACTACAAGGCAGATTCTTAACCACTGGACGACCAGGGTAGTCTCTACCATCACATTTGGATAAACCACCACAACTTCTAGTTACTTACCAAAGTACATAGTGCCCTCAGTGCTTTTGGAACTCGGAGCACCTTGTAGGATGTAATACTCCATGTTATTAGGACATTTTAAAATGGCAGTGAGGACTTCCCTGGTGGTACAGTGAATAAGAATACACATGCCTATGCAGGGGACATGAGTTCGATCCCTGGTCCAGGATGATTCCACATGCTGCAGAGAAACTAAGCCCCTGAGCTACAACTACTGAGCCTGAGGGCCTAGAGCCCGTCCTCTGCAACAAGAGAAACCACTACAAAGAGAAGGCTATGCACCGCAGAGAGGAGCAGCCTCCCCTCACCACACCTGGAGACAAAGCCCACTCACAGCAGGAAAAAGCCAGTGCAATCAAAATAAAACTAAAAATAAATAAATAAATAAAATGGCAGTGACTGGAAGAAGGATTCTCTTTGCTGTCACTCAGATCTGGGTTTGAGTCTTGCCTCTGTTCCTTATCAGTTTTATTAAATCTGTTTTCTCATCTGCAAAAGGTGAAGCATGCTTAACTTAGAAACGATATAAGGGCTGGTTGAAATAACTTATAAATGACATTGCTTTGTATCTGATACCAAGCAGGCCCTTCCTCAATTCTGGTGGATTCTGCTCAAGTCACCCTCCTTCAGTTCAGTTCAGTTCAGTCACTCAGTCATGTCTGACTCTTTGCAACCACATGGGCTGCAGCACACCAGGATTCCCTGTCCATCACCAACTTCTGGAGCTTGCTCAAACTCGTGTCCATCGAGTCAGTGATGCCATCCAATCATCTTGTCCTCTGTCATCCTCTTCTCCTGCCTTTAATCTTTCCCAGCATCAGGGTCTTTTCCAATGAGTCAGTTCTCTGCATCAGGTAGCCAAAGTATTGTAGTTTCAGCTTCAACATCAGTTTTTCCAATGAATATTCAGGACTGATCTCCTTTAGGATGGACTGGTTGGATCTCCCTGCAGTCCAAAGGACTCTTAAGAGTCTTCTCCAACACCACAGTTCAAAAGCATCAATTCTTCGGCGCTCAGCCTTCTTTATGGTCCATCTCTCACATCCATACATGACTAATAGAAAAACCATAGCTTTGACTATATGAACCTTTGTTGGCAAAGTAATGTCTCTGCTTTTTAATATGCTGTCTAGGTTTGTCCCCCTACTTACCGTGTCTATTGTATGCCTGACATGTAGTGGGGCACTGGGGATACGTGGCCCCACCCTCTGGAGTCTTGCAGCAGTGATTAAGCTAGGTAGTGTATGAGGTTAAGTGTTTAAAGTAAAACTGTCATGAGAATTCCCTAGTGGTCCAGTGGTTAGGACTTCCACTGCAGGGGGTACAGATTCAATCACTAGTAGGAGAGCTAAGATCCTGCAAACCAAATGGTGCAGACAAAAATAACATAAAAAATAAAACTATAATGAAACTTCTCCCTCTTCTGACCAGGCTGGTCCTAGAGAGAACCTAACTGCTGGAGAAGCAAGGTAAAACTGAAAAGCCAATTTAGTCCCCTTTACCCAGTGCCTTTGGGTCTTGATTTTGTCCCCAACTTGCTGTGGGAGCTGGAGCAATCTCTTCCTTATATTCAGTCTCTAGAGTCTCGGGGGCGGGGGGCAGAAGTCTCAGAGCTTTGAAAGACATGAAAGACAACCAATTGCAATTACAGTCATCCAAAATAGTTAATTTTCAATCTTAAAGGATTTTATTTTTTTAAAAAGAGTTTTCTGTCTAGAACTTTTCCTAAATGTTGAGGTTTTGGAATGCTGTGAATTCCCAGAAGTGGCTGTGTATTCCCTTATGCTGTGTATCAGGCTCTGGGTTATGTCCGTGCCAGGCTGGGTAGCTCCTGAATGTGCATCTTATACTCTGTAAGAGGGAAGAGATGATTCAGAGGCCCAGGAGAGACCTTCTAGCTATTGGAATCCAATAGTCCACACATTTCAAAAATCTCCATTTGTTTAGTATATGAATGGAGACAGGATAGTACATGGGGTAGTTGGGGGCTTGTGTGTGAGATTCAGTAGGAGGGGGAGCAGTCTGATTGAAAGCAGGAAGGATGCTGAGTGCATCCTCATGGAGATGTTTTATGGAAGTGCTAAGGCTCGCCCCACCATCCCTTTAGCCTCTAGCTAGTTTTTGCTCCCTGGTATTATTCTTGCTGCTGCTGCTCCTGCTAAGTCGCTTCAGTTGCATCCAACTCTGTGCGGCCCCATAGACGGCAGCCCACCAGGCTCCCCTGTCCCTGGAATTCTCCAGGCAAGAACACTGGAGTGGGTTGCCATTTCCTTCTCCAATGCATGAAAGTGAAAAGTGAAAGTGAAGTCGCTCAGTCGTGCCAGACTCTTAGCAACCCCATGGACTGCAGCCTACCAGGCTCCTCCGTCCATGGGATTTTCCAGGCAAGAGCACTGGAGTGGGGTGCCACTACCTTCTCCAATTATTCTTGCTAGTGACGTAGTAACCATCTAGTTCCTGGGATCCCCCAGTGGGTAGACCAAAGTAACCAAGCAGATATGCGGAATTTACATTTTCCAGTACAAACTATAAGATTGCAAAGGAAGGAAAGAAATAACCAGTTTGTTCCACTATCTGGCCACCTAAGAGAGACGGGATAAACCCAAGCAGGGGAAAAGATGAGCAATGGCTTATGGTATTGCAGTGGTACAGACCCTGAAATAAACAAGCACAAACACCATTTAGGCAAAGTTACCTTTGGCATTATTGCCAAAGATATTGGCACCAAAATTGTGAAGTCAACACCAACACTGACTTGGTGTTGCTGCTTTTTAAATGAGTTCTTCTTGAGACCTGAGAAAAGAGGCCAGGAAGGATATTAGTATCTAAGCTTCTAGAATGAAGTTTGGGCTTCCCTGGTGGCTTAGATGGTAAAGAATCTGCCTGCAATGCAGAAGACCTGGGTTCTGTCCCTGGGTTGGGAAGATCCCCTGGAGGAGGGCATGGCAACCCATTCCAGTATTCTTGCCTAGAGAATCCCCATGGACAGAGGAGCCTGGCGGGCTACAGTCCATGGGATCACAAAGAGTTGGACACGACTGAGCAACTAAACACAACAGGATGAAGTTTAGCTACTGTCAGTGGTTCTGGTTTCCTGTCCCAATTGATCTTGATTTGGGCATTAACTGGCTGTGGGAACTCGAGCCTTTCCCCACGGATTGTCACTGGGATTCTCAGGGCCAGAAATCCCAGAGTTGACAGTGGCTAGCAAGAAGGAGCAGCTACCACACAAGGCATTAAAAATAGACACAAGCTTTCCTTCAATGAGATAGACACGCCTTTGTGACAGCTTCAGGGGGCTTCTCCTTCAGAAGTATAGCCTCAGCCAGTCCAAGCCATGGATTTTCTGAAATTAGCATTTGAGTTGGAATGGCTTCTAGGCTGTGTGTGCCTAGGAAGCCAGGAGGGTCCCTACTTCTTCCTTCTCCTCTGACTATCTCCTCCATTTTCCTGCTTTTCCCCTTTCTTGCCTCTTTCCTCTTCTCCTCCTTCCTTTCTCCTACTCTTCATAAGGAAGTTCAGGACTTCCCCGGTGGTCCAGTAGTCAGGACTCCACGTTTCCACTGCAGGCAGTGTGGGTTCCATCCCTGGTTGGGGACCTAAAACTTTTGCATACCTTGAGTGGCGTGGCCAAAAGAAAAAAGAAAGAAAAGAGGCCTAAAGCTTTCTCTTGGCCCCCCCCATCTGTGTTCACAGAACCTCCCAGAGGTGCCCAGAGGGACCCAGCCTCAGTCGTCCAGAGTGGGAACCTGTTCATGATAACACTCTTTATTCGTTTTATTCCCTTCCCTGACTCACTTGCCCCACTCCTATTATGGGGCTTCCTGGAATTTCCTTCCAATAAACTACTTGCTTTCAAATCTTTGTCTTGGGGTCTACTTTTGAGGAAAGAAGTGAAAGTATTAGTCCCTTAGTTGTGTCCGACTCTTTGCGACCTCATGGACTGTAGCCCATCAGGCGCCTCTGTCCATGGAATTCTCCAGGCGAGGACACTGGAGTTGGTAGCCATTTCTTCCTCCAAGGAATCTTCCTGACCCAGGGATGGAACCCGGGTCTCCTGCACTGCAGGCAGATTCTTTACCGTCTGAGCCACCAGGGAAGCTTAAGTTTAAGCCTACAGATTCTTACCCTGTAGCACGCTGTACCTGCTGTTTTGTATCTTCCTTTCACTCATAAACAAAATATCATGGTTCTCATTTCATGCCACGGTGTTTGTTTATTTAGGATCCCAGTGTAGGGCAAACACGCATACTCCAACTTGTGCAAACTTCACATTTCATTTCTAAACAAATCTACTTGCTTAGACTCTTAAAGAGTCTCATAGACTTTTTGTTGTTGTTGTTTCTTGAATTACAAATGCTTATGATGCTGGCTGGTGCCCTGGGGTGTGAAAAACATGTGCTCCAGGTGATCTAGGACTGGAGTCAAGTTTAGCTCTGTCATTCCAGCAACATGACCTTGAACAGGTTACCTAAGCTCCCTGAGCCTCACTTTCTTCTCTGTAAAACATAGAAAGTAATGCCTACCTACCTCAGAGCACATGAGACAAAAAATGAGGCAACGTCTGTGAAATCTCAAGCCCACGGTAAGTGCTCTGTGATGGCGATCTCCATCAGACCTCTGACCCCCGCCCTCAGGGGGTTCCCAATATGTTGTAGCATCTGTCACCTTGCTGTCTAGTGGGACACAGAAGAGGAAGGGGAGGAAGGATTAGATTCCAATGAAAGGATCAGGCAGGGTGTCCCAGGGGAGGTGACATTTGAGCTCAGTCTTTGGGTGATTAGGGTTTCACTAAGACAGGAAAAAGGGAAGACAGACACTTTGGGCATTGTTCTGGGTAATTCTAACTCCCCTAGTTGGAGGTGAAAGGGCTCAGGGTATCCGCTGCAGGAGGTTAGACACTTTGCTTGTATTAACTGCTGGATCACCAATCCTCCCTGTTATCAGGTGGTTCAAACATAGCACCAACCTTGGTACCTCAGACGGGTCAGTCTTCAGTCCAGCACTGACAGCTCTTATGTTCCTTCAGTCCCTGAGGTCTCTGTGAATTCTCCTGCAGATAATTTGGAGTCTCCTATTTTGCCCTAGCCTTTAGGGCAGAGGTTGCAGCCTATACACTAATTTTATTTACAGTGTTAAAAGCAAAATAGAGCTGATAATTAAGAATTGGAATCAGTCACTTGCAAATCTGGATATTTAGCATCTTTTGTGAACTGGGAAGATCTGGCAAAGCCTGGTCCATATTCCCACATGCCAATGTGCCAGCAGCACCCAGGAGGAGCCATGACCTTTATCAGGCAGGACCTGTGCTTTTCTGCCTGCCCCAGGCCACCTATCCCTCCTTAACACTGAGCCTGGAGCTTCTTTCTCTTTACCACTGGGCTAGAACTTTTTTTAAAAAATGATGGAGGAATCTTTCTCAGTATCTATATCTCTATCAAAGGACTACTCAGGGACTTCCCTGGCAGTCCAGTGGTTAAGACTCCACACTTCTAATGCAGGGGCGTGGGTTCGATCCCTGGTCGGGGAACTAGGAAGACTGCTCTGCCCAGTCTTACTTTCAGCTTTCCTGACTGCGTGGTGGCATGGTCAGTTTTCTTTATTTGCAAATGGGCTTGTGGAGAAGCAGCTCTATTTTAAAGAGTCTTTTGATTTCTTTCCTCTTTAGGAGAAAAGTTTTAAAAGCAATGCCTCCTCTGTCTTTGAATCAGGACTCAGCCTCAGCAAATGACTCACATAAGGGACTCCATTCTCATTGCTATTAATGCAGTGTGTCAGGCTGGCTTTTCCATCTCCTCCCTCCAGACCCTCCCTGTGCCAACTGGTGTTTCCCTCATGAGGTAATTCTAAGTGGCCCAAGGAATGTCTCCTAGAATGTGCAGCAAAATACTCTTCCTGCAAGAAACAAGTGCTTTTTGCTCCCTTGGTACCAGACCTGTAAGTGTGGCAACTACCCTTTAAAAACTAAATCACTTCTCTGAATCCATCAAGCTCCCTCCTGAGAGGGCGGAACCCCTTGGGGTGGTTTTATGGCCAGTCACACCTCAGGAGTCACGGTCTTGACCGAGGAGGTGAAAATCGCTTCACTTGTTGTGAGGTCACCCAGACAAATGAGGTGAAGCTGACTCCACTGGGTACCAAAACGTAGGCTGTTCCACTGAAACAAATGGGTCAGAAGTGAGAGTGCTGTGAGGGGTGCTTCCCCTCACCTACTCTGGGCCTCCCCAGCTTCAGGCAGCATCTGAATGCAGCAGACAGATGATGAGGTGGCCTCTGTCTCCGGAAACACCTGGGAAATGGCTCCTGGGATCAGAGAGAGATTCTCTGGAGAATGTTTGGGAATTTTTCTGGTATCTGTGAGATCAGTGGATAGTTTTTACACCTTTAGAATTTTTTAGAAAGAGAGGAGTTATGCTTCCAACCCTGGGAATAGGTTTGACCCCTTGGAGGAGACTACAGTGCTAACTCAGGGTAGAAATGGGTCCCCGGGGGTCAAGCTAAAATCTGGGCCCTGTAGGTAAAGCTGTCAATCAATCTGGAAGCAGAAGAATCATCTTAAAAATGCAGAGATCTGGGACCCACTTGCTAACATTTTGATTCGGAAGATCCCAAGTGGGACCCAGGAATTGGTATTTTAACCAATACTGGGTCATTCTGTTGCAGGTGCATCCTGGATCACACTTTTGCAGAATCCCAGCTCAGTGTTTCTCAAAAGTCACTTCATAAATTTTTTTCAACTAGTAGTTAGGAAAGTGCTTAAGGATTTATGAGTGTGTCCTCAAAGCATGGACTTCAGCACTGCTTCCACAGACGGGCTTATTATTTTGGATTTAACACAATGCAATTATAAATTATTCATTCCCAGTTGAAAATAAAAGAATTTGCCTCAACATCTGGGGGCTGAATGCAGCACACAGATCACTTATGCCGTTTCTATAAAAATGGAATTCAGTTTCCATCGAGGCACATAGCCTGCTGCCTGTTTTCCCTTAACTTGCAGGTTGCTCTGTCCTGCTGGCTGAGTGCCTGCAGCAGGGTTGCTGTGGGGTGAAGTTGTTCTTACCTTCCCTATTCAGGGGCCCGGATCATTGGTTCCCAAATGTTGGTATTCAAATGATCCCCTGGAGAGATTATTAAAAATGTAGATTCCAGAAATTTTTAGAGTCAAGTGAGCCCTGAGAGCCTGCACTTTAAAAAAAAATGTTATTGAAGTACAGTTGATTTACAACATTGTGTCAATTTCTGCTGTACAGTAAAGTGACTCAGTTTTACATATTTATGTTAGGCGCTCAGTTGTGTCCAACTCATTGCGACCCAATGGACGCTGTCCATGGAATTTTCCAGGCAACAATACTGGAGTGGGTTGCCATTCCCTTCTCCAAGGGATCTTCTCGACCCAGGGATCAAAACCGGGTCTCACACATTGTAGGCAGATTCTTTATGGTCTTAGCCACCAAGGAAGCCTGTTTACATATATATATTCTTTTTCCATTATGATTCATCATGGAATATTGAGTATAATTCCCTGTGCTATACAATAAGACCTTGTTGTTTATCCATCTTGTATATAACAGACTGCATCTACTAACCCCAACTTCCCACTCCATCCCTACCCCAACACCCTCCCCCTTGGCATCCAGAAGTCTGTTCTCCGTGTCTGTGAGCCTGTTTCTGTTTTGTGGATATGTTCATTTGTGCTGTAGTTTAGATTTCGCATATATGTGATCTCATATGGTATGTCTTTCTCTTTGTGACTTATTTCACTTGGTATGATCATTTCTAGGTCCTTTAAGAGAATCTACATTTTAATCAGCATTCCTGATGGACCGCTGTTCTTCCATGCCTCTTGGGGGCACCCTTGGGGCACCTTGTTGTCTGTCTATTGGGCATTCTGGGAACACTGTCTGGGCCTAAAAACTTTTCTGGGCCTGACAAAAATGTTTGAAACCAGCAGAAGTTGTATTGGTTCCAAAATAGGAAGAGATAACTGAAAAATCAAAATTGTTTACCAAACATAACAAGCCAACTCAATTCATTATTAAATTTAGTTTTATAAAATTTTTATTACATTTGAGAACAGTTTGTAGACTATATTTTTTTCTTCATTTCACAAGAATTCCTGAATAAGCCTGATAATCATTAAGTAGTCATAGTCAATTACAATTGCACTCATCTCAACACGCTAGTAAAGTAATACTCAAAATTCTCCAAGCCAGGCTTCAGCAATACGTGTGTGAACCATGAACTTCCAGATGTTCAAGCTGGTTTTAGAAAAGGCAGAGGAACCAGAGATCAAATTGCCAACATCCGCTGGATCATCTAAAAAGTAAGAGAGTTCCAGAAAAACATCTATTTCTGCTTTATTGACTATGCCAAAGCCTTTGACTGTGTGGATCACAACAAACTGTGAAAAATTCTGAAAGAGATGGGCATACCAGACCACCTGACCTGCCTCTTGAGAAACCTGTATGCAGGTCAGGAAGCAACAGTTAGAACTGGACATGGAACAACAGACTGATTTCAAAGAGGAAAAGGAGTACATCAAGGCTGTATATTGTCACCTCGCTTAGTTAACTTATATGCAGAGTACATCATGAGAAACACTGGGCTGGAGGAAGCACAAGCTGGAATCAAGACTGCCGGGAGAAATATCAATAACCTCAGATATGCAGATGACACCACTCTTATGGCAGAAAGTGAAGAAGAACTAAAGAGCCTCTTGATGAAAGTGAAAGAGGAGAGTGAAAAAGTTGGCTTAAAGCTCAACATTCAGAAAACTAAGAGCATGGTATCCAGTCCCATCACTTCATGGCAGATAGATGGGGAAAGAGTGGAAACAGTGGCTGACTTTATTTTTGGGGGGCTCCAAAATCACTGTGGATGGTGATTGCAGCCATGAAATTAAAAGACGCTTGCTCCTTAGAAGGAAAGTTATGACCAACCTAGACAGCATATTAAAAAGCAGAGACATTAGTTTGTCAAAAAATGTCTGTCTAGTCAAGGCTATGGTTTTTCCAGTGGTCATGTTATGGATGTGAGAGTTGGACTATAAAGAAAGCTGAGCACTGAAGAATTGATGCTTTTGAACTGTGGTGTTGGAGAATACTCTTGAGAGTCCCTTGCACTGCCGGGAGATCCAACCAGTCCATCCTAAAGGAAATCAGTCCTGGGTGTTCACTGGAAGGACTGATGTTGAAGCTGAAACTCCAATATTTTGGCCACCTGATGCGAAGAGCTGACTAATTGGAAAAGACCCTGATGTTGGGAAAGATTGAAGGCAGGAAGAGAAGAGGACAACGGAGGATGAGATGTTTAGATGGCATTACTGACTCAATGGACATGAGTTTGGGTAAACTTCAGGAGTTGGTGGTGGACAGGTAGGCCTGGCATACAGTGGTTCATGGGGTCTCAAAGAGTTGGACACGACTGAGCAACTGAACTGACTGAGTCATAGTCAGTGATGAATGATTTGTAACCAGATGTCAAAGGCAATATTATAAAAACCTCCTTCAAAGTATTTTTGTAGGAAATACTTATTTATACTCACATGTATACTTATGTTTGGTGGCTTCCCTGATGGCTCAGTGAGTAAAGAATATGCCAGCAATTCAGGAGACATAGCAGTCACAGTTTTGATCCCTGGGTCAGGAAGATCCTCTGGTGAAAGAAATGCACCCACTCCAGGATTCTTGCCTAAAAAATCCCATGGACAGAGGAGCCTAGTGTGCTATAGTCCATGTTGTTACAAAGAGTCGAACATGACTGAGTGACTAAGCAAGGAAGCATACTTATATTTATTACAGACTGTTGCTATGATTTAATTAATAGGTTTGATGCAAAGCTAGAATGGGTCCTTCAGAAGTGAAGGTGCTTAGGTCTTATAAAAAGTTTGCAATGTCGTTGAGAATACATTTAGGATTTTCCTGGTCTTTGGGCCACTGAGCTCACAGTAACCTATTTACTTGTGAAGTAGACAGTTGTAATTCCAGTTTTACAGATGAGGAAGTCAGGTGGTTTACTGATTTACTAAAGGACAAAGAGGCAGTAAAATACAGAATTCAAACCTAAGTATTAGTACTCTGAATTTAGTATATCTTATACTTCAGTGTCAGAAACCATACCCCCAAACACCCTTCATGCTGCTACCCTAGGAGGGCTAGCTCTTTGCATCCTTGGGGAACTAATCATAACAGCACAAGGCAATATGAAAACTTTTGACCAGAGTAGAAAAAAGTTTCATATTTTGGGTCAGAAAGCAACATATTGACAATAACAAGTCAATACAATAGTAAGCTAAGAGAGAGCTGGCTTTGCAGTCATGACAGTGCTGCTATTTATGCTAAAGATAAGGAGGGTGGGGAATGGGGCTGTTACTTGATATATCAATGGATCTGTTTCTCGAGCACACTAAAAGTCTGGCAATCTTGAAGGGTTATTCCAATAAAGCCAGGGCAAGATAGTATGAGGGTCTTATCACAAAAGCAGCCACATTGCTTAGAGGACAAGCAATCAAAATATCGATAGAAAAGACCAGCTCTCTGTGGAGAGAGAGTTCTGTCTTCTGTCCAAACTGCAGATACCACCCTCTTCCCAAACTTCTACAGAGAGTCTGGGCTCTGAATGTTCACCCATGGTGGTCTCCGTTCTCCTACCACTCATGTTCATCCTACTACCATTTTCTCTGCAGCTTTAAAATCTTTAAAAAAGGACTTGAAGGAAGACAGCTATGGATCACAGTGTTTTTCTCCATCCGTGAATAACATGAAATTTATGTTCATTGCATAAAAATGACAAAGCATGGGTAAGCCAAAGGGAGAAATAAACTCTGAAATTTCCCCATCTAGCACATCTACCACTAATATCTTGGTATATATCATTCTGGGGTGTTTTTCTGTGTAAAGGCCTGCCTATTGGTACTACGGTGGGAGTATTTCTGTTTCGTAATGCTTTCCCTACACATGACACATTGTGAATGCTATACCATATGAACAGACAGACACCTGTGGACACAGCTCTTGTTTGATGCACAACCTTTGTTATAGGGCTGTACCACAAATACATCAATATCCTCTTATTAGGAAGTTCAGCTGTTTCTAAATTTTTACATTGATAAACAATGCTGAGGTGAACATCATTTTGCATGCACCTCCTATTGTTCTTTTACAAAATATTTATTTATTTTTGGCTGTGTTGGGTCTTCACTGCTGCGTACAAGCTTTCTCAAGTTGCAGTGAGCTGGGGCTACATTTCATTGTGGTGCTCAGGCTTCCCATTGCAGTGGCTTCTCTTGTCGCTGAGGACAGGCTCTAGGCATGTATGTGGACTTGAGGAGTTGTGGCACATGGGCTTAGTTGCCCCAAGGCATGTGGGATCTTCCTGGACCAGGGACTGAACTGGTGTCCTCTACATTGGCAGGAGATTCTTAACCACTGGACCCCGAAGGAAGCCCCTCCTCTTTTCCTCAAGACTGAATTGCTCAATGCATATAGGGTTAAGGCCCTGGATAGAAATACAGAGAACTCAAAGAAAGTGGGCATTTTAGTTCTGAATGTTCAGCAAATCACTTTTCCTTGGCAGGAAATTCTGGTAGCTGGGATTCTGTCAAGAATCGTGGAGCGTCTGAAATTTCACTCTATTTGCAAGATAAGAAGTTAGCCTGCTGTAGATTCATCGGGGCTGGCTGAAGAGTTGAGACTCTTGGATCAGAAACAAAGGATGGTTTATTACTCATAGCAATAATAGTAGCCCAAGGATCAGCATTTTTGCCAGCTTCCTGAGCCCCAATTCCCACAGCAGCATCATACTAAGATGGTCTGATGACAGCTGCACAACACAGTGGAGTGTGTTATAGGAATGGAATCCCAAACTTAGGGAATTTGAATCTTTATTATTCTGGACAGTATGCAAACCTATCTTCTACTCTGGAGGGACAGCCACTATCTCTATTTTCAAGGCTATTCACTGTACAAATATCCTGGAAAATATTGTCCAGGACGAGGGTAGTTGATCTCTCTCTTCCCAAGATGTTTAGAAATGTGAGAAACCCACATACTCAAGGAGGATTGTTTCCTAGTATTCTGTCTGTTTGCTGGTAGGAAACTTAATGAGGGTTTTTGGTACAAAGTGTAGTACTAGTATTGGTATTTTTATTACAGCAATCTAAATGAAGATTGTTTCTATCTATCTATCTATCTATATATATATATATCTTCATTATGGTTTTGAGATATAGGATAATGGATGCTGACAATTAGAAGTACTAAATAGGTACCTTTATCCAAAACAGATATCTAAAATTCTCCCTGAGAGATCACCCAAGTCAGTCTCCTGCTTTCAGTAAGAATATCTTTTCAATCTATTATTTCCATCTCTTCTCTTGTTAGTGCCAGTTTGTGCCAAGTCACACTTCTGGAATAATAAAGTGGTGAAAATTCACCTTACTCTCAAATATACCATATCAGTGTTAAGATCATTCTTAAGCTTGGTCTGGCAGTGAAGTAGCTATAATTCATTGTGTATTTTGAAACCATGAAATATATTATTTTGTGATATTGAATTTAATAAATCAGATATCTTAGAGTAGATAAGAGTAGTAAAAATATACCCATGGCTTTAAAAAATGATGGGATAAAGCTTTTAGATTGAGAAAATATCACATATTAAATCATATGTGATGTGGAAGATTGCCTAATTTTAGTAGCGGAGCATCTCTATGTACTCACAGAACACTGGTGTTATGTGGGCTCTTAGTTTGAGAAACTCTGATTTCTGGGATCACCTTAGGTTAATCCTGCCTGGTGTCCTCATCTATATCAACACACAGCCTTGATTAGGACACAGGTTCTCCAACTCCCAGTGTAGTACCTTTAGTACAGGACCACACTGCCTGACCCAACCGCTCTCCATCCCTTTCCTGATAAGAAGGTTCTTTCAAGGGCTCAATTAATTACTTTTTTGTTCAGTCACTAACTCATGTCTGACTCTTTGCAACCTCATGGACTGCAGCACGCCAGCCTCCCCTGTTCTTCACTATCTCCAGTAATTTGCTCAAATTTATGTGCATTGAGTTGGTGATGCTATCTAACCACTTCATCCTCTGCCCCCCCTTCTCCTTCTGCCTTCAGTCTTTCCCAGCATCAGGATCTTTTCCAGTGACTTAATCATGTAAGTCTTACAAATATTTTCTTACTTGATCCTCTAATATGATAGGATGAAATCTTCCTCACATAGAATTACCAATAAAACAAAAAACATACAAAACAAAATAAAGCACAACACATGCACTCAAAACTGACTTTTTGTGTGATTTTTTTTCTTTAGAGATGAAATCTCATGGCATATGAATACTCAAAAGATTTTCCCCCTTCCTGCCTTTCTTTTTCTGTAACTCTCCATGCATTCTCTCTTTTACACAGCTCTCGACAAGAAATAGGGTTGATTTTTTTTTCCTCTTAAGGTTTCCATTTGACTTCTGTCCCTGTGGGATGAAGATTTATTTCAGCCCTTTAGATTCCCTTGGATTTAGTCCCATATCTCTTTAAAGGGATGATGATGGACCTTTCTGTTATCATAAACTAGTCAACTAGGCTCTTCATTCCAACTTTGTCATTTTTATTGCTGACAACATATTTGGCAATAAATGCTGTTGCAAGTTTCAAAACATGGCTTCAAATCCTTAAAACTTCTTTCATTGAGAGATGGGACCCACATCTCATCTTAAATAAGGGCACACCTATGCCTGCTTTGACAGCAGAGCCCACTGGAAGTGTAGCTGTGTGACTTCCCAGACTAGGTACCAAAGGGTTCAGGTTTCTGGGAACACGTGCTCCCGGGGTCCTGGGCTGCCCTGGAAGAAGTCCAGCCCTGAAACTGTCATGCTAGAGAGGCTACAAATAGCTTTCTTTGTAGGGTGGTGGGAAGATACTGGAAAGGCCTTGAATAACTTGTTAGAAGAAGCTTAACAGACTTGAGGAGGCTGATGTGAGAACTGGAAGAAAAATGTGCACAGTGTTACTAAAGGCTGAAGCACAAAGAAGCCTTGATTTGTCATGGCAGAAAGTTGAAGCATTGTGAATTTGATAATGTGCAAACAACTTATTTAACTCGATATGCTTCCAGGCAGAATTGGAAGGGCAGATTTTTTGTTATGCCTCTAATCAAATCAAATGCGGGTGGAGAAAGATGAATTATGCTTTTTGAATGCAAACATTAAGATTTTCCACCCAGAGCCAATCAGGGGGAAAAATTAAATCCAGGCCACTGTCAGGAAAATATGGTTTCAGGGTTAATATCAAGTCAAGAATGAGAAACCCTCCCTTTTTTGGTAAGACTTTAGAATGGTTTAAGGTGAGGCCTCATAGACACTTTCAGACAGACAAAAATCTTCTAAGGACTTTAGGGATGTGTCTCAAAGATCCTAAGACTGTTAATGGCTTTGCCCCACAGTGACCTCATAGGGAGCCCAGGAAAGAGAAATGTTTATCTTGATGGTATGTGTGAATGTAGCTTCTGTCTAATGAGGTAGATTTTAAACTGATCATAGGAGACCCACAAAGTTTTTAAAGAAATCATACTAGAGTGGATTGAAAGGGGAATGAAAAAGTACAGAATTAAAACAGTTCTTTGCCCCTCCACTCCCCAATTCTGTGGTCAGGAGACAGGTGGAGAAATACTCAGCTATAGACAAAGGCAGCTTTGATGGACAAGAAGGATGACTCAGAGGGCAGGGTCAAAAGCTTAGGGAAATAACTCCTAAAGAGCAGGACCAAGTCCTGGAGAAGGAACAGGCAACATGTGCCCAGTTGGACTGCAGAACTACGATGGACAGATTGATGACAACTGTGTGTCTAGTTTTCACCCTATTTGAACAAGAGGGCCTATATTCATTATCTTATGCCTGTCCCACCATTATGCGTGTGTTGGTGGGGGACAGTGGCATATATAACTAGTCTCTTTTGTTAACAGGTTTTCAGGTCAAGAGAAACTGTACCTGAGATTTCTCAGGTAGTCCAGGGGTTCAGAATCTGCCTGCTAATGCAGGAGACAGGGATTCAATGCCTGATCTGGGAAGATCCCACAAGCCATGGGGCAACAAAGTCCATGCACCACAACTACTGAAGCCCGAGCACCTAGAACGTGTGCACTGCAACAAGGACAGCTACTGCAATGAGAAGCCTGCATCCTACAGCTAAAGAAAGCCCCCTGTGTGCAGGCAACAAAGACCCAGCACAGCCAAAATTAAACGAATAAATAATTCAAAAAAAGAGAGAAACTGTAACCAAGGTGCTGAACTTGAAAAGCCTCCTTTGCATATGGCTCTGATTTAGAAGATAAGATTCAGAACCTGCTATAGTGGGATGAAACTCAGGAAGTCCTAGGAGGGGGCTGAGTGTATTTTGCCATTGGGAAGAATATCAAAAATTGGTGGCTAGAGTTAGAACTGCAGTGATTTTAAAACATGGCTGAAAATTCTTTGTCACTCCTCTCATCAAGAGGTAGTGTCTTTAGCCCCTCCTCTGAATCTGGGTAGGCTTATGACAACTTGACAAATAGAATACAGCAGAAGAAATAGCTTCTGAGGCCATATCGTATGCATCCACACAATTTCCTCCTTGTACTGCTGGGAACATTTGCTACTGGAACCCTCAGCTTCCGTGTAAAACTTTCAACTACTGTGAGATCTCTGGCAAGGCCACATGTAGGCTGGTAAGGCCATACATAGACACTCTGGTCAACGATTCCAGCTTATCTGGTTGTTTCAGTATCTGAAGCCAGGTTACAGACATGTGAATGAGAAAGCAATCAGAGGGGGACCCTCCTGTTTCAACTGCTCTAGCCTGAGTTGTTTTATGTGCCTCTGGCCATTGGAGCCATCCAAGATGACTGCTCAGACATCACTGAGTGAAAAGAGCTTTTCCTTCTGTGCTCTTTTCAAATTCCCAATTCACAGAATCTGTGAGCATCATATGATTATTATGGTTCACCATTAAGACTTGATGTGGCTTATTATACAGCAACAGATAACTGAAACAATTACCTGTATCCTTTAATTTCTTGCTCCTCATTTCCAAACATGTCAGGCGGTATAAGAGCCTAAGGTCAGTACTTGCGAAGAAGAGGTATGGACCAAAAGAATTCCTTGATAAATGCTAGAGCAAGACTTTTGCTTGGTTCACGGGTGGGAGAAGAGACTTAGACATCTAGCAGGACTTTGAAAGTATCAAAGGATATTAGAATCTCCCAACTCTGGGCAAAACCCAGAAAGTGCCTTCTGCTCCAGATTAGTGAGGTACTGGGGAGGAGGAGCGTGGGTCTTTGGGTGAATGGTGACCTTAGCAGAAAATCCTTTGCTGTAAGGGTGAGAAAGACAGTTTTTTTGTAAGAAGCATAGCATTAAGATTTTGCTGGGGCATAAGTGGTTCAGGAAAAAGCTTTGATCCAGAACAGAAAGGAAGTTCATGGGGATGATAACCCTGAACTTCTTATCAGAAATCTAGGACATTTATTCGTATGACCCTTCACATTGAATATCTTTACTTTTTATTTTATTTTTTAATTTTGGCTTCAATATCCTTCTTAAGAGTGATGACTTTTAATACTGCCATTGACAGTCTAAAGTTCTCAGATATGAAACTGTCTTCTTTTGAGTTCTTCAGTACATGAAAGAAGAGCATCTCGGCATATTAGGCTTGATAATAAACAGTCATCCCTATGGAAGATCTGAGTAGGCTGGGCTTTTTGTATTGCTGAAAGGTCTAGAAATCCTGTGGAGAAAAATGTCCTCTTTCTGATTTTTGGAGCAGTGGTTGGTCCTTGACGTATCTGATGAGATAGTCTGTCTTTGAGCAGACCCTTGATTTGACAAAGGCACATGGTGAAATTGGTTTTACTCAAATGACTTGGTCAATATTAACTGAGAAGCTTTTATTCTGTGGCAAGCATTGTGCCAGGCTCCACCGTAAGAGAAAAAGAACCCTGGTTAAACTATTAGCTGTGTGATAGAAAAAAAATTAAAGCCTTCTAAGCTTGGTTTGCTCTCTTGCTTGTAATAATATTCCTTTTCAAATTTTTTGGTAAAGATCAGTTGGAATCAAAGGAGAATAAATGGAGTAAGATTTATAAAACACTTGCATATTCCTTAGTTGATCAGGAGAGGATAGTATCTTATTCAGTCATTTACTAATTCAGAAAACGTTAACTGTGTGCCCTCCTAGTACTTAGCATAGAGCAGAAGCTCAGTCTACATTTGCTAAGTGAATGAATATATGCAAGAGTAATAGCTGTTAGTATGTATCTGTGAGATCTGGCTCCATGGCCTTCAGTCCTAACAGCTGGAGCAGAGGCTAGGGTGAGATTCCATTGCTGCTATTGCAGAACTGAGGTGAGTGGGGACCACAGTTCTCTCTGCGGGATGAGATGATCCCCACAGCAAGGCAAGATGGGTCGAGGTATGGGGTTGAGATATTCATTTTGGGAGCCTCTACTTCCTTAAGCCCATGATTCTTCTTCCTTCTCTCTCTGCTATTGTGGGCTTGTTGTTCCTTTGGTTGCCACACCACTGGGTCAGAGCTATACCAGCCTCCAAGGAAATCAAGATGGTCAGGATTCCCTTGCTGATTTGGCCAATCCCCCTCCCTGCCAGTCCCAGATTCACCAGATTTGAGGGTAGCTGACAGGGCAAGGAGCCAAAGAAAGCAAGGAGAGGAGATGAAGAGAATGGCAGCAAATGTCGGGAAAAGCAAAGGTAAGGTGGAAGGTTTTCTCCAGGTAATCTAGGTGTTGGCTAATGCCTTCTGCCTCTCAGAGATCTGTATGAACTTGCTCCGAATCCCAAGATGGCTGAAAACTTGCCCCTGGATATCCCAGAGCCCCACGCCCTGTGTTGCAGGCTTCTCTCTGCAATGGAGTGTCTATGCCCAGTGCACTGTTTGCAATAAAAATTCAGCCACAGGCACACTGCACATGCCCAGTGAAGGTGCTCAGTGTGTCAGGTACACACACCAGTGACCTGCTGGCCACAGAGCCTTCTGTCTCACTCTGGCTCCATCACCTCTCTCTGCCTACCACCTCTCACTGCCTGGGGGAGTCAGGCTCCAATCTAAATGCATCTCTTGTAGAAAAAAGCTCTGCAGTCTGCCTTCCTCTAGCTCTTCTCAGAAACCTGGGAAATACAGTGTTCTCCGTAAGAGGGAGAAGCAAAGAGTCCAATCAAGAGAGATGTGGTGTCATGTGGTGCAGCTGTGACACCCACTCCCTCTTTCCCCCTTAACCCCCTGGAGCATGGTTTCCCCACCCTTCTACAGACACAGAGACACCCACCCCGTGGTTTCAATGAGTACCTCCTCTGGGCTCAGCTCCAGGCACAAAAAGAAGTCAAGACACCTGACTGAGGAGGTGACACACGTACCAAGTGAGTTAATAATGCAGAGTCAGGAGGTCCCCGTCCAGGCATGGCTAATGACTCTGCAGAGGGAGGCAAGAAGGTCGTACTTTCATCAAGGACCTCAGGTTTGGACTCTGATATCACTGCCACCTGTTTCTATGTGTAATCCTTGAGCTACCCTGGCAAGACTAAAAGAAGACTTTCATCAAATAGAACTAAAATAACATACTTGGGGTATGGGCCTGATAGCTTATTCAGTGGGCCTTACTATAAAATGTGCTATCATGTGATAGCATGAAGAATGTAAAATCTTAAGGGTCAATTCACTTCCTATGATTCTAGAATCAGAGAGTTTAAACCTCTAATATTTACTCTATCAAAGTAACTCTTGTCAGACACATTCTTATGTTTGTGGTGGGGATGCCTGGTGGTGACAGGCAGAGAAACCTCTCATGTACATAGGGCTGGCATTAGTGATAAAAAAAAAGAAAAATTTTATAAGCGATGTGTAAGTTGATCATATCAAAATGGTGGGTAGGACATTTGAACTCATAGAAAGGAGATTGTTAGGAGGAGTGGTTTTCTGGTTTGATTTTTTTTAACTTTTATTTTGTATTGGTGTATAGTTGCCTTACAGTATCGTGTTAGTTTCAGGTGAACAGCAAAGTGATTCAGTTATACATATACCTATTTTTTTTTCAGATTCTTTCCCCATGTACATTATTACAGAATATTGAGTAGAGTTACCTGTGCTATACAGTAGGTCCTTGTTGGCTATCTATCTTATATATAGTAGTGGGTATATGTTAATTGCAAACTCCTAATTTGTTCATCCCCTCCATTTTTGCCTTTGGTAACCCTCAGTTTGTTTTCCATGTCTGTTTCTGTTTTGTACATAAATTTATATCATTATTTTTAGGTCCCACATATAAGTGATACCATACATATTTGTCTTTCTCTGACTTCACTTAGTATGATAGTCTCTAGGTCCATCCATGTTTATGCAAATGGCATTACTTCATTCTTCTTTATGGCGGATATTCCATTGTATATACGTGCCGCATCTTCTTTATCCATTCCTCTGTCAATGCACATTTAGGTTGCTTCCATGTCTTAGCTGTTGTAAATGGTGCTGCAGTGAACATTGGAGTACATGTTTCTTTTCAAATTATGGTTTTTCTGGATATATCCTAAGGAGTGGGATTGTTGGATCATATGGTATCTCTTCTTATAGTTTTTTAAGGAACCTCTATACTGTTCTCCATAGTAGCTGTACCAATATACATTCCTACCAACAGTGTAGGAGGGTTTCCTTTTCTCCACACCCTCTCAGGCATTTATCGTTTGTAGACATTTTAATGATGGCCATTCTGACCAGTGTTAGATGATACCTCATCACAGTTTTGATTTGGATTTCTCTAATAATTAGCAATGCCGAGCATTTTTTCATGCATCTGTTGGCCACCTGTATAGACATGCAGGAGACATTCTTTGGAGAAATGTCTATTCAGATCTTCTGTCCATTTTTTGATTGGGTTGTTTGGTTTTTTTAATATTGATCTGCATGAGCTGTTTGTATATTTTGGAGATTAATCCCTTGTCAGTCCCACCGTTTGCAAATATTCTCTCCCATTCTGTGGGCTGTCTTTTCATTTTGTTTATGGTTTCCTCTGCTGTGCAAGAGCTTTTAAGTTTATTGTCAAAATGACTATACTACCCAAGGCAATCTACAGATTCAGTGCCATCCCTATCAAATTACCAATGGCATTTTTTGCAGATCTAGAACAAAACAATCTTAAAATCTGTATGAAAATATAAATGCCAGATCATGAAAGCAATCTTGAGGAAAAAAAAACAGAGATGCAGGAATCAGGCTTCCTGACTTCAAACTGTACTATAAGCTGTAGTAATCACGACAGGAGTGTCTTAATGATATTAACTGTATATAATTCTGGCATGTAGGGATTGTGAAATACTCCTAAAAACAGGATGGTCATGAAAACACTTATTATGATGATATTGACATATTCTGCCTGAAAGACTAGAGAGAATGGGCCTGTTACATTTTCTATGTTGAAGCTGCATACATGTTTTGATTCTCCTTTCAGTTAAATAGGGCTCAATTGGTTTCTGCTAGAATAGAAATAAAACAGTTTCTGGCTGGGGGTCAGGATGTGAAAAATAGTCTTAAGTGTTCTTGTGTAATCATTATTGTTAAGTGTAAATGATCCATTTATCAGTAGGAATAATAAGAGCATAATTGCTAATATTACTTCATATGAGAAGTAACTGCGGTCCATAACGCTCCAATTAATGTGTATTTTGAATATGAACTCATCCAGAGGAGAGGATGGAATAAATAGCTAGATTTGATGTAGCAAGTAAAAATAGTAGACACAAGTTTATATTAATTAGTAGATAAGGTATGTGAAGAGGAATTCATAATGTGACATCCAGGGTTAAGGCTAGCATTGGTGCAATACTAAACATAAATTGATGAGATTGATGATTGTAGAGGTTCCTTAAGAAATAATTTATCTGCATCAGCAATGGGATATAATAATTTATAGGGGCTGATGATTTTTGGCCCTTTCTGATTTGTATATAGTATAGGATTTTCCATTCAGTTAATGTGAGGAATGCTACAGTGAGTAAAATGGGTAATTAGTGAAAGAACTTTTGATTATAAGCATATTCTTAGGAAGAGGACTTGAATCACTGTGGATAAAGGCTTATTTAAGCTTTATGCAATTGCCATGCTCTGCCACCTCATCAACCCCTGCTCTATAGTAGGGTATGAATAAATTAACTGAATGAAGATTATATAATCATTTATTTTGATGACATTTTGTAAAATAGGCCTTATTTCACTTGTCCTGTCATTTGGGGAGAAATCTATAATAGAAACCAACTGGGATTACTCCAGTCTGAACTCAGATCACATAGGACTTTAATTGTTGAACAAACAAACCATTAATAGCAGTTATACCATTGGGATGTCCCGATCCAGCATCAACTTCAGAAACCCTATTATCAATGTGAACTCTAGAACAGGGTTCCGCTCTTATCCCTGAGATAGCTTGTTCTGTTGGTCAGTGTTCTAGATCAATAGGTGATAAAGCATTTTGATTAGCTGGTCTAAATTTCAGTCACTCAGAGGTTTTTTTATTCTTCAAGGTCACCCCCACCAAAATCATAAATCCATTAAAAGCTATGTAATCCCTTAAAGTTCAGTCATTATTTTTCTTTGGGGGGGGATTAATTAACTAAAGCTCCATAAAGTCTTCATATCTTACATTATTCCCACCTCTTCAGCAGAAGGTCAGTTTCACTGATTAAAAGAGACAAACCCTCATGCGACCTATCATGCAAGTCCTTATTCAATAAAAAAAAATGACAGGGCTACATATGCACACTTAGGATAACCTGTTAAACAGATGTCACTGGGCAGGCAGTGCCTCTAACACTAGAAAAGTGCTACAAGGTTTGCTACAAGGTTTTAATCAACAGGCAGGGTTTGTGATTGCCTACTTCCTTTTACTTTTTTAAATCTCTCCTTAAATGTGCACCTGTGTTGGGTTAACAATTGTTTAAATAGGTAGGTCTTCATTTAAGGTTCAGTTCAGTCAGTCAGTCATGTCTGACTCTTTTCGACCCCATGGACTGCAGCACACTAGGCTTCCTTGTCCATAACCAACTCCTGGAGCTTGCTCAAATTCATGTCCATCGAGTCGATGATGCCATCCAACCATCTCATCCTCTGTTGTCCCCTTCTCCTCCTGCCCCTAATCCTTCCCAGCATTAGGGTCTTTTCCAATGAGTCAACTCTTCGCATGAGATGGCCAAAGTATTGGAGTTTCAGCTTCAACATCAGCCCTTCCAATGAACACCCAGGACTGATCTCCTTTAGGATGGACTGGTTGGATCTCCTTGCAGTCCAAGGGACTCTCAAGAGTCTTCTCCAACACCACAGTTCAAAAGCACCAATTCTTCAGCTCTCAGCTTTCTTCACCACATAATATGAACATGCTGATGTACATGATCCTACACATGGAGCAGATGATATATGATATGTATAATCATGAATTAATCATGTATGCTAAAGCATATGTATGTACTTACATATGTGAAAGGCACATAATACCCATGGTACATAGTACTGCTAGTTTTATGGTATCATTTTTTAATACTTACAATCAACTGTGTCTACCTCAGGTCAACTGAATTAAAACCTCTAGCAACCTGGGAAACTGCATTGTCTACGAGCCTTTCCCACCCCCAGGATTCTGATGTCCTCTCCGTTTTGAGAGCCTCTGTCCTAGAGGCAAGGGCTTCCAGGTGGCTCAGTGGAAAAGAATGTGCCTGCCAACGCAGGAGACCTGGGTTTGATCCCTGGGTAGGGAAGATCCCCTGGAGAAGGAAATGGCAACCCACTGCAGTAGTCTTGCCTGGAGAATCCCATGGACTGAGGAGCCTGTCAGGCTGCAGTCCACAGGGTTGCAAAAGAGTCAGACACAACTGAGCACACACGCACATCCTAGAGGCAAAGGATGTGGCCCACGGCCCTGGAGAGATGACAAGCCCCGAGGGAGGGAAGAGGGGAAGGGACCGCCATGTCCTGGTTCCCCAAGTGCTCTCCCAGTACTGCAGGAAGTCCCTGGGAGATTGGCCCAGAGAGACTTTCACAACCTTACCTGGCCTCCCTCTTCAGGGCAAGTCTGAAACTAACCTTTACCAAATGCTGGAACTATTGATGAGCATTTGTACCTCCCAAACTCAGGCACTTGAAGCTGAGGGTCTGAATCTATAGAAAATTAACTTACCTTGTCATAAATTAAAAAGATCTTGTAAACAGAATGTTCTAGGACTAACTCTACTCATTCTGCTTGTTATTGTTGCGGGGTGGCAGCCGGGGGGGGGAGGGGAGATGCTAACTAGGAAAAAGGAAAAGTGTCAGTGAATGAACTATGACTTAATGTTTCAGAGGTCTGAGGTCTTGTACCCTCCAACAGAGAGGTTTGTCGGAGTGTCTTGGCATCTGTGCATGAACGGGGAGCATCAACTTTCACTAGATCTTTCACGGATACACAACTAAATTCCTGCAAACCGTGGGGTAGTAGCCTAAGAAGTCATTTTTTTAACTCAAATTCAGTTCTCTACTTATCCTCCAATCTTCTCACTGGTTAAATTTCTCCAGTCCTTGCCATCCTAGCTGACCTTCAGCCCCACCCAATGTCAAACCTGGGCAGAAAGCAATTTGGTCAAAAGCATTTCTCTTTCTTCTTTCTTTGTTAGAGGAATATAAAGGCTCAGCTTCCAAAATGTTCCCCAAGTTGAAAAATGTGATATATAAAGTCAATATCTAGGGAAATGAAACTTACCTTAGTGTAGATTTAGTCATTTTCTACAATTTGTGGGAAAGGCAAAAAAGAAAAAAAAATATTGAATTTCATACAATTTTTTTATCATATTATAAAGTGAAAAGCCACATTCCATTTGTATAAGAAACTCTGGGTCCCCTGGAACCAGAAGCCAAATTGCCAAGAACAGAGCTGAGCGTTCCCTGAGCTCCATAGATGTTTCCTGGGAAAAGAAAACTGAGCAATTTTTTCAGGGCAAACCACTGCATGGCATTATAAAAAAAAATGCAGGCACTTTTCTTTCCTTGGAAAACTATCTTACAGGTTGCCAAGGGATCTAAAATGGTGATGTCTGGATTTTCTTTTTTCAGATAAGTGTTGATCATTTAGGGATGGGAACATGACTGTAGCAGGATTTTTTGGCCTCGTCACTTCTCTGGGACCAGGCTCCTAAGGCTTCACAGACTGAGCTGATTCAACTCTTTGCCAGGTGCTAGAACCTCCACTCAGGGACAAAGAGCAGCTCTCTCACCTCTGGAGCCAGGCTCTGTTGGCATGGGCTGCCGGCTTTGAGAAATGAACTCCTGCTGGGCACACGTGCTGGTTTCTATGGCAACAGCCATCCAGGCTTGCGCCAAGGTTATTGGACTTAGTGAGTCTCCACAGAGACTAAAGACAACCTGTCTGCTGCCTTCCTAGGAATGATTTTTTTTTAATCTTCCCCAACCTGGCTGCTGATAGTCACTGACAAGTTGGTACAACATCCATGCTCTTCATCCCAAATACATTCCACAAAGTCCAGCTTCTATCAGGCTGTTTTTCTGCCTCCAAACAGGACACAATGTAGCAAGTTGCAAAGATAGCATGTTTTTTTAAACTCAGTTTTATTGCAACAGAAGGTTACTTCCATCCCTTACTAACTACAACTTACTGAGTACCCCTGATCCACCAAGCACCGTCCTATGCACTCAACATACATAAATCTCATTGTTTAGAACATCCCACAAAATCAGCGTTACGATCCCTTTTTCATATTGTTTAGCCTGAAAGTGGTTTTTTGTTTTTGCAATTTTTTTCTTGTAGTTGATTTCTGATCTCAGGACACTGTGGTTGGAAAAGATGGTTGATTTCAATTTTCTTAAATTTACCAAGGCATGCTTTGTGGTCCAGCATGGGCTCTATCCTCAAGAATGTTCCATGTGCGCTTGAAAAGAACGTGTGTTCTGCTGCTTTGGGATGGAATGTTCTGTAAATATCGATTAAGTATGTTCAGCAGTAAGTTGTGTCTTTGGTGTGCTCATGAGAGGAGATGAATCTAAGGTCCTTCCCCTCCACTATCTCCACCAAACAGCCTCACTTCTGCTGCTGGGGCTGGAAAAGGTATATTTCAAGTTTCCTGAGGGTCCCCCTCAGAGGTACTCACAGAGCTTGTTTTTCTGTTTGGTCTATCTCCAGGGACAGTGAACAAAGGCAGCCTCTGCTTCTTTTTTGTTTTGCCCCAAAGGCAGTGTTCTACAGAGTAAAACAGTGGCCTTGGAAACAGTAACAGTTCTAAGATGGATTTTTGTTTGTTTGTTTGTTTGTTTGTGCCTCATCGAATTCCACTCACTTGCAGGGGGCTGCACACAAAGGCCTCACACCTGGCTCTTCAGACCAGAGTTCCTAGTGTGAAATCACATTTTCTATTTCATAGATGATGAAATTGGGGGCCAAAGAAGCCAAGCAGCACCTTTGATGTTCTGCAGTAACAGGTGATGGAGTCTAGATGGGAGCCCAGCTCTTCCTGATTTCACCAAATCCATCCTATGCTTCCATCACTCTGATCCCTACCTTGACAACAGGTTACCTTTATCATTCTTCTCAGAAGACTTAGTAACTTAAGCGATCTTATGTTGTTTCTAAGCTTCTCTGTGCTTTAAACCATCTTCTGTCCTTTGAACAGTTCTTTCTCTACCATCCTTTCCTGAATCATCTTAACTTTTCCACCTTTCTCAGTAGAGCCCTAAATGGGAAAAACTGTCCTAACAAGACTGACAGAAGTTCTCCAATTTGTACCTTTTAATGCCATGACCTGCCAAGATCATGGCCTTTGAGATGTCTCACACAGATTTTTGGGAGTTATGTTTGTTCTGACAATTATCTTCTGAAGACAATTGTCTTCAGAAGGTTTAAACCTTCTGAAGAAAGCAATAGTGGGGAAGAGCTGAGGAAAGATGGGCAAAAGAACAGATAAATTGACTGGAATAATTAAACGATCTGATGTATCAACATGTAGTAGAAATAATAGGACACCATCTAATTATTCTAAACTAATGGATGAAAAATGCTCACTGAATATCATAATTCAGTGCTCATGTATTCTTCGGATAAAGGCTGGCATCTTTACCCACTTGCAAAATTTTGCCAAGTGCCAGCTTCCCCAGCCAATGATCACAGGAAATAGGCTGCCTCCTAAATTTCACATCTGCAAACCTGATTGTTGCATTTTTTAAGCATTAATGTAGAAACAGGCTGAGAATATTGCAGCCATCTCTCTCAGTACAGTGGTTGTAGTGACAGAGCTGGAGCTGCTTTCAGGATCTCTTCATTTCTGAAGTTTACCTTTATCTAGGCAGTGGGTTTATTTATTGCCCCTTCCTCTTTTTATTGGGCTTTCTGGGCTTTGGTTTTCACTAACAGGTTGGCCTCCATTTACTGGCCTCAGCAAAGGTGGTCATCGAAGCCCCTCAGAGAATAACAGTACTCCTAGACGTAAAGTCAGGAACAGAGAAATTATCCAGTAGCTTGGGGACAGTCAGTTCCTTCTGTAAAAGGCCAACTTTTCAATCCACAGTAAGTGAGGAATGACACCAAGTTAGCAATGATTTTGTCCTTGTCAGAATCCTTCACCTTTTTTTAAGCAGAAAATAAAGTTCAGATTCATTACTCTACTTTCCGACACAGGGTATTCTGATTCCATCCTGTCTTCCCCACTTTTCTCTTCAAATGAAAGAAGTGCTTTGCTCTGATCTCAGGACCACGAATATTTATCGAACCACTGCTGTGTGCCAGGCACTAGGTGAAAAGTCATTTGCATGAGTTATCTGGAACCACTCCCAGCTACAGAAGAGAAGACTAAGGCACGGAGCTTGGCCCAGCATCATGCAGCCTCCTAGATGTAAAGTCAGATTCTGACCCCTGGCAAGTTGGACCCCAGAGGCTGAGCTATTTACTGATATCGCTCTGTCTCTCAAGCCACCCAGGAAAAGCTAAGCTTTCCTCTCCAGCCACCCAATATCTGACCTTCAAAGCTCTGCCAAAACCCTGCTCTTTCATGACATCTTCTTTGACCACTACAAGGCACTGGCAAATTCTCTCTTTGGATCTCCTCAACCATTTACTGTCACCACATTGATTCTGGCAGTGACTCTCTGCTGCCTTCTGCTCTGTCACGGTGGAGGATGGTGGAAAGAACTGCTCCTGAATCACACAGACTTGGATTGCAAACCCACCTTATGTACTTTCTAGCCATATGACTGTCCATTCATTCACCATCAAGTATTCATTCAGCACCTAACATGTGATATATTCTGAGGCTGCAGTGGTGAGCACAACACAGACCAATTCCTGTCCATTTAGGACTTTTCTGAATCTTGAGCAAGAGACCTGATCTCTTTGAGCTTCAGTTCCTCATCTCTAGAATGGGAATAATAATACTGATCTTATGTGCTCAGCTCAGAACAGCCAGGAATTATCAGAGTACCCTGTAGAGTGCTTAGCACACTGTACACACTCAACAAATGGTAACTGTTGTAATAACTACCACTTTAAGTATTTAGTTCTCTTAGCGTCAGCCTTATTTCCTCAACAGGGCTCCACTGTAGGATCTGACTGTGTGAGTCACCACTCCCTCCCTCCTTCCCTCCTTCTCTCTCTGTCTCATCCCTTCCAAATGACAAGCCAGGATTTGGTGAGCAGAAACAAGTATTCATGGACACAGCTGTAGTAACCAAGAGTTGACTGCAGCCCATGGGACTGCTTTTCTTATGAGTAACACTGGCCCCAAACCTAAAATCTTGGGGCTGATCCAACCTGATTAGCATTTTGTATCAGCTTCTGTTGGGCAGTAAGAACTCCCCAAGTCATCTCCTGATTGGCATTGTTCAGAACGTTCTGCTTTAAAGGGAGATGGCCCTCCAAGCCCCAAGCATTAATCATTTAATTCACTCATTAACTCTGGGCCCCTCACAGCCACCCGTCCGTGATACAAAAGTTCCTTGCAGCCACAGCTAAACAGCTTGGAGGTATGAACACAGCTGTCCAGGCCACTGGTTTAGACTCCAAAGTAACACTGTTCCTCTTGGGAAGTGACCATGCCCATGCTCCCCACAGGGCTGGCCATCTCACAGCACACATGACTAAGGAAGCAGGGTGAGAGAGAAGGGATTCATTTCAAAGTTGTTTCCAACACCAGCCAACATGCTTTTCTGGTTGTAACTCATCTTCATTTGCCCAGTTATAGTGTAAAAATCAAACACTAACACGGATTTAACCTAGTTCTTCACCTGCTCAGTTGCTCACGACTCTCGGGAGGAGATCCCAGTTCCTTCGCAGGCTCTGCCTTTTCTCTTCTGCTTCCTGCCTTCCCTTCCAGAATTGTTCCTTGCCAGCTCCCAACCCTCACACTCTGCACTCCCGTCACTTCAAACCTCTGGCTGCCTCCATAATACACTCTGCTGCTTCCCTCCCCATGCCTTCGTCACTCTTTTCCTTCCCTCATTCTTTCCCTTGCCCACCCGGTAAATTCCCTCTCGGTTCAGGATAACTTCATTTATGAGGTTAATTCTCATGTTCACCCAGGTGGAGCTGACCGCTCCCCTCCTTGGTGCTGTCACTTTTTAGTGGTTCCTGCCATCCTGCAGGAGTCTTACAGGAGAAGAGGGAGAGGTCGCCCCCAAATATATCAGATTTCAGCCATGTACCACACCGTGGGCACTTTGTGTAAACTCACTCTGATGTTTGCAGAGTCCTTCCCCCATTAGATTATATGAAAGATGAAGACAGACATCACTTCTTTTTTATTACAGCATCCCTGATGCCTAGTACTTTGTAGGTGCCACCCCTCCCAGGATGTTTATAAGCTTAAATTCAGCTTGCACAATAGTTGAAAAATGAATGATCAGTGTCCACTATGAAAGTGTCCAAGTGGTTAAGGTTTCGTGCAGCAAGACCAGCAACAGAGTTCTTATGCCGTCATCATTAGACTGAGCCCAGGAGACCCCCATTTAAGGTCAGCTTTAAGGGCTGGAAACAGCAAAAGAAGGTAGAAAAAAGAAAAAGCTCTCACTTACTGAAGTAAACAAACATCAACTGCAAAAGGAGGCAAGAGATAAGACAATATAAAGATTATAGTGATATCCTGGAGAATTCCATCCAGGCAACCTTGCTGTGTGCTCTCCTAGCTGGATGGGTGGAGATATAATTTATATGCTCAGACTTCATCATCCTGATTTTTTTAAAAAGGTGATAAGTTGTTTTAATCAACCTGACTTATTCTTTTTCCCCTTGTCTGATACAGTTGTAAGCTAGAAGGCCATTTCCTGCCGTTCCTCCTTCTGTTTGGCTGATATATTATGCTCTCTTCCAAATTTTTCTCCTGAGAGCATCCCTCTTTTATTACTTTCCTTCTCAGTTCTTATAATGAAAGTTTGCAAGGCATGACTACTGAGTTTATTTCTGATCTGAAAGGGAGATGGTACAAAATAGAAAGAATACAGGTACAGCCGGAATGATTTTAGAGCAAAATATTGTGTTCTTAGCAGATAAGCATCATCATGCAAATTTTAGAAGCCAGTGGTCACTGTAATTAGGGTACAGGTCTCTCAATTGTGAGAAGCCCTTAAAGAGAAACAAAATGAAACCAGGAGGCAACTTGCCCCTCCTCACTCAGGTGATCTGTCTTCTCCTCCGGATGCTTTCTAAATTACTGTCTTTTCTAAAAATGAAGGCTGCATCCATGTTTATGGCACTGTTTGGCACTGAGCTAGCTACACTGTCAGCACACAATAAGTTTTTATCTTGATTAATAGGAATAATAATCATGCAACATGAGAAATTTTCAATCAGTTTTCCCTAACTTTATCAGCTCCTTTTGCACCTTCCCTGAAGTTGCAAGTGAGAAAAAGAATTCATTTGTACACACATCCGCCCTGTGCTTCAACCATCCCACTTCCTTTATGTGCCAGATGAATCTCCCAGGGATGCAAGTTACCAGGAGGAGGTACTGCAATCCTGAAGCTCTATTCAGAACACTTCTCTAGCTCTGCTGCAGGTCCTTGAGCAAGTCACCCAGTGCTCCAAGGTGGTTCTGCTTCCTTGCCTACAAACACTGGGGCCTCCACCTCTGCCTTATCTGCCCTTTCAGATGGCACTGCCTTGGGGCCAGTCACACTGACCAGCAAAACGATGCTGCCCTTCATGATCTCTTACAGGGTTTCTTGTACTTGACTTCTCTCTTGCAGGGAAGGGTTTTAAAATAATGCTGGTCATATTTGCTCATTGAATGATCAAACTGAACTGCATTTGCTCCTCTATGCTGCTGCTGCTGCTGCTGCTGCTGCTGCTGCTACTACTGCTAAGTCGCTTCAGTCATGTCCAACTCTGTGCGACCCCATAGGTGGTAGCCCACCAGGCTGCCCCATCCCTGGGATTCTCCGGACAAGAACACTGGAGTGGGTTGCCATTTCCTTCTCCAATGCATGAAAGTGAAAAGTGAAAGTGAATCCACTCAGTCGTGTCTGACTCTTCGCGACCCCATGGACTGCAGCCTACCAGGCTCCTCCATCCATGGGATTTTCCAGGCAAGAGTACTGGAGTGGGGTGCCATTGCCTTCTCCATTGCTCCTCTATAGTTAATATATTATTCATTCCTAAAGGCTCAGCCCAACAGTCATCTCTTCTCAACTTTTCTCATGGGACCACCTTGAATTACACACACGTACAGATGCATTCTGTGCCCTCAACAGCCAAATGTTTAGACCTTGACTTAATACTTGCTTTTTGTCTATTTCTCTCTTGAGGGCAGAGACCACATCTTACTTATTTTGGGGTACTTTTCAGCAGTTTCACCCTGTGAAGACATATAACAACCCTCAAGGAGAAGTGGTTGCAAGTGTTTAAAGAGCAATCAAACTGTTGAAGCCAAAAATGTGATGTACATGAAGTGTCTACCTAGGCAGTGAGGTGATGCCATTCAAGGGTACCTATGGAACAGGAACCAGAAAGCACAACATAAGACCACAGAGGACTAGAAGACACAGGAGGTGAATTGGTATTCGCTTTTGTTCCTTGACTCTCTGGCTCTTAAAGCAAAATGATGCACTGATGTCTAGGGCTCATGATCAGTGACAGACCGGGAGGCTGGCCAATGGCCCATGATCATCCTCAAGATAGAATGGAGAGATATCACAGCAAGATGGAAGCAAGAAAACCAGAGCAGAAGTTAGGGTCTCCAGAATCAAGAAACAAGAAAGTTGCCTAAAGCAGGTAACAATCTTTAAACACCATGGAGATCCTAGTAAACCTGTCCGTGTTTGTAGTACTGGACACTTAATAGTTTTCATGGGTTTGCATGGTCCATAAGTTCTAGTGACAATGACTACAATTATCAGTGGATCAATTAGGACTTGTTTAATTGTAAGGGATGGAAAATCCAACTCAAATTGCTTTAAGTTTAGAAAAGAAAAAGACTATTGCTCATGTAAAGGGATTTAGACCTAAAATTTCAGTTACAGCTAGATCCAGATCCAGCTGCTTAAATGAAGTCATCAGAAATCTGTTTGCTTCCCTCTATTAGCTTTCTCCAAGTGGAGGCAAGGATAGCCATCAAGAGCACTGGGCTGAAGTTCTTAAGGGGAAGTTCATAGTGATACAGGCTTTCCTCAAAAACTAAGAAAAATCTCAAATAAACAACCTAACCTAGCACAGAAAAGAACTAGAAAAATAAGAAAAAACAAAACCTAAAGTCAGCAGAAGGAAGGAAATAATAAAGAGCAGAGAGGAAATAAAATCAAGATTTAAAAAGCAATAGAAAAAAATCAATAAACCAAGAGCTTGTTCTTTGAAAGGGTAAACAAGAAGAAAACAAAGAGGACCCAACTAAACAAAATAAGAAATGAAAGAGGAGAAATAACCACCAGTACCACAGAAATATCAAAAACCATGCAAAAAGAATAACAATTACATGCCAACAAATTGGACAACTTAGAAGAAATGGAGAAGTTTCTAGAAACATAGAGCCCACCAAAACTGAATCAAGGAGAAATAGAAAATTTGAACAGACTGATCACTAGAACTGAGATAGAATCTGTAATTAAAAAAAAAACAACTGCCTGCAGGCAGAAGTCCAGGACCAGATAGCTTCACTGGGGAATTCTACGAAACACATAAAGAAGAACTCATACCAATCCTTCTCAAACTCTTCCGAAAGACTGAAGAGGAGGGAACACTCCCAACGCCATTCTATGAAGTCACCATCACCCTGATACCAAAACCAGACAGAGACTATACCAAAAAAAGAAAATTACAGGCCAATATCTTTGATGAACAGAGATGCAAAGTTTATCAACAAAATATTAGCAAACCAAATCCAACAACACACAAAAAAGATCATATACCATGATCAAGTCCAATTCATCCCAGGCTCACAAGAATGATTCAACATGCACAGATCAATCAATACGATACAGAGCATCAGCCAAAGACAAAGACCACATGATCATCTCAGTAGATGCAAGAAAAAGCATTTGATAAAATATAGCATCCATTCATGATAAAAACTCTTATGAAAGTGGGTGTAAAGGGAACATCCCAATATAATAAAAGCTATTTATGACAAATTTTATGGAGGAAAATTCAGCAGTGTCTAGCAATATCACATATGCATCTATCCTTTTACCTCACAATTAACATTTTGAGGAATCATTACTATTAAAAATAAAAAATGATGGTGTACAGAGATATTTACTGAGGCATTTTTTGTCATGACAAGATTAGAAATAAGATCAGTGTTCATCAATTGGAGGTTTGTTGAAAAGCAATGAAATTTCCATATGATGGAGGATCATGCATATAAAAGAGGATAGAGAATACTTTCCTGGTTATATTCTTCAGTGACAAAAGGTTCAGAATGCTCTTTAGAGTATGTAAACTGAAAGAGCAGGGAGTATAGTGGTTTAAAGATAGCTATGAATTTTTTCACATTCCATTCATCCAGAATTAGGACTTGTTTTCCTTCCTTTTGAATCTGGGCTGGATTGAAACTACTTTGACCAATAGAATATAGTAGAAATGACACTCCATCAGTCAGACTCCAGCCTTTGAACAGACTGGTAGCTTCCACTTTACTCTCTGAGAACTCGAAGCCACCATGTAGGAAGTCCTACCACCCTGCTAGAATAACCACCTCACAGGAAAGCTCTGAAACCACTTGGAGAAAAGAGGAGGGCCCAGCTGAGCCCAGATCTCCAGCCACCCTTGCCAAGGCACCTGACACAGAAGTGAGCTATCTTAGATCCTCCTGGCCAGCACGGCCAAGCCCAGCCACCACACAAATATCACTAGCAGCACATGGAACAGAAGAACTGCCTTGCAGTAGTAATAGGCATATTGTTGTTTTTGTTTCTTTTTTGTCTTTGCATAATGTTATTTTTAAGCATTACATGTTTTTGTAGCAAATAATCAATTGAACGTCACTAGGAATCAAAATGTTGAACATGAAGCATAAATCAAAGAAGTTAAAGACCCCATAAATTTAAATTTGAATGGAAAATATCAGTATGCACTCATGTTTTTTCTGTTTCTGAAAATACTTATTTTGCTAGTTCTGTTCACTGAAAAGGCCAAGAGGCAATGACAACCCAGTAGCAATGAGCAACCCTAGAGTCCAGACTGTGTCCTCTAAATATCATTACCCACAAAAAGGCACCAGGACGTCTCATAGAAATGACTGATTCCAAGTCTGAGGTTGGAAATACACAAGATGAGCCTAAGATATCTTGTTGTACCAGTAACGCGGGGCAGCTATCAAAGACAAATAGAATTGGGCCCAAAGTTCACGGGAGCCAAATCCAAGGCACATAGTAGCCTAAAGATGATATCATGTGAGAAAATACAATAATGACTGCACTGGATTGAAACATATCAAGCCTTTAAGAACTCATGAGTTCATCATGATACTAAAAAAAATAAAATCTCAATCATCACCACTGGAGGTTGCTAAGGCACCAAATTATTACTCTAAAATTTGATAACTGAACAGATCATTTACTTTGCCTTTTCTGTATAAATTCTGTTTCAAAGTAATGAAAAGATTACTGGGGAGAAGTTCTTCCACACCGAAAAATCCCAGACAGAGTTTATCTTCTTGGGCTCCAAAATCACTGTGGATGGTGACTGCAGCCACAAAATTAAAAGACGCTTGCTCCTTGGAAGGAAAGCTATGACAAAACAAGACAGCATATTAAAAAGCAGAGACATCATTTTGCTGACAAACATCTGTATAGTCAAAGCTATGGTCTTTCCAGTAGTCAGGTATGGATGTGAGAGTAGGACCATAAAGAAGGCTGAGCGCCGAAGAATTGATGCTTTCGAATTGTGTTACTGGAGAAGACTCTTGAGAGTCTCTTGGACAGCAAAGAAATCAAACCAATCAATCCTAAAGGAAATCAGCTGTGAACTTTCATTGGAAGGACTGATGCTAAAGCTCCAATACTTTGGACAACTGATGCAAAGATCCAGCTCATTGGAAAAGACCCTGATTCAGAGAAAGATTGAGGGCAGGAGGAGAAGGAGGCGACAGAGGATGAGATGGTTGGATGGCACAGAGGACTCAATGGACATGAGTTTGATGGCAAACTCACCGACTCAATGGAAGGACAGGGAAGCCTGGCAGTTTGAGGGTCAAGAGTCGGACATGAGATAACAACAGAAAGGACAGGGAAGCACCATTTGGCAACCCATTGAAATAATAGATTTAGGCTAATTATGCAGCCCATTTGGGTCACAGAGAACATCGGACATGACTTAGCAGCCGAATAACAAAAACATACAGTAAAGGCAGAAGGATATGCCCACCACAGAAGAATGAATAAAGTGTGATATATTCATACAATGGAATACTAGTTCATAACAAAGAGGAATGAATTACTATACACACATCATGAATAGATCTCACAGGTATTATGCTAAAAGGAAGGATTCAAATATAAACCAATGTAGTATAATTTCCTGTATGTGAAGTTCTAGAATAGACAAAACTAATTTATGGTGGAAAAGGTAAGAAAAGTGATTGCCTGTGAAGGGAAGTTGGGATAAAAGTTGATTGGACCAGGGTGATAGAAATGTTCTTTATCTTGATAGAAATGTTCTATATCTGGATTATAAGAAAGTATGCATTTGTCAAAACTTGTGGAAACATACTTAAGATTTGCAAATGTCACTCTAAGTAATTTTTTTAAAAGAACTATAAATAAATTCTAACTGTAGTCAATAGGTTTTCTTTTCACAGTGTTAGGTACTAACAATTCTGAAACCACTTTGTGTATATTCTAGACTTTGAAAAGTTAGCAAACACTTTGAGAATAACAGATTAAGGGCCAAGTTTCCTAGAACTGGAGGTTGGAGATACAAATGTGGAAAGGGGAACAGCTAAAATGTACTGATTGGAGCTAGAGGTCAATGTTAATTTATAGGCTTTAATATAATTTCACTAATTTCTGGTTTTAGACCTAAAATACATATGTATACATGTATTTCCTTCCTGGAGGAGAGCATGGCAACCCACTCCAGTATTTTTGGCTGGAGAATCCCATGGACTGAGGAGCCTGGTGGGCTACAGTCCATAAGGTAGCAAAGAGTCGGACATGACTAAAGCGACTTAGCATGCATGCAAACATAAGTGTATTCCCTATCTCTGTCACGGAGACATCATGGAAGGAATGAGATAATAGTAGTAGTGAGCACACCTAGCCACCTGAGCTTGGTTTCTAAATACTCTTTTCCATTAAAAAGAGTAAAGAACATTTTGATAAAGCTGAGTCCAGATCTGGAACAAAGGATCCTGGAACATCCTGTTGCACTAGAAATTAAGGAAGTGCTCAAAGAACGAGCAGCTCCCCACTAGTTACTTAGTCATTAATTGTACAATGGGAAAACCTGGGTACACTATCTTAACCAAATGATCAAAGTCAACATCACTAGGATCCTCCTGATTCGATGCACTGAGACTAATATAACATCACCACTTTGATATGATTGTCAAAAAAGCATAACTTAAATCTAATGATAAGGAAACTTCAGACAAACCCAAATTGGGACATTCTACAAAATAACTACCCTTAAAAAACATGATACGGTCAAAAAAGACAAATATTGAAGAACTTTTTCATATGAAAAAGACTACAGCGACACAACAACTAAATGAGTGATCCTGGATCGGGTCTGGAGTGGAAGAAAATGCTTAACTATAAAAAGAATTATTAAGAAACTTGCCAAATTTTGAATGCAGACTGAGGGTAGATAATAGTATTATATCAGCAGTAACTTTCTGGCTCTTGATAATTATACTGCAGTTTTATAAGAAAAATGTCTTTGCTTTCAGGATATGCACACTGAAGTGTTTACTTGTAAAGGGATGTGACCTCCAATATACTCTCACATAATTCAGAAAAATATATGTAAGTAGTAAATCAGAGCAAAATGTAAGCATTTGGTAAATTTAGGCAAAGGGTGTAATGAGAGTTACTTGCGCTATTCTTGCAATTTCTTTGTCAGTTTTAAATTTTATATATATGTATATTATATATATATATATATATATATATATATATATATATATATATATATGTAAAGTAACAAACCCCCAAATAATTCTTTTGTAAATCAGAGAAGTGAATATGGACAGGACTAGATGACCTTTAAGCAATTCCTGGCAATTCTGAATGGTGTGATAATGACATGGTGATTATGTTTGTTTTTAAGTCTTTGCTAGCTAGAAATATATACTGAATTATTTGTAGGTGATATGACATGATGTCAATTTGCTTTAACATATTCCAATAAAAATGAAAGGTGAGGGCATAGATAAAAAGAATGGTTAAATCCTGATAAATCTGGGTGCTGGGCATTGGGAACTACTCTTCTCTTTCTTGTCACATATAATTGATATTTTCCATTAACAAACAAGTTTGCCAGATCTAAAAGGAAAGAATTCTTCAAGTAAAGGAGACGGAACCTTATCGTCTGTGTCCCAGTGTTCACTGTGTGGTGGCCTCACCAGGAGCCTGGGCAAGGTGATGTCCATCTGGTCACCTCTGCCTGGTGACCTGCAAAGTGAGGCTTGAAGCTACCTGTCTGTCTCATTGGCAGGGCTCTTCCGAGGTGCAGGGTGAAAAAGGATTTGCCAAGTCTCCCAGGCGCTGGCCACGTGTGCGAGGGCAGAGCCTGTGTCACGTGGCTGCCCCCTGTCTGCCTTGCAGCCCATCCAGATGGGTTGTGCCCAGCCAAGTGGACCCCACTGGCTACCTGAGCCGCTGGCTGTCAGAGTCCCTGCTGTGGGAGGGCTGCATTGCACACACACACAACTTTTGCTTTTCCAAATATTTTGGCAGCAGCAAACGTGGGGGTGGGAAGCAAATGAGAGGGAGTTGCAGTAAGCCTGCCTTCATCATGGAGGAAATAAATCTATCAAGAGTGATTTTTCTCTCTCAGGAAGAAATTAATTTCTAAATGAAATAACGAGTTTCCTGATAGTGATTTGCAAGGCCGGGGACCTCAGGGCTGGCCCCTCTCCCTCTCTCTGCTCACTCCCTCTGCAGGTTGATTAGCCTGCTCTGCCTCCTCTGCCTATTAATGCCTCTTTCCCTGGCTGAGCTTACCCTGGCAGCATGCAAGGCCTTCTCTTCTGAAAAATGGGATAATGAGACATCCAATTAAGGTGAAATTCCATGAGCACCGGCTCCAGAAACACGGCCCGGCTTGCAGGAAAGGGCTTTTCAGCTGGCTTTGGGACAAGGAACAGATGACCTTGGGGAGCACAGTCCTGGATGCGCCATTCCCAGGGAAGCTCTAGGCTATACGGCTGCGAGGCAAACAAAAAGTGGTTCCCTGGCCCCTGGGTAACTAGATGTCTTACTGCTGTGTACCCTGTCACTGCTTACCTTTCAGACTACTACTGGCCACACTGAGGCCACATGGAGTGGGGAGGGAGCCAGGTGGCACTGAAGGCAAAAGGAGTACCCCTTCCCCAAAAAATAGAGACTGAAGAGCTGCATCCATAATAAAAGTAATGGTGGTCATCTATCATTCATTTGGGGCTAAGTGTTTGACATGTTTTATTCACTTAGTTTCCCTTAAAAATAGATAATGTTTAGTATTTCCACTTTGTTATATATTTTAAAAATATTTAGATACATTTATTACCTCCACAACACAAACCTGAAACTGAAGATCTACTGACTTCCAGAGGTCACAAAACAGTAAGTGGGAAAGTGAGATTTGAACCTAAAACAAGTTTGAATCTTAAGTCCCAGCTCTTAACCCCTGTGCTATACTGTTACTAACTCTTAGGAACAACACCCCAGAAAAGAATGGCAATTACCCAGAGGCCACCAACTCCAGGAATGGAGGACTCGGTTGAGGGGAGTCTGGAATTCTGGGGCAAGAAATGTACGCCCGTGCCTGGGACACAAGGATGACCTCCAGTCTCTTGGAAGGTTACCAGGCAAAAAGCCAGGAAAACAAATCTCATGTGATACCTGTCCTGGTCATTCCAACCTAAGAAGGGGTTTCTTGGATTCATGAAGGAGTAACTGTCAACCTGATAGGCGATCTGAACTACCCAAGATTGCCCAGCCAGAACAGAAAGTACCCCGGTCTCCAAAGCTGCATCCAGTACCCCAGCAGCCCCTTTCCTCCACAGCAGACCTCTTCCTGGGGAAGCCGAGGGATAGCATCACCAACCAGTGCCTCTCAAGACTTCATGCAGCCTCATAAAACACAACCCACAGTCTAGTGAAGTATTTCATACTCTATTTAAAACTGGTCTTAAAGAGCCTTTTCACCAGCAGTCCTTGTGGATTATCCCCATGGGTAGATAATTTAATAAACCTCTGGATTAGTTCTCTGATGCTGCTGTAACATTTACCATAAACTAAATGGCTTAAAACAATGTACATATCAGTATATCCTCTTAATTTGTAGTCTGGAATCCATTCCACCAGGCTAAAGTCAAGGTGCTAGAATGGCTGACTGCTTCTGGAGGCTCTAGGGGATAATCTGTCTCCTTTTCCCCACTTCTAAAGGCAGCCTAATATATACAGACAAAACTCTAATCCAAAAAGGTACATGTACCCTTGTGTTCATAATAGCCTCATTCACAACAACCAAGACATGGATAAATACATCTATCGATGGAGCACTACTCAGCCATAAAAAAGAATGAAATGCTATTTGCAGCAACTTGGGTGGACTTAGACATTATTATACTAAATAAAGTAAGTTAGAGAAAGACAGATACCATATGATATCACTTATAAGCAGAATCTAAAATATGACACAAATGAATCTATCTGCAAAGCAGAAATAGACTCATAGAGAACAGACTTATGGGTGCCAGAGGGGAGAGATGAGCTGGGAGGTTGGTGTTAGCAGATATAAGCTAGTATATATGGAATGGACAAACAACAGGGTCCTACTGTATAGCACAGGGAACTATATTCAGTACCCCGTGGTAAACCATAATGGAAATTAATATATTTTTAAAAAAATTTTTACACATGTATACCTGAACCACTCTGCTGTACAGCAGAAATTAACACAATGTTGTAAATCAGCTATAGTTGAAAAAAAAATTAAAGGCAGCCTCCATCTCTTGGCTAATGGCTCCTTCCTCCATCTTCAAAGCCAGCAACATAGCATCTCACCCCTATCATCACATTACTTTTTTCTTCTATAGTGAGATATCCATCTACTTCCCTCATATAAGGACTCTTGTGATTGCCTTTTGGGTCCAGGTGTGTCCCCATCTCAAGATTCCGAACTTAACCTCATCTGCAAAGTCCCTTTCACCATATAAAGTAACAGGCACAGGTTCTAGGGATTCACTTCTGGGGGCCATGATTCAGCCTACCATGGCATATCCAAGTGAGGGGAAGACAGGGCTCAAAACCTGCCAGACCACTGTCTTAGGGCAATAGAGTTAATATTAAAATTACTAAGCTTGCCTCAAGAAAAGATTGACAGGAGAGAAGATACAAAACAAAAGTTGACTATTCAACTATTCAGAAATGTCTGTTCAAGCCCTTTGCCCATTTTTTTAATTGAGATGTTCGGAGTTTTGTTGTTGAGTTGTAGGAGTTCTTTTATGTATTCTGAATATTTGGATATTAACCCCTTAGCAGATACATAATTTGAAAATATTTTTCCAGTTCCATGTGTTGCCTTTTCCCTGTTCATAGGGACCTTAGATACACAAAAGTTTTAATTTAATCCAGTTTATTTTTTTTCTTTTGTTGCCTGTGCTTTTAGTGTCATATCCAAGAAATCATTGCTAAATCCAATGTTATGAAGTTTTCCCCAATATTTTCTTTGAAGAGTTGTATGATTTTAGCCCTTACATTTAGGTCTTAATCCATTTGAGTTAATTTTTGTATATGGTGTTAGGTAAGCATCCAACTTCAGTGTGTATATCCAGTTTTCCCAGTATCTCTTTTTAAAGACTAACCTTTCCCCATTGAATGCTCTTCTCAAAGAACACTTGACCGTATATGTAAGTGTCTATTTCTGGGCTTTTTGTCCTATTCCATTGTTCTATATGTCTGTCAACAACACCATTTTTAATAGCCTTAAAGTAGCAACTACTCAAACATACATCAATAGCAGAATAAACACATAAATCATGAGCTAATTGTACTGTGGAATAGTATACAGGAATGACAGTAGAAGATTTATAACTAGTAGCAACACTGTGGAAGAATCTCACAAACATACGTTGGGCAAAGGAAAAAAAACAAGCCAGACACAAAAGAATACTTATTTTATGATTTCATTTTCATAAAATACAAAGGCAGGCAAGTATAATGAATGTTAATGAATACTTCTCAAAGGCAGGATAGTCATTACTCCTAGAACAGGGAAGCAGTGTTGACAAGAAGGGGGTGTGGCAGGGACAGGAACGGCTTCTGAGCTGGTAGCTGGTAGTGATGTTTCATTTCTTATCTGAATGCTAGTTTCCTGAGCATGTTGCATTAGTAAAATTCATGAAACTGTACATCTATAATTTGTGCCTTTTTCTGAGTGTTATGTTGCAACAAAGTGTTTCTTTTAAAATAAGTGTTCAAGTAGACACCAAACCTAGCAAATATTATTTCACTGCAAGAACCATGATCACAGCCTTTGGTCTATCAGCTGACCTGTCAGAAAGTTCAGTCAATCAGAAATCAGCACCACCCAGCCAGTTCCAGTCACACAAGCGGAGTGGTGGTCAGCTGAAAACAGCTTATCAAGTTCCCAGCATCAGTTACTACAGTTCATGTTCTGAGTTCATGAAGCTGAGGTAAACAAAGTGCATTGTCCATGATCAGTGTCTAATAATAAAACAATAAAATTACACCTGTTGCTAATACGTCTATGACTGGAGACAGCATGACAAGGGCAGACAATTAAATCAGGATATGCAGTAAGTTAATCCTGGGAGGCTCTGGAAGAATGAAAGGTGCCTCATCTCTGACTGTCACCAGGGGTCTTGTGAGTCATTCTGAAGTACCACTGGCCACAGGAGCCTCAGGAAAGATGTTTTTCAACCTGCTTTGCCTCCTTTGTCCTGCTTCAAGCAAGGCTAGGTTGCCTTTGCTCCCTTCACACCTTTCAAGTGATTCCCTCTGAGGCTTGTGAGCACTCATCACATGCCAAACTCTGTGCTGAACACTCCCTGTATCATCTCTGCATCTGAACAACAGCCCTGGAGGTGGGGTCTGTGTTACCCTCATTCAAAGGGAAGATGATGGAGGCTTAAAAAGTGTCAACCCAGGGAGGGCTTCCCCGGTGGTGCAGTCGATAGGAGTCTGCCTGCCAGTGTAGAGGTCAGGGGTTAGATCCCTGGTTTGGAAGGATTCCACATGCCAGGGAGCAACTGAGCCCGTGTGCCCCAGCTACTGAAGCATGTGCCCCCTGGAGCCTTCATGCCTCAACTACTGAGCCCACATGCTATGATTACTGAAGTCCACACACCCTATAAAGCCTGTGCTCTGCAAGAAGAGAAGCCACTGCAATGAGAAGCTGTATACCGCCGGGAACAGTAGTCGCCACCGCTCACTGCCACTAGAGAAAGCCCATGCAAAAGCAACAAGGACCCAAAGCAGCCAAAAAATAAATAAATGTTTTTAAAGTGTCAACCCCGGGAGGGAGGCTGTGCATGTGTGACGGTGTATACCAGATCTCCATTCCTTGCTCTCAACTTTGCTATAAACCTAGTGAAAGTGAAAGTGGCTCAGTCATGTCCGATTCTTTGCAACGCCATGAAACTCTGCAGGCCAGGATACTGGAATGGGTAACCTTTCCCTTCTCCAGAGGATCTTCCCGACCCAGGGATCGAACCAGGGTCTCCTGCATTGCAGGCAGATTCTTTACCAACTGAGCTATCAGGGAAGCCCTAGCTGTAAACCTAAAGCTGCTCTAAAAAAATCAAGTCCTTGAAAAAAAAAAAGTAAGCGTCTTGGCCAAGCATAGCCAGTAAGTGGCAAACCTGGATTCAGAATGAACCTTTCAGACTCCACACCTTCCCTCTTGCCTATAACCCCATAGTAACTCCTCTGTATCCTGGTAAGTCCCCAGCCACAAGGAGCTTGGAGCCTTGCTGAGGAAATGAGACCTGAATGGACAGAAGAAGAACCCCCAGTGCCCTCAGTGATCATAGGTTCTCCTGCTGTCTTCCTCAACAAACAGGGACTCTGTCTTACTTATCTCAGTGTCCTCCTCCAGAGGACCAGGGCACAGAGTAAGCATTTCAGAGTAGGTGCTTCATGAGTGTTTGTAGACTCGGGGAAAGGGAGGGAGAGAAGAATGAATTTTTTGACAGGAGACCATGGAACATTCTAGAAGCCATCACCCCTCTCAGAACTCCAAGGGCTAAAGGGTCACAGTCTTCTTCCACCTAAATATAGGAAGTCAAAGGTGGAGTTTAAGGGGTATCTTGGTGTTATTCAGGTCCTGTCTTTATTTACGATTTTGGTATTTTGTTCAACATAATTTTTTCCCTCTAATTTTGATTTTAGTATTGCTTTAAGATACTACTTTTCTTGATTTCTGAGTCTTTTGGCTGCGCCTTACATTTTGCTTTGGAGGCAAGTGCCTCACTCCCCTAGTGCCAACACTGAACCTTCTTCACACTTGAAGCCAAAGCCACACTCGGGACACAGCAGTCTTGTGAGGGCAAGCACTGGGTTCTCAGTCCACAGCCACAGAGTCCTTCCCCGGAACATTCCAGCCCTGCCCTCCCCAAGCAGTACAAATGCGTGTGTTGGCAGCTTATAACCAGCGGAGGACGATTTGAACAATGATTTTGGTGTTCAATTAAATTTCAAGAACACCTGTTTCATCAGGTTATAAATTCCCACTGAATTTTAAGAGGCTTCTGTTTGGCACATAGAACTCTTACTTTCGAGGCTGTAACCACAGTAACATTTTTGCGTGATCATCTGTCCTTCACTCCTGCCACGCACACCACACCTCGTCCCCTGCCTTTGGAGCCGCGGGGAGCTGACGGCGGCAGTTCACACTCCATTCATCTGTCCGCTGGCACAAAAGCAGTGTGGCGGCCTTTCGTGCTGTTGATTTGCCTTTTCCTGACAGCTCACCTAAAGTTGGGACATTGGTATGAGAAAGCGCAGTACTGTAAACTGAATGTCCTTCACTGCCTAAGACTGAAGAACTGAAGCAGCCGCCCCTTTCTTCAGCATCTCAAGCCCATGATCCAAGCCCTAGGCTGGGCGCCTTGCGTGTATCTGCCCCCTCTCCGGGCTATGGTTCCCTGCCCTGTGAAAGGAAGTGATGACAGCCATCCCCCAGCCCTGTAAAGATTAGAAGCTTCTCTCTGAGGTCACAGAGCCAGTAAAGGCTAGAGAGGGAAGGCTGGGGAGCCAGCCCTTCGGATTCCAAAATCTGCCCACCTCACTGACTCCCGGTTATGAGAACCCCAAGGATCACCTCAGGCAGGGGTCCCCAACCTCCAGGATCTAATGCCTGATGATCTGAGGTGGAGCTGGTGTAATAATAATAGAAATAAATGTAATGCACTTGAATCACCCCCAAACCATCCACTCAACCCAGTTCATGGGAAAATTTGTCTTCCATGAAACAGGTCCTTGGTGCCAAAAAGGTTGGGGATTGCAGACAAGGGACAAAGCAAGGAACAAATGTCCAGAATGGTGGTGGTGAGGATGAGGAACTTAACGAACATCATCAGCTGCATGAAGGCTTGGCTGGGAGGACGAGGAAGCTGTCGTTAAAAGCCTCCCCTCCTGAACTAGTTTCAAGCCGGGACAAGATTCGGCAGACAGGCTGGTGACAGCAGTGACTCTGGGGCCGCTGTCAGGCACACCCTACACTGACTGGTCTGACTTGCCCATGCCTCAATTTCCACTTTTAGAATGCAGGGAGTAGTTTCCAACTCATGGACTTGAAGGATGATTTAGAAGAATGAATTCCTGTAAAAAGTTTAGCGCCTGATACATAGTAAGAGCTCAATCAGTGTTAAATTATTATTATTGTTGTTGTTGATTGCCATATAAAGTGCTTTTCACAATAACATCCTGCCATCTCCAAGATACTGTTTCACACTCCCAGTGATTTGGGCTGTCATCACTCACACCGACCCACCATGTGCTTTTCTCCACAGCATGAGCTTGCCTTTCCTCATGCTCCCAAGTCCCCCTGGTGCCCCCTGCTCATCAGGCTGTCACCTCTATCAAGTCTTCCCTGACCACCCCAGTCCTCGGTGACCTCCCTGCCTCTGCACCCCAACCAACATATATGACCTCGTTTCCCCATTATGAGACACATCTGAAGGGCCCCTGGCCTTGCCTGTCCTTCCATGGATGGAGACAGATCATGAACCATCCCAGGGCCTGTGCTCAGTGCTCAGCGAAGCCGTGCCCAGTCCCGATGCTCATTCATTCCTGCCATCCCTAAACACCTAACATGTGTTTTATGCTGGAACACGGGACCACTGTAACAAGCAAAGCAGAGACAGAACCTGTCCTTGCCGAAGATGCTAACACAGAAATGATTAGAGAAATAACTACAATTCTGAATTGTGATCAAAAAAATGAAGAATAAGAGTGAATGAACTATCTGGGGATTGATAAGTATCCTACTGCTGAGCATCAACTTAAAACTGAGAAATTTTCACAACCTCATCCCTTTCTAACAGTCACTTTACTTAACACATGATACTCTCCCCAAACACAAAATCCCCAAATCATCAAGGTAGGAAGAAACCCAATGGGTCTTCCCCATTTTCCCACTCCTTGGCAAAGGGATGGCTTGCTCCGTGGCACACAAGTTCCGGGCCCAGGCTCTGAGGCCTCTGGGGTTGGCACTGGCCTCTCAGGGAAGGGGCAGTTTATCCGGAATTCTGACACGGTCTCCAGGAAAGAACAGCATTCAGATTCCCTTCGACTGATTTTTTTTTCCCAAGCATAGAGAGTGGTTAGGTTTAAAAGTCACCAAACTAAGAGAATGGTGAAAACTAAGAAGCTGCAAGCAGGAAATGATACCAAAACCCATGCCTGGGGTCTGACCCTTGCAAACCTCAACTTCCAGCCAATTGTTAATTGTAAATCTGAATGGAGTTTTTCCAGATGCTTTCAGGGGGTGGTGGAGTTTTGTTTTTCTATCAGAGCACTCTCTAAAGGGATTTTTGGCTAAGCCTGACAATTCTCCCCTTTCTTCCCTGGAATAGGAGGCAGCCAACTTTCTCTCACCTTCAGTCTTAAGTGTAACTTGAGTGGTTCACTTGTTCATTCTGGGTGCCTTTCAAGGGCCTGCAATTACTGCGTGTTTGGAGGCCACAGCTGACCCTGCTCTACCACGCCAGCCATTCTCATGCCAGGAAGGGTTCACTTGCCATACAGCCTGTCCACCTGCAGTGATTCCTGCTGGGGTCAGGTTTTTTCTTCCGCCTCACATTTCTTTGCAGGCTTCCCCTCCTGGGAAGAACAGGGCCCGAAGTAAACACTCAGCTTCAGCATCACTGGTTTCCTAGTGCTGCCACTGTTGACTCTACTGAGCCCTGGACTCCAGAATTCTTTTGGTACATCTGGGATACCTATGGCTTCCTCTGCCTTAGCCAACTGTTTGGGACCTGACTTCATCCATTCCTGTTTGTCCAGTGCTGTACCATCTGCCAGGCAGGTCAGACTCCTGATCAAGGCCTTGGGTTGTACCTGAGGGAACCTGGACTTCGATATCAGGCAAGTTTGGGTTCCACTCGCAGCCACCCTATTACTAGCTGAACTCCACTTTCTACATCAGCAAAATACAGAGTTCCATAAAGTTAAAAAACAGAGAAAAAAATATTTTATCACTTTGCAGATTGAATGGCATATGACATAATGTATATTGACATTGTGTATATTCACCTGGACTTCTAGGCTTAATGGACATCCTATAGTGATGATAAGACCAGTCCCATGGGACTACCTTGAGGATTAAAAGGCTTAATATGTACAAAGTGTTTGAATTCCTGCCAGACCCTTATAAAAGACTGAATAAATATTTTATCCTCTCCCACTTTAGCTCAAACTGGTCCTTTTCCCACCTATACCATTCTAATATGTGTTACATCACAACTGCTTATTATGTGTCCCCAGCCCCATGCTGGATGGTCTTAATTATAGTACTCTCCATCTTTCTACGCAACTGTCAATCAGAAACAACCACTTGCTTGGAAGGGAATAAAACCAGGACTGGCTGTTATTATTTTTACCTTGTTTTTTGGAGTCTCATGGAGCTTAAGATTTTTACAGAAGTGTATCTTGGCAGCTGCAGCTGTCTCATGCTAAAATTAAGAAGTCAAGATGCTTATTTCATAGAATCCAAAATTTCTGGCAATAACCTGTACCTTGTCTATTAGGAGAAATGAGTGGGTCTGTATATGACTTAGAGCCTCTGCAGAGGTTTGGTTTAGATGAAAAGGTACATTTTTCCAAGCTCAAGAATTTATCAGCATTACTACATCTGCAAACCTGTCATTTATGTATGCTGTACATTACTTTGGGAAAAAAATAAAAAACTCTGTAACTAGAATTTGCCTTTTACTTGATCGTGGCTGTGGGCTGAGTTAATGTGATAAAGGGGGTTGCTGGAGACAGCCTCTTACAAAGGTATGGTAATAATTGCTTTTCAGGGGAAGTAACTAAATACACTCGAATCTCGTTAAAAGGTACACATCTGATAAGTATACATGTGATTTCCATGGAAGAACAGTTCAAACTTACTTAGGTTTTTAAACAGCAGATACAATCTAGTTCAGCCTCTTCCCCAACCACAAATAAGAAGCTTATAGATTGTTTCAGTGTCTTGTATCCCAAAGACAAGATGCATATACGTCTGTGAATAAGTTTGTCTATATGTGCATGCACCACCCACACCATTCCATTTTAAACCTCTACTTTTCTCTGCTTGGGAACAAAATAAGCCACCAGGTGATGGCTCCTAAGCACAAGGATGGGAACATGACACTTATTTCATAAACATCAATAAGCCTATAGGAAACTGCCTTCCAGAGAAGACTCAGGAAACCCTTCTCCTACCATCCTGTGAGTCTAGCCATTTTAGGCACAAGGAAGACACAGCAAAATAGCAAAGGCCACTCAATACTGCCCCCAGAGTCACCCCAATAAATTCTTACCTCTCATCATTTGGCAACCTTGACTGGCTCCTGGTGTTCACTGAGGGCAGAGGCATAGAGATTTTGATGGGCTTAAGCAAACTCTCCTGGGGAATTCAAATCCTCTAGAAAGTGACTACAAGACCAAATGGCCTCCCAGAGATAGAGGCTGGAATACTCCCTTGTCTGTGGTCCCCATAACTAGGACACACCATTGTGTTACCGAGTCCAAGCTCGCTCTGCTTGCCACACAACAGGCCAGTAAATCCGAGATGAGGTGTTGAGGCAAAGAGGGGACTTTATTCAGGGAGGCGACTGACTGAGAAGCTAATAGGCTAGCACCTCAAAATAACCATCTTGTCAAGGTCTGGATGCCAGGTTCTTCTATGGATCAGAAATAAGGGAAGGTGAGGAAACAAAGTAAAAAGACAATTTAATTCTTGCAAATACCTCCTAGAGCGGCAAGCCTCATGCAGGTGGTGTATTAGTTTCACTTCCTTAACAGCCCTTCACAGGCAGGTGGGGTCAGGCTAGCTCCCTGAGGCAGGCCATTAGGTATGTCTATAATAACAAAAAAGATCTTCACAACCCAGATAATCACGATGGTGTGATCACTCACCTAGAGCCAGACATCCTGGAATGTGAAGTCAAGTGGGCCTTAGAAAGCATCACTATGAACAAAGCTAGTGGAGGTGATGGAATGCCAGTTGAGCTATTTCAAATCCTGAAAGATGATGCTGTGAAAGTGCTGCACTCAATATGTCAGAAAATTTAGAAACCTCAGCAGTGGCCACAGGACTGGAAAAGGTCAGTTTTCATTCCAATCCCAAAGAAAGGAAATGCCAAAGAATGCTCAAACTACAGCACAATTGCACTCATCTCACATGCTAGTAAAGTAATGCTCAAAATTCTCCAAGCCAGGCTTCAGCAATACGTGAACCGTGAACTTCCAGATGTTCAAGCTGGTTTTAAAAAAGGCAGAGGAACCAGAGATCAAATTGCCAACATCCACTGGATCACGAAAAAGCAAGAGAGTTCCAGAAAAATATCTATTTCTGCTTTATTGACTATGCCAAAGCCTTTGACTGTGTGGATCACAATAAACTCTGGAAAATTCTGAAAGAGATGGGAATACCAGACCACCTGACCTGCCTCTTGAGAAACCTGTATGCAGGTCAGGAAGCAACAGTTAGAACTGGACATGGAACAACTGACTGGTTCCAAATAGGAAATGAAGTACATCAAAGCTGTATATTGTCACCCTGCTTATTTAACTTATATGCAGAGTACATCATGAGAAACGCTGGGCTGGAGGAAGCACAAGCTGGAATCTAGATTGCCAGGAGAAATATCAATAACCTCAGATATTCAGATGACACCACCCTTATGGCAGAAAGTGAAGAAGAACTAAAAAGCCTCTTGATGGAAGTGAAAGAGGAGAGTGAAAAAGTTGGCTTAAAGCTCAACATTCAGAAAACTAAGATCATGGCATCTGGTCTCATCACTTCATGGGAAATAGATGGGGAAACAGTGTCAGACTTTATTTTGGGGGGCTCCAAAATCACTGCTGATGGTGATTGCAGCCATAAAATTAAAAGACACTTACTCCTTGGAAGGAAAGTTATGACCAGCCTAGATAGCATATTGAAAAACAGAGACATTACTTTGCCAACAAAGGTCCGTCTAGTCAAGGCTATGGTTTTTCCAGTGGTCATGTATGGATGTGAGAGTTGGACTGTGAAGAAAGTTGAGAGCCGAAGAATTGATGCTTTTGAACTGTGGTGTTGGAGAAGACTCTTGAGAGTCCCTTGGACTGCAAGAAGATCCAACCAGTCCATTCTAAAGGAGATCGGTCCTGGGTGTTCATTGGAAGGACTGATGTTTAAGCTGAAACTCCAATACTTTGGCCACCTCATGAGAAGAGTTGACTCATTGGAAAAGACCCTGATGCTGGGAAGGATTGGGCGCAGGAGGAGAAGGGGACGACCGAGGATGAGATGGCTGGATGGCATCACTGACTCAATGGACATGACTTTGGATAAACTCCGGGAGTTGGTGAGGGACAGGGAGGCCTGGCGTGCTGCAGTTCATGGGGTCGCAAAGAGTCGGACACGACTGAGTGACTGAACTATCTAACTAACAATAACAAAGGCAGCAAGATAAGTATTAAAGTCACAGGAGCAGATCCAGTATGAACTCAAAATTAACCCTTCCTGGTTACAACTATGGGGCTTCCCTCACAGTTCAGTTGAAAAATAATCCGCCTTTGATGCAGGAGGCCCTGGTTCGATTCCTGGGTCGGGAAGATCTGCTGGAGAAGGGATACAACTATGGGTTACAACTATACAGTCATGGATGCCAAAGCATGTACTGGATTCCTTGATAGGAGAGAAGGCATTTATATGAGAGGAAACCCATCAGTCATCTTCCCCCTCCAAAAGGGCTCCAACAGGCAACATCTCTGGCCTGAAGCATGAGATCTAACTTCCTTTTGAGCTCCAGACATGATGCAAGGCAGGCCAAGGGGAACCACAAAATCTGTGCTCCTGGCCATTCCTGGAAGGACAGCTTTGACAGTGAGAGAAAGCTTATTAGGATGCCTGTGATGAAACTTAACACCTTTCTTAAATGGTGGTGGTTTAGTCACTAAGTCGCATCCGACTCTTGCAACCCCATGGACTAGAGCCCACCTGGCTACTCTGCCCATGGGGATTTCCCAGGCAAGAATACTGGAGTGGGTTGCCATTTCCTTTTCCAAGGGATCTCCCCAACCCAGCGATTGAACCCGTGTCTCTTGCATTGCAGGTGGATTCTTTACCATGTGAACCACCACGGACACCTTTCTTACCTTTGGGGAATTAAGTGGTAAAGTGCCAAAAAGGAGCTTGCCTTCTTTCCACTGGGCTCTCCTAGAGCAGCTACAGTGTGCTCCAACTGCTCTGTCTTTTACATCAATTTTCAGGTTAACTGAAATTCTGATTCCACACCTCTCTGGGCCCAAAATCCCAGGAGTAATAAAGGTTAAGACCAGAGGTTAACACTTCTCAAGGGCAATACCAGTTGAATGTATTGGTACCTTCCTCACCCCTTCAGGGGCAGGCTCAGTGCTAAATGTAAAGATTAGAGAATTACCATTCAATTAGAAGCTATACTAATTGGTAAAGCCAGCTGATTCACCCAGATAAAACTAGCTGGGTTAACAAAGGTACCTAACAAAAGAAAATGTTGTCAAATTTGAAGTCTAAAAAATGTGATGAGATTTAAAATAAAAGGAAAAATATCAACCTAGGTGTGGAGTGGTATGAACAGCTTCATCATATTTTCCCTCTTTCTGGGAGACTGAGCTAACCCATGGTAGAACCAAACCACTGAGATAGTAATTACAAAATAACAATATGAAAAAGTTAAATTTGAGAACACTTTGTTTGGGCAAAACAGTCTGCAAAGCTTTCTTTATGGACTGTTTGATTTAATTCTCACAAGGATTCAGTGAGGTTAGTGTTAGTCACTCAGTCTGTCTGACTCTGCAATCCCATGGACTGTAGCCCACTAGGCTTCTCTGTCCATGGAATTCTCCAGGCAAGAATACTGGAGTGGGTAGCTATTTCCTTCTCCAGGGGATCTTACCCAGCTACTAAGTAATGAAGCTGGGATTTGAACACAAATACATTTGAATCCAGAGTCAAAGCTCCCAACTAACATACTCAACAAGACATAAGCTGTCACATCCTCCTGGGGCCGTGGCATTTAGGAGGGATCCAGTCAAAATCCCAACCTCCTTTTAACAGTGAGTATCATGTGCCTGCCACGTTCCAAGACTGCCTTGGGTGCTCTACGTCCATCATCACTGAATCCTTACAGTAGCGCTTTGATGTGGGCCATACCTCCATTTTACATACAGATAACTGGGGCTTAGAGAGGTTAAGTGTCCCATGTCACCCTGTTAGGAAGAAGCAAAGCCAAGCCATGTTTCATTCCTAAGTCTGTAACTTTCACCTCCAGACCTATACCTCCATATCAGGAGCTTCCATTTACAAATTTGGAAAAAACGAGATGCATGGAATTATTAGAGTCCATGGAGAATCATGACTAACTTCCATCATAAATTTTCAGAGTGATCTCTTGATATCCCCAAATTTTGAAACCCAAGCAATCAGCCCCAACACTCAACACAGTCCATCAAGCTGAAATTTTGTAAGGAAATATTGGTGACAAATGTTTCTCAAGTTACAAAAAAAAAAAAAAAAATTCCCCCTAGTAGCATCACGGATCATGGAAGCTTTTATATGAGTCTGGGCCTCCCTCCAGCTCTTCCTAGGGTTTATGCTTGGATTCCTTCACTTCTGAATTGTTAGCTTTTAGAACAGGGTTAGTGGAGCTCTGCAGAGAGCTGTGATATCATGGGCCAGTTGTCTTAGCAACTAATGGATGAGTGTCTTCCCCATTTCCCTCTCTCTACCATCCAAAGCACGATGGGTTTTAAACCCTTCTCTCTGGTTCCCACCCTTACAAGCACGGGGTATTCTCAGGACCCAGACTTGAGTCCCAAGTGAATACCTTGCAAAGACTTTGGCAAGTTTTCTAAGAATTTCTTCTCCTCCTCTCCCAGGCTGGCTTCATCTGCCTGCTGGAGAAGTATCAGCAGCTCTCACCACAGCCTCGAGCTGTCATCTCAGAGCACAGCTTCTTGATGAAGTTGAATCTAGCCCACTTTCCATCCTGGGCACTTGCCACTATCAAATATGCAAGTGGAACTAATGAATGCCTTTTACTTCCCTTGAACATAAAGAGTCTTGAAGAAATTGAACCCCAAGAGCCTGCCAACTTCAGGGAATTAGTCTGGTCTTTGAGAAAATGTATTTGCCACTCCCACCCCCTCAAAATAGTTCTGTTTCCCGTGCCCACCTAAAAGGATAATAATATCTTCACCATTACTATGCCAGCAAGAAAAATGTTTCTTTCCCCAGGAGGCAGAAACACATTTTCTGACTGAGGCTAAGAGACCAAAATGTTAAAATTTGAATTCACTTTCTTTATAATATCTTTAAAATATCTAGGACCTGCCCTGAGTTCCGTGCAGTCAGCAGTTTCTCCAGTAAGCTCATTTATTTTTCATACTGACTAGAAATAGAGTTGATTTTCCCCAGTCCCACTTCTGTCTGCCCCTGGAAACTTCCAGAGAAAAGACCTTGATATTTAGGAAAAGAGCAGCTTGGAAGAGAAGTGTGGAAGGGCCAGTCACTGAACGGAGACCACAGTGGTTTCCAGAGGAAGGCAGCACTGGAAAGCACATCTCAGTGATTTTCCTCCATTTCCTCTCCTGAAGTTCTCCAGACAGAGGATGTCCCTGAGAGGACTTTGGGGCAAGAGCTCTGAGCCTCTGCTGTAACGTTTCATCACACCATCTCACACCTGTATGAGGAAGAACACCCAGTTGGTGCATATGAAACTGACACACTATCTACAGTCAGCAGCAGGGGAATCTGCGAATGAGAACAAAAAGGGGAGCCGTACCAAGGCTCTAATCAAAGCTCTGAAATTATCAGCATCCTGAATCAAAAAAGATTCTCAAGGATGAGCCCAACCATTCACCATATTTCCTGGCTTGAGTCCCAAACCACACACCCAGAACTATGAGTTTGCCTGCTCTCAAATTCTGGAGTATTCTGAAAGGACAAGGATACAGCCTATTTGAAGATCAGAATTCCACCTACTAGTCAGTCTGTCCTCTTGGCATCAAAGAGCCCAAACAGGATAATAAAGTATGAAGTGCTCTCAAATTTTAAATAGGGTGGCCGTTGCTACCACTGGACCAAGGCATTGGAGCTGTCCCTGGTGCTGCCTTCAATGGCTACAATAGCCTGGGGCACCCAGTCTTGCCTTTTGATCTGCCCATGGCATCTGCCCATGTCCAACTCTTTATCACTGTGCTTCTGGCTATACAGTTCCAATTTAAACTTTTACAACCACACCCATTCTGAATCTCTGCATGTTCTGCAACACTCCCCAACCTCACTGGACTGAACTCCACCACCTATTGATTGAGATCTTCAGCCAAAAACCCAGCCCACCACCACCTCAGATCACTGAACACAAACATGTTTGAACTTCTTCCCAAAAGGAACGTGGGGTGATTGAAGGATTTTAAGTAGAGGAATAATGCCAACACATTTGATGTTTGGGAAGGTCATTCTGACCTCAGTGCAAGGAATGGAAGAGGAAATGGGAAACTAGTTATAGGCTGGTGCATTAACCTAGGCAAAATATAATAGACAAGATAAGGGAAGTGACAGAGGATCTAGAGAGAAGATTGTGGTTTCAAGAAATATTTAGGCATTAAGATAAGCAAGATGTGGCTGAAGAAGATTCAGTCTATGTGGAGAAAAAAGAAGCCAATATCAAAGATAACCCCAAAATTTCCAACTGGACAATAGGTAGGATGGTGTTACCAAATATGAAATTGAAAGCACAAGAGAAGACACAAATCTGAAGGAAAAAAATGTTAAATTCAATTTTATATATGTAGAGTTTAGGGAATTTGTGGCACATACATCTGGAAATGCTAAGTGAACAGTTGACTGCATATCTGGAACTCAAGAGACACATCTGAACTTAATATAGAGATATTGGAATTATCAGATACAGGTGGTGATCAAAGCCATGTGACTAAGTATGAATGATCCAAGTAAAAAGAGATCCAAGGAAATGACTCCAGTGAACACAATACTCACTTCTTTGGAATATGGATTTTCAAATTCGTGAATAAGTAGTGAGGAGTCAGATAGAAGGGGGCACACAGAGGAATGTGTGTCAGGAAAACAAGAAGAAAGGAATGTTTCCTTGAATGGTCCATGGTGTTGTAGAAGACAGAGATCACATAAAATTAGACTTGCAAAGTGTCTACAGAATTTGATGACAAAGATCTTAGGCAACCTCCAACTGGCTAGCCTTTCACCGCAGAGAGGGTGAGACTGAGGCCAGTTGAAAGTGGATTGAAGAGAAACTGGAAAGGGAGAGATTGGAAGAGTAAATGGATATAACTCTTTCAAGTTTGGCTGTGCAGGGAAGGAAACACCAGAGGGGCGGGCTGAGGACACCATGAAGACTTTTGTCGTTAAGGTGAAAAAACTTAAATATATTTAAATGCTGGCTGCATTGAGCCAATTGAAAAGGAGAAGTTAAAGATGAAAAAGGAGATAACTGGTAGATAAAGATTCCTGAGGAAGTACAGTGAGGGAATATGGGATCCAAGGCACCAGCATTCCTCTCCTGGATGGAGGGGAGAGCTACAGAGGTCAGAACCCACAGATCTATGAGGAAGTGAGTCAAATGAGTGGCTGACAGTTGGGGAGTTCCTGCCAACCCTGCATCAGATGCCAACAGTAGCACACTTTCTCCCCACCACTTCATCATCCAAAAGGAGAAATAAATTTGTTCTATCAGGAAAACTGGAACCTATTGGTGGGTGTTAGGAGGAGGCAGATTTTGATTTAAGAGAAGAAGAAATTTGCTAACAACTGGAGCTATCCAGTGACAGAATGGAATCCACAGTGAGCTATCAGAGGCAGTGTTCAAGTAGAGAACCGAATGCCATAGCCTTCCTGGCCAATCTCAGTGAATCCTGTAATGGAAAGAAGCTTCTGCTAGATAGTGTCTAACAACCCTTTCATCTATAAACTGCTCCTGTTTTCAAGGCAGTCCCTGACTCCTTTCCAGGAATCCTTGAATTGGCTACAGCTTTTGCCAATGAGGGGTCATGGGGGTTCTTAGACCACCAGTGCTAGAGATGTCATTTGCAGAGGGGCCCATAGTGGGTATTCAGGAGATAAATTTGTCCACTAATAAACAACTTTGTATCATGTCATTTCACTGCTGGAAATTTATTCTGTGGAGCCTTGCTTACCTTCAAGAATTCCCTGTGCAAATATAAATATTCTTAGGAGAGTTTCCATTTTACAGTGATATCAGCCATCTGGAAGCAGACTTCCATGAGAATGGACAGTCTGTTGTCATGGCTGAGAGCTGGAGTCTAGCATCTTACTTCCAGGTTTGCATCCAGCTCCATCAGTGTCAACTAGTTGACTGTTGGTGAGTTACTTAACCTGTCTCTACCCTGTTGTGGAGGATCAAAAATCTAATACTTAGAAAAGTGCCCAGCACATAGTAATTACTCAATAAACATTTACTAAATGTATGAATGAGGCAATAATGCCAGAAGCCTGGGACAGAGTACAGTCATGGTTGGTGAGAGGATGCTAAAGAAATAGTATTTACTTCATTATCCTCCATCAAATTTTATCATTTGAGGTTTGCCCAAACATCAGCTTTTTAGAAGATATTCTTTCAATGGTATAATTATCAGCTGACCAGGAGGCACAAATGTGTTTGTCTTTCCAATGAAAAAGTGCTCTGAGCTGTAAAGCTTGACTGAGAAAGTAGGTTCAGGTTCCTCTTCATTATTCTCTAGAGGGATCATTTCAGCCCATCTAAGGATGCTCTACTGATTTCCACCCAAATCATACTGGTGACTGACAGTTATTCGGTACTTACCATGAGCCAGGAAGCTTAATTGCATATGTTGGCTGTAATCCTCACAAAACCCTGCAGGACAGATGTTAGTCCCACTTTTTAGATAAAAAAAAAAAAAAAAAAAAACACCAAAACTTTGGTTTAGGGAAGTTTTAGCAGCTTTTCCAAGGTCTCACAGGTAGTAATTAGCAGGATCAGGATTCAAAGTCAGGTCTGTCTGACCACCAAGCCCATGTTTGCTATTATGCCCCATTTCTTCTCCCTTAAAGACTCTAGTAGATGGTAAGCTTCTTGCAGGCTTGCAGGGTGATGCCTGTGTTTCCCCTGCACTGCCTGACCCTGTCACAAAGGAAGGGCTTAGTAAATGATTATTCAATTAAAATCTAATTACTTGGTAATATCCAGATTGTTAGTCACTGTTGCTATGTCTTGTGGCTTACCTAACTTCCAACAAACAACAATCTACTAATAAACTTGAGTCCCAAAGCCTCTTCACTTCTGTTTTGCCCGTGAGAGACCCTTGGGGTTCCCTTAGGGGATTTCCCTTAGAAACAGACCCTGGACAGCCCAGAGCCCATAGGAAGTCATTCTACTGCCTGGTCTTTAACCTCATAGAGGAGCTACACTTCCCATGCCCTGTAGTAACCAGCACCGGAAATTCACTTAATATTCAACCCAAATGCAATCAAGGAAAACCAAGACTGAAGGCATGCAGAACAAAGACCAAGCCTCTAGGGTGGCTGAGTCAGGAAGGTATCTTAGACTTTTGGCTGAGACCAGCACATTCTATGCTTTTTATCACCCAGTCTTTGCGCCTTGCCTCTCCACCTCCCACCAGGAAGCTTTCCAACCTGGCCCCTACACACATCCATTTCTTCCTCTGTGGTGTGACTTAGAGTACTGGTTTCTCTGGCATGAGTCTTCCCACCACTCTGTCAATTCCTTTTTATGCTGCAAAGGTCACAACCAGAAATCCCTTCCTGACTGTTACATCCCTCTCTACCTGTGTCTCTTCATTTCTAATGCAAAGCATAGGTTAGACACAGCCATGTGTAGCCTCTTATCTGTCACTGATGCTTCCTGCTGATGCTCCAAGTCCCAACAAGTAGACTGAACGTCCTTTACAAGTAAGAACGATGCATCCCCCTGCCGGTGACCAGGTCAAAGACACAGGATATCTCCCAGCCAAGTTTCTCACACTGCGATACTCTGCATGCACCACCCTGGAGGGCCTGGGAAGTGCCCTTCCCATCAAACCCACCATCCCATCGGCTTTCCTCAATTATCTCTAACCAGATTATCCTTCTCCCACAGAACACAGAATCCTCCAAGGAGGCCCAGATGGATGCTGGCCCCAGGTCTTCAACTAATTGCTCTCATCCTCTTCCGATACAAGTAAGGAATTATCCCTTTCAAAGCAGTATAGTTCTGGAAAAACATTAATGGTGACTCATGCCGGGGTGGGGGGTGGGAGCAGAGAGGAACGAGGAGAAAGAACAGAGAGAGCATGCAGGCTGCTTATGGAGCCACAGAATGAGGCACATTAACCAATTCTGCCAATTATGCAGCTGAAGCAATTAAATAATATCACAGTGATAGAAGGAAGTGTAAACAGAGCCCACAACACCGTCCTGTGGGCCAGAAGAAAACCAAACTTGCCTGCTGTGGTGGAAAGTCACTGCCTTCATGGCTCCAGCTTCACCTCCTTTTACTATGTAAAAGGTCATAGAACTCCTCTCCCCTCAGGAAACCTCTGCATCTGGGCTTGGGCTCGCCTCTAGGTGAGGTGGACATTGTATCTGGGTCAGTTGAGTGTGCCTCCCCCCAGCCTCAGTGGTTAGCAGAACTGATTAGAATCAGGCCTGAGAATGGAAATATCGACACTGAAAGAACTATCAGATTGTGAATGTGGAAGTTGCTGGCTTGGCACTGCCAGTAGCCACCTCTCCTTCCAGATGGAGAAGCTTGCCTAAAAATAAAGGCAATCAGCGAAGGAAGGAGGGCAGTATTAAGAGGTGGAGAAAATGTGGAGCTCTGATACCTCATTTGAGCCCTAGATCTGACCATGCCTTAGCACCTGGACAGAAATCTCCCCCTCCCCCCAGTTAGATATGAGTTTCTAGATGTTTCGTTCTGTTGTTTGAGTGAAACAGACACCCAGCCAATATAGCCGCTGAGACTAGAGCCCGTGTTCTGTGGAGAAAAGCTGCCAATCACCAGAGAGAGATCTATAAAACAGCATCACCTCCACATTTTACTGAAGCAACTCAGCAATTCGGCAGGACTTTCAGCCTCCTGGACTGTAGAAGCAACCTATCACACTGTATTTAAACCAACAACAGAGAACCCTTAAGTATAAGGCACAGAGAAGAATGCTGGTTCGAGTCATCTCAGTCTTCCCCTAAAATCTCATCTAATCTATGCTTCAGGGGGCAGGAAGCACAGTCCTAATTTGACCAGAGGCTCATCACCAACTTCTGTGCACTCTAGCCCTGAACCTGAACAGCCTCTGAAAGACCCCCAATTAACCCCCAATGCAGCTTTTACAATGTCCTTCCCAGACACTGACTACCACGTGAGAATGCCCATGATTGCCTTCCAAAAACGAGGAGTGGAGTACAGAGCCAGAGATGTCATCAAGTCACTCTCTTGATGGCCTCCCGATGCATCACTCGGCTCTCATCTCCCCGGGCAGAATGCCAGTGAGGCAACCACAGCTCCCTGGAGGACAAGAAGCAACTTCTTAATTAAAGGAAAGATCTAAATCTTCAAAGTGATTTATGCAGAGACCTAACCCCCCGCCAGTGGTGGGCACTCACACAGACCCTCGTCCTAGCAGAGGATTTCTGGGCAGACCTGGCATCGATGCAGAACTGCTCCAGCCCCCTAATCTGCCTTACACACCCTGCATTAGAAGATCCTGGACACAGAGTATGATTCATGTGTTAATGGTACCAATACACACAGTGGTAGTAGAAAGCACATTCCACATGGGAGCTCATGTGAAGTCCGACGATAAAGGAGCAAGAGATAGACAAAGAGACAAGCCCATTTTCTCTGGGAGCTGACCCTCGGAGCTCACCTTGGCATTTTAAACTCTCTTTCACAATCACAAACCAGAGCCAAGATGTTGTTGTTCAGCCGCTAAGTCATGTCCGACTCCGCGACCCCATGGACTGTAACCCACCAGGCTGTTCTGTCCATGAGGTTTTTCAGGCAAGAATACTGGAGTGGGTTGCCATTTCCTTCTCCAGGGAATTTCCCCATCCAAGGATCAAACCCATGTCAACCCGTGTCTCCCGCATTAGCAGGCAGATTCCTTACCACTGAGCCACCAAGGAAGCCCAAGATAGACGCTCCCAATCCAGGATACACACTAGAATCACCAGGGTGGTATTAAAATTCTGTGATGCCTGAACCCTAGCTCCATCAAAGCAAACCAGAATTTTCAGAGGAATCACCCCAGGCACGATTGAGAAGCAGTGAGCCGAGAGAGCACTGTTTCCCCACCCACTTCTTGGCACTTCCAGGACACCCTCAGCACACGTGGTCCAGAGGAACAAAAGATGACATGAGGGTCCCCCTTCCTCAGTCCTCTCTCTGCTTCTTGGAGCACACAGCCTCCCCGTTGGCGTTGAGCAGGACTTCACCCAGAGCTGAAGACCCCAGAAACTGGAAGCAAAAGCAGCAGGAGAAAGAAAACAGAGTAGAAGCCAGCTGGTTGACAGCCCCTCCAGATCCTGCCTCAGGATAGTGGCCATTGAATGGAGATCTTAGAAGCGGGGATGGGCAGAAACACTGACGGAGGGGAGCGTGGGCTTAGCGCTCAGTCACCCCACCTCTGGTAGACTGGATGGGGGTGCACCAGTCAGACTCTCTCCCCCGGGGCTGGAACACAGCTCCCATGGCCAGTCTCAGTTGTTGTTTAAATGGCAGAAATATGCTGATGTGTATGTAGAGAGAAGAGGGGGGCAGACATGGTGAAAAGCAGAATAAAGCAGGGTGAGGCAAGTCGCTCCAGCTCTTGTGCCTTTCCACCTCGTGCTCCAGGCTGTGTGGAAGCCCAGCAGCCACCCCTGCCTTGGGCTCCAAGAAACCCCCCCAGTGGTGAGCAAGGTAACTCTCCTGACTGAACATATACCCCGACTTCCCTGCCCTCCTCACCATGGAGCCGTGCCCACAGTGGAAAGGAAGAATCTGGCCCCAGGGTCCAGATAAGAGCTTTCCCATGAGAGGCTTGGGTACATTGCTTAACTTGCCTATGCCTCAGTTTTCACATCTACAAAATGGGAGTGTGATAAACATTAAAGGAGTTAATACAGATCACAGACTCCACATGGTGCCTGGCATGTTAGTCCTTAAACACAATCCCATAAAAGTCATATTTCGCTTCTCTCTAGAATCAAATGCTCTTTCCTTCCAGTCCCAGGAAGGAAAACGTAATGCCCAGTGACCCAGTGGATAAGCAAGCTGGCCTCCCCAGGAGCACATGGTGGTGCTTTATGGTGGGTGTCTCTGCGGGGCTCACACTGCCAGCAGCTCAGAGGTCTCAGCGTGGAGGGTGGAGTTGTGTAGGTCAGGACTCTGGTGCTCAGGAGCCTTGCTTCCTAGTTGGGAAAATCAGGTATGCACGACAAAAAAAAAAGAAAAAACAAGTTCCCAGTGACACTGTAGGTGGTTAGTAGTGACACAGGGGTTGGTAGAGAACAGTCACTGATCAGACAGACTGGTCGTGGAGGCCTCACAGAGGAGCTGTGATGTGCATCACCACACAATGCCAGTCCTGGCAAGGTAGCCACGGTGCCCTCCACCACACTCCACACCACGCCTCCTGGGAAAAACCATAACTGCCCCTGAAAGGCATTTTCCATGAAAGAGGAGAGTGAAAAAGCTGACTTAAAACTCAACATTCAAAACACTAAGATCATGGCATCTGGTCCCATCACTTCATGGCAAATAGATGGGAAAACAACGGAAACAGTGACAGACTTTATTTTCTTGGGCTCCAAAATCATTGTGGACAGTAACTGCAGACCTGGCATGCTGCAGTCCATGAGGTTGCAAAGAGCCAGACACGACTTGTTTTAGTCGCTATGTCATGTCCAACTCTTTGCAACCCCATGGACTGTAGCCTGCCAGGTTCCTCTGTCCATGGGATTTCCCAGCAAGAATACTGGAATGGGTTGCCATTTCCTTCAGGTTTCTAATGATCCCATTTCCCCTGAGGCTCATCAGATCTTATTTTTAGATGAGGAGGTTTGGGTTTGCTGTTAACCAGAAACCACAGTCCTTTTTGCAGCTAGAGCTGGAGCAGACCTGGCCACACCCATGCACCAGCCCCCAGGCCACCTGAAGACATTCCCACAGCTGCTGGCCTCCTGTGTCTCTACCTAGGGACATAAGTCTGCCTTGAGACCTTGCTCAGCCAGGCTCAGGGAAGCTGTGAGGGCCAGGGAGTCAACATCCCAGGGGCAGCTGTCAACCAGTGAAGGACAGGAGTTTGTGACAAATATCCCCTTTCTCTCTCCCTGCAGTGTAAAGGGCAAGACCAAGTCTAAGGCATGTTCCAAACAGTTTCTCAGTGTCTCCAACAGGACTGAGCCCCAGCAGCGCACCGCAGCTCCTGCTTAATGGCTCACCCCTTGTTGGGTCTCTTCCATCTCCCTAGCTCACTTCCCCAGCTCCTTCATGGTGGCTTCTGAGATCACCTCCCAGATGAACTGCTGGCACCAAATCCTCATCTCAGGGTCTGCTTTTAGAGGAACCCGACCTGAGCCCAGAGTGGGGCAGACCCTCATGACCAGGAGGGGTGCGGGTCACTGAGAAGACATCTCCCAGCCTGTCCTCAGCCTGCTCATCCTGGCACAGCCTGGAACGCTTGCTCCTGCCTCCCTCCTGGGTGGTTTCTCATCATGTTTGTTCCTGCCTCTACCAACCAACACCATTTGGTGCTGCTCAATAGGTCTCTGCTCCTGCAAGTGAATTAGCAATATCGCTTGGATGTTTTCCTAATAAGCCTCTTTAGGGGGATGTTTGCAGTGCTCAGTAGCTACGTTTGAACCAAAAGAGCTATCAGACATAGAGAAGGTAGCCGAAGCTCTGGACGGGCCCCTTATACTAGCCCCACTCAGTGATTCATCGGGGTGAAAGTGGAGCCCCAGTCAGACATTTACATGGATTAAATCTCCTCACAGGTAAATAAACCAGACAACTCCCATGCTCAGCATGTCATCTGGGTGTTGGCGGACAGGAGCACGGCTTTAGCCTGGCTGCTGCAATAGCCCAGCTCCCTAATGAATGAAACCCCCTCAATTTAGGCCACCTGGATAGGAAAGGTCAGGATACTGGCACGAGGGAAATGACACAGGTGACAACATCATGGGGCTGCACGTGACTCCCTCAGCCAGATTCCCTGTTGGTTGATTTCAGTCCTGCTTCCATAAATGCCATTGTCCTTTGAAGACTAGAATGAGATGGACACAGAAGAAGCCATATAGAGATCAAAAGTAAGCTGCCCCTCCTGCCTCCCAGATATATTGAGGGTTTGATGACTTAGCAGTGTTCAGTGGCAGGATCATTGAACAGATGTATTCTGGCTCCCAGGATAAGAAAAGAGGAGGACATTGTCAATCTAGGTGTGCCATGTTCACAGGAAACCCAGCAACTCAACCTGAGAAACTGGATCTGTTTCCTTCCTCATCATCGGAGTCTGTGCAGAAGGTTGAAACTAGGAGGGCTCAAGGTAGGCAGTAAGGACACTTCCAGTTCATGCCAGGCTCTCCAGCCCTGCCACGCTTAGAAGGACGTTGAGAAGGAAGAAAAGGGGGGTGGGGGAGAGGCAGCTGAGGAAACAGGATACCTAAAGTCTCCCAAAGGACAGGGTCCATCTGGAGCAGACCTACCAACACGAATCCCTTCACTCAGCATATACGGACTGAGCACCCACTAAGTGCCCATCTCTGAGCCAGGTGCTGGGAAGACAGGGTAGGTGCAGCCCCTCAAGAATTTCCCACCAAGAGGAAAAGAAAATTTTGAGAAAAAATGTCCATGAATGGCAGAGGAGTGTCACTTAAGTGAAATCAGAGGGGACTTGAACAAGTGAAGTAGGAAGCATCTCATCCAGCTAGTTTCCCAGAGTCTCAGGGTAAGGCCTCTAAGAACAAGGAATGAACAGGAAGCAGCAGCCAGAAGGAGGCTGGGGGCAGGGACCTGCCAGGCAGAGTTAACAGCAAATACAAAAGCCTCAGGGCAGAGAGCCCAGCTTCTCTGAAGGAGCTGAGGAGAAAAAGCGAGTAAGAGGCTGGTGGAGAGAGCATGGAGAGGCAGAGACTGAGATGGGAGTGACCAGTTGAACTGCAGACAGATCAACCGAAGAGGGAATTAGTGAGTGGACATTTATCTGGAAAACTTAGGATGCCACAGAGAGAGACACAAGATGGGGACCATGGATGAGAAGTTAGAGGGTGTGGAAGAAAGAGCCAGAGGAAAAGAATAAGAGAGATGCTATATCCAAAGACAGGACGGTAGGAAAATTTTCCAGGATTAAAGAGATTCCTCAGATTGAAAAATCATGAGTCATGAGCAGCATAAATTTAAGTAGGTTCAGAATTGCTAACCCATACCCCTGTGAGAAACAAATTTCCCAGTTAGAATATCATGTTCGTGTGCGATTCTTTTTTGCCTTTTTTTTAAAACTGAAGTAGACACAATTTTTCCTAGGTAACTTCTGTCAGCTCAGACCCTCCAGTGTGATTGTGTGAATCATTTTAAATACAGTTAGATTCATTTGTTCTAGGCCATATTCCTACTCCTGCCTCAACACACACACACAGGTTGATTTCTTTTAATTTATGTACAATAAAATATATTCTTTGTAGACTAAAGAGCCTCTTGATGAAAGTGAAAGAGGAGAGTGAAAAAGTTGGCTTAAAGCTCAACGTTCAGAAAACTAAGATCATGGCATCTGGTCCCATCACTTCATGGGAAATAGATGGGGAAACAGTGTCAGACTTTATTTTTTGGGGCTCCAAAATCACTGCAGATGGTGATTGCAGCCATGAAATTAAAAGACGCTTACTGCTTGGAAGGAAGGTTATGGCCAACCTAGATAGCATATTTAAAAGCAGAGACATTACTTTGCCAACAAAAGTCCATCTAGTCAAGGCTATGGTTTTTCCAGTGGTCATGTATGGATGTGAGAGTTGGACAGTGAAGAAAGCTGAGTGCCGAAGAATTGATGCTTTTGAACTGTGGTGTCGGAGAAGACTCTTGAGAGTCCCTTGGACTGCAAGGAGATCCAACCAGTCCATCCTAAAGGAGATCAATCCTGAATATTCATTGGAGGGACTGATGTTGAAGCTGAAACTCCAATACTTTGGCCACCTCATGCGAAGAGTTGACTCATTGGAAAAGACCCTGATGCTGGGAAGGATTGGGGGCAGGAGGAGAAGGGGACGACAGAGGATGAGATGGTTGGATGGCATCACCGACTCGATGGACATGGGTTTGGGTAGACTCCGGGAGTTGGTGATGGACAGAGAGGCCTGGCGTGCTGCAGTTCATGGGGTCGCAAAGAGTCAGACGTGACTGAGCGACTAAACTGAACTGTAGACTATAGCTCTGTGATTTTAATCACTGTCATGTACCCATCAACTCAGTTCCATACAGAAAACATCAACCTGTGATTTAGGGATTCTAATAATGGTCCCCACTTTACACAGGAGGAAGAAGAGGCACAAAAGGAAAAGTAACCTTGCCTGAGGTCATCCAACCAGTTCACAAAGGGCTGTGCTTTCGCTTGGGTGGTCTTGGCTCCAGAACACCAGCTAGAAACCCCTACGCCCAGCCCAAGTCTACATAACCTCTGATTACCATCAACTCAGTCAGCCAGATGTGCATCTGCTCAAATCCTCAGTCACTGTCCTGACTGGAGCATGTGAAAAGCCTGGCCTAACTTTCTGGGGGCAAAAAAAAAAAAGAGTCAGGAGGACAAAAATAACACCCCTTTCCAAACTGTGAAATCGGTTGGGATTGGGTAGGAAGAAGGGGGAAGATTTTAACCTCAAGCTCAAGACTGACTGAGGGTTATTTAATCCTCCAGCTTGTGATCCTTTGATGGCACCCATAACTTATCCATCTCTACTTCCGTGGTATTTAGCACATGGCAGGTGTTTAATCAACATTTATCAGATGAAAGTGTGTATGAGTGAATAAAAGATCATAAATTTAAATGTCAAGAGGTACCAGAGAAGACTCACGAGCCACAGGACCTGTTCCCTCTTTCAACTGACATTCTGTATCCTTTCCATCAGAAGAGAAGCCTTACTTTCCCAATCTTACTAACATCTCCACACCTGCAGTGCAGCGGAGGCCGTAGATATGCCAGACCTGTCAGCTAAATTATGAGTAATGACATACAGCTTAGTGTCTCTCTGTAGCCCTGGAAGTCACATGGAACTGTGAGGTGACACAAAGCAACACGAAGCAAAGCCATGGATGGATAATGGGTACAAGATGGATGGATGGACAGACGGACCAAAAGACTGCACTAAATTTAAGTTCAAAGCTACACTTACATACCCCTTGAGGACAGAAGTTATTGTCCTCCTTTATAGCCATATCCCCTGTCCCTAATGCATTGCCTCACACACACTAGTTTCTCAAGAAATACCTGTTGAATAAAAGAGGAACGAAAAGGAAGTATTTGACAAGCAGTCTCCCTGTGCCAAATGCTAAAAAGTACAGGCATTCAGAGTTTATCCAGATACTTATCTAAGTGTGGGGCTTCCCTGGTGGCTCAGACAGTAAAGAATCTGCCTGCAATGCAGGAGACCTGGGTTTGATCCCTGGCTCAGGAAGATCCCCTGGAGAAGGGAATGGCTACCCACTCCAGTATTCTTGCCTGGAGAATTCCATGGACAGAGGAGCCTGGCGGGCTATAGTCCATACGGTCACAAAGAGTCAGACATGACTGAGCGACTCACCCTACCTAAGTTTGATTACTGTGTCACAGCTTCTCTGCCAGGTTTTACTAATAATGAGGAAAATTAGAAGACCAGCTCCTTCTAGGCTGATTTTTGTTCACACAGCCCACATAAGTTGGGAATGCCTGGAAGTTAAACAGGCTTTCTAAAGACCTAGTAGGAGAGCTCAGAACAGAGAGGACTGGCCTCTCGCAAGGGTTCCTGAGGTAATTTGCTTGAAGACCATCAACTGTCTTCACTCTGCCCACAGAATCTGAAGGCAACGATGTTCAGAGGCACAGCATTCCTTACCCCACAATCAGGAAAGAAAACGTTGCTAACGACATCTAGGGAGACCCTCAACAAAGGAAGTTGGCCTGAGAGAGCGTGGAGAGGCAAGCAGCCAACAGTCTGTGGTGACAGATGTTCTGGCATGACCATAGCAAACGGAGAATCACATATTTAATGTGCACCACTTTCCTTTTGTCATGTTGGGTTCTGAGGACAGGTGAAGGGCACGTTCTTCATTCCACCTTGCAGCCCGGCTTTCTAGTCAATCATTGCCTATTCAGGATCACACTTATTGAGTCAAGAACAGCATCACACTGTCCTTGAAATCAGTGTGAATACATTGGACTTAAAAATAACTGGAGTGTTGACTGGTCCCCTGGGCATTCCCTGAAGAGATCATGCCATGGAGAGGCTCTGTTCCTCGGGGCTAAGAATTTATAAGAAAAGACTACATCTTATACATCATAAAATTATTCCTGCAGCCCCAAGCTTCCCTCTCTGGGACACACAAGACCACAACAAAGAGCCCAGCTTTGAATCAAGTTCTTCACAGAGATAGTGTGTAAATGCTGAGCATCAGAATCTGCTAATTAGGATTTGAGGTACCCTGCCTGTCATGGTGGGGTAGGGCTTTGTTAGCAAAACCCAGTGTCAAGGTTTGTTCAAACCCTTCAGGTGCACACCCACAAATCACTGATGCCAACTCTGCAGAGACTATTCCCTCCAGAACCTGGAGTTGTCCGGAGAAGTCTCCCTCCTGTCACTCAATTCTCCAGTCCGCCACCAGAGGAAACTTTGCATCGCTGGTCCCTCAAAAAGACAAGTGCCTCTCAGAACAGTAGACAGCTTTGGGGTTCAAGGAACCCTGAGCATGTTCACAGTACTAAACTCACCGCCACATATGCAAAGGGCCAGGAAGCCTGACTTGAAATATGCTGAGGTCTTGTCCTGTCACTGTTCATCCTCTGGGCAGATGGCATGACAGTGTAGTTAGGTTGTGTGGGTCCCTCTCTGTCTCCTCAGTGCCATTCTCCACCAGGAACTACATCACCAGGGCTTGCTGGGGCCTTATGATGGGCTCCCCCAATGGAGGCACTGCCAGATTAGCCTTCCCCTCCCACTCCCTGCTTTGGGCCACGTTGTGGGCAGGAATGCCTCCCTCCACACTCCAGCAACTGCCAGGCAGCCACTCCTCCACGCACAGCTCTCTTCTGGTTTCAAGAAGACCATCCACTCCCCCTGATACTTCAATACCAGTGATGGTAGCAGCTTCCGGCTCCTGCCTGTCTCTGGGTACCTCAGCATCCCTTGTTGATTTTGAGAACCCCACCCTTTGCTCTGTAAGTCTCCCCTCATCAAACCATCCAAGAGGAATTCTGTTTCCTAGCAGGGGTCTGGCAGGTAAAGACATGCAATGGAAAGGGTATTGATCTTGGATTAAGGAACCTGGGTTCGAGATGCTGCTCTGCTTCTGACTAGTCATGTGACCCTGACCAAACGCTTCATCTCTGAACTGCAGCTCCCGACCACATCATCAGAGTAAGAAGTTTGGTCTGTGCAGTGAAGACTTCCCTTTACTTTACACCAGCACCAGCGTTCCCTGGGGCTTCCCTCCAGGATCCTGGGGTTCTGAAGAGCAAGCCAGACATACCAGTCACTAGTTCCTATAGTGACTTTGATACTTGATATATACAGATTACATAGTCTTCTCTGGAGAATGAACACAATGATTAGGATAGCAATTTGCTTAAAAGAGGTCGTCTGGGATTCTCCGGAATCAAGATTGTCAGGAGAAATATCAACAACCTCAGATATGCAGATGATACCACCCTAATGGCAGAAAATGAAAAGGAACTAAAGAGCCTCTTGATGAGGGTGAAAGAGGAGAGTGAAAAATCTGGCTTGAAACTCACCATTAAAAAAAACTAAGATCCTGGCATCTGGTCCCATCACCTCATAGCAAATAGAAGAGGTAAAAATGGAAGCAGTGACAGATTTTATTTTTTTTGTCTCCAAAATCACCGTGGACAGTGACTACAGCCACAGAATTAAAAGATGCTTGCTCCTTGGAAGGAGAGCTGTGACAAACCTAGAGAGCATACTAAAAAACAGAGACATCACTTTGTCAACAAAGGTCCATAGAGTCGAAGCTATGGTTTTTCCACTAGTCATGTATGGATGTGAGAGTTGGACCATAAAGAGAGCTGAGCACTGAAGAATTGATGCTTTTGAACTGTGGTGTTGGAGAAGACTCTTAAGAGTCCATTGGACTAGGAGATCAAACTAGCCAATCCTAAAGGAAATCAGTCCTGAATTTTCATTGAAAGGACTGATGCAGAAGCTGAAGCTCCAATACACTGGCCACCTGATATAAAGAACTGACTCACTGGGAAAGACCCTGATGCTGAGAAAGACTGAAGGCAGGAGGAGAAGGGGATAACAGAGGACAAGATGGTTGCATGGTATCACTGACTCAAAGGACATGAGTTTGAAAAAGCTCTGGGAGATGGTGAAGGACAGGGAAGCCTGGTGTGCTGCAGTCCATGGGGTCACAAAGAGTTGGACACGACTGAGTGACTGAACAATAACAATGGTTTAGACATGAGAGTTGAAACATAAAGAAGGCTGCCCACCAAAGAATTGATGCTTTCACACTGTGGTGCTGGAGAAGACTCTTGAGAGTCCCTTGGACTGCAAGGAGATCAGACCAATCAACCCTAAAGGAAGTCAACCCTAAATATTCATTGGAAGGACTGATGCTGCAACTGAAGCTCTAATACTTTGGCCACTTGATGGCAAGAGCCAACTCATTGGAAAAGACCCTGATACTGGGAAAGTTTGAGGGCAGGAGGATAAGAGGGCAGCAGAGGATGAGATGGTTAGATAGCTTCACTGACTCAATGGACGTGAATTTGAGCAAACTCCAGGAGATAGTAAAGGACAGAGGAGCCTGGTGGGCTGCAGTCCATGGGTTCACAGAAAGTCAGACATGACGGAGCAACTGAACAACAATGTTGGGGTTCTCAAGGCACTCAGGAAGGGAAGCCAGGTACCGATTGTACCAGACACTGGCCCTTCTTGACACGAGGAGGCTGGCCTTTCTTCTGTAGTCTTGAGTAGTCTGCCAGGTGTGTGGGCTGCAGGAGGCCAGGGGAATGCTCGGCTCTCTGCGGGTAGGCCCCCATTCCTCCAAGGGCGAGTCTCAGGAAGGGCACAGTGGTGCCCCCTCGTGGCCAACACTCACAGCCATGATGAGTTCCAGGGGGGACCTGTGTGGGGTGCCAGCAGCCTCCCCGACCCTGACCTCCTGCCTCTATAGCCCCTCACCGCATCCCAGGTGCCGCCCCTGGGAAGATCATCACCTCACTTGGTCCTCGCAGCCTCCTCCTGATGCCAGCAGGGTAAGAGCTTTTGACATTTACATTTCACAAGTAATAGACAAGTGCATTCAAGGAAAACGAGTCCCAGAGGCATTTCCCAAAGTTGCACAGTTCATGACCAAAATCCAGGCCTTAGTGTCTTTTACAGAACCCGATATTCGATTTATGTAGATGATTAAACTAAATTACTGGCTTGAAGGACTTTGTGTCTGGAATGAGGCCAACTTTGGCATGTTTTTAATTCAGGATTAGAAGCATTATCCCTGGCTGATCTCCATAATGTCACAGGCTTACCAGGAAATAAAGACAGCTCTCTGTGAACTTTGGCTTCTTATCTGTACTTTCCCACGTGCTTCAGTGAATGTTGTCTCACACAGGTGGGGCCATTTGGGCCAAGGTCACATAACTACTCAACTCCTCAAGTCAGCACTGGAACCCCCACGTCTCTCAATTCTGAGTCTGGTACTGTCTTTGCCTCCTCACAATCCTTCAGCTGGTCAACAAATGTGCTGAGTCAGCAAGGGCCGGGCCTGCACCCGAACAGTGGCAAATGAGGCCCAGCTCCTGCCCTTAGGAATGTTTACAGTCTGGTGGGAAAATGGATGCATGAAGGACAATAGAGGCCCAGGGGATAGCCGTGAGGAAGGTGTGCACCCCATGAGCTAGGAGCACAGAAGGAGCCCCTCTGTCTTCCTCGGAGGCACCGCACAGAGGAGCAGGAGAAGAGCCGAGACTTGAAAGACCTGAAGATGACCTGGTATCCAGCAAGCAGGGCACTGCTGGAGGAAGCAGCATACTGGGCCCAGAAGGAGCTATGTGGGCCAAGGTGTGAGCGGGTCCAGCCAGGTTGCTCAGCGGAGCAGAAGCCTCAGGAGCAAGGATGTGACAGACTGACGGGGACACGTCAACAGAAGGGTCTCCCCAAGTCCTTATGGAGACAGCGATTTCCAGGGGAGAGGACCACCATGACATATGGGAGTCATCCAAGAGTTTCAAAGGGAGCACACAGCAGCTGATTCTTGTCAAGACCTGTGTGATGGTTACTGCATCTGGGAGCGTGGTGTCTGATGACTTTCAAGAGCCTGTCTCCAGGAAGGATGAAAAGCACCAACAACAGTGACAGTACTCACTATTGCAGCTGCCTAGCTCACCTAGCGCCAGAAGGAGCCCTGTTGGTGTTCAGAGAATACAGTCAGCATTTTATTACAGCATCTGGTGGACTCATCGCACTCTGAGATGAGATGCAAACGTGCTTTTTTAAAAAAATGCTTAACAAAAAAACAGAAGCGGCCCACCCTCAGGTCCAGCCAGGCGCAGCTCCTGAAGAAAGCTGCTCTGAGCCTCGGGGGCGAACCCATCCCTCTGGGTGTCCTGCATCCTGGCGGGCACCCACCCCTACTCATGTCTGGTGCTGTTGAATGTTTCCTGAGTTCTGTGTCTGGCCTCCTCAGCAAGCCTGGGGCTTCCAGGCCAGAGACCACAGCTGCACCTTCATAAAACCTACGGCCACAGCACACGTGCGAAGGATGTGAAATAAATGAAAGTGGATAAAGGCAGCTCCCTCCTCCCCTTAGTACAGCAGCATGGTACAGGCAGTGCGTGCCCTTCCTGACAGCTTGTCTGTCTGTGTGTCTCCCCAGGAGGGACAGCAATTGACTCCCTGGCATCTTACCTTCTCCGTGATCAATTTCTCCTGGCATTTGTCAGACTCCCACACCTCCACTGTGGCCCTCCGAGGGCAGGTTCTGTTCGTGGAATCTCAGCACAGCCCATCTGAAGGGAGGTGCCTTTCTTAAATCCACTTTTCAGAGCAGAAACATCAAGGCAGGGGAAACAGAGAGAAGAGAGGCTAGGCTGCAGCAGAGACCCAAGAACACTGGCGCAGGGTTCCAAGTGACAGGTGTTTCCAGAGGGTCACAGAAGCTGGCCCAGGAAGGAGCCACAGTTACAGCTTCCTACGTGGTGACTCTCTGTTGATTAAAAAGCTGTGGCTTTCTCCCCTACCCCTGAAAGAGCCCAATTCCATGTCAGGGAGCCACATCACGGATCCTGAATGTGTTTTCATCGCCGAGAGTCTCCTGTCCTCTGCCAATAGCCAAGAAAGGGCTTATTAAGCCATAAACTCTTAGTAGCTGAGATCTCAGAAATAAATTAATTTAGCAGATATTCCTGATAATATGGCCCTGGGAAAAAGTAGAACCAACAATAAGCCCCGCAGGAAGGGTGAGACTCCAGTTGCGTAGAAAGATCAGAAGAAGAGGGAGATATTCAACTCCCCATGTCTAAGCCCTGTCTTGTGCCAAATACATAACACACACGGTCTATTTTCACTGCGGTCTTCGCAAGAGCAGGTGCTGTTGTCCACACTGACAGATGAGGTACCAGCTGCACAACAAAGCCGGCGTACTTGGTCAGGGTCACATGGCTGGGCTAGGACAGGTCTGGACTTGATCCCTACTACTGAGCAGAGAGTCCTACGAGGAGACTGTTTAAAAACAGATCTCCCAGTCCCGCATTAGAGACCCTGATGCATCAGTGTGGGGAGAAAAGTCCAGGAATCTGCATCTTTAACCAGCACCTCAAAGTGACTCCAGTGCTTTGGATGTCAGGTGCTGGTTTATAACATGAGCTTCTGAAAGACACTTGAGTTAGAAACCCAGCTCTGTGACCTTGAACAAGTCACTTAAGCTATCTAAGCCCCAGCTTCTCCATCTGCAGGTGATGGTATGCACACCACACGCGCTTGTGGTGAGATTTACAGGGAATAATGCAGGAAAGTGTCTGACATGGGCTCACCTCTAACATTTCAGGGGCCTAGGGCAACAGCACAAGCAGAGGTACCCCGGCCTGCAGCTCACTGCCCTTCACTTCTCACCCCAGTTCTATTCTGCACCCTTAGGATCTTGTCCTGTCAAGTGCAGACAACTCAGGACATAATCAAAGCTTTGTCCACACCCACTGAAAACAGTGCTCCCCACCCCTACGCCATTTGGACCTAGGGTTATACAATCTAGAAGCATGGTCTGACCCAGGGAATGTGGATCCAGGGAAGATGACTACCCAAGTGGGCAGGAAATTCTAGGCCTCCTGGTATTTGAGGGGATGAAGGCTTCTGATGGGCATGTTCCACTGGTCCACAGACACCTCACCTCCTGAGGAAGGCACAGCAGGGGGCCAGCCAGGCCCCTCCAAAGTCAGGGCCCAGGGAAGGGGCCCCGGTAGCCTAGGTCCAAAGACTCAAGTGCACAGAATTGACAATACTATGTTATACCCTTGAAAGTTGCTAAGAGAGTAGATCTTCAAAGTTCTCACTTGAAAAAAGAAATAGTAATTATGTGATGTGATGCGTTAGGACCTGGGGCAGCTGTTCACTTCTTCTAGCCTCAGCTTCCTCATCTGTGAGATGGGGAAGATACGTGCTCCAAGTATCATAGACATTGAAGGCAATAATATACGAAAATCAATTAACACAGAATCTAGCAAATTCTGAGAGCTCAGGAAGTGTCACCTGTTATTATTTACCCTATATTATTTACCTTATTGGGCTTCCCTGGTAGCTCAGTGATAAAGAATCCACCTGTTAATGCAGGAGATGCGGGTTTGATCCCTGGGTCAAGAAGATCCCCTGGAGGAGGAAATGGCAACCCACTCCAATATTCTTGCCTGGAAAACCCCATGGACAGAGGAACCTGGCACCTTACAGTCCATGAGGTCGTAAAGAATCAGACACGACTTAGCAATTAAACAACAACAACATTTACCTTATTGGGGAACATGGTTTATCTGTCTGAGCAGGCTGCAAAGCTCTGCAAAGGGGCCAAGATCCATATTCCATTTCAGATTCCTCTTCCCTTGAGAGCTGAGTGCAATGTTTGGGACATACCAAGCAATTGATAAATGTTGGGAGACTAAGCAAAATAATTTAAAATGAATGAGAAGGGGAGAAGAGAGTGATCCACAAAATCTACAATATCTTGATCCAAGCAAAGACCAACCAGCTAAGGAGCCTGGTGAGAAGGAGGCACCAATGCGCCCTTCACTCAGAGTGCTAGTTGCTTGCAAGACAGTCAAATTATATTCCAGGCCCAACTCAGGCTCCAGCAAGGCTGGAGAGATGGTGGGAGAAGGTTTGAGAAGGATCTGGGAACACAGCTAACATTGAATGACTCATTTTTTCAAAAAGCCACAAAGCTAAACTGGAACTATATAGTGGGATCACATGATAATATAAAAGTTTAACATGCATATATATATATATATTTATTTGGTTTCCTTGGACAGTCTGACAAACCCCTTGGGACCCGCTTTATGACAGGAAAGCTATTTTCAGACCAATATGTTAAGAAACTGAGTCTCTACTCAGGACCTTAGCGTGCACCCCTGGGGCTCAGTGGACTGGGTGGGTCTTCCCCTTGGCTCCTCCAAAGTGATCTGGGCACGAACCCCTTTGCCTCATTCAGAGCAACACTAGGATTCTAAGCCAAGAAAAAGTTCCCAGAAAAGAGATGGGTCATGAAGGATGAGAGCCAGAAAACTAGAGGAAAGATCAAGTGTTTGAAGGAATCTAGAGAATGAAGAGATTTTGTTTTCACAACAAATTAATTTAGGCAGCACACGCTTTCATTCTCTTTCAAGCCTACATTAGAAAAATATCCATATTAGCCCTGGAACAGAACGATCAGGACAAGGCTCAAGTGATTCTAATGCGATCCACATTTCCAGGGCATTTCCCAGATTTGAAGCAAGGCTGAGCAAAGGTGAGATGTCAGAATTGAAAACTTAGGGGAAAGAGACAGAAGTCCAACCAAATCAAAAAGGGCCTTGTCCTAACTCACTCAAGTGCCCCCAAGGGAGCATCTTAAATGTGAGCCTGCTGGGTATTACTATGGATCTACACCTCCCCAATCCACTTGTAGAGCACCCCCTACTCTGAGCATCTATTGCAATCACCAACAATAAAAGTCATTTGAAGTACCTGATTGTGACCCACATCAGGTATGTAATGTCTTCTAGGAGGCGCCTGTTTCTCTGTTAACAAGAAGTGGGGTACATGGTCAGGCCTTCTGCCTTTGGTAGGCTGCAGACCTCCAAACCTGGCACTAATCCTTTCTATTTGGGACACCTCTGTCTGTCACCCCTTCCCATGTACAGAGCAATACCCCCCCAGCCAGCCCCATCCACGAGCTCAGTTCTGTACTTCTCCAATCAAGTTTCTGAATCCTTCCCAAAAAATATATTAAGGTGCAGTGTGGGAAAGCAGGAGAACCCGAAGGAAGGGTGGAAGAAGAGAAAGAAGGGGAGGGAAGAAAGAGGAAGGAGCAGAACATTTCTTGAGCATCCTCCAAACTGCTCCATGAAGCAGTCCATTTTATGCCCTGTTTTATAGACCAGCAAGTTAAAGCCCAGAGAGTTTAAGTAACTTTCAAGATCACACAGCTGATTAGTGCAAGCAGATATAAACTATTACATATGGAATGGATAAACAACAAGGCACAGAGAACTATATTCAATATCCTATGATAAACCATAATGGAAAATATAATAATATATATACACATATAACTGAATTACTTTGCTGTATAGCAGAAACTAACAGAACACTATACATCAACTATATGTCAATTAAAAAAAAAATGGGACCATAACTGCCACCCCACGTTACTCTATTATATGAATGTGTGTAGATATGGATAAATACTCATGTGCATTTTGTTTCATTTTATCTGTATCATATACATGCACATTTTGTTTTGTTTTAACATCTATCTGTATCATATATATATTTGTGGATGTTGATATACACATAAAACAAAATACACATGACGTTCTCATTGGGATGTCTCTGGCTGACACCTTGAGTGTTTTTATCTGCAACTGGACTAAGTCAACACCACACTACATAAAGCTTTCTTCCAAGGGAAATAACATAACAAGAGGGGCTGGAAGATGGATGGAAGAAAACTGCTTCATCATCACAAAGAAGAACGTGCATTCTTGATCCCTCCTTTCCTTTCTGGGTGTGCCGAGGAAGTTCTATCGATGTTTAAATCAAGGCAAGGCACTTGGGGGTTTTCTCTCAGAAACCCTTTCATCCTGGCTCACTTTCTGAGCACGAAACACCCAGAGCCTGGGCAGGGAGAAGGCATGGACACCAAGCGACGGGGGCTATACGCCTCCCACGGGGGACCTGGAACTCATGAACTCAGGCATAGTGCCTCTGAATGTGACTCCCACTTGTTTTCATAATTGAAAAACAATTCATCTGTGATGTTCCAGGCCCCTGAGAGGCACACACATACAAACGTAGCGTCCCTACAGTAAGACTCCTACATTATGACTTTGGCACGAACTGAAGACCCATCATTAAGACAGGTAGAGCAAGGTGACTTTATAGGCCTCTGATAATCTTGGGACTTCTCTCCCAGGATGTTCATTTTTAATTCAGAGTATTTGAATACAATGCTCTGTATTGCTTGAGTATGTCACTTTCTCTGTAACAAAAGCCTCCCTCCCCATCACTCACCTTTCTAGTGTGGATTCAAAGCCAACCAATCCACCTCCTTGGAGGCTCCCCTCTGCTCATCTCTACATGCTCCTCCACACTCAAAACAACCTGGTAACTTAAACAAATACACATGTGGAAGGACGGCTGGAAAGAGCCAATATGAAAAAGCAGGTGTGTGACAGGTATATCTAACACAGAAGGGATGGAATGGTTTATCAGCAGTCCCCAAACTTTTGGGGACCAGGGACTGGTTTCATGGAAGATAATTTTTCCACAAACTGAGGGATGGTTTGGGGATGATTCCAGCACATCACATGTATTGTGTTGTTGTTGTTCAGTTGCTTAGTTGTGTCTGACACTTTGCGACCCCAGCATGCTAGGCCTCCCTGTCCTTCACTGTCTCCCTGAGTTTGCTCACACTCATATCCATTGAGTCGGTGATGCCATCCAACCATCTCATTCTCTGTCGCCCCCTTCTCCTCCTGCCCTCAATCTTTCCCAGCATCAGGGTCTTTTCTACTTTATTTCTATTATTTTTACATCAGTTCCACCTCAGATAACCAAGTATTAGATCCCAGAGTTTGGGGACCCCTGCTTTACATCACTCTGATAAAGAGGAATCTGAGAAGTGACAGAGGTAGGAAGATGACCCTCACCCCAGGCTGGTGATGGGTGGGGATAAAAGACTAGAAAAGTCAACAGGAGCCGAGGTGAAAAGAGGAGAACGAAAGGACTGGTTGATCTAAGGCTGGCTGGATATAAGAGGGTGCAAGTCAAAGGCTTTGTTCTTAAGCCTCTGCCACTCTCTAGGTGAGCCCAAGAGGCAGCAAAGAGCTGACCTGGGAGACCGAATGAATGGATGGACACTAGATAATGTGGGACTAAACTCACTGTGTCTCCAGATTCAAATATTGCCCATCTGAAACATTCTCAACTTCGAATCAAGTTGTACAGCAAATGGACGGTCACGGTATTGCCACTGTATGATTAGCATGCCCTCTGAGATGTCCAAGATGCCCTCTGGGGGAACATAAAGAAAGGCTCTAGGCTCAGAGTACAGCCTTGCTCACCTTGACCTCCTACCAAACATGAGACTTCCTTAGACTTGGCAACTTTCTTGTCCTACCAGGACATGGCTTCAGGATTCTCCCTCAAAACTGGACTCCTCAGCCTAAATGGAAACCACAGGTTGTATGTGTATATGTGTTTCCTCTAATCTAGACTCTGGCAAAACAGTGAGGCTGCTAAAAGAGTGAATTCCTAAGAGAATAAGGCAGGAAAAAGAAACAGACCATTCTTTCAGAGGGAACAGCCACGGTGGGAGGGCTGTTCTCCCTGCTTTTTACCCTCAAGCAATGGCGTCTGCGTGAGAAATCAGGTCTGTTAGGCAGGGCACACCAGAGTCTGCTTCTCTCTCCAGCCTGAAAACTTCTAAGCAGCTCAGGAAGGATGCCTCCCAGAGAAGGCACACGTCCAACTGAGCCAAATAAAGAGAGAACTGCAGAGCAGACAGCCCACTGTCAACAACATGCTGCTTTTCTTCTTGAGGGGCTCCAAGGAGAGACAACCAACATGAAAATGAGCCTTGCAATTTTCTAGAGCCACTGAAATGGATGGCAGGTGTGAATAATGAGCCATTAAGATGAGTAGGAAAGGCCAGGACAGTTCACTCAACAGAGAAAGAGATGAAATGAAGATGCCTCTTTCAAAGGGACATGAGCAAGAAATAGCTTCTAGTTCCCATGAGAATAAGAGGTGGAGGGTGACATCTTTTTCTAGTCCCTACTAGACTCCCAAAGATATGCTTGGATATACAGTAAGAACCATGTCAAGGTTCATATCCTTTACCCAGAAATACCATTTCAAGGATTTCTCTAAAGGAGATCAGTAAACCAAAGCAAAAAAGGATATTATATAAAAAAAAAAAAAGACATTAACTATAGTATTATCCAGAATGGCCCCAAATTGGAAATAACCTGTCAAACCAGTCAGAAATGAATTAGTCATAGTGGTTTGTATTTGCATTATAGGCTATCATCCAGCCATCAAAATGACAGTTATAAAGATTGCATAAAACATGAAATCGTGTTTATGATGTAATTTAAGGTCAAAAATGGTTTCTTTATATTTGAGTACTTACTACAAGCTTCACTCTCTTGCACAATTTGCATGCATTATCTCTTTTAAAAGCAAAAATTGGCAAGCTGATTCCATATGGAAATGCAAGGACTGAGAATAGCCAAAACAATTTTGAAAAAGAATAAAGTTGGGGGATGCACATTAACAGATTTCAAGACTTACTGTGGGGCCACAGAAATCAGAAATTGATAAATGCATAAGAATAAGTGTACAGATGAATAAAGGAAGGATAATCCAACTGATTCTTAACAAAAATTCCACAAGAAAGGAATTCAGGAGAGAAAGAAGAGTCTTTTCAACAAATGGTATTTGAACAGTTGGATATCAATAAGCAGACAGACAGAAAAAATGAGATATTCCCAACTCTTATCTCATGCCATATATATAGATAATACAAGAGCTAAAACAACAACATTTCTTGAAGAAAGCGAGGCAAAATTTTATGACTTTGGATTACTCAAGACTGTAGATAGGACAAAAAAGCATGAACCATGAAAGAAAAAATATGATAAACTGGACTTCACCAAAATTAAAAACCTCTATTTTCAAAAGACTTATGAAAATTAAAAGAATAGCAACATACTGGGTGAAAATGCTTGAAAATCACATATCTGACCCCCCCAAAAAAATGAATTACAGAATATATAAAAAAATTCAGAAGAAAAAAAGCAGTAAAAGTGGCCATATAATGTAAACAGTTTGCAAAAATTGTTTATAAATAGTCAATAAGCACATGAAAAGATGTTCATATCACTCACTTGTAGCCAAAATTGGAAGGACTGACCATACCAAGTGTTAACACGAGTATGGAGCAACTGGAATTCTCATATACTGCTAGTGGGGATGCAAAATGATACAACCACTTTAGAAAATAATATGGCAATTTCTTATAATGTTTAACATATACATTACCATACTACCGAGAAATCACAGTACCAATTATTTACCCAAGAGAAACAAAAATCTATATCCATTCAGAAACCTAGATGGTTTCTAAATGCTCACAGCAGTTTATTAATAATAGCTGAAAACTCAAACTACTGTCTTTCCTCCAGAAAAATGGATTAACAAGTTTTAGAATATCACGACAGTGGAATACAAGTCAGCATTTTAAAAAGAGAAGTACTGATAACAACAGGGATGAGTCTCCAAAGCACTATGTTAAATAATAGAAGCCAAACATGAAAAGTTCCATTCTGTATGATCCCATGCACATCACATTCCACTAAAGATAAAACAATAAATACAGAAAACAAATCCATGGTTATTGGGCTTGAAATGTGGACAGGGGACTGACTGCCAAGGGACACAGGAAACCCTGGGAAAATGATAAAAAATGTTCTGTATCTTTATTGTTTTGCTGGCTACACGATTGTACACATTTGTCAAAATTCAAATTCACAAGGGTGAATTTTGCTATATGTAAATTATGCCTCACAAAACCTACACATAAAAGAAGTGATGGGGTTTGTCAGGCATATTAAATATAAATACCACTTTACTTAAGAGCAAATAAAATAAAGATGAGAAGCCTTTCTCTTTTTTTGCCTGGCTTGGAACTCCCTTGAACCTCCTGAATTATTAGCCTCTGGGCCAAACAGTGGTCAACTGGGCAAAGCAGTTTGCTGCCTGCAGAAACCTCTCTGCTCTACCTTCCTTAAAGAGGCTCAGAACACCTTTTTGTTGCTATTGTTGTTGAATGGCACTTACTAATCTACTGAGCAGTGCATTAACAGTAAATAAATCACAGTCATGTAGACTGAATGGTTCTTGAAACAGAGACCAACATTTAAAAGGAAGAAAAGGAGATAAACACTTTAAAGCCTGTGTGATAACCAACCGTGAAATTACAATACCAGAGAACAATCAGATTGTTCCTCAGGCCCCTCCTCACCCTGGCTCTCTTAGCTCACCTGGGATGAGCAGTGACCCACCATCAACAGCTTTTTGTTGAGGGATGATGACGTTGATAATGATGATGACAGTAGCAGCAGTATCACAATGCCAGATATACTTTAAGCACTCAGTAAATTTTCACTCTGAATTTGTTACATATTCTCATTCAGACCACCCTCCTTAGGCTTGTCTTAGCCTATGAGTAAGCACATTAATTATCCCACTTTACAGAGAAGGAAAGTAAAACACAAAGATGTCAGGTAACTTGCTCAAGATCACACAGTTCTTAAGTAATAGAGTTGTTATGATTGTTCATTTTATGTATCGAATTGATTGGACCACAGTCAAGCCCTGAGATTTGGCCAAACATCAGCTGGATGCATCTGTGAGGGAGTTCCTGAGTGAGAGTAACACCTGAGTTATAGACTGAGTAAAGCAGATCGTTCTCTTAATGTGGGTGACCTCAGCCTATCACTGAAGACCTGGACAGAAGCGAGGCGGATAAGAGCAAACTCCTCCTTCCTTCCTGATTGACCTGGGACACTTGGTCTTTTCCAGCCTTTGGACTCAAACTGAAACCCTGGCTCTTCTTGGATCTCAATCCTATTGGCCTTCATTGGAACTAATACCATTGGCTCTCCTAGATCTCTAGCTTGTTGACTACAGATCTCAAGAGTCTTTGCCTCCAAAATTCTGGGAGTCAACTCCTTCTAATATGGAGATCCATTAGAAGGAGTTGATACATGATATGTCCCAAGACCAATAGAGATGAAAGGAAAGCAGAGCAGTGGGGGAAGGGAAGGAGGGTGACAGTTCAGTTCAGTTCAGTTGCTCAGTCGTGTCCGACTCTTTGCGACCCCATGAATCCCAGCATGCCAGGCCTCCCTGTCCATCACCAACTCTTGGAGTCCACCCAAACCCATGTCCATCGAGTCAGTGACACCATTCAACCATCTCATCCTCTGTCGTCCCCTTCTCCTCCAGCCCCTAATCCTCCCCAGCATTAGGGTCTTTTCCAATGAGTCAACTCTTCGCATGAGGTGGCCAAAGTATTGGAGTTTCAGCTTCAACATCAGTCCTTCCAATGAATACCCAGGACTGATCTCCTTTAGGATGGAATGGTTGGATCTCCTTGCAGTCCAAGGGACTCTCAAGAGTCTTCTCCAACACCACAGTTCAAAAGCATCAATTCTTCGGCGCTCAGCTTTCTTCATTGTCCAACTCTCACATCCATACATGACCACTGGAAAAACCATAGCCTTGACTAGATGGACCTTTGTTGGCAAAGTAATGTCTCTGCTTTTAAATATGCTGTCTAGGTTAGTCATAACCTTCTCTGGAGAATTCTGACTCTTACAGCTGGGCCTTCAATCCATGTATCTCTGACTGCAAAGCAAGAACCCTTATACTGCTGCAATTCTTTAGATACTTTATGTCAATGAAAAATCAGCTTGTTTTCCTGAAAATTGAATATCTCCTCCAAATTCTAGGATGTCTAGAGTATTTTATTCTTGTTGTTGTTATTTTACATCCATCTTTTACTTTCCATAGCTTCTAAAATTCTAAAACAGAAAACACTTTGACTGAACATGGAGGTCCTAAACCTCATGTTCAGACTCAGCTTCTCACTCACTTATAATAATTTCCAAGTTCTCCCTAAGTACCGAGTCCTGATAAAATGAGGGCCTCCAGTTTAATGTGAACTTTTTGTCCAAAGCAATCACATAATAAGGGAATCAAACACTGAGGCAGGAGGCAAGGTGGCTAAGAGGTAAGATTAAAATCTAGGACAACGTAGAATAAAGAGGGAGCTAGAAAAACAACTTCTATTCAGCCACCTCTAAGCTCTGTGATGTATAATTATAACCACAATCTCCATCTTTACCATCAAAAGATTTACATGGAGGCATGAAAAGAATAGGGAAAATGCCCAGGGCTTTCCCTGGTGGTCTAGTGGTTAAGAATCCACCTGCGAATGCAGAGAACACGGGTTCAATCCTTGGGTCTGGGAAAAGTCCACATGCCATGGGGCAACTAAGCCTGTAATCCATGACTATTGAGCCCAGGTGCCCTAGAGACCATGCTCTGCAACAAGAGAAGCCACTGCAATGAGAAGCTTGTGCACCGTAACCAGAGAAAGCCAATGTGCACCAATGAAGACCCAGCACGGTCAAAAATTAAATTATTTTTTTTAATGAATCATGCTTTAAAGAAAGAAAGAAAGAAAAATGCCCAGGAAGTGAAACAAGAAGAAAGTCCATTTTACCACCAGGATCTCTGATACAATGAGAGAAACCAACGTGAAATATTTTCATCCCAGCCAGATCCTCCCAGAATGGCTCCTCCAGCCTTCAGTGGTGGAGAACTATTATCCATGAATATATGTAGTCTTCTAAGATGGCCTATCTCTGGTCTCTCCCACTCCTTAGGTTAGATGCTTATGCTCTACTAGATAATGTGGTACCTTCTTTAAAATACCTCAAAATAGTGATTAAATTTGCAGAGCACTAAACAGTTCTCATTTTCATATGATCTCATTGTCTCTGTGCTATGGCCTGGCCACATGACTAGCTCTGGCCAAAGAACTGTGAGCAGAAATGATGCGCCATTTCCAGGCCAGACCACTTTTTGCTGTGTAGGATGTTCCCTCCTTCCCTCTACTGGAAGATCGCAGTGTTGAGGATGGGCTGTTCCATCAGCCTGAGTCTCAAAAAGAAGAAACAAGATGCCAGGTTCCCCAAAGATGTGCAATGGACCTGTGCTGTGAATTGTTACAGCCACTAAGATTAGGGGGTCGTTTATTATTGCAGCGAAACAGAGGCTATCTTAAATGGAACAAGTTGTTAAAATTACCTCTTTGGGGCCTTAAAAGGTATATTCAAATTAGATGAGCTAGTCCTTGCTGACCCTTCTGAACCATTCATGAATTGTAGGGCTTCATTTACACCTCTCATCAGGTTTGGTATTGCTAGTCTGAAATACCTAGCCCTTAAAGTCCACCCTGATTAATTTCCTCCACCGCCATCACCACCTAGTCGGCTCATGCATACACTCCCACCCACATGAGGGGGTACACATGAGGACTCACACTCACTCATACACATTCCCACATATATACATCTTTCTCCATTTAATGGTGCCAGCTTGTTATGGACCCAGCAATCTGGAACCTTCCTTGTTACATTAGTTGGAAGTGACTTTACAGAGCTGCAGAAAGGATTCAACCTAAAAGGAGTGTCCAGAGAGAGTGGCCTCTTCCACTTCACAGCTGCGTGACTGAAGATGGGAAAACACAGCAGATGGAGCTCAGACCGCTGAGTCAGATAAAGACAAATTACAGGAAGAGTGAAATGAGCCCTGGAGTCAGGGACAGAGAAGGGAATAATACCGTGGAGACTTGAACAAAATCCTAATCAGGAAAATCACCTGATACCCCCAAACCAGGCGGCCCCTCAGAATCCCCAGCTAGCACTTGGAAAAATGCAGTTGCCTGAGCCTCATCCTGATTGTCTTGAATCTGAATCTGTAGGGATAGAAAAAGAGAATATCACAGTTTTACAATCCTGAGGGGCATTCTGATGATGAACCAGGTTGGTGACCCATTGGGATTAGGGGCATTGTAAGGTGTGTGTTTGTGTGTGTGTAATAAATCACTTCAGTCATGTCTGACTCTCTGCGACACTATGGACTGTAGCCCACCAGGCTCCTCTGTCCACAGGATTCTCAGGCAAGAATACTGGAGTGGGTAGGCATTTCCTTTTCCAGAGGATCTTCCTGACCCAAGGATCGAACCCCTCTCTCTTACATCTTCTGCATTGGCAGGCATGTTCTTTAAACACTAGTGCTACCTGGGAAGTCCCAGGGGAGCTATACAGCCCCTTCTACTTGTGAAATCCCTTGGTCTCTAAGTAGATCCAGGAATATAAGAAGTCAGTGTCCCCAGATGTGAAAACAAGTACTAGTCTGTGCTCACGTGAATCTTTGTCCATGTCCATCTTCCCAACCCAGGGATCAAACCCAGGTCTCCCACATTGCAGGTGGATTCTTTACCATCTGAGCCACCAGGGAAGCCCAAGAATACTGGAGCGGGTAGTCTATCCCTTCTTCAGTAGGTCTTCCCCACCCAGGAATTGAACTGGGGTCTCTGGCATTGCAGGCAGATAGATTCTTTACCAGCTGACCTACCAGGGAAGCCCTTTGTCCATTAGGTGAACTAATGAGACGCTTTGATAAATGTGATTGATAAGACATTTGGAGAAAGTATTTTTTTAAATGGCTGTGTTGAAGTCCAGGTTAGAATGAAGGAGAATTTCCTGGAGTTCTCTATCTTCCTGGACTATGAAGATAAGTCTGCCAGAAACTAAGCTAGGCTGCATGCAGTCAGTAACCTGCGTTCCATCCATTGGCCACATTCTCTAGTCCAGGAGGCACCAGCTTCACGTGTATATGACCTGTTGCCTCACAGAGGGACTCAATCCCAGAAGAGACCCATACTTAGTGTACACTCTACAGTTGCTTTCTTAAAATTATTAGTAATTTTATCGCTGAATATGGGTTTTTTTTAAGTGAAGTCTTCTGTGACAATGAAGGATGCACATGACCAGAGAAGGTGTATTCCAGGCAGCAATACAGGCTGAGGGCAGTCCAGGATATCATGGGACCCTATGGGGGAAGCCAGGGCTGGGACTGAGCCAAGGTGGGTGGCGGCAAAGGCAGCAACAGCAGCTGTATGAGCCCCAGCAATAGAAGGCCCATTGCCTGTCATTCCTCAGAGCTCAGCCCCATGACATCTGCATAAATATGAACTCTCTGTCCTAAACGCCAGGACAGGAACTGCTGGGGCTCAGGCAATAAACTCTGTCAGTAAATTATCACAAATAAAAATATGCACATGGACATTGCAATAAAGCCTATCCATGAGTTATTGGGAGTCTTCAAAGAATCCAGTTTTAAAAACTGTTGCAACATTTACAACATTGCAAAGCAAATAGCCACAGGCTTAAAAATAGAAATTGAATGTTAACGTTGTCACATTCCATGGAAAAGAACATTTTCATATGAAACTTTAAAATAACCAATTTTAAAAGAAGGGTAGTTTTAAAAATTAATGCATCCTGTGTGAAGAAAGACAACAGATGACATAAACAAGAATTTTGAAAAGTGAAATTTTTAGTTGCTCTGTCGTGTCCAACTCTTTGAGACCCCATAAACTGTAGCCCACCAGGCTCCTCTGTCCATGGAATTCTCCAGACAAGAATACTGGAGTGGGTAGCCATCCCCTTCTCCAGGTTATCTTCCCAACCCAGGAATTGAACCCCGGTCTCCTACATTGGAGGCAGATTCTTCACCCTCTGAGCCACCAGGGGAGCATTTTGAAATATACATATACAAATTGTGAAGCCACTTTCAGTTGCTCCCAGAATCTTTACAAGTTACAGGAAATGTCAGAGAAAACATTAAAATGCCATTCTGAAACTTTACATTTAAAATTAAATTCAACTTTATACAAAACAAATTTGTATGGAGAATTAGATCTTTTTAGAGAACCTGTGAGGCCAGAAACATCGGCTCTAGATATACTGTCTATATATCAAAATGATTCTTTAGAAATTTATCCTAATGCTATTATAGCCAATAAGATACTCTTAGCTGCCAGTAACAGTTATATCAGTAGAAAGATCCTTCTCAAAATTTAAAATTACTCAAAATTATTTATGATCTTGCACATGCAAACAACAACTCATGCTGCTATGAATTATATCAATTGAAAATGAAATTGCTAAAAGTGTAAATTTTCATAAATCTGATAAATAGATTCCCAGAAAAGAGAGCCAGAAAAATGTTATGGTCAATAAGGATATCACAGTTTGATAAAGTATTACTTTTTTAACTGTAGTATATAAAATTATGGCAACAAACCTTTTTTTTAACTATTTATAATTTTTGTTACTCATGTATCACAACTTATACCATTATGCTTTACAATAAAATATTTTTAAAGGAAAAGGTTTATGTTTTAATCCATTTAACTATACTTAAAAAAAAAAGAGGCCCCTACATTTTCATTTTGCATTTAGCCAATTATGTCACCACCCTCCTTGAAGGGTAACTATTCTGAGAATTTGCTGGAAACTTCAAGATGCACCCGAGATCCCCAACTTGCCAAAGGTTTTTACAGTGATTTCATCAAGTACAAGAGAGTACAGTGCATCCTGTAACCCCAAAACCAGAAACGTTATAGCAGTTACATTCTCAGAGTCTACATCCCTAGGCATTCTAGGGCATCCTTGACATTGGGTTCTCTTTTTGCACTAAGGCCCCCATCTTCTGAAACAAAAGGAGCTGTGTTTCAAGTTTTCACCCAATGATTCATGAGTCCAGCATCTTTAAATAAAAATGGGGCTGAGAGGGGAGAAAGCATCAGACTTCTTTGAATTTGGGCCAGTGTTTCCAAATGCAAAGTACTCAACAGCCAATTTCCCCTGGCTTCATAGATAAACAACAAGATGACCTTTTATGTCAGAAAGGAACAGTGAAATTTCCATTTCCTTGTGGAATGTTGGGTTTGAAACCAAGTTTTTGTTTCTTCTCAAGATAACAATCCACAAAATGCCCCCAGCAAATGCAAATTATGGGATTCCTACAGCCAAGTCAGATGTTCAAGCAAATGATCTTGCCTCTCTTCTAAACAAAATATTACAATTACTTCCTTAGGAATGTGTCCCTGCAGAATCGGAAGTTACCCCTTTCTCTATAATGTTGTGTCCTGGGCCTCCTGAGAAATGTTGCTCTGTCCAGTGACCGATATTGTGAAAGCAGGGCATTCCCCCACTCTCCTTCCAACAGTTCAAAACAAACTGAGGCCATACCCCTGAATCTTTTCTGGGAAGCGAGAGACAGGGAATAAAATTTTCCCAGTGGAGAAAAATGAAGCCATTGTCCATACTCCACGTATCTTTTGACCCATTCTTTCTTCTTTCCTTATTCCCACAGTTTCTTAAAATCATGATTCTCAGGCCATACCAGTCTGGGGCTAAACCAAGATGGCTGTAAGAGTCATGTTCCCACCCTCCTTAAAAAAAAAAGAAGAATCTGCTGCCTCCGCCAACTCTAACTTTCAGGGGGTTCTGGTTATTCTTTTTTACAGGATTTCTTTAAATAACAACTCTTCAGGGTGGACTTAAAATAGATTTTGAGTTACAAATTTGGGGTTTACATGCAACCTTCCAAGACTAGGTCAACTAACATGCAATGAGGTCCACACATGATTCTTTTTCTTTTAATCTCTCACAAAATTTTTTGTTCCACAATAAAATGTTGAGAGAACACTTTTTAAAAACTTTGTTGGGTTCTGTTAAATTTGCTTTTTAAAAAGCCCTGATATAAGAGCTCTTTGTCAGAGTTCAAAATGTGAGGGCGCTCTCTGCCAAACCATCCAATATTAGAGAGAGAGATCTTGAATTTGAGGATATGAGAAGGAATGAATAAAAGTAGATTAAGAGACCATGTGCCTTTCTGATGCTTGATACCCATCCCATCTCCATCGGCATTATCAATATCAACCTTCATAGCAAGCCCACTGGACCAAAAGGCTTTGTGTTCCTGCCAGCACCAGCACGTTAGCAAAGAATCAGGCATGGCTGGAGGTACAGTGTCCATCTGTGAAACTGCCAGAGGTAAGTGGGCTCTTGATAACAAGCACTGCCGTGACCATGCAAATTTACACAGCCAGAACACCAGCACAGTGCTTGGCCCAGAACAGCCATAGATACGTATTCATTGGCTGAATGAGTAAATGGCCTTTATCTAGTGAAAGGTATCACAAACATGGACGAATTCCACCCAAAATCTGGACTGGAAAAGCAACAGATGAGTGGGTCAGACAAGCGCTACATCAACTCCAAGGAAAGAGAGAGTTCAGAAGATGTTTTAGGTGGAGGGAGAGGCTAAGAACTTCACCCAAAGGTAATTCCAAGGAGACTTTCGTCTGTTCCCTTGTCACACTGAGAGAAGGGATGAAGATGACACCTATAAGATTGCAGTGAAGATGATTTCAAAGTGGCAGGACTTGATAGATACCAAACAAACGGCTCTGCTGGTGGAGTTACCCTGAGCACTGTAACTCCCTATTCACTTCCGGTGCCTAAGTGGGGAACTGCCTATACCTCCCAAGGTTTAGAAACCACAACAAAATCACTATGAAACTGCCTCCACTGTAAAGAGCTGGGAAATGTACACTGCATAGGAAACTGTCTTCAGAACCAGCATTCCTGCCGACTCACTGATGGTAAAAAGAGGAGGACAAAAGAAAAGAGTTTTCCCTCCCATCCCCAGCTGAGCAAAGTAGGCTGCACATGAAGTCCAAGCAGCACCAATAGCTGGGTTGCTGATGGTGGTTCAGTAAGACCCCTGAATGGCTGGAGGATGAACCTTCTGTGCTGACTTTGTTGAGGACTGGCTCCTTGTTCAAGCCAGAAAATTACTCTGTCCGTGAATTATATGTTTGTTCTCTTTTCTTTATTTTTCCCTTTTTGCTTTAGTAGCTCTTGAATCATTATGAACGAACAGTTTAAAAATCATAGGAGGTTGTCATGTTACATACTAGCAGGGTACTCAAGCAAACAATCCATTCACTAAAAATATCTCCAGTAGGAGCCATACTGCCAATGTTATCCTTGCCATATTAAATGCACTCACCCCACCAAACTGGACCTTTCCATGTGCTCAGTCGTATCTGACTCATTGCAACCTCATGGACTATAGCCCTCTGGGCGCCTCTGTCCATGGGATTTCCCAGGCAAGAATACTGGAGTGGGTTGCCATTTCCTACTCGAGGGGATCTTCCCAACCCAGGAATCAAACCCATGTCTCTTTCATCTCCTACACTGGCAGGCGGATTCTTTACCACTAGTGCCACCTGAGAGACATGTAAAAATATTCACGTATCAACCCTTCCTCCACATGCATGCATGGACACACACACTCTCTGCATGATTCATTTTATGCCTCCCTTCATTTGTTTGTTCACAATAACCAAGATGATTTTGGGAAACTGCAAAAAATTTGGAACTGGACCATCCTTACTTGCTCCTATCATAACACAGCCCACTTAAACTGAAATTCAAAAGGAGATCCTTCCCTTAAGAGAAAAAACGTGGGCTTACTCTTTTAAATAGAGTTTAGGAAACAGCTACTTTAAAGTCTTTTTTCCTAGTCATCTGACTTCTAACGTCTACTTCCTTTCTGCCCAGAGTTGCCATTTTTATGGATAACAGGAGAAGTAAGGTAGAGATTGATAAACCTTATATTGCATGGGGAAAAGAAACAATTTCAGTCTATTCCAGTGAAATTTTACCTGCTTGACTAACTGCTGGCTGCCATTTATATGTACTTAGTGCTATGTTTTCCCTACCTTCATGAAAATATACAGAAGCTGAGCCTCTGTAGAGACATAAAAGCATAGGATTTTGAAATGATAAGGAAATAAGGGAGCCTCTAAGGCTGACTGGTCACTCTACTAAAAGAATTAGCTGTGGAGTCCCTTAAAAGGACAAGCTCCTTGTGTGCCTTTAAAATGGAATTTAATTACAAAAAATAAATTCACATAGATATGCTCACTTTTCCAGGAATATGTCCACTATACACAGTAAAGTGCTAATGTTAGTTGCTCAGTCATGTCCAACTCTTTGTGACCCCGTGGATTATAGCCCTCCAGGCTCCTCTGTCCATGGAATTCTCCAGGCAAGAATACTAGAGTGGGTAGCCATTCCCTTCTCCAGGGGATCTTCCCAACCTAGGAATCGAGCCCAGATCTCCTGCATTGCAGGTGGATTCTTTACCGTCTGAACCACAAAGTAAGGTGGACCTGTAACATTATTTGGTTCATCTGGTGAGTGCTATAATGCAAAAGGGTAAAATGCAAAATGAAGGTTCTGTGGTCATCTTACCACTGAGAAAAAAATGGTGGTTACCGCTATCAAGCCTGCTCCCAGCCCAAGGCCTTCCCATCGTTCCTCCTACTTAGAACACAGCTTTTCACAGAATATGGATGCCTGACTCCTTGCTTCATCCAGATCTCTATTCAAATGTTCTCAGAGCAAGTTTTCCCCTGGTTATTCCAGCTAAAGTAGTGCCCCCCATCCCCCCCTCCCTAATGCTGCCTTAATTCTCTTCATCAGGAAGCTCACCACCTGGCTTATTAGATCCCTTCATAATCAGCTGCCTCTGACTAAAGCATAAGCTCCATGAAGATAGGGTTGTTGGTTTTTGGTTTGTTTTTTTTTCTCAGTTTTGTTCGCTAGTGATATTTCCAGCAGCATCTAGAACTGTGCTTGGCACATATATACATTAATAAATATTGAATAAGTGAATGAAGGAACAACCAAGCAAAGGAGTACTTGGAAATGCCTCAAGTATTTCTCATGCTGCCAGGAGCCTGGCACTAGTGCAAATGTGGCGTTCCTACCCCACGCAGGAGCTCTCTCCTTTGACAGTGCTTTCCTAAATGGCACTAGGTATGAAACACATTTTGTAATTCCTCTGACCTCTGACCTGTATTCTTTTCTTTTTTTTTTATTTTTTGGAATATTATCACTTTTCAATGATGGGTTAGTTTCTGCTGAACAATGATTAGATGATTAACTATCTTTTCTCCCTATTTCCTCAGCTACTCAAAAAACAAAACCTGCTAGGTACCAGACATTATTTGAACAAACAGGGAATGACTGAATAGTATAGTGAGAGACAGGATGAGAGTGAGTGTTGAAAGAGGGAAATGTGAGCCAATCAGGGGACACATTTTGAAGGACAAATCAGAGTAGCCAGACAAGCATGGAGAAACAGGCATCCTAGGAGGGGGAAACAAAAGACACAAGTATCAGAACAGCAGAAATGATGAAAGGAAAGGAGCTAGCTAAAAGGCAAAGGAGAGGAACCGATGAAATCTGAATTCTTGCTTTGGGTGAATGCAAAGCCTTGTGTAAAGGTCCAGCTCCTAATTGCCTAGAACCCTAGACTGTTCTGTAATGATCCTTACTGGTCTCATGTGTAGCAGCCACCACAGTCTGTCCTGATCACAGCTGCGGGCAGACGCCATGAAAGGCGGGACAGCCGGTGTCCCAGGCTATGTGTAGGACAGAAACTGTTGCCTGAGCAGCCAGTTCTGCAAACTGTCAGATAAAGCCAAGCCTCACCTGGCTAGACTTTCACAACCAGGAATCTGATGATAATCTTGGTAGAGATCATCTGCCTGGTTTTATTTTCTGGTCTGTGAACAAAGAAATGATGCACAGAGTTGTTCAGGTCCTCAAGTTCCCTGCAGCTCACCTTAGCCCCAAATACATCCCGTTCATAGTTTTACATCTGATTTTATGAAGAAACCCTATAGGCAACCAGAGAAAACCTAGTTTGTATCAGACATGATACCCAGTGCTCTTAGGTTATGATCTCAATTAGACCCAGTAACAGCCCAGTGAGATCATGACACTCATTCCCTTTCAGATGAGCAAATGGAGGATTTGAAGAGGTATCATAGCTTTCCCAAGAGCCATTAACTACTGAGTAAAGAAGCTGAGAGCCTCAAGGCTAAATATGTCTGACATCTAAATCTAGCAGCCATGCTTTAAACACTTACATCCAGCTGCCTGGTCAGCAAGGTACTCATAAAGCCAGAGGTATTTATTTGGCAAGATGCAAAGTCAGGACATGATTTGAGAGAATGGATGAAAGTGCAGTGGTGAGGAAGGACACAGCACTTGTCCTCGTGGAGCCCCAGGGCCCCAGTGTTCTACTTCCCACAGCCCAAGGTCCCCTTTGCCAATGCCTCATCAGGGCCGGGGCCAAGACCCAGGATCTGACTCTGTCCCTGGCTTTGTTCTTCAGTCCAAACATACAGCATCCAATTAACGCAGCATCCTAAGGGGTTTTTAATGACAGGTTTTAAGGTTTTAATAAAAGGTTTTAAGACAAAAGAAGTGAAACAAAGCAGACAAAAATCTAGACACCATAGGATTGCTTTTTTTTTTTTTTTAACATTTTCTGCATCTTCCATAGGTCTTAAATATATGAGAATAAAGAAATATGCCTTAATAGGGTAACTGGCTACATATCTCCTTTTCCTATGAACTAGGTAGTTGGAAAAATATACAAATAATGGTTTCCAAACATGGAACAACAGTCATTGCAGAGCTATAATCTCGGGGGCGGGGGTGTAAGGAAAATAACAGCCCTGTTTTTGCCATAGTTCTTGACCAGAGGAACTTTACAGACTGTAGACGGAGGAGAATCCCAGGCAGGTGGACAGTCTTGCTGCACTGTGGATACAGACGCCTGGGTCTGAGTGTGCTGGGACAGCTGGACTTCGTGGAGGTAAAATTCCAGAGAAGGGAGAACTGGGCAAAGAAAGAGCTTCAGGAAACCCTTTAATGCACAGGTATTAAGGTGTGCATTAACAGGCTGAAACTCCACAGAACCAGGAACAAAATGACCAGGGGTCTGTAAGCTGAACACTTGGACAGCTGAAAAGACTGAAAGAAACTTAAGTCCTGACCAGCCAGGGCAGTGACTCATCACTGATCAGCGCTCAGTAGAGAGTCCAGAAGGACCATGTCCTCACAGTGGGGCTACACCAGATCTAGAATAAAGGCTTCTGTGGTGTTGCCCTAACAAAGCTGAAAACAAGCCCTGAAAGGGGAGGCTGTTTCCCAAGCAACTTTACTCCCTGCCAGAACACAGCCTCATTAAATGACACTCATTAAGGGAAACAAAACAACAACAGTGTTATGGACTGAACTGTATTCCCCTCAAATTCATAGGCTGAAGCACTAACCCCTCCCCATGTGACTGTATTTGGCGATAAAGCCTTTTAAGAGGTAATTAAGCTTTAAATGAGGTCATAAGCCCTAATCCAATATGACAAGTGTCTTCATAAGAAAAGGAAGAGATCTCAGGGAAGCAGGCGCACAAAAGGAAGGCCATTGTGACTGCGCTGGAAAAAAAATCAATCACGTGAAACAGATCCAGAAATAGTGGGTAAGATTTTTTTAAACATCTATTATAAACATGCTAAAGAATAAAGAAGAGCTTCCCAGGCAGTTCAGTGGGTAAAGAATCCACCTGAAATGAAGGAGTCATAGGAGATGTGGGTTCGATCCCTGGGTCGGGAAGATCCCCTGGAGAAGGAAATAACCCACTCCAATATTCTTGCCTGGAGAATCCCATGGACAGAGGAGCCTGGTGGGCTAGAGTCCATAAGGTCACAAAGAGTCGGAAACTACTGAAGCGAGTGAGTTACATAAAGAATAACACGACTATAATTCAGATATAAAAAACATGAAAAAAGAACTGAGTGAAACTTCTAGACATGAAATGTATATATCAAAGTGAAAATTGTACTTAATGTAGTTGTATTAGCCAGGGTTCTCCGAAGAAACAGAACCAATCTGAGATAGGAATCAACTTTAAGGAACTGTCTTGCATAATTATGGGCTTCCCTGATAGCTCAGTTGGTAAAAAATCCACATTCAATGCAGGAAGCCCCAGTTCAATTTCTGGGTCGGGAAGATCCACTGGAGAAGGGATAGGCTACCTACCCCAGTATTCTTGGGCTTCCCTTGTGGCTCAGCTGGTAAAGAATTTGCCTGCAGTGCAGGAGACCTGGGTTTGATCCCTGGATCCGGAGGATCTCCTGGAGAAGTGAAAGGCTACCCATTCCAGTATTCTGGCCTGGAGAATTCCATGGACTGTATAGTCCATGGGGTCTCAAAGAGTCAGAAACAAGTGACTTCCAACTAATTTGCATAATTGTGGAGGCTGGAAAATCCAAGATCTGCAAGGTGGGCTGGCATCCTAGAGACCCAAGGAAGAGTCAGTGTTGCAGTTCAAGTTTAAAACCGTCTCCTATGGGGCTTCCTTCTTGCTCAGGGGAGGTCAGTCTTTGTTCTGTTAAGACTTTCAACTGATGGGATGAGGCTCACCCATATCATAAAGGGCAATCTGCTTTCCTCAAATTCAAGAATGATGTCTTTAATCAAGAAAACATAATCCTAAATGCCTTTGTACTAAATAAGAAAGCTTCAAATTGCACAAAACTTCAAATAATTTAACAAACCAAAAGGAAAAATGGACAAATCTAAAATTAGAAATAATAAAAATCTTCTTATTAATTAAAGTAGCAAAATAAAAATCAATTAAGTATATAGAAGATTTGAACAACATTTTGCAACAACTTAGCCTGATAGACATTTTAGACACCACACTTAACAACAATAAAATACACATTGCTCTCAAGTGCTCATGGAAATTTCACTGTGATAAGTAATCTGGGCCATAAAATAAATTTCAGTAAGTTTGAAAAGACTGAAACATGTCGAGTATGTTTTCTGACCACATTGAAGTTCAATTAGTCATAAACAAGAGAAAATACGGAAAATCTTCAAATATTTAGAAAATAAGCAAACAGACTTGTAAATAATTGATGGGCCAAAGAAGACATTACCAAGGAAACTAGAAAATATTTGGAACAGGATGAAAGGGAAAACCAGTGTATCAAAATCTGTGTGATACAGCAAAGCAGTCCTTGGAGGGAAATGTATAAGTTTGAAGATGTATACAAGTAAAGAAAAGCAATCTAAAATAAAGGGCCTAAATTTACATATTAAAAGCTAGAAAAAAGCAAAGGCAATGAGATAATGAACAAAAATTAATGAAACAGAGCTGACCAAAAAAAAAAATGGAGAATATCAACAAAACCAAAAGTCGGTTTTTTGAAAAAAATAAACGAGTTAAAAACAAAAAACAAAAAAGGATACCAAAAAATGTTAACATTTCTTTTTCTTGGACATTTAGATTATAGTCATTTGATTTTATTCTTTATATTTCATATTGTCTAAATTTTTAAATGAACACCAATTACAGTCATAATCAGAACATCAACTCTATTTTTTAAATGACCACTTCTGTGTTTATTTCGGAAGAATTTCAAAGCCTTGCTCTGAACTGTCTTTCATAATTGTCTTTCCTAAAGACAGAATTGTCTTTCCTAAAATCTGTTGACCAGGTAAAGTAACTCAGAGAGGGAATACCTCCTACCCAAGTTTACCACTTAAGGAAAGAGGTCCCCACTCCACTCCTGACAGCTCCAGTCCTGGAATAAACACTCCTGTTTCTGCCCACTACACCCTGTCATGTCCCAGAGAGCCTGAGATACCATGAATCCTTGTAACCCACCAGCACGTCAAAGTAGAACTGACCCCCTCCTCTGCGTTTCCCTCTCCTTCTGCCCTCTTACTCTCCAAGGAAAGTCTGACCCCTTGTCTTCCTCACCTAGACAGGCCCCTCTGCTCTGCCTCTCCTCCTCCCCACTGCAGGTCAGACCTGCTGTTCTCTATCTCTGCCCCAGAACAGCTGTTACTGCCATGTGATAGGAGGAAGTAACATGTGATATGTCCCACCGTATTCTGCAGTGCATCTTCTCAGTATCAAATGTGATACTAGATCTGATTCCCATTTGGCAGCTTGTGCCTATGTCCAGTCGGTCAGGATCCTGAGAAAAGAGGAGGCCTTGCCTAACTTCCTGTCCAATACATTACTGGATTCATTATCTGCTCCACCAAGATGACACACGCTTGTGCCTGATTGAACTGTACATGTGTGACAAATGAAGCTAATTTATGACACCATTTCTAGAAAAACAGGGTTTATCTAGATACTGGGATGCTAAAGACATAAGGCCTGAGTATTACAGTTGGTAAATACGTTTTTCACAGGGGCACAGGTTAAGAAGTCTAAAATTACTTATATGCTAAGATTGAACAATAGATAAATATATTACACATAACGAGAACCATGTTTTTCACTATAAAAAAAAGAAGATACAAGCAAAGGAGGTGAAGTCTAAAGTCAACTCTGATGAATTCGAGTCACAGAACTCAGTAGAAACTCATGATTTATTCAAATCTATACAAATGAATACAGAAACAAATGTCCATATGGAATATAACATATATGTATATGTATATACTGTATATATCATTTTTCTAGCTTTGTGCACTCAGAAAACCTAGAATCAATGACATCCCGGTGGCAATGAGCACAGCTAACACCCAGATCTTGGGTTTTAAAATACAATTTTTCAATAAAAGGAAGTGACTGATTCTAAGTCTGGGGACTGAAGCATCTCATAGTTCTAGGAGGTAAGAGACCGCTTAAAAAAGAAAAAAATATAAGCCAGTAACTGAAAGACAAATACTGCACAATTCCACTTATACGAGGCAAGTAAAATAGTCAAATCATAGAATCAAAGAGTGAAATGGCAGTTGCTAGGGGCTTGGGGCAGAAGAAACAGGGAGTCACTAGTCATTGGGCAAAAAGTCTCAGTCAAACAAGATGGATTAGCTCTAGAGATCTGCTAGACAATATTGTACCTATAGTCAACAATAATGTATTACAGAAAAACGCCGATTTAAGAAAGTGAGGAATGAGAGAAATAGAAAAGCACGATCAGAGCACTACAGTGAGAGCTGCTGCAGGCAACCCTTTCATTGGTGTTTAGTCACTCGGCAGGGTTCAGCTCTTGCAACCCCGAGGATTGTAGCCCACCAGGCTCCTCTGCCCATGGGCTTTCAAATTGACCTGTAAAATTTTAAGGAGAAACAGGATATTTGCATAGCCTCAAAGTGTGACTCCTGAAATCATTGTTAACTACTGTGGAACTTTGAATATGTCCACAAATTCTTTGATACGCCTCCCTCTAGAAGGTGGAGTTTACTTTCCCTCACCTTGAGTGATGGCTGGACTTAGTGGCTCACCTCTAATGCACAGAGTACGGAAAGGGAAAAAAAAGGCCATTTTACAGTTGTAGAAGCCTGGCAGACAGTGCTTTTACTAAGTGAGCAAAGTTAATAACACCAGCGTTTGGTCATACTGACATCATATAACCCATGATATGAGGTAATGGATTATCATCTGAGGTATCCTTCCCCAGTATCCATAACCTTAGTCTAATTACGAAAAAATAGACAAAACCAAATTGAGGAACACTCTACAAAATATCCCAACAGCATTCATCAAAGGTGTCAAGGTCACGAAAGACAAGGACATCCGCTCCCCCCCCAAAAAAAAAAACGTCACAGGCTAGAGGAGACTAGAGAGACAAGACAAGTGTGAGGCGCTCTCCTGGACTGAATTCAGAAACAAGAGAAAAGGAGACTCATGGGAAAACTTGGGATATGAGAAAAAGGCTACGGTATAGGAAACAGTACTGCACCAACATTAAATTTTTAGTTGTAAAAAATGCACCATGGTTACATAAGATGTTACCATTAGAGAAAGCAGAGGGAAAAGTATGTGAGATCGCTCTGTACTATCTTCACAATTTTTCTCATAAATCTAGAATTACTGCAAAAGGGAAAAGGGGGAAATATGGCCTCAATCAGCAAAGCCAAAAGTTCAGCTTTGAAAGATTAATAAAGTAGATGAACTCCTAGGACAACTGGTCAATAAAAGGGAAATGCAATGAATAATGAAACAAATCAAAAGAAGATCTCTACATAGAACACAACAACACATTGTGAAATAGGTAAAGAAAATTCAAATAAATGGAGGGATGTATCATGTTTGTGAGCTGAAAAAGTTGATGTCAAAAAGATAGCAAATTCCAAATTGATCTACCAGTTGTGAGGAATCTCACTTAAAATTTCAGCAGGTTTTCCTTTGGAAATGGAAAAGTGATTCTAAAATCTATACAGAAATGTGCAGAGAAAGGGAAAAGTCTTGAAGAATAACAACAAAGGACTTGTATTACCCAAAGTTAAAGCTTCAGTAATTAAAACAGTGTGCTACTGGCATAGTGATAAACTGACAAATGACACAGAAGATAGTCCAGGGACATAAACACACAAAGATGCAGTCCTCTGGGCCATAATAAAAGTAAATGTGCAGTGCAGAAGGGAAAGGCCACTGTTGTAAACTATGGGTGCTGATTCAATTGAATATCCATATGCGGAAACATGTAAGTCTTGATTCCTACCAAATGCTACCCACAAACATCAGTTTCAGATGAACTGTTGACATAAATGCTGAAGCTAAAAACATAAGACTTTTATAAGAAAATGCAGAGAATATTTTTATTACATTGGGCTAGACAAACATGTCTTAAATAGATCACAAAAAGCACTAGCCAGAAAGGAAAAAAATTGATAAATCATGCTACATTAAAATTGAGAACATCCACTCATCAAAGACATCATTCAATTTTTTAAAGCCACAGATATATGTATTTGCAATACATTTATCTAACAAAAGACTCATCCAAAACATATAAAGAAATCCTATAATCATTAAGTCGAAGAGAGCCTAATAAAATAGGCCAAAGACTTGAACAGGTGTTTCACAAAAGAGAATATCCAGATTAGCTAAAGTAGATGAAAAGGTGATTGGGTTCGTTAAGCCATCACGAAAAAGCAAAGTTAAAAAGTTACAATCAGATACCAACATGCCCCCACTAGAATAGTTATAATGAAAAAGGCAAGTCATGCAAAATGTAGGAGAAGATATAAATCAACTGAGACTTTTATACACTGCTGCTGGTAAGGGTATAAATTAGCATAACTATGTTGAAAAACCATTTAGCAGTAGCTGCTAAAATGGAACATATTCATTCCTATAACCCAGCAATTTTACTAAGAACATACTCAGCAGATATGTACACATATGTTCACCTAAACACACGTACAAAGATATTCACAGCATCATTACTAGTAATACCCCAAAATTCAAATAACCTGGATGTCCATCAGTAGTAAGATGAGTCTTCATAAAAATACAATTGCATGACATGGAATCAAATAAATCAGAGACACACAAATATATAATTTGAAGTTCAAAATCAGGTAAAACTGATCTAAGGCATAAGTCAGGATAGTGGGTATTCTGTGTCAGGAGGGTGACTGTGGGGAGACATACTAACGGGAAGAGAGTATGAGGGTGGCATGCTGATAATGTTCTGTGTTTTGATCTGGAGCTGATTCGACAAATGTGTTCAGTTTGTGAATACTTATCATGTGATACACTTATGATTTGTGCATCTTTCTAAAGGTATGCTATACTCATTAATAAGGTTTACCGAGAGACAAAAGGTTATATATATATGCCCCCAGAAGGCATGTTATTATATATAGGTTAACAGAGAGATATGAGCCCTGTCCAACACACATTTTATTGACCAAATGGCATCCAAGAGACTGAATATGGAGCCAGGCAGTGGAAACAAACTGGGAGGAAATAAAGATCCCCAATCAGCTGGGATGAAAATCTCTGATTAGTAAACTCCTTTTGGTGAGCAGACTCAGTCGTCCCACCTTTTCCATTTCACTCTCTTTTTCCATCTCTAGTTCTTTTGCACGGGTACAGGGTTGGAGAGAGACAGCATATGTTGGACTCACCCCATTCTGAACTGTGTTTCATAACCACCTCACCAAGTCAGGATGCCAAATCTAACAAGAAGCTTTCTGGGAAAGCAGTGCCAGGAAGACCACCTGTAAAGACCAGAGAAAAACAGAGGCAGATGACCCATGTGTCCGCCAAAGCCCTTTGTGAGATAAACAAATGTGAAGACATTGGGAAAACATGTTCTTTTTGTCAGTAAGAAACTTGAGGCCCTGTCCTTCACCCTGCTATCAATCAAAGTATCTCAGTGATTTCATCTCCAAATAAATATCGCTCTGATGGCACTCATGTCTTGCCTCTGAACCATAAAGTCAAGATTTAAGAACGATGTGGTGCAGGAAGCTTGGGGATTCATTAGGATCATGTGAATGTGTCCTTAGAACACCAACTAAGCTCTGATTTAATGCCAAGTTCTTTCTAATGAGGGAATGTGCAGAATCACATGACTGGCCTGTAGAAACTGGCCTTGAGTTGACCCTCTGTGACTCCCTTCGACCATCTGTCTTTAAAGTGTCCCCTCCATTGTCTGACCTCCCGTGGCACTTCGTGAGTCAGAATGTTCCAAGAATGGAACTACTTCCTGAGTTACCACTATGCTGCTGACCATTTTGAATCCTCATTTTGCATTTGTTGATGTAACTTCCTGGTCATGGCCACTCTGGGTATTTTTCCAGACCATGCTCAGGGTCGACTTCCCTACAACGCCCTTCCAAGCATCCCTTCCCCCACCCTGTACCTCCCCACAAGACCTGTGCCCCCTGGACACTGTTCTGTTACCACAGGGCTCACACAATGGCATCATTCCTTTAGTGGCTTTCTCCCCTACTAGACTTTGACCTTTACAAGGGTGGGGACAATAACTTATACATCATGTTATCCACAGCTCCCTGCACTGTACTTAGCATCTTTATTGCTCTGATAACACATGTAATACAAGGCAATATAAAATTCACGTCTTAGAGAAATAGAGAATGTAGATGAAACATCCCCCAGAATCTTTCTGTCACAAGATAACCACTGCATATTTTGTCAACAGTGTATCAAAACAACAAATTATTAATAATTATAGTTTTTCCTGAAGATGAAATCATTGCCTACATGATATTTTGCAAATTGCTTTTACCACTAAGTATTATAAGACAGGAGCACTCTTCCTTGATGAAGCACATGGCTCTGCCTCACTGATTTTAACAGCTGCATAGTATTCCATCAGAGGTCCTATAGTTTACTTACATTCCTCTTCAGAAGGACTTTTACATTATATCCCATTTTCCTTGTTATACAAACAATAAGACTATAAACTTTTTTGTGCATCTCTCTTTGTGTTCATAAGGGAGTATTTTTCTGGGCTATATTCTAGAAGTTGAAGTACTGGGTCCTTACAGTTTTCATTTTCTTCTGCAGAGAACTGGTGTGGTGTCTGCAACCAACAGTGCCCCAGAAATGATTGCTGACTGACCAAACAATGGAAGTCAATAAAAGAAATGGTCCTAAAAATATAATTTCTGTTCCATTGCTAATGCAGCTTTAGGAAACTGGCCCCTTGTGTTGGATATGATCCCTTAATACAAGCATACACGTGACAAACTCCTCCCCATTAAGGCTAAAGACAAAGATGAGGACTTAATTTAATTTGTTCATTCAGCAAATATTTCAAGCCTACCCTAAGCTAGAAGCAGGGGATAGAATTGCCGGCAGTAATTTCTATAAAATGTTGATGACTCCAGCAGAAATACTGAGCATCATTTACTAGCTAATTTCCCTTTATGCCTCGTTTGCCAGGAAGTTCAACACTCAGTGCAGATAGGAACACTCTCTGGCTTCAGATTTCTGCTATATGGAGTTTCCCTTTTTAATTTCCATTGCATTGCTTTGCTACATTTTTAAACCCATATTTCTGTCATTCTACAGAAACTGAACTCAAATTCATATCAAGGGTCATAATGATAACTAATTGCTTTACAAAGAATTTACATGTGTCATTTAATTTAATCCATGATTTTTAAAAGTTGTTATGCAGGTTGGACGGAGATGATCACTGTCATCTCAAATTTTCAGTAAACTGAGGATCAGGAAGATTAAGCAGCTCACCCAAGACATTGCAGCCAGGAAAATACAGCTTTGTGAACCTAACTAGGGTCTCATAATTTTGTAACTGGAAAAAAAAAATGAACTTATACATTGAGTCATATGAACACCTGAATCCTTCTTTCCCCTTTACAGGTAAGTACACTCACCTCCTCTCACCTGGGCATCCACATCCTCTAAATAAATAAAAAGTTCTTAGGGGAGAGGCAGCGGGGGCAGAAAGTTGCCTTAGTTTCTAACGAGAGAAACACTGCCCTCCCCGCACACCACCGCCACACATCACAGTCTTCAACAGTGATTTCTCACTTTGCGCCGTAACACAGCTATTTCTCTATCTCTTATGACTCCTTCTAATTATTCCAGAATCTTCCAGAAATGTTAAATCACATGACAGATGAAGAGGGTGGTTGAGGGAGGGGTTATGTAGGAAGGATGGGACTGGGGTGAGGAAGAGAGAGAGTAAAAGAAAATGTGACTGATGTCCCAGCGTCCACACTAAAGCCCTTCATTTTGTTCTTTGCTTTGCTATTTTGATGGAGTGGGAGGGGGATGGTTTTTATGCAGCGGCAAAACAAATAGAACTTTGAGCTAACATTTCACAATTTATGTAGCGATTTCCTGTCATTTTGAAAATCTATTAGAGTGGCAACAGTTAAAATTTTTTCCTTCCAGGAGAGTTTAGGAGGCATACACCTCTCACCCTCCCTGCATCGTGTATTTATGACCCAGATCCTGGGCATTTCACAGGCTGGTTTCTATTGATTTTCCCTACCAGCCTCTCTGAACACTTGACTCAGGGCTTTTCCCTGCTCACCCCTGGTATCGTTCATCTATTTCCTTGGAGCTTGCTTACTTGACTCTCCAATGACTTTTGGAACCACCAATCATTCTCTAGACGAGACCTTCAGGTGTGTTGTCTTCATCTGCTCCCCAGCTGATGATAATCCCTGGTACCATGGTGCCCTGTGACCACTGCCTGCTGCCCCAGTTCTGTAGACATTGGTTCCCAAAGGTGGTGGTGAATTTTATGTGTCAGCTTCTCTCTCATTCTCTGTCGTCCACTTTGAAGGGGTTTCAGACCACCTGTTATTCAGAGTCCAAGCTGACGGAACAAGTGCATGAACTTCAGTGAATCCTCCATTGCAGCTGAAATAGTAACATTCTTTAGGCAAGGGACACTCAGAGTCGAGAAAAACTTGCGCTAGCAGTTGGTGAAATTTCCAAACTGTATCTCTCTGGGACAGACCTGCGCTCTGAGTACCAGTCTCACACATCACCTGCCTTCTCGACAACTCCACCTGGATGACTCAGAGCAGCTTCAGCTTCACAGGTGCAAAAGCGAACCGGTCTTCTTCTCTACCTCCCACTGTCTTCAGTTCCCCATCTCAGGAAATGGCATTTCTGTGCATTCAAAGAAATGCTGGAGTCATTCTGACACCTCCTTCTCCCTCAGTCGTGAATTTTACCTGCTGGATATTTCTCCAACTTATTCACTACTCTCCCACCTCACTGCTGTCACCCCTTTCACACGACCACGATCTCATGACTCAGATATTCTTGTGGCCTCCTGGCTGGTCTTCCTCCTCCTCACTCTTTTTTTTTTCTTAATAAATGTATTTATTTTAGTTGGGGGCTAATTACTTTACAATATTGTAGTGGTTTTTGCCATACATTGACATGAATCAGCCATGGGTTTACATGTGTTCCCCATCCTGAACCCCCCTCCCACCTCCTCACTCTTGACTCTCCTCAATTAGCTTCAATATTACAGTGAGCTTTTAAAAACACAAACCATTGCATAAACATTCCAATGGCTTCCTACTGCTTTTAGCATTAAGTGCACAGATTTGGGTTTGCCTTACAAAGGCCTGCACAGGTCGGACCCCTGCAAATCTCTCCAATACTATCTTTGCCTTCATTTGTTTGTTCAAATGGGCTCTGCATTTCCTGCCCCAGAGCCTTTGCACATGCTGCTTGACCATATCTGCCTGGAACGCTCAGCTTCTATTCCACTTCACTCAGTCAACTCTTTATCTGTCAGGTCTCAGCTTAAATGGCACTTACTCCAGGAAGCCTTCCTGACCCTCTATAACAAGCTGTCACAGCATCTTGCATCTTTTCATTGTATTTATGAAAATGTAATTAATTACTCTTGTAATTATTTATTAAGTGCCTATCTCCTCCTCCCTCACCCTAATTCCCTAACTATAAGCTCAGTGAGGGCAGAGACTATACAGGTTCTCCCCTACATTCTACACATGTAACCATGAACAAGACAGATGCAGAGTAAATGCTCAGTAAAGGTCTTTGGGAGGGCAGATGGGAAAGGAAACAGGGAGAATAGGAGGGAAGGACAATTTGGCTCTTTTCTGAACCAATTTCTCCTTTATCTTTGGAATACAGGAAATAAGAGTTTCCTAAATGACTTGAAGGAAAGCTGTTTTTGAAGAAGTATATGCATTGGCATATATATAAATATATTTTCTTTCTTCCTCATTACTTTAATAAGGAAATCCAAAAAAATCCAAGCTTAGGCTTATACCTAAAACTTGATTAAAATGAGACCATTTGAAGGAAAATCATCAATTAATAAAAGGCCGTGTACAGAAAACTCAGCTCACTATGGCAAAACCACCACTTTCCTGCATTCCAAACAACCGGAATAAGCAAAGAACCGAAGAAATTCCTGGTGTCTATTTCACTTTTCGTGTGATAATCTTCTTTTAAGAAACTTTTCTTCCCTCTTTCCAAAAACTGCACAGGTCTTTGGGGGATATTAAAAATTTTCGAAATCTTTGGCAGCATCAGCGCAGTTCTACAGTTCATTGCTGTCAACTGAAAATGAGAAATGTCCAAACCCAGCTGCCAAGCCAGAAAGTCAGTGCAGCGGGGTTCACACCAGTCCAATGTTTCCTGAGCTCAGGGCTGCTGAAGGTAATGAGACCACATGACAAACATCCAGACGCATCCATTCCACAACCAGCATCCATGCCACAGCTGTCGCCTGGAAAGATCAAACACTTAACTCCTAATATAAAGCTGCTACCCAAGCTACCTTTACAACTACCTTTATGTACCCACAGTGGTGGCTACTTTTAACTGCTGAGGTTCAAAGAAGTGTGTAAAACACATTTGGGGGCAAGCCTGGTGCCCACCCAGAAGGTCAAGCTGAGTAACATCATTGTTTGGTTTCCACAACACCTCCTGCATATTATCAAGGACACAGAAAGTCTGGTATCTTATTTGGCTTCTCTGTAGCCATTGCCCACAGAGGATTCCTTTTCTGCAGGCATTTCTCAAAGAATTGTCTTGAGCTGTAGCTGCATAGAAGAAAACTGCCCTTTACGTGTTCCATTGAAGTATAGACCATAAGCATTAGAATCACAGGGTGGAGGGAGTTTGTGAAAATGTAGATTTTCCAGCCTCCTTCTGAACCTCTGAGGAAATTAAAATAAATCCACTGATGGAGAGTAGCAAGGGACCTAGAGTGTAAGAGGCATGGATGTGGGAGAGGGGAGAGGCAGAGCACTCAAGGCAGGGGAAAGGAACACAGGAAGATTCTACACGGGGACATGCTTCAGAGATTAGAAGGGGCCTGTGTAACGGGAGGCAGGTGAGAAGGAGACCAGAAAGGATGCGGAGGGAAGGCACGGGCTGGCCGAGGTCGAGTATCATGGGTAGTTTGTGTTTTGTCAAGGCTGCTCTGCTGCTGAGTGGAGAGGACCTCTGGAGGGCAAGAGAAGAACTCAGAAGACCATGCAGATTTGTATGAGGTTGGTAAAAGTGGAAAGAGAGAGATGGACAAGTCCCAGGTATGAGGCAGAATTAACACAGCCCAGTGGGCTGACGGTCAGGGTAAGAGGGAAGGAATCTGGGCCCACAGCCAGAAGGTTTGCAGCTTCCACAGGGGGAGGATGGTAACTTCAGCTCAGATGGGCAAGGCTGAGGAAAGACGTGGGCATCAAGATGTCCCTATGAACCTGTTCAATGTGCTTTGCCTTACCTGGAAGGTGTAGATAATTCCACCAGCATAAATGGCTTTTATAATGATTGGAGATAATATACGCAAGGTTCTTTAACAATAGGAACTCAATTAATAAAAATACTTTATTATTTTTTAATCAAGCATCAGAATATTTGGTGATACACTGGACACATTTAGGCTGATATTTCTTCCTTTTTTCTTCCTAAAAACACCATATCTTGAAGCTAAACTGAATGATGCCCACCACTTAAGTCCAACCTCAGGGATTTTGCATAGAGGTCATCTCTGCCTTCACCTAACTCCAGTGCCCAATACCTGACACTGCACACTTGGTTTACTTTGCTCCACTTCGTTGGAAGGAAACATCCAGAGCCATAAGAATTCTGTTCCAAAGACGTGTGTGTGGAGGCAGTTTGTCAACTGTCAATCTCACATGACAGTGGCTTTTCCAACTCTCCGATCTCACCTCTACATTTCTCAAGCCCACGCGTCTTCTCCAGGTTTCCCAGTTCAGAGCAACAACCACAATTTCACCTCTCCTGAGACTTAAAGGTGCTGCAAAGAAAATTAACCCACACTTCAATGGGGAGCAGAGGAGACCCCTGCCCCTGGTGATGGGAGGAAGTGAGTACTCACTGGGAAATCCCTGAAGTCCATTTTAAATGCCTTAATGTGACAAAGAAGAACACAGCCCCATTCGCACCAGGAGAATCTGCATGGACTCTAAGGAATTAAGTGATTCTGAAAATGTTTGCTGGGGGAACAAGAAGAGTCACAGGAGAGCAAGCAAAATGTCACCCTGAATAAACTGTTCCCTGACATCAGGTGACAGCTCAGTCTCTGTGCCTTTCATCAGGTTTCAGGAAAGTAGACTTGACGTCAAAATCCTCTGGCTGCCAGAAGAGGAGGAAAGTGATGATTGTGACTACAGGGATGAGTAAGGCCAGAAAAATAAAACCGTTCAATAACTCCAAAGCACCTAGAAAATGACATGACTGGGGACAGAGACTGGGAGTTTTTCACATCAGCCTTAGTAAAGGAATAGTCAAGCCTGTCTGTTCCAGGACCACAAGCTGCTGCTGCTGCTGCTAAGTCGCTTCAGTCGTGTCCAACTCTGTGCGACCCCATAGACAGCAGCCCACCAGGCTCCTCTGTCCCTGGGATTCTCCAGGCAAGAACACTGGAATGGGTTGCCATTTCCTTTTCCAATGCATGAAAGTAAAAAGTGAAAGTGAAGTCACTCAGTCCTGTCTGACTCTTAGCAACCCCATGGACTGTAGCCTACCAGGCTCCTCTGTCCATGGGATTTTCCAGGCAAGAGTATTGGAGTGGGTTGCCATTTCCTTCTCCAAGGACCACAAGCAGAGGGGAGTAAAGCCTTTGGAACTCTCAAGAGCTGGAGAGTTCAATCCAGAGGAGGGAGCGGTACTCAACAAGGGACCAAGCCATTTACCCTCCTGCCATAACAACCAGAAACACGCAGAGAGGTGACCAAGGGCAAGAGCAGTCTGGCTGAGAGGGTGCTGAAGTGGCTACCAGCCCCTCCTCATCTATCCTAACAGAGTGGACTTCCCAGCTGTCCAGGTGGATTGCCTGCATGCTGGCCTCTCTAATCAAGGAGAAGGCAATCTCCAGAGGCTCAAATGTTCAGCATCACTTGTTGCTGTTCATCCAACTCTTTTCAACTGCATGGACTGCAGCACGCCCGACTTCCTTGTCCTTCACCATCTCCTAGAGTCTGCTCAAACTCAGCATCACTGGGACTGGGACAGATGTCATTACACAGCTGTAGACACTGGTCAAAGGAGTGTGAGACAATCCCATTGTCCTCTCACCAAAGCTGCTGCCACAGAGCATTCAACCCAGGTCCTAGTGACAGCGTTGCATCACCAGCATCATGCTAAACAGAAAAGTGTTGGCCCATTTATAAATTATCTTCCAGCCCCAAGTCATTCAAACATTCAATAACCTTGAGTATCCCCTGTCAGGACTGAAACTGAGGGAGGAAAGCAACACCCAGCGGAGTAACAGTAGAAACACGCCCTTCCATCGTGTGGCTGCTAGCCGAGGAGGGTGACTGGTGTCTGGTCCAGTGAAGTCTAAGAGGCAGGGGTGGAGGAGCTTTTTGTTTTAATTTTGGAGACACAGCAGGATGTAATCAGCTTACGAGTTAAACAGAGACATCTTTCTGGTTCTACCTGAGACCTCCCAGCTTGCTGTGCTTCGCCCAGAGTGCTTTTTAATAACACAGTACAATCAAGATTGAGAAATGTACATAAACACCAAAAGATGGAGAACAGAGCCACCCCCTTTCTATTGCCCTCCCCTCAACCACAGACTCCCCATCTCCCAAGAACAGATACCCTGCGCCCTCCAACAGGTGAGAACTCTAAATATCATTGCACCCAGAGGGGCATCACTAACTCAATGGACATGAGTTTGAGCAAACTTCAGAAGACAGTGAAGGACAGGGAAGCCTGGTGTGCTACGGTTCATGGGGTCGCAGAGAGTCAGACAAGACTGAGCAACTGGAGGGGCAAGAGGGGCAGCTTTCAGAAAAAGAAAATAATGTCCTTCAAGATGGGGGGTCGTCCCTGTACTGCCCCTAATTACAGATCCCCAGTATTGCTGCCACTGGTGGATACCAAGGGCCTGGGAAAAGCATCCAGTCAGTCATTCAATGGGCATTTATTGAGCACATGCTCTGGGCCAGGCCCTTGGCTAGATGCTAAGGAGATAAAACATGATAGACACACAAGTGACATGCAAGTGAGAAAAGAGAACAAAAACAAACCAGCACACACATGAAGAAGGTTACATGGAGAAAAAGTCAGGACTCCAGGGGAGACAGAGATGGAAGAGAGGGTCACTGGAGGCTGAGTGTTTACTTGAAGTCAGGGAGGACTGCTCAGAGGACAGGAAACCTGGGGTGAAACCTGGAGGCCATGGAGAAGGCAGCTCTCAGCAAAGGGAGCAGAAAACGTATCACTGGCACCCAGCGGACACTGCAATGGAGCCATTTCCAGGTGTGCAAGGTGAAGAGAGACAACTGACAGATGTAAGGAATTATGTACAAGGCAGTTCGGCCTCATCCATGTGTCTGGCAGTGTGCATCAGGTACATGCATATTTGCATATAAGATGTCCCATGTTCCTTCCATGGCTGGAGTGCCCATCTGGCTATATTTAGCAATTCCAAGGCAGATCCAGGGCATGTAAATAAATGGCCAGATGAACATATCAACCCAGGTCACGGGCCACAGAAAACCTTCTGCACTGGCATCAGGGTTTCCTGCTCTTCTTCATTCTGAAGGTAGCATCACCTGTTTTGTGAGGGAAACCTCTTGGGCACCCACAGAGAGCACGGCACCCTTCCCTCCAAAAGATCTGGAGCAGAGACAGAGCCCCTCTCATTTTACAGTGAGCTTGGGCCTGGAGTGATGCTAGGTCATTGAACCCCATTAAGGTTGCCATGGTTACATCAGGCCCGTGGTACCTGGACTTTTGATGTGCTGGATGAGGAGCAATAGCTGCTCTGCTTCTCCTATAATTTGCCAGGGAAGTGGCAGAGAGGCTCAAGGTATAAATGCTAGATGGGACCCCAGGGTATGGAGAGACTACAGGTGGGTAGTGCACACCCCTTATCACTAAAAAAGTAAGACTCTTCCCTAAATCCACTAGCCTGTGAGTGGCCAGGAGGGCAGGGACCCAGGCTGCTAAATTGTGGTCTCCTCCAGCATGTAAAACAGACCTGGCACATAACAAGCTCAATCAATGTGACTGATTCATTTTGTGACACAGAAAAATATTTGCAAAAGCATTCAAACGAAGAATCCACCTTGGGCTCTACCTTCTACAGAAGCCAAGGGGGTACTGAGGAGGTTCCAAGGGAAACTATGTGCCTCTCACTGCAAATTGGAGATCAAAGAGAGTGAAGTTTCTCCAGATAAGAGGAAGGCTCTGAACATGTGGGCAGGGAAGCAAGTCACTGTCAGCTCTCCAAGTGGCAGACATTAAGATAGTGTTAGATGCACAAGAGGCTTTTTTTTTCCTCTGCAGGGGGTGGGGGTTGGAATGCCTGTAAAGGATAAGAGGGGAGGAAGCCGGAGAGGAAGAGGAGAGCCTTCAGAGCATGATGCAGACCTAACACCCAGGAGAGGAAGCAGAGGATAGGAAATGAGGTTTCAGGGCAGCTCTGGCAAAGTCTTGGCCAGGCTAATGGAGAGGCTCCGAGAAAAGGCTGTCTGTTAGAAGGGTCCCATGCTGAGAAGGAGTGGCCAACTCCAGTGACCCCACAGCACTCAGTCATGAGCTGGATGGACTCAGGGAAATCTGGTCTCACCATAAATATGCTGTGGGATCCAAAGTGAGACAGCTGTCTGCCCCCTGCAAGGAGATCTGAGCCTCCATGACCACCCAGGGTGGGGGGATATTTGAGATGGGTAAGGAGTCTGGAACCAGTATGGCTGGAGGTGTGGGGAATGTCTTCAGGCCACAAAGGCAAGATGAGGAGGTGACTGGGAGGCTGTGCCTCTCCAGGCTGGTTGCATACCCAGTGTCTGCTCTGCCCTTCCTGTTAAACCCAGAAACACCCCCAGACTCCCTTGCAGCTAGAAGTGGCCATGTGACCCAATTCTGGCTGGTGAGATGGAGGCAGAAATCTACTGGAGGTTGACAAAAAGGGACCAGCTCAACTGGCATATCTGTGACGGATGCTCTCCTCCCTTCTCCTCCTAGAACAGAAGACCTGAGGCCTTCAGGGGAAGAGTTCTCTTATTACCACAAGGTGATAAGCCTGAGGATGAAAACCACATGTTTGAAATGGCAGAGCACAAAGACAGAGGAAGTCTGGAAAATTGACACCACAATGGAGCTGCTGCATGTGAGAAGCTCACCTCCAGAATTCTTGTTGAGAGAGAAAAATTAACTTCCACGCAGTTTAGGCATAAGAGTCAAGCTAGCACTCCATGCAGCCAAGCCAGAGTCCTGGATAATCCAGAGAAGATTCAGATGGAAGGTAAGCAATGGAACTCTTTGTGTTTGGACAAGACATTCAGTAAAATTCCTTCTGCAGTGTGGTTGGATAGTCTTGGGTGATGGGGGTTTCTGGAGGGAAGTGGATGTGACAAAGCTGATTTTTTCCTTTAACTTTTTATTTGGTATTGGAGTGTAGCCAATTGGCAGAGAAGGCAATGGCACTCCACTCCAGTACTCTTGCCTGGAAAATCCCAAGGGCGGAGGAGCCTGGTAGGCTGAAGTCCATGGGGTCGCGAAGAGTTGGACACAACTGAGCTACTTCACTTTCACTTTCCACTTTCATGCATTGGAAAAGGAAATGGCAACCCACTCCAGTGTTCTTGCCTGGAGAATCCCAGGGATGGCAGAGCCTGGTGGGCTGCCATCTATGGGGTTGCACAGAGTCGGACACGACTGAAGCGACTTAGCAGCAGCAGCAGCAGCATAGCCAATTGGGAGCTTCCCAGATGTCACAGTGGTAAAGAATCCACCTGCAATGTAGAAGATGCAGGTTCAACCCCAGAGTCAGGAAGATTCCCTGGAGAAGGAAGTGGCAACACACTTCAGTATTCTTGCCTGGGAAATCTCATAGACAGAAGAGCCTGGCGGGCTATAGTCCATGGAGTCACAAGGAGTCAGACATGACTTAGTGTCTGAACAATAACAGTAGCCGATTAACAATGTTGTGGTAGTTTCAGGTGAACAGGGAAGGGATTCAGCCATATATATACATGATTCATTCTCCTCCAAACTCCCCTCCCATCCAGGAATAATACTCTGCCACATAATATTGAGCAGAGTTCTGTGTACTATAAAGTAGGTCCTTGTTAGTTATTCGTTTTAAAACTGCTCTGTTTTTAAAGCACACATTTTAAAAAACAAAAAACATGTTTTTAAAGGGCAAGAGAAGAGGTTGTCCCAAAGAACCACCGACCTGCTCTGTAAATGAACAACTCCCAAAGCCTGCCCTCAAGTAGTTTGCAATCTAAGTGCGGAAACAAAGCACAGAAACTCCACCGTAACCTACATGTTAATCTTAACATTGTATGGTTTCGTCCCCAGGCCACTCATGCCCACGCCCATCACCCATGAGGATGGACATTAGTAACAACCTCAGGACTCTTTCCCCTTTGGGCCCAGGGAAGGTTTGGCATCCTCCCTGCCCTCAGGCAGCCCCGGCCACTCTGTTGAGGTTGGCCCTTGAAGTGAGATCTATTTACCTGGCTGGACATCATCTGCAAACTTGAAGATTTTAGGCCACTAAACAGAAAGTTGAAAGATATCATATCTCAGACTTATGACAAATTTCCTCTAGGGATCTCTAGAATAGCCTTTCAGATACCAGTGAACATGAAACAGGTGCCCAAAGCCACCCACTCACTCTGTCCAACATTAGAAAGTGGTCCGTGTGACTCAGCCCTTCACCTGGTCACAGCGGGAACTCCTACTTCTGAAACTCTGGGAGGAGGACTACCCAAAACTGCCACCCTGACAAACACTGCGCATTCACGGTGATGGAAGAGAGATTTGCAGGCAACACTTCGCTTGTCAGCATGTCAATTTCAGAATGTCAGCAGAAACGTTCACTTACCATCAGTGCTCTGCGGATCAAGCGCTAGAAATCTGATCAGTCCTCTGTGATCTTTGAAGGCACAGCTCATGGTCCAGAAAATTAATTAAGGCCTCCAAAGGATAAAGAAAATTCTGATCTTTCAAAAATGAAACCAACTGCCTTCCGCTCTCCTCACATCCCCAGGAGGCTTACATGGAGTCAACCTTCTCATCAAAGTGCCAGTTCCACATCCTCTTCCAATTGCCATAACAGGAAGAAGCTCCCCACAGAACTTTTCAGCTGTTTCTTCAGTCTGGAGAAAATAGATTTGATTAACAATCATGTAATTACATTTCCAATTCAATGACCATTATCATTGGATAGGGTGACCTTGGAGCTTCAAAGGTGAAGTCCAAATGACAGTGAAGAGTTTGGTAAAAGGCATGTCACTGGTGACGGAGGGAGGCTTTATGAGTATCACAGTCACCATCTGGTCGTATGATGGAGTCCTATCCTTTGGCAGACTTTTTTTTTTTTTCCCTTTTTATGGGGGAGGGGGGTGGGGGGAGGGCAGGGTAGATAAAAGACAGAATGTTTATTTGAGAAACAATAGTTTCAAAATTATCTCCTGAATTCAGAATCTCCGGGCCAGAATATACACCCTAAGCAAACAAGTGTTGTTTTAGTCACTCAGTTGTGTCCAACTCTTTGTGACCCCATGGACTGTAGCCTGCCAGGCTCCTCTGTTCATGGAATTTCCCAGGCAAGAATACTGGGTTACCATTTCCTTGTCTAGGGAATCTTCCCGCCAGGGATCAAACCCCTGTCTCCTGCACTGATAGGCAGATTCTCTACCGCTGAGCCACTTGGGAAGCCCAAGCAAACAAGTGAGGTCTTCATTAATTGCTCACTTATTAAATAAAACTTTTAATTAACTGACGAGGTGGAGTAGTGCATCCCCCAGACTTTCATGATAAGAATCACTTGGAGTGCTAGAGATTAATTCCATTAATTAACACATTGGGCCTGAGATGGGCCAGTAATTTTAAATTTTTAATTTTACAAATTCTTCTAGATGATTTTAATGATCAAAGAAATTTGGGGAGCACTGAAGAAATGTGCTTTTCTGCTTCCTTTGCAGATTTTAAGACTTGAATGCTCAGGTCCCAGAATGACCCAGTCCAGTTCTAGGAAAGGAAAGTAAGACTTCCAAACATTTGGTTTGGTGTTTCCTAGAAGACACTGTTTCTCATTTCCATTTCTGGCCCACTTTTTCTAGATCAGGTTTTTTTTTGGAGGGTCCATCTTCCTTGATGCATAGCAGGGTCCAGGGTCCAGGCTCCTTTGATGCATAGCAATCCAATCATTTTTAAAAATTGGTTTAATAAGATTGTCACATTTAATTAAATAACCTTTGCTTGCTTTTGTCTTGTTCCCTTTTCCCCTGAAACTTGTGTTAAGAAGCCAGGGTGTTTTGCATAGATTCAGTACTCTGGCTTTTCCACATTACATCTCCTACTGATGACTCCATGTAGACCAGCCCAGATCTCATCGTTTTTTTTAAAGGGTCCCACTCCCTTTGACCTCCCGGTCAAGATAATGTCTCCTTCGTCCAAGGTTATTATCTTAGAAACATAGTAGATGAAGAAGTGAAAGTCGCTCAGTCATGCCTGACTCTTTGCGACCTCATGGACTATAAGGTCCATGGAATTCTCCAGGCCAGAATACTGGAGTGGGTAGCCTTTCCCTTCTCCAGGGGATCTTCCCAACTCAGGGATCAAACCCAGGTCTCCCACATTGCAGGCAGATTCTTTACCAGCTGAGCCACAAGGGAAGCCCAGATAAAGAAAAGGGATGGAAAAAATCATGGAGGATGTTTCACCCTCTTGTCTGAGTTCACACTGGCCTTGAGCCAGAGCTTCAGGTTGTGAGGGTCAGGGATCTTCTCTTTAGGTATGAAGGCACTGATGGGGCAGGAGGCCGTGAAGCTCGTGACCATGGTCCAGGCATGTCTTGCACTCGCCCTGCAGGTCACTGGATGTCATGTCCCAGCACAGAAATAGCCGGTTATGTAGTCCATGGTTGTGTCCTCCGTGCCAATGCTTTCCCATCACTGCGTCTGACTGGAGCTCATGGTGTAGGCTGCACCTGTAGGCCACACAAGGACCAGCAAGCCCTCAGGATACAGCTGTTGGAGGCTTCAGGAAGAGCTCTGGCTCGCTTAGCATCTCCTCAACATGGCCTCAAGGTCCCTGCCCACTCACACAATGCTCACCCCCAACTCCCAGGAGCTGGACAGAGGCCTGGTGGCATCCACGCTTCTGCCCGTGGCCCCCAGAGACATTGGGACTCTGCCTGACCAGCCACCGGATGCTGCTGGCTGCCCAGAGAGGACCAGCTACCTCAGAGCACTGTCCCACTGACTCTGCTGGGTGCCCGGCGCTCATCCCCCTGGGAACTCCTGTCCAGAGACTGCCTTGGGGCTGCCCAGCCTCAGGACACAGCCTGGTCCCTGGAGAGATGTGCAGGTTCTGGCCACAGCCTCTCAGGTCGCCATCAGGCCTGCAGCAGCCCTGAGCAGGGCCTACAGACTTTGCCTAAAAACAAACTTACCTCTATTAAGTTGAACAGATGAAATTAGGAAGAGAGAGGCAAACAAAAGCTGGTCCCATAGAAAAGGGGCTTAAAAGCAGACGGCACAAAGGCAGGTTGCCGTGTTCTGCTCTCTCCTTGCCATCTCCCACCCCTCTTGTCAATGCCCAGATGGCTAAGATACCCATTATCAAGCACAGAAAGCCTCATTTCCAGCTGGAACTCCCACCTCCCTCCTCAGGACTTAATATCCTAGCCATTTTCCTCAACTGCTTCCAGCACTAAATGCCCATCATTGACTTAATCACCTCCTTCACAATTTGAACTAGGCTGTTTCACCTGTGCTAGTATCTAGTGAGGAATCCTGTGTGCTAACATGGCAAAGCAATGGCCCAAGTTACTCAAACTCTAATCTAGGTGAAATCTGTGCTTGTTGTTTAGTCGCTAAGTCCTGTCCAACTCTGCAACTCCATGGACTGTAGCCACCAGGCTCCTTTGTCCTTGGGATTTTCCAGGTAATACTGAAGCAGGTTGCCATCTCCTTCTCCAGGGGATCTTCCCGACCCAGGAATCAAACCCACTTCTCCTGCTTGCCAGGAGGATTCTTTACCACTGAGCCACCAGAGAAGCCCAAAAGCTTCTGTAGATATGATTAAACTCTGTAATCAGTTGACTTTAAGTAAGGGAGATTATTCCAGATGATCTGGGTAGATCAGTTCAATCAGTTGCAATACTTAAGAGCAGCGCTGAGGTTTCCCAGAAGCGGAAGGAATTCCCTCTGCAAAAGCAGGTTCAGCCCAGCCCACTCTCCCTGACCACCCACCTGTGGATTTCAAACTCACCTAGCCAGACTCACACTTATGTGAGCCCCTTGCAGCAAATCTCAATACAGATCTCCTACTGCCTCTGTTTATTTGGGTGAACCCTGACTGATACATATGATACATCTAATTAAGAATGTTTTCTTTTAACCCATTTTTGCTAAAAGAAATTTATTTTGTACACAACATGTATATGTCTACCATAAGTAAAACACCAGGGCCACCTGCCAAAATGGAAAGAAACCATAAAGATAAATACAATAAAAACAAAAAGCAATGCCATGGAATTCCAGCTGGATGCTGTGGCCTGCCAAAAGCTCTGAGCATGAGGCCCATCCTGATAGTGTCAGAAAGAAGATGAGAGAGTGGTGATTTGGCGCTGGGATGTGCCTACATCAAGGACAAAGTCTCAGAAAGATGCTGATCAGACAGACTCAGAAGGGAATACACTTTTCACCACATGCTCCCTGTCATTTAATCCTACATCTGTGTACATCCTATCTCTCCTGTGCAGTCAGAAGTCTCCATCCAGCATTGTGGACACACACTGCCGGTTGTGGAAGGGCAACCTGGGAGCACACAGATCTCCTTCCTGGTGATCACAGAGTGTCCGCAGCAACTGGTCTTGGTTTAACTGCAGGGAGTTGCCAACCCCAACCATGGGGACTGTGGACTCAAACCACCCGCCTCATCTTTCCTATCCACCTGAAGAACAGAGACCCACAGCAGTCTCCCTAGTGACCTGTTAGGGTGGCAAGTTCATGTACCTTCCCCATTTCCTAAGGAACTCTCTCTGCCCCTGTCTGCTTTGCCAAGGTTCTTTGGGGCAGATTCATTGTGTACAGTAATCAGATTCACAGCGCATAGCAGAGCTCCTTTCCAATCCCCAACCCGTGTCACTGGATTCCTTCCTGCTTGACAACTGACTTTAGCTGCTCACCAGTAACCTGTAGGAAGCCAAGCCAACGAAAAGGCACAAGAGATGCTCCTGAGTCAGGGATAGTAATATATTTGGTCAGGCCCAAAATAGGCCAAATAATAGAAAGGAACTGGAGTTAGGTTCAAATTCCAGTTCTGGACCTCCCAGTGGAGAGATCTTGAATCAAATTGCACAAATTCTCTGACCCTTAGTCTCTTCATCTACAGAATGGACCAGATACTAGAACTGTGGTTGATACTTGATATTTTGTCTTCTTTGGATTAAAGGGCCCCAATTTTCTTTGGGGATGCTGTCCCTTCTCAATCTCAGTCCATATGCTATGGATGGGGTAAACTTTACTCCTCCCCCTAAAGTACCTGATATACATACATGATCCAGCTCTGGCCACTCAGTCTACTCTACCTCCCTGGTTCAGGTTTACAGACTGGAGCATGCAACCAAAGGTAGTCCACTCAGCGTGACTGCTGGAGCCACTGAGCCAAAGCACCTTCTTTCTTCTACTTGGGTCCCTAGGCTGGGGAGATATAAGGCAGAGCCACTGGTGGCCATTCACCTCACGGAGAATTTCTGCTGAGAACAAAGTCAATATAAAGGAAGGCAAAGCAGTATGAGGAGGAGGAGGTCTAATCATATTATTTGAGCACCTGGATCCAGCCAGACCTAAAGGTATCCAGATTTATTGCAACAACTTTTTTTTTCAGCATCATTAGGCAATGAAACTAGGTTGAAGAGTGCTGAGTTGAGTTACTCTCACTTGCATCCTCACTAGGCAACTACACCTCCTAAGGGGACATGAAGATCACATCAGATGCTATAAAATCACTGAGCACAACTTGATGCACAATAAGCATTCGATAAACACTAGCTGTGGTTTTGTAGGGTCTCAATGGAAATAAGGCACCTAAAGTGCTTCTCTAATTGCTCACACAGGGTGAGCATTTATTCAGTAATGATGACCGCTATTTCTCCATAGTAACCTCCTTAAGCACCAGTTCATTCATCCAGCAGCCCTACCAGCCAGCAGGCTCACATGAGCATACTGCTGAAGCCCCATATTTCAGGCTCCAGAGATGAAAAGTTAGTAAACCAAAACACTATATTGTAGGTGGCAAAGCTCACTGCAGTCACCACTCAGCTCTGTGTGACTTGGTGGACCTCGGCAGAGCTGCTTTAAACAGGAAGTCATTTTGCTACTGATTAAATCAAGACAAGCTCTGAAAAGTAACCATGGGACTCTTTAAGAAGCTAAACTTTTTCAAAAAGAAGAAAAGGTGGGGGGGCAAGGAAAAATTCATCTTGTTTCTAATCTAGATTTAGACACTGCCAAGAGTTATGCATGACACACAACCCCACTACATCTTGATGACATCTTGATGACAAGAAAGATTTAATAATTACTCTTTTTTTTAAAGGTTGATGTACTTAACCATTCTTCCAAAAATACCAGTCATGCAGGGAAAGGGAGAAGCAGATGGAAAATGACAAAAATATGTCAACTGGCCCACATCATTTCACAACAACAGCAGTCAGAAGAAGCAGCCAGTCTCCCAGTGGTGGGACTGCCATCTTCAGATCCAACCACCACTGGCAGGTTTCACCAGTACCTGCTGTAGATAAGTCCCATGCTTTAAAAGACAAGAAAATCTGATAAGAGAAAACATTATGGAATGAATGTTGCTGAATAAAATATTTTCAAATAATTTTTTTAAGGCTTCTGAATCTTCCAAGGTCTATGTTATCAGCAGGCCATTTGTGACCTTGACTTCATCTTGTGGGGATAAAGGCAGGAGAGAGGTAAGAAATTAGTACTATTGAGTAGCTACCATACAAGTTCTCTCCTCTAATCTTCACCCCCATCTCAGAAGATACATAGATAGTAGCCCCACTGTAAAGATCTTGAGTTCTAAATAGCTAAGCAATTCAGGTCACAATGCCTAAAGCTAAGCGATTAGAAATAACAAGGACAGTCTTTGTCAGACTCCAAAATTTGTATGCCTACCCTATGGACCCCTTCCTCTTCTTTCTCATTCTCCCAATTACTTTCTCTTTCCCTTTATTCCTTTTCAGTGAGAACTGGAGCTTAGTGAGAATATGAAGCAGGTCTATTTACTGTCCAAAAAAATATCTGAGGAAAGACACAGGAAAGCAAGAAAGAAAGTTGGGGGACTTCCCTGGTAGTCTAATAGCTAAGACTCTGTGCTCCCAATGCAGGAGACCTGGGTTCAGTCCTCAGTCAGGAACGAGATCCCACCTGCCACAATTAAAGATCCTGCATGCCTCAACAAAGATCGAAGATCCTGGCGCAGCCAAATAAACGAAAATAAATAAATATAAAAAAAGAAGGAAAGTTGGTCTACCAAGCCATTGGTCCACAAAAGGAGCCCCAAACCTGGGTAGATCAGCGCTATTTGAATGACTTTCCTCTGTTTTTGTCTTTCAACCCTTTGAAGTCCATGAGGAGTCTATGCTGACTAGAATTTTCCAGTCAAATAAAATCTAAAAAACAGAAGAATGAGCTTGAAGTTACCATAATAATTGCTAATTTTTTTTTTACCTAAATGCTTACTATCTCCCTAGCTTGTTTTTGAGCCATTTCATTTATATTAACTCAGAGAACCTCCATAGCAATGCTATGAGGTAAGTGCTATTAACACCTCCAATTTACGGATGAGTAACAAAGCCCAAAGAGGTGCAGCCACATGACCGGGATTGCCCAGCTGATAAATGGTCCAAACCAAAGCAGCTGGCTCTGGAGTTCATGTGGAAATCCACCACTTGAGTCCTCAGTGGGTAAGCATGTCCCATAAACTGTGTTCATCCTACACTTCAGGGGCATCTGGACAAGAGGACTTCATCTGAAGGAACAAGGAGTCCAGGAAAGGAGAAGAGATACAGAGTTGCCCACAACCCCTCCAAACAGAATAAACCAGAGTCAGGATGGAAAAGGGGCTCCCCTACACCCGCCCTTTAAAGCATCCCCTTTGCCAAGTCCCCAAAGATTCACGTGAATTTTGGCAATGGAACGTAAAATTAAAGAGCCATTAAAATGAAAACTGCTGGAACCCTGGACAGACTCAGACACTACCAAAGGCAACCCCTGGATGCAGGCATCGTCCCCTACCTCCTGGGTGTTGTTCAGCTGAGCACAGATGGCAGACAGCAGGGGCAGCCAGAAAATGGGAGGCAGGGCCGCCACTCTTGGCATCCCCTAAGATGGAAAGACCAGAGTAACAGAGGTGGAAAGATGCCTTGGGTTACCAAGAGGCAAGCAGACGTGTTCAGCAGTCTTTTTGGTGGGGGGAGAGGGGCGGTGGCTGGCATCTCTATAGAACACACGAGACAGAAACACAGAAATTCTTTGTGGCTATCATCAAGACCCTACTTTACCCTAAATTGGTATAATCTAGAAAAGAACAGCCATCTTTACCCCCCAAAAAGTTAACAATAAATCAAAATCAGACAGGCACATATGTACATGTACACGCACACAGGTTTCGTATGTGGGTATGTGACTAGACATACGTGTACTCATGTTTCATTTATCATTTTAACAAGCACGTACATTTTCTTCCTCCCTGAGTCACTGAGTTGTTTGAGAAAATGGAGAAGAAACTCAACTCTTGGGATTTCTTCAGATTTCTGAACAGAGAGCTTCTTAGAAGAGTCATTCAGGAGAGAAACACTTAGAGCAAACCTCTGGGACAGACTTATGAAATGCACCTTGCCTGTTTACAAGATCCTGCAGCATCTACCCCCGCCCCCATTCCTACCACTCTCTTCCCCACCGCCACACGTGCTGCTCCGTCAGTCAGCGGGGGTACCTGCTTCACCTCCCTAGGAAAGTGTTAGTCCCTCAGTCTGTCAGACTCTGTGGCCCCACAGTCTGTAACCTGCCCAGCTCCTGTGTCCTTGGAATTCTCCAGGCAAGAATACTGGAGTGGGTTGCCATTTCCTTCTCCAGGGGATCTTTCCAACCTGGGGATTGAACCCAGGTCTCCTGCATTGCAGGCAAGTTCTTTACCAGGGAAGCCCTGACTGAACCACCAGGGAAGCCCCAAGCTACTTGTAAATCCCTTTGGCTAAGACTGGCTTATTTACTTATATCACTCCCATCCTAGTGCCCAGAAAACAGAGATGAACCCCCAAATCTTCACTCAACATGTGGAGGTCGAGATTTGAGAAGCAGACCCCTGATATCAGCTGTCTCTGTGTCATCCAGTCCTCTTGCCTGCCTCACCCTTGAAAGCCACAGTCTCCAATTCTGAAAGGATCTGTGGAGATGGCATGAGCTGGAAACCAAACGAAATCAGAGAAGCAGTGTTGAAAGGCACTATGAAGGTCTCTTGTACCATCGTTCATTCAGCAAATGTTAAATGAGCACTTAGAGAATGCCAGGTAATTCTTAAAACCCGGTGGAAGGTGAAGCAGTGAGGTTAGTTTACTTCCACAGTTGTCAATCTCTTCTTTTATTGTCCACTTTTAAATCATTAGAAATTTCATTCGTGCAGTGAATCAAAATCTTCCCCCTGATAACTTATACCCTTTGATTCAGATATTAGCTTAAACTGCATTTAATTAAACCATAAGAATTTAGTATAAAACATTAGGGAAAATATATAGGTGAACATATAATCTTAGGTCAGGAGAGATTTTTCTAAATTTGACATAAAAGGAAAAATTGAATAAAAATGTTGATGGATTAAAAATTAAATAAAAATTTTATGGATTTGGCAATATAAAAATTTAAAATATGCATATACTAGCTCAAAGGCAAGAAGCAAAATGAAAAGAAATATTTGCAACCTGGATAACAGATAAAGAGCTAACAGTCAACATTAAAAACATCTACAGTCAACAAAGAATAATACTGACAGAGAAAAATGGGCAAAAGACACAAACAGGCAATTCACAAAAAGAGATTTAAAAGGCCAAATATGGAAGAAAATATATTTAACTTCACTAATAATCCAAAACAAACAAATTAAAACAAGATACCACATTTCACTTACCAATCTGACAAGCTATTTTAAAGTCATAATACCCAGTACTAGGGAGAATGTGGGGAAACACAGGTACATTGGTGGCACAGTCTAGGGAACCATTTGGTCACACACATCAAAAACAACAAAATAAAGCCCTTTAAAATGTTCATAATCCTTTAAATCCTAGAAGTTCCACTTCTAGGACTTTATGTTAAAGAAATCCTCAAGAGTGTGCACAAAAATTTATGTCCAAGGCTGTTTTTTCCAGCATTCACTGTACTAGAGAAAAACTAAGAAGGAAAACATACAAAATAAAATTTCATAAATAAATTATGGTTAATCCCTAGAATTCTGAATTCAAGTTTAGAATACTTGAAAATGATGTTGCAACTATTGTATATAGGATGGATAAACAGCAAGGTCTGACTATACAGCACAGAGAACTATATTCAATAACCTCTGATAAACCCTAATGGAAAAGAGTATATGTAACTGAATCACTTTGCTGTACAGCAGAAATTAACACAAAATTATACATCAACTATACTTCAGTAAAATAAAATTTTTAAAAAGTAAAAGGAAATGGTGTTGTGGAAAAATATGACTGTGAAAGTTTTTTATAATAGTGAGCCATTAAGCCAGTTTTCAAGCTATGTTCTCTCAAAAATTTTATATTTATATGAACACATGTGTGTGTGTTTGCTAGGGAAAAAAAATAGGTTATAACTCAATGGGTTAATAGATAATTGTAAGAGATAGAATTAGCGATAATTACTCACCACCATCACCATTTCTATTTCTCTCTCTCTCCTAATTTTCTAATTTTTTTTGCAATGAATACAAGTTTTTTTCCTAATCATAATGTTTTTATATTTAAGCTAAGATGATGCTGTGAAAGTGCTGCACTCAATATGCCAGCAAATTTGGAAAACTCAGCAGTGGCCACAGGACTGGAAAAGATCAGTTTTCATCCCAATCCCAAAGAAAGGCAACGCCAAAAAATGCTCAAACTACCACACAATTGCACTCATCTCACACGCTAGTAATGCGCAAAATTCTCCAAGCCAGGCTTCAGCAATACGTGAACCGTGAACTTCCAGATGTTCAAGCTGGTTTTAGAAAAGGGTGAGGACCAGTCAGAATGGCTGCTATCAACAAGTCTGCAAGCAATAAATGCTGGAAAGAATGTGGAGAAAAGGGAACCCTCTTACACTGTTGGTGGGAATGCAAACTAGTACAGCCACTATGGAGAACAGTGTGGAGATTCCTCAAAAAAACTGGGAATAGAACTGCCATATGACCCAGCAATCCCACTGCTAAGCATACAAACCGAGGAAATCAGAATTGAAAGAGACGCGTGTACCCCAATGTTCATCACAGCACTGTTTACAATAGCCAGGACATGGAAACAACTTAGATGTCCATCAGCAGACGAATGGATAAGGAAGCTGTGGTACATATACACAATGGAATATTACTCAGCCATTAAAAAAAATACATTTGAATCGGTTCTATTGAGATGGATGAAACTGGAGCCCATTATACAGAGTGAAGTAAGCCAGAAAGAAAAACACCAATACAGTATACTAATGCATATATATGGAATTTGAAAGATGGTAATGATAACCCTATATGTGAGACAGAATAAGAGACACAGATGCATAGAACAGTCTTATGGACTCTGAGGGAGAAGGTGAGGGTGGGATGTTCTGAAAGAATAGCTTTGAAACATGTGTATTATCATATGTGAAACAGAACACCATTCCAGGTTCAATGCATGAGACAAATGCTCAGGGCTGGGGCATTGAGATGACCCAGAGGGATGGGATGGGGAGGGAGGTGGGAGGGGGATTCAGGATGGGGAACACATGTAAACCCATGGCTGATTCATGTTAATGTATGGCAAAAACCACTACAATATTGTAATTAGCCCCCAACTAAAATAAATAAATTTATTAAAAAAAAAAAAGAAAAGGGTGAGGAACCAGAGATCAAATTGCCAACATCCGTTGTATCATCGAAAAAGTAAGAGAGTTCCAGAAAAACATCTATTTCTGCTTTATTGACTATGCTAAAGCCTTTGACTGTGTGGATCACAATAAACTGTGAAAAATTCTGAAAGGGATGGGAATACCAGACCACCTGACCTGCCTCTTGAGAAACCTGTGTGCAGGTCAGGAAGCAACAGTTAGAATGGGACATGGAACAACAGACTGGTTCCAAATAGGAAAAGGAGTACGTCAAGGCTGTATATTGTCACCCTGCTTATTTAACTTATATGCAGAGTACATCATGAGAAACACTGGGCTGGAAGAAGCACAAGCTGGAATCAAGATTGCTGGGAGAAATATCAGTAACCTCAGATATGCAGATGATACCACCCTTATGGCAGAAAGGGAAGAAGAACTAAAAAGCCTCTTGATGAAAGTGAAAGAGGAGAGTGAAAAAGTTGGCTTAAAGCTCAACATTCAGAAAGCTAAGATCATGGCATCTGGTCCCATCACTTTCTGGGAAATAGATGGGGAAACAGTGTCAGACTTTATTTTTGGGGGCTCCAAAATCACTGCAGATGGTGATTGCAGCCATGAAATTAAAAGACTCTTACTCCTTGGAAGGAAAGTTATGACCAACCTAGACAGCATATTAAAAAGCAGAGACATTACTTTGCCAACAAAGGTCCGTCTAGTCAAGGCTATGGTTTTTCCAGTGGTCATGTATGGATGTGAGAGTTGGACTGTGAAGAAAGCTAAGCACCGAAGAATTGATGCTTTTGAGCTGTGGCGTTGGAGAAGACTCTTGAGAGTCCCTTGGACTGCAAGGAGATCCAACCAGTCCATCCTAAAGGAGATCAGCCCTGGGTGTTCATTGGAAGGACTGATGTTGAAGCTGAAACTCCAATACTTTAGCCACCTCATGCAAATAATTGACTTATTGGAAAAGACCCTGATGCTGGGAAGGACTGAGGACAGGAGGAGAAGGGGATGACAGAGGATGAGATGGTTGGATGGCATCATCAACTCGAAGGACATGAGTTTGGGTAAATTCCAGGAGTTGGTGATAGACAGGGAGGCCTGGCATGCTGCGATTTATGGGATCGCAAAGAGTCGGACACGACTGAGCAACTGAACTGAACTGAAGATTACATTCAGTGCTTTTTTTAAGAAACTCCACCACACAATTAGTCTATGTTAAGACTTTTACAAAAAATAAAGCCCAAGGAATTACCCCCTGGTCTTCTATAGCTGACTTTTGGGACCTAAATGCCATCTTTTGCATTATCCCTACAGAATGTCATTCATTTCTGACTTAGAGCCTCCTGGGGTCCTTTCAACCCCACGCTGCTGTGGACACCTTAGCTTTCTGATTCTGTATGTTTGGGAAATTTGATAAGCACACTTTCTCTTCCCTCCTCCCCTCCCCAAGGGCACAGAATTGAGGACGGGCCACTGTGGGGTCATTTCCCTTCTCTAATCCTGCCTGGGCAGTGGATCTGGAAGAATGAGAGACAGAGCAATTTACCAAGTCAGCCCTCAAGACCCACTGGGAGCAGGATGGCAGGGGAAGGGAAACGGAATCAAAACAGAGAGATTATATGGAGGAGCCACAGAAAAACATTCTGTCTCCAATCTGATTACAGAGAGGGAGAACTCAAACCTCTGGGGCCAGCTCTTCTGGCTGCCTGCCCCATCCACAGACCCAGGCACTGTGGGGACCCACTCTGCATCACTCACTTAAATGGCAACAACATCTGACAGACAGAGCACCAAGCCGTGGCCCCATGTGTCCCTAATGTGGTTAGAGTAGGAGAAATTATTCATCAGAGGATACACTAAAGCGCTTAGTGTCCCCTGGATGCATTAGGGGCAGGTTCTGTCGGCCTCGGTGAAGCACCTCTGCGTATTTATCCTGAAAACTCCTGAGCTGGCTCCACACTGATGCTCCATTACTCATCTCCATGACTCACAGCCACATGGCCTCTTCACAGCCCCTTTTCTCTCTCCATGCCCTCCAGGACTTTTTGGGGCCATTTGCCACCCTCTTCCTGAGTGCCACAGTCTCCAGCAAAGATGCAAAGGGCCCCTACTTGCTGTCCTCACCCACATCCTCCCACACACATCCTTCCACGTCCCCTGCCTTCCCAATCGGTCCCTGTTACCCAGCATCATCACCTGTCCTTCCTGTCCTTCTGGACTTGGCTACCTTAACCCTACCCCTTCTCATGATGTCTGCCCTGTTCTCTCTGCCCAGTTCTCATCAATGGAAAATGGGCCCCTCTCAAGGGCTCTCCCAAAACTTTTTTTTATTTGAGTTATAGTTAATGTACAATATAAGTTACAATATAGTGATTCACAATTGTTAAAGGTTATACTCCATTTATGGGCTTCCCTGGTAGCTCAGCTGGTAAGGAATCTGCCTGCAATGCAGGAGACCCCAGTTCAATTCCTGGGTCGGGAAGATCCCCTCGAGGAGAAGGGATAGGCTATCCATTCCAGTATTCTTGGGCTTCCCTGGTAACTCAGACGGTAAAGAGTCTGCCTGCAATGCAGGAAACCTAGATTTCATCCCTGGGCTGAGAAGATCCCCTGGAGGACAGCATGGCGACCCACTCCAATATTCTTGCCTGGAGAATCCCCATGGACAGAGGAGCCTGGAGGGCTTCAGTGCATGGGGTTGCAAAGAGTCAGACACAACTGAGCAACTAAGCATGCACACATACATACATACTCCTTTTATTGTTTTGAAATACTAGCTATATTCCCTCTGTTGTAGAGTATATCCTTGTAGCTTATTTCATACCTAAGTTTGTACCTCCCACTCCCCTACCTCCATATTGCCCCTCTCCCCTTCTCTCTCCCCACTGACAACCACTAGTTTGTTCTCTATATCTGTGAGTCTGAATTTTTTTGTTATATTCACTAGTTTGCTGTATTTTTTATATTCCACATATAAGTGTTATCATACAGTATTTGTCTTTCTTTGTCTGACTTATTTCACTTAGTATAATACCTTCCAAGTCCATTCATGTTGTTGCAAATGACAAGATCTCATTCTTTTTTATGACCAAGTAATATTCCATTGTGTATGTGTACACCACATCTTCTTTTTCTTTTCATCTGTTGATGGACACTTAGGTTGCTTCCATACCTTGGCTATTGTAAATGGTGCTGCTAGACTTGGGGTGCTTTCATCTTTCAAATTAGTGTTTTGGAGTTTTTTGGATATATACCCAGGAGTGGAACTGCTGGGTCACATGATAGTTCTATTTTTAGTTTTTTGAGAAATCTCCATACTGTTTCCATAGGACTTCACCAATTTACATTCCCACCACAGGGCATTTTCTTTTCTTTTTCTCTAGCACTTTTCAAACAAGCATGTAAGGGTAGTCAGGTGGGAGAGGCAGGGTGGTGGCGGGTGGAGAGCTGTCATGAGGGAGATTATCAACTCCTACAGAGAGCAAAGACCACCACCTCCTGCTCATTCATGCTTTGCATACAGCATAAAACCAAGTACATGGCCCAAGTATGCATTGGCTTAGGTTTCCTGTACTCTGATTTCTTATGAAAAGAATAATTTTAATATTATTTCTAATAACCACTATTAAACACTTAGCTACCTAATATTTTGAAGCCTGAGATTAGGAAAATATCTCTACCAAAGAAACTCACTATAATTATATTATTATCATCAGTAGTAGTTTAGTGATCACCTTTATTTACTATGCTATGAACCAGGTCCATTCTATGCATTCTATGTATACTGTTTCTAATATTACAATAATACCTCAAGGTAAGTCCTAAATCTGTGTGAGAAATGGAAAAATTAAGACAAAGAGAGATACAGTGATTTACCTAAGGTCTAATTACTCCAAATTGTGAAGTTAGGATTTAAACCTGAGCTCTAACTCCGTATTCCCATTCTCTCCACTATTCAGTGTTTTCTGGTAAAATTTAAGATGCTTCCTGCAGACTGTGAACTTCTGAGCTCTACTTAAGTATTTTTATTGGGGGAGAGCAGTGTCATGGGTAGGAACAGGATCCTGTAGTTAGGTACACTAGGTTTAAATCCTGGCTCAAGGATGACTAGTTAGTGAGCCTTTGTTCAGGACACTCATCCTCTTCATGGCTGAGTTTCCTCATCTGTGAAAAGGCAAGTTAGCTCAGTGACATCCCAGCTATTGCAGTCCTGTGTGCTCGGCATGTTAAGGCAATGAGCTCATTAATCCCTAAGAACAGCCCAACAAGAAAGGCATAATCAACTTAGCAAGGAGACTTTTGAGGTGAAGGGTTGGAAAGAGTTTTGAAACCATCACAACTTGGAAGATCCCTCAGGATTTTTTTTAATTCAAAAGTAGTTTGTAGGTTGTTTGTAAACTGTTTTATGGTTTATAGAATGCTTATGATGAGCACATGTTCAGAGACATTGGGTTTACCCATTGTCCTGGCAACCTGAGAAATATTTGTCAGGGCATGACAGGTAGAAGGGAGCCCTGTGATTTTAGTAGCTCATTTAAAATCCTTCCTTCAACAGGTCCTTAATGCCAGTAGGTCAAAATTCAATGCTTGAACTTGCCCTATAGGAATCTATCAAGCTAGCCTCAGGCCAAATTACCAGTCATCATCTCAAACACTAACCTCCCATTCCTGCATACCACAAGCTTCTACTTTTACCCAATTCTAATGTCCCCTGCCTAGTAGAGCCTTCACTGATTTCTGTGAAAGGAGGTCATTGTTACTCCATCCTTGTTACCAAGGTCCTTATGAACACCTCTCTACTGCAGTGCTTCTTAACATCATGTGTTAATTAAAAGTTTATGTGTCTGTCTCCTCTCTTAGTCATGGATAGTGAGCTGCTTAAGGGTTGGGGGTCACATCCTAGTCATTTTCCAACCTGTACGTGTCAAGTACTGAGTAAATAAATCAGTAAATAACTTTCAATGTTAGTGAAAAAAATCACTCCAGCAGACCAAAATTTTGTTTGATCTTAATAAACAGTAGCTCCCTCAACCTCATCATCCTCAAGATTATGAAAATTCCACCAATAGAGCCTGTGTATCTAAGAAAACTTAAGACCCTTGATGGAAGATTTTCTTGCCTTGGTCTCCTAAATAATCAGTGTCAATCAAAAGGCTTTCTTAGAGGTCTCAAATATAACTATCTTCCTCATACAGTCAATCTGCTGTGAGATGGCAAAAGCACAAGGACTTTCAAAGGTTGATTTATTGCTCTTGCAGGAACATGGACACCTGTGTTCACAGGGACAGCACATGGTGGGCAGCCTGGTAAATATTTGCAGCATGATGAATATTTACGGTGTAAGGCATCTCTCCCATAGTGCCAGCTTGGAAGTCAACTGTCCACACACCTCTGGTTCAACCACTTCAGTTATGAAGGAGCAAGTGGCATTGCAAGGAAAAAAAGCATTGTTAGAAGACTCAGGTTTAAGTCCTAGTCCTGCTACTTAGCAGCTGGATAACTTCAGGCAGATCACTTGCCTCTCTGGGAAAGTGTCCTCATCTGTAAAGTGGGGTTAATTTCCCTTGTCTTGCAGGGACGTCACAAAATCAGTACATCAGAAGGTATCTAGCATAGGCCTGACGGGGTGGTCTGTGAACATGTGTAGGGTATGAACTTGGTTCTGTGGCTTTGCTCAACTTTTTTTATGATGCTCAGCTTCAGGACCGAGAATTGCATTCATATCCATCTTGTTGTTGCTGCTGTTTAGTCTCTGAGTCACATCCAACGCTTTCACAACCCCATGGACAGTAGCCTGCCAGGTTCTCTGTGGGATTTCCAAGGCAAGAATACTGGAGTGGGTTGCCATTTCCTTCTCAGGAGATCTTCCCAACCCAAAGATCAAACCTGCATCTCTTGCATTGGCAGGTGGGTTCTTTATCACTGAACCACCTGGGAAGCCCCCACAACCATATACCAGCATCCAAAACAAGAGGATGAAGGAAGAGTAGAGAACAGAAAGGGAAGGCTGATTCCTTGGAAGAAAGATGCTTTATCCAGTTGGACTAGAGGTGGAACTAAGAGAAAATGTCAGGGAAAACCATCACATACACACATACCTCAGACACTGAGTATGACACTGGGGATAAATTCAGAGAGACATCTAGTTTATTTTGGCTCTATAAAATTTGACAAAGTACTCCCCTTATGGGAACTACTTACCATGTGTGCCCAATTTTATGCCATTCACATTATTAAATAAAATGTTAGCCTATGTTGGTTATAGGTCAGTATGCATGCTGCATCTCATATATTGCCTATTTGTTGTAGTAAACAGTTACTATTTTTTAAAATGAAAGAGGAGTATGTTGGCTCTGGCTTTTATTCATATTTGTGATCAGAGAAAGGGCAAGTTAAAAAATATTTGGATGTACCCATTCATATGACAATTAATCAACAAAAAATATAAAACAACAAATGTTGGTGAGGATATGGAGAAACTGGAATCCTTGTGCATGGCTAGTGGGACTTTAGACTGGCACAGCCACTATGGAAAACATCATAACAGTTCCTCCAAAAGTTAAACATAAAAATAGTATATAGGGACTTCCCTGGTGGTCCAGTGGCTAAGACTCCGCACTTCCAATGCAGTGGGCCTGGGTTCAATGCCTTGTCAGGAAACCAGATCCCACATGGTCAAACTAAGACCTGGAACAGCCATATAAAGAAATAAATATGTTTTTAAAAATACTATATAATCCAGCCATTCCACTTCTGGATATACATCCTTAGGATTAAAGGCAGAAACTGAAACAGATATTTACACACCAGTGTTCATAGTAGCATCATTCATAGTAGCCAAAAGGTGGATACAACAACCCAAATGTCCAACAAAAGATGAGCTGATAAACAATATGTAGTATATACATAAAGTGGAATATTACTCATCCTTAAAAAGGAAGGAATTCTGATACAATGCTACAACATGGATGAATCTTGAAGACATCATGCTAAGTGAAATAAGCCAGACGTAAAAGGACAATTATTGTTATATTCTACTTGTATGTGGCAAGTAAAAAAACCAAATTCATACAGACAGAAAGTAGAATGGTGGCTACGAGAGGTAAGGAGGAAGAGGCAATGGAGGATTATTGTGAATGGGTACAGAATTTCTGTTTGGGGTGATGCAAAGCTCTGGAGCTAGACAATGATGATGACTATACAACCTTGTGAATGTACTTGACATCACTGAATTCTATCAAACATGGTTAAAACAGTAAACTTTATGCTTTGTCTACTTTACCACAATTTTTCAAAAACTTTAAAATACAGATGGAATACATTTCTGTGATGCAGTGATTGGGATGGCTCTCAATTTCTCCTCGTTTCAATATAATAGCTGGCAACAAGCGAAACATCCCAACGTCAGTGCATTTCTGGAGACCTGCATTTAGAGGGATCCTGAAGGGACCCGCTTTTCAATTCCTCCTCATGAATGCCCCACATCCTGCCAACAGGGTTAGCAAAAGGTCGAAGGAGGCCATTCTTTCTGGAGCCTGGGACTCCCTGGCAGGTCCTTAATGGAAAACAACCCACCATCATCCTGTTCTGAGCTTCTATATCCAGTCACCAAATGATCAGCTGGGGCTCCTCAGAATCCAGTTAGGTAGCCAGAACTAATTCAACAGACTGGTGATATAGACCTAATAGCTTAACAGGCTACCTCTCCCAGAAATCATATTTGCAATCTCATTGGGTTTTCTGGAGACAATAGTTTAAATTGAAATGGCAAATACAAATCTGCTCCCTCAAAAAATATTTGTTACTATGGGACACACAGCAACATAGCAATAGAATACTTTTCCTTTCAAGGATGTTTGGGTCACATGCTGCAGGTAGCTGCAGATCAGGCCTCAGTTCATCTACCGCAAAGGAAAGAACAGAACGTGGAACATGGCAGAGAACCAAGGGCACCTCTGTTTCATGTCAGTCTCAGCCTATAGATCAAACCAGTCAGTCCTAAAAGAAACTGACCAAGAATATTCATTAGAAGGACTGATGCTGAAGCTGAAGCTCCAATATTTTGGCCACATGATTTGAAGAGCCGACTCGGACTCTGGGAAAGATTGAGGACAGGAGGCAAGGGGGACAACAGATGATGAGATGATTGGATGGCATCACCAACTCAATGGACGTGAGTTTGAGCAAACTCCAGGAGAGAGTGAAGGACAGGGAAGCCTGGCGTGCTGCAGTCCATGGGGTCACAAAGAGTCGGACAGGGCTGAGCAACTAAACAACAACAGCCTATAGGTAGTGAGAAATGCCTCCTAGAAATGCCAGGAGGCACTCACCTGGACCCAGGTTCCCTTCAGAACCTATGTTGTGACTGGACCACCCCTTGCGGTGCAAATTGTGATTACAAGACACCCTTAGCAATAACTATCGGGAAACTTTGAAAGACAGTATTTGTTACTCACAAGTCTTAGAAGGTACACAGCACACCTGAGGCCACACAGCAAGGTTTCCTGGGCAGGGGTCGGGGAGAAACAGCCTGGGGTTCTACTTTTATTGGGGCTGAGGGTGAGGCCTAGCGTTTCATAGGTTTACTCTTTATCCGTGAATTTAAAACGTAAGAGTGGGAATTAAAGCTCAAAGAGAAGAGAAAACACGAACTGCACCACCAGGCCGTCATCAAAACCAACCGAAGATCTCTGAAACAAAGAAACTTGCATAGGGTGGGGGAAGTCGGCCTGGGTCTATATCCAGTCGTGTGGCTGGCAGTGTGTGTTCAACACGTTTACTTGAGGGTGCCTCTTTCAAGTGGATGCCCGAACAATCCAAGCTTAGATCAGGCACTCACCTTACAAAATGAAAAACCAACTGTGAAGGCTTAGTGCTACACTCTCTAAGCCTCTAAGCGCAGGTCCCCCAGCCTGGAACAGAGACTCCTGGGTGGTGTTCTCTCTGGGGCCTTTTCAGATCTAAATTGCACTGATTACACTCTGCTATGATATTCAACAGCTCAGCTCCAGCCACACAAGCCTCTCAAGTTTCTCACCTGAGCCACATTTCAAACAGAGGCCTTGGTGAGTAAATAACACTGCCTTCCCGCCCAGTTAATCCCATACGTTTCCTGAACAAGGGCAAGGCCAGTGTTGGGGTTATTGGATCACCACCTCCTCCCACCAGGTTCCAGCCAAATTCCATTAACTCAAAGCTGGTCTTTTAAAATAGACTGAAACTCATTCCCAGATGAGCCGGGGGCAGAGCCCTAGAGGAACCTTGTTTTTGCTGGCCAAAAGCAGAAAAGATGAGTGCCCCAAAATGGCTTTGGCCCAAGAGGGTAAGGGGTTGATCCTTGAAGGAGGCAGAAAAGAACTGGGAGACAGGTGGATGGTTCTATGAAGAGAAGGCACCATGGCAAGGTGTTCCTCCTCTCCCAGTGCTCCCGGGCAGCTCAGGACATAGCCTTCTCTGACAAGCAATCAGGCAGAAGCATGGAAGGAAGGACTGAAGGGGAACCTTGGGCTCAGGGCAAGGTGCCCAGCACCCACTCAACTGACTGAATAAGTCAGCCCAAGGCAAAATGATAGGATACTGAAAGAGGAACGCCCCAGGTTGGTAGGTGCCCAATATGCTACTGGAGATCAGTGGACAAATAACTCCAGAAAGAATGAAGGGATGGAGCCAAAGCAAAAACAATACCCGGCTGTGGATGTGACTGGTGATAGAAGCAAGGTCCGATGCTGTAAAGAGCAATATCGCATAGGAACCTGGAATGTTAGGTCCATGAATCAAGGAAGATTGGAAGTGGTCAAACAGGAGATGGCAAGAGTGAACGATGACATTCTAGGAACCAGCGAACTAAGATGGACTGGAAAGGGTGAATTTAACTCGTATGACCATTATATCTACTACTGTGGGCAGGAATCCCTTAGAAGAAATGGAGCAGCCATCATGGTCAACAAAAGAGTCTGAAATGCAGTACTTGGATGCAATCTCAAAAACGATAGAATGATCTCTGTTCGTTTCCAAGGCAAACCATTCAATATCATGGTAATCCAAGCCTATGCCCCAATCAGTAACGCTGAAGAAACTGAAGTTGAATGGTTCTATGAAAACCTACAAGACCTTTTAGAACTAACACCAAAAAAGATGTCCTTTTCATTATAGGGGACTGGAATGCAAAAGTGGGAGGTCAAGAAACACCTGGAGTAAGGCAAATTTGGCTTTGGAGCACAGAATGAAGCAGGGCAAAGGCTAATAGAGTTTTGCCAAGAGAACACACTGGTCATAGCAAACACCCTCTTTCAACAACACAAGAGAAGACTCTATACATGGACATCACCAGATCCAAAATCAGATTGATTATATTCTTTGCAGCCAAAGATGGAGAAGCTCTATACAGTCAGCAAAAACAAGACTGGGAGCGGACTGTGGCTCAGACTATGAACTCCTTATCGCCAAATTCAGGCTTAAATTGAAGAAAGTAGGGAAAACCACTAGACCATTCAGGTATGACCTAAATCAAATCCCTTATGACTATACAGTGGAAGTGAGAAATAGATTTAAGGGACTAGATCTGATTGACAGAGTGCCTGATGAACTATGGACAGAGGTTCGTGATGTTGTACAGGAGACAGGGATCAAGATCATCCCCATGGAAAAGAAATGCAAAAAAGCAAAATGGCTGTCTGAGGAGGACTTACAAATAGCTGTGAAAAGAAGAGAAGTGAAAAGCAAAGGAGAAAAGGAAAGATATTCCCATTTGAATGCAGAGTTCCAAAGAATAGCAAGGAGAGATAAGAAAGCCTTCCTCAGCAATCAATGCAAAGAAATAGAGGAAAACAACAGAATGGGAAAGACTAGAGATCTCTTCAATTAGAGATACCAAGGGAACATTTCATGCAAAGACGGGCTCGATAAAGGACAGAAATGGTATGGACCTAACAGAAGCAGAAGATATTAAGAAGGGGTGGCAAGAAGACACAGAAGAACTGTACCAAAAAGATCTTCACGACCCAGATAATCACGATGGTATGATCACTCACCTAGAGCTAGACATCCTGGAATGTGAAGTCAAGTGGGCCTTAGAAAGCATCACTACGAACAAAGCTAGTGGAGGTGATGGAATTCCAGTTGAGCTATTTCAAATCCTAAAAGATGATGCTGTGAAAGTGCTGCACTCAACATGCCAGCAAATTTGGAAAATTCAGCAGTGGCCACAAGACTGGAAAAGGTCAGTTTTCATTCCAATCCCAAAGAAAGGAAATGCCAAAGAATGCTCAAACTACTGCACAATTGTACTCATCTCACACACTAGTAAAGTAATGCTCAAAATTCTCCAAGCCAGGCTTCAGCAATACTTAAACCGTGAACTTCCAGATGCTCAAGCTGGCTTTAGAAAAGGCAGAGGAACCAGAGATCAAATTGCCAACATTCGCTGGATCATCAAAAAAGCAAAAGAGTTCCAGAAAAACATCTATTTCTGCTTTATTGACTATACCAAAGCCTTTGACTGTGTGGATCACAATAAACTGTGGAAAATTCTGAAAGAGATGAGAATACCAGACCACCTGACCTGCCTCTTGAGAAACCTGTATGCAGGTCAGGAAGCAACAGTTAGAACGGGACATGGAACAACAGACTGGTTCCAAATAGGAAAAGGAGTACATCAAGGTTGTATATTGTCACCCTGCTTATATGCAGGGTGCATTTAACTTATATGCAGAGTACATCATGAGAAACGCTGGGCTGGAAGAAGCACAAGCTGGAATCAAGATTGCTGGGAGAAATATCAGTAACCTCAGATATGCAGATGACACCACCCTTATGGCAGAAAGGGAAGAAGAACTAAAAAGCCTCTTGATGAAAGTGAAAGAGGAGAGTGAAAAAGTTGGCTTAAAGCTCAACATTCAGAAAGCTAAGATCATGGCATCTGGTCCCATCACTTCATGGGAAATAGATGGGGAAACAGTGTCAGACTTTATTTTTTGGGGCTCCAAAATCACTGCAGATGGTGATTGCAGCCATGAAATTAAAAGACGCATACTCCTTGGAAGGAAAGTTATGACCAACCTAGACAGCATATTAAAAAGCAGAGACATGACTTTGTCAACAAAGGTCCATCTAGTCAAGGCTATGGTTTTTCCAGTGGTCATGTATGGATGTGAGAGTTGGACTATAAAGAAAGCTGAGCACTGAAGAATTGATGCTTTTGAACTTCGGTGTTGGAGAAGACTCTTGAGAGAGTCCCTTGGACTGCAAGGAGATCCAACCAGTCCATCCTAAAGGAGATCAGTCCTGGGTGTTCATTGGAAGGACTGATGTTGAAGCTGAAACTCCAGTACTTTGGCCACCTCATGCAAAGAGTTGACTCATTGGAAAAGACCCTGATGCTGGGAAGGATTGGGGGCAGGAGGAGAAGGGGACGACAGGGCATGAGATGGCTGGATGGCATCACCGACTCAATGGACATGAATTTGGGTAAACTCCGGGAGTTGGTGATGGACAGGGAGGCCTGGCGTGCTGTGGTTCATGGGGTCGCAAAGAGTCGGACATGACTGAGCAACTGAACTGACTGAGAGCATCATAGAAGCTGCCAGGTCTCATGCACTTAGAGCGGGTCCAGCCTGTGCAATAGGCTGGGCAGACATTATCTCATTTAATTTTCAAGCTGCAACAGAATCTCTTTATCTCTTCTTCATGATAGGACTGAGATACGAAGATATAGGCTGACCATGCAAGAAAGCAAATGTGTAGCTCCTTTCAGTTCCCCTGAAAAGTGACATTTTTTAAAGACTCAGTTCAGGCCATGCATTTCACTCACTTTCGACGAAGCCTTCCTCATTTTCCTTATTAGAGATGGGAACCTCTGCATAATCCTCCAACCTAGGATTGCACTTTCCCCTGCCTCTGTCCTTAGAACAGATGGGAACACAACTGAGGCCTCTCCAGACTGGACTTAGGTGCAAGGCTCATGTGTCTTGTCCATCCTGGATACCAAGTGAGCTGAGCCCACAAGGCCACATGGGTGACACAAGAGAAAACCACCAGAACACGGGATGTTTTGCAAGAGGTTCCTTCCCAGGGATGCTGACATTGAAAGGACCACCAGATACCCTATCTCCATCCTCCAGACCTGGGGGAGAGCAGGGCTGACGCTTGCCTATTGTCTGTGACTAACACTGGGGCCAGACCTTGCAGTGTATAAGCCCCGTGTATTTTCTTGCTCTTATGGAGTCAGTTGCCTTGAAAATACCCAACAGCTGTGCATTCCACAGTCGATTGTACATTAATCATGCATCACAGGGGAAAGTGCCATCGTTGCTTCCAAATCTGCTAACACACAGACGGGCACCCAGCTTCTGAGCTGCTAGGGAGTAAAGACAGGCCTCCCAACTCCAGCTGGCCCCTTTCTGTACGCTGTAAAGCCTCAGACATCTGTCTAGAAAGATTGGCAAGGATGCAGTCCCTTGGCTGTGATGTGTGTCATAAGGGTTGGGGAGCCTCTGACAAAACCCAGCTCACCCTCCCCAGACCTGAGATGGTCCAGGGCACCCACCTCATCCCTTTTCCTTCTCCCTCTATTTTCTTTCAGTCTGTCTCTCTCATAGTCAGTCTCTCTCTTGTCTATGACTCTCTCCTTCCAACAGTTCAGGGCAGGACATGTTAAAAAGAATTAGACTCACAATATTCATTTAAGAACAACACAGCGGTTTCTATCTGAAGAAGGTCTACTATGTGCTTGGCCCTGCTCTGAGCTTCAGAAACACCCTGTAAGCTGTGCTTCTCTACCAAGGAAGAAACAAAACCAACTGGGAAGGAGAGGACCTTCCCAAGTCACAGAGCTGGGAAGTGGCAGAGCTGTGATTCAAACCTTGATCTGGTTGATTCCCTCATCACACATTTTTTTCATTCCCACAATTCCATCAGGTCCTCCAGCCATTACTGTTACCTGGTCAGGATCCTGAAGCCCGGAAATAAAAATGACTCACCAGCGAGGCCAGGCCAGAAGGGGCAGAGGCGGAGCCAGAAGGGCAGAGGCGGGGCCAGAAGGGCAGAGGCGGGGCCAGAAGGGCAGAGAAGGAGCCAGAAAGGGCAGAGACGGGGCCAGGCCGGGGCGGGTGGAGGCGGGGCCAGAAGGGCAGAGGCGGGGCCAGAAGGGGCAGAGGCGGGGCCAGAGGGGGCGGGGTGGGGAGGAGAACTGTCAGAGCGGGAGGAGCCTGTGAGGAAGCTTATTGCAGAAGGAAACTGTTGTGAAACGTTTAATTGTTGCACTTGGGGGTAATTTATTATCAGGGAAATTAAGTGATGCTATTAGCCTCCTGTCGCTTTCCAAAATAAATCTGTCAGAGTGGGGTGAGGGGGGAAGGGAGATGAGAGCCGCTCTGCTTTAATTTGTTTTTCTGCTGACTGCCAAATGGAGGTTAGGGCTCCATTTATCTATGGGAAGGGAGTTGGCCACGGTCCTGGGTGTGCCTCTCTGCTACATTCAGCCCCTCTACAGCCACATTTCCATATCAGAACAAAAATGAGCCCAACTTGGGAAAATGGGGCAAGTGCCCAGTCAACACGGAAAGAGACCAGAGGCCTGGGAGCTGGAGCCAACTCTGCCACCAACTGGCTCTGGGGCCTCCGGCAACTCACTCCCCAACTCACAGATGAGTCTCAGATGGCCCTGCCCTCCCTGCCCAAGTCCCCTAAGTCTGATCCAAACTTTCAATAATGCTTGTGCCTAAGTCCAACATTTGGCTCATAAGAGTTCAATGAATAGCAGTGGTCTTCTTCCCTCCCCACTGCCAGGTACACTGCTATCTGGGTCTAACAGATGTGGTCCTGAGAGAGCTATGGTGACCAGAACTGGGACCCAGGTCTGAGTCCTCAGCCAGTGCTCGAAGCCCTGCCCAGCCCTGTCATCTCCTCCTGTGTGGGCCCAGGGACCACTCCACAGGCTCCTCAATCATCTACATCCCCGCAAAGTGAAGTCCTGTCCCTGCCCTATTGCTTCCTCCTTTGCATATGAACTAGTCCAGAGCCTAACCAAATGCGAAAGTGCTTTTGTGTATTCCCAGTCCTTAACACTCAGCAGGTACCCAATATATATTTGTTACATTAATTGATTGCTCTGTAACATGAAATTTCTCACTTAACTGAGCAGATAACCAGGTCATAACGAAAAGAGAGAGAGCTCTGCCTTTGTCACAGAAAATCTAAATATCTGGAGAAAAGCTGATGATCTCATAACTTCAGTAAAGAGAAGCCAAATTATACTCCTCTGCCCAAGAGCTTCAATTTTTCTCAGCAACTCCATGGTGGCTCCAAAGAGATGAATGCCACCAATTGACAAGGGCACCACAGGCCACAGAAGTCAGCCTTCCACAGATGCCCAGCCCTGGCCGTGGATCCAGGGAGCAGCAATCTCTCTCCTGGCATAGTTTCCTGGTCACTTCCTCATCTATAATGTGATAACAGAGCAGTTCCTGCAGGCACCATGTGAGATCTTCCGGAGGATTCAGTCCCAGGGAATCAGGACACTTCATGGTCTAGACAGGCACCAAGCTCAAAGCCAAGGGATCCCAACTCTGTCACACACAGAGATTCAAGACATGTGCCTGCCATCATCAAGGAATTATCTTGGGTCCCCAGTCACGGTCTGTGTGCTGGGGGTGAGACTTCCCCACCATGGACAATGTGTCTGACAATGTCTCCCCCAGTCCACCACCAGCCTTTACTCAGTAATTCACAGCTAGAAGAAGCATACACCCTAGACACCGTCTGGGTGGTTTTGTAAATCAATAAATAGCTTTGTTTACCATCAACCACTCAAACTATTTGAAGATGTGCCTGCCAGGGGAGCCAGTGAACACCAGCTGGGATTCAGATGCCTGACCCAAGCTCTGCACATCCTGGTTCCCATTGTCCTAACATGGGGGTGGAGGGTAGAGCCACCCCCATCTCTTGAATGATGGCTGCCTGGATCCCTTCTCTATATCTGCCGTTAGCTAGAGGATATCAAGCAAGTCCCCCAAATCAATGTGATCAATTTGTCTCAAATTCTAAAATGCACTCAAGTCACCTGGTAAGCTATTGTTAAAACAGATTTTGATATAGTGGGACTGGAGAGGGACCTGAAATTCTGCATTTCTAACAAGCTCTACTTCTTGTTAGAAATTCAGATACTACTGGTCTGCAGAGTACCAACACCCTAAACTCTCTGAGCCCCAGTTTTGTCTATAGAATGGGGCTCACACTAGCTACCTCATAAGGTTGTTGGAGATTAAACACCACGATATATGTGAAGGACTCAGGAAAGTGTCTGGCACATAATGGGGTACGTAGTAAATGTGAGTTTAACCTTCACTACATGCCACACCTTTCCAGTTGACCCCTGAGCCAGTAATTCTGGACCTTGTTTGGCTAATAGACCCCTCTGAGAACCTGATGAAAACTAAAGGCTCTTCAGAAGTTAGGAGGGGCAAGGCTGTGCTGTGCTAACAAAATCTCTGTGGTTTAACACAAAACTATACTTCCTGCTCCTGCTATATGTCCAGTGTGGGTCAGCAGGGTTCTTCTTGTTGTAGTCATTCAGAGACTCAGCCTGATGGAGACACCATCTCAATGTACAAATCCATGACCATCCTGGTGGAGGAAAGGCACAGGCTAACTCACCCCTGGTGCTTCCAGTGCCTGCCCAGAAGTGACCTATGGCATCTCCATTCACATTCCAAAGGCCAAAACAAGTTCCAAGGCAATGCCTCCCCTTCAAAGGGGTCAAAGAAGTATTTGGTGAAGAACCCTAAGGATTACCATCGACCTACTTCCCAGGGAAAAGAAAGCAATATAAGCTTGCCCATAATTCCAAGAGGTCCACAGGACACCCCACCCCACCCCACCCCCCACCAAGGCAGGTCCACCCTTTACACTTTCTTATCAGGTCAAAACAGATTGGAAAGAAGTCGTGCTCATTCATCAATTCCATAAATGTCAACTGAGTATCTACCATGTCAGGCATAGTCTGGGAGGTCCATGTCCTCACAGATCTTACAGAGGGGGTAAACAGATAATAAATGAGGAAGTTGCAGAGGGTAGGAAGTACTGTGAAGGTCATGAACAACAATGTGATGTCACAGAGTAACCGGGAGGTGGAGAGAGACCTCCTTTAGATGGAGTTCTCAGGGAAGGCCACTTTGAGAGGAGATACCTGAAATCAGAAGTGAAGGATCAGAAGGAGCCAAGCTAAAAGAAGAGCATTCCAGGCAGAGGGAACAGCAAGGGCCAAGGCCACATGACACAAAGAGATCCGTGTGCTGGATGGACAGAAGGCCAGTGTGCCAAGGGCTAAGTGAGTCAAGTGGGCAGTGGCAGGAGCTGTGGTGGGAGGTGGAGCCAGAGGGGTCAGCAGGGGCTCAATTGAGCAGACTCTGGGTGTGTGTTTATGCCACCTGACCCAGCTCCTGGGTGTCCTTCCCCACTGCCAGGGGAGTCAGAGATATCCTGAAGACCATGGAACCAACTGGAATCTTAGGACAGCACAGCCTGATGCTGAAGTCAAGACTTGGAGAGCAGATGACACTAGTGATAAACCCCACAGTCTCGAGAACAAGGTCCTCCATGAACAGCTGCTTTCCCGATCTCATCTCTCCCTGCTACAACAGCCACTTGAGTACTTTCTTCTATAACTCAACACATCTCTCTTTTCTCTTGTAGGAAGACCCATGGTACTCCTCTCTCCTCCCCAGGGCTGCACCAGACTGGCCTCTGTGTCTCCAGAACAAGTTCCCTGCTTTCCTACCGCCACAGTTATGATGTTCCTCCTTAAAATTCTGTTCCCTATCTCCCTCACTGAACACGGACCATTCTTCCCACAGAAAACAGCTTAAATCCCACCTCCTTTCTGACACCTCTATGGATCATCCCCACACACACACACACAGCTGGAGCCAGCAGATCTCTTCTTGAATTTTTACATCCTCTCCAGCACCATTGACTTGGCTAATGGCATTGGTTACTGTGTCCACACACATTTCTCATTGCTTTAAGAAAACTGAGAGCTCCTGGAGGGCAGGAATGATAACGACAAGCAAGTCTGCCTTGGGGACCCACCAGAGTGGTACTCAGAAAATGCTTTGACTTGATAAGACAGAGGCAGCAAATTGGAAAACATGCCAACATTTGCCATCTGTGGCCAGCACCCTGGATGACAGGGTTGGGCTCATCTCTGCACCCCTACCCCCCTCACACAGGGCCTGGAGTTGGCCAGCACTCAATCAATGCTTGTGAAATAAACTTTCGGAGTCATCTTAGGCTGCTGATTTTAGATAAGTGACTTAACATCTCTGAACCTGGCTTCCTTATTTCTAAACCATGAATAACAAGTTCCTTCCACGTAAGATTGTTTTGAAGACCGTATGAAACATGAAAGGTTTTAGCAACTGTGAGTTCTCATATATTATGAGTGGTTGAATGGATCACTTGTCATTTCTCAGTGGACACCACACCCAGTGGAGAAGGATGTGAACCAGAGAGCTGACTGAAGCACATCGTGCTGCCAGCCAGAACAGGCCAGACCAAAGCAAAGAACAACAGGATCGTGTTTCAGAGGAAACTGTCCATGCTTTGAAGGATGAGTGCCTTCTCACCTCGGGAGGCCGAACTCCATGACCTGCATCAACAAGGTTTCCCTGATGTCTGGTTTCCAGGTGGTCTGAGCCCACAGGAGATCAGAAGTTGGGAGGAGAGAGAGCCTGGGGGATTTATCTCCCCAGAAACTTCCCTGATGGTCATAGCTCGGCAGTGGCTGTGTTCCTCTACCCAAGGCCACAGCTGCTGGCTGGCAGCCCTCTCCTCTGTGTAGCTTGCTACAGCTTCCATCACTGTGCTCTCCCAGGAACTCTTCAGACACAGGTGTGGTGACAGTTTTCTGCTGATACTAATCCTGGGGTCCTTTGTCACCCTGTTCAGTGTGCTTGAACCCTGCCCATACATTTGTAAATAGTCCACTTGATGAATTCTCCTTAATAGCCAGCTTGATTGTGATATCTGCTTCCTGAAATTCAACAGACAGACCTGGAAATCTAAAGAGCCGGCTTCTCATCCTGGCAGTGTGACAGCTATGTGCTTTTGGGAAGCCCCCTCCCCTCTGGGCTGCAGTCTTTTCCTATGTACAATGGATGACTTGACTAAGTGTCTCCAAGGCCCTCTTATGCCACAACACTGTTCTCACACGTCTTCCAGGATCCCGAGGACAGTACTGTACAGAAAGACGGTGCTGGAAACTCCTTGTTCAAAGGCTGCTGGGGTTGAAAAAGGAGAGTGCCTGGGGAGCCCAAAGATCTGGAGGGAGGGTGTTGGGATCCTTAATTATTGGTTCAACTTAGGGACTAGAGAGTGAAAGAATAAAATTACCTAATGAGTCCTTAGCTATCTGTATCAGCCAGATTTCACCAAGAAACAGAACCAATAGGGTATTGGGGGGGGGGGGGGGGGTGGGGGAGAGATTAAGCCAAAGAAATAGAGATTGCATGAAATTGGCTCGCATAACTGTGGAGGCTGGCAAGTCCAAAATCTGCAGGCCAGGCCAGCAGTCTAGAGATGCAGGGAAGGGCTGAAGCTGCCGTTTGAGTATGCAGGCAGTCTGCTGGCAGAAATCCCTCTTCTTCAGGCTTTTTCTATGAAGGAGGTAGTTGCTCTATTTTATTGAGGCCTTCCACAGAAAGGATGAGGCTCACCCATACTATTGAGGCCAACTTGCTTTACTCAAAGCCTATTGATTTAAATTATAACTTCATCCTGTAAAAACCATCATAGAAACAGCTAGAATAATGTTTGCTCAAATATCTGGGTCCCGAGGCCTAGCCAAGTTGACACATAATATTAACCATCATATCTTCATTCTGACAAATCGTGCCTCCTGAGAGAAGGACCTAGACGTGACAAAGATGAGCCTGAGGACAATGTCAACTGGAGTAGAGGGGTTCTGTGACCACCAACTCCAGTGTGGTCTCGGGCAGCATCAGTAGAAGCCAAGGGATCCGTGTGCTTTCAGACCAGACTGTCCCAATTCAAATGTGCATGGGAATTACCTGGGATCCCACTTGGGGGCCTGAGACTCAGCATTTCTCACAAGGCCCCAGGGACTTTCCACAGCGGTTGGAGGGTCACACTTTGAGGAACAGCATGGAGGGGTTAAGAGCTCAGGCCCTGGGGTTAGACTTGTCAGGTCCAGTCCCAGCTCTATCCCCTTACTGACTACATTACTTGAGTAAGGGGGGTACTTACCCAGCCTGAGTCTCAGTATACATGTGTGCTAGGTCACAACAGTCATGTCGGACTCTTCGCGACCCCATGGACTATAGCCCGCCAGGCTCCTCTGTCCATGGGATTCTCCAGACAAGAATACTGGAGTGGGTTGCCATGCCCTTCTCCAGGGAATCTTCCTGACCCAGGGATTGGGCCTGTGTCTCTTAGCCTTGTCCTGCAAATGGCAGGTGGGTTCTTTATCACTAGAACCACCTGGGAAGCCCAGATCTCGGTATCCTCATCTATAAAGTGGGGGGTAATATTATCAGGTTGGCCAAAAAGTTCATTTGGGTTTTTCTGTAAGATGTTATGAAAAACCCAAACAAAATTCTTGGCCAACCCAATAGTATCAATTTTAAAAGGTCATTGCACCATGGACAGAGGAGCCTGGCAGGCTACAGTCCATAGGGTTGCAAAGAGTCAGACAGGACTGAAGCAACTTAGCCCACACACACACATAATTAAAGGGAAAATGAACACATAGTATAGTGGCACAGAGCTCAAGCCCATTAAAAGCTCTTGGCTACCATCATCTATATGAGCACCAGAATTCTAAGGAGTCTATGTCAAGTAAGATATAAACATTAATAAATCTCATATCCATTGATCCACCAGAAGAACAGTCAATAAAATTGAGAATACTCTTCCTGGAGAAGACTAGATGTGGTAAGGAGGCAAAGGGGGAGTGGAAGCAGAAAAAGAAATGATGAAGGGCTCCCTGAACACACTTGAGTGTCAGTGGAAACGTAATGAGAATGAGCCTACAAGGCTCCAGAAGCTTAAACAAAGACTAAGACATGGAGCTTCCTGGGAAGTCAAGATGGGATCAGTAAAAGAACTAGCGAGTAATTGAAACTGCCCAGAAGTGAAGCAGGCTGCATGCACTGAGAGATCCATCCGCCACCAGAGCTGGACTGGTGAGCTGCACCACCACCCCTCAGTCCCACGCTGAGAGCCTGGTGCCACAAATCCACGGGACAATTCCTCAAACCCTTCAAGAGCTTCTAGAACTCAGAGCCACTGACACCGGTGGCTCTCTCTGGGAATGGTCTCCAACACGCAATCGTGGCGCTCCAGTCTGCTATCCAAGGGCCTCTCCTGGGGGACACTTGGCACATTGCAGGCTTAGTCATGACACATCAGACAATTCATTCAGATTTCTTCAATTCCATTATCGGGCCCTTTGGGAGCCAAACAGGAAAAAGAAACCAGTCCAAGTGCCGGCCAGAGAAGCCACCGTGCCCAAAGAGCCCTCCCCAGCCCATGAAACCACAGGCTCTCCTCCTGAGCCTCCCAGACCAAGGGTGCCATACTGACAGGATGCTCAGTAGCTATGCTGCTTGGTTGGATGTTGGAACACCGTGTATACCAGTTGAGACATTTCCCTCAGTACCCTTTGCCCCGGCCCCCTACCTTAGGCTTCCCTGGAGGGCCGAATGTCTAGCAACCAAAGGGTTAATGGCAGGCACATCAGAGGTCTGGTCTGCCCAACAGGCAGCTGTGGAATAGTTTGCCCGTCATTCTATACTTTCTGGGTATGCCCCCAGGACTCACGGGTCACAGTGCTGCTTGCCTCTTGCACAGGGGCTGAGAATTCTCTGCATGCTGAGCACAGCCTCCTGAAAGAGAAACCAATGTTTCCCCAAAGACAGGTGGCTCCATTCAGCCTTATATTTTCATCTCCTGCCCCCCTCACCCTCCCCGAACAAGAGAAGACAGCCTGGAAGAGAAACAGGATGAAGAGGACAGAACCAGGATGGGGTGGGAATACCTGGGCCCAGCCGCTGGGTTGGGTGTTGGACCCTCTAGGGAGACTCTTTGCCCCAACACAGGAAGGAACAACACTCCATGTCCTCCTTCCCCTTGGAGATGGGCGCTCGTAAGTTCTTCCTCTGGGGATAGTGAGCCCCTCAAGGCCAAGGACAGATTTAGGGGTCAAGTAGATGGGCCTAACCGCAAGTCCTGACCCTGCTTCTCACTACCTGTGTACTTGTGAGGTTTAGTTAACCTCTCGGAACCTCATTTTTTTCACCTGTAAAATGGGAATGGGGCTTCCCAGGTGGCATTAGAGGTAAAGAATCCACCTGCCAATGCAGGCGATGTGAGAGACATGGGTTTGATCCCAGGGTGGAGAAGGTCTCCTGGAGTAGGAAATGGCAACCCGCTCTAGTATTCTTGCCTGGAAAATTCCATGGACAGGGGAGTCCATGGGGCTGCAGCGAGTCCAACACAACTGAGCAAAGCAACTAGGCAAAATGAAAATAAGGATAATACCTGCCTCACAGGGATGAGGTTAAAAAGACATTAAAGCCCATAAAACACTTAGCCTGATCCTTGACATTCTGTACTGAATACATGTGGGAGTTACACCTCCCTGGAGATACCCTGGCCCCGAAGCCTGGAACAGAGCGAGCTCTGACTGCCCATCAAACTGAATCAAGTTAGATTCTGTCAGGAATACTCAGCAGCTCCCAGGTCTGTCCTACAGTGGATTCCAGGGGTAGAGGCAACTGTTTCCTAGTACCCCCTCTCCTAGATCATCAGGAACCAAGGTCAGGGAGATGGGGGCGTCCCTATCTCCCTCCTTCCCAGGGAAGACAAGCCCTCTGCACTTTATGGCTCATGTAGCTGAAGCTGCTTCAGAGTCACAGCTCCTTCAGCCCAGGGGTTGGGGAGTGCAGGAAGGGGCACGGGTCCAGTGGGTGGAGACCTCCCGGGAGGACTTGCTCCCATCTCTATCAGGCCCAAGCAGCTTTCGCCTGACCTGGCGTCTCTCTGGTGCCCTCCCTGTCCTCTGGTAAAGGGCCTCCTCAGCAGGCGCTTGTCGCAGTGAATCCAGAAGGGAGCTGGACATGCCTGTCACATCAGGCCCCAGTGGGCTCCACTGACCACTTGACCCAACCCACAGAGATAGGCCCATAAGCTCCTGTGGTCTTGAACACTAACCCCCAGCCGGCCGGGGCTCATAGTGCTGGGCCAGCTCAGACATCTCAGCTAACAGTCAGGCATCTGTTGTGCGCCAGGCTCTCTCCCCTTACAGGGGAGAACGGGCACTCAGCCTGTGGAGGGAGGGAGGCAGCAGGATGGCTGCTCCAGTGCCCATCACCTGAGGTCATGGTGGACAGGGCCATGGGACCCTTCACAGATTTGCAGGGCTCCTGGGATGATTCAGCGAGACCCAGGACTAGCGCCCCATCCATCAGAGGGGTGCTCACAGACCAGTGAGGCACTCCCAGGGGAGAGGACAGAGACTGAGGGAGAACATGGGTCATTCCTGGTGAGGTGGGGGTCACAGGAAAAGCAGGCGTGAGCCCCTGAAACACAGGGACACTGAGGTTTGCCCCTGGGATCCCGGGGTGCTCAGGGGAACACTGACATGGAGAGGACACCCATCTGCAGAGGTCAAAAGCCGGAGGAGAGAGCCCTGGAAGCTCTCACAGGCTGTCCCTTTTCCATGGAGCTGGGGGATGACTTCAGACCCTGGAGAACCCCAAGTACTAGGGCAGGTACCCACCCTCCTCTCTGAGAGAGGCTTATGAAGAGGCCACGCCCTCAAGAGGCAGGTCTGATTGCTTTCAGCCAATCATGGTGGTCCTTTGGGCTTAGCTGGGTGATTCTGGCCAATGAAATGCAAGCCTGCTGGGGGGGACACTGGGCAAGGTTTCCTTGCCTGTAAGTGATAGCCATCAGTTGGCAACCACGTGGACGTAGAACCTGGAGATACTGTATTCATCCAGTGATCCTGAGGAGTACCATTCTGGAGGCAGAGCTGACAGAAACTCAGAGCAAGTGGAGCTGGAATTCAGAGGCCAGGGGGGACTCCTCCCTGCCTCTGGACTCATTATGGACAGTAATAAATGTCCTTATGCTCAAGTCCATCCACTCACAGTTTTGTTACTGGCAGCTGCGGACCTCCTAAAAGATTTAAGGACCCCTTGTCCTCACATCCCCACATCCTGCTTGAGGAACATCCAGAGCCTACCCAAACTACCAAATAAAATGAAGATTAGCAAATAAAAATACATGACACCCAGTTAAACTTAAACTTCAGGTAAACAATGAATAATTTTTCTAGTATAAGTATGTCCTGTACTATAGTGAGCACATAGTTATCCTAAAAAATTATTCATTTATCTGAAATTCAAATTTAACTGGGCATCTTATAGTTTGCCTGCAACTCTACTCCAAATCCATCATCTTCTCTTACCTGAAAGCAAACTATACTCCAAAATGGTCCCACTGTCCTGAGGGGCTTCTGGAGCGACACCAGTACAGCCCCTGGGGTAGCCTCAGTGCTCACAGAGCCCCACAGACCACCCTATGCCCCCCTCAGTGCTATGGAGTTAGGGTTGGAAGAGGCCCAATATACGGTCCCTCTTCCCTGCCAGAGCCTAACTAACTGTGAGGAGAGAGCAGTGATGAGGAAGGAAGACCAAGATATCACCTTGATGGCTGAGAAAGCGATTTGGGGGAATATGGCTGAGAACTTCAAGCGCCTGGGCCTCCTAATATGGAACTCCAGAATTAGACAAATCACTTCCCCAGCCCCAGGCAGCCTGGGACCCTCCTGCTGTGGGTGTGGCAGGGCGGGGGAGGGAAGCTGCCATCTCCCTAACTCTTAGCAGGACCAAGAAGAATGAAGATTCAGGCAAAAGGAAATGATGGAGGTCATTTCCCAAACTCACTCAGCAGCTCAATCCTGTCTGCTTTCCTCCCACTCTCTTTCCACCTGCCTCCTTGGGAGAAGAGAAGTCTGGAGTATTTGGACTGACAGGTGAGCCTCCACTGGAAGGATCAACTGCGTGGCTGGAACTTTCCCACCTTGGCAACTCTAGGGAGCCCCGTAGCCCCACCAGCAGCAGGCCGCTCACATGAGTGCCCCTTAATGACAGGGCCTGGGTCATGGTGATACTAATCAAATGAGCCTTGACTAACAGAGCTCACTGCCAACCTCTCTGTGATTCAGTTTCCTCATCTGTGAAATGGAGAGAAGAAAAGCCCTTAGCTCAGGAATACAATCCAGAGAAGGCAATGGCACCCCAATCCAGTACTCTTGCCTGAAAAATCCCATGGACGGAGGAGCCTGGTAGGCTGCAGTCCATGGGGTTGCTAAGAGTCGGACACGATTGAGCGACTTCACTTTCGCTTTTCCCTTTCATGCATTAGAGAAGGAAATGGCAACCCACTCCAGTGTTCTTGCCTGGAGAATCCCAGGGGCAGCGGAGCCTGATGGGCTGCCGTCTATGGGGTCGCAGAGAGTCGGACACGACTGAAGCGACTTAGCAGCAGCAGCAGCAGCAGCAGCAGGAATACAATCACCACAAGGCAATTAGAAAGTATGGTAGAGTATTCCTGGATGCCCACCTGTGAGGTCACAGTGTAGAGAAGCTTCCTGGAGAAACCTCACAGAAGGCTGGGGGTGTCCAAAAATGAAAACAACAGAGGACAGGCGTGAGCCCTGGCCGTCTGTGGGGCAGAGAAGAAACCCTGGTGCCTGGTTTCACCAAAGGGTAACAGGGATGTCACAGAGGGAGTTTTCCTTGTACTTGCTAGGGTGGAGGGAAAGGAAAAGAAAAACCATTAAGAGTGTTTACTGGTTGCCCGCTCATCTCCCAGCCCTCTTTTCCAACCGGACCCAGATTGACACTGGGATAGCCACCCTATATATATATAAATACCATGTGCTTTGGAGGAATTGAAACCTATGCTCCAAGGGTAGTCTGAGTTGAGCTAAGCCATTCAGTACATTCCATCTCCCGGCCAAAGTCATCAGTCCCATGTGGTCAAAGCCCATATGACCAAAGCCCATCCAATCAGAGGAATCCCTGAGACTCTCACTTGGGACTATGAGCCCCTCAGGCTATTGAGGCAGCCAGCAGTCACTGTGCATCAGACATACATGGAAAGAACCTGGGCCCCTGGTGACACCATCGAGGCCCTGGCTCAACCAGTCCTGCAACCAACCCACCTCCAGACTTTCTGGTTACATGAGCCAAACATCACCTTTTATGATTAAACCTTTCAAGATGGGTGGGTGTTCCATTCCTTATAATGATGCAAAAGTTGTTACACATCTAGTTAAGTGCTGGGCCCTGAATTAAGCTCTCCTTACACACTGTGCAATGTTGGAATTATCACTCAAACTGCACAGAAGGGAAACCTGAGGCTCAGGGAAGTGCAGTCATCAGCCCAAGTTTACACAGCTGGACGTGGTAGAACTGACTCCAGAGTCTGGCTCCTGGCACCTTCCCGCCAGTTCCTTTAGGCCCTGGGACAAGCAAGCACCCTCACTGGACACTGTTGAGGCTATTCCAGAAGGAGGATTCCGAGGACTTTGAGTCTTTTTCAGGAAAAGTTGGATAGGGCAGAGGCCTAGACTCTGGGCTGGTGGAGACCTGAGTTCCAATCCTGGCATCCTAATTAGTGGCTGTGTGACCTTGGGCAAGGTGCTTCCACCTCCTGAGGCTTAGTTTCCCCATGTAGGAAGTCAGAGTTGAAATACGACCCCATTATATCACCTGTTTTGTTGTTGTTTTTCAGTCACTAAGTTGTATCTGACTCTGCAACCTCATGAACTGCAGCACCCCAGGCTTCCCTGTCCTTCACTCTCTTCTGGAGTTTGCTCAGACTCATATCCATTGAGTTGGTGATGCCATCCAACCATCTCATAACCATCTCAGCCAACCATCTATTACTTACTTTAAAATGCTTAGGTATGAATTGTTGTTGTTGTTGTTCAGCTGCCAAATCATGTCCAACTCTTTATGACCCCCAAGGACTGTAGCCCACCAGGTTCCTCTGTCCATGGGATTTCCCAGGCAAGAATACTGGAGTGGGTAGCCATTCCCTTCTCCAGGGGATCTTCTAGACCCAGGGATCAAACCTCCATCTCCTGCATTGCAGGTGGATTCTTTGCTGTTTGAGCCACCAGGGAAGCCTGGTGTCTACCATGTCACTTCCCTCTTTCCTGTCCAGTGTCTGGGTCTCTTTCAGGCTCAGCACCCTGAGCACACCTCAAATAAACCAATGATAATCCAGTGAATGAACAAGTACTGAAAGCTTTCTGAGTCCAGGGCTGTTCTAAGCCCTCTGTATGTATTAACTCCAGGTACCATTACCATCCCCATTTGTCAGATGAGGAAACTGAGACACAGAGGCTAAATGACTTGCTGAAGCCTTTGAGACAGAGACTGCCATCCAATTCAATAGCTACTAATGATGCACAGCTATTGAGCACTGCTGCTGCTGCTGCTGCTGCTAAGTCCCGTCAGTTGTGTCCAACTCTGTGCGACCCCACAGACGGCAGCCCACCAGGCTCCCCCGTCCTGGGGATTCTCCAGGCAAGAATACTGGAGTGGGTTGCCATTTCCTCCTCCAGTGAATGAAAGTGAAAAGTGAAAGTGAAGTCGCTCAGTTGTGTCCAACTCTTCACAACCCCATGGGCTGCAGCCTACCAGGCTCCTCTGTCCATGGGGTTTCCCAGGCAAGAGTACTGGAGTGAGGTGCCATTGCCAGTTTGAATCAGGATACACTATGAGTACAAAATGCACTGTGGTGCAAAGTATAAACAAAAGAATGCAAAAGAGCTCATTAACAATTTTGTATTGATTGTATGTTAAAATGATAATATTTTTGGTATATTGAACTAAATGAAACATTACTAAAATTAATTTCATTTGTTTCTGTTTACTTTTTTAATGTGGCTACTAGAATATTTTACTGGACAGCACTGCTTTGAGGCATAAATTGGGGGAACAGGACATGTAAACATTTGAGTCAGGCCCAACACTGTTTATAGGCCTCCCTGGTGGCGCAGCTGTAAAGAATGTGCCCGCCAATGCAGGAGATGTGGGTTCGATCCCTGGGTCAAGAAGATCCTCTGGAGAAGAAAATGGCAACCTACTGCAGTGCTCTTGCCTGGGAAATCCCATGGACAGAGGAGCCTGGTGGGCTACAGTCACAAAGAGTCAGATGCAACTAAACAACAACACTGTTATGATGAAACTCATTTTATATGACCTTCTGAGGGTGTATCTGCTTCCCAGACCCTTGGATGGTGGTATTCACACTGTGCATTGATTGACCCTGTCTGCTGGTCCCATCTCTTTCCTGAGCCCTGAGAACTTGGAGGGAGGCCTTGAGGGTAAAAGCCAGGGCCTGGTGCCGGGTGCCCGGCAGGGCTTCTGTTGAAATCAGTAGAGGATGATGGTGACCGTGACATAAGTGAACTTCTCACTGTGTCTCTTTGGGGGAGAAGCCATGAGGGCCAGACCAGGTCCCATGAGGTGTCAGCCAGCCCAGTCGTATGGAGGCAGGTAACGGAGGGCTCCAGAAGCACTCATGATGCCTGAGCTGGTTCTCTACTCCTGCTCAGCTCCAAGGGGCCCATGAACCCACTCTCTAGCTAGCTGTAGCCATCCAAGTCTGCCTGCTGTGTTCCAAGATGGGATGGGACTGTAGCTTTGGGGGAGTTGCTCTCTCCCCCTGTCCTTCCAGTAAGTAGGAGCGGCCAGGTGTGAGAATGAAACAGGCCCACAGCCCACTCAGCTCCAAAAGATACCACATGCGCCACAGACACACATTAAGTGTACAAGCTCCCCAAGAAAGGAGAAACAGTGCATTGAAAACATGCCGTTTTCAATGGAAGACAATTTCCATGTTGCTTTCCCAGCAGTGGCCAAGCCCTGCGCTGAGCACAGGATGGGGCTCAGCCTCGCAGAGCTGGCGTCTGGCTGGGGAGGGATGCAGTGGAGCACTCCCAACCCTGTGCGGAGCTCCAGGTGTCCTGGCCTTTTGCACACACGGCCCCAGCCCCCACACGTGCTGTTCCTCCCCTGGAACTGCAGCCCCACCTGACAAACCTCCCCTTCTTCCCTCAAGCCTCAGCTGGGTTCAGGCTCCGCCTCCTCTAAGATGCCATCTTCCCCATCCCCAGTGGCAATGGCCCCTCAGCCTCAGTCACACGGCCACACTCCGTGCCCCCCTCCACCCATCCCATCTTGCCAGCCCAGGGCTCAGCAGGGGAGGACTAGAGACACAGCCCTGCCCAGCAGGCTAGCTCAGCTGTGATGTGAATGCAGGAAACAAGCCCTGTTTTATCTCAGCCATCCCGCTTTTCTTCCAAACCCGAACGAGGAGGCGTCTTATCGAGCACATTTAATCACCACTGTTCCCCTTTTCCCTCGTTACAACGAAGGTGATTTAAGCCCTGTCCTTGACAGGTTGGAATCAATGGGACTAGAAACTCAAGTCACTTTACAACACAGCCTGGAGTTCCTTCATCATCATGTCGGAATTCACCCCCATAAACCTTCACCCAGAACTTTCCATGGGCCAGGGACCTGGCCACACTGCATAGTCTCATAGCCCTCCCCGCTCTGTGGAGCCTGACGGGCTCATAAGAGAACAGCTGCTGTATCCTGAGCTGTCTGTAACAGGGAACTGAACACCAGGCTGTAGGGAACAGATGATGCAGAAGCTGAGTCTGTCTGGACGAATCAGGGAAGACTTCACAGAGGCGGTGACTAGGAGCTGTGCTGGGTCAACCCTCCCATCCGTGGTCACCCCGCAGGCCCATGAAATGACAAGCAGGTCATGTAGGACCGAGACTGGGGGAAGCTGGGTCAGTGGGCTTCATTGCACATGCTCACTGACCAACACTTCCCTTTCTGGGTCCCCTGAATGCTTGCTGGGGTCCCTATTCCTCTCAGTGTGACTGGGTCAGACCTAGCAGCTGGGCATCCACTTGGGAAATTCCTGTACCATCTGCCTGATACAGGCTGGGACTGGCCATGCTCATGAATGGCGCAAAAGCAGGAGAGTCGCATGCCCAGTGCCTCCTGCTTTTCTCTCCTTCCAGCCTTCCTGCTCCTGCCATTGGACCCCGTGGAGAGGGGGTCCCCAGGTTTCCATGGAGAGCCCTCTATGATGCCTGCAGCAGCTGTACCTTGAAGCCCAAAGCCTGCGCTGCCCTGGCATGTACCAAACAGAGCTGACCGCAGGTTTGCAAATCATTAGGTACCCCTTAAAACTAGTTCTTCCTGAATTCAGAGGCAATCAGAGAGGACCTGGGATGGTGATCCTCAGCCTTTCCTCCAATGCCCCGAACCATTCAGTTCTGGCCCCAAACCTACCCAGCAAACTGAAGCTCATCAGAGGTGTCTCCACCCTGTCTAGGGACCATTTGTACTCTCAGCACACACCAGTGAGAGGCCATCTGCCATCCCAAACAACTTACATCCAAAATCTCCCAAAAATCACAGGACTTGTCCTGAAAGCAACTCCATTAAATATTCTCCATCACGTTAAATTTCCAGTGGGATTCTTGTACTCCCTACAGATGGGGCTCCAGGCAGCTTCCTGGCTGGTCACATATCAATACTGGTAAGGTCCCAGGAGAATTCCCTTGGAACCACAGATCCACAAATGACAGCAATTATCTTGACGACACCAGGTCAGACCCTGGTCCACTGCAGCCACTGTTCTTCATTGCCCTTCACTGCTGAAAGGACAAACGATGTCTCCTGGCTCATCTAGAACAAACCAGAGACGTCTACAGCAGGGCTATGTCTGTCCATGTCATGACTATTTAAAGAATTAGTAGTTCTCAGCCAGCCTCCTTGACAGCATGTTGAAAGACAGAAAAGATAGGGATGCTAAGGTAAACAGAAGGGTGGAAGATTGTGAAATAGATAGAGAGATGGTATATTAGCTATGAGAAATAATAGTATTACTATTACTGATAGTTACCATTCACTGTGTACTCAGTACATACCTGGCTCTGAACTCACACACAGCATTCATTATCCCATTCCATCCAACCTGTGAAGGGATAGTATGATCCCCATTTTACAGATGAGGAAACTGAGGCTCAGAGAAGATTAGTGACAGTGCAGACATTCAACCAACAAATGGAAAAACTTTGATACACACCCATGTTTGTCTGAACCTCAAGCTCACCACATCTGTCTGGCTGTGGACACCAGTCCTGGCTTTATGGCTTCCTAACTTGGTGGGGTCCTGGGCCCACCTTTCCATCCCTTTCTGTTCCTTCAGTTGTAGCATGAGGACGATGCTGTGATTGATTAGCAATGCCTGCGATGGACACAGACAATGACATGAAGAGAGCAGTGATGGCACTTGTGCTAACCCCTATTTGGGGGATTAACTTAAATTCCCCACTCCCACCTGTCCAGGCTGTAGCCATTAAACCTTTAAAACAAAAGGTCAGTTGTCTCACACAGGGGTCCAATAGGCTGTGCCCAGCACAGCCCCCTAAACACTCCAAAATGGTTCAATCTCTATTCAGATTTCAGAGTGAGCTTCCTGCAAAATATATGCCAAGAGCTCCTCACTCCCTCCAGCAACACACAATGACCATTCAAATTCTGGACCCAACCTCCCCCCTAATCTCCTCAGCACACAACCTTTCATACCTCCTTGCATCTGTACATGCTGTTCCCTCTGCCTGGATCATGTCTTCCTTTCTTCTTAGGCTTTAAGACACAGCAATACTTCACCTCCTCTGTGAAGTCTTCCCTGATCCCTCCAGACTGACTCAGCCCCTCCATCATCTGTTTGCCCACAGCTTTGTGTATAGTTCCTTGTTGCAGAAGCACATATGTAAACAGACAACTCAAAAAAGCATTTTGTAAACTGCAGAGGACTGACTACTGGGCAGCTCCCGGTTCCTGATGAATTAGTGAACTCCTCCAGTGGAGAAAATTACCCTCTTTGCTCCTCTCGGTCTAGAAGGCACTGGCTCCTCTTCTCCTCCTCAGAAATGCTTTCTGAAATAGACAAGCTCTGTGTCGAGCCCCCGTGGTACCCACTTCAGGCACCTCGAACCCTAAGTCTTGATGTTCTTTCATTCACGGCTGCCCCCAAGTGATTCAGAACAATCACGTGTCTCCTCGAGAAAGAAGGTTACACGGGGCCCCAACGTGGGAGATGGCTGGATTTTTCCCATGTGAACGAGTGACACAAGATAGGAAAATAGAAATGGCCAGAGGACTCCACCCCACGGCTGATTGGCCGCACTGAGCTAAAAAGGAGAACGGGGGTTTTACGACCCAGGCAAGAACAACAATGAATTGGATTGTGGGGAGGAAAAGAGATGGCATTTTCTTGAGCTAAAGGGACTAAAAATAGGGTGAGGTTTTCCAAGAGGCTGCTGTGGTACTTCAGGATATGGCTACGAAGCATTTATTTCAACAGCAATTGGCGAGCTCAAAGCCAAGGCCATTCCCCATGACAGTCACAGTGCCAGTGACAGACTGCTCACCCAGCTCCAGGGACCGGCAAGAGCTACAACCGCTCCCATCTCCCCCATCTTTCTCATGAGGTGCTCCCCCTGGAATTCCCTCCTTTCTCCCTGACACTGAATCTCCTCACCCCAAGCCTTGAGTTCCAGCCACTCCTCTGGGTGGCACTTCTCCAGCATTTGCCACCAAAGCACCCCCCCAGAGCAGAGAAGAAATTGTAATGGAAAGTTGGAGTGGGGATGGAAGGGAAAGCTGAGAATTGCCTGTCAAGGCCTCCACAAGCATGAGATTCCCTCCAAATCTGTTTTATCCTAAGAATTTACAAAAGAACTCACTCTTTCAACAAAAAAGAAATAGTCCAAGTTTCACCAAGTGTTTTAAAATCAGTTTGTTCTCTGATCTCTCAGTTATAACGTCACCCCAGAAAGGAGAGCTGTGTTTACCTGTGACATCAAGAGCTCAGTGTGGCCAGTGCGCGGAGCCCCACAGAGACAGAACAAGGGCCTTCACAGAGGACCTCAGCCTCAGCGCTCCTTCAGCCGCTGAAGTAAATCATCCATCCCTCCATCTGTCCATTCATCCACCTGTTCATCCATTCATCCATTCATCCATCCATCCATCCATTCATTCACTCAACAGGCCATTACTAAGCTCTTTTTAAATGCCTAGCACTAGTGATGAAGCCAGGAGGGTCGCAGGCCTCCAGGAACTGTCTCATGGAAGAAACGTGAGACGAGGCATTTCACAGCTCTGTGACAAGTGTCCCACCAGGGAAAAACCAGAGGTTTGGGGAACAGTGGGGTGGGGATTGGAGAAGCCTTCCTTCCAGGGAAAACACAAGCCAGTCTGCACCCCAGCCTAACAGCTGAGATCCGTGTGTCCTTGGGCAAGTCAGCGAATCGCTCAGTTTCCTCACCTGTGAACCGGGTATAATAGCTTCGCACTGTTTCATTGGGACTAAATGAGTTATTCAGTGCAAAGCGCTTCTTACTAAGTGTTCAATAAATATGATATATTAAGCTGAGGCCAGAAGAATGGACGGAATTGGGCTGCAGGGATGGGGCTGAGATAAAGGAAGAGGGAGAAAAAGAGTGTGTTCCAGACAGAGGGAACAACATGTTTAAGAACAAATATTCAATAAATATTTGAACTAATAAACTCTTTAAGGGAAGTGAGAGTAATACAATCTCTGCAAGCCACGTCCTTTATCTATTGTTCCCTGGTATGAGTGTTTATGTGCATGCGTGAGTGTGTATGTGTGTGTGTATAGCTGGGTGGCACCTCAGCCAGGCAGCCACAGGCCAGCCCCGCTGCATTTTTATAACCAGGTTGTCAGATTCTTAGGGTCAGAGATTGAGTCTTCTTCTCCTCTTGAAGTCTCATAGCCCAGAGCCTTTAACTCCCCTGGTTTCGCAATGTCCCCCTCTAACTCTATTGGGGGCCCCCACCATTTTCCTAGTGACTGTTTAGAGGCCAGGGGTCTGTTATGGTGGGGAGGGGGGTATGGATGCAAATAACGTGTTTGCCTGATCACCACCTGCCCTCCTACAAAAACTGATGAGGTTTGAAGGTTCAGTAGGCAACCTGAACTTAAATCCTGGGAAGTCCCTCCTCTGCCCCCCTTCTGCTCTTCACCACCACTTCCATCCTGGGGAAAGGCCTTGGCCCAGACCACTGGGGAGACCTCATGGATGACCTGAGAAATACAGGCAGGGGGGCAAAGAGCCTTGAACGTTCGGTCAGAGGGCCTAGGTTCAAGTCCCTGCTCTGTCGGCTGACAGCCCTGTGACCTGCGGTAGGTCGCCTGGGACTCCAGTCCAGAGAGCACGCTGGGGTCCCACAACAAACTGGTTTAGGGGAGCAGGGGTAATGCCGTAGGGAAACCAATCATTCTGGCTTTCCCGGGACCGAAGGATTCCCTGGGATTCAGGACTTGCATGCCAAGGCCAGGAAAGTCTCAGACACACAGGGATGATCGCTCACGGCCTTGGTTCTCCCTCTTGGTTGTGGCTCCTCGCCTTCCCAGACCCAAGTCACACGTCAGCACAGAGTGGCCTCTGAGCCCTTTGGCTCCACAGCTGACTCACGGGACCCCATCTATGCGGGAGGGAGGCAGAGGAGGAACAAGACTTCCGAGTTGCCAACATCGGGTTTCCACAGATTGGCGTCAGGCCACTGTTTGAGACGGGAGGGTGGGGCACAGTCTCTCAGAGACTCAATGTACGGCCAATCCAGTGTAGCCAGCTGACCACAGCCCTGACAGCAAGGAAGGCTGCTCCATGCTGCTCTCCAGAGTCTTGGGGAGATGGGATTCATGACAACCCCAGTTGGCACTGAGCCCTCTACTCCTCCCCACAAGAGCTTATTGGGCTCATCAACCTGATGCTGACCCGGTTAGTCAATGCAGGGGCGAGAGGCTGCAGGGTGGTCTCAGCTGGGCCCTCACCCCACCACACTGGGAGCTCCAGGAGAGCCCCCCGGGCCTCTGCTCAGACCCGCACAGGCTGCCCTGCCATGGAGATCACCGCAGGCACCCTGCCGCCCTATCGGAGAGACATGCTGTGTTTTCAATTACAGTCCCCGTTTCTTTCCTGGTTCGGGCTCGAATGCCAGGCTATATTAGGTCATGCCGAGCCGGCCCTGTTGTACTTTCTCATTAGCCGCATCACATCGTATTTTTAGGGGCAGCCAAGACCAAGACAACGCCAGAGGGCTGCTTTTCTTCCTGAGTGCCCAAACACCACCTCCATAAAAAGATTATGCTGGGAGGTCCAAGGGCCCCCATAGCTGCTGCTGCAGACAGCAAAGGCACCGGCTCTGAGAAGAGGGGCAATTGACCAGAGGCAATGAGGGAACCGGTCCCTCTGTCTGTCTTTTAGCCCACTTCAGCCACCACCATTACCACCCCAAAGCCACGTGGAGTTCCTGGTTTCTCGTGCCCTGGGACAAAAAGATAGAGATCCAAGACTCTTGTGGGGACCATATCACCTTCCCCAGAGCAGCCTCTCCTATTCCTCCCACCTTTTGCAGACCCAGAGCACTGCAATGTGAGGTTCCCGCACTCTGGGGTCTGCCCTGACCCTCACCACTACAGCAGGAACATTAAAGCTTGCAAGGCGCTGCTTCCTCCGTGGTCTCATCTGACTTACCTGTGAGGGTGGTGGTAGGATACCTGTTTTACAGATGGGGAAATTGAGGCAGTGAAAAGGGAGATGATGTATCCAAGCCACGGAGGAGTAAGTAGGAAGATCGGCCTCCGCGTGGCCCCAGAGGCAAGGCTCAGAGCCGGACCCAGATGCCCACTTTTGTCCACACACTGGAAACTAGGGAGGGGCCATTGTTCCTCAGTTTCCTCTCCCTGAAGCTCACTGCCCACCTGCGGAGCGTGAAGGGTCCCACAAGTGCTGGCGCCCTCTACACCTCACTCCCAGCCCAGCTTCCTCAAGCCCGAACAGTCACCTTCCAGGGGGCTGAGGACCAGGGAGGCAGAGAGACAGCAAGTCCTGCCTGTGAATTTCCACTTGTCTCTGCCCTCTGTTCCTGTCCAGTCTTAGATCAGTCTGTCTCTCTCCCTCCATACACACAGACACACACACACACATGTGTGCACACAGATGAGTCTGGATCCAGCATCCAAGAGACCCCCTATGCCGTCTCAGGTTGGAGGGGGAGGGGTAAGCCTCTTCCTCCAGGGAACTTTGCATGGAGCCAATGTGCAAGGGAGGCCTGGCATGCTGAGGTTCATGGGGTCGCAAAGAGTCAGACATGACTGAGTGACTGAAGTGAACTGAACTAAATGTGCAAGGGCAGAGGGTGAGGGGTGGCTCCGGGGAGGGTATAGTGGTCATCATGGGACCGAGATAATAGGGATGAAGGCCCATTTCAATGCAGCCGCTTTGAGAATGGGCATCCCTGGTGGCTCAGATGGTAAAGAATCCACCTGCAATGCAGGAGACCCGGGTTCCATTCCTGGGTTGGGAAGATTCCTTGAAGGAGGACATGGCAACCACTCTAGTTTTATTGCCTGGAGAACCCCCACGGACAGAGGAGCCTGGTGGGCTGTAGTCCATGGGGCTGCGAAGAGTTGGACACACTGAGCGACTGAGCACAGCACACACAGCTTTGAGAACAGGTCTGGAACCTTCAAGATTCCTTCGTCCATGAGATCCTTAGGATAAGACTGCAGAGAGAGAGGAGCAGGGCCACCTCCAGATGTGTTCCATGCTCTCTGAGCAAGAGGGGCCAGGGAAAACCATTTGCCCACAGCTCTTTGGCTTCCACCCCCTTCACGTCAGTCACAGGTCCTGGGTCAGGACAGAGACCACCCAGCAGGGCTGGCCCCAGGGAAGGGCACCAGACTGGCAGGTCAGTCCACCTCATGTAAGTGTCTGCAGTCACTTCCGCTTCCACCTCAAGCCATGAATCCAGGCTGACTCTTTCGAGGCTCAGTGTAGCCCTGGGGCACCTGAACACAGAGTGGACAACAGAGCAGGCATGTAGCCTCCCTCTTTCACTGGCCACTACTTCCTCCCTCTTCTGGCTACTCCACCTACACCTCCCCTCCCACACCCAACTTTTGCCCTCAGACTCTTCCTTCACATTCAGTGGCCACCCCCACCCCTCAGAGAGCAAAGGCCCAGGACCAAAAGGCCATACTAAACACCCTCTACATGCCAGGTGCTGCGATAGATGCTAGGGGTCGGGGGAGAAGGAGAGGTGGATTTGCAGAGAACTGAAGCACAGTCTTAAGCCTAGCCAGTGGTTTCAGGCTAGTTTGAGAGAAAGAAAAGGCTCAGAGACCCACCCTCTATGAAACAAAATAACAGGGCAAAACAAATATCCAGAATTCATCCCTGTACCTGGCAGAAGCAACACAGTAAAAGATCCTAAGTGAGAAAAAAACATGGAGGAATTTTAAGAGTTGGTGAGACCCCAGGTTATCTAGGAAAGATGAGAGAACTGTGGTTCCCAGACACTCCACTCTCTCTGGAATCAGCTTGTAGGGAACACAGGTCTGCAGACCCCAGTGTACATGCTCTTGACCACAAGGCTCCCTCATTGTTCACTGGACTCGCCTTCACACATCATTGGCATTTACAGGATTCATGCCCAATCGCCGTTGCACAGTTTTGAAGGCTGATCATCTATAAAAATGTGAAAAGAGGCAGAATGTAAATGCAGAAAGTTGGAAACCCAAATGGCCCATGCTCTCAGCTCATATCGTTTCATTTTGCCAACTAGATCAAAGAAGAATATCCCCAAAGCTCAACACACAAAAATATACATGCATTCCAACAACTTCTAAATCCTTTTCCTGGAAGGCTTACCCATGAAACAAATCACTGGGTGGCCACAGCTCCTATTCAGAAACAGTCAGGATGTAGGTCATGAACTCAGTTGCCTTCAGTGCTGATGACTGGGTTGCAGTATTTGCTCAGCCAGGGAACTGTTATGACAACAACTGCTCTGTCCTCTTTTAGCAACACATGAAGAATAAGCTGGATCCTGGAAGCCCAGATGACCAGGAATCTTCCACCTCCTACCCACAGCATAGAAGAATTCCAGGAATCAATGGATGATTGAAAGTTCCTCTCCACTCATCCAAGGAGCTGTACCAACTCATCTTATACATTCTACCTGTTGGATCCCATAAAACAACGAACAACAAGTGGGTTATGGGTTTCCAACTTTCAGACAAGTTCAAAGAACTGATTAAGGCTATTGAAAACCAAAAGCAATGTTATCAACACAGTTTGGATTAGATAGCTGATCCTAACACAAGGACCAAGTGACACCCAACTAAAGAAGCAAAACAACTAAACGCACTTCAAAGTCAGGCAGCCTTCGAAGATGCAGACATAGAGAACAGACTTGTGGATGCAGTGTGGGAAGGAGAGGGTGGGACGAATTGAGAGAGTAGCAGGAAACATATATATTACCATATGTAAAATAGATAGCCAGTGGGAATTTGCTGTGTGACACAGGGAGCTCAGCCCAGTGCTCTATGACAACCTAGAGGGGTGGGATGGGAGGGAGGTTCAAGAGGGAGGAGACCCATGTATTCCTGTGGCTGATTCATGTTGATGTATGGCAGAAACCAGCATGATATTGTAAAGCAATTATCCTCCAATAAAGTTGTTTTTTTTAAAAAAATCATGCAGCCTTTGAGAATACTGATGAAGTGACTTTGACCCAAATGTCATGGGGCTGGCTCCATTAGGATTTTCTTGGTGGCAGGTGACAGGAAACCCAGTTGAGATTGGCTTAAATAAAAGCAAGGGAATTTAATTGCTTATGAAACAAGTTTTTAAGCCTGGAGACAGGTTTTACTTCACATTCATCTGGATTGAGGGCTAAACTGATGTCACCAAGATTCCATCCCTCTCAGACTCTGCCATCTACCATAGTGAACCCAGGTGATAAATGAACTCAGCCGGTCCCAACAATACTAGCAACAGTCTTCTGTCTCTGATGGTTTCAGAGGTGGGACCATGACTACTGTGTTCTGAATGTTTGCATCCACTCAAAATTTGTATGTTAAAATTCTAACCTCCAATATGATGGTATTAGGAGGTGGGGCATTTGGGAGGTGCTCAGGGCATGAGGGCAGAGCCCTGATGAATGGCATCAGTGTTCCTCTAAAAAGGACCCTGAAAAGTTCTCTTGCCCCTTCTGCCCCAGGAGGATACAACCCTTCAGCCCAGAAGAGGGTCCTCACCCAACCACGTTGGTCCCTTGATCTTGGGCCCTCCAGCCTCCAGGTCTGTGAGAAATAAATTTTTGTTGTTTACAAACCCCTCAGTCTGTGGTGCATAGTCCATGTCATAGCAATGTAAAGGGACTAGGGCAATGATGGTGATGTGCAGAAGGTCAAACAAACTGTCTGACCCCAGGAAGAGCTTGGACTTGGAGTCTCACAAAAGGCACCCTACATCTACTGCCTCTCTCCACCTTGCTCCCATGGTCCTACACCCCTCCACTCCCCCACCACGGGAACTTCCCAGGTTCAGTGGTGCACATGAGCCCAGCAGAGTATGAGTCACCCCTGTCACCATCCTACTAAGGCCCCAGGGACTGGGTCAGGGAGGCATGCCCAAGACATTCTGCATGTGTTTCTGGGACAGAGAGCAGGCATCACTGTCACTGAGAAAGTATCATCAAGAGGAGCCAAGACCCAGAGGACAACAGCATGTGCCCAAACCAAAACAAAATAGAGAGTCAGTGACCACACTGGCTGCCAGGACAGCCAGCAGTCAGACACGAGGGTGTAGGCAAGTGAACTGCAGTGAGTGGTTCAGGACCAAGACTGTGCACAGTGAGCACAGCCACTGCTGCTTGCAGGTGAGCAGGTGTGATGATAGGGAGGCCCAGATCCTGCCAGGTGCGGACCACATGACAGAGAGCCCGAAGCAGCTGCTATAGCAGGCGCAGCATGACCCTGACTTCGAGGCTGTCCTCTTGCAGTCTCCATGGAGAGTGGCAGGGAGCAGCTGAGTCACCCAGAGAGCAAAGTAAAGGCTGGTGTCTCTGCTGCACACACAAAAGACCACTGGGATGTGATTGGGAAGCACTTAACCATGTGAGCTGATCAGTTCTGAGCATTTTCTGGTCCTTCCCTGCCAAGTCAGGGCCAGTCTTAGTGAGCCAAGACCACCTTGTGTGTTTGGGCTAAAAGCTGGGGCAGGAAAACCTACCCCCCGCCCCCGCCACTAACTCCAGTCCTGAGTACAGACAAACTTCTAGATCACCATTCTGTTTTAAACCTGTCTAAAATGGGTAGTTAGGCTTCCCTGGTAGCTCAGCTGGTAAAGAATCCACATGCAATGCAGGAGACCTCAGTCAATTCCTTGGTTGGGAAGACCCCCGAAGAAGGATAGGCTACCCACTCCAGTATTCTTGGGCTTCCCTGGTGGCTCAGGTGGTAAAGAATCCGCCTACAATGAGGGAGACTTGGGTTCGATCCCTGAATTGAGAAGATCCCCTGGAGGAGAGCATGGCAACCCACTCCAGTATTCTTGCCTGGAGAATCCCCATGGACAGAGGATCCTGATAGCCTACAGTCCACGGGGTTGCAAATAGTTGGACATGACAGAGCAACCATGCACATAATGGTTACACACACACACACACACACACACACACACACACACACACACACACACACACATATATATATGTTTGCAGAATGAAATGGCTAGGCCACAGTACTCAGATATCTGATTCAACATTATGCAAGATGTCTCGGAAAAGGTGTTTGGTTTTTTTTTTAAAGATAAGATTAACATTTAAATCAGTATACTTTGAGTAAAGCAGACTGCCATCCATAATGTAGTTGGGTCTCACCCCTCTGCTAGAGCCTTAAGGGAAAAAGACTGACGTCCCCCAAGCAAGAGGGTACTTGGCTGGCAGACCACCTGTGAACTCAAACTGCAGCTCTTCACTGGGCCTCCAGCCTGCCAGCCTACCCTATAGATATTGACCTTGCCAGCTTCCAAAATTGTGTGAGTCAGTTCTCTAATCTCCGTAGATAGGCAGCTGTACTGTGCTTAGTCACTTCCGTCATGTCTGACTCTTTGCCACCCCATGGTCCATACCCAGCCAGGCTCCTCTGTCCATGGGATTCTCCATAAGTTGGAGTGGGTTGCCATGCCCTCCTCCAGGGGATCGTCCAAACCCAGGGATCAAACCCAGATCTCCTGCATTATAGGTGGATTCTTTACTGTCTGAGCCACCAGGGAAGACTAAGAATACTGGAGTGGGTAGCCTATCCCTTCTCCAGGGGATCTTCCTGACCCACAAATCAAACTGGTGTCTCCTGCATTGCAGGCAGATTCTTTACCAGTTGAGCTGCCAGCGAAGCCCATAGATAGGCAGATATATAGATAAATTCATAGATACAGAGACACACACATACAAACATTGTAGCGGTTCTGTGTCCAGAGAACCCTGACTAATACACCATCTCTCTGGGTTTAAAAGCTGAAACCCTTTTCCATATTCCCAAGCACTCATCCCACTGCCAAATGAGAGGTATATAGATATATAAAGACAAATGGATGGATAGACAGACAGACAGACAGATAGATATTGGGTTGGCCAAAAAGTTCATTTGGGGTTTTTTGTAAGATGTTATGGAAAAACCCCAATGAACTTTTTGGCCAATTGGTAGGTAGGTAGGTGGGTAGATAATAGATAGAAGAGAGATAATATTAATAGAGGGAGAGAGATACAGTATCGCCCTTTGTGTCCTCCATCACATCACACATCATTCATTTACTGTATCTGACAAATGTCTACTGGGTACCTAATATGGGTTTCAGGTGCCGAAGATTCAGCAGATAACAAAGTTCCTCCCCCTTCGGAACTTAAACTCTCAAACAGATAAAACATGATAAACACATAGAAATGAAATGATAACCATGCAGCCGCGACATTGTGGGAAAAGATAATATTTTACCCATTTTTCAGAGGACTGTGAGGTTCTGGAAAATGAAACATGTCCAGATTTATATAGACAGCCAGAGATGGAGCCACTGTGTAACTCCATGTCTAACACCAATGTCCAAGCCCCTCTTATCCAGATGCTGGAGAGGTTGGGAGAACTTTAGGTGAAGGGATGCTGAAAGGGGAGAGATCACTCCAAAAGCAAAATATCCACATTTCTCATGCTTTCCTCTTGGTTTATGTCTGAAACTCTGACAAAAGTTCCCCCATGAAGTGGTTACAGTAGAGTTGGTGAAGACACCAGTCTTTGGCCCCAAGCCATTTGAGCAAGAAGAAAGAGTGGTGGAAATATGCTCCCTCAGAGCCTTGGAGGATGGGCTGGGCTGAGGGCAAGCCCAGGAGCAGCCCCTCTGAGTGGCAGCACGGTACCCTCCCCACAGCCCCCACTGGCCACCTTCATCAACAGGGAGGGATGTCGACAGGGAGTCAGACCTGAGGTTTAAGCCCTGAAATAACTGTTGTCAAATCCCAGGTTCCTCCCATTATTAACATTAAAGAGTGCTGCAGTGTAGCTTGGCTTTAATGTTTAGATGTGATTTTGCTAGGCAGCCAGGGAAGGATGGTGTGGTTTTCCACTTGTAGGCGAAGCAAAGTCATGGAGACAAGGACAAGAGTACTATCATCAGAACACAGTAAACCAGCCTGGGGTGCAGCAAGTCAGGAAGGAGCACTAACCTGGCCATCAGGAGACCTCAGTTTCAGGGCTGCTTCAAGAGAAACCATTGTGGTCACTACGGATCTGGTCTGGGTCTTGAAGTTCGTCCAGTCCTACCCTCTTGCAATAATAAGGAACACAAGGTCTTCCTTTCATCCGGCTGGAAAGAGAGAAAGCTAAGAACCTGACACGTCAAATCACCATCACAAATCTCCCTAAAACTGCAGTTAAGAAGGCATGATGCTGGCAACAGCCAAACTGGCCAGCCCAGCCCGGCTCAGCTTAGCGCAGCTTCACGAGCAAAAACAAGCCTCCAGCTTCCAAGCTGGAGCAGAAAAGACTGGCAGTATTGTTTTCTATGGGCTTCCCTGGTGGCGTTAGTGGTAAAGAACCCACTTGTCAATGCAGAAGACATAAGAGACTAGGGCTCAGTCCCTGGGTCAGGAAAATCCCCTGGAAGAGGGCATGGCAACCCACTCTAGTGTTCTTGCCCGGAGAATCCCATGGACAGAGGAGCCTGGTGGGTTACAGTCCATAGGATCACAAAGAGTCAGACATGACTGAAGCAATTTAGCACACACACATTTGTCTCAGCCCTACGTGAGCACTGGCCTGGGCAATTGACTAAAATGCTAGCAACCATCATCTCCAAGTTACAGGTGGGGAAAATGAGTTTGGTCATCTGTTGAAGGTTAAAATCAAGGGGATGTGCTGGAACCAGGATTACAATCAGGTCTTCTGACTCCCAAGTCTTAACTTTAAAGTGTCCTTCTCAGAAATCCCAGCCGTTCCCTCCAAGACCCAGACTCGTTCTCTGGGAACTTCTGGGAGAGACAGGTCACTGGCAAATAATAAGCACATGTTGAAAGCGTAGGGACTAGATTTCAAGCAAACCATCAGGTGTGGAGTATCAGAGGGAGGGGGGCACAGGCGCCATGGGCCTGCAGCTGAAAGTGCCTCGTGGTAGGCAGAGTAGACAGGTGTGCCAAATTACAGGTTTCCTGAGCTTGCAGACAGAGGGCTTTTCTCCTGGAGGGGCCTGGTTAAGCCTAGTGCAGGAATAAGGGGGGCGAGTCCCAGATTTCTGGATTATCAGATCTTCTGGACCCAAGCAGTATCCATAGGCCGCTGAGGGCCTCCGACTCTCATGCTCTCGCATTGCCAACGAGCCTTTGCGGGGGCTCAGGGGACAGACTGCTATTCTCATGGCCTCCTCTAATCCTCCCTGATCATGGTAAAGATAAGGCATGTGTGTGCGTGCAATCGCTCAGTCCTGACTTTTTGCAAGCCAATCAACTGTATCCAACTAAGCTCCTCTGTCCATGGGATTCTCCAGGCAGGAATACTGGAGTGGGTTGCCATGCCCTCTGCCTCCAGTGGATCTTCCTGACCCAGGGATCAAACCTGCCTCTCTTATGTCTCCTGCATTGGCAGGCAGGTTCTTTACCACTAGCGCCACTTGGGAAGCCCCAGAGATAAGGCTGCTGAGGTTCAAATCACGCAGGGAGTCAGACCAGGTCATATGACCAGATCTACAGCCCACCAAGATGGACTGAATTAACCCTTCAACATGGTTTCATGTGACCAGAAACAGGAAGCTCTGAGCCTGGGAATCACCCTCTAGAGGTGGAAATCCACAGACGGTGGGGGCGGTGGTATACAGTATTTTGCCAGGAAAGACTTCTCTGAAATCCCAGTGTCTGGGTCACCACCGAGTCTGGCACTGCCTTTGGGTGACCTCAGGGGAGGCAGGGGCCCTGGACTTTCCAAGCTACTATCATCTCTTTGCTACCACTTCTGAGACACCTCACTCCATTAGCCCCCACCCAGCAGCCAGAATATTGTTCTGATCACCCTCTGATCACTTTTATCCTCTGCTCCAAACCCCTCCAGTGGCTCCGTATTGCCCTCGAGATGAGTCTTTCCAGGTGGCTGTGTGGTCTGGTCCCAACCCTCTCCAGCCTCTTCACGCTCCTGTCAGTCTCTCAGGACATACGGTGCAAGCAGGGTGGACTTCATTTAGTGACCTGAACAAATGGTGCTCCTCTCTCATCCCCAGCCCCTTTGCCAGACCCATCTGCCCATCCCTCTGCTCTCATCCAGGGGTCACTTCTCTAGGCCCCTCCCCTGACACCTTAGCCCAGGCCAGGTTCCCCCTCAGTGAGTCCCAGTCTCCCACTGTCCCACCCTTGTCAACCTGCTGACCACGCCCCTGTAGCCACTTAATATGTGTCCCTCCCTCAAAAGAAGAAGCTCTGCGAGGTCAAGACCCTAATTATCTTACCACTCTATCCCCAGCACCAAGCACGAATGGAATGCTATCAGTGATACTAGTTTGGGAGCAGCTCCAAAAAATCGTTGTTGAGTGAATGAATGAATGGAGAAAGGAATCTATCATGCATTAAAACTCTCAGTGCCTCCTCTGAGGTTTGTCATTTGTTGTTGTTTAGTCATGAAGTCGTGTCCGACTCTGTGACCCCATGGACTATAACCTGCCAGGCTCCTCTGTCCATGGAATTCTCCAGGCAACAATACTGGAGTGGGTTGCTGTTTTCTCTTGCAGGGGATCTTTCCAACCCAGGGACTGAACCTGCGTCTTCTACATGGGCAGAGAGATTCTTTACCTCTGAGTCACCGGGGAAGCCACCTCTGGGGCTAATGGCATGAAAAGAATCCTAAAGGTGTGTATCTGTGAGCAGGAAGGCCAAGGGGTGCCCACAGGTGCTGGGTAAGGAACAGCCAGGATCCCCAGTGTACCCAGGGCACAGATGGGGGTCACTGACCTGGGCCAGTGTCCACCCCTCCTCACTGAGGCCCAAGTCTGCTGGTCATCAGTGCCAGGCAGCCCAGTGTCTGCTTCTTGGCCTCCTGAGCTGGGCCTCACAGGCATGAGGACACTCTAGAGAACTTTGGTCAAAGGGTGCCTGGGGCTCTCTCTCACCTGATGGGCCAGCTGGCAGGTGTGTGGGTCTGTGTGTCTGTGTGTGTGCCCAGTCTGATCTGCTCATAACAACCCCGATAAACACCCTCCCATCCACGAAGTCCGGGAGGAAGGAGGGCCTAAGTTTTCCTTCGACATCTGCCCAGCGGCTGACAGAGCTGGCCGTGGCCACACTGAAGAAGCTAAGTGCTGGCCTCCCTCCAGCCCGTTTCCCCCAGAGTGGCATTGCTCAGCCTTTCTCAGACAGTGGGTTCTGTGTTGGATGGTGCCCACCTCCCCCGTGACTACCGTCTCTGCCGTTGCTCACCTGCTCCGAGCCCTGGATGGCGGCCTGTGTGAGTGCTGGGGTTGAGGGCAGAGGAGGTGCTATCCCCCAGGCTCTCTCCCTGCCCACCGGCTACAGTGACCCTGACCAACGGCACCTTCCAGACATCCTCCCTGCAAACTGCAACTCTAATATTTGAGTTACAGCCCTCTCCCCTCAGCCCCCCGACCCCTGACAGCTCCAGGGTGTGTCACGGCCCCTTGGTGGTTTAACCCTGAAGCGCCTTGTACTCACAGAGTGCCCTCTTAATCCCTCATCACTTACCTTCTCAGTGCAACAGCTTGTTTTTCTAAGATGCAAATTTCAAAGAGGGCCCAAGTTCCTGCCCTTGAGCAGAACTGAGAGAGCCTGACAGGCCACTCCCAACTGAACTTCCACACCCTTTTGAGCTCCCTGGGTCAGACTCCCCTTCCGCAAAAGAACAGGACTGCCCGCTGCTAAGGAAACTGCAAAGAACCAGTGCCGGCCTCTCCAGAATGGCCCACCCCTCCCCCCAGCCTCCTCCTCTGGCTCAGCTCCAAGGCCTGGTAGGGGAGAGAGACTGCAGCCTGGGCGTCGGGGTGGGGAGACACCTCACAGCGTGCTCATCTAAGGCGAGGACAGGAGAAAGCAGAGACGGCAACTCACAGAAGCTTAAAACCCATCAACAGAAAAGTCTGGTGAGACCCTTCAGCCCAGCAAGATCCAACAAGTATTTCTGCAAACACCCTTCGCTGAGATGCTCCATAAAAAAAAATGAAATTCTGCAGTCTAGGGAGTTTGGGAAACCTAACACACCATATCATCTCCTCTCGGAGAATCACAATCCAGACTGGTGTGGTCAAGACTGAGAAGACCTAAAGAAAAAGTACCTGTTAAAGATTGTTTTTTTGTTTTTGCTTTCTGGCCACACTGCACGTGGGATCTTAGTTCCCTGACCAGGAATCGAAACCTCGCCCCTTGCATTGAAAGTGTGGAGCCTTAACCACTGAACCCCCAAGAAAGTCTCGAAAAGGTACCTGTTAAAGGTCACTGAACCAGCATTTCATCAGCTATTAATAGAAGATGTGGATGGATAGACAGAGAGGCTGACGATAGATGGGAGATAGAGATTTAGATTAATTTTTATAGTTCTGTAAGTACAATGAAACACAGTTTTAAATAGCAGGGATCCAGACCACCATTTTCATTTTATAAATGAAGTCATGGGGACTCAGAAAAGCTTTTAACCAAGGTCACACCACTGGTAAAAGGTGAAGATAGCACTAGAACCCAGGCCTTCTGATGCCTAGTCCAGGCTTTTTCCAGCAGGCCCTGTTTCCTTTTTTTGCTTGACTCTAAACCCCAGGACTTCTGGTAATCAAAGAGATCGATGCTATTTTCAAGACAGACTCGGGTGTTTGTGATTAAACTCAGTGACTTCACAGGGTTTCCCTTGCAGGCATGCCCTCTGCTGAGGAAGGCGCCCTTTCCTGCATCGCAGACTCCAGGTCAACCGTGGGGGGGAGGGGGGTGGGGCAGGGCCCAGGGCGGAGGCCTGCAGGTGAGGGTGATATTGAGCCCTGACTCTGGATACTGGATCCTGCCACCCTGGTGGCTCAGACAGTCAAGAATCCGCCTGCAGTGCAGGAGACCTGGATTCGATCCCTGGGTTGAGAAGATCCCCTGGAAGAGGGCATGGCAACCCACTCCAGTATTCTTGCCTGAAGAATTCCCCACAGACAGAGGAGCCTGACGGGCTACAGTCCATGGGGTCGCAAAGAGTCAGACACGACTGAGCGACTAAGCAAAAAACAAAAAAACAATCTTTAACAGGTACTTTTTCTTTAGGTCTTCTCAGAGTCTTGGCTAGGCCAGTGTCGATTGTGATTCTCCGATTCACACACTCAGCTTGAGTTTGGGAAGTGGGCTTCCTGACAGGTGTCCCCAAATGGGAAAGACATTTGACAGGACATCCCCAGGGATGAAGTTGGAGACACAAAATCTGGGGACTGACTTAGGCCTTGGGGCATTACATACGCCTGGCACTGTTCCACGGGGCTCAGCTGCTAGAACCAGAACTGCCTTCCCACCTGCCCTCCCTCAGCCTAAGTCTTGGCATCTCCGAGCTCCTGCATCTTACTCCCTGAGCCCCCGGCCACAGCCATCTCTCCCACACCGCACACTCACAGCACAGAGGGGTGTGTGTGCATGTGTGTGCACACTCTCACTCAGTTGTCAGGTTCTTTGCAACCTTATGGACTATAGCCTGCCAGGCTTCTCTGTTTATGGGATTTTTCTGGCAAGAATACTGGAGTGGGTAGCTATTTCCTCCTCCAGAGGAGCTTCGTGACCCAGGGATAGAACCTACATCTCTTGCATTGGTAGGTGGATTCTTTACCACTGAGTCACCAAGGAAGGGGCTGCCAAAGCCTGAGACCCAGGTTCAATTCCTGGTCTAGGGAGATCCCCTGCAGAAGGGAATGGCAACCCACTCCAGTATCCTTGCCACAGAGAATTCCATGGACAGAGGAGCCTGGTAGGCTATACTCTATGAGGTCACAAAGAGTCAGACGTGACTTAGTGACTAAATACACACACACCAGGGAAAACCCTCCTCCAGCCCTTTAGCAGAGAAGAAATTGAACTGAGACTTTCAGGAAAGACAGACCCCTGGGGCTTAGGCTCAAAGGAGGCTGCCCTCCCCCAACTCCAGGCACTTAGCGGGAGGGAATCTGTCAAGACATGCTTCAGAGCCCAAAGCCAGTGGCTTTTGATGCCCCAACCAAAGTCACGTAAAATGGAAGACTCTACCACAAAAACAGGCCCAGATAATCAGGATCAGATATAAACCGGAAGCCCTACACTGGCAGGCTTATCTCCTTATCTTTAGACTGAGATCCTCAAATCCCCTCCCCCACTCCAGACCTATTGGACTGCGGCTTGAGGCCTCTGCAGTGAACAGTGGTGTCCCCAGCATCCTAGCCTGGGCTCGAGCCCTCTCTCCCCTCCCTTCCCCAGGCCTCATCCATCTCTGGGGCTTCTCTGCTGCGGGGGTGGGGCAGGGAGGGCCTGCCCTCTGTGGCTTTAGTGCCCACATTTCCCCTTTCTCAGGGAGCAGGGCCACTTCCCTGAAGACAGAGCAGTTAACTCCAAACAGTTTTTGTATCTGCCCCTGTGTCTGGGACACACAGCCCAGTCTGGGGGCCTGCCAGGCTGGCCTATTGTCTGGCACTGTTTGCCTTTGGGGCAATGGGTGCCTTGAGCAAGCCTGGAGAGAGAAGGAGCCTGCTGTGGGGGTAGGGAGCAGGGCACAGCCCCAGATCTGACAGCCTTGGTGCCAAAGGCTGTGGCTTCTGAATTTCCAGGCAAGGGTCGATGGAGCCAAATGCCTGTCTACTGTCCTGTCTTCAGAGTCAGAGCATCTGATGCTGGAGGATACTCCTTCCCACCTCTACTAAAACCCCTCAGAACCATGGTCTTCCTTCTTCCAGGCTCCTCCAAAGCTCAGATCCCTTCTCAGGGCTCTGCACCCTCCCACCCCTGCATACCTACCCTGACCCCTGTGCTGTGCTGCGCTTAGTCGCTCAGTCATGTCCGACTCTTTGCAACCTTATGGGCTGTAGCCCGCCAGGCTCCTCTGTCCATGGGGGATTCTTCAGGCAAGAATACTGGAGTGGGTTGCCATGCCCTCCTCCAGGGGATCTTCACAACTCAGGGATCGAACCCAGGTCTCCCGCATTGCAGGCGGATTCTTTATCACCTGAGCCACCAGGGAAGCCCAAGAATACTGGAGTGGGTAGCCTATCCCTTCTCCAGGGGATCTTCCTGACCCAGGAATCGAACTGGGGTCTCCTGCATTGCAGGCAGATTCTTTACCAGCTGAGCTATGAAAGAAGCCCACCCTCACCCCACCCCTACCCCAAAAAAGTTAATAAGGAGATATTGCAGGTGCTGCCCAGGGGGAATACCTGGAGGTGAACGGACGATCTGCTTCTGGGGCATCCAGAGCTGGGCTGCACCTGTGTTGTAGGTGGCTGGTCTTACAAACCCGTCTCCCTCCAAACTTGGACCTGTGGCTTGGGATTGCCTCTCAAACCCAGCTCCTGGGACAGTGACTCTCCTTCACCAGCACAGCCTTTTATAATGCACACGTGAGAACTATTAATAGTCCACTCTTGGTTAGTTGCTTCCAACAGAAGGTCACCCAGAGCTGTGGGACCCTGAGCAGGTCACTTCCTCTAAGAAGATGAGGGATTGAATTCCTATATTTCTAGACCCTTCCAGCTTCAAAGTGCCATCACCATAACCACAGGGCAAGGGTCTTAAGCCCTCCTAGACATCGGGACGGAACTCAATATTACAGGAATGCAACAGGAAGGATCCCAGCCTTTGGCCAGAGACAACTCAACTGATCAAATAATATGCGGTTCTGTTTAGGTTTATACCACAATTGCTTCATATACCATGCATGTGTGCTAAGCTGCTTCAGTCATGTCTGACTCTGTGACCCTACGGATTGTAGCCCAGCAGGCTCCTCTGTCCATGGGATTCTCCAGGCAAGAATCCTGGAGTGGATTGCCATGCCCTCATCCAGGGGATCTTTCTGACCCAGGGATCGAACCTTTGTCTCAGGCATCTCCTGCATTGGCAGGCAGGTTATTTACCACTAGCACCACCTGGGATGCCTATACCATACTATGGGCTATGTACCACATATTGTATATCATTACATTGTTAGGTGTGGTACACATTTTGGAGTATATGGCATAATTTGTGCATCTACCACACTTGGGGGATGTATATACTTTGAGGGTTAACACACATAAGGGCATAAAGACACTGCAGCACGCACACGCTTTGTGTGTATCTACACTCGGAATACATCCAGTGTTCTGTAGATATAGCACACTTTGTGTAGACACTCCACTGCTGGGAGCATTCTGCGAAGTCTTAATGATATAACTCCAGCAAGACTCTGGGGTGAAGAGTACAGACCCTAAGACCTGATCACCCTGCATGCAGTACCCTCCCCCCACTGTGGTTGCTAAGCTAAGTCACTTCAGTCATGTCCGACTCTGTGAGACCCCATAGACGGCAGCCCACCAGGCTCCGCCATCCCTGGGATTCTCCAGGCAAGAACACTGGAGTGGGTTGCCATTTCCTTCTCCAATGCATGAAAGGAAAATTGAAAGTGAAGTCACTCAGTCATATCCAACTCTTAGCGACCCCATGGATTGCAGCCTACCAGGCTCCTCTGTCCATGGGACTTTCCAGGCGAGAGTACTGGAGTGGGTTGCCATTGCCCACTGTGGTTAACCTTGAACAAATCTCTTGCCCTCTGAGACTCGGTTCTTTTTACCTGTTAAATGGGGATCATAACAGTACCTGGCTTTGGGGGACAATTAAATGGAACAGAGCTTATAACAGACTCACCAACTCATCCAGCAAAAAAGAAACACATGGTAAATGGCAGCTTTGTTACTGCTTGGCCTTTTAAAAGTGTTTTATAATGCAGAAGTATTTTTTAATTTCAAATATACATAAATTCAGATGTTCCCAGAGTCTTTTAATGCTTTTGAAAACTCAGATAACAGACCATTTAATTCATATTTATTTCACATTTGATCTGTAAACTTTTTATTAAAAAAAATCCACTGTCATTAGCAACATGTGCTGACATTAATTTTTTAGTGAAATATGAGAGCAGGCCTTAAAGAGTCTCTGTCTAAAACATAGGGCAACTTGGATGTAAACAAGGTCTCTGCCCTTCTCCCTTGACTTTGGGAGTTTATCAATGACTTGATCTCAACCAGAAAAACAGGGAGGAAAAATGGATAACACTTTGATACTTAAGAGCTCTTGGGGCAGGAACTGTACAGTTGGGCAGGCCCATTTGTCTCTTCAAACTGTTTACTTTGGGCAAATTGTATCAGGTTTGCTTCTTCCACATAATTTCCACTTCTCAGTGTCTAAAAACAGCAGGTAAAAGATTTCCCACAGTCAGCACTCTGAGGGAGGGAGTGGTAACCCATACATCCAAGATGCAAACATACATATTTTTCAAGCAGTGGCCCCAGAGGAAGGGAGGAAGGCGACACTGGAAAGAGGTTTTAAAGTGCGGTACTGGAGTGAAAAAGGGTGCATTCGAGAATAATGGCTTTATACACAGGGCTGCTGCAAGGCAGAAAGGTTCATTTACTTCTGTCTTGGTCCATCCTTGTAATATTTACATAGGACAAGGCAATTATGTTGTTAGGCACAGGGGTGGGGAAATGGACAGAAATCTTTTCCCCCTCAGGAAATCTCAACGCAAGTCCAGTCCCAAGGGACAGTCACCAGTTGCTGGTGAAAAGGACACAGAGAGGGTAATGACACCAGAAAAAGGGCTCACTTTGCAAAGAGGCTTGCCCTGAACTAGACACAATGTGTCTGCCTGGAGGGCATCTCCAGTAGCCAGGATTCAAACATCAAAAGCCAAGAGACATTTGGGACCCCACCCCCACCCCCAAGTACTATCAAAAATAGTGTATATTTACAAGGGGGGGAATGGGAGGGCCAGCAGGGCTGCCCTGAGCATTTGTTTAAAAATAGAGTTGGGGAAGGGGGAGAGCAATTAGCCAGGGCTGGGTAACCCCCACCCCCACCCCACCTGTTAACCCTTATGGGAGCCATCCATCCCCTCTGGGGTCTTGTGCTTGCTCTGAGCGACTGTGACAGCTGGGCCCAGGGGAGGTGAAAATACTTTTAGGAAACAATACTGATTTTGGGCTGCCCAAGAACCCAGGAAGATGGCTCTGAGTGAGGAGCTGCCCTAACAATAATGAGGGGGTTGGAGTGGGGGGTGTGGCCCTCCCAGCCAGGACTTTTCTCAGGTAGGAGAGCGCAGATGCCCACAAGAAGCGGCAGAGCCATCCTGGGGCCAAGAACTCGGAACAAGCAGAACCCGGGTTTCGGCAGAACCACGTAGACGCGCCCCCTGGATCCCAGCTGCCTGCAGTCAGCGCAAGTCTGTTCTGCGGGCGCGAACTCCGCACTCACACGATCCGCTTCCTGTCCCCCCGGCAGAGGATCTTCTTGAAGGCGCGGCGGAAGTCGTGATTGAAGATGGTGTATATGACCGGGTTCAGCGAGCTGTTGCAGTAGCCGAACCAGAAGAAGAACTTGAAGAGCGTGGGCGGCACGGGGCAGCCGATGGCCGTGAGCGTGTAGGTGAAGAAGAAGGGGAACCAGCACACCACGAACACGCCGATGACCACCGCCAGCACGAAGGTGAAGCGCTTCTCGCGGTTCTGCCGCCCGCGCCAGCGCGACGCCTTGGCGCCTCCGCCAGAGCGCTCCTCCGCGGGCCCTGCCGCGGGTGCCCCCGGCCCCGTCGCCCCCGGCCCGCGCCGCGGCAGGCTGTCCCCGGGCTTCACCTGGCTCGCCCGGGCCTTGCCCTTGGCCCGGGGCCCGCGCTCCGACCTGCGGGACCCCGGGGGCCGCTCGGCGTGCTCAGACGAGGAGCTCTCCTCTAGGTCCAGCGCGTCGGCATCCGGCGGCCCTGCGGGCGCGGGCTCCCCCGGGGCACCATTGAGCTGGACCTGCAGCGACTCGACCTCGGCGCCCACGGGGCCCACGCCGCCGCGCTCTGGGCCCAGGCCGTTGGGCCTGCGCTCGGCGCCCCCCGGCAGCGCGGCGGCGGGTGGCATCGGGACCCCGGCGACTGGGCGGCACGCGGGTGCGGCGCTTGGCGATCTGGTAGATGCGCACATAGACCAGGATCATGATCAGGCAGGGCGCGAAGAAGGAGCCGATGCTCGACGAGATGACGTACCACTTCTGGTCGTTGATCTCACAGCGCGGTTCGGCGGACGGCTGGCCACTCCTGCCTCTCTTCTTCTCGATGGAAATGAGCGGGGGGAAGGAGATGACGGCCGAGATGACCCACACTGTGACGATGATGGCCTTGATGCGGCGTGGCGTGCGCTTCAGGTTGTACTCTATGGCCTGGGTGATGGACCAGTAACGATCCAGGCTGATGGCGCACAGGTGCACGATAGAAGACGTGCAGAAGAGCACGTCGAGCGCCAGGTAGATCTCACACCACGCCCTGCCGAAGTACCAGTAGCCCATGACCTCGTTGGCCAGCGAGAAAGGGATGACAAGCGTGGCCACCAGGATGTCCGCCGAAGCCAGAGACACCAGGAAGAGATTCTGGGGCGCCTTGAGCGCGCGGCTTGTGAACACAGCAATGATGACAAGCACGTTACCGAACACCGTGAACAGCATGAGTAGGCCGGCCAGGCACACCAGCGTCAGCGTCACCTGCAGGGAGTAGGGGGTGGCCCGGGCGCCGCCCCCCGGGGCCTCGGTCCCGTTCCAGCTCGCGTTGCCCGCGTCCGGCTGCAGGGAGCCCATGGGCGCGAAGCTGCCCTCGGCCAGCGGTTGCTCCTGGCGGAACATGAACGCGGGTGCCCGCTCGCCTGGGCCTGTTGCCAGCTGCCTTCCGGCCCGGTGCCCGTGGGTCCTCCTCTTCCTCTCGCGCCCCGCTCGCCCCGCCGCGCCTCACATGGAGAAGGGGCCTCAGGGAGGCCGGGCCCCGAGCTGGGGGACTGCTAGCGGCCCATGGGCCCGGCTCCGGCGAACCGCACCCGGCCCGCGCGCTTCGGTCTCTCGGGGTCGGCGCCTTCTCGCTCCCAGCTCCTAGATACAGCCAAGTTTTATTTCTAAGTGGCGGGAGAGAGTAGATCGAACCGATGGGGAAAGAGATTTATTCTTCAAGAAGAGAGAACAAAAATCATCGGTGGCCTGATGACTTGGAAAGATAACAGGAAATTAAATATATCTGTTTCTATATCTTTGACTCTTGAGCCTGAGTGAAAGCAAGAGGTCTTACCGTGTGCGGGGCCCGCCCCCAACCCGGGAGGCAGCCGAGGGGTGCTGACGCTGGCTTGGGGTCCTATGTCTCTCTCCTTACATCTCCGAAGCGAACACCGACTCTCTCGCTTCCCGCAGACGCGGCGGGGCCGGCGGGGCCCGGGTTGGGGCCAGGGTGCGGACTCTGCCGCCTCTCGGAGCTTCGTGGGACTTCCAAAGTTGAGTGCCCTGCTGGGGCTGGGGCGCAGCGCGCGGAGCTCGGAGGCGGCGGCGGTGACGGGGTGAGGGGTGTGGGGGCCGCATGAAGGCGCCCCCGTCCTCAGGCGGACCCGGGAGGGTGGGCGATCGACTATCCAGGAGCCGCGGCCGAGGCAGGAGGTCTCCTGGGCGTTGGCCCGGCGAGCTTCAGGCGCTAAGCGCGACGGGACAGGCTGGGGTCCGAGGGCAGCGTGAGTTTGGGCAGGAGAGCAGGGCTGAGGAGAGAAGGTGCTGGGGGTGGCCGGGCGGCGGCGCGCCGGCTGCTGGGCGTCTGCACTGAAGCCCGGGCCGCTGCTTCTCCACCGCACTAGCCGTGGACTGGTTTTATAGCCCCAGGATCAAGCCGCCGTTGCCGAGCAGCCGGCGTCAGCCCCCACGTGGGAAGCGGACCCTCCCCCGCCCCTTGCACCTCCCCTCCGCGGGTCTAGCGCCCGCGCCCAACGCGGGACCCACTGGAACCCTGCCCCCTGGCAAGACGAGCCCTTTGGGGAGGCGGATACCCTGAGCGAGGGATTTAAAGGGCGTGCCCGGGGAGTGCCTGCTGGGAATTGGCCAAGCATCTCTGGGCGCCCCGAGCAGAACACATTGGGCACCCGGGAGTGGCCACAACGAGCTGAGTGGGACTTGGGAGGAAAGGGTGTTGAGGACCCCCGGATGAATCGGGAGAAGCAATCACCGGTACAGGTCGCATCCGGAGCAACCCCGCCCTGGCCCGGGCCACACTTTTCCTGCAAGTGCTCCTGGCAGCGGGGCGAGTGGGGCTGGTGAGAGGAAGGCGCACGTTCGGGTCCAACCGCTGGGGCGGAAAGGGAGGCACCCCCCCCACGCGGAGTGGGCTCCGCCAGAGTTAAGAGCTACACTTTGGGGAGAAGCGGCCGCTTGTGATCCCAGCCGGAGAGCTGCTGCGAGACCCGAGCCGCCTGGGTCTGAACCGGCGCCCCCTAGACCACGGTGAGGAGGGGTCCTGGAGCGGAGGCGGCGCGCGGCGGCAGCGCGAGGGCGCACTGACCCCTGCCGGCCGCACGCCGGCACCGCTGCGAGTCTATCCGCGGGCGCCCGGAGCCTCCTCTCGCCCCTGCGACTGCCTTCTCTCATCTCAGGACAAGTTTGGGTCCAAGCTCGGGGATAGAGAACCCAGATTTTTTATTGCACTTAGTTATGTTGCAGAAATCTTCCTAACGCATACACTCTTGTGTGGCTACCCTCTCCCCGGCGAGAGTGAGGCTTGGTCTGATGAAGACACATCAGGAAGAGGGCTCTGCAGGCATCAGAGCTGGCAGCCCACCCTGCCGGTACAGGGCAACCCACGCTTCCCGCAGATTCCGGAGGCCTGGATCCTTCCTGGCTGGTTGTTCTGTTCTGGTCTTCTCTGAACCATTGTGTCTTTGTTGAGGCCAAAAGCTAGACTTCGCCCCCCACCACATCCGCATTTCAGATGCATGCACACCTGTCTTTCAGTAAGAAGACAGTGCTGACCAAGAGAAGAGAGCATGTTTTCCACATTCCCTCTGATAGGAATAGAATGGAGAGGGGGTGAGTGCCGTGTTCCTCTGCATGCTTGGTGTCCTGAGATAATTTTAACGGTTGCTAGAGTACCGTCTTGTATTATCTGCACTTTTCAAATAAACAGCAGGCAGTTTAAGGGCAAGGCCCAGGAGGATAGGAACTGTCAGCAGGAGAGAGATTAGACCTAAAGAAAAGTTATCTTATTTAAGGGCCTACCAAACCAAAATACCTTATGTAGTCAATCAAGCTGGAAGTTCTAAGGATGGAACAGATTGTTTCTCTGCCCAGCAGGGTTCAGGCTCAGGGCTGAGGACTAAATTAAGGACCTTGAGCATCAAGGCTGAGCATCACCTTCAACACCAAATGATGTCTGCAGCCTCCACCAGTGATACAGGCCGGTGATACAGTAATCAATGTGGTTGCTCTTGATGTAGATAGTCCTGAAGTCTGTGCTTTTCGGAGTACTTCACAGGTGTCTCCTGCAATCATTCCTCCAACTGGATGACCTCCCTTTCCAGATTTAATTCTGAAGAGCCTTTCTAATCCCCTTTTCTGGAGCACCTGAAGAAAGTCAAGGCAATCTTTCCTCCCTCTGTTAAGTCCATTTTCCATCTTCTAACCAAGTCTCAGCTCTGTATCTCCTGAGAGAAGAGATACGGAAACACTGCATGAGACTCAGTTGGAAATGTGGTCACGCTCACCTTTGCACAGAAACTAGGAGCCCCAGACCTCAAGTATGAAGGCTGAGATGGACAAACTTCAAAGCCCATGGCAATCTGGGCTTCACTGTGTTGTTCACAGATCTTAGGGCCTGAGTTTTCATAGACCATCACTGCTTATCTCCACACCAGCTGCTGACACACATCTCTCCTTCCCATCTCATTTCAGAAGAAGGGAAATGAAAATAGAGGCCACAGGGCTTTCTTTTCTTGGAATCTCTGCTGCTAGCCTGTGTATAACATCTCATGTCATTTTCTAAATGCTTCCCAAACAGCCAGTCAGAGCCAGTCAGCTTCTTAATTCCTGGGTTTGTAGTCTTTTCTCCTAAAATGGAAACAGGTTTTTCAAGGAGCTAGGGTCTTGGAGGACAATTATTAATAATAATGATAGCTGTCTTTTATTGAGTTCCTAGTACACAACATGTCTAGGGCTAGCTACAAAGCCTCTTTATATGCAGAGTTCTTCCTCTTAACATATGTATTTGTCTCTCAGTTGTGTCCGACTCTTTGCGACCCCATGAACTGTAGGTCGCGAGGCTCCTCTGTCCATGGAATTCTCCAGGCAAGAATACTGGAATGGGTTGCCATTCCCTTCTCCAGGGGATCTTCCTAACCCAGGGATCAAACATGGGTCTCCCACGTTGTAGGCAGATTCTTTACCATCTGAGCCACCAGGGTAACACATGTATCCATCACCAAAGGCTCTGGCTCCTTAGTTTGACACTCGGTGTCAGTATCTCTGAGCTTTAAAAGGCTATGTGGATGCTATTAGCCTTTTGCTAGAAGATTTAGTGCTGTGCTTGCTGAGTGAGACAGCACTGAGCAGAGAGATGTCCACAAAGACAATAATTTCTATCCAGGCCTGTATATCTGCATTTCTTGGGATGGTGAAATAGACTTACTAGTGCTCCACCAAGGTGATTTTGATTCATCAGGGCTGTGATGGGATGCAGACTGTGTATTTTAACAAACCTCCTTGGGAGATGCTAACATGCACACTCAGTGAAGATTCACTGCTCTAAGTAATAAATAATAAATCTCACTGGGGCAGGAGTGATGAGCAATTGCCTTGGTGGGGGCATAAAGGTGGTGTCCAAGGAAGGGGGAGCTGCCAAGGATGGGCTCCAGATTGAGAATAACTGTCCTGGTTCTTCTGGGTCAGCCAGGAGGTTGTCATATTCTTCCAGGGACCAGAGGCATCACAAACAGTTGAGAGCCACTGTAAAGATGGAAGTTGGCATTCCTGGCCCGAGGAGAAGTCACTCAAGGGCACATGAATGGGGGTCCACTATTATTTCTACTATTAATAAAAATACATACTACAGAGGATCTGAATAGACAATTTTCCAAAGATGGCATACAAAATGGGCAACAGGCACATGAAAAGATGCTCAACATCACTAATCATCAGAGAAATGCAAATCAAAACTACATGCAAATCAAACATACAAAACCTCACACTGGTCAGAATGCCATTCTCAAAGTCTGCAAACAATAAATGCTAGAGAGAATATCTAAAAAAGGGAATCCTCCTACACTGTTGGCAGGAATGGAAATTGGTACAACCACTATGGAGAACAGTAAGGAGGCTTCTTAAAAAAGTTAAAATAGGACTACCATATGACGTTGCAATCCCACTCCTGAGCATATATCTGGAAAAAAACATAATGTGAAAAGATAATGTACCCAAATGTTCATTGAAGTGCTATTTACAATAGCCAGGACATGGAAACAACCTAAATGTCCATCAACAGAAGAATGGACAAAGATGTGGTATGTATATACAGTGGACTATTACTCAGCCATAGAAAAGAATGAAATAATGCCATTTGCAGCAACACGGATGGACCTAGAGATCATCATACTAAGTGAAGTAAGTCAGGCAAAGAAAACAAATATCATTTGATGTCACTATCACTTACATGTGGAATCTAATTTTTTTAATTATATAAATGAACTTATTTACAAAACAGAAACAGGAAAATAAAAAAGGCTTGTGGTTACCAAAGGGGAAATGTGGGCGTGGGGGGATAAATTATGTGTATTAACATACACATATTACTATATGTAATATAAAATAGATAACCAACAAGGACTTACTGTATAGCATAGGGAACTCTATTTGGTATTGTGTAATAGCCTATATGGGAAAATAATTTGAAAAAGAATGGACATATGTATATGTATAACAATCACTATGCTATATACCTTAAACTAACACAACATGGTAAATCAACTATATTCCAATAAAATTTATATATATATTTATATATCATATATGTATACATTACATATATATTTAATATAGACTTTACCATGATTTATCATATTGTATTAGTTTCAGTCATATTGCATAATGGGCTTCCCTGGTGGCTTAGACGGTAAAGAATCCACTTGCAATGCAGGAGACCCGGGTCTGACCCCTGGGTCAGGAAGATCCCTTGCAGAAGGGCATAGCTACCCACTCCAGTATTCTTGCCTGGAGAATGCCATGGACAGAGGAGCCTGGCGGGCTACAGTCCATGAGGTCGCAAAGAGTTGGACATGGTTGAGCAACTAACACTTTCACTTTTTCATATAGCATAATGATTCATGGCAGCATTATTTACAATAGTCAAGATATAGAAGCAACCTAAGTACCCATCAATAGAGGAATGGATAAAGAAGATTTTATATATAAAATGGATATATGTATTTAATGGAATATTACTTATCCATAAAGAAATCTTGCCATTTGTGACAACACTGAGGAACCCTGAGGGTATTATGCTAAGTGAAATCAGTGAAAAGTAAATTTTGCATGATTTCACTTATAAGTGGAATCTAAAAAACAAATGTATAAACATAACAAAAACAGAAACAGAGTTATAGACACAGAGAACAAACAGGTGGTTGTCAGAGGGAAGGGGCTGGAGGAGGAGAAAAATAGGTGAGGGAGATTTAGAGGTTCAGACTTTCCAGCTACAAAATGAGTCACTGGTATGAAATGTACAGTGTGGGGAATTTAGTGAATAATAATGTAATATCTTTGCATAGTACATGGTAACTAGGTTTATTATGATGATCATTTTGAAAAGTATAGAAATATTAAATCACCATGTTGTAAAACAGGAACTATCATACAATTGTAGGTCAGTTCAGTTCAGTTGCTCAGTTGTGTCCGACTCTTTGTGACCTCATGAACCGCAGCACGCCAGGCCTCCCTGTCCATCACCAACTCCTGGAGTCCAACCAAACCCATGTCCATTGAGTCAGTGATGCCATGCAACCATCTCATCCTCTGTTGTCCCCTTCTCCTCCTGCCCTCAGTCTTTCCCAGCATCAGGGTCTTTTCAAACGAGTCAGCTCTTCGCATGAAGTGGCCAAAGTATTGGAGTTTCAGCTTCAACATCAATACTTCCAATGAATATTCAGGATTGATCTCCTTTAGGATGGACTGGTTGGATCTCCTTGCAGTCCAAGGGACTCTCTCAAGAGTCTTCTCCAACACCACAGTTCAAAAGCATCAATTCTTCAGCGCTCAGCTTTCTTTATAGTCCAACTCTCACATCCATACATGACCACTGGAAAAACCGTAGCCTTGACTAGATGGACCTTTGTTGACAAAGTCATGTCTCTGCTTTTTAATATGCTGTCTAGGTTGGTCATAACTTTCCTTCCAAGGAGTAAGCGTCTTTTAATTTCATGGCTGTAAGCACCATCTGCAGTGATTTTGGAGCCCCCAAAAAATAAAGTCTGACACTGTTTCCACTGTTTCCCCATCTATTTCCCATGAAGTGATGGGACCAGATGCCATGATCTTAGTTTTCTGAATGTTGAGCTTTAAGCCAACTTTTTCACTCTCCTCTTTCACTTTCATCAAGAGGCTCTTTAGTTCTTCTTCACTTTCTGCCATAAGAGCGGTGTCATCTGCATATCTGAGGTTATTGATATTTCTCCTGGCAATCTTGATTCCAGCTTGTGCTTCCTCCAGCCCAGCGTTTCTCATGATGTACTCTGCATATAAGTTAAATAAGCAGAGTGACAATATACAGCCTTAACGTACTCCTTTCCCTATTTGGAACCAGTCTGTTGTTCCATGTCCAGTTCTAACTGTTGCTTCCTGACCTGCATACAGGTTTCTTAAGAGGCAGGTCAGGTGGTCTGGTATTCCCATCTCTTTCAGAATTTTCCACAGTTTATTGTGATCCACACAGTCAAAGGCTTTGGCATAGTCAATAAAGCAGAAATAGATGTTTTTCTCTTGCTTTTTCGATGATCCAGTGGATATTGGCAATTTGATCTCTGGTTCCTCTGCCTTTTCTAAAACCAGCTTGAACATCTGGAAGTTCATGGGTCATGTATTACTGAAGCCTGTCGTGGAGAATTTTGAGCACTACTTTACTAGCATGTGAGATGAGTGCAATTGTGCTGTAGTTTGAGCATTCTTTGGCATTTCCTTTCTTTGGGATTGGAATGAAAACTGACCTTTTCCAGTCCTGTGGCCAGTGCTGAGTTTTCCATATTTGCTGGCATATTGAGTGCAGCACATTCACAGCATCATCTTTCAGGATTTGAAATAGCTCAACTGGAATTCCATCACCTCCACTAGCTTTGTTTGTAGTGATGCTTTCTAAGGCCCACTTGACTTCACATTCTAGGATGTCTGGCTCTAGCTGAGTGATCACACCATCGTGATTATCTGGGTCGTGAAGATCTTTTTTGTACAGTTCTTCTGTGTATTCTTGCCACCTCTTCTTAGTATCTTCTGCTTCTGTTAGGTCCCTACTATTTCTGTCCTTTATCGAGCCCATCTTTGCATGAAATGTTCCCTTGGTATCAAGGATTACCTTGATCTTGACCTTGGTATCAAGAATTGTAAGTCAGTTATACTTAAAAAACAAACAAACTCATAGGAAAAGAGATTAGAGTTGTGGTTACCAGAGGTGGGGTAGAGGGTGAGAGATTGGATGAAGACATTTAGAAAGTGCAAACTTCTAGTTATAGGATAAATAAGTACTAAGGTTGTGCAACATGAGAAAGACTGAACTGCTGCATGTTATGTATGAAAGTTGTTGAGAATAAATCCTAAGAGTTCTCATCATAAGGAAAATTTTTTTCTATTTCTTTAATTTTGTACCTGTATGAGATGATGGATGTTCATCAAACTTATTTTGGTAATCTTTTCATGATGTATATAAGTCAAATTTTTGTGCTGTACATCTTAAATATATACAGTGCTATATGTCAATTATATCTCAATAAAACTGGATCAATAAACACTGTTCATCAGCACTGACCCCATATCAGGCACAACGCTGAACAATTTATATACTCTATATTATTTTATGTAATAAATAAATAAACCCTCTACTGTAGAGATTATTATCTGCTTTGACAGATGGGGGAAAATAAGGCTCGGAGAGGCTAAGCAGACAGCCTAGCTAATAGAGAACAGGATCAGATATGGACCTTGTGTTTCCTGATTGTAAGCCCAGTGAACTTCCTACATCCCTTTCTGGGGACCTCTCTCTCTACCACCCTGACAAAGCAGAACCTGCAGAGGTTTATCAGAAGTGAGAGCACCATTGGCCTGGCCCATCCTCCCTGTTTCCCTGTCCTCCCAGTTCATCTGTGGCTACTAGAGCAAGACAGTACAAGGCAAGGCATGTTCCCTTGTCCCACTTCTGATGCCTGTGGTACTGGAGGAAGTGTCAGGCACATTGCACAGGACTGAGCATTCCTCAACCTGAGGGAGAGCTACCTGGCCGTGAAGCCCCGGAACAACTGGCCTCCCCTTGGTAGAATCAACTGCTCCTTCTCGTGGGGTCCATACATATTTTCTCCAGAGTTTGGGTGAGCCTTCATTGCCCAAGCTTACCTGTTCTAGTAAGTGGCAACCCACTCCAGTATTCTTGCCTGGGAAATCCCATGAACAGAGGAGCCTGTTGTGCTACAGTCCATGGGCTGCAAGAGTTGGACACAACTGAGAGACTAAACCTACCTACCTAGTAAGGGGAAAGTACTGTGCTGTTCATCTTGGCATTCCCATAGCATACCTAAAACAGGCTTTTTAACCATCAAATTTATGCAACCCACTCCTTGGGGATCCAACAGGACTCAGGAAGGACCTAGGAATTTACTTGTAGTTTTAACAAATACCTGAGTAATCCAGTAAATACCAAAATGTAAGACACATTGGCATAGATATTTGATAAGTGTTTGTATGATGAATGAAGGAAAGAAGTTGTGAATGAATGGATACAATTTACAACTAAGTTACCCAAAACATAAGAGGTCCAGAAGAAGGTGGCTAGATTCCAAAATTAGGATTTAGTTATCTTAACTAGTTCGAGATAAACATAGATGCTCTCATTTTCTATCTCTAGCTCTACCTCCCTTTCTATATTTTTTTCTGAAAAGGAACACATAAGTAATGGAAGATGATCTATTTATGACTATCAGCCAGGCAAATTACCAATACATGTAATTTAGCTTATGCTAAATTATCTGTTTGTCCTGGAATTACCTCTATACTTAAAGTGCCATGTAACATTAAAATTCTTCTTGAGTGTGTGCATGTGTGCTCAGTCACTCAGTCGTGTCTGACTCTTTGTGACTGCATGGACTGTAGCCCGCCAGGCTCCTCTGTCCATGGGATTCTCCAGGCACGAATACTGGAGTGGGTTGCCATTTCCTCCTCCAGGGGATCTTTCCAACCCAGGGATCAAACCTGCATCTCCCATGTCTCCTGTATTGCAGACAGATTCTTTACCACTGAGCCATGGGGGACTTCATCTAAAAAGAGCCAGAAAACTGGATTGGAGATGATATTAATAGCTTATTACTATTTTTTGAAGAGTAAGAAAAAACTACATCCCTATTAGCTTGGACTCCTAGGCTCTCACAAATCGAAGTTCAGACACACAAACACAGGCCACACACCCATGCATATGGACCATATGGGCACACACACTCACCCATCTGAACATGAGGAGCAAGCAGGTGGGGAACACAGTGTTCCCACTGCCGCCCATGCCCCCCACACAACCGGAACCAAATACTGCGATCAATTACTAACATCTGTCAAGTCACTGCATTGCTGACATGGTGTCGGGGAGGAGGGGCTGGCAGTCACTAGAAAAAAATCTATTGCTTCCTCTGAGCTATTATTTAATTCTTCCACTTTCTTGCTGCTAGTGCTGGAGCTCTTTGCAAGCACATTGTTCCTGAAGGTCAATGGAAGCTAAAAGAAAAGCATCACCTCCAAGAGTGTTGTTGGAAGGAGCGGCCTTATTTACCACCTTCCGTGTTCCTCATCACTGACTGTTAGATCCATCCTGCTATTCCCATGGAAACAAGTGCGAAGTCCGAGCATCACCTTCATCCCACCCCCCCGCAAGGTGCTAGCCCATCCTGCCTCCACCTGGAAGATGAAGCCAAGTGATTTCTGCCCCTGCTGGGCCCTCTGGCCGAGACCCAAGATAATGGTCTGTGCCAGGATCACCTCTATCTTAAGAATGCCCAGAAAGGTTGTGCTCTCATCTAGATCTTTGCTGCTGCCGACCTTGCGAGATATACGTGCACTTCTACTAAAGCGTGACTGCTGAGTGCTGTGTGCACACATGAAACTTACCATTACCTCCTGAGTTTTCCAGGTCAGTCCTCACAAATAAGGGCTCTTTCCCACCACATTCAGGTGAGTTATCTTGCCTGCTTTGTCCAGAAGCATATGAAAAAGCACACTTGAATCAGTTATGGCGAGTGATGGCTATTTATGGCACAACAGGTGAGCTAGAGCCTCTGGCCCTTGGGGATAATGGGGATATTTGTGACCAACCTTAATAACTTTTAAACTAACATTCATTAACCTAATTAAGTAAAGTGAATCACCTTTCACATTTTCACAAAGAAACCATGGAAACCCCATGAACACACACATACACCACACACACATACACTGTTTAAAAGGTAATCTGGTCATTCTGCTCCCTGGAAATGATTTCTTTTTTCCATTCTCCCTAGTTAATGATACCAGCAAAGCACAAGCTTTTCCCTCCTATAAGGGGCCCCTGCCTGCCACCTCCGGGGAGTGAGGTCATTAGGAATTCAGGCTTTGGAATAAGATAAACCTGGGCTCTGGTCCTGCTTCTGTCACTTAATAACTGTATTAACTTACTTAACTTTCTGGAACTTGGTTTTCTCATGCAGAAATGGGGAAAGTAGTAATAAGCATCTCAGGCATGCTCTTAAGTGAATGTTTAATAAATGAATACCTGGAAAATATATAACACAACGTTCTGTATTTAATAGATGCTTTGTTGTTGTTCAGTCACTAAGTCGTGTCTGACTCTTTGTGACCCCATGGACTGCAGCACACCAGGCTTCCCTAGATGCTTGACATACATTAAGTATATTTGTTTATTTGGCAAAACTTTCTCCTTTATTAACCTGATTCTTCCTCAGACAGATGCAAAGATATTTGAAGATCTGCCACTTAAAGTTTGATAGTTAATAAATTGGTATGAAAAATAAGAATTAAAAATGTGACTTCACATTTTAACAGGTATTTATTCCTTTTTGTTTATGTGAACAGCCAGGAATGGGGAGAAAGACCCTTGCCTTAAGACTATACCAAACTGAAAAGCTTCTGCACAGCAAAGAAAACCATCAACAAATTGAAAAGGCAACCTACAGAATGGAAGAATATATTTGCAAATCATATATCTGGTAAGGGGCTAATATGCAAAATATATAAAGAATCCATACAACTCAATCACAAAAATTTAAATAAACAATCCAATTTTTTTAAATGCACAGAGGGGATAAATAGACATCTTTCCAAAGAAGACATGCAGATGACCAAAAAGTATGAGAAAAGGTGTTCAAAATCACTAGTCATCAGGGAAATGCAAATCAAAACTACAATGAGGTATCACCACACCTGTTATAATGACTGTTATCAAAAAGAAAAGAAAGGGAACCCTTGTGCACTGCTGATAGGAATGTAAATTAGTGCAGCCACTATGGAAAAAAGTATGAAGGTTCCTCAAAATATGAAAAATCGAACTGCCTATGATTCAACAATGCTGCTTCTGAGTAAAACACTAACTCAAAAAGATAGAGGCACCCTCACATTCACTGTAGCATTATTTACAAAACCAAGATATGGAAACTGTCTGTGTCCATCAATAGATCAATGGATAAAAAAAAAAGTGGTATGTATATACAATGGAATACTACTCAGTCATAAAAAACTGAAAGAAATCTTGCCATTTGTGACAACATGTATGGACCCTTACAGCATTACACTAAGTAAAATATGTCAGACAGAGAAAGACAAATACCCTATGATCTCACATATTCATGTGGAATCTAAAGAAAATTCAAGCAAACAAACAAAAACCAAGCTCATAGATACAGAGAACAGATTGGTGGTTGCCAGATGTGAGGAATAAGGGGTGAACAAAATGGGTGAATGGCAAAGGGTACAAACTTTCAGTTTATAAAGTAAGTCATGATATGGAACTGGCACAAAAATAGAAATGTAGATCAACGGAGCAGGATAGAAAACCCAGGAAAAAACCCATGCACCTATGGTCAGTTAATCTGTGACAAAGGAGGCAAGACTACACAATGTTGAAAAGACAGTCTTTTCATCAGATGATGCTGGGAAAACTGGACAGCTACATGTAAAAAAAAAAAAGAAAGAAAAGAAATTAGATCATTCTTTAACATCATACACAAAAACAAGCTCAAAAGGGATTAAAGACCTAAATGTGACACTGGACACTATAAAATATCTAGAGGAAAACATAAGCAGAACACTCCGATATAAACCAGAGCAATATTTTTTTCAATCTGTCTCCCAGAAAAATGGAAGTAAAAAGAAACAAACGGGGCCTACTTAAACTCAAAAGCTTTTGCACAGCAAAGAAATAATTAACAAAATGAAAAGACAACTCACAAGTTGGGAGAAAATGATGTGACATACAAGGGATTAGTCTCCAAAATTTACAAACAGTTAAGATGCTTAGCTCATTTCACACGCGAGCAAGGTAATGCTCAAAATCCTTCAACCCAGGTTTCAGCAATATTTGGTGAACTGAGAACTTCCAGATGGTCAAGCTGGATTTAAAAAAGGCAGAGGAACCAGAGATCAAATGGCCAATATCTGTTGGATCATAGAAAGAGCAAGGGAATCCCAGAAAAGCATCTGCTCTGTTTCATTGACTACGCTAAAGCCTGTTGACTTTTCCAACAAACTGTGGAAAATTCTTAGAGATGGGAATACCAGACCATCTTACCTGCCTTCTGAGAGACCTGTATGCAGGTCAAGAAGCAACAGTCAGAACCAGACATGGAACAACGGACTGGTTGAAAATTGATAAAGGAGTATGTCAAAGCTGTACATTGTCACCCTGCTTATTTAACTTATATGCAGAGTACATCATGTGACATGCCTGGCTAGATGAAGCACAAGCTGGAATCAAGATTGCCAGGAGAAATGTCAATAACCTCAGATATGTGGATGACACCACCCAAATGGCAGAAAGTGAAGAGGAACTAACGAGTTTCCTGATGAAGGTCAAAGAGGAGAGTGAAAGAGTTGTCTTAAAACTCAACATTCAAAAAACTAAGATCATGGCATCTGGTCCCATCACTTCATGGCAAATAAAAATGGAAACAGTGACAGACTTTATTATCTTAGGCTCCAAAATCACTGTAGACAATGACTGCAGCCATGAAATTAAAAGATGCTTGCTCCTTGGAAGAAAACCTATGACAAATCTAGACAATGTATTAAAAAGCAGAGACATCGCTTTGCCAACAAAGGTCCATACAGTCAAAGCTATGGATTTTCTAGTGGTCATGGATAGATGTGAGCTCCTGCTGCTATGTCGCTTCAGTCGAGTCCGACTCTGTATGGCCCTTTAGACGGCAGCCCACCAGGCTGCTCTGTCCTTGGCATTCTCCAGGCAAGAATACTGGAGTGGGTTGCCATTTCCTTCTCCAATGGATGTGAGAGTTGGACCATAAAGAAGGCTGAGTACTGAAGAATTGATGCTTTCAAACCGTGATGCTGGAGAAGACTCTTGAGAGTCCCTTGGACTGCAAGGAGATCAAACCAGTCCATCCTAAAGGAAACCAGTCCATCCTAAAGGAAAACAGTCCTGGGTGTTCATTGGAAGGACTGATGCTGAAGCTGAAGCTCCAATACTTGGCCACCTGATGAGAAGAGCTGACTCATTGGAAAAGACTCTGATGCTGGGAAAGATTGAGGGCAGGAGAAGGGGGCTACAGAGTATGAGATATTTGGATGGCATCATCAACTCAATGGACATGTATTTGAGCAAACTCTGGGAGATACTGAAGGACAGGGAAGCCTGGCATGCTGTAGTCCATGGGGTCGCAAAAGAGTCACACATGACTTGGCAACTCAACAATGCCTCTTTACCTCTGATAATTTTCCTTGTTCTTGTTTGTTTTGTCTGAAATTAACACAGCTACTCCAACTTTGATTAGTATTAGCATGGTGTATCTTTCTCCATCTTTTGCCTTTAATCTTTATGTATCTTGATATTTAGAGTGTGTTTCTTGTAGGCAACATATATTTGGTCTTTTTAAATCTACTGTGACCACTGCTTTTCACTGGCAGTTGAAGTGATCATTGATATAGATGAATTCATATCTAACTTCATTACCATTTTTCTTTTTGTGTCTTCCATGCCTTTTCTGCCTTTTGTGCTTTGAATGAATCCTTTTATGATTCCATATTCTCTTAACATATTAAGCATATATTTAACTTTTTTTTAGCTGTTGACCTACTGTTTGCAATATTTATTTACAACTAATCCAAGTTCCGTTTCAAATAACACATATCACTTAATGGGTAAGGCAAGTGCCTTATAACAGAGTATTTTCAATCCCTCTCTCTCACCCGTTATATATAATATTGCTGCCATTTCTCTTATCCATAGTCTCCAAATATATTATTATTGGAACAATTATGTTAAATCAGTGAAGCAAAATGAAAGATTTTACCTTCATTTATTCCTTAATGCTCTTCCTTTGTGTAGATTGTTTCTGACCTATATTACTTTCCTTCTCCCTTAAGAATTTCTTTTAGTAATTCTTGCAAGGGAAGTCCGTTGGTGACAAATTCCCTAAATTTTAGTTTGTATAAAAAAGTATTTCTTCTTTTGAAGGATAATTTCAGATACTACAGAACTCTCGGTGTTTTTTTTTTTCTTCCTCTCAACACAGAAAAGTATTTTGCTCTACTCTCTTTTGCGTGGTTTTGAAAACAAGTCTGATGCAATTCTCCTTGCTCTTCCAGGGCTAAAGCGTTTTTTCCCTCTGGCTTCTTTCAAACCTTTTTTCTTTAGTTTTGATTTTCCTGTAATTTGAATATGCTATGCGTAGGTATAAATTTGAGGATATTTATCCTGTTTGGTGGGGCTTCCCAAGTGACTCGGTGGTAACGCAGGAACTGTAGGAGATGAGGGTTTAGTTCATTTCCTCCAGGGGATCTTCCTGACAAACGGCAACCTGATCCAGTCTTCTTGCTGGGATAATCCCATGGACAGAGGAGCCTGGCAGGCTACAGTCCACGGGGTCACAAAAAGTCAGACATGACTGAGCAACTGAGCATTCATGCATCCTGTTTGGTGTTCTCTCAGCTTTCTGGATCTGTGCTTCAGTGTCTGACATTAAATTTGGGAAATTCTCAGTCATTATTGCTTAAACGTGTTTCTTCTTCTTCTCCTTCTGGTATTCCTATTACATGTACATCATACTTTTTGTAGTCTGATAGTCTTTCTCTGACGAGTGGAGCTTGTGATCCTAGGGCCCATCTTCGAGTGAGCTTGTGATCCTAGGGCATGACCAAGAAATACTTAGTTCTACTCTGCCCCACTACCACCTCCACCAACTCCAGTGGGACAGGAAGGCTAGAATTAGGTATTTCCATTCCCACATGAGAAGAGCTAGAGGGACCTACAGCTGGCTATTTCTCTTCCCCAAGAACAATCAGGCCCTTATAAGACCCCAGAGATTAGTCTCTGGTAAACGGTCTCTTGAGGGCTGGGCTTGTTAGGAACAGAAATGCTCAGTGTATTTCAAAATGGCTAGCTTTTAATCTCCCCATGCTAGAAGTATGAAGAGATTCTTCCCCAGTCTTCACTGTGAGAACCTGTTAGAGCTTCTCGAGGAAGAAACTCAAGTGTGGGAACCCCTTTAGACTGGGCCGCATCAAGGTTTTTAATTCTCAAGGCTTGCCCATGCTGAGCCATCAGCAATTCATCATGTACAGTTTGCACTGGTTTCCATGGAAATTTATGCTCATGGATTTCTGCTCTGGTAATTGTGATTAACTGTATCCACTCAGCTCTCCAATTTGGGGGGCAGCAAATTTCCCTGTGATCTCAATACTCTTGAGACAAACCTAGTTAAGAGTTGTTTTTGGTTTGTTTCGCTTTGCATTTGTTGTTAGGACATAGTGAAAACTTCCCAGTTCCTTACATGCAGGACCGGAAAACAGAATTTTGGTCATTTTGTGTGTGTTTGTGTGTTTTATGGCATATATCAACCTCTAATAGATTAGTAGAAGTTTTTCTATGTTCATCACTTGCCTTCCTCCACTAGAACGTAAGTTTCACTTACTGTGGTGTTTTTTTCACTAATATATCCTGCACCTACATCAGTGAGTACTCATGTTAGTGAGTACTCAAACATTTGCTGACTGAATGTCCACCCTTTCTTCTTATCCAAGTCTAGGGTATAGAAAAACAAATGAACTTGAATGCAGAATCCTCCGTCAACCACCCCACAAAAGGTAACTGTAAGAACTTTAATTTGGATTTATACCTTGCAGGCTATCAGGATTCAGTGGTCTTGGAAGCAAATGAAATGTGGTTGCAACACCTGTCACTCCATTGTTCCCTTGGATTCATTCAAACTTATCAGGATGGCTAGCCAGGAAGCCACCTTTCTTAGTTATTACTCACAGAGCTCCAAACATTCAGCTCTCAGAAAGCTAAATCTAGAAAGGAGAATGTGTTCACAGATAAGCATACAACATCACAAAGTCAACATGATTAACAGTCAAAAGAACACTGTATTAGTAGAGGTAGTCCCTAGTTCCACTGCACTACATATTAGTTGACTTACAACAACCTCTTTGGGTTTGGTTTATCTTCAAAGTAGGTAATGTCTTACCTACCTGAAAGGGAATAGTCCATGTAATTTCTTTGAACCCCCAACTCTAAAGCCATTAATCCTTTACTTTGTCCAAAACAAATATTTTGTAATATTCACCTAAGATCAATATGAAAGATTACCTACACAAAAACAGTATCAGTTCAGTATATAAATTACACATTACAGACTTAAGTCTGGCACTTTGCTTGTGGCTTGCATCCTACATTTGGTTTAAAAGGATGAGAAGAAGTGTGGGACTCAATATAAATTGTTCAAAATTCTGACCGTTACAATGTATGATTTTTCACATTAGTAGATTGGAAAAGACCCTAATGCTGGGAAGGATTGGGGGCAGGAGGAGAAGGGGATGACAGAGGATGAGATGGCTGGATGGCATCACCGACTCGATGGACATGGGTTTGGGTAGACTCCGGGAGTTGGTGATGGACAGGGAGGACTGGTGTGCTGCGATTCATGGGGTCGCAAAGAGTCGGACATGACTGAGCGACTGATCTGAACTGAACTGAACTGAATGGAGAAAAAAAAAATGCTTGATTTGGCTTTCTAACACATTATAAACTTAAAGTCTGGCACTCTGTTTGTGGCTTGTATCCTGCATTTGGTTTAAAAAGATGAGAAGGAAAGGAACTCAATCTAAACCGTTCAAAATTCTGGCTGTTATAATGTATGATTTTTCAAATTAGCAAATTCTTAGTGGAGGAAAAAAAATGTTTGATTTGGCTTTCACCTGTTCACCTGTGTAAATCAAGGCCTCACTTTACCAGCTTTCACTTGAGTAACCGATTTCAACTGGGGTGGCACAGATGATGTGGTTAATGGGGAGCTGAGTAGGAAAAATACCAACTAAGAAGTTAGAAGACCCGGGCCCTAATTTCAATATTGACCTGACACTCACAATGTATAACTCATTTAATTAATTACCTTGGATATTCCTTCATCTTGAAAATAAAGATGATGGAGTCAGATTTACATAAAAACTGAAGGAACAGCAAGGGAATAATGAAATTAGCTTACTTAAAGTGACAACAAACTGATCCTTACACCTAAGTATAACCAGAACCAAGAAAGTGGGAAACATAATTACCAATGTTATTAAGATACAGAAGCTGAATCCTTAATAAAATTGAATCCTCAATAAAATTCATAGCCCATGGAATTGTAGTAATTAAATTATTTTAAGATTCACTGCTGGATAAATAGCAGAGAAAAGTTATAAAATAACTGCCACGGCAGTTTGGTGTAAGCAAAACCTTTTGACGTTGAAACTTGTATTAAAGATTTCCCTTGAAAGAATTATTTGTATGTTTTAACATATTTTTAAAAGCTGGTGTTTGCTACCTGGTATTCAAGCTGGAGAAATGTAATCTTGATGAAGAGCGAGTGGGCTGTGTGTGTAAGTGCACGTGTGGTATGCACATAAAATTTAAAAAGTAAACCCTTATACTCCTATATCTCACCTATGATAGCATCTAATGAATGTAGTAAGGTGAATTATGTCTTGGGAAAAGTAACACAGGCCGTTACTGTAGAAAACCACAAAAGTAGGAAAGTTTTGCTTTTTGTTTTCATCTGCAATCTAAATTAGGAGTTACTTAAGAGTTCTTGACTGTACAGGGTTCAAGTTGACATCAAATATCAAAATGTGTAGATTTATTACTTACATCTACACTGATGTTCATGGAAGGAAAAAGAAAGCGACCGATTTGGGGGGAAATGGTAATCATTCCAAACCTAGGTTCATTCATAACTCTTTATGTTAATATTTTATTCTCTCTAAAGCAGCCTATCAGTACTTTTTAAAAATGCAATTCATGTTCTCAATTGCTTCAGGATAGCCTTTATTTAAGCAGTAACAGGAGGTGCTCTGGAGGTTGGAAAAATTGAACTCTCAATTAAATCAGCTATTCTTAATTTTGTTTAAAAAGTAGATTACTCAAATAGGTGTGAAATTCATTAGACTGCAATCATAAAGGCAAAAATTTGTGTCTATAAGGTGTGTTTGACAAGGTGTATGATAAACACTGCTTTGTGTCAAGAAATAGTGCTAGTTAAAAGGCATGGAACCTGTAATAAATAAAAACATAAAAGGATGGACTAAAACATAACCACCTTCTAAATCAAGAAAAACCAGAGAACTTCTTTACCAATCAGTCACCTGCCTGAGTTAAAAGTGAACATAAAGTTCACTTCATTCATGTTTTCACCATTGTGCTCTTTCTCATCTTCATAAATATGTGCTCATATACACATATGATATGTGACAAGTGTGACTGAGGCGTTAAATTTGTATTTTAATCTAAATTTAAATAACCACATGTGGTTAGTTAGTGGCACCTATTTTGGACAGTGCAGGGTCCTAGAAAAATAAGCATAGTAAGTAAAATGACACTGAAACAGAATATACTGAGAAGTTAGAAAAACTGCGTGTAATTGACTATCGTATTTCAAAAATACCATATTGTTTCCTTAACACTTTTACTACAGCTACTTCTCATTTTCTGCAGGTTCCTTCCTGTCTGTGCAAAAGTAATTACCACTTATGTGCTGGATCATCTGTTTCCAGGCCTAACTTCTAAGCACTAGATATATCTAATTGCTTACTTGACATCTCCACTTAACTTCCCACAGGTACTTCCCCTTACATCCAAACAAACTGAAAGAAACTAGTCCTCCTGCGAAGTTCCACAGTTTAGTAAATACATGCAAGCGCTTAAGTCAAAATCCTGGAAGTAACCTGTGATTCTCTAACCCACTTTTTCCAACCAATCATCAAGTCCTACTAACCTTTCTTCCTTATATTCCCTTAAATGTTTATTTCTTTCCATCCCCAATGCTACAATCCCAATCAAAGCCATTGTCATCTCACCCGGATTACTCCGCCAGCCTCCCATATGGCCACTTGGTTCCTAGTTTTGATTCCCTTCAAAACCATTCTTCTCAAGGTAGTCAGTGATGTTTTAAAAACATGTATCAGAGAATGTTAAAAGATGACAGTTAATCACATGGTTACACGGGACTAATACTTGTTACATTCCCTGGTAAGTTTTCTTCAGCCAATTAAATATTTCCCACTGGGTAAGGTCTCTTTTACCCTTAGTGTTTTTGTTCTCGTTTTCATGAACATTTGAAAACAATTTAATGTTCTTTAATAGCCAATATTAAAACTTCTTCTAGGAATCCTATACTCAGTTTCTACCTTTTAATTACCAAGATATCTTGAACAGCACAGTTTATGAAAGGTTACAAAAACAGAACAAAAAGCATTTTCTTCACAAAGGCTCAGGGAATGGGGGAATTACCCCCAGTTGGTCAATGTCTTCACCACAAGCCAGTCTTTACAAGATATATTCATTATATACTCTAATTGTTTTGTTTTTTAAAAAACTCCCCAAATCCTGTAGTTTGGGATTTTATAAATAGTAAATATGAACAGTTAAATAACTATATGGAAGGTCACTATTATCATACAAAATAATTTGTTGCATTTTTGTGCAGCTATTTTTGTATAACTTATGCATGCCACATGCTTAACTAAAGTTTTCCAGAAGATTCAATGGTAGTGAAGAGCCGTTTCTCTTAGTTGCACATTTTTGTGGTTCAATGACATTGCAAAGGCTGATTTCATGTCCAACTTCAGTTAAACATAGGATTGGAACTTAAAAGATTCAATGGCAAAACATTTAAAAGTACATTATTTATATTGAATACTTTACTACATAATGACTAACTAAAAAAGTCAGAATTTTTATGTAGTCAAAATAATTAACAATATAATTCAGGTTGAAAGTACATTTTCTGAAGACTGTTTATACCTTTTAGCCTAGAATCGTAAGTCAGAATAGCTACGCATTTATCACAGTACAAGCCATGTTAAATATCAGTGAACGCCTGACCTTTACTAGGAGAAAAGTCAAAATGGTTTAATATTGTTTTCAGGTATCATTTTGTGGTGTTCTGTCTATTCCTTGTAAACTATGTACTATGCAAATTATCATGTATATAATTAAAAACAAGTTCTGATGTACAGATTAAAATAGAATCAACAGACCATCATCATATAAAATACTTTGTTTCATTCTTACTTAATTAGAAGATAACTTTTTCTGAACTCTGTTAAAAGAGTTTTGAGGTGAGATATGAGGAAAACTATAAAGACAAATACTAAAATAAATGTTTTGAGCCATATATGAAACATTCCCTTTGGTACTGGAATGAGGTTTTAATTGCTAGCTAGCTAGCTAGACTTATTGAAAAATAATTCCTACAAAATCATGAAAAAAAATGATATAGATGACTAGTGCAAATGTTATTTGTATATTAAGCCTGATTAGACTAATGGAAGGTTAAATTCACCATATATATAATGCCAGAATGAAAAAAGGTAAATAATACATGGAATCTAAATAATAATGGTAACTGATGAAGCACCTACAGATGCTAATTAATTAGATTTTTAGAGTAAGATCCTTTTTAGTAGTACCTATAACAAACTGATTTTATTGTCATTAAAACATCATTTGTTAGGATTGTTAGGATGGAGCTCTAATAATCTGCATGAAGAGATCAAATCTCTCCACTCTCCCACCTAGTGCCTTGTACAAATGGGGGGATAGGGGGCGGAATGCCCCTTCCTCAAGACTCTTTTATTTCCATCTGTCAGAAATTTGACATAGTATCATGATTGTTAGAACAAGACACTTTACTGCCATCTGCTGAAAAACTGTCATAATAAATATACAAATCTATGACGTGACTAAATTCCCCCTAACATGCAGCGGTGTTGTATGCTGCACAACATGCAAAATTCATACTACTTTCAATAGTGGACACTATTCCTCCTACCAGACTTTAAAAAGCCCCCAGTCTGAAACACTAGAAACTACTAGCCAGTTGAAGTCTTGACCACAAACAGGTATTTATATTCAAAACAGTTTATATGTAGAATGTATGCTATCAACAGGATAATACCAAGTGTGTAAAGAAAAAGTTTTAAAAGGTACTAAGGCCCAACTACAGTTTAAACCTTTTTTATATTTTAACTTATATTTCAAAGTTAAAATTAATCTCACAAATGTTTCCTTAGAATTACTGTTGGCAGGTTTAAGAAGGCATTCTGTTCAATAACAAGTACTGATATCTGTTTTATAAAATTCTCATAATATTAATACTTTAATATAACAGCATTCAAGATACTCTCTTAGATATCAAATCAGTATCACAACTCTTACATATTTAAATTCTCAGATATTTGATAATTAACCAAAGATTATCAAGTGTATTCCAGTTACCCAAATTGGCTCTTAAAGGCTAAACTAGCCAAAAGAATAAGGCAAAAGTTTTAGCTAAAGATATGTAGTATATCTTCCCTGATGGCTCAGCAGGTAAAGAACTTGCCTGTCAATGCAGGAGACACAGGAGATGTGGGCTCAAATCCCTGGGTTGTGAAGATTCTTTGGAGGAGAAAATGGCAACCCACTCCAGTATTCTTGCCTGGAAAACCTCATGGGCAGAGAGCCTTTGGGCTACATCCAAAGGGTCGCAAAGAGTTGGACACAACTGAGTGATAATACATGCACTGGATGTGGTATATCATTTATACCATCTTCGGGTATAAGCAAAAGGAAATCTTTCTTCACAAGTTATTTAGTTAAATTTGAAAACTGTAGGAATGTATTCTTCTGCTTTAGTGGGTTATGTCATTTGCTTTCATCTAATTTTTAATCATGCGAGAAGAACCATATACCCTAGTTTTCCAGAGACATTTCTGATGTATGGTTATTGATAGTGACCCTTTCCATTTCAAAGTGTCCCACTTTATACACTTTAACCATGACCCCTTCTTACTCATGCAAAATGACAAATTCTGCAAGCTGAAACCTGAACTCAATATGTATGAATGGCTTAGCAATAACTGAGATGAAAAGCAAAAGTTACCACAAAAGTTATCAGAGAAAGACTAGATAAGTTATGATGTGTAACAGTTTATCTATTTTAAATGATTCATTCATCTGAAACTGTCACAACATTGTTAACTGGCTATACCTCAATACAAAATTAAAAGGTTTAAATTCAGGCTTTACAATGAGATAAATTAGAAATATGCAAATATATTTATAGAGCTCATTCCAATTGCATCATCCACCTTTCAGTAAAAGTACAAATAAATATTTTATGTGTTTTTCCTCCTGCAAGAATTTCTATCATCTATTGTTTTCATTTGTATCCATCAAATCCATAAATTACTTAGCATCTCTCCCTTCTTACTGTATGAAATAATCATTTGGGATTTTAAAAGTACTAAACTACCACAAAGGATTTTTTGACATTGTCATTGTCAATTTGCTACTATATATATTAACAAAAAGCAAAGTTTAGAGCAATATTTTTAAAATGTAACATTCTATGACACTCTTTTTTTATTTACTGAGCCTCACAGAGAGATCAAACCTAATTTCTTTAAAAGAAAGGACCATTGTTGGACATGGCAATTAGTCCCACTGCAGTTTAGGAAATTATCAGCTCATATGTAGTCATTCAGTAATATCCCTTATTATATTCAAACTATTTAAATATTAAATATCCTGATGCACAAGGATAATTGGGAAATTAATAGTCCATTTTAGCTTCATATTAGAAGTAATGAAATCTACAAGCTCTCCAAGGTGGCAGCCATACATGTGACATATTTTATGCACCTTAAAAAAATTGTGATTCCTCAGCTATAGATGGTTTGTCTGTAACTTCTACATGTAGGGTTGTAATCACCTTGCATTTCTGTTATAAACTAACATAAATGAATGTAGGGGAACAAAAATATTTCAAAAACTGTATCTATTTTCATTTTTAAGAAACAATACCCATTAAAAAAAAAGACATTAGGTTACTGCCTTTAAAGTTCAAGTTCCATTATCTTAAGATATAAACACATCTTGATATGAGATTTTTAAAAACCACACATACACAAAAGCTTCAGGTAGAGCTGTAATAAACAAATTCCTTTTATAAACACAATTTTAACTGAAAAGCCACAGTAGATGGAAAAAAAAAGAAGAAAGGAAATTACCTGGTAAAATCCAGTGACATCTACAATAGTTTTACAGCACATTTAAGCATTCTACGGTTTTATATCTTTACCTGCCTTCCATTTCTTAGTTGCTCCTTAAAAAATTGCCAATTACGACTATAGGTTCAACTTCAAACTTAGTCCTGATTTTGAGTGCCAGGAAAAGCAAAACAACATTCCAAATTTCCATCTTAATGTTATAACCTCACTTCAAAAATGGTTTTATTTAAATTACAATGCCCATCTAAATAGAAAAAAAAAAAGAAAACCAAGCAGCAACATGTAATTATACATAATAGTTATTCATTATATGGGAAGTGTTTTTTAGGATGATATATCTAGAATGCACTTGCTCTGAGTCTCTTCAGTAAGTAAATTGACTTAGACCAACACTATCAAAAGTAAGAGTACTGTAATAAGGGGCACACATTTACAATACTGCTAGCCTTAAAAGCAGTAAAGCAAAAGAAAATATACCAAATAGCACATGCATATCTCACAGAACTTCCACTGAACTACCAATGACTTTTATGCAATGTGCTCTTTTCTGTATTAACAACTACTAAAAAAGGAAAGATGAGATTGAAATCAATGGTACTGAACTGAATTGTTTGAAGCCAGTGCCCCATTTGTGGGGAAAAGTGCATTTAATTCAGCAGCAATATAGCACAGTGTGAAGATATTGTGCTTAGACGCAGATATTCCAGAACTGAAAGATGTACAAGGCAAGTCAAGATATAAAACCATAGTACACTGTTAAATAACCTTGAAACATACATATATTGCAGTGTTCAAAGAAAAACATTCATTTCATTGTACAAGGCTAGGGAGAAAACCTTAAAGTTACCTATCGTAGTTTATGATATAATAAATACATATCTATATAGCATTGTATATACATATATAGAATGTGTTTATGTGTGTTTATGTGTACGTTTTTCTTTTTTTGCCAAATTATTCTGTTAGTTTCTGTGGATCTGCAACTTTCAGGAATGAAAACTCCTTTGCACTACAAGTTTCTGTTCCCCCAAACTTCAGAAAAGGTATTTAACTAGAAAAGGTATCAATACCCTCCCCCAACCCAAAGACTTACTTCAGATATTTTGCTTCACAATTGATCAGAGAAACACAATTAAAGGAATTCAAAAATTTTTGACTGTATCTTTTCACTTTGCCAGTTGTTTCAACAAGCAGGTATCTTTTAATATCTAAATCAGCTGATGCAAATTCTTTAGCACAGGATATAAACGAGATTTTGCCGATCAAAACAGAGCAAATCAAAACCAAAAAAAATAAAATAAAATCCAGTGATTTACTCTGACTGTAAACAATATATAAAATTCAAATCTCAAATTTCAAAATAAGTTAAAAGAAAAATTCTACTTTCAGGGCCTATAATACTATAAAGATCTGACAATTGGTAAGGGGAAAATATATATGAAAAGTTGCAACAAAATTGCTTGCCCAGAATTTTTGCTAAGAAAAAGTATATCTAACTATACTACCTCTGGCCCTTAAATTTAATAATTTCATAATTTGTTGGCAAATGTTTTAAGCAAACTGGCATATCATATTACACAACAGAAAAACATCCATCAAGTTCAGCAAAGAAAACTTATATAAGCTTTTTGTACAGAATTTAAAAAAATCTAAATGGCTATGATTCCTCTATTAGCAGAAACACATAAACGTAGTCTTTATAAATCTGCCAAATATATCAATATCTACATAAATAGATACAGATATAGATATGAAACATTAATGGCAGTCTATTTTTGAACAGTGTGTGGGACCAGCAGATTTGTATCAGACCATGGCACGATATGGACCCTGCATCTTTAGGAACTGAATGATGAAAGAAGGACCCCCAGCAACAATCTGAGGTGGAAGATGGCTGAGTGGACAGTTCTCAATACTCATGATTGAAAGCTTGCTGCAAAGAGCCAGCTCAAAAGGAAGGCTATGCAGGTTGGGGTTGTCATTCAAATACAGTTCTTCTAGATTCTCCAGTGTACCTGTTATAAAAAATAATTTAAAAAATTAGTTATTATTTAAAAAGCTCAACTGAGCATGATCCTTATCCTGGGTATCATGCATACTGAACACACATTGCCTTTTACTCTCTTCTCTTAGTTTTAAAACTCTCTACAACCATGGATCTCAAACTTTCCTGCTTATTCAAATAAACAAGGGAGATTTTTAAAAAGTGATGTCCAGGTCACGTGCTATACCAATAAAAATCTCTTCCTTTATGTTTGGTTTTCAAGCTCAGTTTCTTGAAACAATATATACTGTATCTCTAGAGACTCTGTTCAGGATAGCTTGGCATTCATGTGTATTTTTTTTAATTCCAAAAATTATATAATCAACTTACATAGTAAGTGCCTATAATTACTTTCGTGTTGAAGAAAATATGATAATCTCTCTTAGTAATAAATTTCTCAAATGAAAGGTTTTGTTACTTTGTGTAAATCTTTTGCTAAGAGAGTTATTATATATTTGCCAGTAAGACAAAAGTTAATTTATGTAATCTTTTAAAATTTTTCCTTAGACGATCTTAGGATAGTCATACTTTCTAGGCAATTAGTCTCAAGCAATTGCACATGGCCAGCTGGATAAACACACTAGAAATAAGTATGTAAAGTTGCTTTATGTGTTTCCTATTTTTAGATTTCAAAATATGTAATATTTGATAGTGGTATGTAATAAAACTAATTTAAAAAGCTACTAGATATTGGATTTGTTTACATTTAAGATTTTATGTATTATTCAGAGCAACCTTATGGAAAGTTACTAGAATCCATATTTTATAGATAGGAACTTGAAGCTTAGGGAGGTTCTGTACCTTATTCAATGCCACAAAACCAGAAGCAGTAAAGCCAGATTTTGAATTGTCTATTTTACTCCCAAACCATTCTTAACCACTAATCTATAGTGTCTCTGAAACAGCCTGGTATAGATGAGAGGATACCAAATGGTATTACTAATTTTAGTATTGTGTGACTGTAATTGATTAGAACTCTCTGTAACATTAAGCAACTTGCACTGTGTAAATTCATGGTGTTGACAGTATGAAATAATGGATATGAAAACACTTGGAAAATTCTAACGTAACTCTCAAATATTAACATTAATCAAATATTAATATCAATCCTAAAACCTCACAAGGGAAAGTTCTTTTGGCATAAGACAATAACTAATTTAATTCAACCTTGTCTAATTTTTAAATCTGGAAGAAAAACAACTCCTCCAAATTAACGTTAAATCGACTGAAATACAAGTATGCTAAAACATTCTCAAATATTATATTAAACTCAATTCCCCAGAGGAAACCTAATAAAAACTAACCAACTACTACTAGTGCTCTATAAAAAAAATCTTTAGCTTGATGTAATTTGTGTAAGTTGACAAAAACAGTAATTTGCTATATTTCTCTGAAACACTGCTTGAACACATGTTCTAGTAACTAACAAAAGCATGTTATTAGTACAGAGTCAAATATCCAAAGGGTTCATACCAATTTCCTCAGGAAGATGAGTAAGTAGGTTCTCTCCAAGGCCTAGATGTGTAAGATTGGTAAGGTGACCAATGCCTCTGGGAAGAGTGGTCAGTTGGTTGTTTGTCAAGACTAATTTCTAAAAGGTTAACAAAATAAAAGATGGTTACATGTATGTTTCCTGTAACTGATGTAATTTTTTAAGAACTACATCTACTAAACCAGCAAGATAAATTTACAGGGAAATTAGATCAAATAATATGATATAGTAGTAGTCTAGTGTTAGTCACTCAGTCGTGTCTGACTCTCTGCAACCCCACAGACTGTAGCCCTCCAGGATTCTCTGTCCATGGGATTCTCCAGGCAAGAATACTGGAGTGGGTTGTATTCCCTTCTCCAGAGGATCTTCCCAGCCCAGATATTGAACCTGGGTCTCCTGCATAGCAGGCAGATTCTTTACCATCTGAGCTACATATTATATAAAAATCACTAAGTAAGTTTTTCTTTCAAACACTATCATTTGTTAGGAAGACAAAAGCAGCTAAGTTACATGAACATAAAATTCAGCTCTAATAGGGAAATCTATTTGGTCCAAGAATAAAAAAATGTACAATTTGGAATGCATCCCAAAAACTTTAATTATATACCTATAAAATCATCAGAATGTTTTACCTGCAAATCCTTAAGATAAGCAATTTCATTTGGCAAGGATTCCAATTTGTTCTCCTCTAGATCCAATTCTCTTAACTTCCTAAGGTTTCCAAGGCCATGGGGAAGCTTCTTTAGAAGATTGTTTGATAATATCAGAACCTAAAGAGAAATTATTGATTGTTTGACAACTCACAAAACAGAGATATATTGTCATCATGTGCCTTAAAATTAAGCAATGTTAATTTTCTAAACAGTGAATATTAAGGGTAGTGTCTAATTATATAACAAGACATTAAACTTACTATTCTAAAAAAAATTACCATAGCTGTTGGAAACAAAATAGTTTGATTAAGTCAAAACTAATGAAAGCAAAAGGAAAGAATTTAAGCTAAACTACAAAAATATGAAAATTATTAACTACTTGCACTAAGATTCATACAGTTAATGGTATTTTGAGACTGAATAGTTACAAATATCTAATAGGAAACCAATTATTTATTCAAAGCTCCTTACAAGCAAGCCATCATTTAAGGTAGATAACAATTGACTTCTAAACTGTCTATATCAATCCACTAGTTATTATTTGTAGTAAATTTATTACATTGCAGGGCATCCTGCAGTATCTTGAATAAGGAGGGGAAAAAAGGTTGAAGAAGATACAAGTCTTCACTCTCAGAGAAGTTACAGTGGAGGGGGGTTAGGTAGGGAAACAATACTGAGTATGGGGATAGTGAGAAGAGCACTAAATGAAAAGATCTATGTAAGGTTCTAGATAAATTTTTATGCCCACTTATTTCTTCCAGAGTTATACTACACACAATGAAGTAAACATATTCAATAAGACCAAGAAAATGACAATAGTAGCTATCACTGAGTTTACTACTATTTGCATGCACGCCTGCATGCTAAGTTGCTTCAGTTGTATCCGACTCTTTGTGACCCACTGGACTGCAACCCCCCAAGCTCCTTTGTCCATGGGAGTCTCCAGGCAAGAATACTGGCATGCGTTGCCATGCCCTCCCTGGATCTTCCCAATCCAGGGATCAAACCCGTGTCTCCTGTCTCTTGCACTGGCAGGTGGATTCTTTACCACTAACACCACACACTACATGAAAAATGTGCATTATTGCATTTATTCCTAATTACAATTCTTTGTGGAGAAGAAAATGGCAACCCAATATTCTTCCCTGGAAAATCCCATGGATGGAGGAACCTGCCAGGCTACAGTCCATGGGGTCACGAAGAGTCAGACACAACTGAGCAACTTCATTAGCACTAGCACAATTCTATGAGGAATATATTACTATCCCCATTTCACAGCTGAGGAAACTGAAGCTTGGGTACATTAAATCCATAAATAGAGTTAAAAGTGGAATTATACCCAGATCTATTTGGCTTCAAAGTTCCTGCTATTAGCCATTACACCATACTTTTTCACCTTATTAAATACAATAATAAAAGAATAGAAAATAGAATTTAAAAAACAGATGAAGACAATTTTAGAAATATTTATTTACTATTAGTTAAGTTTTTTCATCAAAAGAGTGAAAATGCTAGGGATTCAGAGGCAGGAGAAATCTTTGACTGAGGAAGTAACAGGAAGATGGATCTTTGTTGTTGTTCAGTTGCTAAATTGTGTCTGAGTCTTTGCGATTCCACAGACTGCACATATCTTTAATTGTAAGAAATAATTTTAAAAGAAAAATTTAAGTGGATGGTAAAAGAGCATTCTAGATATTGGGAACAATAAAGGTACAGAGCTAGAAATATGCACACATTGCCAACAAAGAAACTAATCAATTCAGTTAGTAAATAAAAGAGGAGGTGGGTAATTAGAATGGAAAAGTAGGTCAGAATTATATGAAGGGCGCTGAATGCCAATATGAGGAACCCAGAATTATTTTAAGAGGACAATGGTATAGCATTCTTAGAAACAGAGTCAAGGAAAAAAATACATTCTAAAAGATGCTGCACTTTAGAGACCCTTTCTTTCAAAGGTACTATATAGTATTCAAACAGACCAACTTTTAGTAGGCAAGAGTTAATTCAAAAGCATTGAGCCCAGATTAAGTCAACACCTCATCATCCTAATACAGCTGCATGTTTAAGAGAGCACTACATTTCTTTTTAATTGATTGAATCTGGACTATTTATTTATTTGTGACCACTTCACGTGGCATATAGGACCTTAGTTCTCCAACCAGGGATCGAATCCACACCCTCTGCACTGGGAGCGAGGAGTTTGAACCACTGGACTGCTAGGGAAGCCTTGAGAGCACTAACATTTCTAATTATGATCTTCAATTATGAAACTGTTTAATTGGAAACTTCATGAGTGAGGTAACTGTGGAAAAGTCTAATGAGTTCTAAATGCTCTTTTATACTCACCTCAAGAGAAACAAGACCAGACACATCCTCAGGGATCTTTGTGAGCTGATTAGTAGCTAAATTCAATTCTACCATACTGGTCCAAGTTCCAAAATCCAAGGGAAGTGACGTCAACTGATTGTCCTGACAGAGACAAAACGAAGCATTCAAGGGAAAACCACAAAAACAAAGCTCCATATGTAACTCCATATAGAAACAGAATTCTTACACAGAAAAAGACATTCCCTTTGTTTAATATCTAAATATAGAAAGAAAAAAAAAGGAACAAAAACGCTCACCCTCCAAAGTTTTCCATGCAGTTCAGTTCACCTGCTAAGTCACATCCGACTCTGTGACGCCATGGACTACAGCACGTCAGGCTTCCCTGGCCATCACCAACCCCGGAGCTTGCTCAAAATAATGTCCACTAAGCAGGTGATGCCATCCAACCATTTCGTTATCTGTCGTCTCCTTCTCCTCTTGCCTTCAATCATTCCCAGCATCAGGGTCTTTTCCAAGGAGTCAGTTCTTCACATCAGGTGGCTGAAGTATTGGAGTTTCAACTTCAGCATCAATCCTTCCAATGAATATTCACCACTGATTTCCTTTAGGATGGACTGGTTGGATCTCCTTGCAGTTCAAGGGACTCTCCAAGTCTTCTCCAACACCACAGCTCAAAAGCATCAATTCTTCAGCACTCAGCTTTCTTTATAGTCCAACTCTCACATTCATACACGTGATGTCCATCTCTCACATACATACTGGAAAAACCATAGATTTGACTAAACAGACCTTTGTCGGCAAAGTAATGTTTCTGCTTTTTAATATGCTGTCTAGGATGGTTATAGCTTTTCTTCCAAGGAGCAAGCGTCTCCTAATTTCATGGCTGCAGTCACCATCTGGGGTAATTTTGGAGCCCAAAATAATAAAGTTTCTCACTATTTCCATTGTTTCCCCATCTATTTGCCATGAAGTAATGCAAACAGATGCCATGATGTTCATTTTTTGAATGATGAGTTTTAAGGTAGCTTTTTCACTCTCCTCTTTCACTTTCATCAAGAGGCTCTTTAGTTCTTCTTCACTTTCTGCCATAAGGATGGTGTCATCTGTGTATCTGAGGTTATTGATATTTTTACTGGCAATCTTGATTCCAGCTTGTGCTTCATCTAGCCTGGCATTTCGCATGATGTACTCTGCACATAAGTTGAATAAGCAGGGTGACAATTTACAGCCATGACATACTCCTTTACCAACTTGTATCCAGTCTGTTGTTCCACGTCCGGTTCTAACTGTTGCTTCTTGACCTGCATACAGATTTCTCAGAAGGCAGGTTAGGTGGTCTAGTATTCCCACATCTAGAAGAATTTTCCACACTTTGTTGTGACCCACACAAAGGCTTATGTCAAAGGCGTTAGTGTAATCAATCAAGCAGAAGTAGATGTTTTTCTGGTATTCTCTTGCTTTTTCGATGATCCAATAGATGTTGGCAATTTGATCTCTGGTTCCTCTGCCTTTTCTAAATCCAGCTTGAACATCTGGAAGTCCACGGTTCACTTCCTGTTGAAACCTGGCTTGGAGAATTTCGAGCATTACTTTGTTAGTGTGTGAGATGCATGCAACTGTGCAGTAGTTTGAACATTCTTTGGCAGTGCCTTTCTTTGGGACTGGAATGAAAACTGACCTTTCCAGTCCTGTGGTCACTGCTGAGTTTTCCAAATTTGCTGGCATTTTGAGTGTAGCACTTTCACAGCATCATCTTTTAGGACTTCAAATAGCTCAGCTGGAATTCCATCACCTCCACTAGCTTTGTTCATAATGATGCTTCCTAAGGCCCACTTGACTTTACATTCCAGGATGTCTGGCTCTAGGTGAGTGATCACACCATCGTGATTATCTGGGTCGTGAAGATCTTTTTTGTACAGTTCTTCTGTGTCTTCTTGCCACCTCTTCTTAATATCTTCTGCTTCTGTTAGGTCCCTACCATTTCTGTCCTTTATTGAGCCCATCTTTGCATGAAATGTTCCCTTGGTATCTCTAATTTTCTTGAAGAGATCTCTAGTCTTTCCCATTCTATTGTTTTCCTCTATTTCTCCATACCGACCACTGAGGAAAGCTTTCTTATTTCTCTTTGCTATTCTTTGGAACTCTGCATTCAAGTGGGTATATCTTTCCTTTTCTCCTTTGCTGTTCGCTTCTCTTCTTTTCACAGCTATTTGTAAGACCTCCTCAGACAGCCATTTTGCTTTTTTGCAATATTTTTTTCTTGGGGATGGTCTTGATCCCTGTCTCCTGTACAATGTCACGAACCTCCACCCATATTTCATCAGGCACTCTGTCTATCAGATCTAGTCCCTTAAATCTATTTGTCACTTCCACTGTATAATCATAAGGGATTTGATTTAGGTCATACCTGAATGGTCTAGTGGTTTTCCCCACTTTCCTCAATTAAAGTCTGAATTTGGCAATAAGGAGTTCATGATCTGAGCCACAGTCAGCTCCCGGTCTTGTTTTTGCTGACTGTATAGAGCTTCTCCATTTTTGGCTGCAAAGAATATAATCAATCTGATTTCGCTGTTGACCACCTGGTGAGGTCCATGTGTAGAGTCTTCTCTTGTGTTGTTGGAAGAGGGTGTTTGCTATGACCAGTGCGTTCTCTTGGCAAAACTCTATTAGCCTTTGCCCTGCTTCATTCTGTACTTCAAGGCCAAATTTGCCTGTTACGCCAGGTGTTTCTTGACTTCCTACTTTTGCATTCCAAGTCTTTGCCCCGACCAGTAACGCTGAAGAAGCTGAAGTTGAACAGTTTTATGAAGACCAGCAAGACTTTTTAGAACTAACGCCCCCCAAAAGATGTCCTTTTCATTATAGGGGACTGAAATGCAATAGTAGGAAGTCAAGAAAAAAAAGTTTGTTCACTACAAATTAAATCAGTTGACAAATCATTTTTCATTTCTTCCTTCTGCAATAAAATTTATTTCCCTTACTACAAATGTGATTCATTCATTGTAGAGAATATAGACAAGCAGCAAGAAACTAAAAATCACCCACTGGGATAAAATATTTGCAAATAATGTAACTGATAAAGCATTAACATCCAAAATATATAAAGAACTCCAGCAACTCAACAGTAAAAAAGAAAAACCTCAACAATCCAATTAAAAAATGAGCACAGCATCAGGAAGAAACAATTGCCCATTCTGATAAATCATAAATACACTAAAAGTACTAGTTAAAGTAGTGATTTTCCCCTAATACAAATAGAGGCTTACCTTCATATTCAGCTTACTTAATACTTTTGCTCTGGAGAAAATTCCAAATGGGATTTTGTTGATTCGATTGTGTTCCATGTTGAGGGAATAGATAGTGGAAAATTGAGATGGACCACCTACTGGATATAACTGGAAGCAATTTCTAGCTAAGGTCAAACTATTCAGTTTCACAAGACTTGATAAAAGACTCTGTTAAAAACAAAAAATGAAATAAGGGTAAGAATTAGAACTATAACAAGACTTATTCTGTAAAACATAGAGCAGCAGTACCAAACAAATGCCTGGAAGAGTCTTGCAGGTAACAAATGATAAGAGACTGGTTGGCTGGTTCTGTAATGCCTCATCCAGAAGGAAAGTCACTCACTACTCAGCTCTAGCTAATCGTTATCTTGCAGGGATGTGCAGCCAATGTAGTCAGATTTTCAGAATTTAGGAAGAAACAAGAAATTCATTTACTTATCTTAAATCTCCTTTTATTCTTTGGCTTTATTTAAAATACTCTACAGGGTAAAGACAACATATCTGTGGGTAAGAGGTGTTTCATGAGTGGCCAGTTTGAGACCTCTCATACAGGATCTTACAGAGGACTGGTATCAGATAGTCCTGGGTCTGAGTCCTGACTCCGCCACCTGCTGTGTAATCAGTGCTATCCAAGTCTTAGTTAAGTATCTATCTCTAAATTACCATTAAGATTAACATAATGCCTGACACAGAATAAGGTATTATTCAATAATTTAAATGTTCCTTTTAGGAATATTAAATTCAGAAGATAACAATACTTTTTGATATTATATAATACATTGCTTTTCCATACTGTAAATTTCTGAGGGAATATACATCTATCACGGAGAAGGCAATGGCACCCCACTCCAGTACTCTTGCCTGGAAAATCCCATGGATGGAGGAGCCTGGTAGGCTACAGTCCATGGGGTCGCTAAGAGTCGGACACGACTGAGCGCCTTCACTTTTGCTTTTCACTTTCATGCACTGGAGAAGAAAATGGCAACCCACTCCAGTATTCTTGCCGGGAGAATCCCAGGGACGGCGGAGCCTGGTGGGCTGCCGTCTATGGGGTCGCACAGAGTCGGACATGACTGAAGCGACTTAGCAGCAGCAGCAGCAGCAGCGGCAGCATACATCTATCAAACAAGTATTCACATAGCACATAACCCCATATTCCGTCTTACTTCAGTCTCCCACCATGTAACCATAGTGCTAGGTGTTTAGTATTACAAAAGGATCTCTACCATTAAGAAGACTAAATTCCATTTAGAGAAATAAAGCACACAGATAGGAAAAAGAAAATACACAACTCTATATAATCAATAATAAATTATACAGAATAGGTTCTTGCTATTCAAAGTCTGGCTCAAGGAAGAGCAGCATCCGTATCCCCAGAGAGCTTGTTAGAAATGTGGACTCTTAGGCCCCACCCATACAGAATCATAATATGAATCTTAAGATTTCCAGGTGATTTGTCTGCTCATTAATGTTTGAGAAACACTGGTTCAGGCTATAAAATAGTTTTGAATCCTGGCCCCATCTTTTAGTAGTTCGTGACTTTGAGCAAGTTATCGCTCTGAACCTTTGTTTTATTCATTTGTAAGAGGATGATGTCTTGTTTTATAGGTTGTAGTAAAAAATTTTTTAATAAATAAATAAATATATAAGTAACTTTATAAGTCACTTCTTTATTTAAATTCAAAGAAAAGAAGAAATACTGGAATAACTGGAAAAGCAGAAGACAGTTGAAAGTGAGTCAAATCTTATAGGATGAAAAACCATTTTAAATACTCAGAGAAGCAGAAGAAAACACTCTGGATTGCTGTAAGGCGGCTCTCCAACTTTTCCATTCTAAGGTCATACTGTGAAGCTTTGGGGTTGCTGACCATTGCTGCAGAGTCAAACACATCTGGGTTCCCATCTCAGATCTTCTACTTACCAGCCTTGTGAGCTTCAGTGAATTAATTAATCAATATATCTCTCACTATATTCCCAGAAAAAAATATTCCAGGGTGACACATTTGGCCAAAAACATGACTTCTCAAGTCTTATTTCTCCATTTGATAAGACCACTCCAATAACCAATAGGATTACAGTGAAGATATAAATGAAATAATACATGTAAAGCTTCCAGCCTTATGCCTTGAGTATACGTGCTTAAATTTACTAAGTTCCTTCTCCTTCCATCTTTAGGTATCCATTAAAATTAGTCCAATTTCAGACAGTCTTCAAATGGAAAAGCATATAGTGATTGTGCCATCTCTGATTTCAGCAATATAATGAGCCCCCTTTGAAAACCACTTTCCCAATTTTTATTGCCAGTTTGAACATCTAAGTGCTGTTTAATGGTTTTTATTGTTTTTCTTGTTATTATAAATGCAGATAATTACACATTTGCATTAAGAATATGCTACTTCCAAAGCACATAGACTACTTAAATAAAACTTAATGCTTTCCAATGTTTGAACAAGGCCTATCAAGGATTTCATCCATACTTCTCTATCTGAAAATGGACATGTTTAAATACACACACACACCCGTTCTTCCATAGACAGACTGAAGAGAGTCTTCTTTATAATTCTCTTATTAAAAATAAATCCTGACTTATTTCAGTCACAGAGTTACATGAAAGTACTCAGCACATGGCTTTATCATAAGATACCCAATAATTATGTTTCCCTTCAGTGACAATATGACTGGATATACAAAAAAATATTAAAATTTCTCACTTGGTGAAACTTGGTATACACCTAGTCTTTACATTTAGACATAATGACATTGTAAAAGTGGTCAGTCTTACTTAAACTCATAAATCACACCCTAAAAGAATGCCAACAAGATCTAATTAATGTGTTAATTATTTGCCTTATTATGGGATATGAATCACTGTTAGAGGATGACATTAAACAGTAGAACTTCACCCATTTTGAAGTGAAGAATTACCATTATCACAGAAATTAAAAAACCCAAACAGTCTAGCTGTCAGGGCTATATCTACAATCTGTGGATTCTATTTCTAATCCCAAATTACTACTTACTTCTAACAATAGTGCTCTTTTGCCACAGGTGAGATACTGTCACAGTAGTTTTAGTGAACTGGTCCAGACTAGAAACTATACAAGGTATTTTTAATTATTAGAAAAAAAAAGACACTGCAAAGTTCAGTCAATCCATTAAGTCCACAATTCCACTCATGTTAGAATACTACAGTAAAATATGCTTTAATAACTACAAGCAAATTTACTAGTTGCTGGGTATGCTAAAACAGTAGGTAGCAAAAGACGGAATGGCAAGAGTAAAAAATAATAAAGTTAAGAAAGACAATTTAGAAAAGAATATTGCATCTTGTTCAATTAATCTCTAAGCAAAATAATTGAAAATATTTTTCTAATAGAACCAACAGAACTCAAATGAAAAACAGTGTGGCAAAAAATAACATATGCTAAATGGGCTTAATATTACTGTATAAGCAGAGCATTAATTTGGGTCATAGGAATGTTGCAGCTCATACTAATCTCAATAATAAGTAGTACAATCTAAGTAGTCATTCTTTTACTATCTTTCCACAGTATGTTTTCTTTTTTAAAGTAACTGAACTGGGATACTAAGGCAGTTGAGTTTTAAAATCAGCCCTACAATTTCTTAATAGCTTTTATTGTCAAGTCCCAAATGACATGAGAAAGATTTACATGGTGCTTAAGTGGAAAGTAGCACACCAATTTTTCACCTTGATGTTTGTTCCTATAATCATACCTACTCTTTCTTTTTTGGAATTTTTTATCTCAGTGATGGGATATGTATCCACAGCATACCCACTATTTAAGCAATCTCAATCATCAAATTATTTACCATGCTGTCAAGACTGATTAATCATCCCTTCATTATCTTACAGACTCGTTTCAAGAGTTTACCGTAATTCACTTCTTACCTCTGGTAAAGTAGAAATGTTATTGTTCTCTAAATTTAATTCTTCAAGTGCACTGCATTTTGCCAATGATCTGGGTATTGCTGACAGTCTGTTATATCTCAGACCAAGACGACTTAAACTGGACAGATTTCCTGTGAACATTAAAAAAAGAAAAGGAATTTTTTTTTTAATCTGATAAGCCTGTCACTCTCCCAGGCTATCAAGCAATATTCACGAATTACTTTCAAGTACTATTTCAGCAAGATCCTTAACTTTTTGTACCAAGAAACTACACACTACACTCTAGCAATTAGGATAAAACTGAAGCCACTTTTGTCTCCACCGTCTTAGAGAAATAATGAAATACACAGCTACAAGTCAATTTTTAAAATCAATTATTGGAAAGTATTGGCACACTTAAATAAAATATTAACCTTTAGACAAGGCCCAGTTGAATAACATCAAAGTAATAAATGATAATTACTTAAAATACAAGATGCACAATTATTTTGTGAGATCAGAAAGGTTCAATATTTTTCATGAGTTTAAATATAAACAATCCAAAATTTCTCTAAAAAGTTGACTTGATCGTTAACCATCAAAAATTTCTCAAAATAATGTTATAAACATAAGTGAAAGCTATAGTCTCTCTTATTATCTAAGCATATCCAGCTTGAGCATATTAGTCACTACTGAATACCTAAAATAAGCAGAGCAGAAACACAGACATTTTATACTTCTACAGCCAAGACCCATGGCAAGCTACATGTAAGCTACATGGATGAATATGATGGTATCTGCTATCACAGGCTTAAATCAAATTTAATTTTCAAAACAATATAAATTCATTTTGATACCAAAAAAGATAAGAGTAATGAGAATTTAATTCAATGTATTTTTTTGTCATGGCTGGTTCATTTCTGATTCAACAATGCAATTGTTGCTACAACCTTTTTAGTTGGGCTAGGTTAAATGTTAGCCTCTAGTTTTAAATTGAACAGTATTACCAGTATTAGAAATTAAAAGGATACTTCATTTTATTATACTTTTCTTTACTGTGCTTCACTGATATACATGTTTACATATCAAAGGTTTGTGGCAACCCTACTTTGAACAAATCTTGTGCCATTTTTCACAAAAGTATTTGCTCACTTAATGTCTCTATCACATTTTAGTAATTCTCGCTATATTTCAAACTTCTATGTTGTTATTATACTTGTTTTGGAGATCTATGATCAGTGATCTTGGATGTTACTAGTGTAATTGTTTTGGGGTGCCATGAACTGCACTTATTTAAGATGGTGAACTTAATTGATAAATGCTATGTATATTCTTTATGCTTCACCCAACAGTTGCTTGCCTGTCTCTCTCCCTCTCCCCTGAAATACAACAATATTGAAATTAAGCCAATAATGACCCTACAGTGACTTCTAACCAAGTTCAAGTTAGAATCGCATGTCTTTCACTTTAAATCAAAAGCCAGAAATAACTGAAGGAAATCAAAAGAGCTACTCTATAACCTGAATGATACTTTATCAATAAAGTATTTTTAATTAAGGCATGTATCGTTTTTAGACAAAATGGTACTGCACACTTAATAGACTACAGTACTGTGTTACATAACTTTTATATGCACTGGGAAACAAAAAATTTGTGTGACACTTTATTGTGATAGTTGCTTTGTTGAAGTGGTCTGAGATGGAATCGACAATATCTCCAAAATAGGCCTGTATAGGAGTGGATGACTGTGTCATACAACATTTTTGAGATAAATATTTTGGTGCCTTTCAACTTTCAGCAACTGTCTGATGTTTGTCAATTTCTTTCGAATTTCTGCTTTGATTATTTTTCAGAAAGTCACTGTATGAATAACTTTCTTAGATACAACATTACTCCAATACTTACAGAAAACATGTATTAGCCTACAGAATAAGTTAAGCCTTAAAACCTAGCAGAGTAGTCACCTTGTCTCATATTCCTCATCTAGTTATATTCATTTGCGTCTTTCCCTCTTGCTGAAGAAAATAGTGATCAAAGTTCTAAGAAATGCCTAAATGGAGCTAATTTTTACCCTTTACATTTTTAAGAGTTAGTTACTGATATCAAAAATACTCCATAATTCTATATACCATAAGTCTAGCCAACTACAGTGCAAAAAAACCTTAGCAATCATTTCAATTCCTGCAATTAGAACTATTCCAGAGGTATGGCCTACTCATTTTCATTACTGTCTTATAACAGTGCTTGGAAACTGCGTCAAGAGTTCGCTAGTTATGATTAAGATTCCAACAGGCAGAAAACTGAATTAAAAAGCAACAGTAAAAACAACCACTTAGAAAAGACAAGTTAACTTTGTCTTTAAAGTGCTTCCTAAATTAAATAAGGATGCTTCACTAGTGCCTTTCTAATGACACTCCAGGGGTATGTGTCAATTTTGGAGGTGGGGGGGGAAACAAGCAGAGAACTGGATCACTTTCCAAAGTTCCAGAGAATTCAGAGATTAAAAATAAGTACAAGAACATTATTATTTCTATCAGTGAACTATGACATCGTAGTGTTAGTTGCTCAGTCGTGTCCGACTCTCTGCAACCCCATGGATTGTAGCCCACCAGGCTCTTCTGTCCATGGAATTCTCCAGGCAAGAATACTGGAGTGGGCTGCCATTCCTTTCTCCACTATGATATTAAATATGATACAAATGTTACTTGGAAGTTGGGTTGGCAAAAAATAATCTGCTTTATGATGAAATTATAGTCAAGTTTCTAATAGCAAAAAATGGAGACAACCTATATGTTCAAGAATTGATGCATAATTATTTAGATTGAAGGCATCACAGTGTAATAGCAAAAACAAAGGATATTCTATATCTACGTGTCCCTGGGTAAGTTGCTTAACTAAGTTTATCTCCTCACCCATAAAGTGGGGATAATGTCAAATATCTGACAGGGTTGCTCTAAGAATTAAATACAATGTGTGTAAGATACTTAGTACAATGACTAATACAAAATAGATACTCAAAAGATAATTTTATTCTATGGTATTACTATAGTCTGCTATATTCTGTACCTATTAAAATTATTCTACAAAAAATCTTTTAAGATATGAAAGACTGTTATGACATTAAATGAAAAAAGTCAGATAACAAAATCATGTGTTTTGTATGATCTGTATGATTACATACACATGCAAAGAGTTTAAGTTATCTCTACATGACAGAAATACAAATTTTTTTCTTTGAATTTGTCTAGAATTTCCCTAATTTCCTATAATTTTTTAATTTTAAAATGTTCTTTTGATAAAGAAAAATTCTGTAATTCTGAAGTCATTGTAATTTTAAAAACTGTGATATCTTTATACCATCCTTTTATTGAATGAATAGTTTACATTATGGAGAAGCTTTACATTAACACAGAGGTAAGATGTTTGGATACTTTACACCGTGAGGCTCATTTTCTCCATACAGTGAAGATATGAGCTAAGCTGTGGAAAAACAGAGCATGGTAGTTTGAAGTTTCAGATAGCCAACCCAAAATAAAAAGACAAGAGATAAAAAAGATACCCAAGCAGCACCAGTAACAGCCATCTGAGAGTACTCAGCATGGACTTTAGCATAAGACACGTGAAGTGACTTAATAGCTAGAATCAAATTCAATTGGCTCCTTATCAAGGAATCGTTTTTTGTGAATTTTACCGACTGTGATCCAGTGAACTTGTTTCCTCCTGACACAGAAGCATGACTATGTTCATTCTTGCCTCCATGCTGTTTGTCCTTGCTGTTCAGCTCATGGAATGCATTTTTATTCCATACTAAGTCCAGCATATGTGTTCATGAAGTTTTCTCTGGCCATTCTATCAAGATCTTATTGATCTCCCTATAAACTGGACACATGGCCACATGCTGTTTTCATTATACATCAGCATTTTACTTATAGTCTACACTGTCGGTTGTTTCATGGATTAGTTACTTCCTCCAACAGACTGAAAATCCTTTAAGTAAGGGAGCTTGCTATGCATTTCTACTAAAATTTGTACAGAATTTCTGTGCAAAGCACACACCAGGTTTTCATTCATGCTTTCTTATTCATTAAAGACGCTAAAATATTTCACGATTTGTCCTCCTTTCCATTAGGAACAAGATGCAAAAATTCAAAATTATATGCTGCTACTGCTGCTGCTAAGTCGCTTCAAATTATATGAGAGACTCATTAAAATCTTTTTTCTTTGACCCATTCTCAACTTACAAAATAGCATGTCTGCAAAACACAGATGTTAACTGGACATGATTTTAAAATACATAACAGATTTGCTTGCTCTACCTGACTAAAAATTAGTTCTTCTAAAAATATTCACTTTAATTTTTCCTGGGATACCCAACGACTAAACAGCCCATTTTTAGATATCAGAGAATGAACTAACCATTGCACTCCTCTTATCCCACCAAATAAATTTTCAATTACAAAATAAATAAGTGTAACTTACTTTATTCCCCAGACAACCATGGTGTGTAATCCAATATGTACCTATTGAGATCCTTCTCTAAGCTTTTACTTATACATATACAAATACAGGATTTTAAAAAATGTTTCTGTGTTTGTCTTTATATAAATGGGATCATTCTGCACACTTTTCCTCCTAAATAACAGGTCATAGAAATATTTTCTTGTTGAGTAAATACAGATATACTTCATTTTAATTAACAATTGTATTCTATGTGTAATTATACCATTATCTAATCATCCCCCAATGGACAGCATTTGTTTCTAATATTTAAAAAGGAATTCTATAATGAACATCCTAATAGATATCTGTGTGTACACGTGAAAATATTTCAGATGTATCAAAAGACAGCGATATCTTAAATCTTAACAGACAAGTGCCATTAGGCTATATCAATTTCATTCCCACCAAAACTGAAGGACAGTCCCCATTAACTCACATCCATTCAAAATGGGGAAGAAGGGAGGGTATCAATATTTTATTCCTGGCCTATCCCATGCCCATGATCACTACAAGACTGGTAAAGAGATGGAAATTTTCCCATAAGCAGCGATAATGTCTGAGTACAAAGAATTTCAAAAATCTTCTGATAAAAATTTTTATTTGCTATACCAAGTTGAAGATTAAAAAGGCACTCAATCTTAAAATAGAAATAGAAGAAGCTCATCCCCTGTCTCTCCTTCATACCACTGCTTTGCCTATGAAAGAAAGCTGTTCCATGGTAATAAAATGGCTGAAGCATTCACCAAAAGGTCTATGAAATGCCTAAACTATTTTTTTTCCCAGTGGGTGTAAAGAGGATGAGCTTTAAAAATTGTACTCTATGAGAATATGCTATTCTGATGAAGGAATTAACATCTGCAAAGGACTTGTCACTTTCTTGAGAGCATGGTATGCTCAAAAAGTCATCCACATTTTGCCAAAATCCACTACCCTCAGCAAAATAAAAAAGGTAAAAAAAATTAATGATGAAATATCAACACTCTCTTATGCCAGAAAAAAAAAAACCTTGACATCAGAAGTCTGGCATTTACTGTGATTCACCCCCCGCAGTGGTTTCAACTCTAGCCTCTTTCAGTAAGTGGTTTTAACCACAAAGTAAACTGCAACCTAGAAATCAAGCCATAGCTTGCCTTAATATTGAGCCACTGTGACTAAGAAATAAAAATCAATGTTGCCAAGCTTCTGTATATAAATGTAGGCTGATCACTGTCAATCACCGGCATTTAGCTTTCTAAGTGCTTAACTTCGACAGTAAGTTGCTCTGTGTTCTGAATCTGACAGCTTGCTTTCTTATGCTGTCAGATTTTTAAAATATGGAAACATTAAATGGCTACGAATTAAAATTAATGCTTTCAATTTCAGCAAAGGAAATCAGCATTTTTTGGTTAATTTAGTCTAACTTTTGAGTAAGACTCTAACTCAGTCTTTATCTTATTTTAACAAAGTAGCAAAAAATCAGTAGAAAAGGTACACAAGTTCCAACAATGAAATAATGTTAAAGGTATAATTTTTTTCCAGAAACATTAAACTGAGAATTTGAAAATAAAACTTAAAAGTTATATAAAATGTAAGGCTAGAATCTCTAAAACCCTTAGAGGAAAACATAGACAAGACACTCTGATATAAATATCTGCAATATCCTCTTTGACCACCTCTTAGAGAAATGGAAATAAAAACAAAAACAAGTAGGACCTAGTTAAACTTAAAAGCTTTTGCATAACAAAGGAAAGAATAACAAAGATGAAAAGACAACCCTCAGAATAGGAGAAAATAAAAATAAATGAAACAACTAACAAAGGATTAATCTCCAAAATATACAAGCAGTTCATGCAGCCCTATGCCAGAAAAGCAAACAACCCAATCAAAAAGTAGGCAGAAGACCTAAGCACACATTTCTCCAACGAAGATATACAGATGGCCAACCAACACATGAAAAGATACTCTACACTGCTCATTATTAGAGAAATTCAAATCAAAACTACAATGAGGTAGTTTCTGACCTTACACTGGTCAGAATGGTCATCAAAAAAATCTACAAACAATAAACGCTGGAGAAGGTGTGGAGAAAAGGGAACCCTCTTGCACTGTTGGTGGGAATGTAAATTGATATAGTCACTATGGAGAACAGTATGGATATTTCTTAAAATACTAGGAATAAAACTACCATATGACCCAGCAATCCCAACTGAGCATATACACTGAGAAAAATCATAACTGAAAAAGACACATATACCTCAATGTTCACTGCAGCACTATTTATAATAACTAGGACATGGAAGCAACCTAGATATCACTGACGAATGGATCAATGACAAATGAAATGGAATATTACTTAGCCATAAAAATAAAAAGAAATGCATTTGAGTCAGTTCTAGTAAGGTGGATGATCTTAGAGCCTATTATGCAGAGTAAAGTAAGTCAGAAAGAGAAAAACAAATTATTGTATATTAACACATACATATACGGAATCGAGAAAAATAGTACCAATAAACATATCTTTAGGGCAGGAACAGAGACACAGACACAGAGAACAGGCTTTGGACACAACGAGGTAAGGAGAAGGTGGGCCGAACTGAGAGCGTAGCACTGAAACATATACATTACCATATGTAAAATACATAAGTAATGGGAAGTTGTATAACACAGGGAGCTCAACATAGCACTCTGTGACAACCTAGAGGGGTGGGATGGGGTGGAAGTTCAAGAGGGAGGGGGCATATGCATATTTATGGCTAACTCATGTTGTTATGTGGTAGAAGCCAACACAATAGTGTAAAGCAATTATCCTCCAATTAAAAATAAACTTATTAAAAAACATTCTTAAAAGTAAAAAACTCAAAAGAATGCCACCATTAAAAAGAAAACTAGTAAAGTTGTTACATGTAAGTAGAACTGTAATTACCTAAAATCAATTACTAAAACTCTATTTGTTGATATAATAATTACTGTAACACTTCTTCAGAGCCCAGTATAACAAAAGGCCTCTGTGAATTATTCTGTGCTCTAGCCTTGAAGGCAAGGTCTTCTTGTGTATTTCTCTCATTTTGAAAAGAAATTGAAAATAAAAAATTTTTCCTATTTCAGACCCTCCTCTCCCTGATTTCATAAAACCACTAGGGACCTCAGAAGACTTGAAGACTCTAAATACGTTTCTGAGCACTCTTTCACTTAACCTCAATCAGCTGTGCCGCTCTCCCCAATTCCTTCTGCCTCTTCTCCACAGCCTGAGTTGTCAGTGACCTTGGCACTGTTCCGCCTGGAAGTAAATGGCATTGCTTATTGCCAAAGAGCGATAACTATTCTAGGAGTATTTATATGTTAAGCAGAAAAGAGAATTAAAAATACCTGGGTCTACTTGTGAGGAAAAAAAAAAAGGGCAAATAATTAAAGTGATTTTTGGAAAAGTGACTGTAAGGTGATAAAAGATTTGATTTTCAACTGTGAATTCAGCTCAAGTTTCTTTGGTCCAGGGAAAAGAGAACAGGGCAACTCCTGTAGGACTAGCATCAACTCTCCAAGACAGGAGTTGGGTTTTTTGTTTGTTTTTCATTTTAAGTTATACTTTTCAAGTAGTAAACCAGGGGAAAAAAAAAAAAAAAAAGTAAGTATCAGAATTATACTACAGCTAAATTTGCCACTGATGGTTTGGGGTGAACTGCTCTTCTCCAACAGATGAGAGAGAGAATCTCAAAGGTCAATTATGACTGTTGAGATTTGTAACAGATCAAGACCTACATGTTCAGATTTCTCATCAAATCTCAACCTTCTGCAATACAATCAAAATATGGGGGATGAGAGGGATGGAGAAAGGCAAAGAACTATCTTAATAAACATGGTATATGATAAATGACTATAACATTATAAAAAGTTTCAACAAACAATACTTAATTCGCTTTGCTATTATTTGGGATAACAGATGTATTTAGTTTGGTGACAACTATCAAAGCCTTTTATATTTATTATAAAAATTTATAAATGAGATATATAAATTTTTATTACCATTAATGTTTCAGTTCTTATTGATTTCCAATACACATTTGTAATCTGACCATGTAGAGTGTGTTAGAAGTGAGGCACTTATGTTATTCTGAGATAACATGTCAATTACTCAAGATTAATAATGAAGTCAAATGTTTTCATATTAACAAGCACACTTGAAATACAGGAGAATTACTTCTGATAGAAAACAGAAATGCAAACTTAAGAAAGCCAGGAGAAAGAATACATGGAGAAGCTATCCTCTGTTAGAGGAAGTGAATGCAAAGGACCCTAGTCTTACTAACTGGATGATTTTATCATCCTCTACAACCTATGCTTTCTCTATTTGCCAACCCTATTTATTTTAGTATTTTATAACTGCACCCCCCCCTTTGATTGTTATTGAGCAAGATAGGGAAACCAACACATGCATAAAATATTAAATAACTAAATACTGTTAGAATATTTGAGAGTAAGAACAGGACCCTATAAGGCGTTTCTGGAACAGAACCCTCCCTCAAATCCTCTGCTGAAGTACCCAGATAATAGTATCTGCTGCACATTTCCTGAGTCGTTTCACAAATGCTAAGTTGGAGAAGACTCTTGAGAGTCCCTTGCACAGCAAGGAGATCAAACCAGTCCATCCTAAAGGAAATCAGTCCTGAATATTAATTGGAAAAGACTGATGATGAAGCTGAAACCCCAACACTTTGGCCACCTGATGTGAACAACTGACTCCTTGGAAAAGACCCTGACGCTGGGAAAGATTGAAGGCAGGAGGAGAAGGGGACGACAGAAGATGAGATGGTTGGACGGCATCACTGACTCAATGGACATGAATTTGGGCAAGTCTTGAGAGTTGATGATGGAAAGGGAAGCCTGGCACGCTGCAGTCCACGGGGTCACAAAGAGTCAGACACGACTGAGAGACTGAACTGAACTGAAGAACAGGACTGACTGATAACCATGCCCTTTATAGAACTCTATATACCCATTTGATAAGTTGAAACAGTAGATGAAATTATGTGTATATTTAGGGAAAAAAGTTCTAAGCAGAGAAACTGAGAAGTACAAAGACCTTGAGGCTAGAACTTGCCTGATATGCTCAAGGAACTATAAAGTATCTGCATCTATAGTATCTTAGGAAATGCACAATAATTAAGCGCCAATGAGAGGGATAAGGCCATAACTTTATAACATTTCAAGCATCTTTAATTTCAGTTCCCCGGATTTGCTAGAGTAAACAACCTTTACTTTTCTAAGACTGAGAAGCCTTTAATTGTATAAAAGAAGTCTCTCTTTAAAGTGCTTTTAAGTGTCATTCACCGAAAAGTGATGCTAAAATGCATTGTTCTTTCTTTTCTCCTTTACTATCAAAATCAGTTTCTTGTTTAAAATAAGCAAACGTACATATTTCAACATAAGAATATACAACACAAAGTAAACACATCAATAGGTGATTTATACTGAAGTAAAAATTAAACCTTTATTACTGAACTGGTTCAGAGTATCCCAAGGAAATGGGAACCTGAAAGATTAACACTTAGAAATACAATAGAGTTCTTGAACTTTAGAAATAAAGAAATAACCCTTTGGGTGGCCAAGGACAAAGATTAGGTCATTATAATAAGAAAAAAACAATTAGACCAGCCTCATACTGTTGCATATTCAATTCTAGAAGACAAAAGAGCTACCTTTTAGGTCTCCTGAGATGCTCAAGGAAAAGAAGCTGAACCCAATGATTTTTATATCCATCAAAGAGTTCTTTAAATATAAAGGTTACAAACATACAAAAACTAGAAAACTACTGTTAATAAGTCTTCCCTTATTAACATCTTCCCTTTACCATCTGGTGGCTCAGATGGTAAAGCGTCTGCCTACAATGAGGGAGACCCTGGTTTGATCCCTGGGTTGGGAGGATCCCCTGGAGAAGGAAACGGCAACCCACTCCAGTACTCTTGCCTGGAAAATCCCATGGATGGAGGAGCCTGGTAGGCTACAGTCCATGGGTCGCAAAGAGTCGGAGAGAACTGAGAGACTTCACTTTCACTGTTCACAAACGATTTCTGAGAAAACTATTGTAAGACTGACTTTAACCAACCAAGAAATAACTTGAACAACTATGGCAACAGCACTATTGGTGAACAATTAAGACTAAACTAGAGACTGGCTTAACAAGATATACCATAAATGCTGCAGGTCCTAACAATATAACTAATAAAAATTGGGAGGAAAAACTGACCAAAAAGGGCTAGTAGTAGAATAAATTCACTGACTGCCTCATCCACATTACTCTACTCAACAAAAATAGAATACATATTCAATTGCACATGGAATACTTATCAAGACAGACCATACACTGAGCCATAAAATAAGTCTCAATATATTTAAATGATTCAAGTCACACAAAGTATGTTCTCAACCACAATGAAATTAGAAATCAGTAACAGAAAGACCCCTGGAAAACTGTTAGATGTTGGGAACTAAATAACAAACTTTTCAGTAACATATAGATCACAGAAAACAAAAGGGTAAATTAGAAAGCATTTTGGACAAAACAAAAAATAAAACACAACATGTCAATTTGTGGGATGTTGTTAGTGGTATGTAAGGGAAAATTTTATAGCACTAAATGGCTGGGAAAGATTGAGGGCGGAAGGAGAAGGGGACAACAGAGGATGGACATGAATTTGAGTAAACTCCGGGAGTTGGTGACGGACAGGGAGGCCTGCTGTGGTGCAGTCCATGGGGTCGCAAAGGGTCGGACATGACTGAGTAACTGAACTGAACTGAACTGACTCTATGAGAAGAGAAGAAAGGTCTTAAATCAATAACCTCAATCTTCCACTGTAAGAAACTAGGAAAAGGGCAAATAAAATCAAAGTAAGCAGACAAACAGTAGTAAGAAAGGTCAAAGTGGAAATCAATGAAATTAAAAAAAAAGGGGAAAATAGAGTAAAATCAATACTTTGAGACAATCAATAAAACTGATAAAATTAATACACCTTTAGCCAGACTGATTAGGAAAAGAGAGAAGATATAAATTGCCAATATCAGAAAAGAGAGAAATGGCATTACCACAGATTCTATAGATATTGAAATAATAAGCAAATGTTATGAACAATTTTATCCCCATTAAATGTGACAACTTAAATGAAATGAACACATTCCATGAAAGACACAAATGATCAAGTCTTCTCAAGAAGAAACTGATAATCTAAATAGCCCTATGTCTATCAAAAAAAAATCGAAATTGTTTTAAAAAAACATTCCAACAAAGAAATATCCTGACTAGGTGGCTGCATCAATGAACTTTATCAAATATTACAGGAAGAAATATGCCAATTTTATACAAACTTTTCCAAAAATTGAAGAGTAGGGAAAACCTCCCAACTTACTATATATAGTCAGCATTACTCTGAAACTGAAACTAGACAAAGGTTTTTTAACATTACATACGAATATATTGTTTATTATTGTTGTTATTTAGTTGCTAAGTCATGATCAACTCTTTTGCAACCCCATGGACTGTAGTTCTCCAGGCTTCCCTGTCCATTGGACTTCCCATGTAAGAATATTGGAGTGGGTTGCCATTTTCTTCTCCAGGGGATCTTCCCAACCCAAGGATCAAACTTGCGTCTCCTGCATTGGCAGGTAGATTCTTTACTGCAGAGCCACCAGGGAAGCCTATATTGTTTATTAAAAATTAGTAAACCTAATTTTTAAAACTCTTACCAGAATGTATCTTTCTTCATTATTTCATCTTCGTTAAGAAATTTCAATCTTATTATCTCGGTTTTTGTCAAGTTCAGGTAAATATTATTAAATTATACTTTATAGCTTCATTGTCTTACCTCTATTCTCTTTCTAGAACTTCTAGTCCTGCCTCCCATGACTTTTTTCATTTATTTTGTGTTTTTCTGTCTTTTTGTTCTAGACTCTAGGGGACAAGAATTGGAAAGATACAGGTTCTAATGGCTAGCTATTATAATCTGAAGAAGTCTCAGATTAACTTTTCTGTGAATAGCTGTTACGTAACCAGAGACAGTCTACTGTAATTTAAAAAAAAAAATTCCATTACAACTGCTTCTGCTTCAAGTAAATGAAGCAGAAGGTAATTCAAGGTAATTCAAGCAAACCCTCCCATTGCAGAAAACTAAGAACACTTCTAAAACAAAAATCAGAAAACGAGTATGATAATGACTAGCAGTAACCAGGCTGGAAACCAGCTGGGAACCCAGAAACAAGCAAAGCATGGGAGATTTTTGTCCTAAGAGCGCTCTCCTAAATAGAAGATGTAACTGAAAGGCGAAGGCATGTTTTGCCAAGAGTCAAAATCTAGAGCCTGCCAAGGGTGAGGAGTCTAGTAATCAGCATCAACTAGGACCCTACCGGGCTGCACCCTAGTGTGAGGGGTGAAAACAGCCCTCCAATTACTCTGCAGTTTGCCTCTGAATCACTTGCGAGGACCAGAAAAATCACAACCCTTAGAACACGGATGGGTTAAAGTGGTCACTCAAGGTACCTGAGAGAAGCAAACAAAAATTCTTCTGGAGAAAGATAACATTATCATAGGCCTCATGCAATTTAGTAATAGAACCTTATAAATATTCATTACTAAAATTACATAAACTAAGTACAGAGTAATTTTTTTAAATAAACCTAATAGTTTTCTTATGCCACAGTGATAACTAAAAGCATCCAAAATTTTTAAAATTCCCTCTACTGTTTGTATAAATTTGGGGGCATTCAGAAATATAAACAAGAATTTATAAGTATGGAACACACATCAACTTTCTGTAGTTTGACTATGTCTTCAAAACACGTTATGCATTTTGACACATCTTTTCTTTTAATCCCTCTATATTACAGATGAGCAAACTTTAAAATGTACTTGCGATGTTTTAAAAACTAAACAGCAATGATTTTATTTTTCAGTGTGGTCTATTTTAGAATAGAAGGGACCACAACCTATACAAGAGCATGCAACATTTCTGAAATAAGCAAAAATAGAAAACGCACCCATTCTGCAATTTAAGCACAGTTATAGAACATATACACATTACTCAATATTCTATCTTCTTTACAATTTAACTGAGCTCATTTCCTAAAACTTATTTTCCTTTCTGAGAAATGGAAATAAAAAACAATTTTACACTACTATCTTTCAGAAGTTTTACCACTTCAACAATGCTGAATTTTAATCTTTTAACTTTATTATTGAAATAGATTTTAATGTCCAAGTACTATAAATGATTAACAGTATCTTCTTTCTCTTTTCATACCAATAGTATCTGGGAGGTCTAACAATTCATTGTGCTGCAAGTCAAGGTTGGTTATCTGTGTGCAGTTTCCAATCTCCTTTGGAAGGTGTTCAAGTTGATTGTGAGCTACATCCAGCGTAATGAGGTTACATAATTCACCTGTAAATTGATCAACATAAAAACGTAAGAATTTCTGAGAGATAAAACATTTTATATCATAATTATACTTTTTCTCACAAAGTAAAAGTTAAACAAAATCTGAAACTCTTATTTGAAAATGACATCTTACAAATACTGAACTATGTTGTACACCTGAAGCTAATATATGGTTTTATGTCAATTATACCTAAAGAAAAAAAGAAAATGACATCTGATAATATTAACATGTTGACTGTAAATCATTATCAACCAATATTATATATTTTTAATTAACCAATTTAACATTTACATTTGTACATTCTATACTTCAAAAAGAGCTTACTAATTTTTAAATCAAATTCAACACAATAATATCAAATAGATCTTAACTTGAGGGTCATCTTACCTCAAAATATATATGCTTTTCAAATAAGCGTGTGTTCTGATGTTATATAAATATGTAAAGTGAGAGTTATAAATCAAAAACTGCTTCTCAACTTAATATTACTCCAAAAGGATACAGAATAGGGTATTTTTCTCCTCATTCTATTTGAAAGGACTGTACTGGCAATTTAGATTATTCTTAGTGTTTTTCTGTCTTCAAAAACTTACTTATAAAAGCTAGATTGGCTCTCTCATGATTTTTCCTTTTTGGTGGGGGGGAGGGTGGGGAGAAGTCGGAAATACTGAGCAAGTAAGAGAAGTGAATAAATGCATAAAACTAAAAAATGGGTGTAGGGCATATTACTGTCACATCCTAAGCAACAAAGAGAAAACAGATTAACTGGATTTCAAAATTGAAAACTTACGTGTATAAAGGACACTATCAAGAGAATGAAAAGGTAACCCACAGAATAGGGGGAAATATTGATAAATCATGTATCTGGGAAGGGATTAACAGCCCAAATGTATAAAGAGCTCCCATAACTCAATAGCAACCAAAAAAACCAATTTAAAAGTGGGTAAAGAACCTGAATATTTTTCCAAAGATATGAAAATGAACAATAAACACATGAAAGATGCTCAGCATCACTAATCATTAAAAAATGCACATCAATTAAATGAGATACTACTTTATACCCTTGAAGATGGCTGTAAACAAAAGCAAACAACAAAACAAAACAAATGTTGGCAAGGATATGGAAAAATTGGAATCCTTGTGCTTTATCTCCAGGAGTCCTACCGCAGGTTCTCAGGGTGAAGATAAAAGTCCCCTCCTACTCTCACCTAGGCATATCATATTCAAAATCATATACAGGAAATCAAAGATGAAATTCTGAAGGAAGATGCGGGGGGTGGGAAACTTTACCTATATAGGAACAATGTAAACACATTGGACTTCTCCTCAGTAATGATGCAGGCAAGAGAATGGAATGGAATACTTATAAAGTGTTGAGAGAAAAAAAAAATCACCAGCCTAAAAGTTTGTATCCAATGAAATTATCCTTCAAAGTAAAGAAGAAATAAAGACTTTCTCAGATAAACAGAAATGAGGGAATTTGTCACCAGAAGACCTGTCTTTTAAGAAATATTAAAATAAGTTCTTCAGAAAGAAGGAAAATGATGTAAGTCAGAAACTTAGCTCTACATAGAGAAAGGAACAACAGAGAAGGAATAAGATAAAATAAAATCTTTTATTTTCCTACTCTTAATTGATCTAACAGATAACAGTTTGTTCAAAGTATGAAGAGCAACAATATACCGGGTAACTATAGATTAAGGATAAATGAAATGAATGACAGCAGTGTTGTAAGGGACGGAGGGAAGAACTGGGAATATTTTGCTATAAGCTACCACACTGAGTGGTATAGTGTTATTTGAAGGTGGACTTATATTAGCTGTAAATTTATGCCACAAACTCCAGGGCAATCACAAACATACATAAATACAAGCAAAAAAAAGTAATGCAAGTGTAAATGATATGCTAAGGAGAGAAAAAATGAAATAATACAAAATGCTCAATTAAACCCAGATAATGTAGAAAAATGATGAAAGACAAAAAAATAAATAAAAAATAGAGAACAAGTTATCGAAAACAGTTCCAAATATGGTTGATATCAATCCAACTAAATCCATAAACACTTTAAATATGAAAGTGAATACAAGAAATAAAAGACAAAGACTATCAGTGTGGACTTAAGAAAAAAGACCCTGCCCCCCCCACACTAAATACTACTGTCTTTTAAAAACCTACTTTACAGGTGGATTAAGAATAAAGAGAGGGAGAAATACAATGCTAATGTTAATAAAAAGAAAGCTGAAATATTTACACAGATTTCAGACAAAGCCAACTTCAAAGCAAGGGAAATTATCAGAGATATAGAAAGCATTACATAATGATAACCAGAACAATTCTCTAATGAAAGCCTTAAAGTGTAAGCAGCTGTTTATCTCCTCCACATATTGTGTAGTACCTAGTACATAGCACCATGTTAACTGAAAGAATAAATGATAACTGGGGAAAATAAAATTTGGATGCTAATACTCTTCAGGCCGGAAGTAACATATGTTTTCTGTATTTGCCATAACTTTTCTAATAATACTCAAATTTGTTTCAATTCCTATGAAAGTAACTCCCACTACTTTAAAGGAAGATGCACAAATTCAAGTATATAAGAGTCCCAGCACGTAAATAAAGCAAGTTGGGAGGAGACTATGGCTAACTATAGCCTATATGAAACAGATACGATTCAACTCAGCTCAATTACTGCTATATTACAGGACTCCTCAAACTCAATGCTGAAATATTTTGGACCAGATAATTCTTTGCTGTAGAAAGGTGTCCTGCACATAAGCAGCATCCCTGGTCTTTTTAGCCAAAAGATGCCAAGAGCACCTCCCCGCCAAGAGCACCTCCCCACCAAGTCATGACAATCATCTAGACATTAACAAATGTCCTTGGTTGTTTAACATTGCCAAAACTGTCCTTGATTATCACTGCAATGTTGGGATGAGAAAGCTCAAATACTGTCCAATCCTCACATTTTTTAAAAAAAAAAACCTGGAAATTTATATTTTCATATAAAATCTAATGTTCAAATACTAACAATGAATTTTTAGATTAAAATAGAACAAAACACTGTGTTATCAAACATATCTGTGGACTTTTTTTTTTTTTTTTTTTCCAGTGTTCAGGATGCCAGTTTGATACCCATGAACACAGAAACAGATGCATTACCAGTATCTTAGGACAGGAACTTACATATGACTATCTAACATTAAACTAAAAATTAAGTGTTTTTAAAATGCAGAATATAATTACTTTGATTCAAATTAAGTTAAATCCTTTTTGATTTATGTAAATCACCATCCATATGATAACTGAACTATTTTGAGCATATATTCTTTCCAGAAAATCATCCTTTATACAACACTCTGCAACATCAGGAAATCACGTTAACACTGATACATTAAGGAGAGTGTCATCTACTAATACTTCTTTTTCACAATCTAGTAATTATGGTTTTGAAAACGCTTAAAACTCAGAAAATGTGATTTAATTTTTTAACAGCAGCAGCACACAAAAATGACCTGATTTTTAAATTTGATCTGTTAGTCCATGAACTACAATAAACTCATGAGTAAATTATATAAATTGCTGAGTTAAATCTGAAACTTATTTTTAGATTTTCCCCAAAACCCATGTATACATTTTAAAAGACATGAAAAACATTTTCTCTTAGGAACTTTGAATTTTCTTCAGTCCAATGAAAAAGATCTAAAAAACTTCAGGGATGCTTATAATTAATAAAAGATAGCTTCCAGGAAAATCTAAAATATTTTCAAAACTACCCCAAAATGTCCTATTAAATGTACAAAACATTTTTAGTGTGGAGAGAAAAGAAGCTTAAGATCTCTCTTCTTTAGAGCAACACTCCTAACAGCTCAAGCTTTTTTTCTTCATATTTAAATAGTCAGAAACATCTGACAATTCTGAATATATGACAAATTCTGCGCTAGTCGATACTGTGCCAGGATAAGAGCCTGTGTTACAATTCAGAAAAGACAGGATATTAAATATTGAAGGAGTTCATGAAATACTTTCATACTATTTATTATTTCCATACTTTCTCCAGTTATCTAGTAAGTACTTTTAAACATTTATTTCATTATATATGATCCAAATATTACTTTTAAAATATAAATTCATCTCAGATGGTTCTAAAGAACAATAATCAATGTCTTAACAGTGACTCGTCTCTGGCTAGGTTTAAGAGTGGTTTTTCTTTTCTACTTTTATATATTTGTATTTTGTGATTTTTCCATGTTTTTGTACAATTTTTTAATCTAAAGAGGAAAGAAGGGGCAGAATCAAGACATAAACATGAGCAGTCTCTCCTACACTGTACATGAAGAGCAGTTTTCAACCCATAAAGAGAGGTTTCCTGGCTGTGGAGCAGATGTACCTTTTAGTGAAAATGAATGTACCATGTTATCATATTGATGACACCAGCCATTAATATGAAGCATTTTATGACTCACATTCCATACTTACTAAGCAATTTTTTTAAGTTTGACTTCCTACAGAGAGAACATAGACTTCATTGATCCACCCTACAAATGTTTATTAAGCACCTACTGTGTGCTAGACACTATTCTAGGGATTGAAGATACAATAGGGAAAAAAAGGCACAAGGCAGGAAAAGTTTGCTGCCCTCAGGGAACTTGTATTTTAATAAGGAAAAATAAACAATATATAACCAAGGTGAGGATGTATAAAAGCTATAAAAGAAAAGAAAGCAAGGTAAAAGAGTGTGATGGTGGGAAGGAGAGATTAGAGATATTGATAGTAAGTAGAAAAGGAAAGTTGGAGAAGGCAATGGCACCCCACTCCAGTACTCTTGCCTGGAAAATCCCATGGATGCAGGAGCCTGGTAGGCTGCAGTCCATGGGGTCGCTAAAAGTCGGACACGACTGAGTGACTTCACTTTCACTTTTCACTTTCATGCATTGAAGGAAATGGCAACCCACTCCAGTGTTCTTGCCTGGAGAATCCCAGGGACAGACTGAAGTAACTTAGCAACAGCAGCAGCAGAAAAGGAAAGTAACCCCAATGGAGTAGCATTTGAATATACACACCTGAATAATGGAAGAGGAAAGAAACAATGTAAATATCTGGGGGAAGCTGAGTGAACAGCAAATACAAAGACTCTGAGGCAAGAAAGTAGTTCAAAACACAACAGAAAGCCAGTGTGGCTGGAATAAGTAACGAAGAAAGTAATAGATGAAGTAGCCAGGAGTCAGATTTATTTATAGTCTTCTGGGCTAAGGTAGTGACTTTAACTTTGACTAAGGAAATAGTGGTGAGGGTATTAAAAGTAGGGTTCTGTTTGTTTGTTAAAGCAGTTTCAGGTTTACAGAAAAACTGCTAATTAAGTCCAGAGTTCTTATATACCACCCTCCCCATAGTTTCCACTATTAACATCCAACATTGTGCATTACAGTTGATGAACCAACATTTATAGATTATTGACTAAAAGTCCATATTTTACACTGACATCCATCCACTCTTTCTGTTGTCCAGTTCTGTAGGTTTTGGTAAATGCGTAATAGCATGTATCCATGATTACAGTATCGTACATAAGTTTTATTGATCTAAAAATCTTCAGTGCTTCACTACTCACTGATCTGACTCTCCTGTACTAGGGCCCCTGGCAACTACTGATCTTTTACTTTTGCCTTTTCCAGAATGTCGTATAGTTAGAATCACACAATACACAGCTTTTCCAGATTAATTTCTTTCATTTAGAAATATGCATTTCTTTTTTTTTTTTTTTTTTACCACTGATCAATATTCCATTGTATGGGTATGCTACTTTATTATTCACTCATTTATTGAAGGACATCTTGGTTACTTCCAATTTTTAGCAATTATGAATAGAACAGCTAAAAACATTTTGTGTACAGTCTTTTGCATGGACATAAGTTTAACTCATTTGGGTAAAGAGAAGCATGATTGATAGACTGTCTGGTAAGACTGTTCAGCTTTGCAAGAAACTGCCACTGTCTTCCAAAGTGGCTGTACCAATTTGCATTCCAACATTAATAAATGAAGTTTGCACAAGTATTTGGTATTGTCCAGCCAAAAACAGAATAAATAAAACTGTGGTATATTCACAATATGGAATATTACACAGTAGTGAAAATTAATAACAGCTAACTACATATACCAATATGATAGCTCAGTGAAGAACTGTAAACCTGTTTCAGTTGTTGTTCAGTTGCTCAGTTGTGTCTGACTCTTCATGACCCCATGGACTAGAGCACGCAGGCTTCCCTGTCCTTCACTATCTCCCAGAGTTTGTTCAAACTGTTCTTTGAGTCCATGATGCCATTCAACCATCTCATCCTCTCTCACCCACTTCTGCTCCTGCCCTCGATCTTTTCCAGAAACAGGGCTTTTACCAATGAGTTGGCTCTTCACAACAGATGGCGAAAGTATTGGAGCTTCACTTCAGCATCAATCCTTCCAATGAATATTCAAGGTTGATTTCCTTTAGGATTGACAGGTTTGATTTTCTTGCAGTCCAAGGGACTCTCAAAAATCTTCTCCAGCATCACAATTAGAATGCATCAATTCTTCAGTACTCAGCCTTCTTTATGGTCCAACTCTCATATCCATATATGAATACTGGCAAAACCATACCTTTGACTCAGTTCAGTCGTGTCCGACTCTTTGAGACCCCATGGACTGAAGCACACCAGGCCTCCCTGTCCATCACCAACTCCCAGAGCTTGCTCAAACTCATGTCCATTGAGTCGGTGATGCCATCCAACCATCTCATCCTCTGTTGTCCCCTTCTCCTCCTGCTCTCAGTCTTTCCCAGGATTAGGGTCTTTTCCAATGAGTCAGTTCTTTGCATCAGGTGGCCAGAGTATTGGAGCTTCAGCTTCAGTATCAGTCCTTCCAATGAATATTCAGGGTTGATTTCCTTTAGGATTGACTAGTTTGATCTCCTTGCAGCCCAAGAGACTCTCAAGAGCCCTCTCCAACAACACAGTTCAAAACCATCAATTCTTCGGCACTCAGCTTTCTACATGGTCCAACTCTCACATCTATACATGATCACTGGAAAAACCATAGCTTTGAAAATACAGACCTTTGTTGGGAAAGTAATGTCTATGCTTTTTAATAAGCTGTCTAGGTTGGTCATAGCTTTTCTTCCAAGAAGCAAGTGCCTTTTAATTTCATGGCAGCAGTCACCATCTGCAGTGATTTTGGAGCTCCAAAATATCAAGTCTGTCATTGTTTCCATTGTTTTCCCATCTATTTGCCATGAAGTGATGGGACTGGATACCATGATCTTAATTTTTCAAATGTTGAGTTTTAAGACAGCTTCTATACTCTGCTCTTCACTTTCATCAAGAGGCTCTTTAGTTCCTCTTCACTTTCTGCCATAAGGGTGGTATCTTCTGCATATCTGAGGTTATTGATATTTCTCCCAGCAATCTTGATTCCAGCTTGCGCTTCATCCAGCCCAGCGTTTCTCATGATGTACTCTGCATATAAGTTAAATAGCAGGGTGACAATATCCAGCCTTGATGTACTCCTTTCCCAATTTGGAACCAGTCCATTTTTCCATGTCCAGTTTTAACTGTTGCTTCTTGATCTGCATACAGTTTACTCAGAAGGCAGGTAAGGTGGTCTGGTATTCCCATCTCTTGAATTTTCCACAGTTTGTTGTGATCCACACAGTCAAAGGCTTTAGTATAGTCAATGAAGCAGAAGTTTTTCTGGAATTCTTTTGCTTTTTGTATGATCTAGGAGATGTTGGTAATTTGATCTCCAGTTCCCCTGCCTTTTCTAAACCCAGCTTGAACATCTGGAAGTTCTTGGTTCATGCACTGTTGAAGCCTAGCATGGAGAATTTTGAGCATTATAATGTGTGACATGAGTGTAATTGTGCACTGGTTTGAGCATTCTTTGGCACTGCCGTTCTTTGGGATTGGAATGAAAACTGACCTTTTCCAGTCCTGTGGCCACTGCTGAGTTTTCCAAATTTGCTGGCATACTGAGTGCAGCATTTTAACAGCATCATCTTTTAGGACTAGAAATAGCTCAACTGGAATTTCATCACCTCCACTAGCTTTGTTCGTAGTGATGCTCCCTAAGGCTCACTTGACTTCACACTCAGGATCTCTGGCTTTAGGTGAGTGATCACATCATTGTGGTTACTGGCGTCATGAAGATCTTTTTAGTATAGCTCTTCTGTGTATTCTTGCCACCTTTTCTTAATATCTTCTGCTTCTGTTAGGTCCATACTGTTTCTATCCTTTATTGTGCCCATCTTTGAATAAAATGTTCTCTTGGTATCTCTGGTTTTCTTGATGAGATCTCTAGACTTTCCCATTCTATTGTTTTCCTCTATTTCTTTGCATGGCTCACTTAACAAGGCTTTCTTATCTCTTCTCGCTATTCTTTGGAACTCTCCACTCAGACAGGTATATCTTTCCTCTTCACTTGCCTTTTGCTTCTCTTCCTTTCTCAGCTATTTGTAAGGCCAACTCAGACAGCCATTTTGCTTTTTTGCATTTCTTCTTCTTGGGGATGGTTTTGATCACTGCCTCCTGTAGAGTGTCACAAACCTCCATCCATAGTTCTTCAGGCACTCTATCAAATCTAACCTCTTGAATCTATTTGTTACTTCTACTGTATAATCATAAGGGATTTGATTTACATCATACCTGAATGGCCTGGTGGTTTTCCCTACTTTCTTCAATTTAAGCCTGTTTTTTACAAGAAGGAGCTCATGGTCTGAGCCACAGTCAGCTCCCGATCTTTTTTTGTGCTGACTGTATGCAGCTTCTCCATCTTCAGCAGCAAAGAATATAATCCATCTGATTTTGGTATTGACCATCTGGTGATGTCCATGTGTAGTCATCTCTTGGTTGTTGGTAAAGGGTGTTTCCTACGACCGGTGTGTTCTCTTGGAAAAACTCTGTTAGCCTTTGCCCGGCTTCATTTTGTACTCCAAAGCCAAACTTGCCTGTTACTCCAAGTATCTCGACTTCTTCACTTCCTACTTTTGCATTCTAGTCCCCAATGATGAAAAGGACATCTTTTTTTTCTGTTTTAGTTCTAGAAGGTCTGTCTTGTAGTCTTCATAGAACCATTAGAATTCATCTTCTTTGGCACAGTGGTTGGGACACAGACTTGGATTACTATGATATTGAATGGGTTGCCTTGGAAACAGAGATCATTCTGTCATCTTTGAGACTGCACCCAAGTACTGCATTTTGGATTCTTGTTGACTATGAAGGTTACTCCACTTCTTCTAAGGGATTCTTACCCACAGTAGTAGATACAATGATCTGAATTAAATTCACCCATTCCAGTCCATTTTAGTTCACTAATTCCTAAAATGTCAATGTTCACTCCTGCCATCTCCTGTTTGACCACTTCCAATTTACCGTAATTCATGGACCTAACATTCCAGGTTCCTATGCAATATTGTTATTTACAGCATTGGACTTTACTTCCATCTCCAGCCACATCCACAACTGGGTTTTGTTTTCACTTTGGCTCAGCCTCTTCATTCTTTCTAGAGCTATTTCTCCACTCTTCTCCAGTAGCAGTATCTCAGATGCAAAAAGTAGTGGGACACATGGTCCCTCATTTCCAGAATTTAGACAGTTAAAATATTCATCAAACAGACAAGCAATTTTTGGAGAAAAAAGGTTTTTCCTCTCTTCTGGAGACTGCAAGTACTGACAATTAAAATGCTTAAATAAGAAATTCCTGAGCATTATTGAGAAAATTAAATTTGTGGGGTTTAACCAGTAACAAAGAAACATCATTATACAAACACGTGAATACACTATGAGCCTAAAACACAACAGAAAATAAACTATTACTACAAGAGCATTAAGTCAGTCTGTCAGACAAGATTCTTGTGTGCACATTCTCTTTACCAGACATAATACTAGACACTAAAGGCACAAAGACACTACAGTACACTAAATGCTTGTGCTCACGAAATTTAAGATTAGTAGGAGTCTAGGAGGAGAAGGCGATGACAGAGGATGAGATGTTTGGATGGCATCACCGACTTGATGGACATGGGTTTGGGTAAACTCCAGGAGTTGGTGTTGGACAGGGAGGCCTGGCGTGCTGTGATTCATGGGGTCGCAAAGAGTCGGACATGACTGAGCGACTGAACTGAACTGAACAGAGGGTCCTGTTTATGAAATTTCAACATTCAAGAGTCCTTCTTTTGGATCTTCAAGACCAAGGGAAGATACAAGGCAAGATGAGAGAGGAGACCTGGAACCTTCAATACCAAACTAAGAAATCTGGATCTTTTTGATCAGGTAATAAAACAAAATTTAAAGCTTCTGAATAATGCATGATAATCAGAATGCTATTCTAAAAAGATTATTTACTCACAGACTTGAAAGGACGGATAGATTAGGAAGCATAGTCTATTAGGAAACTACTGTAACTAGCTCACATGAAATAATATGAGGGCCTACACGAAATCAATAGTAGAATGAACAGGATGGTTATCTCCCACTAGGAGAGCTATTAAGAGAGATGGAAAAAGCAGTACGAATGCAATAAGACAAGTAATTCTCAAATTACATATGGTAAAGTCCATATACAAATTGCTGGAAACCAGAAATAAAGAAAAATATTAAAACTATACAGAGAAAAAAAGAGTTTACAAACACACAAATATAGATATAACACAAAACTCTTGTCAGAAACTAGGCAAGCCAAGAAAAAAATCAAACAAACAAAAAAATAGGGAAAGGAGAGCTATCTTAAAAATAATGAATAAAAAAGAAAAGATGCCAAACTAGAATTCTATAACAGGAGAAACAACCATTAAAAATGAAAACAAAATAAAGGCTTTCAGACAAACAGAAGCATAAAAAATTCAATCTGAGTAGACCTGGGCTACAATATACATTAAAAGAAGTTCTTTGGGCAAAAAGAAAATACCAAATAGAGATTCAGATCTACTCAAAGAATGAAAAGCACTAGAGGGAATAAATACATGGGTAAATATCAAATTTTTTTCCACATTTTTAATCGCTTTAAAAGATAACAAAAAAAGATGATGACACATCAAAAGGCACAAGAACCAACTAACAGAGTTCACAATAACCAAAGCTGGAATAATCTGAGCAACAAAATGGTAAATAATAATATTGGACTGAAACTCACAGAATAAATGAGTCCAGGGTGATATAGTGAACTGAATAAATAAACAGGGGAGACAGGACAGCTCTTCCTTATAGAAGAATTTCAAAACGTAAAAGAAACAAGGGAAATTTTTAAAAATCATCATTCAGTTCAGTTCAGTCGCTCAGTCGTGTCTGACTCTGTGACCCCATGAACTGCAGCACGCCAGGCCTCCCTGTCCATCACCAACTCCTGGAGTTTACAGAATATAGTAATAATTGCTTCAGGGAAGATCTACCAATGAAAGCTAAAATTTATAAACAAAAGGTGAAAGAGAAACAAGATATTGGCATAGTCTAAAATCAGTACTTCCCAAGGTAGTTATTAATTTAAAAGAAAAAATTATTCACTTCAAAGTGGAGCAGCACAGCAGAAACCACCATAACCAAGTGGTCTAGGTCAAAATTACCAGTAATGAGACATATCAACATCATGGATCTCTTGATGTGATTCAACGGGAAAGGTACACAATCACGTCTGTGGTATTCTTGCCAATTTCTCATAACCTTAAACTAGTTATGACATAATATACAAACAAAAAATGAGTTATATAAAGTATCCCAGCTGTATACTTCAAATGTAGCCAGTATTAAGTTATGGATATGTACTGTGAATGCTAGACCAGTTAAGAAGGCATGAAATGAGGGGGAAAAGAAAAGTAACAAATGGCACAAAAAGAACATAGCCAGCAAGCTGACAGACTTAAACCAACTAGATTGATAACTATATTAATTACAATGGTCTAAACCCTTCAATTAAGGCAAAAACTGTGAGACAGGATAGAACAAAGACCTAGCCATATGCTGCCTATAAGAAAACATTTTAAATATATATAAAGACAAAAAGTTAAAAGGCAGGAAGGGATATGGCTATATCAATATCAAATAAAAATAGAATTCAGAAAAAGAGATACTACTAGAAACATTACCAGAGATAAAGAAAAATGTTTCAAAATGCATAAATTGCTCATAAGAAAAAAGAATCTTAAGCATATAAACAACTAATAAAGTTTCAAAGTTCAAGAAGCAAACAATAACAGCACTAATGGCAGAAAAAAATTCTAGTATTATATAGTTGGGTATTTCAATACTCATTTCTTACTAATTGAAGAAAAAAGTAGACAGAAAATTGATAAGGGTATTGAAGAAAGGAATAGATAGCATCATCAACCAATTTGACCTTGCTCCAAAATAACAGCAAAATGCATCTTCTTTATAACTACACATAGAACACTTACCAAGACAGACTATATTTTATAAATCCATAACAAAAAATAGGGAAGTCTCCACTGGTCCTAGTGGTTAGGACTCTATATTTTCATTTCTGAGGGCGCAAGTTAGATTCCCTGCTCAGGGAACTAGGATCCCACAAGCTGCATGGTATAGCCAGAAAGTTAAATGGAAACGTCTCTGACATACTTGAAAACTGAACAAGGCACTGCTAAATAATCCATGGGTTAGAGAACAATAAGAGATATTTGGAAAACATTTTGAACTAAATAATAAGGAAAATACAACACATCAAAATTTATGTGATGCTGCTAAAATAGTACCTAGAGGGGAGGTTCACAGCTATCAACACTTACATAATGAAAGGAAGAAAGGAATGAAATCAATCTAACAATTTAAGACGAAGGACATATTAAACCTACAGTAATAGGAAACAAGATAATTAAGGGTAGAAAAAAAAAAAAAGGGAAGATAATAGAAAAAATAAAGAAACCAACAGCAGTTTTTTAAAAAAAGACCTCAGATATGCAGATGACACTACCCTTATGGCAGAAAGTGAAGAAGAACTAAAGAGCCTCTTGATGAAAGTGAAAGAGGAGAGTGAAAAAGTTGGCTTAAAGCTCAACATTCAGAAAACTAAGATCATGGCATCTGGTCCCATCACTTCATGGCAATCAGATGGGGAAACGGTGGAAACAGTGGCTGACTTTATTTTTTGGGCTCCAAAATCACTGCAGATGGTAACTGCAGCCATGAAATTAAAAGACACTTACTCCTTGGAAGGAACGTTATGACCAACCTAGAGAGCATATTAAAAAGCAGAGATATTACTTTGCAGACAAAGGTCCATCTAGTCAAGGCTATGGCTTTTCCAGTAGTCATGTATGGATGTTAGAGTTGGACTATAAAGAAAGCTGAGTGCTGAAGAATTGATGCTTTTGAACTGTGGTGTTGGAGAAGACTCTTGAGAGTCCCTTGAACTGCAAGGAGATCCAACCAGTCCATCCTAAAGGAGATCAGTCCTGGGTGTTCACTGGAAGGTCTGATGTTGAAGCTGAAACTCCCAATACTTTGGCCACCTGATGCGAAGAGCTGACTCATTGGAAACGACCCTGATGCTGGGAAAGATTGAGGGCAGGAGGAGAAGGGGACGACAGAGGATGAGATGGCTGGATGGCATCATGAAATCAATGTACATGAGTATGGGTGGGCTCCGGGAGTTGGTGTTGGACAGGGAGGCCCGGCGTGCTGCAGCTCATGGGGTCGCAAAGAGTCAGACATGACTGAGCAACTGAACTAAACTGAATAAAAGCAATATCAGGAATGAATGAGAGATATAATAATACATATTTCAAACTTCAGAAGTATAATAAGGAACTATATGAACTTTATGCCAAAAAATTCAACAAATCAAAAGACAAATCCTCTGACAGATTCAAAACTGCTGCTGCTGCTAAGTCGCTTCAGTCGTGTCTGACTCGGTGCAACCCCATGGAATGCAGCCTACCAGGCTCCTCCATCCAAGGGATTTTCCAGGCAAGAGTACTGGAGTGGGTTGCCAGTGCCTTCTCTGATTCAAAACTACCAAAACTCAACTGAGAAGAAACAAAAAACCCAAATAACTTTCCATTAACTTGCCTTTTAAAACCTTTCTACAAAGAAAACCGTCCCACATCACAAAACTCTTAAATTCTTCTAAACATTTCAAAGAAGTAAAAGTTAGTTGCTCAGTCATGTCTGACTCTTTGCAACCCCATGGACTACAACCTGCCAGGCTCCTCTGTCCATGGGATTCTCCAGGAAAGAATACTGGAGTGGGTAGCCATTTCCTTCTCCAGGGGATCTTTCCAACCCAGAGATCAAACCTGGGTCTCCCGCATTGCAGTTGTACTCTTTACCATCTGAATTATTTGAAAACATAATACTAATTCTACACAAACTCCTCCAGAACATAAAAGAGGAACTCCTCCCAATTCATTCCACAATATGAAGCCAGAGTTGCCCTGGTAGCAAACCCTTACAAAAAAAAGAAAGGGAAAAAAGGAAATTTCAGATCAATATCCATGATGAGTACAGATGCAAAAATCTTCAAGACTTAGTAAATTATATCTAGCAACATATAAAAAGACCCTATTAAAATGTATCTAAGAGGCACTAAAATGTTGGTAAATAAATAATTTAGGTTTATTTCATAAGTTGTGGCTTATTCTATATTATCATTTGACTCATATTAAGGACACGGCTGGGTGACTGAACTGAACTGAAGGACATTTACATTTTTAAATTAACTCTTGTTCCTGAACTTATAGGGTCATTTTTCAAGCACTCAGAGCAATAAAAATCAAATCAAATCTTACTAAAATACGTTTGTAAAACAGCACAATTAAAAGGGCTGGAGATTCTTATTACACAAGCTTGAATAGATTCAGGGACTTACATCAGAATACACACTATTTTATTTGTATAAATTTGTCTTATAGGCCTAATTCTCCCTTTCACTCTAAAGAAAACTTTAGTAATTCTTCTAAGCCAGTGCTTCTGTAACTAAGCAACACAGACAACACTGTCTGTATTATTTGAATGGCTAGCATGCCATCATTAGAGCACAAAGATGCCCTCTTCCCTACACCACAACAGAGCGGGAAGTCAAATGTATCCCCTGGTTCAATCAGATCCTTCTAAGATGGTTCAAGTGCTGTTTTCTCCCCTCTGTTCTCTTATCTCCTCCTTTAGCAATAATAACTTTTCCAGTTTTCTGTTGTTTAGTGAAACACCTGACAATTTGACAACAGTCAACTAAGTTAACAGTTCATTTCTAGGTCTGTAAGGTTTCTTGCTGACTTCCAGTGAAAAAAAGTTATTTATTAACAACTATGTCCCTTTCCTGATTTCTCTTGCCTGCCAAACTAAGTTACTCATTAGCACTTGTACAAAACAGTCAAATGAGATTATTAAATAATGTTACCTGGACCATGAAAGCAATTGCAGCACCCCTGACAGTCCTGAGAGAATTTCAAGAATTTTAGGAACTAAGGGTTACAATTTGAGTTAATATTAAAAACTGGGTAATAGTGTTGGGCTTCATTAAATTCACTTCCAGCCACATTTATTGAAGGTATTGGTCACTCGGTCATGTCCGACTCTTTGCAACCCCGTGGATTGTAGCCCACAAGGTTCTTCTCTGTCCATGGAATTCTCCAGGCAATACAGGAGGGGATAACCATTCCCTTCTCCAGGGTATCTTCTCAACCCAGGGATCAAAACTGAGTCTCCCGCATTGCAGGCAGACTCTACCATCTGAGCCACCAGGGAAGCCCTTCAACATTTATTGAAAGCCTACAGTTTATTATCTACAAAAATTTACAGAAAAATTACATAATAGGGAATTAAACAAAATCTCTTGTCTCTTCAATTTTTTAAAAAAACTGCTGATTCTTAGTATTTTTTATATAGATTATACATATATGTACATTTATTATATATTATTTGACATAAAATATAACTGCAGTACTATAGTATAAACAGTAGAAAACTGACTTTGTTTTCAATAAGTGTTAATGAGTCATGTGGGTTAAAAAATTGCTATTTCTAATTTCTCATATATCTGAATGCTGTGAGTTTTTTAAATGGGTAAAAATGATCTGGGTTCTCAAAAAGCATGTATAACATAGCAGATCATTCTCTAAGACAATTTACCCACTCAAAATTGTGTACAATATAAATGATCTAGCACTTTACTGAACAGAAAATATAGGACGAATAGTTTTTTTTTTTTAAAAAAAGATTCCCTCTTACTTAGCTATTTTATAAAGAATAATGAATAGGAGGAAACTTTAAAGAGAAGAAATCTTAAAACTAGCCTTTAATTCACTGAAGGAAAAGTTCTAGAAATATTGAATGAATATCTAGTGCATGCTTAGTCATGCCCAACTCTCTGTGACCCTTTGGACTGTGGCCCACCAGGCTCCTCTATCAATGGGATTTTTCAGACAAGAATACTGGAATGGGTTGCCATTTCCTTCTCCAAGGGATATTCCCAACCCAGGGATCCAACTGAGGTCTCCTGCATGGCAGGCAGATTCTTTACCCACTGAGGCACTGGGGAAGCCCTATAGTATTATTAGTAAGAGACAAAGATGGAGTTTGTTTCTGGTTTCAAAGAGTAATCATTTCCTTTTTAGAAGAATAAAACCCTTTAAAACTTCATTGTTCAGAATTTCCTGAACTAAAGTGACTGATTATTCAAAATGAAAACCTGATAACCTTTACTCTAATTTACCGAGGCCAAAAAAAATTTACAAAAGCACATTTCTAACATGAAACTCAAAGGAACCAGGCAGGGAAGAGGATGGGGTAAGAGAGTGGTTATTTATTGTTTTCCCTCTGAAAATATGACTTCTTGAGTGTCTTGCTGTTCAGTGAAGAGTCTTTTTGAAGACCAAAAACAGTGAAAGGAGATGTAAGCAGGAAGAATGATATACTGATCTAAAAAAGAAAGCAATCCCTAAGGTTTCCATCTATCTATTTAACACAAAAAGATAGTACATTTACTTTATCTGTCCAGGTCTTATCATACAAAAGGAAAAAAGTAAATTCAGTATCACCAAATGAAGAGTTTTCCTGGCTACTCTCTAATATATTATGATCTTCATATGTCTTTCAGTACCCTTTCACTGTTTTATGCCAGTGTTCACCCATGTTGAATACGCATCATTGGTATCAAATCACATGGCATTAATAAAGATGCCATTAATACTTAAATAGGTATTCAGTTTTTAAAATAATTTCCCAATAAACATAACAGAGCTGCTGAATTCCTAATATGCTATTTAAACTAAATACTACTAGGCTATGTTTCACAAATTTCAAATTTCTCATACTTATCAAATATACTGCTGAACAAACTGGATGGCATGATTCAAAGTTTTTATATTCATAAAAAAACAGAAAAGAATAAGCACCATATATATATATATATATATATATACCACTTATATATATATGTGTATATATATATGCATGTGTGTGTGTATATATGCGTGTGTGTGTTTATATATAATATATATATATATGAGATAATAATGTAGTTAGCCATGCCTTATGGGGCTACCCAAGACAGATGGGGCATGGTGGAGAGGTCTGACAGAATGTGGTCCACTGGAGAAGGGAATGGCAAACCACTTCAGTATTCTTGCCTTCAGAACCCCACGAACAGTATGAAAAGGCAAAAAGACAGGACACTGAAAGATGAACTCCCCAGGTCAGTAGGTGCTCAATATGCTCCTGGAAATCAGTGGAGAAATAACTCCAGAAAGGAAGGGATGGAGCTAAAGCAAAAAGAACACCCAGTTGTGACTGGGACAGGTGACAGAAGCAAGATTCGATGCTGTAAAGAGCAATACTGCATAGGAACCTGGAGTGTTAGGTCCATGAATCAAGGCAAATTGGAAGTGGTCAAACAGGAGATGGCAAGAGTGAACGATGACATTCTAGGAATCACTGAACTAAGATGAACTGGAATGGGTGAATTTAACTCAGATGACCATTATATCTACTACTGTGGGCAGGAATTCCTTAGAAGAAATGGAGTCAACAAGAGTCTGAACTGCAGTACTGGGATGCAATCTCAAAAATGACAGAATGATCTCTGTTCATTTCCAAGGCAAACCATTCAAATTCACGGTTAATTCAAGTCTATGCTCGGACCAGTAACACCAAAGAAGCTGAAGTTGAACAGTTCTATGAAGACTTAGAAGACCTTCCAGAACTAACACCCAAAAAAGATGTCCTTTTCATTATAGGAGACTGGAATGCAAAAGTAGGAAGTCAAGAAACACCTGGAGTAACAGGCAAATTTGGCCTTGGAATACAGAATGAAGCAGGGCAAAGGCTAATAAAGTTCTGCCAAGAGAACACACTGATCATAGCAAACACCCTCTTCCAACAACACAAGAGAAGACTCTACACATGGACCTCACCAGATGGTCAACAGTGAAATCAGACTGATTATATTCTTTGCAGCCAAAGATGGAGAAGCTCTATACAGTCAGCAAAAACAAGACTGGGAGCTGACTGTGGCTCAGATTATGAACTCCTTACTGCCAAATTCAGACTAAAATTGAAGAAAGTAGGGAAAACCACTAGACCATTCAGGTATGACCTAAATCAAATCCCTTATGACTATACAGTGGAAGTGAGAAATAGATTTAAGGGACTAGATCTGATAGAGTGCCTGATGAACTATGGGTGGAGGTTCATGACATTGTACAGGAGTCAGGGATCAAGACCATCCCCAAGAAAAAGAAATGCAAAAAAGCAAAATGGCTGTCTGAGGAGGCCTTACAAACAGCTGTGAAAAGACAAGAAGCGAACAGCAAAGGAAAAAAGGAAAGATATACCCATTTGAATGCAGAGTTCCAAAGAATAGCAAGGAGATAAGAAAGCCTTCCTCAGTGGTCAGTACGGAGAAATAGAGGAAAACAATAGAATGGGAAAGACTAGAGATCTCTTCAAGAAAATTAGAGATACCAAGGGAACATTTCATGCAAAGATGGGCTCAATAAAGGACAGAAATGGTATGGACCTAACAGAGGCAGAAGATATTAAGAAGAGGTGGCAAGAATACACAGAAGAACTGTACAAAAAAGATCTTCATGATCCAGATAATCACAATGGTGTGATCACTCACTTAGAGCCAGACATCCTGGAATGTGAAGTCAAGTGGGCCTTAGGAAGCATCACTACAAACAAAGCTAGTGGAGGGGATGGAATTCCAGTTGAGCTATTTCAAATCCTGAAAGATGACGCTGTGAAAGTGCTGCACTCAATATGCCAGCAAATACGGAAAACTCGGCAGTGGCCACAGGGCTGGAAAAGGTCAGTTTTCATTCCAATCCCAAAGGCAAAGCCAAAGAATGCTCAAACTACCGCACAATTGCACTCATCTCACACACTAGTAAAGTAATGCTTAAGATTCTCCAAGCCAGGCTTCAGCAATATGTGAACCGTGAACTTCCAGATGTTCAAGCTGGTTTTAGAAAAGGCAGAGGAACCAGAGATCAAATTGCCAACATCCGATGGATCATCCAAAAAGCAAGAGTTTCAGAAAAACATCTACCTCTGCTTTACTGCTATGCCAGAGCCTTTGGCTGTGTGGATCACAATAAACTGTGGAAAATTATGAAGGAGATGGGAATACCAGACCACCTGACCTGCCTCTTGAGAAACCTGTATGCAGGTCAGGAAGCAACAGTTAGAACTGGACATGGAACAACAGACTGGTTCCAAATAGGAAAAGGAGTACATCAAGGCTGTATATTGTCATCCTGCTTACTTAACATATGCAGAGTACATCATGAGAAATGCTGGGCTGGAAGAAACACAAGCTGGAATCAAGACTGCCAGGAGAAATATCAATAACCTCAGATATTCAGATGACACCACCCTTATGGCAGAAAGTGAAGAAGAACTAAAGAGCCTCTTGATGAAACTGAAAGAGGAGAGTGAAAAAGTTGGTTTTAAGCTCAACATTCAGAAAACTAAGATCATGTCACTTGGTCCCATCAGTTCATAGGAAATAGATGGGGAAACAGCGGGTGACTTTATTTTTTTGAGCTCCAAAATCACTGCAGATGGTGCTTGCAGCCATGAAATTAAAAGACGCTTACTCCTTGGAAGGAAAGTTATGACCAACCTAGACAGCATATTAAAAAGCAGAGACATGACTTTGCCAACAAAGGTTTGTCTAGTCAAGGCTATGGTTTTTCCAGTGGTCACGGATGGATGTGAGAGTTGGACTATAAAGAAAGCTGAGCACCGAAGAATTGATGCTTTTGAACTGTGGTGTTGGAGAAGACTCTTGAGAGTCCCTTGAACTGCAAGGAGATCCAACCAGTCCATCCTAAAGGAGATCAGTCCTGGGTGTTCACTGGAAGGACTGATGTTGAAGCTGAAACTCCAATACTTTGGCCACCTGATGCGAAGAGCTGAATCATTTGTAAAGACCCTGATGCTGGGAAAGATTGAGGGCAGGAGAAGGGTCGACAGAGGATGAGATGGTTTGATGCCATCATCGACTTGATGGACATGGGTTTGGGTGGACTCCGGGAATTGGTGATGGACAGGGAGGCCTGGCGTGCTGTGATTCATGGGGTCGTAAAGAGTCGGACATGACTGAGCGACTGAACTGAACTGAAACTTATAAAAACGGAAGTTTAACAAATGGTAATTAGTATATATAATAAACTGAAAATTCTCTTGTTATGAGTTTCAACACTAAGTCAAATTACACTAAAGATGTATAACTTTTCAAAATGTCAAATTCCATTTTATTTGATCTTGGTGCATAAGTCTTTTTTATAAGCATTCTTAAAAGAGCTCAAGATTTGGGGAGGGTGTTGTAATTTAAAAAGCAGTAAAGCAATATCTGCATCACAGAAAGCTATTTCTGTCTTTATAACAAAAGATAGCTTTCAAAAATTAAACACTAATCAATAATCCCAGAATTATAAATAAAAAACATATGAGATACCACTTCACATTCATGGAATGGCTACATTAAAATAGCTAACACAAGAGTGTTGAGGATATAGAGGAATTGGAATCCTCATACTCTGCTGATGGAAATATAAGATGGTGCAGTAACTTAAGAAAATAAGTCTAGTAGTTCCTCAAAAGATTAAACATAGAGTTACTATATGACTCAGTAATTCCTCTTCTAGGTATACACCCAAGAGAAATGAAAACAAATGTCTATACAAAAACTTGTACACAAATGTTCATAGTAATTTTATTCCTAACAGTCAAAAGGTGAAAACAACCCAAATGTTCAACAACTGATGAGTAGATAAATAAAATGTGTTATAACATACAATGGAATATTATTCAGCAATAAAAAGGAACAATATATTGATAGATGCTACAATCTGGATGAATTTTGAAAACATTTTGCTAAGTGAAAGAAGTCACTCACCAAAGACTATATATTTTATTATTCCAATTATTAGAACTGGAGAATTCCATGGACAGAGGAGCCTGGCAGGCTACAGTCCATAGGATCACAAAGAATTGGACATGACTGAAGTGACTTAGCATGCACACGCCACAACAGGCAAATCTACAGAAACAGAAAGTAGATTAATGCTTGAATAGGACTAAGGGGTTGGAAGAAAACAGGGCTGGGGTGGGGTGATTGCCAGAGAGTACAGAGTTTCTTTCTGGAGTGATGAAAATGTCCTGTAATTGTTTGCGATAGTGAACAACTTTGTGAACATGCTAAAAAACCACTAAATTGTATTCTTCAAATGCATTAATCATATGGTATGTGAATTATATCTGAATTAAGCTATATTTCTGTTAACATATCAGCAAATTTGGAAAACACAGCAGTGGCCACGGGATTGGAGAAGGTCAGTTTTCATTCCAATCCAAAAGAAGGGCAATGGCAAAGAATGTTCAAACCACCATACAATTGCACTCATTTCATGTGCTAGTAAGATCACGCTCAAAATCCTTCAAGCTAAGCTTCTGCAGTACATGAACTGAGAACTTCCAGATGTACAAGCTGGATTTAGAAAAGGCAGAGGAACCAGAGATCAAATTGTCAACATCAGTTGGATCACAGAAAAAGCAAGGAATTCCAGAAAAACATCCACTTCTGCTTCACAGACGAAAGCTTTCACTGTGTAGATCACGACTATAAAAAATTCTTAAAGACATGGGAATACCAGACCACCATATATGTCTCCTGAGAAACCTATATGCAGGTCAAGAAGCAACAGAACCAGAGATGGAACTATGGACTGATCCAAATTGGGAAAGGAGGATGTCAAGGCTGTATATTGTCATCCTGCTTATTTAACTTATATGCAGAGTACATCATGGGAAATGCTGGGCTGGATGTATCCCAAGCTGGAATCGAGACTGCCAGGAGAAATACCAACAACCTCAGATAGGCAGATGATACCACTCTAATGGCAGAAAGCAAAGAGTTACCAAAGAACCTCTTAAGGGTGAGAGAGGAGTGAAAAGGCTGCCTTAAAACTCAACAGTCAAAAAACTAAGATCATGGCATCTGGTTCCAACATTTCATGGCAAATAGAAGGGGAAAAAGTGGAAAGCAGTGACAGATTTTATTTTCTTGGGCCACAAAGTCACTGCAGATGGTGACTGCAGCCACAAAATTAAAAGATGCTTGCTCCTTGGAAGGAAAGCTATGACAAAGCTAGACAGCACATTAAAAGCAGAGACATCACTTTGCCGACAAAAATCCATATAATCAATGGTATGATTTTTCCAGTAGTCATGTATGGATGTGAGCACTGGACCATAAAGAAGGCTAAGTGCTGAAGAACTAATGCTTTCCAACTGTGGTGCTTTTCCTGAGTCCCTTGGACTGCAAGAGGATCAAACCAGTTAATCCTAAAGGAAACCAACCGTGAATATTCATTGGAAGGACTGATGCTGAAGCTGAAGCTCCAATACTCTGGCCACCTGATGTGAAGAGCTGACTCAATTGGGAAAGACCCTGATGCTGCGAAAGATTGAGGGCAGGAGAAGAAGGGCACAACAGAGGATGAGGTGGCTGGATGGCATCACCAACTCAATGGACATAACTCCAGGAGATAGTGAAGGACAGGGAAGCCTGGTGTGCTGCAGTCCATGAGGTTGCAAAGTCGGACATAACTGAGCTACTCAGCAGGCATCCACTCTTCTAGACACTGGAAGCAGTACAGTGAGACCTAGAGTCAAACTGTGACTTTGCCAACTTCTTACCTATATGACCTTTAGTAAATTATCTAATCTCACTAAATTTTTAGTTCCTTTTTCAGTACAATAAGAGAAAAGTACTTATTTCATTGGATTACTATAAAAATTTAATGAGATAACAGATAGAAAGTTACATGTAGAAAATAGTGTATGTTATACGACATACTGTGCTCAAACAATAGCTATTCTTATTATTACAATTATTTTATTTTTACTAGACCTTTATTTTCTTGTTCCTATAAGGAAATACATCATGCAGACTTCTGCAAGGTTTGTCCCAAATCCACGCATCTAAGTTAAACCTTATAAATTTTAATTCCTTATAAGAAATATTGTTTTATTTTTTTAAAGCAGTTTGCTTTCTATCTGATGCCCCGCCTGGAATATAAATGACATTTATGAAGTTACTATTTTTATAGAAATACAGAAATTAAAAAAACCAAAATTCAATGTCACTAATGGTTGGGGGGTACTAATTAAAATACAAATTCAGTGGTTATTTTTTAAATTGCAAATTTAGAAATAAAGGTCCAAAGATTAGGCAGCCACAAAAATCAACCTTCTAATTAAATAAAATTTGCCAATTTTTAAAAATACATTACTTTATAGTAAAAATGTTTTATCCGTATGCTTAAAAACAAAGTGAAGTAAATTTAAAGTCCTATGAAATAATTTCCTGTTTAAGAAATAAATGTTCTTAATTCCCAGGTAATTTGATAACATTTCTACAGAAAAAAAGTCGTTAATGAAAAACTCTCATACGAATGAAAGTCAACATTTTAGAATGGAGTGTAACATGCACAAAACAACAATAAGTACAAAGACAGCAAATAACATTTTATATTTCTACCTAAAAATTCAGCATTACCTTCCTCAAAAACTTATAATTCTATTCTACAATGAGTCACATAAACAAGTCAAATTTTGATCAAATCAAGTACAGAATCAAGTCATTCAACAATCACATTCCTATCTGAAAACATGGAAAGGAGCATTTCCACTCAAATTTTCAGGAATATTTTAATATCTCATAAGTGTGTCACACTTTATAAATACAAGTACATTGCTTGAGAAAAATCAATCATGGATTTCTAAATATATTTAATTAAACCAAAATAAAATAAAAGATTTTAAGTGTCTGGTTAGAGCTAAATATAATAAAACATCATACCTAAAATATAAATTACATTTTTTTCAAAGCTAAACAAAAAATTTTAAAATATCCACAGAATATTATATCTCTACAAAGCTCCACAGCCTAAAAACAAAGTTTATTTTATCACTCATGATAAGACCAACACTTAAAGCAACAATATATTTAACTAACCTGTTTTATTCAGAATAAATCTTTCACCCACAAAAAAGAAACTTATCTTTAAAAGTTGTATAATCAATTTTTATGTCAATTTTTTGAACTCTCATAAAAAGGGCCTACAAAAATAACACCTTTGTCAATATCTCAAATCTTAGGTAAGTCAACGATTTACTATATTCCAAAAGTTGCTGAAAAATTTTTTTAAATTAAAATTATCAAATAACTAACTTTTTACTGAATTGTTTACAAGTGTATATTTCCTATTTTTTATCCTACTATCCATTCTTTTAAAAGCATTCCCCTTTTAGTACATATAGCTTTACATGTAAAAATAAGAATGAAAGCTATCAAAATACTAAGTGTTGACATTAACTATAGCTGCCTCTGTACTTTCCTGCATCCTTAGATTGCTTTTAATGAACATGTAAGTACTTTCAAAATGAAAAAATTTTTTCAACTTGCTTACCACCCAGTTTCTTCACAAAGCTCTTATATGCCAATCTTTTGTGGTAAATTAGGTAGAAAAGTGATGTGAATTTAAACAAACATTTTCAGGTAAAAAAGAGAATGTCAGAGAATGGGAAAATATAGCCTTAAAGCATCTTACATAATGCTATCTGTAAATACTTTAAAAGCAGGTGTAACAACTGAAAACTTTGGCAAAAATTTTTTTCTGTTTCAAATTTACTATTTCCCAATGAAAATGAAAGTAGGTTAGTTTTGTGTGAAAAAGGCCCAATTACATTTACATTCTAAGTCATTTTCTAGGTCTATAAAATGATCTCAAACCACGTACTATTAGTATCACAAAACTGCTTAAAGCAAGCTAAAGACAGAACTTAGAAACCAACTATTTTTTTTTTTTAGGCAAGTTATCAGACACTTTTTTATATGGAAAAGAACTCAACAAAACTATTTAGCATAATAAATACTATAAATAATAAAAGTAATGAAAGGCCTCTTACCAATTTCAGCAGGTAGTTGTTTGATTTTGTTCTCTCGAATGCTAAGCATGCTGAGTTTTGACAGGTTTTTGATGTCTTTTTCCACAGTAGTTATACGATTAAAGCGAAGGTAAAGAGTGGTGAGAGAATCTAGCCTATACACCACCGAAGGAATTTCTCTCAGTTTATTATGCCGTAAATCAAGCATCCGCAGCTTCTTCAAGTTATCAAGAGAGTCAGGCAAACTGGTAAGTGAATTTTCACTTAGAGCCAGTGTCATGAGATTTACCAGACAGCCCACTTCCGCTGGGAGGGACTGTAATTTGTTGCTATATAAATAAAGTTCTGTTAATTGAGTCAACTCCTTGATTGATGATGGCAATATGTGTATAGACCTCTTGGATAAGTCCAAACGCATTGAGTTCTCTTCCCGGCATTTGTTGAGCTCTTTAATCACCTCTGCATTGCTAGATTTTTTTCTAGTCCCAGGTGCTGGATTTGGCCGTTTGATCGTATTATCAACCGAAAAAGCCACCCCTGGCTGGGCAGTACTGGAGTCCTTCTTTCCATCTTTGGCATCTTTCCCTTTGGTCTTAGGTTCTTTTTCTTTGCTCTCTTTCCCAAAACCTCCAGAGGCTTTTGCCTCCTTTTCTCTTTCCTTGGCTGATGGTGCTTTGGGATCTTTCTCTTTAGAGTCTTTTTCTTTTCCTAAACTACTACTCATGGTGACTCAAGCTAGAGCAAAACTACATGAACTCCTTTTATTTACCAACAAAAGAAATTCAAAGATGGAGAGACAAAGATCCTACACAGTCAAAAAAGGTGTTGGCTTGAAGAAGTAATCTCCATCTGTTACATGCTGTATCTAAAACCACTATGCCCATTTCTGATAACTCATTCCAACTGGTAAAATGGTGCTGGTCAATCAATGATTCATTAGAATTCCTGAAATATAATACAGAGAGAGTATTAAATTACTTTAGGTTATAATTTATGTTAAGTAAATTGGTGCTGCAAATAATCTTACTGACAATTTTGCTATTTTCTTATGATTTGAAACAGTAAATATTTATTAAACACCTTCTACTTTGCAAAACCCATTAAAAAACTATAAAAACTAATAAAGCAGGCTCTAACTTTGAGGAATTTACAATCTAACAGGAAGAGGTAAGATAGGAACAAGTAATCAAAGTGCAAAATTCTAAAGTGATGAAACATGGGGGAAATCACCACAGCAGCTAATGTCTAAGTGCTTGCTATGAACAAACACCATTGCAAGGAATTTACAAACATTAACTCTGTGTCAGCCCTATGAGATAAATCCTTATCCCTATCTTACACAAAGGGACAACTGAGGCACAGAAATATCTTTAAATAACTAGCTTTGCGATCTTGGCAAAGTAATGGAACTAAGATTCCAAAATGGTGGTACACTGCCTATATGCCTAACTACTACCATAAAACTGCTGTATCTGCATCTAATTAACAAATCGTTTCAAGGAAAGACTTGAAAGGCAATAATGACAGAATAGAGAGCAGTGGAGTACAGGAACAAAATTGAAATACACATGGAAAACAGCAAATAAATCAGGAAAGGGGCTCTAAGGACCCCTTTAGAAAAACAATAACAGCAATCTCCATGAAGCCTATATTCTAGGAACTGAAAAGGTAGCTTTTTCAGTTGACAGTGAGAAGGATTAAGGGTTCTTACAAGTAGAAAAAGTTCACTGGTAAAAATGACTGATCAAAATGATCCACAAAGGTTGAAAATACAAGGGGAGATGGAAGTAAGACAACACTAGGCTAATAAGATCTATTCTTGGTATAAGACTAGAATGATGATCATCACATTTAGTAATTATTTACTCAGAAAAACAGATCAATAAGCCATATATACTAAATATATTCCTTAGTCTTACCTTAAATGCATATGTGAAAGCTTTACAATACTGAATCTTAAATTACAATAAAAGACTTCTGATTCCATACAAGTTAGAATAATAATAATTCCATACAAGTTAGAAAAAATACTGTTTTTCACATTAATTGTAACTTAAAACCCTGACAAAACACATGAAGCAACTAGCAGAATATTCTGATAGATAGATAAAAGAAGACAGACTGGTTAGTAAAGGACAGGGAAGCCTGGAGGGCTGCAGTCCATGGGGTCGCAAAGAGTTAGATATGGCTTGGCGACTGAACAAGAAGAACTAAAGAACAAACAGAGATAAACAATACAATAACTGAAATGAAAAATACACTAGAAGAATCTACAGCTGAATAACTGAAGTAGAATAACAGATAAGTGACATGGAAGACAGAATGGGGGAAATCACTGCCATGGAAAAGAAAAAATAAGAATTAAAAGAAATGAAGACAGTCTGAGAGACCTCTGGAACAACATTAAATGCACCAACATTCGCATAGTAGGGGTCCCAGAAGGAAAATAGAGAGAGAACGAACCTGAGAAAATATCTGAAGAGATAATAGCTGAAAACATCCCTAACATGGGAAAGGAAACAGTCACCCACGTCCAGGAAGCTCAGAGAGTCTCAGGCAGAATAAACCCAAGGAAGAACATGCCAAGACACACAGTAGTTAAAGACAAAAAAAAAAAAAAATTAAAAGCAACAAGAGAGAAATGATAAATAACATACAAGTGAATTTCCATAAGGTTACCAGCTGATTTCTCAGCAAAACTCTGCAGGCCCAAGGGGAGTGACATGACATATTTAAAGCGATGAAAAGGAAAAACCTACAACCAAGAATATGCTAGGAGTTCCCTGGTGGTCCAGTGGCTAAGACTCTGCAATCTCAGTGCAGGGACCCAGGTTCGATCCCTGGTCAAGGATCTAGACCCCACATGTCACAACTAAAGATTTTACACGCCACAACTAAGACTTGATGCGGCCAAACAAATTAAAAAAAAAAAAAAAAAAAGAATACTGTATCCATCAAGGCTCTCAGTCAGATGTGACAGAGACATCAAACGCTTTACAGACAAGCAAAAGCTAACAGAATTCAGCACCACCAGACCAGCTTTGCAACAAATCATAAAGGAACTTTTCTAGGTGGGAAACAGACCAGCAAACTTAAAACAACCTTGCATATATATTAGACTTCTATATCAAAACCTCATGGGAACAAATCCCAAAACTACGATAAACAGACCAAAAAGAAAAAGCAGTCCAAACACATTAAAAATGGTCATTAAACTGAAAGAGAAGAGAACAAAAGACAAAGGGAAGAAAAAAGGCCTATTAAAAACAAACCCAAAACAAGTAAGAAAATGGTAGTAGGAACATATATATTGATAATTACTTTAAATGCAAATGGATAGCTATTCAATAGATGTAAAAGAATGAAATTAGAACATTCTTTAACATACACAAAAACAAGCACAAAATGAATGAAAGACCTAAATGTGAGACCAGACACTATAAAACTCTTACAGGAACACATAGGCAGAACACTTTCTGACCTAAATTGCAGCAACATCTTTTTCAATCCATCCCCCAAGAGTAATGGAAATAAAGACAAAAATGAACAAATGAGAACTAATCAAATGTAAAAGCTTTTGCGTAACAAAGGAAACCATAAACAAAACAAAAAGACAACCCACAGAATTGGAGAAAATATTTGCAAATGACGTGACCAACAAAGGATTAGTTTCCAAAATTTATAAATAGTTCATGGGGCTTAATATCATCAAAACAACTCAATCAAAAAAGGGGGTAAGACCTAAATAGACATTTCTCCAAAGAAGATATGCAGATGGCCATGAGGCACATGAAAAGATGTTCAACATCACTAAGTATTAGAGAACTGCAAATCAAAACTACATTGAGATATCACCTCACATCAGTCAGAACAGCTATCATCAAAAAACCCACAAACAATAAATGGTGGAGAGGGTGCGGAGAGAAGGGAACTCTCCTACACTGTTGTTGGGAATGTAAACTGTATAGCCACTAGAGAGAACAGTATGGAGGTTCCTTAAAAAACTAAAACTAGAGCTACCATAAGATCCTACAACCCCACTCTTGGGCAAGCATTAGAGTCCAAAAGGACACAGGCACCCCGATTTCAGTGCTGTTTACCACAGCCGAGACATGGGAGAAACCTAAGTGCTCAACAACGGAGGACTGGATAAAGGAGATGTGGTATGTATAATACGATGGAATATCACCCAGCCATTAAAAAGAATGAAATAATGCCACTTGCAGCAGCAACATGGATGGATCCAGAAACTAAGTAAATTAAGTCAGAAGGAGAAAGTGAAATATGATATCACTTCAATGCAGAATCTAAAAAAATGATACACATGAACTTATTTACAAAACAGAAACATCATATGGTTATGGGGGGAAGTGTGGTGGAAAGAGACAGCTAGGAAGTTTAGGATTGACATGCACACACAGTTACATTTAAAATGGATAACCAACAGGAATCTACTCTGCTCAATATTATGTTAACAACCTAGACAGGAAAGCGTAGCTATATATATATATGTATAACTGAATCACTTTGCTGTACACCTGAAACTAACACAACATTTTCACCAACTATATTCCAATACAAAATAAAAAGTTTAAAAAGACAGAAAACATATAAATTGCAGAATGATAAAGAATGGTTCCATCTGTATAATGTTTCAATACATACAAATTAATATACATGGTTTGTAAACACATACATACATACATTTAGACACACAAAAGACTGAGAAACACCAAATTTAGGATGGTGGTTTCTAAGCTGTGGTTCCAAGGTGGCTTCTAAGTTGCAACTGTAAAGACAAGTAAGTAGAACACTAACCCAATGTTTGATGAGTGGATTTCAGTAGAGTCCAAAGTTATGTTTTCATTTTGAAGCAGATAGGCAAATGAACTCTGAGTCCTCTCCTGGCTGTATGAAAGATTTAGAAAGCCATCTTCTTCTAGTTATTAGAAGAATATTTATTTAACAAACAATGAGAAATAATACCTATCAAACTGATTAAAAAATTAGAAAAGAACTGTGCTGGTGAGGACACAGAGAAACTCTCATAGACTGCTGATGGGCATACAAACCAGTGAAGACTTTTTGAAAATGTGGCTTCTTCATAATATGATTAATTTGGCATTTTTTGTTTGAATAAAAATATAAATGTATGTGAGAGTTACACATCTGTGTAATAACACAGAAAAAAAAATAAAAGAATACACCCTCAAACTGTTCATTTAACTGCTTACCTCTCTCTCTGGAAAAAGATACTGGGTGATGAGAGAGAGAGAGACAAGAAAAAGAAATGCCAGGGAATGAGGTAAAGAAATTGAAGTTGAGACCAAATCATAAAGGGCCATGGATACTGAGCTAAATGAGTTTGGACTCTGATACAAATTCTTCATCTAGGATCTTACACATACCACATGGAGAACACTGATGAAACAGATATGCACTTTGAGCCTGACTTATCAGGAAAGGAACTTATGTATCTACATCTGCCTCAGTCTAGCAAATCTGTTATCAAGTCTTCAGTTAAACTCTTTCCCAAAAAGCAGATCTCCATTTCCTCTGCTTTTACCTGCCCAGTCCTAATGGTATAAGACTTGCTACCTTCGTTCCGATAGGTTGAGAAATTTATAAACTACTATCACATGATTATATTTGATTTCCAAAGTAACCCTCTGTTAAGCAGGGACCCCAGGAGTGTTACTCTCATTAACAGATGAGTTAACCAAGGTTTATGGAAGTTAAATTATCTGCGCAACAGCATGGTAGGAGTCTGACAATAATAATACTAGAGGTAGCAGCAGATAATATTTATTTAGTACTTACTACTTGTCAGGCACAGTGCTAAATGCTTTTAGCTCTTATCTCATGAGGTCCTTGCAAAAATTCTGAGGCAGATTAACATCCATTTATAGATAAGGAAACTAAGGCTCAAGAGTAATCAAACAACTTGTCAAAGATCACACAGAGCATAATTGACTAAGTCACAAGGCTAACACAGTTCCAACTCCAAAACCCATGTCGTAACCACTATACTATTTCAGAATACATTAAATGGTTATACATAACCATGTAAATAATCAGGATTGACTCAGGAATCAAGGAAAATTTTTGACGGAGCAAGATTTTAAAAGGTAGGATTGCTTTCTATAGTCTGAAAAAATGCTAAATTAAAAAACCCAATACAGAAAATCTAAATATCTTCATAAAATTATTCTCCCTCCATATAGATCACACTAGTAATTTACTAAGAAATCTGGCATTTAAATGAGAAATTTCTTCCAATAATGTATTATTATATGCCTAAATGCATAATTCATATAACTTTCAATTCAACAAGTTCAATTATTTTCTACTGAGTGGTATCTTCCTGAAAAGTATGATAAAAAGAATATATTTTATAAATTAATTTTAATTCAGTACCTTACAGTTTAACTACAACCAATTAGCTCCACTTTTCCATTAACAGAATATATAAATGTTTCAATAACTGACCACTAGAAAGTGATAACACAGCTCAATTTAGAAAAGAGCCTGACTCATACATCTGTGGCCCATGCACTAAATATTAAAAACTAGTACTGACTAGTCCCTTCTAGTAATAGTGTCATCAGTTCAGTTCATTTGCTCAGTCGTGTCCGACTCTTTGCGACCCCATGAATCGCAGCACGCCAGGCCTCCCTGTCCATCACCAACTCCCGGAGTTTACCCAAACCCATGTCCATTGAGTCATAGGATCCAACAATCCCACTCCTGGGCATGTATCAGGAGAAAACCATAATTCAAAAAGATACACACACCCCGATGTTCATTGCAGCACTACTCACCCTAGTCAGGTCATGAAAACAATTTAAATGTCCATCAACAGAGAAGATGTAATATATATTACACAATGGAATATTACTCAGTCACAGAAAAGAATGAAAAATGCCATTTGCAGTGACATGGATGCAACTAGAGATTGTCATAGTGAGTGAAGTAAATCAAAGACAAACATCATATGATACTGTCTATATGTGGAACCTAAAAAAAAAGTACAAATGAACCTATTTAGAAAACAGAAATAGTCACAGATATAGAAAACAAACTTATTTTTACCAAGAGGGAAGTGGGGAGGGATAAATTGGGAGGTTGGGAGTGACATATACACACTACTATATATAAAATAGATAACTAAAAAGAGCCTACTGTATAGCACAGGGACCTCTACTCAATACTCAATAATAATCTATATGGGAATAGAATCTTAAGAGTGAATATATGTGTACATATAATTGATTCACTTTGCTGTACAGCAAAAATTTATAGAACACTGCAAAGCAACTATACTCCAATACAAAATTTAAAAAGAGTACATGCTTATTTTTTAACTATTTTTCTCTTGCCTAGGATAAAGAGAATTATTCAAATAAGTGAGGGGGTGAACTGGATATTCAGAGACCTGAGCAGTTCTAGCTATATTACATTTGACTCACCTTATAACCTAACTCAGTCTCTATCCTATACTCTAATGTTAAATGTAGATATCTGCTAGCTAATTTCTGATCTAAAGGAATTTGGTTAAAAGTACTATTGAAAAACATAGATTTTAAAGGGGGAACTATTGTACTTCAAGGATTCAAAGAGAATTCTTTGAGAATCTATACAACTCACTGCTACCTAAAAACAAACAGGAGGAGGGACTCAGTAGCAAAAACAGTAGATAACTGTAAACAGTCTCCAAGGACAAAAAAATATGACCAAGAATTAATACTGAGTTCTAACAATATAGTTCAGTATAAAAACAGGTAAATATTATTAAACATGTAAGAACTGAAAGAATGTTGTTCCTATGAATTGCTCTTGAAGAAAACACTAGTTAATATAATTCAAACATCCAAAAGATAAACAGAAAAACTATGACCTCCTGGGCCTCAGTGCCACCCACCAGTGGGCAAACACTAAGACTGGGACCCTGAGGCCCCACAGTCAGAGATTCCAGGATCCAGCTCTACCTACCAGTAGGCTGGCACTAGCACCAAGAACTCTGGCTTACCCACCATTGGACAGCACAAGCCCCAGGATCCCCTGGGCCTCAGCCCCACTCACCAGTGGGCCAACATCAGTTTCAGAACTATTGTGCCCCAACAGCCAGTCTGTAAAGATTCAGCCCACCCACCAGCAGGCCAGCACCACCACAGGACTCCTCTGTCCATGGAGCCAAATGTGCCAGGACCTAGCCTCACCTACCAGCTGCCAGTAGCCTCCACAAAAGGTGGGGCCTGGCAACCAACCAGGCCAGCCACATCTCAGTGTACCCACAGAAGGTAGCCCACCACAACACAAAGGCCAAAAGAACTCACACAGAGGACATTTTTGGAACTTAAATCTCTGGTGAATACAGGGGAGTGTGCTACTGGGACCTATAAGACATTTTCTATATAAGGCCACTATTCCAAGATTAGGAAATGTAACCAACCTACTGAATAAATAGAAATAAAAGCAGGAACCTGGGATTCCCTAGTAGCTCAGTGGTAAAGAGTCTGCCTGCAATGCAGGAGACGCAGGAGAAAGAGGTTCGATCCCCCAGGCAGAAAGATCCCCTGGAGAAGGAAATAGCAACTCACTCCAGTATTCTTGCCAGGACAATCCCATGGACAGAGGAGCCTGACAGGCTACAGTCCATGGGGTCACAAAGAGTCAGAGGCGACTGAGCACAAAAGCAGGCAAAATGAGGGGGAACAAGTTAAAACCCTAGAAGAAGAACTAAGTGGAGATAAGGAATCTACCCAATAAAGAGTACAAGGTAATGATCTTAGAAATGCTCAAAGAACTTGGGAGAAGAAGGAATAAACACAGTAAGATTTAACAAAGAGTTAGAAAATATAAAGAGCAACCAAACAGAGATGAAGAATACCATAAATGAAATAAATACATTAGAGGGAAATAACAGCAGATTAGATGATGCAAAGGAATAAAGGAGTGAGCTAAAAACAATAACAGAAATAATATTAAAAGTAGCAAGGGGAAAGCAACAAGTTATATACATAAAACTACCAGCTGTTTTTCAGCAGAAACTCCACAGACCAGAAGAGAAAGAAAGGCATGATATATTTTAAAAAATGAAAGAGAAAAATCTACAATCAAGAATACTCTCCTGAGCAAGGCTTTCATTCAGATTTGGAGGAAAGAGCAAAAGTTTTACAAACCAGCAAAACCTGAAGAGTTCAACACCACACAACTAGTTTTGTAAGAAATGTTAAAGAAAAGGCCACAACTAGAAATATGAAAATTACAAAAGGAAAAATCTCATTAGTAAAGGAAAATACATAATAGACTGATAAACCTTGTAGAAAGGTTAAAACACAAAAGTAGTAAATATCATCTGCTACAGTTTGGCTGGGAAGTTCTGATTCATCCACCATAGTCACCAGACATTGCAGCTTTGGATTTCTATTAATTTTGGTCTTTACAAAATTCTCTTAGTGGAAAAAATTTCAATTTCCTGGAAGACTGTAAAAGGCACCTGGAACAGTTCTTTGCTCAAAAGGTAAAAAGCTTTGGGAAGATGGAATTATGAAGTTGCCTGAAAAAAGGCAGAAGGTAGGGGAACAAAATGGTGAATACATCGTTCTATGAAGTTCTTGGTGAAAAGGAAAAAAATGTCCTTTACTTAAAAACTAAAAGAACTTTTTAGCCAACCCAATATATAGAGAACATTCCATCCATAAGTAGCAGAATAAGCATTCTTTTCAAGCACATATGGAACATTCTCCAGGACAGACTATAAGCTAGGCCACAAAAAAAAGTCAGTAAATTTAAGAAGACTAAAATTATATCAAGCAACTTTGACAATCACAAAGCTGTGAGAATAGAAATCAACAAGGGAAAAAACTGAAAAAAACACAAACACATGGAGGCTAAACACACTAAACATGCTACTAAACAATCAATGGATCACTGAAGAAATCAAGGCAAAATCTTAAAAAAAAAAAGAAAAAAACAGATAAATGAAAATACAATGAGCCAAAATCTATGGGACATAACAAATGCAGTTATAAGAGGGAAACAGTGATACAAGTGTATCTCAGGCAGCATTAATAATCTCAACAACCTAACCTTACACTTGAAGGAATTAGAAAAAGAAGAAATAACAAAACCCATTGTCTGGTGGCTCAGATGGTAAAGAGTCTGCCTGCAATGCATGAGACCCAGGTTCAATCCCTGGGTCAGGAAGAGCCCCTGGAGAAGGCAATGGCAACCCACTCCAGTATTCTTGCCTCGAGAATCCCACGGACAGACAAGCCTGGCTGGCTACAGTCCATCAGGTTGCAAAGAGTCAGACGTAACTGAGCAACTAATACATACTTACTTAATGTCAGCAGAAGCAAAGAAATCATAAAGATCAGGACAAAAATACATGAAACAGAGACTAAAAAGCAAAAAAAAAAAAAAAAAAAAAAATAGCAATGGAAAAGATCAATGAAACTAAAACCGAGTTCTTTGAAAAGATAAAACTGCTAAACCTTTAGGCAGATTCATCAGAGAGGGCCCAAATAAATAAAATAAAAAATGGAAAAGACGTTACAACCAACACCACAAAAACAAATGATCACAAGAGATTACTACAAACAATCACGGTAATAAAATGGACAACACAGAACAAAAGGACAAATTCCTAGAAATGTACAATCTCTCACAACTGAATCAGGGAGAAACAGAAAATATGAACAGACTAATTATCAGGAATGATAACAAATCAGTAATCAAAAAATTCTCAACCAACTAAAGTCCAGAACCAGACAGCTTCATAGATGAATATTACCAAATATTAGAGCTTCCCTGGTGGCTCAAATGGTAAAGAATCACCTGCACTGCAGGAGACCCAGGTTCAACCCCTGGGTCGGGAAGATCTCCTAGAGAAGGGAATGGCTACCTACTCTAGTATTCTTGCCTGGAGAATTCCATAGACAGAGGAGCCTGGTGGGCTCCAGTTCATGGGGTCACAAAGAGTCAGACATGACTGAGGGACTAATACTTTCATTTTCACAATACTTTATGCTGCTTTGTACCTTTAAGTACACCTCAACAGTTATCGCTTGATCTGTATCTTAATCTCTTAGGTATAAAAGATGAGGAAATAAGCATAAAGCTATAATAAACACTGATGAACAAAACACACTCATTAAAGGAAAAAGTCTAATATTAGATCACAAAATAAAACTGTGCATACTAGATTCACCCTCATCCTGTCCAAATGTGAAAGGATGAAAATGAAATACATGCAGATTCTGTATGTTCAAAATGACAAAGGGATTATATTGGCACAAAGATATTCACTGTAGAACTATATATAAACAATAATATATTCAAATAATCTAAATGCCCATCACCAAGGCCATGGTTATATACATTGTTTTTTATTCAATGAAGTACTCGGTAATTACTAAAAAGAATGGTCAACAATCATGTACTGGTATTACACAATCGAGACAGTAAAGCTTTCTGGGTAATAGTTAGAACCCTGTAGACAGACTGCAGGAGTTCAATTTCCAGTTCCCCAACTACCTAGCATTTTACTTAAAGTTTCTACGCCTCAGTTAATTTCTCTGTAAGAGGAGGATAAAATAATACTACATACCTCTCAAGATGTGATATGAAGCGTGTGTGAAGATTAGTAATAAATACTAAAATTCTTGTTAAAACAGTCCCTAAAACATACAAAGCACTGCAAAAGTATTATATTAATTATAAATAAGTGAGAAAAACCCAGCTGTAGAACAGCATATTGTGCTACCATTTATGGGAAAATATATATATAAATATATGCTTATATGTACAAAATACAGAGGTACACTCAAAACTGATAGTAGTTTTGTAGGAAAGAAAACTAGGCAGAAGTCTCACAGTAGGAGAAAAATCTGTCTGTATCTTTTGGACTCTGTATCATAAGCATATATTGACCAGACAGAAATCAGTACTTAAATTACCATTAAAAATCTTAAGCAATCTAAGATAACTGAACACAGTGCCATTTTTTTTTTTATTATTAGTTCTCTGACCACTCTGCCTAAGGTACATTTACTCAGATCAAAGGTTACAAACAGCAAACTCTGAGACAAATGTATTTCTTCAAAGAATCTATGAAAGCTCAAATATTTAATATGTTACTGTGTAATATACAAAAGGAATTTATCTTTGGAGACAACATTACAAATACAAATGTCAAAAAAGTGTTCAAAGAAACGTGCATATAAATACCAAAACATTAGAAATAACCTATATGCACATCAACAGTATCAATAAATTATGGTGCCACACAATGGAGTATCATTCAGACATTTAAAATGATAGCACACACACATAAATTTAGATATAAAATTACAATTTTGCACATAAATGATAAACAGTAAATTATGGACTCTTCAAAGTTCCTTGGACTGCAAGATCAAACCAGTCAATCCTAAAGGAAATCAACCCTGAATATTCCCTGGAAGGCCTGTTGCTGAAGCTCCAATACTTTGGCCACCTGATGTGAAAAGCCAACTGCAAAAGATCTGGATGCTGGGAAAGACTGAAGGCAAAAGGAGAAGGCAGCGGCAAAGACAAGATGGTTAGATAGCATCACTGACTCAAACAGACATGAATTTGAGCAAACTCTGGGAGATAGTGAAGGACACATGGGGTCAGGAAGAGTCAGACACAACTTAGCAACTGAACAACACCAACAACAAACTATGGACTCTCTCTACACAAGAACACAGATATCCTTCATTCCTTTTCATTGTTATAATTTGTGGTATGACTACACCATAATTTACTTAACCATTCTCTTATCAACTGACATTTAGATTATTTCTATTTGCCTTCGGGGGGGGGGGGCAGCACAAATAATGCTTCATTGAACATAAATCTTTATATACAGGAACCAGTATTTCCGTAAGGCAGGGTCCTGAAAGCAGAACTGTTTGGTCAAAACTAAAGTGCATTTGAAATAGGTGTGCTAGTGTTAGTTGCTCAGTCGTGTCCAACTCTTTGCAACCCTCTGGACCGTAGACCGCCAGGCTCTTCTGTCCATAGAATTTTTCAGCAAGAATACTAGAGTGGGTTGCTATTCCCTTCTCCAGGAGATCTTCCTAATCCAAGAATTGAACCCTGGTCTCCTGCATTGCAGACAGATTCTTTACCAGTTGAGCTACCAGGGAAGCACTAAAATATGTATAAGTAGTTCTAAACCATCTTCTTCCAAAGAGACTGCATAAATCTACACTCTTTCAATCTTGACAATCATTCTTCTTTCTCATTTTTATCAATCTGATGTATGAAAAATGACATATTATCTAATCTATATTTCCTTGATTAGTGATGGTGAAGAAATCTTTCCATTCTTCCACTGTTTGTGGTATTCAGGCAAAATAAGGACCATAGCTACATTATGTATAATACTCATTATGGTTTTAATTTTTCTTAATTTGCCAATATTTAATCATTGGAGGAGAAGGAAATGGCAACCCACTCTAGTATTCTTGCCTGGAGAATCCCAGGGACAGAGGAGACTGGTGGGCTGCCGTCTATGGGGTCGCACAGAGTCGGACACGACTGAAGCGACTTAGTAGCAGGAGCAATCATTGGAAGTTTCACATACAAATTCAGACTACTACTACTCATTTTAAAAAAATTTTTAAATGTGGGCGCCACTGGGTCAACATTTATTAATGACAAAAACCAACTAGTGGTGAATAGAAGTTGTGCCCACACAGTGCTCTCCAACTCAACAATCTCATACATAATCCCTACTGAGTTCACTCATTTATGTTACCTGCCTGATCTCTTGCAGGAACTTAAGTTTAGCATTCCATTACTATTGAGTTACTTGGCAATATACTAGTTATGAGAATTCTTCCTATGAAGGATATATATATGTGTATGTGTGTGGAGGGGGGTGTGCACATATAGGTAATTATATATATATATATATAAAGTATTTCCTGTCTCAATTTTTTAACTTAATGATACTGTTCATATATACATATATATATAAATCATAAAGTCTTAATCAAATGATATCAACGTTTATCCTTGGTTATAAGAATGGTTTTCACTTTTATTTATATTTGTATCATTTTTTTTAATATATACAAGAATTCCCTCCTTTTACAATCAGTGACAGGGGAAAGAAAAAGCTATTTTCATTTTGAAACAGAGAATGATAGTTTGGTTATGTTCACTTTTAAAATGACAAAGAAAACTCTAATATATGACACCAGAGGAGGGCAACATAATAATCAAACCCATTTAAATTAGTCCACAATAGCTCATGAAGAACCAAATACAGCCAATACTTCAGATTTGAATTGTAATGTACACTGCTTTTACAAGAGATATTTAAAAGTGCCTGGAGTGATCTGATTCATATTAAAGTTATAAAACCAAATTTTTGAATACTGGCAGTTCAGAAACCAGCTTTTTCTCCAATTATGAATATTTCAATTTTCATAAATATAAAAACTATAGTTTCATTCAGTCAACATTTAAAACCTACTAAATGCCATGAACTGCACAAGGTGCCAAGTATGCAATCATAATAAAGCATATTATCCTTACCTGTAAGCTAACAAACAAGTGTAAAGGCAAAAAACAGTGTGGTAGGAGCTTTTGAAGCACAAAGGCACTTATGAGTCTTGGAAAGGCTTCTTCTTAAAGAGACAACACCTAAGGAGAGATCAACTAAAGAGTGGGAAAGGGCCAGAAATCCTAAAGTCATACTGACTCCTCTCTCTCCTTCATCTTTAATATCCTAACAATCACTAAATCCTACTCGTTCTTCCCATAAAATTACTCCTGACTCTTCAACTTCTCTTTATTCTCAATGCCGCTACCCTAAGCCAGGTACATTGAACATTCTCCTGTAATAGCTTTGTAACTAGTCTCAAGCATCCACTCCCCACCTTATTCTTAATCTACTCACTACATTGTAATTAGAGTAATCTTTCAAATACTCAGGGATTCCCTGGTGGTTCAGATGGCAGAGTCTGCCTGCAACGTGGGAGACCCAGGTTCGATCCCTGGGTTGGGAAGATTCACTGGAGAAGGAAATGGCAACGTACTCCAGTATTCTTGCCTGGAAAATCCCATGGATGAAGGAACCCGGCAGGCTACAGTCCATGGGGTTGCAAAGAGTTGGACACGACTGAGAAACTTCACTTTCTTCCTTTCTTTTCAAATACTCAAATCTAATCAACCAACTGTCCAGATTAAAACACCTGAATGGGAGAGGGGGTGGTCCCACAAACATAGCCATCAGGATAAAATCCAAAATTTTATCAGGCTGGCCCCTGAGTTCAGCCACAACTCCAACATTCCCCACCTTGTCCTCTGGTCACATACACTTCTTTCCAATCCCCTAAGTCCTGCTAGCTCTTATCCCTAAGACTTTACATGAGCTACTTCATTTGATCAGAAACCAGCATAAAATGATCTCCGTTCGTTTCCAAGGCAAACCATTCAATATCATAGTAATCCACGTCTATGCCCCAACCACTATGCCGAAGATGAATTGGATTGGTTCTATGAAGATCTACAAGGTTTTCTAGAACTCAAACCAAAAAAAAAAAAATGTGTCCTTTTCATCATGGGGACTGGAATGCAAAAGTAGGAAGTCAAGAGATACTTGGAGTAACAGGCAAGTTTGGCTTTGGAGTACAAAATGAAGCAGGGCAAAGGCTAACACAGTTTTGCCAAGAGAACGCACTGATCATAGGAAACACCCTCTTCCAACAACACAACAGACAATTCTACACATGGACATCGCCAGATGGTCAATACCAAAATCAGATGGATTATATTCTTTGCAGCCAAAGATGGAGAAGCTCTATACAGTCAGCAAAAACAAGACCAGGAGTGGACTGTGGCTCAGATCATGAACTCCTTCTTGCAAAATTCAGACTGAAATTGAAGAAAGTGGGGAAAACCACTAGACCATTCAGGTATAACGTAAATCAAATCCCTTATGATTATACAGTGGAAGTGACAGATAGATTCAAGGGATTAGATTTGATAGAGTGCCTGAAGAACTATGGATGGAGGTTTGTGACACTCTACAGGAGGCAGTGATCAAAACCATCCCCAAGAAGAAGAAATGCAAAAAGGCAAAATGGCTGTTTGAAGTGGCCTTACAAATAGCTGAGAAAGGAAGAGAAGCGAAAGGCAAGTGAATAGGAAGGATATACCCAACTGAATGCAGAGTTCCAAAGAATAGCAAGGGGAGATAAGAAAGCCTTCTTAAATGAACCATGCAAAGAAATAGAGGAAAACAATAGAATGGGAAAGTCTAGAGATCTCCTCAAGAAAATCAGAGATACCAAAGGAACATTTCATGCAAAGATGGGCACAATGAAGGAAAGAAACTGTATGGACCCAACAGAAGATATTACAAAGAGGTGGCAGAACTGTACAAAAAAGGTCTTAATGACTCGGATAACCACGATGGTATGGTCACTCATCTAGAGCCAGACATCCTGGAGTGTGAAGCCAAGTGGGCCTTAGGAAGCATTACTATGAACAAAGTTAGTGCAGTTGACGGAATTCCAGCTGAGCTATTTCAAATTCTACAAAACGATGCTGTTAAAGTGCTGTACTCAATATGCCAGCAAATTTGGAAAACTCAGCAGTGGTCACAGGATTGGAAAAGGTCACTGCAATGCCAAAGAATGTTCAAACTACCTCACAATTGCACTCATTTCACATGCTAGCAAGGTCATGCTCAAAATCCTTCAAGCTAAGCTTCAACAGTACATGAACAGAGAATTTGCAGATGTACAAGCTGGATTTAGAAAAGGCAGAGGAACCAGAGATCAAACTGCCAACATCTATAGGATCATAAAAAAAGAGAATTCCAGAAAAACATCTACTTCTGCTTCATGGACTATGCTGAAGTCTCTGACTGTATGGATCACAACAAACTGGAAAATTCTGAAAGAGATGGGAATATCAGAACACCTTACCTGCCTTCTGCGAAACCTGTATGCAGGTCCAAAAGCAACAGTCAGAATTAGACATGGAAAAACGGACTAGCTCAAAATTGGGAAAGGAGTATGTCAAGGCTGTATGTTATCACCCTGCTTATTTAACTTATATGCAGAGTACATCATGGGAAATGCTGGGCTGGATGAAGCACAAGCTGGAATCAAGACTGCCGGGAGCAATATCAATAACCTCAGATATGCAGATGACACCACCCTTATGGAAGAAAGCAAAGAAGAACCAAAGAGCCCCTTGATGAAAGCGAAAGAGGAGAGTGAAAAAGCTGGCTTACAACTCAACATTCAAAAAACTATGATCATGTCATTTGGTCCCATCAGTTCATGGCAAATAGATGGGGAAACAATGGAAACAGTGACAGACTATTTTCTTGGGCTCCAAAATCACTGTGGATGGTGACAGCAGCCATGAAACTAAAAGACACTTGCTCCTTGGAAGAAAAGCTATGATAAACATAGACAGTATATTTATAAAGTATAAAATATTTGTATTTTATATATTTATCAGTATATTTATATTTATCACTTTGCTGACAAAAGTCCTTCTAGTCAAAGCTGTGGTTTCTCCAGCAGTCATGTATGGATGTGAGAGCTGGACCATAAAGAACGCTGAGCAATGAAGAATTGATGCTTTTGAACTGTGGTGTTGGAGAAGACTCTTGAAGAATCCTTTGGGCAGCAAGGAGACCAAATCAGTCCATCCTAAAGGAAATCAGTCCTGAATATACATTGGAAGGACTGATGCTGAAGCTGAAGCTCCAATACTTTGGCCACCTGATGCGAAGAACTGACTCATTGGAAAAGACCCTGATGCTGGGTAAGATTGAGGGCAGGAGAAGGGGGGGACAGAGGATAATACGGTTGGATGGCATCATCGACTCAATGAACATGAGGTTGAGCAAACTCAGGGAGATAGCGAAGGACAGGGAAGCCTGGCGTGCTACAGTCCATGGGGCTGCAAAGAGTCGGACACAACTGAGCGACTGAACAACAACAGAAACAGGTTTACAGTTCTTCACCGAGCTAGCTCCATGCACCCTTCAGATCTCAGTTTAGAGATCAGGAAAGTCTTTCCTGACTACTCAAAAGCACTTCTGGAAAAAACAAAACACTTCTGAATACTGTCTCCCCTCTCTGTGCTCCCACTTAAAACTTCCCCTATCAGAATATTTTTCACACTGTATCATACTTGTCAGATTAGCTATTTCACTCCCTCATTTAAAGCAGAGGGAAAACAGGGAGCCTACTGTCTTTTCCACAGCTTTATTCTAATAGTTATAAAATAATACCTAACAGTTTAATTTATTGAAAAAATTGTAAGTATTTGTTAACGTGGGCTTTACCTACCCTACTAAATAGCAGCCTTCCTACAGTTTTACTCTAAAGTACTTTACAACTTCAAAAATATTATGAACTTTTTATTAAGCACACCATAAGCATGTAGTAAACACTTGCTGAAACCAGCTGAACAATAAGCAAAGACAAAATCTTGTCTCATTGCATATTTCCCTATACTCTACTTAAAATTATCCCTATATCAGATTTTTTAATAACTAAAATGGCAAGATTGCAACTATTTTCCTTTGTTTATAAAGATTTGAAATGCTCTTTATATTCTTTTACTAGTTTAAAGAAATAAACTGCTCTCCCCTCCAAATCACATAAAGCTATGTATTTTTGTAATTCAAATTAAAAAAGCAATCTTCAAAACTGGAAGACCAAAGATTGAGAAAGTACCCAAAATTAACATGTTCAAGGGAACGTTATCGTTCAGAGAGAAATGGAAAAACACTGCCTTAAGCAGCATGAATGAACATGATGCAAGAGTTAATTTTCATGTAGGCTAAAGAAATAGCTTTAAGTAAATAAATAAATAGTTCTATATTAGTCCATGTTAATTAGAATCAAGGTAAGAATGCATAACTCATAGCGTCTCTAAATTCATTCATTCAACATTTTCCCCCTTTGCTAAAGAGGCAAGATGAAATAGCTTGGACTAATACGTAGGGAAACTAAATTTTATACAGTAACAAATACATGAGTTTTTCAAGAAATCTGGTATTCCTTCTTATGGGAAAGCACAAGATTTGTTATGTAATTTTGATTCTGAGCAAACAAAAGTTTTGAGCAAAGAACTGAAAATCTCTGTTTACTCAACCTAAAAGTCAAGCCATAATTGAGATTACAGCTCTCTTGTACAACACTTCACTATATACATAAATTGTAAGATTCTCCAGCAAAATAAAAGGAAGAGGTGGGATAGGGGGAATTTAAATATCTCAATATAACTAAGATATAATAATAAATGTCATATCTGAAAAGTTCTTACGCCACACAGTCTAAAAAAAAAAAGATTTGTCTGTGAATATTTGCTTCAACAGCCTTTCTTTCCCAGGAACTCAAAACATGTCACACAGAACCTAAGTATTCTCAAAGAACACTTTACTCTTCATTTAACATGGGCTAATTGGCAATAAATCAAAAAGTTGGTTACCTAATTATCAGTGTAAAGCAAACAACATGAAATGTAATCGCTATCTTAGGTTATAGGTTATACTACAGTATTTAAAAAGTATTTTCAACTTAGAATTTGATTTTCAGTACTTTTAAGCTAAAAATTAATCTCATTTAATTGCTTTTTGTGGGTATAAACCCACACATTCCTTCACTAGATCTTATCTGATCATAAAGTCTGTCCATTACTCATTCTATAAACTATCAGAAACTGTCAGGAAAAAAATATAAACAAAAAATAAATTTACTACACATAGCAAGATTAGAGGAGTGTGGTCTCAAGGCAGGTATGTTACATTTAAGAGTCAGTATTTAATAACTTGCCTGTATTATAAAACAAAGTTTTTCTCATATTCATATAGTTTACTTTTTAGATTATTTAGATGAAGACCAGTATGCTCAGTTAGTTATTTATCTACTCATCCTAACAGCTCTTAAAACAGGATTTACATCGTGCATTTTGGGCCTTAATAATATAATCTCATTATCTCTGTATTACATTTTAAAAAATATCCCAAAGCAAAAGTCTTCCTCATACAAGATCAAAAGAAAAACATGGAACAGTCAACCCCAATTTAACTTCAGATTAATAAAGATTTTCTCCCATCAGAACCTACTCAAAAAAAAAAAAAAAAAGAACCTACTCTAAATATGGAAAGGCAGCCCGTGCTTATAGATTTGTATATTAAAAAAAATCTTTTTTGTAATTTAACATATTAAATCTAACCAGTTCCCAACTGGTTAGATGTACTATCCACTACTGTGTGACTATAATTGCAAAATGAGTCCCACATAATTTACAGAAGCTTTAATGTAAAAAATCCTTACATCATAAAAATGTAAATAATTTAGTAATTTGCAGGTAGCAATTGATTTATTATTTAAATTATGCCAGGGGAAAAAAAATTATTTGGCCATACTTAATTTCAATTACTCTCAGAAGCAACTCAAATATTATCAAATTGTTAGTTATAAAAGCTGGATAATGGTATGATCAGAAAAAAGATGTGTCACTTAAGAAGTTATTTTTATTTTTACATATGATCTACCTTTGTGGATTATTCATTTTCAAAGAATTTGAACATAATGGGCTTCCCTGGTGGCTCAGCTGGTAAAGAATCTGCCTGCAATGCAGAAGACCCTGGTTTAAATCTTGGGTAGGGAAGATCCCCTGGAGAAAGGATAGGCTACAACCTCAATTATATGAAACTTAATTTTAACTTTCTTTGATAAAACAAAAATCTTCAAGATATTACTACAGGGTCATTATAAAAGTATCAATTAGCATAATATGTGTGTGTGTGTGTGTGTGTGTGTGTGTGTGTGTGTGTGTATGGAAATATGAGGTATAAGTGAGCTCCAGTTGAAAAAAGGCCAGATAAGTTTATTTTTGCATGCAGATAATTAGTTATGCATTAAAGCATTAATCACAGAGCTAACACTATAAAAATTACACAGCTGACTTTTCAGGCAAATTTATTAAGTCCTTCCTTTTTCATATCCCAAAATCTTTAAACTGAAACATTTAACTCTAAAATCCATTTGCCTGAGAACAATAATTAGTGTAGATAACTTAGTCCCTTTTTTAATTAACAAAATAAGCTGGTAAAAAGTATGTTTTATATAATGCCTTGACAGTATACTATCCTGAACAATGGGTATAAACTAGTTTCATACATTACAGTTAGTTTCTAATCAGTTTCAGTATCTGTTTCTCAGTCTGATACAATGCTGCAACATTAGGGTTGCACAACATTCTGGATGAAATGTATAAAGTTATTTACATTGAAATACTTAAGTCCTGTACACAAGCATCATGACAATTTCACAAGAGTTGTCAAACTTTTTAAATAAAAATATTAATACATTTTAATAGAATTTTCAAGTGTTTGTTTCAAAAACTGTGACTCCATTTTAAAGAATCATTGTTCTCAAGCCCCAAAACAATTTTTGCTTTTCATGCCTTATTTGCAACCTAAAACATTAACTGATTTATGTTACTCACTCACCCACTGACCATCATTATATCTGATCATCTTAGGTCTTTCCTGCCCAATCCAAAGCCCCATACAGTCTCACGTTCTAGACCTTCAATACACTTCGTTCTTGTCCTAATACTCATGTTCTGTGTGTACTACTATAAGCTATTACATAACAGGAGGTGGGATAAATTAAAAAATACTGCAGCACTATAAGCCATTTAGCGTGCTGAGTTTCGACAGTTGCTTAGTGGGAGTTCTGAAACTAGGCCATATTTCTAGTATTAAGAATTTCAAATCCCTCCTTCCAAAGTACAGAAATAAATGTTTTCAAGATTAAATCATAAAACCTTACTATTTTAAGCTGCCTGGTATATAAGTATCCCATTTCTATGACTTTAAAACTGTAATTAACACATGGTAGATAAACCAATATTTGTTTTAGCAACAAAATAAGAAATAACTAGCTCTTTTACCTATCCTTATATAGTCAGAGAACTCAATAGATTACAAAACTAAGACAAAATAAATTTATGTGAACCAGAACTAAAGCCCTTTAAGTGAAATATCAAATTCTTTATTCCAGAAGACATAAAAAACAAAGTTGAATTAAAAATAATCTATTTCAGGTTATCCAAGCTGCTACATTCTACAGACTTCTAAAACAAGTAATTATGACCTCCAATGTAATTTTTCCAGTCTAGGTTACCAAAAGTGCCAAAAATAAACAATAAAACTTACTCTCTTTCAGGACTTCCCTCATAGCTCAGTCGGTAAAGAATCTGCCTGCAATGCAGGAGACCCAAGTTCAATTCCTGAGTCGGGAAGATCCTCTGGAGAAGGAAATGGCAACCCACTCCAGTATTCTCGCCTGGAGAATCCCATGGAGAGAGGAGCCTGGCAGGCTACAGCCCATGGGATAGCAAATGTCAGACACAACTTAGCGACTAAACCACTACTGCCTTTAGCAGTTTAAAAATTACTTTATGTCATTTTGCCGTATCACTGCAACAGGTATGTTTTCATTCAAAACTGACAAACATGTTGTTACCAGTTTTACATATTTCGTACCTCAGTACACAAAGAAACACATGGTAGGTATAAAATCCAAAAGCTTTTAAGGCAGTAATAATATACTGCACTAAATCAGGACTTTCAATCATTTGCTTCAACTTAATTTTACTTAATAAATACTTATAATACCTACTATGTTTCATCTCATTAAGCAAATCTTCCCAGTAACAAAAGGCTAACATTAAAACTCTTTAATTGTTATCATTTTAGATGCAAACCTTTCTGAAATATAATACCTGCTCCTGTGTCTTTATCAAAATTTACCAACAGCAATTAACATCTTTGTCATGATCTTACATCATTTTTGCTATACTATTCTACATATAAAACAAATGGCATCTTAACAGATTTTAAGTATTTATCACATTAATTTGCCTTAAACTGCTACATTTTTTAATGTCTTACATCTGCTTTTTAAGTCCTTTACCCTTGCTCTTATTTTCAACTTTCATATGGCCCTCAAACACTGCCCTATAAATTCTGCAATCCTGTACCCTAGTCCTTTCTACATTTGGCTACCAAACTTTAAAATAATTGTACATTATAAAAGTTTAAAGAGCCCTCAATTAAGGCCTAGGGGGTTCTAAGAGCAGAAAACGTGTTTAAGAGCAAAAGCACTATATCTCTTTGTCCTTTTCAGTGGCCTGTTTGTTTGGGGGCCCTAGACAAATTTTCTATTAGAAGCCTTACAAGGTCAAGACACTGTGTATTGGAGAAATGGTAGTAAAGAGCACAGAAATATCTGACGCTCATCATGAAGCTTACAGTAACGCAAAAGGGACAAGACATTAAACATACCATTACAAAAATGATGAGTATTATAAAAAGGAAATAACAGGTGGGAGACCGTAAAACAGGAGAATCTAACTAGAGATCAAAGGCCTCCCCAAGGATGTGATATTAGGGCCTGACCAGTAATTAGGAGGTTAGCCAGGTGAAGAGAGCATGGGGTTGTAACATTTATAATGGGAATTGCTAAAATGTGAAACATTTAAAAAGGAATTTCTCAGATTTCTGTAATGAAAATAACAGGAAAGATTGCTGTGCTTAGCTGCTCAGTCGTGTCTGACTCTTTGTGACCCCATGGACTATAATCCGCCATGCTCTTCTGTCCACGGGGATTCTCCAGGTAAGAATTCTGGAGTGGGTTGCTATACCCTCCTCCAGAGGATCTTTCCAAACGAGAGATCAAATCCAGGCCTCCCACATTGCAGGCAGATTCTTTAATGTCTGAGCCACCAGGGAAGCCCAACAATACTGGAGTGGGTTACCTATCCCTTCTTCAGGGGATCTTCCCGACAGAAATAGAACCAAGGTCTCCCGTACTGCAGGCGGATTCTTTACCAACTGAGTTATCAGGGAAGCCCCAACAGGAAGGATTAAAAAAAGGCAAATATGAGAATGTTTTAAAATGGGAAACTACGGCACTTTGGGAGGGCTGAAGGTCCTTCATTTCATCCTCAAGTAAGTATTAAATCACACTGCAAGAAAAATTACTTTTTAAAAGTCAAGTTCAGAGAACTTTTAATTAAATCTTAAAAAGCTTTTAAAAGCATACAAAGACTTCTAGCAGGCTACCAGGATATAACTACTGATCATACAGTCTGACTTTTAAGCAAAGAGTGGCACTGTGAAGTAAGTATGGAAAGAGGCTATTTTTAATGTTCTCAGAAAAGTGCATTTTAAATATCTGCAAAATAACTCACCATGAGTTCTAAGGAAGGAAATTCATAAATGTTACTCTTAACATGATACATAAAGGCTGAAAAAATATATTTAAGTATGATATGAGAAAAATACATTTAAATATGATTTTGAAACATTTTATCATTATCCAAGTTCCATGCTTCAGAATTATTCCACGTTAGGCTGATATGTTCTTCTATTTAACTATGAAAATATACTTAGTTAAAAATTTTAAATAATAATTTGGAGCAGATTGGTAACATTAGTGCAAATCCATAGTTCAAGCCCCAAATTAAATGAGGCACAAAAGGCATATAATCTCTAAAAATAATAACTTTAATGAAAGCCTACTGTATCACTTAAAATATTAAGTCATAGATGGACTCCAAATTGTTATTCCCTGCAATTCTCCAAATGGACCTTAACATCTATAACTTCTATGCTTTTTCTACCCTCCATTTATCCAACTTACTCCTCAAGAGTTAGTTCAGGTTGTATCCTTCAGTAAGCACTGCTGATTATACATGCAGTCTGAATCAATTCATCTGAGTTCTTCAGTGTATACTTCTATCAAAGCACTTGTCACACTGTAAAACAATTAACTACTGTTTGTCCCCTTCAGGCAACAAACCATGAACTTACTGAAAGCAGGAAACAGTATATTTATCTCTGTACCTTCACAGACTGGGACACACATAGCACTCAGTAGAAGGTCTATGACATTAGTGAGTATGAAACTAGTTAATAAGAAACACTTACATAACAAAATTTAAAGGTTAACTTAAAAACTATCTGCAAAATTGTGAAAGTCCTGAAGGCAGGAAGGACTGTTGTACAATACAAAACTGGAAACAGAGAAAGCCCAAATTTAACTGATGAAATTAACTCCAAATTCTAGACATTACTCTCGTCAGAACACATCATTTCTACTTTACCTACAAGGCATTAGAAAAACTAAAATAAAAAAGATTTGTCAAGGGTGAAATTACTTAACTAAACTTGCAGGATTTATAGGGCAGTGTTTGAGGGGATGCTTAAACTGTGTGTTCACAGTGCTATGAACATTAGAAGACGGACATTCCAAAATATTTCATAGTAGTCTTTCAAGTTCATTTCACATAGGGACAAATCATACCCTCTTTTAAGGTCACCTGTAATGTTTTAGCTTCAAGCAATATGTTCATTATTTCCAATAAAAGAAACTTTAACCTTTTCTAGCACAAACTACTTTCTGTGACCAGTTATGATCTTTACAAAAGTTGGAATGAGATACATAGTGTGAAATAATCTAATTAGTTCCTTAAATCTTGATAATGGGAACATCATACTTTCTCAAAAAGCACATATGTTACCAACATCCCAAAAGCTGAAGAGCCCTCTGCAATTAGAATACGCTTTTCATACATGAGAACTTTGATTTGCTGAGTTAAAGATGATGTGCTAAAAAACTGGGAACCAGGAGAAAATGTTAAAGACAGAAGAAACATTATGTTAAAATAATGCAACTACATATTTTAGAACATAAATCAGTTTCTTAGACTTTCGCATGTTCTTCTCTGTCTACACTGGTTGACACATTTCAGAGCACTCCGATACTTGAAGCACACTGCAGGTCAATTTGTGACAAAAATTTTTCATATTTTAAAAGTCAGAGTAGATAGGAAAATAAAAAATTTAACTATTGTGTTAACAGAAAAAAATATTTCCAGAAAGATATATAGTATACAACTTTGATACAACGTAAAATTCAGAAGATAAGAATAGCAAACCTGACCTATACATTCTTTAGTCGGTGAAAGATTTAGCCTTAAATTAGAATATGCCTAATGTTTAATGTGTAATACGTAATGCAGGAAATATAAGTCAAATAATAAGCAAAAATAGCAGCAAATTTATTTGCAGTACTCTTTTTCCAAGTATCACATAGAAGTACTTTATCATTCTGCTGCTAAATTACAGCCCATTTCTAATTCATCTATAACAAAGTATTTACTAATTCCCCAGGGATCTTATTAGGAAATGTCAAAGTTTTATATCTAAGATTCCTCTCCTAATTGATATCTTATAATCCAGTTCAAGAACACCTCCACTAAGCCCAAGTTACAGACCTCAGAACTCACCGAAGGACATGGGAGTCAGCTTGTTTTTCTGTTGTTGTTTTTTATTGTTTTGAGAGTGTTTTGGTCTTGTGATTTTTTTTTAATTACTGTAAGCATATACTCTATGCTTTTTCACTCATGCAAGATACACGAACAATATAGTGAACTGAATCCTACGATGATATAGTCTTTCATTTAATCTTCAACCTCCAAAGAAATTCATCCTTATATCTGCATGCCCAGGTTAGTGTATATTTTTCAGTAAAAAAAAAAAAACCAACAACAACAGATTCTGGTATTCTTCTCATATGATATTTAAAACCTAAGAATTATTTAAACTGTTTAAAGAATACAAGTCTTACAGAAATATTAAATTACACAACAAATATTGATAATCCAGCATATTTTGAAAATATGACTGCAATTTAACTGCCTAGATAACAAGGAATTTCAGTTTTCACACTCGCCCTCAAAATCCATACAGGTAAAGCAAGGCAAAAAAAATATACTAGCAGTTATTCAGAAGCCATCTTTGGGAGCATTCCACCCAGAATTCCAGTTTATCATCTCTCTTGAACATGGGAGAAGTCCTCTCCCAAGTCACTGAAGAAACAAAAAAATTCAAAAAGTATAATTTCAGCAAGCATAACAGAAAAATTTATGATTTTAGTGTTCCTTTTGAAAAGTGAAATGATTCAAATTTCTGACTGGTTTCTAGCTCACAAGTTGCTGCGTCTTACTTGTTACCATTATCAAAACAGTTCTGATCAACTTTCTGAATATGGTAGCTTAAAAACTTAAAAAAAAATTCAGCTGCAAGTTATTAATGTATTTCTTAACATCACTCTTTAATCCATTACCATTCATAACAAATAAAAGAGAAAATCTTAAAACACTTGAAAAATTGTATTAACAATCAGAAATCAGAAAACAAATGCCAACCTGAGATCAATGTTTTTTTCAAAAGCTGAACAAACGCTGGGAAAAAGCAGTAACCTTAGAGATAGGCCATGTCCGTTTTATTTCCAAACTGGCATTTCAAGAATACAGTTTTATATGTCAGGTTTATGTTACATTTAAACCATTAGACAAAGCCTTTATTTCTCTGTGGTCTATTTTAAAATGCATATGCATAATTAAATAAAACTTTTACAGTGTACCTGAGGTCCAAATTAGTATTTAAAAGATTTATCATATTCAGTCTAAGATCCTTATGTAGGTAGGGAATGGTCATTTACATAATTATTCCTAATAATTCTTGTCACTGTCACACAGAAAACATAAACACTTAACAAATTCAAACTATCAACTGTAAGCTTGCTGAATGTCACAAATTGTACTCAATAACTAAATCTCCTCAAATACATAGTAACAAACAGTTACAAGGGCTACAGCATGTAAAGGTGAGGGTAGAGATCAGCAACTAATAAACTGAGGTCTTTAAGACAATCTTTCAGGGTTGATGCTGTAAAAAATGCTTGGTGACACAAGTGTACTCTAAGATTCTGAAAAACCTAACAAAAAATAGTTTTAGATACAACTATCCACTACTCTTGAGTACCGAGTAACGAGAAAGTGCTGACATTTACGAAGAAGTGTACAATACTGCACAGGTGTAAGCTTAGATATAGACTGGTGGTACTTATCATGAGGGAGGCAAATACTATACAGTCCACATCTGCAACCCAATTTTGCTTCAGCATCCCTAGAGACTTAGAAAACATTTTTTGGGTAGATTGCAAAACATTGCTTCCTCTTTTATTCTCATCACCCCCATTATGATACAAAGCAACAGACAAGAAAATCAAATCACCAACTGAAAGGGCTGAAAGCTTAAACACACACACACAAAAAAAGCATCTTCTTTCCAACTACTGAAACGGTATTCATTTCACCTGTTTGTAGATCCACACTAACACAACTACACAAACCCTCTGCTGATTTTTGAGAAAAAAAAAAAATGAAGGCAATTAATGGCTTGGAGTCATTCTTCTTCTACCTAGGAAAGGAGGAGAGGGAGGTGGTACAAAACAATGGATACTGAGGGGCTGGGGGGAAATCGTTTTGTCCCAAAGCCTCTAGCATTGGAGGAGGGGAGGGAGGTGGTGGGGGGAAAGGCGGGGAGGAGTACTTTTCCTCTACCCCTAAAAGCCTCCGCGGAAAAAGGTTGCCATTAGACATGTCCAACAGAGCACTCTTGGATGCCTACAACTCGCTTCACCAAGCAACACACCCAAAGCCGACTCACCACTCTTCACGGAACCGAGAGGAGACTGTGAGCGCGGTGGGCTTTGGGGAAGGGGCGAGGAAAGACTCCACCCCGTACCACTACCGCTGCGCCAAGGCCCCCGCCAACGATTCGCACGCCCACGGGGCACCCCACAGCCTGGGCCCAGTGACCCCAGGAGCCCAGTAGAGCGAGACTATCCTCCGGGCGCCCCCGGCCCCGGCTCTTGCGCCGGTGAGTCCTCGCCCGGGCGCTGTCCCGGCCGGCCGGCAGGCCGACCGCCCGCCGCCACCGCAAGCCCGGCCCCCAGACACTGTCAGCCGGCCGGCTCGCTCTCGGTGCTCGGCTGCGGGCCCCGCAAGAGAGTCAGCTCCCAGGGCCCGGGCCTCCCGGCGACAGCACCCAGGAAAGCGGCGGCGACGGCGCCTCCCAGGGCCCCGGCCCCTCGGGCCTCGCCCCGGCCCCGCCGGCTCGCGCCTGTCAGGACGCGCGGGGCCTCCCCCTACCGACAGACCGCCCGACGGACAGGAAGGAAGGCAAGAAGAACCGGCCAACAGGCACCCTCCCGCCTCGGCGGCCCCTAGTTACCGTCAGGAGCCCGGACTTCGCCATCCTCCTCGCTCGCCCTCCTTCCTCCTCCTCCTTGGAAGCGACGCTGCCCAACCGCCGCCCCCCGTCCGCCCCTCCCCCACTCGCCCCGCCCCGCCCCGCCCGCCCCTCCACACACTCTAGCTCCTACCGCCCCGCCCCACCTCTCGAGTGCAGGCCCGTCAAACGCCGGGGAAGAGAAACAGGCGGAGCCCGGGCCGCCAACGCTGCCCAATCAGAGAGACGCACTGTCGCCAGCGACGCTACCCAATCAGAGTGAGGTATTGGCGCCAGCTTCCCTCTCTGCGCCCTTTTCCTTTCCTCTGCTCCTGGACGCCCTCTCTCCCGCCCACTGGGCGCCGCTGGCTAGCTGGGCCACAGAGAGAGCCTCCAGCAGGGTAGAGTAACAACTCTCAAGCGGAAGTTACTGTTGACGCTAAGGCAGCCATAACTGATAATGGCAACGGGAGTTTCCTGGCCTCCCGTCTCCTGTGTGACGTAGTTTTCCCTTCGCCCAGACTCACAGTTGCCTTGGGCAACAATTGAGCCGTCAGGGAAGAGAAGCATCTGTAAGTAGGCCCAAAAAAGGACCAAAGGTGACCAGACATCCCATGTAAAACAAGTTAATTCCTATTCCGGACTACCTTCCCGGTTGCAGGATTAGAGAGAGCAGGTTTCCCGGACCTTATTTTGCTGGGACGTCTGGTCACTTACTTAGGTGGACAGGAGTTTAGGGCTCCGTAAATCCCTGTCTTGCCCGGAAGTTGCATTTGACACTTCTGAATGGGGTCATGGCAGAAAGATGGGAATAGCTTGCGCCCCCCTTGCCCCAGGGAGTACCCATTCTGACAGGAGTCGAGAAGTGAGGTGAGTGTCCCCTGGTTCCGAACCGTGGGTCAGATCCGAGCGGGCCCCAGTGCTCTGGGAGACCAAGAGTCCCGGAGGAGAGCAAGGCTCAGAGTCGCTTCCGCTGGAAGAAGGTTTTCTTTCCGGGCTGGCCAGGCGGCGACCCGCCCTCCCTCCGCCCCTTTGAGGCTCCCTGTAGGGCGAGGCCGCTCAACCGGCTCCCCTCGCCGAGCTGCAGCAAGTCGAGACGGGAGGGGCCTGGTTGCGGGCCGCCGGGCGGAGCCCCTAACTCTGACAAAGTGGAGCTGCTGACCACGCCCCCGCAAATTCTGTTAAGTACTTTCACCCCCTGACCTTTGAGGATGGCTAATTCTGGAGCTTGAGGAAATCGTTTTACGTTCCCAGCTACAAAGGAAGAAGATGGTTACCCACCACCGTGGCAACACCTTTAAGTCTTACTTCCCCACTTCCTGTCTTCAGATTCTGAGTTTTCTCCCTTTGTTTCTCTGGTGAGAGTTTGTAAGCACTGACTGCCATTCTGAAAGAAGGTATACTGTCCTAATCCTGCAAGTCTACTGTATATTAAACAATTTAATGTTTGTGAATATTCGAATCATGTTAGTTTTACATGACTCTTTACCAGAAGTGTCTCACATTTATCTCATGTAGTTCCTTCTGTAGGTTTGAGTCAACACCTGTCAGTCATCTTCGTAATACCGGGTTGGATACCTAAAGCTTCGGGGGAAAAGGATCAGGAGAACTTTCAGGTAAACTGAAAATTGTTTATATCCACGCTAGTCAACAGCAAGGGTGCACACCTACATTCTTTGCTGAATTTCTTTTTATATTCTTAGTACTCATTCTCCAGCCAAAATGGACTATTGTTGTTTCTAACAAGATTAATCACTGAAGCACCAACCTTTTGTGATTCTGTATCCATGTCCTAGTAACCTTAGAGATGTGTATCCAGATTTTCCCCAGCAGGAATTAATTTCCTCTGAGCTTACCTAGCATTTTTCTGAACCTCTTTTATGACAACCATTGTTTTATATAACAGCTGCTTGTGTTCTTAGCTTCTCAGCCTTGCGTGCATACTAAGTGGCTTCAATTGTGTCCAACTCTTTGTGACTGTATGGACTACAGCTGGCCAAGCTCTTCTGTCCAGGCAAAAATACTGGAGTGGGTTGCCATGCCCTCCTCCAGGGGATCTTGCCAACCTAGGGATCAGACTCAGATCTCCTGCATTGGCAGGCAGGTTCTTGACCACCAGTGCCACCTGGAAAGCCCAATTTACTCCTAAATAGGATGGTTTGTATCAGATTTATCAGCCTATTATTTTACCCTGCACATGACATTATTTTGATAAATACTGAAAGATTGAATATCAGGTGTCTCCTGGATGCCCAGTATGCTTGCCAGCAACTTCGGTTTTAGGGAATTTCGGTTTATCAGAATTGCAGCATAGTTCTGCTACTCAACACGATTTCTTCCCCCAATATTTTATCAAAGAAATATTCATTAAAAGTTTTAAGAATGCAACAAATATTCATATACCTATCACCTAGATCCAACAGCTGTTAACATTGTGCCGTATTTATTTCATTTCGTCTTGCATACTTTTTGTCATTGAGACATTTGGAAATAGGTTGCAGACGCCTGTTGTTAAGCAGACATCTCTAAAATTCCAAACATGTATTTCCTATGAATTCTAAAGTTCTCCTGTAAAACATAATATCATTATCAACAACTAAGGAAGTTAATAATTTTGTAGTCTTTAGAATCCAATCTGTATGTACATATGTTTTCCCATTTGACCCAAAAATGTCTTCTATACCTTCTCCTCCTTGCAAAAAAAAACAAAACAAAACTCAAGATCCAGTCATGGCTTATGTACTGTATTGTGGTGTTATAACTATTTAGCCTTAATCTAGAACAGTCCCCCCATTTTTTTTTTTCAGGTGACATTGTCATTTTGAAAAGTTCAGGCCAGGGGTCTTTTTGACTGTCTCCTTTTTCTTATTTCTTGTACATCAGAAGTTGGTCTGGAGCCGTGCTTACACTCAGTTTAACATTTTTTGCAAGACTACTTCAAAGTAAGAAAACTAAAGGTTTTCATCCTTTTCCAGTCATGATTAAATCTTCCCAAATGCAGCTACTCTTACCCATACCATGAGCTGCTCGTTAAATCCATCCCAGTTCTCAGCATATCACTTTGTCATGTCCTACGAAGAACAGTTTAGCATTTAATCCTCCTGTCTGCGTAGACTGTATTAGTACCCTGCACTGGCAACATAGACTGTCTCAGTTCAGTTTAATCGCTCAGTTTTGTACGACTCTTTGCAACCCCATGGACTGCAGCACACCTGGCTTCCCTGTCCATCACCAACTCCCGGAGCTTGCTCAAACTCATGTCCATCAAGTCAGTGATGCCATCCAGTGTAGAGTATATTAGTACCCTGCACTGGCAACATAGACTGTCTACCTTTTAATAAATCGTTGCTGCTACTGTGCCTTCACTTGGAGCTGATGCAGTGTCATCTACAGCAGAGTGTACTGATGTCAGCATAGTTTCATGAGTTTCATCTCCTGGCACCCCAAGGACTGTTGATGAAAGGTGTGTGGGCCCTGCAATTCAAATACAGATGAATCTTGATGTTATCAAAGCAGATACTAAAGCAAGTACTGGCCATGTGGCTGCATTCCAATTTCGGCAATGTTATTTTTCTCCCTGAAATTCTCCTGCAAGTCTTAATTGGTCCTGGTGTTTCTGTGATAGCTTGTTGGTAGCATTCATCAGAGCCTATTAAAAATTGCAAAATCAAGATTTTACTTAGCACTTAGTACACGAAGAACATTCTATGTTCAGTGGATTTAAAGATGTTTGTAGAATTTACTTCATGATCACAAGAGGAAAACTCCCAGGACAGCCAAGCTTGTGTACTCCTCCTATCCTAGACTTACAGTTGATCATGAAAGATAAGCAGAAGGAAGAAAATTCTCTGAGAGGGCAGAAACTCTTAGATACAGAATATCTTTAATCTTCGCATTGGAAGTTAAGTAATGCACTCTGTCAATCACTTTTTTTGTGTAGGAGAAAATTTGCTCATGTGGGACTATGAAACAGTTTTAAGTTTATTCCAGATTCAAGTAAAGCTAAATAATATACCAATTAAGACCAATTACACTCAATTTAACATTTTTTGCAAGACTACTTCAAAGTAAGAAAACTAAAGGTTTTCATCCTTTTCCAGTCATGATTAAGTCTTCCAGATTTAGAATCAGACCTGGGTTTCAGGAATAGGGACATTCATTAGCTGATGACTTCAAACAGTTTACTCATTCTGTTTATCATCTATTATATAGAAGTGTAAAACCTCAGGATTGTTGAACAAAGTGAGTCAAACACATATAAAATGCATTAGCATATTGTGTGTAGCACATGGTATATAGTCAGTGTATGGTAGTTATTATTAGTAACTTCTAAAGCAGTCCAATCTGAGTATATTGTTGGCATTAAATATTTATTTATTGAATGAATGAATCTAAGACAATGGTTCTCCAATTTTAATGTGGGGAACTTAAAAATTAGAGATTCTAATTCAGTGAATCTGGGGAAAGCTCCAGAAAAATCTGTATTGTTAATATTCATCCAGGGGATTTTGATAAGGTGATCCAAGGGTCAGGCTTTCAGAAACACTGAGTAAAGTATCAAACAATTCTTTGTTTCCCTTTGTTTGCATACTGTTGAAGTAGCTACATATCTCTGATGCTGAGAATATAAAAAGTTCTTCAGATACCTTTTTTAAAAAAAGGCTTACCCCTTTTTTAAAGAGTTAATAGCTAATGTTTTTAGGACCACTTTTAGTACTGGATTTTGAAAAAGCAAAAATTATTAGTAAAAGGCATTTTGCATGAGTAGGACATGTCATTTTCTACTAACTTAACTGTAGTGTCTGCTACTGGAGAGTAACAGAACTAATGGCATCATCCAAGTTCACTCATGGAGAGCAATTCCTGTTCTTAGGCCTAGGCACGTTCCAGAAGCTAGACTCTGCACATATTATTCACATGAGTCTGGGTTAATTAGCCAAACTGAACATGTTGCAACATTTTTCTACTAGCAGATGCCAGATAGCAAAACAGTAGAATCTACTGTAGTTCCCAACTACACGACATATAATGTTATTTGGCATCTCCACTTGAACATTATCAATCCAAATTAAGTACTCTGCTAGCACGTGGTCAATCACTTGAGTGAGAGAGAGCATTACTACTTTGTATCTGCTGAAAAACACCTTATTTGGGTGCTCCCTCTCACCTTTTTCTCATGCTGGTTTACATTCAAAATCTAATATGGGTTTGAAAATTTATCTATCAGTCAACCACACAAGTCTTGCATCAGACAAAATACAAATTTTTTCATTTTTGTTGCTACCATTCCTCCCACCCACGTCAACAACCTGCAGTAAGCATTCACACATTGAGCTCTTCCTGTGTGCTAGGGCTGGTTAATGGCTTTATGTGAATTATGTCATTTAATAAAGCATCTAAAGTCGGTGCTGTTATAAACTTTATTTTAGAGATAAAATCAAAGTTTAAAAAAAATTAAATAATTTGTTTAAATGACTAATTTGACTCCAGACCCTTCTCTCAACTGCTACACTGTCCTCATCTCTTTTTACCACCACCCTACCACTATTTACCATCTTTCCATATCCTTGTTAGGTCATTATATCCACTCCCCTAGCTTATACTACTGTCTAGGCCTCCAGTCCTTTTTACCTTCCACACTCATTGGGTCAGAACCTAATTCATGGTCTTTACCCTTCCCTCCTAGCTTGTCCCTCGTCTCTGTCCTCAACTTGAATTGATACCTGCACCAGATATCTACTCAGGCAAGTTAGCTTAAAATCTCAGTCATCCTTGATCATTTTCTTATCACCCAAAGTGGCATTGGGGAATGGTGGAGGAGACTTGAATCTTAACTTCTTATATCTTTGAATACCTCAAGTATCTTCTCCTCATACTGTTTGGTATTACTGATTTTGTTCATTTCCTCATCATCCTACCTAAACAATTAATAGCTTCCTTACTAATCACCTTGCCTTTAGTGTCTCTTCTGTTTTTCCTTTTTGTCTGGAATATGTGTCTCCAAAAAAAAAATCATGTCATATTTCTACTCAAAGCCATCCAGTTAGCTCCCTCCTGTCTATAAAGTTCAAACTCCAACGCATGCCGTTCAAGGCTGAACATGAACTGGCCTCCATCTGGTTGATCCTACCATGATATGTGCACTATATGTGCATTGTAATCTAGCCATTCCTCCCAAGTTTTTTTTCAAATGCTTCTTTCTTTGAGCACATTGTTCACTTTATCTGGAACACCCTCCCTTTGCTACACAGCCACTTTTTTGGATAGTAAATCCCCATTCATCCTGGAGCTAGTTCCAATGTCATGTGTAATAATTACTCCTCAGAGATCACCACTTTCACCTGTCCAGAGCCAGGTTATTCATAGTTTTGATTTCTTAAGGCACAATAGATATGCTTTTACTAAAGTATGTTGCATTGAATTGTAATTGTTTATTTACATGTCTCTTCCCCCATCTCACCTCCCCCAGATTCCTCAAGGAGAAGAACAGGTTCTTATCTACTATATTTCCCACATTTAGCTGTGATTGGTACATTATAGACAATTAGTATGTTGTTGAAAGAAAAACATCTGGATAGGCTAGGCACATAGGATCTCAAACTTCTCAGTTTTACATTTATTTTCCACTCTGAAGGAATAATTTCCTTGTCACCAAATAGAGCATACTTTCCTACTCCAATCTTTTTTAAAATTTATTTTGTTGAAGTATAGTTGATTTACAGTGTTGTGTTAATTTCTGCTGTACAGCAAAGTGACTCACTTATATATGTATATACATTCTTGTTCATATTCTTTTCCATTTTGGTTTATCACAGGACACTGAATATAGTTCCCTGTGCTACACAGTAGGACCTTGTTGTTTATCCATTATTTATATAAGAGTTTGCATCTGGTAACCCCAAACTCCCAGTCTGTCCTTCCCCCATCCCACTTCCCCTTTGGCAAGCACAAGTATGTTCTCTGTGTGTGTGTCTGTTCATTTCATAAATAAGTTCATTTGTGTCGTATTTTAAATTCCACATATAAGTGATATCATGTGGTACTTGTCTTTCTCTTTCTGACTTCATTTAGTATGATCATCTCTAGTTGTGCTCATGTTGCTGCAGATGACATTATTTCATTCTTTTTTATGACTGAGTAGTAGTCTATTGTATATACATACCACAACTTCTTTATCCATTCATCTGTTGATGGCCATTTAGATTGTTTCCAGTCTTGGCTATTGTGAATAGTGCTGCTATAGACATAGGGGTAAATATGCTGAAAATTTTGTCCTTTGCAACTTATCATAAGCTTAAACTTATCATAACAATTTATATGTCTATCCAGAAATGTGTAAAAGAGTAACTAATTTTTCTGCCTAGTTTTTCAAAACTTCTCTGGGGGTTATGCAAGGATAAAATTTGAGGACCACTAATATACATTCTTAAGTTTCAGGAGGACACTCTAGTGCTCTTGTCCAGTCCTACTCCCATAATTTAGTTTGGTTATCATAGTAAATCTAGGTTGGTCCTCAGACTAAATCACCCTAAAGATTTTTAGCTTGTCTAAGTTCTGTGACTAATTTATGCTATCAGTATGTGTATGATTGACTTAACTAATCCTGCCTAGACTTAAGTGCCTTTCAATTTTCACTCAACTTAGTAAAACAACTTAGTAAAATTTTTCATCACAAAGATTTTGTTTTCCTCTGAGTTCTTCTGCATTAATTTTAGACATCTAGCTCAAATGGCTACAACAGGTTTGCTTCTTTTATCATGATTTGAAATGCATTATCCATCAAAATCATTATTTGTGGGGGAAAATTACCAAGTAAGGAAACTGGGGGAGAAGGAAGCAACAAATTATTTTCTAATTACCCAGACCAAAAACTTCAAAAATTGATTGACACTGTATTCTCTCAGCATTAAAAGTTTGCATTCCATTAGTGTGGGAATTTTAACTTTTGCAATTTAATGTTTTGTCTAAAAAATATGTCTTGACAATCTATATCATTTTAAAATCTGTCAGAGTACTCCATTGTGTGGTTTTTCCATAATTTATTTGACCTATGATATATGCCTGAATGCAGTGTCCTAATGAACATTCTTACTCTTTAATGCAAAGAAATAGAGGAAAACAATAGAATGGGAAAGACTAGAGATCTCTTCAAGAAAATTAGAGACACCAAGGGAACATTTCATGCAAAGTTGGGCACAATAAAGGACAGAAATGGTATGGACCTAACAGAAGCAGAAGATATGAAGAAGAGGTGGCAAGAATACACAGAAAAACTATACAAAAAAGGTCTTCATGGCCCAGATAATCACGATGGTGTGATCACTCACCTAGAGCCAGACATCCTGGAATGTGAAGTCAAGTGGGCCTTAGGAAGCATCACTAAAAACAAAGCTAGTGGAGGTGATGGAATTCCATCTGAGCTATTTCACGTCCTAAAAGATGATGCAGTGAAAGTGCTGCACTCAGTATGCCAGCAAATTTGGAAACTCAGCAGTGACCGCAGGACTGGAAAGGTCAGTTTTCATTCCAATCCCAAAGAAAGGCAGTGCCAAAGAATGCTCAAACTACCGCACAATTGCACTCATCTCACACGCTAGCAAAGTAATGCTCAAAATTCTCCAAGCCAGGCTTCAACAGTATGTGAACCATGAACTTCCAGATGTTCAAGCTGGATTTAGAAAAGCCAGAGGAACCAGAGATCAAACTGCCAAAATCCACTGGATCATCGAAAAAGCTAGAGAGTTCCAGAAAAACATCTACTTCTGCTTTATTGACTATGCCAAAGCCTTTGACTGTGGATCACAACAAACTGTGGAAAATTCTTCTAGAGATGGGAAGACCAGACCACCTTACCTGCCTCCTGAGAAATCTGTATGCAGGTCAAGAAGCAACAGTTAGAACTGGACATGGAACAACAGACTAGTTCCAAATCGGGAAAGGAGTACGTCAAGGCTGTATATTGTCACCCTGCTTATTTAATTTATATGCAGAGTACATCATGAGAAATGCTGAACTGGATGAAGCACAAGCTGGAATCAAGATTGCTGGGAGAAATATCAATAACCTCAGATATGCAGATAACACCACACTTATGTCAGAAAGCAAAGAACTAAAGACCCTCTTAATGAAAGTGAAAGGGGAGAGTGAAAGAGTTGGCTTAAAACTCAACATTCAGAAAACTAAGATCATGGCATCTGGTCCCATCACTTCATGGAAAATAGATGGGGAAACAATGGAAACAATGACAGACTTTATTTTGGGGGTTCCAAAATCACTGCAGATGGTGACTGCAGCCATGAAATTAAAAGACGCTTGCTCCTTGGAAGAAAACTTATGACCAACCTAGACAGCATATTAAAAAGCAGAGACATTACTTTGCCAACAAAGTCCATCTAGTCAAAGCTATGGTTTTTCCAGTAGTCATGTATGGATGTGAGAGTTGGACTGTAAAGAAAGCTGAGTGCCAAAGAATTGATGCTTTTGAACTGTGGTGTTGGAGAAGACTCTTGAGAGTCCTTGGACAGCAAGGAGATCCAACCAGTCCATCCTAAAGGAAATCAGTGCTGAATATTCATTGGAAAGACTGATGCTGAAGTTGAAACTCCAATCTTTTGGCCACCTGATGTGAAGAACTGACTCATTTGAAAAGACCCTGATGCTGGAAAAGATTGAAGGCAAGAGAAGAAGGGAACGACAGAGGATGAGAAGGTTGGATGGCATCACCGACTCAATGGACATGAGTTTGAGCGAGCGCCAGGAGTTGGTGATGGATAGGGAGGCCTGACGTGCTGGGGTTGGAAAGAGTCAGATACAACTGAGCGGCTGAACTGAACTGAACTCTTTTATGTTTATACACTCATGTTTCTTTAGGGATCACTACTAGTAGTAGAATGTTTGGGTCAAAGAAAATATACATATTTAGTTTTCGTAGATACTAAAAAATATTTAAAGATACTACAAATTATCCCTCTCAAAATGCTGTACCAACAAACCTGCTCACCAATAGGGAGTAGCCATTGCCCTATATGTTCCCTAACTGTGGATACTATCAGGCGTTTTGATTTTTTTTGCAATCTCAAAAAAATCACACACACCCCAAAATGAGACCACAATGATTTTCACTTTTATGAGGCCATAATGATTTTCCTATTTAAAGTATAACCACCACAACCCCCAGCACTCCTAAATCCCCTTTAACTATTTTAGCTTCTGTAACACTACCTTCTAATGGCATTGTTATTTGTTTTTCTCCCTATACACTAGACTGTAAGCTCCAAAAGAGCAAAGGTTTTTTCTCTTTTATTCACTAATGAATGGTTCCTGGCACATGGTGGACACTCACATATTTATTGAATTGAATGACGTGACACTTGTATAAGATACATGAATTTCATCCATAGCTGGTATGTTTCCTTCTTGGGCCTATCTGTCCCTGGTATTACATCCATCTTACCTTACCAATTAGAAAGTACCCTTAGGGGTAGCCACACTCCTTAGGGTGCATTACAACCAGGCAAAACACCCATGTTTGGCTATTAGCAGGCCACCTGGAGAAGGATAAAAATGCTCCTTCCTACTCTGGGCTCCCTGGGCAGTTGATTATCAAAACACTGTAGGCTTGGCAGTGCCAGCCAACCAACCAATACCTTGCTTATTTTAGCCCTTCCCTTCCTGTTTCTCTCCTGCCAGTGCCTAGGGGAACCTCGGAACAAGAATCAGCCCCAGCAAAGTAGACACTCCACCCAGGCAAGTGACAGCACTGATCTTGCCCACACCAGGTCCAACCCACTGCCTACCACACCCTTTCCAGTAACAATGGCAGCTTAAGTCAGAGAACTAAGGTTTCTTAGAGCACTTCTTGTTTTCCTCAAGCTAGATTTTGTATGTGAGAGGTATAGAGAAGAGAAAGCAAAAGATAGTGATTATTAAAATAGAGTTGCTACTCTAAAACAGCTAAGATTCATCCACCATTTTAGCATTTTGGTGATTAAAAAAATTGGTGATATAAAAACTCTTAGGTGCTATGCACCTCCTTCACATTTGTCAACATTTATAATGTCTCTCCTCCCTTTCGGTAGTATATCGTGTCAGATTTGCACCAAATAAAGGCTTAAGGAATATTTTCATTGTGCTGTCTTTGAGAGGTAAAGTGTTTCTTATATTCAGGTTAATCAGAGATCTGAATGTTATTACCCTTCAACATAACCTGGAAAAAGAAATCATCACTAGTTACCACTGGCAGGCCTAAGTAACAGGAAGGAAAGAATGTGTCAGAAGGAGAAGCAGCCATGCATTCTGAATAAATTGCATTTATCTTAGATTCTAGGTAGTGTGATGTATTGCTTTATTCCTGGTCCATTCCCTACTTCATCTTCCTTCCCAGACAGAGCAGAATAGGGGTAAGGTTTGATGACAGTTCTGGAAAGCAGATAGAGCTTCCTTAGGAACTTTAGATCTTCAGAATAGAAATTTGAACAAGAAGGGGAAAAGGCTTGGTGGATGCAGAGTAGGAAGCTTTTATTAGGAATGTCAAAATAGTGGTAATGGGAATAAGACCAGCAGCAGCTTCACTTGATTATAACTAATTTGCAGTGGGTGGTAAAGGCAGGCACCAAGCCAGCATCATCACATTATAGATAATAAATCTTTCTTCTGTGGTGGTGTTGTGAAAGATACATGGTAAGTTGCATCAGTGTGGCAGAATATCACAAAATGGGTGGGACTGTCTAGAGAAGCTTCTGTGTTTGGAAGGGGATCATGCTAAAAATTACAGTCCAGAACACCTTGAATATACTAATACATAGCATGGCATAAACTGGGATGTAACACTGACAACATGTCACTAGCCAGAGATGACATATACGCTGGGATCTGCATAACAATACTCACGTGAGGGTATTCACTGGCACTTCAGCATATAGTATTAATATATGTGTGTTAGAGGAAAATAGTAAACTGAAAGCACACCTCACTTCTGGTATTCAGGAGCCAGTTTGACCTGTTTGTGTTGCTTCCTTACAAATTGCAGCTGTGTAGCCAGTAACTGATCCTTAAGTTGCTTGTCATTAAAGCAAAGGAATTAAAGCAGAAATTGGTTGTTACCCATTGAAAGAAGTGGGAATGTTAGGCAGTATTTGCATAGTACTGCCTCCTTTCCCTAACAGCGTAGCATAGGCCACCTCCCAAATGGTCTTGTCTTTTAACATCACCTACCACTCAGAAGATGCTATCAGCTGCACATAAATCCTTTTGTTTTCCCTCGGCTGCAGAGATACCTACTAGATAATTAATTACGTTCGCCTGAAAAATTTAAGCCCTACCAATTTTCACTAAGGGGAAAAATTTGGAACATGCAGCTTTCCAGTTACCACTACCACTGATGAACGAAAGTTGACAAGGTCTGCATGCTTACATGAACTATCTCAACCTTGTTTCCATGGAAAGACTTCCAGGTAATTAAAAGAAAAATTATGCAAGGATAGGATAGTTCATTTCCTATTCGAATTGTGATTTTACTTCTTAAACTACAATGGAAATATCTCAGGTAATATGCTTTGGGAATTCATTCTTGAATAATATTTGTTTTCTCATTGAAGGACGAGACTGAATCCAACACTTCAGATATGGCAGAAATGAAATCAATGTTCCGGGAAGTTCTTCCAAAACAAGGTATCTAAATCACAAATACTTTGGTCATAGAATATTATTGTTTGCTGCTTTAGTCGTTCAATTGTGTCTGACTTGTGACCTCATGGACTGTAGCCTGCCTAGCTTCTCTGTCCATAGGATTTTCCAAGCAATAATACTAGAGTGGGTTGCCATTTCCTTCTCCAATATTATACATATAACAGTATCATACAGCAGACTCAATAGCTAGACATCTTGTAACCATTTTGTGTTATATATATACCACAGATACTCTCCACTTTCGCTATGCTTTTGTCATGAGTAGTTTGTAAATGAGTAATCCATTTTTTGCCCCCAGTAAAAGGATGTAAGATGATGGTTTGTTTCTTAAATGTAGAAATCCTATTATTCTCAAGATTGGCGATAACAATAAGAAATTTAGTGACAAAAATAGCACCATAATTTACCATAATACTAAGGTCCAAAAGTGAGGGAAAAGAAACCTATATCATACAATGTAACAAAAGTTGAAGGTTTAAGGTAAACATTCAGTAATTTGAATATTCATGTTAATACCATACCTTACTAGGTACTTGATTTTCCATTTCTTTAATTGAAGTATATAGTTGGTTTACAACTATACAAGTGTATAGCAAGTTTTATATACAAGTTATACATACATAAATTTTCTTGTTTTTTTCAGATTCTTTTCTCTTATAGGTTATTACAAAATACTGAGTATAGTTCCGGGTGGGATATAGTAGGTTCCTGTAGGTCTTTTTTATCTGTTCTATATATAGTAGTGTGTGTATGTTGATCCCAAACTTCTAAGTTATCCCTTCTCCACCTTTCCCTTTTGGTAACTGTAAGTTTGTTTTCTAAGTCTTTTCGGTCTGTTTCTGTTCTATATTTAAAAGTTCATTCATATCTTTTTTTATTTTTATTTTTTTTAGATTCCACATATAAACGGTATCTTTGTCTGACTTACTCCTCTTAGTATGAAAGTCTCTAGGTTCATCCATGTTGCTGTAAATGGCATTATTTCAGTCTTCTTCATGTTAATATTCCACACACACACACAATCTTTATCCATCTGTAAGGGGACATTTAGGTTGCCTCCATGTGTTAGCTATTGTAAATAGTGCTGCAGTGAACACTTGGGTGCCTTTCTTTTTTCAAATTGCTGTTTGCTTCAGACAGATGCCTAGGAGTAGGATTGCAGAACCATGTGGTAACTCTAATTTTAGTTCCTTAAGGAACCTCCATACTGTCCTCCATAGTGGCTGCACAAATTTGCATTCCCACCAACAGTGTAGGTGGGAATGTATGTATAACTTGTATATAAAACTTGCTATACACTTGTATAGTTGCTTTCGTGGTGGCTCAGTTGGTAAAGAATCCGCCTTCAATGTGGGAGACCTGGGTTCCATCCCTGGATTGCAAAGATCCCCTGGAGAAGGGAAAGGCTACCCACTCCAGTATTCTGGCCTGGAGAATTCCATGGACTGTATAGTCCATGGGGTTGCAAAGAGTCAAGACACTACTGAGCAACTTTCACTTCCAACAGTGTAGGAGGGTTTTTTCTCCACACCCTCTCCAGCTTTTAATTATTTGTAGATTTTTTGATGACGGCCATTCTGATTGGTGTGAGGTGATACCTCATTGTAGTTTTGATTTGCATTTCTCGAATTAGCTTCTTTTCATGTGTCTTTTGGCCATCTGTCTTTTTGTAGAGAAATGTCTATTTAGATCTGCGTATTTTTTGATTGGGTTTTTATATTGAACTATATTAGCTATTTGTATATTTTGAAAATTAATCACTTGTCAGTCACATCTTTTGCAAACGTTTTCTCCCATTCTGTAGGTTGTCCTTTTGTTTTATAGTTTCCTTTGATGTGCAAAAGCTTTTGAGTTTAATTAGGTCCCATTTTTGTATTTTTGTTATTTCCATTACTCTAGGAAACATATTCCTCTGCTGTCTCATTTTCTCTTAGTTTCTATTTTTATGTATATGGAAGGTTATCTATGTTCCTTGACCTTGGAGAAGTGACCCTCTGTAGGTGATGCCCTATGTGTCCCAGCCTTACACTCTCATCACCCAACAGTCCAGGCACTAGCTAGTCCCAGGGAAGTTTCTGATCTGTTTGTGAATTCAGTTCCCAGGCTGCTGGATGCTAGTTTTCTTGCTTCTGGAGTCTTCCCCCGGTGGTTGAGCATGGTCCAGAGGCTTGTGCAGGCTTCCTGGTGGAAGGGGCCTGTGCTTGCCGACTGTTGGGTAGAGCTCAGTCTTGGTTCTCTGACAGGCAGCGGTAGTGCCGTATCAACGAGCATGACTAGAGGTGGCTGTGGGCTCAGGAAGTCTTTAAGCAGTCTGATGGCAGGGAGGGGATGTTCCTGCTTTGTTGTTTGGCCTGAGGAGTCCCAGCACTGGAGTCTGCAGGGTGTTGGGTGGCATCAGGTCTTGGTGCCAAATGGCAGCCTCTAGGAGAGCTCATGCCAATGACCATTCCCTAGTGTCTCCACTACCAGTATCCTTGTCCTCACAGTGAGCCAGTCACCCCACACCTCCCCAGCAGACCCTCTTAAGACCAGCAGGTCTGACCCAGGGTCCTATGAAGTCACTGCACTTTTGCTCTGGGTCCCAGTGCACGCAAGCCTGTGTGTGTGTCCTCCAGGAGTGGAGCTGCTGTTTCCCCCAGTCCTGTGGCACTCCTGCACTCAAGCCCCACTGTACTACAAAGCCAAGTGCTCTGGGGCTCTTCCTCCTGATGCCAGACCCCCAGGCTGGGGAGCCTGATGTGGGACTCGGTCCTATGGGAGAACTTCTGCAATATAATTGTTCTCCCGTTTGTGGGTCACCCACCTGGGGGGTATGGGATTTTATTATATTGTGAGTGTGCCCTTCCTACCATCTCATTGGGTTTCTTCATGTCTTTGGATGTATCAACAGAATATCTTTTTTGGTAGGTTTGCATCTTTTTTGTTGATGGTTGTTCAGCATTCAGTTGTGACTCTGGTGGGCTTCTAACCTGCCATCTTGTCCCCCTCTTATAAGTATTTTTATGTATGTTGTATTTCAGTTCTTTTTTTTTTGAAACTCAACATCTGACACAAGAAGTTGTGTCCCATGGCAACTTACAATTTTAGGTAGAAAATTCAAAACCTTTCTCATGAACTTCCTAGTATTAAATGCTTTTATATTTATATTAAAGATATGTTACAAGGATAACTATAAGAACAAGAGATTTTAAATGACAAAGTATTAAATTTTTTAACTGCAAATCCAAACTACCAAACAGCTGTATTTATCTCACTCTGATTTTTATTTCTTTTTAAACTTAGGGCAGTTGTATGTAGAAGATATAACCACAATGGTGCTATGTAAGCCCAAACTTTTACCATTAAAATCTCTGACTCTGGAAAAACTGGAGAAAATGCAACAAGCAGCACAGGATACAATTCGCCAACAGGAAATGACAGTAAAGGAACAACAGAAAATAACTCACTGAACAACAGCAAGTAACTAACTGAATGATAACTAGCACTTCCACAGAATACCCTACACCTTTCTATTAACAAGAGCTGAAAATAATCTGCATCCGTATGCTGAAAACAGTATGTATTAATAAAACAGATAGTATCCCTATAAAGATACCCAATTACTAAAATTTGGATTGTGAATTTAAACATTGGTTTGTATTAAATATAAGCAATTTTAAAACTTTGAACCCAGATTTTATTTTTAACCCAAGTTTTTCAAACTACAAATTACTGTTCACCATTCCTATCAGTTTTCTAGATAACATCTTAGTTAGGCACAGTGAGTAAATGCAACTTTTATAGTCATCCTGTACATGGTTTTAAAAACTGAACTAAGCTTTTTAATTATACTGACTTTAAGGACTTACCTTGCCACCTTTGTCTTCCAGGTATCAAAACATAATCAAAACCCTAAAAATGGAAATTAATAAGGACTTGAAAGAGCCCATGAAGTAAAATGAACATAAATTTTGAAGTTTTATTTCTAAAACACTGTAGCTAGACCTGTAATGGGTATGTACCTAGGAATACCTTTGTAAATTCTGAATATAATTCTTGGTTGGTTTGCTGCAGTTGGTAATAGACAATTTAAATTAATATAGACCTTGAGGCCTTGCTGAGTAGTTAGGCTCTGCAAAAGAGGTTAGAAATGTAATCTTCCTTTAAATAACTGTTATCAGTAACTACTATTTTCTCATACACTGACTAAATGTAAAACTTTTGAGTCTTTGAAGAATAATTTTTATAACACAAGCATTACTTGGTAATAGAACTTAATGATGAAAGGTATATACATTTATAAATTTCATTAAGTTCTACATAAGATCAAAAACAAGGAAGGGTGCAAGTATTTCCCAAGTATAATATTAAAATAATTTGTTTATTTACTACTGTACTCTTGTTTTAAAAGTTTGCCAGGAGCAAAGTTTAAATTGACCAGGTTCAGATATGCTTTTATAGGATTTAAAATTTGCTGTGAGAAATAAGTTTTTTAAAAGATCTGAAATAAATGCACTCCAACTAAAGAATCAACACCGCTTCACACGTTTTATTTTGTCATACATTCTTCTAGAACTGGGTTCATTTTCCAGTTTTGTAGAAAAATAGATGTTCCAGCCACCATTTACTTAACTGTCTAGTCTTTAAGACCAAGCAATATGTTCCCTGGAAAGATGAATAAGTCTCACAACTAGCTCATTTTTTTAAAATTCTTTAAAACAAAGAAATAACTTTTTTTTTTTTTAACTCCAAAGCACAGTATTTCAACAGCAGCAGCCAACATGGGGTTTTAGCAGCTTAACTTGACCCCCTAAATAAAGCTTTGTATAAACCAGTGATTTTACTACAAAAACACTGTCCTTGAAAGAAAGGAGTGGCAGTCAGACATCAATGCAAAACTTGGAATGATTAGGTCATAAACATGGCACTTACAAAAGGTAGCTTATGAGAATATCCCACTAAGAAGTGGTTACTTTTCTGTCCCTCCTTTACACCCTCAAATTAAAAAAAAAAAAAGAGAGAAAAGAAAAAGAAAAAAAACACTTCCTTTAAAAATTTCCCTTAAATGTAAGTTTACAAAATTTCAGACATGCCTTGTACCCAAAACAAGTGCTTAAAAAAAAAAAAAAAACCTGTGCTAACAACTCTTACAATTCAGATATATATGTATTTTTATAACATCTAAGACTGCAAGAGTTCCGTGTATTCAGTAGCTCTCTGGTTTAAGACGACCTCCATCTCCTTCACTTACAAAACGTTTTCTACCCCTGTAATGAAAAGAACAAAAACATGTAAACAGATACAAATTTTGACTATAGTCAATTAAAATAATTAAAAACTGCATCTTTTTTTTTTTCCATTAACTTTTGAAGAGTTTTTCATTTAAATTTTAAAAAGTCAGCATGCCTAAGTCTTTTGAAAAGACCTTACCGGTTACATATCCTAGAACATACCAAATGAACTACTTAATCTGAGCATTTTTTAGTTAAACAAAAGCTCAATTATTGAAATAAGTTCACTGTCTAAATGAAGTTATGTAAGGAAAAAAAAAATACAAATAAGGCAAACATTTTGCTGTTTGGAAGTTTAATACAAACGCACGTCAAAATTATTGCGGGTTTGGTTCCAGACTGCCACAATAAAGCGAATCACATGAAGTTTTTGGTTTCCCAGTATTATATAATGTTTACATAATACTGTAGCCTCTTAAGTGTGCAATAGCATTATATCTAAAAACCCCATGTACATATAATAATTTAAAAATACTTTATTGAGGAAAAATGCTAACCATCATCCAAACTTTTAACAAGTCTAATCTCTTTGCAGGTTAAGGGCTAGAAATACTCTGAGAACTACCAAACTGTGACACACAGACATAAAGTGAGCAAATGCTGTTTGGGAAAATGGCACCAACAGACTTGTTGATGCAGGGTTGTCACAAACCTTCAATTTGTTTAAAAAAAAAAAAAAAAAGCATCTGCAAAGCACAATAAAATGAGACATGCCTGTATTTACTTCTACTATTATTAATATTATTTGAAAGCTAAACATGGAACCAAATAGGAAACACCAACATGATTGGGAACTATGAAAACTAGAGCTACAGAACCTATCAAAGTATCTATGTTTTAAAATGGTTTTTAATTTTTTCTCAGATACAGAAAAGCCATAACCTGAATGTGGAAAAACAGAGTCCGTTTAATTCCTGTATATACCCCATTTTGAACTTTCTGCCATTTCAAACTCAAGATGCCTTCCTCTATAATATTTAACCACACAATTAGCTACATGTAGTAACAACAGCTCAAGAGGAACAGTCACAGCAGCTGAAAGCAGTTAAGTGCTCAACAGAGCTTGGGCAGAATTGGTCCTTATTTCTTCTCTGACCCTAGACCAATATGCACAGGTATTCAAAGTCACACACAAATGTGCACTTTGCCCAAATAAGCAAAAAAACCAGGATAAAAAGTTAAAGTTGTATGGAATTCACAGAAAGTTTAGACATCTCTCCAAATGATCCTTGAAAGTAAAGCCACAACAGAAATCACTAGTTAAGACTTTTGAATAGAGGCTGAAAAACTTAAAAAAAAGTGAAAGTGAAGTCGCTCAGTTGTGTCCAACTCTTTGCAACCCCATGGACTGTAGCCTACCAGGCTCCTCTGTCCATGGGATTTTCCAGGCAAGAGTACTAGAGTGGGTTGCCATTTCCATCTCCAGGGGATCTTCCCAACCCAGGGATCGAACCCAGGTCTCCTGCATTGCAGGCAGACACTTTACTGTCTGAGCCACCAAAGGACAGTGCCAAAGTGTTGACTCCTTTTCATATTAAGGGGTATTTATGAAAGGGGTATGTATTACAGCTATATTTTCCTGAACATAAAGGCTTCATACTGTAATACTAGGAGATCAAGGGTGGAAATGAAGCAGCAAGTAGCAAAAAGCCTTGCCAAAGTTGACAGTTTATACTGACGTACACCACTTGACACATTAGTACATAAATGATGTCATTACCTAGTAGAAATATACATTTTCAGACATTTTTATCAAAGCCATTAAAATGTATCTCCACCATTATCTTTTCCTTCTCTCTTAATGGCTTCTGAACTTTGTAAGCAAAGGACATTCTTAAGTATTTTTTTGAGATTTCTCACAATGCACTTACATAAAAGTATGCAAAGTTTGAAATTTCTTCAGAAAAAAATTACAGAAGCTTAAAATATAAAGGAGACCCACACAAAAAGTTTTTTCTTTGTTTTAGTCGCTTCATGTCCAACTCTTACAACCCCATGGACTGTAGCCTCCCAGATTCCTCTGTCCATGGGATATCCCAGGCAAGAATACTGGAGTGGGTAGCCATTCCCTTCTCCAGGGGATGTTCCCGACCAAGGATCAAACCTGCATCTCCTGCACTGCAGGCAGATTCTTTACCACTGAACCACCTGGGAAGCCCAAACAAGAAGTTTAGCTGTTACTAAACTTTTATATCTATTATAATATAAACTTTAGCTTTAACAATAACAAAAAACCATCAACTCCTAAAGAGTGTGATCCTAGTGGCACATACACCTCCAAAGAATCACATACACACACTTTCTAGAGAAGTAAAATGCAATCAGCCCCAATTCTCCATTCTGTGAAGGATAAAAAGGAACCTAAATAAAGAATAGGAATGAGCACAGACCTTTAAAGCCAGAAAAAGTCTGGATCTATCCTTGGCTTCTATTATGTGTAACCTTAGAAAAGGTACATTACACTGTCATAAGCCTCAATTTTTTCATCTTACTGGTAATATCTACTCTGAAATAATATTTAAACTACTCAGAACAGAGTCTAGGACACACATTTTGTTCCACAAAATTAGCTTCTTTCCAGTGAACTGGGGCTTCATGAGATAGTCCTGTACAGATTTACAAGAGAACAAAATAAGCTTCACACTTGCTTCTCCATAGACTCAGATGATTTTCCACTCATGAGTGACTAAAGGGAAGATACTATTATTTTTCAGACAGACAGAATGACAGAAAATTAGCTTAACCTTCTTAAGCACCTCAGTCAGTATTTGATGTTGAGAAAGTAATAAAGTACCTTGAAGGACAAAGATCTCTGAGTTGTTTGGAAATTATTCCAGCCTGAAAACAATCTTCTACAAATCGCTCAAGCACAGAGTATGAATGTGGGACATCCAGATTAATGTCGGGAATTTCATTGTAAATTCTCTCATAACCCTAGAACAATGAAATTATATACAGAATTGTTAGCCCATATAAAATACATAATGCATATAACCCATCACTGTTATCAAGCTATATTTAAGTCCAAGTGTTCATATTAATTAGACTGAAGTCAGATCTGAACCTTGAAAAGTATAGAGTTAAGTACACTTGTTACAGAATATTTAAAACTGTTCTCTCAAAAGAGCTTCTGGCAGACAATGGACATTGGATACATTTCTCCATCTACTATAATACATTCACTACATTTTAAAAAAATAAAAGGCAAATAACCTGACCAACATTTTAATAACAATGCATACAATAAAATAGGAATAAATCAAGTACTTTTGTTAAAAGTTTGTTTCTCTCTAGATATAAACAAAGAAATCATATCTTAACACTCTTGAGGAAGAACATACACACACATATTTTCTAAAATTTAGATTAAAAAAAAGCTGACATATTTACTACTTCCCAGGAAATGGCTGTAAGAGGTTCAAACATAAACAGTACCATTAAAAAATATACAAAAAGGCATAATATTACTAAATAAACCAGAAAGAAAGTTTCATTGATACTTCATAGTCTGTATTCAAGCATATAAAATTTAAGATATCAGCCTAAACATGGTTCAAAATGTTATACTTACTCTTTTCATTTGGTCTAGAGTAATGGTGGAAGATTTCCAAAGAGATTTTAATAAATCCAAAATCATCTTAAATGTACTTTCTCCAGTTGACTCTAAAACCATTACAATGGCCTAAAAATTGAATAAATGACTGAATTATTGCTCATTTTCATATAAGAAACTGCTCCTAAAATCTATCATATTTCTTTTCTCTAATATGTAACCATATCATTAAAAATTATAAAACTCTCCCTTAATATTGTAATTTTTTTAAAATGTGTATTATTAAAGAAGCATTAAGTCTCTGTGGTGGAAAAAGGAACACAATAATTCTCTTCGGAATGTCAAAGTAATCTTACTTCATATACAAGCTCATGATGAAAATGAGGTACTTCCAGTTCCTTAAGGCAATGTTCAGCTTCAGACATGTCTCCAGAGAGTAAATACTCTTTCAGCAGCATATCAATCTATCAGATTTAAGAATTGAGATGTGTTAGTTCTTGATTTTTGAAAAATTCTGCTTTGCCTGAAGGATTTATTTACCCTCATCTCAATATATTACATGATAAATAAATAGATCATAAACAATCGTCTAGTAGTCTTGACAGAACAGAATTTTTTCACAACTGAAAAGCAAATCATAAAGGGAATAATGCAGTGTTCTGGTGTGCTTTGATAATCACTGAGATTGACGAGTAAACGTGTATGGCCTGAGCTGTGATCATAATGCTTCAATGCTCCCTGTAAAAAAAGAAGTCACTTTAAATACCACTGCTAAGCTGCTGCTAAGTCGCTTCAGTCGTGTCTGACTCTGTGCAACCCCAACGACGGCAGCCCACCAGGCTCCCCCGTCCCTGGGATTCTCCAGGCAAGAACACTGGAGTGGGTTGCCATTTCCTTCTCCTAAATACCACTAGAGGGCACTAACTGAAGTCTCAAAATGACTTCTTAAAGTGGCACAAACTTATTTCCACCAGGATGACCTTAAATTGCAGTGGGAGCCAAAAAATGAGAGATAATAGGGCTTTACTAGACAGAGCAAAGATTCTCTAAATACTGTTCTCTTTCCTCTAAAACTGAAGATTTGAGGCCCATTATTTAAAACGTTTGTTAGCAATTCAGCTTCCAGTTACAGCTCAAGAGACCAAGTCCTGACTCTGTTTAAAGTCACACAAGAATATCTATGGCTCCAGAAAAAAAGAAAGAGGATAGTTTTTCAGCACAAGAACTTCAACTAGGAATGTTCTCCCCTATACACTGCCGGTTAAAATCATCTTTGCACCTAGCAGACACTCAAATGAATGTTAGCTGACTGAATAAAATAATCTTATTTACATATCTTCTACTTCCATATTCTACAACATATTTCCGTAAAAATTAAAATCTGATCAACAGAATACAGATTGATGAATTAATTCCTATTGTGCTCTAGGGAAATAAATATTTAAAGCATGGAACTTGAATAAAGTATTTTCACTTTAAAATTATAAGCTAATTATTTATTATTTAAATTATATCACTTCATTTTTTTAACTTTGTTATATAAAGTATTTAAATGTTTCCCATCTGGTTCCATGCATTTTTGAGAATGATAAATACATGTATATATTTCTAAAAGTCCTCTCTGTCCAACTCATCCTTCCATATGAAGTAAATGAATATCCAAATATTGTCAATGTCAAACTCATATATTGGTAGTTTTATTTCAGTTTTTATGTTGACTAATTTTTGTTGAGATAATTCACATACCATTAAATAGTTTGGCCTTTTCTCAAATATTAACTTTGACAAGCATTATCATCCTAGCAATGTCTTTCAGTCCATAAACATGGGATATTTTTCTACTTATTTAAGCCTTATTTCTTTCAACAGTGTTTTTATCATTTTTAGTGCAGAAGACTTGCACTTCTTTTGTTAAATTTATTCCTTTATATTTAATTTTTATGCTATTATAAATGCAATTGTTTAATTTCATTTCAAATCATTCATTCATTGCTAGCATACAGAAGATCTACAATTAAATTCTGTATGCAGATTTTATATCCTGCAACCACAGTGAATTCTAACAGTTTGGTATTTTTGTTTTTTTGAGGATTCACTTGGATTTTCTGTACATAGATTATGTCATCTGAGAATATAGTTAGTTTTACTTCTTTCACATGGGAAGACTACACTCAAAAATCAGAACATATATACTATATAAATCTTCTAATTTTCTTAAAAATCCTCAAGAGTAAAACACAGTTTTGGTTTCTTAATATAGTATATCATTTTGCTGCCAGAAAAAAAATCCATAGAGAGTAATCTGGTATTAATGCAAAAATCAATTACTTTTTCTTTTAAAGTATGCATTTGTTGCTGTTCAGTCGCTCAGTCATGTCTGACTCTTTACGACTCCATGGACAACAGCACGCAGGGCTTCCCTGTCCTTCACTATCTCCCAGAGCTTGCTCAAACTCATGTCCATTGAGTCGGTGATGCCATCCAACCATCTTGTCCTCTCTCGTCCCTTTCTCCTCCTGCCTTCAATCTTTCCCAGCATCAGGGTCTTTTTCAATGAGTCAGCTCTTCACATCAAGTGACCAAGTATTGGAGCTTCAGCTTCAGCATCAGTCCTTCCAATGAATATTCAGGGTTAATTTCCTTTAGGATTGACTGGTTTGATCTCCTTGCAGTCCAAGGGACTCTCAAAAGTCTTCTACAATACCACAGTTCAAAAGCATCAATTCTTCGGTGCTCAGCCTTCTTTATGGTCCAACTCTCACAGGTAGTGAACTTCCTTACAAAAATTCTACCACTCTGATCTACTCTAGTGTTCATAATGCATAACATAATCTGAGACCATCCAGTTTCAAACTGTGGTTATAAAAATGGACATTTATTGAATAATTACAAAATAGGAACTCTTCAACAGTTTGAAAGTTTTTAAATACCAAGAAAAAGACTTTAGGTATTCCGCTAAGGTTCCCACATAGCTTTCTTCATGAAAGCTACTTTAACTTAACACAATCTTATTTTTAAGTCAGGGAAACAGTAAAAATTTAATAATGATTATATGATCATGGTATAATTTATAGCAAAAGGGCATAAAGCCATATATATAAGGATTATTCAATTTTTCACTTGCAAGACTGAACTTAATTTTTGTCCACAAAACACCAGCTAGAGGGCATGTTTACTTCCCTAAAGAATACATATAAATTAAAGACAATAACCCATAATTACCTCTTTAACAAGGTGATTAACAGACTGCTGCCCACCTCCAGAGCCCCAAACACTGTCTTTGCGCTTTCCACCTTTAGACATACTCAGGAGCACAGTAGCCTTGTCCAGAGCAGCTCTACAAAAACAATCAAAAAACAGTTAATTTTGACATATGAACATGCTTGAGATTAATGGATAAAGTCCAGAGAAGAGGGAGTAGGCCTATATACACTAAAAGCTTTTGTGTTGTAACATAAAAGCAACCTAAAGTTAAGAAGTCTCTTAAAAAACTATTTTTCAAATAAAAAGCTGGGGGAAAAAAGGTTTCTTCCCATATTAATATTCTCTCACACACTTATTTCCATTTCCCAGTCAACAGAACTCAAATGTTATTACAAAATAATTCATCTACTGCAGGTCAGGAAGCAACAGTTAGAACTGGACATAGAACAACAGACTGGTTCCAAATAGGAAAAGCAGTACGTCAAGGCTGCATATTGTCACCCTGCTTATTTAACTTATACGCAGAATACATCATGAGAAACGCTGGGCTGGAAGAAGCACTAGCTGGAATCAAGATCACCGGGAGAAATATCAATAACCTCAGATATGCAGATGATACCACCCTTACGGCAGAAAGTGAAGAGGAACTAAAAATCCTCTTGATGAAAGTGAGAGAGGAGAGTGTTGGCTTAAAGCCCAACATTCATAAAACTAAGATCATGGCATCTGGTCCCATCACTTCATGGGAAATAGATGGGAAAAACAGTGGAAACAGTGTCAGACTTTATTTTTGGGGGCTCCAAAATCACTGCAGATGGTGACTGCAGCCATGAAATTAAAAGACGCTTACTCCTTGGAAGGAAAGTTATGACCAATGCAGCTGCTGCTGCTGCTGCTAAGTCGCTTCAGTCGTGTCCGACTCTGTGCGACCCAATAGACGGCAGCCCACAAGGCTCCCCCATCCCTGGGATTCTCCAGGCAAGAACACTGGAGTGGGCTGCCATTTCCTTCTCCATGACCAACCTAGACAGCATATTAAAAAGCAGAGACATTACTTTGCCAACAAAGGTCCGTCTAGTCAAGGCTATGGTTTTTCCAGTAGTCATGTATGGATGTGAGAGTTGGACTGTGAAGAAAGCTGAGCACCAAAGAATAAATGCTTTTGAACTGTGGTGTTGGAGAAGACTCTTGAGAGTCCCTTGGACTGCAAGGAGATCCAACCAGTCCATCCTAAAGGAGATCAGTCCTAGGTGTTCATTGGAAGGACTGATGTTGAAGCTGAAACTCCAATACTTTGGCCACCTCATGCGAAGAGTTGACTCATTGGAAAAGACCCTGATGCTGGGAAGGACTGGGGGCAGGAGGAGAAGGGGACCATAGAGGATGAGATGGCTGGATGGCATCACCAACTCGATGGACATGAGTTTGAGTAAACTCCGGGAGTTGGTGATGGACAGGGAGGCCTGGTGTGCTGTGATTCATGGGGTCGCAAAGAGTTGGACACGACTGAGCGACTGAACTAAACTGAACTGACTGAGAAGGAACATTTCACCTAAAATGAACTTCTGTATATATTCATACTTTCCCACCAAGGCAACCATTACACTATGACCTGAAATAGTTCCACAAAATTAGTATCTATACCTATGAAAACCTAAGACATGGCTAAGTCCAAATCTAAGTTCTAGGAAGTTATGAAAAATCTCAGAGCGTAATTCCCAAATAACACATTTAGCTTATAGTTATGCTAAAGAACAAAAGTAAGAAACATTATTTCCTAAGATTTCCATAGCAAATAAATATAAAATTGAAAATACGGCTCTTTTGTTAATGTTGTCTGTCTTATTAGAAGATTAAATAATTACAGAATATTAAAACCTGAAGGGACCTTAAAGAACATTCTAAACCCCATCCTTTCATTTTAGAAATAAGGAAACTGAGGCAGAAAGAAAAGTGGCTTGACATAAAGGTAGGAAATAGTTTAGCTAAAACTCTGCACATAATATATATGCAGAAATATATAATGCAGTTGCATTATAATACTGTCTTCTTTCTGTTCTATTGTATCAAGAAACTCTCAATTTTAATTACACATAAATGACAAATAAATATCCACAATGTCTGATTAATTCAAGTGTCATTTCAACAGAATCCTGCAGAACTTTCCCCTATTTTGAAAGTTCTAAGTAAAAAAATTAATTTACTTACCTAGCCTGTATACAATCTACAGTTCCTTTGTAACTATCAATATAGGTATTACATAATATTCCATCTCCAACAGCTCTAGCAATAAACTGGCCCACCAACTATAATAAGGAAAAAAAAAGAGTCATATTAAAAATCTAAAACCTTTATAGGACACAATTTCTAAATACATAAATGATGAAGACTGTTTGAACTATATAGTCAATACCTAAGACATGCTGGAATATTCAGAAAACATCATTTAGTACCTACTAGTTATGCTTGGCATACACTCCCCACATCTTAACCTTCAATTTAAGTGCCGTGAGGCATAAAACATCTGTTTTCCTCACTACTGAATCCCCAACACCTTGCACACTGCCTGATGCATAGCATACATGATCAAAAATATTTGCTAAGTCAATGACTTAACAGTCAGGAGAAACCACTCTTCTGGGGGAAAAAAAACTTGGAATATGGTCTCTCAAAAACCTATTTAAATAAAAGAGTTTATCTGAGGGTGTAAAAGTGTGTAGAAATATTTACCTGAAAGTATGTTCACAGCATTACTTCTTATGAAATAACACTGGAAACAACTGAGTGTCTAACAATAATCGTGTGGTTAAATGGTATATATGTAAGATGGGTACACTATATGGACAAATATGTTTACCGCATTTTTATGAGTGTAAGAAAAATCAAGTTTACAAAGTAGCATATACACCATGATTCCACTTTTTATTAAAACAAAAAAGGTAAGGATATATAAAAATTATACATTGACATATATCCACAAAAAGTAGAATGGAAGATTTAATACCAAAATGCTAACAGTTAACAGTGGCTATTTTTGCTTGCCTTTCTTTCTTTTGGCTTTTTCTTATTTTTTAAAATTTCTATAATGACTATTGTGTACAGTTTCTTTTTTTAAGTGTTGGTACTGGTATAAAAAAAAAAGTTCATGTTTGGATCACAGTTCAATACTAACACGGACTACTTACTGTCTGTTACAGGAAAGAAAACAGAAACAGCATTTAGGTTAACCTACCTATACTCTATTCCTAAATTAATGTTTAAGTAAAGTGCTCCTACCTTGCTTTAAAACTTTGGTCAGGTAAATAGCAACGATTTCACACGTTTTCAATTTCAGACCAGAAAGTCATATTATAGTGTCAGCATGTATTAAATCTAATAAAAGTAAAAGGCTTTGAGGGCAGAATCTAAACAAAAGCATACATAAGTCATGAATTTTCTAATTATCTCCCTACAAAGCTGTAAAAGGGAACAATTTATTTATGATTATTTTCCTAACATTAGTGAAGCAAACTCAATCCTCAATTATAACAATCTACATTTTTAAAAGATCCTAGGGTCATGAAACAGCTCAACTACATATAATAAAGAACATACAGATAGCAAAAAAAAATATGACCAAAAAACTACAGAGACCATGGTGGAGAAAGTAGGATATAAAATTATAGTGTGATGAGAACTACACTGGGGGAATGGAATGAACTAGAGAAAAATACACTAAAATATTGGAGAGCTATCGTTGTGTGATAGGGAATATGGGCCAGTTTTCCCTCCTTTGTCTAATAAAATTTCCTAGGAGCAGGTATTAGTTCTATAATTGCAAGCAAAGCAGACGGAGAATGAACACAAAAGAATGAACACAAAGAAGAATTTTACAAACCTGTGGTGCTCTAGGAGTATCCAGTGCTAATTCAGGTAGGTCTTTCAACAATTTATCAAATGATTTTTCTACATCATTTGTGCTCATTACTGTCCCACAAAGATCAGAAAGAAGCTTAGATGTCATTTCTCTGTGACTGGCTTTTCCCTCCAACGCTAAGGACACTGCCAACACTGGTACTCCACTTTTCATTTCTCCAAGATTTAAATCTCTTAGCATTTCCTACTCAAAAAAAAAAAAGTATGTCACTGCCTATAATTAAATTTTATTTTGGAAAAAAAATCAAAACTTTATCCATATATCCTCTCTCCTTGTTTTGAAATAATCAGAGAAGCAGTCATATTTGGGGGAGTAAGTTTTTATTACTTAATCCAAAAAAACAACTCTTTGAGGTGGATGTTATCATCATATTCACCCTATCCAAAGCACAGAAAAATGAAGTATTTGCTGAAGATTCCCAGAGGAGTGACCAAGCAGGAAGTAGAATATAGGCAGTATGACCAAAGAAGCTAAGTTGTAACTCAGTTACATAGAGTGATGACTAATAACAAGGACACCAGTTAGGTTACTCAGAGTAACCAGTTAGTTACTGATACTTATGTAAGTGACCTACCTGGTGTCCTTGTTAATAGTCTCTCCCTTTCATCCTCCTGGGCTGCACTTGAACAACTCATTGACTTTAAACATGATACTCCTTCCCGGAAAACCCGCTTCAACCATCTTAGCCTGGCAAACTCCTAACCATCCTCAGATGGTTCAGGATAATCTATCACTCTCCATCTTACGCTTCCGTAACACTCACTGCACAGTACTACTCAGTAAACTGAGTATACCGCTGGTCCCATGCTAGGTAGGTAACAAGATTTCAAGTCCCTATCCTCATGGGACTTTGGTACACTTTTCCTCTATAATAGAATGTTTCATATTACATTTTAATAATCCATGCATGTATCATTTCCTTCACTTGACTGAGCTTCAAAAAGGCAGGAATCACCATTATAAATACCTCCACATGGTATCCACTGATCAAATATTTGTTTTGTATTCAAATCCTACAAAAATGCAAAGCTATCAAACCTCATATTATGAGACAAACCAAGAAAGCCCAGTCTGAATTAAAAGAATCTAAATTATAAGTCTTCTACAGAGATACAATTTTATTACTTTAAGTCAATAATACTAAACTACTAAACGAGAGCAATTACTTTACCCTTCGAGATTTACTTTATGAACAATTCGTAACACAGCAAATGTCCTCATGCAAATTATGCTTCAAAAACACATTTGTTCTCTTGATTTCTATATGCATTCTCTTCTAATCTTTATTTACATTTGTGTTCCCTTTTGGACAGAGTACAAGGATAAATTTTATTCTAGTCCTAAGCATTGAGATGAGTATCAAAGAAAGTAGAACTGAAGTATTTTTAACTGAGATCCCTGAGGAGGTTTTAGAAGGTCCATAAACGCCTTGAAATTGTTAAAATTATATTTTAAATACTATCAATTATGGAAATGTTACAATTACAACAATTATTAAAATAGTGTTGTGCTGTTTTTTAGAGAAGGAAATGGCACATAGTCCTCATCAGATCCCAAATAGTTTAAGAATGGTAAATAAAATTTTACTCCATTTCTTAGTTAAAAATTCATTTATGTATAAAAAAATGCATAGTCTTTTCCAGTGATCCAAAATCATCCTGGATATGATGTTTTGCTTTTAACAGTGTTTGTTCTCCTATATTACAAAAGTTACACTTGCAACTTTAAACCTACCGCAACTTCATTAGTATCTCCATGCTCAAAATATTCCTGTATAATTGGTGTCAGAGTCTTTTCAAATGCCATTTCATCCAAAGGCAAAACTACAGTTTCATAAACACAGTTCTCCTGGAAAGGGAAGAGGCAGAGTGTTATAAATTAAAGAACAAAATAATCAGATAAATTGAAATTGTTTCATAATTTTGTACTCCAACTGCTTAGTAATACCTATTTGGGACAATAAAAAAACATGCTACATGCTTTGATCACTTACATAATATAAAAACAGAAATCTATGTCACTGTTCTTTTATAGAATCTGAATATAATAAATCAAAATATAGATCAGAACCACTAACCACAGCAAACATATGACTTGCTCCTGGTCCCCCATAGCTTCTGTTTATTTTTTCTCTCTCCCACAAAACCAATAATACTTCAGTGACCAAAAAACTTTAAGATGGCTTCCTAACATATCCAGTATTTTCATTAAAATGTCATTAAAAAAAAAAAAAAAAAACAGCAGGAACCAAAGCCTTTATGATTAGTACTACAAAATAAAAGCCTTCATGACTCCAGAAAATCTCTAAGAAAAAGCATTATTCAATTGAAATTTCAAAACAAATAAGAAGTCCAATAATCTTCTATCCCTTTCCTCTGCAAAAAAAGTCCTGAAGTGTTTGCCTGCAACATGTGACTGGCTTCATCTAACAACAAATACTTTTAAGTTTATACATTCAAATTAGAATATTCAGCCAAGATTTTATAGTACCTGAATCCTACTGGTTTTAAGACATATTTTTTTCATGTTCTGTTAGAAATATTGCCATGTAAAGTTCAAAAACTACGTGAAAATTACACATACATTACTCAGTTAACTTGGTTTTCTAATCCAAAATTAACCTAATAGTCTGAAAGTACTGAATATACATACGATTTATATATATATATGAATGGGTGTAACGTTTGTACACACATATACACACACTCATATACATATTATATAATCATGCAGATAATCACATATATTATAAATAAAATTATATATATATGAATAGTACAGATACAAGATACATGATTTGACAAATACATGAGTATGCTACAAACATGAGGTCAAAAAAGTTTGTAAATATTTTAAATACATATCACAAAAAGTATCACACTTATACCTGGTCATCATCATAGTTAGGATCTTTCACATCTACCTCTTCCACATCATATACCTGTCCAGGTGTACCCCAGACACCTTTGCCTCCGGCACCACCTGAAAAAGTTTAGAATTGAGAAAGGAGACAGCATAATGTCCACAGCTCATAAATTTTAACTGAAATCTGAAATAGTTCTAGACGTTCAGGTGTTAAATTAAGTAGCAGTTAAAAAACTGTATTTTAATTTTTATGCTAGATGTTTTTTGCCAGTTGAGAATTATACGGTAAACTTTTTATTCAGGTCACTGCTTTTTCAGTAATGATTAGATGTATTTATAACCTAGTTCCAAAAAATCAAGTTGAAATAGCTCACAAAGTTAAAACTAAAAAGGCGGATGCTTTAAAATAAAAGTAAAAAACAAACCAAAAAAACAAAAACAGAAAAATAGCTGTAGCAGTAACCTGAAGGCAGCTGATAACAACTGGGCTCTAAATTCTGACATTTCTTAGGAACAACAAAAAGAAATACGCTAATTCAGTTAAGAGATGACACAGAAAACTCAACAAGAGAGAAATTATTCAACAAAGAAGTATGGTGACCACCATCAAATGTTTTAAAGTCAAATTCTCTTTAGATATGCATGTGTGTGTGTGCTCAGTCGTGTCCGACTGCAACCCTTTGAGCCCATCAGAAACAAATACTTTACATCCAGAAATATATTACAAATAACTGATTTCTACTTGAGCATTAACTGAACTAATCATTTCTATTTTTCTACCAACAAACACATCAGCAGAAGTTTAACAATTCCAACTTTCAAAGTTGCTTTACTAAATAAACTTATTGAAATGTTTTTATAAGGCTCAATATATTGCAATATTTTAAAAGAACTTTATCACCCATTGGGGGGGTTATTTACATATAGAGTATAATTCTTACCACCAGAGCAAAAACAAATCTGGTAGCTAGGTTTCATTCTGATTCAGCCAATGGTTGCAGAGTCATTCAACAAGCATAACAATTTTTGACAAGGCACAAAAACTTTACAAGAATCCTAGGCCATACTTTGACGCTTCCACCATTTAGAAGCTAGTGAAATCTCCAAACTGCATCAAAATTCTACCACAGACAGAGGCTAACAAGACCCCTTAATTCAATAATTATGTAAGTACCTACCCTTGCCAGTCACTACTCCAGGCCCTGGAGACACAGCAGTAAAACAATATCACTCCACTCCAGTACCCAAAATAAATAGAACTAAAAGGAACTTAGAACCAGATCTACAAAATTATTAAAATTCTGACCCTGATATTACCAGCCAAATTGTATTTATCATGTATTCTTAATAAGACATAATTAATTAGATTCATTAGATAACAGGTATGATGAATTTCTGACCCTACTTCTTTCAAGCAGAATTAGAGAATACATGCACAATTCATAACTGTGAAAAACACTGGTGTGTATTTTGCTGGAAATATGAGATAAAGTTCTGCTTAAGAAAGCTAAACCTAAACAAACAAGCAAAAAGGCTCAACTTAAAGAGTGGGGTAATCTTTGGATTATTACTATGTAAAAATACATACAAACCATAAAGCCTTACATTATCATTGTTTAAATTCCTCTCATTCTTAGAACAAGAAATTGTAGTACAAGAATCAGAAAGCATCTCTTCCATTTATTTCTTTGCATATGATATATACCAACCTTTCTTTGGTAATCCCCGTCCTTTCCCAGATCTGGATCGCCTATCCAGCAGCCTTCCCTTTGGACTGGTTGGTGCAGTTACTCCACATCTAAGGCCTTCACTTCCATTATCACTGACGGAATCACCTCTGCCGGAGTCCCGGGATGAGTTTTTCCGCAGCCGCCTTTTTGCCCTGGCATTAATTCTAGCTTCATTAATGGAAGATGCTGAAATCCAATTTCCATTTATCTCATTCTTTATTTCCTCAGTCCCAGCATTTTCTTCATCACCAGAAAAGAGAGAGTCGCTTAAATTATCTGGATCTTAAAAACAAAATGAAGGAAAAAAAAAATCTAAGTAAGCATTTTAACTGTCTACTGCTATACCAGCTATAGTCATAAGTTAGGTTAGGGTTGAATCACATGAAATTATCATTTTTATATGTAACAGTCACATATTAGCAATTTCATAGGTTCAATCTAATAAATGACAACTAACCAACAGTTAGAACCGGACATGGAAAATGGACTGGCTCAAAATTGGAAAAGGAGTACATCAAGGGTGTATACTGTCACCCTGTTTATTTAACATCATGCAAAATGCCAGGCACAAGCTGGAATCAAGTTCCTGGGAGAAATATCAATAACCTCAGATATGCAGATGATGCCATCCTTATGGCAGAAAGCAAAGAGGAACTAAAGAGCCTCTTCAAGGTGAAAGAGGAGAGTGAAAAAGCTGGCCTAAAACTCAACATTCAAAAAAACTAATCTCATGGCATCCAGTCTCATTACTTCATGGCAAATAGATGGGGAAACAATGGAAACAGTGACAGACTTTATTTTCTTGGGCTCTAAAATCACTATGGACACTGACTACAGCCATAAAATTAAAAGATGCTTGCTCCTTCAAAGAAAAGCTTCTTGACAAAACTAGACAGTGTATTAAAAAGCAGGGACATTGCTTTGCTGACAAAGGTCCATCTAGTCAAAGCTATGGCTTTTCCAGTAGTCACGTATGGATGTGAGGGTTGGACCATAAAGAAGGCTGAGCGCCGAAGAATTGATGCTTTTGAATTGTGGTGTTGGAGAAGACTCTTGAGAGCCCCTTGGACTGAAGCAGGTCAAACCAGTCAGTCCTAAAGGAGATCAGTTCTGAATATTCCTTGGAAGGACTAGATGCTAAAGCTGAAGCTCCAATACTCTAGCCACCTGATGAGAAGAGCCTACTCACTGGAAAAGATCCTGATGCTGGGAAAGACTGAAGGCAGGAGGAGAAGAGGGTGACGGAGGACGAGATGGTTAGATGGCATCACCGACTCAACAGACATGAGTTGAGCAAGCTCTGGGAGATAGTAAAGGACAGGGAAGCCTGGCATGCTACAGTCCATGGGGCTGCAAAGAGTTGGACACAACTGACTGAGCTGAACTAAACTGAACCAGGATTATTCTTCACAGTATCATGGAAAGTAAACTAAGGCACTGAATGTTAATGAACAATGTTTAGAGAAAGTGTGTTATCTCATGTTTTTACATCATAAAACCTGTGTTAATATAAACACAAACATAAACCTTTGAAACTTTTATGAGCTAAAACAGTCAAGCTGCTGGAGACAGAAAGAAAACACTAAGGATCTTGAGAGAAGGTAGATAAACTTTTACAGAATGCCTGTTATTTACCAAGCACTAGGCTGGGCATTTTGTCATTTACCCACAAGTTTGAGAGCTATTTATTGAATCATTTATACAGACAAGGAAACTAAGGATAAAAGTATTTAAATAACTTGCCAAATATCTCATGATTAATTATGGACACTTAGAAAATGCTACTAATCCAAAGAGCTTGAAAGGCATTTGGCAAATAAGTGATCATTCGTGATTACTGAGCCAAACCGCTGATTCATCACTGCTTTCAAAGCCATTATCTCAAAGTTCCAATTCATTTCTCTAAACCTGACTCACATTTACTTACCACTCTCTGAATATCTTCTAGCGTATATAAGATTTGCACATTATCCCGTGAAAGACAGCAATGCATTCGCAGTTCCCAGTGGTCTTCTGTTTAAAATGTCATCCTGTCTGCTTTTTCCAGTTACCAAAGTCCTTTAGGATATAGAGCTCAAGTCTTACTTCCTCCATGAAAACTTTTCTAACAATTTTAGACACAGTAACACTCACATACTGCTCATTTACCACCTCACGAGATCACTTTCTTTCTTTTTATATACCAGTTGTGCTTTTCCAAATAAGTCATAAGGCTCAGAAGAGGAACCATGTCTACACTGTATGTTTTGTAACTGCAGCACCTAGCCGAGTCTCCTTCATGCTGTCTACTCTAATGTCAATGGGGATCAAGTGACATGGAAACAATCAGCTTTACTCTGAAAACTTTTCAAGGGTCAGAAAGCTAGTGAATTAGTTACCCCTGGCCCTGAGTTTTGCTCCTGATGGCTAACTCAACTCAGAGCCGAATCCTTTTTCAAAGGTCTTATATGCGCTAGGTTCTTCAGTCATGTCCAACTCTTTGTGACCCTAGGGACTGTAGTCTACCAGACTCCTCTGTCCATGGGATTCTCCAGGCAAGAATACTTGAGTGGGTTGCCATTTCCTTCTCCAGGAGATCTTCCCAAGCCAAGGATCGAACCTGTGTCTCTTATGTCTCCTGCACTGTCTCCTGTACTGACAGGCAGGTTCTTTACCACTAGTGCCACCTGGAAAGCCCTTCAAATGTCTTCAGTTCAGTTGCGTCCAACTCTTTGCGACCCCATGGACTGCAGCATGCTAGGTCTCCCTGTCCATCACCAACTTCTGGAGCTTGCTCAAATGTCCTAGGAAATTCCCAAGTGTAACTAAGATGTGTCAAATCTATATGCACGGGCTTTCAAATGTTTAAGGTAATATGTAGAAACTAAACATTTTTTAAATCAACCTATAAAGAGAACCACAGGTGTGTTAAAATCTTTACAATTCTTGAAAAAAAGGATAATAGGCACAAATCCTGTGGTAATCACAAAACAAAACATTAAGAAGCACCAAACTACTTGAGCGGTCTCACAAATAGTCTCCTGCCCTGAATCCTCGAACCATTCTCCAAACTGCGTGGAGACTAATCATCTCCAACTGATAACCCTTTGAAGGTATTCCTGTTGGGTGGAAATCAAGTGTAAACTCATTGCCTTGTAATGTTAGGTCCTTTTTGATCCTATCCCAATCTCTGGAAGAGCTGCTGACCACTCCTACAGTCAAATGATCAGAGCTTAGATTTGATATCATAGGTAGACATGGCGTAATTAGTTTACAGAGGAATACTGAACATATTAGAAAAAATAGAAAGTGTCAAATGAGAGACCAGCTAAGAAAATGTTCCTGTATTCAGTCACAAACTAACTGGAAAGGGCAAGGGTAATAACTCTGAAATAAATAAAAAGGTTAACACTTTCAAAGACAAAATAAAGGGCTTTCAAATGGAATAAAAAAAAACAAACAGTATTTCAAGAGTTTAGACTAGGAAAGGAAGCTAGTGCTAGGAAGGTCAGTTTGGGACATCATCATAACCACCAGACCTAAACTACTAAGACTATTAGTAGTAGAAATAGCAGTAGCCACAGTAGTTGTATACTTCTTCTATCATTACTATCAGTATTGTACCTACTACATAGTAGGTTACAAGTACTTTACCTACATGGTCTTAATTCAAACAAAGTTCTACAATGAAGCTGTTTATCCTCATTTTTCAGAAAGATGTTTCATAGAAAAGTTACATACCTAAAAAGGACTGCAGACAAGATTCAAACTCACATTTGAATCTTAGATGACTGTTAACTATAGAAAATATAAAGCTAGAGTACAGCAAAGTGGTGACAGCTAAAGAAACATGGAATGAGGGAATGCAAAGAAGAAAAAAGAATAAGAGGAAGGAGAAGGAGAGATCAGACAAGCTAGATGGCGTTTCACATAAGAATGGATGACCAAAGCAAATGTTAAACACCCATCTCTAACATATTGCTTTCATTATTCAACAATTAAGGTGAGCCACCAAACTCAACCAGAAGATAAAGGCCTCTCTTAGAAGTATAACAATGCATTAAAATGTCCCTCAGAGTACTCAAGTATTCAATTTAATCATATTTCCTACACTTGAGTTTCTTCAACTATTTTAATATCCTTTCAAATATACATTTATGTATCTTGAGCAGTAGATATATCTAGGTATATTTTATATATTAGGTATTATAATTTTAACCCATTTTTACATCAATTGCTCTTTTATATTTTGCTATATACTTACCTAAGTTTTGGGGTTCCATAACCAAGAAAAATAAATGCAAAAAGCAAAATGGCTGTCTGAGGAGGCCTTACAAATAGCTGTGAAAAGAAAAGAAGTGAAAAGCAAAAGAGAAAAGGAAAGATATACCCATTTGAATGCAGAGTTCCAAAGAAGAGCAAGGAGAGATAAGAAAGCCTTCCTCAGCAATCATTACAAAGATATAGAGGAAACCAACAGAAAAGACTAGAGATCTCTTCAAGAAAATGAGAGATATCAAGGGAACATTTCATGAAAAGATGGGCTCAATAAAGGACAGAAATGGCATGGACCTAACAGAAGCAGAAGATATTAAGAAGAGGTGGCAAGAATACACAGAAGAACTGTACAGAATAGATCTTCATAATCCAGATAATCATGATGGTGTGATCACTCACCTAGACCCAGACATCCTGGAATGTGAAGTCAAGTGGGCCTTAGGAAGTATCACTATGAACAAAGCTAGTGGAGGTGATGGAATTCCAGTTGAGCTATTTCAATTCCTAAGAGATGATGCAGTGAAAGTGCTGCACTCAATATGCCAGCAAATTTGGAAACCTCAGCAATGGCCACAGGACTGGAAAAGGTAAGTTTTCATTCCAATCCCAAAGAGAAGCAATGCCAAAGAATGCTCAAACTATTGCACAATTGCACTCATCTCACACGCTAGTAAAGTAATGCTCAAGATTCTCCAAGCCAGGCTTCAGCAATACGTGAACTGTGAACTTCCAGATGTTCAAGCTGGTTTTAGAAATGGGGTCGCAAAGAGTCGGACATGACTGAGCGACTGAACTGAACCACTGTTGATCTGACTTTAAGAAAACCCAAGTTTAAACGATAAAAAAAACCTTGAGTACAGAATGTGGTGACTTCAAAGTCATTTTCTACTGTGTACTAAATCCTTCTTTCTGAATTCTCTAACATCTCAATAACCAACCCAACATACATTACACCACAGTACCAGACAATCACACTTTCAATTACTAGTCCACTGAATTATGTTATTATATTTAACAGTATAAGCACATTTTCATTTGTGACATACATAATACATGCTATGGGCATGACACAGTATCTCACTTAATTCCACTAATAAACCTTTAAAGCAGGTTATTTACAATTCCAGCTTTACATATGAAGAAACTGAAGGGCAAAGCACATAACCTACTTCCCCAAAGTAACATAGTTGGTAAAAGTAGAAGCTGGAATTAATACATTAGTTTGTCTAACGTGGACTATTAGAGGTTAAATTGACTGCAAAAGCCTGTCTAAGGCTCATCCAAGTAGTGAAGTATTTAAGCAAGTACTGAGCAGAGACACCAAGAACAAGGTTAGAAATAGAACTTGTTACAATTAGAAAACAGTATAAAACTTAGAGCTGTGCTAATAAATAATGCAAGTCAAAGATGTAATTTTAAATTTCCTAATATTCCTATTAAAAACTAAAAAGGAACAATTGAAATTGATTTTAATATATTTTATTTAATGTAATAGATCCATTTTATCATTTCAACATGTAACCAATAGAAAAAGTTTTACACCTACAATACATCTTAGTTCAGATAAGTCAAAGTTTAAGAGCTGAGTAGTCATATGTGGCTACTGGCTATCATACTAGACAGTACAAAGAAGAAACAATTATCCAACTGTGAAATATATTCTTAAATTTTATCATTATCATTCCCGCCTCAACGAAGCAGGGACATAAGACCCATTTATAATCCTAAAAAACAAGTATTCATAGAGCTATTGTATATAGCGGCACCAAAATAATCATTAATTATTGCAGTAATTTTTTTCAACAATAATTTTCTAGCACATTTAAAATAGCAAAGAAACTTCAACTTCAAAGTGTGAATTCACATCAAAGAACACTATATGGATACAATAGTGAATCAACATCACTGAAAAATTAAGCTATAATGTTAAAAAATGAAATATGCTAAACATTCAATTACATGGAGATTTTTTCAGTATTAATCATAAAGCAAAGAATTACCTAAAATGTACCAACATGAAAAGTTCTCGTTACTGAGAATATTTCATAATCCTAATTAGCTCTCTACAAAGATTATCCTGAAAGGTATACACACATTTTAAGTGATCTAAAGTTATTTAGATCTAAAGTTATTTTGGACATCTATTCTACAGAATCATTTTTACAATAATGTACTACTGAAGCAACACGGAAAATTGGGGAAAATACAGTTAGTTTATAATAAATTATTAGTTAGGAAAGATATCGATGATACCAATAATAGTTTATATTATAGAAACCGCTAACAAGCACATATGAAAATAGTAATGATCAGGTTCACTATTCCTCTCCCATCTACACCATAGAGTTTATTATAAATACTAGAGAATAAATGTATGAAATGTGAAAGGACAAACAAAAAAATACATATGATGAATTTCATAAAAATAAGAATCACCAACTTGATTTTAAAAATAATATGACCTGACTTCTTATAGCATCAGTTAAGGTGGTTTTTAAAGTAAAGATGTCTTCATAAAATTTGGAATGGCCTAAAACTTGCTCACAATACAGTCAAGATTCAAGATAATTACTTACCTGTAGGGTTTACATTCAGTATCTGCTCATTTTCTACATCCATTGTTCCTTAATTTCACTTGCACTGATTAAATTACCAAATGGAACTCTTCCTTTGGGATGTATTTCTTCAAAAAGAAAAAAAAGAAAAAAAAAACTTCAACATCTTCCAAACTCACATAATTAAGGTCCATTTAATTTACTTACTCAGACTGTTTAAAAAAAAACATCACCACATAATTCCATTTTTTTAAGAGTTCACTTTACTTCCCTTAATTAACATTTGGTTTCAATCTTCTTGATAAGTTTACCTATGTCCAAAAAGAAAAAAAAAGTCCATATTTCTAGATGTGGCAAAGCACCCCCGTAACTTGGAATTAAAAGATAGATTTGCTAAACATGCTTATTTCAAGTTAAAGTAGATACACATTCCAAATTTTTTAAAAATACCAGGCCTCATAATTAATCTGCTACATCTAAATATTGAATAGTTTGTTGCCAATTAACTATAAGAACTAATACTTTTAAATGCAAATAACAGTTTTGGTTAAAAAAAAAAAAGACAGGATTATCTTCTTTTTCACACTAAAACATATCTGAAAGCAGATCAATCTGCCATTTCATCACTGAGGCACCTATGGTTACTGTTACAAAGAAATTTTTTAAATTAGTATTTTCTATAATGAGAGCATTATTTTTATAATCTGAAAAACTCATTCCTTTAAAAAAATCTTACCTATTTAAGAAAAGAGTAAGTACAATGACATTAGCACCTCAATATTTTAGACCTTGATTTCAAAACGGTTTGAATATTACTAACGCTGGAAGGTCCTAGTTGATGAAATCAGCTACCTTTTATTTAGACAATTAACTTAGCAATAAAAATCCACTGTTTGAAAAAAGACTATCAAAATACATTCTCACGAAAATTATCACCAGAAGGTGTAACCAAATACAATTTAAAATATCTCTGGAAATATTTTTAAATAGTGATTTAGAGTACTTAAGCATCTGTTTAGAAGTAACGTAAGTTAGATATGTCATTCAGGTCATTTATAATCATTTCACCAGCAGTGTCTTCTTTTTGAAAGATGTGTGTTAGTCACTCAGTTGTGTCCAACTCTTTGTGACCCCATAGATGGGGGCCCACCAGGCTCCTCTGTCCATGGGATTTTCCAGGCAAGGATACTGGAGTGGGTTGCCATTTCCTTCTCCAGGGGATCTTCCTGACCCAGGGATTAAACCAGGTCTCCCGCATTGCAGGCAGACTCTTTACCATCTGGGTCACTAGGCAAGTCCAGTGACTTTTTAAAGATATAAAATGCACAAATTAAAGAGAATGACTAATAAACTAATTACAAAAAAGCATTTAGTTTTCATGTAACATAACCTACTGTTAGTTGTCATTTTAGAAAACGATATGCCTCCTGCAACTCAAAGGAAAAACTGACTTTTACATTTCTTAACATATGCCATTTCAACATCGTGTAAGATTTACAGCCCTTTCCTTCAGAAAAGGGTATCATTTTGTGAAACAAAAATGAATACATACTTTATGCTAAAATTTTAAGTTTCTTAACGTGGCATAAACCTTAGGCTACTGAGATGCTACCATATTGTTTCAGAAGTTAAGAAAATGGTGAAATCACTCTCATTCTATTCAGAATAAACAGACATATGGATTCTACTGACATACTGTCTTTCAGTATCATAACTCCTACCAACTTGAGATTTAGGGGGGAAAAATGAACCTTAGAAATACATACATAAAGATAAATGAACAAAAAGAGTTTGTAAACCTAAACATTAGTGTCCTCCATGGCTGAAAATGCCAAATCTATTTCATTTCAGTAGATGAATCACATGTTTTGAAAAGAGAAAATGTCACATGATATGCGTGTGAGATTTTTAAACTAGAGTTACATTTTTAAAATTTTCTTCGATCTCAATACAAGTATAAGCTTCAAGAGGACACTTTCTGCAGAACTTAGCTAATAAACTATAATTGATGTTGAAAAAGCCCCTTATAATTCAAAAACAATTTTACATGTGTTATTTCATGTCCCACTCAGAACAATCTTGAGGTAGGAACTCCACTGTTCACACAACTAAACAGAATCAGAGCAAGTGCTCATTGGAAGAACCAGGATTAGAACCCTGACCTTCTAAACCCAGTTCCATGTGCATAAGCTCAATACAAGATTTTAATAACCCAAGGAAGATTCTTCTTTAGAGTTACCAGAGAGAAGCTCATCACAGACTTCTGCTGTCATATCAAATTTTTAAATACTGCTTTTCTAACACTAAAAATGGAGAATGCAATGGCACCCCACTCCAGTACTCTTGCCTGGAAACTCCCATGGACCGAGGAGCCTGGTAGGCTGCAGTCCATGGGGTCGCTAAGAGTCAGACACAACTGAGAGACTTCACTTTCACTTTTTGCTTTCATGCATTGGAGAAGGAAATAGGAACCCACTCCAGTCCTCTTGCCTGGAGAATCCCAGGGATGGTGGAACCTGGTGGGCTGCTATCTATGGGGTCGCACAGAGTCGGACACGACTGAAGCGAGTTAGCAGCGGCAGCAGCAACACTAAAAATAAGCTCTAAATCATTACACAAAAGACACTCAGTTGGACAAAGAACATTACCAGGTAATGACTATAGTTTATCAAGTTTGTTTTTATTAAATAACTATAACAACAACAACAAAAAGCCCTGTCTGGGTCTTCTGGCAATGATCAACACATTCAAGAACTCAGGGACACTTGATAATAACACAGATGTTTTAGAAGAGTTTACAGAAGGATAAAGATAAGTCCCATGTTTTTACTGTCTTCAAAGTAATGAGCTTCCAGTTACTTAACAATCCATAAGATTTTTGCCCCAAACTTAAGAAAAATGTAAAGCAAAAAAAAAAAAAAAAAACCCTTAACTCCACATTCTTCACACAAAACTACAAAATTTTCAATAAAACTGTAAGTTTGACAAAATTAAAGGCTGAAATTAAACACTGTTTTCATTTATCCATTGTGTTTCACAGAAACATACAAGCAGAAGTATCAATTTCCAAGACATTCCCAAAAAGAGCCTCACTTTCCCATCCTGCTGCTGCTGCTGCTGCTGCTGCTAAGTCACTTCAGTCGTGTCCGACTCTGTGCGACCCCATAGACGGCAGCCCACCAGGCTCCCCCGTCCCTGGGATTCTCCAGGCAAGAACACTGGAGTGGGTTGCCATTTTCTTCTCCAATGCATGAAAGGGAAAAGTGAAAGTGAAGTCGCTCAGTCGTGTCCGACCCTTCGCGACCCCATGGACTACAGCCTAACAGGCTCCTCCATCCTTGGGATTCTCCCTGCAAGAGTACTGGAGTGGGTTGCCATTTCCTTCTCCTACCTCCCCTCAAAAATCTATTTCCTGAAATATACCTCATAAACCACTTCGACATTTTTTTGAAGTCTAGGCCATATGTTAACTAGAAAAGTACTTGTATTCACTCCAGGGCTACAATCACTGCTAACTAGCCACTTAAAATCAGCTAAAAGCATTCAACCACAATGATGCAAAAATGAGGGAAAATAGCAAAATGTCATTTATTTTTACACTCTTAGCAACTATTTTTCCTTTCTCATTACTACAACAGAAAAACCAACCAAAATAAAATTCAAACACTCCTGCTAAAATATTAAGGAGCTTAATAAACCTATAAAAAAGGAAAGTTACGGGCATAAATGGTGGCGGCAGTTTAGTCGCTAAGTTGTGTCCAACTCTTGCAGCCCCATGAACTGTAGACTGCCAGGCTCCTCTGTCCATAGGATTTCCCAGGCAAGAATACTGGAGTGGGTTGCTATTTCCTTCTCCAAGGGGTCTTCCGGAGCCAGGAATCAAACCAGCATCTCCTGCATTGCTAGGCGGATTCTTCACCACTGAGCCGCCAGGAAAGCTCAAAGGCATAAATACCAATAAGTAAATTTACAACCTATCTGTAGTGATCGTTTAAAAAGTGAGTGGTGGGTTCCTAAAGAGCCTTACGTTAAGCAAGAATGCCAAAAGTCTAATTTAACAGTGAAAATGCAGGGAAAAACAGGCGGTGACATTTTTTTCCCCCAGAGGAAGGTGCAGTTTTAATCATTTTATTCCTCTGTCAGTATCTCACAACTGCTGGCTACGCAGTCAGTTCTCACTAGGGCCAGGGGAGACAGGCGATTTCGACTTCCGAAGGCAGTTCTGAAGCTCTTGGAAAGCAAACAAACCAAAAAAGCCTCCCCGCATACACTGCAGCATCAAATAGACAAGCGCAGCAGATAGAGCACACGTTTCACAGAAAGGGGGCTCCCTCCCTGCCTTTGTTTCCTCCGGGAGATTTCATTTAAACTAAACAAGCGACCCTATACCCAACCTGAAGCGCCGCGAAGTTCTCGCAGGGCCGGGGCGGCGGGCACGTGGCCGCCTCTCAGCAGCCCCTCCAGGCCCGCTACCCCGCCGCGCAGGCCCAGGCTCCTGCAGCCCCCAGGCCAGGCCGCGCGGGGTGCTGGACGCGGGCGGCCGGGCATGGGCTCCGGTGGGCCGGGTCTGGGAACGCCCGGCCGCATCTTCAGAGCGGGCCCCCAAGGAAGCCAGGGGGGCGGGGAGGGCACAAACCTCCTCGCAGGATTTCGGTCGGGCCAGAAACCCGCCTCCCGACGCCCACCCCCAGAGAAAAATGAAAAGTCGGCCTTCTAGGGGACGAGGAGCCCCTCGACGGCGAGAGCCCCGCGCATCCTGCTAAGCCTGGAGGGGGGGTCCAAGAGGGGGCGGGCCCGCCCCGCCACGCTCCCGGCCGGGGCCAGAAGGAGGGCACCGGGCCGGTTCTCCGCAGCCCAGGGCGTTGGGGCGGACGCGGCTGGGCCTGCGGAGCTCCGAGGAGGCGGCGGACACCGGCCCCGCCGGGCCCGGCCCCGACTCGGCCGCCGCCTCCACGACCCCCCGCCCCCCACCTCCTCCCCAACGAGCGACTGCCTCTGAGGAGATAGGGGCTGTGGGAGAGGGCGCAGTCCTCCCGAGCGCGCGAGCCGGGCCGCCGCTACTGACCCCCCTCAGGCCGCCGCTGTTGCTCGCCCAGGTCCCTGGTCAGCCGGCCCCGACCCCGCACCTCAGCGTCTGTCGCTGCCTCCGAGCGTCTCTGGCCCCTCTCGCTCTGTTTGTTTTTGTTTTGTTCTACCCAGTAACACGGGGGCGACAGGGCGCCGTTTATTGGCCAATCCGAGGAGGTCTTCTGGCCAATCGTAGCGATGGAGCTGGAGCTGCGGAGGGAAAGGGAGGGAAGTGAAACGTGGAAAGCTGGGCAAGAGCGCGGGAAGACGCATGCGCATCAGGCTTTGCGGCCTGGCTGGTGGGGGAGCGGAGTAGAGTGGCCGGGGGAAGGGGAGTTGGGGGGGCGTGGGGGGAGGGGAGTGGCGCGGATTGCTGGGAGGCCGGGCTGGAGGGAAGGGAGGACGGAAGGGCAAGGCCTCAGGCTGCGGGCACCCATCCTCCTTGAACACCGGTCACCAACCTCAGCTGAAGCAAAGGCTTTGGGCTTCCTGAGGGTCCCAGCCTCCATTTCCCTACGCTCCTCAGGGGAATACTCTTAACTTCTCTAATTCCTTCTTCCGCTGGCCCCTGCTCACTCCTTAGCTCCTACTGTGTGCAAACCCCATGCTAAGAATATTAGTTCAGTTCAGTTCAGTCGCTCTCGTGTCCGACTCTTTGCGACCCCATGAACCGCAGCACACCACGCATCCCTATCCATCACCAACTCCCGGAGTCCACCTAAACCCATGTCCATCGAGTCGATGATGCCATCCAACCATCTCATCCTCCGTCGTCCCCTTCTCCTCCTGCCCTCAATCTTTCCCAGCATCAGGGTCTTTTCAAATGAGCCAGCTCTTCACATCAGGTGGCCAAAGTATTGGAGTTTCAGCTTCAAATCAGTCCTTCCAATGAACACCCAGGACTGATCTCCTTTAGGGTGGACTGGTTGGATCTCCTTGCAGTCCAAGGGACTCTCAACAGTCGTCTCCAACACCACAGTTCAAAAGCATCAATTCTTCGGTGCCCAGCTTTCTTTATAGTCCAACTCTCACATCCATACATGACCACTGGAAAAACAATAGCCTTGACTAGACAGACCTTTGTTGGCAAAGTAATGTCTTTGCTTTTTAATATGCTGTCTAGGTTGGTCATAACTTTCTTTCCAAGGAGTAAGCGTCTTTTAATTTCATGGCTGCAGTCACCACCTGCAGTGATTTTGGAGCCCAGAAAAATAAAGTCAGCCACTGTTTCCACTGTTTCCCCATCTATTTGCCATGAAGTGATGGGACCGGATGGCTCTTTAGTTCTTCTTCACTTTCTCCATAAGGGTGGTGTCATCTGCATATCTGAGGTTATTGATATTTCTCCCGGCAATCTTGATACCAGCTTGTGCTTCCTCCAGCCCAGCGTTTCTCATGATGTACTCTGCATATAGGTTAAATAAGCAGGGTGACAATATATACCCTTGACGTACTCCTTTTCCTATTTGGAACCAGTCTGTTGTTCCATGTCTAGTTCTAACTGTTGCTTCCTGACCTGCATACAAGTTTCTCAAGAGGCAGGTCAGGTGGTCTGGTATGCCCATCTCTTTCAGAATTTTCCACAGAATATTAGTGAATGCTCTCAATCCTTTGAGGTAGAAATCACTCACATTTCATAGATGAGAAAACAGACTCAAAAACTCTTTGAAGTCCCTTTGCTAAATGTGACTACCCGGGTTCCTGGGATTCAAACTCAACACGTTTCTGGCTCCAAGGTTGAGGTTTTCAACCATGGCTATAATTTTGTTATTGAAACTTCTGCCTCTCGTGGTTGTTCCTGCATCTTTTCCTCCTGTCTAGGTTCTCTTTTGGAGAAGGCAATGGCACCCCACTCCAGTACTCTTGCCTGGAAAATCCCATGGTTGGAGGAGCCTGGTAGGCTTCAGTCCATGGGATCGCTAAGAGTCGGACACGACTGAGCGACTTCACTTTCACTTTTCACTTTCATGCATTGGAGAAGGAAATGGCAACCCACTCCAGTGTTCTTGCCTGGAGAATCCCAGGGATGGCGGAGCCTGGTGGGCTGCCATCTATGGGGTCGCACAGAGTTGGACACGACTGAGGTGACTTAGCAGCAGGTTCTCTTTGGCTAATCTTTTCCTCACATCCTCCCTAGCTTCCCTGTTACCTGAGACAACCACCAGAACTTTCTGCTGTTTCTGTCCTCCCGGGAGAGGACTCAGCCAGATTTGCAGCCAGATTTTCTGATTGTCTGATGTGCAACACCTCAAGGGTGTCCATAGCCTCTTTGGAACCAAATTGCATCCTCCCCCACCAGTGAGCTCCTTCTCCTGGCTTACCTCTTTCTGCCAGTCACCCTGCCTGGGAATCATTTGTAACACACACAAAACCAAAGCCTTTTTCACCAGCTTCCTGGAGCATCACCTGCTTGGACCATCACCTCAGCCCGGCATTCATGGCCCCTTGGCTGTGACATCAAGACTTTCTAGTCATGTCTCTCCACACCACTCCCAGTCCACACACACACACACACACACACACACACACACACACACACACACACACACACACACACACACACACACACACACCACCGACTGGAATCCACCTGAACCGCTCTCTGTTCCGTATGTTTTGATATGATGTTCCAGTCCCCTGGTTCTTCACCGTTTGGGCTTGTTGCACCTGTAGAGACACTGCTCACATTCTACCTGGCATTTTACCTGAGTCTCTGTCTCTTATTCCCCATTAACCTTTCACCTTGTTGAGAGCAAGACCTGCATGTTATTCATCTATTATTGTTGTAGGGCTTTAAAAAAAGTCTTGCAAGTTTATTGTAACAGTGCAATAAATCCAACTTGATCCAGGTTCACAAAGGTTCTCAGCAGTTGGTGCTCATCCTCACCTCCTGGCATGGCCAGGCTCCATATTAACTTTACCAGTCACTGTTTAAAAGCAAAGCTTCCTGATCAAAAGTCAATTTCATTTTGTTGTTTTCTCCCATCACCTGCAACTGTCTCCATTCCTTTCTCTGCCAGAGCACCTCTGTCCTCCACTGAGCACTGATTTCTGGCTCTTCTCTTTCATCCATCCTGCTCTTTCTGCTCATTTTCTCTTTTTCTGACTCCTGCAGATTCTTTCATTTATTCGTTAAACATATAACCTATGGCACACACAGGCTGCAATGGGGAAGCACCCCAAGAACTGAGATAATGATTACCTATTTTTAAAAGCATCTAAAACAACTGCTATCTTCAAGCAAATTACCCTTAAAAGGACCTAATATAAAGCAAAATATTCGCATTCTTTTTACCTATTATCTCAAAGGCTACCCATGATGCCTGGCATCATAGGACCCATGTTAGGGAATGCCGTGTTGTTGGATGTGATTGATCAGTTTGGACCAGGCAGTCAGAAAGTAGGGTTCTAGTCCTAGCTCTCCTCAATAGCTACATGTAAGAACTTCAGCCACTCTCGGAACCTCTGTTTTTTCACCGCTAAAGTTCAGAAATTGGCCTCCGTAACTAGTTCCCAGGATATTTTCCAAAGAACCTGAATTTTGTGGAACTCTAATGGATATTTTTTTTAAACGGAGGAGGGATCATTTCATAATTAAGTTGACTTGAAAATCAATTGCTTAAATAAAGCTTAAACTGGTTTTTGTTTTTTTGTTTTGTTTGTTGCCCCAACTCTCCTCTGTGTCTCTCAGAAGCTGATGTGCCTTGAGAATCTTGAGGGACTAGGGTAGGAAGTTCAGTAACATTTTTCTGACTGACTTAAACCCAGAACAAAAGTAACAGGATCAGTGTTAGAAACCAGTTCGGAATATACAGATGGCAGCCTCTATCATCAACATTCCTCCCAGCTGTTTTGAACACTGGCTGCTTGTGTCTTCACTAAGCACTTTAAAAGAATTAAAAAAACAGAAGAATAAGCTGAAAAATGAAAAAGCACCAACCAAGCACCCCAAATCAATCCTCAGATCCTTACTGTGTGCTAATTCTATGAAAAGCACAGAGCTGACCAGGTGTGTTCTTGGCAAAAGGTGTCATGTTCTACATTACGGTAGGTGATGTCTGAAGCGTAGAGCTGCCCAAGCTCTTGGACCACTATGTACCTTTTCATTTCACATTATAATTGCTCACAAACTGACTTTTCCATTTCCTAAAGCCCTGTTCCTAGGGGTTCTATTAATTTAGACATTGAATGAGAGAAAAGGAGAGAGCCCTTCCCCATAATTCATTCTCTCCAGAATGATGGAATTACAACTTTCATTTCCCTTAAGAATGACCCATTGCAGGAGCTTAAGAGATGAAGGGTCACTGCTATGGCTGGGGATGAGATAACTCTTCAGAGGTGGCCACAGAAACTCTGGGCTGTGTGGTCAGTTAGACATTATGTACTTTGTCTTCCCAAGACCCTTCATGTTTAAGCACTAGTTGATACCTAGAGGGGCACAAAGAGTGTTTACTTTGTTAAGGTGTATGGGGGCGGGATGAGGGTGGTTTCTAGTGTTTGCCTCTTAAGACAAGTTATTGACTGTGTCCATAGCTAGCTGCATTGCTTTGGTTGTTTCACTTCCCCTCTGGGTTGACCAAATGTCTCGATTTCTTGCACTGTAAAGGAGTTGGCCCTGCAGGGACTCTTGAAAGAGCTATTTCACTTCTGATACCCCGTGATACTGGGCAGAGCACTAAGATGGCACCTCTGGGAGTCTGGTAGTGGGGGGACAAGTGATGAGAGGGTTTGCTGTGGTGGCAGGGAAGAATTCTACCAGGTTTGAACAGAGGGGCTATCATTCTCAACCCAGAGGCTTTCTCTGAATGCAACACTCAGATAATATCACCTCCCTCCATCCCAAAGGCCAGTGCAGGGTTGGGAGTGCTAATGAGTTAATGTGGGTAAATTACTTAGAAAGGTATAGATGCTAAGCAAAAGAGAAGCACCCCAGATTACTGCTACTGCCTGTAGAACCCTCTAAGGACTTTTCATTCATTGGGCAAAGCCCCATTTGAGAACACAAGTTTCTTAGTAAGCAGTGTTCATGCCTGTAAATGAGACCAAGAAAAAGCCACCCCTATTTGGGCACTATGGGAGGCCTTTGCCCACTTCCTTCCAAAGAACTTTGAGACACTACTGTCGCTTACAACAACTTTATCTGCTTGAACTGACACCTTGCCTCCTATTCAGTCAAACCAAAAACTGAATTCCAGGAATTCCTGTAAGGCACTGAGTTTGTTCTTTAGCACAAATGGTAAAATACATGAAAAAATATGCTCTGAAGAAAGAGAGAGCTGCAAAAAGAATCCTAATGATGACAGTAGCTGACTTTTGTGCTAACACTTACTGAGCACTTTCACCCTCTCTCTGTGAAGTCCACAAGCATGTATCACTCTCTCTACTTTACAGATAAGGAAAATGAGGCTTGTATAGATCACTGGTAACCATGGGAATTTATATTTTATCCTGAAAAGAAATTGGGGGATCTCTAATCCAAACCCTTTGTTTTACAAATGGAGAAACAGAGAACCAGAGAAGTTAAGTGAGTTGCTCAAAGCAACACACCTAGTTAGTAGCAGAGCCAGAGTGCAAATGAAGTCCCAGGGTCTCAACCTTGCACAGGCAGGGAACATGTTGACAGGAAGAGTCCAGACCTTCTGGCATTCGGTCCCGGCCTACGTTATCTCTGCCACTCAACTCTGAGTCTCATGGATATAAGTTAAATACATGAATGCACGTCTGGTTCCCAGAGCCTCAGATGAGCCCATTTTGAAGATGTGGGCTTTCTGGAAGTGAGGAAAGAGGGTATTAACATAGGGCCTGGGAGGCTTTGGATGATGTTCAGAAGCTGTTCTTGGGGGCATTTTCAAGAATCTCTTTCCTAGAGTAAACAGCATAGAGTCATGTGAAGCATGGCACGAAGAAGTAGATGCAGAGTTTAAAAATAGTGTGTACCAAGAAAGGCTAAATGAGGTTTTACTTCCCCATTTCAAGTTTTGAGGGGTTTTCTTGGTGCATTCATCATTGTGTTCTTCTGCCACCCCCACCAGCTCACCCCTGCTACCTGAGGATTTAGAAATAAGCAAAATTAGGGTCAAGGAACTCCAGCAGATCATCTTTTCCCAAAGAGCCCGTAAATTGTAACACATCCCTTACACCTGGCCTGAGTTGTAAGCTCCTCAAAACTCCGCTCCTCAGAATTGTGCAATTATGGTACCATTCAACCCGGTGCTTCCAGTGCTTTCCACAAACTACCACATCCCGCATCGAATTAATTGTGTTGGGTCAGAGTAAAGAAGTTCTCTGGTTGTGTCTCTGGAGCTTTTTTTTTCATTCTTCTGGAGCATTGGGTCCTCGGCTAGGCTCTGCACTTTTTGGAGTTCATCCCCTCCCCTCCAGTGAGCTCTGAGTGCACATAAACTGCCATTACAAACCCCGCTGCACAGTATCTGCACAGTTGCTGCTTGCCACCCAAAGCAGGCCCAAGGAGTCGGACGTGGAAATGATGTGGACTCTGTGCTGGGAAATAAGAGGAGTGGTCCTGGGTTATGATTATGAAAGCCTGATCTACAGAGAAACACAACCAGGGAAGGCTGGAGAGGGTGAAGAGCAGGCTGAAGAGGTCAGTGCTGGACAGAGGGAAACAGACCAAGAAAAAGAAGTTAATGAAGAAAGGAAGTTAATAATCAAACTTCTATCTATTTGGTGGGGTAAAAAGAAAGTAGTGCAAAGTAAGAAAAGAATGGGAGTGAGCCAAGAGGTACACTGCTTTTATTATGAAATGTTTATGATAAAGTGAAGTTAACCCCATGGAAGATCAGAGACAGATGAAGATCCTGGGAGATGGCCTAGTGAGGCCAACTTGCTCAGAATACAGGTGAAAGAACTGGGGCCTGGAAAGAGGAAGAGGTCTGGCTCCAGGCATGTGATAGAGAGCTGCCCCACCCCTCCTCCGTATGTGCTGGCTCCCTTCTCCATGTGGGTCTGTGCAGTGCCTTGGCCTTCAGCCTTCACTCTTCCTCCGTCCCTCCGTCCCTCCCTTCCTCCTTTCCCTCCATCCTTCCTTCATCCCTCCCCCTCTCTCCCTCTCTTTCTTTCTCTTTCTTCCTTCTTTCCCTTCTCCTTTCTTTCTTTCTTTCCGGAAAGGGCAGTTTCAGAATGAAAAACAAGGACTGACATTTTAAAGCAGCTCCAGGAAATCCCCCAATTCTACATTTAACACAACGTGATTGGCAGCCCTCCAGCACAACTGACAAAGCCAGCATACCAACAGGGACTAGAAGGAAACAAGGCACCCTCGAAGAACCAAGAATTCCAAAGAAAGAAAGAAAAATAACTCCTGACAGGGCCACTTAAGATCTTACCACCATTTCTTGTTTTGTGTATGTGCACGTTCATGGTGTGTGTTTTGTTTTTAGAAAGCTCTTTTTGAGGGCAATGAATCTAGGTCAGTGATTTATTGATAAGCCTCAAAGGGTGCACAAACATGTCAAAAATGTATGCAAATTTTATGATGAATATATATTTTCTGACCCAAGTGTCTGTAACTTCATTCATAATAAGACCCCCAAAAGAATCATGTCCCAGGAAAGATCAAGAACTTCTGGAACACAGCATACTATTACTTTTTGGCTCATCTTCAGAGTGGATGCTCTACCAAGAAATGCCTCTGGCCTCTCCTTGGTATGTCATACCAGGTGCAGAATCCAAGTGCCTTCAAAGTAACCACAACAAGGAAACAAATCAAAATCAAGGTGGTTTTGGAGATAACAGTGGTTCTAAAAAGAGCTGGAATGACATTTTGGGACATCCTAATAGTCACTCCAGTCAGGTATGACAGTGCCCTTCAATTTTGTTGACCTCAATAGGTCAGATATATAAACAGAAATCAAACCAACATTGCAAAGCAATCATCAATAAATTAAAAATAAATATTAAAAAAAACCTCTGAGCCTCCTAAACAAAGGCCATAGCTCCCATATCCATGAATTTATCTTTTAAGAACTCTTGAAATTACTCAAGAGAGGAAGCAGTAGATGTTGTCTCTCAAAATATGTTCCACCACAAAAGCATTCTAGGATGAAGTAACTTGCAGAAAACTGATCATCTGCCCTGTTGTAGGATCATCATAAACAATGGTTTTCTTACGGTTCTGAAAAATCCTAGCAGAAGTAAGTTCATTTCATTTTCTTCAGCCCAATGTTTGGTGACCTTGCTTGATCATGGCACTCTTTTTTTTTTTACATAATATATATTCAGATTTTATGAAATATACCCTGGAAAGCAGTGACATAGTAGAATGGGACCTGAGATAGTAGGCCGGAAGCCTGGATTACAATCCTAGATCTGCTACTCATTGGATGTGTGCTTAGGCCACTTGACAGCTCTAAAGGTGTAGAGCTTAAAAGGTCTCCCAGATTCTTTCCTGAGCTGTGATCTACACAGTATGATATCTTGTTTCTGCATATAGCTATTTTCTACAATTATGCATATTTCATCCAGGAGACTATTCAGTATTACCTGCTATCCTATAAGCCACAGTCTCTTAAGAATCCTTTGAAGAGAGAAAGTAAATTTCTAAGCACTAGACAGGATGGAACCACACTGCCAAGTAGGGGTAGCTTTATCACTGTGATGAGTGCATGGGGAAAGCTCAAAGCCCTACCCTTAGTAAACACAAAGGCAACAGACAGGAGACTGCGTGTGTTTGATGGGGCTGCTGTTTTGGAAACTGCACAACCTCTTTGAAGCCACCAAGGTTTTTACTAAGCATGACCTTAAAAGCAAATGCCTCTTTTCAAAGGACCAAAGTTATTCCCATAGGCATTATTATCCTCTGGGAGAATCCCCTATCTCAGAGAAAAGGAATGCTGACTCCAGCTCACTTTCAAAGGTGTTTAAAAACGTGATGGCAAGCTTTCCCATGGAGTACTAGAGGCCTGGGAACACTAAGTACTACCTGTGAAGGTTTTGGACTCTTGCACAATCAGTGGAGAATTAGCCCAAGGTGACACATTAAGACTACATGTGTCTTCTGCATCCAAGGCACAGGAAGTTCTATAAAAATTTTGCAGGCATAACATAGGGAAGATATCATAAAAGGCAGGAGCCCCAGGCTGCAGGGAACAGGGCCAGAAATAAGTTGGAACTTGTTCCACAGAAGGGCTTTCCCCAGCCACCACTGTGGCAGTGTATGTGTCCATGTATCCAGGTGAGGCCACATGTTCAGGCAGGCTGTGCTATGTGCATCTTCTTGCCTCAATAGGGAATCTTAAATCTCTCTCAACACCCTATTGCTCCTTGGTGCCCCATGAAATTTAAACAGTTTAGCAAAGCATATCTACATCTTCCTAGTTGAGAACACACTGCCTTGTCTTTAAAAGGCTCGGATCAACAAATGGAGAACTATACAGCTATGTAAAAGAACAGGGATGGTCTCTATATACTCGAGTGGAAAATTCTCTAAGACTGCATTAGGTACAGATCAATGTTGATATATGCCACTTTATCTTATAACAAAGAGGAACAAATAAGAATATTTATTGACTTGTTTATATTTGTATAAAGAAAGGATATACCAGAAATGAATGTAACTGTTTACACCTATGAGGACTAAGGGGAGATGAGGTATACTGGGTCCAGGATGGGACAAGGTTTTTCAGCATATACCTGTTTTGTTGTCGTTGTTGTTTAGTTGCTAAGTCATGTCTGACTCTTTTGTGAACCCATAGGTAACTGTAGCCTGTCAAGCTCCACTGTCCATGGGATTTTCCAGGCAAGAATACTGGAGTGGGTTGCCATTTCCTTCTCCAGGGAGTCTTCCTGACCCAGGGACTAAACCCAGGTCTCCTGCATTGCAGGCGGATTTTTTTACCATTGACCCACCTGGGAAGCCCTGTAACTGTTTATATGCCCACATGCGTGCATGTTAATTAAATCACTTCAATTGTGTCCACTCTTTGCGACCCTGTGGACCGTAACCTGCCAGGCTCCTCTGTCCATGGGATTCTCCAGGCAAGAAACTGGAGTCGGTTACCATGCCTTCCTCCAGGGGATCTTCCTGATCCAGGGATTGAACCTGTGTCTCTTATGTCTCCTGCATTGGCAAGTGGGTTCTTTACCACTAGCACCACTGGGAAGCCCTTTATCTGTTTATACTCCTGTAATTTTTGGATGTATTATAAAGTATAACAGCTTAGGTTCTGGAATTAACAGAACTAGGTTCAAATACTGACTCTTGTGTTTTCTAGTTTTGAGCAAGTTTCTCATCTGTGATCCTCAGTTTCCTCACCTATAAAGTCACCGGAATCATACAGTACCTATTGCATTAGGGCTGCTGTTCAAAAATGTTTGTAAAGTACTCAGCAGGATGCCTGAAGTATTGTAAACACCTAATTAATAATACTACTGCGGTTGTTGTTAATATTACTTGTACTTATTGAATTCTGACTGATTTTTCTGACTTGGATAAACTGTGAGAGTTTTGCCCAGGTCAGGGCAGAGTGAAGTGTTTCTTTCTCCATCATTCCCACAGTAACCCTTTCTGGTCTCATGCTGGTCTCCCAGGCTCAGCTTTTTGTTTTCACATGGCTCCCCAGTAGTCTGTGGGCTCCTGAGAGTCCTAAACCCTGCTCCTGCATCAGGCACAGAATAGGGGATTGTCAATAAATGTCTGGAACTAATACAGTTTCGATTTTCTGTATGAGAGCCCGTCTGAGGCTGCTGGTGGGAGTTTCACTTCCTGGTCTGACCCAGCAGATGTCTGCCTGTCACTCTCTGGGTCTGCAGGAAGTTGCTGGGAGGATAAACAGCAACAAGCTGCTTTCAGAGCTTGCAGCTGAAGCCTGGCTGTGCTGAGAACGTGCCAAGCAGGGGAACTGTGGCGATTGGAGGGGCTTTCAGGAGCTGCAGGAAACCGGAGCTCTCCCGGGAGCCCAGGCACGCTGGATGAGGGCAGAACGTGCAGAAGAACACTCCAGCTGTCCCGGGAACGTGCTGACCTGATGGGCTGGGCCAGGGGCGATGTTTCTGCCTCAGCACAGGAGCCGGGCCCAACAGCCCCTGAGCTATTTCTGCTCTGAGTTGGCTTCACTGGGGAGAGCATGGTGCAGAGGAAGAGCTGACAAAAATAAAACCTGAGTGTTGAAGTGCTCGCAGGAAGTTTGTGGGTCTGCGAGCCAGAGCAGAGCATAGGTGTTTGGGTGACACACCACATGAAAGCTGCCTGAAGATCAGACCATACAACAACACCCTGCCTCGATTTGCATCTGGGTGTTTCTTCTTTCAGGAGTCAGGTTGACAACACCTACTGTGGTCAGGCAGATCGGGGTCTAGAGCTGGCCTCTGCCACCACTGATGGCTGACCTTAGACAGGGGGCCTCTCTGAGCCTCATCTTCCTTTTCTGGGACCCTTTCGGAGACTTAATCCAAAAATATATGCTAAAGGATTAAGCCTTTATGTAACAAATATGTTTCCTTCCTTCTCTGTTAAGCACTATTAAAGGTGAAGGACAAGGTCTTCAGTAAGAAGGTGAAATTTTACTGCAGAGGTAACACATGTACTACACATAGCATACACATACTACATACATACATCACATACACACACACCCCGCACACCATACATACCATGTACACATACTATATACACTGTGCTTAGTCACCCAGTTGTGTCTGACTCATTGCGACCCCATGGACTGTCACCCGCCAGGCTCCTCCATCCATGGGGATTCTCTAGGCAAGAATACTGGAATGGGTTGCCATGCCCTCCTCACTATATGCACTACACACACACATATACACCACATATACCTATACACACCATGTACATATACTATACGCACTACACACACATTTACACCACACACACCCATACACACCATGTACACAAACTACACACATACACTTCACACACCACACACATATACTCCTGCCAAGTTTAAAACCTACATGAATCAACAACCCTAAACTTCACAGCTCTTCTGTTGGCTGCTCCCTAATTGGAAACAGATTGTCTTCTCCCCCCGGCCCAGCTGTTTCTGGGGCAGAGTTCCTCTAAATGTGGGTCTACTCCTGGTGATTCTGTTTTCCTTTTCTCGGTCAACAGTCACGCGACACCACTACCCAGGTGTTCCCCACAGCTCTATCCTTTCATTAGTTCAAAAACCTGGGAACTGAGGGAATGCTTACAAAAATTCATAGCCTTTACCACATGTGCCTGAGCATACTTCACGATGTCAGTCCTCACCACAGCCAGCAGAATACTTCTATTATCCCCTCACACAGCAGATAAGAAAATTGAGGCTCAGAAAGATTTTTAAAAGAGTCCAAGGCCTTCCAAGCAGTAAGAGGCAGGATTTGAACCTAAGGACCGGTTAGCCTGAGCTGTTCCCACTGCCCAGTGCAGCCTGGCAACACAAAATCCAGCTGGAGCCCTTGAGGAGTTCCTACTCCACAGCCCTGATACCACCCAGGCTGTTTCTCTCCCAAGTTTCTATTTGGGTTCCTGTTGGCCCCAGCTCCCTCTGCTCCCCTCTGTCCTCCTCCCTCTTGGGAGCCGCAGTCTTTGCCTTCTTGGAGCAGAGCCCTGCAGGCAGCAGGGCCTCCATTTCCCCTGTTCCCATCAGCACAGCCAATGCAAACTTCTTACTGGGAAACACTGCACCCTCTGGACAAAGGCTCTGTGTGATGTTCTAGTACCTGCCTGTCGGGTCTTCTGTGAAAAGACCCATCTGGGGTGGCTGGGCTGCCAGGCCTGGGACAAGCAAAGTTCATAAACAGCTTCTCCAGCCACAGAGCTCAGGCTGGACTGGAGCCACTGCCTGCCTCAGTGCTTAAACCCTCCTCGGCCTTGGTCAGCCAGAGCCCATTTCTGGGAAAGCAGCAGGACATCTGGGTGTTTGAAGGGCAGAGGCTGGGGCCCTTTTCACAACAGAAAATAGATTTTGGAGTCAGGCAGACTTAGGTGTCTCACTTTGGGAAATTGGCTTCTACTGGCTGAACCTCAGCTCTCCGCTATAAATGAAATGAAAACTATCCACCATCCCAAGCCCAGTACTTGGATCTCTCAAATGCAAGGGAGGGACTTCTCTGGTGGTCCAGCAGTTAAGACTTCCAATGCATGAGGCTTGGGTTTGATCCCTGGTTGGGCAACTAAGATCCCACATGCCCAGTGGCATGGCCAAAATTAATGAAAATAAAATTGTTAAATTTTAGAAATTAAATGCAAGGGAAAGATTGGGCCTTGAGGTTTCTGTCTAAAATGCCCTCCACTAAGCTAGGCTGGAGGTATCCTTCCTGCTTATGGGACACTGGGAAATTCGAAGTATCGCTGTGTTTCTCAAGCTGAGCTCAGCCGTCGGGCAGAGTTTTTGGTTTAATTCAACAATTTTTACTGAGCACCCCACAACATCCTGTACCGTTTTTAAGAACTCAGGGTACAAAGATAAGCATAGGCCCTGCCCTTAAGGACTTCATAGACTAGACCAGTAGGAGTGATAAGACCCATAAAAACAAGTATAATATGCAGTGGAAAGTGATAAGTATGCTAGGAGGGGTACAGATAAAAGACTACGAAGGTGGAGAGCAGAAAGAGGGTGATTCTAGGCTGGGAGGGAGATAAGGCTATGGCCAGTCCATGAAGGGTCTTGAATGATAGTTTGCACTTTATGGGGCCAGGCTGTTGGAAGCTGTTAGAGGCTGTTGACTAGGGCAGGGAGCAGATTAGGGTCATGATGACTGGAGAGTTAGTCCTCTACCACCGGGAACACCAGACTGTGGAATTTCGAAAGAGGAAGACTCAGGTTCCATCATTTTTTACAAGGTCTTTATTTCCTGCATGAAGTATTGAGTTGGCCAAAAAGTTCATTTGGATTTTTCCATACCATCTTATGGAAAAAACTTGAAGGAATATTTTGGCCAATCCAAAAGTTCAGGATTTGCATACAACGTGCAGGGGTCCAAAGCTGCCGCTTGTTCCTGTTCTTACATGTTGCACGGCCCCATGCCCCTCTCTCTCCTCTGTGGCATCTCACCCACCCACCTCCCTGCATGAAAGACATAAGAATAAGGCCTGTGTGGCAGGAGGCCGGCACCCGCTCCGGGGAATGGTCTTGGCTCCACAGACAAAGCGTCCTGGGACCTTTGCTGTCCTGCCAGTTGGCTTTGGCTCAGCTCACAACCTCCTGGGAAGGAGTTGGCCTGTTGAGGAAAGAATGTGTCACAGAGTTGCAATTGGCTGAAGTTGCCTAAGAAGCGTGTGTGTGTGTGTGTGTGCGCGCGCGCGCACACTCAGGACTACATGTTTTGCAGCTGATTGCAATCTGGGTCAGTACTGTGTAGCCTTCAGCACATCGCTATCTACAGACGATAAGGTGGAACGATCCCCGCCAGGACTCAGCAGAGATCAACTAGCCCTCGAGATGTAAACACAGCTGTTTGCCAGGCTCTCATTAGCAGCAGCAGCAGCGGCATTTCTAATGATGAAGGGGCCTACGTAGACAGCAGAAGGGATCCAGGTGGATCATAGGTTTGGTTAAGCCTCCCAGAGAAGCAAGGGTCTGCAGCTGGCCCAAACTATTGGTGAGAAACACAGAAGACACAATGATGAATTCCACCCCCACCAAGCTCCTGCCACTTGGCTCATCAAGGAGAGCACGTCCAGGGCCGGGCCTGACAGGGCCATGGAGCTGAGGAAGACACCCTGGTTTTAGTGCTTGTTCTGCCACTCAACTACCACTGTGACCTTGACCAAGTCACCTTGTCTCCGTGGCATTTGTTTCCTCATCTGTAAAGTGGGACTAGTGCTTTCATCAACGTGAAAACCAGGAAGAAAATCCCAAAGGCTTCTGAATAATCAAAAGAAGTTAATCCATCTGTCAGTCTACCTCATATTCTTTACTCCAAGAAAAGCTTGCCTTAGCTCTTCTCTTGAAACCTATGTTTTCTCATAATGAGAATATGCTTGGTTTTCTGACTTTCTGGCTGACCACAAATAACAAACAATTGATTAGCAGGGAGCTGGGGCTGCTAAAGATAGGAACTGACGACTGACATCATCATCCTAGGAACTGATGACTGACCGAACACAAAAGGCAACCAAGAAAGCAAAGGAGGAGAAAGAAGCTGTTGAGCAGAAACAAGATCATTAAAAGCAACACAACCCATGTATTAATGGCACTCGAGCAAACATGTTTACACATGTCAGTAGCTCTGAAGGCCATCACGCCTAGAAGCCTATTGTTGATAACTGACACTTCAAGGACTTTTCAAGGAAATTTCAAATGACTGCACTATATTTCTACTGTTAGCAAGGCAGGGCTTTATAGAATATTATTTTAGAAAAATTTCCTTGCTAATGTTTTAAATAAATAATGCTTGGGTGCTTAAATGGGAAATTCTCCAATATCCTGAACAATTAGACACTGCCCAACCAAGGGGACAGTGAGGGGTAATCCCTTGGTTTTGAATTGTTCTTGAAGGCTGGCTGTCTAGGAATGATCCTAATTATCATACTTGTTGATGAGTTGGCCTGGAATGTATTGGGTTGGCCAAAAATTTCATTGGTATTTTTGTACCATCTTGGGCAAAAACTGGAATGAACTTTTTGGCCAAGTCAATAAATTTATTTTGCCTTGGCTATTGTTTAGAGGGTGGACTTTTCCCAAGATATGTGGCAAGCCTACTGTGGAAAGAGAGAAGGAGGAACCAGGAAGTAAAGTTTCTGTCCAGAAGAAGCATTCTTTTTAATGAGCCAGCCTATTGTTGTCACATCTGTATGACACTGTGGGCTCATAGAGAAATGTAATCAATTAAGCTGCACCATCTGTTGCTGGTCAGGCTCCATGATAGCTGCGTGGGAAGCACGGGCACCCAAGAAGCTTATAGACTCGTGGCTTTTCAAGGATGGGGCCTAAGTTCAATGCGGGGTGTTGGGTTAACAGCACTCTTCCTGATACTTCTTTAAATACATTTTGGTGCACAAATAATAATTGTTCATGTAGCAAAACAAAAAAATACAGATGAGAAGAGAGAAAAATTAAAAGCCTCTTCAACCCTATCACACAAAAATAACCAATATTAATATTTGTATTAACAAGCTGTAGAATTGTTCATATAAATGAGTACATGAATCGGATCATACTGTACACAGGGCTTTTTTACTCAAAAAATTATGGGTCCCTTAATGCACTCAGGGCTTCCCTTGTAGCTCAATTGGTAAAGAATCTGCCTGCAATGCAGGAGACCTGGGTTCAATTCCTGGGTCAGGAAGATCCCCTGGAGAAGGAAATGGCAACCCACTCCAGTATTCTTGCCTGGAGAATCCCATGGAAAGAGGATCCTGGCAAGCTACAGCCCATGGGGTCACAAGCGTTGAACACAATTTAGCAACTAAACCACCGCAATGCATTCAGAGTGCTGAGAGGAAAAATCTCAGAAACATAGCCTCTATGCTGGGAACATAAAATTCCTCATCTACTCCAAACAGAAACTCCTGAAATATTAAAGATACAAATGTAAGTGAGTAAAGCCATAACAGCATTATAAGAAAACAGAGTAGATTGATTATGTAACATGAAGATGGGGAAAACTTCTTAAGCAAGACAGGAAACCCAGAAGCCAGAAAAAAAACTAACAGGTGTGAATACTGAAACATTTAAAACTCCTACATGAGGAAAGTCAGCATAAAGTTTAAAAACAAATAGCAGACTTGAATAAAATATTTGCAGCATTTAACAGGCAGAAGATTAACATCCTTAATGTCAAACAAAGAATTTTGACTCCTTAGTACCTGCTCCAAGGGCTCTACCCCTGCCCATAGGGGCTTCAAAATAAAGTGTTTTTCTTCCTATCAATGGATTTCCATGCTTAATGGACAAAGAGTGCCTCCAAGTAAGACATCCAAACAGAAAAATGGGCAAAAAATATAAGTAAAGAATTTACTAAAGAAAGGTAGATGGCCAATAAACATAAAAAGATGTTCAACTTCACTGCCGTCCAAAAGTGCACATTGAAAAATTAAAAAATGAATAGAACCCCTAACACACTGCAAGGATGTGTAGAAGTGAATACTCTCATCCACGGCAAGTACAGCGCAAATCTGCACAACTTGGGGAGGAAGGTGGTTTGGTAGAATCTAATGCGAGTGTGCGGACTCGTGGACCCAGAGAGGCCTCCTCAGCCATAAGAAGAAAGAAATTCTGGACCTAAAGAAAGGAGCAAGTCTGAATTGCTCAGCCTCCCAAGAAGACAATCCCTATATCTTTGCTGCCTTCAGGAACCCTGAGTTGACAGAGGCTGAGGCACTCGGCTTAGCCACGCTCTGTGGAGAAAAGAGCTCTCAGCACAGGCAGCTTTGCTCCGGACGTGGGTCACCTCCTTGTTTTTCATCCGCTGGTGCTGCTTTTGGCTAAACTCTCTGGCCTCTTGCCTGAACCAATAGGACAGAGCAGCCCTATCCTGGTTGCCTTTCCTGACTTGGCTTCTCCCCCGCTGGTCTCAGGGTGCTCACCCGACCCTGCCTTCCTCACACACCCTTCCGGAGCTTCTCAGAGCTCTTCTGGCCAGACATGGCCTGGCCAAGGTGACCCACTGACAAGCTGACACATTTAACACTCCAGAGTTGTTAGTTGTCACTTTGACTTATCATCCTATAGACAGGCACACTAGGGCTGGTGAATTGCCAATGACTCGACTTTGAATTGTCAGTTCCTTGACAGCAGGAACCAAGATGGCTTTGAACACCAATTCTGTACACTCAGGACCTGGTACGGAGAAGACCCCCAGGGGAACTTGTTGACTGAATGAAAACTGGATGAATCAGTTTAAACTCCCTTCTCCCCCGCCACATGTAACAGTTTTAAATCAGCCTGACACAGCAGATAATTCGCTTGAGCAGCCCTCAGAAAACTTTTTCTGCAAAGGGTTAGAGAGTAAATAGTTTAGACTTTTGCAGGCAAGAGACAAACTCAAGACTATTATCCATCTCTTAAAAAGCGAAAGAAAAATTAAATTTTCATGACATTTTTGTTGATGAAGTTCAAAATATAATAATAATACAGCTTTTTTAAAAATAATACAGGGCCCCCAATGTGAAGAATAAAATTCTTTTTTTGAGGAATAACATGGCACTTAATTTGGGGTTCAGAATTAGTGTTCTTCTTCTTCAAAAGCTATTGCAAATATTCATCTGCTAAAGATAGTATGTAATAAGATAGTATGTATTTCATCTTTGAAAATGAAAGTTGAATTTCATATCATTTTCACAGGCCATAAAATAGTACTGTTTTCAGTGATGCTCAGCTCCCAGGCAGTACAGAAAGAGGCAGTGGGGTAGGTCTGGCTTCAGGCTGTAGTTTAACTCTTGCACTTGAGGGTAAGACAGAGGAGGCTGTTTTCATTCTCTCTCTTACCTCAGGCTCCAAATCCTACATTTTCTAAACCCGGTGGTTTCTGAGACACTTTCACTCCTTTCTTTCTCAAAGAACACACAGGCTGAGCCGAGCAACTCCCCAGAAAGGGGTTCCAGAAGTTTCGTTATTGCCCAAGGGCCCCAGCATCGCGGAGTGAAGTCAGGGCGGCTACAGGCCCTTCCTTTTCTAAGGCTGGCATTAGTTCGTTGCCAACCACCCACAAAACCGCTGGGAAGGGCTTGCTTGTGCTGCTTCTCCAGCCCAAACCACAGAGAGAAGGGAGGCCACAGCGCGGCTGGACTAATGGGAAACAGTTGTGCTTACCCAGCCCTGTTCACAGAGGGAACATATTTAGATGCCTAACATCTCCTTGTATCCTGAAAAATGTATCATTTGAAAAAGACAACTAACCACAGCACCAAATTCAGGGCTCGCAAAATAGCATCAATAATGCACTAACAGGACCCGACTTTTTGTCCATATAGAGAGTACCAAGGAGATCAGGGACTTGTGAAAACATCAGTCATTCACTGACTCATTGATTTATTCAACAAATAATTGTTTTAGAGTCTACTATGTGCCTCGCACTGTATTAGGCCCTGACATAGTGTAGGAAATAAGACTTGACATAGTCTCTGCTCTCATGGAGTTTACAGTATTGTTCAATGGCATTTGCTAAAGTCCGGTATTTTGTGGCATATTACTAAGCATCCTTTGAATTGAAATGATCGCATGGTAAAATTGTTCAGGAAAGAAGGAATTAAGTCAAGTCCACCAGATTACTTTATTGGAGGACTCAGATTTGGTATGCAGATTTCCACTGAGAATCTCCAAGAGAGGGATATATAGAATGCAGCCTTCCCAATCTTATTTAACTACGGCATCTTTTTGGTGAATTGCATATTGTGGCACCAGTCAAACGGAGCATAGTTTGGAAAGCATGGCTCTTAGGACCACTGGGTTTGGCCATGTAGGTTGAGCACTTAACAGCTTCAGTGGGACCACGCATACAGACTACCACTCCATGGTGCCCTAGAGTTCTATGAAAATGGACCTGATCTCTGTAACTACAGGGCAAGGCATGGGTAAGACAGGTTTCATATAGCTATCACTCAGCTATCTGCCACTTGGCTCTTTCTCATAGAACAGGCCAGAGACAGTGCTCAGCAGCTGGGAAAACAGACAGAGCTATAAAGAGAGCCTTAGGGAAGGCCAAAGGAGAAGGCAATGGCACCCCACTCCAGTACTCTTGTCTGGAAAATCCCATGGACGGAGGAGCCTGGCAGGCTTCAGTCCATGGAATCGCTAAGAATCGGACACGACTGAGCGCCTTCACTTTCGCTTTTCACTTTCATGCACTGGAGAAGGAAATGGCAACCCACTCCAGTATTCTTGCCTGGAGAATCCCAGGGACGGTGGAGCTTGGTGGGCTGCCGTCTATGGGGTCGCACAGAGTCGGACACGACTGAAGCGACTTAGCAGCAGCAGCAGGGAAGGCCGAAGCACAGCATTCCTGTGAGTGTCTGGGTAGAAATAAATCAGCAGAATGAATTAAAAAAAAAAAAAAAACCACACCAAGGTACAATACAGTGACTACAGTGACGCGTAAAACTCTGAGGATATAAAGAAGACCCTCAAAAAAATAAAATAAAATAAAGACGACCCTCAAAGCTTCCAGGGGGGAGAAAAAAATCAGGTAACAAAGGAACAATTAATCAAATGGTATGGGTTTAAAATGGATAACCAACAAGGACCTACTGTATAGCACATGGAACTCTGCTCAATGCTATATGGCAGCCTGGATGGGAGGGGAGTTTGGAGAATGGATACATATATGTATGTATGGCTCATACATGTATGGCTGAGTTCCTTCTCTGTTCGCCTGAAACTATCACAGAATTGTTAATTAGCTATACCCCAATACAAAATAAAAAGTTAAAAAAATAAATAAATGATACATGACATTATTCCAGCCCCCCCCAACAAAAAGCAACACTGAGAACTAGAAGACAATGCAGGAATGCTTTCAATATTCCAAATGAATAATGAATATGGTTTTTCACCCAGACATCTCTACCTAGCCTGAGTCCAGATCAATACTGAGAGTAGAATAAAGACATTTCAAGAGTTGAAAAGTCTCTCTACTACTACTACCTATGATTTTCAGGAATTATTTGAATACGTGCTCTGCTGAAAACAAAAGTTAATAAACAAAGAAAGAGAAAGGTATGAGCTCCAGGAAATAAGAGATGCCACTCAGGAGAGATGCAAAGAGAATCTACAGTGATGGCATGGACAGTCTAAGGATGACAGCTACACGGTAAGTCTGAGGATAACTGGTTCCAGCTGAAACTGACAGGAAGAAGCAGGGGGCAGTCCTACAGAGAACATCCAGGCAATAAGAAAAGAAAGGAACCAAAAGATTACTGAGCATGTGGATAATTCTATTCACAGAACTGGGTTCAAAGGAAACTAATAACAACAACAACAAAAAGAGGTAATTATTCACTAAGAGGTAAAGTGTAAAAAAGACAACGTGATCACAGTTTGCTACTTGACACATGAGTGATTCATATCTATTTAGCTATAATAATAAAAGCACAAATACCAGTTGAGAATGGGAGAAAGGGAGGTAGGAAAGGGGTAGCATGAGCAAGCTAAAATTCTCCTCTACCATACAAAGAAGTCAGTGGGGAGTGTGTAAAACTCATTCATCAGGAGTGAATGCATTTTAGGCAAATATTTAGAACCATGGAGGAAAATATCAGAAGAAATATCTGAAACAGTGGGGAGTGGTTAGGAGCTGGTTGTAGGTTGTGGAAGGGCAAGCAGGCAACACAGGGAACTGCCATTTCTTTAACAAGCCTTTTAGGGCCATTTGATTTTTGTGTATGTTAAATGTATACATTACTTTGGTTCTGTGAAACATGGTTGGTAGGCTAACTAGGTTGTCACTGGCTAAGTGGCTTACGCTATTTGTCAGTTTCAACACTTGCCCAATTAAAGTTCATGGATTAATAAAATGACAAATCAATGTAGGTTCTGGATCTTTGGGACTCCTAGGGAAGACTACAAACTCTGCATGTCAAACTTGAGAACAACAAGCATTTGTTGCCTCAGTATTTCAAGTGCTACCCACAGACCAGGGATATGGGTTATCACCTGGGAACTTATTAAAATTGAACAATCTCAGGTATCTTCTCAGACCTATTGCATTTTAAAAGATCCCTGAGTGATTCATATGCACATTAAAGTTTGTACTGGGACAACCAATGATAGTGTTGGTGTAATGAAGTGGGGGCAGGTATACAGGCCAATGATAAAGTCAGTGGTGATAGATCAAGAGTATAATGTGGGAGACGTTTTAAGGGTTCCCTGCCTTTAGAGGTCCTACCCCACATTCCAACAATCCCACAATGAGACAAAATATATATATCTACATACAAGATGGGTTGACTTACAGGAGACTGGTTGCCATATGTCACATTTTGTAGGCATTTAAAAATTAAACATGTATCAGTTAAAATCAACAAAAAGTACAATGTCCAGAGGGCATCCAGGTTAGGCATGAGCCAAGATGGTACTTATAAAACTTTAAGGGGCTTTCCTGATACCTCAGTTGTTAAGAATTGGCTTGCAATGCAGCAGAGGCAGGAGACAAGGTTTCGATCCCTGGGTCAGGAAGATCCCCTGGAGGAGGAAATGGCAACCCACTCCAGTATTCTTGCCTGGAGAATCCCATGGACAGAGGAGCTGGTGGGCTACAGCCCATGGGGTTGCAAAGAGTCAGACACAAGTGAGCGACTAAGCATGAGCAAGGACAGAGAACCCTGGGCCAACTTCTCAGGCAGATGAGGCTGTTGTCAGCACCCTTGATTGCAAGTGCTGCTAAGGCGCTGAAGTCGTGTCCGACTCTATGCAACCCCATAGACAGCAGCCCACCAGGCTCCCCTGTCCCTGGGATTCTCCAGGCAAGAACACTGGAGTGGGTTGCCATTTCCTTCTCCAATGCATGAAAGTGAAAAGTGAAAGTGAAGTCGCTCAGTCGTGTCCGACTCTTAGCGACCCCATGGACTGCAGCCTACTAGGCTCCTCCATCCACAGGATTTTCCAGGATTGCAAGTGACAGAACCCCAACTCAGTCGGAGTGAAACAAAGAAAATAATTTATTGCCTTTCATAACTCCTTGAGGATAGCCGGCACCTGGGATTTGGTCCAAATGTTTGTGTATATCTGCATTCTGACTTTGTTTCTCAGTCTTGCTTGGCTTCCTTTTCAGATAGCTTCTTGCCACATAATGACAAAAGGATAGCTGGATGCCTAAGCTAGTAAATAGCAGTTCTAATAACTCTTTAAAATAACTGAAGAACCTAAAGAATTTTTTTAATGTACACTATAGCTGCCAATATTTAACTATAGTAAAAAAATAAATAAAACTGAGAACAAAATTTAAATATGTATAATTAATTCATTTAAAATAACAATAATAAACCTATTCCATATTAGCATAAATATTTCTTTGAGAAAATTATGTTTTCCAGAACAAAGATTATTTACTAAGAAGAGTGTCATTGTTTTACATTTTTGTAAATCTCCCTAATCTTAGGGTTAACAGAAGAAAGCTGAATGTGCATTATCTACTTCTGAATTGAATTTGCTACAATATATTGTTTCCATTGAAGTATTTAAAGAAAATCTGGCCTCACAAAGACTTAGGTAGAAAAGGGAGGAACATTTTAATAACTTTTTCAGATAATTGTGGCTATGCTTCTTTGATACTACACCGGAACTAAAAAATGATAGTGTCTTTTTAAAAAATACCTACACGTGCAAGTTCATGATATAATTTTCCTCTCTGTTGGCTGGTTGTATCCATCCATTTATAATTCTTTCAGGGTTAGCCTTGAGCTAGAGCATCTTTATATTAGTGTTTCCCACACAACACATTTTCACCCATTTCCCAGACAATGCAAGGACCTTAGAACATTCTAACTTTATTTACCCTCTTCCTGACTAACGTGCTATTGTGTCCTATATTTTCATTTTCTGTTTCTTAAACATTAGTTGTATGGTTTCATACAACCAAGATTCATTTGCATTTATCCATATTTCCATTTCTGTTGTCCTTCTTTCCTCCCTGAATATCCAAGATTCTATCCGGGACCACTTTCCTTCTGCCTGAAGCTTCCCCTTGTATTTATTTTTATATTTGAACCATTCAACAAAATTCAAAAGAAGACAAGTGTTCTATGATAGAAGTCTCTCTCTCCCGTCTTTGCCCCTAGCCCTAAACTATATATTTCTACGTGTACACAGAACATTACTTGAAAGGATACACACCAAATTGAGAGGGTGGCTTGTCCATGTGGTCTGAAACATCTGTGATGATAATATATCAATACAAAAATGATAGTTTCATTAAAGGTCATTGCACTGTGAAACCTAAAACCATATCTGTGGGGACTTCCCTGGCAGTCCAGTGATTAATAGTTCACCTTCCAACGTAGGGGCTGTGGGTTCAACCCCTGGTCGGGGAACTAAAATCCCACGTGCCTCACAGCCAAAAAACCAAAACATAAAACAAGAAATAGTGTAATAAATACAATAGACTTTAAAAAATGGTCTATATTAAAAAAAAAAACTTTAAAAAATAAAATAAAACCAGATAAATGAACTTTTCACACTCTGTTACATTAAAATCTATTGTTCTGTTCTGAGTTTTGAATGGATCTTTTACTCATTCATGTTTTTACATCATGGATTGGTCATTGGAAAAGTATTGGTTCAACTGAGTTTTGCAGATCTTCTAATGTTGACCCATCTCCCTACACAATATCCCCAAATCACATTCTTTAATATCACCACCAGTCACATCAGGATCCTTGAAACATTGGGAGCTAATAAGCTCGTGGTAGAGAACATGACTTTCCAAAACTCCAATTTTTGCTTTAAAATTCAAATGTTATCATCAACAACAAAACCATTATTTGTTTTCCTTGAAATAGCAAGCTCACTCCTTTCATTTTTATGGAAATGTCTGCCAAATACCAAGTCTGAATAACCATAGTTTGCCAGTCATTCTTTTCAGGCAAGACGATATTCCTTGAAAAAAGTAGCTAACTCAGCTCACGGCTCAAACAATCACACGAGTATTTTTCTTGAGACAATCACGGTATTTTGTTACACGGTTCAAAGTACTTTACGCACAATAGAAGTGCTTCAGGCACCTTCCAGGAACAAATTTCAAGACCAGATGAAATGTGCATAGCCAAGGAAAACACCTGTGAAGGAACATGGGGAGGGAACTGGAGAAGTAAGGAGATCCTTTGACCACGATGCTAGTCTAACCACGGGGGAAGAGGAAGGAAAGGAAAAAGGATCAGGTCAAATAAATCTTGGACTGCAGTGTAGTTCAACAAAAGTTCAGCCAGGCCAGTGGGGAGTCCTCAAGCCAAAATCACCCAGGATAGGAGTCCCGTGTTTCTCAAGAATGAACCTGCATTAGTACTCCCGTCATGGTCAGCCATTGGCAGGGAGCAGACGGAGAGAAGGCCTTGACACGAAGTGGAGGTGGGGCCGAAGGACAGCAGATACTCCCTGCCCCAGCTGATCTGAATGGCACGTTTTCACAGCTGCCACATGCTTTATGAGGTTGCTGTGCTGTGTTCAGTTGTGTGCAACTCTTTGAGACCCCCTGGACTGTAGCCCGCCAGGCTCCACTGTCCATAGAATTTTCCAAGCAAGAATACTGGGGTGGGTTGCCATTTCCTACTCCAGGAGATCTTCCTGACTCAGGGATCAAACCCTTGTCTGCTGCATCTCCTACACTGGCAGGCAGATTCTTTACCATTATGCCACCTAGGAAGCCTGATTACCACATGGTTTATAGGTATCTTTCATTTCGCACAAGACATCCTCACAGTGTTATAAAGATGTGTACCCAAGGGTTGAGGTTAAATAAAATTGATATTTTTTATTGCTTCATCATGACATTTCTTAAGTGAAACTGACCTTTGTTTTCCTGCAAGTGTGTGGCAATGAAGAATACATTCAATTTGTAGTCACTGCCTTGATTTGTTCCAAGGTGGCAGGAATTTTACCCCACTATTGCTTTTGCATTGATAGTGCAAATGTCAACATACCAAAAAAGGCACGTGAAATCTCAGTATCATTACAAAAACAGTTTTGATCTCATAGATTCCTTGAAAAGACCTTGGGGATCCCTAGGGAACTGCAGGTCACACTTGGAGAACCAGTGACTTATAGCTAGTAACCCCAGAATTAGAATGTGTTGGTGAGGGGAGGTTGCCGTTGTTTTGTTTTGTTTGGTATGGTTCTGGCAAAAGTCACAGGGAATATTTTAATGTTTCCATTTGGGTCATGTTTCTCTGCCTGAATCAATCACTGTGAAGAGGAGAATGAGGCACTTTTACTGGCTAGGCCTGTCATGTGAACAGTTTTCTGAGAAGGATGAGACAGATCCATCCAATGGATGGGATGGATTTCCATAAAAAGGAGTGGTTCTCTTAGGGCAGGGATACTGCATGGTAAAACCAGCCCACAGTAGAGTTCAATTTGGCAACAGAAGTTGGCAATAAGTGTGTGGGCTATGAGACTTGGCCTGTTTCAGAGGGAGTCTGATGCCAGCATCAGGCAAGAGAAGAGATCAAAGCTGAGGTGAAGGTTCCCAGGCAGGAACCCAGCCCCTGAGGGTACCCAGCTCCTGCAGCCAGTTTGGCAGCTTGTTAATTCAGCCCAACAGGCAGGGCCAGGTGACCATAGCTCAGCTTTGGTCAGATTGCACGTGTATTTAAAGGGGCAGATGTCTCATTCTGTGTCTCCCTTCAATGATGCTGGAGCTGTGACTATTATAAGTTTGCTATCTTGGTCAGCAACAGGAACCAGAGGAACCAGAGATTAAATTGCCAATGTCTGTTGGATCATAGAAAAAGCAAGAGAGTTCCAGAAAAACATCTACTTCTGCTTCACTGACTACACTAAAGGCTTTGACTGTGTGGATCACAACAAACTGGTGAATTCTTTAAGAAATGGGAATACCAGACCACCTTACCTGCCTCCTGAGAAACGTGTAAGCAGGTCAAGAAGCAACAGTTAGAACTGGACATGGAACAATGGACTGGTTCCAAATTGGGAAAGGAGTATGTCAAGGCTGTATATTGACACCTTGCCTATTTAACTTACATGCAGAGTACATCATGAGAAATGCCAGACTGGATGAAGCACAAGCTGGAATCATGATTGCTGGGAGAAATATCAATCACCTCATATATGGTAGTTGGCACTACCCTTTTGGCAGAAAGTGAAGAGGAACTAAAGAGCCTCTTGATGAAGGTGAAAGAGGAGAGTGAAAAAGCTGGTTTAAAACTCAACATTCAACAACTAAGATTATGGCATCCGGTCCCATCACTTCATGGCAAATAGATGGGGAAACAATGGAAACAGTGAGAGACTTTATCTATTTGGGCTCCAAAATCACTGCAGATGGTGACTGCAACCATGAAATTAAAAGACTCTTGCTCCTTGGAAGAAAAGCTATGGCCAACCTAGACAACATATTAAAAAGCAGAGACATTACTTTTCCAACAAAGGTCTGCATAGTCAAAGCTATGGTTTTCCCAGTAGTCATGTATGGATGTGAGAGTTGGACCATAAAGAAGACTGAGTGCTGAAGAATTGATGCTTTTGTGCTGTGGTATTGGAGGAGACTCTTAAGAGTCCCTTAGACAGCAAGGAGGTCAAACCTGTCAATCCTAAAGGATATCAATCCTGATAATTCATTGGAAGGACTGATGCTAAAGTTTAAGCTCCAATACTTTAGCCACCTGATGTAAAGAGCTGACTCATTAGAAAAGACCCTGATGCTGGGAAAGATTGAAGGCAGGAGGAGAAGGGGACAACAGAGGACAAGATGGTTGGATGGCATCACTGACTCAATGGACATAAGTCTGAGCAAGCTCTGGGAGGTGGTGAAGGACAGAGAAGACTGGCGTGCTGCAGTCCATGAGGTCGCAAAGAATCAGACATGACTGAGCGACTAAACAACAACAACAATCTTTGTCAGGCTTGATTCAAGAATTAGAACCCAGTGGGTCTCAGGGGTCAGGTCGGGGAGCAAGGCAGTGGGGACTCAGATGTTAGAAGCTGGGGATGGATAAGAACCATCTAGACTGATCATAGGTCAGTGGAAGTCATGCCACACAAGACATCACATTTCTAAAATGGCATTTGCTCAAATGCAGTTCTACCTGTCTAGGCGGTTTCACATTTACCATTTCATACTCTGCTTCTGCTACTTGTTTATCCTCAGAATTATTGAGGCACTCTCCTTGGAAGAAAAACTATGACAAACCCAGAAAGAGTACTAAAAAGCAGAGACATCACTTGCTGACAAAGGTCCATATAGCCAAAGCTATGGTTTTTCCAGTAGTTGTGTACAAATGTGAGAGTTGGACCATAAAGAAGGCTGAGTGCCAAAGAACTGATGCTTTCAAACTGTGGTGCTGAAGAAGACTCTTGAGAGTTCTTTGGACAGTAAGGAGATCAAACCAGTCAATCCTAAATGAAATCAGTTCTGAATATTCACCAGAAGGACTGATGCTGAAGCTGAACCTCCAATACTTTGGCTACTAGATGCAAAGAGCCAACTTATTGGAAGAGTCTCTGATGCTGGCAAAGACTGAGGGCAGGAGGAGAAGGGGATGACAGAAAATGAGATGGTTGGATGGCATCACTGTCTCAGTGGACATGAGTTTGAGCAATCCTTGGGAGATGATGAAGGACAGAGAAGCCTGGTATGCTGCAGTCCATGGAGTTACAAAGAGTCAGACACGATTTAGTGACTGAGCAACAAATAAAAAATCAGGGTTATAGGTGATCAATTCAACTACTCAGCTCTGGTGACCAATGCTTCCCTTTCAAAAGACTCCCTTACTCGAGTCTCCTCAATGTCATATTCTCCTGGGTTTCCTCCTAATTCTCCAGCTGCTTTTTCTCAGACTCCTTTGCACATCTCTTCCACAACGGTAGTCTTTGGGGGCTCTGCCACAAAACCTCCTTTCTTCTCTACAGGCAATGTGATCTGTCCCCATGCTCTCAATTATGGCCACATTTATTTCTTAAAACGGCTATAAAACTACTCCCTCATCCCTTCAGCAGGCACAAACACGTTCTTTGTGTCCTAAGGCCCCGTCTATACTTTCCTCAAGGGCCTGGGATAATCAGAGCAATTGGTACGCTGCTGGCGCCAAGGCCATCCTAAACCCACACATGCACAGGAGGACTGAAATCAGATCATCTGGCCATCCAGCTGTTCAGACTGGGGTGTGTGTGTATGTGTGTCTGTCTGTCTATCCATCTTGCAGATTGTTGCTTAGGCGAAAAAATGTATAGGAGAGGACCTAACTGCAGCCCTTTGAGAATACATGATGGCTCTATAGAATTTAATTGAGTAAATGGGTTCCTATGTTATGCCAGGCACACGTAGTAAATGTAAAGATTATAAGCGTGAAAAGGTCAATGTTCTTTCCAGGGATGGGTTAGGGTTGGGGGGCTAACATTTACATGACTGTAGTCAGAATAAATGTAACAGCCTAAGACTGTCTAGTCCTAGCATGCTGTCACGTTGTAAAGAATTATAAGTAAAACTAGTTTATTCGTGAACTTTAATACAAACAGCTTTTCACATTTTAACATTCCTGAAGTCAGGCTGCGTCTAACAAATGATTTGATAAGGATACCTGTGTTAGGGTTTAATTGACAGAGTTTTTTCTTTCCTAGATGCACAAAAAAAGAAAATGCAGAATTGACAATGTCTTAGATGAGATGAAAAATATTATTTGGGTCTCAGAGAAACTTGAAGTCAAATTTGTCATCTCGAGCAACATGTCCCAAAATTCCTGCTTTCTTTTGGTTTCCAATTATCTAACCCCTGTAGCTACCCAAAAGCCTCCTTTTCCATCTTGAACTCTTTACTCTCCACCAAAACATGACGAAACCTCCCTGACATCTTCCCCAGAAAGAGGGTATCCTCTTTATTCCTCTCCCTCCTGCTCTCTCTCCCTCCCTTCCCTCTTTTGACAACCTCAGTCATCTTCAAAGGACATCATCCCACTCCTCTGCTTCTTCCCCAACCTGACAGTTTGACCTGTTTTTTTGTTTGTTTGTTTTTAATAAGCAAGAGAGGGAGGGCAAAATGCTTGGCAGCTAGAATTTTCTTTAGCATGGAAGGGGAAGGCAAAGAGGCTTTGACTAATTCCATAGAAATAATTCTTGGACCAGGAACAAGAGAACAAGCAGATCACAGTGTGGGTTAAAACAGAGGGGGGTGCACCGGGCCTTGGCCAGGGGAAGGATTGGAGTGCTACCTAACATGGGGCATCCTGGGGAGGCTCAGATTTTAAAACCTCCAACCTCCAAGCTTGTCCAGAAGCTTCATATACATGTATACATGCAGGCAGCAAAAACACATGTACACATACACACATGTGTTTAAATAATGGGCTGAGGCCTTTCTGTCCCACCTCACAAAGCCCTGGGAGGGACGGAGGTGGGGTCAGGATGATCGCCTGCTTTTCTGTGTTGAAGAGGCCCAAGGAGGGACGCCAGGCTCGCTGGTTTGAGGCTAGGGCACCACAGGAGACCCTACTCCTCCAGATCCAGCCCAAATAAAATCTAACTACAAAAGGCTGGACAAGGTACTAGAAGAGCATTATCTACTGAGTGGGAAGGCCTCTGAGCTCTGGGGAGATGCGGAGCTGGAATGAGGAAGGGTGGGTGGAAAGTGCCCTCTGGGGAGGAGATCATGCTTCCTTAAGACCTTGAAAAACACAAGGGACAAGTTAGAAGGATGATCTGCAGTGGAGGAGAGTAGGGGGGACCCCAATTTGGCCACCTAGCTGAACCCTCGTGTGTGAGTCCTCAGCTTCAAGCTGCCTAGCAGCCGCCCGGAGTCTCCGGGTTCTTGTGGCCAGAGAAGGACCTTTGGAAAAACTTAGGCAGCTCATGATGGTGAGGGCAGAATGCAGTGGAGCTGATTGGCTCCCACCTCCCCAGGCTGAATGCTTCTGCCGTGCTAAGATCAGACGGGTGCAGAGCATGCCCTGATCTTCGTAGAGCTCTGGGGAGCAGGAGTATAAATAAGCAGGAGAGAGGCTGCAGAAGTCAAGATGGAGTTGAAGAAATTGTCAACACAGGTGGAGCCCAAGTCCTATCTGATCTGCAAATCCCACTCCTACAGAGTCATCCCGGCCTGTGCAGCCTAGAAATTGCCCAAGGCCTGCCCAGAACTCAGGCCTGTGGGAAAAAGTCAGGAAGGCTTTATTTAGGAGGTGGACTTGTAGGACCTTAGGTAGGTAAAAAGGAGGAGCCCTGAGACTCTCCCAAACCCTGGAATGAGGCAGGGGAGTTGGAGCTGGGCCCATGCTGATCTTCTCTGCCCTGATCTCTGCTGATTCCTGGCTGCAGGGTGTGTGTGTGTAGCTGGGTACAGGTCAGGTTTAATTATTAATCATCTGACCAGACTAATCAGCCTAGAGCAACGTCTCTCTTCCGGAGCTGTGAAATCCCCACTCACTAGCCCAAGCCCCCAGCACCTCCCAGATGCTAGGAGAGAAGAAGGGTGTGAGGAGCTTCCCTGCAGCCCCTGGGTCTTCAGGAGGCAATGATTAGGTGTGGGCACTGGGCAGGCAGGTGTGGTTTCCACGATGCAGGGTGAACCAAGGCCATCCACCCCGTGTTGACACAAGCGTCATAAACTGAGGTTTGTTCCCAGCTCCGCCTGGGAAGGTCCCTGAGAGATGGGTGGGCCTGGCAAGGTGGGGATGCAGTGAGGACAGATAGGTTTGGAGAGGGTGTGCCCCTGGGGACCCAGAGAGGTGAAGCTGGCGTAGGAAGCCGGTCTGTGGCTGCAGAAGAATCTGGCCATTGAAAGGCCAAGCTTCGAGCCACACAAACAGGGTCTGTGACACCAACCATCAGAACCAGTCCTCGGTGGGTGGGAACCTGGAAGGAAAAGATGGGCAGGGCCAAGGTGGGGAGGTGGGGAGATGCTCCCTGGCACCTCTTCGAGGATACAGTCCTGTTCCTACAGCCAGCTGGTGGCTGGATAGAGACCTGGAGCTCGGGCCTCTGCGGCTGGAGCCAGGCCCAGGGATGGGTAGGGGGCTGCTTTGTCCTTCAACAGTCACTGGTGCCTGTTCTGTATGGACGCAGGGCAGTAGGACATGCTTCCTGCCCTGTAGACTCAATGGTTAATGCAATACGAGCCAGTAAACAGATCACAAGGCAGCCTGATAAGGGTTATAAAGAGAGGCCTCTATGTGGGGCTGGGCGTGGAGATGGTGTGCTGGGACACAGTGTGGGAGCAGTAACACCTGCAGGGAGAACAAAGAGGGTCAAGGAAGACTTCATAATGGAGGTAACAGTTACTTAGAAGGAACGTTAAAGAAAGTCCTGGTTCCCAAGCAGAGAGAAAGGAGAATGATATCCAGGCAGTGGGAGACCATGTGCAAAACCGAGGGGCTGAGATGGAGCCTAACTGGGTCCCATGTGGCGTTGAGCAAGGCTGGACCGCAAGTGAGGGCTGTGGGGGTGAGAAAGCAGAGCGGGTGGCGATGAGGCAGGTGGTGAGTTGGTTCAGCTGATGGCACCCTGAGGCAAGTGAAGATGGAGACCACAGAGGCCAGGACAACACAGGGGTCAGCCTGCCCCATGGATGCACCCGTGTTTGCTCCTGAGAGGGACTTGTCCTCCGCAGACGGCGGACTGCCCCGGGGTGGGGAGTGGGGGGGGTGGGAGGATGCTCAGGAGACCAGAACTCCCGGCAGGCTTGCAAAGCACAGCACTCAGGCTGGGGGAAGCCCAGGGACAGAAGTGACCACCACCCCCTTCCTGTGACTGACTGAGTCCCACTCATGTCGCACTTTCCCTCCAACAGCCTCAGGCAAGCGCAAGGCACACATCAAGTGCAGATGAAGAGACTGAAGTGGCGAGAGGTCCACATTGTCCAAAACTGAGTGAGTTCCTTGTGGATTTGACATAGGGGCTCAAGACCCTGAGGCCCAGCACAGAGCTGGCCCCTGAACCGGAAAGTTCTCTCCTCCAACCTTGCGGATGGCAAGAGTGAACCCTGTCACAGGAGCCCTCTGCTCCCCTCCTCCCCCGGACCAGTCCTCCCCAGGCAGGTTTGGGGTGGTTTCCAGGCTCAGCCTGAGGGATTCAATGCTTCCCAGCCCAGTGGGGTTCTATCCTGGCTGAGATCAGCCCATGGGGGACCCCAGAGAGTACATGCCCTTGAGATTTTCCCAGAATTCAGATCGGCCCCACCCAGAGCACTCTGTTCTCAGGTGGGTGTGCTGAGCAGTCAGATGGCTGCGATGACAGCCTCCTGGTCCTGTGGACCTGGCTCCTGGAAGCTCAGATAACAAGAGAAATTTGAAAAATTTGGGGGGAAAAGTTAAAACACACCAACTCAAGCCAGCATACTGGCTCAGGTGAGTTAGGCAGGCAGAGGAAAGGTCAGGTCTTTAGACACTGGGAGGCGTTACTGTGACATCAGAGACAATTTCACATGGACCAGGGACCATACTAACATCCCCTCCAGAGTATTCTCCACTATCTTCTCTGACTTTGGGCTGCCGGCTACCTAATGATATTCTCCAAGCCTCTTAGCACAACATCATGTATAGTCCCCAAAAGGAGTTCTTCTAGAATTTGGAATCAAGTAGAATGATTTCCCCAGATTAACTGGCATGGTCTCTTGATTCTAACAGGAAAAGCTAAGCAGGGGAGCTTGCTTCCTCTTTTTGCCTTGGCTCCCAGGATGCTCCCAGTCACATTTCATGTTAATTCACCACCACTGCCTCAGCCCTTCCTTCTCACCTACTTGTTGCCTCCAGGTTTCCTCAATCCTCACTTCAAAAATTTCCGTTGGCTTAATCTTGTTGCACATGGCCTGTGTTGAATATTATCTCAATTCCTTGTTGTTAAGAGGTGGCAGGTAAATAAACAGTGAAGTTTCACTCAGGAAAGAAGGGTTAAAAGTGCAAAGTCTGGCCTGCATCTAGGGGCCATGGGAAATCTCCTTTTGAGCACACCCTTATACCCCTAAATTCCCTAAGAACACAAAACTAGGTGCTCTCCTCCCCTCCCCAGAGGAGCAGGAACAACCCCCTGGCTCACCCCTAGACCCAGCTCCTAGGGTGAAACCTCCTGAGTGAGGGGAGGAAGAAACTGTGTTGCTTTGGCACCTTCAGCCTTCCTGCTTGTTTTCCTGCCCTGTGGTGGGTGGAGACCTTTCTTTAGCTACAGTCTAAGGAGGGAAGTGTTGAGGTCAGTTTCAGAATTTAACAATCAGGATCAGTCATAAACTCCTGAGTCTAGCTAAATCCGGCTCTCGGATCCTCCTTACTCCACTGTTTCCGGCAGACGCAGGATCTAGAAGTTTTAGCAAAGAGCAGGAACAAGAGAAGACCCCAATCCTGAGACAAGCACTAGAGAGTAGTGGTTAAAAGCATGGTTTGAGAGTCACGTGGACCTGGATTTGAATCCCAACTCTGCCACTCACTGGCTGTCCCTGGGCAAACCATTTTCATCTTTGAACCTCATTTTCCCCATCTGTAAAATGGGAGAATAATGGCGCCTGTCTCTCAACATTGTAAAGAGGCCAAGAAACTGTATCCCTACAGAGTACACACAGAGTGTGACATGCACTTAATAATCTGTATATCAGTATTAATGGTGGCTCATGGAGCACAGGAGAGGGTGTGTGAACCCCAGGTTTCCTCAGGAGCCCTGGAGAACCCCAGGTTTCCTCACATGGCCCTGGAGAACGCCCCTTCTCCCTGTGACTCCAGTCTCCTCTAAAGGTCTGCTGACTGCACAGCTCTCTGGCCTTAGGGGCTAGCCTATCACCAGGAGTCTTGATAATTACAATGCCTTCAGCCATTAAAGAGGATAAAGAGACCATTGGAAGACTTTTGCCTAACCATGGTAAATATGAATCCAACTAAAACAAAATCCTGACGTGCCCCAAACCCAGTCTGACAACCACCCCCTACCACCACCAGCTCCCACCATCTCCATCTGCTATAGCCAGACTGTCTCCTCCCGTGTATGTCCCCCGTCTTCAAGCCTTTTCCACACTGGAGTCTCCCGTACCTTCAATGGTCTCCATTCACATCTGTTCTGCCCTTCCCCCCAGCAAAATAAATGTCCCTTCTCTTCCAGGAGCTGCTGGGTAAGTCCCCGGTTGACAGCTAGGGCAGTGTTTTTCCAAGCGCGAGGAGCGAACTCCACCTGCACTGAATCACTCACGAGGCTCCACTAAGATGCAAACACCTTCCCGTGACCCAGTGAGGCAGAATCTCCACGGGGGGCGGGGGGGGGGGCAGGAGTCTCTAGTTCTAACAAGCTCCCCAGGTGATTCAGATCCACACAAAGCACAATAATCAGTGATTTTTCTTGAGTCCTTGCCAATTGCGGAAGTCCAGCTAGGACAAGATCTAGAAAATTCATGAAATAGTTTAGCTGAAAGAAACTACACTCCTCATGTGTGCCCGGTTAGGACCACCCGGGAGATCTGGATCCCCTTCTTACCTTATACCAATAAGCCGTATTGCCTTAGGCAAATCACTTCCCCTGTCTGGGCCTCAGTTTTCTCACCTGTAAAAGGAAGGCCAGGGCTTGGGGTGTCCCTGGGGCCATCCTGTTCTAACATGCTTGGAAATCCACTTGGGTTAGGCTGCTTTGTAGGGCTGGCCTGGTGGGAAAGGAGAATGGGGACCTGTTGGGGGTGAGCGCAGAGGTCCTGTCCCTGCCTAGGTAGACAGTTGTTGATGTCAGAGGGGCACAGCGATCTCAGGTCAGATGGGGGTCAAGGTCAGTATCTAAGTGGCCTGGCCTCCGGGGACTATGAGGAGCAACTCGAGCATCTGGGCCATGGCAGAGTCAGGCCAAAGAGTGGCACTGGTCCCTGGGGAGAAGAGGGAGCCCAGAAGGCAGGTCTTAAATGTCAGAGCCCAGGCCCAGTTGACTGGCTCAGAACTAGGCTCTCGGGCCCTAAGGAACATGAGAAAGCAAACGGGAGCCTCCAGCATGGCAGAGAACTCAGCTCAGGGGGCTCCCTGGCAGGATGGCTCTATTGCACAGCTCAAGGTGGTGGGGTGGGGGATATGTCTTACAGAAGACAATGTACGAGATGCCCCCTGGAGTTGTGCCACGTGGAGGGACTGGGACCAAGTACCAGGGGCACCCCAGCCACCCTGGATCCTGAACTTAGGGCAGCAGGATGAGCTCCAGGACCGGTTGCCTTGGCCCACGAGGGCACGGCCGGCACTGGTAGGGAAGGATGTTTCCCCACCCCTCCTGGTTGGGAACTGGAGGCCTGAGCTCAGCCCTGGATGGCCACAATAGGCGGGGGGTGGGGAGGGGGTGGGCAGCAACAGGCTGGATGGGAACTTTCCTCAGATCTAGAGATCTGCACCCACTAATTACAGGCAGCCCCACTCACTTGGCCCTCTGGGGCCGGGCTGCCCAGCCCCTCCCAGGTGACTCAGGAGCACTGGCAACAGGAGGGGAGGGCCCTGAGAAGATTCCAGGCCGTTCAAAGGACTTGCTAACCGGTCCCAGGAGATGAGCATTGTTTTGCTAGAAGAAACGGTTGAGAAAGAACTTAAGAACCACTGAAAATTGGAGGGTTGTTCTGAATCCCCAAACAGCAAAGATTCAGGGCTGCACAGCATAGCAGTTGCTTTCACCAGCAGTGACCTTAACCCAGATACAATCAGGGAGGTGATTAATACCATCACCCGCCCTTGCACCCAAGGAAACGGGACTTCAGAAGTCACAAGGCTAAAAGGACCCAAGCGAGGGGCTGACCTCCTCACAGGGATGGCACCTCAAGAAACGGCCTGACAACCTGAGAGCACTGAGAACAAGGGCCACAGAGTTAGAAGAAGCCAAGAGATTTTTCTATCCAACCCCTTTGGCCTGGGGAACAGCAGCTCCCCACATTCCTAGACTCAGCCCTCTTGGAGCTTCACCCCTGAGAAGCTCTGATCCCCCCCAGAGTCCAGTCTAGATTTAGATGGACTGAATCCCAACCTCCACCCTCAATGAGCATCCTTCGGCCAAACACTTAGGGATCCCGGTGTAACAGATGATGACTCACTCACAAGCTTTCAAATTCTCTTTATTAAAAATCTTTTTTTGTTTTTCCTTTTGTAAAAACAAACACTTGAGGTCAATTATACAGATCAGGAAAAGTGGTGACGATTAATAGGACACACTCAACAAATTCCAATACTTTACAAGTTCAAACTTAAATCAACTAATGGTTTTCTTTTTCTCACAAGCTCAATAAGCAAACTCTGGTCCAGTTCAAGTATAATCTAACAGATCACAGCCTCAGACTGTCAAGAGAAACTTTGATACTAATGGCTGCTGCTCACACCAACACCAAATTTACCAAATTCTTCAGGAATATGCTGTGGATATACTTTATTTCAGGTGTTTACGATAAAAAGTACACAGGCCTTTTGTTATATTAACGCAGGGTATGAGTAAATGTGCTGCTCAAGATAGCAGCTGCTCTTGAACAACCTTTCCAGGGAGACATTTTGAAATGGTTAACAAACACTGAAGAAAACCTTTAAAAAAAAAAAAAATCAATATTTTCCTGGTTGCTTTTAATACTGCATTGTGTATGACACACATAGGAATAAAAAGTGCAAATTATAGAGTGGGTGAAACTATGCCAATGGAATTGTATAAAAATAAATAAAAATAAATATATATATACACACAAATATAGGACCTTAGATGACTTTTTAAATTAAAGGTTCTTATTAAATGCAAAGAGCTTCTCTCTCCTTCCCAGGGCTGTTCTCCAGCTTTAAAATACAGGGAAGTTCGGTCTATCAGCAAGAGAGCCATTACATTACTAGGGAATATGGCTGTTTGAACAGCCATCCAGGTTTCCACGGAAACACTGCTTGGTTGGGGGGTGGGGTGGCGGTGAGCTGGCGGGGTCAGCTTCCACTATGCTGGGAAAGACTGCCAGCCTCTCTGAAAATGCAGTTTTAGGCTTTAGGTTTTTCCCAGCAATGTTCAGAGATTTGGCCCCTGACTTCCCACCAGTGGGAAGAAAGACACATAGGATCCAAGTTTCTGAGAAATGGAGGAGGCTGGTTTCTAGAACACCAGGTAAAAACCAGAGAAGTCAGCCAGGGGAACAGGCCTGGGCTGAGTCACTGTTTTCAAACTCTACTCTCTTTGAGACACTCACCTTTCTGAGGCCCACAGCTGCCCGATGCCAAGCTCAGGTTTCCCACTGCTTCCAGCCTCCCCTTACACCTGTTCAAGCTGGTCTGTTTGAAGCTTGCCTGAACTCTTCTCACAGGTCCCCAGCGGTTCTCTCCTTGCCGATGCCACCTGCCCCCAGGTTTACACGTGATCCTCCTATGTTCTATTTTCCCTTCCTTTCTGAGGCTTAATTTTCTCACTGATAAGATGTCAGTGTGGAACTCAAATAATCCATCTACCTTCTGCTTTTGGTGCAGAGGACAGAAAACAGAATATGCAGTATAGTCTTATCTACCATAAAAAGAAAAAAAAAGGTAAACATTAAAATAAAACAAGCGATCTTGTCCTAGCCTACCTATCTGTGGTCAGGAATAGAACTAACAGGAACCATATTCTAGGAGCTGAGCCAGGGCGGCCGCCTCCGGGCAAGTGTCTCACTTGAGGAAGCAGCACCAGGCTCCCTTCTGACCTTCTCAAGGGCTTCTCCAGGGCTCAACTGAGCCTCATTTCCTCCAGCACCTTTTCCCAAACCCTCCCAATGTACCTCAGCCAAGACCCCCGCAGCCTGTCCTGTCCAGGACCTGAAGGCACTGACCTCCAGTACCCACAGCCTGATGGGAAGGAGCTCTGTGCTTCATAACATTTAATATCAAAGTCTGCACATGGGGTAAACTCTGAGATGCCTTTGGCCTTCTTCCCAGTTGGAAAGGGCCCATCTACAAACACCTGGCAACCCTCAACGCTCCTCAGTTCTGCAGCCTTCCCTCTCCTTAGCTGCCCCTGCCTCTAACAGACCATGTAAAAACCATCCCATTGTGAGGCTGCTGGTACCCAGTGTGTAGGCACCAAAGGATGAGTCAAGGATGGGTGCCTTTCCTTGTTCTGGTGTCTCTCAAGCCAACCATGCACGGTTGTGAGGCCGGTCTTCATCAGAAGTCCTGAACTTCTAATGTTTTAGCTGGAGGGGAAGATGCTTCTGTTTTCATTTTTACTTCCAGTGAATCTAGACCAAACTCAATATCCAGAGTAGAACAAACCCTGGCATCTCCTGAAATCAACAGGAGGGAAATGATCAGAGCTTCCAAAATAAAGGGCTCTCACCCTCCTTAAATTTTAAGGCTTGAATCTGGTGGGCTTCTAGAACAATGGAGAGGATAAAAGAGGTATGCAAATCAGGGCTTTTCAAAAAGGCAGTTGAGCTTGAGGAGCTCCCAGCTTCTGCCTGCTGGTGGTCCAGGGCTTCCCCCTCCAGGACCGTAGGACCCAACTCAGCTCCCTCACCCCCCACACACAGGACGCCAGGCAGAGACGTGGTTCTCGACCCAGGAGTCTCTGTGAAATCTTGTTTCTTTTGGAGGACTCAGCCTGGCTTGACCTAGCCTATCCCACCAAGAATTGGAACACTGTGAAAATCCCTGAGAAGTTGGATTTTATGGGCACAGAAAGAGGGAGTGAGAGATAGAGAGGAAGAGAGACAAGCAAATTGAAAAATTGTTCGAAGGAAACACGAGTCACTGGACACGCCGGGGTGAAGGTTCTGGGAGGCGCTCTGGGCCTTTTGTGAGTCTCTGTGGACCAACTCAGGCGCTGCCGTGGGCTCCCTGGTCTTCCTTCCTCTCTGGCAGGAAGGCCCTATTTCTCAGGCCTTCCTTTCCCCCTTCAAGCAGCAGCGTCAGAGCTTCTTCCTTTCAAAGTGCGGCACAATTCCGCTGTCCTGGGGCCGTGGGCTGCCCGCCCTCTCCGTCTCCTTCAGGCCCTCCTCGGCCAGCTGGGACAAGTACTTCTGTGGTGGAAAGAGGGACAGAGTGGGGAGGGAGAAAGACAGTGGTGAGCTGGCAGGAGAGGAAGGGGCTGTGTGCTTGGCCCCCTCTCCTCTCATCTTGCCCCCCTGGGGTGGGACCCCTCTTCTCCCTCCCCAGATCCTTCCAGGGCCCCAGAACCCAGGCTGAGTGATGAGCTCCACCTTCTTTATGTTAGTTTACAAATGATTCCTGAAGAAACGGAGGAAGTGCAGAACCTAACAGCAAACACATCCATAGCCCTTATCCCAGATCCAGCGCTAACTGCTTTTCTTCTATAAACTCATTTAATCCTCACAACAACTCAACTCGTTGTCCAGACCCCAGGATCCAGGCAGCACGTCCACGTGTAAAAGGCAGAGGAAAGAGAGGGAGGCTGGAAGGGCAGGGAGGGGAGCAGCTCTGTCCCATACCTACTGTGAAAGACAAAACTGCAGCCCGACACCTGAGACTCCGCAGACAGGCTGGCAGGGGGCTGCCTGCACCCCACCTCAGAGCACCCATGTTCCCACTGGCCCCCCAAGTCCAACTCAGTGAGCCTGTCAGGCTGCTCCTGAGGTTCTGGATTCAATGCAGTGAGAGAACCAGAAGATCCCCTATCCCAGTTGGATATCCTCTGATGGCTGGGGCAGCCCAGGGCAGTGCAAGGAGCGCTGGATTAAGAGTCAGCAGGGTTAAGTCCCCCACAGCGGTCAAGTGTGTGGGCTTTGCCGTCATATGACCTGGGTTCAAAGGCTGGCTCTTAGCCAGCAAGTTCCCCAATATCTTTGGCATCTGTTAAGTGTGAGTAATACAGTAACCACTGTGCAAGGTTGCTGTGACGTTCCAGAGAGGTACCATAAAGCATCAAACAGAGAGCTGGCATGGAATAAACACCCAGCAATGTAATAGGCATGAACCATCAATTACTCAATCTCTATCCTATTCCTGGACATTCAGGCTGTTTCCAAAAATGTTGGCAATAAGTTATACATTTATTATAATAAATTAACTGCAATAAGTGTCCTTGTACATATTTACATATTGGTGAATTTATTTCTGTAGGTTAGATTTCTGTAAGTGGGATGGTAGGATCCTGGGCTATATATTGGGTTGGCCAAAAAGTCAGTGCCGCCTTGATCATAACTGGCACTGGCTGTCTGATTCTGGGAAAGTCACTCGTTTTCTCCCAGCCTCAGACCCTGAACTGTTAAATGGAAGGATGATATCTTCCTCCTTCTTCCTCCAGGGGTGAATCTGAGGGTCAGACACGATGATGTGGGAGAGGTGATGGAGTTGACCTGGTGTCTCTAGGAGGGACTGGTTGGCTTTGAGAGGTGGGTGAGACTGATGGAGAGAGGCAGACCGTGGATTCCGGGGGATCAGGCTGCTGATGGAGGACTGGGTTGCTCCTTCACCTCGTCTCAGGGAAGGCAAGTGGGTGTACTGAGTATCGGACCTGGGGCTGAGCAAGCGTCTAGTTTTCCCACCTAGCACCTACTCCACCTGCTGTTTTGACCACCTGCTGTGGCTTCTCTCAGAACACAAGAGAACAGCGGGACTGCCGAGAGAAAATGAAGATTCCTACCACCCTACCCTCAGGAGCAACCCCTGTCCCCGCCTCACAGCCTCCCGGGGTGCTAGATTTACAAGCTGCCTGACTGAGGTGTTAGCCAGCACTAGCCACTCCCGTCTGAATTCTTCCCTTTTCACACATGTAACATGGAGTGGGGGTGGGATGGGTGCATCTGTGTGAACAGAGACAGTCTGTCAAGGACACTGGCAGAAACCCTATCTGGGACACCTGTGACTGAGACTCCCAGGTCCCCGACAGGTGCACCGGGGAAATCTGAACTGCAGTTGGCGGGCATAAGGGACTTAGCCAGCGTCTGGACCTGACAGGCCTGGGACCACAGGAGTGGCCGTGGCCTGCTACAGGGAGGCGAGTCTGCCTGGGGGTTTGGCCCAGAGGCCCAAAACACAGTGAAGTCTGTTGCCCTGCAAAAAGCACAGGGTTTAGAATTCAAGGACCCGGGAGTCTGCATTCTTCCAACCTTCCTGGGTGATCTTGAGCTGTGTGTCTCCTTGGGGGTTATGCAGTCCAGCCAAGAAGGCCGGATGAGAAGGTTCTCATGTTGAGGTATCATAATCTGCTGGAAAGACTTTAAATGCAGATTCTCAGGCCCCACGCTAGAGAAAATGAATAAGCAAATATAGGATAGGTCCAGGAAGCCACATTTTAAAAAGATTCCAGCTGAAGACCAAGGTTTGGGAAAATCAGGACCGGATGACCTTCAAGACCCCGTTCAGCTCTGCCATTCTAGAGGTTTCCTCTTGTTGTGGGTGGGTGGAGATGATGTCTTCAGGGTAGACAGCTGCCATCAGCTGGCTCTGTGTAGCCCAAGCTGAATCCTTTGCCTGGCCAAGTCACTGCCTATCCCCTGGAGAGGCCGGGACCTGGGCCCCAGGCCCTGTGACTTTCTCGGTCATACAACAGCTGCTTTCCGGAGGGAAATCAAGAGGCTTAAATGACCAGAGTTTGGGCACAGCCAATGACAGTCCCTTGCAGATGGTGACCCAGGCCATGACACGAGTCTCAGTTCACAAGACCAGCTTAGTAGAGTGAAAGCAGCAAAGTGATTAAGAATCAGACAATCTGGTTCCAGGCCTGCTAACTCTCCATCTCGATGGCCTTGGACAAACCCAAGGCTTGGACTAATCCAAGGTTTAGATAAATCCCTCGTTTCTCTGGGCCTCAGTTTCCTCAATTATAAAATAAGAGAGTTGGCTTGTATCTGAGTTTTCTTAACTAGGGGTACACATTCAAATCATTTGGAGAATTTTCTCAAATTACATATTCCTGGGTCCCTCTCAAATTCTGGTGAACACTTGGCCTAAGTAGTATAAATACCTGAAACACTGTCTACCAGACTTTGGTTCACATCCCTGGTTAAGAACCACCAGAGCAGCCGCTCTTTAACAATTAAACTGAATGGTACTATCTGCTCTGGGGTTAGGACATGCTACTACCACAAAGGTCTTCCAGAGCCAAGGCCTTAGGCCTCAAAAACGTAGTCTAAATTCCTTGCAGTTAGAACAGAAGGTATCTTGATATACTTACCCCTGAGCATCTGATCTACTATGATTTCTACTTTATTACTAATCCCCAGCTTATACCAGAAGTCATATGAAAATCACATTCTAATATGCTATGTATTATTTAAGTATTTTTATAGGCTATGTTGCTATATCTTGTTGATTTTAAGAAGTGTTTTTTCCCCACATACAAACAGTTCTGAAACTGAGATGCATTTTCCAGTTGATGGAGTCATTTTTTTTCTTGTTGGTATCAAAAATTGGTGTTGTGTCTTACAACTGATGGCACCTTAAATTGGATGAAATATGGCATATAGAATATTTTGTATATGTCACAGTTAATACACAATGAAACACACTTATTTTTTGCTTATCTACTACTCTAGAATGGAAGGTCCATGAGGGCAGGGGCTATTATCTGCTTATTTTGTTGTTGTATCCCCAGTGCCTAGAATAGTGTCTGGTCCCAGACACCATGTCTTTGATAACAGCTGTAGTATGAACAGACATTTCAATAGAACATAACAGTGACTTTTATTCTAGCCAAACATGGATACTAGCACAGGAGAAGAGAAACACAGAGAAATATCTGTATCTGAAATATCCAGGTCTTATGAAAAGGGATCAGCTCCAACCATGGGCTAGGTGAACACTAACAAGTCATTCAGTCTAGAAGGAGAAGCAGTTGCCAAAAATATCCAACTCAGATAGAATATTTTGTACTAAAGTGGAGACATGCTCTGAGAGCATAAGGGAGGCAGCCACCATGTGGAGAAGTCTGGTAGAGTGAGGATTCAGAGAACAGAAGGAGTTTTCCATGTGATGGAAGGAGATATAACCTCATAGAAACAGCCCAGGGAGTGCCCCTCCTGGGCACTAGGCAAGGAAGACCAACAGTTACCTGTAAGTTCCGGTAGTGGATGGCACTGCGACAGTGACTCATCTTCGCCATCTCTTCGCTCGTGTAGAACAGCCCACATAGCTTGCAATAAAAGCCGGTCCTGGGCACCACGAACTCCACCCCTGCAGAAGGATGGGGGACGGACAGGTAGACAGTTTAGGAAGGTGGAGGGAGACCCCTGGGGTCCAGACAGCGGTCAGGGTGAAATAGGAGCAATGAGATTCAGCCCTGGCTTGCTATTGGCTTGGGCTGGTTACCCAACTTCTCCAAGCCTCAGTTTCCTCATTTACAAAACTGGCACAAAGACAACAGCATCAGCTTCATTCACAGGCAGCGTGATGAAGTGTGATGGAGTGCTGGGAAATTACATGCTTTGCAACTGCCTTCCAGAAGTAGGTCCAGGCTCTACTAACATCTGTCTGCTTCCTGGGAAAGGAGGAGTAAGGAGGTTTCTTACATTTCACTGGATGGATTTTCTTTCTCCACACTGTATGTCTCTCTGCAGCTGCTGTGGCCAAGACTCTGGAAGAACACTCATTTCTGTTTGCTTATTTTACAATTATGTTCACTAAAGAGAATTTTTTAAAGATAAAAGTGAGGAAAAATCACCCAGAGTCATTCCAATCAAAATATTTTCTTCCACACTATCTATATATAGAGCCCTTTGTGGGGTGGAAGAGGACATTTTTAATGACACCCTAAGTGTAATTCTGCCTCCTCCCTTTTTCATGTGATGATCCATCATGAACATTTTGCTGTCTTTCTCCAGTCTTAAATCTGAACCATTCATTAGTAGCATTTTATTTACGATCTGTTAAACAGAAGTTCCAGGATTTCGGGAGGTCTTTTGATTCCAAGGAAAGGAAACAGTGGCCCAACAGCCAGAGAAGGGACCGTGTCACAGCCCAGAAGATTCATCTTTGAAGTGGAACGGTGGCTGCTCCAGCCTACACCATGGTGTTTTTGGGGTCACAGTTCTCCTCTTGAGGACACAGCAGAGTGGAAAGAGCCCAGGTCTGAGAAGGGGCTAAGACTAGAGGCTAAGAATCTGTGTAGCCTGGGGAGAGCTGGCTGAATCCCTCCTGGGCCTTCTAATTGAGGCACCATCTAAAAAGCAGGGCTGAGGACGGTGGAGATCAGGACACACCTTGGAGCTAAAGGAGCAGGGCCGCCCCCCACTCCTGACCCCTCCCTATGTGCTTTGCTGCTGTCCATATGGTGAGTTCTGCTGCAGATGGGGGGATGGTCAGAGAGCTGGCCCCACTGGGTATCAGGGAAAGTGGGGCTGGGAGCCACACACAAGGGCCAGGGCAGCTTCTCACAGAGAGGGGGACAGGCCAGGTCTCTGCCAAGGCCCTGCATGTGACCACAAGCCCAGGCCTTCCTTCCCTTTCCTTCTCCTGTCTCTAGAGACAGAGTTAAATGCATAGGAGACCCTGTCATAGAGGAGCAGCTTAGACTTCCAATTACAACCTTCCCCCCCCACACACCCCCACCCCCCCCATATCCGCTACCACCTCCCGCCTCATTTCACAAAAGCCTCTTATCAGCGTGGAAGGACAGGCCTGGAGGAAGGAGGGAGCCTGGGAGGCCTGCCTGTGGCCTCGTGTGTGTGTGTGTGTGTGTGTGTGTGTGTGTGTGTGTGTGTGTGTGTGTGTGTGTGCGCGCGCGCGCGCGCCTGCCTGCAGCCTCGTGTGTGTGTGTGTGTGTGTGTGTGCCTGCCTGCGGCCTCGTGTGTGTGTGTGTGTGTGTGCGCGCGCGCGCCTGCCTGCAGCCTCGTGTGTGTGTGTGTGTGTGTGTGTGTGTGTGTGTGTGTGTGTGCCTGCCTGCGGCCTCGTGTGTGTGTGTGTGTGTGTGCGCGCGCGCCTGCCTGCAGCCTCGTGTGTGTGTATGTGTGTGTGTGTGTTGGGGGTGGGGGGGTGGGGCTGGGGCCTCGTGTGTGTGTGTGTGTGTGTGTGTGTGTGTGTGTGGGTGTGTGTGTGTGTGTGTGTGTGTGTGTGTGTGTGTGTGTGTGTGTGTGTGTGTGTGTGTGTGTGTGTGTGGTTGGGGTGGGGGTGGGGCTGGCCGGCCAGTTCTAACGGCCACATAGCACGCCTGACTGCTGTGCCCTCAGCAGTCTCCAGTGAGGCCCTTGGGTGAGGGGCCCAGTCGCCCTGGGGGAGGCCAAGCGTCCTCCCAACCTCACCGCAAAGGATGGGAACACGCTGGCTTTGCCTGTGGGTGGCCGTCCCGCCCCTCCACCTCCCCCAGGCCCTGGCTGCTGCTGGCAAACAGAGCATTAAGCAAGGCCCGCCTTCCTCCTCTGTGCCTGCAAAATACTTCTCCCTTTTGCTGCTGCTCCACAGGGAGCAGAGGCCCCCATTGGACAAGAGAAGAGCAACCAGAAAAGGGGAAGCACCCCCACCCCCCACCCCGAGGCCAAGGGAGCAGACGCAGGCAGGGGATCAGAGCCTCTCCCCAAGAAGCCTTGGGTTTTCTGTGCAGATCCCACGAGGCCTCCAGAATCCGCCATGTTTCCCAAGAGGCCTTCAAGTCCCTATCCTGGGTGCCCCCAAAAGGGGTGCAGCTGCCTCAGAAGCCACCACAGAATGTGAAGCAGACCTGCACTGCCAGCTGTGCCCTATTTCAGCCCCAGCAGTGGGCATGGCTACCATCTGTAGTGTTCGGGGTGAGATTTCACTTGAACAAAGGCTTCTACTGCCAAAAAACAACAAAGTTGGAAGCCACAGTATACTGGAGAGAAAATGGAATTTGTGGTCAGACCTAGCTCTTTGACTCACACTGTGTGACCTCAGGTATGTGTTGTTAACCTCTCTGAGATCAGTTTCCTTCTCTGTGAAACAGGAATAATAATACAATAAATGGTGTAATGGGGAAGCACATGTCTTTTTGCCTAGGGCTCAACAAACATTAGTTCTTTATTAAACTGTTTATCAAAAAACAATAGCAGACATGTGTGAGGCTTTTCTCCACAGAGGCCTTCTGGCCCTCCAGCCTTTCACCAGAGCTGCCTGGAGAACCCGACTCCACGGCTGGGCAGCAGCTCTTCCCGGCCCTCGGCCGCCTCCAGGGCTACTTGGGCAGTACCAGGTGGTCAGAGACAGTGATGAGGAGGAAGAAGCTGGGGCAAGATCCCCAAATGCCTGGGAACTCACCCTTGAGTAACCAGGAGTTGCCCGGGCACTTAGAATGCCAACACCGCCTCAGGACACCTCTGGAACGTGAGGGCCTGGGGAAGCACAGCGTGAAGAAAACACAGCCCCAGCCCCAGAGAGTTCTGCAGCAACCTGGTCCTCCCATTTTTCAGCCTCTATTAAGTACCATAATTAAAGCAACATCTGCCTTCTAATAATAGCTCCTGCCGTGAGTAATTACAGCCCTGTCATCCCAGAACAGCCTGTGATGGGTGGAGAGGGGGAGCTTGTGTTTTGTAGGCTTCCCTTTGGTTCTGGGAAGAGCCCAGGCCTTGGCAGGCTCACACTGGCTGGGGTCACTCAGAGCTGGCCTGAAACCCACGGGGCTGCCCTTCCCCACCCCCATGCCCAGCCCAGCCCCTAAGCAGCAGGACTTTGCCCCACCTCTCTTCCTCATTCTACAACCCTGCGCTCCACAGGGCCCAAGTCTGAGGTGTCCCCACTCCCTAGAAAGTCTTTCTGCAGTAGTGACAGATCATGGAGGGTGAAGGGTTATGCACCCCCAGTGAGAGAAAGCAGAGTAGGTCTCAACAACTATTTCATAAATGAATAATGGTTTCCCTGGTGGCTCAGATGGTAAAGAATCTGCCTGCAATGCAGGAGACTGGGTTTAATCCCTGGGTCAAGAAGATCCCCTGGAGAAGGGAATGGCTAACCACTCCAGTATTCTTGCCTGGAGAATCCCATGGACAGAGGAGCCTGGTAGGCTACAGTCCATGAGGTCGCAAAGTCAGACATGACTGAGTGACTTTGAGAGAGACAGAGAGAGAAAGAAACAAATAATAACAATAGACAACTCGTAATAAGTACCTCCTACTGAAAGAGACTGAGACCTTACAAGTACTCATTCATCTAATCCTCAAAATAACCCTACACAGTAGGTGACTACTACCATCCCAGATTTACAGATGAAGAAAGCCAGGGAGAGATGTTAAATCAGCAGCTCTTTGTCCCCCAGCCATCTGGGATTTGAACCCAGGGAGTCAGATTCCACACTCTGTGCTCTTAACCACTGCACCAAAATTACCTTTCCTTACACTGTGCTGCCTGAATGGCAGGGCAGCCTGGTCTCCAATTAGGATTCCCTCAGTTCTGACCTGAGTTTACTGTGTGCTTTCAGGCAATAAGGGGCTTCCCTGGTGGCTCAGCGGTAAAGAACCCACCTGCCAATGCAGGAGACTCAGGTTAGATCCCTGGGTTGGGAAGATCCCCTGGAGAAGGAAATGGAACCCACTCCAATATTCTTGCCTGGGAAATCCCATGGACAGTGGAGCCTGGCGGGCTATAGTCCATGGGGTCACAAAAGAATCGGACACGACTTAGCAACTAAAAAACAAAAACAACTCTGGTAATAAGTCTCTGGGCTTCAGTTTCCTTACCTGGCAAATGCAGAAAATAGTATCATACGCCCCTCACCCCCACTGAGATCAAAGAAACAATAGGTCTCAAAGCTGATCAGAGACTATCATCAAGCATAAAAGTACAGTCTGTAATAGCCCCAAACCAGAAAAACCCAAATGCCCATCAACAGCTGAATGAATAAACAAAATGTGATCTACCCATAACCACAGTGCAGTACTCAATGATAAACAGAAACCAATTATCCATACACCCAACAATTGGGATGAACCTCAGAATAACTACTGAGTGAAATAAACCAGACAAAAAGAGTACATACTGTATGATTCCCTTTATAGAAAATTCTAGAATGCAAACTAATATTTAGTGACAGGAAAGAGGGCAGTGGTTATCTGGGGACTGGGGTTGGGAGGGAGGGGTAACAAAGGAGTATCAGGAAATACAGGGGCGATGAATATGTTCACTGCCTTGCTTGCAGTGATGGCTCACAGGTGTATATGTGTCAAAATTCAGGTTTTATGTGCACTTCATTAACCTCAATTATACCTCAATAGAGCTGTTTTAAAAAATAAAATGAGCTACCATTTTCCTCCAATAGGTTGGTAAAGATTAAAAACTGCTAAGATCCAAAGTTGGCAAGGATGTGGAGAAAATGTACTCTCACGTGAGCTAGTGCTGAACACTGGTATAATCTTTCTGGATAGCAATTTAGTGGCAATTATGAAAATTTGAAATGCAAATATACATGGACACCCCCGTCTCCCCTGGGCTAGTATGTTATCCTGCAGAAACACTGGTTCACACACAAAGGTGACAGCATGGGCGGAAGGCGGCTGAGCACACAGGCAGTGTGAGCATGGTGCTAGGAGTCAGAGTGCTGGGGTTTGAATCCTGACTCCAGTCTGGGCTGTTCATTAGCTTGCAACCCTGCATCTCATCCTGAATCTCTGGTGGCTCAGTGGTAAAGAAACTGCCTAAAATACAGGAGACCTGGGTTCGATCCCTGAGTCGGGAAGATCTCCTGAAGGAGGAAATGGCAACCCACTCCAGTATTCTTGCCTGGGAAACCCCATGGACAGAGGAGCCTGGCAGGCTACAGTCCATGGGGGTGCAAGAGTCAGACATGACGTAGCAACTAAACCACCACCATCTCATTTCTTACCTGTAAAATAGGGATGAAAATATTACCAACCCCACAGGTGTTTTGAGAGTTCAATGGTAAATGAAAAAAATAAAAGTCTAACTTTTATAGCGTTTTAATTAAAATTTTTAATTTTTGATAAATAATGTTACTTTGTACTTTTTCACTTAAATTGTTCTTTTATTCTTAGCTGCTTAAAATTTCTAACATTGGATACCTTATATTACAATCCTTAGAAGTAGATACATAAGAGAAAGGCATTATTGATTTTAAAGATAGGAAAACAGGAATAGGTTTGTGAAATAGTATACCTGACAGGAAAAACATTTCCTGATAAGAAAACAAGTCTCTTTGCTCTGGCCTCCAGGGAAGTACATTCAAATATATAATACTTTTAGAATGTAAGCATATACTCTGTAGAAATATGTGAAATGTTTGGTTATTGATAAGTGCTAAACTATGATGGAAATCATATTCTACATAGTATTGTTGTCAATCTAATTTTTAATGGAAAAAAAATTAGACATTCTGAATGTTCACCAGTAGACAGATGGATTGGTAATGTATGGTGCAGCTTTTAAGATAAAATATTGGCAGGAGTTAAGAAGAATGCATTTGATGTGAAGAGAGCTCTAAGAGTCACTGTTAAGATATAAAAGCAAACTGCATAACATCATGTGTATGGTTTGATCCTGTTTTTGTGGGAGAAAAACTCTCCATGGGTATGACTGTGGTGACCTTTGGAGAGGGGGAGAGACTGGAGAGAAGAGAAACAACATGTAATGTTTACTTTATATGGGTTATAAATTTGTTATAACAATCTTTCACACTTTTTATAATAAAAATAAAAATAAGACATGAATTCCAAAGTAGCAGAATTTATTCTTCATTTCTGCCTGTGTATGTCATACAGATTCCACGTTCCTGGATGCCAAGAGACTTGTGTTCCACTCCTCAGTGCCCCTGCCCCGAGTGCCTCACACAGTGCCACAATATCCAGGAAGGGCTGCTGACTGGCTGGCACCTTTTTCCTGAAAGACAGCCTTTGCAACTAGTTTCCAGAACCCAGGGCCTTGTTGCAATCATCTTAGTTCATTCTCAGGTCAGTACATATTTCCATTTTTTAAAAATTTTTGTCCTGAGGCATGCTGGATGCTATGTAGCAAACTCCTTCTTCTTCTTTTTTTAAAAGGAAGTTTGCTCTTTGCATCTGACTAAATGGCACACTGGAGGACAGAAAAAAATAAGGGATTTTTATACAGCAGATGAAAAGGAAAAAAGAAAACTTGATGGAAAGGGTGAGCCTCCGTGCTGACTAACTCCTCTGGGGCTCATCGACTTGTTAATGAAGGACCTGCTATGCTGTGCTTAGTCGTGTCCGACTTTTTGCAACCCCATGGACTGTAGCGCCATGCTCCTCTGTCCATGGGGATTCTCCAGGTAAAAACACTGGAGTGGGTTGCCATGCCTTCCCCCAGGGGATCTTCCCAACCCAGGGATTGAACCCAGGTCTCCTGCATTGCAGGCAAATTCTTTACCGTCTGAGCCACCAGGGAAGCTAATAAATACTAAAGTGGGTAGCTTATCCCTTCTCCAGGGGATATTCCCAACCCAGGGATCGAACTCTGGTCTCCCACATTGCAGGTGGATTCTTTACCAGCTGAGCCACCAGCTCATAAGTACCAGAGTGGGTAGCCTGTCCCTTCTCCAGGGGAACTTCCCAACCTAGGAATTGAACCAGCATCTCCTGCGTTGCAGGCAGATTTTTACCAGCTGAGCTCCCAGGGAAGCCAAAGGTCCTGCTGTAACTGGAAAAAGAATTCCTGGTTATGACTTGTCTGAGGACATGCAGTCACCAACATGGGAAGGACAGGAACCCCCTCTATCAACTATAGAGTGCATGCTCAGTTGTTCAGTCATGTCCAACTCTGCAACCCCATGGACTGTCCATGGGATTTTCCCGTCAAGAATACTGGAGCGGGTTGCCATTTCCTCCTCCAGGGGATCTTCCCGATCTAGGGATTGAACCTACATCTCCTGCATTTCTTGCATTGGCTGGTGGATTCTTTTACCTCTGAGCCACCTGGGAAGTCCCCTAGACACAGTCTATTCCGTATCATTGCCTCAGAGAAGCTAGTTCCTCAAAGAAGAAAAAAAAAACAGTGTTGTTTGGAGAAGCGCCGGGGCCAGGAGGGCATTTCTGTTGACTCTGTGGCGGCTGGTGGGCCGCCACTACCCTAGCTGAATAAGGGCCGTGTGGTTAGGAATGAAACATTTCCTGACAGGAAAAACAAGTCTCTTTGCTCTGGCTCCCAGGGCAGTGCCGTTCAAAGTCTGGCCCCATGAGCTATCTTGGTCTGCTATGGAAGACTGAAATTGCAAGAAACTTTAAAGCAGTAGGTTAATCTGGGTGATTGCATCAGACATTAATACTACAACAAAATGACAAACAGCCTTCTCAAGCTCTTAGACATTATTACAGAACTATCGTCTCTTGGAACTGAATTCTCAGGAAGGACTGAGTATCTCACCCACCTAGAGGAATGCTAAGTTCACTGAACACATCCTCTGGTTCCCAGGAAGGCAAAGAAAGGGGCTGTTTTAGCGCCACTTCAGCATCTTCTGGTGATCTCTCGTCCAGAGATTTCATTTCTGAGTACCTGGAGTTTTCTGCAAAACATGAGCCGGGACAGAATACCAATGAAACACAACCTGCCTTCAAGAATCCTTGCAATTCTGTTCCTTGCACTGCGTGATGGGAAATGGTCCTGGGGCTGCTTAATAACATGAGACTAGGGCCAGGGCTGCTAATTAGAACCAAAGTGCTAGTATAAAGAGCTTCTTTGGCTGCCAAAAGAACGCCACACACAAGAAAACTTTGCGAATCTTTGCATTGGCTCTGTGGGGGATGAGCCTCTGATGCCTTCGGTTGGAATGATCCACCCCTGTGCCCCCGATTCAGTATCACTCCATCTCTGCAGGCAGAAGAATCAATGAAGTGCAAAAATTGTGCTGACGTCCACAGGAGCACCGAGGCGGGCAGAAGAGGTGATGCCATTCTCACCCCAAGCCTGTCAAGCAGTGTTATTAAATATGAACTCCAAACACTGGGGAAGCTAATGAGCCATGAACACCAGTGCATGTCAAGACCTATACTACAACACAGAGGAGGTTCAATCCGAGCAAGGTGAATGGCACTCGCTCCTCCTTTATTCTTGCCTTTTCTATACACAGCCCAGACCTCAGAATTGCTCTAGCAACAAGGCAGCTCATGGCAGAGTTCCATGGCGGCTCAGATCCACACAGGTGAAAAACAGCTCAGGTCAGCTTGACATGGAGGGAAGCCCAGACCACCCGCTCACCTACCAGCTTGTGCCAAGCACAGAGCACTGGGATGAAATGTTTATTTTTAAGCCCTTCCTCTCTATTTTCTGCCCTGGACTCTCATCCCCACTTCCTTCAAACTTCTGCAAAATGAATTTCTAGCTATTTTCATTGGGAGAACATGGAGGGCCACGCCTCCCCCCTCCCCCCACAGCTCTTGATGGATCTTAGTTTCCACTTGGCAGAGAGGACTGGGCTTAGCCTATTTTAAACTCTGTCTTCATGATGTCATAGTGCCAGGCACAGACACAACATCACCTCCAATGGAGGTGGAGGAGATCCCGAGACAAGTCTGGTTTCACCATCAGACCCTGGAGAAAAGTGGGTCTGAGGTGGTGAGGAGGTAAACCAGCCAGGCCCCTTCGTGAGCCCATCATTCTGCCCTCTGCCCATTCCTTTCTCTCCTTTCTTGCCCTCTGAATCTCTGCCCCCTCACTCAGGCCTCACAGAAGTAACGGCCTGGGTGGTCCTCTGTGGTGCAGGCAAGAGAGGCTGCTTGCTGATCCCCAGGAACCAAAGCTCCTTTGATAATCCCAAACACTCGCTAATTTAGTTGTCAGAGTTCATCTGGGCTCCTGTCAAGGCAAAGAAGTACGTCCCATCTGAGTCTGCTTTTCAGAAAATGTGTGGTCTCCTATCCAACATCCCCTACCTAAAAGCTAAGAGCTAACCACTGCCTCAAAGCTCTAGCAGTTTAACCAGGATTTTCAGCTTGCCTTCTGCACTAGCTTTCACACTGGCTGAACCCTGATTTCTGTTGGTTCCAGCCTGCACTTGTCCACACACTGCTCCAGGGAAGCAGTGGTCGGATCAACCCAATCGCACAGAGAAAAAGGGAGGAAAGAGGGAGGTAGTTACCCGGGGTCGACGCTCCTTGGCAAGCCTGGCTTTGGAGGTCCGTTTCGGTGGGGGGGCCAGCTTTCTCCTCCAGGGGGCTGCCTTCACCAGCCCCATCTTCGGGGGTCCCCCTGGCCTTGCAGTCATCGAGAAATGGGCTGGGCTGCCAAGCCCTCTCCTCTGCTGGCTTGGGGGAAGACATTTGCAGAAGTGGAGGGGCCAGACGAACATCTGAGCTCTCTCCTCCCTTCGCAGGCTTCTCGTAGCAATCTGAGCCCTCCAGGGAGAGGCCTGTCTCGCATTCAGCTGGCTTCCGCTCAGCATCCAGATTTAGGCCAGGCATCTCCACGTCCATGTCACTGGGACAGCCCATGGAAGCAGAAGGCAGTTCTTCGGGTGACTTGAGGCTGATTTCCGCAGCCCCGTTCCCGATGGTCTTGACTTCCTCCTTGGTGAAACCTTCGGTGAAGTCCAGGTCTAAGGCAGTCGTCACACAGGGACATATTTCTGCACAGATGTTGTCCTTCTGGTCTATGGGCACAATCTCCTCCAGTTCTGGGATGTCCGGTTCCATGATAAAATCTTCTTCCTCCCCTACCTCATCCACTGTCACCAGCTCCTCCATGTTCGTGGGGTACCAGCTCTCACCCTCACCCTCACTTCCACTCTCCGAATCCTGCTCCTGAATAAAAATGCGGATGGAGGTCAGAGGGTGGCTGAGGCCTGGTTTCTTAGTATTTAACCAGAAGAGGGTGCAAAATCTTGACCATAGGACCCCTCAAACCAGAAAGATGCTACGCAATCTTACTGCTACCTGGGTAGTCAGGAGCTGTAAACCATTCCATCTCTCATCACTGATTCATCCCTACGATGGGCCTCAAAATAGCACAGGAGTTGGAGTAAGCCCTTAATACTTAACTCACCAAGTGGCACAAAGAATCTCAGCTCCTGGTACATAACAGGTGCTCAATAAACAGATTGGGGGTTTTTTTGTTTGTTTTTATTACATTTTTCTTTGGTATTATGACTTAGAGGTTCTTCTATACATCTCTACCATAACTCTACCATAACTATTAACGCCCATGTAGGATTCCAGTCAAAGTTATTTAGCCTACTTCCTATCGTGAAGCACTCTATGGTGGTGCTTAGCCACTCAGTTGCATCTGACTCTTTGCGACCCCACAGACTATAGCCGATGGGATTCTCCAGGTAATAACACCGGAGTGGGTAGCCATTCTCTTCTCCAGAGGATCTTTCTGACCCTGGGACCAAACTCTGGGTCTCCTGCATTGCAGACAGATTCTTTAACATCTGAGCCACCAGAGAAGCTCCACATACTTCTTATTAATAGATAATAATCTCTGCTCATCTTTTTATGATTAATTTCTAGAAACTTTATTTTTTTAAGTTTTGAGATAGTTTTTGAATGAATGAGTAAGTTATAAGCTCTAAATGCATCAACTTGCTAGAACTATCTCCTTGCATGCAGGGCATCACTAAATGTAACTGCAGCGACGTCCTTAAAAGGTCCTCCCAAACACCCTCTCCCAGCAAGGGTACAACCCTCCCATGGCCACAGTTTACACTTGGCTCCTCCCGAGACTTTCCCCTCACGTCCCCAGCAGCTCAGGGGCCCAGCAGCCAGATTTAGGAGATCAGCTTCCAGCCAGCGATACTCATCTCTCTGCCTCTTCTGACTGGAAAGGCACGAAGCTGGCCACGCTCCAAGGACGTTTCTTTTTGCTGTGGCAGCCCCAGCCCTGTGACTGGGCTTTTCATTTTAATTAAGTAAAATAATCTTTACAAGCACAGTAGATGTTTGGTTAATCCCAGCATCAGGGCCTACTGAGGTCAAGTCCCCAGCCTGAGTATCCAAAGCCCCCTTCTGCCTGCAGCCCCTCCCCAGGACCTGCCTATTTTGGGAGTCTGGCTCTGTAGCCTGGAGCCTTTTGCGGGCACATGCTTTCTTTTATGAGCACAGCCAAGACGGAGACAGAGCCCAGGCAGATGGTAAAGATCTCTTCAATAAAGACTGTGCAAAGATCCCAGGTGAAGCCATTACTCCAGGAAGTGCTGGCTTCATTCATGGACCCACTGGTGGGGTCTCAGACACATGCCATGCAGCAAGCAGGTCATCCCCAGGCAGCATGGGAAGGCCTATGACTTGGGGAGGCTTGTGACTTGGTGGCCCAGAGCCATTGTGCCAATGTGGCTACACTGCCAGCATCTGGCACAAACTTTACCTTCCTTGCCCTTCTGTTTTCTGTATCGGAGGACTCTGTTTCCTTTTTTTGTCTGCCCACTGATGGGGGACTCTCTTCCATGCTATCCTGTTCCTCTTTTCCAGCCTTAGCAAAGGAAGCACAGAACAAACCAAATCAATAGTGAACAATGACAGAGGGCATACCAGGAGAAAAAGAACATTATTGAGAACAGCTAATGATGTCAGATGTGTTTCACACACATCACTTCCTTTATCCTCACAAAATCCCTTGGAGGCAGGTGCTCTTATCATCTCCTTTTTATAGATGGGGACACTGAGGCTCAGAGAGGTTAAGTAACTTGCTCGAGGTCACACAGACAAGTGGAGGCAGAGAGATGTTTCACTAATGTTTTCCCTGAGGACTTTAGGGAGACAGAAATCCCTGGCAAATTGGATACTTTTTGCAGCCATGATATCTGTAGACAGTGAGGGTGAATAAAGGGGACAAGAGGAATCTGACCCTGGGGCTTATAACCATCATGGTGACGTCTCACCAGCAGATCTGTATTAGCCATAAAAAATTCACTTCCAGGCCACTTATGGCTAGGAAGGGTGTTGTCACTCAATCAGGGCTCCCTCACCTCACTTTTGACTTATCTCTGTCCTAGAGTTATCGCCCCAGCTAGCAATCCCTTCCCTCCTTCCCTCCTCCCATCCCTTGCCTCAGATTAAGTCCCTCATGCTAGCGCTCATGTCTGGGAAACTGAACAACTGAAAGCAGATGTTTGCCTTGAGAATTAGGGTCTCTGACCCGCCTTTAAAACAGGGCTCAGCCAACTCCCATCCTCAAGCCAAATCTGACCCAGAGCTGCTTTTCTGTGCAGTCTGTGAACTAACAACGCTTCTCACATCTTTAAACAGTTGAATGCTAAATGATGATACAAGTACCTACATAATATCCTCAACTTGGCCTACTTGCCCACATGGTCGAAAATAATTACTCTCTGTTTTTTTGTAGAAAAACATTTGCCAACCCCCATTTTAGAAGCTTGAGGAGGATATTCTCCCATGACTTAAAACTTTGGCCACCAAAGCAATGAGTGTTCCCGGATGTTCTTGGGAGCAAGCTGCATTTTCTCGACAACTCTGGCTGAGGTTGGCTCAAAGTAAACCACTCTCGCTCTGATTCCTTACGAGCAGACACACCTCTCTTTGCTGACAAGGAGCCAGCCCGGCTGGGAGCCCAGGGCTGACGGGTTTAACTAGTTATGACCAGACAGGGAAAGACGGTGGAAATCCTCAAGTCTTTGCTCTTTCCAGTGTTCGCAGCAGAATCTCTGCTCTAGCCTTCTGAGCTGACCTGAGCTCAAAGCAGCTCCAAACGCCTTTTCAGCCCTCAGAACCCAGAGCTTCTACCAACAGGGGGCCACTTTTCTTTAGTTTGTCTTCCTGAATAAACTACCCACTGCCCTCCCTTGTCAAAATAAACAGCCCGTACCCTTCCCAGGAAGTTCCTGCAGCCACACATCCAGATCAACACAGTAAAGAGACTCCCTCCAGTTCTAGCTGGGAGAGGCAGGGACAGCCCGGCCAGAAGGACCCCCTGCCCTTCGTCCCTTGCAGGCGAAGGAGACACCGAGGTGCCTTTCCGGGCATCCCTAGACCTGGGACCATTTCCAGGTGACAGCAACTTATGGGAAACACACAAAGGCAACCAATGCACTCCTGCCCCCGCCCCCCATCCCCACCCACCAGCTCAGGGAGCAAAGTATTAGGTCCCGACTGTTGCAGGCAGCGCTATCACCGCTAAACCACCTACTAACTGGTCTCCCCCTTCCGCTCGGCAGCCTCCTCTCAAGTGTGTGCTCCCCAAGGCCCTCGGGAATGATGATTCCAAAATGTAAAAACGATTACCTGAATGCTTCATTTCCTTCCCCTAGACCTTAGGATAAAGACAATACTCCTCAACCTGCCTATAAGGCTCTGCATGATGCAGTCCCTCATTGACACATCAGCCTCACCTCTCACCATTCCATCCCTGGCTCTCGCTGCTCCAGCAATACTGGTGTCAGCCACAGGGCCTTTCCACATGATATTCCCTCTGTCTGTTCTCCTTCCTTTTGACCCAGTAAATACCCACCATTCCTTTCAATCTCAACAGGCACATCCTAACCTAGGAAAACCTCTGGTTTGTTAAAGGCACTAATAGCACTGCATCCTCCACCTCTTTAGCCCTTAACACTCATACTCATCTGTTCATTGAAGGAATTATTTGATGAGCATGTTTTTCATGAGACCATGAGCTCCATGCAATCAAGAGTCATTTTAGCTTTGACTCACAACTGCAGCCCTAGTGCTAGATGCTCCATGAATATGAGAATGGAGACTAGTAGGAGAGGGTGAAGGGAGTAACAAGTACACACCTGCCACCCAGCATGCATGGGTCTCTATCTAGGCTTTGAACTGAGCATGAGTTCTTTTGATATTTCTCTCTCCTGTGGATTGTTTATACTGGGGGCCGTATTCTGGGTACCCCTGGGGCTCCACCTGACCTACAGACATGTTTTCTTTTACACAGTTTCTAAAACATGGGAAATTTCATACAGATATCTGCATCTGGACTTTGGTCTTGCTCTAAGAAAAGGGAAATCAGACAGCACAGGGTATGTGTGCCTGAATGGCAGCCATAGAATGGAACTGAGAAGTGGCTGACCCAATATACAGGCACCTCCTCCTTGGTCCACCACGTTCCCAGCTCTTCTCCCTGGTTTCAGTCATGCTACCTGGTCTGTGTCACCTGCCTGGTTTCCCTTGTGTAGGCATCTGGGTCTGTAAACCTTGGTGCCCCTGCCGGGAAAGTAGAGGAGAGCCTCTTTCCCATGTTGCCCTATTCACTGCCTTGTCTTCCTTTTTTCTTTTGGTCTCATGGTCAGGGCAGAGCCTCGTGTCTGGCTGTGGCTTCCTGCAAACACTGAGCAGCGCATACAATGGCTTTGCCAGCATGGGCACTCCCTCCAGACTCTCCCAGGGTTTCCCATGAGCACAATCTTGTTAAAGTCTTACAGCAGCCTTGTGATCACACCCATTTCACAAATGAGAAAACTGAGGCCAAAAAGAACAGGGTGTGACCTAGTTCTCAGAAGCCAGGCTTCTGCCTCCAGAGTCTGGACTCAATCATTCATTCCTTTTACAAATACTTATTGAACGCCCACTCTGTGCCAAACCCTAATCCAAGAACTGGGGCGGCGGGGGGTGGGTACTGGCAATGATACAAATTCATGGCCTCATTGAGCTCACAAGGGGGTGGCCAAGAATAAACTTTGGAGATTGTGACAACGAGTAAATACACAGGAGCTGAGGAGGGAGCCATGTGGACGTCAGCAGGGGAGGGGCTCCCAGGCAGGGGAATGCCATACTAAGGCCCTGTGGTGGGAGATGCCTGGCATATCATAAGAAAGGCAAGGACCCTGTCCTTAGCCTTAATTCCCCAAGTTCAGTTGCTGCCTGTTCTCTGGCTCCTGGGGCAACCCTATGGGTTCTAGGCTGTTCTCAAGATGGTGATGAGAGTTTAACATCAGTGGGTCACAAGGAGGACTGAAGTCCTGCAGCAGATGGTGAGGCCTGGATGAGGCATTTGGGTGGAAGGTGCCAGCCAACTGCTGAGCGTTTTTATTCCAGTAGAAGGAAAACACTATGTCTGGAGAAATACACCAAGCCCTGGGCACCCAGTATAATTTAGTGGGTGGTGGTGGCTTCTCCTTTACCACCTCTCATCAAAGCCCAACAGTGGTGGATGCTTTTGGCAGGAGAAAGGATGGAGCAGACCAAAGGTCTAATCTACCCTGGCAGAGTGTGTGGGTGCAAACATCTCAGGGCCACGCCACCCTTGACAAACAGACGAAATCCAACAGAAGGCCTCTGCATCAAGTCCTTGCCGAATTTCTAGTAAAAGCAGGAGGGTGCCATGGGACTTGGAGCCAGATCACCTGGGTATCATTCTAGTTCCACCATTTCCTGACTGTGTGTCCTTGGGCAACTAACTTAAGCTCTCTGGGCCTCAGTTGCCTCATCCACAGTAATGACAGTATTATTACTAGTATTTCTTCCTAGTGTTACTGCGGGGATTAAATGAGTAGAGATAACATGGTTAGCACAGTGCCTGGCACAGAGTACAGATTCAGTAAGCATTTCATTCATTCCATAAATGTTCATTATCCTTATTAGTCTTCTCCCCTGGGACCTGCCTCTCCTTACCTGGGGGAAAGGGATTCCATCCTTACCTCATTCTCTGCTATCCTTTCTTTTCTGTCATCAGCTCCTTCTTGGTCTCGATCAGGTCTCTTGGCTCTGTTTTTCTCACTCTGTTTGGACTTGGTGCCCTTGGGCTCTAACCCATCTTCCCTCCCCGAGTCGTCGGCGTGGGGGTGCCTGTCTTCTCGCAGCCTGGCCTCATCTTTCCTCCTGGACCTCCCCGGGGCATCCTGCTGCGACTTCAGGTACTTGTCCGATTTGCCCTTGGACTCTTTCCGGTGGTAGCCGTCTTCTCGGCTTTTGTAGCCCGACGCCGAGTGGAGCGTGTTGGGGGACCCAGACCTCGGGTGCTTTTCTCTGTAGCTCCTCCCCGCTTCCAGTCGCTCGTCTAACTCGGCTTTGTCTAGTTGCCGGGGGTAGTGCTTGCGATCATGTGTCCACGTGTCCGTCCTGTCCTTCTTGTCCTCCCCGTTCTCCCTCCATGGCGCTGGGCCTCGCTCTTCCTCCCTCCTGGCATAGGGAGAGTGCTCCCACGAGTCCCGGCCATTGCCCCAGTCGGCCCGGGATGGGCCCGGGGGGCTGTGAGAAGAGCTGCAGGAGGTGAAGCTCGGAGTGTGGGACCTTGGGGACAGCGACCGGCTCACTGGACTTCGAGATCGTGGCCTTTCTGGGCCGTACCTGTGAGGGGGGGCAAAGGAGCCGCTTTAGAATCTGTGGCACCTGCAGGTGCCCCCACACTGGCCAGATACACCCCTTCTCTGCAATAGAGTCACGGTGCACGTGACCCCACCCGGCCATGCGCTCTTAGCACCACTGCGCAGAGCGCCCAGAGTGGTCCAGGAGCAAGCTCCGCCTCCCTCCGCGCTTAGGGAGGAATTTTCCCTGGGTGCAATGATGGCTGCCCTCTGCTTCTTTCTTCATAATGCTCCTGGGAATGGGGATGAATAATTGGGCTGGTTTGGCTCAGCCACATCTCCGCTTGGAAATGAGCTACACTCAGGGAGCAGGAGACTGTCCCGGGGAGTGGAGTGGACTTTGGGGTCAGGCAAGGTTGCTCTGGTGCAGCCTGGTGGGAGAGGCTGCCTAACCTGGGGTTCAGTCAGCTGACCTCTTGACTAGGAGACTGAAGTCACCCTACACCCGGCCTCCACTGAAATAAAGGCCGCCTCTTGGCCTCCATTTTTCTAGGAAGGCATTTGGGGTTGGAAGAGTCCTTAGAGCTCTGACCTGCTCATGTATCAGATGATAAAACAGAAATCCAGAAAAGGACCCAAGCCTATCTAGGGTTCAGAGCAAGACTTCCTGGTCACCTGCCCTCGGGACTCTACCACAGAACTGCAGGGGCATGCTGTGGCTTCACGTGCGTCTTAGCCACAATATTTGAAACAAACAAAAATCCCAACCCTGAACAGCTGCAAACGAAGATACACACATACACACACACACACACACACACACACACACACACACACACACACACACGGTTATGATTAAGCAGGTCAGTTGAGTCATCCACCCAATATTCTAAAAGGATGGGGAACTTCCATTTGGTTTCCAAATACAGGAAAACCACGCAGTCCTCACTGACCAGGGGGCAAGAGATGTGGCTCCCTGGGACCAGCTTTGACCTCCTCTGGGGATACAGCCTGGGCTGGGCCCTCTGCAGTAAGGTTAGGGCGCCCCCTGCGGCAGCTCTGGGTAAAAACCACAGAATGAGCAGGCCAGCTGCCACTCCTGCTGTTCTGCACAGTGGCCTCCGCAGGGACTGTCTTCACTCGGCAGGGTGGTGACAGTGGTGAACTTGCAGCCTCAGCCTGGCAGTCACAACTTCAGTCGGGAGAAATGAGTTGGAACACTGAATGCACTCAATGTTGAGTGAGTGACCGGTCAAGTCACAGACATTTCTGTGCCTACATTCAGCTCAAGAAAAATCAGGGGTTGTCTCTAAACAGAAGACATACACATACACATACCACACTCACAGCCCACATACACCCACACCACACATATCATGCAAACACACACAGACCCCATAGATATAGGTATACCACACATACAACACACATACAACACACATACACCCACACTGCACACACACAGCACACACCAGATACCACACACAACACTCTATACACATCAAACACACACACAACACACACAATACAACCATATAACACAAAATACACACACTGCACATAAACATACATACATACAACATACCACATACATAATACAACCACACAACACACAGCGAACACAACACACATACGCCACACACACTTTAAGGCCGTTTTAGCAGAGTGTACCCTTGCCGCTAAGAGTCATATATCAGCAGACCCTCTCCTATATGCCTTTACAACAAAGGAGGAAGCTGAGCATCTTGAATTTTTCTGAGGTTTAACCTGAGTACTCTACTGGACTTGCATATTCCGTTGGACACAAAGAAGTGTAATGCCCAGAAAAAGCTGATGGGACAGGATGAGGCAAGGGCAGGGCACAGAATGATTCAAGTACCCCTAAGAAAGGGGAGGATGTTCCAACAACCCAGAATCTGCCCTGAGACCAAGGCAGGGCCTCACCTTTCTGCTTCCCGGAACATGTCCCTCTCCCTCTGGGAATGGATGTCCTGGATGATGGCGGCCACGGTCTTCCCAGGTTTCTAGGCAAAGTCAGAGGGTCACTGTCAGACCTGAGAAGGCCTTGCAAACACCAGGGGGAAGCAGCTAGGACTTGGGTTCATTGCCCCATCCACCAAAGGGGGAAAAGAGCCTTCTTAGGGGGAGAAAGTTTAATCCAGAGAATGACAAGTATGAACATAATACTGAATAGTGTGGGGCTGAGTGGTCCAGGGCACACGGCATCCATTAAGCCAGGAAGGAAGATGTCTGAAGACGGCTCACTATCCACGTGTGGGGGAAAAGCAGCATTTGTTACTACCCACCTCCCACCTCCCTCCAGAATAAAGGAAAATATCTAATATGTGAAAGGAACAAAAGGAAAGAGGGAGGGAAGGAAGGAGGGAGAGGAAGAGGCATTACAACTTAGAAAGAGACTTGAAGATCAGAGAATGCAGCCCCCAGATTTTACATCTGAGGAAACTGAGACCCAGAGACATCAAGGCAGATTTCTGCCTGGCACAGCTCCAGTCACCAGCCACGCTGTGTTCTAGGGTGACCCCTGGAGTTGTGTTGGGTTAAGGAACACATTTACAGACTTGGTTAGGACTTGACAACCAGAAGTTTAACTCCAAGGTCCTTTCCATGCCCCCACGCTTCCAGCAGCTCCTGACTGCAGCGTGGTTCTTTTAGTGGGTCATTTAGTGCTAAATGGAAATCTGCAAGGTGGGCAGTGCAGGCTGTGAGCCAGGTTTCACAGTTGAGGATACAAGCACCCAAGGCTCCACCCTTCCAGAAGTCACCATATGGTGACTGTGCCAGGACAGGACCAACCCCAGCCCCCAAATCCCAACCAAAGCCCTTTCCGAAAGCCAGAGTGGACAAACAGTAAGAAAACAATAAAAATAAATGGTTAAAAATGAAATTCATGAGCACAGAAGGATGGAAGCATTTTGCAAAAGACTACACAGAATTCGTCCATTCAATTAAAATGGATGGAGCAGGGTAAATTTATGCTTTGTGGTTTATATCTCCCAAATTGTTGTTGTTGTTCAGTCGCTAAGTCATGTCCAACTCTTTGCGACCCCATGAACTGCATCACACCAGCCTCCTCTGTCCTCCACTATCTCCTGGAGTTTGCTCAAATTCACGTCCACCGAATTGCAGATGCTATCTAACCATCTCATCCTCTGCCGTCCCTATAATACTGATGTTTAAAAAAGACTTAAAAGCCCTCAGTCTATAATGTCAACTTTTGACAAAGAATTTTCTTAGGAAATGTAATCAACTGTTCTTTATATCCTTATTTTTTTCCCCTATGTGTTGGGTTGGTCAAAAAGTGTGTTTAAACCCAAATGAACTTTTTGGCCAACCCAACAGTTAACAAAGGATCATGAAATCTTAGAGCCTATATGGACGTCAGGTATCATCAAACACCTCATCTTATAGGTGTGAGATACAGGGCCAAAGATACGAAGTGAGCTCCATGACGAGCTGGGTGCATAACCACTGATCTGTGTTACTGCTGCTATTGAGGGCTGTGCTGAGGAATAATAAAGGGAGGAGAGAATTAAGGAGGAGCCTCCTGTGGTTTCAGAGGAGAGGTCAGAGCTAGACTTTGGGAAGGGATGTAAAATGTTCAAGCCAGGGAAGGATCGCTTGTCAACTGGAAACACAAGAGCAAAGAAGAGAAGTCAGTGATCACTACCACTGTGGTTATGAAGGAGGAGGGGGAGGTCAAGAGCCAGACCATCCCTATTCAATAAAACGCCCAGGAACTAGCACAGGTCAAGATACCCACCTGAGAGCAGGCCCCGCAGTTTTGGCAAATGATCCCTTTCATCTGACCGTAACTATAAAGGTGGCCCCTCTATAAGCCTATGGAAGTGTCACCTATGAGTAACCAGATCTCCCAGGCCCTGCACAGCCAACCAGCACCCTAACTGCTTAGACTGGACCAGAAGCGGCAACTCAAGGCCAAGCAAGGGAAGGAGCTGGGGCTGTGGGCCTGCATGGAAAAGAAGGCTCCTGCCAGGGTGCCTCCTTCCACCCCACTGCAGACCACCTGTCCTCCTGCCTAGGTTGTTGGTAGAGAAGGTTGATCTGAACCCACTGAGTGGTCTTCTTCCTGCCTGCCCCCATCTCGGACCACAGAGTGAAAGTTGCCTCCTGCATCATCACAGGAGAGGCCACCCTGAGATGGCTGGTCCTTAGGAGACCTGCAGCATCACTGCCTCCACGTGGGCCAGCCTGGGAAAGCTCACGAGAGCCATCAAGACCAAGAGCAGGGAGGTGGGACAAGATCTGCTGGCACCAGGCAGGCCCAAATCTGTCCTCACCCTGCCAAGCTGGAGCAGCCGAAGGTTAATGAATGTGCCCCTACACAGGGTGAAATGTACCATGGCAATTTTTCAGAACATCCAAATTCCCTGAGGGGGCTGGATCAGGGACTTCCTGTAGCAAAAAGAGTCCCCAGTGTCCCCAACACCTTTCTCCTGCCCTCTGGAACCTCAGGTCCTCGTGACTGTCCTTCTAGTCTGGACCCAGAAAAACCTGGGGTGAGAGGAGGGGCCTGGTCAGGGAGCAGCTGAGGTTCTGTAGGTTACCCAGGGCTACAGTGGGGTGGGCTTGAGACCCACAGGGAGGGGCAGTCAGGCCAGTGTCACAGCCTGAGGAGTTCTAGGAGCTCTTGGACCCTACTGACCTCCATCATCACAGACAATAGCCCCTCGGGCCCTCCTCTTTCTGGATGCCTTGCCGATGAGGGGGCAGAGCTGGCCAGTCAGGCACCACAGATAAAAACATCCTCAGTGGCCCAATTTGCTTTTATTCAGGTGGCATGGCTGGGTGAAGTAGGGAATGGGCTTGTTGACCAGCAGTAGCAAGGGGCCCCTCATGCCACGATGACTGGCCGGAGAGATGGAGGGATGGGCTGCAGAGAAAGGCCACGACAATCTGCAAATACTATATGCTGGAGATGGCGGTCACAGGCACCGTGACTCCCCGCTCCGAGGACTGGAGGTCAGTTCCTCTATTTTAAGTGATAATTCCAAACTGTTGGCACTCTCTGGCCCAACACTTTGCCAGCTGCCATCTGAAAAGGAGTCAGAAGTGGCCAAAGGCTTTCAAATAACAGAATCAACTTTTCACAACTCTTAAGAAAATCTTCTCTCAACCTTCCTCTTCAGGCCTGGCCTCATTATCTTGTGGTTAAAGGTATAAAGGAAGCAGGTAAAAGAAAGCATAATCACTGCAGAGGAGTGGGAAAAAAAGAGGATGGAATAGGTGTGTGATGATGTTTGGATATACCTTTTTATTGTATAATACTTCAAACACACACAGAAGTGGACAGGATGGTATGTTAACACACACACACCCCAACGGTGAATCCATTTCCACTGTCAACCAGCCCCCAGGGGACCATTTACAATGCTCTCTGTCGACACATCTTGCTGCTTTAAGGCAAGAGTGAGATCCCAAGCCCCATACATTCCCAGGGAAGTATGATCTCATAGGGAGTCTCTGTGGATGGAGAATCTCCACCCAGTAAGAGCAGCCCAGCCCTGCCGCCAGCTGGCAGGGTCACCTGGGGTCATGGCTTGTTGCCTGTGGGAGACTCACCTTCTCCACCTATAATGGTGAGATAATGAGGCCCACCTGGCATCCACTGAGAGCCTTCGGGCAGAGAGCACTGTCCTGATAAAGGCCACGGAGTGCTGGGCCAGCATAAAAGAAGCCGCTAGAGAGTTTCATGCCTCCTGACCCCTCCTTGGCTGTTTCATTTGTCTCAAGAGCCTTAGGAAGATGCTGACACCTAGCAGATGAGACCTGAACTTGTCAGAGCCACATACTGTCACAGCATCCCTGATTATTTCTGTATCACTGTGCTTTCCAGGCTCTACATCTCTTCTCAACCACCTCCTGCCCGGAAGCCCCCTCTCTGTTTAGTTGCCTCATCCTTCAAGGCTCTACTCGGGAATCTCTCCCTTCTTGACAAAACCAAGCCATACTGCCTTTTGCCACTGATCTTCTAGGAACTTGGAACGGATGCACTCAGGTTTAAATCATGAGATTAGCTTCTCTGCCCAGTGAGATAGCAAACTTTCCCCCAAGTGAGGACCTTTCTCATGTTCACTGTAGCTCTTGGCACCACATCATGCATGGTAAAGACCCACAGTCATCATTTGCTGATTTATTCTCCTTAACCAAGAGATCATGGATCACTCAAGACTGCTTCCCAGGGCCAAAGACCATCTCTGTGGGTAGGAGGCTGGCAAGACCAATGGCTCTGAAAACAGGCCCACTGTTCCCAAACCACCTGGGAGCCTCAGTCCCACCCCAATCTACCTGATGAGAGTCTCTGGGCAAGAGGACTTGAAAACTTCCCTGACAGTTCTCTGATGGAGTGACTGGAACACACAGCTTTAAACTATTGCAGATTCCCTTCTGCACGTGAGATGCTATGATTCTGGAGAAGTCTCTACAGAATAATCAGTCTTCTCATGCAGGTCTGCAGGAAGGAAAACACTCACTTTTTATCATTCCTTCAGATTTTCTCACCCATTTCACACGTTTGTAGGACACCTATTGTGTAAAACTTTCTGTCCCAAATGCCCTGAGGAATAGAATCTCGGCCACAAAGAGTGAGACAAGATTACCGGCATGAGGAAATATTTGAGAGGAGAGGAGAAATGCCTTAAAAAAAAAAAATCTCTCCTTCTTCCTCCTCCACTTTGTCTGGTGAGCAAAAGGTAAAATTACAGGAGAAAGACCAATCAAAATCTCCCGCACCTCTGCAAGCCCTAGCAGGACCCCACGTAGTGGCTCTTTGGCCCAGAGACACATATGAACACAGTGCTTTGCTGTCTGCATCCCCAGGAACCATCCCCTGTCTCCAACCTGCTCCCAGGATGCAGCAGGTGACATGGTCTGACCAGTCACAGCACAGCTACAGGGATTGGCTCAGGGAAGCGCATGTATCAGAGGGACTTCCCCGGTACCAAGAGGGACTTCCCCGGTACCACCAGGAAAAACTCTGGCTTTCTCTTGGTGAAGGAAAATGGGAGGCTGAGGAGCCAAAGATGCTGGAGTCACTGAAGCCATCACGCCACCTAGAGGAGAGAGCTGGGGGCTGTCAGGGGCCATCCCAGGGAGACCCCAACAACAAGGCCAAGGGAACAGAAAGCAGAGCAGACAGAAACTGAGTCCTAATGATAGCACTTGGGTCCTGAATCCAGCCATGCCTGTAACCCAGGGCTACTCTTGTTTTTTCGGTTCCATGAGCCAATAAATTCTTTTATTTACATTAGTCAGTAGGCTTTAATGGAGATAAATTTCCGTCACTTGCAGAGAAAGTCCAAGCTGATTCATGTCAACATGGGGACCATAATACACCCGTTACTATGTAATTGAAACATGCTCGAAGATGCTTTCACGTAGAGGCAGTGTGACTACTTGGGGAGCACAAAATCCTCGCTAAAGGTCAGGAACAATGTGTTCTGGCCACTTAGAGTGTGTTACAAGAACCAGAAACATTGACATCTCCTGGGAGCTTGTGAGAAATGCAGAATCACAGCCCTGCCCCAGACCTACTGAATCAGAAATTTCAACAAGATCCACAAGTCATGTGTATGCACGTTGAAGTTTGAGAAGCTCTGTTAGAATACTATCTCTGCTGCTTAATGACTGGATGACTGTAAGCAAATTATCTTATTTCTCTTTTTTTTTTTCACATGGACAATGGAGATCATAAAAACACAATATGGAGATGCATACAAAGTGCAAAACCAAAACAATCCTAAGATACAATCATGACTCTTCCAGTAACTATGATCTTGGGCCAGTTACTAAACGTCTATGAGGCTCAGTTTCCTTGTCTGTAGACCTGATAATAATATCTGTCTGACAAGACTGATGTCAGGATCAAAGTAGATAATGTCTTAAAGTGCTTGGCACATTACTTGACCCAGGACTCAATTAAAGGTACATATTCTCATTATTATTGTTGTACTATTTTAATTACTGTTATTATCCACCCTACACACGTCACAGGGGAGGGTGACTGTGAAACTCAAAGAGACCACGTATGAAAAAAATAATACTTAAAACAAAAGAACACAAGGTATAGTCCTTTACTGATCTGGAAACTGAGGTTCACAGAGGTTAAGCAATTTGTCCAAGGTCATCAAAGCAGGAGGTAGAGGCTAGGCTGGTGCTACCACCCTCCAATCTGGTGGAGGTCACATGGTTGTTAATGGTTCTACATTTATGTGCTCTTCCTCCCACCAGCCTGTGAGCTCCTTACAGACTTGCTACCCCCATATTCATGGCCCAGTTCCCACTCACAATGAGCACTCAGTGAACATTAGATGAATGCAAACTTCGATCATCTGACCCATTTAACCCATAGTTTTTGCACCACCACAAAAGACCTCCCTTGATAAGGGACCTTGGTGCCTTGGTACTTTAAGAAGCAGAGTACTGCAGTTAATCCTAACTAGAGCCTTATGACAACATCTCATTTGGAGACCAAAGCTCCACTGAGAATTCAGTGCAGAAATTCAATTCTAGCCCCCAGGGCAGACTCAGGGAGAACAAGAACTTTGGGTACAGAATGGGGCAGGATCTTTTACTTGTCTGAGAAAAGCAACAGGCTTTCATGAGCTGAGAAAAAAATGCCAAGTTCCGCCTGAAGCTGAATTGTTGGCAAAGGAACTTTAGAAGCAATAATGCAAGCAAAGCAGAATCAGGACTTTGGCAACTGGTCGATGTATCACCAATCTACATATGCAGACTTGTCAGAATGCTAGTCCTAGCTAGAAACAGCTGCTGCTAAGCCTTTGTGTTCTGACTTGAGCCTTGAAGGCTGATTAAGGGCTGCAAGTCTTGAACAACATGGACTCTCAGCAAATGTGGAATGAGCTGAAGTGAACCGGAAAATCCCTATTAAATAGGACAGTAGAAAGTACAAAGTAAAAAGTTAGATTTAACCACAAATATGGCATTAATTACAACAAATCCAAATGGACTCAATGCTCCAGTCAAGAGAACTCCTGCAAACCAACAGGAAGATACAGTCCAAAACAAATGCTGGGCAAGTGACTTAGAGATTTCCCACCAGAGAAGAACTAGGTGGAATAACCAACAAACACATGCAAAATTACTCAGCCTCAACTAATAAGGAAAATAAAAAATAAAGCCGTGATAAACCATCACACTCTTCCCCAGAGGGGCAAAAAATTAAAAAGTTGGACAAGACGAAGTATTAGCAAAAAGGGGAGCTGATGAAAACTCTCAGATACTACTAGTAGGAATGCTATCATCTAGCAAAGTTGAGGGTAAGCATGCCTGGTGATCCAGCAATTCTGCTTCTAGTTATGTAGTTCCCCTAATTATACACTCATGTGCATGGGTACTGAAATAACATGTTTGAAAATGTTCATATTCGCACTGTTCCTACTGCCCTAAAACTGGAAATAACCCAAATATCCATCAACAGTGGAATGGATAAATAAATCTATACTCATACAATGGAAATTTACATAGCAGTGAAAATAGACACACCCAACATAGATGGCATAATGTTGAATGAAAGAATACAGTATGATTCCATTCACAAAAAACTCAAAAATAGACAAAACTAAACTACAGTGTTAAGGAAGGCATGGAGAGGAAGTAAATAATAAATGGAAAAGCAAGGAAATGATTATCTTTAGAGTCAGGAAAGTGGAGAGAAGGGTTGAACATAAAAATGGACTCATGGGAACTTCTGAGTGCTGTCTGTGTTCTATTTCTTGACTTTGGTGGTGGTTTTATGGGGTTTATGGAAGTTCACCATCATTACTTTTTCAGCTGTACAATACAAAATTAGGATTTTTTTTTGTTATACTTTACAATAAAACAAAAAAGAAAAGAAAAGAGAAAGGTAGAACAAGCTAAAACAAAGATAAAAGCCCTGTCTGGAATGATCTCAGTTCAATCCTGAGTTTGGACAATGGCCAACTCAGTCATGTGCTGCTTAGAAGAATTTCTATGGACCTTAAGGAATAAATAGGGGCTTCCCTGGTGGCTCAGCTGGTAAAGAATCCGCCTGCAATATGGGAGACCTGGGTTAAATCCCTGGGTTGGGAAGAACCCCTGGAGAAGGGAACAGCTACTGACTCCAGTATTCTGGCCTGGAGAATTCCATGGACAGTTAAGTCCATGGGGTTGCAAAGAGTCGGACATGGCTGAGCGACTTTCACTTAAGGCATAAATACAGAGGATGGAGGAAAGAATAAAAGATCAAGAGGTGACAGAGGATGAAAAAGTAACTGAATACCTGTCTGAGTAGAGAAGGAGGTTACATTCAGAGGTTTATGCCTGGAACTCTAACCTCTGAAAAAGCAACCACCTTTCCCTCTTGCTTTATCTTTTAAGACTTCCCTTAAAATCATTCTCAGGTTCCAGGTAGGTAGCCATCCTGTCTCAAGCACCCCTTTGCATCCTGTCCTTACCTCAATGAGCACGTTTCTTGCCATGTTAGAATGGGTTTGCTTTCCCATGTGATATCCTCAAAGGCAGTGGATACTTTTGGGATCTTTTCTTTTGTCTCCTTCCCACCAGCACTCAAGCCAGTGGCTGACAAGGAGACACTCAGCTGATGTTTGCTGAACAACTGAACAAAGGAGAGGGTGCTTTACCTTCAGCTGCAATTCCTTGTATCTCTTGGACATCCGAATCAGCAATTTCTCACCATTGATCATGGCAGATTTTTCTTGGTAATACTGGACCATGGCCTGGGCAGCCTCTGTGTAAGCCATCTCTAAAAAGGCCTAGGAAAGAAAGGAGGAACAGACACTGGACTTGACCTGAATGATCTTATAGGAAATTCCATACAAGGTGTGACTCCATGCATATAAAGTTCAAGAACAGGCAGAACAAATTGGTAAAAGTTAGAGTTGAGTTTCCCTTGGGGTTGGGGGTGGATATTGACTAGGAAGGGAAATGAGGAGACCTTCTGGGGTTCTGGAAATGTTCTCTATCTGTACTTGCACAGTAATCCTTAGTGACTCAGATGGTAAAGAACCCGCCTGCAATGCAGGAGACCTGGGTTTGATCCCTGGGTTGGGAAGATCCCCTGGAGGAGGACACGGCAACTCATTCCAGTATTCATGCCTGGAGAATCCCATGGACAGAGAAGCCTGACAGGCTACAATCCATGGGCTTGTAAGAGTCGGACACAACGACTAAACCACCACCAACACATGTAAAAGGGCTTCCCTGATGGCTCAACGGTAAAGAATCTGCCTGTAATACAGGAGATGTGGGTTTGATCCCTGGGTGGGGAAGATCCACTGGAGAAGGAAATGGCAACCCACTCCAGTAGTCTTGCCTGAAAAAATCCCATGGATAGAGGAGCCTGGTGGGCTACAGTTTAACAGACTGCAAAGGGTTGGACGCAACTGAGTACACACATGTAAAAAATTAATGGAGTGGTACACTTAAGACTGAGGCCTTCCCAGCAGCTCAGACAGTAAAGAATTTGCCTGAAATGCAAGAGACCAGGTTCGATCCCTGTGTTAGGAAGATCCCCTGGAGAAAGGAATGGCCACCCACCCCAGTATTCTTGCCTGGAGAATCCCATGGACAAAGGAGCCTAGCAGGCTACAGTCCGTGGGGTGACGAAGAGTCAGACATGACTGAGCGACTAAGCACTCACACACATTTAAGACTAGTGCATTTCACATTATGTGTTTTATACCTCAGTAAAAAGGAAAAAATTCAATACAAGGAAAAGAGCTCTTTTTGATCCCATCTGTTCAAAGAGACCTATTTATTAACTTTAGCAAAAGAGTTCATTATAAGATAGCCCCTCTCCTGATCTCCATGGTTACCAAACATTATTCTTAATTATGTATGTCCATCTGTGGCTACAACATGCCACAGGAGCCCCTTGGGATGGGAGGGTCAATTAACCCACAGTTCCCCGAGAGGAGGGACTGAGTCTGTTGCACAAGTGACCTTGGGCTGATCCCTGCAAAACTTGCTAGTCAGTGGTGCCAATGGCAGGAGACAGACACAAGTCCTGGGTATCTGAGCTCTCAATTTCTTAGCAAAGAAAGAAATACTCTAAAAACCATGGGGGTGTCTGAGGCTTGAAGGAAGGCCATGTCTTTGTGAGCTGGAGAGAGAAGAAACAGTTATGTTTCCACAGCATTTCTCCTCTTTAACTAGGGCGTTTCTACATAGACATTTTTTGGGGGGTCACACTGAGCAGCTTGCAGGATTTCAGTTCTCTGATCAGGGACTGAACCTTGGCCATAGCAGTGAAAGTCAGAATCCTAACCACTAGGCCACCAGTGAACTCCCTGCATAGATTGTTTTGACTGACCTGTCAGTTTGCCCCAGGAGCTGCAGTGACAGATTGGTCACTGTTATTGTTTCTTAGATTCGATGGGTTTGTATTGATACCATACTCACGATGCAACGAACTGGTCAATGTTGAGAAGGAAACATGGTCTGTGACCAGGGAGCCCTCACTGCGAGCCCTCACCTCCCATTTCCTTGAACTGCGGGGGCTAACCAAGCTCATCTTCCCCACTTCCCTCACATTTGCTTTTAAATTTCAGTCACGCCTTTCTCTGTGCTGTCACGGTCCAGGACAGAAGGGTGGGAGACCAAAAAATCAGGGTTCTTTACAGTTTTATTTCAAAATCCACCACTCAGCTTTCTAAGTGCCTCCTTTTTAAAATGTTTTATTTTTATACAATTTTTAAAGGCTACTTTCCATTTACAGTTATGACAAAATATTGGCTGCATTTTCTGTGTCATATGATACACCCCGAGCCTATGTTACACCCAATAGTTTGTACCTCCCACTGGTCCACCTATATTGCCCCTGTCCCCACCCCAATAGTAACCACTAGTTGTTTTCTCTATATCTATGAGTCTGCTTCTTTTATGTTATACTCACTAGTTTGCTGTATATTTTAGATTCCACAATATAAGCTCTATCTGTCTGACTCTAAGTGCCTCATTCTTCATGCCAACATTGTAGCACCTCTAGTTTTCACCTGTCACACAGAAATAAAATGAACCCAGTGAATCTCACTGCATTCATGTTGCAAGCTGAATTTTGGAAATTTGCCCAAAATAGAATTCTGAGAAGGAGGAATGAAGAGACTACATGAGTAGTCTAAGCCCAGGTTGATGGAGGAAGACCACTGATGATCCAAGGTGTCTCCGATTTTCCAAAGTTCGTGCCTTAATTAAGACAATAATTTCTCCTGTCCCTGTTCCTCTGATTACTAAAGTTAAAATAGTCATTAAAAATAAAAGCCTAAATGTTCTTATTTCTGACCAGTCTCTGTATAAATTCCTCTCCTGACTTTAGAAATGAAGACAAACATAACCCCCAAAGACTCAATCCTCATGGGTTGAGGGTTCTTAGTTCCTTAGATTCACCACGCATCCATTAATTCCCACCTACTCTCCTGCTACGAGAGCCAAGAGCCTCAGATGTCAACACCAAGGATCAGTGAAAATACCTCTTCCCGGTCAGTTGTTGGCTGGCTCAAAATCCACGTGCCATCAGAGATGAGAAACGTAGAAGGTGAGAAAGACTAGCATTAGCTCAGGGGGTGGGTAACACAGTGAAAAGACTCGAGTCCATGGATTTCTGTTTTAGGAACCAGCTGGCTTTTCTATGTTAAGGAACACTTCATTCCAAAACACACCCTCACCTCTAGGTTACTCTCAAAGGCCTGGGCTCATCACAAGAAGGGTAAAGTGAAACCAGAGGAAACAAAACACCACCACCAGCCACAAAAATCTCGGTGCTGCACCAGCAGGAGGCCAGCTGTGTATCACCCCTTTATGTTACGAACAGATTCTTTAAAAAAAAAAAAAAATTATATAGTTCCCCTCCACCAGTGTATGGTTTATCCAGTACCTACCTGTGCGAACCTGCCCAGACTTACCTGATTAGTCGACTTCATGAGGATGTAATTAGTGACCTTGCCAAAGGGCAGCCCCAGGTTAATGACGTCATTCTCTGTGCAGCTTCCCTCCGGCAGGTTGCAGATGTGGACCACGCGGCCGGCGCCCGTTTTCCGCTGAGCAAACTAACGGGAACAAAGACCCGTGGTTAGTCTTCAAAAGACATTTCCTTTCCACCCTCTATTCCAGATGCTCCTAATGGCTATCTTCCCCCCAAATAATGATTGCAAAACTAAAATTTACAAAATACATGCAGAAAAAGAACCCATTCGCAGACACAGATAAAACATTGATTTTATGCCATCTCTACACAAGAAGATTCATAACATTTTTAACGAGCAATCCTATCCAGGCTTGATAAAGAGACTAGGAAATGGGCATATCCATACATTGCTGGTGGGAAGTTATATATCCACAATCTTTTGAGAATATACTTCGGCAATATTGGATAAAACTTAAAATATATAGGATTTGCCAAAAATTTCCTTTCAGTTTTTCCATAAGATGTTATGGAAACTTTTGGCAACTCAATATATAGCCCAGGATCCTGCCATCCCACTTTTGGAAATCTTACCTACAGAAATAAATTCACCAATATGTAAATACATACAAGGACTTTTATTACAGTTAGCTTATTACAATAAATTTACAACTTATTGCCAAAACTTTTGGAAACAGTCTGAATGTCCAAGAATAGGATAATGACTGAGTGATTGACTGTTCACACATATGATGGAAAACTGCAGCCATGAAGCTGCTGCTGCTGCTGCTGCTGCTGCTAAGTCGCTTCAGTCGTGTCTGACCCTGTGCGACCCCATAGACGGCAGCCCACCAGGCTCACCCATCCCTGGGATTCTCCAGGCAAGAACACTGGAGTGGGTTGCCATTTCCTTCTCCAATGCATGAAAGTGAAAAGTGAAAGTGAAGTCGCTCAGTCGTGTCCGACTCTTAGCAACCCCATGGACTGCAGCCTACCAGGCTCCTCTGTCCATGGGATTTTCCAGGCAAGAGTACTAGAGTGGGATGCCATTGCCTTCTCCAGCAGCCATGAAGAGGAAGTGGTAAATGAGCTGATCCGGACAAAATTTTTAAGACAGATTAAGTAAAAAACAGTTGCCAAGTACAGATGTAGTATATTGCTATTCCACTAAAACAAAATAAAAACCCAAAAATGTATGAGAAAAAGATGAAGCAAGTGTTGTAAAATCTTGATAATTATTGCAACTAGGGGGTCAGTACATATGGGTTAATTACACTCGTCTCTACGGTTTTATATGTTTGAAGTTTTTCACAATGAAAACATTTTAAAGGATATCAGCGCAGACAGAGAAACACGTGGGAGGGTGCATATCAACCTGTCAATCAGTACTGGTTATCTTCAAAGAGCAGAACTGGAAGGGAATAGGGGAGAGATGTTTAACCCATTTCTTATATATCTTGTATTATTTGACTTATAGTTTTTAAAAACCCAATAAAGAAAAAAGAACATAGAAAGGATTGGTGAACCTAATACATACACAGAGACATTCATAGCAATAATCTTTGGTTTAGGACAGTGGCTTTCAGAACTTTGTTAGCCCTGAAATCCTTTCTTCAAACAAAAGCTTGCCCACCAGCCCAACATATTCAACAACTAAAGAGGAGCTGCTTTAGATAAACCTTATGGTCCAACACTCTGCTGCCACCCTCCATCCAACAGTCCCAAAGGCGCCTCTAAGGAACACAGTTCAGAAACAAAGACCTGGGCCTAATCATAGCTCTTGGAGGGAGGAAGTGTTTCTGTTTGGTCTGTGCAAACCTTAATCAGCCTGGAGTCTCCAGGAGGTTCAAGAATTAGTAGCCATAAGCCAACCCAAAGTAGAAGAGAAGGATGCAATTTTCCAAACCCATACTAATAGCATAGCCCATATTTGCATAATCACCATCTTGTGTGATAAAGTGAACTTCAACATCTAATTACATTTGGTGTAGGTCCTACTCAGCTATGGTAATACAGTGGGAAAGTCTGAGGTCTCATCCCTAACAGAGGTTAATACTTGGGTAATTCTACCATGAAAAGTCTTCATTTTTCTCATCTGGGCTGAGGACAATTAGAATCAGTCAAGAATTTCCTTGGAGAGTTCAGCCCTGAATTGGAGAAACCCAAGTGCCTCTTTCAGACCTCCCTCTCTGCAGTGTACAGAGGTCAAGCATTCCCCAAAGGGGAACTGTCTTCCGTGCGTGGTCCAGGCAGCTCCCAGAGCATGTGCACACCTCCCTAAGGTGCAAAAGGAGCTCTCCATAAGCTGGGAGGCTTTGAGTGCGAGCCTGGCTCCAAAGGACCGTGTCCTTCTCCATGGGTAACGGGAGGTGGGCCAAGAGGCAGGATCTTTGCCTCTCATTAGGGTGAGGGGGCCACACCAAGATGCCGACCCAGCTGAGTTCTTGGGCTGGGTAAAGTGGCCATTCCTCTGAGTTCATCAACAAGAGGGCTGAGGCTGGGTGCTCTACTGGCTTCTCTTAGCTGGGCACATTTCTGTCCACGTGACTCTGCTGTGGTCGGCCTGGGCTCATGTTTCCTCGGACCACAGGGCCAGACACGCAGGGAGGTTCTGGGCCCCTCCAGCTCCTTGCCTGTCCTGTTGCCTAGTGACCGGGCACGAGGGCCAGCACCTCCCTGATTGTCTCCTGCAGATTAAAAGGGCAACTCAAAAGGCTTTTATCTGAGGGTAAATGCAGCAACTGCTGCTGAGGGCAGAGCCTGCCTCTGAGAAATAAACACCTTGTCTGCTGCAGGTCACCTAAGAACAAGATGAAGTCACGCTGCAGACAGGTTACAAAGGTGCCAAAATAAATGGGTCTCAATTAAGGTTTTCATTTAAGTTTAAAAAGTACATTGCAGCAACATGGATGGACCTAGAGACTATCACACTAAGTGAAGTAAGTCAGAGAAAGACAAATATCACATAATATCACTTATGTGTGGAATCTACACATATGATACAAAGGAACTTATTTGCAAAACAGAAATAGACTCACAGACATAGAGAACAAATTCATGACAACAAATTTATGGGGAAAGTGGCGGAGGGACAAATCAGGAGTTTAACAGTTATACACTACTATATATATAAAACAGATAAAAATGAAGAACCTACTATATGGCACAGGGAACTATATTCAATATCTTAACCTATGATGACAAAGTCTGGAAAAGAACAGATATATATGTATAACAATCACTTTGCTGTATACCTGACACTAATACTACACTGTAAATCAACTGCACCTCAATAAAAAGCTGTTCATTTGGAAAAAAATTAAATAATAAAGTACCTATTTACATATAAAAAAAAGTACATTTCATGGATGCATGGGAGACAAAGTCTTAACCGTTGGACCACCAGGGAAGTCCTTAGAAACATTTTCTATGTGTTGTACTGTTTTGCAAATATTCGATTTAAGATAGTTCAATCTACACTGTGTGAGTGATCTAAAATATCTTTTTGTTAAACTTAATTGGGTTCAAAATCATATTTGATTCAAAAGGGTGTAGAGTTATATGTATAATCACTCTCAGTTCAGTTCAGTTCAGTTGCTCAGTGTGTTCGACTCTTTGCGACCCCATGAATCGCAGCACGCCAGGCCTCCCTGTCCATCACCAACTCCTGGAGTCCAACCAAACCCATGTCCATTGAGTCAGTGATGCCATCCAACCATCTCATCCTCTGTCGTCCCCTTCTCCTCCTGCCCTCAATCTTTCCCAGCATCAGGGTCTTTTCCAATGAGTCAGCTCTTCGCATCAGGTGGCCAAAGTATTGGAGTTTCAGCTTCAACATCAGTCCTTCCAATGAACATCCAGGACTGATCCCCTTTAGGATGGACTGGTTGGATCTCCTTGCAGTCCAAGGGACTCTCAAGAGTCTTCTCCAACACCACAGTTCAAAAGCATCAATTCTTTGGCACTCAGTTTTCTTTATACTCCAACTCTCACATCCATACATGACCACTGGAAAAACCATAGCCTTGACTAGATGGACCTTTGTTGGCAAAGTAACGTCTCTGCTTTTTAATATGCTGTCTAGGTTGGTCATAACTTTCCTTCCAAGGAGTAAGTGTCTTTTAATTTCATGGCTGCAAGCACCATTTGCAGTGATTTTGGAGCCCAGAAAAATAAAGTCAGCCAGCCACTGTTTCCACTGTTTCCCCATCTATTTGCCATGAAGTGATGGGACTAGATGCCATGATCTTAGTTTTCTGAATGTTGAGCTTTAAGCCAACTTTTTCACTCTCCTCTTTCACTTTCATCAAGAGGCTCTTTAGTTCTTCCTCACTTTCTGCCATAAGGGTGGTGTCATCTGCATATCTGAGGTTATTGATATTTCTCCCAGCAATCGTGATTCCAGCTTGTGCTTCCTCCAGCCCAGAGTTTCTGATGATGTACTCTGCATATAAGTTAAATAAGCAGGGTGACAATATACAGCCTTGACGTACTCCTTTTCCTATTTGGAACAAGTCTGTTGTTCCATGTCCAGTTCTAACTGTTGCTTCCTGACCTGCATACAGGTGTCTCAAGAGACAGATCAGGTGGTCTGGTATGCCCATTTCTTTCAGAATTTTCCACAGTTTATTGCGATCCACACAGTCAAAGGCTTTGGTATAGTCAATAAAGCAGAAATAGATGTTTTTCTGGAACTCTCTTGCTTTTTCGATGATCCAGCGGATGTTGGCAATTTGATCTCTGGTTCCTCTGCCTTTTCTAAAACCAGCTTGAACATCTGGAAGTTCACGGTTCACATATTGCTGAAGCCTGGCTTGGAGAATTTTGAGCATTACTTTACTAGTGTGTGAGATGAGTGCAATTGTGCGGTAGTTTGAGCATTCTTTGGCATTGCCTTTCTTTGGGATTGGAATGAAAACTGACCTTTTCCAGTCCTGTGGCCACTGCTGAGTTTTCCATATTTGCTGGCATATCGAGTGCAGCACTTTCACAGCGTCATCTTTCAGGATTTGAAATAGCTCAACTGGAATTCCATCACCTCCCCTAGCTTTGTTCATAGTGATGCTTCCTAAGGCCCACTTGACTTCACATTCCAGGATGTCTGGCTCTAGGTGAGGGATCACACCATCATGATTTTCTGGGTCGTGAAGATCTTTTTTGTATAATTCTTCTGTGTATTCTTGCCACCTCTTCTTAATATCTTCTGCTTCTGTTAGGTCCCTACCATTTTTGTCCTTTATTGAGCCCATCTTTGCATGAAATGTTCCCTTGGTATCTCTAATTTTCTTGAAAAGATCTCTAGTCTTTCCCATTCTATTGTTTCCCTCAATTTCTTTGCATTGATCACTGAGGAAGGCTTTCTTATCTCTCCTTGCTATTCTTTGGAACTCTGCATTCAAATGGGTATATCTTTCCTTTTCTCCTTTGCTTTTCGCTTCCGGTCTTTTCACAGCTATTTGTAAGGCCTCCCCAGACAGCCATTTTGCTTTTTTGCAATTCTTTTTCTTGGGGACGGTCTTGATTCCTGTCTCCTGTACAATGTCATGAACCTCCATTCATAGTTCATCAGATATTCTGTCTATCAGATCTAGTCCTTTAAATCTATTTCTCACTTCTACTGTATAGTCTTAAGGGATTTGATTTAGGTCATACCTGAATGGTCTAGTGGTTTTCTCTACTTTCTTCAATTTCAGTCTGAATTTGGCAACAAGGAGTTCATGATCTGAGCCACAGTCAGCTCCTGGTCTTGGTTTTGCTGACTGTATAGAGCTTCTCCATCTTTGGCTGCAAAGAATATAATCAATCTGATTTCGCTGTTGACCATCTGGTGAGGTCCATGTGTAGAGTCTTCTCTTGTGTTATTGGAAGAGGGTGTTTGCTATGACCAGTGCGTTCTCTTGGCAGAACTCTATTAGCCTTTGCCCTGCTTCATCTGTACTCCAAGGCCAAATTTGCCTGTTACTCCAGGTGTTTCTTGACTTTCTACTTTTGCATTCCAGTCTCCTATAATGAAAAGGACATCTTTTTTGGGTATTAGTTCTAGAAGGTCTTGTAGGTCTTCACAGAACTGTTCAACTTCAGCTTCTTCGGCATTACTGGCTGGGGCATAGATTTGAATTACTCTAGTCCATCCTTGAACAGTTCATATAAAACATGGCTATTATTTGCCTTATGTCCCATGGGCGATCTAAATGATGAGGGAGAAAGGGTAGGAGGAAGGGTGGATATGGTCCAGGTGGTACTTCTAAAGTCTGCTCACTGGGATCACAGACAACCCTGAGTGCCCTGGAGCAGGCAGCACAGTGTTGTACACTTATTCCCAACCTGGGTTCTCTAAGAAGCCCAAGTACTGAAGGGTCTTTGAAGGTAATAATGTATCAAGGAAGGATTGTGTGTGTGTGTATGTGTGTGTGTTGGAGTATAGTTGTTTTACACTGCAGGGTCAGTTTCTGCTGTGCAGCAAAGTGAATCAGCTATACATATACATACATTCCCTAAAGAAGGATGGTTACTTTTGACATTTAAAAAAACCCAAGTTGAGATCATACTTTGAGTTTCTTTACTAATAAGGTAACCTTTGGTTGGATCTCGAGGCTGATGAGAAAGGATGACTTATGTATCTGCTTTAAATTAATAAAAAATGGGTAACTAGTTAATTACTCACTAAACTCACTAATATAAGTACTTTGGCAAATAGGTAGTACTTTGCCAAACATGAAATGCAGGACAGAGGCTGCTTGAGGTAGGAGTGAATAATTTAAAAGGGTCTGGGCTGTAAAAACCACAAGACTTTCTGATGTAGTAAAAAAAAAAAAAACAAAAAAAAACCCCCTGAACTTGGAAGACAGAGGACTGGATTTCAGACCCAGCTCAGCTACTGATTAGGGGTATGACCAGGACAAACTGGCTTTCCTTTTGGGGCCTGAGTTCCCCAGTGTCTGGAATGAGGGAGTTGGTCTATATGTCTCAAGTCCCCTCCAGATGTAAAATAGCCATGCTTATGTGGCTCAGTGTTCTAAAATTACACTCGTCTCAGAAGCCTTGCCAAGCTAAACCCTAAGATCCAGGATAATGATAAGTTTCCCCAACTGTGCTGGGCAAACACAGGAAACCTGCATCTTTTCCACCCCCCATCCCAATGAATGTAATGTCTGTCCTTCCACTCTGTGTGATCAGCCATTTCGGCACGCAGACATGCACAAGGACGGTCATCGTTCAGACAGGCCTGTCTGTGTTGGTGTTGGTCTCCTCTTTTCAGAACTGAAGGTGAGCTCCAAGCAGGGAGCACTTGCCAACGTGTCTGCCCCCCTGAATGACTGTGCCTTCTGAATGAATAAGAAGAGTTGAGATCATACACTGAGATAAACAAAACACACACAGGGGCCTGCTACCACCCTGAAGACAGCCACATCAGGTGTGTGCCTCTGATCTCCAGGCACTAGGGCCAGGGCAGTAGGAGCATCAAGACAGACCTGGGTCTGCTCTCCAGTGTTCCTGCTCTCCAGTGATGACCACGAGCAAGGGACTGAATTTCTCCAAGCTGATTTTGCTTCTCTATAAAACAGGGAAAATAAAAACTGATTCCATAGGACAAAAATGCCACAATTATATTACTATATAAAGTGTCTTCATGCAAAGCCTGGTGTCAGCAAGCTTCTATAAATAAATACTCGTTCCTTTCTTTCCTGCGATAGTTCAAGAACGTGCTGGGCTTCCCGGGTAGCGCTAGTGGTAAAGAATCTACCTGCAAATGAAACAGACATAAGAGACAGACACAGGTTCGATCCCTGAGTCAGGAAGATCTCCTGGAGGAGAGCATGGCAACCCACTCTAGCATTCTTGCCTGGGAAACCCCATGAACAGAGGAGCCTGGCAAGCTACAGTCCATTGGATTGCAAAGAGTTGGACATGACTGAAGCGATTTATCATGCACACACGTGATGCTACCAGACAGGGAAAAAAATCTAACTGTACTATAATGATGTAAGAGAACGTCTGTGTTCTTAGGAAATTCATGCTGATGTAGTTATGAGTGAAGAGGTATGGTGACTCCAATAGTTCAGGAGAAACATGCGTATAGATCATTGGATGGATGGACAGACAGATGGATGGAAGGACAGATGATACAGAGAAGCACAGAGGAAGATTGATAAAGTAAATCAGCCAAAATGTAAAAATGTAGTGAATATGAGTAAAAGGTATATGGGGGTTCTTATATTGTTTTTGTGACTTTTCCATAAGTCTAAATTAAATTAAAATTTGAAATTACAAAAATAAATTTTAAAAGATGTGCTGTGGGGCAGAGCAGCTGCTGAACTTAGGAGAGAATCGTGAGCCTGGTATTGATGGGCTCTGCTAACATCCCACCCACTAATGCTCTCCTGGCAGGCATACAGGTGACAGGTGCATTTGAAACTTTCCAGTCCAAGGTCAAGTCTCTAAAAGAGCTAAGGTGTCTGGGTGGTAACCGAAGCCTTCATTACTAACCTGAGGGGACAATCATCTGTCACCAGCCTAGGGGATGCCTCAGTCAGCTCACAAGCTAGCATGACATGGCACGCCCCCATGTACAATCAGGGCCCTGGGTACATTTTCACCGGTTGGAGCCACTCATTTAAAACCAGACACTGCTTCTGGACTTCCCCGGTGGTCCAGTGTTTAAGAATCCACCTGCCAATGCAGGGGACATGGGTTCGATCCCTGGTGGGGGAAGATTCCACATGCCTCAGGGCAACTAAACCCATGTGCTGCAACTACTGAGCCTTACATGCTGCAACTACTGAAGTCTGCATCCTCTAGAGCCTGTGCTCTGCAACGAGAAGCCACCGCAATAAGAACCCCACGTATCACAACTATAATAGAGTAGCCCCCACTCACAGCAAATAGTGAAAGCCCATGCACAGAAAGGAAGACCTAGAGCAGCCATAAATAAATAAAGCAAAACCAGACACTGCTTCTAATGGTTCACGCGACCAGGTCCAAGACCTCTCCAGTCCCTCGCAGATCCTTTATGGATGGGTGGAAATGTGAGAAGAGCAGACTTGTGTAGGAAGATTCTGAGACCTTCCAATGCCCTCTGATGCAAGAGGGAACAGACTTTGAAGATGAGTTCAAAGAACAGACCCAGTTTCAATAATTCACAGAGCTGTCATAAAAATGTGGCTCTGGGCAAGAGGCCCCCAGGGTGAGAGAAGTCTCTCAATGTGCTTTTAAGAGTTACGGAGTATAGAATTGATCTTCAATAAACCATTTTCTCTGCTCCAGCCTCATCTCTTCTAGGTGTGACCTCACCTGGCACACAGTTTGTGGGCCTCTGCTGGGTTTGTGCTAAACATACCTGAGGACAGACACAGGGCAAATGTGTATTTCTCACGGGGCTGATTTTGAACATACCATGCAGATAGTAAATGAACACGGGTTTTATAGCTATGAATCTTGGTGTAACTTGGAGGGTAGAAACAGATGTCTTTATTGACACTTTCAAATACTTTATAAAGCATATTAACTTTGAGTTGGAGAAAATATACTTTTATTGGTACTGGTTTGCCTCTGGGTCTTGGGTTGCTCCCATGCCCAGCAACTTCAACATCACTGTAAACTTCAGAGTCTCAGAATTTTAAAACTGGGAGGTTCCAAGCCCAGCGGTGTGTGTGATGTCCCAGGAAAAACTGCCTTGGCCCAGAATATACGGACCATCTTGTGCCTCAGGAAAACTGTAGATGGGGGCGTTAGGGTTGGAAAGAGTGCTACGTGGGAGTCAGAATGAGCCATTTCAGTAAGGGAGCAGTACATTGCATCTGCTACAAAATAGCTCCTGGCACTTCCCCAGTGGTCCAGTGGCTAAGACTCCAAGCTCCCAATGCAGGGTGCCCAAGTTCCATCCCTGGTCAGAGAACTAGATCCCTCATGCCACAACTACAGATCCTGCATACTGCAAAGAAAATTGAAAATCCCGCATGCTCAACTAAGACCTGTTGCAGCCAAATAAATAAATACTTAAAAAAAAAAATAGAGGTCATCTGGTCCACACTCCTCTGTGTGTGCAGACGCTGATGGATGGGAGAAGGTAAGAAACTTGATCTGTGGGCAAGGAAGTGGTGGTAGATTTGTGATTACAACTCAAGTCTCACTGAAAAACCATTCAATTGTAGACTGGATAAATTATGGTAAATGTCTATGATGGATGGTGTTACAGCGTCAGAACAGTGCTTAATGTTCAGATGTGAAAGTTCAGTTCAGTCACTCAGTCGTGTCTGACTCTTTTCGACCACATGAACTGCAGCACATATTTTCAGATGTGAAAAGATGTCTACAAATCAATTAAAATACGTCAGAGTTTAAGTGAAAAAAACAAGTCCTACTATAGACAATACAACATGATATGATTTTCCCCCAAATATACTCTTACAGTAAGTAAGTTTGCACAGGTACACTAGCTAGAGACAGACAGTGATAGCTGAAGACATTTATCTTTAGTTTTCTCTACAGGGTTGGATTGTTCTATTCTGTATACTTCTGTTACTGTTTAACATTCACATCACTTTACTATCTTTGCAGCAACAAAAAAATTCAGATTTGTAAGCAAAAAAGAAAAAAAAAGACCCACGCGGGTCTTCTGTTTCTTCCTTCTTTGCTCTCTTTGAAAACGCACAAGATGACCCTTGCCGAGGAGACAAGAGCAAGGATAGAGCTGGAATGGCGGGGGAGGTGAAGGGCATTTGCCACATCAGTTACTACTCTTCATGCTCCATGGGGGGTCAGGAGACCAGGGTGCTCTGAGCCATGGACCTAAAAGGCCAGGGTGGAGAGACAGGTGTTCTAGAAACAGCCAGCAATCTGAGGGGCAACCTATGACTTAAACCTCCGGCTTCTCAAAACATTTCTATTTCCCTGTGCCTCAGTTTCTTTATTTACACACGTTTTCTGGTGAGCAAGGTTCTAGCAAGAAAGAAACCATAAAAACAATGCATATTGTTCCAGGCCAGGGAAGCCCCTTCTGAGGCACTAGCACTAAATAAACCCTAAGGTGTCTATGAAAACTGCAAAAGCGACTTTATGGGGACAGTCAGCAGGCAAAGTGCATCTCAGGCAGGCACAAGAAGATTATTTACAGGCTGACAAGGCCTCTATGGCCCCTTCCAGAAACCTGATTACTTTGTTTATGACGACTCAGGCAGCCAAGGATAAAGTGCCTCTGCTCCCTCAAATGGCAGAAGCTTAAGTGAAAGTGAACACCCTTCTCCTGGATCCTGGAGTTGGAGGGGAGGGGCCAGGGACAGACACAAATCACCCACCCTCGGCAAACAGAGCACACAACTGTCACTTCAGTGCCCCATCTCTGTCAGAAATAAACACAGAAAGGCTTGCATTTCTACCGAATTGAGATAAGTGCAAATTCAGCCGGTAGACAGATTGTGTGCTCATTTTAGATTTTGTGGCAGTTCAGATACCCCCTGAAGCCTCCGTCACGCCGAACCCCGTGTGGCTGTGCCCTGCTTAAAAACAGGGGGCTTTAGAAGGAAGAGGGCTTCCCTGGTGGCTCAGATGGTAAAGAATCTGCCTGCAGTGCACAAGACCCAGGTTCTTTGCCTGGGTCAGAAAGATCCCTCAAAGAAGCGAATGGCTACCTACTCCAGTATTCTTGCCTGGAGAATTCCATGGACAGAGGAGCCTGGCGGGCTACAGTCCATGGTGTTGCAAAGAGTTGGACATGACTGAGCAATTAAAACACATACTTTTTAGAAGGAAGAACTGTTCTCTGCTCCACAAGCAATAGTGATGTGACAGTGACTGAGTCCTGGTGGTTCCTGCTTTTACTCAAAACGTGTTTCTGAAAAGATGTACGTACGTAAGCAGAATCAGGCAGAAAAAGCCCTGGCACTCAACTGGAAAACACTTCTGGAGGAAAAGGCACAAAAGCCTTCATGGGTCTCTATGGGGGCAGAAAGGGGGAAAGTGGGAGGAATTTCAGTGTCCTCTTTAAATATTTCTTTTCTGCTTGAGTTTTCACAAAAAGCATAAATTATGTAAGCAGGAAACGCAATAGAAGTGTATATGCAAATGGAGCTCTCTAGGCACTCACGGAGCCTGAAAAAAGCACCCTTGGGTAACAGATTAACCACCCCTTGGTATATCTGCTTATCTTTGGAGACCAGCAACTGAAGACAGAAAAAGCATCAATAATTCCTTTGAGTGATTCTAGCGCTACTTAAAGGAGCCTCGCAGAGTATTTTTCAGTAGTGGATTCATCAACTCATTTCTCGGCTTGTCTTCACAAGTCAATATTTTTGGATTTCAGGTTTTTCTCAAGAAACACACCTACATTTGATTGCATTTGTCAGAAATGGCAACAAGAGGACCAGAAGGATGAACCGGCACTGATGCTGCAGGGACCAGCTGGAGCAAACTCTGTCCTTGTCCCCCAAATATCCTTGGGAAGCTCATGTGACCAAAGAGACTTCACAACTTACAACGATAAAATCAGTCAGATGACACCTCTTCACCTCCACTGAGCGTGTACCAATGCCTCCAAACGTCCGGGTTCATCTTGGGAGACCCTGTCACGGTGCCGAAGAATTCGGCTGCCACGTCTGGCAGCCTCTTCACCTTTTGCTCCACGGCAGCTGCTGACTGAGGCCCAAAAAGACCTCATCACCCCCAAGACAGCCTGAGAGACTGCTAAGCAGCTTGTGGAGTGGAAGCTGGGCAGAGGCAGGGGAGAACGTACTAAGCAGAGAATCATCATGATAGAGAGACCTCAGAGATGGGCAGTAGGGCTTAGTGGTTAAAAGAGGCTTCTAGAGCCAGGTCCCCTGAGTTCAAATCCCAGGGCTGCCTTTTACTAGCTGGGTGACCTTAGACAGGGAATTTAGTCTCTCTGTGCCTCGGTTTCCTCACCTCACGGGGGTGTCTAGGGGATTAAATGAGTTAATACATACAAAAATGCTAAAAAAAGTATTGAGCACCATATAATAACAGCTATTGTGATTATCATCTGACTCTGTCTGGGCTCTCCATCACCTTTCTGCTGCCACAGCACAGAAAGCAAAATGTTTCTTGTGTTGCTTCTCAGGCTCAAGCCAGATGAACGCCCCATCTCTAGGCGTCCAGAGGAAGCTGTACTCACAAATGATCACGAGTCAGCACATTGCTGGTGCCTGCCCCCTGCCTGAGTAAAGCCCTTCCGTGGGAACCTCTCAGCTTCTCAGGGGGAGCAGACAGGACTAGAGGGATTCCCAGACAGAGTCGTGCAGGAAGAATGCTGACCCAGAGACCAGCCCCTAGTCACACGGCCAGCAGACAAAGCACAGGTTTGTTTGACCATAGCACGGGTTTCCCCACAACAGGTTAAATGGTCTCGTGCTCAATACCAGCCATTATTACTGCTCACATGCTGCACGGTTCACTAATCCTTGTCACTGACATGGTCTCCTTTTACCCTCACAAGGGCAGCACGACACTGGTCTGCCCTGAGCCTCACGCTCAGCTTACCACTTAGACCATCGAACCAGAAGAGGGTGCTCGAATGGCCACAAAGATGCTCCAAGATCAGTGGCATCATCAGAAGGCTCACAAGCCAAAATGGAAACCCAACTTCAAAAGTCATTCAGTTCATTTCAGTCGCTCAGTCGTGTCCGACTCTGTGACTCCATGAACCGCAGCACGCCAGGCCTCCCTGTCCATCACTAACTCCCTGCTGCTGCTGCTGCTAAGTTGCCTCAGTCGTGTCCAACTCTGTGCGACCCCATAGACGGTAGCCCACCAGGCTCCGCCGTCCCTGGGATTCTCCAGGCAAGAATACTGGAGTGGGGTGCCATTGCCTTCTCCAGTGCATGAAAGGGAAAAGTGAAAGTGAAGTTGCTCAGTCGTGTCCGACTCTTAGTGACCCCATGGACTGTAGCCTACCAGGCTCCTCTGTCCATGGGATTTTCCAGGCAAGAGTACTGGAGTGGGGTGCCATTGTCTTCTCCGCACTAACTCCCTAAGTCCACCCAAACCCATGTCCATTGAGTCGGTGAAGCCATCCAGCCATCTTATCCTCTGTCATCCCCTTCTCCTCCTGCCCTCAATCTTTCCCAGCATCAGGGTCTTTTTCAATGAGTCAGCTCTTCGCATGAGGTGGCCAAAGTATTGGAGTTTCAGCTTCAACATCAGTCCTTTCAATGAACACCCAGGACTGATCCCCTTTAGGATGGACTGGTTGGATCTCCTTGCAGTCCAAGGGACTCTCAACAGTCTTCTCCAACACCACAGTTCAAAAGCATCAATTCTTCGGCGCTCAGCTTTCTTTATAGTCCAACTCTCACATCCATACATGACCACTGGAAAAACCATAGCCTTGACTAGACGGACCTTTGTTGGCAAAGTAATGTCTCTGCTTTTTAATATGCTATCTAGGTTGGTCATAACTTTCCTTGCAAGGAGTAAGCATCTTCAAAAGTCATTATCAGGGGAGTATTTGTCCCACTTGAGGAAATGGAGTCTCACAGAAGTAAAGTGACTTGTCTGAGGCCACACAGCGGCAGGCTCCAGAACTGAGACTTGAACTTGGGCTCTGGTCCTGTGGTTCACTGGTCAGGGCCAGAGGATGTGGCTAAGGCACAGGCTGACATAGAGGTGACCTGCCCTTTTTCCTTGCCCCACTCAGCCCCTGCCCCTTTATAAAGGGCTCATCTGACACAGTCTCTCTTTCCTGTGTCCAAATCTCTGGCCCACCTGCCCCCCAGTCCTGCCTCCCCGATCTGGGTCACAGCCCCTCATGCTCAGTGCTGGGGTCTCAGAGTGGGCAGAGAGCTGGCTCCATGGTCCACAGTGTGGGAAATAGGCCCTGGGGTGGGAGCCATGCCAGAGCTACCAGTGCCCGCATCAGACATGAGGTCATGGAATCCAGCATCTGACTCAAAGACAAATGACAGGTTCACTGAACCCACCCTCTCTCCTGGGACTGACCCAAAGCTGCCACTGACCAGGCGTGGCTCTCAATCTGAAGACTGCAGAGAAACCACAACATTCTCTCTCACCAAAACATGGGCTTGCAGACAGGGGCGCCCCCTTGAAGTACTTCCCCCCAAAACACAACAGACAGACACAAACAGAAACTGTGGTCCAAGCAGGCCTCACTTCTCATCATGAACTTCCTCGCCTCCCCAATCACTCAGCACCCAGGGTCTAAACCTAAACATCTCAGCTTGCTCTTCCCAAGCTTTGCTCCAATGCCCTGACGTGTGGAGAGGATGGCATGTGCGGGGACTGGCTCTCTTGAGCTGGAGAAGAAAGACCCTGTAGCTGCTCACATGACAAATTGGAAAAAAAAAAACAAAACCCATAGATTCAGGTAAAATCACACAGACACTCGCCCTCAAGCAGGGTTCAGTCAGACGCAGAGGATGAGGTGGTTAGATAGCATCATCGACTCAATAGACATGAATTTGAGCAAATTCCGGGAGATAGCGGAGGACAGAGGAGGCTGGTGTATTATAGTTCACAGGGTCACAAAGAGCCAGACATGACCTAGCGACTGAACAACAAGTTCACTTTATGGGGGGGCTCTCTGGCTCAACCCCTTCCACACGTTTCCCAGGGAAGAAAGGAAGCTGGGTAGCTCCTGGGAGACCAGGCTACATGGAGTGGGAGAAGCAAGGGGGGAGAACAAGTTGTCACAATCGGTGGAAAAAAGAGGGATGAGCCCTTAGAGCTTTGGGGACCAAAGTGCACATTGTAGAGATGAAGGAACACAAACACAACTAAAAAAAAGCGTTATGCAGATGTCACCACTTCCCCAAGGAGCCAAAAATAACTGTGAGTGCCGAGTCCTTACTTTTCAAACACATTTTCTCTTTCTGTTCAAGTTTCAGAATTACCCACTCAAAGGAAACAGTCCACTTCAACCAAATGTCAAAGTGCTAGAAAACACACAACGCACAAACACACACACAGACCTCAAACTTACTTTTTTCTAAACCAGGACCGAATGCTAGAAAGTCTTTGAGTGCTTTCAATTTGAAGAAATTAAGTCAGATTTTTAATCTGTGTGTTTCAACCCCAGTTGGACTGAATTAAACAACGCTGACCTCTGCTTTCCTGCCCTTCACTAAGCGCCATCTGTACCTGCTTCACCCCAGCCTCTTCTGTACCTCTACACCCAGGCAGAGAAGGTGGTAAAAATGCTTCGATGATGACAAGTGACAATGGAGAAGATGCTTCTGTACTCACATTTGTCCCTGGGGAAGCTGAAGGGAATGCGGGACTTGACTGACTGAACGACCTCGCAGGAATGGTCGCATACGGTGTTCCAAGATTTGAGGCATAATCTAAATGGTAAATTACACAAAATCAAGTGAAAACCTAGTCATTTCCTTCACCTTCAGAAGTCCTTGTTTATGGATACATGCAAGAGTCATTTCCACTACCCCCTCATTTAAAAATAAAAATGACTTTTTGGTCAAATGTTCTTTTTAAAAATAATTAAAGTTAGCTTTTCTTTCTTAAAATAAATCATTCAAAAGAAATTTTTAAAAATTGTAAGGCAAACATAATAATAAATAACTGGGTTAACCCCCAACCCCCAAAAGTCATTATCAGGACAGAAGCAGAAAGGGAAAAATGAAAATTCCCTTTTAATATAGTGATTAGTGATTGGCATGATTATATTTCTGAGTGTGCTGATAACCAGCAAAGCTTTAGGTCTAAAACACATAGAAAACATCAAAGAGCCCAGAGAGCAAGTCCAATGCCTCTTAGCATCTTGGGATCTGTTTGCTTTACAGGTGTCTAAGGAGGGCACATCAGGGACGTTTGGTTAGTAATGACGAGGCGCAAGAAGCCTTTGCTAGGGGACTTTCCCGGCAGTCCAGTGGTTAAGGCTTTGCCTTCCAATGCAGGGGCTTTGGGTTCAAGCCCTGGTCAAGGAGCTAACATCCCACATGCCTCTCAACCAAAAAGCCAAAACATAAGACAGAAGCAGTATTGTAACAAATTTAATAAAGACTTTAAAAATGGTCCACATAAAAAAAAAAATCTTAAAAAAAAAATTAAAAAAAGAAGCCTTTGGGAAACTGCTTTCTGCTTCAAGCTGCTGACCTGTGGGCCTCTCCTCACCTTCCGTCCCAGTGGGGTTATAAACGGCTGTGCTGTTGGGAGAGGCACAGAGTGTTCCCTCTGCTGGACCGAGGACACACCGCACACCAGCGCTGGAGGGGGTGAGAAAGGGGAACTGGTTACTCAATAGGTTAAACAAAGAATTGCCAAGTGACCCAGAAATTTCAAGACACTCAGACCCCAAATAGTAGAAAATAGATGTTCAAACCAAGACTTGTACACAAATGTTCACAGCAGCCCTATTCATAACAGCCCAAAGGTAGAAACACCCCAAATACACATCAGAAGTTGAATGGCCATAAAGGCTGCATATGCTACAATATGGGTTGCACTAAAAATATTAAGCTAAGTGAAAAAAGCCACAAAAGGTCACATATTATCTGAGTCTATTTATATAAAATGTCTAGAAAAGCATATCCATGGGGATAGAAAGCAGATTATTGGTCCCCAGGGGCTGGGAGTGGGGAAGGAGATGCACAGTGACTAGCCAATGGGCTGGGTTTCCCTCAGGGTGATGAAAATGTTGTGGAACTAGAGAGTCATCATATTTGCACAACTTTGTGAATGTGTTAAGCACCACTGAATTGTATACTTTAACATGGTTAATATGGTGAAATTCATGTGAATTTTACCACAATAAAAAGAGGGGGAACCACAAAAGAAACGTTTTCTTTAAATCAATTTTTAAAACTGTGTTAACCTAAAACTTACTATCTTAACCATTTTTAAGTGTACAGTTCAGTGACATTAAATACATTCACACTGTTTGGCCACCATCACCACCATCCATCTCCAGAAGAACTCTGTCTTATAAAACTGAAATTCCCTACCCATGCACTAACTCTCCAAATCCCTCTTCCAGCCCCCGGCAGCCTTCATTCTATTTTATGTCTCCATGAATCTGACTTCTCTCCCGTAAGTGGAATCATACAGCGTTTGTCCTTTTGTGACTGGCTTATCTCACTGAGCATTACCTCCATCCATGTTGTTGCACATGTAAGAAATTCCTTCCTTTTGAAGGCTGAATGATATTCCACTGTAAACACAGACCACATGTGTTCATCTATTCATCTAGCCTGGACACTTAGGTTGCTTCCTACCTTTTGGTTATTGTGAATAAGAAAGAGAGGCCTTCTGAATGAGCTCATTTCTAAATACTTAACCCCATCTTCTATACTACATCCCCGAGCCAGGGCTCCTCTTTTCTGTGTGGGTGTCTACAATACCCTTGTCACTGGTCTCCAGGTGTCTGCTTTTGCCCCCTACCACCTGAATTCTCAGCATGGCAGCCAGGGGTCCCAATCAACGAAGCCAGAGCACATGCCTCGTCTGCTCAGCCCTCCAGGGCTCCAGCTGCACTCAGATCAAAAGTAAAAATCCTCTCAAGGAGTCAGAGTGCCCACGACTTCCCTGGCTCTTCCCCCCAGGTACTCCGCGCTGCTCACACTGATGTGGCTCAGCATCCCTGGACCACACCAGGGCCTTCAAAGTTGCTGTTCCTTCTGCCGGGAGTGCTTGTCCCCCAGGCAATCATGGCTCATTCCACACCCTCCTGGTACGTCTTCAGTGAGGCCTCCCTGCCACCAGCCCCTGAGTAAATGCACACACACTCTCTCTCTGCCCTGATGCTGTTTTCTGTTTTCTCTTTGGCATTTACCACCAGCGATGCTATTGGGTTGGCCAGAAAGTTCATTTGGGTTTTTCTGTATGATGTTATGGAAAAACTCGAATGAACTTTTTGGTCACCCCAACACATACCTCACTAGTGTGTCATCTGTCACTCCTTGTCATTAAGTACAAGCTCCTTGAGCACAGGGGTTGGCTTGTTTTGTCCTCTGCTGTTTTCCCAGCAAGAATCGAGCAAAGCACACAGTATGTGCTCAATGAAGGCTTGCTGAGCACATGCATGGATCTGTCCTCCTGGACAGCACTTACTTTTCAGAGAAGAGCAGGCATTTCTGAGCATGTAGTTTCCCTTTTACATGCAGCTCCCAGTCCTAGGCCAGAAGGAGAGAAAAATGACCGAACGAGAACTGAGTCCACGGGAAGGCAGTGGATGAGTGCGGGCTTCCTCCCAAAGACAGGGAGCGCAGAGCACCCAGTCGCTGGACCAACCCCGCAGGCGCATCTCCTGCCCCTCCTCCCCCACCATCCAGGCTCCTCCCCTGCTCCTGCCGCCCTACCCAGCCCTCACCTGACCAGCGTCCACCTGCACATCCCAAGTCTATCTCAGATAGGAGCCCAGATTCACAAGTCTGATTCCCTCTTCCCCTCTCAGTGGGCCCTTGGTCCCACCAATGCATTTCCATAGGAGAAGCTGGCAGGTGGAAAGCCCTAGAAAAGGCTCAATCTTCCATCACCTCCCATATTAGCCAGACTCCCTCCAGAGATGGGAGGTGAGAAGGTATGTCCCACCGGAGTGACTGGGATGCATTTGGATGACATGACCCAGCAGAGGTGAAAGACACACCGTAGTGGGATGCCCGCTAAACAGGGATTATTGTGCTCTGCAGACGGGACAAGAGACAAGAGGCTGTACAGCTCGGTGCTTAAGAGACACAGGCCTTGGAGGGTCAGACCCACATCTGAATCTCCACTCCACCCCTTTCTGACTATGGGGTCCTGGACAAATCATTTCATCTCTCTGGGCCTCAGTCTTTGCATTTGTAAAATGGGTATAATAATAGTGTCTATCTTGGAGAGTTATTGCTGACACAGACAAAGAGTATGCTAACTGTAATTATTATTGCTTTGGAATATTTTACTGCATCAGCAATACATTTTGGGGGGAAATTTATACTACCATGGGCTTTTATTTGCAGGGGCCCAAAGCACTTTCCAACTGCTGGGAAGGTGTCATGAGGCTCTACCTCCATTTTGCAGATGGAGAAGCTGAGGCCCCTCTATAATAATCTGTCTAGGTCCCACCTGAGAATTACTTTCTTGTCCAACTCAAAATTCTGGTAAGTTTTTCTCCTTTTGTACTCAGTACAATGTATGTTCTCAAGGAACACAGACTCTCAAGCTTCCTGGTGCTCTACAGAGAAAAGCCCTTTTCAAGGAGGCAGAGGCTCTAATTCCTGAGTTCCTTTTCCATAACCCAGGTTGGGTCCCTTGATCCCCTCTCACCTTGGCTCTCTCATCTATGCTGCTGCTGCTGCTGCTGCTGTTAAGTCGCTTCAGTCGTGTCCGACTCTGTGTGACCCCATAGATGGCAGCCCACCAGGGTCCTCCGTCCCTGGGATTTTCCAGGCAAGAACACCAGAGTGGGTTGCCATGTCCTTCTCCAATGCATGAAAGTGAAAAGTGAAAGTGAAGTTGCTCAGTCGTGTCCGACTCTTAGCGACCCCATGGACTACAGCCTACCAGGCTCCAGTCCACGGGCTTTTCCAGGCAAGAGTACTGGAGTGGGTTGCCACTGCCTTCTCTGCTCTCATCTATAAATATGAGTAAGACTCTCTTACTTGCCTTAAAGTGAGAGACTGGCCCTGATACATTTCTGAAATTCCTGTTGGTTCTAATACTAAGGATTTTAATCAAGGGTAGCTGTGGCAAGATTCTGTCACCCAACCCCCAAGTGTCACAGTTCCTGGCCTGTGAACAGCAAGGGTTGGGTTGTGGTGGCCGGCTCCCCCAGGTTCCAGCTGGAGCTCCCAGCCAGTCTCGGATGACTCACCTTCAGATCAAACACCTTCTTGTCGCAGATGCTACAGACATGCGGCAGGTGGAGGGGGGCCACACCGTGAAAGTCATTAAGCTCATGTGCCTGCAGGGGCCGCAGGGACAGTACCGCCTGCTCCTCCTTGGCCCGCCTCCGGGCTCCGCTGAAGCCCTGTTTGCTGTTGTTGAGCCGACCTCCAAAGGAAGGAGGGGTCCTGTCTGGCGTGGGCTCCTCGGGGTCATACAGCTCATAGGGCTGGCCAGGGGGTGGGGGCCACAGGCTGGGGGCTGCCGCAAGATCGGGCTTGCTCTGGCCAGAGAACCCATGGGGGCTCTCCCACTGGCTGTTTGGACCCTGCAGCAGGGGACCCACCTCGCCTTTCAAGGCCCCAGCCGGCTCAGCCACAAATCCACCTGCCATCTGCGACCCTTGGGCACTGGGTCCGTAGAAGTCCTTGGGAAAGGTAGCCTGGCCATCTTGCCCTGAATGGCTGTAGTGCCCTTCGTAGGTCACGCTGCCCGAGGTAGCGACTGAGGCTGGCAGGAAGCTGGGCTGACCGTCGGTTTCAGAGCCATATGCCTGGCCAGAGTTGGCTTTGCCATATTCGTAGAACCCTGCAGCGGCAGGCGCAGGCCCAGTCTTTCCGAGGCCCAGGATGACTGCTGGCTGGGCCGGGGTCTGAGGCATGAAGGGGTGCATCACCATGGCGCTGGGGGGCTGGCTGGGAAGGCTCACCGTGGGCCCTGGGCCTCGTGTCTGGCCAGGCGGGGAGAAGGCGAGTGCGTTAGAGGGAAAGCGGGCACTGGGCACAGTGGCCGCATGTTGGGGCACCCCGGTGTGGCCGTGGGGGGCGCTGATCATGGACGGATGCCGCAGCTGGTTGAAGAGAGGCTGGGACATGGCCACTTTGGAGAGGACTTGGTTGAGGACCGTGGCGGCCGCGGTGTTGTTGGTGACAGCCGTCTGTGCCAGCTTCAGCCGGTGGAGGGTGAGCTGAGCTTGCAGCTGGGCCAGCTGGAGGCTGGCGGGCGAAGGAAGCAGCGGGTTCGGGTTACTGACCGAGAACGGGGTCTTATCCAGGAGCTTGGCGGCACTGCGGGAAAGACAAAGGGCTAGATGCATGGCTGCTTTCCACCTGGCAGGCGATGGGCTGTTTGTTTGCTGTCTATGGTCCCCCCACCCATACAAACAAGACCTCCCACATAGGCCCCACATATGATCCAGTCTGCAAACACCTATGCTCATACGCATCAGTGAAATAATCTTTTAAATTCCAATAGGTGGCTCAGACAGTAAAGAATCTGCCTGCAGTACAGGAGACCCAGGTTCGATCCCTGGGTCAGGAAGATCCCCTAGAGAAGGGAATGGCTACCCACTCCATTATTCTTGCCTGGGAAAAGCCCCGGCAGAAGAGCCTGGTGGGTTATAGTCCACAGGGTGGCAAAGACACGACTGAGCAACTAACACACAGAAACATTCTTATAAGGTATAATGTTCAAACTCACTGGTAATCAAAGAGATAAAGTTAAACCATTAGAAACAAATATTTGCTTACCAAAGTAACAAATACACACACACAAGTAAATAACAACACTCAGTACCAGTGAGATAAAGTGGAATGGACACAATATCAGTGATAATCTAAACTCGTGCAACTTTGCCCAAAGGTAGTCTGACAACAGGCACTCATTACAGCCATATTCTTTGACGCAATAATTCAATCCTATAAACATGCCCTAAGAAAACAAGCTAAAATGTAGACAAAACTTGATATGCAAAGATGTTTAATAAAACTACATTATTTAAGAGTCCAGTGTTGAAAGTTACAAATATCCTATAACAGCAAGGAGGGGAGTTTTAAAGTGAGTAAATTATAATACATTTACAGAATGAAATGTTCAGTAAGCATTCACTACTGGGGCAAGAATTTCCATTGTGTTATGCAATATTTAAGATATTCAAAGAAGTCTTCCCATCATCAAGTTTAAGATAGAAGATATTCCACCACACTAAGTCCTCCTTGGGTATCTGCTCTCTCCATCCTCACCCCACCTTCATCAATGCCAGTGACAGACATCATCTTGAATTTGGTCAGGTCATAGTTTACAAAGAAAAAAAAATGGTGACAAGAGAAAATCCATCTACTCTAATGTTAAGTGAAAAAAGTCGTCTTCAAAATTACACATAGAACGAATTGTGTGTGTATATTTGTGCCAAACACATTTTTATCCTTGTCCTCATTTCGCATCCAAAAGCAACAAGAATCATGTGCCCTTCAGCCCATTCTCAAAACCAACTAGCAAAAGAAATTAAAAAAATTACAAGGGAAGAATCTGAATTTTCTGTCATAGGCGGTGGTGGGCTCTCACAGAATCTTATTATGGGGGTGTTCTGTCTGACAAGTGCCTTTCATGTGACTTCTGTTGGTTGGTTATGGTATTTTCTAGACCAAAAATCAGGACCTGTGAACTGGAAAGGGAACAGACATTCCCAGAAAGTCTGGTATATGTGGTTATCACTGTCAGGGCCATTTTGTAAGACCCTATATTTCCTGGTCTTAAACTCCCCTTCTGGGGAGTGAGTGCCATCAGGAAATGTGTTTGAGATGTTGATAAGCTGGAATTCTCAGGGCATCTTAATGGGAAGAATGGAACTGTGCAATTGAGATTGGGGTTATCATGGACAGACCAGGCTATACATTTAGCACACCTACGGAAGTGTGGGGGAGAAGCTGAAAAGCTGGGACCGTTTAACAAGGCGTCTACTGTTACAGGCTTTCTGCAGCATGAGTCTGATGATAATGAAACAAAGGAGAACGGCCAGAGGGTAGGCATAGGCAAGGAAAGAGAGAGAGGTGGTTGGCATGTCACACCTCTCCCACTTTGGGTTGGTGCTCTGCGCTGGTCTGAGAGAATGAGCACAGGCAGGTAGGGGAGGCAGGTGAGGGGGAGAGATTCTTCATATTTACTGCGACGTCATGTGACCAGTGCTTTGCCTGTGCTATCTCACTGGACCTCTCCATGAGTCCTATGGGGTAGGTAGTGCTACGTGCTGTGCTGTGCGAAGTCACTGCAGTCGTGTTCTAGTCTTTGCAACACTACGGACTGCAGCCCGCCAGGCTCCTCTGTCCATGAGATTCTCCAGGCAAGAACACTGGAGTGGGTTGCCATGCCCTCTTCCAGGGGAATCTTCCTAATCCAGGGATCGAACTCAGGTCTCCCACATTGCAGGTAGGTTCTTTACCGTCTGAGTCACCAGGGAAGCCCAAGAATACTGGAATGGGTTGCCATTTCCTTCTCCAGAGGATCTTCCTGATCCAGAGATTGAACCCACATCTCTTAGGTCTCCTGCACTGGCAGGCAGGTTCTTTTACCACTAGCACCACTTGGGAAGCCCATGGGGTAGGTAACTTCATCTCAATTTTGCAGGGCAAGAACCTACAGCCCAGAGAGACTAGGTGACCTATTTAACAAATGCCCACCGTTGGTGAGTACAGACCAAGGAGTCACGCTTTGCAAAGAAGAGAAAGGGCACAGCCCTCTTAGTGGGCTGCTTCACTGTTTTGCCCAAAGTGAGTTCTCAGAACATTAGGCACCCCCACATTCAAATTCAAGCACAAAGCACATCTCAAAGCCAGACAAAAACAAAGTTGGCTTATTCTTTCCCATTCTGTGAGAAATCAAGTATTTGCTGTAAGTCATTAAAGAAACAGGATATTCCTCAGCCAGCAGCCTTGCTGTGCTCCAAGGACAGAACAGGCTAGTTGTATGTTAAGATACTGCAGGGTTGCAGGGAGGGGTCGAGGTTAAAATTGGTGACAGACCTCTTCTCCTCTGGGTAGTTGTGCTGGTTGCAGCCAAGCCTTGGTGGCACCACTGTGGCTGAGGCACACATTATGGCAGCAGCAGAGCTGGAGAGGTACTAACTGTCTACGTAGGCAAGAATGTGAAAGGCACAGGAGGATGGTCTAGAGGCTGGTGATAGATTTCTACTTGTGTAGTATTAAGTGGCTGAGCTTTAGAGGAGCAATTAAGCTTAACTCAAAACCCTGCCCACACAGGGCCAACCCTTCCTACCAGGTCTGTCCCCGAAGCAGCCTGTCCTTGCTAACAAGGAGATAATGAGGTGCCAACTTGGTTTCCATGACGAGAGTAAGACAAGGTTGGTTTTGTTTTTCCCAGAGAAGTCAGCTGTATTTTCTAAAACTGTGTTCTGGGCTGGAGGGAGCTCTCGCTGGAGATTCCCCTTTGCCTCAGAAAGGACATGTGGGGAAGAGCTGTCTTTCCAACGAGGAGAGCCAGCCTTGCTGGGTATTTGTAGGTCAGCCATGGGAAACGAGTGCTTTCCTGAGGATGGCCCAGGTTACAGAAGTCTACTCATTCACATGCAGCATGAATTAAGAAGACCAACTAGATTTTCTTCTCGACTTCCGCTTTGCCCCGCAAATTGGTCCCCAACTTGAATCAACCTTGAGTAGAAATGGTTTCATAAGAATCATCAGAATCAGATACCCTTTTGAACCAAAGAACCTCAGATAAAAAAGAAATGACACATCATCCTACTTTTAAAAAGTCTTAAAATTCTCAGCCTATCAGAGTTAGTAACTTAAAATTCAAGTGCAGCGACTTCTCTGGTGGTCCAGTGGCTAAGACTCTGTGCTCCTACTTCAGGGGACACAGGTTCGATCCCTGGTTGGGAACTAAGATCCCGCACGCCACGAGGTGCAGCCAAAACAGATTAAAAATAAAAACAAATTAAAAAATAAAATTTGGGTGTGTATAACAATCAAACTTCTGAGCCAAAAATTGGGGCATGTGGTCTGAAACCCTAAAGGACAGAACTGATGTCACCCTCCTGTCTTCCTACTACCTCAGTTTGTCACTGTTGCATCACTGCCCTGTATTGAAAGTAACTGCTTACGTGCCTTTCACCCTCCGTGAGACACAAGCTCCACCAGGGAAGGGAGCATTTCTCAGAGATTCTCACATTTTCTAGGCACACTTGCTTAAGCTTGGTGAGCACTTGGTAACTGCCATGAACAGGATGAAGAAGGAAAATAATGGATGAATTAAAGGAAGGAGAATCTAAATATAGCCAGAAAGCAAATGGATTTTGCTGTTGTATACAGCTTGAACTTCACTCAGGTACAGAGTCACCAGAGCAGGAGTTCCAGTACACTCTCTCCCTGTCCAAATCTAGGTTTGTGTGCTTGTTTTTTTCAAATGAAGTATTTTTTATTTATTTGGCTGGACTATGTGGCATGCAGAATCTTAGTTCCCTGACCAGGGATCAAATCCGTGCCCTCTGGAGTGGAAGTGTGGAGTCTCAACCACCAGGGAAGTCCCCGAACCTACGTTTTGAAATCAAATGGACAATCCCTGTGGTAGGATGAATAATGAACCATCCCAAATATTTCTATATCCTAATCCCCAGAACCTGTGAATCTTACCTAATATAGTAAAGGGGACTCTGCAGATGTGATGAAATTAAGAATTTTGAGATGAGAGGTTATCCTGGATTATCTGAGCTGGCCCAATGTAATCACAGTCCTTATAAAATAGAGGCAGGAGGATTAGAGTCAGAGAAAGAAGATGTAAGGATGGAAGCAGAATCAGAGAGGAGAAAAGATGCTATGCTGCTGGCTTCGAAGACAGAGGAAGGGGCCATGAGCCAATGAAATGCAAGTGGTCTCTAGAAATTGGAAAAGGCAAGGAAACAAAATTTCCCCTGAAGGCTCCAGTAGAAACCAGCTCTGCTGACACCTTGACTTTGGTCCCATGAGACTGACTTTGGACTTCTGACTCTCAGAAACGTAAGAAATTTGTGTTGTTGGAAGCTACAAATTTGTGGTAACATGTTACAGACACAACAGGAAACTAAAACAACCCACCAAGAAAGTGAGATGCGAAAGAGGCTTCCACACAGAGAGGCAGGGGTGGCTATGGGGACATTGGCTGGATTTGTTGGTATGAACTCTTGCCCACAGCAGTCCTGGGGAGTACAGACCATCTGACCCAGGATCTGAAGACCCTCTGGGAACTTAGCCAGGAGCCAAAACAACACAGAGGTCTCTTCCTTTTCCAAGTCAGATTTCTCTAAACAGCTGGAGCAATGGCACCCTGGGAAAGCTTAGAACTGCAGACCCTCAGGGACCAACTCATCTACGCCTCTCATCAACAAAGAAAGTGACTTACCCAAAGCCACACAAAACCCATCTAATCAGAACCCAGAGCTTTCAAGCCAGCTTCTAGTGCCTGATAGAATAGCCTTGCCTCCAAAAGTCTTAAGTTTCAGAACTATTTCATCATCAAATCATCATCTCCATCCATATTTCTCTGTGGTCCTCCTCTCTGGTCCAGTGAGATGCTGACTCCCTGCCATAGGCAAGGCATTTGCTGAGCCCTGGGGAGAGGTGGAGATGCAGGCCCTTCTGGAACCCCTGTCAGCTCCAGTGATGACAGCAAGGGTGCCCTCTTGTCTGGGGAGCGGGTGGGGAGCAAGGTTCTATGCATCTGCCACATCCTCTCTTAAGTTTTGTGCTGTAGCTCTGTCTACAGTCACATGGTCAAACCTGAGATCCGGGGAGGGAGGGAGAGCAGCGCAGTCAGGCACAGAACCGGGGCACCTGGCATGGAGCTAGAATATCTGCCACACAGCCCCACGGAGGGCTGGTCCACTCAGCACAGCCCCTCGGATTCATTCAGGCCTCAACAAGGCTCACTGTCCCCAGGGCTGAGGTTTCCTTTCCTTTCCTGAACCATTCATTGTAACAAAGAACTCACAGTGCACAAACACATCCAAAACTCTGCTTCCCTGCTCACTTGGAAAGTTGGTTGTTTTTCCCAATTAAAGCAGCGTTTCTCTCAATATTTTTAAAAATAAAATACAATGTAAAAGAGAACAAGTTGCCTTTATAAGCCAGGAGATTTAGGAGCTCCAGATGAAAACTGTTTCCAATGATTTAATTCCATACTGTCAAAAGGATGTGCAACATATTGCATCTCTTGGGGCAGCCAACAGCTGTCTCCAATGCTCACTCTTTGCCCCAAAGCTCTGCCACATTTTATGCTGAGTGCCCTGCAGGATGTGATGATGGATTAATATTTGAGCACAGTAACTGAGGCACTGTCCTTCCTCAGTTCAAGTCGGGGTGCTGGAAATTCAGCAAGTTTTTGTGACATAATCCATCCTGTTCTGAAAGGAAAGGAGAGTGTTCAGGACACAGACAGGGGCTGCAGAGCCTCTGCTCTGAAACAAACTCCAGCAGAGGGGTCAACAGCACATGGATCAGCTTGAGTCACCCGCATGGATTGAGCACCTATTACGTGCCAGGCAAAGTTGCTAGAGATGGAAAAAGAGAAAGGTCCTGAGACCACGGGGGAAACAGATCAGCACAAAGAAGATGAACATTCCCACAGCGGTAAGCACAAAACAGCAAGGCATGCAAGGAAGTGGTTCAAGCCTCAGATGTCTCAGAGCAATGTAACAAGTGAAACAAAAGACCAGCTCAAGCTGCTGCTGCTGCTAAGTCGCGTCAGTCGTGTCCAACTCTGTGCGACCCCATAGACGGCAGCCCACCAGGCTCCCCCGTCCCTGGGATTCTCCAGGCAAGAACAATGGAGTAGGTTGCCATTTCCTTCTCCAATGCATGGAAGTGAAAAGTGAAAGTGAAGTCACTCAGTCGTGCCAGACTCAAGGGCTGTCCCTGAACTCTGAACAAAACCTTTGAAACAGTCTGGGTTTATTAATCCATCCACGGGTGCAAAGATGCATCAGCTGTTGGTGAAAGGCAGTTGTAGGGTGAGTTGTGGTCAGAGACCAGCTTCCAAGTGCCTGTTACTGGCGGTGTGATGGGAGAAGTGAAGTGAAGTGTTAGTGGCTCAGTCGTGTCCAACTCTTTGCAACCCCATGTACTGTGGCCCACCAGGCTCCTCTGTCCATGCAATTCTACAGGCAAGAATACTAGAGTGGGTTGCCATGCCCTTCTCCAGACGATCTCCCCGACCCAAGGATCAAATCTGGTCTCCTGCATTGCAAGCAGACTCTTTACTGTCTGAGCCACCAGGTAAGCCACAAATGAACTGCTGTAGAGGAAAACAAGTGCTGTTGTCCCTGGGTGGGCTCAAGCCACCAACCTTTTGGTTAACGGCTGAATGTGCTAATCGATTCATGCCACAGAGACCCATGATGGGGGAAAATCGCTTAATTTTTTCCAACCCTCAGAATTTTCTCATTTATAAAATGGGAATAGTAATGTCCACCCAATATGATCCAGCCAGTCAGAGCCCCCAGCCACCGTGACTGACTCAGGAACGGACACTCCCAGACGCTATTGGAGCCATTAAGAGACAGACCCTCGTCATCTTGTCAGGCCATGCTTGGGTTGCCAAACTGGCTGAATTTAAGCTACCGCTTAAGGAGAGGCTGCCTGAGAATAAAGCTAACCCATAGACACTGGCCTGGAGATGGGCACAGTCCAGTCTTGGAGTTGCCTTGAGCCAGCGTCCCCTGGATCTGCTTGGACTTTTCTATCCATGAACCAATGCATTTCCTTTAGGTGCTTAATAAAAATAATAAGGTAAAAAGAAAAGCAGCCTACTTGAACCATCTGCAAGTAATTTGGATGATTCCCTCCATGGTCCCACATTGAATTAAGAGTCCCCTGTCACACTCTAGCTTCCTCAGCTGGAGGTGAGAGGTCACTCAGGGAAAGTCTGGGCGGGCACTTTGGTGTGAGTATCTGCTGACCAGCGAGACCTGTTTCCTGGAGGTTCAGGAAGCAGAATGCTCCTCCATCCTGGGTGGACTAAGAGCCCTGCACTGTGATCACGAAGTGTGAATAGGGTGCTGGGGGAGAGTCCCCACAAAAGTAGGGACCCAACTTCCTACAGGTTTGGAGATCCAATGCTGACCACACAGGTGCTCCTGTGAGAGGAGACAGAATGTCTTGGCCCTCACCTGGGAGAGTTTCTAAGCAACGCCTTTCAATTCTCAGCATCTAACAAGCCAATTTTGCTGTACTGAGAACTGGCTTTATTATGCCAGGCACTCATTATCCCCCAGGAGAAAAAGTTCTTTATTACAGATACGGTTCTCTGGTCTCCTTTCACTCGGAGGGGAGGTGAGTGTACAGTGAGTACATATTGGGCTGTGGGCTGCCCTTTATGAACCGGGGTAGGAACCAAGGGATCCAGCCCTAACTCAGCGCTTATCAGTTGTGTCACTGTGTACAACAGACCTTATCTCTCTGAGCCTCAGTGTCCTCAACTATGAAAAAAGAAGTTACAGTCTTTCCTCATTTACATTATGAGGGTTGATTTGGGGTTCAGTAAGGAGTTGTCAGAATGCTCTGTAAATTATTTGGCGCTTACAGATGTAAAGGCATGGCATTGGCCAGAGATTATTGGAAAGGGAACATCTTTTGTGTGATCACAACATATTCTTCCTTTTCAGAAAACGCTCCTCAATAGAGGAAGTGATATTTATCACTCACATCCATGGAGATAACCTCGTTGCCACTAGGATTCAGAGTAGAAAGAGGTAAAATTGATTCAGCCATATTAATGGAGTACATATTGGGCTGTACCAAGGGCTGAACCATACCAAGGGCTTCCCTGCTAGCTCAGTTGGTAAAGAATCCACCTGCAATGCAGGAGACACCGATTCGATTCCTGGGTCGGGAAGATTCCCTGGAAAATGGATAGGCTACCCACTCCAGTATTCTTGGGCTTCCCTTGTGACTCAGCTGGTAAAGAATCTGCCTGCAATGCAGGAGACCTCGGTTCAATCCCTGGGTTGGGAAGATCCCCTGGAGAAGGGAAAGGCTACCCACTCCAGTATTCTGGACTGGAGAATTCCATGAACTGTATAATCCATGGGGTTGCAAAGAGTTGGCCACAACTGAGTGACTTCCACTTTCCACCATACCAACGTGATTGTGCTCTGCATTGCATATGGCGGGTAGGGATGTAAAGAGCATTGCCCAGAGGTTAAGGGCACAGGTTTCAGAGTTTATATCAACTTGGATATATGAATTTCAGTTTGCCGCATATCAGCTGGTGACTGTGGGCAAATATTTATTCGTTCTCAGCCTCAGTTCTCATTGTTAAAGTAGAGATGGTTATGTCTAAGCTATACGTTTGTTCTGAGAGTTAAATGACAGGGTAGACATAAACTGTTCTGCACAGCTCCTGCATACAGTAAGCAGCCACTAAACCAATGCAGCAGAGACCAGCACCACTACTAGTCTTCTTACCACTGTTGTTACCATAACTAATATTACTATCATCACCAGCATCATAGTCATCATCAGGGCAAATGGCAGGTGAGCTCTGCCAAGGCAGAGAGGACGAATCTTCCTTAGAGACAGATAGAGATAAATAAAAGAAAACATAAAGAGATGTAAACACAAGAAAAAAAAAGAATTTAAAAAGTAAACGCAGACATGTGCTGAGAGAGGAATAGCAGGGGTGGGAACTGAGACTTGGAGAAAACACAGAGTTAATCACAGCTGCTTGGTGAACTGGATAAGTAGTCGTCAATAGATTTAAAAGCCGTAAAACAACACAAGGACGCAGCTGAAGTGTAGTGGTATAAATTCCCTGATAATGTTCATCCATCCAGAAGTAGAAGCCAAGAACTGAAGTCCAGAGCACAACGGTACCTTTGTCAACCAGGCCAGTCACATTTTCAGTAAGCACCATACCTTCCACAATAAACAATCAGGAATTTAAATTCACTTCCAGTTCAACTCATCTCCCTTTCCAGGCCACAATGAATATGCCATTTCTTCTGAAGTGCTAAGATACAAAATATAATCCAGACAAGAGAGCTCATGACCAGACAAGAGAATGTTTTCCCAGGTTTGCTCACAGCTTACAGAGCAACCAAATCAAATCAAGAGCAATGGTCAGGGTCAGGGACAGGCTTTCCATTGCCTCCTGAGAGTGGAACCTCAAATCACAAGCTCTCAACTCTGCTATAACACTCTTAGAAGCTAGGCCAGGATGTGACCCTTGGGAACAGTCCCTAAATGTCAGGTTACAAAGATGACAATGATGAGACCACAGTAATATTGGGGCGGAATTCCAAACTGCAGCTAATTATCACAAACGTAAGAGCAAGAGATCTCAGAGGTCATTGAATTTAACCCATTTATTCTACAGAGGAAAAAGGTGAAGTCCAAAGTAGTTGGTATAATGTGTAAATCAACCCAACCACACAGCTAGAAAGAGGAGAGCTGAGGCTGGAACCCAGTCTTCATCCTCATTCCTCGGGGCTAATGTAGCTACTGTGGTGGATGCATCCCCATCAACATGCATCAGCGGAGTCTTCTTTGTGGGAGAAGAGTGAGATCACACATTTTTTTGATAGTGCTGCCTTCCTGGTAACAATAGGGCTCCTGGATTATCACTAGAGAGGCCTCTGTGACTAATTTTGAGATGACTGGGTCCATGCTGGCATTATCCCGTATTTGGGTTTTAGCCATGACATTATCATGTGATGATTCATATCACCATGACACATTCATAACAGCGATCATAATCCTATTATCTCTCTTTTGTTTTGTGATTTTCAGTTGGAGTGTTAATAGATGTTTTCACCTCATTAGCTATCTGACCTCCAGGACAGTTTACATGGGTAGGTAAACGCAATAGGACCATTTCTAGTTTATAGTAAGAAGACTGAGTGAGACCAAAAAAGGTCAGATGAATCATATGAGGGCATCCAGCAAATAAGGGACTTAGCTGGGACTTGAATGAGGGTCTTTTTACTGTACGACCAGTACCCTAGCCCCGGTTTACACATTCATTAAAGGGAGCTTATAAAACCACATTACTGTATCTATTTCCTTGAGTCCAGTTTTTTTTTGGGGGGGGGGGTTGTTTTTGTTTAAAGTTACTAAAATATAAAGCTATTTCTTTTATTTTGTGCTTTTCCTCCCAACTTGTCATAGTGTTTCATTTTCTTTTTTCCAGCTTTATAGGTATATAACTAACATATGGGGCTTCCCTGGTGGCTTAGATGGTAAAGAATCTGCTGGCAATGCAGAAGACCCAGGTTCGAATTAACATACAACGTTGAATAAGTTTAGGTGCACACGTAATGATTTGATATATGTATACGACACGAAGTGATCACCACAATAAGTTTAGCTAACACAGTCAGGATGTGATTTTAAGTAACACATTTGCTATCAAATCACCAGCATTTTGGTCCGCTGTACTCAGTACCACTTAATCAGTCAGAATAAAATTCTCGGAACCTGGGGGACATGTAGTCACGAAGGTGCGGCTAGCGATTTTATAACTGACAAGAGAGGGCCTGCCTGTCCTGCCAGAGCTATTAGAAGTGCTCAAAACGTGAAAAAGAGAACTGATAATGCAGCAGAAGCAGAGAAATGAATACACATCCTGCTCGAGTCATAACAGGAAAAGACTTCAAGCTAAGAGAGAATGAATGTCAACTTAACCACCAAGAACCAGGTATTAGCTTTGTTTTTTCTTTTCTTTCCTCTCTACCAAATTTCTTTCTTTAAAATATCTTTTCTTTTATGAAATGATGGTATTGTAGGTGGTAATTTATTTTTCACATCAGTATTTGTTTTGAATTTTAAAACTACAAAAATCTAAAGAACATAACAAATACTTATTAATTTATTGCTCATCAATCAAAATTAACAAATACTACCATTACAGTCATTTTGAGCCCAAGTACTTTTTATCAAAAAAATAGAATTACACAGACAAAGCTGACATCCCTTTGAGACTGCCCAGTCTAATCCCACCTTCATCTCCCCCAATAACATCCACATGTGATCTGTGTATCTATTTACCTACATATCTGTTTGTTTACCTATCTATATATAGAAAAATTATAAAAGAGACTTATTCTATACCTGCATGAGCTTACAGAACAGCACATAGACTGGTTTCAACAATATTTCTCTTAAAGAAACAAATACATATGCTTTCAAGTTTCTTTTTACACACCAAACATTGAAAGCAGCATGACACGGTGAAAAACTTGGTGAGCTAAAAATCAGAAGATTCAGGCCTGGACCTACAGTTACTATTTAATTCCAGTGGGATTATATATCAGTCAACTTCCTCTTTTTTTTTGGTAAAATGAGAAAGCTGGATGAAAGGATCTCCAAGGCCTCTTCCACCTTTGATATCTGATGACTCTAAGGTTTAATCTCCTTCTCTGTCAAATGGAGATAACAGTGTCCGCCTTACTAACTGTTACAAAGATCAAACATGCTGTGCAGGTGTTCTGCAAAACAGTGATGATAATAATAGTAATAGTTTAATAATACTGAATAATAATTATTATTAATGCTACTCACTAAATTAAGCTTCTGGGAATACTTTTAAAGAAACTATCGTTATACTACTGTTGTTACACATAACTTGGTTTAGACTGACATGTTGAAGTCCAGGCAGCATGAAATAATTTAATTTCTTCTAACTCTGCTTTCTCAGGCAGGCAGTTCTGCACAAGGACAAGCTCTCAACTCTATCCATGAAGACTGAGTAAATGAAATATCAAAAGTGCCTTGCCATAAGATTCTGTCTTCTACAAAGCATTCCATAGACAGAGCCAGGCTTCCACAGTAAAATGCAGTTCAAAGTACTTAAGGTCTGGAGTTGGTTTGCCTGAGACAAAGTTCTTCAGGAAATGCATGCAGAATTTCACTCATTTTGTGAAGGATGAAATTGAGGGGGTAATTTGACTTACAGGGGTTAGGAGAGATCTTTCTGTTTCCTTGGTGACATAAGATATGGTGACCTCTCAATCCACTAACTCTTCTGGGGAACATCAGGGTCTTTGAGACAGAAAAACAAGCTGTTTGAAATGTATATTTAAGGGAATTCCCTGGCGATCCAGTTTTAGGACTCTGGGCTTTCACTGCCGTGACCCAGGTTCAATCCCTGATCAGAGAACTAAGATCCCGCAAAGCCACAGCACGTTCAAAAAAGAAAAAAAAAAATTGAAATGCATGTTTAAAAACTGTTAAACAAGTTCCCTAAGAAACCAAATGATAATGTTTCTACATGCAAATGAAATATTTAGGGGTTTATAGGTCACTAGCCCGAGTGAAGAGCAATGTGCACATAAACATGAACACCTTTGCATATACTGCTCCTTCCCCCTGGACCACCTCCTCCCTACTCCCCCTCACCTGGATAACTACCATCCTTCAACATGCAGCTCATATGGCACCTCCTCCAGGCAGCCTTCTCTGACTTCTGCCCCCATCCAGTGTTTGCTGGTATCTCCTCTGTCATCCCCCATAATGCCCTGCAGTTCTATTAAGCCTCAATTACACTCTGTTCTAACTCCTACCACCCTCACTAATAATTATCTACTCAGTCACTCATCTAATGTCCTCATACCCCACAGTCATTTTGAAAGCAGTAATTATGTGTCCATTTCATGTCATAACGCCTGGCACACAGTAGGTGTGTGGAACCAATAAACACATCCATACTTGTACACACCTGCTCTGTGTGTATGTGTGCGGAGATAATAGCTGTGTATCACATTCTCAATTTGTTTCCTGGCTAAATGTTCCATGTGCGCTGCTACAAGGCTTTGAAGATGAAGCTCTGTGGAGAATGTGGATTAGACTCAGTCTTTGAACACTGTCAAAATTATGTAAATAACCACCAACCACAACAAGGATAGAATTCTAAAATATTCAACAAACAGACTTGTTGCCACATTTTTCCTTTTAACTAAATCTGAAAAAAATGCAATTTCAGTGTGCAATCTGAGGAACTATGTGTCTAATCTACATGATTCTGAGATGAAACACATGCTCCAGAAATGGTCCCTATGTTTTCTAAATTTTATTTTCAGTTTATAGCACTGATTTTTTTTCTGGTAAATGTACAAGGAGGATTATAAAATTCAAGTTAATATTAAATCTCAATAAAAGTTTAATTTTAAAGAATTTAAATTCTCACTCAATAAAGCTGGTCTTTTCCTAGAGTTGCCTGACTGTTACCCTGGACATTTTAATCAGTGTAATTTAAGCTAAATACTAGGAGTCCCTATGAAACCGAAGAGGTGTTGTGGGGTATTTGGGGAGGAGGCCAAGAGAGACACTGTATTTGTTGTAAGTCAACCTACTTCTTAGACAAACTCTGCCATGAATAACTGTACATCTTATTGCAATCAATTCACCCTGCAGACCTCAGTTTTCTCATCTGTGAAATGGGAGGGTCAAATGAGACAACATTTAAAGCTCCTTTATGCTTTGTGATTTTAGGATGGTGGGTGTTTTCCTAAAGCTGTTATTCATGACACACAGAAAAGTAAGGATGATCTGGCCACGGTGTAGACAGATTTTGGCCCTGAGAAATCTGAGTTTCTAGCCTCTACTGCTCCTCTAGTCCTGGGTAACTTCAGAGGCACTTAACCTCTGCTTAACAGATATGTCTGCAAAATGACAAAGTGAAACCAGAGCAGTGATTTTCAGGTGTTGAGGGGAGGGGCATCAGGAAAGTCTCAAAACACAAATGCTGGGCTTACCCCCAGTTTCTATCTTAGGAGGTCTGAGCTGGGACCTGAGTATTTGTGTTTCTAACAAGTCCAGGTGATAACTGATACTGCGCTTTCAGAACCACTGAACTAGACAAGCTTGAACTGACCTTCCAACTCTAAGAATCTATGGTGCTGGGTTATAAAGAATTTAGTAGCAATTGTATTTTTTAGGAGCCACTTCTATCTACTAATACTGCAGTATCCCAGAAAGGGGTTTCCTTTTCCATGGGGGTTTCAGACACTGAAAAAATGTGGTTATTCTTATACCTAACTTCCTTTAAGAGATTTAGTCGGCATGTTCAACAATATTTGACCTCCTGGAATCAAAATGTTCAAGGTTCACAAACCTCAGGTAATTTAGTGGATTGACTGGCTCAGTGTTATGTTATCTTTGTTGACTAAGAAGAAAGCATACGTCCATTTACACTGAGTTCAGTGATGCAGAGGACAGAGGAGTCAGACTCCAGGAAGTCAAAAGTTCTTTAGTCAAGCAACATCATCATTATGAGAAGGCCCACCTTCCAATCTCACCCTAGACTTAAAAATGAAGTTTTTGATAAAATCATCTGTATCAGTAGATTTCAATGGTATAGCAATTACTCGGGGTGTTTTTTAGAATACTGATACTTGGGCCCCATTTCCAGAGATTCCTTTTCACCCTAGGCATTGGAATTTTTAATAGCTATCCTGGGAGATTTCAGAGGAATCAGAAACAAAGTTTGAGGTTCACCAATCTCTAAAGGAATAGTATCAATCTGTTCTTCTTTACCTTGATCCCCACAAGCCATTTTTGTCACTACAAACAACATGACCATGTGTCTTAAATCGTACTTAAGAAACATTGAAATTTTTATAAGCCCACAAAGGGTCACAAACATAGCGGGCAATCGATCAACATTTCTTAGCTAGAATGCAGCATCTTTCACACAATTCAAAAAATATTTTTTGTGGCAAGACTTGTCCCAAAGTATATAAATAGTTTTTGCTGTAGGAAGCCGGGTGAGGTTTGCTGGGATATGACTCTTGCTTTCTAAATGATAAGCACCTTGAAGACATCATCCATATCCTAAAATCTTTCAAATTCCTGAGTGTCTGTCTGGCTCAGTGCCGGGCAAATTAGAGGCGGTGAACAAACACTTATTCAACTCACTTGGATTTACGATTGTCTCTAAGCCCATGGGAACGGAGACCTTAGCAGAATATGCTAAGTGATTCATTGTGGAGTATGAGGTGTATGTTTCCTTGTGTTCTGGGAATGTGCACTGTTTAATTCTTCTAAATTCCTTAGAGTAAGTGAGAGTATTACGGATGGGACTTTATAAATACACCATATACTATTTATTTGAGAAAATGGAGAGAAGTTTCTGGTGCCTTAAAAAACCTTTCTGACTACAGCCGACAAAACACAGATGCCACCCAAGGTAGAGAATATTCTATGTAGGTGACTTCTGAGTTTTGCCTCTATTTTACAAAGCTGCGGTCCTATGCAAGTCACTGCGGAGAGGGGATGAAGGACAAAAGCAACAGCAGAGGGACAGGCCCACCTCGGTTACATGTGCCATTTTCTCAGATCACTGCAAATTAAACCCGTGGTTCAGATCCAAGCAAGATTGAGAACTGCCTCAGCTGAGGCAAGTAAGAATGGTTAAAACCCAATGGCTGGCTTTTCACTCAAAACTGTTCCCCAGCCCTTTCCCCTGCCACCCCATCCATTGCTAATTAGGGGAAGCCAAGGCTTGACATGTACACAGTCCTCTATGGTAAAATTGATTATTATATTACTCTGGAAAATAAGGAAGTCATTTTGTTAAAAATATCAAATTCCACAAAATCATACATGGCAGCTGTTAGTATATGTGTGGGGGGGAGGGGTGAGTGTGTGAAAATATTAACCCTCTCCCCTTCAGTTTTCTGACATCTTGACAAAAAAAGTGCACAAAAAGAAAGGAGGGGGAAAAAAAAGATTCCAATGCATGTAAGGCAGAAACCAATAGTAAAGCTAACATCTGGACTTTTTTAGGGTTAAAAAAATTCCCACGACATAAGACACATACATGCCACTTAACCAGAGTGGATTTGCTCTGACATACTTGCAAGCAGAGAACCAGTATTCCTCTCTCGAATGTGTCCAAGCGACTTTTAATTGCATCAGATGAAGAAAGGAGGTGAGTCATGTTTGGTTGTGCCTGAGCCTGCTAACAGACCATCACATCCATGTCCAACTATGTCCCCTGAACCTCAGGACATAAGTTTAGGTACTTGCTTGGGGACTGTTAATATAGTTTTGCTTTGTAATTTAAAGATATCTAAAGTTGCTCAAATGCGTATCACAGCCCCTGCAGAGGTGCTCAGAAGCGACTTGCGAGCATGCTTTTTGGCAAAACACCCCTGCTCGTGAATCCTAACACCGCACTCCCCTCCGGTTCATGAGTCTGACTCTGCACTCAACAGATACGGGACATTTCAGATGCCTTAAAGTTCATTTTCCATCATCGACAAGTTCCAGCAATGAACACAACAAATCTCAACCTTCAGAGACCCTCATAATTCATAACATTTCGGGATTTTGAAAATGTCCCCTTCCATTCCCTCCGATCTGGTGACAACGCAATCTGTTTTCCCGTAGCCACGCGACTTTTCTTTATAAAAGAGTTTAGTAACCAGCGTAAAAAGAGCATCTAGACTTCCTTGACATTGGGATCGCTGATTTCACTGGGGTCATGAGGAGCTGTTTTAGGTCACATGTTACTCCTGCCGTTGTGAATCATTTATTACAACTTTTTTAAACAGGAGGGGGTGGGGATCCACACAAATCGCATACTCATGCACAAATGCTTAGCGCCAAGAACATGGTCAGAAGTGCTGCCCGGATTAGAGAATTAAAAAAAAAAAAAACCAAACCCTTGATTTCCCGTTTGGGCTGGGGAAAGGTAGGATGATGTCATGCAACCTTACCTTTCTGAAAAAGACCAGGGCTCCTGGCACGGAAGGCTCACCTGAGGCCACCGAAGCCGGGAGTCATTTTGGGTGTCGCGCGTGTGCCTCCCTAGAAAATTCCAATGACATTCTACCAGCTTTCTGCATGCCAATCATGACAAGCGTCCACTTAGACTCTCCCGAGTCTGGGAAGGGGGCAAAGGAGGGGGGACGCGAGCAAGGGAGCCAGCGAAAGAGAAGGAGCACCCCGGGCACCACACACCCGGCTGGAAGCAGAGTCACATGCCGCCAGGAGCCATTCCTGTGGCATTACACATGCTGAGTGTAAATGGCAAACAATATCAGTCCATGTTTATGCCTCTCACATGTTCTCAGCCTCTTCACATATCAATGCCCAGGCCAGCTCTACGCAGACAGGACTCCTAAGACCGCTTCTGAAGGAGGGAGTCTGGTGCTAATTCCAAAGCCTTCAGTCCTGGTTTACTTTTCTATTTTTTGTGGGGGGTGGTGGTGAGAGTGCTTTGTTTATTTGCTTGTTTTTGACTCTGGGTCTGGTCCTGAAGAACCCCAAAAGGACCCCATGACGATGCTTAGCAATGCAGCTGCCTCACACAGCGTGGTCACACTGACTCCCAACCCACAAACCTCCTGATTGGCTGGCCCCTCTTTTTAAACTTTTGTGAAACAGGAGGAGATGGAGTGAAGTGACCCATCATTTCACCATCCCAAGTAGTAACTGCAACATTTTTCAGCAGGCTGTCTACTGCTGTAAGTAGGGGCTCGTAATTGGAGGTGAATGTCCCCCAGAGTACGCTCTAGACATTTTGCTTCAGAATTGGGAGCACTACAGGTGTCTACTGGGCAGAGGCCAGCCGTGCCGCTAAAATCTTACAATGCTCAGGACAGACCCATAAACAAGAATTACCAGTCCAAGAGGGCAATAGTGCTGCAGCTGAGAAAATATCCTACAGCTAAGTACCTCTAAAAGTCTTGCAAAAAATATGACACCAAAAAAGAGGGGGGGAGTGGAAAGAAGGAAGGAAGGAAGAAAGGAGAACAAAGGCAAGAAGCCCCTCTCTGTGAGGCACTGACCGGAGGCCATGGGTCCCCTGATGGACTTGGCCTGATTTAGTTTAATTACTTAGGAAGTTGCTCACTTGTCTCCCCAGGAGCCACCATTCTCCTGCCACTTTTCCTCCTCTTCTCTTTATAATACTTAATCAAACCAAGTAAACCTTCTCGTGACTCTCCAAGTCAAATGCTGCTGTCTGCAGGTGCCTCGTTGCCAGGTTAAACAGACCTGCCATCGCCCCTTTGTGTCCTGTCTGGACCATCTGATGTTCACCTGTGATGTCCAGAATCCTATATAATCCCTGCTCGAAACTATTCAGGAGGGTAGGCGTTTTACAAGGTAAAACCTTCCCAAAAGAGCTTAGAAAGGCTGAGGGATGAAAGCTCATGGCGTTCTATTTGCCTGAGACTCCTAGGTGGGGGTCAGGGGGAGTGGTCACCAGCTTCGGGGAGGTTCTTCTCCACACACTCAGGGTGTGACGTTCCTGCAGCCACTGGCAAGTCGAAGTGAAGGCCACTCTCGCCTGCCTGAACAGCCGCCCACCAGAGGCCGGTCCACCGCCCACTTGCCCACCGAGCTCCCTGAGAGCCCGTGGGCTCCTTCTTCCTAATTTAGTCATAGCCCACAGGCTGCCCCAGGCGCCCTGGCTCTCTGCCGCCCACTCAGTCACAGACACCTAAAGGCGCCAGTCCCAGACCCTGACGCACAGGATCCAGCCAGCCTGGCCGCAGCCACCTTTCTGCTCAGGCCTGGGCCCCTCCCACGATCAACTAGTCCTCCTCAAGGCACAAGGTGATGCCATATTTTGCCCTTCCTCTATCTCTTGTCTCATCTTATTACAGTTGGGACTTGCTTAGGATAAGGGTTTGCGACAAAGCGCTCCACCACACACATCTCCCCAAACCCACAACTAAGGCTCTGCCTTTCTCCTGCTACCAAGCCAGCATTGACAAGTGGATGGGAAGGGTTCAGGGGCCCTGGGCTGGAAGAAGCAGGAGGCAATTCTGTCCCAGATGAAATGCTGCTGTTTATTATGAGACTATGGAGAAGGAAATGGCAACCCACTTCAGTATTCTTGCCTGGAGAATCCCAGGGATGGCGGAGCCTGGTGGGCTGCCCTCTATGGGGTCGCACAGAGTCGGACATGACTGAAGCGACTTAGCAGCAGCAGCAGCATGAGTTCCTTGAGGTGACACGATGGAAGGGGATCATTTGGCCTCTGCTCCCGGAGCAACATCCCAAAGCAGGTGGTGTGGTGACCCTCGGTGGAGGTGCGGGAGGGGGCTACACACAGTACCATGACACGCACCTGGCAGGCGTATACAGCCCATGGGTGAGTGGTGAAGGCAGTGGAAGATTAAGAATAGGGAGGTGGGAAACACGGCTTCATGGCACCTGGCTTCATCACCAACTCAGTGTGTGGCCTCCAGCCCTACAGAGTCCTCAGAGCTCAAAACATCCAAGTGCTAAGCACACAGGAACTTAAGGGCATAACATGTGGCCATGCAAAGTGAAGTCTATAATCTACTTACTGCTGAATGTTAAATTAAAAACCAGGTTCTGTAAAAAACTAAAAATAGAATTATCATATGATCCAGCAATCTCGCTCCTGGGCATATATCCAGAGAAGACAAAAACTCTAATTTGAAAAGATGCAGGCACCCCAATTTTCACAGCAGCACTATTTACAATAGCCAAGACATGGAAGCAACCTAAATGTCCATTGACAGATGAATGGATGAAAAGATGTGGGGGGTGTGTGTGTGTGCAGAATGGAATACTACTCAGCCATAAAAAGAATGAGATACTGCCATTTGTGGCAACACTGATGAACCCAGAGATTATCACACTGAGTGAAATAAGTCAAACAAAGACAAAAAATATGATACCACTTCATGTGGAATCTAAAAAAAATGATACAAATGAACTTATTTATAAAACAGAAACAGAGTCACAGATATAGAAAACAAATTTAGGGTAACCAAAGGAGAAAGGGGTGGGAAGGATAAATGAGGAGTTTGGAATTAGCAGATACACACCACTATACAAAAAAATAAACAAGGTCCTACTGTATAGCACAGGGAACTATACTCAATATCTTGTAATAAGCTATAATGGAAAAACATATAAAAGTATGTATATATAACTGAATCACTTTGCTGTATAACAGAAACTAACACAACATTGTAAATAAACTAAAATTCAATTAAAAGTTTTTTAATTAAAAAAAAAACAGTGCACAGAATTGTATATACATTATGGTCATAGACATGTAAAAGGCAAAACAACCCTTAGGTAGAAAGAAAATTCTATCAGAGAACACACCAAAATATTAACAAGGGCAGCTGAGTTTAGATGGTGGATTCTTACAGGTCATTGCTTCCTCCTTTCTCCGTTGGTAAATGTTTCAATTTTTCTTTAATAAGCACGTTTATTTTTCAGGGAAAAAAACATAATTTTTTCAGAAATAAATGAATTCAGTTGGACAAGCATACTGCACCATCTAGCTTATAAAGACTTTTCAATGAACCCCCTTATATTAAATTGTCCATCAAGGCTCCCTGCCATAGCAGGCACTTCTCTGTTGGAGAACCATTATGCCAAAACGTAAGGGCAAGGCACCTTGGGGAGTGAGGCATCCATGTTCTCTTGTGGAGGCCCACGTGCAAGACTCAGGTGTGTTTTCACACTTGTATGCCAGGAAGGGACTTGCACAAAGTAGGTGGAGGAGCCAGCACACTGTTCAGGGGTCAGCAAAAGCCCACTCTAGGACCTCAGACTTCTGACCAGAGAGATCAAGGTCACTGGCATGAGACAGCTTCTCGTGTGGTACATATACACAATGTTGTACATATATATATAATGGAATATTACTCAGCCATAAAAAAGAATGAAATTGGGTCATTCACAGAGCTGTGGAAGAACCTAGAGTCTGTCATGCCAGAGTGAAGTAAGTCGGAAAGAGAAAAACAAATATCATACATGAATCCAAATACATGGAATCAAGAAAAACAGGACTGATGAACCTATCTGCAGGGCAGGAATAGAAAGGCAGATATAGAGAACATTGTAAAGCAATTACCCTCCAATTAGAAACAAAAAAAAAAGTCGAAGTCTGCAGCAGCCTCTTGCCCTTTCCCACTGCAGGTCTGGGGGTGGGGAGGAGGAACTCTCAGTTAACTGCAGATGGCTAGGCAGGGTCGAAGGAAAATGACAGGGTCATAGCTCAACCCCCAGAAGCAGGCTTGGGCCCACAGACTCAGTCTCTCACACCTTTCAGAGTGGGACTAAGTAACCGCACCTTCCATGGGGTGTGCAAGCACAATGACTAATCCAGGCCAGGCCTGGACAAGAGACTACAGCCGGGCCTCCTCTAATCTGCAGCACACTGACCCTGGACAGGCTACTTTATCTCTGTGTTTGGCTGAAAATCTTGCTGGAGCCAAATCCCCACCTGCACTGGAGAGGCAGAGCTGGTCCCTGTGGCATCCACTCCCTCCCCCACTCTGCTGGGATAAGCCAGAAGCTGCTTGGAATAGCCCAATTCTTGGCCAAGAGGTACAGAGGTTTCCACGGCCTAAGAGATCCCAGCACACACACGGCATGTGAGAAAACCACTGCAAACATTCCTAGAGTCTTTTTTTCCCACTCCTTTCCTTTCCTCTTTTCCTTCGTAACCTTTTCAACAGAACTGGCAATTCATGGTGAAACTATCTCCAAAGACCAGTTTCTCTTTATAACCAGGACTGATTATGCCATCCTAGCTTGGGACAGGGGGTTGAAGGCAATATCTAAGCCAGAAAATATGGAGCCTTGGCCCCTGAAATAACTGGAGAGAAGTAAGAAGAATGCAGAATTGACGTTGTTGTTCAGTCTCTATGTCATGTCAGAATCTGTGACACCACAGACTGCAGAACGCCATCTTTTCCTGCCCTTCTCTATCTCCGGGGTTTGCTCAAACTCATGTCCATTGAGTCAGTGATGCCATCCAACCATCTCGTCCTCTGTTGCCTGCTTCTCCTTCTGCCCTCAATCTTTCCCAGCATCAGGGTCTTTTCAAATGAGTTGGCTCTTCCCGTCAGATGGCCAAAGGATTGGAGCTTTGACTTCAGCATCAGTCTTTCCAATCAATATTCAGGGTTGATGTCCTTTAGGATTGATTGGATTGATCTCCTTGCAGTCCAAGGGACTCTCACGAGTCTTCTCCAACACCACAATTCTAAAGCATCCATTCTTCAGTGCTCAGCCTTCTTTATGGTACAACTCTCACATCCATACATGACTACTGGAAAAACCACAGCTTTGACTATACGGACCTTTGTTGGCAAAATGATGTCTCTGTTTTTTAATATGCTGCCTAGGTTTGTCATAGCTTTCCTTCCAAGGAGCAAATGTCTTAATTTCATGGCTGCAGTCACTGTCTGCAGTGATTCTGGGACCCAAGAAAACAAAAATCTGTCACTATTTTCACTTTTTCCCCTGCTGTTTACCATAAAGTGATGGGACCGGATGTATGATCTTAGTATTTTGAATGTTGAGTTTTAAGTCAGCTTTTTCACGCTCCTCTTTCACCTCATCACCTCTCTAAAGAGGCTCTTTAGAGACCTCCTTAAAAGAAAAATTGTAGAGGTTCCAGTCTCTCATTACAAAAAGGTTCAAAGAAAGAACAAACACAGGATTCGTTCCCAGAATGAACAAGCAAGATCTATGTAATGGCTACATCCTGCAAGACAAAGGCCAGCCCTGCCTGTGAGCAGAGGAAACCAGTCAAGAGTTGTGAGTCAGACGATGTGGGAATGAGCCCTTCCTAGAAAAGGAAGCAGGTTCTTTGTTGGACAGGGGCTTTTTGCTCTCATCTGGTTAACTGTTGTTCCTCTGTAGGTTCTCCAGGGGCTCACAAAACAGAGGCAGGAAGCAATTGTAAGTTTTCCAGATTTGCTCTTTGAAGATTGGGCCCAGCTTCCAGACACAGATCCCATGCTGAGTTTTCAGGGGCCCCATGTCCCCAGGATCTTTGCAAGGCCTCTCCTTGCAAGGCTTTTCTCTAGATCTGCACTGTCCAAGAGAGTAGCTATTAACACATGAAGCTAAGTTATTAATATTAAATACAACTTAAAACTCAGTTCCTCAGCTGTACCAGCCACAGTAGCCATGAGACACATGGCCACACATACTGGATAGCATGATATGTAACATCTTCAGCATGCAGCAAGTTCTACAGGACATCACTGCTTCAGATCCTCATGTGACCAGCCCCTTCTCAACCTCAGCTTCCTGTGCTACTGTCCCCTTCCCAAAGAGGCCCACCTCAGACCCAGGAACCTAAAGGAAGTACAGTCACTCTCCATCCCTTTATTCTACCTTTGTCGATATCTGAAATTATCTTGTTTATTTTGTGCTTTATTGCCTGTCACTCCCCTGGAATATAACCTCCATGAGAACAGGTCTCTTTTATTGCTGCCTTCCCAACGACCATACCTGGCACAAGCAGAAGTTCGGTAAACACTATTGCATAAATGACTCACAGGAGGGTCTACCCCAACACTCTGGGATCAGGGGACACTAGCCACCCAACACAGCTGCGTCTTATTTCCCCACAGGCCAAGATAACATCCAAGCATGGGCCCATGAGATCACCTGGGGAGACTGAGGGTTGTGGGTGTGCCCATGTAATAGCAGAGTAGCCAACACCCAACCTTGACCTGATTCTCCTCCAAGAACACTGGTTACCTTTCAGCACCGCTGCCAGTCAGTCAACAGTGCTGTGCCCAACACTTGCATTGTCTTCCTTCTCTGCTTTTGCAAAAGATCAAAGTAACCTCTAACACAGTTATTAGATACTTTCCTACAGGTGATCACTTTTCCTCCATGTGTATATATAAAAGCAAGTAACAGAATGAGATTTATCCTAAGTTTAAGGAGTTGGTATTTTACTACTCTGCAGACTCTTGTGCTTTCTGACGCCTCCTCTGGGAGAAGAGGAAGAGGAAAGGGAGGAGGAGTAGGAGGAGAAGGTGAGGAGGGGGAAGAGGAGAGGAGGCACAGGGACTGGCCCACTACAACTGTGTTTTACTATTCACTTCAATTAAAATTTGAGTGGCAAGAGTATTACATTCAGCAAAACATGACTCCATGGCTAAATGCTAGAAGAGTATTAACATATAAAAGTTGGAAAACATACCACGTATCACATGTTATTGAACTTTCCTAACAAGCTGAATACAAAGTCATCCTTGCTTGGGATCAAAAAAACTCAGGAGACAGAGGAGGAGGACATAGCAAAAGAGCATGTGCAATGAAAGGAGAGCAACAGGCAAAAAGAAAACAAAAATAAAAGCAGGAGGAATCTGCACTCAAACTAGGAAGGAATTCCCATAGTCAAGGAAGCTAGGGGGCTAGAAGCTAACAGCCTGACTGCTTGCCAAGACAGAGAGAGGCAGCTTGGAGAATCTTCCTAGTGTATCCTCTAATTCTTGCTGAAGAAACATCTGATTTTAAGCTGGTTTCCCCTGAAAGGCACACACTGGCAACTGTCTACTGAGCTCTACCTGCACTCTAAGTGCATTAATTAAAAAGTGCATCAAACTCATTTGTGCAGAACAATGCACAACAGTGATTTCTTAAAGATTTTTTTGACGTGGACCATTTTTAAAGTCTTCATTACTTCTTACAATATTGCTTCCGCTTTATGTTTTGTTTTGTTTTTTTTTTTGCCCAGGAGGCATGTGGGATCTTAGCTCCCCACCCAGGGACTGAACCTGAACCCCCTTCATCAGAAGGCAAAGTCTTCACCACTAGAACGCCAGGGAAGTCCCAGCAGTGATTTTTGAGTGAACTGGCAAAGAGAACACATCTTCCACTCCAACCATGTTTTATTAATCAAATTCCAACATCCATTCTAAGATGATTTCCAGAAAATTGAGTTTATTCTGACGCATAAATCACTCATTAATTCTTGTTTCTTTGTCCAAGACTGCATGAAGCTTTGTCCAAGATAAGCAGCAAGATTGGTTGCCATCTTTCTTCACTTTGTCTTTCTCTAGGTCTCAAAAAAAAAGTTGGCTTAAAACTCAACATTCAGAAAACTAAGATCATGGCATCCGGTCCCATTACTTCATGGCAAATAGATGGGGAAACAATGGAAACAGTGAGAGACTTTATCTCTTTGGGCTCCAAAATCACTGCAGATGGTGACTGCAGCCATGAAATTAAAAGATGCTTGCTCCTTGGAAGAAAAGCTATGACCAACCTAGACGGCTTATTAAAAAACAGAGACAATACTTTGCCAACAAAAGTCCGTATAGTCAAAGCTATAGTTTTTCCAGTGGTCATGTACGGATGTGAGAGTTGGACTATAAAGAAAGCTGAGTGCCGAAGAATTGATGCTTTTGAACTGTGGTGTTGGAGAAGACTCTTGAGAGTCCCTTGGACTGCAAGCAGGTCAAACCAGTCAATCCTAAAGGAAATTAGTCCTGAATATTCATTGGAAGGACTGATGTTGAAGTTGAAACTCCAATATTTTGGCCACCTGATGCAACGAACTGACTCATTTGAAAAGACCCTGATGCTGGGAAAGATTGAAGACGGGAGGAGAAAGGGACGACAGAAGATGAGATGGTTGGATGGCATTACTGACTCGATGGACATGAGTTTGAGTAGGCTCTGGGAGTTGGTGATGGACAGGGAAGCCTGTAGTGCTGCAGTTCATGGGGTCGCAGAGTCACAGGCAAATGAGCGAGTGAACAGAACTGAACTGAATTGAGGTCTTAAGAAAAGAAGCGCGGCCACCTTTATACTTGACCAAAGGACAGCTGCCTCCCAGTGAAAAGGTCATACTTTCAGAGATGACCCCAGTTTTGGGAGAGATGTTCCCTGAAGTGTGGGGGAGAAAGAGAACTCCAGCCAGCCAGGCCAGTCAAATCAACCCTCATGAGCAATGGGATGACAAACATCACAGATCAGCCTCACAACCAGCTTCAGGTCCCCCCTCAATCTCAGTTTCTCTCTTAGAATACTTTGCAAGAGTATAAGTATTCTGGAGGCAAGGATACTGCAATACCCAACATGATGCTTTCCAGATGGCAGAAGTCTACTAAGTGTTTTCTGAATCAACAGATGATTTACAAGCTTTTCCTCATGTTGACTGTCATTTCAGAGGCTTCCATCCAAATCTGGGATTGGAAGATCAAGGAGTCAAAAATTCATTCTTGACATGTGAGATTTAAAGTTTTGAAGACTTGATCCAAGACCAACTGGCCAAAGCGTGATGCTGAGGGTAGGCCAAAGACCGGACTCATAACCCCAGCCCAAGCATATGCACTTATCCACCGCCAGAGTCAGCAATCCGCCTTCACTGTCACAGACTCACGTTGCAGTGCTCAGGCATCAGGCCACGAGAGAGGCAGCTGCTGACTCTACCATCTGAGTCAAAACCAGCTGCCCTCACAGCTGCCTCGAATTTGAAAAAGCTGGACCTCCACAACTACAGGGCAGTTCAAGACCAGGGTGAGGTGCCAGGGAAACCAGCTAAGAGTGATTTTTCTTTGCTGGTTATTTTTTCAAGGCAAAGATGCAACTTATTGGCTAACCAACTGAAGATACACCTTAAAGAAAGAACAAGTGGTGTCAAGCAAGATGGGCTCTTCAAATGTGTAATGTCACTGGGACATTCCATCCAAGACTCACACCTTTTTCCCCTCAAATTCTACTCTAGATCAGTCTTCCAAAGGATGACTGCTAAATCTCTTGTTCAATCGCGCAGTTGTGTCTGACTCTTTGTGACCCCATGGACTGCAGCACGCCAGGCTTCCCTGTTCTTCACCATCTCCCAAAGCTTGCTCAAACTCATGTCCATTGAGTTGGTGATGCCACCCAACCATCTCGTCCTCTGCCGTCCCCTTCTCCTCCTGCCCTCAGTCTTTCCCTGCATTAGTTTTTTTTTTTTTTTTACAGTGAGTTGGCTCTTTCTCATCATGTGGCCAAAGTATTACAGCTTCACCTTCAGCATCAGTCCTTCCAATGAATATTCAGCGTTGATTTCCTTTAGGATTGACTGGTTAAGACTAAATCTGTTAACACACACAAAAGAACTTATGGGCCTACATTCCCTTGATCTTCTTGTACTATAAATTTCCTAAGGGTAAATATAGTTGTTAAACACAAATGCTTAATTTTATACAATAAAAATGGAATAGCTGTTTCCCATAAAGGCAGGTTAGGTAATAGGTTACTCAGATAAATCCTCTCTCTGAAAAGAAAAAACTCTGGATAAATCACCTTTAAGCACTTAGGAGCTGAAACAATAGTGCAGCCCTGCCAGGCCAATTTTGAGGGGAAGCTTGAATTCAAAGGGACCAGAGAACTATTTGAGAACCCAAGTTGCTTTCACCTTAAAGACACTGGAGGAGTAAGGGTAACATATCCAGGCAAAGAGGACATTCGATGTAAAGACTTACAGGATACTTCTCCCTGCATGAAGCAGGGCCCCAGAGTACACTCTTAGAATTAGGAGGACTCTGAACTGATCTGTCACTTCCTATTTCTCCCCAGCTCCACAGGCTAAGGGAGGTTGCTTTGTACTGAAGCAGAGCAGAAGGAGGAAAAGGAAGATGGAGAAAATAATTTTGAGAAAATGTGGCCATAGGCCCACCCTCATGCACATTTCATCCCAAGAATGTACAGCACAGATGGGCAATGAATTTGGTTTGATGTGATCCCCAACTTGTAGTGCCCCAAAAAGGCAGTCAGAAGGAGGACAGTACACTTATTTCAAGCCTCATGGAATCTCCACAAAAAATGTTTTAAGGGCAATAACCAGCAAAACAGTTAAAAGATAAGTAGATGCACAGAGAAATAAAGCAACATGAGTGAGACCCGGTATAAACAATTGAGAGCAGAAACAGACCTGCACAGATTTCAGATATAGACTTGCTAAGTTTATATACGCTCACCACGTGAAAAAGTGAGACAACAAGTTCACAAATACCTGAAGGGAAAAGTACAAAACATGACTAAGCACATCTGGAAGAGGATCAAACAGAACTTCTGCAAAGAAAAAAGATAGTAACAAATTAAAATTTCAGTACAAGTGTTTGGCAGCAGATTAAAAACAATGGAAGAGAGGATTACAAACCAGAGGTAAGATCAGAGGAAAATGTCCAGAATATAGTACAGAAAAGTAAAAACAGGGAAAACACAGAAGAGTGAGTTTACCACCGGAGGATATAGTAAAAAATTCTAACATACATTTCACTGGAGTCCCAGAAGAGGAGAAAAGGGGGTAGAGGGTTGAGATAATTTAGAGGAGATAACAGCTAAGAGTTTTCCTGAACTATTGAAAGATCCCATGAATTCAAAAGACCCAGACACTACCAAACAGAATAAATATAAAGAAATGTACACCTAGACACATCATAGTGATCAGTGGGCAGTTATCAAAACAAAGATTAAAAATCTTAAAGAAAAAGTACAGATTACCTAAAAACAAATGATGAGTAGACTGAGAGATAATATCTCAACATCAAAAATGAAAACCAGCAAGAAAATAAGATGATGGAAAGACAGTCTCCTTAATAAATGGTGCTGGGAAAACAGTACAGCAACCTGTAAGAGAATGAAACTAGATGATTCTCTAACAAAATATACAAAAATAAACTCAAGGTGGATTAAAGGCCTAAATTTAAGACCATATACCATAAAACTTCTGGAGGAAAACATAGAACAGTCTTTATCATAAATTGAAGCAATAAATTTTTTTGATCTGTCTCCTAGAGTAAAGGAAATAAAACCAAAAACAAACAAATGGGACCTAGTTAAACTTACAAGCTTTTGCACAGCAAATGAAATCATAAACAAAATGAAAAGACAATCTATTTGGGAGAAAATATTTTCAAGTGATGCTACCAACTAGGGCTTAATTTCCAAAATATACAAACACCTCATACAGCTTAATATAAAAAATAAAACAAATAACCCAATCAAAAACTGGGCAAAATATCTAAACAGACATTTCTCCAAAGAAGACATACGGATGGCCAGCAGGCACATGAAAAGATGCTCAACATCACTAATTATTAGAGAAAAGCACATCAAAACTACAATGAGGTATCATCTAACGCTGGCCAGAATGGCCATCATCAAAAAGTCTACAAATAAATGCTCGAGAGGGTGAGGGAGAAAAAGGGAACACTCCTATACTGTTGGTGGGGTGTAAATTGGTGCAGCCGCTATGGAGAAGAATATGGAGGTTTCTTAAGGAGCTAAAAATAGAGCTAGCATATGATCTAGCTATCCCACACCTGGGCATGTGTGTGTCTGTTAGTTGCTCAATAGTATCTGACTCTTTGTGACCCCATGGATGACTGTAGCCCTCCAGGCTCCTCTGTCCATGGGATTCTCCAGGCAAGAATAATGGAGTGGGTTGCCATTCCCTTCTCCAGGGGATCTTCCCAACACAGGAATCGAACCCAGGTTTTCTGCATTATGGGCAGATTCTTTACTGTCTGAGTCACCAAGGAAGCCCACATCTGGGCATATGTTTGGAGAAAACTCTAGTTCAAAAAGACACACACCCCAATGATCATAGCAGCACTATTTACAACAGCCAAGACAGAGAAGTAACCTAACTGTTCACCAGCAGATGAATAGATAAAGAAGATGTGGCATATATACATAACGAAATATTACTCGGCCGTAAAAAGAATGAAATAATGCCATTTGCAGCAACATGGATAGACCTAGAGATTGTCATATTAAGTGAAATAACTCAGCCAGAGAAAGACAAATATCGTATGATATGTGGGATCTTAAAAAATGACACAAACTTATTTACAAAACCGAAATAGACTACAGACATAGAAAACCAACTTATGGTTACCAAAGGGGAAAGCACGGGGAGGTAAATTAGGAGTTTGGGATTAACATATACACACAACTATACATTGATATGGGCTTTCCTGGTGGCTCAGATGGTAAAGAATCTGCCTGCAATGTGGGAAACCTGGGCTCCCTGGGTTGGGAAGATCCCCTGGAGGAGGGCATGGCAACTCACTCCAGTATTCCTGCCTAGAGAATCCGCATGGGCAGAGGAGCCTGGCAGGCTACAGTCCACAGGGTCGCAGAGTCAGACATGACTGAGTGACTAAGCACAGCACAGCACAGCTGATATAAAATAGATAAACAGCAAGGGCCTAGGTATAGCACAGAGAACTATATTCACAATCTTATAATAACCTATAATGGAAAAGAATCTGAAAAAGAACTGAATCACTTTGCTATACACCTGAAACTAAGACAACATTATATATTAACTACACTTCAACTTTAAAAAATGGTTTAAAACTGGAAGCCAGAAGACAGTAGAATCATATCTTTAACATGCTGAAAGAAAATAAAAATCAACATGTAGTTTTATACAGTCCTGTGCAAAGATTAATAATGGTCTCCAAAGATAACCAGGTCACAGTCCCTGGAACCTGCAATATTACTTTATACGGTAAAAAAAGACTCTGCAGATATGATTAAGTTAAGCACCTCCAGCTGGGTGGATTATCCTGGATTATTTGTAGGTCCTCAATACAATCACGAATGTTACTACAAGAGAAAGGCGGAGGGAAACTCCACACAGAGGAGAAAGTCATGAGAGAGGAGATGGAGATTTGAAGATGCTGCAGTGCTGGCTTTGAAGATGGGGGAAGGAGTCACGAACCACAGGATACAAGGAACACAGCTCTAGAAGCTGGAAAAGGCAAGGCAACTGTTTCTGCCCTGGAGCTTCTGGGAGGAGCACAGCTCTGCTGACATCTAGATGAGCCCAGTGACGTGGGGTTCAGGTATCCAGCCTTCAAAACTCTCCAAGGATAAATATCCTGTTGATTTAAGTCGCCACATTTGTACAGCAGCCATAGGAAACTAATACAACTATCAAGACTATCCTTCCACAAGGAAGGTGAAATTCAGGCGTTTTCAGGCATGCAAGACCTGAGAGGGTTCCTTATCAGCAAAGGAGATTCTAAAGGTTGTACATCAGGCAGAAGCAAAGGGATTCTAGACGGAAGACTGGAAACACAAAAAGGAGGAAAGAGCGCAAGACAGTGACAAATGCCCAAATAAAACTGAACGCTGACTGTGTAGCACAATTTATTTTGTGGTGTTCTTCAAAATATACAGAATTAAAACACACAGCAATGAGAGAAAATAAGTGAGGAGGGGTTAAATGTTTTGGAGTGTTCCAAGGACCTGGTATTACTCAATGGTAAATGAAAGCTTTCATCAACCTTAAACTCCAAGTATGAATACTGTAATTTTTAGAATACAAAGAGCACGTAACTTTCAAAGCAGCAGAGGGAAACACAGATGGTAAAACTAGAGAGAAAGCAGGAAGTTACTGTAAAATGTAAGTGAGGAAAGAAGCTGGGATGGATCAGGTACTCTCAGAGGCTCTGGGAGCCAGTAGCATCCCATTCATCCACCTAGTGATAGTTACATAGGTGTTTATTTGTTGAACTCTGCATATATGTTTTAAGTATTTTTTGGTGTATACACAATTTTTTTTTGCAATGGAAAATAACTGAAAACAACAATCACATATGTACCTCTTTCAACTATACTATGTCCAGACTCTTTCATCTCAGCTCAGTGTTTAGCAAATCAGATATCCATAATGAGTTCTCCAGAGGACATTCATCCAGCCTCATGTTTACAGACAAACAAATTCTTATTTTACCTAGTTTATAGGTGATGCAACTGAAGTCTAACAAAGTTGAATGATTTATCCAAGGCCACAGTGATTTCATCCAGATAGTTATCTGAGAATAACTTTTACTTCTGCTTTTCAAAAATAAACCAAATTCTATTTTTCACAAACACATTTGAACATTTCCCAGGGTTGTATCTGTCACACTGAGAGAGCCCCAGGACTGAGCTTGCATCCTCTTGCCTCTAACTATTTGCATATTTAAGTATGACGTGCTAGTGGCCAGAAACATGTGAGTGCTTGAAATTAACAGAGTTTTGCAAGACTCCCCCTTAATGTTGGTGCAACAATACAAGAATGGGGATTAAAAAAAAAAAACAGGACACATAATCAAGCCTGGACTTGACGTGGCTTCCCAGTAAGATGCTCACCAAAAACAACACTGCTAAAACTGCAAGCCATGCATCAAACCAAAGGCAAACAGCACCGTACCAGGAAGGAGACCAAGGAACTCATTCAGGGAGGAAGCCTCACACGGTCCTGCGGAGGGGGTGGAGGGAGAGGAGCAGAGAAGGTGGAGAAGGAGAAGCACAAATAGTCACGGTGGCTTAAGAAATAAATCTGCGTAGTTTTAAAGAAATCAATTTCATCTTGGTATTCATCTTGATACAAATAACTGCTTAGAGGGCAATTTTATTTATTGCTAATTTTTAATTACAACCTCCTAACAGATCAAAACAACTGCCATAAAGCACAAGACTTTCAACACTGGTCACTGAAAACACAGCAACTTCACATTTGCCTCTGGGCAATGTCCACTTTCCCAGGTCCCTCTCAGCCTCAGCCTCTGCTATGCAAACACTATCCTTTCAGTGCACTCACTCAAATGAGGACACTCTCTTCATGGATGTCAACGAGCTAGTGATGAAGTTTAAAAGTTGCCAAGTCAAATCACAGCCAGTACTTTGGTGTTTCAGAAAGGGTGGCTATTTTCATTGCAATCCTTCAGGTCACAGAAAGCCACAGTGGATTTTTTTTTTAGGGCATCTCTAGAGCCTGGGGCTTCCCAGGTGGCTCAGTGGTAAAAAATCTGCCTGCCAATGCAGGAGATACAGGAGACGTGGGTTCGATCCCTCAATCTGGAAGATCCCCTGGAGGAGGAAATGACAACCCACTGTCCAACCACTGTCCAAACGCTTGGACACCACTGAGCACGCACACCCCATCTGTAGAGCCCACCCTACAAAACAGTGTTGTGATGACAGAATGAAGCCTCTGAAGGATTGCCCAAATGCCCTTTCAGGGAAAGAACCTAGAAGATGCAGTTGTTGTTTAGTCGCTCAGTCATGTCAGTCTCTTTGTGACCCCATGTACTGTAGCCCGCCAGGCTCCTCTGTCCATGGGATTCTCCAGGCAAGAATACTGGAGTGGGTAGCCACTTTTTTCAGGAGAAGGCTAAGTGAAGTGAAGAGTGGAAGAAACAGAGAAGGGAGGAAAAGATAGGAGTCAGGCTGTGGTAGAAAATGAATTTCTTTAGTACCTGCAGTGGAAAGATGGAGACGAATGTAAGGAGTGTGTGCCTACACTCCCAACCTGGTCCTGCTACAACTAGCACTCCATTTAGGTCCTCAACTGAGTCTCATAAACTCATTCCTGTGGCAAAGAAGGGCCATTAGAGGATGCCCTGCCTCTCCACTCTGATTTTATTGTCATTGAGCACCCGACCGGTTTCACAAGGACATCATGTAAGGTCTGAAGAATGCATCCACACACACAAATCATTTAAGATGACGGAAGTCTTGGTCACATGCCCTGCTGGGGTTGAGAGCAGTGATAACTGTAATTATAAATACTCAGCCAGTGGAAAACTGTGCACCACCTCCTTCCTGTTTTCAAAGTCCTCTTTCTCCCTCTCTGCAGGTAAAAAGGAAATGACCCTCTACACCACTCTGGTGTCATCTGGTGAGTTCCATTTCACAGATGAGAAAACTAAGGCAGGACAAGACCAGCAGATCCACAGGTGAGTGGTAGGATTCCAAGACTCCTGTTTCTAAATGAACAGCCCACAGAAACCACCTTGATCCAAACATCATACCCCCTTAGCAATCCTGACATTCTTACCCACCCTACCCGAGTGAATTGCTTGGCTCTTTTTCAGGCTCTGACTCCAGAGCAATAATAATGGAGACCAGTTAAGCCGGGGCTTCAGTGTCAGTAGCATGCCACTCCTGCTCAGTGGCAGCTAATTAAGAACCTCTGCCACTTGGTAGGGAGCACACTTGTCACTACAGGGCACCCAGATCCACCCTGTTGAGGAAAACAGCAAGGTCAAAGGTCTAACAGAAGTCAGGAGGGGCCCATGAATTAAGAGGTCAGGCAAACAGGAAGTGACTGCAGTGATAATCGCCTCCCTGTGCTTGTACAGAACTTAGGCTTGTGAGAATGCTCTTGCCTGTGCCTTCTTCTTTTTCTGCTCCTCCAGCAGTTGTTAACCTCTCCCACGAAAAGAAGAGAAAATGTGGAAGCTGGCAAGGGAGAGGACATTAGCAGACTTTTGTTTTCCAGAGTGAAAAGTCCTTAAGAAGGAGGGTCTTACTCAGGGACACAGCTTGCTGATGGCAGCGCTACGGTGAGAATCAGACCTTTGGGGTCCAGGCAGTTTCCCTTACACAGCTGCAGCTTTCGCACTGCTTGCTTATTTGGGTTGAGAGTTGCTTTGTGTTTTCTTAAAAACAAATTTAAACACAAATATATTTATAAATGGGAGGGTGAACTGGAAGATGGCAATGAAAAGTTACAAACTTTCAGTTATAAGGTAATAAGCACTAGGGATGTAATGCACAACACTGCTGTATGTTATATATGAAAGTTGTTACGAGAGTAAATCACAAAGAAAAACCTTTTTTCTATTTCTTTAATTTTTCAGCTATTTGAGGTGATGGATGTTTATTAAACTTAACTGTGATAATCATTTCATAATGTAACTCAAAGAATTATGCTATGCGCCTTAAACTTATACTGTGCTGCATACCAATTATATCTCAAGGACTTCCCTGGTGGTTCAGTGGATAAGAATCCACCTGCCAATGCAGGGGACATGGATTCGATCCCTGGTCCAGGAAGGTTCTACATGCCCTGGAGCAACTAAACCCATGGGCCACAACTACTGAGCCCGTGTGCTGCAACTACCGAAGCCCATGCACCTATAACCTGAGCTCTGCAGCAAGAGAAGACACTGCAGTGAGAAGCCCATGCACCACAACAAAGCATAGTCCCGACTGGTCCCAACTAGAGAAAGCCGGTGTGCAGCAACAAAGACTGAGTGCAACCGAAAACAAATAAATACATAAAAATATAATTTAAAAAATTATATCTCAGTAAAACTTGAAGAAAAATAAAATTTTAAAAATGTAAAAAATATTCATAAATGTAACAAACTTTATGTTCCCACCATCCAGAATCAACCAATGCTAACACTTCTTCATTTGTAACATTATGGATAAAGTTGAGTTCCCGGTCTCATTCTCTCCCCTCTCTCGCTGTCCAGAGACAACATCTGTGTGTATACTTCTAAGTCAGATCCTTCTACTATTCACTAATAAATAACGATATGCTAGTAAGTTGTCCTGTCTATGAATGTACCATTGTCCATTTATTTTAGACTTTAATATTTTTTACTGGAGTGTAATTGCTTTACAATGTTGTGTTACTGTTGTATAGCAAAGTGAATCAGCCACACATATACATATAGCCTTCTGCCTTGGATTTCCTTCCTATTTTCTAATAATGTTTTATGATATCTCCGTTAAAGCCTTATGTATGTTTTATTTGATTCCTAAGTACCATACAGACTAGTTGCTATTAAAATATCTTTTTTCCTAGTGCATTTCCTATAGGTTATTGCTACACTGAAATGCTATTGCTGTTTGTATATAGATGCTGTACTCTGCACTATGTTTACCTCTTTTATTACATATGATGTTTTCAAAATTCTTGAACTTTGAAGGTATACAATCAGATGATGTTCACGTAAGAAAAACTTTAGCCTCTATTTTCTGTCCTTAAGCTTCATTTTTTTTCTTGTCTTGTTGCATTGGCTAGATCCTCCAGCACAATGTTGAATAGCGGTGATATCTAGTATCCTTATCTCATTTCTGACTCTAGTTGTAAATGTTTCTAAGGTTGCCCTAGTAAGCATGATGTTGGCCACAGGATGGCAATTGCCTTTTGTATGTCCTCAGATGGCATCTTCACAACCAGGAAGCTTCTTCAGTGTCTGTGCATTCAGTTGCTTCAGTTGTATCTGACTCTTTGCAAACTCCATGGACCATAGCCCACCAGGCTCCTCTGTCCATGGGATTTTTCCCAGCAAGAATACTGGAATGGGTTACCATGCCCTTCTCCAAGGGATCTTCCCAACCCAGAGATCAAACCCGCATCTCCTGTGTCTCAGGAATTGCAGAAGATTCTTTACCACTGAGCCACCAGGGAAGCCCCAAGCTCCTTCAGGGCAAGGCCTAAATCTTCCACTCATTATAGTACAGTGCTGGTCACATAGTTAGTGCACAATAGACGGTTAATATTGTTCATATACTTTTAAACTCTTCTACTTATGTTTAACATTTTTTGCTTCTCTAACCTGCATAAATGTGGTAGACACCTCAGCAACCCTTGGCTAGATGGTTGTAAGATGAGTGTTCTTCAAGTGTGTGTGTGTTCATACTTAACTTCATGGAGATGACAGCCTAAGTAGTGAGGCTATGAAGGTTCATAAAGAAAACAAAGGATTCAGGTTTTCAAAAAGTGAATTCTTGCAAGTATTTGAGATTTGATTACCCTCTGGAGACTTCATCTGCTCATTCCTCGTTCATTCCATATAAGTGAGGATTAACTGGAGAGACTAATCGGCCCCTGAATGGGTCACTGACTTTTTCAGATTCACAAGGATCTATTCCTTTGTGTAGAGCAGCAGCTCCACAGGCAGGAGAACACTGCCCTCACGGTTCAGTTGGAGTGATGCCACACACCTCTGGCTTCTCAGCAATTCCTGGGAGTCTGGCCAGCATAGTCCCCCTGAGGCTGTGCACACAAAACCACCAGGAACTCCATTCATGCTGATGAGAAAATGCCTGTGGTGAGGAAGAGAGAAACAGAACTACAGTCCATGCTTCTCTCTCATGGCTCAAGTTCCTGCTCCCTGCCCACCTCAGCTGCATCCCCAAGTCATTTTCCCCAGTGATCAGCTCACTTGCCTGAGGTATATGGAGAAATGAGAATGTCAGGAGATGGGATGATTGTGACCCCCACCCCAAACTCTCCTTAGCCTCGTCCGAGCCAACAGCTGTAAAGGGAAAACTGGATAATGGTGTGCATGCAGAGTCAAATCAGAAAGACTGCCGGCAGTGACCTGCTCCTGGGCAGCAGGGTGTAAAGGTGGAAGCAGGCTCAGGCAGCTCACACTCTGCTGGAGACAGGGGGCCTGGGTTCAGGTCTCAGCCCCACCACTTACTTGTCTTATCGCCACAGGCAAACTTTCAGTCTCTAAGTACCTCATCTGTAAAATGGGGACAGGCACCATGGTCCCAAGTTCAACTACAGCATGGGCCAGGGACAAGGGATAGTCTGCTTAGTCCCTGAAACATCCAAAGCCCCTAAAGGAAATTTTCCGCTGAAGCTAGAGATTGAAAGTTCCTGAATGGTTGGCTTGAAGGACCAGGTCAAACTGAGAAAACTGGGAATAAGTTATTACCTGGGTGCCACCAGGAAGACTCATAAAGCCTTCCCTCACAGTGCCATGAGAACTCCTTTATTACTTAGCAACCGGGCTCAGCACACAGCCAGCTCAATGTGGAACAAAGCAGAAATGAGAGAGGCTGAACAGGATGGCTGGACCGCAGGGCCTCCTACAGGATCCCCTTGGGCCCAACTTCACCTCCTCACCTCCCTCAGACCCCACAGTCGCCACAGAGGCCAAATCCTTTTGAGTCAGCCTGAACTACAAATGGCAAATTCATCATTTCTTGCTGTTCTCACTGCCAGTTCACTAGTCAATATTCTCACCTGAATGATTCTAATTCCCTTTCCCATCACTCCCAGGCCCTCATGGAGCTCCATGATGCTATCATGACCATGGTGCTCATCTTCCTAAAGAGGAGCAGTCACTGCTCTGCTCAAAACCGTCAATGGTTCCTACTTGACACTGAATGAATCCAGACATTCCAGAAAGACATTCAGCCCTGAGCTGGATTCATCCCCCACCTCGTTTCTCTACAGGTCTTATGCATGAGCCACCTGGACTCACGGCATTTACCCAAACACACCTACATCTTTCACCCCTGAACTTGGGTGCTCTTTCCCGTGTCACGAGTGTCACTACTCTGTGACAGAATGAACCAGACACACGCCTCTCTTCTCCAGCAGACAAGCACCCTTAGGGGCATGAACTAAGTTTCATTTTTCCAGTTGTGCCCCACAGTGTCCCTTACATGGTGACTTTTTAGGATGTAAAACTAAGCCTAAATAACATAGAAGACCCTTGAACACACCGTGCAGAGTGAAAAAAGCCAGAAGCAAAAAGCCACATACAGCATAAGTCCATGTATGGGAAACACCCACAATAGGCAAATCCATAGGGACAGAAAGTACATCAGTGGTTTTTGGGAGCAGAAGGGAGTGACTGTTAAATGGGTATAGGGTCTCTTTTGTGGATGATGAAAAGGTTCTGGAACTACTGATAGATAGTGGTAATGTTATACAACCTTATTACACTGAACTGTATACCTTAAAATGGTTAAAATGGTAAATGTTATGCTATGAGTACTTTACCACACAAACAAAACTGAAGTTGAAAGATGAAAACTCTCATGATACATGCACTCCAGTGTTCATAACAACAGTATTTATAATAACTAAGACATGGAACAACCTAAATGCCCATCAACAGAAAATGGATAAAGAAGATGTGGTACATATATACAAAGGAACATTACTCAGCCATAAAAAAGAACAAAATTTTGCCATTTACAGCAACATGGATGGACTTAGATATCATATTGAGTGAAGTAAGTAAAAGACAAATATTATACAATATCGCTTATATGTGGAATTAAAAAGTAATACAAATGAACTTATTTACAAAACAGAAACAGACTCACAGATATTGAAAACAAACTTATGGTCACCAAAGGGGAAAGCAGGTGGGGGTGTAAACTAGGAGTATGGAATTAACAGATATACACTATTATATATAAAAGAGATAAACAACAAGGGTTTACTATATAACACATGGAACAATATTCAATATCTTGTAATAACCTACAATGGAAGAGAATCTGAATTATATAAAAGAATATATAAATGAATCACTCTGCTGTATACCTGAAACTAACACAATACTGTAAATCAACCATCAGTTCAGTCGCTCAGTCATGTCCAACTCTTTGCAACCCCATGAACCGCAGCACGCCATGCCTCCCTGTCCATCACCAACTCCCTGAGTCCACTTAAATCCATGTCCATTGAGTTGGTGATGCCATCCAACCATCTCATCCTCTGTCGTCCCTTTCTCCTCCTGCCCTCAATCTTTCCCAGTATAAGGGGCTTTCCAAATGAGTCAGCTCTTTGCATCAGGTGGCCTAAGTATCGGAGTTTCAGCTTCAACATCAGTCCTTCCAAGGAACACCCAGGACTGATCTCCTTTAGGATGGACTGGTTGGATCTCCTTGCTATCCAAGGGACTCTCTCAAGAGTCTTCTCCAAAACCACAGTTCAAAAGCATCAATTCTTAGGCGCTCAGCTTTCTTAATAGTCCAACTCTCACATTCATACATGACCACTGGAAAAATCATAGCCTTGACTAGACGGACCTTTGTTGACAAAGTAATGTCTCTGCTTTTTAATATGCTGTCTAGGTTGGTCATAACTTTCCTTCCAAGAAGTAAGTGTCTTTTAATTTCATGGCTGCAATCACCATCAGCAGTGATTTTGGAGCCCCCAAAAATAAAGTCAGCCACTGTTTCCACTGTTTCCCCATCTATTTGCCATGAAGTGATGGGACCAGATGCCATGATCTTAGTTTTCTGAACGTTGAGCTTTAAGCCAACTTTTTCACTCTCCTCTTTCACTTTCATCAAGAGGCTCTTCAGTTCTTCTTCACTTTCTGCCATAAGGGTGGTGTCATCCGCATATCTGAGGTTATTGATATTTCTCCCGGCAATCTTGATTCCAGCTTATGCTTCCTCCAGCCCAGCGTTTCTCATGATGTACTCTGCATATAGTTAAATAAGCAGGGTGACAATATACAGCCTTGACGTACTCCTTTTCCTATTTGGAACCAGTCTGTTGTTCCATGTCCAGTTCTAACTGTTGCTTCCTGACCTGCATACAGGTGTCTCAAGAGACAGATCAGATGGTCTGGTGTTCCCAACTCTTTCAGAATTTTCCACAGTTTATTGTGATCCACACAGTCAAAGGCTTTGGCATAGTCAATAAGGCAGAAATAGATGTTTTTCTGGAACTCTCTTGCTTTTTCAATGATCCAGCGGATGTTGGCAATTTGATCTCTGGTTCCTCTGCCTTTTCTAAAACTAGCTTGAACATCTGGGAGTTTACAGTTCATGTATTGCTGAAGCCTGGCTTGCAGAATTTTGAGCATTACTTTACTAGCGTGTGAGATGAGGGCAATTGTGCGATAGTTTGAGCAGTCTTTGGCATTGCCTTTCTTTGGGATTAGAGTGAAAACTGATCTTTTCCAGTCCTGTGGCCACTGCTGAGGTTTCCAAATTTGCTGGCATATTGAGTGCAGCACTTTCACAGCGTCACCTTTCAGGATTTGAAATAGCTCTACTGGAATTCCATCACCTCCACTTCACTTTTAAAAAACTGAGACTGAAACGATATAATTATTCCAGGGGCACAGAGCTAATGAGTATGACTACAAGAGTTGATTTTGAGTCCAGCTTTTCACTGCAATTTTAAGAGTCAAGAGAGAGCTATCCCCCAACATTGCCACATCCAGGCATCCTCTCTGAGTGACCCAGGCCTCAGGAGCCCTCGTTTTCAGAATTACCAGTGGACGTGATACACAGCTCGGCACAAAAGCGCCACTGCTCCGTATTTCTCTCTGGCGGCTTTAGGCACACTGGTATGGGTCTCCACGGCCAGACCATAAGGTCTTTGAGGGCAGAACCCTCGGTACAGCCTTCCCACCAGCCTTACTGACCTCACTGGTGTGGCGGGCACTGACAAGCACCCTGAGAACTATTGTATTTTTTCAAGGTTTTGACTTGCATTTTAACAGAAAAGTTCCCACGCTCTTTGGTCAGCAAAACACCACAGTCTGCTTCTGCCAGTGATTCAATCTCAGGAAATACCTTTTTGCCACAGAACTACTAAGCCAATTGCTACCTATTGTTTTCTTATGGGTGGGAAAAAAAAAAGTTAACACCACTTTCCCCCTTATTCATAAGAGAAAGTTTCATTTCTCTACTTCAAAAACTGTGAACATCACAGGTTGCCTTTTTACAGAGCAAGCCAATAAATAAAAACACACGAAATAATGGCCTAGCGTTTAAACATGGAGACTTCAAAACAAGTTTTGTTACTACACTTGAAAAAGTTTTTTCTCTTCTTACTCTATTTAGGAATTGGCAAGGAAAACCTAGGTTAAAAGTCAAGGTCCAAATGCCAGCCTTAGGTCCAACTCTTACTCATCACCTTGGGTAAGTCCTTCACCCTTCCGAGTTAGTATTCCTTTCCACAAAATGGGACTGAAAGTGTCTTCCTATGAGCCTTGGAGGAGTGCTGTAAGACATCATTAATACTCCAAAAGGGAAAGTGCGTAGTGAAAGGCAGAGCCCTGAGTGTAGGAGGCACCTGGAACAAGACCTGAGTCCACAGGGGAGGAAGGGAGGTGAAAGCACCTCCAGGTCTTTGGTTCCAGCCCCTCTGCACAGCTAGTCAGCTGGTCCACCAGGTGCTCTGTGGAAACGGCCGGTGGATCTGAAGGGGTAGAAGATGCTACTCTGGCAGAACAACCAACAACAAAAAAAGGTTTTTAAATTGAGGCTCAACTCTTCCCAAACAATAATGCAAATATGAGTAATACACAAGCAGGTGGGGGTTATTTATAGAGAGGATTTTTTTTCACTTTCTATTCTGAAATAATTATAGAGTCACAAGAAGTTGCAAAAATAGCACAGAGAGGTCTCTGTCCCTATTACTCAGCTTCTCCCAGTGGTAACATCTTACGTAACTATATTACATTATCAAAATCAGGACCTGACAGGGGATCAATACGATGAACTAGACTACAGATCTCAATTAGATGTCACCAGTTTTTGCATATACTTTCAAGTTTACAAACAGCTACACTGGTAGAGGATAAAGAAAGCACTGGTGTTCAATAATTTACAAATTGCAGTGAAATCAACACAATGTTAATTTTGATAGGTAGCACCTGAGTGTGCAGTTACAAACAGTATTACAAACAGTATTTCTTTGTGTTGTGCCCATTGTCATGGGATGATATCTGAAGCTTCTTATTTGTTTATATTTACAGAATCTCCCATCCCAGAGGTGAAGAGGCTTCACAAGTATTTGTTCCTGTAACAGTTCTATAAGAATAAGGAAGAGTTGTTGTTTCCTAGCCAACACCCATGACGGTCCTCAGCCCAGGCCCCCTCTGTGATCACCACCCAGGCCTTGATCCACCCAGCAAAATTACAGGAGTCCTCAGCTTTAAGGGCACATCCAGGTTGAATTTGTTGCTGACTTTCAAAACTCCAGCTTGACTAAGCAATGATGCCATCTGGTGGTCAGACGAAGAACTAAGAAAATAGGTGATAATGGGTAGCTCTTTGTGGATGTTGAGTTACCTACTCTCTTTATAAATCTACTCCAGGAAAAGGCGTACTTAAGGCACTGAATATTCTAATAAGAAATGTTTTGTAATGAGAAATAACTACTCGCTGTAAATTAAATATGGCCACAAATTCTCTGAAGCCCTTTCCATGAAGATGTTTCCATGAAGAGGTGGAGTCTATCTCTGGAATCTGGGCTGGGCTGGTGACTCGCTTTGGAACAGGATGCACAGGAAGTGATGCTGCTTAACTTCCAGGCCGCTGCTTCAAGAGGCTTCACCTCCCCCTCTTGGAACACTGCCACCTTTAGAACAAGCCCAGGCTAGCCTCTGTGAGGACAGAACTCCACGCAGACGCAGAGACAACCAGCCATCTCAATCATTTCTTCTAAGGCCCCCAGACTGTGAGTGAGGCCATGCAAGACCAGCAGTCCCAGCCCAACCACTACCAAATGCAGTGACAAATGAGCCGAGGCAAGACCAGCGGAAGCCAACTCGATCATGAGAAACAGTAAACTTGTTCTAAGCCACTAAATTCTGGGGTGGCTTGTAAAATAGCAGTAGATAACTAATATATGGGCTTCCCCTGGTGGCTCAGTGGTAGAGAATCCACCCACCAATGCAGAAGACACGGGTTCAATCCGTGGCTCAGGAAGATCCCCTGGAAAAGGAAAGAGCAACCCACTCCAGTATTCTTGCCTGGAAAATTCCATGGACTAGAGGGGCCTGGTGGGCTACAGTCCATGGGGTTACAACTTACCAACTAAACAATTCTGCACTTTAAGGTTTATTATTACTATTTTAAATTTGGGGGGGGATAAATCAATATTTCCACATGATGAATTTTGACTAATGCACAAGTTTTAAATGTTGCATATTTCCATCTTATGCATTTTCAGACCCTGCTACATGTTTTCATTCATTCGCTCATTCATTAATGAACCAAGCATGTCACAATGGTGACTGAAGAGGTACTAAAAGATTTGGCACTGAATTAGATACGATGCTGACCCTTAAGAAGGTCATGGCTATTGGAGAAGACACATATGCAAATGCATCATAACACTGAGTATGTGTTAGTTTAGAACACAGGAGCAACTACCTGCACGGGGACAGTGAGGGGGTGGTAGGATGGATATATTAGTCAAAACCCCATTAGGAAAAGAGAAACCACTCCACGTATTTAGAACACAGAAAATTTAATCCAGGGACTTTGTTATACAAGTGAGAAGGCAAACAAAAGATGGTGGGACAGGAAGGGGTGGGTAGAGCCCTGGAAGATAGTCAGGCACTGCGAAAGAGGCCACCAGCCATACTGAAGGAGGAGCAGGAGTGCGTGGGCCTCTCCCTTCCTCCACCCCCCCAATCTCCCTCCAGTGCCTGGCACTGGTCAAACCTAGCAGGAGCCAAGGAGATGCTGCCCGTGGGGATGAGCACTCTGGAGGTGGAGCACCACACGGGAAGAACAAGGAAAGAATGCCAACAAACAGGCTTAGGAGCTGCCATGTGGGGTGCTGTGGGCTAGAAGGCTTTACAACCGATGGGATGATCACGTTATTTCATGCCGCTCATCCATTTCTCTACCTGCCTCTCCCCCACCTTGAGGGGAGCACAATCAGGGTCTCTGACAATCTTTCATCCTGGTGCAGTTCTAACTCTGCCATGAAAGAGGGTCAGAGGCCACCACAGTAGAGGTGACATGATTCCTTTTGTGCCTCCATGGGCCTTTCTCAAAGGAGAGTCTCGAGGAACATTTAAATAAATAAGAAGCATTAAACTACGTGGGATAAAGGACTGAGCATTTGATTGAGTCAAGATTCCAGCCAGAGGAGAAACCCTGGGGAAACTTGGGCTGCTCCCTGAATGATACGGAGCTGGGCTAAGAGGTGCAAAGGCTCTTTCGGGTCTCATGTCCTTAGACAAACCTGGAAGAGAGCCTCGAGCACCTCCACAGCCTGTGCAACAGGGCAGGTCTGGGAAACACTGTGACTTGATGGTGGACAGCCACTACCAGGGCTGTGGGTTCAAATTCTAGCTCTGCTCCTGGCTATCCAAGACCTGCAGCAAGTTGTTCTCTCCTTTTGTTTTCTCGTCTGTAAAGTGGGGGAAATCATTCCTAAACTTACAGGGTATTAGAAGGATGAAGCTGACCACCTGAGCACCTGTCAGATGATCTAGGACTATATCTTTCAGAGTGGAGTCCCTGCACCAGGAGCATCAGCATTACCTGGGAACTTGTTACAACTGAAGCTTCTGGGGCTCCACCCCAGACATACTGAGTCAGAAACTCAGGGATGAGCCCAGCAACTAGGGTTTGAATATACACCCTCTAGGGATTCTGGTGCCTGTTAAAGTTTGAGAACCAACGATGCGGGTAGAATACAATGTTCCGTCAATAAATAGTAGCTGTTACTGCTACTTCAAAGCTTTAAGGGATGATTTTGGAAAAGGGACATGTTTATGTATCACCAACTGCTGGAAGCATTTGGGAGGAGCTGGAATGTGAGGACATCCAAGTCTGTAAGCTTCAACACCAACTGTCAGTAGTGTGGAGCATCCCCCTGCTACCCCAGAGACCAGCCCCACTGCCCAGATAACCTCAGGGCCACCCCTCCCAGGTCCCAGCTATAACAGGCCTGCCCAGGACTATTACTGATCCTACCTACTCGAAATGAGATGTTCTTCCACATCCCAGAGGAGTCTGGGAATATCTCAAACGGGGTGAGGGGGAAAGGGACAGAGGTTTTCGAAGGGAGGGAGAAGATACAAAAGAAAAGAAATATCCAGTTTTAATAAAGTGGAAGAAAGTCTGAGCAGAGAAAAAATCTCAGCCCAGAGATTTGGCTAGGGAGCGGTAAAAACGTTGGTAGAAGAGGAAGAAGAAAATGGAAACAATTTGCCTAAGAGATTTGTGATACCCACAGAAAGTACTGAAGGGTGATGTGATGGCTTCAGAGGAGCAGGAAGCAACAGAGGCAACATATAAGCAGTTAAAGGCAATAACATCCCATTCCTTTATCGCCCCTTCCTTGCAGATCTTGTATCAGGAGGGTCATATCTTCCATGGGGAGGACTGTGATATTTGTTCTGTCACGGGTACAGCCTGAGTCCACCAACTACAAGCTACACTCATGGGCACACAGATGGCTCCGCTGCCACTAGAGGGGGGTATTTTGCTGAACTGGGTGGGAGACACTGAGAAAAATGTGACTGTTCAGAGATCTTCTGCTTTCACCACTTGGGCTTGCCCAGGAGGAACAAGGATGAGGAGGCAGAGGGTTAGTAATTGAGCAATCGCTTTCAACACTGACTACCAACCACAATGACAGAGAGGGTACAGAAGGATGCTGGTACACCCAAGCAGCAGAAAGAACTTCTCGCACCAGGCCCTTGTTGGCACTAGAAGAGGCAAGGTTGAGGCCACTATTCAGATCCTGAACTCAGTTTCTCTGGTCCACACACCAGTCACAGTGTTTCACCACACAAGACAAGCAAAGGACCAGGGTGGACTCACTGCCTTTGCCAGAAACAGAGCTGAGCCCCCATATCCGTAACTTCTCTCTTCTTGGTACAAGTGAACGCATCTTTAGAATTTTTCCCTCAATCACTACATGTCCATCTAAATTTATTTGAAATGAAATAACAGGGTAGCTCTTTAATTCTAAGACATGGCTGACAAATTTCAGCAGGCATCAGAATCACCTGGAGGGTGTGTTAAAGCACAGTATTGCTAGCATCCACCCCCAGAGTTTGTGAGTTCCTAACTCTAGACTAAGGTCTGAGGATTTGCATTCTATGAAGTTCCCAGATATGAAGCTGCTGGTCCAGGACCACACTTGGAAAAAGAATGTTCTAACTTAACTCCAAGTCCTTTTACTTTCTATATCAAGACACCTCTATACTAGAAGGACTGAGGCTGAAGCTCCAATACTTTGGCCACCTGATGCAAAGAGCCAAATTGCTGGGAAAGATTGAGGGCAGAAGTGGGTGACAGAGGATAAGATGGTTAGATAGTAATACCAATTCAATGGATATGAGTTTGAACAAACTCTGGGAGATACTGAAGGACAGGGAAACCTGGCATGCTGCAGTTCATGGGGTCACAAAGAGTCAGATATGACTGAGCGACTGAACAACACCACCTTTATATCCTTGTCCCATCGGTGGCCATCTCAGCTGTCCCAATAAGCATCAGCTGGCTGCTTGTGAAACTACACTTTCCCCGTCACTTCCTCCCCACAAGAAGATCTGAGAGTCTGGGCTGCTCTCCTCACAGGCTCCTGGTGAGATGCATCAGGACCACAGGAATCACTGGCATCCTGCAAGCCTATCGGGTGCCAGGCACTCGCTAACGGACTGACAGGCACAAATTCATTTAATCCTCTTTGCATTTCTATTTGGGTTTCCCAGGTGGCGCTTGTGGTCAAGAACCCACCTGCCAATGCAGGAGACAACCCAGGTTCAATCCTGGGTGGGGAAGATCCCCTGGAGGAGGGCATGGCAACCCACTCCAGTATTCTTGCCTGGAGAACCCCATGGACAGCGGAGCCTGGCGGGCTATACTTGCATTTCCTCTTAAGGCATGAGGTATCTGAGACTCAGAAATGTGAAGTAACTTGCCCAAAGTCACACAGCTGGCAGGTGGAGAAGCTGGGGTTCAAACTCAGGTCCTGTGATCTTGATCATTCTGCTCTACTTCCTCCACATTAAAAGGGGCCTGGAGCCGCCACTGTCTGAGATTTGGATGACTGACAAATCTCTCTGGGGAAGAGAAGCTGATTTCTTCCAATAAGAAGCACCTAATAAAAATATAACAAAGGGACAGTGCAGGGACTGAATGTGTGTGTATGTGTATGAGTGTGAACTCTGGGTCGACATGGGTTGAGAAGGTGGGAAGAGGGACAAGCTTCAAAGTAAAGCTGACTGGAGTTTGTGTGTCTCTGAACTCTGGCTCAGCAGGCGATGAGAAGGTGGGAAGTGGGACAAACTTCCAAGTAATGCTGACCAGAGTTTAGAACCCAGTTAGTTCATACCTTTGGGCAAGCCACCTAACCTCACCGTGCCTTGGTTTAATAACAGGTAAAATGGGATTCTTTTTCCCCATTGGAGGTTAAGAGAATGAAGTGAGATAATGTATTAATATATGTGAAAGCTTCTATTTAGCTCATAAGCCATTACAAATTTGTTTTTGTAAAACACACAAAACATAAAATTCACCATGTCATCATAAACCTTTTAAAAATAGTTTTTAGAATTTAGTTTTTCTTAGCTCCCCCAACAGAGCAGCGATTAAACCATGAGGTTCTCAGAAACCCCCAGGTCTGAGCCACTCGGAGAGGAATGGCTGTATCAGCAAGGCAGTGTCCAGCGACTCACATGACAGCCTAACACGCCTTCATGTGTCCTCTTCAGCTTATTCACCAGAGCCTCCAGCATGGTGGGGGTGGGGAGAGGCCCCAGATGGAAGATGGTACAGAAGGCAAAGACAAAGAATGTACTAAGGGCGGTGGGGGACACTGGACGCAAGACAAGCTGGAGGACGTGTTGGGGAGCCATTGAGGCAGAGCCCACCCAGAGCAGGGTCGCCATCTTGAATGTCAAGAAGTTAAGGAAAGCCCAGCTGAACACCACAGAACCAAAGGAAAAGACAAAATAGTAAGGCAGAGAAGGACCCAGACTCCAGATATGAGAGTCATGTTACCCAAGATGGAAGCTTCCAACACCAGGGATCGCTGAGGATCCAGCTGGCCTCTGAATCCCCTCTCTGAACCCATGAGAGCTATGGTGAATGTCCTGTGCACCTGAGGAGCACTGTCTCCTGTGGAGAATGTGTTACATGTTTTCACACAAATAAGGATACCATATCTGCTGCCATTCTCCTGAGTAAGGTAAAAAAAACCAAGTCACCTTAGCCCAGGAAGGAGCCCCCAGTCCATTCCCAAAGGAGGTCAAGTTGGCCACAAGTTGCCCCCAACCCCCAATAATGCTCCCCACCGAGTCCTCATGAGAGAGGAAGCTGTGGAGGGGAGAAGAGGGAGGGTGGGCTCCATCTCTCTGGCAGATGCTTAGCCCGGCTCTGCAGAAGGCAGCCCCCATCCCAGGCTCCCACCAGCTCCCCTGCCGCCTTCCTCTCCAGCTGGAGCTTGGCCAGTCTTCACTCCTCAGACCCCGCTCTCACCCACAAAACACTCACATCAGCTGTATCAATTCAGGGGGCCCAGGTCTGCCTGGCCCATATGGATCTGGCTGGCTCAGAAACACCCAACCTCAGGAAAAAAAAAAAAATTGTTTTCTCTCCAGCATACAATCCTGGTGACCAACACTGAACAACTGCATCAGAGACAAAAGCAATCTCCCCTTCCAAGGTCAACATTACTCCACGCCAAGGCCATCAAACATACACCCAAGAAACAGACTTTCACAAAATTCTGAGCAGCCTTCTTTCCAGAGCTCTGAGACAAGCAGCCCCGGGGGGCTGCGGACGAGACTTCCTTCCTTGGCCCGGCATTGACCAAGAACCTCGTCTCAGCTCAGCAGTTGGCCGGAAATGCCAGGCTGCTTTAGCGCTCGAGTTCCCAGACAAGTCTGCATTGCTGAGGATCAGAGGGAGGCTGGAGCAGGTCTGGGAACCAGAACAGGGAGCATGGAAGACAGCCCAGCCAGGGCTGAGAACACCCAGAACGGGCGGGGCCATTGAGTGGGTGAGGTTTTCTTGTTGTTGTGTGGTGTGCATTTGGGAAGCCCCCCACCTTGATGGCCAAGATAGTTGCCCACCAGTACTCAGGCCAGGGTCTTGACCTACCTTCACAATTTCAGCTTATCTTCATAATAATCCCGCCAGTGGGGATTATTTTATGTTTTACAGATCAAAGTTGCCAAAAGCTCTGCCTCCAGGAAGTCACCCCCTGAGGTTCAAACTGAGGCTGATGTCTTTCCTCTACTCTGCCTCCCTGACCAGATCAGTCCTCTGAGTTCTACCTGGAAGCCTTGCAGATTTCCTCCCTGCCTGCATGCCAAGTTGTTTCGGTAGTGAAGGACTCTTTGCAACCCTGTGGACTATAGCCTACCAGCCTCCTCTGTCCATGGGAATCTCCAGGCAAGAATATGGGAGTGGGTTGCCAGGCCCTCCTACAGAGGACCTTCCCAACCCAGGGATCAAACCTGTGTCTCCCGCATTGCAGGTAGATTCTTTACCACTGGGCCACCGAGAAAGCCCAATTTCCTTCCTACTTTCTTCCTTATACCTATACATAAGCACTTTTTCCTAATGTAAAATTGTCTAAGATGTTAAGAAATTGGGCAGTTTGACAAAACAACCCTATTTTGAGAGCAGACCATTATGCGGATGGGGATTTGTGTCTGTTTTGTTCACTTTGGAGTGTCAGTGTCTAAGACAGTGCCCAGCACGTACTCACACAGAGAAGACATCCAATCAACAGTGCGCTGAAAAAACGCCCTCCCAGAATGCAGATTCTTGCGAAGATATCATGGTTCCTGGTCAGTCTCATTCCTAAAGACAAAACAAGGTTTCAAGTGCCCTCGGCTGGGCTAAAGCAGCCACGTGACAGCCTAACTCAGATGTGGGCTGCTATCAGTCTTCATGCGACCAACCTTCACTCAACAAACAGAAAGACATCCGTCTGGCTTCCCCTGTCCAGCCAGAAACGTCCCCTGCAACAGTGAGATCCTGGGAGAAAACCGATACCCGCTTTCAGTCAGTGTCAGCTCCTGAAGGACTCTGAGCAGTTGTGGAACATTTCCAACACTTCCCACTAAGCCTGCAGCCAATGAGCCCTTCTTACCCCATCAGTGCTGCTGGCCTAGGCTCCCAACACAGGGCTCTTGAGCCCCACCAGGAAATGACAGATAGATGGGCCTCCGCACATCTCACAGAGCCCCTCAGCCAGACTCCCTGTAGGGGGTGCTGTGTCTGAAGACCCTTCCACTGCACTTATTTCCTTTAGGAGAAGAGCAGACTGATTGCTCTGACCCTCCTAAAACTGGGCAAGCTCCCCTTTCCCCCATATTATTTCTGCTGACCTGAAAGAAAACCACATCTAAGATGCTGGGCACCCCTGTCAGCTTGGGAATGGCCCCCAGATAGGAATAAACCAAGGTCTCCGTCTCAAAGAGCTAGGAGCTAGTGTGAAGATCAAGACATCTTTTAAATTGGTTTTCAAGTGTTTTAAATTTAATTTAAAGTTTTAAAATTTTATTTTAAAATAACAATTTTTATTAAGATGTTTAGTTTTTTGTTGTGAAATAATAAATGTACAATAAAGTACATGAAAGGCACTAATTTTGTTAACATGCATGTATATCCACCTAAACCACCATGAAAATTAGGATATATGAAATAGTTGCAATACCTCAAAAGATACATCTCCCTTTTGTTCTATATTCATCCCCAACAAAGCAACCATTTTTCTAATGTCAAGTATGGGTTTGCCTGATTTTGAACTTCATATTGCTATAATTATATCATACATATTCTTCTGAGTCGGGCTTCTTTCATTTAACATATCTGTGAGATTCATTCATGCTAAGTGTGTGTCAGTAGTCTGTTCTTTTACATTTCTGAGTGATATTCCACCATATAAATATACTACAATTTCTTTATCCATTTGCCCGTTGATAGAAACAACTAAGTCACTAATGGAACTATTTAAATAAAGTTGTCATAAACATTCTTGCACAAGCCTTTTTGTTGATGTATGTACTCAACGCTCTCTATAACTAGCAGTAGATTGACACGGTCATAGGGTAGACATATATTTAACTTCAGTAGACACTACCTGTGTCCCTTACTGGCTGTACCATTTTACGTTCCCACAAGCAGTGTATGCAAGTTCTAGTTGCACGTATGAGTACCTCATTTCTTTTTTTCTGGCCAAATAATATTCCACCTTGTGGCTAGACTACACTGTGTTTATGCATTCATCAGTTGATATATATCAAGCTGTTTCTACTATTACTATGAATAAGGCTGCTCTGAACATTCATGTACAAGTCATTGTGTGGACATACTTTTTTACTTCTCTTGGGATATACCTAGGAATGGACTTTGCTGGTAAATCTGTGAGCAACTGCCAGACTGTTTTCCAAAGTGGCTGCACCATTTTTTATGATTTCACCACTAATGCATGATGGTTCTAATTTCTCCACATGTTCACCAACAGTTGGTATTTTCAGTCTTCCTAGAGTTTAGTCATTCTGGTGTTTAGCAGTATCTTCCATATGGTTGTAATTTGCATTTTCCTAGAAGCATCTTTTCATACTCTATACTCTCCACCTCCAGGTCCCCTTATGCCCCACACATAGGTGCTAATACCCATTCACCTCACTGAGAATCACTAGACAAGAACATCTGCCAGGTTTTAACTCCTATAGGCTCTGTTACAAAAGGGTGGCGTTGTTTCATTAACCAGAATAATGTGAAAATACAAATAGATCTTTTCAAAATTAGGAAATTCAGCTAATCACCCATCCAAAGAAACGTTTCATCAGTGTTTCTGTCCCCAGTTATAATAGTGGTTGTTAGAAATAGGAAAGGGGTAAATAAACATGAGTGGGAGTAACCAGGGAAGGCTTCCTATGGAACTGACCTCACCTGGGACTTGAAGAACAGGTTACATGAGTAAACAGGCATACATTCTATGCAAGGGGAACCTCGTGAAGGAAGGAGAAAATAGACTCTGAGAATGTGGGGCCAGTAAGGAGACTCATTTTGGCAGGAATGCTGCAGATGGAGTGTGGGACCAGGTAAAGTTGAAGAGGTTTATTAATGTGAGATCTACAAAGAGCTTTTCATGTCACTGGTACAGCTAGGGTTTGAGGATGGGATTCAATTGCCTTTTTTATGGGGAAGGTGCCAGAACAAAACACACAACAGACAAAAGCCACGAGAGATGTAAGAGACAGAAGAAAGACAAAAGATGCTTGATTATGTCCACATAGGACATAGGGTGACACATAGACCTAAAAGGGTCCTTAGCCAACACCAGGTCCAGATAAGACTGGTCCCAGAGAGAGCATCCTGTTGGCCAATAGTCCCTTCTGAGAGCTGTCATTCCTATACTCAGCACCGCCAGCCCAGCGTCATCTTGCTGCAAAGACAGATGAACAAATAAAGAGAGAGGTCCTTGTGGTTCCTATAGGATCACATGACTGCATTCACAAACACCTCAATGACTTCCCTTTGCTCTAACACAGAGGTCTGCAACCCCTACCCCACTTCAATCTCAGCCTCACTACCCTGTCTCTACCTCCTAATCCCTGTTCTGTGCTCTATCCATCCTGGAAATCCTTCAGCTTCAGGAATGTGACTTACATGCTCTCTCAGCCGCATGGAAAGCTTTCCCATCACCCTACTTACTCCTCTTCATCCTTCAAATCCCAGCTTTGTCAACTCTTTAGGGAAGCCTTCCCTTACATACCACTCCTCTGAGTCCAGATCTATTTCCCACATCAGACATTCTCTTGAAATCCTGCTTCTTTCCTCTTTAACACTCATCTCCGTTGCAATTACACCACTTCAGCTTAGTGTGTTTGATTAATGTCTGCACAAAAACAGAAAGCACATCTGTTTCTGCTCATTACCTCATCCCAGTGTCTTGCACAGGGCCTGCCAAATGAATGAACGACCACAAAGAGTCTAGTGACAGGCAACAGCACCTAATAAGACACCCAAAGATCCAGCATTTCTATATTCTGGCAGAAATGTGTGCACATGTTCTCCAAAAGGCATGTACAAAAATGTTCATGACCACACTATTTGTAACAGCCAGAAACTAGACCAACCTAAATATCCATGAACAGTAAAATAAATAAAGATTGCAGGATGCTCATTTAATGGAATATTATACTGCAGTGAAAATGAAGAAAGTACCATTACTGGTTACAACATGATGAATGGCACCAACGTAACACTGAGCAAGACAAAGTTAGACACAGAGAGCATACTACATAATTCCAATTATGTGAAAATCAAAGCTGGAAAACTAAATTATGGTCAGAATGGTCAAAATTGTAATGACCTTTGAAGGCAAGGGGGCAAAGGAGCTCCAGGGATGTTGATAATATTCTGTTTCTTGATCTGTGTGTGAATTTTTCGGGATATGTTCATTGCATGAAATCCATCGAATGTTCACTTATTATTTCTCTAGGTATGCTATAATTGCCATAAAAAGCTTGCTAGAAGAAAATGGAAGGACAGCTTCTTCATTAGTTGTTGCTGGATCTCAACAAGCCAGGAGGGTGTATGAGCAGTTTCAGAGCACATGTCTGTGTGTTTCTATACTCTCCGCACATGTGGGCACTTGCAGCCACCGTGTTCCTCTCTGTCATCGGGGTTTCCTCTTCCATTTTTTTTTAGGATGGGGATAAATCTTTTGCTCTTCCATGAAACGCTAATAGAAACAGGGTTATTGTTGAATGACCTAACCCCAAAATGTATGAAATTTAATGCAAAAAAAAATTAAACACAACACTTTCTTCTATACAGCTGTAAATGTGTTGACAAATACAAATAGTGTGTGATACGAAAGGAGCAAGAAATGGAATTCAGTGCAAACTGGGTCTGTTTTGTGCAAATCGCACTGTAGAGAAGCAATCAAGTGACAAAATGCCATTTGGGCAAGTGGACTTCAACCTCTTTAATTTCTGTAAAAACTGCATTATGGGTTTTTTGGTTTAAGCGACTTCTTCCAAAATGCTATGGTTCCAAAGAAGTTGTAATCTTAAATGCATGTTATTATTTGCTGCCAAAAGATTGAGTTTCATCCTCTCTGGGACTGAAAGTGTGAATGTTTTGTGCAAATGCATTTGTACTCTGAGGCAGACCAGCTGGCAGGAGGAAGGGACAGGTCTGCCCACCACACAGCTAATAGTCAGAACAAAGAGTGGGGAATAGTGTGCCTTCATAGCTGTGATACTGTGATTTAGAATAAGAAATATACATGCTGTCTTCACCCAGTTTCAGTCAGGCCTATGTAATGAAGCCTCCATTAAAAACCCAAAGGGACAGGGTCTGGAGAGCGTCCAGGTTGGTGACACGTGGAGATTCAGGGGCAGTGACATCCTGGAGAGGGCATGGGGGCTCCTCACCCTTTCCCCTTCTTTGTGTCTCTTCTATCTGGCTGTTTCTGAATTATACAGTTTTACAGTAACCCAGCGATCTAGGATGTAAAATGTTTCTCTGAGTTCTGAGAGCTGCTTGAGCAAATTAATCCAACTTAAGGAGGGGACTGTTGGACCCTCTAACCTATAGCCACCTGGTATCCACAGATGAGGGACGGAGTGAGAGGACGGTCTTGTGAGACTAAGCCCTTCACCTGTGAGAATCTGACACTCTTTCCAGGTACAAAGTGTCAGAATCGAGTTAAAACTGTAAAACACCCAGCCGGTGCCAGATACACACACACACACCCCTACTGTGCAGACCTTTTAACAACCTAAATTTGTGGTTAAATTCCTAAGCCTTTCACTCCTTAGGCTGAATGCTTGAGCCATGAAACCGGCAATCCTGAGCAAACATTTCAAATGCATATTAAGATGAATCTTAATTAGCAACTTTGCTTACATAACTTTTGGATGTGGGTCAGTGTCCTGGGTTCTATGGGCGGTGAGCAGATTCTTAGAAGACATAAAATCTAGAGACAATGGCAGGCAGGTACTCTCATACCTTAACAAGATAAAGAAGCATAGTCCTTCTACCCCGCAATCCTACTTTCAGAAATGTATTCTCCCAGTGGACTCATACATATATGCAAAGATGCGTGTGCTACCATACTTACTGGAGCCCTGTCAGTAACAGCAAAATATTCAATATTGGGAACAACCTAGATCAACAGGGACTGTGCAAATAAATTATGGTTAACTCGTACAGTGGAATACTACTTTATCAACAAAAGCACAAGGTGGCTTTCTATGTGCTCACAGGCACCAATCTCTTCAGAGACATATTGTTAAAACAAAGTTAAATACGGTGGCTTAGTAGTGTGCACACATTACTTTTTGCATAAAAAAGGTATGCATGCAGACAGATGTTTATATAAGTAGGGAAGAATATCTCTAGAAAGACATCCAAAAAAACCCAATAGGGGAAACAGTGAATAATGTCTCAGAAGAAGGGAGATTTACTCATTATTACCTATAACTTTGCACTATTTGCATTTTTATCATACTTACACAATTTTTTCAAAGTGGCTCAGATGATAAAGTATCTGCCTGCAATGCAGGAGACCCAGGTTCAATCTCTGGGTTGGGAAGATCCCCCGGAGAAGGAAATGGCAACCCACTCCAGTATTCTTACCTGGGAAATTCCACAGACAGAGAAGCCTGGCAGACTACAGTCCATGGGGTTGCAAAAAGTTGGGCATGACTAAACAACTAACACACTTTACACAATTTTTTCAAATAATAAATTTAGTTTAATTTTATTCACTGGGAAAAACACATACCAGACAGAAACTTGATTTTTGCCCAAATGAATACGAGACAAATAGCAGCTTCGATACATAGATTGCGAGGAGGTATCAAAACAGACACTTGAAGCTCGTGGTGTTGTTTAGGGTATTTGGTAACTCCAAGAGCAAGCAGCTCTGAGCAAGGGCCAGAAGGATATGACACAATTAGACCCCCAAACAGACACATATAAAATAAATCTCTGAAATGTTTTCTATCTGGTGTGCCTGTGAGAAAGTTCAACCCACTTTCCCTCTTGGTCTCAGTTACCTTGGTACTATTATTATTTTTTAAGTGTACTTTTTAAAGAAGTCAATTGAATTTGTTATGATATTGTCTTCTAATTTTTTTATGTTTTGGTTTTTTGACCACAAGGCATGTGGGATCTAGTTCCCTGACCAGGGATCGAACCCTGCCATTGAAAGGCAAAGTCTTAACCACTGGACAGTCAGGGAAGTCCCATCTTGGTATTATTATTATATTCATTGAATATACATTTCTCTAGGGACTGGTTAAGATCACACATTTCAAGCCAAATGAGCTCGGGTTAAAATTCTGGCTTGGCCACTTACTCGGCATGTGTCATCAGGCAGATGACGCCTTCTGTTTCCTCATCTGTAAAGTACAGGGAGTAACCCTTCCTGGTAGTGTCCACTGTGAAGGTTAAATGAAGTCCTGGAGGTAAGCGTGCTTAGCCCAGTGCCCGTTAGGGATGAAGTTAGCACTCAGGGAGTGGCAGGCAGTGATCACCATCACATTTCCCCATTTTGCCTCTCATTCAACCAGCGGCTCCTGAAGACAATGGTGGTTAACAGTTGGTTAACAAGGAAGCATGCCTGGCTTCCAAGACTTTTCCATCTGGCTTTCCAGTGCGGTAGGCGAGAGGGGTCTGGGTGCTATCCCAGGGACCTGGGCAGAGGTAAGGAGCCTCACTGCCTCCAGCCTATCCAAGGAGCCCTAGAGACAGCTGGGCAGCCAGTTCTGGTCTGACACTCAAGCTTCAGAAAGGCTCGCGCTCAGTTGTTAAGTCGTATCCAACTCTTTGCAACCCCATGTACTGGAGCCCACCAGGCTCCTCTGTCCATGGGATTTCCTAGGCCAGAATACTGGAGTGGGCAGCCAGGCCCTCCTTCAGGGGATCTTCCTGACCCAGGGATCACACCTGGGCCTTCTGTGTCTCCTGCATTGGCAGGCAGATTCTTTACCACAGAGCCACCTGGGAAGCCCCATTTCAGAGAGGCATGAAGGGACAATTATTCTCCACCATGGATGTGCCTCAAGGGCCACCTGAGGCCACAGGGAAGACAGCCTGGTCAGAATGGCCCTCACTGTAACAGCTGAGCTGGGCTCAGTAGGGCCCTCTGAGTGGGAAGATGATCATGAGAGAGCACATGCCTAACCTCACCCTGTCCTCTCAGCAACCCTATTTTACAAATGAGAAAATATCAATATTTTCAATATCAATGAAGATTACTACTCATCATAGTAGGTTGTGGTCTAGGTATATTCAGGATCTGCTTGAAATGGGAATATGAGGGAATTTTTATGTAGAATCCATGCCAAAGTTTTAACATCTTGACTTTTAGGGTAAAATGAATTCACCCACAGGATTGAATAAGGTAAGCTAAAACGTAAAATTTGATGCAGATGCAAATCCAGTTTTAATGAGGGGAAAAGACTGAACAAAGGGAATCATTCCCAATGACACCTGAAATTCAGAAAATACTCAAAACCAGGGACTTCACTGGTGGTTCAGCAGCTAAGACTCCATGCTCCCAATTCAGTGGGCCAAGGTTCCATCACTGGCCAGGGAACTAGATCCCACATGCTGCAACTATAGAGTTTGTATTCTGCAACTAAGACTCAGCGCAGCCAAATAAATAATTTTTCAGTTCAGTTCAGTTCAGTCGCTCAGTCGTGTTCGACTCTTTGCGACCCCATGAATAGCAGCTTGCCAGGCCTCCCTGCCCATCACCAACTCCCGGAGTCTACCCAAACCCATGCCCATTGAGTCTGTGATGTCATCCAGCCATCTCATCCTCTGTCGTCCCCTTCTCCTCCTACCCCCAATCCTACCCAGCATTAGGGTCTTTTCCAATGAGTCAACTCTTCGCATGAGGTGGCCAAAGTATTGGAGTTTCAGCTTCAATATCAGCCCTTCCAATGAACATCCAGGACTGATCTCCTTTAGGATGGACTGGTTGGATCTCCTTGCAGTCCAAGGGACTCTCAAGAGTCTTCTCCAACACTACAGTTCAAAAGCATCAATTCTTCGGCACTCAGCTTTCTTCACCGTCCAACTCTCACATCCATACATGACCACTGGAAAAACCATAGCCTTGACTAGATGGACCTTTGTTGGCAAAGTTATGTCTCTGCTTTTAAATATGCTATCTAGGTTGGTCATAACTTTCCTTCCAAGGAGTAAGTGTCTTTTAATTTCATGGCTGCAAGCACCATCTGCAGTGATTTTGGAGCTCAAAAAAATAAAGTCTGACACTGTTTCCACTGTCTTCCCATCTATTTCCCATGAAGTGATGGGACCAGATGCCATGATCTTAGTTTTCTGAACGTTGAGCTTTAAGCCAACTTTTTCACTCTCCTCTTTCTCTTTCATCAAGAGGCTCTTCAGTTCTTCTTCACTTTCTGCCATAAGGGTGGTGTCATCTGCATATCTGAGGTTATTGATATTTCTCCCGGCAATCTTGATGTCAGCTTGTGCTTCTTCCAGCCCAGCGTTTCTCATGATTTCCTCTGCATATAAGTTAAATAAGCAGGGTGACAATATACAGCCTTGACGTACTCCTTTTCCTATTTGGAACCAGTCTGTTGTTCCATGTCAAGTTCTAACTGTTGCTTCCTGACCTGCATACAGGTGTCTCAAGAGACAGGTCAGATGGTCTGGTATTCCCATCTCTTTCAGAATTTTCCACAGTTTATTGTGATCCACACAGTCAAAGGCTTTGGCATAGTCAATAAAGCAGAAATAGATGTTTTTCTGGTACTCTCTTGCTTTTTCGATGATCCAGCGGATGTTGGCAATTTGATCTCTGGTTCCTCTGCCTTTGCTAAAACCAGCTTGAATATCTGGAAGTTCACGGTTCATGTATTGCTGAAGCCTGGCTTGGAGAATTTTGAGAATTACTTTACTAGTGTGTGAGATGAGGGCAATTGTGCGGTAGTTTGAGCATTCTTTGGCATTGCCTTTCTTTGGGATTGGAATGAAAACTGACCTTTTCCAGTCCTGTGGCCACTGCTGAGGTTTCCAAATTTGCTGGCATATTGAGTGCAGCACTTTCACAGCATCATCTTTCAGGATTTGAAATAGCTCAACTGGAATTCCATCACCTCCACTAGCTTTGTTCTTAGTGATGCTTTCTAAAGCCCACTGGACTTCACATTCCAGGATATCTGGCTCTAGGTGAGTGATCACACCATCGTGATTATCTGGGTCATGAAGATCTTTTTTGTACAGTTCTTCTGTGTATTCTTGCCACTTCTTCTTAATATCTTCTGCTTCTGTTAGGTCCATACCATTTCTGTCCTTTATCGAGCCCATCTTTGCATGAAATGTTCCCTTGGTATCTCTAATTTTCTTGAAGAGATCTCTAGTCTTTCCCATTCTGTTGTTTTCCTCTATTTCTTTGCATTGATCGCTGAGGAAGGCTTTCTTATCTCTCCTTGCTATTCTTTGGAACTCTGCATTCAGATGGGAATATCTTTCCTTTACTCCTTTGCTTTTCGCTTCTCTTCTTTTCACAGCTATTTGTAAGGCCTCCTCAGACAGCCATTTTGCTTTTTTGCATTTCTTTTCCACGGGGATGGTCTTAATCCCTGTCTCCTGTACAATGTCACGAACCTCCGTCCATAGTTCTTCAGGCACTGTATCAGATCTAGTCCCTTAAATCTATTTGTCACTTCCACTGTATAATCATAAGGGATTTGATTAAGGTCATACCTGAATGGTCTAGTGGTTTTCCCTACTTTCTTCAATTTCAGTCTGAATTTGGCAACAAGAAGTTCATGATCTGAGCCACAGTCAGCTCCTGGTCTTGTTTTTACTGACTGTATAGAGTTTCTCCATCTTTGACTGCAAAAAATATAATCAATCTGATTTCGGTGTTGACCACCTGGTGACGTCCATGTGTAGTCTTCTCTTGTGTTGTTGGAAGAGGGTGTTTGCTATGACCAGTGCGTTCTCTTGGTAAAACTCTATTAGCCTTTGCCCTGCTTCATTCTGTACTCCAAGGCCAAATTTGCCTGTTACTCCAGGTGTTTACTGACTTCCTACTTTTGCATTCCAGTCCCCTATAATGAAAAGGACATCTTTTTTGGGTGTTAGTTCTAAAAGGTCTTGTAGGTCTTCATAGAACCATTCAACTTCAGCTTCTTCAGCATTACTGGTCAGGGCATAGACTCGGATTACCGTGATATTGAATGGATTGCCTTGGAAACGAACAGCGATCATTCTGTCATTTTTGAGATTGCATCCGAGTACTGCATTTTCAGACTCTTTTGTTGACCATGATGGCTACTCCTTTAAAAATACTCAAAACCATACCTGAAAGTACACGACTTAAAAATCACAAACACATATGAGCTCCCAGAGCCAAGTCTTGATTGAGTTCATATATGAACTGATAACACAGTACTCCTGGACCTAATTTTCCTTGTTCCAGTCTCTTCTCCATTCCCTTTTCTTCTCCCACAATTTCACCATCCTTCTGCTCAATATCTCAAGAGCAGCTCACAACATCAAGGGAGGCACAAATAAATTTTTCCAAGGACACAAATAAGATCTTCTATCACACTTTATGACATTATAAAAACCAAATCAATCAAAAAGAGATTTTTGAGTTAGCACGCTTCTTTCTAGTTCTTGCCCAAAGATCAATAATTCAAGACAGAAGGAAGACTTTTAGTAAACAGTAAAAACGATGTCTTCATCAAATTGAAGGAAGCAATTGGTTTTATTTTCATGAAGAAAGGGAAGCAATGAATCTAGTGAAAGTGGTTTAACAGGCAGTCTCAAGCATACTGAAAAGATGAGGAAGACAGGTATGGCTAAACAGCACACCCCCCACAAGCTGCTTAGCTGAAGTCACATGTAAGACTGCTCTCTTGAGAAAGCACTAGAAGGGAACACCAAATTACTGAGTATAAAAATATGTCCATTATCTTGGTTTAGAGGCCATCAACTTTAACGTGAAAGTGAAGGTAGCTGAGCGAGCACAGTTCTTGGTCATTCTGCAAAGTCATGAGCATCAGCCGGCCAGGAAGTGCTGAGTCACAAAAGTGGGCAAAGTGTAGCCAGGGCAAGCCAGTATTTCCAGAACTAAGCAGAAACTCCAGACAAGATTGCCAGGGGTCATTCAAGGGGCTGCACCTCTAGTTTGCCATGACGTTCATCAAGGTGCACACACCAAAGAACTTGCTGTGCATGGGCAACTCTACTCATGCATGCGTGCATGCTAAGTCGTCTCAGTCGTGTCTGACTCTTTGCAATCCTATGGACTTTAGCCTGCCAGGCTCCTCTGTCCATGGGGTTTTCCAGGCAAGAATACTGGAGTAGGTTGCCGTAAATCACAGTGTTTGCCTCCTCAGCATATCCGGAATCCTGTCCAGAGGTAGTCTCCTGCACAAGACACCCCCCGGGTAGATATTTGGAAGGCACAGGCACAGTCCTCTCATCCATACACGTGGCTCTGTGCTTCGTGGTTTCATCTGACAATTCTGCTCATCCCTACACAAGAAGCATCGCGGCAAGGGAGAGGAGGTCATCAATTTTGCCCTAAAAGTAAAGTCATGGTGGGACAGGGCTGGATGGAATTGAGTCACAATGAACCGAACTCTGGAGTTAGAAGGCCAGAAAGGGGCTCCCAGAATGGCTTCCAAAAGAACTCCATTTGTCCAAAGGGTATTGTTTGTCCACAGGGTGCTTCATTTCAGAGCCTTGCCAGCTTCCTTCTTATTGTATTTTTAAGTGATGATGCTGCGACAGAGAGAGAAAGGGAGCAGAGAATCTTGACTGAGATAGGACACCCAGCATGGATGCTGGTACCCACAGTGAGTGATTCTATAGGGAAAGTACTGGCTTAAGAGGTTTTTTGAGCCTGGTTAATAGGCCTGATATTACAGGTCATTGAGAGAGGCCATGACTGATTTCAGGCCAGATTCTGCTGCCTGTGGAGGTTTACCAGGGCTTCCTGTGGTCTGTTCTTGGAAACTAGGTATCGGGGGAAGAAGCTGCTGATGGTTCCAGGGGTCAGAGGTTTTCAGCGAGGTCCTCAAGGCTCCTAGGCTCAGAAGACCAGGTTCTCACACTTCACACCAGCTCAGCCTTCTTAGGGCAAGAAAAAGAGAAAGCATCTCTCACAGAATTTCTGCTCCGGAATCCAATAATGGGGTGTCAGTGACAGGCAAGGACAGACCTCACTGTCAAGGATTCACACTCAGCCCAGAAGTCCCCAGGGCCCCAGGATGGAACAACTGGTGTTCCGGAACGAAAAGAAATTTAGAGAATGATTTCAGGACCTACCAAAGAATGAGCCCCAACTCTCAGGGGCAAGCAGTGAACTGGCCTTGCCCTTGAAAACCCAGTGTTACTGTCGTCAGAAGTCAGGATCAAGGGGCAAGTGACACTGCTTACTATTAACCAGGCTCATGAGAAGAAACGCTTCCCCCCAGTTTTTTCAAAGAAATCTGAGAAAGGAGACTAGGGGAAGAGATGCCTGTACATTGTCGTTAGCATATTCTCAGCAAAGTCTCAGGTAAGCCAGCCTAGATAACAAAACAAAAGGGAAGAAAAAGATATTATCTACAGATGTGTAAGATAAAAAGCTGCTGAAAAAGTATGTTAAGGACCAGGATGGCAGCACATATAAAAATGACAGAACTGGAACTAAAGCAGATTCATGAATTCAGCTGAAAAGCACGGATTCCTAGATTTTTCAGAGATATGGGGTATGACAGGAAGTCTGTAGCCTGGGGAACAAATGTAAGATAATACGAAGGGGATATCACTGCTCTGACTGAAATTCCAAACACAGTTTCAGCTTTCCCCCTCATCCCTCCCATCTTTTTATTGTTAGCCAAGAAGTCAAACAGGATACCCCTCTTTCTTCTTCCATTCTCTCAAGGAAAGGAGTACAGCACAGAGGCCAGCAGCTTCTTGGCTTGCTTGCCTGTGTTGTGTCTGAGTTTGAGGACAGGAATGGTGAGAAGAAAGTGGGAAGGAGCCTGGCTATTTTCCAGCAGGGATAATAAACAGCTCCCGACTACTGAGAACTGACCGCACTCAGAGTAACTAAGGGGATGATGACCTTTCACACCAAGAAAGGACAAAATAGTTTCATGCCTAAAACATACCTTAGCCATTGAATGAAATATTGGGATACTTAGAAACGACTCAACACAAAGCACGTACGTTACACATTAAAGGACAGATCTAGCACACTGCTTTACTGGGACAGTACGGGACAACTGACCCTCTGTGCCCACCCTGAGCAGGGTGTTGTGTGTTGGGAGGGTGGGGAGGGAGAAACCAAAAAGGATGCCTCCCTTCTCCTTTCCTCCTGGTTCCCTGCCTGCCAGCCTCTGATGTGTGATTTTGCCCTAGCATCGTTGTTAAATAGGAAGGAGAAAAACAGGTAAGCAGGCGCTTAGCACAGGGTCCTAGGGCTCTTTGACCCGGCTCAGGACTCTGAGAAAGATGGGAGGGAGCTCTCCACCCCACTGTGACAAGCTTTGGAGAGGAGGATATGATGACATGGCCTGAGGGCCAGCCATGGGCCGGATACTGTACCCATTTTACAGACGTGTAGTAGAGTCAAGCTTCACAAAGAGACAGCTGGCCTTTGCCTTGCTCTTGGCTCTGGGAGGTGATCTTAAGCCCTCAGATTGTCCTGCCTGGTAAGACTGTCTGTTACTGGGAACTTAGGGCCACACCAGTCTAATATATGATTTATGGTGGTGGCTCTGAGCCATATTGAATCAGCATAACCTTCAAGAGGCTGGAGACTAAGGTCAGCCTCGCGGGAAGACAGCAAGAGAAGACAGGCAGAAGCTCTGGGCATGGAATTCTTACAGACTCTGCTCTTTGCATCTCTTCCATGGCCTATTTTAATCTCTATCCTTTCACCACAACCGCAATTAGCACAGTTTCCAATAAGTTCTATAAGTCTTTTTAATGAATTATCACTCCAGAGGATGGTCTTGGAGACCCCAAAATTTGCAACAGGTGTCAGAAGTAGAGGTAGGGCCTTGGGGCCTCTGAATTTTGTAGTCCCTCTACATTGTTGTCTCATTCGCACATAAACCCAAAGAAACAAGTGCTTCATTCTCACCTCAGAGACAGGGAGACTGAGTAGTTGATAGAGGTCATTGCCGACCCACAATCCCACACCCGACAGGTGGGAGACCTGGCGTTAACCACTAAGCCACAGCATCAGTAATGGAACTCTCACCTGGGCACGTGTGGTCCTGCTGCCACCTGCCAGACCACATCTCAGACTACCCCGAGAGCTGTGGACCAGTGAACAGAGGGCCTCACTTTGAACAGCAGGCCATGCCGTGGGAGAATAAGGGGAGATCTTAGAAAGTGCTTCAGTAGGAAAAATAAAATAAAATATCCTATGCTGTATATAGATGCTGGGTGGTATTGTGACCTTACCATTTCAACTTTGAGACATGCCACCCAGGACAGAGACACCACATCAGCCCTGAAACCCAAACCTCAGACCTTTCATGGTCAAGAGTCACACCAGCCCTGGGGAGCGGGCGCCTGGAGAGAGTGATGCAACACCTCCCAGGACAGGACATTCCACCAGGAGGCCGGTGGAGGGGCTGCGTCAGGGGAGTGGAGAGGGGGGTGCACAGAGGGGGGACTCCGGCAAGAGGGGGCAGACGGGGCGGCCAACGGTGGCACTGCCGCCTGCCCGCGTGAGGAGGGGCAGGAAGGAGGCTGCACACGCAGCAGATTCCCCGCCAGCGCCAGACCAAGCTGTGCCTGTCAATCCTGCCTCCGCATCTTGGGAAACCTGGCATGGCCAGTGGCCTCAGCCTCCTACCCACACGCCCCAACCCCAGCTCTGCGCCATCAAATTAGTTTTATAAGAGCAGTGGATTTAATGCTGCCCTCCCTTAAAACAGTTCTGTGGGCTCTGCAGCCCCCAAATACACAACCAAGCAGGATGTCACTCCTAAAATCCAGATGTGTTGTGTGTGTATATGTGTGTGTATATATATATATACACATACACACACATATATTTTAAAGTCTGCTCCTGTGTCATTGTTTTCTACTTTATTTTATACATGTATACCAGGACAAAAAAAAATTTTAGTTTATCGGATTATTCTGCTTTTGCTTTATCCTTGAGGCTCAAGAATCTAAATAATACCGCATCATAAGGAACCTTTGGAAAATGATACTATTAAGGAGAAAGGATTCTGACATAGAAATAACTGAGAAACAGTATTCTTAATAACAGAATTACTATCCAGGATTTTAAAAACACTCTGCAGGAGATAAGCTCTAAAACAGGTGTTATCATATGTATGGAATTTAGTAAATCAGTAAAGATAACCCTGTATGTGAGACAGCAAAAGAGATACAGATAAATAGAACAGTATTATGGACTCTATGGGAGAGGGCGAGGGTGGGATGATATGGGAGAATGGCACTGAAGCATGTAAATTATCATATGCGAAACGAATTGCCAGTCCAGGATTGATGCATGATACAGGGTGCTCGGGGCTGGTGCACCGGGATGACCCTCAGGGATGGATGGGATGGGGATGGGGGGGGAGGTGGGGTTCTGAAAGGGGAACACATGTACACCCATGGTGGATTCATGTCAGTGTATGGCAAAACAAATACAATATTGTAAAGTTAAAAAACAGATAAATAAACTAATTTAAAATGAAAAAATAAAAAAAATAAAGTCAAAAAATAAATAAGTCAAACAGGTGTTATTACCCTCCAGCCCCTCGGGGGTCCATGGATGGGTTTCAGGATGTCCCTAAAAACCATGAAATTGAAACTGTCTGCAGAATCACACGGGTGTGCGCCCCAGAGCAATTTTTCTGAGGTGAAAGTCCAAAGCTTTCATCAGCTCTTTAAAGGGATCTCTGACCCTAAAATGTTAAGAGCTACCAGCACATCCAGGGCTGGCACATTCTCGGTCTTGTTTACTCTCAAGACATCCCAGTGAATGAAACAGGGAATGAATTATCATCTCACTGGGCAGGAGGGAAAGGGCAGGGATAGTCCAAGTTCATGAGGTGTGCCTGTCAACTTGATCAGCAGCTCGGGACCTCTTTATCACAGTCCACCTTGCAGGAATGCAGTGGTCCATAGATGTTTTCGCCAGATCAAAGACTTAACACTTCTTGAAGACAGAGACAAGGGACTTCCCCCAAAGTCCAGTGGTTAAGACTCCATGCTTCCAAGGCTGGGGGTGTGGATCCCCTATGGTGCAGCCGGGAAAAAAAAAAAAAAAAGACAGAGATGGGGACTCACTGAACACCCAGCACGTGCTAGGTGTGCAATCAAGGTCCAAAAGGTCAAATTCCTGGCATAGGAGATGCCTGGCACAGCCACAGTAAACCAAACACATGCATAGAGGGTGCTCAGGAAATGCTTTTTATGGTCATGTCTTGCCTTGTCTGCTATTCTCACTCCTCAGATGATTCCCACACAGCAAAAATAATCTGCTTTGGCTACAAAAAAAAAAAAAAATGTACCCTCTCTCAGTCTTGAAGGGCCAGCTGCCCTCAGGGCAACAATATGACCCAGGATACCAGTGGCAGCAGGGACATCACCGGGCATCATGGCAGCTATTTGGGAGGAAAAGTCCAAGGTTCAGTAGAAGGATGCTGGGCAGTCTGAGTACTGACCCTTCTCTCCTCTCACAACTGTAAAGTGAGTCAGCGACTCAATGACCCAACCACCGTCTTCAGCCCCAGAAACAGCACTGAGGCCATCCTGGAGAAGCTCTCCTGCAAGGAAACACCTTCAAACACCCTCCAACAAAGCCACCTCAGTGCTACAAGCACCCTGCTTTGAGCCAATTCAGCTGGAGCAGCCTGCAACCCGTGGGAACAACTTACATGCAGGAACATGGAGTGGCTGCCATTCCAGTGGATCTACAATTTCCTTCTGGGTAGAAAAACATTTTGGAATGAGATATTAGCAATGGATGTAGAATTCGGTGAATAGACAGAAAAACACTGACCTGCAGACTTTAAAAGAGTGAACTGTACAGCATGTGACAGGTACTTCAATACAGCTGTTACCAACTGTAGGTACTCACCCTCTCCCTCCCAGAGTTGCTTGGAGAATTACCCAGCCTGTTGCTGCATCGCCCCTGGAACCTGAGTCTTGGGGCTCCTTGGTCAACAGCACTCTAGATGGAACTAGTACTATCACCCTGTGCTCCAGGCTCCCTGGGGAGCAAAACGAAGGCTACAGAGAGAGAAGATTGGTTTGGGGGCAGGATCTGAGATCCTGGGTGGTGCAAAGAAAAACAAACACTTTGGCTTTATATGTAATGTTTTAATACTTTAAAGCAGAACATATTCACATATTACTTGAGTAATTAAAATTAAAATTTCAATGCCTACTACTATGCTAGAAATACCTTTTACTATTAATCATTTCATGGCAAATAGATAGGAAAAAAATGGAAACCGTGACAGATTTTATTTTCTTGGGCACCAAAATCACTGTGGATAGTGACTGTAGCCATGAAGTTAAAAGACGCTTGCTCCTTGGAAGAAAATCTATGACCAACCTAGACAGCATAAAAAAGCAGAGACATCACTTTGCCAACAAAGGTCCATATAGTCAAAGCTATGGTTTTTCCAGTAGTTGTGTACGGATGTGAGAGTTGGACCACAGAAGGCTGAGCACCAAAGAACTGATGCTTTCGAACTGTTGGAGAAGACTCTTGAGAGTTTCTTAGACTGTAAGGAGATCAAACCAGTCAACCCTAAAGGAAATCAACCCTGAAATATTCACTGGAAGGACTGAAGCTGAAGCTCCAATACTTTGGCCACCCAATGGGAAGAGCCAACTCATTCGAAAAGCCCCTGATGCTGGGAAAGATTGAGGGCAGAAGGGAAGGGGGTGACAGAGGATGAGATAGTTGGATGGCATCACCAACTCAACAGACATGAGTCTGAGCAAGCTCCAAGAGATGGTGAAGGACAGGGAAGCTTGGCATGCTGCAGTTCACGGGGTCGCAAAGAGTCGAGCACGACTGAACGACTGAACAACAACAATAAATCATTTCAAATCGTCCATTCTAACAGTCATTTAAACACTAATAGCAACTAAGATCCAGGAAGGCTTTACCAAGGAAACACTGCCGTCGAAAGAAATACAACTAAATTCACTGTTCCCAAATACTGACAACAGCCCTCCCCACCCAAGATTAACCAAAGGCAGAGAAAAGGGTCAGAGGTGGGCTCAGGAGCAGGTGCCCACTGGGGAGCCCTCCCCTCCCCAAATAAGAGGGGAGACAAGACTCTGCCCCCACACACCTCGGGCCGACATTTGAGGTCTCCGCATGCACTTGAGCTGTAGGTGGGGCGGTGGGGGAGGTAGTTGGGGAGCTCTGGTATCATTGCTGTGATGCTTATCACACCTATTTTTAGGCCTTCGTTTTATAGCTTGGTGAGCTGAGAAAGTGTGGAGAGAGCCAAATACCTGGCTACATTAAGATGTCTCCTGAGAAGCAGGGAGACGCTCTCATAAGCAAAGCCAGAGTCGGAAGCAACAGGGGGTGTTTGAAGATGACACCAATTAGGGAAGCTGCTGAAGAGCTTGCTGATTTGCCCTTGGGTCATACACACAGGCGTGGTCTCGGAAGTGATGATTTACCGCTGGAAGGACTCTGCCCACTGGGACCCAAATGTATGGCAGACACACACAAACACCGACCCTGCCTGTCCAGGCTGAGCCTACCCCGGTCCAGAGACCCCCGGAAACGGCGTTAACAAGAGCAAGCATTCCCACGGCCCGAGTCCTGGAGCTGATCAAAGAGAAGGCAGCCAAAGTTCTAACAGCAGGCTGGGCCATCATCAGGAAGAGTCCAGGTTGGACCTTTCTATGTTCATTCAACAAATAAATGAAGAACTTGGACATGCCAGGCATTGCTCTGGGTGCTGGAGATTCATTCAACAGGAAACAAAATCTCTCTTCACAAGGAAATTACATTCCAGTACACAAAGAGAAAAATCGATAAATGTATAATGTGTCCGGCGTGGGTAAGGGCTAAAACAAGAAATGGAGGAAGGGGCCTCTGGATAAAGTGACAGTTGAGCAGGTGTGGTGCAAGGGAGTGAAGCAAGGGAGTGAATGCAGCAGGCATCCGGAAGACGAGGACTCCCAACAGCAGGTACAAAGGCCCTGGGGCACCACAGAAAGAGCAAGATGCCTGGGGAGAGTGTCCAAGAGAGGCCAAGAGTGAAAAAAGAGGACCTGAAGGTAAAATGGAGGGCCTTGCAGGCACGACCTCTGGATTCTGTTCTGAGTCACCTGGGAGGGTTTCAAACAGAGAGAGAAAGGAAGTGATTGTATTTGCATTTTAAAGGGCACCTCTGGCTGCTGTTGGAGGGATGGGAAGGACATGGAAGTATCTGGGTGAGAGGCCATGGCAGCCTGGCCCCAGGGGTGGCAGAGGCGGTGGCAAGAAGTGGTAGGTTCTGAGTGTGTTTTAAGGTAAAGCTAATGGGATTTGCCGATGGATTGGATGTGGGAGAGAAAGATGAAAGTCCCAGGTGACTTTAAGGTTTAGGATCTGAGAATATGTTGAGTCTCAAAGACATGGTGCCAACTGTGCTCTAAGACAGTAGACATAAGAAGAGTTTTGCTTTTCGAGGATAGCAAGTGAAGTCCTGGGTACTCTCCGGAAGGAGCTGGTCACCCACTGGTGGCAGAATGAGCACAGGATTCCCAAACATTGTGCCCAAACTCCCTGGCATCAAAGAAACAGCCCCGATAACACCAGTATGAAGGAAGGAGGCTTCAGTGCAGTGCTTGGAAATGTAGGAGGTTGGAGAGGGAGGCAGGACCCTTTTCACATTATCTCATTCAATCCTCAGGAAGGACACATGTCTTCATTTATAGATGAAAATGACATTGCTGGATGAAACATCTAAAGTTTTAAAAAATACTCATAGGAAAAACTCTTTATAATCTGGGATGAGAAAGGCCTTCCCAAACAAGATGCAAAACTCAGAAGCCATAAAGAAAAAGATTAACAAATTTGAATTCATAAGAATGTAAAATGTTTGCCTGATCGAAGATAAAAAGACAAAACTTAAAACTATGCACACACACCCAAGAGACAAAAACAAAAACAAACTCAAACTTATCTGTAAACAAAACTAAAAGCAATATGAGAAAATATTTACTTCAATAACAGTTATCTATAATGTGCAGAGAATATATTCAAATAAATAAGAAAAAGTCCAAGAAATACATTTTTAACAAGCAAAAACTATGGATACCCACTGGCACAAAAAAGAAATTCAGAACTGCTGTGAAAGGATGCTCACCTCCCCAGCATTCAGAGGAATTCATGTGAACAAGGACCTCATGTTTTCGCTTTGGGGATTAGGAGGGAAGGGAGTGGAAATTACTCTGAGTCATCAGTCTGGCCTTTTTGGAACATGACATGGCAGAATCTGTCAAAACATTTCACATGTATTTCCTACGACTTAGCCATTCTGCTAGAAGGCTCTATCTACAGATATATGTCCATATGTGTGCAAGAAAACATGCCAAATTATTCACTGCAGCAGTGCTGTTACAGAAAGAAAAAGCAATGACAGTAACAATTAAACGTCCATCAACATGGGGTTACTTAAGCAAATTATCCATGCTATCAAATACAATGAAGTCTTTTAAATGAATGAAGTAGAGCTATATGTATTAGCCTTAAAGATTTCCAAAAACAAACATTACAGAATAATATGCATAATGTTACTCTAAATGTTAAAAAATAAAACACAAATAGAGTATGTGTATATACATCTATAAGGATGTAAATACAAAGGAAAAAAGCTAGAAGTTCCCAGTAGTTAGACTTTGGGAGAAGGGATTTCTATTGGGTAGGGGTGCGGAAGAAGCAGCCCCTCACTCACTACTCAATGCTTTAAGGAAACACTAAGCTATTTAAATGTTTCTAATTATGAATTCATATTCCTTTCCCTGGTGGCTCAGACAGTAAAGAATCTGCCTGTAACACAGGAGACCTATGTTTGATCCCTGGGTCGGGAAGATCCCCTAGAGACAGGAATGGCTACCCACTCCAGTATTTTTGCCTGGAAAATCCCAAGGACAGAGGAGCCTGGTGGGCTACAGTCCGTGGGGTTGCCAAGAGTCAGACACGACTGAGCAACTAACACAACACAACAGACGATTGCTTGCAAAATCTTTTTAAAACTTTACAGGCTGATGATACTTGTTCAAAGTCTTTAATTGCACACGACAGAAACCCAACCCAAAGTCACTGAAACACAAAGAGGAGGTGGTGGACTTGGGAAGCTGGGGTGGCTGAGCCCAGGCCTGCTTCAGGCAGGGGCTGAGACAGCAGGGCCAAGCCTCTGGCTTCTGCCCCAGCTCTCACTCTGCTTGCCTTGGTTTCTCATCATTCTCAAAGGATATTGCCACATGGCAGACACAGCCATCCTGCAAAGCAGCCCTAGTGCAAAAGGCACTGTTTCACTCCACTGATTAGTCCCAGAGGAAATGCTGATGGGGGTGACTTAAGAATGGAATACTTGGGTCACCTGCCCACTCCAGCGAGTGAGGAAGCCCCTCTTTCACATCCCATGGTTGACAGCCCCCCTGGACCACATGGAATGAATGGGTAAAGAGTATCCTCAAAGGAACCCAAACCAGGCAAAGAGGGATGGGAAAGTGTGACAGACAGATCAAGCAACAGACAACACAATCCATGACAGACTAGAAATCAGCAAGATCTGAAATTACTGCCCGAAGTCGCACAGCTAGGCAATGGCCAGGGGACGCTAATCTCAGGAAGCCCTATGTGTGTGAAAGGGATACTGGGGGCCTGTCATCCAATAACTCAAAGAAAACCTTCACATTCCTTAAAGTTGCCTCAAGATTATCACCCTTAGAACCAAATGAAATTTGCAGATAGAATTTTGCTGTAGAAAGAGCAGTAAAGGGAGAGAGAAGACAGTAGAATACATACTCTTTAGAAGGAAAGTTATGACCAACCTAGACAGCATATTAAAAAGCAGAGACATTACTTTGCCAACAAAGGTCCATCTAGTCAAGGCTGTGGTTCTTCCAGTAGTCATGTATGGATGTGAGAGTTGGACTATAAAGAAAGCTGAGCGCAGAAGAATTGATGCTTTTGAACTGTGGTGTTGGAGAAGACTCTTGAGAGTCCCTTGGACTGCAAGGAGATCCAACCAGTCCATCCTAAAGGAGATCAGTCCTGGGTGTTCCTTGGAAAGACTGATGTTGAAGCTGAAACTCCAATACTTTGGCCACCTGATGCGAAGAGCTGACTCATTTGAAAGGACCCTGATGTTGGGAAAGATTGAGGGCAGGAGGAGAAGGGGACGACAGAGGATGAGATGGTTGGATGGCATCACCGACTCAATGGGCATGAGTTTGGGTGGACTCAGGGAGTTAGTGATGGACAGGGAGGCCTGGCGTGCTGCAGTTCACGGGGTCACAAAGAGTCAGACATGACTGAGCGACTGAACTGAATGAATGAGGGGAAAGGATAAGGTGGGTCCCAAAATATGCTGAAAGAACAGGAAAATTAGGAGAGTGTGGTGAATTAAACATAAAGACTGTTGTTAGAGACCCCCTCACCAACTTCATAATTTATTAAACCTGTGTTTTGCATTGGGGAAGGAGCCACGTAAAGAGAATGGAGCAGGTATACCACTGCTCTGCCTGCTCCATCTCCAGAAGTCGGCACTGAAGATGACCTCACTGATGCAAGTGACCATCATGGGATACAGAGACAAGATAAACATGACTTCAATACAGCGAACCAACTTTTCTTTATGCAGGATCCAAATGCATAAGGAGGAAAGTTCAGCCAATAGATAAATGAAAAATACAATAACAGGAAGGATAACAGGCACAGTTGTAAATTCAAGTTTTCCATATTGTTTAACCCTTTTACTCCCGTACTCCAGCCATTTATTCAATAAATACCTGCTTACTCAAATACCCTCTGCCTTCTGAAATTCTGACCACTCTTGGGCTTCATTCAAAATTAGGCTATAATCTACATTTTGCATTACTGAATCAACCAGCCTACCTCAATCCCAAACCACACTCTTTCAATGGTGGTTGAGTGTATAAAGGTAGATGATGCATTTTTTAATTATGTTGGCTGCCACATAATTAAGATTGCCTTCACCCAGGCCTGGAGAGCAAGAGAAGCCAGCACTCTGGTGTTCACGCATGGGATGGTATCCTAGCCCTTGTTGCATCATAGGAAATGAGGTCACATCTTGCCTTGGATGGAGGGATCTGGGCCTGCTCTAACCACCCTCCTCCCTGTTATTAATAGCAGGAAAGATACTGTCATACAGAGGATGCTTAAATGCCTGGAACTCTATCTGCTGCTCCCACTGGGGGCTCCCATTGTGGCTATTCCTGCTCTCTGGGGGCAACAGTTCTTTCTGACTGTGGCCAGCAGATGCTCTCATCAACAGGTCACTCAACTATCCTGGTAGCAAAATCTCCTGCTGTCAAGCAAAGTGATCTTCCAGGGGTGCCTTGCGTTGACTGCTCTTGGGGTCCTCAGTGTCTTACCCAACTAGCAGTTCTAAGACAGTCCAGCAGCCCTACCAGCACGGGTTGATGCAAGGCATCACTTCAGATAAGCCCGCGCCAGGCCAACCTTCTTTGTTGCAACAATGGTACTGAAGACATCTGCCAACAAACCCCTCCTTGACAAAATCTTTTCACTGCCCTCCAAGGACTTCAGGTATAGTTAACATTTCTAGCTGCCCAGCATGGCTAAGACCCAAGCTCATGAGCCTCTTGGATCAGGGAATCCCCCATCTCCCTTAACAGTAGATATCTCCTACTATCCCTCAATCCCAAGTGTGCCAAGGCCCCAGTGTCCACTCAGTGGGTCTGCAGAAGTCCAACTAATTCCTCCAGAACCCCAGATGCAGGATCAGATTGCCTCTGAGGCTAACCTCGGGCACAGACCTGCCTAACCCAGGTCCCCACCATATATGGGTGAGCATCACCCTTGGAATATTCCTGGGCTTTGATCCTCTCAGACATGCATCTTCCAGGGGTTAATAATACATCAAAAATATCATCGATCTTCACGAGCAAGTATTTCTATACTGTTCCCAACACGTCTAAAAAGATAGCTCTTTGGAAAATACACTGATACAGAAATAAGGAGCTCTAGATTCTGGGTCCACACTTGCCACTCAGGAGCTGGGAAGCCTGAAAAAATAGCCATATGCCTAAACCTCTGTTTCTTCACCTGTAAACTTGGCTTAGACCTTACGGAATGGTTGTGAGACTGGCATTAAATTGGTGAATGTGAACACTCTTTCAAAACACTATGCAAATTCTGGGTGGTACTAGTTCATTTATTCTTTTATTTGCAGCAAATACATATATTTAATTTTTAGAATTTCTTATCAATGTCATAATTACTCAGCTTACAATACTAAATTACTAACTACCTACTCTGGCCCCTAAGTGTTCAAAGTATCACAAGAGACCCTGAGAGGTTTAAGGCGTGGTCCTTGTTCCTTAGTTTCTTATCAGGGCTATAATATAATTTAAAATATTAGTGCAGAGGACTCAGAATCTCATCCCAGCCGTGTCCCCCACTCAAGAAAGAGGGAAACTGAGGCCCAGAATGGTTAACTAATAATCAACAGCAGCTATAATGCTAGCTAACACTTACTGTGTATTATTCTGTTTGGAGACTTGCTTAGGATGGCCCAGCAGGACTGGAGTCCAGCCAGGCCTGGAACCCAAGTGTGAGTGTCCAGACTATTTGGCCAGGACTATTCCCATGTACATATAAATCCAGTAATTATGTACAGATGTGAAAATTGGACCACAAAAAAGGCTGAGCACTGAAGAATTGATGCTTTTGAATTGTGGTACCAGAGAAGACTCTTGAGAGTCCCTTGGACTGCTAGGAAGTCAAGCCAGTCAATCCTAAAGTAAATCAACCCTGCATATTCATTGGAAGGACTGACACGGAAGCTGAAGCTCCAATACTTTAGCTACCTGGTGCGAAGAGCTGACTCATTGGAAAAGACCCTGATGCTGGGAAAGATTGAGGGCAAGAGGAAAAGGGGGCAACAGAGGATAAAATGGTTAGATAGCATCACCGACTCAATGGCTGTGAATTTCAGCAAACTGGGAAATATCGGAGGACGGGGAAGCCTGGCATGCTGTAGCCCAAGGGGCCGCAAAGAGTTGGACACATCTTAGCGACTGAACAACAATGAAACAAATCCACTTCTCTGCATCTGTCCTATTAGTCCAGCCTCTATGTCCACTACTCGTCTTTGTGATCCTCATATTGAAAGTTCTGAAGAGTACAGGGGAAAAAAAAAAAAAAACAAACAAACAAGAACTGAGACAGTGGGTAGAACAAAAGAATATTACAGCAGATAGCCCAGAAGAACTGAGGCTCAAAGAAGACGGAAGAAACACTCAAAATATGGAAGCCAAAGTGATGGGTGACCTAAAATGACAGAAAACCACTTCAAGACACTCTATAGAGAGTATAAGAAATGTAGTCATAGATGTGCTGGAGAATTACAGAAAAGGCAAAAAACTGTTTCTGCCAAACAGAAACACATATTTGAGTCTAGGTGATAAAGTAACACCTATGAACATGACAGAAGAGTAGTTACTGAGGTCTCCAGAACTCAATCAATACAGACTGAAAGGAACTTCCCTGGTGGTCCAGTGGATAAGGCTCCACGTTTCCAAAGCAGGGGACATGGATTTGATCCCTGTAAGGAACTAAGATCCCACATGCTGTGCAGCACAGTCAAAAAATAAAAGTAAATTAAAAATAACAATATCAGTAATAAAATAATCTTAATAAAATAAAGACTGAAAAATTCTAGAAAGTCTTTTCATGTCATGATTGAACTATGACGTGTCTGTTAGTTGATCAATCATGTCTGACTCTCTTGAAACCCCATGGACTGTAGCCCGCCAAGATCCTCTGTCCATAGAATCCTCCAAGCAAAAATACTAGAGTGGGTAGGCATTCCCTTCTCCAGTGGATCCTTCCAACCTAGTGATCAAACCCGGGTCTCCTGCATTGCAGGTGGATTCTTTATCATCTGAGCCACTAGGGAAGCCCAACTAAATTGCAGTAGTCATTAGTTTAAAAGGACTCAACTCTGTTCACAATTACTACTACTACTCACACACACACACACACAATCTCATCTGTGGTCTCTGGCCTTGGAGACGCTGACAAGAACCTCCCTTGCAAGCCACTCCTCTGGAGAAACCTTGGGAAACCTGGGTGCCCCCTTCCAGTGGTGACATCTCAGGACAACCTGTACACGTAGCCTCCTTGCTCCTCAAGTAATGGCAGTCCCACAAACTGTGGCCCAATGTCACCTGTTCTCCTCTACATTCTCGGGTCTGGAGCTCACATGGGACCTATATCTCCAAGATGAGGGTCCTATCTCTACTTCTCCCCCTGCACCAGGAGCCCAGAGCAGGTAGTATATCCTGACAAAGCAGGCTGTCCAACTGGGAAGCCAGTCGCAGGGGTGCCCAGTCTCCACAGGAGACTTTGGGAAAAGTCTTCTCTCCCAGCTCAGAGAGGGAGGGGCCGGCCTCCTCTTCAATTTTCAAGCAGCCCTCAGGAGCCCCAACACTTGGTTATTCTCTAAACTTAGCACCAGAGGTGCTGTGAAATGGGAATAAGAACAGTATTTACCTCATGGGGTTGTTGTGAGGATTAAATGAGTGGACACAGGGAGCACTTAGGCCAGTGTCGGCTACAGAAGTGATTGTCCTCATCACTGGAGTCTTGGCTGCATTTCCAGACTGTTGGGGGGAAGCTGCTCAGCTCGACCACCAACCTGTCATGCTAAAAACCACCTCAAATACAAAGCACCATGTTCAACTCGGTCATGGCTCAACTGCTGGTACCTGCTTTCCACTCCTTAGCACGATGTTAGTGCTAAAGAGATGGCAGATGCTAAGGGATGAACAGCATCACAAGATAATGGTCAAATTTTATGGCTTTCACACTTTCTGCTTTTTTAGCAATGAACTCTTTCCTCATGTGAAATAATAGGTGGAAGACTAAAATATAATGCTGATGTGATTGAAGGAATTCTGGGAGATGCGAGGGCAGGGACCTGGAGGGGACCCTCACCCCATCCTGTCCCTTTGCCCTAGCCCCTGGGGCTTCAGGGGACACAAGTGCAAAAGCCAGCTGAATGGATCGAACATAACATTCTCTTAACTTCAGATGGGTTTTCATTCTGCTCTACTTTGAGCCTTATAATTTTTGAAATTACAATTTCTCTTTAAAAAGCATAGAGTAGACCAAAGCATTTCTGCCCATAGACAGAAACATAAAAGATGACCCCTGGGCATCAGGGCAGAAATTGCCCTTTGCAGAGGGACTGGACAGAGGCTGGCTGGAGTGGGGGTTGTCCCAGACTGGCCTGGTGTCTGGTCTAGTGTTCCCAGGATGCCCTCAGTGTTGCCCTCTCCAAGGCAGGCATCCAGGAGGACGCCCCGGTCACCCCCTAGTTCTCTTGCTCTCAACCCGGCATTTAATTCCTGGCCAGTCCTCAACCAGCAGGAGGGCTTTAGTGGTGCCACTGTGCATAGCAATGGGGTGAGATGTCAATAAGAGTTTTGAGGCCAAAGCTGTTTATCTCACACTGGATCTGACCCCACATCAGAAGGACAGCCCTGCCCTGGTTCAAAGGCCAACTGCAGCTCTGGCCAAAAGCAATAAGTTTCCTATCTTGCTGTTGAAGGGTGAGAGGAGCATTTAAAACAAGAAAAAAATACAAGACTTATAGATGATACTTACACACACACAAGAAAAACAAAGAAACACAACACTTGATAGCCAAGGACTTAAAATGAAATAAGATGCCATCAGTGCCTCCTGTAAAATTGGATCCCAGGCCCAGATTATCCTCAAGTTTACAAACACCCACTGAATATTTCTGCCAAAATAGTACCACCCGCTCTCGGCCACACACTCTCCAAGCCATTTCTTGACCCCTACTAACATTTTTCTGACTGCCCTGAAGGAATGGGAACCCTAGCATCCCAACTCTGTAAGGTTGCCTGCCAAAACCAAAAGGAGATGTTCTTTTTAAAGCTAAAATGAATGAGTCAGTTTGGGTTTTTTAGCTTTACTGTTTCTCCTTCCTACCCCTGCTTCCCCTATTACAAAAATAATTCCTACTGGTTGTAGAAACTTGAATTCAGAGCCATAACATAAAACAGAAAAAGTGGAAATCCTCTGAAATCTCAGCCTCTAGCAAAAGTCACTATTAATAATTTGAGAAACAAGAGTTTCATTTTACTTATCCTTATCTAGCAAAAATATGTGGAATCTACATATTTTAATAGATATTAGTAATGAAACAGGGTTTTATTTTTATATCATATGCAACAAAATTAAAATGTTCATAAACATAGACTTATCTGTGAACTTTGAAAATAGTTGAAATGTATCTAAATGAGAGTCCTGTATGATCCTGGTCCTCACAATTCATATTTAGGGAGAGAGAACTGGTAAACATCTGGTTAGGATTAAGCTGGAAATTCAAAAGCCTAAAACTAGTTTAAGGTGAATTACTAGGTGGCTGATTCATGGGACCAGCCACATAATTTGCACAGCCCAGTGCAAAATAAAACGGTGGGGCCCCATGTTCAAAAATTATCAAGAATTTTCAAACAGTGATACAAGAGCAGTAAACCAAGCACAGGACCCTTCTAAGCATGGGGCCTTGTGTGACTACATGTGTCACCTGCCAGTCACATTACTTTTACCATATGATTACCAAATCTTTGTATTTTTAAGGCTTCAGATCTATCATGTTTGCCTTTAGGACCATTCACTTTGTTTTCTAAAAATGTTTATCATTCTTGAAGGAATGAATGAGAATTAGATGAGACTAAGGCCAGGAAAAACATGTTAAAAAAAAAACAGTACAAGAAATTTCCCGGTGGTCCAGTGGTTAAGGGCTTCCCAGGTGGCACAGTGGTAAAGAATCCACCTGCCAAGGCAGGAGATGCAACAGACTTGAGTTCAATCCCTGGGTTGGGAAGATCCCCTGGAGGAAGAAATGGCAACCTACTTCAGTATTCTTGCCTGGAGAATTCCATGGACAGAGCCTAGCGGGCTCAGAGTTGGACACGACTGAGTGACTGAGCACACGTACACAAGTGGTTAAGACCTCACTCTTCCAACGCACAGATTCAGTCCCTCATGGGGCCCTAAGATCCCACAAGCTGCTCAGCCAACAGCAAAACAAACCCCCCAAAACAGTATGTTTTCAGCTTGACTTTGATTAAGTTATATGCTTTCTGACATATTTTCCAGTCAGAATGCACTGGTTATGCAGCTAGTCCTGGAGAAACATAAAACAGTTTGGAGTATCGACTCAGCAAAAATAAAATTTTAAGCTCCATTTCACATTCAAAAATCTGCAATTGAGATTATTTACAAGAGGTAATTTTCTAGGATAAATTTTGTAATAAGCTTTCAGTTTTTTTAAAACAACAAAATATGTACCTCTTTCTATTCTAGTAAGCCACCACTAAGCAGACTTCCCTTAATAGAAAGGGAAAAGAAAACCTGAACACTTGCCAGATTATACTGTATAAAATGAAGAATTCTGTTTAGTCTCTTCAAAGCACAACAGGTTCATTTTACAACAACGACAAAAAAAAATTTGCTACATAAAATAGTCATCCTAGCAACTCCCTGGGTCATTTAAATGTATTTCTATGTTTAACATGAGCTAGGTCATGAATAAGAATAGCTTGATCTTTAATACATGATAAGAATACCAAGAATTCTTTCTAAACGTCTATAAAAGGCTCACCAAAGCCAACCAAAGGCCTGGACCACATTCTTTGGCAATTATCAGTGTGAGGAGGCGGCAGAGAAAGAAGAGGAAAGTGGTTTGTAAAAAGCCTTGACTACACCCCAGCCTCTTCATTTAAGAGAAACAGCTGCAGGGCTCTTCTAGCCCAAGCAAAGGAAAATCACTTGTGTTCCTGAGGGTCACCTTTCTGACAGACAATCTAGACATATTGTCCTGAGACTCCCAACCTTTCAGCCTAGGAGAGACCACAATGACCGTCCACACCCAACATCGCCTTCTGATTGATGCATCTTGGAATCCCAGGGAGAGGGTTTCTCCTGGGAGTCTTCAGTAGAGTTGTTCAGTGAACTCCTTGACACAGTGAAAACTGTGACTTTTCCTGGGGGAATGGCAGAAACAGGACAAGGGAGGTAGGTCTGTGACTGGGCAGCCTGAGCTCCCTTCTCAGAGTACAGGGCTAGTCCCAGAGACACACAGAGGTTGCCCCTGCCTTTCACCAGTGCTGAAGCCCAATGTGGGGCTTGCCCAGTGCAGGCAATGAGACAAGCCTTTGTCTCTAGAGAACTTAAAACAAAAACCACTAAAAGCCACTTTCTTTTTCTTATCACCAAGTATCAGCAATTCTAAACAATGTCAGTGAGAAGCTATTCCTCTCAGAAGGCATATTTTGTTGGCTAAAGTTCTAAAATATCCCTGCAGTTGCTGTTGAGCTACCTGAAGCGAAGAGCCGACTCATTGGAAAAGACCCTGATGCTGGGAGAGACTGAGGGCAGGAGGAGAAGGAGGCGACAGAGGATGAGGATGGTTGGATGGCATCACCGACTCAATGGACATGAGTTTCATCAAACTTGGAGAGATAGATAGTAAAGGACAGGGAAGCCTGGCGTGCTGCAGTACATGGGGTTGCAAAGGGTCGGACATGATTTAATGACTGAACAACAACAACAATATATATGTAAGCTTCAAATGAGCATATCTGTATTATTTATCCTTTGATAAACATTGCATTTACAGGAAAGGTAACTTAGAGCATCCCTAGCTTTTCAGTTGGCCCCCATCCATGCAAATCAGACCTCAAAAATAAATTTATAATAGGTCAGAATCTTGATTTCAATTCAGACACAGTCCATGTCTCCAATTCCTACAGTACTGTATATTCCTGTGTTTAAGCCAATTTAAAATAAACAGCAATAGCACAGTGATTGTAGAAACAAACAGAACTTGAGTTACTTTCAATTCAGTCATGTTATGAGACCATTTGGAACTTTTGTTCCTGTTTAAAATTTAAAACAGTACAATAGCAAACTGCAAGATGTGATAATTTTGCTTGGAAATATAAATTTTAATTCAGTGAAATACTAAATTTAGTGAATTTATTTAGTGAAATACTAAATTTGAGTAGTATCTTTAAACCTTAAATGTATCCTTTTTCAATTCTTTAGTGTTTACATCTAAAGAAACCAATCAAGAAAATAATAAGTACTGGTTACATGATTTTTACGGGAAATAATTTGGTCATTTGGAGGACAGGAATGTGAAAAATTATCTGCTTCAGATGTCAGTGCTAGGTGAATTTTCACTGCACTCCATCAAACTGACCCCTCTTCACAGGAAGAACCAACATCCTTCCAGGGCCTGGGAAAACCAGCATGTGACCTGGCCAGGAGTGAGTCCTTTGTCCACAATGGTGACATGTTAAACCCAGCTGGTGCTCCAGCAATGCCATGCTCTGTTCTCTCTTGTAAGTACAGAATGCCCTTATGAAGGAATTTGATCATTGTATTTGATCAAAACATACTTTTCATGCAAAATTGATGCTTTTCCTCAAATTCAAACATTTCCAAATTTTTCTCAAATACAAAAGACCAGCAAATTCCCAATTTCAATCAATGGTGGCACCAACATGGAAAACCCTTTCCCAGATCTCCACTCTCTCCCCATCCCGCACCTTGCACCTCTGCACCTGTCCACTGGGCTTTTTCAAGCTATCTAGAATCAAATAGCACATAATTTTTATATATGGGCTCTTATTTGCAACCACTCAATTCCCACACCCAAGGTAAAACATTCCTGAACACAAAAACCATCACCATACCATTTGAATCTCTTTCCCTTGCCTATCTCTTACATAGTCTTACACACATTATAAAAGTCAGTGGCCCATTTTAGCTTATTTAACAAATACTTACAAAGTACTTACTATAAATCAAAGAATTGAACATAAATTTACTGTCGAGGTATACAACAAAGTGTTATGTTTACAGTAGTAAACCTAAACATGTGCCAAACCACCCAACAACTGCACTCCTGGACACTCCTCTCAGAGAAACGAACACTTGAGTTTACACAACAACCTGTACACAAATGTTCACAGCAGCTTTTCTTGTAATAGCTAAAAACTGGGAAGAGCCTAGATGTCTTTTAGGACATCATGAGTGAATGGTTAAACAAAGAGGTACATCTATATCATGGTATATTATTAAGGAAAAAAAGGAATGAACTATTGATAGACTCAAGAACTTGGGTCAGTCACCAGGAAATTAATATTGAGTGAATAAAGTTAATCCAAAAAGGTTGCAAACTGTAAGATTCCCATTTATATACTATTGTTTTTAAAGGCTGCGCCACGCAGCTTACAAAATCTTAGTTCCCTGACCAGGGATCAAACCCATGTCCCCAGTGGGAGAAAGCCTGGAGTCTTACCAACCAGATTGCCAGAGATGTCTCTAACATTCTTAAAATGACAAAATATTAGAAATGGAAAACAGAGTAGTCTTTGCCAGGGGTTGCTCGAAAAGGAGAGATGTGGGTGTATTTACACAAGGGCAATGTGAAGAGTCCTTGGATGATGGAGCTGTTCAGGATCTTAACTGTGGTGGTGCAAGCATAAACCTACACATGTGATAAATTGCACAGAACTAAATGTACACACATATACAAATGAGTACACACAACACTGGGGAAATCTGAATAAGACAAATGGATTGCATCAGTGTTAATATCCTGGTTGTGATATTGTACTACAGTTTTGCAGAATGGAGAAAACTAGATAAATGGAACATGGAACATAAGAACTGTCTGTATTATTTCTTACAACTGCATCTAAATTTATAATCATAGCAGTAAAATCTGCTATAATCATAGCAGAAAAGCAGTAAGCTAGCAAGAATATCTCAAACTAATAATATTTACTTATTTAACACTTATAAGTGAGTGAGTGATAGTCACTCAGTCATGTCCAATTCTTTGCGACCCCATGGACTGTAGGCTGCCAGGCTCCACCATCCATGGAATTCTCCAGACAAGAATACTGGAGTGAGTTGCCATTTCTTATAACACTTACAAGGAGCTTACTAATTGCCAGGTAATATTATAAGCACTTAAATATCATCTCATGACTCCTCCTAACTACCATAGGTGGCATGACTATTACCATTCCCATTTTACAGATAGAAAAACTGAAATACAGAGAAGTTAAATACTTTGCCCAAACGACACATAGCAAATAGGTTAACTGATGAAATTGATCCCAAGGCAGGCAATTCTTTATGAGGATTATTTTGTCATACAATTTTTTAAAATTTTTTTAAACATTTATTTACTTAATTATTTGGCTGCATCAGGTCTAAATGTAGCACGGGAGATCTTCATCATACCATGCAGGATCATTCATTGTGGTGCATGCACTTAATTGCTCCACAGCATGTGGACTCTTAGATCCCCGACCAGAAATCGAATCTGTGTCGCCTGCATTGCGAGGCACATTCTTAACCACTGGACCACTTGGGAAGTCCCCAAGGCAGTCAATTAAGATCCAGAACTCTCCCCTCAGAGATCTCTGCATTTCACTTTCAAAGTCTGGGGACCACCAAACAGACTAGACCCTGGAAGCTGACAGTGGTTCTTCTAGAAGATTCCCCAAAATCCAGGCCAAATATCTGACAAATCCTTCTGACCATAAAGTCAACCATAAACTTCCCAAGCTGTCAAATTTAAAGGAAGTAAATGAATTATCAGATTCTAATGTAAAAATCTCCCACCGGGTAAGAGGATGAAAACTTTTAACACAGGAACAACTCACCACAGAGTAAAGTCTACACTTCCCTCTGTCACTTTTGCCAACAGAGGTCAGAAGATGGAGGTAAGAGTTAGGCATGTTTGGGAACACACTGCAGGGCAAGAGTGAGGAGCCATAAAAAGCAAAATGCATCTGGGAGTAGATGAAAGGGGAAAGCTCAAACAAGACCATGTAATCATGTCGAGCTCTGCACACCCTGACCCCAGCTCTCACCGCCCTGCTGCCCTGTTTCCAGCACCGTGTCTTTCCTGGCACTCTGAGAACGGACCTTGGGGAGCTTCCCACCTTATCAGCTTCAAGCCCACTGGCTCTTACAAATAAGAGCCAGGGAGGGCCCTGGGGATTGAAACCCAGAACCTGTGTGGTATTCTAGAGTAGCAGGCCTATAGCAAGGCCATCTGGCTCAGAAGATTTTCAGATTATCAAGTGGGGAAGGCAGGAATGTCACAGCCTCTGTGGGTGGACATGGCGACATCCATCAAAAAGACAGCTACCATGAAACCACAGTCTCCCTTTCCCAATGAAGTGGCACAGAACTGGGGTATGTGCATGTGCTGGTGTATGCGGACAAACCAAAGTCATTTTAGCAGAGAAATCACTTCCCAAGATTCAATACTAGAAAGGGCAAAGGGAGGGATAAAGACCCAGATTTTTCAAAAGACAGACTACCAACCAGAGGGCACTGTAACTTAACACTAATCGTGAATGCTCTGGCTCAGAGTTCCCACTGGGTAAATAATGTGAACAGTATGTTGCCAGTGGTCCAGGCTGATACAATGCACCATTCAGAAAAAGGGGACTGGGTACCAGACTGTAGGGGTCAGAATTTATTGGTTTCTAAGATGAGAACTCGTAGATATTCTCAGATGAGTTTTGGCTCCTCAGTTGATGAAAATTAAGCTCAACTAAGAATTCTGGAGTGGAAGAAACTAAGGGGAAATGAAGTTTTTCTCAAACTGTGATTTTATGAAAGAATAATTGGAAATGGAGTTGGAAATGTGCCCTGGGAAAATGGAGTCTTAGCTCACTCTGTCACCCAAATGACTGGGATCCATGTCAGTTTTCACACCAATAGCCACTTTCCTGGTGGCTCAGACAGTAAAGAATCTGCCTGCCATGCAGGAGATCCAGGTTCAATCCCTGGGTTGGGAAGATCCCCTGGAGAAGGGAATGGCAACCCATTCCAGTATTCTTGCCTGGAGAATTCCACGGATAGAGGAGCCTGGTGGGCGACAGTCCATGGGATCATAAAGAGTTGGACATGACTGAGCGACTTTCACTTTCACTTGCAACAAAGATCAAAATGTTCTGCTCCCAGATAAGAGAAAGGTAAACAAAGACATCGTTCTGTTGCCCTCCCTCCATCCCCCACTTCCTGCTCTGCCTGTTGGCATGAAAGTACATGATACTTGGGTCAGCCACCCTGGGAAAAGGAGGCCACAGACATAAGAACAAAAGCATCAAGGTAGACAAATGGGAAGACCCTGGGTGGAGTTCCTGAGGACCCTGTTGAACCACTAAAGCAACCCTGGGCTTCCTGCCTCCAGACTTCTTGTTAAGAAGATGATAAATGTCCCTCTGATTAAACCTACCCTTTGACTTTTCTGTTGTCAGGCAAACATTTGTCAATTGGCATAAAGCTCCCATAATGACTTTGCTCAACAACTGTATTATAGCTGCCAAAGGCACATTCCCTAACTGGCCCATGGCTGAAGTTGGATGAAACCTGTAGACCTCTTTATCCTTGTATCTAAATCTGAAGCTCCCACGTAACACAGTGTAGCACCTATAAAGCTAGCCAGCCTTGTCATCTGGACCTCAGGAGTTACTGCCAAAGGCACAGTGAGTAAACACAAACAAATGGAAAGGAGGAGGAAAGGAGGGTCGATGGGGAGGGACAGGAAGAGAGAAGTACAGGGGGAAAAAGAGACAGGAAACAAGTACTGTTTAAGAATGTGCATTTTTTTCTTTTTTTTTTTTTTTTTTTTTTTGAGGGATGCCCTCGTGCTTTCAAAATCAGCACGCTCTGAGTAAAAAGCTGCTGAGTGCCTGATCTCCATCATCACAGAGCTCTGGGAAGGCCAGATCCCATCAGGGGAGCCCCTTGGCCACATGGTGCAGACATGCGAATGACCGATGGGCTTCTTGTACTGCCTGTGCATGACTTGGCGGAGCAAAGCATATTTTACATTAGCTTAGGTCCTGACATTCTATCATGTTCCCTGTCAGGAGGCCAAGTAGTTCTTGGAACTCTGCACACCAAGTGACATATTACAGAACCCTAGCAAGCAAGGTGGCTCGTTGCCAAATGCCCTTAATTTAAAGGCTCTTCTTACCTCTTTCACCTCCACTGCAGGGGTCCAGCTGGGTGCAGAAGTCCAGGAAGAAAGGTCATTATTCTTTTCCAACATCTAAGGTACTTTTCAAGCAGGCAATGTTACAAGGTGTGGGGCTATTTGCAATTAGATTACCCTTAGTGATCAGTATCACCAAGTTAGGAACTGAAAGTGAGACTGAGCGTGGCACCCAGGCGCTTGATGGAGCAGAGCTGGGAGAAAGGCCATCAAAATGACACCTTTCCTTTCTAGCCACTGGCTGTCTTCAGTGACCCTTATCCTGCCGTCCTGCAGGGACACTCTGTCAGGCTGTAAGGGGAGAACCTCAAAAGCCACCTCACATGACACTGCTTGGAATGCCAGCAGCCTGACAGCCAGCCAGAATGTCTGTATCTCCACGTGGGTGTCAACATTCTCACAAGGACGAGAGGTCCTCCCAGGCTGGATTCCTACTGGGCCACCGCCAGCGGGGGGCATCTCCCAGTGCTTTCCTCTCTGCCACCCATCCCAGGTGCTACCATCTGCAGCCTCTTGAGTTCCACTTACTTTCCCAGACCACCTCCTCTATTTACTGGATGCCTCTACAAGCTCAGCCATGCGGGGGATTATGCAGCCATATCAAGAATTAAAGGCAAAGTCTTTGCCCACAGAGTATGCCACCTGTAGTTTGAGAAACAAGGTCTTTCTTTTTTAATGTGAGGAAACCAAAGACAGAGCTCACTGTTTGCTGTAAGAGATACATTGATTAAGAGTTCCGAGGAGGGAGATGTCACAGGAGAAAGGGATGGTCAGCAAAGACTTCTTTGAAGAGAAGGAACTTGAGCAAATGCTTCAGGGAGGGGTGAAGATCAGACAGGGAGAAAAAAGAGAGGGAGACAGCAGAAGTGTGACGGTCGTAAGTCCCTGGCCTCAAGGGCCAGGACACAGCCAGCATGGGTGGCACCCAAGAGGGTAGCAACAATGAACCCACAAAGACGGGACACGCCACACATCCAGTGAGCTGCAGAGCAAGCTAATAAGCAATGCCTCATCTTTCTGCCTGTGAACACCTCTGTATTTCCAGCATCTGGCATGTGCCTGACTCATAGTCTGTCCTCCATAAATGGGACCCTGCTGCCATCAGCCTATCCAATAAGAGGTGGCCCAGGCAGCACCTCTTCCAGGAAGACTCTCCTACCCCAGGCCAGCCCAGGTTTGAGCTGGGCCCATTTGGCTGCTGCCAGACACAGTCCAGGGAGTGACATCTTCACCCCCCAGCACCTGTCACCTCCGTGCCTGACTCCTTGGGAGCCCCTAAGGTCCTGGAGCCAGGGACTGTGTACTGTTCACTGGGAATCCAGTCTGGCACACGGTGGGCGTTCAGTGTCTGCCATGACAGCTCATCCTCCTTTGGGCAATCAGCAAATAGAAGGATGCCCCACCCCACCCCCCCAGCACACCGCATCTCTATCTTCCTAGAAAGGACAGTATAAAATCTGGAAACATGACATCTGCAGAACAAAGCCAGGAGAGCAGCTGCATCCTGGGTAAGAGGGTGAAGAAACACACCCATGTAAGGATTTTAAACGTGATTCTCTTGCAACCAGCTGTGGTGACTTCCTACTGAGAGAGGAAGTGAGTATGTGTAAGATTCTTAAGTCATCTCTCTGGCTGAAGCACCTCTAGGCCAGTGGTGCTCAAAGTTTAGCAGACATCAGAATCTCTGGCGAGTTTGTTAACAACAGATTCCTGGGCCCATCCCAGACTTACAGATCAGGAGGTCTGACAACAAAGTCTGGGCATTTTCATTCCAAACTAACTTGAGTGATGCTGGTACTGATAGTCCAAGGACCTCCCTGGAAGTGGCACCAGACGAGACCACAAGCAGGAAGTGTGAAACATCACAATGCATCAGTGTTCTTTCCTTTGCTCATTTAACAAACTTTCATCAAGTCTCTGCCAGGAGCAAAGTCATACAAAAGATGCAGACATAATTAGAACCAGCCGTTGTCTTCTCACCTCTGGTCACCAGAAAATGGATTGCTACTCCTCTGTGCACTTCACAAGACTTGCCGCTGAAGCAGAAAATGACACCAACTTGCAGCCACTCCCCAATGCTCAAACGGTCTCAGGTTCAAACTCCTGATTCTGAGAATTAAGTTTTCAAAGTCCACTCCCATCAGTGAGCTCATCTGTTTCTTCAAATAAATCAGTGATTTTCCTGGGTCTCCTTTCAATATACCACCTCCTTCATTTAACCAGAAAAGGAGTTACAGATCTTTTGTACTCAGGGCTCGACATGGGGAAGATGAATTTTCCTGGAGACCAAGACAGCAAAGGGTCTCCAGGAGAGTCAGAGGGTGGAGGCAGCCTTCCAGCAGACAGGCAAGCACACTTCTCTGAAATAGCACCCTCTCCCTGTCCCGGGCAGGAGCCACGTTCTGACATATTCAGTTACGAGTGAGTGCCTGGGCATGAAATCGAAATGGCCCATGGTATGGAATGCCCGGGCAGCATGCTGTTGGATTATTTATGCCCTTTGCACTTGTGGAAGCCGAGATTTAATTATTTATCTCGTGTTAAATTTCCAATCCTGGGCTTCCAGTCTGCAGATGAATAAAGCATCTCAGTTAAACTGCAGGGGGATTCTGGGTCACCACTCAGCAGGGGCCGGAAAACTTAGTGATTTCAGCACCTAGGGATATCATCTCACTCTCGAACGATGGCCTCATGAAATTCGAACATGTGAGGAAGAGTTTTAAGAACACTTTGAAGTGACAATATCTGAAAAACCCAATTCTATTTTCTCAGTGACAATGTAACTCAAGAGGTAAAGGCACAACATTTGAACCATGGACACGGCCCTTTGGCTAAAATGTCTTTCCTGACATACATCTGACTCATGGTAGGAGGCCACTGGCCATATTTACTCCAATTCCTTGGGTATAAAGTATTTTTAAATTGTAGAAATTCTCAAGTTAAACACCAGTCAGCTTCTCAGGGACTGTGATTAAAATGCAAAACCAAGGTATGTTCTAACAGATCTTACTCTCTTATAGTAAGATCTAGTTTGCTGTTGTTGAAAGACCAATAGCTTGGAAATAACTATTTTAACCCAAACCATCATCAGCTTTTCACTTCAAGCAGACCAACTTAGAATTCAAACCTCACCTCTTCTCTATCCGTCTAGCCCTGCATTAGTAGTTCCAATCTTTTGTTTCAGTGAAATGGTTAGATTCCCAGTTTGCCATATATTCCTTGTGGCAATAATATCACCTTTCACATATAATTCTAGAAGGCTTCCAAGGTCCTGCACAAATTTACCTACTGCTTCATCACATTCTCCCTCCACTTCAAGGGTATACTCAAGCTTCCAACCCAGCACCAACTGAGATGACAGCCAAGATAGCAGCACCTGGGAATGGAGTTGGTCCATTAATAGGAACAGGACAAAAGGTTCTATGTACCATTTGGATGGAAGAATCATTTTCTTTTTGAGGACCAGCTCTGCCTTTTGGTTTTGGATTTATCCCTTGGTTCTCCCAATAGACAGGAAAAGTTACCTTTCTTGTGTGTTTCTGCATTTTGCATCATTGGGAAGTCTATAGTTACAACAGTGTTTGGCACACAACAGGTGCTCAATAAATAATGCTGAATGAATGACTTTCTACCAGAAAACAACCAGCCTGAGGGCCAGACGGAAGCAGAGGGGAAAGTCACAAAGTTCTTATACCACACAGATGGGGATGCTTCTCTTGGCTCTGTCTAACCCAGTTGCTACAAAGAAACTTGAGAAATTTAAACTTGAGCCAAATATATCACTGGTTCATTATGTCATACTATTTAAATGGGCTCAAGACCATAAAAAATGAAGTCAGTTTATAAGAGTAAGAATAATTGTTAGTCTATTCTGATATGATACCAAAAACTCCACAGAAGCCCTATTCTAAGGTATAAGTAATTAGTATGTTGGAAACATTTTTATATACCCTGATAATATTATCAGGGTATATAAAATAACATATACCCTCCACCTCGAATGAGTCACAAAACTCACAGTATTTTATTAAATATCTGACAAAACTAGAATACACATTAATACTATATACAACCAAACTCTTATATTCCACTGGTATTTTACTTTGTAAAGAAACAGTATGTCATTTAAAATGAGAGTTTCGCTCTTAGGCAAAACAGTAATAAAATCAAACAGAAATAATTTGCCAAAAGTTCAATTTTCAAATGGTCATAATTCAGATGGACAAATACCAAACCACATACAATTTGCAAAAACTGACCCATAAAAAAAATAGAAAATCTGAGAAGATTTATAAAAAAAGTAGGAGATCGAATCATTAATCATTAATCAACAAAGCAGATTTCAGGATGAAATAACTTTATTGGGGAGTTTTAGAGATAATGAGTTTGGGTGAATTCTGGGAGTTGGTGATGGACAGGGAGGCCTGGCGCGCTGCGGTTCATGGGGTCACAAAGAGTCCGACGCGACTGAGCAACTGAACTGAACTGAACTGAACACTAATCTTTCTCAAACTCTTCCCAGAAAAACGACAAGGGAGAGAACACTTCCTAACTTATTCTATGAGGCCAGCATAACCCTGATACTGACCCCAAAGACATTACAAGAAAACTATAAGCCTGTATCCCTTAGGAATATTGATGGAAAATCCTTAATAAAATACTAGCAAAGTTAATTCAGCAGCATAATAAAAAAAAAAAAAAACTATACACTATGACCAAATGAGATTTATTCCCAGAATACAAGGATGGTTCACCATAAAAAAATCAATGTAATATACCACATTCAAAAAATGAAGGAAAAAAACAAATGATCACCTCAATTGATACAGACAAGCATTTGACAAAATTCAACAACCTTTAATTATAAAAACAATAAACTACAAATAAAAGAAAATTTCCTCAACATGATAAAGACATTTATGAAAAACCCATATAGCTAACACCATACTCAATGGTGAAAGACTGAAAGCTTTCTCCCTGAGATAAGGAACAAAACAAAGATGCCTGCTTTCACCATTCTATTTAACACAGTACTGGACATTCCAGCCTGAACATTAGGCAAGAAAAAGAAACAAAAAGGACTTGAATTGGGAAGGAAAAAGTAAAGTTATTTCTGTTTGCAGATGGCAAGATCTTATATGCAGAAAATACTAAATATTCCATGATTAAAACCATTCACGCTAATCAACAAGTCAGCAAATTTGCCTGATACAAAACCGACACACAAAAATTATTTCAATTTCTATACAGTAGCAATGAACAAACCATAAAGTAAATTACTAAAATAATTCAATTTACAGTAACAGCAGAAAGAATAAGGTACTTAGGAATAAATTTAACAAAGAAGGTGAAAGATTTGTACACTGAAAACTACAAAGCACTGCCGAAAAAAATTAAGAAGACAGAAATAAATAGAAAAACTTTCCATGTCCATGGATTGGAAAATATAATCATATTTTTAAGATGTCAATACTGCCCAAAGCGATCTACAGATTCAATGAAATTTTCCCAATGAAAAATTTTGGAAGAAACAGAAAAATCCATCAAAAAATTCATAAGGAACCTCAAGGGACCTTGAATTGCAAAAAAAAAAAAGGGGGGGGGTCAGACTAACACTTCTTGATTTCAAAACTTACTATAAAGCTATAGCAACCAAAATAATACAGGCATGAGGACAGACATATATACCAAACAAACAAAACAGGGAAAAACTCACATCTATGGAGGAAAGGCCATCTTTTCAATAAATAGTGTTGGGAAAACTGGAAATCCACATGCAAAGGAATGAAGTTAGGCCCTTACCTTATACAACATACAAAAATTAACTCGAAGTGGTCAAAGATCTAAACTTAAGCGCTAAAACTATAAAACTCTTAGAAGAAATCATAGGGGAAAGCTTCATGACACTGGATTTAGCAATGATTTCATGGATATGACACCAAAAGCAGAAGCAACAAAAGAAAAAAAAAAATAGATAAACCAGACTTCAAAATTTAGCTATCTGGAACATTGAAGGCTATCATCAACAGAGTGAAAAGAAAACCCACAGAATGGGAGAAAAGACATGCAAATCATATAGCTGATAAGTGATTAACATGTAAAATATATAAAGAAATCCTACAATTTAACAACAAAAAACAAACAACCCAATTCAAAAATGGGCAAAGGACAGGGAATTCCCCAGTGGTTCAGGGGTTGGGACTTTGCAATTCCACTGCAGGGGGCACGGGTTCAATTCCTGGTAGGGGAAATAGGACACCACATGCCACATGGTGCAGACTAAAAATTTTAAAAATAAAAAAATAAAGTAGATGAGATGCTATGCTTCTAAAACAAATGGGCAAAGGACTTGAATAGACATTTCTCCAAAGAAGATAATGTAAGTGGCCAACAAGCATATGAAAAGATGCTGAACATCATTAGCCACTGTGTGCGTGCATGCTCCCTCAGTCTTGTCTGATACTTTGCAACCCATGGACTGTAAACTGCCAGGCTCCTCTGTCCATGGGATTTTCTCAGCAAGAATACTGGAGTAGGTTGACATGCCCTCCTCCACAGAATCTTCCTGATCCAGGGATTGAACCCACCTTTCTTGCGTCTCCTGTGTTGCAGGCAGATTCTTTACTGCTGGGCCACTGGGGAAGCTCTCATTAGTCATTAGAGAAATGCAAATAAAAACCATAATGAGATAACATTTCATACTCACTAGGATGGCCATAATAAAAAATAAACAAGCAAGCAAAATAGCAAGCATTTTTTGAGGATGTGGAGAAATCAGAATCCTTGTTCATTGCTAGTGGGAATGTAAAATGGTAGAGTCACTGCAGAAAATAATTTGGCAATTCCTCGAAAAACTTACCATAGAATTATATGATCCAGCAATTCCATTCTTAGATATATACCCAAAAGAACTGAAAGCAGGAACCCAAACAGATGCTTTTACACCAATGATCATGGCGGCATTATTCACAGTAACCAAAACACAGAAACAACCCAAGTGTTCACCAACAGATAAACGGATAAACAAAACACATATAATGTACATACAATGGAATGTTATTCAGCTGAAATATGGAATGAAATTCTGACATATACTACCATATGGATGATCTTGAAAATACTATGCTAGGTAACATAAGCCAGATACAAAAGGACAAATACTATCTGATTCCACTTATATGAGATACCTAAAATGGGCAAATTCATACAGACAAGAGGTAAACAAGAACTTACCAGGGGTCTGGGGAAGGAAAGAATGGAGAGTTACTGTTTAATGGGTTCAGAATTTCTATTAGGGAATGATGAGAAGTCCAGGAAATAGACAGTGTGGATAGTTTACAAAATTATAAATGTATATAATGCCACTGAATTGTACAGTTAAGAATAGTTTTGTTAAATGGTTATGTTATGCATACTTTGCCGTCCATAAAAAAAAAAAAAAATGGCCTTAGTTGTTCATTTGAAATCGTTTATTTCCAGGGTAGAAAATAACTGATATCACTCAGTATATTGAGCTGAAAACCCTATTTAAGTACTTTTTAATACCCATCATCTGGAAGCACTTAAAATGACGCAACCTCTTTTCTGAGGGACACAATTTGACATTCAGATAGAAAGCCCGTTCTAAACACTTGCAATCTGAAACCTTCCCTGCCCCTTTGATCGTGTCACAACTTCTTCAGGTACCAAAAACACTAAGGAATAAAAACAAAGTAATAAGCTTTATACACTATGTCTGTTGTCACTAAATGCACAAAACACCATCATTGTGAGGCCAGACCCTACACTGCGGGACTACAAGCAATGGAAACAAGGCTCTCCATGGAATTTCACTTAAACTCCTGAGATTTTTAAAGACCCACTACCAGCACAGAACAATACTGAGGATTTCCAACAAACAGGGTGTAAAATAGTTATACATGATTTTAATGTGAAATACAATCAGCTACCCTGTCAAAAGCAAGCAGTTTCTCTGACGCCCCCACCCCATGGGACCAGGGATCTCAATTCTCAAGAGAAGCTGTAATTCTGGATTTCCTCCCCTCTCTGAGTGTACAGTCTCTCTTCATGGTACTGATTAGCTGCCATCCTGTTATCTCTGCATGTGTTTCTTTGTTCATGTCTGCCTCCCAGAAGCTAAGCTCCAAGAGGGTGGCTTTTTCTCTCTTGTTCACCTCCTGCCTCCCGGGGACTTGAACAGAGCCTAACCCCTAGGAGCCCTCAGTCAACATACACTGAATCAAGAGGGTCCAAATGTTGGGCTGGATGATGGAACCCTGTGGTGGTAGGAATGTTCTGTATCTTGACTGTATCAACATCCTGACTGAGATACTGGACTGTAGTTTTCGAGATGTTACCATTGAGGGAAATGGAATAAAGGGTCTATGTGTATTATTTCATACAACTGCATGTGAATCTACAATGATTTCAAAATAAAAAGTTTAATTTTAAGAAGCTTATGGAAATTTAAGCAAATAACACAAATTTCAAAAAGATATTCTATAAAATACCTAATAAGTATTCTTCAAAGGTATCAGGGTATGAAGAATAAGAAAAGACTAAGAAGCTGTCATAGACTGGAAAAGATCAGAGAGACAAGACAACTAAATGTCATGTGAGATCCTGGACTGAATCCTGGAACAGAAAAAGGATATTAGTGTGAAAACTGGGGACATTTGAATAATGTCTATAATTTAGTCAATAGGATGGTAAGTTCAGACATTTGAATAATGTCTGTAATTTCGTCAATAGGGTGGTACCCAATGCTGTTTTCCTAGCTTTGACACATGTAAGCTGTTAACGTTAGGGGAAGCTGGGTGAAGGCCATATGGAAACTCTCTGTACTATCTTTGCAACATTTTGTTAAATCTAAAACTATTCCAAAATAAAAGTTAATTTTTGAAAAATGTACTGTTGGAAGAGAAACATCTGATAATGCACCAGGTAGTTAACTGAAACTACACCTGCTAATTTTTCAGATAAAATCATGCAAATCTAAGCAATAAAAATCACTGGAAAAGACCCTGATGCTGGGAAAGATTGAGGGCATAAGGAGAAGGGAGTGATAGGGGATAAGATGGTTGAACGGCATCATTGACTGGACATGAGCTTGAGCAAACTCCAGGAGAGAGTGAAGGACAAGGAAGCCTGGCCTGCTGCAGCCCATGGGGTCGCAAGGAGTCGGACAGGACTGAGTGACAAAACAACAGCAGCAGCAGCAATGACAACAAGCGACAAAAACATCAGGTGTCTACTCTTGTGAACAATTATGCTGTGATTTGAGTCCACAATTCCTCATCCAAAATCCTCGTGACCAGATTTGTTTTGGAATTTAGAAGCTACTTGATTTCAAAGAAGAAACATGATGTTTGCTGTGCATGAAACCCCAGTGGGGTCCAGGAAGCAGTTTATTATCAAATGCATGAAAAATTCTTTAGCAAGATAAATACTGAGTAGTCACACCTGCAGGGTAAATGAAGGCTACCAACAACCACCGTTCTTTTAGGTAAGATTTTGTTGCCTAAAAATTTTGCTAAAAACTTGCGGTTTTCAGAGCTATTTGGATTTTAAAATAGCTAAAGGAAGTTACAGACTAGATTAATAGGATTCCAAATGAATAAAATTTTGTCCTTTAAGGGACTTGCCTGGTGGTCCGGTAGTCAAGACTCCACACTTTCACTGCAGAGGTGCAGGTTTGATCCTTGGTGGGGGAACGAAGAGCCTGTATGCAGCATGGCATGGCCAAAAAGTTTTTAAAAAAAGAAAAAGTAAAAGTTAAACAAAAAAAAATTTTGACTTTCAATGGTAAACTTTCAAATTTCTAAAAAGTATTACCATCTCAACTCTTTTTTCCTCTCTCTTTCCCTTTCTCACTTTTCCCCTACATTTAGGAGTTGCATTCAAGCCCCAGGGTGGCTTCTAGAACGTTGATAACATTAAAATTATGTCTCATAACCCGCGGCTGGTTAGAAGTATGAAAATACAATGAGCTATGCGCGTATGATTTGGCCACTTTTCTGTGTGTACATTAAACGCTGACATTTTTTTTTCAAAAGCAGAAATCACAGAATTAAATTCAAAGTCACCAAATGTTAACGCTGCAAGAAATCTTCTCTCATTGAAGATGGGTAGTCCCATTTCCTGGTTCCACAGCTCCAGAGTGGTGAAATGAGCTGCCCAAGGTCACACAGCAATGCAGTGGGAGAGCTAAGACTCCCAGCTCAAGCCCCTAGTGCAGGGTTCTATCTGTTATGCAAAAACATGAGATTTCTGTTTCAAACATTTGTTCTACAATATGTGTTACTAATTAACTGGGAAAACTTGTAATATCATCACATTGGAGTTAATACCAAAACATTTTTTGCTCATTTAGATTTATTTTTTCCCATGAAATTACTGAACTGAAGTCTGGATCAGATGTCCCCGTTTAATTTGGTGTAACTATGCTTCCCTCTAATAATGTGTAAAACCATCAATGACCATAAATATAATTTAAGTGTTTTGTCACATCATCCAACTTAATTATTTGGCTATAAATATAATATCACGGATGACTTAAATCACATTAATTGGGCTCATCACTAAAAAAAAACAAAAAACCCTCTGGTTAACTAGGACATTTTGAGGATGGAAAGGGAAACATGATTTGGGGGCCTGTGGTTTATCTTACTACTTTCCTGGTTGGTACCATATGACTCAGCTTTTCCTTTCATTGCACTTACGATCTTGCTTTTGACAGTTTTACAATCTTGCTGTACGCAGTACACCGCAGCAGTCCTAGAAAAAGCACTGAGCTCATAAGGACACAATTTAATGATTTCTTCCTCTAGAAAAATAAGTGATCTAAAAAAGATGCACAGACACAGAAAATTCCAGATGCCAGGCATCTATAAAAACCTAGCTCTTTCTGATGGAATTATAATTTCCATAAAAGAAAACTAGAATCAAATCAGAGGTTCTCAACTGAGCTTCGGACTATGAACCTCTGATATCAATGCTAAACTCTGTGTGTGTGTGTCTGGAAAGAAAGCCCATACAACAGACTCTCAAATGGAGCCATGACCTTAAATAAAGGAAGGGTGAGGAGAAGACTCGCTAGCTACTATAAATAGCAGAAAGTGAGGTTTGGACATGAGACCCATTTCTATTGCAGGTTTTGTGAAATATCTGAAGAGCCTCGAGAATGCAGTATAGCACTGTATTGTAGACCATGCAGCAGTTCTGTGAGGCAGGCAGGTAGACCTGGTTCCATTTTGAGGATGAGGAAACTAAAGAGCTTTGATTAGCTCTGTGGCTAATAGCTGTGGATTCAAGATGATGGGAATTCAGACATCATTTAAACCAATCCTCATCAGCGTTACCTGCATATTTATGTTAAATTACAGCTGAGGAGCTAACAGTGTTTCCATCACATCAGACTGCACCACTGTTTTTAAAACAAAACCTTACACTATTTAAAGTGCTATAGAAATGCAATTTTCAGTGCATAAATTTTAATTTGTGTTTTATATAGCACGGAAAAAACAAAACAAAGCCTACCTTTCTTATCACCTACATCCCTCTTCCATCCTCTCCCACTACCCAAGGCTACCCCAAATCCAACTTTTATTTTCCACTTTCCTTCCAGCCATCCCCTTTCCCGGCACTAAATCCAAAGCTAGAAATGTCTCTCTCTATGTGTACTTTCCAACCCAGAAGTAGGGTGTCTTTCCTCCCACACTCCCGGAGATCTCCCTTCACCTCTTTACCTCTTGTTGTGAACAACCGGGGACTTGCTAACCAAAATAGAAAAGAAAAATGCAATCCATTGCCCCTTCCTATCTAGGTGTTTAAATGCCAGAGCTATCTTCCAGCTACCCTATGACCATCCCGCACACGGACACAGCTGTCAACAGAAGAACAGAAAACAAGAAAGTCCACGCGAGTTTGACCTGACAGAAGACAGGTTTGTCACCAGTCTCCAAGTCGAAAATAGATCACCCACCGCTCAGAAGGGCACAAGGCACTTTTCCACTCTTATCTCAGCAGCCTCCAGCAGTTAGGTGAAATGCACTGAGCACTTGATGGAATGAAATGTACAATCAGCGATATGCTTTCAAAATAACTCCTCTTTGACAGGCCCGCCAAGGACAAGAGGACAACGAATCTGTAAGGTCGAAAGTGACAGCGCTGAGTTTCCACTGTGACCACAAACCCCAGAAAGGCCAGGAGTGGCCCACACGACGTCTTTCCCAAACCTACAGCCGGTTCAATCACCTCATTTCACAAACAGCGTCCCGAGTCTGCACTTCATTTCAGACTAAAGGGCAGATCCAGGAACCTGTGCTAGAGCTTTTGTGAATCTACTCCCTTCCCAAGAAGTCAGGAGCTTCCACAGTCACACACAGATGCCACCAGCAGTTCTTTTGTCTGCTTTACCTTACTTTTGTTTTAGAGGCCCTGAGCTTCAAGGGATCCACATCTGACTCATGCGTATGACTTTACTAGGCTGCTTCATAGACGTTGATAAGGATACATGGTGACCAAGTCTATGATTCCCTTTGATAAATGTTTAAAAAATTAATATCTTGGCTTTTCATCCAATCCTACAATCAGATGAACAACTTATGGAGAAATGGCATGCCAGAGATTTGGATGCATTTTCTCAGTACTAGTGGGAACCCACCTGAACTTCCCTGAGACTATGGAACACACACCTTTTTACGCCAAAGAAGGTAGGACTTGAGCTGCAGTTTTTGAGGTTCCATGTTTTAGTGAATTCTGTCTAGGACAACATCAGAAGCGCCCAAATTTCTTTCCTATTCTTCACTCCAGTAACGTCTTGGGCAAATGGAAATTCTTTTCTTTCTGTGTGTTTTTTTTTTAAACTGATACCGTAGGAAAATTTTTTCTACAAATTTCATTAAAAGCTGAGCTGATGTAATGTTTCCCCCCAAAATTAATTAGTTCAAAAATCTTTGTCACAGGATGTGCCTTGATTTTTCTCTCTTCTTTCCATCATCATTGACCACAGAGCCCTAAGTAAAGAACATTTTCTGAACTCACCTAAAGGACCTACAAAAATGGAACAGTCACACCCACCACTCTTCAGTTAATCTTTTGTATGGTTATTAAAGGAATGATTTTTACATCAAAAAACAGAAGTTTCTCCTATTTCAGAAAGCTGATTCAACATATTCATTTTGTGTTTAAAAGTAGATCGATTGGACAGCCTGCTTTTTGGAAACCTGTTTCACTTTCTAAGGGCTTCCCTGGTGGCTCAGTAGTAAAGAATTCACTTGCAATGCAGGAGATGCAGGTTCGATTCCTGAGAAGGTCCTCTAGAGAAGGAAATGGCTACCCACTCCAGTATTCTTGCCTGGAGAATCCCATGGACAGAGGAGCCTGGCAGGCTACAGTCCACGAGGTCACAAAGAGTTGGACATAACTGAGCGACTAACACTTTCACTTCACTTTGGGCTTCCTAATTGAGGTAAAATCATTTAAGATGACATTTTACTTTAATCTAGAAACATGCATACAAAAGCAAGGAAACTCTATGTACTTTAAACTCTGTTCCTAAGCCAGATTTATCACCCTTAAAGTTTTCCAACAAGTAGAGTAAAAAGAAAGTTCTTTAAGAACCAGAAGGGAGGGAGAACTAGTAACTTGGACCACACTCACAATTCAAACCTGATCTAGAATGCACCAGAAAATACTCCAAACTCCTCCTTCACCCAACAAGATTAATGAAAACCTATTGCCAGCTCCCAACCAGCTCCAACTGCCCCAAGGCTCACGTTCCCAGTGCAACTCAACCAGCTGTGGAGTACACTCAGAATGTAAATTTGGCCAGCACTTTGGGCTGAAAAATAAAACTGCCTCTGCCACTGACAAGTTAACGAAAGCAAACCTATTAGGTCTAGGGCCACCAGATGTCCACAAAGCGGAAGTTAGGTAGAATAAAGCCAACTATGAAATCAAGAGGATGGTCAAGAATTAGATGAGACCAGAGAAATCCAAAAGAGGACACACTTGCAACTACTTCAAAAATCACGATCATCCTAATCCAAAACACAGAAGAAATAGCTATGAGTCCACACTGAGATAAAGGAAGAGCTTCTCTTCACAGAATTCCAATTAATAAATGTAGAAGAAATGAGTGAAATAGAAATTCACCATTAGAACACCACAGAGATACCTGTTACACGCAAGATCCACTGATGGAAGCTAAAATGAGCAGATGAAAGTTTGAGGAGAAACAGGATATCTGCATAATCTTAGAGTATCTGCCTTGAATGAGTGTGAAGTTGCTCAGTCGTGTCTGACTCTTTGTGATCCCATGGACTGTAGCCTACCAGGCTCCTCCGTCCATGGGATTTTCCAGGCAAGAGTACTGGAGTGGGTTGCCATTTCCTTCTCCAGGGGATCTTTCCTGACCCAGAAATTGAACCTGGGTCTCCCGCATTGCAGCAGATGCTTTACTGTCTGAACCACCAGGGAAGCCCTTGAGATATTTTTAATTACACAGTTGGGGGGGCAGGGGGAGCGGCGCAGGGATAACTGTTAACTTTACAGTTAATGCCACCTTAACCAAGTGATTAAGAGGTCACTGAGATGGACACAACCCTTCTGTGGGATTTCCATCTAAAAATGTCTAACCTCAATCAGATCATGAGAACCCATCCAACGAACTCAAACAGAGAGTCCTTCTACAACAGGGGTTGCAAACTTCAACCTGAGGGCCTAACCTAGGCCTCTGCCTATTTTCATAAATGAAGTTATGTTGATGAACTCATTCATTTTCATAGTGTCTAAGGCTGCTTTGGGGTTACAACCATAAAGTTGAGGATTTACAACAGAGACCGTACAGCCTGCAAAGTCTAAAATATTTACTATTTGACCCTTGACAGAAAACATTGGCTGATCCTTGTTTTTTAAAAAGGACACCTCAAAAGTGAAAGGCAAGGCAAGGGTGAAGAATTGTCACACACTGGAGTAGACTACAGTTTGTCGTTCAGTCGCTCAGTCATGTCTGACTCTTTGCAACCCCATGGACTGCAGCTTGCCAGGATTCCCTGTGCTTCACAATCTCCCTGAGTTTGCTCCAACTCATGTCCATTGAGTCGATGATACCATCCAAGCAGAGACGGCACAATTAAATGCCATGTGGGACCACCCTGTTTAATATCTCTGAATAGAAAATAACATTCATGGAAAAACTGCTAAAATTAAAAAAAAAAAAAAAAAACCTTTGCAATTTGGTTTCAGATATTGTACCAAGATTCCTTTCTTGGTTTTGATAAATGAACTATGCTTATGTAAGTAGTCAACACAAGGCGAAGCTGGGTGAAGACTATACGGGAATTCTCTGTGCTGCCTGCTATTTTTGCAGATTTTCTGTAAGTCTGGAATGATTTCAAAGTAAAAAGTTAAGAAAAAACTGCGATGAGCTCCTCAGCCTGCTATGAGGCTGAGGGGGCGGCGGCAGCCGTCTTGAAGCCAGCATTGCCTTCCAAAGTTTGTCTTTATGGGGCCTGAAGGCAACTGTGAAAATAATTCCAGTGTCACCGGTACTTCATGCCAGTGGCCGGAAGGGAGACAGGATTAGCAGACAGTACTCCTGCTTCAACCAATACTGCCTTTAAAGATACATTCTAGCTTGGGGATTCCTGTCCTTAAAATACAAAGTACTCAATAAAAGGATGAACTAAGACATCTAAATCTCTCCCATGAGGTCTGTCGGAGCCTAAAACTAGCTCTAACGAGCTATATCAAGTAGGTGGACAGGAAGACTGTCTTGGAAGAGTCAAGGGGGTTAGGCTGGGTGCAGACCCCACTGCCGAAGACCCTGGTCTGACAGCAGGGGGAGACAGCGTGCTCCTAGGTTGCACAGCCAGTTCTGTCACCCGTTCCTCATGCAGCCCTGACACAGCGGTGAAATGCCTTCAGCAGAGATGTCCCTTCTTCATTTACTCAAGGGCTGAGCCCTGCGGGGTTAGCAAGGAGCTTGAGGCTAAGGATCTCTGCTTCTCTCCCATCAAGCAACTGCCCCAGGGCAGAAACAAGCCACAGAGTCGGGATTTTTCATGAGTTTCAACAAGTCACACTATAATTATGCACAATAGAGACAATCAGTTTGAGATTGCCAGAAAAACGTGGCAAAAAGAAGCTAAGGGGAGCAGGGGTGGGGCGTCGGGGGGAACACACAGGAGGAGTGACAAGGATAAGTGTCGGTGCAGCTCGTCCCTGCAAGGACCCTCAAAGACCACCTGTCTCCCCCCGAAACTTACTGATCAGCCCGAGTAAGCGGATGAAGCTGGGCGGAGGGGAAGGTCCAGACAAACCAGGCCAAGTCCATCACGTGGTCCCCAAGCACCCTGGGCCCCCAGGTGAGCTGCCGCTGTGACAAGCACCCTGGGACAGAGTCCTGGAACCTGAGCTGGGGCACCCGTGTGTGTCAGCCCCGGAGCTGGCCAGACACCCCTGGCAGATGATGGTTCCCAGCCGGACCCGTGCCCTGCAAAGGCCAGCCATCCATTCCTGAGTGCCTGTGCCCACTGAGAACGCCCCAGTGGGGCCTGGAGAACTGGGCTCTGGGCGCCTTTTCAGCTGACAGTGCTCCTCTTCCCCGCCTTGAGAGAAATGAACCCCTGGGGTGGGGAAAACCAGGCCGGGGCCGGTGCCATGTGGAGAAGGAAGATGAGGCGTTTTATGAATGGGCCATCTGGACAGGAAAACAGCCCTTCGGGCCCTCCCCGGGCGGGGCTGTCCCTCCTCCCTCTGGAAATTCTTTCAGCCCCATCTGCTCGGAAGGAGGCAACACACCCAGGGAGCAAACCCACCACCCACTCCCCAGCTTCCGCCCCCATCAGGAACATTCCAATGGTTTTGCCAAACAAACTAATTGCTCTCCCCCAGGCCAGCCTGCGTGACAACAGGTGCCCGGCTCCAATGCCGCCACTCAGTTTCTGGATTTTATTCTTGTTAACTGGCCTATATGATTGTTTTTAACGTCATTTAAAAACAGCTCTGCCTTACTATGCCCTTCTCTGGAAGCCTCAGAGGAAGAGGCTGGGGGGCAGGGTCAGTGGGGAGATGAAATTGAGATGGAGATGTCCTCCGACTGCCTCTGGCCTGAGCCGGCAGGAGCTGTGAATGACAATCACCAAGTGAATGACTCGGTGGCCATCTGTGGGCCGGGCCCGTCTGTCTGGATGGGAAGTGTGTCTGCATGTGCCCCAGTCCGTCAGGGCAGGAGAAACAGACCTGCCTTCCAGCCTCAGCCAAGCCCTCTCTCGCAAAACAGCTACTCTGCAGACAGACAGACCTCCAGCCTATCTCTTTCACCTGCGCCTTGAGGAGGATCTAAACGCTCACAAAGCACGTCCACATAATCACATTTGACTTTGCAAACAATCCCATGAGGACTGCAGGCAGGACACCAGGACACAGCAGGTTATGTGATGTGCCCAACTGGAAAACCGCAATAACTGAAGCCATTTTAAACTTTAATAAGAAAAATGTCATCCATGATGGACATTTATCAGGAAGAACCTTCATAAGGAAGAGAGGAGTGTTTATAGATGAGAAAGGGAGGCTCCATTTCATTGACGTGAAAACCAAGGCTCAAGAAGGCCAAGTTTTTTGCCCAAGTCCACACAGCTACTTAGCACAGCTTTCTGGATTTGGACCCACAGCCTGCAAGCCTACCCACTGTGGAGCCCTCCCGTCTCTGAATGTGGGTTGTAGCCAAGCACGAGCTCATTTGTGCTCTGGGCCTGAATGAGCACAAATTAAGTCATTTCAGGGGTCCATGGTATTGTTGAGCCTGGAACTTTTAGACTTCTGGTCCAGAGCTCCCTCTGCTGCTCCGCACCATGAAAACGTCACGTCTTGATTAAGCATAAAGTGATTCTCCCCAAACATTCTCCTACTGCCCATTTCTTCTAAGATAAAATTTGGACCTAGGAAAACCCTTTAAGGCCATCAAGCTCAACCCCTTTATCAACTCTTCTAGTCTCAGCAAAGCCAACCTCCTTGAATAAAGGAGATACAGCAGAACGCAGAGTAGAGCCCACATCCCCCTGGCCTTACATGTTCAAGCGTGCTTTCTGGAACAAAATTGCACCAGAAATAAACAATGAGGGGGAGTCACCCAATCAGACATTTGCCATGGTGGCCCTGACTCAGGGGGTCCATTCTCCAGTGAGACTGCAGTAAGTACAAGGCTGTTTTAACTAAAATGAACCAAATTATGAGACGATTCATTGCTTATTGTCTCAGCATGGCTCAAATGTGTCTTGAATTCATTAGTGACCCCTTCATGGCCAATTAATGGCAACTTGATATATTTGAACACCTTGACATCACATCTTTTGCATAATCATTCTTAACCTTTGCTCTTTGTTTAGGCTTTTATAGAAACTTTTTTTATACAAATAAACTTTTTAGTTTTAGTTCCCCTAGCTCTATTTTCCCACTTTGGGTAGAAAGAACTCCTTTCTCTTCCTTCATATTACTTATCTCAATTTATGCTTTTATAGTTATCTGTATTTTTTTGTTTCTGTTTTCTTCATTAAACTGTAATTTCCACCCATAAGGCCCACACCTGTTCTGTTCATCACTTCACACATGACAGCACCTAGCATTAGTAGATGTTTGATATATACTTCTCCTAGTTGAATGAAGTGTCCCATGTGTTAGACTGGGAAGCACCAGCCTCTGAAGAATGTGAACCCGCTTTTCTTAAAGCAAAACAGTTCAGAAAACCATTATTTTACCAACCAGGTTGACATCATTACCTTTCAATGGTCATTCATCACATGAAGATATGCAATGTGAGATATATGTTCATCAAAATAACCAACCATTTCAGACCCCCATTTTAAAATGCACCAATCAGGAAAACTGGAATATGAAAAACTGGGCAACACTGCAATTTTTCCAAAATACCCCTTAGCACCAAATAGATCTAGCAGATAACAATCTGACTCCAGCCATACTTGAAAACGTAAAAATTCTACAGCGAATCTGCAGAATTTTTAATAAAGTGTCTAGAAATTTTTAGACATTTATTTTTCTATAAAATTTTAGAAATTTGTTTCTATAGAAATAAACTTTCTGTAGAATTTTAATAATTTTTTTCTAAAATTTGTAGAAATTTTAATAAATTTTACATTTTCAGAAACACTACATATTTTTGGCACTGCAGTCCATGGGGTCGCAAAGAGTTGGACACAACTTAGCAACTGAACAACATATTTTTTAGCATTTATTTCCCTTTATACCTTCTTGCATTCCCAAATTTCAAAACCAATAGTGGATTAAGAGCAATAAAGAATGTTAGGTAGTTTCAAAGAAACCAAGGTGGATTATACCAAGGGCACAGAAACAAGAAACAAATAGATGTGTCACAACCAAGGAGCCTGAAAATCAGAAAAAAACTAGAAACTGTTCTTTTTGTGTAGTCCCTTACATTGTGGCTTTTGAAATTCTCAGAGGAAGTAATGCTAAGAAAAACTACAGCCTCAGAATATCACAGAGGAAAACTACCATGAGGACAGTTTGAAACGTGCAGGCACTCAAACAGGAGAAGCACTGAGTACTGTTTCTCTACCAATTCAGAGAGTCATGTTTCTAAACAGTGTTTCATCTTAGCCCATGGCTTTTCTACTACTGTTTTTTTTTTTCTTTTAAATATTTTGTTCAAATGTCTCTGTCTTAGTTATAATTACTCCATGCATCATTTAACTTTACAGACAATTAAATATGCTTTAAAATTTAATTGCTTTCAAATGCTTTCAAAACTTTCAAATATTTACGGTTCTTTCTAAGAGGCAGGCCAATTATCTGCAGTCAAGCACCATCAGGAAGCAGGAAGCAGCAGAGAAAGGACACTCGTAATTTCAGCAGATCCCAATTTCAGCCCATGGAATGCACAATTGGCACCAGACTATGTGCCAAATTTCAGTACAATGGCAATGTCCTGGTTTTACCCTCCAAGTTTCAGAGGACAAAGGGAAATGCAGTCAGTTCATGGAACAATGCAGAACCACATCTGGAATTTATAGTCCATTCCTGGAACACCCTGGCAGAAGGAATCCAGCATCTGGTATCTGTGTTGGCTAATTATTATTGCAAATGACATCAAATAAATTCTACTTGAATTATGTCTTACCCTTATTCCTTCTTCTCAGAGGCTTCTTTACAGAGGTATATCTCAGAACCATAGTAGCTATCATTTTCTGCATGCTAACTCCCTGCTGGGTATTCTGCTAGATGATTTTACATACATTATCTCATTTAACCCTTCCAACAACCCTGAAGTAAGCATTATTATTATCCTTTCTTCATAAATGATGAAATCCAGGATCAGAGAAATAACTTGTAAGGTTACAGTTAATAAGCAGTAAAGCCAGAATGTGAGCCCAGGTCTGTCTGACTTGAAATGCTGATCTTCTCCAAAACCCAAGGGAGGATGTGGGGAACGGTGGCCGATGGCAGGGGGGAGACCTTGTTAATCTTATCAAGTGCTCTCAACTACTACTAAAAGGCCATAATATATTATGGTGAAAACACAGACTGAAACCAGGCTGCCTGATTCAATCCATCTGAACCCCACTTCTATCCAACCCCAGCTGGAAGTTACTTAACTTCTCTACATCTCACTTCGCTGTCAAGTAGACATATTAGTGATTGCTTCATAAGGCTGTTCAAGGATTAAATAAGATAACACATGTAAAATCCTGAGAACCATATAGCAAGCACAAAATAAAGGCTAGCTGCTAACACTACACTATTGATGACGATGATGGGCATTTCAAGGATCAGCCTTTCTTCCTGACCTTGGGCTCCTCTCAAACCTACACCCACCATTCTATCTAACCTTATTTATTAATTTTTGATTTTAAAGCCTTAAGCTGTATCAATCTTAATGCCTGCACTTGCTATCAGCTTAATATGCTGGCTTCCTTTACGCAATTTAAAAGCTTCAAAACTATTAATCTTGTGAGCCACAAAGACTTGGGACACATTATTGAGCTTGTGTAGTCATGGCACAAATGTCCAGCTACAGGTTACATAATTCAAGTCTGTCCATCATCTGGACATGCGCTGCGAGTTGAGAATAATTCTAAGAAGATACTCAGAACGTGTTTAAACTGCAGGACACTGAAGCCCTGCTCTAACTCGAAAGCAGTAGGGCAAATACAACAGCCTTGGATTTAAGAAACCAGGGTTGTAAACAAAGCCCCAGGAATACGAGAGCCAAGCACAGAATATGTGAACTGGTGATACAGTTAAAATCCATTTTCTAATGGATTTTACAGAAAATAAGTATTGACCATGAACAAGTCAAACATGAATACCATCATACATAGTTCACTTATTAAAACAGCCCTTCTGAGACAGTCTGGGACCTGGGATCCTTGGCTGCAGTGCCTTCACCTGGACAAACAAAGTACAAAGAAACAATATGAGACTGTGCGCATGCACAGTTGGAGCAAGTTTATGAACAAAAAAATTAAACCTCCCCACCAAAAAAACCCAAGTGCCTCTTCTAAGGTACCTAGAGCAAAAGCAGAATACTGCGCATGCACCCTGCACGCACCACAACCAAAACAGGGGGCAAACCACCTAAGCCACCCCTCCACCTGATTCCTACCTTATCATTATATAAGGAAGGAGCCTGCCCTGCTCAGAGAGCCAGCAAGGGAACTGGTTGCTTTTTTCTGCTCCCTCCTGCTGCAATTAGGGCCCCAATAAAGCCTTGCCTGAATTTCTTGTCTGGCCTCTTTATCAATTTCTGTTGGTTAAGCAGCTCAGTTGGTAAAGAATCTGCCTGCAATGCAGGAGACCCAGGTTCAATCTCTGGGTCGGGAAGATACCCTGGAGAAGGGAATGGCAACCCACTCCAGTACTCTTGCCTGGTGAATTACAGGGACAGAGGAGCCTGGTGAGCTACAGGCCATGAGATCGCAAAGAGTCAGACACAATTGTGCAACTAACTTTCACTTTCAAGAAAGGCCAAGAACCCTGGTCGGCAACACTTCTAATACATTAGCAGACTAATGGTTATAAGTGATTTCTGCATTTCTTCCCACCCACCTGATATCCTGGAAGAGAGACCCTCTCTCTCCAGGCAACTAACTCAAGGAGAAACTGCAGTATAACCTCTGGGGCTGGTGAGGGGGAAGTGTACCTAGCAATGTCAGATTCAGCCCTCGCCCCAGCAAGACACAACCTCAAACTGCAGACGGAAAGCCTCTCTGCTGTGGACTCATTCTGCTCGAAATGGAAGCCTATCCCCAAAAGGTGTGTCATACATAGAAAATGATATTCCCTTTATATGTAACTCTAGCTCCTCTGTTACTTGCCAAGCCATGATAATTTCAGATAGCACTCTATCTTAAACACATCAATCCTAGAAAAACTTCTAGCACCTCAATCCCTGATACAGAACTAAATCTCATAGGCTGATGTCTTTAAAATGCAGGGAGTTGGAAATAAGTGGGTTACAGAAGGCAGGCTTCCACAGTCAGTAGTTCCTAATGCTCTGTGTCTGTGGCCTTAGCCTCAGTGTCTGATGAGGATTTTCATAACACCCAGTGCTGGCGAGGCTGGCATAAAACACAAGTTCAGACATAGCCAGCAGAAGTGAAAACTGGTACAAACTTTTTGGAAAGCCACTTGAAATACACACACACACATACACACGAAGAGACAGACTTAAAAATAACCCCATGATCTGCTCCAAAAAATTACAATAATGAGACTACCAATTACAAGGAAAGCTTTAGGCAAAAAGGTGTTTATCACAGAATTATTATTTTTTTAAAGAACAAGCAAACCCCAACCGTGTAAACATCCAACAGAGGAAGGGCTGTTATGCAGCCAGTATGTATGTGTGTAAGATAATGTTAAATGAAAAAAGCACACTTCAAACTTCAACATTATAGTACAATTAAAAGCAGGAAAAAGGAAAAAAACTAATTTATGGATAGAAGAGGAAGGCAAAGGGACTATCCCAAACAGCCGCTGATTTTGGAAAATGGGCCCACGACAATTTTTTTTCCAACTTTTCTACTGTCCTGTATTAAGCACGTTTTAAGCCCTATTTGAAACATAGATAAGGTTCAACTCCATGGTACATCCCAGCATGATGGGGACACTAGCACCCCAAAAGAAAGAAGCTGCGTTCTCAACCCAAGAAGAAAGATCATCTCTCTGGGCCGCTGTGCCCTCCCAGGCCTGGGAAGGTTTCCACACCGACGGCAGAAGTTGCGGACCGAGCAGCTTCGGGGGCCGCAGGCGAAGCAGGCCGGCGTGCGCGCACACCTCCCGGGGCCCAGCGCCCCGGCCCCAGAGGCTTCCGACCGACGACCCCCGAAAGTTCGACGAGTCCGAGAGCCAGCGGCCGCCCAGCAGGGAGAAGCGGTCTTGACCGAGCGAGGACGCAGGGCCCCGGCGCAGTTGACACACAGCGCACGGGCAGCCTTCTCTTCGACCGGCTCGCGGAGATTTCTCAGGCTTCTCGAGTTTTTAAGCACACACAAGGGTTGAATTATTCGGAGAGCTCAGTAGAAACAACCAGGATTAAAGAGAGGAAAGCTGATCGAGCCATAAAGTGACAAGTGCTGCCACCTCTCCCGCCCTCCAACCCCAGCCGCCCGAAGCGAGCTGAAACCTCACCACCGCCCGCGCCCGCAGACTCCCGGGCATCGCCACCCGGCACGGAAGGACCCGCTCCACGTGCGCCAAGACACGCGGGAGCCGCAAGGAGGATCCCGTGCATGCTCCCAGGTGAAAATTATCTCGGACCTGCAAACCCAGATTCTACATTAACAGCCATCCATTCAACAGGATTGGAAGAAGATCCCTTAATACAGGCCTAAAAGTACCCACATATTTGCCTATCCCCACCCCACCCGTAGCGAGTCGGGAGGAGAGCAGAGAGGCCGCATTTAATTACTCCAAGTCCTCGGAGATGGGTGGCTGTCACTCTCAGCACCTCCCACCTCGGCTGGCTGACATCTGACCTTCAGACACGAACCAAAGGGCGGACACGCGCTCCAGTTTTAAAAGTTAACGGCTCCTAAATAATGTGAATAGTCCCACCAGAATGGATCTGTTCTGTAAATTAACATTATAAAATCTACCTTTTTCCAAAAACGAGATTTTTAAACCGGAATGTTACTTAGAAATACTGTTAACACCTCGCTCTACTTCAAGATTTTAAAAAATTAATTTAATAGAAATAAAGTGACACTTTGGTTTTTTTCTATTTTTACGTGTTTATTAACAGCATTTCTGTCACTATTTCTAAAATAAAATGTCATTTATTTCTATTAATTTTTTTAAAATCTTGAACTAGAGAGTTATGTTTTACGAACACACAGTGTGTAATACTTGCATACTCTCTTCTAGGCACTATACAAATATTAACTTATTCCTAATAATAGCCCCTTGAGGTAGGTAGGATGGTTATCCCCATACGTGGTTATACAAAGGATGTAACTGAGGCACAGAGTGGTTAAATGACCTGGGCAAGGACACATAGCTGGTAAGTGGCAATTGGCAAAGCTGGGATTCAACCCAGGCAAAGGTCCTCCTATCCACTCATGAAAATCACAAGTTTCACAGTGCAATTCATGCCCTCCTAAGGAACTGCTAACTTTGCAAACTGGTGTAACTTTATCGTAAAGCAATATGGCAGATATATCAAGAGCAATAAAAAATATTCATACCCTTTGACCTAATAATCCCATTCCTGGGAAATATTCCAAAGCTCCAGGCATGAAGATATCCATTACTATAGTATTAAGAGTGGGAAAAACTAAGACCATAATTTTCTATCAGTTGGTGAATAATTAGATGTATTTTGGTAGGTTAGCTCAGTGGAATATCAAGTAGTCATGGAAAATTAAATTATGAAGATGATGCAGCTGCAAATACCATATATTGTTAAGTAGAAAAAATAAATTTGCATGTAATATTTCAAAATATATGCACACAACCAAACATTAAAGGAATGAAGACAAAGCAGGCTAATAACTGAGTCTGACAAAGAGATCACTGGTAATAAATAACGTTATCTTTCAAAAACTTCCCTTTATATTATTACAGTTGAGCTGTTATAAATAAAATCTGGAGAAAGGGAAGTGTGTCTTAAAGGATTTATGAGAATAAGCCAAATTTGCACAAGTCAGGAGCATTCAGATGGAAACTTGTTAAGAGATGGTTCTATTGTATTTAATTATTCCCTGAGCCCGGCTGCCCCTAGCCAGGGATGGAGGAAGATCAGGCTGGCAGCTGGAATTAGCACTGCTCTCAGCCCCTGTGCTAGGAAACTCCAGCTGAGACAACACTGTTGGGATTCCAGGCCTAGCCTCAGTCCCACAAATCATGGCAACAGTGAAAGAAGCCAAGGCTGACGCCAGAGGCTTTTCACATACAAGCACGCGATCTAAAGAAATCACAGTCCAGTCGTGATAAATTTTGGCTCCAATCTCACCTCATTGGATCGTCTCAGAAAGTGCCACATTCTTCACTTCCCGACCTGTAAGCGCCAGGCACCACCCAACAGTCCCTGGGAAAGATGTAAGAGTGATCTTGACCTTTTCTTGATCTACCCTGAAACTCCCAGATGTGAAATCCTTACCTTCTCTACAAGGAGCCAAGTTGAGACAAGGAAAAAATCAGACCAAAAATGCTCTCCTTAACATGAACAACCGAAGCGTCACCGAAAGGTTTCACAGGCTCAACCATTCAATTCACTAAGGAATGAAGTTAAGGTCAAAAGTAAGACAGAAATATCTGAACAAGTGAAAAGAGTAAAACTGAATGGTTTCAACGAAAGATATATTATTTTGAATTCAGGGAGTCTGTTTATGAGGGTTTTGTCTGTTTACCAAGTCCCAAGAAATTGCCTTATTCAGACTAGGAGAGCATCTTTCAGTCACTGTGCTTAAGGACTATGACAATGTAGAACCCTCCCCAGCCCTGCCCTTTCCTTCTTTCACTAAAATGGACAGAGCCCAAACTACCAATCCGGCCGGGAGAGCCTGTCCCTTAAAATTTACTGCAAACAAATGAAGGTGCAAAGTTTTCAGAACAACATTCTGAGCCTAACAGTGCTGTAATTTAATACAAAATTTTATTGAAAAGATCATTAAAGCCTGCAAATGGCTTGTTGAAGTGCAGGCAAAAACCCATAAGAGATTTTTTTTTTTTTTTCAAACAGATGGTAGTGGACTATAAACACATCATACTTCATTTTGATTGCTTTTAACAGAAAATGCAACTGATATATGGAAGGAGCTTATTGTTCAAATATCTTTCCTCTTCCCCCAAAGTAAAGTGACCACACACACACACACCACACCACACACACACATACTGACATACATACATACATATACACACACCCCTTCCTGTGCTCTCCTCTCAGACTCTATCAGGAAACATTTTCAAAATTCTCTAGCCATAAACAACCTCACTGTCAGCGGATTAGCAAAAGTAACTGGCATTTTAAATTAATCTTCTTCTTATCCTCAACAGTGGCTTTGCTGCCATACCAAAAGGAGAGAAGGAAGTTTTCCCTCTGCTTAAAAATGACAACACCTTAAACAGAGTTCAGGACAACAGGAGTTGAATACACAACCATTGAAAAGTGCAAAGATAAATGATACAACTTGAGCTGTCATTATTATTTCCCATAAAATCACCATTAAAAAAAAAAATCACATTTCTGGAATTCCCTGATGGTCCAGCAGTTAGGACTCTGCACTTTCACTGTGGAGGGCACAAAAGATCCCGCAAGCCACACAAGAAAAGAAGCGGTGGGGTGTGGGGGGCGGAGGGGGAGGGAGGAATCACTTTAAAAAAAACAAGGGCCAGAGTTTATGATGATAAACAGGCTATTTCCCCCCCCCAAAAAAATACATTCACAGAGAACTGCTCTAGGACAAGTTCAAAAGAAGAACCTTTGTCAGTCCCTGCCTTTCAGTGAAACTTTAGGCCAAAGAATCTTAAGAGTTAGGATCAACTCTACCCTCTGCCCTTCCCTCCCTTCACAGTCCTCAAAGAGCAGACATTAAAAAGATTTCAAAGAGGGAATTTAAGAGGGTCTCTGAGTTTTCCCTGGCACCCTCATCACTCATCAGGAACTCTCTGGACAGGAATGACACTTGCTAAGGTTTTTGCCCCTCTCCCTCCCTCCACCTGTCGTCCCAAGTCTCCGTGGTATGCTGGGGCCCTTCGCGCTTTCTGCTTGAATGACAACGTCTCGCCTGCAATCTGGTGTCTCCTCTTCCACCCAAGTGGCTGCTTCTAAATTGGGGCCCCAAGAAAAATATGTACCAATTAGGGGCTACTTGATAACTAAGCATCGCAGACTGGCCATACGCTGGCTGGTGGGATTTTTCCTTTTATTTTTTTCAGTATAATGACCAGCTCCACCTTAACCTTCCAGAATAACCTTCTGTGGGGTTGGGATAGGCGAAGGCATGAAAACTCAGAAAGCCAGGGATCAGTGAGGTGCCCCTAACTTCCCTCTGGGCCTCCCAGAGTAGGTAGACCCAGCCACAGCTCAGGAATTCCAGGCGGGATGCTTGGCATAAGTAAGTAATTGAGTTAAGGGAGATCTAAAGAAAGACTTCACGTTCACATTCATATGCTAAACTCAGTTAAAAATAGGCTCAAGAAGGGCCTGACTTCATTTTTAATTTTAGCCTGATGATGAACATGCCCTAAAGACAGAAAGTCACCAGGCATTTTCCTGAGGGCAGCGATCTTCATATTTTTATAAAAAGGAAATGCAGCATGTTCTATTAATAAAAGTGCTGTAGCCTCAGTTAAATCTGGACAATTCGTAAACCAGGACTCTCTCCGGCTGAGTTTCCCCAGGTCAGCAGCTCCCTCACACCCAAGCCCCCAGCAAGCGGGCAAGTGGGCCTGTCACACGCAGTGGGGCAAAGTGAGCCAGACATCCAGGGGTCAGAGGCCAACCAGATCAAAGACCATAAGGTACAGCTCCGGGACACTTCCCAGGTGACCAAGTGACTCAACCAAGAGCATTCACCAGGATCTCTTTTAAAGGGCTCCTGAAAAGATCCTCACTGTCAGGATGGAGCCCTATGTTACAAGATTTAGTGAGGAAAGAGGGACGGGTTGTGGCTGCGGGAGGTACACAGGGTAAAAGGGAGAGAAAGTGTGACACTTTCTTCAGAAATGACACACAATTTCAACTTTTCCTTCTTATCTCAAAGATGGCGAAGTTAAACTGGCCTCCGGCTATGTGGCTGGACTTTTTGATGGACCTGCCAAAGAAGGATCTTCTCCAGTGACCCTTGGCTATCAAGCTACATAACAAAATAAAATGTGGCCAGGTGGGAAAACTACCACCCTTAGAACACTGAGCATTCCCACCCAGGCTAACTGGTAACTCCAAGCTTGGGCAGGGCTGCCCCAGGTCCTGGAGAAAGTGCTAGGACTGAAGGGGGTGTGTATGTGTGAGTTGTGTCCAGGTCCCAAGGCACTTTTAAACACACAGTCCCCAGCCCAGCTTAGAGATTCTTAGGATCTCAGTGACCTGCACTTCTGCGTTCTTTTCTAAGCAAACATTTGAGGCCCTCATAAACTCACATAATCCTCCCAACAACCAGATGAGGCTGGTTGAAGAGACCGAGGCACAAACAGTAAGGTCACACAGCTAGTAAGGGATAGTTCTTGCTTTAATCAGGCCTCTCTCAATCCACAGCTCAGGGTGGTGTAACAGGAAAAGCCTGACAAAGTCAAGGTTGAAGGTATGCTGTCTTTTTCTACTTTCTTGCCTTTCACTTGGGTTAATTTCCTCCCCACAAAGGGGAACAATTATGATGTTTTGGTTTCAATTTTTGGTTCTTGTTTTGCTTCTGCCCCCATTTTTTTGTGTTTTTTTAAGGCCATTTGTAAAATCCTATAAGCCCTCAATCTAAAAAATGCCATGATAGTCTGAGCCATGAGTGAGTGAGTGAAGTTCCTCAGTCGTGTCCGACTCTTTGCAACCTCATGAACTGTAGCCTGCCAGGCTCCTCTGTCCATGGAATTTTCCAGGCAAGAATACTAGAGTGAGTTGCCATATCCTTCTCCAAGCCATAGAATAGCATAAAATACAGGGGAAAATAGAGAGACCTTAAGCGTTGGGGCCAGAGAGATGCAAGTTCCCATCCCAGCCCATCTTCTTACTAGCCGAGTGACTTCAACAAGGGTATACTCCTTAGCCCAAAATTAAATTCAGGAACAGTTGGACTAAGAATTGGCCAACTGACTGAGCCTGTGGCTTTTTTAAAACTTTTATTATGGAAATTTTCTAACTATATACAAAGGTGAGTGATTGCTAAATTGCCTCAGTCATGTCCGACTCTGTTGATTGTAGCCTGCTAGACTCCTCTGTCCATGGGATTCTCCAGGCAATACTGGAGTGTGTTGCCATTTCTTTCTCCAGGGGATCTTCCCAACCCAGGGATCAAACCTGCATCTTTTATGTTCCCTGCATTGGCAGGTAGGTTCTTTACCACTAGCGCTACCTTAGAAAACAATATAATGAATCTCAAACATATCACCCAGCTTTGACAATTATTAATACTAACTTTTGATCAGCCTTGTTTATTACTACCCATTCTCACCCTCCACACTATTATTTTGAAGCCAATTCCAGATACATCATTTCATCTATAAGTACTTCGCTATCTAGCACTAAAATATTTCAATTTTAACATAATTTCAGTATCTTTACCACAACAATACATAAATAATTCTTTAGCCTCAGTATCCGGTCTGTTCAAACATCCTAAATAATCTCTTAGTTTTTGTTTTGTTTTGGATACTACTTTATTCATATGTGCACACTACACTTAAAAGACTTAATTTCCACTCAGTAGCCAGTACAAGCCAAAATGAAAAACTGTAGAAATCGAAGTCAATTCTATAGCCTGTAAAAAAACAAGGGACCTTATTTAATCAAGCCTAACGAGCAGATGGCGCTAGTGGTAAAGAACCCACCTGCCAATGCAGGAGATGTAAGAGACGCGGGTTCAATCCCTGGGTCGGGAAGATCCCCTGGAGGAGGACATGGCAACCCACTCCAGTATTATTCCCTGAATCCCCATGGACAGAGGAGCCTGGTGGCCTACAGTCCATAGCGTCACACAGAGTCAGACATGACTAAAGTGACTTAACACAATGAGCATCTTCCATGGGAGCTTATCCTAACTACTTTAGGATTTTTACCTGTAGATCTTGTGTTTCCCTAGTATAGCAATTTTTAAAATATTTATTAAATGTCTTTATGTGTTAGGCATTCAAGACCTGGAGCAGAGTTTGTTTTTTAATAGTTGGTTTGTTTGAGCTAAGACCCGAAAAGCACAGACTGCATTTTGCTGTTAAGTATTCTTATGTATGTGTATGTGTTCAGTCATGTCCAACTCTTTGAGACCCCATGGACTGTCGCCCACCAGGCTCTTCCGTCTACAGGATTTCCTAAGCAAGAATACTGGAGTGGGTTGCCATTTCCTTCTCCAGGGGATCTTCCTGACCCAGGGATCGAACCCAAGTCTCCTGCATTGCAGGCAGATACTTAACTGCTGAGCCATGAGAGTGGGGGTAAGCATTCTTAGTCTCTTTTAATCCATAGATATTCTCTTGCAGTTCTTATTCTTATAATTGATTTGTTGAAGAAAACAGGTCTTCTGAGCAATTCCCTGGTGTCCCAGTGGCTGGGATTCCACAATGGGGACCTGGGTTCCGTCCCTGGTCAGGGAACTGGATCCCACATCCTGCAACTGAAAGATCTCACATGCCACAGCAAGGATTAAGCAGCCTGTGTACCACAGCTGAGACCAGGAACAGCCAAGTGGGAAGCCATGTCCTTCTCCAGGGGATCTTCCCAACCCAATGATCGAACCTGGGTCTCCTGCATTGCAGGTAGATTCTTTACTGTCTGAGCCACCAGGGAAGCCCCCAAATAAATACATGGTTTAAAATAAATATTTTTTTAAAGAAAGGAAGAAAGAAAATAGGTTTTCTGGCCCACAGAATGCCCACACTCCAATTGGTGGATTTTTACCTCCATGGTGTTGTTTTGACATGTTCTTCCGTTCCCTGTATTTTCTATAACTGGTAGTTTGATCTTGAGTCTGGCATAGATTGAACTTCTATTTTTGATGGTGCTATGTACTTCCTACTGCAACAGTAGGCACGTGATGCTTGGAAGTCTTTCTTTTTTGTGACATTAAGATTGATCAGTGGGTTTGAAGTCACCGGGCTGATCCATCCGTTAGAAAGTTCTTCTACAAAAGGATTTTTCCTCATCCACAGTTTGGATGAGGTAACCAATAAGAAAGGACAGAATGAATGTCTGATTCATTCCCTTTCTTGGACAGTGTTCAGAATGAGTTGGTTCCCCAACATCCTCTAGTGAAAACCATTGAATTTTTAACTCATGCATTTTACACATTGGAACATATTTAATATATGTGAATCCACTATAGTTTCTCTTTTTAATGCTCAAATTATTCCATATTTGGGCACTGGGAAGCCCTTTAACTTGGTTCCCAAGTCCTTTTGACAGGACACAAGTGGTCTTTGATAGCTTCTTTGTTTTCTGATACAAGATAAGCCAACTCATTTTGTACATTTCCTGTCCCAGAACTGGAATCAGCCATTTTTCTCAGGCTCCTTAGTCTCTTTTAGTTGTTGTTGTTCAGGTGCTCAGTCATGTCTGACTCTTAGTGACCCCGTGGACTGCAGCACGCCAGGCTTCCCTGTCCTTCACCATCTCCCAGAGTCTGCTCAAACTCATGTCCTTTGAGTCGATGATGCCATCCAACCATCTCATCCTCTGCCGCCCCCTTCTCCTCCTGCCCTCAGGCTAGTGGGATCTTGCATTTAGAGGCCACAATCTAGGTGTTACAGGTGCTCATTGCTACTGAGCTGGTCCTTATTTCTAGGTTTTTCAGTGGACAAAGTTAGGAAATACTTTTTAATTTGTTAAAGAGAAGGCATATCAGGCTTTCACACCAATATCTTCAAAAATTTAGGATTACAGAATTTTTACTTAACATCTTTGATTATAAAATCATACTAAAAAAATCATACTAAAAATATTGCTTTCTGTCTATTTTAACATAATTACTACATATATATATATAATAGATTCAGAATACTAATACCAATATTAACGATATTACTGAAAACAGCTTAAGATTTATTTAGAATTTGTTTTGACCTTAAGATGTATTCCACTAGAGCTGTATAATCAAATTATTGTGTTTTAAAGTCATGTGAAATAATTCTCTGTGTGATTAAGCCACCAACTTGATATATAAACTTGTTTTATTTTCTTCTTGATTGGGTGGATTTTTCTACTTTTATTAAATTTTGTTTAGAGTTAAGGAAAATATTTATAGTGTTCCAAAGTCAAATCTATAAAACAAAATACATTCAAAACAGTCTCGGGACTTCCCTGATGGTCCAGTTGCTAAGACTCTGTTCGTCCAACACAGGGGGCTCAAGTTCAATCCCTGGTCGGGGAACTAGATCCCACACGCTGCACCTAAGAGTCCGAATGCCCCAACTAAAGATCCCGCCTGTCACAACTAAGACCCAGCACAGTCAAATAAACAAATATTTTTTAAAAAGTCTAGCTGACCTGACTCTGACCTATCCATCCATTTCTTCCCTCCCCATATAGGTTAATCAGTACTAGTAAATTTTATTAGTTTACTCTTCCATTTCTTTTAATAACAGGCAAATACGTACGTATTGCTCAGATAAAAGGTAATACGCTATCTATTATTTCTGCTCCCTGCTTTCTTTCACTTAACAATACAGCCTGGAGACCATCCCATACCCATAGTTGTGCAGAGAGATAATTCTGCTTCCTTATATGTCCTACAGCAACCCACTGTATGGATGTCCCGTGGCTTACTGCTATTACAAGTAATGCTACCACAGAATGTCCTTGGCATGTCTTTTCTTATTTCCACCAGTGTATTTTTTGAATAGATCTTATAAATAGGATGGTGTGGTCAAAAGACAATGCACATGTAATTTTGCTCAATATTGTCAAATTCCCCTCCTCAGAGGTGGTGCCATTTTTGTATTCTCATCATGAGGTGATTAGTCTTACATGCTAAATTTAATATATATATATATAAAACAAATCTCTTGACATCTCAGGGGCCTTCCTTTAAAATCCCTGAAAGGCATTTTAACCAAAGCCATCTAATTCAATTCTCCACATTCTGGACAAAGGAAATTTCTTTTGAGAAAGGGCAATGATGTGCTCAAGGAACTGCCTTTATCCCTCACCTTTCCTGACTTTTAAATACACAGTTTACACATAATTCTTTTCATGTCAGAGAAGTCAAGCACAGTATTAAGTATTCAGATTGAAAACATCACAGGTTAGTTTAGGTCTTTGCAAACTACAAGTGGTTCCCTGAATTGAAAATGAAGTTCATGGAGGAGATCAGGGGACTCCTCAGTGCCTTCTCCTTTCCCCCGTTTAACAAGTAAGATCTGATGGGGATTGCGATGGTACCACACGTGGATACTGGCTCCTGTCCACACCCACACCACTGCAGAGCATCTCCCCCAGCTTCCCTTTCCCCACAGGATCCTCCCAGCATCTGAGGTTAGGCACTGTTACATGTGTTATCTCATTTACTCTTCACAATAACACTATGAGGTGGATGCCCTATCGGCCCCCTTTTAAACCTGAAGAAATGAAAGAGCAGAGAAGTGAAGCTCCTTGTCCAAGGTCACACAGTTTGCAAGCAAATAGGGAGCCAGGATGTACACCCAGGCTTTCCAACTCTAATATCTACCTTTAACTGTTGTGCTGTGGTGCTTCCACATTTCAGACCTTCATCATCTTTTGCCTAACCAGTGCAGGGGCCTCCCAACTACATCCCCACCTCTAGGAGCACACCTATAGACACAAACACATGTGCATACATGCAAAAAACTCCACCACTCATCCTTTCTTCTCCAATACCAATGTAGTCCTTCCAGAACACAGATCTCATTACATCAGACCCCTGCTTACAAATGACTACTCAGAAGAGAACATCCAAACTCCTTACCTTGAGAAACATGTTCCGTATCACCAGCATCCTGCCTTCCATTCCCAGACACTCCATCCCATTAGTTAAAAACACACTCTGATCTCCAGTCATGTGGAATTACTCTGAGGCTCCCAGGTCATCATGGTTTTTCTCCTCTCTGAAAATGTGTCTTTTCTCCCACCTCCATCTAGATCCCGCCCTCCCCCATCCACTTGACAAGCCCTTAGGCTCAGATTCAGAATCAGCTCAGAATGGCTACCCCAAACATCTGGGCTGGTCCTTCATGGACGCCCTCTCCTCTACCCTCTATGCCTATACAAAACCTGCTATAACATGAGTCTCATTCTCACCACCTCAACCCTCTTCTCCACCTGCACTCAGAGGTACTAATTTTATCAGGTTTCTTTCGTTTATCTTTCTAGTATTTTTTTGCAACAAAGTATACATAAAAGTTGCGTATAATATATACATATAATTTACATGATAATATTATACATATGTTCCTATTCTCCCCTTTCCTTACCAAAAGGTAGCCAACTATACACACTTTTTGCACCCTACTTTTTCTGCTTGATATATCCTTGGCATTTCTCTGTTACAGCACACAGAGGTGGTCCTTGTGTGGGAGGATAGAGCCACATTTATTTACTTATCACCTGTTGCTGGACATGGAGTAGAGTATATCCCCTTATTTCAAGGGACTGAATGAGACCTAGTCCTGTTGCTCTTCATCCAACATCAAGATCCCACCGGATGCACAGCTTAGATCTCTGCCAAAGAGAGTCCAATGAGACTGGCCACTGCCGGAGCCAGGCCACAATAAGAGACCAAGTTACTGATGCCAGCAGCAGCAGCTCAGGTTCTGTACCTTCTTTTAAGTCCAAGATCACACCAGAGCAGAGGCTACGATCCGCGCAGTTCAGTTCAGTTCAGTCGCTCAGTCGTGTTTGACTCTTTGCGACCCCAGGGACTGCAGCATGCCAGGCTTCCCTGTCCATCACCAACTCCCGGAGTTTACTCAAACTCATGTCCATTGAGTTGGTGATGCCATCCAACCATCTCATTATCCGTCATCCCCTTCTCCTCCCGCCTTCAATCTTTCCCAGCATCAGGGGCTTTTCAAATGAGTCAATTCTTCCCATCAGGTGGCCAAAGGATTGGAATTTCAGCTTTAGCATCAGTCCTTCCAACGAATATTCAGGACTGACTTCCTTTAGGATGGACTGGTTGGATCTCCTTGAAGTTCAAGGGGCTCTCAAGAGTCTTCTCCAACACCACAGTTCAAAAGCATCAATTCTTCGGAGCTCAGCTTTCTTCACAGTCCAAGTCTCACATCCATACATGACTACTGGAAAAACCATAGCTTTGACTAGACGGAGCTTTGTTGGCAAAGTAATGTCTCTACTTTTTAATATGTTGTCTAGGTTGGTCATAACTCTTTTTCCAAGGAGCAGGTGTCTTTTGATTTTGTGGCTGAAGTCACCATCTGCAGTGATTTTGGAGCCCAGAAAAATAAAGGCTGTCACTGTTTCCATTGTTTCCCCATTATTTGCCATGAAGTGATGGGACCAGATGTCATGATCTTAATTTTCTGAATGTTGAGTTTTAAGCCAACTTTTTCACTCTCCTCTTTCACTTTCATCAAGAGGCTCTTTAGTTCTTCTTCGCTTTCTGCCATAAGGGCGGTGTCATCTGCATATCTGAGGTTATTGATATTTCTCCCGGCAATCTTGATTCCAGCTTGCGCTTCATCCAGCTCGGCATTTCGCATGTTGTACTCTGCATATAAATTAAATTAGCAGAGTGACAATATACAGCCGTGACGTATTTCTTTCCTGATTTGGAACCAGTCTGTTGTTCCATGTCCAATTCTAACTGTTGTTTCTTGACCTGCATACAGATTTCTCAGGAGGCAGGTCAGGTGGTCTGGTATTCCCACCTCTTTAAGAATTTTCCACAGTTTGTTGTGATCCACACAATCAAAGGCTTTGGCATAGTCAGTAAAGCAGAAGTAGATGTTTTTCTGGAACTCTCTCACTTTTTTGATTATCCAACAGATGTCAGCAATTTGATCTCTGGTTCCTCTGCCTTTTCTAAATCCAGCTTGAAAATCTGGAAGTTCACGATCCTCTAACATCTTGCAATTTTGCTTCAGTTTACAGAACCACAAAACTCATATCCAGTAGCCCACAGAGTTCACATCTGAGGTGGACTCAGAGAGGAAACAAATGGCACCATGTGTCATTGACTAAACTTGGCATTTCATCTAGTCATTCAACAAATATCTAGTGAACGGCTTCTAGGTACCAGGTATTGTTCTTAGGTGTGCACGCATGCATGCTCCGTTGCTTCAGTCATGTCCGACTCTGCGTCCCTATGGACTGTAGGCTGCCAGGCTCCTCTCTCCATGGGGTTCTCCAGACAAAAGTACTGGAGTGGGTTCCCATGCCTTCCTCAAGGGGATCTACCTGACTCAAGGATTGAACCCATTTCTCGGGTGTCTCCTGCATTGCAGGAAGATAAGATTCTTTACCCTCTGATGGCAGTGTAAATCACTGGGTAAAGCTTGCTGGCACAGGCAGGATGCTAGGAAATAAAACAGACAAGGAAACCATAATAAATAAGGACTTCCTTGGTGTTCCAGTGGTTAAGACTCCGAACTTCCACTGCAGAAATATGGGTTTGATCCCTGGTCAGGTAACTAAGATCCTGCATGCTGTATGGTATGGCCAAAATAATAAAAATAAATAAGTACAATAAGTAAATGATATAATCTGTTTGAACATGACAAGTACTATGGAAAAGATAGAACAAAGTAAGAGAGTCCGGACTGGAAGATACAGGATGCAATTGAAGTACAGTGGTCAAAGTAGATCTCAGTGGGAAATCATGACAATAAGTTATTTCAGGGGGCAACTCCTTTTTGCAGCGGTCACAGGTGAACTGTCATTAGCATTGCCACAATTAAACTGTCATCATCACCACAGTATCAAGGTAACGACAAAGTATCTGAGGGATGCAGTTGTCTTGAATTGTGTTGTTCTAGAAATTGCTTGAAATAAGCAGAGTATTCACGTAGGGCTTGAAAACCTTTTTTGTGACCTAGAAATTTCTTTCTTTGAAAGCTTTGAGGCAATAGGGCTTAAAGGATGTCCCAAGTGGTCCCATCCACCACTTCCCCTGTTTGACATGAATCTCACAGAAGAAATTCAGCCTGGAAATTTCCTGTGCCTTTAAAGGCACAATCAGGTCCCCAGCTGGAGATGGCGGAGTGAGACAGAAAGCTGGGTTACATTGAGACGAACATGTATTCAGCATGTCCTTCATATGATTCCTGTGTCATGTCATTGATTCTTACAACCAAACTCACATCCTGTGGGAAACCCACTCTCTCAGAAGCCCCGCACCTCTGCCCACACTGTGACTTGGAAGGTGGTACCCGGCCCAGAGCTAGAGCTTCTTACTTCCTGAGTCTGTGTCCCTACACGCCCGACCGCTTAGACCACCTCTCCAAGCATAAAGGCAGTGTATTTGCTTCTCTCAAGCCCTTTTAGACAGGCAACCCAAACAAAGCATAAGTTGGAGAACACCAAGCTTTGGTCTCCCATCGGTTCTCAGCCATGAGGCCCTTCCAAATGGATTTTCTCATCACAAAGTCGCTGAGACCGAAAGTTAGGTTGCAGGTAACTTGTTCCATCTCTCATGGACTCAACATACTATGTGCCAGGGACCCTGCCAGATGCTGAGGACACTGAGACAAATGACAGTGGCCCTGCCTGCAAGGACTCTGCAGGGTCTTTGGGGAGGACCAACAAGAGGTGTGTTAGTTGCTCAGTCGTATCTGACTCTTTGCAACCCCATGGACTGAGCATGGGATAAATGCTACAGGGGAGGCCACGGGGTGTTACAGGAAACAGGCAATCACCCCATCTATGAAGACAAAAGGAATGTTCCAGCTGAGGAGAGGAAGTAGTTCAGGTGAAGGGAACAGGACAGGATAGCAGCCAAGAGAGGACAGAGAGAGTTAATGGGGGCAAGGCCGGAAGGGGCTTCTAGCCTCTGAATCTCGACCTACAGGCGACGAGAAACTTCCCCAGGTCCTTAAGCAAGCAGATGACACGGTTAGCACTGTGCTCCTGTGGAGAAAAGAAAGATCTGAGGACAGGCCCCACTGGGAGGCCTGGGGCAGAGGTGGTGGGCACAGAAAGTGGAGAGGGGCTCCAAAGGAAGGAAGAGGCAAACTGGAGTGGGTCAGAGGGCCTGGCTCTGAGCCTAGGCTCTCCAATCATTGGTGGGAGGACCCTGAACTCCTTGTACTTACTTAATCCCTACCTACTTCACAGGGTTGTTGGGGGATTAAATGGGATAATCTAGGAGGAAAAACAGTGCCTTGTGAACCATACAGCATGGCAGGACACCAGTGCTGTCCAATCCCCCCTGCACTGTCGCATCTGTAGACCCTTCATCGCTAGGAGACTTAAATTTACCCTCACAGGCACGAATGTTTTCTCTGCTCACTGAACTTCTCTCATAGCTGAGTGGCCTTTGGTAAATCTGGTCTTTCTTCTGGACCTGGCTTCCTTTTCTACAAAACAAGAGAACTGAATCAGATGATCTCTTGGGCCCCTTTCATCTTGCAGTTTTGCTTTCTTATTCGCCTTGTAGCCCAACTTCCAGAGTAATAATTATCAGTCAAATGAAAACTTATTGACAGAAGAACCATCAATAGAGGGAAAAGAATCAAGCTAATGAGTGACTGACACTGAAAACTAAGGTGATAGAGTGTGTGTTCTTTAAAAGCCTTGAAGGATCGTATCAATAAGTTCCATTCAAAGACATAGTCATAAAAATTCAAAGGAATTTTCATCTTGCCCAAATTGATTCTTATTTATAACATCTGTGCTCCCAAAAGGTTGAATTATCATTGGCTTAGATATTTACCTAAGAAAACTAAAGACATGTCCACATTAAAACTTGCAAAGGAATATTCATACAACTTTATTGTAATAGCCAAAAAATTGGAAACAGTGTAAATGTCCATCAACAGGTGAGTGGATAAACAATGTATGACATATCCAGAAAACCACTCAGCAGTGAAAAGGACCAAACTTTTGATATGTGCAAAAGAACAGATAAAACTTAAAATTGTAGGCTGAAAGAAAACTCACAGAATGAGACAAAATACTTGCAAATCATATATCTGATAAGGGCCTAGGATTCAGAATTCATAAATTCTGAATCTGATTCATAATTTCACACGAAAAAATAAACAACTCAATTTAAAAAGAGACAAAGGACTTTTTTCTGAAAAAGATAAACACAAAAAACACATGAAAAGATGCTCAGCATTATTAGTCATTAGGGAATGCAAATCAAAACCACCATGGGATATCACTTCACACTCATTAGGATGGCCATAAATTTTCTTTAAAAATGGGAAATAACAAGTGTTGGCAAAGTTGGAAAGAAACTGGAACCCTCATTCATTACTGGTGGGAATGTAAAACAGTGCAATCACTTGGAAAACACTTTGGAAGTTCCTCAATAAATTAAACACAGAATTACCATATGACTCAGCAATGCCACATCAAGATACATACCCAAAAGGATTGGAAACAGATGTTCAGGCCAAAACTTGCACACAAAATTCATAGCAACATGATTCACAATAGTCAAAAGGTAGAAACAGCCCAAATCCATCAACTGATGAGTGGAAAAACACAACACTTTCTATCCATCCAATAGAATTTCACTCAGCAATAAAAAGGAATGAAGTACTGATACATGTTACAATATGGATGAACCTTGAAAATATTACACTAAGTGAAAGAAAGCTGATATAAAAGGCTACATATTATATGATTCCATTTATATGAACTGTCCAGAATAGGCAAGTCCATAGACACAGAAAAAACAGATTAGTGGTTGCCAAAGGCCTGGGAGAGGAGGGAATAAACGCTTAATGTGGACAGGGTTTCCTTTCGGGGTGATTCAGATGTTCTGGAACCAGACAGTAGCAACTGTTAAGCAACATTGTGAATATATTTAAAACTACCAAATTACACTTGAAAATCATTAAAATGGTTAATGTACATGTATTTTACCACAGTTTTGAAAAATATTATTTCCCCCCAAATCATAATGTGCATGAAAGAGCCAGGTAACAAAAAGAGTACACACTATGATTTCATTTGTATAAAATTCTGGAAAATGCAAACTCATCTACAATGCTAGATCACTAGTAGCCTGAGAGGAAGGGGGTTAAGGAAAAGAGAGAAGGATAAATTATAAAAGGCATGAAGAAACTCTTGGGGGTGCTACAAATGTTTACTATCTTTATTGTCTGATGAATGCTTTAAACATGCACAGCTTAGTGAACTTCAATTACACTTCTGCAAAAATGAGAAAAGACCAACAAATGTTTTAAAAATTATCCCTGGACCTCTAAATTCTTACACTTACTAAATTTCTATTTGAAATACACAGGGGAACTCACTGTTTAAAGGATCTTTGCTATAAACCCTTTTGAAGGTCAAAAGCAAGCAATCTTTCCCTGATTTATTGGTTCTATTAAGTGTGCTTTTCACATTCAATGGTTTCTCAAAGCAAAAGAACACCTGTAGTGATGTCTGCTAAAACCATTCAAGAGTATGTCTGGTGGAGACTGAGCAAGCTTGATGTGGCCATGTTTCAAGTCAGAAATTCTTTTTGCTATTAATAGGAGCCTAGGACGCTTTAATCATTGCTGAATCCTGGTTTTTTGAATTGGTTCAAAACTGGTCTGGTAGAACTTGGCAGAGTCTCACTCTGCAAATCAAATGATCGTATCTGTTATTAGTTGAGCGCATGCTGAGTGGATTACAAGTGTTTATGTACTCTCCATGAGCATCCAGTTCAGATCTTGCCTAACATGCATAACGACAGAATAAGACAGTGAATCAAATGCCAGAGTCAGATTTGCTCGTGGAATTTAAATTAGGATATGGATTTCACTTTAAATCAAAAGTAATACTTAGAGTTACCAGAAACAGAAAAAGGGGTTTCTAATCGGACCGCTTAGTTTGTCTCAAATTAAATTTGGCAGAGTTTCAAATTTATTTCAGTAATCTTTCCGTAATATTTTCTTTGTAAATAACGGGTTTTTTAATAAATTATTTTCAGATATTTACATACAGATGAAGTGATCACTTGAATTTATATAACATTCTCCCATCCCAGCCCCACACCACCAGTTCTTTCATAAATACTATTTTCCTTAGCTTTGTTGAGTCCTTTGAAGTTTGTGACTTGATTTCTTCATCTGTAAAATGGGATGAATAAGGGCATTAACTTTACAGGATTATTGTTGAATTAAAAGATTAAATGGATTAAACATACATAAAGTGCTCAGACTATTGGCTGACTCACAGGAATCACTCAATGCATGTTCAATGTTATTGACGTAATTATTATTATTCCCTTTTACAGATGAGAACACTGAGGCTCAGCACTAGTGATGGCAAAGCTGAATCCAGAACACAGAGCATGCTTGCTCCTGATTCTTTTCACTACTCCACATCACTTTCCCCACCCATACATATTTTGTGCATGAAAATAAAAGTACCAATCGAGAAGAGGCAAAAATAGTTGTGTAACTTAAATCTAAAAAGCATGAACAAACTGGTAGTCACAGACCAGCTCCAAGACTCATCCAGTTTAGGCCCCAGGGCAAGTCATCAGTCATTTTTAAAGTCGGCTTCATACAATGATTTTGAAAAAGATGATTAAAGGTTTCTGTAAAGAGTCAACTGAGCTTTGAGGATCCCCCCCCAAATTGTGCCAGCTAGCAAAAACGACTTTATCACCCACCCACTGCTTCAACATTAAAAGGGGTTTATATTCACTTTGTATGGACATTAAAAGCTCAGGACAGAATGTCTCCAGAGGGGTTACATGGAAAGCTGCAGGCCGATCAATTAAGTTCTTATCAGCTCAAGACTAGAAAAATCCAGAGGCTCCAGATAACAATGCAAACATATTTGCAAGGCTGTCTGATTTAATCTACTTACCCAAATTAACCCATTCTTAAGTGATATTTAGTTAAGGTTTCAGTTCCAGGAATTTCATTGAGAAGGGTTTTTTTGTGTGTTTGTTTGTTTGTTTAAGGAGGTCAAGTTAAAAGATAAAACCACTAGATGAGAGTTTGTTGGGAAACAGGGTATTCAGAGGGTCTCATAGGATCACATCCAAAGACAATTTACTAATCATAGACAGATTAGATACAGAGATCTGGCAGTGACCACGTTAATTAACAAAGGGATCAAACTTAGTGGAACATACATCACCTGTTGAATGCATATCCTTGCCAAAAGGCTTAACCTGAATCTGGCCATGAGGAAACAACAAACACATCCTGATCATGGTTCCTTCTTATTTTTTTATGTATTTTTTTTTTTTAATATTTGACTGTACCCCACTGCATATGGAACCTTAATTCCCCAACCAGGGATTGAACCCCTGCCCCCTGTACTGGAAGGTGGAGTCTTAACCACTGGACTGCCAGGGAAGTCCCCAGGTCATGGTTCACTCTATAGTGGGGAATCTTTGGTCACGAAGAGCAGAAAAGAGCAGGCACACTTGCTAAATTAAAAGAGATACCATAAACAATGTACTTGAATCTGAACCAGAGGGATTTAAGAATTGCTATATGAGACATTTTTCTGACAACTGGAAAAAGTTAAAAATCAAGTGTTTATTGGAAAAATCATTTAAGTAAGACTAACCATCTTAGATACGACAACAGAATCATGGCTATGCAACTTACTTTCAGACTCTCAAGAAAAATACGTGACACTGCTTCTGTCTGGAAGTATGGAACAGAGTGTGAGATGCCCTAGAGAGACCCAGTCTACCCCCACATGTAGAAAGATCTTTGTACTGAGTCCACACTCTAAAGCCCACAAGCCACAACTACTGAGCCCTCATGCTGTAACTACTGAAGTCGGTGTGCCTAGAGCCTGGCACAAGAAATGCCAGCACAATGAGAAGCCCTAGCACAGCAACAGAGTAACCTCTGCTTGCCACAACTAGAGATAGCCCCGGGAAAGCAATGAAGAGCCAGTGCAGCCAAAAATAAATAAATAATTTTTTAAAAAAGAAAACGAAAGATCTCTGTGGGGAGAGATGGGAGGAGATAGCACACCCAGAGATAATTTTCAAAATTCTCTTTCAGAGGTCGAGTAGACTACAGCTGGCAGATAAAAAGGTCAGTTTATGAATGTTCTCCATTTCCTTCTCCCTCATTTCCAGGCAGGAAAAAAGGGCAAATAGCAGAAAACGCAACAGACAGAAACATGAGGATTCTTACCCTAGCCTGACCACCACTTGCTGTATGACTTCAAGCAATTCTCTTGACTTCTCTGATGCTCACTTGCCTTACCTAGAAAAACAGCGGGGCTGAGCTAAAGCAGCTCTCAGATGCCTTCCAGATCTAAAATTTAAGATGCTAATGGCTCATTCAGTCTTAAAGACAACATACAATGCCAATGTGAAAAGTCTATTTCTATTTTTTTTAATGGAAATAAGTTTTTCCTCTCTGATTAGAAAATTAATACATGCTCAGTGGGGGGGGGGGGGAGTATAAAAAGGGAAAAAAGAAAGACAAACCACTATAATTGCACCACCTAGAGTTAGAACCACTGTTAATATCTTTTATTTGTTCTTTAGATGGTTTTTCGGGCTTGAGGAACCAGTACATGCTCATAAAGTTTTTTTAAAAAACACAAGATCCCAATATATGTGCTGTTTGTAATTCTTTTAGTTAACAATATTATATGGTTTACATTCCATATTAACAAATATAGAATAATAGCATCATTCTAATGGATGAATGGTACATGCTATTATACAAGCACATGATTTATTTTCTCAATGAGAAACATCTGGGTGGTTTCTAATATTTTGTCCTTCTAGACAATGCCGCAATAAATATCCTCAGGTTCATCCTCATGATGTAAATAACAAAGTATCTAAATCAAGATTTAATCACACTACCCCTCTCCCTTTTCACACAGAAAGTTAAAAAAAAAAAAAAAATCTCTTTTCAAGTATTAAATAAAGGCTCTCCCATAACTCCAGACTACAGTGACCCTGCCAACCCAAGAGGACGCAGGGCCCTGAGGAGACCTGGGCTTTAGAATGCTCTGGAAACAATGTTTGATCTCTTTGATTCAAGGAGGCACGCGGAAACCTGAGGCCCAGCTTCTGGATAACTGTGATCTCTTTGCAAAGTGTTTGCCGGCGCCGAGTTCTGGGCGAGTCTGCAGCCCACGCCGCGGCGAATGAGTGCACCAGGCAGCATCGAGTCCTAGTCTGGGCGGCCGCAGGCTCCGCCAAACGCCTGTCGGCCTATGCTTACGTTTCCTGCCTTTAAAAATAATAGCGGCACCAAACACACTCCCACCTGCTTATATTCAATACAATCTAATTTAGACACATGAAAATTACTAGATCTATCTCCCAAATTGAGAACAGTACTCTTTCTACAAACTCAAGCATTCACTTTAACATTACAAAATAATGAACATTCCAAAATATTTGTTTTTATTTTTTTAAAGTTGGTAATAATTAGGAAACAGTATGAAATGCCCTCCTTATCACTGACATTAGTACCTACCTTTCTGTTTTAAAATTATGTCATTGATCCAAATATACTTTACAAGTGCTGAAGAAAACTTTTAATTCTCTTTTTGTGGCTACTGTTGTTTCCGTGAGTAGTCAGTCTCACAAACATGTACCTGAGCCCTTGATTTAAATGTAACTGATTCTCCATCGGATGTAGAGGCAAGGAGAGGCATCCTACAGTGATAAGCACTCAGCAATATTCCTGGGGATTCACATAATTTTATTCTTGGAAGGAACTGACATTGATCATTTCCAACCCCTGGAGAAGCAGGATTAGGAAGATTAATTGATGCGTCCAGGTTACCTGCTCCCAATCCAGGGTCTCCTTTTCCTCTCTGACCCTCTTTGTCAGAAACCCAGCTATTAATTTAAAACAAAGATACTCATTTTACATTCGACAACACCAGAAAGATCCTTCCTGTCATTCAATTCAGTAATGAATTCAAAATAGAGCCAAAGAAGTAACTTTGTGCAATGAATACGTCTTTAAAATATATATTAGCTTGTCTACTCCTTCAGCATCATGGCACTGGAGGTCAGGCTTAAGGGTGGGTCTAATAAGAACCAAAACACATCTGGAAGACAGTCTGTAGACAAGCTGCACAAATGAGAAGTATTTAAGATGTTTAGACAACCGTGAATGGGGGTTTCCACGTTCGGATCAGAGTGGAAGTGGCAACTGAGAACTGCTGGGCCATTACTGTGATCCAGAGCAAGCAGGTGTAAAGAGCAGCAAATAGCTCTGGTGCATCCTTGAAGCAAATACCCACACTAAAGAAGGGAAAAGTGGCGTGAAAACTATCTTCATGGGGTGACAACCAACCCCAAACGCAGGCATGACCTCCAGCCTTTTGCTTTCTAACACATGGAAAGATATATTTGGCAAACTGAGCTACAAGTTATTAACACATCCTTACACAACTTGCTTCACAGCTCCTGTTTTGCTCATAAAGTACATTCACATCAATAGGGACCATCCCCCTGACAGAGCTGCTGTCAGCAAGCTGGAAAAGTTTCCTTGTAAACTATCAAGGGACTTATTTATCTTATAAAATCCAGCAGGAGTTGTAGGAAAAGAGAGGCTCAATTAACTTGTCTGTAACTTCTGCCACTGTAAAGACTTTATCCTATTAGATGCATATACGCCTTAAATCCAAAATACCCCCAACTTGATGTCTTGAAAATGTCAAAGACTGAAACCTTAGTAGGGTGGAATTAACAGTGACCACCCATCGCGCCAGGCAAAATATCAGCCCACTGCCAATATCCCCTTGGTGGTTGTTGGAAACCAAATTCACATTCCTGATTAAAAATGTGCCTACTTAATTAAAGTCAGGATTTCCCAGTCTTCTCACTGGTGGGAAGAAGCAACGTGAAGCTTCCAGAGCACACACATCAGCAAGATCCAGCCAGCTTCATTAACCAGAAAGGGAATTGCCATGTGCTCCTTTCTACAACCCGCTAATTACCGTCTTTTGCCCTGATTCTGGAATACGGATCACTTTACTTTCTGCAAAACTTTTCAATGCCCTATTCTAAACACAGCCATCAGTCACTTACGCCAGCTGTGGATCCACAGCGACTCTCCTTGTTAAAACACACAAAATCCTATCAGCTACACCATCCCAAACAAGATAATTACTGTGTCAGGAAATAAGAATCAGATTAAGTGGAATTTCGTGGCACAGGAGACCCCTTCAAGCTTTTGCCCGACAGAGGGACCAAGGAGGATGAACTTGCCTTTGGAGTTTTAATTCCACTGTCTCAAACTTCTTCCATTCTAGTTTTTCAAGTTTAGTTCGGTCTGTTTTAATTCTATCCCTTGGTTAGATCTCAGTTCCTAACATTTTGTAGATTCTTGTTTATCAGAGATGTGAACTGAGCTATACTGGTGTGTTTATTTGAGGATTAGCTGTTGTGGTCAGAGAAGAAATATTTGTTCAACTTGAGTCAAGAACCTACAGCCACAAGAAAAATAAATCAGAGAGAGAGAGAAATTGGATAATGGGGGATCATTTCACTGTGAGTCGATCCTGGTGGGTTTTTTTCCCCCTGGTGACTTCATGCATAGGCAAAAAGAACTTAACAGATCAAAGTCCACATTCCAACTGACAGATATGGGTTTTTTAAATTATTAATTTGATGAACTGCTAAAGCAGTAGCAAGGGAAGAAGTGGGCAGAAGAATAAAATGGGTGATAAAATTTGTCCTCTTTTTCTCCCCCTGCAGCACTGGCGTTAGAAAAGCTCTGTGTACACCATATGTACAGTCATTTACTGTGACTAATGGGAATAATGTACCACATTGCAAAAAACTGATCTCTGGCAATTTGAGAAAACACTCAAACTGGATGGCTACACTTACTATCTAAAAGTACTTATCACAACAAACCCTCAAGCAAAATTTCTTTTTTAAAAAAAACAACCTTAATAGGCTTTCTAGTGAAGCAAACTTTTCAGAATGTCAAGAACCCTCCCTGTTTTGGGGAGCTTAATCCTCTCAGATGTTTTCTCCTGCCGAATGCTTGTCTTATGTGCAGTTTAAGATGGTGTTTAAAATTTTCAAAATTCCTTCTACAAGTATATCCCTGTTTCCTCTAAAAATGGACTCAAACTGATGTTAGAAAGTGGCACAGATGTTAGAAATTCCAACCTCTTTCCAGAACAGGACCAAGTATGAGTTGAGATAATGTCCCTTTTTGGCAAACTCTTATTTTCTCTCAGATCCTGGAAGTAATTATCAACATGCCCATTAAAGTGGGTGGACATCACACACAACTTGCCTGAGTGTCACCCTACATGCAGTTACATGGAGATCCTTCCAAATGCAAGACATCTGTAAAATTATCTGCAATCAGAGTGACTACTTGTAGTATTCCCTAGACTGATCTGGGGAGCACTGTGCACTGAAGACGCAGCCGGCCAGGGTCTTAACTCTAGGCAGAAGACTGTAAAAGCAATCAAAACTGGATTTATATCTTCATAAATCACAATACACGCAGGTGACACTATCAAATGCTAAACCAAAACTTTTTCCATTTTCATAATTGACTTTTATTCACTTCATACCAAAATAATCCGGAAAGGAAAATAATAAGTCATCAATGTACAAATTAAAGATGTAACTTGACATCAAGCATTAGCCAGGAGTATTTCACCGCAAATCAAATAATTTAGGAAAATCACCCACGTGCTCATCTCATAGATATGTGTGCTTTCCTGGTTAATTTTCACCATGATTAGTATCACACTTTCTAACTGCATCTGACAACCGACTTCCACACTGCACACAGAACCAATGACTCTGATTTCATTCTGAAGAGTTTTAAAACTTACAACCTAAAATTGTAATTTCTGATGTTCATCAGGATTAATAAATAATTTCTTATAAATCAAGAATCAGGTTTGGTTATAAAGCACAAAATTAAAAAATAAAATATTTTTGAAAATAAAATATTGTGAAAATTTGAGGAGATAAATCCTTGTAAAACATTCACTGACACATATCAATGTTCTATTTCTGTTCACAGGAAGATAATATATTTTTAAGCTCTCAAATTATTCTGATTTCCTAAACTTATTCCAAATCTCTTCTTGAGGTGTTATTTATAATTCCTTTGCCCAAATGGCTTACATAATGCTTCAGATTTTATTCAGTAATATCTCCACATTGGCCAGCTTGGAGAATGCACGTTTAAAACACATACCTTATAAAACATTAGTTATATGTGTCTAAACATGGCTGATAATCTTCATAGGTAATGCAAATACTAGCCTGGAGTCAGGGGTTAACAAGGGTGGAGAGGTCATGCGCCAAGCTTGACTGAAGCTAACAACACAACAATGAGAAAACTAAATACACCTGAACAGGACAAAAGAACTCCACAGTAGTTAACTTTTGATGCAGTCTTCAAAAATACAGAGACTGGATTCTATAAAATAAACCCCAAAGTCAATCACATTATTCATTGTCACACCTCATTCTCTTAAGACCAAATGTAACGTAGGTGAATAGGATTCAGTATGTATTATGATTATGACTGCTACTTTACCAAAATCACTGACATCACCCAAAATGAAAACGTTATTAAAGAAGATCAGTAAACACAGACTTTAAGTGAAAAAAATATTGTAATCCTTAAATGCTATGCAACATGAAGATTGGTATCTTCATCATTTTGAAAGCAATCAAAACTCCTCTTACAAATTACATAATAACCTCATTTAAATAACTAGAAAAAAGACAGGTTTCCCCAATACAATGCATTTAACATGCCATCCACTAGAGAATTACACCCAAAGCTCTAGCTTCACAAAATTCTCAAATCAAGAGGCGGACAACTCTTTTTGCCACTGAGGGCAATCTCTCCCCGCCACATTTTCTCAAAGATGGCTGAGGCAAACAGCACCTCATAACTACATAAAAATGGTTGCTCAGATTAAATTATGCAAACGCAGTTTCAAAATAACCTGCTCAAGTTTCAGTGCATTAAAGATGGACCTGCAAAGCATTTGTCATGTCATGCCTGCTTCCAGCAGCATCACAGTGGGTGATCAGGGGAGCGCAAAACCCAAGTCATCCTTATAAAAAGAAAGACTCTGAAACATAAGCGCACAAACATTAAATCCCATGCGCACATTCACCAGCCTTGGACTTGGCACCTGAAGACTGATCTGTCACCAATGCAAAACAAGGAAGAGCCATTAGGCAGTTCTTGAGGTCTCCATCCTGGAACTACTAGCAGAAGGGGCCATGTTTGAACAGCTCAGGCTCATCAATTAAAGTAAAATATTCCAGGGGTGGAATTTTCAAAACAGGGGTGAATTTACAAGGTTAATTTTTCATTACATGAGGTAATTGAAATATACTTGAAATGATTCATCTCCCACAAAAATAGCCTTTATTTTCAACCGGGCAATATTTCATAGTCAGACATCTATCTACAAAGATTTTTCTGTGAACATAAAATTCTTGTTTTTTTCCTAATTAAAAGTAAGTGATTGGAAAATGTAGGGTGATTACAATACCAAAACAAGTTCAGTAAACTTAATGTGAAGACTAATTTCAAGCCACCAGACACTGGTAAGAAGCACATTAGATGTTTCCCAATTAATAATCAGTCAATTAGGGTTTTTTCCTCTTTTACTAAATAAACTTTAGGTTTTAAACATCTTTTCTGTTACTTTATATTTATATTAAGGACTAAAGAGAAATCTTAAGTAATGATGTACTTAAAACTGTCCATCATACTTAGTAAATCTTAGCTGAAATGATTTGCAAAACAAAGGAAACAGAATAACAATATAAAATATTTCCAGCTTCAAATAATTAGCTACTTGTAGGTAGTTGAAAAGTTTTATAAAATCTAACTAAAGCCAAAAGTTGTCATAAATGGAGCTTTTAATATTCTACCAGTCAAAAAAAAGGGGGGGGAACCATTTTGTTCTGCAACACGATACCAACTTTCTTTGATGTCAAACATAAATTTTCACTCTTCTTTCCATGACGTAAGTTAGTCTTAAAAACAGTATTTACTTCCATTTACACCCATCACTGGTTATTTCTCTTACTACATTTTAATAAGTTTAATAACTCAAAGCATCAACACAACAGAGCTGGAAAACCTCCGCTTCGTTCCATAGGACTGATTTTGCTGTACTTGTGTTTATTTCTCTTTCTCCAGTTTCGCCAAAGCACTCATCTCCAGGCTTTCCAACATTTCTTACCCTAGTTTTGAGGACTTCACTACAGCCTGAGGGAAACTTTTAGGAGAATAAAGATCCTCCCAACAAACCAACATTCTAGGCCTTAAACTGTCCAACAAAATCTCGAAAGAATGAACGGAACTTCACCAGTTTACTTTTATCTCCCCCAGATGGGTTGAAAGAGCTTCTGAGAGCACACTGGCTTTCCCCAATCTACTCACGCATTGGGACGTCCGGCCCGGAATATTCGCGACCCAAGCCGCACGGTTCACCCGAACCACGAGATGGTAACATTAATGGAAAACGGTTCCGCTGCTAAGAACTCTTCGCAAGGGCCTTCTTGGAAGGTGTAAACACTTGTTGCGGGGCAAAGCAAACTATGTTGTCTACAAACCCTCGGTTCCCTTTGCACCTAGTATCACTGACTGACTTCAGGGTCACCATTTAAGGTGGTTTCTTCGGGCGGGCGTCTTACTGACGCGCCCTCCCGCACGCGCGCGCACACACTCGTGAGCGACTCTCCATACATTCCAGCGGCCTCCTGGGGCTGGAAAGATGGAATATAGTCTCTGGGCCATTTCCCCCTGAACTGAGCTAACTGAGCTCAAAATATCCAGTAGAGAAAAGAAAAGGGATGAGAAAGAACAAAATTATTTTCCCCAAGTAGCTTGGCTTTCCTCTCCCCAAGCTGACGAACAGCCGGAATGACACCAACCCTACCGAGAGGGAGGGCAGGAAAACTTCAAACGCGAGGCGGCCGAGCGAAGTGTAGCCGGGTCGGAAGAGAAGAAGCCACAGAAGGGGGCGCCCGGGGCGTGTCCCCCAAGCGCACCCGGGTCCCCGCTCCCCCTTCCCTCCTCTCTACTTTTGGATGATGTGGGGCAGGCTGGCTTGGGGCGGAGGCGGCGGCGGCGGCTGCATCCCTCGCGGGCCTGGGGGCGCCGGGGCACCCGGCACGCTGCGGGCATCTCTATCCGGTTGCTCGGGGCCGCTGGGCTCGGCGTCCTGACTCATGGCTGCGGCCAGGACCATGTGAGGCGAGACCGGCCCGGGCTCGCGGCGGGAGAGCGCGCGCGAGGGGCGGCCCCGGGGCACGGGCGCTCACTGGCCGGGGTCCCCGTACCCAGTCCCCTTGTCCTTCCCGGTAGCGCGGGGAGGAGACGCGATGGGCGGGGAGGAGGCAGTCCCGGCGGCGCCGCCTCCGCCTCCTCCCGCGGGTCCCGCTCGCCCGGCCGGGCCACTCAGAGGTGGGGGCCAGGGGGCGTCTCCCAGCCAGCGGGAGACGCTCGGCGCCCGGGTGGTCCGGGGAGCTCTGCCGGCAGCTCCTGGGCGCTGCGTTCTCCACCCGCCACCCGCCACCCGCGCGCACTCAGGGGTGCTCGGCAGCGCAGCTCCGCCGCGTAAAGCGGCTAGACGTAGGGCAGCCCGCCGCCGGACGCAGAGCTCTCGCCTCTCCCCCTAGCCGGCGGCCTCCGGACTGTCCCCGGGGACGGCGCGCGCGGCCTCGCGCGCTCCTGCCAAGCGGGGCGGACCGAGTGCGCCCCGGGCGTCTGCGCGCATCGCCAGCGCGAGGTGCGCGGGCCTTGGCACCTTTCCGCGACTGGTGCCCAGCCAGCGCCACTCGTGGCTAAGGGGCCCGAACCCACGGGGGGAAAAGCCCAGAACTCCCACAGGTCGGTGCGACTGGTAACCCTAGCTCTAAGATGACCGAACCCGAGGGCTCTCCAAGTTGGCAATCCCCAGAGGCAGCCTGTGGGGCCGCCGTGATCTCTCTTCATTTATTTACCCACTTTTCTAAAAGACCTGCCGCTGTCCCGCGAGCGCAAAGACAAAATCACATGTAGGTTTTATTCTTGTTATTTATTGTCCAAATCTCAGTAGGAATGCAAAGGATGAAGAGGAGTTCGCTGCCATCGCACTCCCCAGGATTACCGCCTCTGAAGCTCTGTTGGTTGCCCGGGAGCCACTGCACACAGCGGTTCACGGCGGGGGACGCGGGCATCCCGCGCTGAGGAGTCACCCCACGAGGTTCCGTGTAATGTCCTAGAGCACCGGCAGAGATCTGGGGAGGCACCTGGTGCCGCGGAAACGTCCAGAAGCTGGGCAAAGACCTCGGAGGGTGGTTACCCTGGAGATCCTTGCCGTCTGGAGGACACATAACTTTCTAAACCCTGACACCGGCAGCCCCGAGAAACGAGGAAAGGCGTCCCTTGGGTGCCTTGGAAGCCAGAGCGCACGCCAGGGTGCCCCCGGGCCTGGAAGGAAGCTTCCTGGGGGTCTCAAGCCAACTCATTCTCCTCCCGCAGTTACGTGGTGGAGAATTCTGAAGATGAATTCTCCGGGGACCAGCAACTATTGAATCCTCTGAAAGATGATTTCTTCTCTCCCTAGACTGTGAGTTTCTGTCAACTTTCCTGCCAGTTTCAAGAAGGTTAGCCTCCCTTTTGCTGTCATCCTACCTAGATCCTCCCCCACTCTCCTTCTCTCCTGTATATACAGTGCCCTGTCCACTCTCTGGCTTCCTTCTCTCTCTCTCTCCCTCTTTCCCCTTACAGATAAAATGATACACCCAATGCCTTGTATTCATAAGAGTAATCACAATTCGCAAATTTGAATCTCACCAGAAAACCCAGGTAAAGACGAACCAATTGTTTATTCATTTCACAAATAAGGCCAGTCAGGGTGATTTATTTGTTCCACTATATATGGCTAGTAAAAGGCTGTCCCAGAGTCCTCTTGGGCTCTAGGACTGGTTAGTTCATCATTTTCAGTTTCTATCACTAAAGTACTGACTATGGTTTTCATAAAACTCCACCTTCCACTGCCCACCCTCACCTCCTTGGTTGAGGGAAATGATCTGAAATTAACATCACAACTCTCCCAGAAAGGAAAACTTTCCATATGCTTGTATTAAAATGTCCCTCTGAGAATCCCCCAAAACCTTTGTGAAAGAAAGCTTTGTAGTCAAAAAAAGACAGATCACTTTTTACCAGAGAGGTTGAGTGACTCAGTCTCTCTGAGCGTCAGTTACCAAATATGTAAACTGGCAGTGATGAGACCCTGAATTGCAGAGTCACTGTTAGGATTAGAGATAATGTATCCTGCATAATTGATGCATAATTGATACAAGAGATATTCAGTCTGGCAGTTATCACAAAAGTGATTCCTTATCTCGCAACCTTACAACCAAGTAGAACAATAGATCTCAAACTCTAGGAAGCTGAGTACCTGAAAGTCATAATATTGATATAACTTAATCCAACTTCATAATGTTTTTTCTGGCAGAAACATAAAGGAAGGAAACAAAGGAGGGAGGGAAGAAGGGAAGAAGGATAAAAGGAAGGGAGGGAGGGAGGAGAGGACATTCATATTATACAAATGCAGCTCTCTGTATTTCAAAAATAATGTATTCGCTTTTGTGACAAAATAACAGTGGATACATCTGGGGTATTTATTAGACTTTTCTTCCATCCTTTCTGGAAGTTGAAAATTTCCCCCGAAATGGAGAAATTTAATAATACACAAGATGTTTTTAAGAAGCACCATTTCTGTGAGTATCTCTGAATATTTGCAACATATGTGTTATGTGAGAACTGAAACTTGAAGCAGATGTGAAGGAAGAGGGAAACACTACAGCAAAAACCTAAAGCTAGTTCTGGTCCTACCTCAGATCCCCTCAAAATGTTGTCCAGGATAACAATAAACAAGCCTTTCAATTTTGCAAGTGAGACGTTCAGCGTATTAAGCAAGTCCAATGAAAAATATTTATTAACATAATGTCATTTCACTCCTTTCCAGGAAAAAATGAGAAAGCTCCTGGGATGGGGTTGCAGCCATTCAAGAATCCTTTAGTAGATTTGCTTTTGTCTGCCCTGTGCCCTCACCACCCCCACCACACCAGGATGTCCTTGCGGTTACTGACCTGAGGGAAAGGCTGTAGGGGTCACCTGACTTGACAAATGGGAAGAGGGGAGCGGTTGGTAACATCTCTGTTCCACTCTGCAGAAGTGCTCTGTCCCTGCTGACATACCAGGAAACTGAGATCAGTGAGGCTTTTGCTGTCTATGAATATATTGAACATTTCATAGGTTATTGTTGTTGTTCAGTTGCTCAGTCGTGTCTGACTCTTTGTGACCCCATGGACTGCAGCATACCAGGCTTCCTTGTCCTTCACCATCTCCCGGAGTTTCCTCAAACTCATGTCCATTGAGTCGGTGATGCCATCCAACCATCTCATCCTCTGTCAACTTTCCAATGAGTTGGCTCTTTCCATCAGGTGGCCAAAGTACTGGAGCTTCAGCATCAGTCCTTCCAGTGAATATTCAGGATTGATTTCCTTTAGGATTGGCTGGTTTGATCTCCTTGCTGTCCAAGGGCTCTCAAAAGTCTTCTCCAACACCACCGTTCTAGAGCATCACTTCTTTGGCCCTCAGCCTTCTTTATGGTCCAGCTCTCACATCTATACATGACTACATGGGAGTCAGCTGTTAAATGCTTTCATAGATTATTACTTACTTCATATTCACAATAATCCCATGAGGTAGCTGCCCATGTTTTTATTTATTTGTTTTTTAATTGAAGGATAACTGCTTTACAGAACTTTGTTGTTTTCTGTCAAATCTCAACATGAATCCGCCATAGATATACATATATCCTCTCCCTTTTGAACCTCCCTCCCATCCCTCCCCACCCCACTCCTCTAGGTTGATATGGAGCCCCTGTTTGAGTTTCCTGAGCCATACAGCAAATTCCCGTTGGCTATCTATTTTACATATAGTAATATAAGTTTCCATGTTACTTACCCATGTTTTAGAATTGAAAGTGAGGCTAGGGGCTAAAAGAATTTGCCTCAGGTTACCTGACTTATAAACTGCAGAAGCAGAACTGCAGTTAGGTCGATCTGACCCCAAACCTCACCCACTGCCTCAGTGGCACACAGAGACCAGAGAAGCCACCTGGTCTTCTTTTGCTGTGATAACTGCCTGCATCTTCCAGTGAATTTGTAAAATACCCCCTGCATTGTGATTCAACTCTGCCACTCATATTTATCTAATCAGTAAATTATCAGGCAAGGTCCAAATTGACATAAGCAAGAAAATTTAAAGAAATTAAGCAGCCTAGCGGGGGGTAGTAGAAAGGAACAAGAAATAGAAACCAGGTCTCTGTCATTCTCAAACTTGCCAGGGACTCTGGCACACTGGTTTGTTCTGTAATGTTAATAAATGCTTCCTGGGTTCCATACAGTGATTCTAGGAGCTTTCTCACACCTTATTTCACTAATTATCATCAGTTTGTGGACAGAGAAGCTTAATGAACCTCTCCAAGGTCACGAGGATAATACAGAGTGGAGTTGAAGTTCATACCCTGGTCTGACTCCCTGCAACTCGCTGTCCTCTGTTCAAGGTGATTGTGAGCATTCAGCTCCATAGATGAGATCCTTTAATATGTATTGCTTTTCCCTATGTGTAATTACTACTAAAAAAAAGAAAAAAAACAGTTTACTTAGTAGGTTGTAAAGTTTGATAATAAACAGAGCTGGTGAAAATACAGGACTGCAAATATTCTCATATACTGTGGGTGAAAGTGTCAGTTGCTACAACCTCTTTGGAAATGAGTTGGCACTGTCTGTTACAACTACAACAAAGGAAATTGACTCAGTAGTTATCCTTCTAGGAATTTATCCTATAGGTAGGTTTATTTGTAGCAACAACCAAAGTTCTATGTGCAAGGAAGTTTACTATGGCATTGTTTGTAACAGCAAAAACCAGAAACAATCACAATGCTAAGCAAAAGGGGCCTGGTTACATAAAAGATGGTCACTGCATGGAAAGGAATACAATGTAGCCCTGAAAAAGCAGGGCTAGGTCTATATGCACTACTAGGAAAAAATTTCAAGACGTATCACTAAGGAGAAAATGCAAGTTCCTCAGCAGTATTGCAGTATAATTAAATTTGTATAAAACCAAAGAGTATAAAACATTTCTAGAAAATTATACAAGTAACTAATTACTAACAGTAATTACTTCTGGAAGTTGGGATAGGGCAGGAACTCTCTGCTTTTATATTTGAATATTTGAAATAAAATTTCATTGAAGTATATGTACTGTTTGAAATTTTTTACTATAAGCATGTATTGTTTTTTATTACTGATCACTAACAACAAAGCAATTCTTTCCCTCTTCCAACTAGTCTTTCTTAACAGCACTTATAGGATTTTTTTTTAAAAGCAAAACATCATCTGGAAGATTGAAGGAGAAACACACTGGACAATGTATTGTCCAGAGTAGTCTTGTTATCCTAACAACCCCAATAGAGACAACTGAATAATTAATTCATTAATTCCCAGCAGTCATGTTGATACATTTACAGTCTGTTAGTTTGGTAATCGTGTAAGCAACCTATCAACATTAGCCATAACATACTAACTGTTATCTGGGTGTTAATAAACAGTTATCATTTCTTTAGTATTACTCTATGTTAAGCTGTCTTGAGCACATACATTTCTCATTTAATCCTCACAACTTCCTTATTAGTTGGCTGTGTTTATGCCCATTTTACAGATATGAAAACCAAGACTCAAAGAAGTTCAGCCACTTGACAGCTACTTTGTGGAACAACTGCAAATCTAATGCCAGTCTCCATTCCTCCTAGAATAGAACTTTTAGCTGTTCCAACGTGGTGGCAATGATGTTTCTTGGTATAATGGGGCTTTTAAGACCAGACATTCCTCTGCTAAATGATGGCTGGTTTGACCCTCTCTGCTGTCTCCAGCACCTCATCCTTTGATTTCCTATCTCTCCACCAGACCTGGCTTCTATTTTCCACCCCCCTGAGGTCAGCTTTATCTGTTTGCTGGCTCCTGTCTCAGAGCTACACCCTAATCTTTTACTTAAACTTCATGGAATCCCTGCATATGTCTTAAAACAATCATAAAATAAAACCCTGTGCTAGCTTTGGAAAGGATCACCTCTCTGAAAATGCCAGAGAGGCAGCGGCTGAAGGATGCTGTTTAAAAATAATATGGTTACTCATGGAACTGGATGCACATTTGAATGTGAAGGCGACAGTCAGGGAACTCTAGCTGAGGAAGAGTGAGGACATGACCCATACGGTTCTTTTCTGCCTAACAACTCATGCAGAATGTCACTCATTGGCTGCCGGGAAAGGCTTAGCCACCATCTCTCTGGTGGTGGATTTACCAGCCAGGCCCTTTGTCCTCTGATGAGCCGCACAAGTCTTGTATTATAATCAAAGGAACAGTTGACTGGGAGTCAGAAAATCTGAGTTCTAGACCTCTAGGTGTATCCAATGTTGCTGAACAGAAAAGCAGTCATCCCAAACCAGGGATGAAATCAACATCTTTGCCTCCTCTAAAAGCATCACTACTCCAAGCCCAAGTGGCTTGAGCTCTGCCGTTCCAGTTCTTGCTCAGGACCTGGCCACAAACCAACAGAGGATTGAGTTAGAATCCTAGGGGGCTCACAGTATTATAGGGCAGAATTACCTGGGTCTGGCTTCCAGGAAAAGAAAAATTTTGAGCTATGTTTTGAAGGACAGAACGGCTTCATCTCTTTTGCTATTACCAAGAGAAAGCAAAGCAGCAGGGTACAATAAAGGGTGTCATAAAACAAGTTGCAGCTGAATTTTCTTGGAGGGGGGATGAGAAGTGATGGAGGTATGAAGCGAATGTGGGAGAAACGTTAGCTGGTGGCTAATTGCATGATTTAAGTTCCATGGGGCTCGGCACTCCCCGTGGAGACCCAGCTTCTACACTGCAAGCTTAATCCCTGGGGAATGTTACTGTCATGCAGAGGCTGCTAGTGTGACTCGGGGCCCCAGCCAAGCCAAACAGCACTTCTTAGAGGCAGGGGATTCCTTTATCGAGCCCCTCCCCCCAGTCGCCTGCTCTGCCTTCCCTTATCACCGGGGCTGTCAGGCCAGTTGGTCCGCAGGGAATAAACATCTCAGGCTGTTTGCCCACCAGCGCGGAGATCAGGTGACCATTATGGAAGGCAACACAGGAGGCCTCTGCATGCCAGCGTGACGCCAGGAACAGTGAGAGCCTGTGATGTGCTGACCTCACTGAGTGGGCACCCATACAGCTGGCTTGAGTGAGGAAACTGGTGCCACTCCCCGATGTGGTACCTTTGATCATCCCAGGGTCACCTGATGCCGGATGTCCTGCCCAGCCCCCTCTCAGTGTAGACTCTGGAGTCAGAAGAGCTGGATTAGAAACCCAGCCCCATGATCAGTTAGCTGCATGACTTTAGGCTACTTTACCTCTCTGTGCTCCCTTCAGATGGGAGCCTCAGTGTTTCCATCTGAAAAATGGGGACAATAGTGCCCCCATCATAAAGTAGTTGTTAGGATTAAGTGTAAGACACTTGGGAGGTTGGTAAAAGAGCACAAACTTTCAGCTCAGAGATAAATAGGTCTATTGATCTAATGTAAACATGGTGACTATAGTTGATAACAATGTGTTGTATAATTGAAATTTGCTGAGGGTAGAACTTCCATGTACTCACCCACAAGATAAATATGTGAGGTGATGGATGTGTTAATTAACTTGGTGGCGGGAACTCTTTCACAATGGATATGTATATCAAACCACCGCAATATGTACTTTAAATATCTACCATTTTATGTGTCAGTTATACCTCTATAAAGCTGATTTTTTTCTTAAAGTAAAGCACTTCAGATAGGCATATGATTGAGGTCAGCAAGCTGTTGTTAGCTGCTTTCAATATTATGATTACCGGGCTTCCCAACAGAGAATCAACAATCATAATACATAGACTGCTCTTGAAAGAGAGAGGGGTGCTCTGAATCCAGGATGTCTGTCACCTCCTGCAAGTAAAAGTCCCAGGGAAAAAGGGCGTAATCATAAGAACCATCTGGGAGGTAAACTGGGAAAAAGGGGGTAATGTCAGAAGAACACACTGGAAAACAAACTCACAGACCTGGGTTGCCCTTGGCAGCCTCTTGACCTTGGGCTTGCTTTGCGAGCTCTCTGCCCTCAGTTTCCTCACCCATGAGATGGGATAACAAACATTTCCTTTCTGTTGTTGTGAGGCTGAATCCAAGGCTAGCCCAGAGTCTCCTCTCCGTCTCAGTGGCTGGAATGATGACCTGCTCTCTGTAACAGATAACACAAATCCAGTGAGAGCAGGATGCCCACAAGAGTAGGGGGAGCAGTAGTGAAAGGTATGTTTGAGTTTGATCTAGAGAGGTGGGGATTCGTGGCAGGTGGAACTTGCTGGGGGACTGCCTGTTCCTTGGTATATTTTCCCCAGAAACTTCATTCTGATGATTTAAAGAATCCTAAAGAAAGCCAGCTAGGGTTCATTCGGGAAAGAGAGAGTTGTTAACATATGTCTGCTTTACTCTCCTCCCTTCTCCCCAGCAAGGAGTAAAGCAGCATGTCTAAAATTTCTAAGGGCATGTTGTGGGCTGAAATGTGTCCTCTAAAAAGACCAGTTAAGTCCTAGCCCCTGATACCTGTGAATGTGACCTTATTTGGAAACAGAGTTTTTGCAGATGTCCTCAAGTTAAGATGCAGTCATTAGAGTGGGCTCTGATCCAGTGTGACTGGTGTCTTATAAGAATAGGGAAATTGAGACATAGATTCCACAGGGAGAACGCCCTGTGTCGACAGAGGCAGAGACTGGCATGATGCAGTTGCAAGGCTGGGAACTCCACCAGGAGCCAGGAAGACGCGAGGAAGGATTCCCTGGAGGCTCAGATGGCCCTGCTGACACCTGGATTTCTGACTTCTGGCCTCCAGCACTCTGAGAGGATCCATTTCTGTTGTTTTAAGCCACCTAGTTTGCAGTGCTTTGTTACAGCAGCCCGGAGGAAAGTAATACGGGGAGGAAAGGGACTGGGGGAGAAGGAGGAACTGCGGGCTCAGAAAGCCAGGTGAAGAGATGCCCAGCTAGAGGGTCCTTGGGGGCTCCCCACCTTATCCTCCAGCCCGAGAGGGCTTGAGCTCAATTCCACTGCCAGGGCCACCAAGGAAGGCAAAATATTTGAACCAAGTGAGAAACAATATTTGAACCAAGCAGGGAAGAGCCAGAGACAAGTTCCATGGTCCAAGAAGGAAGGACTCTCCCACCCAAAAGCCTTCACAGCCTCCCCGTGGTCCAGCCTCCAGGCTCAACTCCTTTCACACTTAAGTCTGGCCAGGCTAGTCTAATTCTTTCCCTGGAAAACCTAGTCTAATTCTTTCCCTGTTTTGTCCCCCTGAGTCTCTTCTTGTCTGCCTTTGTCCCTCTGTGCCCTGCCTGACTGAGCCCACTTCCATCCCGGGAGCACCTTTCAGCCCTGGAATGCCTCCTTTCTTGTAGCACGTATCACACTGCGGGTCTGCACATCTCATTTAGCAGCTGATCATGTACTCCCCGGTAAATTGTGCATATTTTTTATTTGATAAAGTGATCCCTTTTTACTGGTTTGTGGTTTAGGTTTTCACGTGTCATGCTTTGTTCTCTTGACTATATCAGGTATCTTGCTATCGAGGGACTGGGCGTGCCTCTCGAAGCAGCCCTTTCATCCTCAAACATGGAGATCTGCCCATGTAGAATGTATAGTTTCCTTGATTCAGCGCAGATGTTTTGCTTTTTGGCTGTGCTGGGTCTTCATTGCTGCACAAGGGCTTTCTCTAGTTGTGGAGAGTGGGGGCTACTTTCTAGTTGCAGTGCATGGGGCTCTCACTGTGGTGACTTCTCTCGTGGAGTATGGGCTCTAGGCCATGCGGACTTCAGTAGCTGCTGCACATGGGCTCAGTCATTGCAGTGCGCAGGCTGCAGAGCACAGGCTCAGTAATTGTGACGCATGGGCTTAGCTGCCCCATGGCATGTGGAGTCTTCCCAGACCAAGGATGGAACCGGTGTCTTCTGCATTGCAAGACATCTTCTTAACCACTGAACACCAGGGAAGCCGAGCACGAGAATGTTGGCTATGAAGATCTGGAAATCTAGAGTAGTTTTTTCTTTTTTTTTTTCAGTTCTGCCATTGGCTTGTTTGCACCATTAGGGGCATGGACATTCAAATCAGACAGACCAGATCTTGAATCCTGACGCTGTCAATTAATAGCTGTGTGACCTTGGGTAAGTTACCTAACCTCTGTATGCTTCAGTTTCTTCACCTCTAAAATGAAGTTCATAGATTGTGAGAATGACAGCACTGTGTGTCTAACACAGAGGGTGCCCTCCGAATTCATCTGTGCGATGAATAATTTATGTAAGTGCTTGGCACCATGCCTGCCAAAGTTTCCTGGGAAGCAGACTCTGAGACAGGCTATAGCAGGTTTATTTGGAGCTGCTCATAGCTGATCAATAAAGTGGAAGAGAATAGAAGGAAGAGGATTGGGCAGAAAGAGACACCAGGCTGCGAAAAAGTCTCAGTGGAGACCTCAACCGACTCCACGGAGATTCTGAGACTGGGGTCATCCACCAGAAGTGGCAAATGGCTCTCAGCATTTCCACATCAACACTGCCTCTAGGTGCAAGCCTAATAGAAGAGTGAGTGTGCCCCTCCCAATCATCCTAACAAAATCCTTATTACATTTCTTTGGCTCTGATTGAGTCCTGTGCCTATTTGTGAACCAATCTACAGCCAGAAAATGTGATAATCTCACTGGCTGAGCCAGAGCCTCATGCTGACCCCTGGTGCCAGATGCCCAAGGCACTCCACCTGAAGCAGGCAGATTGAAAATTGCAGAGCCTGTGGTTCCCCTAGTGGAAAATCTGGGAGTGCCAGGAACAGATGGATGCTGTACTGTGAAAGCCTAACAGATGTCTTTTCTTTAAGTGAAAAGAATGTTAGCAGAGGAACAGCCTCTGGTAGGGCAAGTGCACACTGAGAATGAAGGACATGCTGACGGGAAGTGCAACGTGCATTGATTGCGGGGTGTCTGACTCAGAGGAATGTTTGCTTTAAAAAATGAAATAAATATGTATTCCTAATAAATGATGGGAAAAAGCATCCACTGAGTGATCCTCAATTTGAATTTTAAATCTTAGCCCTGGAGAGGCTTCTGAGCTGTTGGATGTTTTCTGTTTTGATCTAGGTGGTGGTTTGGGTTTCCCTGGTGGCTCAGATGGTAAAGAAGCTGCCTACAGTGCAGGAGATTGGGCTTCAATCCCTGGGTCGGGAAGATCCGCTGGAGAAGGAAATGGCAATCCACTCCAGTATTCTTGCCTGGAGAATTCCATGGACAGAGGACACTGGTGGGCTACAGTCCATGTGGTCACAAAGCTGCTGCTGCTAAGTTGCTTCAGTCATGGCAGACTCTGTGCGACCCCATAGATGGCAGCCCACCAGGCTCCCCCATCCCTGGAATTCTCCAGGCAAGAACACTGGGGTGGGTTGCCATTTCCTTCTCCAAGACATGACAGTGAAAAGGGAAAGTGAAGTCGCTCAGTCGTGTCTGACTCTTAGTGACCCCATGGACTGCAGCCTACCAGGCTCCTCCGTCCATGGGATTTTCCAGGCAAGAGTACTAGAATGGGTTGCCATTGCCTTCTCTACAAAGAGCTGGACACAACTGAGCGATTAACATTTTCATGGATGTATTCACTTTGGAGAAATTCAACAAGCTAAACATTTATGATTTGTGTCTCTTTCTCCATATACATGGATGGAGGGGCCTGGTGGGCTGCAGTCCATGGGGTCGCGAAGAGTCAGAGACTACTGAGCGACTTCACTTTCCCTTTTCACTTTCATGCATTGGAGAAGGAAATGGCAACCCACTCCAGTGTTCTTGCCTGGAGAATCCCAGGGATGGAGGAGCCTGGTGGGCTGCCATCTCTGGGGTCGCACAGAGTCGGACACGACTGACGTGACTTAGCAGCAGCTCCATATATGTTTTACCTACAATAAAAATGTTCCTTAAAATAAAAGAAAAAAATTTCACATAGTCTAAGGCTACATTATAAGGCTGCATTCTTTCTCTATGTTGTAGTTTTTTTTTTTTACTGTCCATAACCTTTGACAAGTTACAACCACTCCATTGCTGGGTGTTCACTGCCTGAAGAACTATTTCATCTAGGATGATTTTTGTGATAATTGAGTGTCCCTACAACCTTCAACACAGACCCCCAACAACTGGGATTTAGGTTTTTAAGGGTGTGTCGTGAAAAGCACTATTAAAGCAACAGATTTTTTTGTTTTGTTTTTTTGGTTTTTTTTGGCTGTACCATGCAGTTCATAGTGTCTCAGTTCCTAGACCACTGATTGAACTTGGGCCGTGGCAGTGAAAGCTTGGAATCCTAACCCCTAGGCAACCAGGGAATTCCCAAGCATGACTTTTTAAAATCGATGTTTCATATTAAACTTCAAGGATTCAGATAATTATCTAGTATTTTTGTTGTTGCTGAGCTAGTTAAAAATAAGTGATAGACACCATGAGAGTTCATTTCTAAATGTCAAGTATTGCCAAAGAACAAGACATTCTTCTCTATAACCACAGTATTATTAAGACACCCAAGAAATATAATGTTGATACAATAATATATAATTTTCAGTTCATATGCAAATTCCCCCAATCATCTAAATAATGTCCCTTATACTTGCTTTTTTGTTTAAATCTAAGCTTCAACCAAAATATTTTGCATTGTATTTATTTGTTCTTCTCTTTATCCTGCTTTACCTTAGAACAGTTTCCACACCTTTTTTGGGGGGGTCATTCACAACATTGACATGTTTAGAATCCAGGTGAACTGATTTGTAGAAGTCATTCTCTGTATTCTGAATTTGTCCTATCACTTTCTCATTACTAGATTTAGGTTAAGATTTTTTAGCAAAAAGACTTGCATGTGACATATATTTTCTGTTCCTCACCCAAGAGGCCCATTTTGTCAGATTGTTCCATTATTAGTGATGCTAAGTGGTCTAGTTTGGTTAAAGCAGATCTTGTGGTCTCTTCTTAGAAATCATCTTTGGGCTGATAACTTGAGACTATGTAAGTGCCCTGGTCACCAACAGTCATTCACCCAATTGTTTTAGCATCCACTGATGATCCTTTCCAGAAGCTGGTATAAATGAAGGTTTTCTAATTGAATCATTCCTTCTACATTTGTTGATTGATGTCTTTTGTAAGGAAAGGACATATCCTGTAGTCTCCTCTCTCCTCTTTCTTTTCTCTCCTCTCCTCCTCCCTTCCTCGCACCTCTTTCAAGCATATGCGTTTTTATTATATACACATATTCTTATTTCCCTTTCTTTCACAAAAGGTATTTCAGAAACATTGTATACTTCTTTTGATAAACCATCTCTTTTGCTCATTTTTTTATTGGGTTTTTCATCTCCCCTGCCACCCTAGAATTTTAGGTCATCTTCATGTATCAGGAAAATTATATCTTTATCTCTGATATAAGAGACACATATGTCCTCCTAGATTATTTGTCTTTTGATTTTTGTTTATAGTTTTGTCATGCTAACCTTGCTTTATTTTTACGTAGAAAAAGTCATCAATCTGCTGTTGCTGCTACGTCTGGACTTTGAGATAGAGTTAGACATATTTCTCCACGCTGAAATAATCTTTTAAATTAGGTTTTCTTCTAGTACCTGTGTGATTTTATTTTTTACACTCAGACCTCTGATCCACTTGGAGTTTATTCTGGTGTACAGTGTAAGGCGTTGATCCAATTTTATCCATCTCCAAATGGCCATCCAGTTGCTCCCACAACACTTATTAAAAGAACCAGCTTTTCTTAGTGATTTGAGATATTATCTTTATCATATGCTAAATTCCCATGTGCCTTAGATCTATTCCTGGACTTGCTATTTTATTCTAATAGTCTGTCTATTCACTTACCAGTTTTAATTATAGATCCTTTATAATAGCATTTACTATTTGACAAGCCTAGTCTCTTCTCATAGTTCTTCTTTGGGGGAGTTTATGGCTATTCTTGCATGCTTATTTTTCTACATGACTTTTGGAGTTGACTCCTCTAGAAAAGAATGTGGTATTTTTATTATGATTGTGTTAAGATTATATATTAGCTTCAAGAGAATCAGAACTTTATGATGTTGAATGGTCCTGTCCGAGAACAAGAGAGGTCTCTTGCTTTGTTCAAATCTCCTTTCAAGCCCTTTAGAAGTATTTTAAAGATTTCCTCAGGTTTTGATGATTTTTAAGTGAAGTGCAAGTCGTTCAGTTGTATCTGACTCTTTGCGACCCATGGACTATACAGTCTATGGAATTCTCCAGGCCAGAATACTGGAGTGGGTTGCCATTCCCTTCTCCAGGGGATCTTCCCAACCCAGGGACTGAACCCAGGTCTCCCGCATTGCAGGTGGATTCTTTGTCAGCTGAGCCACAAGGGAAACCCTTTGATGATTTTAGCTGTAGCAAATAAAACAACACTCCAGGAGACTTCACTTTCACTTTTCACTTTCATGCATTGGAGAAGGAAATGGCAACCCACTCCAGGGTTCTTGCCTGGAGAATCCCAGGGACGGGGGAGCCTGGTGGGCTGCCGTCTATGGGGTTGCACAGAGTCGGACACGACTGAAGCGGCTTAGCAGCAGCAGCAGCAGCAGCCAGAAGATCAAACAAAAGTTTTATTACAAAAAGTGATACCAGAAGAGAGGACAGAGCCAAACAAGAAAATCACCACATTGACACCCAATGCCAGTCTCATAGCCCAGAGGCTCAGGAGACCTGGAGCCAGACAGATAACCAGCGAAGGCAGAAAGTGCAGCCATAGCCCCTCTCTGGAGGCTAGACACCACCTCCTGATACACGGACTTGTGATAACCTAGGGATTCAAAATGACTCACATAGGGGGCTACTTTCAGAGCCAAGCCGGCCTATAAAATATGGAAAATATATTTAAAAAAACAATGTGTATATATATATATATATAATCTGAATCACAGCAGAAATTACTACAACATTGTAAATCAACTATACTTCAATAAAAAATATTGATTAAAAATAATGAAATAAAGAATTGTATATACCTCATTTAAGAAAATAGGGTTTTTTCCTTTCATTATCTCCTGTAACTGGTTATTGTTTATTTAAATACAAACATTTTTGAATATTCATATGTTACTTATCTATCTAAAATTGTGCATTTATATGTACTTCTTATAGAATTGCTTTGCTTGTGTTAGTTTTGCCATTAAAGCTTTTGCCTATTATAAGCCTGCCTGCTTTCTTATTTATGACCATGTAACTCATTTTCTAGATGTCTAATGCTGAAATATTAGGTAAAAACTTCATATAACAGATTGTGTTAGAATTTCCACAGAGTTCACACATATTTGTTCATTTATTCCTAAACATTTTATGTTTTTTTTGTTTCTGTACCACATGGTATCACCTGTATGTGAATCTAAAATATAGCAAACATAAACCTATCTATGAAACAGAAATAGGATCTTGACACAGAGAACAACTTCTGGTTGCCGAGAGGGAGGGGGTTGGGGGAGGGATGGAGCGGGAGGTTGGGGTTAGTAGATACAGGCTTTTATAAATAGAATGGGTAAGCAACAAGTTTCTACTGTATAGCACAGGGAACTATATTCAATATCCTATGATTACTCATGATGGAAAATATTAAAAAAGAGAATCTATATATATGTACAATCTGAATCATAGCAGAAATTAACACAATGTTATAAATCAACTATACTTCAATAAAAATATTCATTAAAAAAGATAAGAATTGTATATACCTTATTAAAAAAATAGGGGTTTTCTCTTTCATTATCTCCTGTAACTGGTTTTGCTTATATAAACATACTTTAATATTTATATATTATTTATCTAAAATTGTGCATTTATATGTACTTCTTATAAAATTGTTTTGCTTTCATTAGATTTGTCATTAAAACTTTTGAATTTTCCAACTATACTATCATATTATCTATGAATAGAGATATTTTAATTTTCTTATTTTCAATTCTTATCCCTCTAATAGTTTTCTCTTATCTGGTTGCATTCATTAAAATCTCCAATATCAGCAACAACATGTTGGACTGTGAGAGTATTATGCTTGGTGAAGTAAGCCAGACAAAGACACCACTACTATATGATATCACTGATATGTAGAATCTAAAAAATAAAAATAAAACAAACTAGTGAATATAACAAAAAAGAAACAGACTCACAGGTATAGAGAACAAACTAATGGTTACTAATGGAGAAAGGAAAGGGGGAAGGGACAAGATGGGGTAGGAGATTAAGAGGCACAGACTACTACATATTAAAATAAATAAGCTACAAGGATATATTGTAAAGCACAGAGAATATAGCCAATATTTTATAATAACCATAAATGGACTATAACCTTTAAAAATTAAATCACTATGCTGTATACTTGAAACTTATAAAATATTGTAAATCAACTATACCCCAATTATATTATCTCCAATATCATCTTAAAAGGTAGTGGACTTGCTAGGTACCCTTGCCTTGTTCCTGACTTTGTGTATTTATTTATTAAATAAGATTCCAACTTTAGGAATGAGTTATACGTTTCTAATATATACATGTATTGTATAATATACATATATATTTATTATGTCAAAATGAATTCACTAATTCCTGTGTTTAATTCCTGTGTTCAATTAATGTTTTGATCATGAATGAGTAATTACTTTTATCAAAAGATTTGCAATATCTATAGAAATACTGATTTAATTTTTTAATAAATGTTAAATTTATTAAATTTAAATTTAATGCTGAATTTCATTCTGCGTGCATGAAAGTGAAAGTCACTCAGTCGTGTCCAACTCTTTGGGACCCCATGGACTATACAGTACATGGAATTCTCCGGCCAGAATACTGGAGTGGGTAGCCTTTCCTTTCTCCAGGGTATCTCTCCAACCCAGGGATTGAACCCAGGTCTCCCGCATTGCAGGTGGATTCTTCACCAGCTGAGCCACAAGGGAAGCCCAATAATACTGGAGTGGGTTGCCTCTCTTCTCCAGCGGATCTTGCTGACCAGGAATCAAACTGGGGTCTCCTGCACTGCAAGAGGATTCTTTATCAACTGAGCTATCGGGGAAGCCATGCCCAGTCACTAAGCTGCAAATGACACTTTGCAACCCTGTGGACTGTAGCCTACCAGGCTCCTCTGTCCATGAGATTTCCCAGGCAAGAATATTGGAGTGGGTGGTCATTTCTTTCTCCAGAGGATCTTCCCCATTGGGGGATCAAATCCACATCTCTTGCACCTCCTGCCTTGGCAGGTGAATTCTTTACCACTGAGCTACCTGTTTACATATTACATTAATGAATAATATCAAACCATTTTTGTGTTCCCAGAATAAATCCCACTTATTCATGGTATATTGTTTTGAATGTACTCTTAGAATATTTGCTGGCTTTTTGAGATGTTTGCATGAATCTTTATAAGTAAAAATTGTTTATACATTTTCTTTTTTGTTGTTGATTGCATTTAGGTATCAGTGTTTACTTCAGAGGAAGAGTTTGGGAATTTTCTTTCTTTTTCTAGGCTCTAATATTAGGATTATCTGGTCTCTGAAGGACTGGAAGAATTCTCCTGTAAATCATGTGACCTTAATGCTGTGTGTGTGTGTGAGAGAAAGGGAGACAGAATTTTGCATAACTTTTTCTGTTTCTTCTATGGAACTGATTCTCAAATAAGTGACCGAAGGACACTCAAGGATCCCTATAGCCCTTTCAAGGTGACAGAAAAGTTCCCCTTTCAACTAAATATCTGCGTGAGGCTAAATTCTCTTTATATTCTTCAGTCCAAATATATAACAAGATACTGAATGAAGAAGCAAACATGAGGGGTTTCCCTGGTGGCTCCGTGGTAAAGAATTGGCCTGCCAATGGAGGAAATATGGGTTTGATCCCAGTCTGAAAAGATCCCCCATGCCATGGAGTAACTAAGCTTGTACACCACAACTGTTGAGCCTGTGTTCTAGAGCCCAGGAGTTGCAACTACTGAAGCCCACACACCCAGAGCGTGTGTACTGCAACCAGAGAAGCCACTGCAATGAAAAGCCTGCACACTTCAACTAGAGAGTAGCCCCTGCTCGCCACAACTAGAGAAAAGTCCACACACAGCAACAACGACCCAGCACAGCCAAAAACAAATAATAAGTAAATAAATAAAATATTTTTTGAAAAGAAGCCAACACAGGATCCAGCTGTCTTATATTAAGCCAAACAAAAAAAAATTGCAAAACTGTAAAACAATACCATTATTCTCACTAAACTTTTTTTGTGGAAAATATAGTTGTTTTTCATAAAATAGTGCTATTTATGCTAACACGTAATAGGCTTGTTTCTTAAATATTATTTCAATGGTCTCACTTTTAATGTCTAATATAGTAAATAGTGATAAACAACCCACATAAACAAAAGCTCTTGGAATGTCATCAAAAACTTTTAAGAATATTAAAGTGTCCTGAGACCAGCAATAATGAGAACTGCTATTTTATGGGAATTCTGTTAACTTTTTATCTTTATTATGGACAATTTTGATAAATTGTATTTTCTAAGAAATTATAGATTTCATCTATATCTTCAGGTCTATTCATAAAGAGTTGTGCAAAATAGCCTTATTTGTAAAAAATTTCCTCTTTTCCATGATTATTTTGTTCCTGTCATTTCTTTTGTGAATTTGGCCTTGCTTCTTTTTATTAGTTTAAATAAGCTTAAATAATAAACAATATTTATTGGCTTAAATATTAGTTTACATGTTTTGTTGATTTTCCAAAGAACAAGCATTTGAATATGGCTGCTATTTCTGCTGTCTTTCTACTTTTTAAACTCATTAATTTCTACTTTAATTGTTCCACTTTTAGCATGGTGGGCCAAGTCCACTATAGCCTATGTAGACTCTTAAAAGTAGTTTTCATTCACATGGGGCCATCAATGGTCATACCCAGAACTCAGTTAACTCTCCTGTCATCTGTTGTAAAATAGTCCAAATGAACTTTGACAAGCTGGAAATTCTGCAGGATATTGCAATAGTCCTCTATTTTGATAATATCATATTAATAATAGATGAGCGAGAAATGCATTGGAGTCTAAATGGTGAAATAGTAAACCTTATTAAGACTCAGTGGCCTGCCACAGTAGTGAATTGATAAGAATTTGGTGGTCTGAAGCCTGCCAGGACATCCTCTCAAAGTAACAGACAAATTATTGCATCTTGCATCATCCACCACCAAAAAGGAAACACAACACTTGCTTGACCTCTTTCTGTTCTGGAGGCAGCATATTTATTTCACACTTGTGATACTGCCCCGACCCACCTGTCAAGTGACACAGAAGGCTGCCAGCTTTGACCAAGGCTCCGACTAGGAACAGATTCTGCAGTCAGGTCCAGGCTGCTGCCTGGGCCACGTGATACAGAAGACCTTATGGTGTCTGTAAAAGCCCTCTGGGGGCTTCTGTAAGGAGAGGACACTGTGTAGAATTCATTACAAGCCCTAGCAGGAGAATCACAGTGTACACACCTGAGTTCTGGAATAAGCCATGACAAGTGCAGCAGAGAATTATATACATATGAAAAATAGCTGGGCCCTGGTAGAGACAGTATCTCTGACCTTGCTGACCATGGAATAACAAGTGGCTATGTGGCCTGAGGGGGCTTCCCTGGTAGCTCAGCTGGTAGAGAATCCGCCTGCAATGCAGGAGATCCTGGTTCGATTCCTGGGTCAGGGAGATCCCCTGGAGAAGGGATAGGCTAGCCACTCCAGTATTCTCAGGTTTCCCTGGTGACTCAGATGGTAAATAATCCACCTGCAATGAGGGAGACCTGGGTTCAATCCCTGGGTTGGGAAGATCCCCTGGAGGAGGGCATGGCAATCCACTCTAGTATTCTTGCCTGGAGAATCCCCATGGACAGAGGAGCCTAACAGGCTACACTCCACAGCAGTCCCAAAGAGCTGGACATGACTGAAAGACTAAGCATAGCACATGTGGGCAGAGGCACTGCATTATGTTTTTATTGATGTGTATAATAAATCACCACAAATATAATGGTTTAAGGGAATACACATTTATTAACTTAGTTATATAGGTCAGAAATCCAGAACGGCTCAAATGGATTCTCTGCTTAGCAAATCACAAGGCCAAGACCAAATTGTTGACCAGGCTAAGTGATTATCTGGAGGCTCTAGTTAAGAATCTGCTTTCAACCTCATTCAGGTTGTTGGCCAAATTCAGTTCCTTGTGGTTGTAGGACTGTTCTTGTTGGCTGCCAACTGAGGGCCTTTCTCAGCTCCTAAGGCCTCTGCATTCCTTGTAAGGTGTCCTTCATCCTCCTCAAGCCAGCAACAGTGCACCTAATTCCCCTCTCACTTCAAATCTCTGGCTTCCTCTTTTGCTACCAGCCAGAGAAAGCTCTCACTTTGAAAGGTTCATGTGATTAGATTAGGCCCACCTGATTAATCTTCTTATCTTAAGGTTAAATGTGCTGGAGAGCATAACAGAACCACAGAAGGGGGGCTTCCCCAATGGCTCAGTGGTAAAGAATCTGTCTGTACACAGGAGACACAGGAGACAGGGGTTCGATCCCTGAGCAAGGAAGATCCCCTGGAGGAGGAAATGGCAACCCACTCTAGTGTTCCTGCCAGGGAAATCCCGTGGACAGAGGAACCGAGTGGGCTACAGTCCATGGAGTCACAAAGAGAAGGACACGACTGAGCACGCACATGCAGTTCTCATCACAGGAGGGATAGCTTATCATATTCACAGGTTACAAGGATTAGGATGTGACATTTGGGGGGCCATTTTAGAAATGGTCTCTACCACAGCTGTCCATCACGAACTGGATTTATCTTAGACACACTAAGTGAAAAGCTGAGGTTGGTCCACCAGCAGTCCACTGAAAGATGAAAGTCATATAGCAGGTCTGGGCAGAAGCAACACAAGTACTCACAAGTGAGCTGTGCCAACAGGTGACTGAGACCACTTGTCATCCATCACTGTCGCACCAGCGTCTCTCCCTCATCCCGGATCTACGTCCACAAGGGAAAGTCCTTTATTACCAGCCAACAGAGGAGGAAAAGGCCTCCCAGGTGAGTCATCTGAGTCATGGAGCCAAAAACGCACTGCTGCCCATGCAGCCCTACTTTGGCATAGCCCTGTGAGAGGGTAGAGAGGAAGTCCTCCCAGTGGGGAGAACGTCAAATGGTACACTTGGTCATTTACTTTCCATGGACACAGAAGTATCCCAAGACAAGAATCTGCACAGACTCATGGGCAACCATGAGTGAGTGAGCTGGTGAGTAAACAGCTCATTTAATCATCGTCATTAACAAGGGAAATGGAACTGGGTGAATGAGGAAACGTTATTAGCATGTAGCAACTAACAACCACAATCACAAACATTATATGGGAACTTAGGAAAACAATTGTGTAAGAATGTTAAGCGATGGATAACTTAAATCCTTTTGGCCTCACCTGGAAAATGGGCTACTAACATCTACTATATTGGTTTATTGTGATGATTAAGTGAGACGAAATAGGTTTATCATAGTATCCACTTACTGTGAGGGGCTTCCCTGGTGGCTCAGACAGTAAAGAATCTGCCTGCAATGAGGGAGACTCGGGTTTGATCTCTGGGTGGGGAAGATCCCCTGGAGAAGGCCATGGCTACCCACTCCGGTATTCTCGCCTAGAGAATTCCATGGACAAAGTAGCCTTATAGAGGGTTCACAAAGAGCAGGACACAACTGAGCAATTAACACTTCCATTTTCACTTCACTTATTACGAACCTGTGTTTGATAAATGATAGCTATTTTGTTGTCGTTATCGTTTGCAGTAATGGTGAAAGAAATAAGGAACAAAAATAACTTTTAGACTGATGTTGACTAATAAAACAGCAAATTTTAATCATTTCTTTTCATGTAGCAAAATCATGCAATTCTTTTCTATCATTTCAAAATTTTCTAATTAAAGTAAAAGTAACCAGGGTTTATTACCGGCGCACTGAAACTCATTAACAAAGTAAAAATAAGTATTATGTCTTCCTGGCTTTATAAGGTTTCAGTGAATTAAGTTAATTTCCAAATGTGAATGTGCCTTGGATGTAGTCACATACCTTTCCCAGTTCTTTCTCTCTTGCCTGAATCTCCCTCTCCGGTGTCCTGGTGAAGGTTGTACAGGCTATGACACACACCCTGAACAAGAAGGGAGAGTCAGTAATTCAAGTGAAAACCCATGTGTGGCTGGCCATGAGGTCAGCTTGAGGGGCTCTGGTGAGTACCTCCAGGGGACAGAGGACCCACAAAAAGAACTCTAGACTATCTGGGAAGTGGGCTGGACCCCCCAGGCTGGATCCTGGGTTTGGAAGGGCTCCAGAGAAATGCTGTCAAGAATCAGGAATTTAATTTTAAAACAAAGGAAGGCAGCCTCAGATCCACACCAGGGTTCATCTGTGGCATGTTTCACTCAAAACTAGTTCCCATATATTTACACGTATATGTATAACTGAATCACTTTTCTGAACCCCAGCAGGTAACACAACATTGGAAATCAACTATATTTCAATTAAAAAATATACACACACACACACACACACAACCTTAGCTCTAGTTCGCACCTCCCATACCTAAACATCCAGTATCCTCCAGCCTATCATTACTACTGGCTGTTTGGATCTGAATGACAGGACTCTTTGACTCTGTCCCTGAGAAAGACAGAGGTCTTGCCTCATTAATTTTTGCAAGTTACCAGAGCTCCAGAAACTGGTTAGCAGCAGAAAGGTTATTCTGCTACTGGATTTTTCATTTTCAGGCTCCAGAAATATCACACATTCTGGCTTCTTTGTGTTCTCCTTACTCCCTCTGAGAACTCCCCTGACAGAAACTGGATTAAGGGACCACTCAACATAAATTGGGCTTCTCTGGTGGCTGGGCTGGTAAAGAACCTGCCTGCCAATGCAGGAGACGCAAGAGAAGCAAGTTTGATCCCTGGGTTGGGAAGATCCCCTGGAGAAAGAAACGGCAACCCACTCCAGGATTCTTGCCTGGAGAATCCCATGGACAGAGGAGCCTGGCGAGCTACAGTCCATGGAGCTGCAAAGAGTCAGATATGATTGAGCACACACACGCACACAGAGTAAATTAAGGGACCACTCAATGTCAATGTAAACAGTTCACATGTATTTGGAGCCCTTTTGTTTTTAAAAATCCAGCAGCCTCCTTTGCACCTGTTGGCAGAATATCAAATTGCTGTTTCACTCATGCTGTATGGGAGAGTCAATCATAATTTCAACTACAAAGTCAACATTTGGAAAGATGAGCCAGGCATTTTTCATTTAACCCTTGCAAAAATCTCTGCAAGGTAGGTGTTATTATGCCCATTTGTGGGCGAGAGAACTGGCTCTCAGAGTTCAGGAGCACGAACAAGAACACACAGCAGAGCTGGGAGTCAAAAGTAGGCCTCTGGCCTGCTGAGGCCTGGCTCTTTCTATTGTACTGTACCAGGGTATAGAACTAAGAGAACCCACCTACCAATGCAGGAGACATAAGAGATGTGAGTTCAATCCCTGCATCGAGGGCATAGCATCCCACTCCTGTATTCTTACCTGGAGAATCCCATGGACAGCAGAGCCTGGCAAGCTACAGTCCATGGGGTCACAAAGAGTTGGAGATGACTGAGGCGATTTAGGACACACACAGGGTATAGACAGAATGTTTGATTTCTATAATTTGCTCTGTAAGTTCATCCTTTAAGGTATTATTCCTGCTCCAAGCACACAGGAATAATGGATAAAATATGAAAAACATTAATCCTGCTCAAAAGCACAATGAACATCTCTGTGGAAAACTCAAAATGAGCCTGAAAACCAAAAATTTTAAGCACATCAATAAATCTAACACTAAGAAAGAAAGCTAACAAATCAAATAATAGAAATGAAATTTTCATACAGATTAAATGAAAATAATAGGATTTTCTGACATAAAATTTCAAATGACATGTTTAGGTTGCATTTTTCTCATTGCATCTCAATAAGTGGTGCATGGTTTCATTTGCCTTATTAACAGTGATGTTCACTTTGGCCACTTGATTTTCCAGGCTTCTATTCTGTACAGTGGATGTGAAGAAGAGGGAACTATTGTGCAGGGTTGGTGGGAATGTAAATTGGTGTACTCACTAAAAAATACAATATGAGGATTCCTCAAAAAATTGAAACAAGCTACCATACGATCCAGCACTTCCACTCTTGGGTACTTATCAAAAGAAAACAAAAACACTAATTAGAAAAGACATATACACCCCTGTGTTCACTGCAGCATTATTTACAATAGCCAAGATATGGAAGCGGTCTAAGTTCCTGTCAGTAAATGAATGAATAAAGTAGCCTTGAACCGAGCCTGGGAAGGGCTTGAGCTGGTGGGGAGCAGACAGGGACTCATATCCTTTCTCTGCTGCTTAGCTGTGGATTCTCAGGCAAGCTACCTTCCCTGGCCTTGGCTCAGCCAATTCACATCTCTGCAAAATGGGAATGCATGAGGTCCAGCTTAAACAGTTGTCAGAATTAAGTAAGAGAGTATATGCAAAGCGCCTGGCACCTGCCTAGCACAGAGGACAAACCCTCCATTCAAAGTACTTCTGCATATGGATAGATCAACTAAACAGAAAACTAACAAGGGAACACAAACTTTAAATGATTCAATAGACAAATTAGATTTAATCGATATTTTCAGGACTTTCCACCCCAAAACAATCAAAATCACCTTTTTCTCAAGTGCACACGGAACTTTCTCCAGGATAGATCACATCCTGGGCCATAAATCTAGCCTTGGTAAATTCAAAAAAATTGAAATCATCCCAGCCATCTTCTCTGACCACAATGCAGTAAGATTAGACCTCAATTACAGGGAAAAAACTATTAAAAATTCCAACATATGGAGGCTAAACAACACGCTTCTGAATAACCAACAAATCACAGAAGAAATCAAAAAAGAAATCAAAATATGCATAGAAATGAATGAAAATGAAAACACAACAACCCAAAACCTATGGGACACTGTAAAAGCAATGCTAAGGGGAAGGTTCATAGCAATACAGGCGTACCTCAAGAAACAAGAAAAAAATCAAATAAATAAACTAACTCTATACCTAAAGCAACTAGAGAAGGAAGAAATGAAGAACCCCAGGGTTAGTAGAAGGAAAGAAATCTTAAAAATTAGGGCAGAAATAAATGCAAAAGAAACAAAAGAGACCATAGCAAAAATCAACAAAACTAAAAGCTGGTTTTTCGAGAAGATAAACAAAATTGACAAGCCATTAGCCAGACTCATCAAGAAATAAAGGGAGAAGAATCAGATCAACAAAATTAGAAATGAAAATGGAGAGATCACAACAGACTACACAGAAATACAAAGGATCCTAAGAGACTACTACCAACAGCTATATGCCAATAAAATGGACAACTTGGAAGAAATGGACAAATTCTTAGAAAAGCATAACTTTCCAAAACTGAACCAGGAAGAAATAGAAGATCTTAACAGACCCATCACAAGCACGGAAATCGAAACTGTAATCAGAAATCTTCCAGCAAACAAAAGCCCAGGACCAGACGGCTTCACAGCGGAATTCTACCAAAAATTTAGAGAAGAGCTAACACCTATCCTACTCAAACTCTTCCAGAAAATTGCAGAAGATGGTAAAACTTCCAAACTCATTCTATGAGGCCACCATCACCCTAATTCCAAAACCAGACAAAGATGTCACAAAAAAAGAAAACTACAGGCCAATATCACTGATGAACATAGATGCAAAAATCCTTAATAAAATTCTAGCAAACAGAATCCAACATCATATTAAAAAGATCATACATCATGACCAAGTGGGCTTTATCCCAGGAATGCAAGGTTTCTTTAACATCCGCAAATCAATCAATGTAATTCACCACATTAACAAATTGAAAGATAAAAACCATATGATTATCTCAATAGATGCAGAAAAAGCCTTTGACAAAATTCAACATCCATTTATGATAAAAACTCTCCAGAAAGCAGGAATAGAAGGAACATACCTCAACATAATAAAAGCTATATATGACAAACCCACAGCAAACATTATCCTCAATGGTGAAAAACTGAAAGCATTTCCCCTAAAGTCAGGAACAAGGCAAGGATGCCCACTTTCACCACTACTATTCAACATAGTTTTGGAAGTTTTGGCCACAGCAATCAGAGCGGAAAAAGAAATAAAAGGAATACAGATAGGAAAAGAAGAAGTAAAACTCTCACTGTTTGCAGATGACATGATCCTCTACATAGAAAACCCTAAAGATTCTACCAGAAAACTACTAGAGCTAATCAATGAATATAGTAAAGTTGCAGGATACAAAATTAACACACAGAAATCCCTTGCATTCCTATACACCAATAATGAGAAAACAGGAAGAGAAATTAAGGAAACAATACCATTCACCATTGCAACAAAAAGAATAAAATACTTAGGAATATTTCTACCTAAAGAAACAAAAGACTTATATATATAAAAAACTATAAAACACTGATGAAAGAAATCAAAGAGGACACAAACAGATGGAGAAATATACTGTGTTCATGGATTGAAAGAATTAATATAGTGAAAATGAGTATACTACCCAAAGCAATCTATAGATTCAATGCAATCCCTATCAAGCTTCCAATGATATTTTTCACAGAACTAGAACAAATCATTTCACAATTTCTATGGAAGTATAAGAAACCTCGAATAGCCAAAGCAATGAGAAAGAAGAATAAGAGGAATCAATCTCGAATTCAAGCCAAAGCACATCTCAAGACAGTGTGGTACTGAAGGATAGAAATATAGATCAATGGAACTGAAAGAGGAATCAATCTGACAAAGGAGGCAAGAGTATACAATGGAGAAAAGACAATCTCTTTAACAAGTGGTGCTGGGAAAACTGGTCAACCACTTGTAAAAGAATGAAACTAGAACACTTCCTAACACCATACACAAAAATAAACTCAAAATGGATTAAAGATCTAAATGTAAGACCAGAAACTATAAAAACTCCTAGAGGAAAACATAGGCAAAACACTCTCTCCGACATAAATCACAGCAGGATCCTCCATGACCCACCCCCCAGAATATTGGAAATAAAAGCAAAAATAAACAAATGGGACCTAATTAAAATTAAAAGCTTTTGCACAACAAAGGAAACTAGGAGCAAGGTGAAAAGACAGCCTTCAGAATGGGAGAAAATAATAGCAAACGAAGCAACAGACAAACAATTAATCTCAAAAATATACAAGCAACTCCTGCAGCTCAATTCCAGAAAAATAAACGATCCAATCAAAAAAATGGGCCAAAGAACTAAACAGACATTTCTCCAAAGAAGACATACAGATGGCTAACAAACACATGAAAAGATGCTCAACATCACTCATTATTAGAGAAATGCAAATCAAAACTACAATGAGGTACCATTACACACCAGTCAGAATGGCTGCTATCCAAAAGTCTACAAGCAATAAATGCTGGAGAGGGTGTAGAGAAAAGGGAACCCTCTTACACCGTTGGTGGGAATGCAAACTAGTACAGCCACTATGGAGAACAGTGTGGAGATTCCTTAAAAATCTGGGAATGGAACTGCCATATGTCCCAGCAATCCCACTGCTAGGCATACACACTGAGGAAACCAGAATTGAAAGAGACGCGTGTACTCCAATGTGCATCGCAGCACTGTTTACAATAGCCAGGACATGGAAGCAACCTAGATGTCCATCGGTGGACGAATGGATAAGGAAACTGTGGTACATATACACAATGGAATATTACTCAGCCATTAAAAAAAAATACATTTGAATCGGTTCTATTGAGATGGATGGAACTGGAGCCCATTATACAGAGTGAAGTGAGCCAGAAAGAAAAGCACCAATACAGTATACTAATGCATGTATATGGAATTTGAAAGATGGTAATGGTAACCCTATATGCGAGACAGAATAAGAGACACAGATGCATAGAGCAGTCCTGTGGATTCTGGGGGAGAAGGTGAGGGTGGGACGTTCTGGGACAATAACATTGAAACATGTATATCGTCATATGTGAAGCGGAACACCATTCCATGTTCTATGCATGGGACGGATGCTCAGGGATGGAGCGTTGGGATGACCCAGAGGGATGGGATGGGGAGGGAGGTGGGAGGAGGGTTCTGGAGGGGGAGCACATGTGAACCCATGGCTGATTCATGTCAATGTATGGCAAAAACTACTACAATATTGTAAAGTAATTAGCCCCCAACTAAAATAAATAAAAATAAAAAAAAAAGTAAAAAAAAATAAAAGAAAAAAAACAAAGTACTTCTGCTCTCTCTCCAAATGATGTGTGTGCAGGTGTGTGTGTAACAGGTGTTAAATACATGTGTGTGTGTGTGTGTGTGTGTGTGTGTGTGTGTGTGTGTGTGTGAGTGGGAGGAGGCAGGGCCAGCTGGGGGATGCAGCACACAGTTGGCTCAATTACTCATGGCCTCAAAATAAAAAAGCTGCTCCAAGCATTTATAGGCCCCAGGATGATTGTAAATCCCACAGCCCTGGCCCCAGGCCAGAACAGTGCTAGCCCACCTTCCCCCACCTCCTCTGCTGGTGGCCAGAGCCCCACTGCCTTCCTCTCTCCCCAGATGGCCTGGTCCGTGCGTGCCCAAGGCCTGGGAAGCCACGGAGCATCAGAGGCGCCATCCAGGGTGGTCCTGAACGGTCCAGGGTGGGGGTCTGCTGGGCTTTTTGGAGACCCTGGACTCTCCGGGGACCTCTCCAGGTGAGGAGATCCATCTAGAAGCGGGGAGGGGAGTGATGCACAGCCTGGACCTCTTCCCCTTACAATATGGCTCAGCTAGGGGTGCAAGTCCTCAGTCCCTCCCGTCTGGGAGCCGGCCAAGTAGGTGGGGCATGTTGGCCTCCATGTCTCTAAGAAGGAACCAGGAATCTCTTTCCTGTTCTGGAGCTTCGGGGGAGCTGGCCATCGAAGGACTCCTGCTGGGACGCTTTCTAAACCGAAGGCTGCCTCCTCCCTGTTGAGCTCCATAAAGCTGTTTTTCTGTGAGTTTGCTGAAGGTTGGGAGGCACACAGATGGCTCTGGAAGGTCAGTGTGAAGCCAGCAGGCCTGTCCCCCAGTCATTCCAGTTAGCCCTGGGAGTGTTGGTGGGAGTAAGGGTCCTGGGGAAGGGTTCAGTGGGCAGCAAGACCAGCCTCCTTTGCATTCGCATGGACAGTAAGGTCGGGGACAGGACTGACCTGAGGTCACCCACAGTACAAGCAGGTGCTGGCTGAGCGCTAGAATCCAGGAGTACTCTCCCATCCACCTCTGTGCTCCCAGAGCCAGACCTGAGGCCCCGGGGGTAACAGGGGCTCAAAGTGACTCCAGCCCAGGTTTCCTGGTGGCAAGACTCTGCCTGCTCCCCCAAGAGGCCACTGCAAGAGTTCCACATAAAGAAACATTCTGTAAGCACCTGCTTACAAAAGGGTAACTGCAGCAGATTAGAGATGGCCACAAAATCTTGGCTATCCCTCCATGGAGAGGTGGGGCCCAATTCTCCTCACCTTGGAACTGAGCTGGGCTTCGTGGATTCATGACTTGCTTGACAAATGAATGATGTGAGAGTGACGCTCTGGGACATCCATGGCTAGTTTCCCTTAACTTCATACCAGGAATGAAGCCGCCTTGAAGTCACCCAGGTGAGCCCATCTTCCAGCTGAATCCCACTCAGGTGACTGCGTTGATGCCACATGGAGCAGAGAATCACTTTGCTGAGCCCTGCCCAAAGTCTTAACCCACAAAACTACGAGATATAATAAAACGGTGGTTGTTTTAATCTTCTGAGTTTTGGTGTCATCTCTTAACACATCAATAGATTAACTATACGGTGACTTTCCATCTTGAACATACCAGAGAACAGAGCAGCTGGCAGCGGACTCCTTTCTAAAGCAAGTACACACACCCCTGAATTGTATACACCGTTTAAGCTCAGATGTCTTTCGAGATTTCCTAAAGCTGATTTGGGCCCCAAATATTATAAATGTAACTTGGATACCAACTGGCATAAAAAAATTAAACCTAATTCTTCTGGTGCAATGCCTGTGTGCACAGCCCTCCGTTCTCATTTAATTTGACAACCGCCTTTTAGGGTCGTTTCATGCAGTATCGCCATTCTACCAGAGAGGACATGAGGTTAACAAGCTTGCCTGAGACCATACAACTCGCAAACGCCAGGGCTGGGATTCAAAGAGCCTCTCTCCACGGAGGGTGCTTCCCAGGGGCCCTTCCCACGTCTGAGAGGACACACCTGACACGCCGCGTTGGTGACACGAGGGGCGGTGGGTGGACCCTGGAGCGGGGGTCCCGGGGCCCCAGGAAAGCTGCCTCCAGGCTGACGGAGGAGCACAAGCCCCAGGCCCAGCCTTGCGCCACCTGCCCACGCCCCCTCCTCAGGCCCCTGGCGCAGCTGTCACCATCATGGGCTTCCGATCTGGTTACAGACCCCAGAGCCCCCTCCTCCTCCTGCTCGTGCGCAGGAAGGCAGAGCCCCGTCCCGCCTGGGAACCGCGCTGAAGGCGGAGGACCAAACCGTCCGAGGCACGGCCAGCTGCCGTCACCGCCGCGCCCCCGCCCGCTGAGCTCATTCTCTGGGGTCTTGGGCGGCTGGTGCTGAAGACGGACAGGAGTGCGCGCCCTGCGGTGGGCTGTGAAGAATCCTGCAGCTGGCTTTGTTGAGACGCCGCACCAGGCCCGGGCTCCGCACCTGCTGCCGGAGGAGGAAGTCCCCTCCTACCTGGCTGCCCGAGGCCGTGCAAGCGCACACGCACGCATACAGAGGAAGCCACCTCCCACCCAGTGGCTCCCACAGAAGGCCCAGGCCTGGATTAACTCTGGGCTTCACCAGTTGCTAATCTAAGCTTCAGTTTCCTCACCTGTAAAATGGGTTCATATAGCACTCAACTCATAGGTTTTTATATCTCAGGTCCTCACCAAATGCTTGTTGAGTAAAACCAACAAGCAATAACAAAACCAACAACCCCACATCTATCCATCCATCCATTCCCTGTGGCAGGTCCCAGACTCTACTCTCCTCCTCACTGCCTTCCTTCCTATCAGCCCCAGCCTTGGTCAACTGGGCTTGACCCAAGGCTCTTAACTAGGCCTCCCCCTGCCAACCCTGCAAGCTGGTGAGCTCCTCCTCTCGGGGTCACGCCTCTGAGGGCTGGAGTGTGTATCCTGAGAAGCTTCGGGCATTGAGCAAATGTATCCAGTTCTTGGGGATACAGCAACAAGCCTACTGAATACCCTTTCAAAGTCGCACTAGAGCAGTGACCAGGAGCCCTCCCTTGGGCCATCAGCTTTCTAAGGGAAGTCATTTGTTCGACATACTGTCTTCCACGGATCAGGGCATAGATTCTGCTAAGTTAGATGTTAACTTACAGAGAAATAGCTTCTGCTAAGTTAGGTGTTTACTTACAAAGAAATGAAACTTCCCCCAACTGGGAAGTTGTAAGTGATTCTTGTAGGTGAAAAAACCCCCAAAGATTATGGTTTTATTGACCTATTCCGCTTCTGTCATCCTGCAGTTTCTGTCATTAATGAGATAATGGTGCTCGTGGTAAAGAACCCACCTGCCAGTGCAGGAGATTCAGGAGACCTGAATTCGATCCCAGGTTGGGAAGATCCCCTGGAGGAGGGCATAGCAACCCAATCCAGTGTTGTTGCCTGGAGAATCCCATGGACAGCAGAGCCTGGCAGGCTACAGTCCACAGGGTCACAAAGAGTCAGATGTGACTGAAGCGACTTCGCACGCGTACTGTGTATGAGAATCATATTTTCAAATTTTCAAAAACAGTGCTTCAACACAGATCTCATGTGTTTAGGAAGAGGCCAGGGTTGGGGTGGGAAACCCCTGTGAGTGGAAATTGGAAAGAATGAAGCCTCAGTGGATGATGAGGGGCTGTGGATGGAGAGGAAGACAGCACTTAAGGCCAAGTGCACCTGTATCCTGAGAGCTGGTGATGCTTCAGATGCTGGTGGTGATGTTGGGGGTGGGAGACAGGGTAGGTGGAGCTACAGAAGAGTGATTGCTGAACACAGTGGTGACACAAAGTGGCAAGCAAGAGCTAGGAGCTCACTGGTCCCTCTTCCTAAGCCTGAGAGAAGAGGTAGATGAGAAAATCCCTCTCCATCAAAAGGACTTCAACAATAAGAGACCTCAAAGGGAATCATCAGGCGGTAACGGAAGGTTTCAGGTGTTGAGACTGAGGCTGAAGGTTTCAGAAGCCTTAGGGATATAAGAGGGTGGGGGAGAAGATGGGGCAGGTATGGAAGGAAGATGGCCGGCTCCCCGGGAACGAGGGCAGCAGGAGGGTGGGAAGCCATCTGGAAGGAAGCAGGGTCATAGTGATGCCCGTGATGGACTGGGCAGGCCTGGGGCTTCTACCAGAGCAGGGCCTGGTACAGCCCTGGGGTCAGAAATGCTCCAAGTGGGGACTGTGGGCAAGAGGCTTTGGGGGTTTTCCTGGTGGCCAGACTCACTGGCTGCGTGCAAGGAAACCCTGAGCTGGTCACACTGAGCTCTTCGCTTCCAACAAAAGCTTCCCAGAAACTTCAGGTGTGCACAGGAGGTATTGGGGTGACAGGGAGCCGCTGTCAGGCTCTTCAGCTGCCCACACTGTGACACTGGGCCTGTGATTATGCTCCAAATCTCCCCTCAGAACTGCTGGTGGCAGGTACGGACCCTCAGCTGGGAGCCTCCAGGTCCTGTCTGCTGAGGAGGCCCAGGAGTCAAGCTGGTGAGTCTGAACTACTCTCCCCTCAAGACAAGAATTAGCTTAAAGCCCCCAAGTCAGACAGGGTAGTGGTACAGTCCTCTGGCTGGTGGGACAGCAGCAGCTCTGGTTAGCTCACTTGTGTCATCCCAGCCCTCCAGTTTGGAGGCCTTTTGAAAGTTCTGCCAGTTGCAGGGACCACCCTCCCTCCCACACCACTGCATCCAGCTGCCACCCACTGTTTACCTCGGATCAGATGGAAGTTTCACTTTCCCCTTCAAATAAAGCAAACCAAAAAAGCCTGCTTCTTTTCTTTGCCTAGATGTCTCAGAAAGGATGTCTCAGAACTTCCCCCCAAGTTCATGGGCCACTCTTTGTTCCAAAGGTGAAGGGTTTCAACAGCCTGAGCCTTCTCTTTAAGGCCCATAGATTTTCCCAGTTAACAGGCAAGGCCTGTGACCTTCCTGGGCCCTGCCCCACACCTGCTAATTTAGAATCTCCAGGGGGAAAGGCTGGCGAAATGGCAGCTTCCAAAACGACTTCGGGGGCTTCTTTGGTGGTCTAGTAGTTAAGAGTCCGCCTTGCAGTGCAGAGGACATGGGTTTAGTCCCTGGTCTGGGAAGATCCCACATGCCATGGAGCAATTAAGCCCGTGTGCCACAACTACTGAGCCCTTGCTCTGGATCCCTTGAGCCACAGCTATTGAAGCCCACGTGCCCTAGAGCCCGTGCTCTACAACAAGAGAGGCCGCCGCGGTGAGAAGCCCGCACACTACTGCTAGAGAGTAGCCCCCACTTGCCTTAACTAGAGAAAGCCTGTGAGCAGCAACGAAGACCCAGCGAGGCCAAAAATAAATAAATAAATAAATACAAAAACCACTCCAGGCCACCTCCCTGGTGGTCCAGTGGTTAAGAATCTGCCCTGCAATGCAAGGGACATGGATTTGATACCTGGTCAGGGAACTAAGATCCCACATGGCTCAGGGCCACTAAGCCCATGTGCCACAACTGCTGAGCCTGTGCAACTGAGCCCTGATATAGCTAAATAAGTTAATAAATACTTAAAAAACCACTCCAAGTGGGGAGTTCCTGGTGGTCTAGCGGTTAGGATGGCAGGCTTTCACTGCTGTGGCCCAGGTTCAATCCTTGGCCAGGGAACTGAGAGCTGAGCAGCATGGCCCAAGAAAAGAACTAAAAACAAAATGAACAACACTCCAAGTGAATATGATGGTGATGCAAGGCTGGGTGACACAGGTTTAGATTAGAACCCCTCTGGGATATGGGGTATTTGTACATTTCTCATCAAGCTTCTAGCTGAATTATTCCCGATTCTTCCCTAGCTACCAAGTTCATCCCTAGAGTGGGCCAGGGTGGCCACACAGAACATAGCTACCTCGAGCATCTGCACCCCCTTCTGTATGGGGGGACCCAGTCAAAGGGAATCATGGCAATGATAGAAACAGACCATGGGAGAATTCAGAGGAGATACAGCATCCTGGGGTATCCCAAGTCACTGCCCGCAGGCAGGTGGATGGTTCATGGACAGGGAGGCACCACACTGGCATGTGGACCTCAGAGCAGGACCGACCTGGGCTGGGTCTGCTGTCCCCACTTAGAGCTGTATGGCCAGGGGTTGGGATGGGGAGATAGCCCCTCTGAGGCTCAGTCATGTTTTTTGGACAACACTTCCTCTCTTAGGGTGGTGGTGAGGTTTGTCTGCCCTTGCCATAGAGAATATAAGTTGCTGAGCACAGAGCCTGGCACATAGTAAATGCTCAGTAAGTGCCAGCTGCTATTATTGATCATTCATTCATTCCATAAACACTTTCTGGATAAAAATGGCAAAAATAAACAGCAAAACAAAAAAATTAGACAGATGCGGTGTCAATGTTCATAGTGCATAGGGGGTGGAGGGTTTTAAAGGGATTTTACTCTAAATTCATACAAACAAAGGGTTTCTGTTTTTAAAGTGACAGAAGAAAAGAACTTGGGGGAAAAGCACAGGTTCAACTCAGATGAGAGCTCCACCCTGGCTCCTGCTTCAGATTCAGTCTTTTGGTGCAAGAATAGATTGCAGAGATCCCAGAAAGGGGGCCTGACTTCCTGAGACTGGAGAATCTTTTCAGCCTTGAAGAACAAATAAAACTGTTACCCCCGTACCCTGCCCTTGCACTAGTGTAAAATCTTGGTGATCTAGAACTATTCTTAGTTCCCTCAACTTCCAAGACCTCCTCTACCTCAAATGTCTTATGTTACTTCTTTAAAAATCCTCTTATACCTACAAACTACAAAGTAAAGAATAACTAGGTGGATTTGAGAACCCAAAGAGAAGAGGGAAAGTGTGGGGAGGGGCGTAGAATCACAGTCCTACTCTTCGAGATGCACAAGGTTGAACCCAGCCTCTCCTCTAGGAAAGCTGAGCTCTCAGAGGCATGGGCAGGGAAGAGGGCTAGTGATGGGGGCGGTGCTCAGTGTGCAATCTTTGCCTTTTTAATACCGGGAGCTGAGAATAGGGTTGGGGGACTTGAGAGGAATTGACAGTTAATTGCTAGAGAATTCCAGAATCAAAAGCACTCAGCCAGTATGCTCCTCTGCAAAAGATGCATGTGTGATACAGATTGGGGGGGGGGGGGGGGAGAGTTTTGGATCTGGTTTTGGATCTGCAATTGCTTCCCGGGGACCATCTGAAGCTAGGGCCTGCAGAACCCAGGACTGTGTTTCAATAAAGCTTTTTGCTTTTGTGGCCTGGCATCCCTGGGGGATGGGGTGGGGGTTGGGAACCTAGCTGCAGAAAAAAAAAAAGCTCCAGGAATACACCTCAGATTTGTAGACAGCTCGGAAACCAACTGGTCCAGAGGTGCTTTCACCCTATTTTATGGCAGGTCATTCTGTCAGTATCGATACCAACTTTGTTTTAAAAAGGGAGTGAGAGAGCTAGTGAAATAGGAAAGAGGAGGGCTCTCTACTCTCAGCCCCACCACTTTCTTTCTCTTTTCTTTTTTTAAATATTTATTTATTTGGCTGCATCAGGTCTTAGTTGCAGAATGCAAACTCTTAATTGCAGCATGTGGGATCTAGTTCCCTGATCACAGACCAAACCCAGGCCCCACTGCTTTGGAAGCAGTCTTGGCCACTATACCACCAAGGAACTCCCCCCACCTCTTTCTAACAGGAATTTTTCAGCAAGTTACTTCATCCTCATGGAAGCATCCTTTTGTGCAGACTAGTTAACACCACCCACCTCAAATTTGTTCCCCTTAAGCGAGATGATAAAAGGGTCTGTCTGGTATTTGTTGTTGTTTAGTCGCTAAGTCGTGTCTGCCTCTTTTTTGCGACCTCATGAACTGTAGCCCACCAGGCTCCTCTGTCCATGCAACTTCCCAGGCAAGAATACTGGGGTGTTCTAGTATTTCTTCCTCCCGGGGATCTTCCAGACCCAGGGATCGAACCTGTGTCTCTTGCATTAGCAGGTGAATTCTTTACCACTGAGCCACCAGGGAAACTCTGTCTAATATTTAGTAGGTAATTAGTTACTATTAACTCACACAAAGTTAAACTATAGAAATTCGATACATGGCAAAGATGCTTCTGTCCCAAGGGATCAATATGACCACCTGAAATCAAACTTGCTTTTTCCCCCACTGCATTGCTTGCAGGATCTTAGTTCCCTGACCAGAGGTCGAACCCAGGGCCCCGGCAGTGAAAGTACCGAGTCCTAACCACTGGACCTCCTGGTAAGTCCCCAAACATTTCTTTTTAATATCCAACCAAGGACAGAGGTTAGACAACAGACACGCCAGGGGTGTGTCCACAAAAAAAAGAGAGCAAAAGGTCACTGGAAAGAACTCGTTGGCATGCAGCTTCAGTAGTTTCTCTTTCTTGAAGGTTCCAGAGCTTTAACCTCACACTTGAGATGAAAGACAAGATATTCTTACCTCAGAATTGAAACACCATGTTGCTTATTTCTCTACTTGACCTTGAACTTCAGGCCATTGTAAGGCCACGCTCAGTGCCGGTTATTTGCATCAGGGTCATAGATGTAGCTTTAGGGGGGCCAAGATTAAGGTCACTGTTTGACTCCAGCCGAGGAACAGAAGGCAGGGCCGTGTGTGTGCACAAGCAGGCACACATGCTCCTTCACACCCGCTTCCCAAAAAGATGAACACTTTATTCTTCAGCAGTATGGAAACGACTTCTGGGAAAATCCTCAAGAGGGATAATAGTACTTTCTCCAAGGCTACCGGGGTGCTAAGAAGGTTTCTTAGAAAACCAATCAGCAAGTATTGCCATCATTCTGTGAGAGAATGTAGGAGACCCTGATTCTGACTCGGAATTGTGTTGGAGAGATGATAATGAAATGGTAAACTGAAATGCAATGTCACAGGTGAAGCTGTTTACATTGAGGAATGCAAAGTGAAAGTCAGAAACAGAAAACAGGGGAGACGAAGACAATCTCTTCTGGGTCTGCTGCTGCTAAGTTGCTTTAGTCGTGCCCGACTCTGTGCGACCCCATAGACGGCAGCCCACCAGGCTCCCCCGTCCCTGGGATTCTCCAGGCAAGAACACTGGAGTGGGTTGCCATTTCCTTCCCCAATGCATGAAAGTGAAAAGTGAAAGTGAAGTCGCTCAGTCGTGTCTGACTCTTTGAGACCCCTTGGACTACAGCCTACCAGGCTCCTCCGTCCATGGAAGTTTCCAGGCAAGAGTACTGGAGTGGGGTGCCATTGCCTTCTCCTCTGGGTCTGCAGAAGGATTCCGAAGTCACAGGCAGGAAAAAATAAAACTGCTCTGAGGAGATATAAGTAGGGCTGTTGCAAGAAGGTGTTGCTGTTTTGTTAACAAAATTCAATTAAACAGCTGCGGCATAGGTTTCTAAATAGCAACAATATAACCTGTTGCAAGCACTAGCCACCTTGGCTGAAAGCATCCAATTTATGACTAAACTGCAAGCAGTTAACACTTAGCTTGAACTTCTGCAACAGGGAAATCTCAAAAAAATATCACATCTCAACCATCTCATTGCTCCTGAAACTCGACTAATAAGGAACTAAAGAGGAAACTAGTTTGAAAACTATAGACTGAAAAAAGGAGGGGTTGGCATGTGGGAAGGGCCCCCTCTAGTGGTTCTGGAATGAACTAATTTGGAATTTAGAATATCAGGAACAAACCACAGCTGCAGCAAACCTCAATCTTAACAAAAATCTTACACAATCATTATTTCTAATTCTGAGGTGGTATGACAGATTCCTGTTTCTCCTAGCAGAAGTTTCTGCCTTAGAAGTGACATGATCCTTTCACTATGTTACACAATAACCACTTCTGTGGCCTTAGTTCCAAATGATTTGTTCTCACATCCATGTTCTTCACGTTCAACTTTCTAAGGTTTTTTTTCTTTCTCTCTCACCTACATGTACTTCGGTCTTACCAGTCTATATAACCATTGTTTTTAACGAACGAAAAATTTCATACTTAGGAGACTAAGGCTGGATTTGCTATCACCACACACTTGACTGTGTATTATGTAAGCAACATGCCAGACACTGGTCTGAACCATACAGAATCCTTAAAAGATAACATACAAATGCTAACAGACTTATACCAGCCAATGTGATGACTTGGGAGAGTAAATATATCCACTTAAACATACCCATATTCTCCTTGAAAACCTAATTTCTAAGCTGCCTCCTATCTCTGTGCAGTTACTGGCTGCTACAAGGGCTCTTACACCCAGGAGACTGTCTCTAGGAAGGGGAGACCGAGTGCCACAAGGTGGCAGATTTATGGAGCAACACTGGCTTCTTTCATGCAGAAGACTGGCAGCCAGGAATGACCCAGCCCCCTAGGACATTCAGGGAGACAGGGATCAGAGTGTACCCAAATAGGTGAGGGCTAAAGAAAAGGGGAGATGGGTAGGGAGGGAAAAGGTTTTGATTCAACAAAGATGGTGGTGACTCACCCTTTGAAATCTGTTAGTGGGTGTAATGTGGAGGACCAATCAACACTGTACAAAATGGCTCCTTTATTTTCAGTTAACCAGGGAGGACAAAGAGCTAATCATTCCATATTTTATGTGTTTAAAAAAAGGTGCAAAAATTAAACAAAAAGCTTTCTATCTTGAGAAAATTAATTTTCAGGTTTCTGGGTAAAAATGCTCATTTTGGGGGTTTTGTTTTTGGCACTGTTGCTGAAACAATCTAAGCATCCAACAGGAGATATTTAAGTAAATTAGGCTACTTCTGACAGAATTTTGTGGCTATTAAAATTTTGTTTCTGAAGAGATTAAAGAGGAATATTTCATATTGTATTACTAACTGAAAAGTTCAGGGTATAAAATTATATACCCAGTATAAACCTAACCATAAAATTTTGCATGAAAATTGGAAGGAAATGCCCGAAAATGTTAATTGTGGAAGTCTGGCTGGTAAGGTGACTTAAAAATGCCATATTCTTCAAAACTACATGTAATATACACACTCTTCAAATCTATTAGTACTTTGTAAATAATAATATTAGTAAAATCTCAGAGTGGAAAAATCAGAAGAGAAACTCTTTTTAGATTTATGAATCACTGGCTAATTCCTTTGGTGAATTTCTGCCCTTCCTCTAAGTTTCTTGGTTAGCCAAGTATTTCAGATTTTCCCATTTTTCTGTTCATTTTCATTAAGAATTAATAACTTACGAGGAGCTCCCTAGTGGTCCACTGGTTAGGACTCCACCCTTCTACGCCAGGGGCCCAGGTTCAATCCTTGGTCAGGGAACTAAGATCCTGTAAGGTGTGTAAGAGACCAAAAAATTACAAAAATAAATATAAAAATTTATGATGAGCTATAGAAAGGAAAATGGGTTTTACATTTATAGTTTCACTATTTAGGTGCTTACTGTTATAAATTCATTGAAGTCTCATTTATCCTCTTGAGGAGATGCTTAAGATTATTAGCAAGTTCTAGAATGATGCCATGCATGTAACATCCCCACCAAATTTTTTACTATGGAGGCTTGATTGTATCAGGACAAAGTTACAGATCATAAACTATATACCATTTCACTCTCCATTTGTTGTTGTTCAGTCTCTCAGTCATGTCCGACTCTTTGCGACCCCATGAACTGCAGCTCGCTAGGCTTTCCTGTTCTTCACTGTCTCCAGACTTTGCTCAAACTCATATCCATTGAGTCGGTGATGCCATCCAACCATCTCAACTTTTGTTGCTCCCATCCCCTCCTGCCCTCAACCTTTCCCTGATGCTGGGGACTTTTCCAATCAGTCAGCTCTTCAATGTCCATAGGTGACTCATAATGAGTATTCCTGGGGACATGCTTAAGAAACATTTAAGGAATGTTAGAAGGATACTGTGCTTACATAACCCTTTAAATGGGGTCTTAGAATTCTGTTTCTTAAACCAAATTCTCTCTTAGGAAGATCAGTTATATTATGGTCAAACTATAAACAATCTACTGTATGTGTGTGTGCTCACTCACTCAGTTGTGTCCAACTCTTTGTGGGCTCATTGACTGTAGCCCACCAGGCTCCTCTGTCCATGGAAATTTTCCAGGCAAGAATACTGGAGCGGTTGCCATTTTCTACTCCAGGGGATCTTCCTGATCCAGGGATCAAACCTGTCTCTTGCACACACTGTATTGTATCCCCCCAACCCCCATGAGCAAATGCACACATTTAAGTCCCAACCCCACTACCTCCAAATATCACTACTGTTTTGGAGATAGGACTTTAAAAGAGGTGATCAAGTTACAATAAGGCTGGAAAGAGTGGGCCCTAATCCAATCTGACTGGAGGCCTTAGGAGGAAATTTCCTTAAGTGGAAATCTGGACAAATAAGTTTATTTCTTTTAAATGTTATGCTTCAAAAGATATCATTAAGAAAGTAAAAAGACAAGGGCTGGGAGAAAGAAAATATGTTCAAGTCACACACCTGACAATGGACTTTTGTATCCAGAATATATATAAAACTCCCACTTCTGTTATTAGTATCCTATAATTATGTAATCTATGATTCTATAGTAAGAATACGAGTTAACAGAATTTAAACATGGGCAAAAGATGTGAACAGACATTTCACCAAAGATGACACATAAACGACCAGTAAGTACATAAAAAGGTGCTTAACATCATTAGTCATCAGGAAAATGCAAATTAAAACCACAATGAGATACCACTTCACACAAGAATGGCTATAACAAAGAGATTAAGTGTTGGTGAGGACATGGAAAAATCGGAACCCTCATAAGTTACTGATAGAAATATAAAATGGTACAGTTCCTTTGGAAAAGTTTGGCAGTTCCTCAAAATATTAAACACACCACATGACCCAACAATTCCAATCTTAGGTAAATACCCAAGAAAAATGAAAACACATAAAAACTTGTTCATAGATGTTTAAAGAGGCATTATTTATAATAGCCAAAAGGTAGAAACAACCCAAATGTCCAACTAATGAATGATTAAAACACAGTATACAGTTGACCTTTGAACAATATAAAGGTTAGGGGTGCTGACTTCCCCTTAGAGCTGAAAATTCAAGTAATGCTCTCCTTGCCTCAAAAACAAAGGAAATGATGAATGACTCACCCAAGGGCAGGAAACTCAAACAGTTTGGATAGAATGAGGACTCAAACTCCAGATCTTTTGATTCCATATATTATGAACACGAACTTTATCCTCAAACTTAAAGAACCATAAAATGAAAATACAGGTAACTATATTGAAAAATATCCAAGTATAAGCGGACCTGACCAGTTCAAATAAACGTTGTTTATGAGTCAAAATGTATAATCATACAATGGGATATTATTCGGCAATAAAATGGAACCAAATACTGGTATGTGCTACACCATAGATGAACCTTGAAAACATGCTAAATAAAGGAAGCTAGTCACAAATGGTCCTATATTGTATAATTCCATTTACATGAAATGTCCAGAATAGGCAAATCCATAGTATGAAACATAAACCTGTGGTTGCCAGGGGAATAATAACAGCAAAGGGAGATGCAGAGTGACTGCTGATTGGTACAGTGTTACTTTTGGGGTAACTGAAATGCTCTGATTGTACAGATGGTTGTACAATTCTGAGAATAAACTAAAAAGCACTGAATTGCACTATACTATTTTGAAGGGTGAATGTTATGGTGTGTGAATTACCTCAATAAGCAATTTAGAAACACAATAAACAACAAAGCTCTCCTTTAGGAAAAGACCAATGTTCCAATAACAAGGTTTTCCAAACTATTTCCTTATCTGAAGGGACAACTTTTACAGCTCAATTTCTTGGATACTCTTCCTAACTTCTATTAAACACACTGCCATTTTAAATTAAAAATACTTTTTAAAGGACAGTTACATTGACTTATAGCAGGGTTTCTAATCCTAAGGATCAGGATCACCTTACAGAACTTTAGAATTAACATTGACCAAGACTCTATCCCTTAGAGATTTGGATTCAAATGGTCTAGGGAAAGACTCAAGCAGCGTTACATTTTTAAAAGCTCCCTCCATGGATTTAAAACGCAGCCAGGATTGGGAATCATGTTGAAATTCAACAGAATATTAAACCATATTTTAAAAATCTTCTTTTAGGTGAAGGCAGACCTTTTCTTAAGCAAAACAAAAAGCAGATATTTAAGAGAAATTTGTTTCCAATCATACAACTATAAATAAAAAGCCACATAAAACAGTTAGTCATAAAACCAATTATTTAATTGAAGCTATAAAAAGAGGCAATACACTTGGTAAAATAATTAGGAAAGAATATTTAGCACATTTTAAAAGATTTAAAACAGGAGAACACTTTACAAAAAGTTGTGTGGGAAATAAAATCCTTAAACTATGAATAGAAATGTAACATTACAGAGTATGTTATAAAATACAATGACAGAAATATAAAAGGACTATGTATACTCTAAGCCTGAAAACTATTAATAATGACCAGATATTTAGGTTTAAATTTACAGTTCCTGGGTAAAAGGATCATATTACTATACACATCTTCCAGACCAATGGGCAGTATTTTCCAATTAACCATGAGTGGTATCATCTTCTACAAAGTCTTTGGCCATCTCTGCTGTGATCACATCAATATGACTAACCTGAAGAATAAACATTAAAAACAGAATCTGTTAAATTGTAAAGAAATTTATCAGTGTTCCCATTGGATATGGTAATATTTTAAAAATACAGCCAATTACCTATAAATTTCATATTTCAAGTCAATTGACTCTAAAACACTGACTGATAAAACCCTTATTTTAATGCCGTTTGTTCAACGCATGAGTTTAAAAAATATTCTGCATTTTAATGCTCTGAAGGTACAGATAAGTACTAACGCCTAAATATATGAACCACATTTTTGTTCAGTTTTTATTACTTTGCTATTTCAAAGAATTTTAAGGCTGAAAACACCTGGAATAGCCGTGTTGTCTAACCAACTACAAATCAATGTATGTAAATATTAAAGACTGTGCATAAATAAGCACTAAACAGACTAGAGAGGAGGAGAATGTCTCTTAATGCCAATGAAAATAAAACTATGCAATGAATGCCAAAAACACCCAGATAAGCTTCATAAACATTTTAAGTTCTTCTTCACAAAGACATCATCAGATAAGCAACAAGTTTCCGAATTTTTTCTCATGACTTAAGTAACAACAAAAAAAGAATTCAACAGATACAATGGATTAACTACTACATGAACTTAAACTTCATGTAAAAAAAATTTACCTTATTTCTGAACTTCACACCATAGAATTTGTCAGCTGACTCAAGCAGTTCAGGCCTAAAAGTAGTTGTAATGAACTGAGCATGTACAGCAAGCTCCATAATCATATCTGTAAAAAGAAAGAGTAATTTAATGAAACTGTTTTCTCAGTAGAATTAAAAATTTAAAAAGCAACAATCTTTACTCTTAGCTAAAAATTTAAAACTGCCTGTTTGCATACATCTACAGAAAGCATCAACTTGTTTCTTAAGCTAGGGATAAATCTTTAACACCAGTATCTTAGTTACAGAATATAAAGCAGCATTTTCTAACATAGGATTAGAAATAATGTCAGAGCAAAGCAAAATTTTCTCATCCAGAAAAACCAAAGCAACCTTTTCCTACTACTCACTCCCCCAATATCTTTTGAACTTAACTAAAGATCAGGTATAGATTATTTAAACACAGAATCAAATCTGTTTATGAAAAACAAGTTTTAAAAGGAGAGACGTTTGTATAAAAGCTTAACTGGGGTTGGATTTTCAATTATTTCATGTTTCTCATAGAACTAAACTTTGTAGTCTAATATTAAATTTAAAAAACTTTGTTAAAAGAGAAATTATTTTGTTTATTGAATAATAGCCTCTCTAGTCTCCCCAGATACCTCAGGCAGCAAGAAATATATGATAAAAGAGGCAAGCTGTCATTTCTAGTAAGTTACTATGAAGCTATGAAACCAAAATTGTACCTGACACAGCCTTTCTGTGCTGAGCATCCAGAGCCTGGTCAATCTCATCAAACAAGTAAAAAGGAGCTGGGTCACATTTCTGAATGGCAAAAATCAGAGCAAGAGCTACCAAGGATTTCTGTCCACCTGAAAGCTGTTGCATTTCTCTCATTTCACCTTGTTTTCCTGTAAATGACACCTAAGAAAATATTTAATTACAGTTAATATTTCAAAGGGGTAAAATCACCATCATATCTTAAAATTAAATTGCATACAGTGCACCAATTTAAGATTTGCAAAATATTCCACTATGATAATGCTCTCAGGAAAATTGAATATAAAGTTATTTTACCCTAATTCCAACTCCAGTGAACTGGTCAACTGATGGAACACTGCTTTGTGATCCAGAGCCCCTCTCACTTTCACCACTCCCTTCTCCTTCATCCTGAGACTGACTGCCTTCCACATCTCCTTTCTTCATCACCAAAGTAGCTTTGCCACCAGGGACCAACTTCTGGAATACTTCACTAAAGTTTTTGGATACCTTAAAATGAATCATATATAAACAGGTGTCAAATGGAATATGTACTTTTTTAAAACAAAGACAAAAATTATTTAAAAGCAATCAAAAATATTTTTATTTTTTAATGTTAAGAACAAGAATAACAGATTGGATCCTTTTAAGAGTTGTATATATACTGGATAATATTAGAACAATTATTATTAGAAATATATTTTATATAATTATTATTAAAAAATATTAGAACAATTATCAGTGGAAAAAAAGCTTTAAAATCTTTACAAACTGAACGATAAACTGAGTATCTGAAGATTTTAGCTTGTGTATTAACTACAAGCAGAAACATACCTGTTTGAAAGTTAACTGAATAGCTTCGTATTTTCGAAGTTCAAGTACGTTCATCAGTTCCATGATTGATTTGTATCCCCTGTCCAACTCTTCTTGTCGCTTTATTAACTTTTCTTTCTGCTCTGAGAAATTTACAAACTGATCTAAAGCTTTTTTGTTAACATGGCTGTACTTCTTCAATTCTGTGTTGCACTGTTCAAGTTTTCGGAACAACTATAAAGAGAAAAAAAACATATCAACTCACATGTAGGGAAATTTGCAATGAGATTTCATATTTAAGACCAACTAGATTTACCTGTTTGAGGCTCAGTGTTTGGTATTTTTCAAATGCTTCCTGAGGAAGTGATCCAAGTTCTCGGATTTTCTTCATACACTCTTCTTTCTTCTTCAGCAGCATGCCTTGTCGATTTGTCATCTTTTCTAGTTCTTTAGTATCATGATTTATAGCATCCATGTGTTCTTTTTCCATATTTTTCCAGCGCTCCATACTCTTCTGCAACTCCTTAATTCCAGCTTCTGTTTTATCAATGGAATTGTCCAAATCTAAAATGGGGAGAAAACCAAATTAGGCCATAACACTTATTTTATTCTGGCAGAGCCACGCCGCTTGTAAGATCTTAGTTCCCCGACCAGGGCTTGAACCTAGATCCTTGGCATGAAAGCAGGGAGGCCTAACCATTGGATAGCCAGGGAATTCCCCGTAACACCTATTTTAAGGCCAGACTGTTATCTGACCAAAGATTTTAACGGTCAAATCTATCAAAATAAATAGGTTTAAATTTTCCTGTGAAAATTTATGAAAAAATTCAGAATAAAATTGGGAGTGTACACAAGCCATTCATATATCAAGTTTTTATTATTCGATGTTTATAAAAACCTAAAATAATTTTCTTCTCAGCAATTAAGTGTCAAGAAACTTGATTCAACTATTCCATGCTTTAGTCAATGAAACTAATAATGTATGGTCTCTTAAAAACTGTCACAAACATTTCAATAAAATGAAGGTGACTATTTATAATGAATACCCTAAACTCTGTTCACTAGAAACTGTTTATGACGAAAACTTCTGGTACATGATTTTGCCTATTTCATTTTGTAATACACAGTCTTATAAAATGAATAAGCTAAATTTAACTAGATACCAAAAACATTTTTACAAAATAAAACTTCACCTTCTGATCGTGCCATGGTATCTTTCACCCTTTTATTGATGGCTTCAAGTTCTGAGGTTGTAGCAGTGAGAACAGTACCCCCTTCTGTCTCTCTCAGTTCATTGAGTTCCTATAACACAAAAGGAACACAGGAGCATTAAGCCATAAAAATATGAATTTTGTTAGTTTCAAAATGTTATGACCGCCAATGTTTATATAGCTGTTGATATGTTTGAATAAACACTTAAGGAAACCAAAAAACATACTTCAAATAGTTGTAAATACTTAAGGTATCCATTAAGCAGGAAAAAAATGATTAATGACTAAAAAGTTTCTTAGCATCTGACTACTACTGAGAAAATATTCGTAATTAATACTTACTGAGTACCTTGAATGTGCCAGATAATCACACAAAACATACTGCTATGCTTATTTTACGCAAGAGGAAACTGGAGCTTAGAAATAGCGAATGACTCGAGCAACACAGTACACTAGGTGGCAGCGTGGGACCTCCACGCCAGGGCAGGTAGTCAGACTGCTAGTCCTTCTGTCTCTAGACCCCATACTCTAAATCAGAGCCTCTCACACAAGCATTTTCAAAAGGTTATGCTCATCAAGAAACCATCAAAACAGAACATACCTGTTCTACTTGGTCCAAGCGTTTCCTCAAATTCTCATTGAGGTAAGTCTCTACTCGAGTAATAATACCTTCTAATTTAATTCTCTCATTCAGTAGTTGTCTGTTTTCCTAGAAGAAAAAAGAAAAACAAAATTGTCTACATAGGCATGCACATTTCACATACAGGAATGCTGTTAATCTGTTGTTGTCTCCATTACTTGTGTTCAAATGAGCTGAAACAAGAGTTTTATACCTTTCCAAAAAGACCTTTATTTTCTTCATCTACTCTGTTATCTATCTAGAAGGCTATTTTTGTGCCTGGTTCTTTTTATAAGGCATACTACCAAAAATATTTTTCTTTTCCTGCTTTTCACTTTTTGAATTTAGTGTTAATTATTTACATCTCTATTTAAGAATCAAATGTTATTAAAATGTTTAATCAAAACAGTATTTTTAAATATGTAAAGGTGGTCAGATCAATAAATACAGCAAAGCTAACAAGCTCGATTTTACTAATGACAAACAAGCATTAAATAAGATGAAAGAAAAAGATTTCTTATACAATCCTAGCATAAGGCTTAGAAAAACTTACTAAAAATCTCATTTACTTTAATGGATACTGGAAGTCTAATAAGTCTTATATTTTCTCAATAATCTCTTTCACACTCCTTTACTAGCAAGAAAGACACTTTTCACAACAGCTGATTACCAACAAAATTTTTTTTCTGTCAACTGTACTTGCCTGCTGAAGTTGACGAATTTCATCATTCAGTGCATCTACTCTCTTCTGATCTTCCAGACTAAGTTGAGAAAGCAAATCAGTTCCCAGTTCTGCTTTCAGTGATTCTCTGGTGGACTCCATAGCATGCAAACTTGCCTCCAAACTTTGTAAGCTACGTTGCTATGTGACAGATTTTCCATTTATTAGTAACGGTATTAGTCAGTGTATCACTTACAGTAGTGAAAAATTGAAGACCATCTATATTTGATATTAAAGTAAGCGTAAATAATATTATCTCAATTAAATATCAGATGCCCATTACATTTGATAATCAGAACTCTGCAGCAACAAGAAAAACATTCATGATGCAGTGTTATGCAGGATGTGTGGAAGACATCATATTCATGGTCAAACTATATAAAAATCATTATGCATGTTCATTAAGAACAGAAAGAAGTTGCTAGAATGTTAGGGTGGTCTAATTGTGGGTATATATATTTTTAACTTTGTTGTTTTAGTATAATTGATGTACAAAATTAGTAGTTTTTGTCAAAACTGCTCATGTTTATGAAACCAATGGATATTATCATTTGTAATAGCAGTAACAGTTCACTTTCTAACTCATTTTAATATAATTTGGACAAAATGCAATCAAATAAATCCATAAATAGCATTTACAGACACAAATGGTACCTGGCTGACTATCGGACGATAGTTTTATGCCATGGCACAAAATGCCTACTTGCTTAATGAAGGTGCAAAATCTGAATTTGCCCTAGAAAAGTAGACTCCTGAGTACTCATGAGTAAAAGTGTGATAAAGATACATACAGATATGCAGAGTATGGGCCTAAATGAAAATGGAACATAATGTATATGCTATATAACCTACACAATATATAGTCTACCCCAAATCTATATAATTAAATATATTTTTAAAAAGCATACTTACGAACCTTGGGCATAAAGGTTTTCTCTGACTGCTGCCTCTTCTCTTTTAACATCTTCATTTCTGATAATATGCTATCTCGAGATGCTTTAAATTTCCTTTGCTGAGTCTCTATTTGCTGCATTTGGTTCATCAGCTGATCAATTTCATTATTAATCCATATACAAGGCTAAGGAAAATTCTCTTCAGTGCCTATTAACTTGTATCCCCTACCTTTTCTTTATCCCTAGATTAAGCTATTTCCCCAAATTTAAGTACAGTAACAACGCAGAATTAAATACTATGTCAAGTCTGTTCAGGCATAAAGGAAGCTTTAAACATTTTAACCCACTTCTCTCTCAAAATAACATACATACTATTTTACCAAATGCTATACAAAATAAATAAATAAATAAAAACCATAGGGAAGTCCTAAAGGAAGCTAAATGATACACATTTTAAAATATATTTTTTTCATTCAGCAAGTATTTACTATATAAGCTATTATGCTTAAAGCACTATATAAGAGAGTTAGACGTGAAGAGGAGGCTTCACATATTTTCCCAGGCTCTGTGCTCAAATCTTCCAAATTTAGGCAGGTCTCAAAGTATGCAAGGTCAAAGCTAAGATGTTTATTTACCTTCTTCTCTGTGCTCTTGCTTCCAACTGATGACAGAGAAGCTATACACTCACAATTTTTAAAATGCCAGTTTCAATAAAAATATCCTAATGAAGCAGTAAAAATAATTATTTTCACTGCTTGAGTACCTGTATTTAATATTGTGTGACATAATGCAAGGTATATACATAAAGCACTTTTGCCTTATACCATGGTTATTTTAAGAAAATGGACATGCACAACTGTTTTAGTTGTGAGCCGAACTAGTCCCTTTTCACAGAACACCATTTTTATCTGAAAGAACCATGGTTACTAAGACTTGCATTTTGATGGACATTTCCTCCACTAATACTAAATCTGAAACTCAAGATAATAACCCCTAACAGACATTTTTCAATCCTTATATGTTTAACTTCTATGTAATATGCGGCATTCCCGATACTGCCCACTCTTCTTCCATTGAAAACCTATCCTGATTTTCTTCCTATGATTGTCTGACGAATCCTCCTCAGCTCCCTTTACAATCTTAAATTTCTGTGTTCCTCAGGTTCTTTTCTCTCAGAAATACATTCATTGCCATTAACTATTTAACAGCTAAGCAAAGGCTATTACGATGATTTTTAGTTTTCTCCCTGTTTTCGGAAGTTAAACGGACATACTACACAAGCTTAAATAAAAGTCAAAATAAAACACATGGGATATTTTCCCCCACTGTATATGTGAAAATACATCTAACACTCAAAAGATTCTATATTCCAAACAAAACACAGTTCTTTCTCTACAGCAACACAAGACAAAAAGATATTTTCAATATTTCTGCGCAGATTTTCATTGAGCTTTGCTTCAAGCTCACCAAGTTCTTCTTCTGCTTTTCTAACATCTTTTTGTAATTCAAGTCTAGACTTCCTTGTATCATAATAGCCTCCAGTCAAAGCACCTCGATGACTAACTTGGTCACCTATTAATAAAACATAAGAAAATCAGTAATTCTGTATAACAACTTCTTTATTCAACAATAAATTGATTCATAATCAAACAACTAGATTAATCTAAAGGTTTTACCTATTTAATAAGAACTTAAAAGTTGAGAGTTTAAGCCACCCCAGAAAAAATGTTTTACAATATTAACACCTGCATTTAAATTCCCAATGGCCATAACTAGGGAAATAAGAAAATCAAAAATAAAATGGCAATTTGGTAATGCATTGAATAATAAAAAAAATCCATGAATCACAGCAATACATAAAAAGGAAAAAAGGAGGGGGCTTTTCTTTACAGAAAAGTGATAGCTAATAAATACAGAAGCAATCACAGAATTTCAGAATGATCATTTTGAAACCCTCAATGTATTAACCAAGTCAGGCAAGGGTCACCAAAGGATGCTAAGCCATTGGCAAAAAACTTTGGGGGGAACCTTATATTCACATGTCCTTAAAGGATAATCCCATATATCATTTATTACTTACAAAGGGAAAAAGGTACCTTTACAACCAAGATCTGCTGGTGGTCAAATCTGGTATCACTAACAGTGGGACACAAAGTGATGCAGTAAGAAGTACACATCAGTCATGCCAAGAATGCTTACCCTAACCTAATAAAGAGGAAGCAGTAAGATAAATCCAGAACACAAAAGATTTTTGAGAGGGCAGACAGAAGAAGCAAGAAGAACCAGTCCTGCAGCGGCTAAAACCAAAACCACATCACAGAAAGGTAACCAGGATGAAAAAAGCAGAGGGTTTTGTCCCAGATGAAGGGGCAAGAGAAAACACCAGAAAAACAACCAAATGAAGTGGAGAGAGGCAATCTTCCAGAAGAACTCAGAATGATAGTCAAGATGATCCAGAATCTCAGAAACAGAAGAGGCAAAGATTGAGAAGATGCAGAAATGTTTACCAGAGACCTAGAAGAACCAAAGAACAAACGAAATGAACAATACACTAGAAGGAATCAATGGCAGAATAACTGATCCAGAAGAATGGATAAGTGACCTGGAGGACAGGATGCTGGAAATCACTGCTGCAGATAGAATTAAAAAAAGAATGAAAAAAATGAAGACAGAACACAAGAATTTCTTTGAAAAAGTAAATTTCTGGGGGTGGGAGGAAAACAGGAGAACTGTGCTATACTGAAACTGTTTATGCTTCCCTGTAAACATACAGGGGAAAAAAAAACAGAAAATGAGGACAAGTGAACCTATACACCAGAGGTTCTTAACCTTCACTCAAAATAAAATTCAGGAGGTCCACTGCTAAATCTCATTTTTAATATCTTAAAGAATAAATTATTATGTCATATTTCTAGAAATAGTGATAACCAAGCCAACTGGTTTCTTTGGTGATCCAAACAAAGTATTTTGTTCTATACATTTAAAAAATTTTTGAGAAAGGTGCCAGAGGCTTCACCAAACCAAGTCCATGGTGCCAAAAAGGTTAAGAAATTCTACTATGCATTAAATGATTATACTTATAAGACATCGATTAAACATAAAGTATTGACCTTGTTTAAATTCTGACTTGAATAAACCAACAGGATTTAAAAATGAGAAGTAACTGGACATGAATTTTCAAACACTTTTAAAGGAATTTATTTGTTCAAAGCTAATTAATTACTATTACGAACCTTCCAAGGTAATGCAGTCCATAGTGAAAGCACGGGCCAACTGGGTTGAAACTTCCATACTACGACAAATAAGTGTTTTTCCAAATACATGTTTGAAAGCTTTGTCAAATCTGGGATTGTACCTCAATTTACTTATCATAGGAATAGCATCCTAAAAATGAGTATGTTGTTAGCAAGCAAAGAAATCACAACACAATTGATTAAAATGTGGTATCAGAATTGTAAATTACATTTTTCTGAAATACAAATAAACAAAATGCCTTTACATTTCAAAACTGTTGATTTTTATACTGAACAAGTGAGAAAAATCTTTCTACTGAAATATCCTGGAAATTGTACTCATGTAAGTCATCTAGGTTTTCAATAGTATAGAGGTTTTCAGAGTACAGTGATAAAGAGCTCAGTGGCTCTGGAGCCAGACTGCTCAAGTTCAAATCTCACTTCTGCGTCTCAGCTGTGTGCTCTGGACAAGTTGCTTACCTTGTGTACTCACCTACAGAACTACAATAACAACAGTACCTTCCTCACAAAGTTGTTAAGATTAAGCGAGTTATAAATGTGAAACATTTAGGGTAGCATCCGTCACACAGAAGGGACAAATATAAACTAGTAGCATATTCTCAAAATATTTTCATTTTATTTTCATCTACTAATCTACACACATATAACCTTAGTTAGATACTCAGAAAAATATTTTCTCAGGTAAAATTTATTTTCCCTTTTTTCTCTCTCAACTGGCAGAATCGAATTTTTACATTAGGAAATACATCCTACATACAGAAAAACGCAAGAAATATGTTAAGCTTAAATTAATAATTACAAAGCAAACACCAATATATCCACCATGTAGAACAAGAAACAAAAAACTACTATAAACCCAGAAGTCATGAGTGTGGCCCTCTTCTAATCCTAGTGGTTATCGCCAATGGTTACCTGCTGGTGATTACCACTCCTGTAATTTTGCGGTAATCACTTCTTTGCACTTGTAGTTCTATCATCTAAGATTACTTTTGTTCAGGTATTGTAAAGGGAACAACACTATATGCATTCTTTCGTGACTTGCTTCACTCACACATCACATTTATGACTCAATTTCTACTCCTCAAAACTTGAGATAATTTGTAGATTTAAAAGAAAAAGCTAGACCACTTAAATAGCTCATACGATTCTCACTGTTCCTCTTCAACTGGAGATCACTCTCCCAGGGTTTTAGCTTTAACCTTAAAAACAGCGAAATAACTGCCACTACCACCAACATTCTGAAGCCAAACACCTCAAAGCGATTACATTTTTATCAAGGATGATGTCTAGGCAATATTTTTAATCTGTTAAAAAGCATACCAGCTAATAACAAGAGCAATGCTATGCTTTCAGAGCCTATCATCTTGCTAGATATTTTTAATCTAATTTATAAGCCGTTTTAAAAAAAGAATATTCAGAAATCTTATTTACTTTAAATGATACTTCCCCAGGGAATTCTTCTCCAATTATTAAACCTTAACTTTGTCTCCTTGAGTTACACTCTCAGAATATCCTGTACTGATGTATTTTAACACTTTGCACATTTTGCAGTGGTTTATGTCATGGCCGTGACCTCTGTCTTCCTTCTTTCCCTCATCCAGCATTAACTATCCTCTATGGTAAGAAAGGAATGTTTATCTCACAGACCACGTGAACAACAGTGTATAGTGCTTGTTGTGCACTAGCATGTGCTAAACCAAGAAAAAAACTTATTGAAAGACAGACTTTAACACACATCAACTCACGTTGGTTTCAGGATAGGCAGTATCCCTTACATCTAACTTGTTAAGAGGCAGGAAAGTAACCTCTCCAGGAAGATTCATTTTATTAAACTCCATCAAAATCTTCGTGCTGACTTCATCCGAATCAACAATGTGATAAAATAACCTACATGTAAAGAGAACAAGACAGGTCCAAAGTGCTTTAAACATTTAAGCAAACAAGTTCCTTTTTTCTATGCAATCCAATCTGTTTGGGGAGGGCTACTCAGAAAATTCCAATGGAGGGAGAGAGAGTACAAAAAGGAGAAGTTCTAGTTTTTCTACAACTAGGAACAAACACTTAGCATTGACATCTTTAATTGGAATATTAAATAAAAGAGGATATATTTAAACAACAAAAAGTTGTTTCTTAGGTTACTCTTATTCCTTCTTTTCTTTAAAAACTCAAAACATCAAGCAAAAAAATATCTCACCTGTTTCCAGCAGTGACTTCCACACATGTGTAGAAAGCAGGCTCACATTCAAAGTTATTCATCACAATACCATGATAGCCATTTTGAACATGCTGGTTTATTCCTTTTCGACGGAAGTGGTCTAGCACTTTATTTATGCTATCTATTCCATTTAAAATGGCCTGTTCAGAAGCAAAAAATAGTAAAATATTGCTAATGGCACTCCCGCTGATATAAAATGCCCCCATTACTCTATACATTAAAAAAAATTTACCACATTGGGAGATTGGGATTGACATACACAACTATATACAAAACAGACAACTAACAGGAACCTACTGTACAGCACAGGGAACTCTGCTCTATCCTCAGTAACGCCCTATGTGAACAAAGAATCTAAACAAGAGTGGCTATACTTATATGTATAACTGATTCCCTTTGCTGAATACCTGAAACTAATACAACTCTGTAAATCAACTATATTTTTAAAAATAAAAAATATACCACAGATTAAACACCCTCTCCAACAACAGGTCAACTCCCTTGAAATATGCCAACTACGTGCAACACCTTGTATTACGGATTCTGTTCCATGACATTAGCACTAAAAATGGACCTTTCATCTAGAAATCGAAAGTGCTATTTTTAATCACATGGGTGCTTAAATGATATCCAGTACTTCATATTTATAAGTAATTTGCACTCTTCTCTTGAAAGCTAATAAATTCTTGTGCAGTAATAACTGACTCAATGCAAACTGACGTAATGAAAGAACCTACCCACCTTTCCTGTTGCAGCTCTAAGAAGTTGCTGTTTCTTTTCAAGATCTTCTCTTTTAGCAGCAAGTGCCTGCTGTTCTGCATTCTCCTCTCTCCACAAGTAACTAATCAATAAAAAATAGACTGTCTTCAATTTTAAAATTAAGACAATATGCTAATAATATACAATGTTGAGGGAAGACTGAAATTAAACTTCTATAGTTAATTTATAACTTAAAGACCATTTAACAGCCAGTAACTAGCATTACTCAAAAATATTAAGGCACACTTTAGTCTATACTAACTTTCTTTCACTTTGTAATTCATCTTTCTTATTTTTTACTTCATAGTATTTTCTGTCCAGTTCTTCAACTCGAGCTTTGACTTCATTAAGATCCTGATCCAGTTTCTATGGAAATAAAAATAATGCAAATTTAAAATCTAATTTCATACAAACTAATCCCTAGTAACAGAAAGCAGGTCAGTTGTTACCAGGCAATGGAAGAGGTCAGGAAAGGAGGGAGGGAGGAATTACCAAGGGGTATGGCAAACATTTTGGGGTCATCAATAGGCTTGTTATCTTAATTGTGGTGATGGTTTAACAAGCACATACATGTATCAAAACAATTAATTTGTTCATAAATGACCTTACTACTTCTATAATATATACTCTAGAATTTTAGAAGAAAAATATTAATAAATTCTGAAAACACTGCAATGAATACTTTTCACATGGCCCCCTCTTCACACACACACACACACACACACACACACACACAAGAACACAAGAGATTTAAGAACATACTAAAAGGCTCTTTTGCACAATGTAATTAGCACTGTAAAATCATCTCTATTCAGTATAAAGAACAGAGTTCACCCTCACAAGTGGTCATTTTGATACACTTAAATGTGACTGAAATATTGAAAAATAATTTCAAACTTGAAAAAGAATGAATAAAACCTCTCACTGCAAAGCCCTGTTTTAGCACCAAGCTTTTTCAAAAAGGGCATCTGTTGAGGTTGATATTTCCACAAACTCAAGACAAAAATGCCTTTTATTTCAAGACAGGACTGTAGTTATCTCAACTGAAACTACACTAACAAATTCCCAAATAACTGACTACCTCAATCAACCTGTTTTCCATTCCTGACAAAGTCCAAAGCACACTGGCCAGCAGTCTATTACTTCTGGTCACTTGTCCTACCAGCTGAGCTGTTTATGGTTGCAGAATCAGTTCTGTTTGCTCCCTAGTATGTTGTGTTTTTATGTGACTGATTACATTAATCATTAGATAAACTGATGATATGAGTACAAGGAAAAGTTGTTTCTTCAAAAAACTGATTTAGTTTTGAACACAAAGACGAGTCACTAAAAATTGGATTAAATGGGCAAAACAACTCTAATATATAAGTGCATATGGTAATAGATAATATGTACCTTATAATGGGCTTCTCAGGTAGCTCAATAGAAATCGAGTAGCCATCATAGTCAACAAAAGAGCCAGGAAAGCAGTACTTGGATGCAATCTCAAAAACGACAAAATGATCTCTGTTTGTTTCCAAGGCAAACCATTCAGTATCATGGTAATCCAAGTCTATGCCCCAAACAGTAATGCTGAAGAAGCTGAAGTTGAAGCTGAATGGTTCTATGAAGGCCTACAAGACCTTCTAGAACTAACACCCAAATAAGACAACACAAGAGAAGACTCTACACATGGACATCACCAGATGGCCAATACAGAAATCAGATTACATTCTTTGCAGCCAAAGATGAAGAAGCTCTATACAGTCAGCAAAAACAAGACCGGAAGCTGTGGCCAGATCATGAACTCCTTATTGAAAATTCAGACTTAAATTGAAGAAAGTAGGGAAAACCACTAGACCACTCAGGTCTGACCTAATCAAATCCCTTATGATTATACAGTGGAAGTGACAAATGGATTCAAGGGATTAGATCTGACAGAGTGCCTTAAGAACTATGGATGGAGGTTCGTGACATTGTACAGGAGGCAGGGATCAAGTGGAGAAGGCAATGGCACGCCACTCCACTGTTCTTGCCTGGAAAATCCCATGGACATAGGAGCCTGGTAGGCTGCAGTCCATGGAGTCACTAAGAGTTGGACACGACTGAGTGACTTCACTTTCACTTTTCACTTTTATGCATTGGAGAAGGCAATGGCAACCCACTCCAGTGTTCTTGCCTGGAGAATCCCAGGGACGGGGGAGCCTGGTGGGCTGCCATCTATGGGGATGCACAGAGTTGGACACGACTGAAGGGACTTAGCAGCAGCAGCAGCAGCAGCAGCAGCAGCAGGGATCAAGACCATCCCCAAGAAAAAGAAATGCAGAAAGGCAAAATGGTTGTCTGAGGAGGGCTTACAAATAGCTGTGAAAAGAAGAGAAGTGAAAGACAAAGTAGAAAAGGAAATATATACCCATTTGAATGCAGAGTTCTAAAGAATAGCAAGGAGAGATAAGAAAGCCTTCCTCAAAGCAAAGAAATACAGGAAAACAATAGAATGGGAAACACTAGAGATCTCTTCAAGAAAATTAGAGATACCAAGGGAACATTTCATGCAAGGTGGGTACAATAAAGGACAGAAACATTATGGACCTAACAGAAGCAGAAGATATTAAGAAGAGGTGGCAAGAATACACAGAAAAACTATACAATAAAGATCTTCATAACCCAGATAATCACGATGGTGTGATCACTCACCTAGAGCCAGACATCCTGGAGTGAGAACTCAAGTGCGCCTTAGGAAGCATCACTATGAACAAAGCTAGTGGAGGTGATGGAATTCCAGTTGAGCTATTTCAAATCCTAAAAGATGATGCTGTGAAAGTGCTGCACTGGATATGCCAGCAAATTTGGAAAACTCAGCAGTGGCCACAGGACTGGAAAAGGTCAGTTTTCATTCCAATCTCAAAGAAGGCAATACCAAAGAAAGCTCAAACTACCCACAATTGCACTCATCTCACACGCTAGCAAAGTAATGCTCAGAATTCTCCAAGCAAGGCTTCAACAGTATGTGAACCATGAACTTCCAGATGTTCAAGCTGGATTTAGAAAAGGCAGAGGAACCAGAGATCAAATTGCCAACATCCACTGGATCATCAAAAAAGCAAGCGAGTTCCAGAAAAACATCTATTTCTGCTTTATTGACTATGCCAAAGCCTTTGACTGTGGATCACAACAAACTGGAAAATTCTTAGAGAGATGGGAATACCAAGACTACCTTACCTGCCTCCTAAGAAATCTGTATGCAGGTCAAGAAGCAACAGTTAGAACTGGACATGGAACAACAGACTGGTTCCAGATCGGGACAGGAGTAAGTCAAGGCTGTATATTGTCACCCTGCTTATTTAACTTATACACAGAGTACATCATAAGAAATGCTGGACTGGATGAAGCACAAGCTGGAATCAAGATTGCCGGGAGAAATATCAATAACCTCAGTTATGCAGATGACACCACCCTTATGGCAGAAAGTGAAGAAGAACTAAAGAGCCTCATGATGAAAGTGAAAGAGGAGAGGGAGAAAGTTGGCTTAAAACTCAACATTCAGAAAACTAAGATCATGGCATCTGGTCTCATCACTTCATGGCAAACAGATGGGGAAACAGTGGCTGACTTTATTTTTTGGGGCTCCAAAACCACTGCAGATGGTGACTGGAGCCATGAAATTAAGACGCTTCTCAGAAGAAAAGCTATGATCAACCTAGACAGCATATTAAAAAGCAGAGATATTACCTTGCTAACAAAGGTCCGTCTAGTCAAAGCTATGGTTTTTCCAGTAGTCATGTATCAATGTGAGAGTTGGACTATAAAGTTGGACTGAGTGCTGAAGAATTGAGCCTTTTGAACTGTGGTGTTGGAGAAGACTCTTGAGAGTCCCTTGGACAGCTAGGAGATCCAACCAGTCCAACCTAAAGGAAATCAGTTCTGAATATTCACTGGAAGGACTGATGCTGAAGCTGAAATTCCAACACTTTGGCCACCTGATGTGTAGAACTGACTCATTTGAAAAGACCCTGATGCTGGGAAAGATTGAAGGTGGGAGGAGAAGGGGACGATGGAAGATGAGATGGTTGGATGGCATCACCTACTCAATGGACATGAGTTTGAGGAGTTGGTAGCGGACATGGAGGCCTGGCGTGCTGCACTCCATGGGGTTGCAAAGAGTCGGACATGACTAAGATACTGAACTGAACTGAACTGGTGGCTCAGTGGTAAAGGATCTGCCTATCAAGGTAGCAGACACGGGTTCGACCCCTGGGTCGGGAAGATTCCCTGGAGGAGGAAATGGCAACTGACTCCAGCATTGTTACCTAAAAAATCCCATGAACAGAGGAGTCTAGTGGGCCACAGTCCATGGTGTCACAGAGTTGGACACGACTGAGCAACTGAGCACACACACACATGCTTTATAACAGTAATTCAAAATGTCAAGTCACAAAGTCAAGGAAAGACTGAGGAGCTGATGCAGATTAAAACAGATAACAGAAACATGACAACTAAATGCAACATATAATCTTATAGTGAATCCTGAATTGTTTTTATTCAACTTTAAGGAGAATTGTATTTACATGTGCAACTCATAACACTCAAGTCCCCTCGGAATGCCAATCACTACTCATATTCATAAGAAATACCTTGGGTTCTACATCAAGACTGGTATATATTCTGGTGGAGAATGTTGATAAAGAAGGCTATTCAGGTGTGGGGATAGGCAGTATATGGGAAATCTCTATACCTTCTTCTCAATTTTGCTGTGAACCCAAAGATGCTCTTTAATAAATGTCTAAAAATAAAGACTAGTATATAAGCATACATATCTTTAAATATTTATATATAAATACATGTAAATATTATACATGAAATGCATGTAAGCATACATATTTAAGATTTTATGTTTTCAGTGACTTTTCCGATAAAATGACCATACCAACGGTGAAGACCTTGTAAAAAGCTTCCTTCTAGGCATGTGTATATATATATAAATATATATATATATATATATTCTTACCCTATACCTGTCCTACACACTCCCTTCTCACCACTTCGATCATCTTCCAATCACCTATATATATCCACAAGTATCACTTAAGAAAGCATTTTTCTCTCTTTCTAATTTTAAATAATTTACAATCTTTCTTATTCAAAGTAATGATTTTATCTTCTACTTCAATTTTTAAGAAAATGCTAACTAAACCTGCAGAGTGAATGTTTAATTCATTTAGAAAGTGTTATAAAATCACCAATGTATTAACAAAATATGTTCTGCAGTAAGTTACTACATTGATAGAATATTACATTATATAAAAATGAAAAAATTTTAAATTACTATAGTCATTTTAGATTTGTATGATATCACTTAAAGTTAAGGGTACAGTCCAAGTACATGTTACTGACTCATAAAAAATATATTTTAAAATATATTTAATCTATATGGACACTCACTGAATGGCAAAAAATCTTTAAAAAAAGAACTACCATATGTATAATACTAAACTGCTGGTCTTATCTAATTAAGTATCTGTCTTGTGTATTTTATGATAAACTATTTACAAATAAAACTTCAAGAAACAGATAAACCTGCACATGTTCACACTAAAGATCTCACAAAGCAGCTATAAAAGTTCTTACATTATACTGCTCCAGATTTTTCTCTTTATTTGCCTCAGTGTCCTCCAAATCCTTATGTATGGCAGCAATCTGTCTTTTCTTGTCATTAATAGCTTGATCTAAAGACTTGAGTTCCTTTTTAATCCACTTATCCCTTTCTTCTTTTGATGTAAACTGGCTTCCTCGACCCTGCTTTGCATAAAGGTCCGTTCTTTCCTGGGTAGCTTGAGCCAATCTACACAAGATAGAAGCGAATGGATTGAAAAGAACAAGAAATAACCAAGTTTAATTGCAATCAATACCTCAAGAGTACAGAGAGACAATAACCATTTTTGTAATTCCATACAAGAAGGAAAGAAGGGGAATTCCCTGGTGGTCCAGTGATTAGGACTCTGTGCTCTCACTGCCAAGGGCCTGGGTTTGATAGTCAGGGAACTGAGACCCCACAAGCCACATGGGGAAAAAGGGAAAAAAAAAAAAAAAGAATTAAGTATAAAAAGCAACTGTTATCTAAAAGTTCTTCTAGGACTAGCTCTATATAACATTAATTTAACTTCAAAATTACAGTGAAATTCAGGTAAAACAGCCCATCCTTTAAGGATCTAAGGTCCCTCCTAGTCTGGGTTAATGAGTAAACCTAGACAAATCTAGCACCCTACCTCAGGGATTTTCAAAAATGCTCCAACTATATTTAACTATTTAAACATTTTCAACAGCTTACAATGAAAGACATTATAAGTAAAAAGGCAAGAGAAAACACATACAACATATAGGACAAATATTAATCCCCAGATAATATAAAACAATGCTATCAAACAGTAAGAAAAAAAAATCAGGGAACAAGTGGACAAAGGCTATAAACAGGAAATTCACTAAAATGAACATATGAGGCATAAAAACACGATAATGTACTAAATTGTGAAGTCAGCAAACACTGGCAAGTCCAATCTACAGACAGAAACTAAAATGTCTAGATGTTAAAAGACATCAAGTATGAAAAGAAGGTGGCAGAATGAACACACAGCAGGATACAATTTGGGTAAAAGAAACAACAATCATCTTTCGTGTTTTTAAAAGTCCAAAATTTAGCTGTATTATTATGGGCAAGTTAATAAACTTCCCAGAGCCTTAAATCTGTCAAACTTACAGTGAGGATACTGTGGATCTCCTAGGGCTTCTAAACAGGCAACATGCATACACTAATACTGGCCCACAGTATTGGCTGTTACTTTGAAATGGGCATTTTAACTTTTTGCCCTTAATTACTTTTTGCCTTTAATTACTATTTCCTAACCTATAATTCTTTATATAATGAGGTTCTATAGAGGAACCGTGCAGAAAATTAGAATTGGTGAAAAAAGTCCCAGACCTAGCAATTCCTCGCTCTTCTTTTTCTTTTACACTGTTGAATTTAGGTTCTGTTTCTGCCAGTTCTTTCTGCTTTTCTTCTATTTTTTCAAGCAGCTTCTGCCTTTCTTTTAATAAGCGTTTCTGTAAATAAAGCAAGATAAGTAAAAATGCAATCTGTTTAAAACTTTTCTTAAGTCTAGGATAAAATATTTTCTCATGAAAAGAATTCATGAGAAAACCGATCCTGCAACATAAAACTAATTTTTAAATGTAAGTAACTGATAGTACTCAGTTGCAACTTGAATGCAAATTATTTTAATGTGCCAAATTTTTTACAAAAATTCCAGCACGCACCCGTCACAGAAAGGACTGTCCTCTGCAGTTCCCACTCACCTGAACACTTACGTCTTTCATTTTCAGCATTTTAACTTACCCTCTGTTCACTATTGCCTGCCAATTCATCTTGTAAATCCTTGGCTTTAAGCTCCAATTTAGTTCTCTGCTTAATTTGTTCTTGTCTTTCAGCACTGAGCTGTTCCTTTTCTTCTTTCATAGCTGAAATTTTTGTTTTCAGTTCTCTAACTTGGCGCTCAATATCCTATTCAAAAAGTATTAAATAGAAACAAGTTAGGCAACTAGAAATACAAAAGCAAAATCGGACACCATTGGTTTGTCTCTTCTTTTTCTCTCGTTTAAACTTTCAGTACTCTCTCTTTCCAGTACTCAATCCCAGTGACACCCCTACTTGAAGTTACCATTCCATAATTCTAGTACAGAAAGTTTAAACTTACAAGTTAACCTAAGCCTAGTTTATAGCCTTACCTCCATTTTATCTCTTGCATCCTGCTGAGCATCTCTTAATTGTCTGGATTTTTCTCCACTTGTCTCTCGCTTAGCAGAAAGCTGGAAAAAAAGCCAAGCTATGATTTCTAACCTATTTTGGATTTGTTCAATATTTTATAACATCTAGCAAAAATCTTTAAATATCTGCTAAAACAAGCCTTTACTTAAAAATTTTTTTTCCCATAAATAACTGTAGTGGTTTTAAATAGAAAATGCCTGTAGTTTTCATTTTTCAGCATTACCTATTACAAATTTTTGTACAAAATGTCCGCAATACTAATTACAAAATACACCTTAAAAAGCCAAGAAAGAAATTCGTGAAACCCTAAAAGTTGTTTTCTTCTCATCCTGGTCTGCCTGACACCACCACCTAATTATATTTCAGATACGACTACGCAAGGACCACGTGAGTCATTTTCCTCAGAGTGAACTCAAAGAGTAAACTTGCTGAGTAATGAATTCACTAAGAAGTTTTAAAATTTTGAGGTCTGTATTTAAAAATCATTGAAAAGTATAAATATAGTATGAGTTTAATATATTCATGAAAATAAAATTAAACAAGTGGCAAAGGTAAGTATTTTACCTCATCAAGTTTAGCACGAGTCTCGTTAAGTTCCTGATTGTAAATGGTATATTCCAGGGCTCGTCTCATCTTATCCCACTTTTGATACTGAGCTAGTTCTTCCTTTTCTTCCTCTAAGGTATGTAATCTCTCTTCAATGTATTTTAACAACTCATTGATTTTTTCCGTTTTCCCTCTTAAAAAAAATGGGAGAAGGGTGAAGGAGTTGAATAAAATTTTTATGTAATATCAATTCTCAAATATACTGTGTTAAACTTAATCTTAAGCACCTTAGCATTATTTCTTTGATATTAGGTGGTAACCAAATCTAAGATACTAAAATGGCAATTAAACGCTTTATTATGGAAAGTATGAGATAATGAACTTACACATGGTATCACTGATTCTTGTGTTACACGTGGTCTAGGCCTCTGTTTAAGCTTCCTTTAAAAGTTAATGTGCCTCCCATGACATTAGAAAAAACAAAACAAAACCCTACTTAATAGCACTGGTGTCACTGATTCTCAATTCTTTCAGCATTATCTATATAGCTGCCATATACTGAATACTTGCTATATTCCAATCATGGTGCTACTTTGCTCCTCTACTCACCAGTACAAACTATAAAAAAGGACTTCACAGATGGGAAAGCTTTGGACCAGAGAGGTCAAGTCTAAAGTCTCAGTATCAGGTAACTATTATTTAGATTTTGAACTTAAGGTTCTCTGACTCTAAGCCATGAAAGGGCACACAGCACTTGAAAGGCAAAGTTGAGTTTCCATAAGGAACGTACTAAGGAAGAGTCCAAGTTCAAAGTTTAAGTTTTACATTTTCTTGCTTCTGAATAAATTAAAACCTAATGCCAACTTGTGGCTCTGACGGTAAAGCGTCTGCCTGCAATGCGGGAGACCCGGCTTCGATCCCTGCGTCAGGAAGATCCTCTGGAGAAGGAAATGGCAACCCACTCCAGTACTCTTGCCTGGAAAATCCCATGGACGGAGGAGCCTGGTAGGCTACAGCCCATGAGGTCGCAAAGAGTCGGACATGACTGAGCGACTTCACTTCACTGCCAACTGATATTTCAGCATTTTTTTCCCCTGAAGAATACATCCAAATGTGTTATCCTCACTAATAATGAGAAAGACTTTAAAGGCACAAAGCAGCTGACCTAGAATGGCATTATTATCTCACAGTAACAATTCTTTATTCAAAGAGACAAATTGTTAGAATTCTCAAACCATAAACTGCCTAACACTAATTTTCTTTCCAATCCGTCTACAGGCAAATTATTACACAATATACTCTTGCGAATAGACAACTTCTCTCAAGTATCATAACCCAATAAAAAAGCAATTCACAGAATAGAAGAAATAAGGCAGAATAACATTTATTTTACCTGTTTCCTTCATTAAAGATATGCTTTCTTCTTTTCGTTCATCATACACTCTCGTACCAGCTACTTCTCTTAATAGTTTTAGTCTCTGAGAATCTGGTGCTGTTGCCATCTGGTTAATCTAAAAATTTTAGAAAAATAATTATTTACAGAGTTAGACTGCTCTTTAAGAACTCTACCTCGAAAGGTATTCACATGCCAAGTTTTAAGTATGAGTTCACGATGGGAGAACAGCAATGAACAGAAAAGATCTTACCCTCAAGAAACCTACATTCTAGTGGGAAAAAAATCAGGAAGTATACATACCATTACACTGTAAGTGCCATGAGGAAAACAAAACAAAATAAGAAATTATAGCATAAAGAGTTAGGGTGACGGCAGTGCTCTTATAAAAGAGGCAGACAACATAGATGGCTTCTATGAAATGACCTATGAGCGGAAATTGAAATAATATAAAGGGACCTATGCTGCATGCATGCAGGAAGTTTCAGATAATTGCTTTCAAATCAGCCTCCTTTTAAAGAAATTTCTTATAAAGACAGTCTTCAAGAATCTCGCTCTTAAAAGTGAAACACATATTCTTCCTAATCCTTTTTTCTGAATGCTAACTTTCTAACACATAGCTAAAAAAAACCTGCAACATGAAATAAGAAGTGGACATTTTAAAAGGATTCTCACCTAGTCCAAAATAGCACAACAGAAAACTATTAGGACACTTCAGGGTATGTTCTAAGAAAGATAAATTATTTTAGATATATATAGTTAAAACATATGAGGAAATAGAACAATCAGCTAAAGTATATAACTCCCCAAAATTGTAAAAAATACAATTTGATTAAGTGAAAATAATATGTAGCATTATGGCAGATTTCTGGTAATGTAAGCTTTCTAGTGTGTAATACTAACAGAGAGTATTAACTTCAGAAAGTAACTCTTTTCAAATGTGATTTTTATAAATTTTCTGCAATACTCTTAACTTCTACAAACCAAAAATATCTTCACATCACTAAGAAAACATGATCCACTTAAATAATTCTGCTGAAATACTTTTATCCCACTATGCAATGGATCTATTTTGCACTTTATGGCCACAAAAAAGGTACTATTAATACCAAGTTGAGTGCAAAATAAATCAATGAAAACAGAAGACAGGGAGGTCCATTTTCACCCGAATTTAACCACTAGAATGAAATAAAATTCATCATTCAATGAATATAATCAGAAAACAAATTCCATTTAAAAAGATACACATTTTTTACCTTTCCTTGTTTAACAATATAATAAGGATTGCTTCGAGAAAAACCAGCACTTTCAAGGAGATTCATCACATCATTTTTCCTGTTGATAAACAATTAAAAATTTTTTCAAATATATAACAATCTAACAATAAGCAAAGAGTACACTAACCCTTGAGTTAAGGAGCATGAAGAAGTATAGAACAGTCATTAAATTATCTTTTATATCAGCCTCAGGGAATCTTCTAATTCTTATGCATGAGCTCTAAATAATGATTTGCTGAACACGAGGCAAAAGTACCTCATATATGAGCCAAGTAAAATACTTTTACTCTTTTGTGTAAAAATCATTAGCATAAAAATGCTTACGTGACCATTTTCTTGTCTAAGAAATACTGATCCTTTTTGGCACCGATAACTCTTCGAAGTGAAACTTCCTCTTTGTCGATCTAAGAAAAAAACATAAAAGCTCAAACATAAATCTAACAGTAAATGTTTTGGAAACATTGCAGTTAATAGGGTCATTTTAGAGTCCCTCACCATAGCAATTATTTTGAAACTTCAATTATCTCACTAAAGATATGCTATGAATACTCAATTCTACAACAAAGACCTTTTTTTACAACAGCTTGCACATTCCCACTTGTTTACCAGAATATTCAAAACTTTAAGATAAAATTAGTATGTAAGCTATAGCTATAAACTAAATCATAAAAGCTTTCCTGGGTAGCTAAAACAGTAAAGAATCTGCCTGCAATGCGGGAAAGCTGGGTTCAATCCCTGTGTTGGAAAGCTCCCTTGGAGAAAGGCATGGCAACCACTCCAATATTCTTGCCTGGAGAATTCCATGACAGAGGAGCCTGGAGGACTACAGTCAAGGGACTCACAAAGAGTTGGACACGACTGAGTGACTAACACACACAGATCATAAAAGCCTAAGTACAGCTATAAATAAAAGTCTCAAAGCATGAAAAAAGTCAGCTGCATCAGTAAAATTCTCAACATTATTAATGAAAAGAAAAAAACGGTTACTCACCGGTAACCGGTTGTCTGAATTGTCAAAAATAATCTCCACAAAAGCAGAAATAACACGAGGACCAGTACCCTCCTAAAACACAAGAAAAAGTTACTGTCATTTAAGCGGTATTTTCATATTCCTTAAATACTTCTAAAGTTTAGTGCAGGTAACAAGCCCAATTCAGTGGAGGAAAATTTCTATCAGACTAGAATATCACAGCAACCCAGTCTATGCCCCAACCACTAATGCCAAAGAAGCTGAAGTTATATGATTCTATGAAGACCTACAAGACCTTCTAGAACTAAAACCCAAAAAAGATGTCCTTTTCATTATAGGGGACTGGAATGCAAAAGTAGGAAGTCAAGAGATACCTGAAATAACAGACAAGTTTGGCCTTGGGAGTACAAAATGAAGCTGGGCAAAGGCTAACAGAGTTTTGCCAAGAGAACACACTGGTCATAGCAAACACCCTCTTCCAACAACACAAGAGAAGACTCTACACATGGACATCACTAGATGGTCAATACAGAAATCAGATGGATTACATTTTTTGCAACGGAAGATGGAGAAGCCCTATACAGTCACCAAAAACATGACCGGGAGCAGACTGTGGCTCAGTTCATGAAGTCCTTATTGAAAATTCAGACTTAAATTGATGAAAGTAAGGAAAACCACCAGACCATTCATGTCTGACCTAAATCAAACCCCTTACAATTATACAGTGGAAGAGACAAATAGATTCAAGGGATTAGATTTGATAGACAGAATGCCTTAACAACTATGGACAGAGGTTCATGACGTTGTACAGGAGGCAGTGATAAAAGACCATCCCCAAGAAGAAGAAATGCAAAAAAGGCAAAACAGTTGTCTGCAGAGGCCTTACAAATAGCTGAGAAAAGAAAAGAAGTGAAAGACAAAGGAGAAAAGGAAAGATATACCCATTTGAATGCAGAGTTCTAAAGAATAGCAAGGAGAGATAAGAAAGTCTTCCTAAGTGATCAATGCAAAGAAATAGAGAAAAACAATAGAATGGGAAAGACTAGAGATCACTTCAGGAAAATTAGAGATAGCAAGGGAACTTTTCATGCAAAGACGGGCACAATAAAGGACAGAAACGTTATGGACCTAACAGAAGCAGAAGATATAAGAGGTGGAAAGAATACAAAAAAGAACTCTACAGAAAAGACTTTCATGATCCAGATAACTATGATGGTGTGATCACTCACCTAGAGCCAGACATCCTGGAGTGCGAACTCAAGTGGGCCTTAGGAAACATCACTATGAACAAAGCTAGTGGAGGTGATAGAATTCCAGCTGAGCTAATCAAATCCTAAAAGATGATGCTGTGAAAGTGCTGCACTGGATATGCCAGCAAATTTGGAAAACTCAGCAGTGGCCACAGGACTGGAAAAGGTCAGTTTTCATTCCAATCCCAAAGAAAGGCAATGCCAATGAATATTCAAACTACTGCACAACTGCACTCATCTCACACACTAGCAAAGTAATGCTCAAAATTCTCCAATCAAGGCTTCAACAGTATGTGAACCATGAACTTCCAGATGTTCAAGATGCATTTAGAAAAGGCAGAGGAATCAGAGATCATATTGCCAACATCCACTGGATCACTGAAAAAGCAAGAAACTCCAAAAAACATCTACTTCTGCTTTATTCATTACGTCAAAGCCTTTGACTGTGTGGGTCACAGCAAACTGTGGAAAATTCTTAAAGTGATGGGAATACCAGACCACCTTATCTGCCTCCTAAGGAATCTGTATGCAGGTCAAGAAGCAACAGTTAGAACCGGACATGAAACAACAGACCGGTTCCAAATCGGGAAAGGAGTAAGTCAAGGCTGTATATTATTGTCACCATGCTTATTTAACTTATGTGCAGAGTACATCATGTGTAATGCTGGACTGGATAAAGCACAAGCTGGAATCAAGACTGCCGGGAGAAATCTCAATAACTTCAGATATCCAGATGATACCACCCTTATGGCAGAAAGCAAAGAGGAACTAAAGAGCCTCTTGATGAAAGTGAAAGAGAGTGAAAAATTTGGCTTAAAACTCAACATTCAAAAAACGAAGATCATGGCATCTGGTCCCATCACTTCATGGCAAATAGATGAGAAAACAATGGAAACAGTGACAGACTTTATTTTCTTGGGCTCCAAAATCACTGCAGATGGTGACTGCAGCCATGAAATTAAAAGACACTTGCTCCTTGGAAGAAAAGCTATGACCAACCTAGACAGCATATTAAAAAGCAGAGATAAAACTTTGCCAACAAAGGTCTACCTAGTCAAAGCTATGGTTTTTCCAGTAGTCATGTATGGATGTGAGAGTTGGACTATCAGGAAAGCTGATCGCTGAAGAATTGATGCTTTTGAACTGTGGGGTTGGAGAAGACTCTCAAGAGTTCCTTGGACTGCAAGGATATCACATCAGTCAATCCTAAAGGAAATCAGTCCTGAATATTCACTGAAAGGAGTGATACTGAAGCTGAAGCACCAGTACTTTGGCCACCTGATGTGAGGAACTGACTCTTTAGAAAAGACCCTGATGCTGTGCAAGACTGAAGGCAGGAGAAGGGGACAACAGAGGATGAGATGGTTGGATGGCATCACCATCTCGATGGACTTGAGTTTGAGCAAGTTCCAGGAGTTGGTGATGGACAGGGAAGTCTGGCGTGCTACACTCCAAGGGCTTGCAAAGAGTTGGACACGACTGAGTGACTGAACTGTACTGAGAAAATCCTCTTGCCAAAGCAGCAGACACTGGATTAGGATAACAATACTCAACCACAAAGCTTTTTTTTTTTCTCCCCCAAATAGACTTTGACTCTGAATTTAAAAAATGAGAACTATGCAAAAGATGTCAAAGTTAGATGTACATAGGTTTTGTTCTACATACCACTTCATTTGAGCACAAGACCCCATAGCTACCCAATTTTACCTATTTGCTAATATATAAAACACTTTGAGCCTTTTCTCTTATAGATTCATCTTAATGTCAGAAAGGAACCGTAACAAAGCATATAATTACTGAAACTGTCTTTTAAACATTTGAGATATTCTATACAGTTTTAAATCTGCTATGAAAACATAAACATTTAACACGTCATATTTCGATCAATTTGTGTGTGACCCAGCTACTTACCAAGCCCAGATAATTTCTATATTGTGAAAACTGTTATGAAGTAGTTCAATACGATAAAGAATAACACCTAAAGAAATTATTCTTTTAATGCTAATCTGAGAAACCTAAACAGAGATTTTCTCATAGGGAATCAATCCTGATTACTAGACTAAAAATTCAAATTAAAAAAAAAAAATTAAAATTTAAGAGTGGGAGGAAGGAATTCCCTGCCAGTCCAGTGGTTAGGACTTAGTGCTTTCACTACTGTGGCCTTGGTTCAATCCCTGGTTGAGGAATTAAGATTCCGCAAGCCACACGGCACACCAGAAAAAAAAAAAAGAGTGGGCAGGGGTGGTGGGGGGCGGGGGATAATGGTTATAAAAAGAACTTTAAGTCTGAGAGATACTGTGTAGATACATTAAAGAATCTTGCTTTCTAGTCTTAAAAGTAATTATAAGCCATATTTAAATAAGACAGATGAGGTACATCATTTTATCATAGACTTTCATACTTTCTTACTCTAAAAGTATTTATTATTTATAATTTAATGAAAACATTTTAACAATTTTCATTACTATAAACAAACTTTCTTATTGGAAAATAATGTTACCATTTAAGTACAAATACGGCTAAAAATAATTTTATGTGGTTAAGTTTGTAATGGTTGCTTTTCTGTGGCTCCATATTAACTTCTGATTCTGAGTCTCAAAGTTTCTAATCCCTGACCTAACTTTTTTCTCCTCAGCAAACCAGATTCCAGATTCTTTATTTAAAGTATAAAGAATTTACATTTATATGGAAGATATATCCATCTTCTTTAAATAAAGAATTTATATTTATATGGAGGATATATCCATCCATAGGGAACTCCTACAATTTTTTTAACCATTATATAAAAATTAAGCCTTTATCCTGCATTAACCTAGTATACTATATTTCATAGCACAATAATATACATAAGAAACATATTGTATCATATTCACAAAAGATCTGAAACTTGAAAAAATAATTTTGTTTAGCAGAACTGACAATGTATTTTTAGAAGTACTTAAAACCAGTAATGTTTTAAAGCAGTCTCACTCACATGTAACAAAGCCAATCGCTGTTCCGGACGAAGATGACTAAACTCATCACTGAGAACAAACTGAATTGCTAGAAACATAAAAACAACTATTAGTACAATCTAAAAAAGATTTATGCTTTAGTTATAATCTCCCATACCTTCAGAGAACACAGTGTATCTATCAGGTAATGAACAATACAGATAAAGTAGATTAACTGTTTCATATAGACAAAAGGAATGCAGAAAAATTGCCTGTACAGACTAATCAGCTACGAAATGATATTAGAAAAATATTAACAAGCTTTCACTGAAACATTTAAGGTAAGAAAATAAAAAGAAAACACTGAAATACACAAAAAGACAAGTAGAACTAAGGCGTGACTCTTGATCAAAGTATACATGTTCAGGTTTCATGCTTTATTTGCTTTTATCCACTACATATAAATGATATAAATTAAAATATTTAACAAAATAGGATATATTCCTATAATATCCTTAATTGGATACTTTGTCAAAAGAAACAGAACTAAGTAGGAAATACTGGGAAATGCCTCCGAGTTCTACTCTCTGCTGCAGCACTTACCTGTCCTTTGTCTTCTACAAATAAGGTGTCATTCATGCCACTTCCACAGAATGCCTAACTGGACCACCCTATCCTAGAAATGGAACTCTTTCCTCAACTGTTGTATTCCCAGTCCATCTGAGAGACTTTTGACACTCTAAAAGAGTGAGTGTGTGTATATGAATGTGTATGCTGGGGGTGATGGTGGGGATTGGTTTTCTTTTATAATCACCTTGGAGGGGACAAATTCAAACTCCCAGATTATGAAATACTTCCACTCCAATCCTACTCTTCTCACCATCTCCAAATTACAACTACTGATGGGATACAGAGTGCCCTTTAGAGCTGTGAGCAGAGAAGGGACAGAACCTCTGCTATTACTAATGCTCCCTTTTCCTCAACCACCACTCAACTAAGATGTTCAAAAATTTTTCAACCTACTCCTTATATAGTCCAAATCTGTTAAAAATATTTTTCTCCCCAAAGAATTTAACACAGGCATTACTATTCTTAAATGCATTTTATCTTTAGAGATAGTTTTCAAAGCTCTATTTACTACCTTCTGACAACTGTCTTTGTTGAGTCTATACAGTTTTTTATACTCCTCCATCTTTTATTAAAATAATTGATTTAGATGAAACAGATAAGCTATTTCCCATAACAATATTAACTATTCTACTGCACTTATATTCTTTCTCTCTCTCTCTGCATTTACAACATTTATATATGGCACTGAAGTTTAGAAAGCACTCCTATACATATAATCTCATTTGATTCTCACAACTTATCTAAGGTAGACAGGGTAAATATCTGTTTTTAAAGTGAAAGACTACTTTGAGAAGTTGTTCTGCATAATCTCACATGGCTAATTAGACACTAGCATAGAGCTCAGATTCTTACACTCTAAGCCCTCTACATTAAATTGCAATCGTGTTTGAAGAAGTATTTATTCTGTTTCATGCAGACATAACCTCAGATAAACTACCTTAAGATACCTAGGTCTTATTATATTTAGAATTCAAAATACAATACCTACCATAAAAAAAGTTACTTTTTCCAGATCCATTTCTGCCCACTATAAAATTTCAAAAAGTATATGTTATTTTGTATAAAAAACAGTAAAATTTTATACTGAAAGTATTCAAAGATATAAAATCCTATTTTCTAACAAAACATCTTAAAACTTAAACACAACCGAACAGTGAACAGCAAATAACAAAACAGCTTTAATTACCAAATGAGTACAGTTTCTGTATAGTCTTCAGTTTTCTTCTTAAAGAAATTTATTTCATTGTTTACTTTTTTGCTTTCTCAATAGTTTAAAATTAACAGGAATAACTAAACATACTACTTGGTCTTCATAATTTATAATCATTACAATGGACATGTAATTCTATTTTAATTGTATATAATACTTCTAACAATTTAAAGATTCACATGCTAAAATTTTAAAATACTTAAAACAGTCATTAGAAATTCTCAAACCATTTCCATGTTAAACAGTTTTCTGACCAGCCCTATACATCAAGTAGTCTCTCAGAATCACAAAAACACAGACAACTATAAGGCACTTGTTTTACTACCTGAATTCAGAAATAAGCAATTCTATACAGAAAAGAAAATCAAATGCATCATATATAATGAATTCATTTGAACTTTTCTGTTCAGCAGAATTTTCATTGTTAAGAGTCATGAATAACTATGTCAACTCTCTCTCAATCTTGACCAATATCCTGAACAAATTAGCCCCAAAGTCATTATCTTTAATCCAAAGTAAATTCTCAAGAGATCAGAAAGTAATGAAGTGCTTTAAAAAAAAAAAAGGCATATAACAGACACAGGCCAACTTGAAGGGGGCTTCTACTAGGGAAATCTAGGACAATTTGAGTACCAAAATAATTAGATGAATTGTAAATTAGGTCTTGGGTGGAAATGGAGGAGAATAATTCATGAGTCCATACTGAAAATAAAAAGATAAATAAATAAACAGCTAAGGATGCTTGATTACAGTAGAATAACAAAGGGAAATGTGAAAGGAGTGCTGGAAATAGAACATCATCCTGTAACTACCAGAATAAAGGCAAGAATTATTGATGAATACTAAATCTAAGGGGGAATTTTGATAAGGAACACAGTATTTGCATGGTCCCCAAATCTCTCCACATTATTTATCAGTTGCAAAGGAAAAAACACTAACTATAGTGGAAAAAATGACACAACCTTTACTGATCAAAAGTATCATCATCAATAAGAAGCAGATGGATATCATGTGCCTCCACATGGAATACCCTGAAAAGGACACATCATTTACATAATATTTCTCAAAACTAACACTGTAAAAGACAAATGCTGTGGAAATGACCCAGATTAAATGAGAATAAAGAGACATGACAACTAAATACAATGCCTGATCCTAAATTAAATGGGGGGGGATGCTATAAAGAACATTTCTGGGTTAGTCAACATAACTAGAAAATAAAAATAAAAGATTACTGTATTGATGCTAAATTTACTGACGTTGACAACTATACTGTGACTATATAAGATGGCTTCACAAAATCTGCCTGGAAGTTATCCAGTGCAACCACAAACCAGATATATATCTTCTTTGTAAAGGTATGACCACTTCTCCCCTCACTCTTGCCCTCAAACTGCACTCTCCCATTAAGGCCTTAGCAGCTAAGCAGGCCTGGGGCTCTGTTTTCCAGGAAAGCAGGACTAACACAAGTATAGCTCGTTAACAGTAAGAATAGCTATCTCTGGGTAGAGGAACTACAGTTTAATTTTTTTTCCTTTTAGCTTCTATGCTCTTTATGTTCTACAAAGTCATGTATATTTCTTTTGTGAGAAGGATAGGAAAAAATATATCCTTAAAAAGGTTTATGGTTATTACATTTAAACATCAAACAAGTATCAGCACATGAGGTATCTCCCTGCCTTCAAATCATTATTTTTCTAAGGGTCAAAAGTTATTAAACAAAGTGGTATGCTTTCAAAAGATATGTTTAGGATCAATCTCAGTGTATATTACTTATGGTCTTTCTTACATGATTAAGGGAGTTGTTTTTAAAATACATTAAACAATATCATGTTTGTTTTTTTTCAGTTAAACAAAAGAACATTTAGATAATTTCCTTTGTAACTGTGACTATTAACAATCCTAATGTTGCAACCAAAGTAGTAAAATAGCTACCTGATTAAGAGGCCCTACAGATGTAATTTAATCATTCCAGGTAATGATGGCCATCATCTTACAGTTCATTTATAAAATTACAGTCAGTCCTCCAAATCACAAATCACTGGGTTCCAAACCCAAGGATTTAATCAACCAGACTGGGGGTTTTCAGAAAGTTCCAAAAACAAACCAGAATTTGCCACAAGCTGGCAACTATTTACACATGATGTACACTGTATTTGCAGCTATTTACATAGTATTTATATTGTATTACAAGAAATCTAGGGATATGCTTAGGTTATATGCAAAAAGACTAAGATTTGATAACAAGTTTTAGTTATGCATCCAAGATACCAAGGAAAAACTATAACTGTATAAAACTGATATTAAGATATTTAACCATTTTTAATTTATAAGTGAAGGAAATAATCTAAATCTGGTAATTATTCACTTTTGTCCATTTCTAAAGATTTTCTGATTGATGAAAATCAGAAGACACATAATCAAAATGTAAGTAAAACTCTAGTACAATCAATCTATTCTTATAGTACACCAATTAATGATTTTTCAGTAGGTTAAGGCAGAAGGACAAGTATGTTTTTATTACCAACTACAAGCTGCAACTGATGTTTCAAAGGTAGGCTTTTTCTTGCCCTCAATTTTTAAATTTTATTATTTATTTCAAAATAAAATATGATTCTCAAAAGTTTCTCTGGGAACACTATTATTCACTGTTCACCCTTATTTCTGTATTGTCAACTAAACTGGCACTTGCCAAAAGCATTTGCCAGCGACAGAACAACAAGGGCATTTGCCTCTGCAGAGATTGAACCCTGTGCTACTGCAGCTGCTGACCTTCAACACCCCCTGAGCCGAATTCAGGGTAGAGAGTCAGGCACTCTGTGCTTACTCTCACTTTCCCACCAGGGAAACTGGTGCAATAGGTCTTCAGATAGACATTTTCAGGAACTGATTTCACAATCCCAATCCCTGCACCTCTTCATATCTAAAAAATAACTAAATCCCTTCATGATGACATCCGCTTCTCTTGACTAGCAGAAAACTTTGTGTCAAGTAAGCGCTTGCAAAGTAATGTTCAAAATTCTCCAAGCAAGGCTTCAACAGTACCTGAACTGAGAACTCCCAGATGTTCACGCTGGATTTAGAAAAGGCAGAGGAACCAGAGATCAAATTGCCAACATCCACTGAATCAAAGGAAAAGCAAGAGAATTCCAGAAAAATATCCACCTCTGCTTCACTGCCTGCGCTAAAGCCTTTGACTGTGTGGATCATAACAAACTGTGGAAAATTCTTCAAGAGATGAGAATACCAGACCACCTTACCTGCCTCCAGAGAAACCTGTTAGAACTCAACATGGAACAATGGACTGGTTCAAAATAGGGGAAGGAGTGCGTCAAGTCTGTATATTGTCACCTTGCTTACTTAACATATATGCAGAATACATCAAGCAAAATGCTGGACTGGATGAAGCACAAGCTGGAATCAAGACTGCTGAGAGAAGTATCAATCACCTCAGATATGCAGGTGACACCACCCTTATAACAGAAAGTGAAGAGGAACTAAGAGTCTTTTGCTGAAGGTAAAAGAGGAGAGTGAAAAAGCTGGCTTAATATTCAACATTCAAAAAACGATGACCATGACATCCAGTCCCATCTTTTCATGGCAAATAGATGGGGAAACAATGGAAACAGTGAGAGACTATTTTGGGGGGCTCCAAAAATCACTGCAGATGGTGACTGCAGTCATGAAATTAAAAGACGCTTGCTCCTTGGAAGAAAAGCTATGACCAACCTAGACAGCATATTAAAAAGCAGACATTACTTTGCCTACAAAGGTCTGCCTAGTCAAAGCTATGGTTTTTCCAGTAGTCATGTATGGACGTGAGAGCTGGACCAGAAAGGCTGAGCGCCAAAGAATTGATGCTTTTGAACTGTGGTGTTGGAGAAGACTCTTGAGAGTCCCCTGTACTGCAAGGAGATCAAACCAGTCAATCTTAAAGAAAATCAATCCTGAATATTCACTGTAAGGACTGATGTTGAAGCTGAAGCTCCAGTACTTTGGACACCAGATGCAAATGGCCAACTTATTAGAAAAGACGCTGATGCCGGCAAAGACTGAAGGCAGGAGAAGGTGGTGACAGAGATGAGATGGCTGGATCGCATCACCAACTCGATGGACATGAGTCGAACTCTGGGAGATGGTGAAGGACAAGGAAGGCTAGCATGCTGCAGTCCATGGGGTCACAGAGTCGGACACGGCTTAGTGACTGAATAACAACCAAAGGGCTTGAATGCACTGAACTTGCCCTACACCAAATCTTATAGACTGATCTTCCCCTACTGCCTCTTTGGAGCAGACTCTCAGAGTTACCTGAGGTGCTGTCTCCTGGGCTGCAGTCCTCATTTTGCCCCAGATAAAACTTAATTCCCAAATCGTGCATTTTTTTTAGTCGACTATGAATCTTACCTCACCTCAAGCTATGGACTCCATGGTGCACACTCCCCCTAATCCCACTATATGAAGCTTTTTGGAGATACAAAGGTTCTCCAGAGCAGTGAAAAAATAAATCCCTGTTGTTTAAGCCATCTAGTCTATGATATTTTGTTGTGGCAGGCCAAGCCAACTAGGACACTGTATAGCTGACATCTATGTTGATAGCAATTCTATGCTTTTCTGGTGTCTAGAAGCACTCATTTCATCTCTTCTTTAAAAACTCAGCAGATGGTCAGAAAACACTTGCTGTCTGTATCACTATCATCTGTAGAACCTATATATTAACTATTATATTGAAGGACAATCACCATTAGCCCCCTTATCCTCTCATAACTGCTTTCTCATTTAATCTTCCCAACAGCCCTAAGAAACATGTATCATTATTTCCACTTTACAAGTGAGAAAACTGAAGCATCAGGAAGTCTGAAGAATACATGGCAGAACTGGGATTTGCATTCCAGTCTGCCATGATCCAAAGTTTATGCTTTTCCCACCAAGCTGCATGGTCTGTACTTGGACATTATAATAGGAAAAAAAATATCTTAGAACAACCTGATTTGTGAATAAAGAATGGTCATCTTTGAAATAAGGCAATAGTGACCATTTTTAAATTAGGAAATGACATAGCAAGAATAGCTGAAATGCTAAATTTAGTGCCATTCACTATAAACTTAAATCTATTAAAACATACACATACAAGGCTACCAAATAAAATGAATACTTTGACTGTCTTATCCAAGTATTTTAAACGTAAAAAGGAAGCAATTTCATCAGTGCAGATAAAAAAAAAGTATACATATAGAAAAAGTATATATAAATTTATGTAACAGTCAAGACAATTCCTGTCTCCTTAAGCCTAATATAGTCAAATTTAAACTATATAGACATAAAACTGATCGAGTAAACCATGAACACTTACCAATAACATTATGTTTTGAACTGAACGGATCTACAATTGTTTGATCTCTATAACTTCGAAAACCCTGGATAATAACCTAACAAACAGAAGAGAGACTTTTTTCAGAAAGAAGTAACACACCTCAAAAGAAATAACTTCTAAGCTAATATTTTCCTTTTGCCCTCCTTCCCTTTCTGGCTTCCCACTTAATGCCAAATAGAAAAATTTCCATGTCAGAGAAGAAAAATTTATCTTGGAAAATGATTTAAAAATCTTAAAACTGCCCGTATTATCAGTAACCATTACCAGTGCTGTTTAGGAGAAGTTATAATTAGTAACCTGTTAGGGAGCGCTCAAAATCAAATACACCGTATAAGGCTGGCTGGAACACTAACCATCACAGGGCCAGATAAATGTCTATCAAGTATGCAGGGGGGCTCTACTGTCCTGGGCGCCCCTTTCAGTCACACTCTGGCCAAAAAAGGACCGCCCATCCAGGACAGGACTGCTCAGAGTCCAACACATCCAGCCGAGAAACTTCTCTTAAGGAGTGTGAATGGGCTCATTTTTGGGGTGGCCTCCAGCGCGGGAAGTCCATTTTGACAGAAAGTAAACAACGGAATGAGGAGGCGCTACACATTCTGCAGGAAGGAGGGACCCTTTCACTTCTCCGGTAACTCGGGGAGGAGAGAGGCCCCTGGCTAAGCTGACACCCCAGCTTGGATCCCACAGGCGTCTCGAGGCCGGGGACACCCTCTCCCCACACACGCGACGCAAAAGGTTCGCGAGGGGGCTGGCCAGCCCCGCAGGACCAAGCTGCTTCTCGTCCACCCGGGAGGGCCCGGTTCCCTCCAAAAGGCCCGCCCCGCCAGCCCCTCCAGCTCTCTCCGCGAGAGCCCGCCTCCCTCAGGCAAACACCCTGCGGAGAGGCTCGGGCTGCAAAGGGGCCCCCCGATTCTCCACGGGCGCCCCGAGCTGCACCCCTCCCCCACAGTCCCTGTCCAGCCCCGCGCCACCCTGCAAGAAGCAACACCCCCGACAAAAGGAGCGGTCCCCACGAGCCCCTGAGGGGCGGGAGGGGCGCACAGGCCTCACCTGCTTTATGTACATGGTTCCGCGCCCTTAGCTGGGGAGAAGGGCTCCCCCGCGAGAAGCAACAACTCGGCCGCGGGGTTAGGTGAGGCGCCAGAGACCCCTCCCCCTAAAGCACCGCTTGCACCCCTCTAGCCAAACAAAATGGCGGCGCCCATGGAGGCGGAGTCCCCGCTTCGGACGGAACCACCCTCGTAGCTTCCCTCGGAGCGTGGGGGGAATCAGAGTCAGATCTGCTCTGGCTTTTTAGCAAAAGAGCCTTCTACGATGTCGTTATCTGAATTTCGTTTGACTCCTCAATTTTTAGATGAATTTTTCTTTAGAATTAGTCGGAAACTTCATTCAGAAAAACCTAGGTCGTGAGATTGACCTGTATTCCCTCCGAGCGCGCAGCCAATGGTTGCGGCCACAAGGTGGCGAAAGATTCGGCGCCAAAGCTGAGAGAGGGTGTCCGAGCGCCAGTAGCGGTGCGAGTTGACGGCCCCGTGGTCTCGCGCTGTTTGGAAATACCGAGCTGAGGCGGGCTGCGCGGCTGCTCGAACCTAGAGAGTACACGACCGGGGGAGGAACTCGGTGTGCAGAATCCGTTGTCCTCTATTATTCTTTCTCTTGTATAAGTTTAGAATGGCCCCCACTGGCTCTGGACTCCCCACTCTCAGGACAGCCCCAAATGGACTTGACGCTAGAAAATTAATTTTAATAATGTCATAGTTATTAATATCCCGGAGCTGTTACTGCTCTGCCAATTGCTATAAATCTAGGCAGATTCGACGACTGCAACGCAAAGATTTAGTTAAGATTAAAAACGCTTCCCCCTCTTTTTTTTCCTAACAGCCTAAAAGCTTGGAGGTGCTAGTGGCAACCCTGGGCGTATCTGATCTGCATCAATCTCAGGAGAAAAATTCGAATCTCTGGGCCGCTGTAAAATTACCTGACACTCAGCAGTCACTCAAGTTGGTCGGTCCTCGCCAGCCGTCCCGCTACGGCGGGCAGTTCTAGCGCTGATTATTTCTACATTGAACTATTTCAAATGACTAACTTCATCCCTGTCAACACCTCTTGGTGCTGGAAGAAGACTTTATGTACCTTTTTAATAGATGAAGAGGACAAGGACACTTCAGGGAAAACAAATGACTTATTAGAAGGGGGTAAGGGAGAGAGAAAGAGCACTTCAGGGAAAACATACGACTTTTAGGAAAGTCAAACCGCCCCTTAGGAGAAGAGATGGTAGTCGCTAGTTTTTGTGACTTTCAGTATTACTTCAGTGATGAGGCAGACTTCCCCGTGTGTTCCCAGGGAGAGGATTTATGGCAAGTGTGTTATTTTGAGAGGCAGATAAGAGATTTCAGAAACTCAAATACTTTCAGCCCAAAATAATGTTTATGCCACAATAGTGGATTCTGGATCCCTTCCAGAGTGTATCCAGAGTATACCTGTCAGGTCCTCCTTCCCAAGTATGAGAAGCTTGATATCAATATAGTGGACTAGCATCATAATCTGCTCAGTGATAAGAGAATTAACAACTCCAGACTATATTATGAGGGCTCTCTGTTGGCTCAGCGGTAAAGAATCCACTTGTAATGCAGGAGCCCACCTGTAATGCCGGAGCCCCGGTTCCCTGGGCGGGGAAAATCCCCTGGAGAAGGAAATGGCTACCCACTCTGTTGCCAAAATCTTGGCTCTTTGTGCACCAATGCCAAACAGAAATATGGAGACAGAACTATGGAGGAGAAAGAAAGAGTGGCTTTATTACTTGCCAGGCAAAGAGGGAACACAATAGGCTAGTGCCTCAAGAACTGTGACACTCTCCCTACCCCTCAACCCACCCACCCCGAGTATGGAAAGGTTACATAGTCAGACTGGTTCAGAATTGGGAAAGGAGTACTCAAGGCTGTATATTGTCACCCAGATTATTTAACTTATATGAAGAGTACATCATGCTAAATGCTGGGCTGGATGAAAGACAAGTTGGAGTCAATATTGCCAGGAGATATATCAATAACCTCAGATATGACACCACCCTTTGGCAGAGAGGGAAGAGGAAATAAAGAGCCTCTTGACGAAGGTTAAGAGGAGAGTGAAAAAGCTGGCTTAAAACTCAACATGCAAAAAACGAAGATCATAGCATCTGGTCTCATCACTTCATGACAAATAGATGGGGAAACAATGGAAACAGTGACAGACTTTATTTTCCTGGGCTCCAAAATACTGCTTAATTAAAATGAAATTAAAAGACCCTTGCTCCTTGGAAAAAAAGCTGTGGCAAATTTAGACAGTATCTTAAAAAGCAGAGACGTTAATTTGTCTACAAAAGTCCATCTAGTCAAAGCTATGGTTTTTCCAGTAGTCATATGTGGATGTGAGATGTGGACCATAAAGAAGACTGAGTGATGACGAATTGAACTGTGGTGTTGGAGAAGACTCTTTTGAGAGTCCCCTGGACTGCGAGATCAAACCAATCAATCCTAAAGGAAATCAATCCTGAATAGTCATTGGAGGGACTGATGCTGAAACTGAAACTCCGACACTTTGGCCATCTTATGTGAAGAACTGACTCATTGGAAAAGCCCCTGATGCTGGGAAAGATTGAAGGCAGAATGAGAAGGGGATGACAGAAGATGAGATGGTAGGATGGTATCACTGACTCGATGGACATGAGTTTGAGCAAGCTCTGGGAGTTGGTGATAGACAGGGAAGCCTGGCGTGCTGCAGTCCATGGAGTCACAAAGAGTGTTGGACACAACTGAGTGACTGAACTGAAGCTGAGGGTATATGTATATTCATGAAGGGGTTTGGATGGTGGATGCATATTCATTAAGATGCTTGAGCAGGGGAGAATTCAGCACAGAATTTGGGTAAGGTAGACAGAGTCAAAGCTTTGGTTGGTTGAAGTCATGAGGGTCAGGAAAAGTCAACATGATCATCCCTTAGGTTCCAATTGATTTGGTGGTTGAGCGCTTTGCATGCGTGCATGCTAAGTCACTTCAGTCATATTCAACTCCTTGCAACCATGGACTATAGCCTTCCAGGCTTCTCTGTCCATGGAGATTCTTCAGGCAGGAATACTGGAGTGGATTGCCATGCCCTCCTCCAGGGGATCTTCCCAACCCAGGGATTGAACCCATGTCTCTTATGTCTCCTTCATTGGCAGGTGGATTCTTTACGACGAATAGCGCCATCTGGGAAGCCCTGAGTGCTGAAAGGAGGATTTACATTTTGCAAAACAGTTCAAGAACTGTTCCTCAGGCTAATCTTTACTGTGGAAACAGAACTAAGGGTTTACAGCTGATTTATTGTCTTTGCTATTGTTATTCCGCTTGTGTGTTAACAGTTTGTTCTTTTGTTCCCTTAAGATCATTATTACTAAGACTTGTTCAAGGGCAAGCATTGTGGCCAGGCTTAGGTCACAAAATGGTTTAGGACTAAAATGGCTTGTCTGATGTCCAAAAGCTATATCCAGTTCTTTTCCTCCAGGGGACCCCCTACCCTAGTTCCTTACAGGATTTGTCAGTTGTTAAGAATATCTATTGTGATTATGCATTCATGGACCAGGGAAATGACCACAGCAGTGAGTTTTTTGGATCCATTGCAACCCATATGAAACAAACAAGGACCAGGACTTCATTTTTCAGCTGGCCCCTGCACACCTCCAGTCTGTCAGGACTCAGAAACATGTTTGAGCTCCCCTGTCATCAGTGTCAGTACAGATCTTGTCTTGTTGAATAGTGTTGTTGAATATAGTGCTGTTGAATCCAAGTTCGTGTGCCTGATGCACAGTGAGGCCAAACAAACTGAAACGTTTTCGTTTGGAGCAGAGGAAGGTTTATTGCGAGGAGAATGGGGCAGCTTATATTCAAAAAGCGCAAACTACCCAACGGTTTTCTGGGAAGAGTTTTTATAGGCAAATTTTGGAGGAAGGGCTGCAGAGGTGTGTGACCTTCTGGTATAGTAACGGTGGTATTCCAGGAATCTCAGTTATCAGCCCTCTTGTTCCGGCCAGTCTGGGGTCCACATGCTTGTGCTCAGCCTTCAGTTACCGTTCTTGACCTGCTTGGGGGACTTAGTGCCTATAGAAGAACTCAAGAGATGTGCATCAGATTGTAGTGTGTGTACCTTGAGAAAGAACCAGGACCCCTCCCTGTCACTGCTCTATTGTTTCTTGCCTCCTTTTAATTTCTTTCTACATTCCCTCACTCCCCTAGTTAGTAACTTTGAATATGCCCTTTGGAGTTCAGGGAAAGTCTAGGAGGCTGAAGCCTTTTTCCTACAAATAAGAAATGGCTTTTGGTATGTGGCAGGGCCCCCAGGGTCCTTCCTGGGTTCAGTAACACTCAAAAATCTGACTGCTCCCTTTCTCCCATGGGTCAGTTACTCTGATAATTTTCAGGTCAGATTGGAGGAATAAGTATACTTGCAGGAGGAATACACCTTGTTCAGGACCCAGCCTTCTATTCAACTTATGGGCTGTGGTGTGAGATCTGGCTAAAGTCTAGAAATTGGGTGAAGGGTTGTGATTTTTCTGCTGTGGTGACTGACATCAGCCTCCACTCACCCAAGCCTAATCTAATGTGGTATGTAAATGAACCTCTACCACAACTGGCTGCCTATTTCACTCCTAGGAACAACGTGGTCTTAGCTGTAGCCATAGACTCCTTAAATGTAAGGGCTAAAAATAGAAAATCTTAGATGATAATATAGGAGTAAATCTTTGTGACTATTGATTCAGAAATGGTTTCTTAAACATGACACTAAAAGCACAAGTGATGAAACAAACATAATTTATACTCTATCAAAGCTTTAGTGCAGGGACTTCCCTGATGGTCCAGTGGTTAAGAATCTGCCTGCCAATGCAGGGGATCCCTGGTCTGGGAAGATCCCACATGCCGTGGAGCAATTAAGCCCGTATGCCACAACTACTGAGCCTGTACTCTAGAGCCTGAAAGCCATAGCTACTGAAACCTGCACACTCTAGGGCCCGTGCTTCTCAGCAAAAGAAGCCACCACAATAAGAAGCCCTCATAGTGCAAGGAAGAGTAGCGACTCCCCCCAATCCCCCGCCACCACCACCCTCTGCAATTGGAGAGAAAAGCAAAAAGCTGTGCACAGCAACAAAGACTCAGCACAGCTGAAAATAAATAAATAAAATAAAATAAAAAAAACTTTTGTGCATCTAAAGAAATAAAACAAGAAGAAAATGTTTGTGAAATTTATTGATATATTTGAAAAGGGACTTGCTTCTGAAATGTGTAAGAACTCTTACAATAACAATAACAATAAAAACTTGGTTTAAAAAAGATTTGAATACAAGTTTTCCCAGTGGTCAGTAAACTTATGAAAAGATGCTCACCATCATTAGCCACAGTCAGCTACCACTTCATATGCACTAGGATAGCTAAAATAAAAAAGACAGACAATGACAGGTGTTAGCTTGGATATGGAGAAATTGGAACTGTCTTACTGCTGCTGGGAATGTCAAATGGTGCAGCCACTTTGTTCCTCGAAAAGTTAGATACAGAATTACCACATGACTCACAATTTCATTTCTAGGTATATATGCAAGAGAAATGAAAACTTCCACACAAAAATTTGTATATGAATGTCCATAGCAGCATTATTCTTAGCAGCTAAAAGGTAGAAATAACTTAAATGTCCATCAACTGATAGATGGGTAAAATGTGCTCAATCCATACAATAAAGTATGATTCAGCAATAAAAAGTAATACTGATACACGCTGAAGATTGTACTGACACATACACTTAAGAATACCAAGGGAGTTCCCTGGTTGCCTAGTGGTTAGGATTCTGGGCTTTCACTGCTGTGGCCTGGGTTCAAGCCCTGGTCGGGGAACTCATGCGATGCAGCCAAGGGGAAAAACAAAAAAAGGATGAATCTTGCAAACATAAGCTAAGTGAAAGAATCTAGTCACAAAAGAGCACATATTATATGATTCCATTTATATGAAATGTCCAAAACAGACAAATTCATGGGACACATAAAATAGATTAGTAGTTGCCTGGGGTTGCAGATTGGGTGGGAAGATTAGGAAATAGATTTGAGGAAAGTTTTTTTCTTTTTTTGATCTGTCTCATAAAGTAAAGGAAATAAAAGCAAAAATAAACAAATAGGACCTAAACAAACTTAAAAGTTTTTGCACAGCAAAGGAAACCATCAACAAAACAAAAAGACAGCATACTGAATGGGAGAAAATATTTGCAAATGGTATGACTAATAAGGAATTATTATCCAACATATATAAACAGCTCATGCAATGCAATATCAAGATAAAAACGAATTGATTAAAAACTGGGCAGAAGAACTGAATAGACATTTTTCCAAAGAAGAAATGCAGGTGGCCAACAGGCACATGAAAAGACGCTCAACATCATTAAATCATCAGGGAAATGTAAATCAAAAACCACATCACATCTGTCAGAATGGCTATCATTAAAAAGAACACAAAGAACAAATGTTGGCAAGGATGAAGAGGAAAGAGAACCTCTAACACTGTTTGGTGGGAATGTAAATTGGTGCAGCCACTGTGGAAAAAAGTATGAAGGTTTCTCAAAATACTAAAATTAGAACTACCATATGATCCAGAAACTCCACTCCTGGCTATATAGATGTATGTAAAAAAATCCCACCAAAAACACCAAATCAAAAATACATGTGCACTCTAATAATGTTCATAGCATCATTATAAGCAACCTAAGTGTCCAACAACAAAGAAAAGCTAAAGATGTGATATGTATATATGTATGTGTATGTGTGTACACACACACAATGGAATACTACTCAGCCATAAAAAAGAATGAAACTTTGCCATATGCAGCAATGTGCATGGACTTGGAGGACGTTATTGCCTGCCAGTACAGAAGATGTAGGTTTGGTTAGGAAGATCCCCTGGAGGAGGAAACTGCAAACCACTCCAGTATGCTTGCCTGAGAAATCCCATGGACAGAGGAGCCTGGCAGGCTACAGTCCATAGGATCTCAGAAGAGTCAGGACTTAACAACTAAACACACACACGACACACACAACATGCTAAGTGAAACGTTAGACAGACAAAGACAATGCATGATAAAGCTTATGTGTGAGATCTAAAAAATACAACAAACCAGTGAATGTAACAAAAAAGAAACAGACTCACAGATAAAGAGAACAAACTAGTGTTTGCTGTTGAGGAAATGAGGAAAGGGCAATATAAAGGTGGGGTAGTAGAAGGTGCTGGGCGTAAAATAGGCTACAAGATATATTGTACAACATGGGGAATGTAGCCAGTGTTTTGTAATAATATAAGTGAAGTGTAGCCTGTAAAAATTGTATAAATAAGTAAACATGAAATTTAAGTAGCATTTACAAAGAAAACAAAAGAATAAGTTCAAAACTTAAAGAACACTCTGAAAGACTATTGAATTTTTAAAAATTGATAGACATGGAGATTCAAAATTTCCCATATAAGCGTTGTCCCTTGTGCCTAATAAAGTAGCACTTTGGGATGCTAAGATTTAAAAAATAGTGCAAAACTCTCAAGAATCTTGGAAATTATGGGTGAATCATGCCTAAGTAGGTAGATCAAATATCACTCTTCATAGTTGGACACATTCAGCAACTAGCTCAAGACAGTGACAGATTAACTCACACAAAAAAATACAGGTAGCAAGGTATTTTTCTTTTTTTCTTCATTTCAAATCGTTGAATGCACACATACTGCTAACGTGACAATTAATTTGAAATATATATATGCAATTTGGGGCTTCCCAGGTGGTGCTAGTGGTAAAGAAGATGGCTGCCAATGCAGAAGACTAGGTTTTAATCCCTAGGTGAAGATCTCTTGGAGGAAGGCATGGCAATCCACTCCAGTAATCTTGCCTGGAGAATCCCATAGACAGAGGAGCCTGGTGGGCTACAGTCCATAGGTCACAAAGAGTCAGACACAACGGAAGCAACTTAGCACGCATGCATATGCAATTTGAACACAGTAGAGATACGAGGAAGAATTTTTTTCAGCTTCATTGATGACAAACACAACTAACTCTGAACCACATAAAACTGTGAAGGATTACACTCTTAAGGAATGTGGTTTAAATTTAGAATAGGAATATGTTCTAATGGTGCAGCTGCATTGACAGAAAAACATTCTCAAGTCATTACCCAAATTAAAGAGCTTGCATGAGTGTATAAATCAACATGCAGCTTCCTTCATCAAGATAGCTTTGCACTGAAAAAATTTTAGCTGAACTAAACAGTGTTAAGTTACACAGTAAAAAATTGTGAATTATGCAAAAACCACTGTATTAGGTTTGAGATTTTCTCTTTATTATGTGAAAACATGGAAACACCTATTGTTGCATATAGTAGGAGGCACGAGATTCCACGCTGACTGAAGTGGTGACTGAAGTGGAATGTTCTATTAGCAATGTCTTAATGTGAAACATATTTGCAGTATTCCTAGAAAGTGAAAAACACTTTCATAAGGTCTCTGCCTTTTAAAAATGTGGTTTGAATGACAGATTTGTTATTTGTGTGATATTTTGGGCATTTTTGACAATCTTGCTACTTCCGAGCAAGGAAAGACTGCGATATGATTTAAAATGGCAGATGGGATCGAAGAGCAAAAATGAAAGCAAGAAGCTTGGAAAAAGAGGGTTTCCATAGACTATACAACATGTTCCTTAATTTAACAACAATTATCAGTAAAGTAGGTGATGATCTTGATATTGCACATCTGCTAAGTGTTATGGCCAAATGCCTTACAGATTTGACAGAACTGTTTATATTTTATTTCCATCAGAAGAAGATCCATGCATGGGAAACTTACAGGTCCAGAAACCATTGCTTTCCTTGAAAGGTAACTTTTCAACTTTATAAACTTAAAGGATAAATTGGTGGAAATGCCAATGGTTTGCGGATTTTGAACATCAGAATCACTTGCTTTATTTTGGATAAAAGTGAAAGATGAAATCTTGAGCTTCCTGGAATGACTTTAAAATTTCTTCTTCTATTCCTGTTAACAAACCTGTGTAATACTGGTTTCTCCACTGCTACTGCTGCTGCTAAGTCGCTTCAGTCGTGTCCGACTCTGTGCGACCCCATAGACGGCAGCCCACCAGGCTCCCCCGTCCCTGGGATTCTCCAGGTAAGAACACTGGAGTGGGGTGCCGTTTCCTTCTCCAATGCAGTCAAGTAAAAAGTGAAAGTGAAGTCGCTCAGTCGTGTCCAACTCTTAGCGACCCCATGGACTGCAGCCCACCAGGCTCCTCCATCCACGGGATTTTCCAGGCAAGAGTACTGAAGTGGGTTGCCATTGTCTTCTCCGGGTTTCTCCACTATAGCTTTTATTAAAACAAAACATAAAAACAGTTTCAACAGTCATTGTACCTTGTGAGTAGCATTATATTCCATTCTGCCTGCTTTAGCTAGACTTAATAAGTCCTGATAAGCATATTTATCCGCTAAAAACAATATTGATATGAATAGTATTCATTTATATTTTACTTATAATTTTATAAGTAAAATAACATTATATTTTACTTACAATTTTTGTCTAGTTATGACTGAAGAATGACAAGAAATTATTAGTATAAAAGCAGTTCTCTCTATTCATCACTTATAACATGTACATTCAATGAACAACACTTACAGATTTTGCAATTATTTTACTTTTTCCCTATGTTATGTTTGTTCTGATTATGTTTATTGAAATGTAATATTGTTTATTGAATCCTATAATGACAATTAGGTTTTTATTTTGTATGTCTTTGGTTTTTAATGTAATTTATTAAGTAATTCATTTATATTGAACTTTACAAATGGAATGATTTGCAACAGATCAAGAAAATATAAAAACTGGCCCTTCACCACATTTAGTTTGAGAAGCACCATTCTATGCATCAGATTCATATGTAACATGAGGATAAACTACTAACTTTGAATAGATCACAATTTTGTTTTTCTTTTTTGGCTTAGGCATGGAAAAGTATTTATTGGTTTTTGTAAATCAAGCAATTCAAAGATATCAGCTTCAGATATGACTTGACTCAGAGCCCAAACCATGTTTCCAAAGTTTAGTTTTTTCTTTACATTTCTCAGCTGTGTTGCCTTGACGTTGTCTCCATTCTTGGCAGTTCCCTTCTTAGGCTTGAAAGATGATGTCATCAGCTTCTGGAGTAGCACCTTTCTATGCTGAAATTCAGTGAAAGATAGCGAGCATCTTTATCCTAGCATTTCCAGAAAACATTCTGGGGTCCACTCTGATTGGACTATGTCAGTCCAAGAGCTCATCTTTGATTTGACTACTATTGATGTCATCAAGATGCAGGACTTAGGCTGAGTCAGAATCATTCATCCCACTATTTTTTTTTTTTACTGAAGTATTGGTGATTTGTAATATTGAGTTAGTTTCAGACATACAGCAAAGTGATTCAGTTACGTGCTTGGTTGCTCAGTCAGAACTATAGCCGGCCAGACTCCTCTGTCCATGAGATTTTCCAGACAAGAACATGGAGCAGGTTGCCATCTCCCACTCCAGAGGATCTTCCCGACCCAGGGATCGGTCAGTTATAAATATATACATATATTTTTTTCCGATTCTTTTCCATTACAGGTTATACAAGATATTGAATATAGTTCCCTGTGCTTATCTAAATCCTTGTTGTTCATCTCTTTTACACATTTGGTGGTGTGTAGGATTGATTACAGTTTTGAGTAACGTGAAGTCCTTTGAGTTAGGGAAAAGAAGGGCCACTTTTTTCTAGCAGGAAAGATGTACATTGTTCTGAGTTTCACTTCTTCACCATTCCCACTAGAGGGCAGTCAAGAAGTACTTATAATTGTTCAGTTCAGTACTGTGGCTCAGTTATGTTGGACTCTGAGACCCCATGGACTGCAGCAAGCCAGGCTTCCCTGTCCATCACCATCTCCTGGAGCTTGCTCAAACTCATGTCCATCGAGTTGGTGATGCGATCCAACCATCTCATCCTCTGTCGTCCCCTTCTCCTGCCTTCATTGTTGCCCAGCATCAGGGTCTTTTCTAAAGAGTCAGTTCTTCACATCAGGTGGTCAAAGTATTGGCGCTTCAACATCACTCCTTCCAATGAATATTCAGGACTGATTTCCTTTAGGATGGACTGGTTGGATCTCCTCGCAGTCCAAGGGACTTTCAAGAGTCTTCTCCAACACCACAGTTCCAAAGCATCAATTCTTCAGTGCTCAGCTTTCTTTATAGTCCAACTCTCACATCCATACATGACTACTGGAAAAACCATAGCTTTGACTAGGTGGACCTTTGTTGGCAAAGTAATGTCTCTGCTTTTTAATATTCTGTCTAGGTTGGTCATAGCTTTTCTTCCAAGGAGCAAGCGTCTTTTAATTTCATGGCTGCAGTCACCATCTGCAGTGACTTTGGAGCCCAAGAAAATAAAGTCTCTCACTGTTTCCATTGTTTCCCCATCTATTTTCCATGAAGTGATTCGACCAGATGCCATGATCTTCGTTTTTTGAATGTTGAGTTTTAAGCTAACTTCTTCACTCTCCTCTTTTACTTTCATCAAGAGGCTCTTTAGTTCTTCTTCACTTTCTGCCATAGGGTGGTGTCATCTGCATATCTGAGGTTATTGATATTTTTCCCGGCAATCTTGATTCCAGCTTGTGCTTTATCCACTCCAGCATTTCGTATATAATTGTTGGGTACATCAAAAAGCCAAACTTGCTCTTAAACTACAAGATTGAAGTATAGCAAAAAAATAAAGCAGAGCATGATCAATTACCTGGTGACCATTTATTGGTACCAATACTGTACTATACCACAGTAAGACTCAACAAAGAGTTTGAAGTCCAGTGTCTTTGTGTTTATAGCTAAAACCCAAGATATGTGTGTGTGTGTGTGTGTGTGTGTGTGTGTGTGTGTGTGTGTGTGTGTGTGCGCGCTTAGTTGCTCAGTCATGTCCGACTCTTTGTGACTCCATCGACTGTAATCCTCCAGGCTCCTCAGTCCATGGGGGTTCTCCAGGCAGGAATACTAGAGTGGGTTGCCATGCCCTCCTCTAAGGATCTTCCCAATCCAGGGATTGAACCCAGGTATACCACATTGCAGGCAGATTCTTTACCATCTGAACCACCAGGGAAGCCCAAGAATGCTGGAGTGGTAGCCTGTACCTCCTCCAGGGGAACTTCCCCAGGAATTGAACCAGGGTCTCCTGCATTGCAGGTGGATTCTTTACCAGCTGAGCTACCAGGGAAGCCCCAAACCCAAGATAGTAGGTAAAAATGGGACAACTCAAGGCTAAAGGGACATATTGGAAGACGTTGTATGTTGTTTTATACTATGTGTATTTTACTGAGAGAGAAAGAGAAAGAGAGAGGTTGATTCATTCCTCAGGTCAGAAGCCTGGGTTGGCAGGAAGCTTCTACACTGACAGCTCCAGTTCACAAGATGTGGAGGAGACATGGACAGACACAGGGGTGTCTCCCCTCATCACAGGGGTTGCTGAGACATTGCTCTGGGGTACATGCATATATACTCCTGTACTTTTACTCCAATCGTCACTACAAATGTTAGCTCATTTCTCTATCCCAGTTTTCTAGCTGACTTCTTTAGGGAATTCTTTTCATAATTGGGTTTCCTTTGTGGCTCAGCTGGTAAAGAATCTGCCTGCAATGTGGGACACCTGGGTTCGATCCCTGGGTTTGGAAGATCCCATGGAGAAGGGAAAGGCTACCACTCCAATATTCTAGCCTAGAGAATTCCATGGACTATATAGTCCATGGGGTTGCAAAGAATTGAACATGACTGAGCAACTTTCACTTTCACTTTTCATAGTCAGTCAGTTCCTTCAACATTTGCTGAGTACCACCTTGTTCCTGGCACCTTGTAAGGCTCTGGGTACAGCTGTGAATCAGCTTCTGCAAACAAAGTGTTTAGAGAACATGGCTCTTTCTATTTGGGGACTTGAAGGTCCTGGGAACTGTTTTTATTTCAAGTCAGCATCTCCTTCAACCAGTAACAAGTGGGCCACTTGGAGCTGCCATCTCTCAAGTATTCTCTTGAAAAGGTGGAAGAACAAGAAAGAAAAAAAGGGGGTAACTATAGAACCACAGAGTGATCCAAAGTTCCCTTGACAACAACCCTTGAGGTGCCAGAGCTGGACACAGACTTGGCCAACTGTCCGTGGAAAGATGTCACCTTTTGACTTTAACAGAACTTCACTGAAGTGAGCCTTTGAAATCCAAAGGAAGAGGGGCCCATACATCAAGGAACTCACCCCATGCCTACCTTAGGCTTGTTCCGATTCTGTAGGGACACAGGATGTTCTCATTCCAAAGCCTGTCTGGAATTGCTGGAGGCAGTGTAGCATGTGGGTAAGAGCTTGAATTAAGAATCAGACAAGCCTCAGTTGGAACTCAGGCTGGACCCTGTAGTAGCTGCACAACTTTGGACATTATCTTTGTGTTTGAGCTCTCACTTCCTCGCTTAATAATAAAAGTCACTCCTTGGAAGATGTTGTGAGGTTGAAACCATATAAAGTAAGTGAAGTTCTTAACTGGGCAACTCCCCAGCATGTGTTAACCCAGGGTATTGAGATAAATGCTCAGTTTCCATCATGTAAGTAGATCAAGGAAAGGGATGTGCCTAAATTGATTCCATTTTGAATTCTATTCTAGTCGGCCACGTGCTTGGCAGGAAGAAGTCACTTTGTTGATATAGAACGTATCCATGGCCACAGGGAACCACCCAGGTCACTCTCTGTGCCAGCAGCTGCCTTTCCTCTCCTCTTGGGTCAAAGATTGCCCAAGTGGCTGAGAAACGATCAAGGCATTAGTATTTTCTGGAGACTTGCACTGTGTCCTGTTATCTGAAATGACCAAAGGGAAGGTGGCGGGAACAAACAACAATTGAGTGCCTGCCTGCCATCAGTATTCTGCTCTTTCCAATACTTATTCATTTGACAAACAACAACTAGACCTTGCCAGGAATAAACAGGTAAAAAGAATGTCATATAAGGAGTGTCTTACTTAAAGCATAGGATTAAGTTTTCTTGTTTGTTTTAAAATTATTGTACAGTAGATTCTGCTAGTTTACAGTTCTATGCATTTTAAAAACATATAGATCCATGCTGACAGCATCACAGTCAGAACACAGAATGTAGTGTAGGAATTTTAATTTCTAATTGGATGTTGTGCAACTGCGTCCCAGAGAGTTTCAGCAATTCTCCAAGGTCAAGGTATCCAGTGCTTATTTACACAGATGATAGAAGGAAATGCAGATTTTCACCTTGGAGTAAGCTGGAGGTCAAGGAAGGGCTCTGTGCTCAGCGTTGGTCCTTGAGGTGGAAATCCCCTCTTTTTCATGGACGGTGTCAGTGAAAACTTCTTGGTGCAGTGAAATAAACTCTGTAGACTTTAAGAAAGCCTTCTGAGAATTTAGAATTTAGCTGGGTTCACCAGTTTACTCTCAAGGCACAGCTTGTCTGGAATAACTGATTTTAACAAGGAAGTATTATGACTCACTTTAAACAGAGACTACAGGGACTTACCTGGCGGTTCAGCGGTTAAGATTCAGTGCTTCCACTGCAGGGGATAGGTTCCATTGCTGGTTGGGGAACTAAGGTCCCACATGCCATGGGGTGTGGCCACCCAATTTTTCTTTACTACAATGTAATCTTTTGCCAGTAATTTCTGGTCATTTTGGTGGCTGTTGATTGAGGTACCCTTGTTCTGACTCCTCTCTTGGGGAAAGTGGGCTGCCCTCACCACAAACCCACTTTTAACCCGATGTGTTTAATGAGCTCTATCCTGGACAAGAAACATTCCAGTGTTGTGAAAATTATAAATTGAAAGTCAATAAAGTTGAGTAAAAGGTCGAGAGCCCCTTCTAGGGAGGGTCACACACCTACAGCATCCAGTACGTCTTTCCACCTCTTAAACCACTTTCTGTGGTTGCTGAAAGCACTTTGGAAAATTTTTAAGCCAGTGTTTTTATGTTAGTTTATGTAACTAATAATTGCACATGATAAAAATAATATTAAGTGACCAAGAGTCTCCCTGCCACCCCCAAACCTCACCCCTCAGGCTCCCCTTCCAGGAGCAAATGCCATGACAAGTTTTCTGTGTATCCTTTGCAAGGTCACTAAACAATCAGAAGACATTTTATTTATTGTCTGTAGAATGTGCATTTATGTACAGCCTAAAAGAAATACGCCATCCCATTTCTCCTGACTCTAGTCATTCAATTAATTTAACTGGAAGCTGGTACCAAGCATATACTGAAAGTGAAAGTTGTTCAGTCGTGTCCGACTGTTTGCCACCCTATGGACTGCAGCCTGCCAGGCTCCTCTGTCCATGGGATTCTCCAGGCAAGAATACTGGAGTGGGTTGCCATGACCTTCTCCAGGGGAGTTTCCTGACCCAGAGATAGAAGCTGGGTCTCCCCCATTGCAGGCAGATTCTTTACCATCTGAGCCACCAGGGAAGCCTTTGTGCCAGGCATACAAGGACCCAATAAAGCAGCTGTGACTTTCAAGGAGCTCTTATGAATCAGAAGGGCTCGGGGCAGCATTTGCCTAAAAAGCATTAAACACAGAGAGCTTGGATTGATGGCCCCGATGCCCTGTAGTCCCGCCCATTTGGTCCTGGCACGCCCACCACTATCGCCATCTTGTGGCAGTGGTTGGTTTTCCAGATGTTCCTGCAGGGCTGGTCCCAAAGCTTCCAAGGCAAGTCTAAGCTTGACTTCCCTGTGGGAGGAGAAATTCTTCTCCTCAAAGTCCCCAATAGGACCCCAGAGGCCAACCGACAGCTGGGTTGACCACTAGCCTGGGTTGACCACTAGCAAATCTCATGAATGCTTTCTTTCCAAAGCGCTTGGAATTCCCACCCTAGCATCACTGGACTGGGAGGGACCTTAGGGTACCCTTTCCAGACTCCCTCTCCCACACAACCCATCCTCATCATGGGAACTTCTGACCTCGTGGGGGTGGGAACACACCAAAGACCAGGCGCTCCTTTCCTGGGCAGCCCACTCAGTGGTCATACCACACACATGGTGAGAAAGCTCTTCCCTCTACTCAACACCTGTGGCCCAGTGACACCCATCCACCGTTCCCAGGGCAGGGTTATTCAACAGGCCGACCATTAGGGCTGTTGGAACAGCGAAGTGGAGGCATCTGAAAGCATAAAAACAATTTCAAGGGACACTTATATGTGATAACTATTTTTAAAAAGAGAAGGAAAAAAAAGCACTAAAGTGGTTCATGAGAAAACTCAGAACTTTATTGGACTTCTTTATACTTGTTTTTAGGAATTAGATGCTTAATTTTGTATTACCTTTGGGGGAAGGGTGGGCAAGAAATACCTTTAGAGGCTTAAGACTTCAAAAGATCTTAAACAATCTTCCTGGATTCCTTTACCCAGAGGAAGTGTCCCCCACCAGACAGCCTCTCAAATATCTGATGACTTCTTCCGCTCTCACACTCAACCTTCCGTGCAGTTTGTCAACCTCCAGGAAGCCTGTTCTGAGCAACTGGGAGAAGACTGGGGTTTCCCCTGAGACACACAACTCCATCTGTGTTTGTCTTTCCACACAGAGTCCTGACCCCTGTGCCTAGAGACAGCAGTATGCCTTGAGTGGGTGCCCACGAGGCACCCACGGGGTCAGTGACTACTCCTTACTTCATGGCTGAGGCTTGAACATCCGCCCACCTGCACCCATCAGTCTTACATCACCTGTCTGGAGGGATGGGGTCCTGGTTTGCCTCCTTACCCAGCCCCAGGACAACCAGGGTCCCACTGGGCTCTCTGTAGCAGAGGTGTGGAACGGGGCTGAAGCTGAGAGCTTGTGCCCCTCAGCCTGGTAGGCTAAGGGCACAGGAAGGGGTGAGTAAGTCTCCCTAGGAGCGGGGAGTGTGTGGGGGGGTCACACATATCATGGCTCTTATTACTAAACAGGGCATGGCAGAGTGAGGGCTCTGGAGCACAGGGGACCCTGAATGAAACAGGAAGTGGTCACTGTGATTCAACCACGGAGCTTTTTCCTGAGTGTCATCTGTTGGGAGTGACACAGCTTTGGGGGAAAGTTACTGTGCTGAGGTAGGGGTGTGGGTGGGTAGGGGGATGTTCAGGGTATGGGCCGGGGCTGCCACAGAAACTGGGAGGTGAAAGCCAGTAGGACAGCAGACTCCTTCCTGTAGCATTGTTGTCTCCAGTGAGCCAGCCAACACCAATCCCAGCCATGTGGGGAAAAGTTTCTCTGTAGAGGGGATGGCTCCCAGGAGGCAGCATCTCTCTGCCTTCCTGGAGTCAGAGGCCCTATTACCATTGGTACAGGTTACTTGACTTCTCTGAGCCTCTATTTCCTTAACAAAATAATGGGAATAATAATGGAGTCCACCAAGCTTTTTTACTTGTTACCACTAACAGCTTTGTCCTTGGACTGCAAGGAGATCCAACCAGTCCATTCTAAAGGAAATCAGTCCTGAATATTCACTGGAAGGACTGATGCTGAAGCTGAAACTCCAGTACTTTGGCCACTTGATGCACAGAACTGAATCATTTGAAAAGACCCTAATGCTAGGAAAGATTAAAGGCAGGAGGAGAAGGGGACGACAGAGGATGAGATGGTTGGATGGCATCACCGACTCAATGGACGTGAGTTTGAGTAAACTCCGGGAGTTGGTGATGGACAGGGAGGCCTGGTGTGCTGCAGTCCATGGGGTCGCAAAGAGTTGGACACGACTGAGCGACTGAACTGAACTGAACAGCTTTGTTGTGAAAATCAAATAAGATGTTATGTTTATCATTTAAAAAAGTGATTGGTATACGGTAGGCAGTAATAAACAATAGCTGTTATAATTTTGTATTTATTATAATCAGGGACTCCCAGAGGTGGACATCTTAACCTGAATAATCCATTTTGAAGAAAAGAAATCTGAGGTGTTAAGAAGGTAGTGATGTTTCCAAAGTCTCACATTGCTAACCAGAGGCACACCTACGTCTGGAACCGAGGTCTCCTGCTTCTTGGCCCCTTTCCCTCTTTCTATCTTGCCCCCTGTCCCCTGCACCCCTCCTGCTTCATCATCTACCACTAACTGGGTTCCTGTTACATGCCATCCATTTAATGTATATGATATCAATTAAGTCTCAGAGAAGGTAGGCAAAATTGTTCCACCTTTCAGATGCCATGTCATTTAGCATGCTTCCATCCATCTTCTCATCAATTCTTTTAAAACTCTTCTCCCAGCACCCCCTCCAGGAAGTCGTCTTTGATTAAATCTTCCCCAGGATTCTACTCCCTCCCAAATAACCCTGCCCTGTCAACTATTAGCTGACAGTCTGATTTAGCAGATACATCTTGCAGTCATCAACAACCAATGTAAACATATGCGGAAGGACAAGCATATGAAGGACAACGTCCTTCAAACGTGGGTCTTACAAATTATAACTTGAAAAAATGATCTAAAATACTCTTATCATAAAATAAAGTAATAGCCATCATTTTTTTGAGTATTTATTTTATGCCAGACTCTCTTCTGAGTGATTCACATTTTGGTTTTTATGATGTGGACCATTTTAAAAGTCTTTATTGAATTTGTTACAATACTATTTCTGTTTTCTGTTTTGGTTTTTTGGCTGCAAAGCATGTGGGATCTCAGTTCCCAGACCAGGGATGGAACCCACACCCTCTGCATTGGAAGACGAAGTCTTAACCAGTGGACCCCCAGGGAGGTTCCCACATGGAATATCTTTAGGTGTGCATTTATAATATTCTCAACAAACGAGAAGAATTCCTCGGAAGTTCCCTTTCTTCCAAGGTGTTCCTTGGCGCTGAGCAGCTCTCCTGAGGCAGCAGCAGCTTGTGGGCATCTTCCGCCTTTGGGAGAGTCCCAGGGTGGGGGACACAGAATAGAGGGGGGCAGATACCCTAGGCACATCCAGGGATAACTGGCCAAACTTGTGTTGTGAACATATTTCTGAGGGAAGATCTGACCCCTCTGGGTTTCCCAGGAGGCGCTAGTAGTAAAGAATCTGCCTACCAATGCAGGTTAGACATGAGAGACATGGGTTCAATCCCTGGGTTGGGAAGGTCCTCTGGTACAGGGCATGGCAACCCACCCCAGTATTCTTGCCTGGAGAATCCCATGGACAGAGGAGCCTGGCAGGCTGCAGTCCATGGGGTCACACAGAGTCAGACACCACTGAAGCGACTTAGCACCCACGCATGCTGCCTGCTCTGGTTTGGGTCTTATCCTCCTGTTCTTGTGTCAGCCTGAGGGTAGTTCGCCAGCCCCAGATCCTTTGAGGACCCTTCTCAGCCCAGTGCACCCTGCACTGCTCTCTCCTCTCCCTAATCTCTGAGATCTGCTCACCCACCATTCCTTCCCCTGCCTCCTCACCCTGTCTCTCCTGCACCAGAGAACTCTGCTGTCGTTTCCCTCCATAACCCCAGCTCTCATACAGCTGTACCTCTGCACATTTCCTTCCCTGCCCGACTCTCCCCCGCACCCCCTGGCTGGCTTCCTGAGGACACTCACAGAGAATTAAATAAATACTCCATGTGGGCTTCTCTCCTCTGATCAAACTGTGGGCTCCTCAAAACAGAGGCTGAGATTTAATCTTAACAAAACTTGATTCACAAAAATAGACTGCAGGCTTATGGGCCATAGTTTAGCATGTGATTTTTTAAAAACATTACATTAAAATATTATCTTTTTGGCACTCCACCCTTCCCTTAGGTTTTAGGACGCAAAGCAAGTACACAACTCTCCTCGCACTGTTCCCTGTCCTGTTTGTTTGTGTCCCCAGAGCCCAGCACAGTACCTGGAGGTACGTCGGCTCAGTTCTTACAGTTGGATGAATGAATGGATGAATGGATGAACGAAGTAGAAAGGACACTGGAGCGGAGATTGAAAGCTCTGAGGTCCAGGCTCTGCCACTCACTGTGTGACCCAGTCATATTCCCTTATGCTGCAGATCTGTTTTCTCATCTGTAAAATGTATAGGCTATGTTAGGATTCCTTCTGCAAACACTCAACAAACATTCATTGATAAAGTTATGGCTCAGACCTAAAAAGGGGGATGTGACCCAGTTCATTTCCCTGGAGGTACTTACAGCTGACTTAATTTATTAATAGTAAATCTCTGAGCCTCAGGTTTTTCCTCTGGAAAATGGGATGATGCTCACCTGGGGCTGTCATGAGGCTCAAATGAGAGAAGGCAGGCATTCTGCATTGTATTACTCCAAGCCCTCTCAAATCTTGAGCCCTATGACTTGTTTCACACTTTTCTAGAAACCAGTCAACAAAAACACTAAGATCACACCCTTATCCTGTCTTTGGGGAGCAGCTGAGTGTCAAGATTTCAACCCTGCCTGGGTACTTACTAGCTGCATGTCCTTGGGCAAGTTATTGAACCTCTCAGAACCTCCATTTCCTCATCTGATTAATGGAAGCGACAGTTAAGCATTCTCCCACCTCATGGCATGGTTGCGAAGGTGACCAGAAATTGCCCCATCTCGAGTGAATTAAAAACTGAAAACGCCACATTTGGGAAGTGATCTGAGGACTTCTGCCATGGTGAGGTTTTATGCCCTCCTACCCTCCCTCCATCACCTGCTCTCAGAAAAGGAATAGAAAGTACCACTTACTGACACTGGAAGTGATCCCCGCTAGGGGAAGCTCAATTTTTAATTGGCATCAAAGTCTGAAACTAGAAGAAGTGATGTGGCATTTCAGGTGCTGGGGAGGGAGTAGGAGGAGAGTTTAGGGGGGCTGAAAGCCTTTCTGAGTCACTGAAATGGCAGGCAATAAACAATGTCACGGATAGTGCTTCTGAAATCTCCCGCCACGTTCATTCAGTCATTTCTCATAGAAAATTCAAGTAGAGCAAGCAATTCACTTCTGCTTGGACCTCAGCTCCCAGCCACGTGACAGGAGAAAGTTGGGCAAGGAGACCTCTGAGCCCCCTGGTACTGCTAGGTTCTAATGGTATTTCAGAAGGTTAGGAGGTGTGTCTGGGAGGGGAAAGGACGATTTCATTTCCCTTTGCCCTCCTCAGTCACCTTTTCTGGTCACTTCACTCCCACACCGGTGGCCAGGGCAGAGCTAGGGTAGGTTGGGGTGCATCCTCTGCCGGCCGCCGCACCCTCAGAGCCCTCCCAGGTGGGGCGAGGGTGCCCATTTGCGCAATCACTGCCCAGGAATGCAGCTGGGGCAGTTCCCACGGGGCTCTCAGCTCTGGGTGGGACCCTCTTCTGGACCAGATGATCAGAATCACACTCGGCAAAATATTAATTATTGTTGCTTCCAAAGCCCCACTACCGGCAGATGCCAGGCCCTGCCCAGGAAGTTCAAACAATCAGCGTCTCTGGCATTTTAGTCACCCCCGGTTGGAAAGCCAGGTCAGTCGTGTGATCCCCATCCCCTCCTTAGATGAGAGCCACTTCCTGGAAACCAGCCTGGGACCCACAGGTGTCCGGAGGCTGGTGGGGGCTGGGGCAGAGTTGGGGTGTGTGTGTGTGGGTGGGGAATGTAAGGTGAAGACGAGAAGAATAGGAAAGTCTCCAGAAAAAGAGAAGAAGCACTGTCTAAGTGAACTTATCTAGGATTCTCTTTTTTTTTCCAGAAGATGTAAGAAAATTGCCCTGAGTCCCAAGCTGCCAAAAGGCAGAGTGCAGGCACTTCCCACTGCACTAATGGCAGGTAATTTCACAGGCAGGATAAACCACCCCAGTGTAATCAGTGGTTGAGCATATTGGGGACGTGAGAAAGCAGTGGGCAGGCCAGCCCGTTCCAGGTGACTGTGGGGCTGTGGAGCTCATACTCTTGGTGGCGGTGAAAATGGCCTGTCAAAATTCAGTGAGGGGGTACAGGTCCCGTAGGGTCTTGTCCCCTGACCTGCATCAGATTTGTGGGAATTTTAGGAAATGGTCTCTTGAAAGTTTCTTGGGACAAATTGCTTAATTGATGTCAATTAAGTATCAGTTGATACTCTAAAGAAGCATCCCAGAATCAGAAACAGTTTCTGAAAAAAACACTCATAATTTATAAATGCATGTCCCCCGCTACACTTATAAAAACTGGAAACAATACTTGGGGAAAGAGCCTATCCACTCCACAGGATATTTCACAGCTCCTAAGAATGATGATTGCAAAGAGTCTTTAATAACATAAGGAAATGAAGAGGCTGTAAAGTAGGATATACAACTATACCCACAGGGTGATCACAGCTGTTCGAAAGGAAAAAAGGGAAGAAAGAACCCAGAATACATGGAAAACAGGGTGGCAGGAAACACCAAATTGTTGACAGTGGTTTTCTGTGGGTGGTAGAGGTAATTTCATTTTCTTCTTTCAACTTTTCAGTATTTTTTAATCTTTCTATCTATGGAATATATTACTTTATAGTGAAAACCATCCATGTTTTACTTTAAAAGAGAGAAAGTGGATTATAATAGTAGTAACAGTCAACAACAGCAAAAACAATAATAGTAAACTAACACCTACCGAGCATTTACTGGGTATCTGTATCAAGCAAGCACTTCGCCTACTTTTTTTTAAATCCTCATAGCAATCCTGTGAGGTGGACATTATTAATGAGTCTATTTTACAAAAGCTCTGAGATGTTAGGGCATGTCCACAATGTTGAGTTTTGGGCGGTCCACTCTCCAAGGCCCCCCCTGGCCTGTGCGCAGGACTTGCCTTTATATGTTAACTTGGAGGAAGGAACCTCCTATTACTGAGGTCCAAGGGCAAATCCTCCTGCTTCTAGCTTTCTGGTAATGGGTGTGGGCACACGACCTGAGGCTTGGGCCCTGGACCCGGAGCGCTAAAGAGTTAGAACTCTGCCGTGATAGCTGGCTGCAATGGCATCAGTGTCCTGACTAAGTACTTCCTGGCGAAGGGGTGGTTTTGTGCCTTCTGCTGCTCCAGGCCTTGAATGTGACCTTAATTTCTGCTCCTTTCCCAAGTTTGCCCCTTTTGAATCCCTGCCCATTCTATTGCATTGGATTCTTTTTTTTTATTTTTTCATTTTTTAAGATCATTGGGTCCATCTCTGTAGCTTGTTACTAAGAGTTCTGACTGGTGTTGGAGATTTTCCCGCAGTCTCAGAGCAAATGATGGAAGCAGGACCCCAATCCTGACCTGTCCATCCATACCCCAAGCCCTTAACCAAACCTTTTGTCACTAATACTCCTAGCTTCCCCAGAGTGTGATAAACATTTCCTGAACTCCTAGAAAACAAACCGGAAACACCAGCTTGAAGTTTTTCTCAGAAATTGGCAGCCCCCCACCCACTCTATTGCCGTGGGAGCCTGGCAAGCTGATCAACTAAAGAGCAGGAAGCCTGACACAAAAGCCAGGTCAGGGTGGAGCCAACTCCAGCTTCCAGTGACTGGGGCGCGTGGGCCTGGGGAGGAGAGGAAGCAGAGGCGTCGAGGGCCTCACTGGCACTTCCTGGCCAGTGCCGGAGGACTGACTCAGCATCCAGTGTCCTCAGCCTGGAGGCCTTCTTTGACCTTTGGAGGCTGGGAGAGGAGTTTGACTCTCATGGCACCTTACATCCTCCTTTCCCATGCCAGGTTGATAACTTGTTTACACGTCCACCTCCATGCAAGAGTGGACTTCTAGAGGGCAGGGATGGAGTCTTTCCCACCCTGAATTCCTCCCGCCCGGTGCATCACTGTTGTTGGAGTGAATGAGAGAATAAGTGCAGGAACAGCTTTCCCTATTCCTATGCTAAGTGGTGGGAAATCTTAAACCCTGGACTTTTCCAAAGCATCTTGGTGAAACAGAACAGCCATGGACTTTGGAGCTGACAAATTTTGTTTCAAAACGTGACTCTTGGGACTTCCCTGGCAGGCCAGTAGTTAAGACTCTGCACTTCCAGTGCAGAGGATACAGGTTCAATCCCTGGTCGGGGAACTAAGATCCTACAGGCCATTCAGTGTGGCCAAAAAATCAAAACATCAAAACCTGGTTCTCCTACCTATAAAAAGATTCTTTTTTAACTGCTCTGGACCTCAGCTTCCTCATCTGCAGGATGTGTGCTGTGCTTTGTCACCCAGTCGTGTCCGACTCTTTGGGTCCCCATGGACTGGGGCCCACCAGGCTTCTGCTGCTTGTTACTAAGAGTTCTGACTGGTGTTGGTGATTTTCCTGCAGTCTCAGAGCAAATGATGGAAGCAGGACCCCAATCCTGACCCCAGTCGAGCAGGTTGCCATGCTCTCCTCCAGGGATCTTCCCAACCCAAGGATCAAACCCAGGTCTCCTGCACTGTAGGCACATTCTTTACCATTTGAGCTACCAGAGAAGTCCAAGAATACTGGAGTGGGTAGCCTATCCCTTCTCCAGGGGATCTTCCCAACCCAAGAATCGAACCGAGGTCTCCTGCATTGGAGGTGAATTCTTTACCAACTGAACTATCAGGAAAGCCCCTCATCTGCAGGATGGGAACAGTGTTTAAACTCTCACACTGAGTGATTGGGCAGATAGGAAAAGTGGCTGGCACAGAGTAGGCCCTCAGACTCTCCAAATTTGCTTCCTCCTCCAAATATTTCATTCTGGCTCATTTCCTTCTCCTGCTGTCCCTCACCTGAGTACATGCCCAATGACAGGGAAAAGGTTAAATAAACTATGGCGCACCAGAAAGATAAAATGTCAGGCAGTCAATAAAAAAGTCGTTTAACCAATAATTTTTAACTGAATGGAAAATGCTCACATGTTCATATGAAGTGCAGATAAGGCTAAATTATTCATACTGTATGACCTCAGCCATGTAAAATGAGTGTGCAGATGCATGCCGGGACATGCAATAGCAATTTCTGGAATGATACACAAGAAACTCTTAACAGTGTTTTCCCCTTGGGTAGGAAGAGAAAGTTGGAGAGGACTTTTCACTTTATAACATTCTGTCCTATTTTATATGTATAAAGTAATATATATGAAGCATGTAATATTAGATATATATTTGCCATGATCATGTATTAATTTTTAAATAACCACCCCCCCCCAAATGTAGAAAAAACAGAAAGGAAACATAAGATTTTAACTGTGGTTATTTGGGGAGCTGTGGAATTATGGGATGACTAAAATAATTCTCCCCGTTATATTTTTCTATATTTTCCAGGTGTTCTATGTTGAGCATATATTTCCTCTAGAATCAGAGGGAAGGCAAACACCACTTAGAGTAGCTCCCCTGGGGTAGGGGGAGGAGGAAGGACGAGCAGGTGACGGTGTCCAAAGGGCCAAGGGAGCTTGAGGTGTATCTGGGCAGAGGTGGTTGTATTTTTGGAGCCATGTGGTTCCTGCTGAGTCAACTAACTAGTTGTTTGGCCCCAGCCTGCCAGTGGAGGCAGGAAATGCTCCCACTCCTGCCCTGGTTTACGCTTAGTCATCCTCTGGGAAAGCAGGGTAGGGGTGGGGGCAGGAGGTGAGTTGGGAGTCTCCTTCTGGGCCTGGAGCCTTCTAGGCAGAGAAATGCCCCTAAGGGGTCTAAGACCCGGACATCATATCCACCTGGTGCTGTCACCTTGGGGCAGGCAGCAGCTGGGAGCGAGCTGGGAGGGTTGGGGAGGGGTACGGCAATAATGGCCCTCTGGCGTTTAGCAGACAGACCACATCCTCCCCTGGAAGCTGCTGTGAATATTAATTACCATTTGTCCAGGGCTTTGAGATTCCCCAGATGAAAGATGCACCAGAAGGAGTGTCACGATGAATCTGTGTTTACGGCATTGACTTTCATCCCAAACATCCGTCTTGACAATCATGTGTCTCTCTCCTAACCTTCCATCGCCCTGACGTCACAGCCTCAAAGCAGAGAAGTTGAGCGTCAGTATCAAATGATGCTGAAGGGGAGGTAGGAAGGGCAGGGGCAGCTCATCCCCCATGATCCTGTATTTCAGATGAGTAAACTGACTGCTGCATTCCCCCACAGCTTAAAAGGAGGAAATTATGATGAAGCCAAGGAAACTGAGAAAGGAAGACTTGGTTGCTGTTGTTTAGTGGATCATTCGTGTCTGACTCTTTGCGACCCCATGGACTGCAGCATGCCAAGCTTCCCTGTCCTTCACCATCTCCCAGAGCTTGCTCAAACGCATGTCCATTGAGTTAGTGATGCCATCCAACCGTCTCGTCCTCTGTCACCCCCTTCTCCTCCTGCCTTCAATCTTTCCCAGCATCAGGGGCTTTTCTAATGAGTCGACTCTTCGCATCAGGTGACCAAAGTATTGGAGCTTCAGCTACAGCATCAGTCCTTCCAATGAATATTCAGGATTGATTTCCTTGGAGAGAGGGGCTATGGATTCCTCTGGACCTGAGTCCAGATTCTGCCCCTTGTGTGGACTGCCCCTCAAGGGATGGGAGGAATCCCAGAGCTCTCTGGCTCAGAGCATGCAATGCCGAGCAGGTCCATCCCTAGATACACAATTCCAACTTCTGATTCCTCCAGCAAACTGAATTACTTCTTTGTTGATTGCTTCTGAACCCCTGACCACGGCCAAATTCTGTCATCTCCTGGCTGTGTAAGTTTGGGTGGGAAACTCTTTGGTTTTCTGGACTCTTCTCATTCTGTCTTTTCTTATTTTATACAAGAAGATAATTGATCTGTAAAGCTGCTTAATGTGTTTCTGGGCAGATGTACACAGCAAATCCAATGGAGAGAGGGTCACGAAGGGGCCAGCCCTTCTCTTAAGGAGACTGCATTCTTACAGGAGAGTAGGGTCTTTGTTTATGAGATATTTAACAATCTCAGAGAGCAGGGAGGCACAGAAAAGGCCAGATCCCCAAGAAGAGCAGGATAGTTGTGGCCTAGAGAACTTGGGAGACTTTGCCAGGATCCAAGTTTGGAGCTACAAAGGGACCCAGACTAAGTGGAGATGGTGAAGAGCCCATCGAGGCCAAATGCAAGGTTTACGAGAGGATGTGGGCAGGCAGACAGGCAGGCTGGGGGAGATTGTGAAGGCCCTTGAATGTCAAGCTGAAGAATTAGAATTTTATCCAGAGGACAGTGAGAACCCACTGAAAGTTTCTGAGCCAGAGGATAATACAATGCAGAGTTGAATAAGAGGTACAACATTTTCACCAGGAGGTGAATCTTAGCATCTCTGAGTCAGCAGCCCCACCATGAAATTCACCATCTCCGTCCTCACTCCAGACCCCAAATTCTATTTCGGCTGATGACACAAAGGAACAAATGTCACCTCCCCTGGTTGCTCTCTGACACACTACCGAGTGTTATTTTCTTCGTAACACTTAGCACCTTTGGAAATGATCTTGTTTATGTACTTGTTTTCTTTCTCTTTCTCTTCATGGTCATGGAATATAAGCAGAATGGGGTGGTTGGGGGATTGTTACCTGTTTTGTTTGCTGTTTCATTTCTAGCAGCTATGACAGTACCAGGCTGCTGTCAGATGCTCAGTGTGTATTTGTGGAATGAATGAGTAGATGGATTGATAAATATGTTAATGGCACACTATTTTCTCAGTCACACCATCCCCAAGCCCCATGGTGATTCTTGACTCACGCTTCTTCCTGCTCTGCAGAATCCAGTCATTCATTGCCATGTCTATGGACATTATCTTTGCATCCCTACTTGCCCTCCCCTCCCCTATGCATTTACACCTGGACTCTCTCAGACAACTCTAAGCTTCTTGAGGACAGATGCTCCCCATCATTTCCCCCATGGGGGTCAGCACAGGGCCTGAGTGATAACCGTTCCCACTGGTCCAGTCTTTACAGTTGCCCAAACGCTTTTCACATGATCCTGGTATACCTCAGGCAGGTTCAGACTCAGACCCCAGCCCTCAACTCTAAACCACACGCTTATTCGTTTTTTCTGATTCATGCATGATTTGCGGTGAGTGAATGAATGAATGAGTGAGTGAGCAAATTAGTGCTGGAAGTGCTTAAGAGCAATTATAGAGGGAGAAACTAAAATGGAAGACTTGTTGAGGAACATGTCAGTCCCCAGCATATTGACACAAAAGGAGAGAGAGTGACTGGGCGTTGGGGATGAGTGGGGAGAGTCAAAATCTGGGGCTGGAAATGGCTAATTCCCCAGATGTTAGATGACTTGGTCTTATGTGTCGTGTACCCCCTCCTCTGTTTTTTATTATTTAAAACAGAAAGACATATAGCAAACCTGGGAGAAAACAACAGAGACAAAGTTAAAGGAGCAAGGGATTCTGAGTCCAAAAGAGATATAACTTATTGGTTTGTGAACTACTGTGTTTGTAAGCAGTAAGAATTAAAAATATAAGCAATTCCACTGGACAAAAATTGAAAAAGGACAAAAATATATCAAGAAAAAAGAAAATGAAAATCACCGGTTATTTCACCATCCAGAAAAAGTCATTCTAACGTTTTGATGCACATCTGTTCAGACTACATAAATGTTACTTATAAATATAAGCACATGTAATATTTATATAAATCATACTTATGTACTTTATTATATACTGCATATATATATTATGTACAAGTATGAACATACTTTGAAAAGTAAATGATATATATACAGTTGTGTAACTTGATTTTTGTTCACTTAATAATATGTAGTGAACACAAAGGAGATTTTATAAGCCAAAAGGGCAGTATGAAAAGATAACCTTTGGGATAAACAGGAAGCCACAGAAGATATATGAGTATAAAGTGAGCGGTTAAGCTCTGGGTTTTGATAAATATTATTAAAGTAAATAAATCTTAGATGTCCTGCCAGTTTAGGTAATTATTAGCTTTCTATCAGCAAGGCCACAAAGTCATAGACTCACAGGATGTTGATACTTGAAGGAGCCTTTGAGCTGATCTAATTCAACCCCCTTCCCTTAGGTATTGAGAAACTCCAAGCCCTGGGACATGAACTAAGTTGTCTAAAAAGAAATGACTGGTGGGCCACAGAGCTGGAGTAAGTATGGAGTGCCCTGACTTCCAGCCCAGTGCTCTTGCCACTAAACCACACACATATACTCTTCAACCATGGGTACTGACACGCAGAATGGAACAGAGAAGATGAGGCCCTGAGCTCAGTAGTTCTCCAGGTGTATAATACCAATGGAGATGTGTGTGTGTGTGTGTTAAGAGGCCACCAAGTGTCCCCAGGCAGGTGACTAGGGAGACGTAGAACACAGCAGCTGAGAGTGGTGGGCTGTGATATCAGACCACTGAGAACCAAACTGCGGTTCCCTTATTAATCTTGTTGTATGACTTTGGGCAATTCACTTAAATCTTCTTGCTTCAATTTCTCCAGCTGTAAAAAGGATAGCAGGACCTAATTCAACAGATTGCAGTGAGAATTAAGAGATAACGAACACAAGCGGCTGACCAAGGTGTTTGACATATAGAAAGAGCTCAATAAATGTAAGCCATCATGATGATTGATGATCTGGCATGAGGCTCAATGTTCTTGTAAACTTTAAAAAAGAGCTTAAGGGCATATCACAGCCCATCCTTGGCTGAAGGCATCTGTGGAGACAGAGGACTTAGAAAGAAGTCCAGCTCTGGAGCTCTGTGAGTCCCCCACTGTGAGGGCTGTAACTAAGAGAGACCATTATACAAAGGAGGACATGTGGCTTGGAGTGGAGCTGTAGGCAGCTGGGGACTCAGGGACTGTCTAGTGTTCTTATTGGAAATCACCCAAGGTGTAGCTGTGAGTCCATCTTCACACTCCCTGAGCTAGTCAGTTATTGGGCAAATCAAGGGTCCAGAAAAATTTATTCTGCATTTTTCAATCTATTTAAAAAATAATCAGCTGTTTAAAGCTGAAAGAATAGCAACTTATTATGAGGTTTATAACAAATGTAGAACTGAATTCATCACAACACAAAGTAGCACAAAGACTGGAAAGAGGGACAAGTAAATATATAATTAGAAGTTCTTCCAGTTACACATAATAGTAATAGTACTATTTGAAGGTAGTGGTAAGTTAAAGATGGATATTTTAAACCTCAGTACAACTATTAACTACAACGAAATAAGTATAACCAATAAGCCAACAGTGGGCGAAACATGGAACTATAGAAAATACTCAATTTGTCCAAAAAAGGCAGGAAAAGAGAAAAAAAGATTCAAAAGCAAAGAGGACAAATAGAACACAAACAGAAAAATACTGAATTTGGAAGGACTAAGGCCAAAGCTGAAGCTCCAATACTTTGGCCACCTGACGCAAAGAGCTGACTCATTGGAAAAGACCCTGATGCTGGGAAAGATTGAGGGCAAGAGGAGAAGAGGGCAACAGAAGATGAGACGATTGAATGGCATCACTGATGCAATGTACATGAACTTGGGCAAACTCGGGGAGATGGTGAGGGACAGGGAGGCCTGTTGTGCTGCAGTGCAGGGGTCACAAAGAGTCGAACACGCCTTGGCGACTGAACAACAGGGTAGCAGTATGAGGCAATCTAGACAACAGAACAAGGACCAGAACAACAGACAAAGGGGGACATTTCATAACAATATAGGGGTCAATTGATCAAGAGGATGTTCTGTGCTGTGCTAAGTCGCTTCAGTTGTGTCCGACTCTGTGCGACTGTGTAGACCATAGCCTGCCAGGCTCCTCTGTCCACAGGATTCTCCAGGCACGAATACTGGAGTGGGTTGCCATACCCTTCTCCAGGGGATCTTCCCAAGCCAAGGATCGAACCCAGATCTCTTATGTCTCTTGCATTGGCAGGCAGGTTCTTTACCACTAGCGCCACCCGGTAAGCCCACAATCAAGAGGATACACTGATCTAAACATTACTGCACTCAACAGAATTTTAGAATACATGAAGCAGAAACTGGTGGAACTCAAAGAAGAGAGGGGCAAATTCCAATTGAAGGTGAAAGCATTAACACTCCTTTCTCAGTAACTGACAGAAGAGTAGACAGGAAGTCACTAAGGATATAGAAGACTTGAACAACATTAGCAATGAACTTGACCTATTTGACAGTTCATAACACTCCACCCCAAAACAGAGAAATACACATTTGTTTTTCCAAGTGCCATGAAACATTCACCAAGACAGACTGTATTTGGGGACCACAAAATCAAACTGTCAATAAACTTGAGGAATTGAAATCACACGAACTATGTTTCCTGACTACCATAGAATTAAACTAGAAATCAATAACTGCATGATATCTAGAAAATCTCCCAAATCTTGAAAATAAATAGGTCAAAGTGGAAATTACAAGACAAATTAAAATACATTTTGAACTGAATGAAAGTGAAAACACATCAAAATGTATAGGATGCTTAGAGGGAAATTCATATCTTTAAAGGTTTATTTTTAAAAAAAGAAGAAAGTATAAAATCAATGATTGATTTTCACCTTAAGGAACTAGAAAGAGTAAATTGAATGCAAAATAAACAGGAAGAGGGAGAAATAAAGATAAGAGTAGAAATCAATGAAGTAGAAAATGGACAAGTAGTATAGAAAAATCAATGAAACTGAAAGGCTAGTTCTTTGAAAATATAAATAAAATCGTAAATTTCTAACCAGGCTGATCAGGAAAAAGCAAGAAAAGACAAAAATTACTAATATCAGGAATGAGGGAGGGAACACTATTATAAATTGTAAGATCTTAAAGTGATAATAAGGAAACATTATTAGCAACTTTATGCTACCTAGTTCAGCACTTTTGATGAAAATAAATTATTTGAAAGACACAAACCACCAAAATTCATTCAAAAAGAAACAAATAAATGGAATAGCTTTATTTCTACTAAAGAAATGGAATTTTTAGCTGAAAACCTTGACAGAGAGAAAACCTCAGGCCCCAGTGACTTCACTGATAAGTTCTACCAAACATTTAAGGAATGTCAATTCTATATAATCTTTTTCAGAAATTAGAAGAGTAAAAAACTCTTTCCCCTTCTTTTTACGAGGGCAGAGTTATTCTGATATCAAAATCAGACAAATACATGACAGGAAGAGACTAGAGACAATATCCCCCATAAACATTAACAGAAATACTTTAAATACGAGGAAATTAAATCTAGTAATATATAAGAAAGATAATACATCATGATCAAGCGAGGCTTACCCCAGGAATGCAAGGTTTGATTAACACTCAAATTAATCCATGTAATGAAATTAAGAAAGAAACTTGATTTACAATGGTTTGAAAAAATCTTAGGAATACATTTAACAACAGAAGTGCAAGACTTGTACACTGAAAACTACAAAACATTGTTGAAATAAATTAAATAAAACCTAAAGAAATGAAAAGATACCCGTGTTCATGGATCAGAAGACCTACCATTGTTAAGGAGCTTACCAAACAAAGCTACAGATTTAATACAAGTCCTACCAAAATTCCAGCTGATCCTGTGGCAGAAACAAACTGATACTAAACTGATACTAAAATCCCAGTGAAAAATCAAGGAACCCAAAATAGACAAAACAGTGTTGTGAATGAATAATAGAGAATTCCCTAGCGGTCCAGTGGTTAGGACTCTGTGCTTTCACTGCCTAGAGCCTGAGTTCAATCCCTGGTCAGAGAACTAAGATCCCTCAAGCCACACAAAGAAGAATGAAGAGTTTAAGGACTTCCTGATTTTCAAACTTACTGCAATGCTGCAATAATCACAATAGTGTGGTACTGGTATAAGGATAGACATGTAGATCAATGGATTACATAAAAAACTCTTAAAATGCAATAATAAAACAGCTTATTTGAAGAAAATTTTCAACAGATACTTTATCAAAGAAGATATATGAATGGCCAATAAACACATGAGACAATTCTCAAAATCATAAGTGTGAAAATGCAAATTTAAAAAATCCACTGAGGTACCTCCACATGCACTAGAATGGCTAACCTTAAAAAAAAAAAAAAAAAAAACTGACAAAGCCAGTATGAGCTAGAATATGGAGAAACTGGAACTCTCATTCGTTAATGCTTGAAATGCAAAATGGTATAACCGATTTGAAAAATAGTTGGCAGTTTCTTATAAACTTAGAAGCATACTTACCATTTGACTGCCAGGCTGTCTGTGAATGTTTATAGCAGCATTATCTGTAATAGCCAAAAGCTGGAAGCAACTCAAATGTCCATCAATGGGTGAATTGATAAACGAAGGTCGGCATATCACTATGATACAGTACTATTACAGCAATAAAAATGGATGAATTATTAGTAGTCATGCCACATGAATGAATTTTAAATGCATTATACTTAGTAAAATAATCCAGACTCAAAAACCTACATACTGTATGTTCCCATTTATACGAAATTCTAGAAAAGGCACAATTGAAATGAAAGAAAACAGATGAGTGATTACCAAAGTTTGGGACGGGGGAGGAGGAGTAAACATAAAGGAACACAAGGAAATTTGGGAGGTGAATAAACTAGTCCCATATCTTGATTATGGAAGTGTTACATGACTGTACACACACATTTGTCAAAACCCAAATGGGTGAATTTTATACTATGGGTGAATTTTATACTATGTAAGTTATACCTCTACAAAATTGATTTTTAAAAATTATGAGCATTGTTATTTAATTTCCACATGATAGTGCTCTGAAGGGAAGGTATAGGTACCAGGAGGGCATTTAATAAGGAATTCTGAAATCTGAGAAGGCTTCCTTGAGCAAGTGAAGTCACGAATGAGGCATAAGGAGGCCCATAAATGACCATGTGAAGAAGGAAAGGGATGAAGCAGAGGGAGGCAGGTGTGCAAAGGCCCTGAGACCTAAATCCTTCCCACAACAGACTTTCCACTAGAGAATCCACTTCTGCTTGCCCAACCCTCACACCAGTGGGTAGGTCACCATTGTAATTATTGTAATTAATCATCATGACCACTATTCATTGAGGACTTACTATGCCTTTGACCTCATACAAGAAAATTACTCATCAGATTTACTCTTCAAAATTGTACCCACAAGGTAGATCCAATTAGTACTCTTTTTATGGATAAGAACTTTGAGGCTTAAGGAGATAGAGTAATTTGTTCCCGTCCACATAGCTAGCAAGTGGCAGAGCCGGAATTCAAACTCAGGTTTTTGAAATTCCAGCGCTTGAGTTCCAAGAAACTGCTGTACATAACTTCAGTTAGACAATTGATTGGTTCTCCTCTCCAGACTAAACTCTTCCACCTTTCCAAACTCTCCTCATATAACATAGTCTCCAACCCCTTCATTGCCCATCATCTGTAAACACACTAGTTTGTCCATGTCCCACTTGAAAATTCAGCTCCCAAATCTAAACTTAATAATGTTGGAAGAGAAGGCTTTGTATGTAAAGTTAAGGAATTATTACAATGAGATCACTTGAAACCCTGTTCTGAAGAACAAATAGATTTCATAGCCTTATTTAAGGGATATAGACATGGAGGCAGATAACTGAGAATCTTTTGAATTTTCTTTTCTGGAAAATAGTGTTGTGTAGGGAGAGAGTATACCCTTGGGAGTCCAATGCAAGTTGCGTATCCTGGCTTTGACATATGAAGGCTTTAACTATGTAACACTTGGGCTAAGTTTGTAACCTCTCAATTTGCTTATCTGTAAAACAGGGCTAACAATATTATTCTTGCAGGATTTCTGTGGATCTTAAATGAGAGAACATACGCAAAACGATCAGCATACAGCCTGCCAAAAGTAAGTGCTTTTTTAAAGGTCATTTTAAAGGTCTTAAGCTGTTAGATTCCCTAGGGTCTGGCAGCTACGCTTCCTGATTTTAAGTCTACTGTTCTTTTCCTCGTGGGCTGGAGATCAACTGTTTTCACCTTCCTACCTTAGAGATACATCTGAGGCTTCACTGTCTGGGAGGTTTATTTCTCTCAAGCAGCACTTTCATTCCTGGTTGCTGGGGAAGCCCAGAATGTAAGCATAGGGATGCCTCAAGGTTCTATTTTCAACTCCCACCTAGTAACTTCTAGGTTTCTATAAACTTTATAAGCGAATGGGGGTGGATGTGTGGGGCAGGAAGGGATCAGATCTGCCACTATAAATAAATAGTACCAAGATTTTAAATTTAGGTACCCTAATTGATAATATGAGGTCACTTACTGGAGGTGGGACAAAAGGGGTAGGGTTGAGTTTTACTGTGCCCAGGCTATCTGGTCATCTCCAAGGCCTTCTTATCCAACACTCAGTCTTTGGGCATTAATTAAATTCTTTAGTGGCAAGCTAGGCAAGTGTGTGGCAGGATCTCCACCCTTTCTAACTGAAACTGGTCTGTCTACAAACTCTGCTCAGGGAGTCTGAGGTAGGCAGGTCTCTGAACTTAGAGGAGAATGACTGGTGCCAGGGTGGACACCTGACCCAAGGGCAGCCCACCCATAGACTGACAACTGACCAATGAGGTGATGTGGTGACATGGACTCTGACCAATAGGGTAGCAGTAATTAAATCTAGGAAATGTGTTTCCTTTAGGATTGGTAAGGGATTCAAAAGTGGCACCTGGGGTTAACATGCTTATGAGCTTATGTGCAGAGGATAGCTTGAGCTTTGAGAGAGATGGAAAGAGCAACTTCTGGTTCTGACAGCATTTATTTCCCAGCTTGTCACTCATTCACTCCTTCATTCAACCAATACTTATTGAACACCGACTATAAATCAGGCCCTGCACTAGATCCCTCTTGAAATTCTATATAATCTTTGTTCTCCTGGTGCTTCTATTCTGAAGACAAACATTAATAAAATATAATTACAGATAAATGAATATTTCTTAAACGTTGACAAAATGTGAAGAAAAGCTGTAGGTAGGAAGCTATGAGAGACTGAATGGGAATGTCTGACCTAGTTTGGAAGTCTGAGAAATCTTGCCTGGAGAGGTGAAGTTTGAGCTGAGAAGTGAAGGACAAGTAGGAGTTATTTAATTGAAGGGTGAATTTAGGGGAGAAATGTGTTCCAGGCAGAAGAGCCAGTGTGAACAATGAGGCAGGAGGGAGCATGGCTTATTGAAAGGACTGTCATAAAACCACTGTGGTTGGAGTAGAGTGCAGCTGGGCATTAAATGCCATTTGTATCTATATATAAAATGTCTTTTTTTTTTTTAATGTGGCCTAAGGAGACTTTCTTCCTTGGACATAAAAGTCCAATGGACAAAAGCACCTACTGTATACCCCAGGTGGTGAGAGGGGTACAAGATCAATGAAATAGCTTCATCCTGGGCTCTACCATTTACTAGCTATGGGACCTAGGGCAGATTACCTAGTATCTCTGAGGTTCAGTTTATGCATATGGAAATAGAGACAATAAAAGCATTTGTACAGGGACTTGCCTGGTGGTCCAGTGGTTAAGACTTCACTTTTCAGTGTAGGGGGTGTGGGTCTGATCCCTGGTCAGAAAGCTAAGATTCCGCATGACTCAGCCAAAAAACCAAAACATAAAACAGAAGCAATACTGAAACAAATTCAATAAAGACTTTTAAAATGGCCCATGTGAAAATAATCTTTTTTTTTTTTTAAATAAAAGCAATTGTGCAGAGTTTTGATGAGTATTAAAGAGATAAGGCCTATGTACATGCCTAACTTGACTTGTGGCATATGACGGTGGTTTAGTCACTAAATCATGTCCAACTCTTGCAAGTCTATGGACTGTAGGCCGCCAGGCTCCCCTGTCCATAGGATTTCCCAGGCAAGAATACTGAAAGTTGCTCAGTCATGTCCGACTCTTTGTGACCCCAGGGACTATAGAATCCATGGCATTCTCCAGGCCAGAATACTGGAGTAGGTAGCCTTTCCCTTCTCCAGGGGATCTTCCCAACCCAGGGATCAAACTCGCATTTCCTGAATTGCAGGTGGTCTCCTGCATTGCAGGTGGATTCTTTATAGAGTGTGGCATATAGTCAATAGTGCTCAATACACACTTTTGATATTAGCCAAATGACTGAGAAAGGACCGGGGCTCAATAAGAACTTGCTGCTTTTTTGGACTATGGTGGGGGTGGAGGTGGGAGCCAGATTAATACAGTGTTCAGAACAAGGTAGTAAATGATGCAAGAGAACCTAAGGGATGAGCCAAGGCAGGGGTCAGATGGTAAGCACAGGTAAACACAGCCATGTGTCCATAGGCTGGCATATCCAGGAGCTCTGCATGCTGGGGAGAGGGGAGAGGATGGAGCTGGAGCCAAGATGAGGGGAGCTGGGAAGGGGGCTGTGTGCGGCTCGGGACATGAGCACACCTTGAGAGGCCAGCTCCACTCTGGCACAGGATGTCCAGTGAACAGTCCTCAGTACTTACGAAACCCTCATTCCCCACTGAATCCCAGGTTCTAGCAGGCGTTCAGTGTGAATTGGACACAGGGATGATAGTTATCTAGGCACAGAGTCACATCCATCGCGGGCAGTGTGTGGGGGTCAGAAGCATCTGCACTGTGGCTTTGAGCAACCTGTCCATCAGGGCCAGGGCTCTGCCCCCACCCCATAGAAGGTCACCAGCATCAGTATTCAGTGTTGAAAGTATGGGGCAGTGCCTGAGATTCTAAGACAAGACCTGGACCCAGGCCCTTGTCGTGGTGTTTGGGTTCTGGACAAGATTTATTCCAAAAAGAATATAGAACTTGGTCAGACTTACTGAGAAGGTAAAGATTTATCCAGCCCCATGGATAAATCCTTCAGAGAGAGATGGAGAGTAGCAACATTGGAGGATGTATAGCCTTCTCTCCATGTGTATTTATATATCACCTCATTCCATAAATGCATTGTGGTATGTTTAATATTCATTACTCAAGGGTTGTTCTTTTTTTAAAGTCACTGGGGCAATGGAAGCGAAGAAAAATACAGTTGGAAAATTTTAATGGAAACCAGGGGGAGTCAATACTCAAAACATATGCCATCAAGTCCTATAAAATTGCCAGAGGTAGGCTAAGAATTTGGTTCTGAACAGCCTGGTGGCCTGAGCAAAGAGGGAAACAGGGGTGGTCACCATCTTTATGGGGTTGGGAAGATAAACCATCAACGACTCAGTGAGATGAGGCTTCCAGGGTGCTGAGACCTGGGGTGCTTTTTCCCTGGGTCCTCACACGAAGGAGTACCATGGATAGCCGGGGCTCCGGTAAGCACACTGGTGTGAGCTGCTCTTACACTTCCTGCCCCTAGGTCAGACTGGGCTCAGAAGCCAGCTTAGACCTGAGGGACTCACCCACAGAGTCAGCTGGAAAACAGCTTAGAGAATGAACCTTTCTATTCTCCCAGACACATCTCCTGGAGCACTGCTGCAGACCAGCAAAGGTGTTGCTTCAAAACCTGGGGATGAAGGAACTGGACCACACCAGCTTTAATTCCGCATCTGGCACCGGAAGCCCATGTAAAGTTGGCTTTGGCAAAAATGGAAGGGTAATTAATAAGGAGACTGTTAAGGGAGTGAGAGTTACAGAGCCATCCCCAGCTGTGGGGCTTCACTTGGCTTACCCGCCAGTGACTCATGGGCTTATGAGCAATCCTCATATGCCTGATTTAGAGGACTTACTCACCCTTCAGAGAAAGACCTTAATGCAATAAAGCAAATGTCAGCAAGTGGGACGCGGCTTAGCGTATCACCCCAGCCTGCACCCAGCTTCCCCCTCCCTGCCTCTCCCGGCCTGAGGCCCCTCCAGCCACTCAGCACCTGGACAGACCTGCACAATGGGACACATTCCAGGGCTGAAAGGAGGCTCAGAGATACAAAAGCAGGGAGAGACCTCAGGTGGACCAAGCCCTAAAGTTTGGTCCAGCAAGATTATAGATTAGCTCTAAAGCACTAGACTCAGGGCAGAGTGAGGGCTAGAACCCAGGATTTCCCTCCTGTGCAGTGTTCTTCCCTCCGTTGCTTCCCCTGAAAGCCCTGGTTGGATTATGTAAATGCTGAAGGTAAAGCAGCTTCCCCAGTAAGGGTGACATTCTTACCTGAGGTCTTTCCAAGGAATCTGTGGGGAAGGAAAGTTTTGTAGGGAGCAAGGCCTCAAGCAAAGCTTTTGAGGTGAGACATTTAGAAAGAGCTGGGCTACCCTTGGCTCGGGCGCCATCTTGCTATTTGCTGACATGGCACCTGCTGGAGGAGCTGGAGGCCTTTTTGGACACCCCATAGTCAAGGAGTATGGATTAGAATCCATGTCGGGAATGTGTGGTATCAATCCCAGTCCGTTTCCTGTTCCTCATGATTAGGAAACAGTCCCCAAGAGCAGGCTGGAGCAGAGGCACAAGCCATGGGGATAAGCAAACACTGCCCCTTCCCTCCTCCACCACACAGAGGACATTACTCAGAAGGCAAGCTGATTCAGCCTTGGATTTAAACCCACTCATGGAAGGATTTACCTAGGAACTCCTCAGGGAATTATCTGTAAGAATTAATCCCAACGGTAAAATAGGAGAACAAGCACTTAAAGCAAACCTTCACTTCATTCGCTCATTTATTTGTCCCTCGGTCATTTTTTCATACTTTTCTGAGAGTCTGCCATACGCAGGTACCTAGGAGAAGGCTGACCACAAGCTTGCCACTCAGGTTTGCTGCAATCAAGGGTCTCAAGTTCTGAGGAACTTTTGGGATCATCTAGCTTAGTTCACTCATTTCATGGATGAAGAAGCTGAGATTCAAGTTGAACTCTTTACCTGGGGCTTAAGGCAGTGAAGAGCTCAAGGTGGATAGATGCTCTGACCACCTCTCCACGTGGCCTGGGTCTAAGGAATTCTCTTGCGAGCGAGCTTAGGGAAGCCTCCCAACTGGAAAGCATTGAGTAGACAAACAGCCTCATGCCTGCAACTGCACGCTCACCACCATCACCTTAAGAGTTCATTTGGATAGAGCCCAGAAAAGTAGGCTGGGTCCCCACCTCAATGGATCCCTGCCTGAACTCATCAACATGAAGAAGCACTTTTGTTCTTTTTACTATTTTTATTTTGCACTATAAAAAAAAACGACAACGAAGACCAGTAACATATTGCTTTTCTTCACATTCACATGGATTTTAGGAAATTATTGCCTTTTCCCCTGGAGAAATAACCTACAGACAAAAAAATAGTACCACATTGAGAAATCTGCAAATCCCAGAAGTCAACAGCTTGAAGACAACCCCCAGGGGTAGGGAAGAACACAAGTGTCACCAGAGGTGAGACAAGCACATATAAAGACAGCAAGCTGGGGTGACGACCGTTTCAATGCCACTGACCCAGGAAGTGGGTACCCATTCTCTCTTGTGGCACCCACTGCCACCACCTCAAAAGGGTGATTTTTGGTCTATGGTCTAAAGAACTCGTTTCAAATGACACAAGAGTTGCTTTGAGGAGAGGTGCAACAAGAAAGGTTCAAGTATGAATAAGAATCATGCCCAAGTCCAAAGTCAGGGAAGAACCCACAGTGAGAAGGAAACCGGAAGTGTTCCCGTCTCACTGCTTCACCCAACTGACTCCACCTGATCCAAGATGGCGTCTCAAAAGCATCTGAGGGTTCAAATCGGCATATACATCATGTCCCTAAAACCCTGCAGGGTTACTTTCCTGACTAGGTGGTGATCAGCTTATGCCCTGAAGCAACAGAAACAGAATAGAGACTGCCAAAATTAAAAAAAACAAAAGGTGGAAATTGTGCTTCCTTCAAAATGAATTGGCTTCATGACTGCCTTTTCTCCTGGTCTAGCAACTGCTTTCTCCCATGTTGCTGCAGGTATTTATTGCCTTATGCTTGAAATGAAAAGGCGAATTTTGAGGTGCAAAGACTGGCAGTCCTAAGGGCAGGGGTCTGGAAGTACAGTAGTCAGCACGCACTGTGCTCTCAAAATGGCTTGGCCTTCCTTCAGTCCCGAGGTCAGTCTCAAGTTTGTCTGCAAACCTAGTGACCCCTTTGCTGTCCCACCAGGACAGCAGGACAGGGTGAGGTCTTCAGTATTGCACAGGTATGAAATGTCCACGAGTCAAAATACAAAATCACAGTTGGTCTTGGGGCTGGGCTGGTTCCCCCAGCTCGGGTTTAGCAGGATGTGGCTGTGGCCAGGGGGCTCCGGCTGAGCTCTGAGGCTGTCGAGTGGGTGGGCACCGGGGCCAGCACCGAGGTAGGGAACGTGCAGTAGGAAGCCTGCACTTCAGGGCTCAGTGTCTGCAAGTGGGCGAGGAAAGAAGGGCCGGCTGCCTCTCCTTGGCAGGAGGGAGCCTGGGGGGTGGGCATGGAAGGCAGGATCTCGGACTCATACTGTAGGAGCTGGCCCAGGAAGCCAAAGTTGGGTGAGACCACACTCCTCCTCTGTTTGATGTAATCAAAGGCATCCTTCAGGTGGAACTGCTTGGTCTTCATGAGGTAAGCCATGCAGATGGTGGGCGAGCGGGAGATCCCAGCCTCACAGTGAACCAGGACCTTGCCTCCCTTCTCCCTGACACAGTCTGGAAGAAAGAAGAGACAGTGGGACTGAGTTGGGATGGGGACTCAAAGGCAGTTGGGTTTAAAAAAAAGTGACCAGTTATCAAGTCTCATCACGTCTGCTCAACAGCAGTGGTCCCACACTAGGCTTCTGCCAGTCTTTAATCCTCATTAGAGGACAGATCTTGGAGTCCCACTGATGTCCATCCCTCTGTAGGACCTTCACAAACCTTAGTTTGTCAGGGTACTTGCACAGGTTCTGCCACTAGAGAGGCTCTAGACCTGGAGTAACCCCTTCCTGGAGATGCCATCTTAACTTGGGTTCCACAAATGGGTTTCAAGAAGGCTTTGGGAAAATCTTTCAAACTGCATGCAAGTTTTTATTGCACATTCACATTTTTCTGAGAGGCTCAAAGATTGACGTGGAAAAGCAATTCCTGTCTCTCAGAGTCTGATTCTAATGGTGATGACCTAGTCCTCATCCTGGGAGAGGCCTTCCAACCTCCCCGGGCACCTTGTTTGGCTATGCCAGGGCGGGATGCTTGGCTCAGCCCCCAGGGTTCCCACCAATGAAACCGCTAATTATAGCCTTGGCTAAGTGACGCTTACGAGACGGAGGATATAAATGGCTTTGGCAAACTCCATCTTGCACAACAATGGGAGTTGCTGCTATAAAGCTACCATCGTCAGTTAGCATGGTTTAGCTCAGTATGACAAAGTGGGGGGTGCCCTCCTTTTCTGTTCTACTTCTACCCCAAAAAGAGCTCCAACTGTTAAAAATGGGCAGGGGTAAAAGGTTAAACATATATACACATCAAATTAAAACCACAAAAAAGAGTCTTTCCAACTCCCTCTTTTGCTAGTGAGGAAACAATTACATCACAGGAAGTTAGACATACCTGGCACTATGTCAGACCACCGAATGCAAAAACATTTAAGATTTTGAAAGGCAAATAAGAAGTCAGCCCCCTTATCCACCTCCTTCCTCATGTTTAAAAGGTTTGCAGATACATCTCTAAGATCTAAAAGATCAGGTTTCTGAGCAGTCAGGAAGGATCCCTTGAGTTTCCAGAATGAAAATCTCAAAGGATGCCCCAGGATAGCTCCTTAGAGGTGCCCCCAATATAGTCTCTGATTCAAAAAGAAAAGAAAAAAGTTCTTGTAAATTAGTTCAAAGGGGACTCCAAGTTCCTAGGATTACAGGGTCGTGACTCCACAATTTTCTTCTGCTCCTCCACCGGCCTCCTTGTCATCCAGCTTTTAGTTGGCCCAGAGCCAAATCCCAGAAACCAAGGAGCCTACAGTACATTGCTTCTGGATTCCATTCCATCCCTCGGGGCTTGCCTTCCACGTGGCCCTTGGAAGGGGTCAGTGCGAGCGTGGTTTGGCCTCAGTCCCTCCCTCCTTCAGCAGGGGGAGGGGTCTGGGGAAAAGCAGTCCGTGTGCCTTCAGAGTGCTGTGGGTTTGTGTGGTTGTGTACACAACAGACACAATGCATGCACCGGATGGGGAGGGAGGCTGCTGAGAAGTGATGGGGGCTGTTTCATGACCTCACTGAGAAGCTATCTAGGTAATTAAATAACAGGCTGAGAAGGGCAAGGCATTCCCAGGGACAGGGAGAACAAGTCAAAGATTTCCCACCCTGAGCCCATCGTTTCAGCTGCCCCTTGGAGGCTCCAGAGGAACTGTCTCAGCCCAGAGGCTCAGGGGCCAGGGAGGGCAGGCTCAGCCTTCTGCTTGCAGTGAGTTTCTCGGTGGGTTTTCATGGAGTACAAATTGTGTGTGACAAGCAGAGGGCCCACCACGTGGCAGAAGAGGGGGGCCCTTTAATGGCTCCCTGAACTAAGAAATCACTGCTATACTCAACACCATCCTTTCCCCTCCAACATCCCTCAGAGCCAGAAGCAGGAAGACCGCTGCTCAGCTTCAACAGCTGTGCACGTTAAAGGGGAAAGAGGACTCTGGAAAGGGAAGCAAGTCCACAAGAGTGGGGAGAGGTGCCCAGCCTAGTCCCCAAGGGCAATGGATGGGAGAAAAAGATGTCAAACGAAAGAGCAGTCCAGTCCGCTGAGGAGCTGAAATCCCAAGGCCCAAAAGCCCTCTCAAGGCAGAGGGACCAGAGGTTCCCAGGCCTACACAATGGAGTAAGTGATAACTGCCTTATGGAACATACAAAGGATGCAAAAAGATGCCAACTTCTCTATGCATAAAGCATGGAGCTTGAGTCGAGTGTTACCGTTAATCCAAAATGAGCTGAAAATGCAAAACAAATTGCCCCCAAAGCAGTTTGCCAAAAACCGTGGAAAGCTGCTGGGGCCCCGAGGGTTCAGTGCATTAAGTAATGCTCTCTCGATCCTTTTGTTTGCTTTTAAAAATATCCCAATCTACGTAGAAGCAGAGTCTGCGTGGTTCTTTCCCTCCCCTGCTTCCCTGGCATGGAGCATCACTCATGGACGCACTCTGCTTCCCACCCAGCCAGAAACACTAACAGAGCGGCAGTGAGTACTGCCTTAAGATGATACTAACTAATATATTTATCCTGCAAATGAAAGCTCCTACTAAACAGCAACTCAAATCCTCCCCTCTGTCGTTCTGGTAGGTGAATCTCTTCTTGGCTCCCACTTGCGGTGGTTGCACAAACAAGATGCTTTTCTTCTCAGTGATGGGGTGACCTCCATCAGTACATCAAAATCCACCCCCCTAAATAACTGAGGACGGCGGCACCTACCGATGAAATCTATCGCTTCTTGAAAGTGGGAGCTGATGTCAGCCGCATGGCTGTCTTCCACGGGGATCCATTTGTAGTGTAGGTGCGTCGTGCAGGCCTCGGAGGTCCGCCGGGAGACGTTGAGTAGGGCTGTGATGTGCAGGTTGGCAAGGAACTCGCACTTGGATGCGTGGTAGGCACTTCCAAGGTAAAGGAATGGAAGGATTTCAACTGGGCCCCCCTGGAAGCAGGGGCAAAGGACAACCAGGAAATATTTATCAGCTTGCTCTTTGGGGAGAAGAAAGAAAACAATCCTGACCTATTTGTTTTCAGGTGGGAGGTGCCCTCTCTGGTTTCCAGGTAGAGAGTTGAGAGCCAGGGCAGTTTAACCAAGAGTTTGGGTAGAGCCTCCGTCCTGGTAAACTCTCTACCCTACGTGACTGTCTTGGGATTCAGGGACGGCAAATCCCACACAGCTGAGATTTTCATTTCCTTACATATATTGTGGTGGCGGGAAATGTCGGCAGCCCTTCTAGACTGACAAGGATGAGAAGCAGGGTGGAGTGGTGGAAGACTTGAGAAGACCATGTTGAAGTTTTAGCTGCCCCATGAGTGCCAGGCCAAGGCCTGAACCTTGGGGGCAACCTCGATTTCCTTCTAGATAAAATGGAAAAGGGTCCAACAAGGTGAGCCCCTTCCTTTACAGTCTTGACCTTGGATATAATATGTTTCATCAAACCTAGGACACTGTTGATCCTAAGAGGCATTTGGATCTCAGCCACATCAAAATGTGCCTCCCACCATCCCCAAAAGTATACTTCTCAGAAGTGAAAATAACCACTATCTATCTGAAATCCTCAGATAAGGAAAAGCTGTTAGGCCATGAGCAGAGGCTTGGTCTTTGTTGTTTTTTTTCTTGGCTGTGCTGCTCAGCATGTGGGATACAGGATCTTAGTTCCCTGATCAGGGATCAAACCCATGCCCCCTGCAGTGGAGGCGTGGAGTCTTAACTAGTGGACCATCAGGGAAGTCCCAGGCCTGATCTTTAGTAGACCTGAGTTCTGCTGAGAGATGCTTACATCCTTACTCTTCTGGGAGACAACCTATACCTGAGGTTTCTAGTTACGAAGGATCCAAAGAACCAGAGACCATCTACCCTGAGGCAAAGCTAAAAAGAACTGCTGGCTAATCAAACTCTGGCAGTCTCAGCATTTCCAGGGTGGCCAAAAAAGCTATCGTTCCATAGTTGGAACAATGGGAGCCCTTGGAGATTTACAGGGAAAAACATTGAGCTGGGATGACAGTGGCTGTGTCTTTGGCAGCCTTTCTCATATCATCCATCCGTTTCCTGTGTTTCCATTTCCTGTCCTGGAATTTTAGTGGAATGGAAACTCTCTGCCAGACCCATGACAGGGAAAGGGGCATGGGATGAGGGCCAGCAGAAGAAGGCAATTCTCAGAATACCCCACACGGGTGTCTGCTTTTCCTTTCCTGAGATGTCAGATGTTTAAGGAAAAGGCCAGTTTGACCACTTGAAAGAAACTTAAAGAGATTTTACAAAAGGTAGTAATAGTAACAACCAGTACTTTTGTTAGCTGGCCCCTGGGCTTAACACTTAAGATGTAACTACATAGATGTCTCCCTCTCTTTAGAGATTGGAAAATGCTGCCACACCAGACCTGGGATCCTGCTCAGTTTCTCCTGGAGCTTAGCCCAACCAACACCCCTGAAACCATGTTTCTTTCCTTTTTTGAATCTTCTTCTTAGACTCAAGAGGAAGAAACCAAAGGCCTTCGGAAACCTCAAAGGTTAACACACCTTGCCCAGCTTTTCTCAAGGCAGAAGCACTTCTAAGAAGTAACACTAGGGGCTTCCCCAGATGAGTCTTGGAGACACTTCAGGGCCTCCCCCGGTCCTTGCTTGGCCAAAGGGCTGCTGTGCTTTCACAACATCCTGCAAATTCTCATTTCTCTTTCACTTTCTGAGAAAGGGAGGGGGGAAAACACCACCCAAACAAACAAACGCAAATGAAAATCCAGCTAAGCCGGATGCCCATGGCTTGAAAGCCCAGGGTTCATCATACTCTGTAATTTTTACAAAGGAAAACAAACAAAATAATAACCTTGGCACCTCGCCAAGCGAATAGGTTTCCTGACAGAAGATTCCATTCAAGGAAAAGCCACCTGGCAGAACTTGGAAGTCTATCCCTAGGGGCAGAGCTGTGCTCATGGCAGGCAGCTGGCATCTTAGGCAGCAACATCTAGAAGTCTTCCTTCTTATGATTTGGATATGTTCTTATTTTGTGCAAAGAACCTAAAAAGTTCCTCCTACCAAGTCCGGTACCTACTAGAATGACCCTCTTCCAAAAGAAGGCAAGTGGCAAACAGAACAGGGTCCTGAAAAGGACCAGAGCAAGGGATGAAGAGAAGGTAGTTCTGAGCTTAGTGCTGCCATGAACCAAGCTGTAGGATTCTTGGCAAAATTCAATCACCTACCAGCTGTGACAGTTTTTCCCTCTGTAAAATGGGAAAGTGGGTTTTGATCTCTGGTCTCTGCACATCTGGGTCCTTGCTTGCTTTCTGTGCCCCCCCACCCCCATCCTCCTGCATCATAGGTAACTCCCTGGCTATGGGGGCCGTCCACTCTTTTTTGCCTTTAGTGGGTTGCCAGAAAGTACAATTCTAGGAAAGGAAAAAACCCACATGTTTGTAGACACATGAAATCCTCTAGTGTCTCTTGATCTCTGGTTTCAGAATTTATGGAATTATAAGCGTCAGAAACCCCTAAAGGAGGCTGCATAGCCATCCAAACAGTAGTTTCTCTGCAACCCTCCTATTTCGATGCTTCTCTGCACCTTCCAGGCCAGTTAACAATAGTTTATCTTTCACTTCCCCTTTTCTCCAGAAGCCACCGAGCATCCTGAAGCATGTTTGCTCTTGACAGCTTATTTGCTGGAAGGAAGCCCATGTACTCTTGGATGGAAACTCGAGTTGGCAAGCAACAGAGGTTCTCTACAGCTAGAGGCCTCTGCCAGCTCCCTGATCCGCAAAAGAACCAACCAACATTAGTGATCAGGGAGAGGGAGGGCCAGGGTGCTGTGCAAGGAACAGAGCCAGGTGCCCGATGGCACTTCTACACCACGTACCTCGTCATAGGCCGGCCTGCAGCTGATGCTGAGCACTGATTTCCCACGCTGACTGATGAGGGCTCTCTCCGTTTCAACCTTCTCTTGTGAAATGGGTTTTACATCCACGCAACACTCAGGATATTCTGAGTAGAAAGTCTCATATCCCCCTAAAAGACAAAAATAAACAAGCAAGAGAGATATAAGCACTGATTTTTTTTTTCAGTCTGTCAGAAAATGCCTAGAATTTATCAATACCCTGAAAGTGGAATACTGAAAAAAAGGTATTAAGTTACCATACATTCTGGTCTTATAAAAAAACTGAGCCAAAAAAAGTAATAGTTTTAGAATAGAAATGGGCTCCACAGACAAACACACACTCTCTTTCTCCCCTAAAAAGCTACAGTTCAAAGGCAATGATTAACTTTTTGTCTATCAGAAGAAGCTTAAACTGTGAAAGGAAATATATCTGACTCAGGCAAATATTAACCAAACCCCTCCAGATAACAAAAGCCATTTTCTCACATTTATCTCAAATTCAGGTGTGATTATGCAGAATTTCATTAATTTGTGAAAGAAGCTCCTAAACTGGTCTGTTTCATTCTTAGCTAATCGGCTCTGAACAGGATTATAGATGAAACCCCCTCTATAAGGGAATGGGGGTTTACATGAGGTTTTAACCTCAGGGCCATAAAACAGCCCTGCCCTTTCTCCTTCCCAAGGTGCTAAGAACACTGCTGACAGTCCTCTCCACAGGTCCAGTGTAATCAATCTAGTTAATTACCTTCTAAACCAAACTAGAGGAATGAAGCCTTCTGAACTTAATTCTTATCTCCAACCGCCCCCCCCCCACCCCGCTGCTTTCCCCTTGATGGCCCACCCACTCTCCCTTTATCTCCTTATTACCCTCCCCTCCTGAACTTTCTCCCCAGCTACACATGCCCTTGTGTGTGCATACACACCCTCAAACTGATAAGTCAACTACCCACAGGTGTGATTCTATAAAAATCCTAACTACATTTAAACTTCTCCAATTGGATCACTTAAGGTAAGAACTACTCTGACCAAATCAGAGAAGCTTGAGTATGTAAATTCTTGGGCCTGTACAGGAAGTGGGGAAGAACCAAGCAAAGCAAAAAAATTGGCCCTGAGGCCTGCGAATGCCAAGTGCTGCTGGGTGAACAGGCCAGCCTTGTGTGGGGAAACCCTCCGCCTTCATTCCAAAGGGACCTAAGGCATTTCCTAGAGACTCCAGAAAACCTATTTCTTTTCCCAGAGAATTGGGGTCAAAACATTATCATTTTTTTTTTTTTTTTGGCCACACTCTGTGACTTGCAGGATCTTAAGTTCCCAGACCAGGGATTGAACCTGGGCCCTGGCAGTGAAAATGCCCAGTCCTAACCACTAGACTGCCAAGGAATTCCCTCAATCATCAGTTAAAGAAGCATTCTAAGACCATGTATTTTTTTTCCCAATGGCCCCCTTTTTCTCCTTCTGTCTTTTGGTGCTGTGATAGCCCCACAGTGGAGCACATAGTGGCTTTTTTAAACCCCTGCCATAGGCAAATGGTTAATGGATTACCATTCTCTTTCAGAAGCTGCGGCCAATTCCTAGAATGAGTCATATTGCCATTACTGCTTCCTCTCAGCGTTCTGGAACTGCCCCTGCCCCCACCAAGCACACCCAAATCTCCCCTGTGGTCACTTCAACAAATAGCCACCCGGGCCTCCCCAGATGAGCTTCTGGACCTCCACAATGACCAATTTCCTGGTCATGATGACAGGCCATGCCGGAGGGGGGCAGAGGTGGAAAGTTTGGAGGTATCTGTGGCTTAGCTTCCCCTCCTTCACCACCTCTGCCTCCGCCCCCTGCACTCCTAGGAGGCAGAAAAAACCCACACTTGCATGGACCCTCAGCTTCCTCCGAAGAGGTGTCCCTAGTAAGCAAAGGACTTCCTGCGCCTCAACTCAACATTTTCGTTTCTAGGACACAATGAGTGATAGGGACAGGAATCTGAAGTAAAGTGGCCCAGGCCCTCTCAAACTTCAGAATGAAGCTTGGGAAAGAAAAGTCTTCAGGTCACCCCATCTCTTGGCTTTAAATAGAGCATTTAAAAGAGCTGGCTGTTAGGAAGACAGACAGGAGGTGCGGGTGTGGGCTGGGTCCTGCCTGCCTGTTGACAAAATATGGCAGGCAGACAAAGAGTCTCAGTGTGACGAGGGACAGATAAACAGGGTCCTGCCTCTTCAAGTTGGGGTCAGGAGTCCTCCAGATTAGATGGTCTCTGTCTTTCACCCACTTGCATCAGAGGGGTGGAGAGATGGAGCATTCCTCTCTGGTGCCTCACTTGAGATGCAAGAGCTGTAGCACCTCTTGGCTGCTTCAGTTGTCTTCAGAGTGGTTCTGTTTTTGATCATCACCGCAATACCAGGGGAGTTGAGCAGAGAAAGAGGACGGACACTATAAATACACACTGACAATGTCATTTGGTCAATTCATTTTAGTGGGTTTTGTGTGTGTGTGTGTGCAGAAGGCACTGACAGAAGTGTACAAGGCATTGCCCCCACGATCTGATATGCCACTAGATCAAAAACCTGAGCTCCTATCTGGACATGAGTTAGGTGAAGAAATTATTTTCTTTGGCAACAACTTAAAAGTTCAGCATTGTTGTAAGGCTAAGTATCAAGCAATTTCTTCTGAAATTTAAAACAGACATAAACTGTGACCTGACGATTCTCATAATTTTACTAAAAGATAGTGCACACACAAAAGCATTTGGACAGTGATATACTCTCCTACACTGCTTCAAATACTAAGGCATGAAACAATCTACTTACTGGCTATCATCAGGGGATGAGTTTAAAAAGTGGATAGGACATATATGCTCTGATATGGACAAGTCTCTCAAGATCTAGTTAGGTGAAAGAGGCAGGAACAGGAAATAAACAAAATCATTCTATTTTTAAAAGATACTCATGGAAAATTAATTTATCTAAAGATGAACAAGAAATAGTTGACTGTTGCCTCTGGGGAGTGGAACTGGGTTCTAGGGTGTGCAGAAGATCCACTTTTCATCGTACAGCATGTTACTTTCACTAAAAAAATTTTTTAAAAACATTTTTACTTGAGATGTGAGTCTACAGAGCTGCCTACTTCCTGCGGCAGTAACTTCCAAATGGCTTGCATGGCCCCTTGGAGAGGGCTGGAGAACAGAGGTAGGACCAGAAGGGGTTTCCTGGAAGATATCTTTCATGCTGCTGGAGAGGCAGAAGCTTTTCCTGTACTCACGGCTAAGAAGAGGAGACCAAAAAGGGTCTCAGGAAGACAAAGAAATCAGGGGCCCTGTGTGAAAGCTCTGCAGAGTTTAGAGGGCACTCTCCATCTCCTGGGGGGCTGAGGCTGGGCCAAGAGAAACATCTGCCTCTGGTGTTTCCCCAACAGGAATCAACTGGGGACAGAGAGCCTGCAAGAGGTGCTAATCGAGGTGGGAGTTGCCCCTGTACCTCTGGAATCTCTCAGCCTGGAAGATGTAAAACTCCTCACGTTGCACGGTTCTAAAACAGCGCCCTCACGTTCTCAGCTCACCGCACCTGAGTTCTGAATCCCAGCTATGTTACATCTCATGGCGACCTCCCAGAGCTGGCTGGGCTGAGTCCTCGACGTCTCTTCCATAAAGGCTAAGCCTTCCATACACTTGAGGTTAAAACGGACTCAAATAAAAGGCGGCAGGAATCACAGGAAGTGATCCAGAAATCAATACTCTGGAATTTGACAGTAAATCACCCACCCACCACCAAAGTCATCTCCCCCAGCAGGCGTAATGTGCAGACTGGTGAAGCAGCTATTGGAGGGTCTCAAACCAAATGCGCCGCAGTCCCCTTCACAAGCACCCTGTGGCCCCTCTCCTAGGTCGTGGCTCGCCGGCCAGCCTGCCGCCCGCCCCCGGGAGACCGCGTTAGGTGCCCCAGCTCTGGTCCATGACCAGTCCAGGGGATGATCCCGGGGTGGGAGAGAGGAAGTGAAAAAGAGTGGGAAGACTAAAGACTGTCAGCTCCAAATGGAGCTAGAAAGGCCTGGGAGGGGAGAAGGGGAAGCCGAGGAACAATAAAAAGCAATAAAATGAAATGAAAAGGAAGAGGGGGGAGGGACTCGCCAGGGTCAAAAAGGCAAGCCAGTCGATGAAGACACAGCCTAACATACGTTAATTGTCCAGGCGGGAGGAAAGGGGACACCACGGCGCCACGCTCCTGGGGGTTGGTCGCGACCCGCGGATCCCTTCAGATCTGTCCATCAGGAAGGCTCCAGAGCGTCGGCCCCAATGAAGGACGTGAAGCCGGCGCCGGGAAACCCGGCTCGTGCTGGGCGCTCCCCAACTGCTAAGAAGCAGCGCCCCCAGCAGCGTGCAGCTACCCCCCCACCCCGGGCAGCCAGGCCGCCAAACGCTTTCGAGGAACACAGGTGGGGACGGAGAAGCTGCGAGCGCTGACACCGGCCGTGGCCTTCCCGGCTCACGTCAAGCCCCAGGGTGCAGAACTTCCCCGGCGCCAGGATCGAGGAAGGCGCCGGCGCCAGCAGGGGACCCCAGAGCCCGGGGCCGTCCTGGCGCAGGGGCGGGGGGGGGGGGTTTGACCGAGGACCGGAGGCTCCGACTCAGCTCACCTTTGAGGAAGTAGACCCGCGGGCCGGCGGGCAGGCAGGCGAGCAGCGAGGTGAGCACGACGCGCGCGGCGCTCTCTTCCCGCAGCTTCTGCCAGTGCCGGCTGCCCTGGTCCAGCACGACCACGGCCGCCACGCCGCCGCCGCCCTCCTGCAGCAGCCGAGCGCGCGCCGCCTCGTCGGGCAGCAGGTAGCGCGCCGACACCGCGCCACCGCGGGCCCGCCGCAACACCACCGAGTTGAGGTTGACGTTCAGCGAGCCGCGCACGCTCGAGGCGGCGAAGGCCAGGTAGGGCCGGCAGTCGAGCACCACACAGCGCGCCGCCGCCTCCTTGCGAAGCATCTTGCGCAGCTGGCGCCCGTCGAGCGACGTGACCTTCATGCCGCCTCCCAGCGGCCCCGCGCCGTGCACGCCGCAGGTGCCCACAGCCAGGGTGCCCGCTGGCGAGGCCCAGGAGGACGACCCGCGGGGCTGCGGCCGGCCGACCGAGCCCGGCGCCAGAGCGGACACTCAACTCTTCTTTCCCGCCCCGCACGGCTCGGCGCCTGGCCCAGCCACTCGCTGCCGCAGAAGCCGGGGATTCCGCCGGCAGCGCAGCGTTTTATGTGAATGGGTGTGCGGCCTGTGACGTGGCTGCCCATATAAGGCGGAATATGGGTATTTCCCCGCCCCTTCGGGCCGCGGCCACGCCCCCAGGGGCGGGACGCGCGGGGCAGGCGGCCAGCGTTAGTCAGCCAGAGAAAGAGGAAGTGGAAGGCGCCTATCTGTGTTCTCTGCGGCGCTGCGCGCAGACACTCACTTGCGCATCACCGGGGACTGCCGGTGGGTTGTCAGGAATGCCATGAGGCCGAGGTGACCCACGCTGTGCGGGAAGAGGAGGAAGCGGAGGAGGCAGAGCTAGCGTCGCACCATAGGTTTTGAGTTTCATAGACGTAGGTTCTGGACCTTCTAGGGGCTGTGCCTGACAGTGCGGTAGGCAGAGCTAGGGGCGCCCTCGGCCATGCCCCCAGAGGAATCAGAAGCAGATTTCAGGCATTACGGAAATCTTTACGCGGGAAATGAGATGACAGCTGGAATTTGCTTCGAGGACTGGGTTATCGATGACTCAAGTTTGGGCTTGTATTGGTAATCATTGGAGCTTGGTGATGGGTACCTGGGGGTTCATTATACTGTTTTCTCTACTTTGCTTTACATTTTGAAATTTTCCACCATAAAATTACCTGAAAGTAAAAAATAGGAAGAGAAGAGCCAGCAATTAATCTCCCCAAATGGATTCTGCTCTCAAAGGATTGATAGTCCTTTTCTTCATCACACCCCCAGATAAAAATTAGAATGGTTGTAAGGACCTGTTGTACAGCATTTGGAACTCTACTTAATGTTTTGTGACAGCCAGGATGGGAGGGGGGCGTTTGGGAAAGAATGGATACATGTATATGTAAGGCTGAGTTCCTTTGCTGTTCACTTGAAACTTTGTTAATTGGCTATACCCCCCAATAAAAAAAAAATCTAAAATTTCACTGAAAAAAAGAATGGTTGTTTTTGAGGAACCATTTTCTGTCACCCAGAAAAAATCTGTGGTGAACTCAGCTGCAGCGTCAGCATGCACTGTTGATGGAGCTCAGCCCAGCCAACTGTCCAGGTGGCTTCTGGGATTTAGGGGATTATCTGTGGATAAAGTATAATCCCAGGCTGTCTGTCCCCACCAGTCCCCAGCAGCTTTAGGCTTCCCATCCCCAGTCTTGGGGAACTGGACACACTCACCCATTCAGCAAGTATTTATTGAGGGGCAGCTGTGCCCTGGTAGCTGCAGAGACACTCTTGGAAAAACAGGCTTCTACCCTCAAGCTAAGGACTAGCCATTTTATTGTGAGCCTGAGGGGAGAGGGGACTGCCTGATGGAAAATAGGCTGCCTCCACTAGGGAGGGGCTTGTTTGCTACAAAGGGGAATGATGTTTTTAGAAGGAAGCAGAAATTGAATTCTGAAATCAAATGCAATCACACCAGACACCAGCTAGCTGGCCTTTGCCTCTGGGTCTCAGCTGCCTTCAGTCAGAGGGACTGTCCTCACTTTGTCGGTGGAGTCTTAATGAAGATGTGAGGGGTTTTCTTTCTCTTTGCGGTTATCCGTGCTAGCCTTCCCTGCAATCTGCCCTTCCTCTAGTGTAACCAGAACCATCTACCTCCAGACATTTCAACCTACAACCACACATGTATGGAGCACCCAGGTGGCCAGGCTCTGTACTGGTCGCTGGACATTAATGTGATCAGAAGTGCTCCAACTGCTCCCAGCTCAGAGAAGAGGCTCAGCCCAGCCACAGACCTATAGTCAGTGTGACAGAGCATCCATGTGTGTGAGGTGGGGTAGGATGGAGCTCTGGAGAAGGCCAGCTAGAGCAGAGGAGAGCTGAGGTGAGCTTGCAAGAATGAATCGAGGAGAGCCAGGCTGTGGAGGGAGAGAGTGGAAAGTGTTTCAGGCAGAGGTAACCGCTTGCATAATTGCTTAGTGCTTAGTGTTAGTCGCTCAGTTGTGTCTGACTCTTTGCGACCCCATGGACTGTAGCCCACCAGGCTCCTCTGTCCATGGGATTCTCCAGGCAAGAATACTGGAGTAGGTAACCATTCCTTCCTCCAGGGAATGTTCCCAATCCAGGAATCAAACCCAGGTCTCTCTCACTGAAGACACACTCTTTAGCGTCTAAGCCACCAGGGAAGGTAAAGGAAAAAAAAAAAGCCCAATAAGAACCCAGCATGGTGTGTGCTGGCGGTATGTGGGAGACTAAGGCATTTCTGGTATTTATTAGAAGATGAAGCAGGTCAGGTGACAGAAGGACTTGTGTGTCGTGTAAGGCCTTTGATCTTAGCCTTTGGCTGGAGCAGCCCCATATGAGGATGTTACTCAGGGACCTGGTCAGGTGAGCATTTGGGGACCTCATTTAGGTCATCCTGTGGAGGAAGGATGTTGTATTTGAGGGTGGGGGTGGGGTCCAGACTGGACTCAGAGAGACAGATAGGAGGCTTTTGTGGGTAATCCAGGCCTGAGCTGATAAGACCCCAGCCGGAACTTGGCAGTGATAGCAGCAATTGAAGAGGCCACACAGATGGGAGAGACAGTTAGGAAGTAAATTGCCGGAAGGGCTGGGATGAGGGAGAGAGGGGTAGAAGGTGACTGAGTGAATGGTGATACCTTTAGATAGGGACCCTGCAGGAACAAGTCTGGGTGTGTAGCAGGAGGAAGAGTTGGGGGTGAAGTTTAGATTATTAATAAGTAGAAGCTGATCGTGGGCAACCCAAGGGGATAGTGGTAGGGTGGACTGGCAAACAGTGCAGGAAGGCCATCTGTCAGTGGATTTGTCTGTCACTTCCCATGCCCAAGAGTTCACCAAGTCCCGGGACTCTGCCTTTCAGATCTCCTTTCTCACCTGCCCTTTCTGGTCCCATGGCCAGGGCCAGCTTCCTGAGCGTGTGACCTGTGTAGCTGCACAAGGCCGTACTTAGAAGGGCACAGTGCTTGCTTTAATGCTTGCTGTCACTCCATTGACATTCTTAATAATTTTCCAACAAGGAACCCTGACTTTTCCTTTGGTACCGGGCCCCATGAATTATGTAGCCAGTGCTGCCCATTTGTTGTTGTTGTTCAGTCTCTAAGTCGTGTCTGACTCTTTGTGACCCTGTAGCCTGCAGCATGCCAGGCTTCCCTGTCCTTCACCATCTCCTGGAGTTTGTTCAAACTCATATCCATTGAGTCGGTGATGCCATCCACAGTATTAGTTAAAGGGCCCTTTTAGCCCTGCCACTGGGCCCTACAATAGCATCCTGTTTCCCAATCTTGAGGTCCTCTCCTTGCTCTCTTGTCCCCTGCAATGTGATCTTTCAAAGCTTAGATCAGAGCACAGAGCCCACCTGCTCTGCTCAGAAACCTTCAGTGACACCTACACACTGTCTGATAAAAATCTAGATTCCTTAGTGGAACACCAAGATCCTTGTTCTTGCCAACTGGCCATCACCCACCTCCAGCCTTGTTTCTCTCCTTCCATCTCCCCTTGCCAACTCCAGCCTCCAGGAAGAGCCTCCAGTCATACAGAACTGCCCATTTCCTAAACCTGCCCAGCATTTTGCTGCCTCCACTCTTTTCTACAGGATTTGAGTGCCTCCCTCATTCCTTTATTAGGAATCCTTCTCCACCTTCACACACCAGCTCCAGAGCTATGGTTTCACCTCCAAGAAGTGACCCCTTGATCCGCCAGCCTGTTAATCAGTTGCCCTCCTGGGGGTTCTCACGCTCTTGCAGTTTGCCCCTCCCACAGCCCGTCATGGGAGTGTTATCTGTCCTGCTGTTAGTCTGAAGGCTCCCAGGCCACACTCAGGACATTTCCCACTATCGGTGACCCCATCATAACACCCAGCACATGGCAGGAGCTCACACAGTGTTGGCGGAATGAAATCTGGTGCTTGCTGAGACTTGAAAGCAGCAGGCTTCTTAGTAGGCATGCAGGGGGAAAAGTTGGCCACAACGTAAATAAGGGCCTTACACCCTGGATCAGGAGACAAGATAGGAAGCTGTGGACCCACGGGCCCTAGGATCAGGAAGTAAAATTCGTAGGCCACAGACCTATGAGGAAGAGGAGGATGTCTGACTCCTCCCCACCCCCAGCCCTACCACTGCTTGGGAATGGGAGTAAGCGGAGAGGGGAGGTTCAAGAAAAAAAGCAGAAATTTAAATTAGCGTGAGTATATGAGGCAAGACCTTGCTCTATTTGTCATTCTCTCTCTGATGCCAGTTCTACTTAGAGCTGGGCAAGAAGAATTTTGTGTTTCTTGTCCCTCCTTTGACCGGTCATCTTAGCCCTCAGGCCCTGATTCATTATTGTGATCTGATGTTCTTACCTGGTGGAGGGTCATAGTGCCCCTTTCTAAAAAGTGTAGGCCTGTTCCTTGGAAAAGTGCACACGCAGTTTTCAGCTTCCAGTGTCAGGAAGTTGCACAGACCTGGGAACACCTATGTCTGTCCCTGCTGCCTTCATCTGCCCGTAAAGTGGGGCCAGGTGACCTCTGGGGTGGATCAGAGGGTACCCCAGAATGCCAGGGCAGGGGCACAGAGCCATTCTGAAGACAACCCAAGGGTCCACTAGCAGCCCCAGCCCTCCAGTGGATGCATTTTGCCAACTTACTTCACTGGCTTTTTTGTTTCTCATCATGAAAGTAGCACATGCTCATTATTGAAAATGTGGGAAAAGCAGAGATGTGAAAATGATGGTTTTTTTCTTTAAGAGCACTACTTTCTTTGGTTTCTTCAAGACTGCTATTGGGTCTGGACCCAAGGCTTGCTTCACACCATCTTGGTAAAAAGGAAAGAGCACTGGACTAGGAGTCAAGGAGCTGGATTTTTGTTCAGCTTCTGCTATGACCAGCTTTTGTTGTTTCTTTAGTATTTGTAGAGTGCCTTCTGTGTGTGTAGGTGTTTTTCTCCCCATGGCCCTCCCATCTCCCTCACCCCCAGGGCCTTAGAGTGGAGTGAATACAAAGTTCACTTCGGGGTACAGGCACTTGCTGTGTGACTGTTGAGAATCACTCACCCTTTGTTTCCTGTCATGGTTTCCTCTTCTATAAAGTAGGGGCATTAGCATCTATCTGTACATGGTGAGTGACGATGACATAATGTACATAAAGCTATAGCATGATGTAAGCATAAGGTATTTGTATGGTTGTTGTTGCTAATAATAATAATATCCATCAGCAAAGCATTTACTCAGTCAAATCCCGATACACTGGTACATTGTTTCCTTCTCTGTAAAATGGGAATGGAAAAAGGACTTAGCTCATAAGTTGCTATCAGGATTCAGTGGGTTAAGTTACTTAGAACGGACGGCTACTTAGAATGCCTGGTGCATATTAAGAACTCCATAAACGTTAACTAGTTGAACAGACTGTAGTATTTGTTCCAGCCAAGAAAAGACTTTTTTAATGGCACAGGAAAAAGTAAGATGGGAATAGGCATGGCAGGGAGGAAGAGGGGTACTTGCTGTCTAATTCAGCTGGCAGTGAAAGAATTATTGGAAGCCCTTGAACTTGTTCTCAAGGCTTACTGAGTTTGAGGGGATATTTAAAGAGTAAAAATCCCCAGACCAACTTACAGTAAACTAGAAGTGACAAGAAGCCATTCAGATAATAATAAGTGCTAAATTGGACGGTTTTGATATTGAGACCTGAAGAAACTTTGTAGAAGAGAGATCAATTAAGCCAGGAGCATTAGAGCAGGTGAGTCTGGGAGAGGGGTTTAGGTTTGATAAATAACTCCTCCAGTTCTAAGAGCAAGGACTTTGGAGTGTGACATTTAAGCCCCTGGTCAGCTGCTTACTGATTGTGTGACCTTGGGCAAGTTCCTTCACTTCTCTAAGCCACAGTTCTCTCATCTGAAAAAAAAAAAAATGTGGGTTGGGGGGAGATAATAATAGTACCTACCTCCGAGGGCTGATGAGAAGATTAAATGGACTACCAATGAAAAGCTCTTCTCTGCGTGCCTGGAGCGTGGTGAGGGCTCCGTGTGAGCCAGTATTTTTCTTTATGAAAAGTCACGGGCAGCACGAAAGCACAGAATCTTGGCAGTAAGGAATTGTAATTCTATTTTGAAATTTTCCAGAGAGGGAGCTTATTGCCTCATGAGGCATTTTTGAATGAGGCCAAAAAAGGAAACAAGCATATCCTGGGGTTTTTGTGAGATGCCAGGTATGTCCTGAGCACTTCACTAAATCCTCACAACCACCCTATGATGAAGTACCATTGCCCCAATTTTACAGTTGGTCAAGGACATAGAGAGCCAAGGACAAAGAGAGAGCTTTCCTGGTGGCTCAGACAGTAGAGCGTCTGCCTGCAATGCAGGACACCCAGGTTTGATCCCTGGGTTAGGAAGATCCCCTGGAGAAGGAAATGGCAACCCACCACAGTACTCTTGCCTGGAAAATCCTGTGGATGGAGGAGCCTGGTATGCTATAGTGCATGGGGTTGCAAAGAACTGGACACGACTGAGTGACTTCACTTTCTAAGGACAAAGAACTAAAGCAGACTTTCCCGTATCTCCTACTCTTTGCTTCCAGGTCTGGAGAAATATTGCGTAAATCTAGACTCTCTGAAATATTTGAAGATGATCATCTTGTCCCTTCCCCACCTTCTCTTTTCTAAGGTAAGTCCTTGTTCCTTACATAACTGTTTTCCGGATTCCTGGAAGACTTTTCATTTATTTGCCAGAACTCTTGTGATCCCTGAATGAAACTGGGGTGCAACAGAGAATGTCCAATTACTCAAAATTCAAAGGTCCAACCGAAAAAGAGTGGCCATTAAGGTCCCTGGACATGGGTAGAGAAAGGAAGAGATGGAAGAGTGCCAACACTTGAAAGCAAAGATGCAGTTCGTCCCCTCCATTGGGGAGCCGCTGACTACTTCTGAAGAAATCAGTTCAGTTCAGTTCAGTTGCTCAGTCGTGTTCGACTCTTTGCGACCCCATGGACTGCAGCACACCAGGCTTCCCAGTCCATCACCAATTCCTGAGCTTGCTTAAACTTATGTCCATCGAGTCGGTGATGCCATCCAACCATCTCATCCTCTGTCGTCCCATCTGAAGGAATGGGAGGGGGATTTTTACTCCCCACTCCCAGCCTGCCCCTTGCAGCATTTCAAGTCTGGTCTAAATGAGTGGGGAGCGGGGCATTCTTGAAACTACAGGAAGTGGGCTGGAGGTGGGAGGATGTTAGAAGGAGCAAGTTTGTGGTCTCTCCAGCTTTGCCGTGGAGATTCTGGCTGGAAAGATAAATAACTGGTAAAACTTAAATGGGGAGTGTGGACCCTGGGGGCAAGAAGATGGGAACGCTGTGGGTAGAAAACCACCTATAAGTGAAAAGTCCACAGCATCTGGGTAGAGATCTCTGGCTGCTGGTTTCTCCTCCTTCCCTCTCAGTGTGGTTCCTGAAGATGATTTCCAGACTCCAGTCTTTTCCCACCTTCATGGACTTCACAATACCTGAGTATTGTGACACCTCCTCTATCATTCCTGAAATTGACTTTACAGAGACTCATTAAAAACAATAAGCAAAAAAACCAACCCACATTTTGTCTTAAATTGTAGTCTCTGAGGTTTAATAACCTAATTCTATTTTTTTGTAGTAGAAATTAAAATCTATGACAATTCAGATGGGAGACTCTCATCTGTATACCACCTACAGTCTCCTCTCCTGCCACCAGGATGCTAACTTGTGCATGGAGAAACAGTGATTGGGTTCTGGAATAAAGGAGACCGGTGTCAAGCTCAGACTCTGGAAGTGGCCAGCAGAGTATCCTTGTACAGAAGGCTTAAACTCTTCCAAGTTGTTTCTTGAGTAAAGTTGGGATAGTTAAGAAGTTGTAAAGCAGAAACAAAATAATAGAAGTGAAAATACCTTGTAAAATGCTTGGGCTATTCCTTTTATCAGTAACTTCCTTGGGCCTGGGGAAGGTGGTGCCTGGAATTCTACCTCCTCTGGGCTAGAACTAGTGGAAAAACATTCCTAAAACCTACAGACTTCAGAGCAAGAGCAGTGCCCAAGGTTCCACCAGCACTCCGCACCTGACCTGCTGTGGGATTTTGTGGGAGTCACTCCTAACTTCCCCCCCTCCCCCGCCCCCGCCCCCACCCCTGCCCCTGCCTTGGCACACACACACCTTCCCTGCCCCAAAGCTCCATTTCCTGTTTAAAGTGGGAAGAGTTATGGCGGTGCTTCTCAAACTTGATTGTGCATAAGATCACCTGTTGTTCATTTGCCTGGGAGCCTACTGAAATGCAAATTCCCCTTCTAGGACTGGAGATTCTGCATTTCCAACCAGCTCCCAGGTGATACTGATGCTGCCAGCCACAGACCACACTTGGAGTATCAAGGAGTTACTGTACTGAACTCCTACAGGTTGTGAAAGGCTTAAATTAGACAATACACTCTAAACATTTAGCCTGGTGCTTCCTTCAGGGACTTATGCAATAGATGTTAATATTATAGTGATTGGTGTATATGGCAGGGTAGGGGGTGAGTTGAGAGGTAACCCCAGATACAGCAGGAAGAAAATGAAACTGAAAGTCGCTCAGTCATGTCTGACTCTTTGCGACCCCATGGACTGTAGCCCTCCAGGCTCCTCTGTCTATGGAATTCTCCAGGCAAGAATACTGGAGTGGGTAGTCATTCCCTTCTCCAGAGGATCTTCTTGACCCAGGGATCGAACCCGTGTCTCTGTTATCGCACGCAGATTCTTTACCGTCTGAGCCAAAAGAGAAGCCCAGATAGAGCAGAGGATGATGAGAGTTCTTTTAACTGTGGGTTTGGAAAAAGCAAGCCCTAGTTTTATGACCCATGCCATAGCTGTGTGAGGTGAGTTTGGCCAGATCTCTTGACGTTTCTGAGCCTCCAAATACCCCTCTGCAAAGGGAAGGGTGACTGAATTAGATGGTGTCTAAGAATTCTCTCAGCTTTAAGTCCAAACTTGAGGCCAGTAATCTCTGCACACCCCCACCACTAAAGGCCACATAACAGGCTTGACCTTGGCCATAACCTTGAGCCACATCTGTTGCAGGGATGGGCCTGCTCTGAGCCTGCCTTGATTGCAGGGAGGATGAATAACTGGAGAGCCCAGCATGGCATTCCTTGAGCTCTGACTGACATCACCCCCGGAAGCCTCTGTTCCTTGGGCCTCATGCAAGGTGTTGCCTGCTTGGCAGGGGGGGCGGGGGCGGGGGGGCAATGATTTGCAGCCTGAACGGGAGCAGGCTTGCTGCATGCTCAGAAAATGGATGTAAAAGGAGGCATTTCAGCATTCCATCCCACTGCTTCATTGTACTGGAGGCGAAGGTGATTCACGAGCAAGCTCCTTGCAAGCATATATCACACGCAGCAGACTCCAGCCCTTCCCCATATCTCTCCCGACTCCAGGCTGGAAACCAGGGGTCCAGAACCTGCAAGAAACTTGCCCCTCAGTGGAAGAAATGGGCATCCAGCAACCTAGTTCCTAAACGAGAAGAACAGAGATGCTTGAGTTCCAAGGCTGTAAGCAGCCTACCAGCACAGCCCCTTTACTAACCCATGAGTCTGCATGAGCAAATATTTATTGAGTACCTTCTAAGCATGTTCACCTGAATAACCGATTTAACCTCATTGCATCCCAGTGAAGAGAGCCTGAAGCAGATGGGGGCATCCAGGTTCAGGGAGGTTAAGTGACTTGGTCAGGGCCACACAGCAAGACATCCAACAAGTTTCACACCTTGGGCAGAGCCCAGGTTAACCTGACACCCTCCCTTCCTCTGTTATGAACTTGTATCAAAAGCCCCAACCTTCATGGTTACTCTTGATTATTGACATTTTCTTTTCTCCCCTTGATTGACGAGCCAGCTCTTAAGGTCCCTGCAGCCATAGTGCCCAGCATGACCCACAGCTGACCCTAGTAAGACATTTTTATGCAGTGAATACTTGAAATGGGAGCTCAGGTCCTGGCACTGTAGGGCTCACTCTGGGGCTGAGAGGGGAAGGAAGAAGAGCCCAGGGCTTTATTCCTGACCTCGGGCTTATTGTCTGGTTGTTATGGACCCAAATCCAAATCTTGAAAGGGAAAGAGGGTCCTTGAATCAGGCTAGGTTTGATTACAGATTCAAGGGGCTGGTAAAACCAGAGGGCCAGCCATCAGGGTGGGTCAGGGAGAAGGGAGAAGTAAGAACTGAAACCAGGGAGGATTGACACAGGCAGAGGTGAAAATGTTCCGCCACTGCAGGAGGAACAAGAGAGGAGGAGGCAGGAATGGGAGGTGGAGGCAGCCAGGTGTCCTCTCCAGGGACAAGGAGCCCATCCCAGTGGGGGGCAGGAAGACTTTGGGGACAATAAGGAGGTTAGGTCTAGGTAATAACGCCTGCTTTGTGCAATCAGGTCCTGTGCCTATAAAGTCTAAAAATGGTGATTACCCTTTGACCTAGTGATTCCACTTCTGGGAAATGATCTTAACTAAAATCTCCAAAATACGGGGGAGGTAAAGCTATATTCACAACAGCGTTCATCACAGAGCTATTTATACGAAGGTAAAAATGGAAGCAGCCAAAACATTTCTCATAAGAGAATAGTGAAGAAATCGAGAGACTAGTGAAGAAATCGGCATATCCAACAGCCATTACATGGGATGTTTTCAAAGCTTTTGAACAACATTCAAAATCAATTATGTTACAATGTTGAGGGAAATGGCCCGTTACAAATAATAACAGTAGCTGCGTTTATTGAATGCTGTTTCCTAGGCACTCAAGCTTTCCATATTTGGCCTCATTTAATCAATACAACCACTCCAGGAGGGTGGAATGACTTCCACGGAACAGACTCTCTCAGGGAGAGGTAGGAGAGCTGGGATTGGAGCTCTGGTCACACTCCAGTGTGTGCCGACCACCGCCTGATGTAACATGACCGCTTCTAGCCAGGAGACCTGAGAGCAATATATCAAATAGTAACAACAGTTCTTTTTGGGGGGTGGGAGGTCTGGGGGGGTGATTCCCCCCTACTTTTCTGTATTTTCCAAATATTTTCTTATGTAGGTGTCATACGCTTTCTGTATCTTTTCAGTTCCTCATTTTGCTCATCAGGGCTTCCCCAGTGGCTCAGCGGTAAAAAAATTCACCTGCAATGCAGGAGACTCTGGGTCGGGAAGATACCCTGGAATAGGAAATGGCAACCCACTCCAGTATTCTTGCTTGGGAAATCCCATGGACAGAGGAGTCTGGTGAGCTACAGTCCAGGGGGCTCGCAAAAGAGTCAGACACGACTTGGCTACTAAACAACAATTCTGCTTATCATTTTGCAACTTGTTTTTTTTTTTTTTTTTCCCCATTTACCAGTAGGTCTCAGTGATCTTGACATCTTTCAGATGCCCTTTATTCTTTTGTGGGGAGGAGAGGGGGGCTCAGAACATTCCATGGTACAGATTTGGCATACTTTTTTTTAACCTGTATTTCCTATTGAGGGCCATCCTAATCTAGACCCTTTTGGACAGAGGGTGTTCTGTTTGTTTGTTTTTAGCAGAAAAGAATAAACTAGAGGGGAAAGTACTTCTAGGTGGCTCCGGCAGATTGGAGTTGGAGGGATTTTATTAGGGGCTCTAGATTGGAGGACAGTCCCTGTTGGTAAAAATGACTGGCTGGAGTGAGCAGGTCTATTTGAAGGATGAGTTTCTCTGCAGTCTTTGGTTTCCAGTAATATCCCCACACATACCCTCCAGGCAGTTCTATCAGCTGACCCCCTTGGCAGGAGTAGGGCTTGTCTCTCTGGAGGAAGTTATAGATTAGGATCCCTCCTGCCCTGGATTCATATTGACATGTAGCTTAATTCTGTTTGGCTGTGGGCAAATCCTCTTCAGGAAGTCAGTTATTCCAATGCCTCTGGGCTACCAGGATGTAGGACTGACTCCACTCCTTTCAATTCTACCAACTTCCCTGGAGGTCTTTTATAACAAATAGAGTTTGAAAAACCGGAACCTCAGCCAATTCCTTACACCTGCTGTGTGGCCCGCAGCCAGCTGTGTTAGGGCTCTGGGCTGTGTGCTTCATTTACATGAAATCAGGGGCCAGAGTTTCAATCAGCTCCAAACTTCTCTGGCGATTCTGAGGCCTTAGGGAGAAAAACACAGGGCTGACTTTGACTAGCTGTGTGCTCCTAGGTAAGTTAACAACTTCTCTGAGTATCAGTTTCTCATTTGTCAGGTGGGGGCAGTGAGACCTACATGATAGTGTTGTGCAGATTAAATGAACTACTGTCTTGAGTTTGGCGTCTAGCACAGTGACTATGCCTGGAAGCTGAGCAATGAGTTATGCGTATAATCTTTAAGGATCCTAAGAAGGCAAGCCTTTTGGCTCCCTTTAGCCCAGCTTGCATTGAGATTACCTAGGACTGTCCAGAAGAGCTTGTCTTTAAGATCCTCTGATTCAGGGGTGGTGGTTTAGTCGCTAAGTTGTATCCGACTGTTTTGGGACCCCGCAGACTGTAGCCTGCCAGGCTCCCCTGTCCATGGGATTTCCCAGGCAAGAATACTGAAGGGGGTTGCCATTTCCCTTTCCAGGGGATCTTTCTGACCCAGGGAGCAAACTCTGCTCCCCTGCATTGCAATCAGATTCTTTACCGACTGAACTACCAAGGAATGGGAGGGAAGCCTATTCATTTCTCAGTCAATGGGATGGTACCCTGAACTACCTAAGCTAAAAAGCAAGAGCAAAACAAATAAGCTCCCACTTCTAAAGGCAGCTCCTAAACCTGTAAGAGTCCAAACTCATCCAGCTACTAGCCAGCACGTTGTATACTTCCTTACTATATCCATAGATTTGTCTTCATCACATCACTCCACCCTTAGCCCCTGCAGCCAGAACATCAACCTAAAGCTTCTAAGAGTGGAAGCATCACTTAGTGAAGATCTGGTCCAAAATGTATTATAATATTAGAGAGTGAAAAAATTAAGTGAAACAAAAGGTCTGGAACAACTATTGTAGGAAAAGAAAAAACCCACATACATACTGCTGGTATAAAAAGTTCCCTAGCTAACAGCAGCATCTTTGAGGGGGTTGGGAGAAGCTCTCCTTGTTTCCTTTTTTAAAAATTTATTTAAAAAATTGTTTTGGCTGTGCTGCACTGCATGCCGGGTCTTAGTTCCCTGACCAGCAATCGAACCCGTGCCCCCTGCCATGGAAGCTTGTTGTCTTTAACCGCTTTATCTGACTTTCTGAGAATGAACACATCTTTTGAGAGAGGCAGTTATTGCAGCAGTTAGGAATGAGGGATATGTTGGAGTCAGACCATCTGGTTTGCCTTCAAACTCAGATATGTGTCTGTGGATCAGACAGAAGCTCTTGCAGCACATATGTAAAGGTGGGACAACAGCAATAATACAACCAACGTCACAGGGTTGTTGAGAGGGTTAAACACGGAGATGCACGTGCTTAGCACCATGCCTGGGATTCAGTAAACACTCAGGGAAGGTCAGCTGTTATTGTTACTTGTATAACCAAAAACAATACACATGTAAATGTTTATATATGTAAACATAGGACAGGGGTATTTTGAGGCGGCCCCTGTCTTTCTATGATACACTTAGCCCCATAAAAAGGAATGTGAAAGAGGAAGAAAAAATAGGGTATGACTGCTTGTTAACTGGCCAGCTCTGAAAGCCCCCCGCCCCATTCAATGTTCTCTATTCTCACAAGAGGAGCAGTTAAAGAAAACACTGACATGGGAGAGGGGGAAACATTTAATAAGAGTCCAGCAAAATGTTTACAGGCCACCCCACCCCCAACACTGCCCCAGGGACGAGCTGGCGACAGAGCTGGAGAAGAGACACAGGTTTGTCCTGTCTCTTGAACCGGGAGCTTCTGGGGCAGGAAGGAATTAGAGCTGTCCAACTCATTTGCTCATTCAGTGAATATTTACTGAGGGCTGGTGGTATGCCAGCTAGTAGTTCTAAGCCCAGGGATACAGCCTGGACAGAGAAGACCAGAGCAGAACAAAACACCAAATAAACAAACAAAAGCTTATAATCAGAGAGCTTACGTTGTAATGGAGATAGATAGACACTAAACAAAATGAGTAAGACTTGTAGCCTGCGGAGTTGCTGTAAATGCCATGGAGAAAAATTGAACAAGGAAAGGTGTTAGGGGTTACTGGGAGAGTTACCCAGGAGGTAAATTATGGGGAGTGAGTGAGCTGGTGTTCTTGGGAGCTCAACTCTGCAGATTTCTAAAACCCATCCTTATTCAGAGTCTCCTTGAATCCCAGCCATCGGAGATTGCAAACCAGGCGTTTCTCTGATTGTATGTGTAAGGCTCTGGCTTGGGGAAAACTGAAGGCCAGGTCAGGCACTCTGCCTCTATGATGCTCCCAGGAGAAAGCCATCCATGCGCTGCTTTGAAAGGCAAAAACCAGGGGAGTCTGGTCTGAGCATGGTCACACTGAAGCAGTGGTTCTTATCCTTGAGTGGCTTGAACATCATGGGGTGAAGGGGGTGGGCATGGTGAGGGTTGTTAAAATGTGGAGTTTGGATCCTACCACAGTCTCTGGAGTGGTCTGCTGGGGACCCCACCTGGAGAAACACAGATGGATGAATTATCTATGATCCAGACAGAAGTCTGGAATCTCCAAAACATGAGATTCCCACCCAGTGAACCACCTACTTATTTTAATAATAATAGCTGCATTTTATTGAGCACTTACTGTGTGGAGGGCTCTCTGCTGAGCACTTCAGATTTATTATCTTCCTTTAAGCCTCACAACAACCTGATGAAGGAGGTAAAATTCCCATAAGGACACTGAAGCACAGGCGCAGTGGTTAGTGGCAGAAATGGGGCAAAGACCTAGGCTTGCCTGACGCTAAACTGAGTCCGGAAGTTGTTCCCTGCACTGCATCGCTCCGAGGCTCCGCTGGTCACTTCCAGAGCTCCTCTCGATAGCTAGATTGCAAACTGCTTGGGGCAAAAGTTGGCTCTTAGGCTGCCTGCACTCCTCAGACAGAATTTTCTTGAATTAACCATGCTTTCATTCTCAGAAGGAGCTAAAAGAGCATCCTCTAGACCTTTCTCCCCAGCTATTGAACCCCTAGCCCCTGTAATAGTGTCTCCTCCTCCCTCTGTCTAAGCAGAGCCCATCCTCCCTGAGCTCCTGGGACTCAACTGTCTCTGCTTGGGGCCTTGTATCCGAGTTTTCAGCCTTCTCTCCCCTTCCCTTCGATGAGTTCCTCCTGGGCTGTGAGCTAGCTCCTGGCTGGCTTCTCCAGATTGAGGACAGGAGGAGAAGGGGACGAGAGAGGATGAGGATGGTTGGATGACATCACCAACTCGATGGACATGAGTTTGAGCAAGCTCCAGGAGAGGGTGAAGGAAAGGGAAGCCTGGGTGCTGCAGTCCATGGGCTTGCACAGAGGTGGACATGACTGAGTGACTGAGCATGCGTACACGCAGCAAAATAATTTAATCTGCCCACCTCAAAATTCTCCCCTTAATCCTATCTGCAAAGTCCCTTTGCCACATAAAGTTACACTTTCACAGGTTCTGTCATGAGGAGGGCATTCCTCAGCTAACCCTACCAACACGAGCAACACTTGATTTTGTCTCCTAAAGCTGCTCTTCCTCTACTTTCCCCATCTAAGAATATGATACTCTCATTTACCGACCCAAAACCTGAGGTCCTCCTTGATTCCTCTTTCTCTTGTGCCCGACCCCTGCCACATTTACACATCCAAAATAGGTGCCTTTCCACAGAAACGTTTCCTCTTCTACCATATAAGAGATCTGGGTTCTATCCCTGATTTGGGAAGATCCCCTGGAGAAGAGAATGGCTACCCACTCCAGTATTCTTGCCTGGAGAATCCCATGGACAGAGGAACCTGGTGGACTACAGTCCATAGGGTTGCAAAGAGTTGGACACGACTGAGCGACTAACACTTTCACTTTCACAGAAACATTTCCTGTTCTACTACCGTCATCCAAGCCCGCTTTGTCCCTCACTTGGACTTTGGCAGTAGCCTCCTAACTGGTCTCTGTCTCCACTCTATCCAGCCAGTAGTCCTTTCTCTAAGTACCTGGTGATCTTTCACCTGCTTAAAAGCCTGCAGTGGCTTCCCATCTCAGAATTAAATCCATTCTCCTCATCTTGGTCTGCAAGGCCCCACATAATCTGGGAGTCTTCCAGACCATCTCTTATTTTTCCCTCTTGCCCACTCAGGTAGATGAGCTAGGACTACTTGAGTGTGTTTTCTACCCAAAACAGCAACAATGCCTTCCATTAATTGACCTCTCCTTCTTTGTCTGAGTTAAGCATTTAATCCCCACAGCAACCCAAGAGAAGCAGTTGGGATTGGATTCCAGAACAAAGATTTCACTCAAAATAACATTACTATTAATAAATGTACCTCTGCCTCTCCATCCTCATTTCCCCTCCTCCCACACCTTCCTTGCAGACCCTGATCAAGGTGCTTTGAACTGTGGGAATTGTGCCTGATACACCACATCCTTAGCATCGGTCACTGGGAGTGAGGCTCTACAGAGAAAACCCAAGTCTTCAACAGACTTATCTTAAGTGATTTCAATCATAAGGAAGGTGATGCTAGTGAAACCTCTTACAGGAAGACCCACTTGATTGCTTTAGTCCCCAGAGTTCTTACTTTTCCTTCCAACTTGCAGTTTATATTCCCGGCAGGCCTTGCAGAGGTCATTATCACTTCACTTGTATATAGAATATAAACTCCTTGGGGGGAAGGGGTTTTTGTTTGGTTTTACACTGCTGCATCCTGAGCGCCCACAAAAGGCCTGGCACAGGGTAGGCACAGAAGTATTAGGTAGGTGAATATATCCTATTTGCAACCCACAGAGACTGGAGTTGTTTTGGGCAAGGCCTTGTCCTGGCTTCCAGGGATACAGCAATGATCTAAATAACTCTTCACCCTCTAAACTTATGGGGGAGACAGACAGACCTGCCTGCTCACAACAGATTTCATCAAAGGAAGGAGGTGGCCATCAGCAGGGGGGCTGGACCTGCTTGTTGGAAGGGTGCAAATGGAATTTAGAGAGACAGCTGTTGCTGAGTCCCTGGTGCGACAGGCCTGTGGGGAATAGAGAGCTACCATCAGACAAAAGTCAGGTACACACAGGCTCTGGAGCCCTACTGCTTGGGTTTGGTCCTCCACTACTCACTAGTTATGTGATCTTGCCTGAATTATTTACTCTAAAGAAAAGTGCAGACTTCAAAACCTGCTGCAGAGAGATTCTGATCTAGCAAGTCTAGGCTGGCTAGGAGCCTGTGTAGTTTTTTTGTTGTTTGTTTGTTTTCCCAAGCATCTCGTGATTCATTATAGATGGGCCACAGACCATGTCTTGAAAAGCACTGACTTGCAGGCAGAGATCATGCCAATCAGCAAACTGGCGTGTCAGACTTGTATCTCAGTGACATTTTTCAGTATGAAATCATGAATTGTCATTAAAAGTTAGACATTTAAACATGATACCACCCAGTAGGTGCCATGGAGAAGGCTTCAGGACAGCAGCCAAGAAGGATATCCAACAGGCTCTGTCTCCCCAGGCCAGCCCAGAATACTCCCTAAAGGCGGGTAGCAAGTGACTCTGCAAATGTTTATTGATAGACCTATCCATGATGGTCTAACAATGGTCTATATGCTAAACTCCAACTGGCTAACCCCAGTTCACCTCAGAGGTTCTGGGTGAACCACAGAACCCCAAAGAGGACCAGGTTGGTATGGGGGTACAAGAGGTGGTACCCAGCTCTGGTGACTCCATGGCTTGACTTGAACCAGGACCTCATGCCCAGGGAACTCTGAGAAGCCGGATGTATATAAGGCCATGACAGATGTGAGCGAACCTCGCTGAGCCTTAGTTGAAATGCATGGCCTGAGTTTTATAAGGGCATTCTTCATCTATTCATTCCACAAATATTTAAGCACCTGTCAATGTGCCATGCTAGGGTAGGCATACAGTGGCGAAACAGGTGTCTGTACTCAGTAACCTTATGTTCCAGAGGGGAATCAGATTATTAATATAAGCAAATAAAATATATAGATTAATATAAAAGGGTAATAATGAAGGCAAAAGGAGAAGAAGGTGGCAGAGGAACACAAGGTTAGATAGCATCACTGACTCAATGGACATGAATTTGAGTAAACTCCGGAAGTTGGTGGAGGACAGAGAAGCCTGGCATGCTGCAGTCCATGGAGTCGCAAAGAGTCAGACATGATTCAGCGACTGAACAACAACAATAATGAGAGGAAGATCATAAATGAGAGTAATTGGTTGGAGAATAGGGAGGTTACATTTTTAGTAGGGTGATCAGAGAAGGTTTTTTTGAGGAGATGACATATATCCTAAACCTGGATAAAGAGGAGTGAGCCATGTTGGATCCAAGGGAAGCATATTCCAAGCAAAGGCAGTGAGGTGGGAAACTGCTTCAAGTGTAAGGCACTGTGCCTTCTACAGTGTCCTCAGCCTGGGGTCATTGAGCCTCTGTGTGACTGTCTGCACTGTTAGGTGCTCACAACTTTCACCTCAGGGACTCTAAGTTATGAAATCATGTCATTATCCTCTGGAGAAGGAATTGGCAACCCAGTCCAGTATTCTTGCCTGGAGAATCACATGGACAAAGGAGCCTGGAGGGCTACCGTCTATGGCGATCACAAAAAGTCAGAAACGACAAGTCGACTAACACTGACTGTAACTATGACACACACTGATGCAGAACCTCCTGCCAACCATAACCTTTTCTCACGTGAGCCTCACACTCGCCCCTCAGGTAGGTGCCTCTCAGGTAGGTATGACACTGTATTATGGGCATTTTCCTGACTGGGACTGTGGGACTCAGAGAGTGAAGCACGTGGCCCAGGTCCTGTATTTGTCAAATGTCAGAATGGGGATTTGTATCCTGGGCAAACGCCAGAGCCCCGGACTCATAACGGATATGTGGCGGTTGTTGAGTTAATGTGACTTGACACCCTTGCCCTGGTTCCTACACCTCTCTGAGGCAGGGACTCTTGGGCCTGCAGGCCCCCCCTCATCTTAGGCCACTAACATGGCCGCCGGGCCTGCTAGACCCTGGTCCTCACACTGAGGGTTGCCCCTCTGCCATGTAACTACTGTGGGATTCCTGAGCGTGGTGAGCCAGATCAGCTGGGCTGGAAACATCCTTCTAGGCAACTCCTTGAGGGAAGAGCTCCTGGCCCCACGCTGCGCTTTGTTCCCAGCTGCCTCCAGCCTGCCCCCTCCAGAGCCCCAGACGTCCGCTTGACTCAGCCTGAGCCCTGTGTGGGGGCGTCCACTGGGCTTCCGCAACATCCTGTGTTCTGCCTTCTACCTACCTTTTTTTCCATTCCCAGGGAATCCCTCCCATCAGGGTTTGTTTTTACACCCTGGAGCCGACCAGCCCACAGAACAATTAAAATGGCTCCCCCAGGATCCCCCGGAGCCATTCCTGCCTTACACAGTCAGCCTCCTGCCTCCAGGGTCTGGCAGGAGCCTCCCTCTCTCCCTAAGGCCTCAAGTTCTGCCCCTTGTGCAGCCTCCAGGTTAGGACTTTTTCTGCCAAAGAGCCTCACTGTGTTCCCCGCACGCCAACTCTTATTCAGTTTGCTGTCTGAGCCTTGGGAGTGGACACCTGTCATGGTTGACTGTCCTGTCGTCCCTTCTGCTTCCTCTGACGATATGATTCCCTTTTTTCTGGGTAACCCTCCCATCCCCCGCTCCCTGCGATTTCCTCCAATCACGTTAATACCCTTTCTCCTGGCCACTGTGATTGGCCCAGGGGTGGACATATGACCCAAAACAAGCCAATTGGAATCCTTGCCTGGGACTTTGTAAATGGAATATAGGGAGAAGAAAAATCCCCCTCTTTTGCCTTTGGGTTTGCGAAACTGACATGATGCAAGACAGGCTGGCACGGTCCACATCCCTTCTTCTCTTCCTTTTACCAGATGGAAGCACCCCAAGAAAGAGGCCAACACACAGAGAGAGGCAGGGAGAGTGAGGAAGTGAGTTGCTCATTATTTGAGTTTTTAGAGTTCCTGGTTCTGGCCTCACCTGGATTAATGAGCCAGATTTACTTACGTATTATTTACTTACTACTTACTTTTGCTTGAACTAGTTTGCATTTGGTTTTGGTCATTTGAAATGAGTTCAAACATTCATTCATAAGGTTCTTTCTTGTACTATGACATACAAAATAACTTCAAGGGGTCTGTGCTTCTGTTTTTTCATATGATTGGCAATCTCCTTCAGACCAGGAGTTATTGCCTTAAAATGTTTTCGATATCAAAGAATATACATTGATATGCAGTGAATAAAATATAATTACAAAACAAACATTTGATAACTGCTATGAGGTCCAAGAACTAAAACATGACTGAGCTCACTGGCCCTACCGGTGGGCTCCTCCCCTGTTTTTAAACTGTCTGCCCCCAGTGGTAACAAAAACCTTAAATTTTATGCTCAGTATTCCTGACTTAAAAAAATTTTTAAGACGTATTTTTTTGTTTCCTTAAAAAATGTTACTTAGCTTTGCTTATTTATAAGCTTTAGAAAAAAATGACATAGTATATGTAGTCTTCTGAAACTTGCTTTTTAAAAAATGTATTAAAGTATATCTGATTTATAGTTTTGTTAATTTGAAACTCACTGTTTAAAAACTCATCAGCTGTTTCTAAGATTCATCCATCTTATTGCATATAACTATAGTTCATTCATTTTCACACTGCATAATATTACATTGTGGAAATAAACCATAATTCACAAAGTGTTGCTTCTCCTGGTAGTGGATATCTGAGTTTTTTATAGCTTTACTATTATGAACATTGCTTCTTCAAACATCATTATGCACATCTTTCACACAGGTGCAAGAATATTGGGGGTATATAGCTAGGAGAGGAACTTAGTGTGCAAGTTCAACTTTTGCAAATGGTGCCAAATTATTTTCCAAAGTGATCACACTTACTTCTACTCCCCATGACCAGTACAAGACCCCCCACCACCAGTGTCCCAACAGCACCTAATAGCCCTGATCTGATTCTCACTTGGTGCCTAGCACGGTCTTTGACTTGTCATGGGCTCAAAAAATGGTTTATTTACTGACTGCCTGAGACAGAGGAATGGATGGTCTGGATGGGTAGATGATACTGAAAATGGTGGAAATTTCCAGAAAATTGGAGGAGTAGAGACCATCTTCACCCAGAAAGATGAACTGGAAACTCTAGTATCTCAGAGAGTCAGTGCCAGATACAGACCACACTCTGGGCTTATCTGGGTTGATGCCCTAGGATTCCCTTGAAGGCCTTCATGGTTGCCTGAGTCTGACCTTCATGGCTCAGCAAACCCTTTCCTTATGCACACAAGCTTCAAGAATGAGCCTGCTTTGAGAGCCTGGCCCTTCCCATCTTGGAACATTCCATGTTCTCTAATTGCTGCGCAGTGAATCTGAGAGGGTGATCTTTGGAAATCCACTCCTTTGGGCAACCTATCTCTGTCTAATATCCACTACACTTGGATGGGCCCTAATGTCAATTTCAAAACAGTTACACTTCCCTTTCCCCTTACTCTAATTTTTTCTTTAAAGTTTTTTGTTTTCTTTGTTGTTATTGTTTGTTTTTGTTTTGTTTTTTAAAAAGCCAATCTTAATTACATGTTGGGACTTTCTCTTTGGTTTCAGTCACACCTGAAATTCACAATCTTCACACACACACACACACACACACATACATACACATACCCTCTCAAAGTGCACATTCCTTACTTCAAATCCAAGGCCTATGAGAAGAGTTTTTGTTGAAGGTCAGCAGCTCTGATTGCATTTCTTTATTTAGAACATTGTTTTCTCTGAAGCTGATTCCATTACCTTTGAGTTCACGGAAATGGAGCCCATTAGAAAAGTCAAGAGGCTCCTAAACAGGCTTAGAGTGTGATGCTAAACTTAGGTTCGTTTGGCTACTGTGGCTTATTGACAGCGACCTTTCTCAATTTTAATGGAGCCTGCATCTTCCTGATTTGCAACCGCCAACCTTCATGGTGGGAAGAGAGGAAACTTGGGGCTTTAGTCCCAGATGTCAACATCCACTCTTATCTCTGCTCCTAAATTCCCTACTCCTTCAGAGAGTGGCTGACCTACTTCCCATAGCCTTGATATGGCTCTTTGACACCCACATCCAGGGCTCAGGCTGGCCCAGGCATGCGCACAGAAGAGGGAGCATTTTGTCCCAGGTCCTGGAAGAATGGGTTTATAGACCTGATCATTGAAGGATCTCTTGGCTTTTGACCTGCAGGTTCCCTTCCCCATCTTGATTGCCAGAGGCTGAGTGTGTAGGCAACCACAACCTTGCCTGGCCTTAGCTTCCTCACTCCTGATCTCGCCTATCCTGTTCCCAGCTGGACTTTCTGTCATCTCTATGGTTCACAGCAGTGCTGGGACACTTGCTGTGTCCTGGGGTGAGTGAACTATGCTCTCTGATCTGCAGAGTGAGGGTGATAACACCCACCACACCAAGGTGGACTCACACTTGACACATGCAAGTTTTCAGGGGTCATGAAATTGGCAAGAATGAAACATTTGGATGATGCCTTGTATTGACATTGTGAGGGGGGTTGCTGTCAGGGTCAGCGGGAGCTAAGAATGGGGAGTGAGTTCGTCTACCCGCTCTAAATAGCGATTTACCAATACTTATTCAAACTGGAAATACGTAATTATCCTTTGAGCTAGAAATTCCATTTCTATGAATTTATCCAATAGAAATACTGAAGACCTACATATGAAGGTATTTGATGCTATATTGTTGGTATTAGCCAAAACCTAGAAACCATCTAAATACCCACTTTCCTATATGATACAGCTTTGTGATGGTGTAACATGCAGCCACTAAAGAAGAATGAAATAGTGATTCATGTGCTTGTGCTCAGTTGTATCCAACTTTTCGTGAGCCCGTGGACTGAATCTCCTCTGCCCATGGGATTTCCCAGGAAAGAATATCGGAGTGGGTTGCCATTTCCTTCTCCAGGGGATCTTCCCAACCAGGGGATCAAACTCGGGTCTCCTGTGTCTCCTGCACTGTAGGCAGATTCTTTACCTCTGAGCCATATGGCTTGGGGAAAAAAAAGATACAAAACAATTTACTATGCTATTTCTGTGTTTGAGCAAGCTTTGGGAGTTGGTGATGGACATGGAAGCTTGGCATGCTGTAGTCTGTGGGGTTGCAAAGAGTTGGACACGACTGAGTGACTGAACTGAACTGATTTCCATGTTTAAAAATAGGATGTGTGATGTATATGCTGAGAATATTTCTGAAAAATTAAAAATGAATAGATAGAACATGTTCTAGGGATAAAGATAGGGTGGAAGGAGAGTTATCTCTTGTTATGTGCTCTGTACTCTGAAGGTTTTTATCATGTGTATGTGCAAGTTAAACACAATTTTGAAATAGAAAAACAAATATAGTAAGCTGTCTTCTGTTCTAATTGCTTCCAGTTTCTTATTTCTGGAACACTGATCTGTCACAAGTAGTGCCTCTGACAATGGCCTTTTAAGAAAAGAAAGACATCATATATGTTAGGGAACTGAAAGGAGGATGTGAGATCCCCAGAATTTGTCCCTGCAGGCTCCCACCCAGGGCCGCCGGTCTCCTGTGGCCTTAACCCAGAAAAAGCAGCCCCCAGTCTCCTAACCCTGGCCACATAGCTAGCCACCAGCACCCTTTCTCCTGGGGCCCCCAGCTCTATGTTGAATATCCCTTGGTGCGTGCCAGGCCAGTGCTCAGTGCTTCACAGGTGTTGTTATCAGGTATTGATCTGCTTTCCTCTTTGCTCCACCTCCACAGCTGGCATGGTTGTCCAGGCCACTGTAGCTTCCTCACAACTCCTTGCTACCCTTCCATCCATCCTTCACACATCTGCCTGAGTGATCTTTGTAAATGACACATCATAACTGTCATTGCCCTGCTTAGAAAGCTTCCTATGGCTTTCTGTTGCCATCAGAATAAAATTTAGGCTCATTTCCATGGCTGTGGGGCCTCTTGACTCCCTCTCCTCCTTACCTCCCTGACTGCCCCCTCTCTCTGACTGCTTCAACCACTCTGGCCTTTGTGTTCCTGGAAGAGCCCAAGCACATTCCTGCCCCAGGGCCTTTGCACCGGCCATTCTTTTCAGCTGAATGCCTCTTCCGCTTTTCACATACCTGTGTCTCATCTTTTCAAAATGTCAAAAAATGTCACTTTTCAGAGGCCTCCTTGACTACAGTAGGTAGAGAGTGACTCTTCCCCTAAATGCACCCACCACTCCATCTGGCACCCAGATTTATTTTCTTCATAGAATTTATCAGTCTCAGCAATGACCTTTTTGACTTGTGTGGGTCTGATCCCTCTCCAGAGAATGTCAATGCCATTGCCATCCCTGCCTCCCTGGAGCCTGGTGTGGGTGCCATGGGTGTTTACCAAGTGGGTGGATACAGTACCTGCTGTGTTGGATGCAGTACCTGCCGTGTTTGATGCAGTACCTGCCCTGTTGGATACAATACCTGCTATGTTGCAGGTGCTCAATGTTGGTGGAATCTCTGCTGCTTACTTGCTGTGTGGCCTCGGGAAATATCACAACTTCTGCAGATGTGAAATGGGACAGGCTTAGAGAACCCTGGGCAAAACAGGTTGCTATTCTCTGAATGAAGCTTTTTGTGTGTTTTTTTTTTTCCTACAAGTCTATTATTCTGAAGAAGTTGTGCGGAAACACAAACTCTGATTTTCCAGCTGGGGCCGTTTTCTGCCCACCTTCCTGCTCTGGGAAGCAGCATATGTGCCCGGGAGACTCTCCTCCAGAGAGGGTTAGCCTGGAAAATATCCCAGTACCCAGGGGGAGGGAGGGGCCCCCCTGGAGGCATTGAACTGTCATCTCTTGAAAAAGTGTGGGAAGAAAGACTGGGGTAAAAGAACACAGACTTACGGGAGGCACATCCTCAGACAATGTCTGACACTCATTGTGTCAGCACAGAAAGTGCTAAATGAATAATGCATGTGACTGTGATTAATTTTTACTATTAGTAGACTGTGCACACTTTGGAAGGACCAGACCGACAATCTCAAATTGTGTATTTTCACAGTCCTCTGCCTCATTTAACCTTCACAGCCGCCCTGCGGGGCAGACACTCATGTTATCCCCCCACTTGGAGTTGAAGCCACCAAGGTGCAGTCAGGGTGTCTTGTTCAAGTTCACACGTGGCTGCAGAGCCAGGAATTAAATACATTCAGACTCTTCCTGCTACAAGTCTGAGGTTTCTTGGAGTTTTCCAGGATTCTTTACTTTTGCTTGGCCCGACCTGTTTCCTTGAGGTTATCAGCAGTAAAACGGCCACTATGAAATTGAAGGAGGCTGTGAGCTTGTTCAGGAGGGAAGAGGGCTGGGAAAAGAAGACGGGGCACCACTCCCTGGTTCTGTAGGAGAACCCGAGATGGACGCCAGAGGGCCGCTAAGTCAGGAGGGGAACCACGGCCAAATCCCGAGACCTCCTTTCAGCATTGAGGCAAGGTGGCTAAATCTCTTAAGAGGCCCTGAAGGAGGCCGGACCCTCTGGAACGGGGCTCAGCAGGAGTGGGTGGAGACAGATGCCCGAAGCGGGCTCCTGTGCGCTGGGAACTGAGGTCTTCTGGGGCTGGAGATCCAGGCCTATCCTCACCTCCAGGGGATTGGGGCCCGGCCTCAAATCCCAATCTTCAAGCTGTGGGACAAGCCCAGCCTCCAGGTTTTTCCTCCAGAGCCAAGTTCCAGGGGCCAAGCCCCTTTGAGGGGAAACAACACACATGTAAAGAGCTCCTGACTCAGAAGCAGACCAGGAGCCCCTTCCCAAGATACACTGGGCGAGGTCCAGCCCCTCGTCCTTACCGCCCAGAATGACATCTCCAGTCTCACCATTACCACTGTTCCTTTGGGATACACACTGGGGTCAAGCCCTTTGCAGGGAGGTGACATAAAGTCTCTAACACCTTCGTGGGAATTGATCCACACAAGGGTGAGTGTGGGGTGAATATTCTATTCCAGGGACTGCAAGGGGTTGGGGGTGGCACATGAGATGAGGTGGAATACACTAGAGAAGCAGGTCCCAATTTGGCCCCAGGGTCAGGCCCTGAAGAACAGGTGGTGGATCCCGGAGGGAAAAAAGGAACTGAACTAGATGCATTTTAATGAGACCATTACATTTTAGGAAACACCTCTGCTGGAGAGTTCATGCTTTAAGAACCGGATGAAGGCAGTGTGGTCAGGGGTTGGTGCTCAAGGAAAGGCCACCTGGGGTCTGCACATGTCTTCTCCCCCCCAGCCCTCACCCCTACTACCCCCCAGCCCAGGCTCCCTCCCCACCAAGGTTTCCGGAGCCACCACCCACAGAGCAGCCTCAGGGCTGGGCGCTGAGTCACAGGCTGTGGTGCCCGCCAGGGGGGTGAGGGTGGCAGATGGCTTGACGTGGGTGAGAGTGGGGAGGAGAGGGCCTGTGGGAGGGGGCAATGACCCTGGGCCCAGCAGGGAGGGATTCGAGGAAGTGACCTGGGAGGTGGGCCAGGTCCCGTGTCGAGCCCCCCTGCCCACCCCTCCCCCCTTCCTTTCTTGGTTTCCGGGGATGCCATTCCAGTAGGGGCAGTCAGCCGTGGCCAGGTTGGGGTAGAGAGTGACCCTGAGGAGGCCTGAGGCCCAGGGCTTCCGCACAGCCTGCCTGGCCCTGCTGGTCCGGCCGTGGGAGGCAGAGCCTGGCTGTGTTTACCCAGGCCGGGCACTTCCGGAGCAGATGGGCGCCTGTCAGCGCTGCCAGCCAGGAACTGGGCTGACATCCTCTCAATGCCAAGTGGCAGGTGACTCGGGGGCCTGGATGGGAACATGTGTTTGGTTTTGCTGCTTATTAGGAGAAATCTCTCCAGGCTGAGAGCTGCCTGCACACCTGAGTGAGCACAGCCCCAGTGAGGGGGCACCCGGCGCAGACTCTCTGACCCAAAGAGGCCTGGCCCTTCCAGTTACTCAGAGGCGGGGGCTCTGGGTCCCTGTTGAGTTCTGCTTTTTGTCGCCACTATCTTGGCGTGTTAGGGTCCTAGGACGGTCATTACAAAGTACTGAAAACTGGGTGGTTTAAACCACAGCAATGCGCTCTCCCACAGTTCTGGAAGCTAGAATTCCCAAATCAAAGTGCCGGCAGGGTTGGTTCCTGAGACTGTTTCCTGCCTCTCTCTCTGAGCTTCCTGTGGTTGCCAGCAGTCGTGTGGATGCAGCCCATGGACGCATCACTCCAGTCTCTGCCTCCACCATCTCGTGGTGTTGTCCCCTCTGTGACCTTATTGGATTAAGGGCCTACCCACTCTGGTATGATGTCATCTTAATTTAATGACTGCAACACTCCAGTAATAAATAGTAGATCGCTACAAAGCCTTGTCTAATAAGGTCACATTCTGAGGTTCTAGGAAGGACATGGATTTTTGGGGGGCGATGCTTGGCTTGCTCACCAGCTGCACTCCTCGTCTCGTCTCTAATTCTTCCTCTCTCTCACTCCTTTCCTTCCTCTTCCCTGCTGCTCCCAGCCCCAAGCTCAAGGGGAGGGGGAGACTGCTTTATCCCCAGGTAGGACTCTGGAGCCTGCAACTGTAAATTAGAAAGAACTCTGGAAACAACTGAATTGTTTTTACTAATATACTCTTCCCCATTAAGAGGCAATCAATTTACAACTGTGGTTTTAATCCTTTTTAGGGTTTTGGAGGCCTTTGGGACAGAGGGAAGACTTTGGACTCCCACTCAGGATAAAGGTACAAATGCACACACCTGCCTTCCAATGCCCATCCTCCTTTCCTTGGGTTCCGGGGAAGGCTTTCTGGGAGCCAAAGAATGCCTGCCCTGGAGCCGAAGGAGGCCGCAGCTCCTTGGCATTCCAGGGCTTGGGAGCTTAGGGGTTGCCACCCAAGTCAAGGATCTGGGGAGAGTTTCCTCAGTTCAGACTGTTGTCAGAGTGTGTATGTCAGGTAGGGTAGGCATGACCGGGGTAGGGATGTGGAGGGCCCAGGAAAAAGAGAATGCTTTCATGTGATGTGAACATGGTTTTTTTGTTTGTTTGTTGTTTTTTTTTTTCTCTTGCTTCAATAACCACCACACCAGAGACAACCTTGAGAAGAGACCCAGAGCCTGAGTTCTCCAAGGACAAACCCTGAGCAGAAAACAGTGGCTTCTTCTGGGGAGGGCTCTAGCACTGGGGGCCTCAGGGAAGGAATTTTCTTGTTGCTCCCTGTATTTTGATATGATTTGAGCTTTTCTGGTGAGAATGTATCTAATAATTTTGTATGAAATAAAAGTTTTTCAAAGAAAGGCTCTGGTATTCTGGGGTTTCCGATCCCGTTGAACAGCTTACGAAAACTATGGGCTGGTTCTCCCCCGTCCTGTCCACCATGTGCATCCCCAGCTCGGAGGGAGGACCAGACTCCTGACACTGGAGCTGACCCAGCTCCTGCCTGTGTCGCAGCCCACCTGCCGCCACCAGCCATGCCGCGGGGATGTCCTCTCCCCTGCCCCCACTCCTCACCTGCGCATGTGCATGTGTGTTAAGTCCCTTCATCTGTGACCCTGTGGACTGTAGCCTGCTGGGCTCTTCTGTACGTGGGTTTTTCCAAGCAAGAGTACTGGAGTGGGTTGCCACGCCCTCCTCCAGGGGATCTTCCTGACCCAGGGATCGAACCAGCGTCTCTTTATGTCTCCTTCATTGGCAGGTGTGTTCTTTACCACTGGAACCACCTGGGAAGCCCTGCTTCTTACCCAGTCCCCCCACAAATTCTAGACTGACTCTTCTTGGGGTCACTGTTTCTCAAACTAGAGGCATCAGAATCACCTTCTGTTATTCTTTGAGCCACTGCTCCAGGTAAAGAGCATTCACTGTGCCTTTTGGGCTTCACCTGGATCCAAAGATGGGCTCCACCCTGGAACAATGCTCATTCCCTCTCCAGTACCCCTGGGAATCACTTGGGATTGGGGAGAAGGGGAAACCTTCTCCTCTTGAGAGTCAGTATGATGAGATGGGTGGCATTGAAGACTGTGATGGTCTCAGCTGGAAGAGACCCTGGAGGATCATCCCACCCAAGTTGGGGGCTGAGGATCCAGAGGCGAGGGTGGCTTTTCCCAAGTCCCCCACTGTCCTCTGAGCCCTGTCCGTGGGCCTGTGCCTCTCCTCTGCACTGAGACGGGACTGGGCTACAAGGGGGAGGGCAAGAGTGTTGCAAGGTAGGGGCTCTCTTCCAGGATCTTGCCTCACTCTCACCTCAAGGGACTTGATTGAACTAACCAAGCGTCCCTGTCACCTGACCCAGAAACTGGCATGGAGTCAGGAAGGGAAGAAAGGCAGGAAAGAGCTCAGTCCCACCCCACTGTGAGGAGGCAGCATTGTGAAGGAGGGAAAGATTTCCACTTCTTCTGCATCTTCCCTTCTAGCAGGTCCTGTTCTCCCTGTGTCTCAGGGCTACAGCTGTGGGGCTCGTTTTTATTCCATACAGTGAATGTGTTCCACCCTGGGGGTTGTTTTCATCTTAAAGGAGGACTCACAGCAAACCCAAGGGTGGAATGCAGGGCTGCAAGGCCAGCGAAGTTGTGCAATGTAGGGGTGAGGAGCGGAGGGTTTCTTAGGAGCAGAGGGTTCTCTTAGGCATCTCTGCCCCGGCTCATATCAGATCAACCCTCCCACATCACTCAAGATCCTCAAAATGCAGGTTTCCTGGGGGCTGGCCTTGGTACCACCATCACTGATACAAGCATGGCCCTCCTGGGGACCAACCCACCTGCTGTTTGGAGCATCTTTGCCTGCTGGACTGCCCCAGAAGAGATGAAAGGGGGTCAAATGTGTCAGATTCCTCCAGCTGCTGAGATTAGAGCCCCCACCACATTGAGAGGGCAGCAGTCTTGGCTACCCGCCAGCTGGTGACCAGTCTGGGCTGCCCCTGGGAAACTCAGTGAGAGGCGCAGCCCGACACTCTCCTGTCTCCCAGTTCCTTTCACTTGCTGCCGGTGGGCAGTGACTTTTGGAAGGACAGGGACACATGGAATGGCTGCAGATCCTAGGTCAACACTGCAATGCCCACCAGCTACCAGTGAGTTCTTTTGTTTTAAGTTTTTGTTTGTTTGCTTGCTTTTGTTGTGGTGTGCCACTCTCAGGCTCAGTAGTTGCAGCCTGTGGACTTAGTTGCCCCAGAATGTGGAATCTTACTTCCCTGACCAGGGATCGAACCTGTGTCCCCCACATTGGAAGGCAGATTCTTAACCGCTGAACCACCAGGGAAATCCCACCAGTGGCTTCTCAGGAGACAAATTGTGTGGCCTATTCTTGGGCCTCTCCTCTTCCTCCTCTGTAGAGGTCAGTGGGGCAGCTAGTCTTCCTTCCATTCCCCTACCACTCCCTGCCCTCGACACTATCCCAGTGCCTACCTTGTGGTAGCCCTGTACCAGCTGGCCTCTGGGATACAAAGAGAACAGGTCTTGCTTCTCACCTGAAGGACTCGTGGTGGCAACAGGCAATTTCAGAACAACAGGCTGTAAGAGACATGTTCGGGGTACACCAGGAAGAAAGCAAACCTTCCTGGACAGGCCTCTCCTTTCACATCCATGCTGTAACCTCTACCTCTCTTCTCCCACTTAATTAATACCAGCTCAGGCGGGCTGAGCTCTGGCACTCAGAGATGGGCTGGCCCTGCATCCTCCATCCTCACCGCAGCATGGCACAGGGAGTCTGTGAACTCATTTAACTGGAAAAAGAGACAGAGGGTGAGAGTAGCTCAGAAGCTAACCCCAGGCCACACACACACCTTCCACTGAGCTCTTTCTCTATTGTAGTGAGGGTCCCACTCCCTGAGGTCTGGACTGCATTCTCCTTTCTATCCTCTTTCTGACCCCACCCATGGTCACATTATCCCACACACTCAGCGGCTGTCTCCCTCATCTGCATCAGGGGCTCTAGCACCCTTCAGACTGGCATCTACTCTTCCTTCCCCACCTGCCAGGCACCTCTAAACAGGCATCCTGCCAGCACTTCAGCCCTGCTCTGCCCAAGCCCACCATCTCTTCCAGAAGTTGGACTATTAATGGTGTTCCCTGCTCCTGGGTCCCAAGGCATCTCTCCTGCCTCCATCCAGAACACACAGTGCTCTGCAGTATGACAGAGCCACAGGGGGCAGTGACATCCCACTCAGAACCTTTTGGTTGCAAGCGACAGAAAATTTCCATTCAAACTGCTTTGGTCAACCACAGACATTTGAGTAGAACTGGTCTCAGACCCAGCTGAGTCCAGTGCATCAGATGGCATCACTGGGTCTTACCTTTCAGCTCAGCACTCAGTATGGGGCTTGGTTTCACACCTAGGTCCCATGGGGTGGCAAAATGGCCATTGGCTCAGACCTCCACCCCCTAAGGATGAGCAGAAAAGAGAGTGCTTCTTGCCCTGGTAAATCCTACACAAGCCCTGGGTTTTGCCCTCTGCACCAACCAGAGTTCATGCACAGTCCCTGAGGGTAGGAGGATTCAGTGCTCTCACTGGCCAGGCTGGTCCCGGACTCCACTGGAACCAAATGGACAGGGTGGTGTTATTAATAACGGCTTTAACACACACAGGGTTTCCATGAGCTGTGTCTTCTCTAAATTTGTGGCGTGCAGGGGAAGGAGAGAAGTGACGGATTTGTTCTGGGGGTTTTGGTGGCCATTACTAGGTAAGATTCATGCCAAGATGCTTTAAGGGTTGAGCCTTAGAATTCACAGTTGAGACTGAGCTGGTTGTGCCTTGATCCACTACTGACTGACTAGGAGATGCATGGTGATAGACAACCCCCCAGATTTCTGTGGTTGACATAATGCAAGTTTATTTCTTCCCATGCTGCATGTTCCCTGTAGGGCAGTGGGATACTCTGTTCCACACAGTGACTTAGCGACCCGAGTGGTTGAAGGTTCCATCAGCACATCGCCACTGTTTCATTTCAGGGGAAAGGAGAGACTGGAGACTCATGCCTGGGCTTTTCACTGGCCTCCCTTTGGACGTGACAGATGTCTCTTCCGCTCATATTTCATTGGCTGGAACAAGTCTCAGCCTCATTGGAAGAGGGTGGGAAACAAATGGTGTATTTGCAGACACATACTATTGCTGTCACATCCACTACTTAGCTATATGTCCATGGGTGAGTTGCATACCCTCTCTGTGCCTCAGTTTCTCCATCTGTTAACTAAGAATGACAATTGGTCCTTTCTCACAAGGCAATGTCAGGATTCAATCAGTTTCTACATGTAACTATCTCAGAAAAGTGTCTGGTACATAGAAATAGCTTGATGAGGGTTAAATAGTATTGATACCTCCTATTCTTAGGGTCTTTTCTACACAAATACCCCGCTTTACCCCCAATAAGAATTAAATGATCAGACATCATTCAGTGATATTCTGATCTAAGACAGGAATACAGAACTGAGTAATTTTTGATGAGGAGTTTAATATTTTTGAACCTCTACTTCATCTTCCTTTAGAACAGATTTCTTCTGACATTTTGGGCATCATATAAGAGTCCAGTAAGAAAATGGTTGGTTAAGAAAGTTATACCTACTTTAAACTAATCCTGCCTACCACAATGGTCAAAATGACCTACACGTATGAACGATTTGCCTCAGGATTGAAACCAAAGACACTCATTTCACTAGAAACTCTGGGGACCAAAACAACCCTTATCCCCAGCCCCTATGTCCTGACTGCCTCCATTGGCCCCCAGTGCCTCACTGGGGTGTTGCCAAAGGTATTCGTCTGAGGGAGGTCTTGTGTTGCAGTCACGTGTGGGCACAAATAGTCTTTCCTAACCAAAGAGGGTGGGAGAACCACAGGCCCATTGTGTTGGTCCACAGCAAACAAGATGCTCTCATTTGGCTCTTCATTTATTCCTCATCCAATAAATATTTATTAATGACTTACGAACATTCAGAAAACTAAGATCATGGCATCTGGTCCCATCACTTCATGGCAAATAGATGGGGAAACAGTGGAAACAGTGGCTGACTTTATTTTTCTGGGCTCCAAAATCACTGCAGATGGTGCTTGCAGCCATGAAATTAAAGACGCTTACTCCTTGGAAGGAAAGTTATAACCAACCTAGATAGCATGTTAAAAAGCAGAGACATTACTTTGTCAACAAAGGTCTGTCTAGTCAAGGCTCTGGTTTTGCCAATGGTCATGTATGGCTGTGAGAGTTGGACTGTGAAGAAAGCTGAGTGCTGAAGAATTGATGCTTTTGAACTGTGGTGTTGGAGAAGATTCTTGAGAGTCCCTTGGACTGCAAGGAGATCCAACCAGTCCATCCTAAAGGAGATCAGTCCTGGGTGTTCATTGGAAGGTCTGATACTGAAGCTGAAACTCCAATACTTTGGCCACCTCATGCGAGGAGTTGACTCATTGGAAAAGACCCTGATGCAGGGAGGGGTTGGGGGCAGGAGGAGAAGGGGATGACAGAGGATGAGATGGTTGGATGGCATCACCGACTCGATGGACATGGGTTTGGGTAGACTCCGGGAGCTGGTGATGGACAGGGAGGCCTGGCGTGCTGCGATTCATGGGGTCGCAAAGAGTCGGACACAACCGAGTGACTGAACTGAATTGATGTGCCAGGGCTGCACAAACTGCTGGAATTTAGAGGTGAAGAAGGCAGACCTGTTTGAATGGGCTGGCGGGAGCCACAAACAACAGCAAGGAAAAAAAGTAAAGACCTTTGGGAACTGAGAAATATCAGAAAGGAAAATAAAACAGGGCAATGGAGAGAGAGAGGGAAAAAAAGAAGGAACTAGCAACAGGAGAGAGAGAAGTCAGGGAAAAGTTTGAGGAGGTTATTCTTAAAGAATCGGACTTGCAAGCACCTTGGGAAAAGCATTTCTGCCACAAATGCCCTAGGACGGGAATGAGGAGGAGTGTGCCAGGAATTTGATAAGGAGGGGTGATGGAGCAGCAGAAGCAGGCTAATCCCCAGGACCTTCCCTTCGCTCCTTGCGGGGCCTGATGAGTTCGTGCAAGTCCACTTCCTCCGAGAAGCCCTCACCCTCCTGTCCTGTGGTTGCCTCACTATTGGTCTAGTTTCACTGGCTCCCTCTGTTCTCCCTGCTCCCTCTGGCGATGGGTTGTGATGGGAGATGAGCGAGAATTGCAACATGCTCTCCCTTTGCCTTCACGGAACGGGGGAGATAGATTCTACTTGGACCCCAGAGAGGGAAGACAATGCAGACTGTGGACAAGAACACCAGAAGAGGGCTGAAGGGAAGTCACAGGAGATGTGGGTGAGTGAAGCTGGAGGGCAGAGGAGTCAGGGAAGTGGCTGAACTTAGCCTTGAGAGGGCAAAAAATTGGACAGAGCAGAGGGGGTGAGAGTGAGGAGGAGGGAAGCAAAGCAAAGGCATCCTCATGGGAAGAAAAGGAGCAGAGGACACCCATTCTCATCAGCTCACGAATCCCAGGGGTTGGCAGAGAAGGCTGGGAAAACAAGGGGGGTGTGGTCCATGCATCCTCACCACAGATGCCCAAGGACAGGAAGGAGGACTCCAGAGCTAGATAGGCTGCATGTGTGCATGATAAGTTGCTTCAGTCATGTCTGACTCTCTGTGACCCTATGGACCAGAGTCTGGAGAGCTACATGGGATTCTCCAGGCAAGAATACTGGAGTGGGTTGCCATGCCCTCCTCTAGGGGCGTCTTCCTCGCCCAGGGATCGAACCTGTGTCTCTTATGTCTCCTGCATTGGCAGCCGGGTTCTTTACCACAAGTGCCACCTGGGAAGCCCCCAGAGCTAGACTAGTTAGATTCAAATTTGCTTTCTGTCATTTACTAACGATGTGACCTTAGGTTACTTTACGTCTTCATGCCTGTTTCCCCATCTGTAAAGCAGTGATTATAACAGTACTGACCTCATTTTATGAGGCTTAAGTAAATTCACGTTTGCAAGCACTTGGACCAAATAGTACCTGGTCCCAAGTGAGTGTGATATATAGATGTTGGTCAAGTTGAATGGATGCTGGTGAGCAAGTAAGATCCCGCTCTAAAGGCAACTGGAAGCTCTTAGCTATTTCTGGACCGGATGGTGCATGGATGGAAAGGAGTCTCTATTTTGGTTCAACTGCATCTCTGGGCAGGCTGGCTTGGAGGCAGAGGGCCTGGGAGCAGGAAGACAAGTTAGGGGTCTACTGCTGTGGTCCAGGCATGAGATGACTGGTGAAAGGGCTGTCAGTAAGACTGGAGGGGATGAAAATGTGGACCTGGTGGAGGAAGTGCTCTTAACACCCAGAGACTGGAGAACGGATTTGAGGAGTGGGTTGGAGATGGAGGCTGTAGGCCGGAGTGATGAGGGGGAATGTGAGGTTGTGGTCAGAGGGGGAAGCTCAAAAAGTCTGGTTTGGAGGAAGATGGTGCACTTAGGTGGAGCTGTGTTGTTCTCAAGGCCATGGCAGGCCCACAATGCCAGCTTATCTCCTGGGTCGGAGGAGAGGAATCCTGTAGGGGCTGGATTCTGGCCCCTAGAGAGATGTGAGAATGGGGATTTCAGTCTGGTCCTCTGCACACCTGCCTGTGTTAGCAGGAGGCAGGGTAGGCTGGGAAAGGGTAGTAAATATTGAATGAGGCTAGCCCACACATCCTCTGTGCACTGTATTGACAGGACAATCAGGAAGGAAGGACCTGCCTGTGCTCACCACTCCCAGGCACTGGACTGTGATGGAGTCAGTCCCTCTGGCCACCCATTCCTTTTGTCAGGGAGGGGAGCTCAGAGTCTCCCAACCCTGCCCAAGGCTGATGATATGCACCCTGGATTAGGGTCAAAGCCAGGATCCAGGGATAGTGGTTGAGAAGGATAGCATTTTATTATTGATTTCCATTAGCAGGTATTGACTGGGTACCCACTTCAGGATCCAGTGAGCACAAGTCAATTATCCATTAACCAATGGATTTTGGGGGGTATCTACTGTGTTCCAGGCTCCATTCAAGGCATGGAGCTCAAAGTAAAATGAAGTGTTTCATTCCAGAAACTGCATTAGCCTATGTTTTAGTTTTTCTATGTTTAATTATTGATGACAGCAGTTTCAGTGCAGATATCAGAGAACTGTATCCTGCTTTTAGTCATGAAAATCTTGGTATAGCTTGGCTTTTAAGTGTAATTTATTCCCTCTGATCTTCTCCAGAAAGAGTTCTTTTTTCTTTTTTTAACAAATATTTGTTTTGTTTTTCTTTTTATGCGGACCATTTTTAAAGTCTTTATTGAATTTGTTACGGTATTGATTCAGTTTTATGTTTTGGCTTTTTGGCCCTGAAGCATATAGGATCTTAGCTTGCCAACCAGGGATCAAGCCCACACCCCATGCACTGGAAGGTGAACTCTTAACCACTGGACTGCCAGGGAAATCCCAAAGAGTTCTCAGTTGTACGAATAAATGTATTTGTGAAATTTTCTTGGGATTCAGTTTTTATTAACTTCTCAATGTCTTTTTTTTTTTTTTTTTAAAAAAAACAAACAAATATACTTCTTTTTTTGGTTTTGTTTTTTTGGCCATGCCTGTGGTATGCAGGATCTTAGTTCCCCAACCAGGAATCAAACCCATGGCCCTCTGCATTGGAAGCTTGGAATCCTAACCACCGGACTGTCAGGGAATTCCCTCTTTCTTTTTCTATCTCAGAAAGAAATCAAGAAGACAATGGAAAATGATCCATACTCTTACTAGTCGATGACCCCTTGTTTCTGCTTATTAAATGCTCATGGAAAATTGTTCCAGTGCTACAGGAAGACATAGAATGAGATGCAAAATTCTCTCATTATCCCTCCCCCTATACCAGTTTCTCCTCCCAAAGGTCTGTGCTATTCATGGCTTCTTATGTATCCCTTCAGAAACTATTGACCTCATTTATCAGCATTATAAATGCATTATGTACATCCTCTTCTCAGAAGGTTCTCCTGGAAGTTAAAAACATTGCTCTCTCTGTCCTTTGATAGATTTATGGTTTCAGTTTGTTGTCGCCCTGTCATATCTGCATTTAAAAATAAACAGTCAGAGGAACTGGATTCCTTAGGCTTCTCTGCCTTGGACTAGCTGGGTAACATCACCAAGTTTCTTTACTTCTCTGAACATCAGTTTCCTCGTCACTGAAACGGAAGTTCTTGTCGGGATTTGATGATGGTATGAATGCAGAAAGGCCTGGTTAGCCAGTAGTCCTCCCGCAAATGTCAGAGCAGTCCCTTAGCCCCTTTTGGAAGGAGACAGGGCTGCCAGTTCTAAATAAATGTTACGGAGGGGGCCTATCACCAGTTGCCCCTCAGAGTGACCTGTCACTTCATTTCCTGGCTGCAGGAAAAAGAGTGTGGGAGTCTCCTGATGGGAGATGACAGGGTCACATGAATTTCTCACCCTTGGTGTCAGCTTCCACCCAGGTGCCCAATCCATCCCAACTCTGGAGGGCTGGTCCCATCTGTCCTTGATGGAGAAGGACTCCCTGCTAACAGCTGGGACAGGCCCCTAAAATATGGCCTCTGTCACCCTCCTCCTCATCTTTCTCTGATCTCAGGTTTGAAGACCTCTGTGACCCCGACATCAGGGGGCAAATGGCTCACAGGAAAGGTCTCTGGCATCCTCCGGGGTCCAGAAGGCGACTTGGCTACTGTCAGCAAAGCTGCATTCTGCCCAGGAAGTCAGAAGGAAGGGCAAGATTCCAGCCCAGCAAGGTGGGAGATGCTGGAAGATGATGGCAGTGGGTGGACGAAGGCCATTTGGTGTGTCATAAGAAGCTTCTGCCGCAGTGTTGAATCCTTGGCAGGTGTTGCTTCCTTGGCCCTCTTAATGGCACACCCACTTTGTAGATGAGGACACTGAGGATTCGAGAGTTGAGCCAAGTTGTTACTCAGTGAGTAAGAGGCACAGCCAGGACTGGATTCTGACTGTGGAGTCCAGAGATTATATTCTGCCCCTGTGCCTGGTATGGGTAGATGTGTGAGAGGGGACCAAGCAGGGCCCGCAGAACTCAAGGCCATAAAGTGGCTGCTCACTCACAGGCCTGGCACACTTCTCCCAGGCTCCACTTTGATCAGTCCTGCTCTGTCTATATCCTCAGTATGTAGAAGAGTATCTGTACAGTGTAGGTGCTCAGGGAGTCTCTGTGGAATGAAGAAAAGAGAAAACAACAAAAGTGACTGACTGACTAGCTAACTAGGCAGGCCCATCTCATACTCTGAGGCTGACACTCCCTAAACTTGTCTCAGGGCCCAGTGACAAATGGTATGAGCTTAACACTGAGTCACCAGCCAGATTTGGGAAAGGGGCCCAGACCTCACTCTATTCCACAGCCCACCTTGCCAGACCTACCTGGAGAGGGGAAAGAGCAGCACCCGGCCAGGAGAGGGGACGTGTCAGACCTCTCATCCATGTGACACATGGAGCCTGGGCTGCTGGCGGACCGTGGCCTCCTGCTCACACCTCTCAGACAGCCTGGGGTCAGTGGCCGGGCAGGTCCAGGCAGGGAGGCACTGACGAGAGGGTTAGGGACTGGGAGCTAAGCCACAGGGCACCTAATGACACCTGGCACAGTGGCTCCAGCTGGGCTCTAGGGGCTGGGGGAGGGAGGAGCTGACAGAAGGTCACAGCGGGATCAGCCTCGGTTCCCTTGTTCTCAGGGGATCAGACATCCACAGCCAGGCCTAAGAGCAGCACGTATTAACAAAGTAAGAGCAATAACTATGGAGCATTCACTCCACATAGAACATGTTGCCTTCCATGTCATCTTCTCATTGAACTCTTGCAACAAAACTGAGGAGCTAGGTACCATTTTATCACCATAAATCTCATACTGAAGAGTTAGGTTATATGTGGGATCTGGACCACAGGGCCTGGCTCCAGAGCCCTTGTGTATGATCACTGGGGTCTACTGTCATTATCAAGGCCAGACCCCCTTGCAGTCTTTCCCTCAGGGCTGCTGAGAAGAACTCTACAAGCTTCGGGCCCTGCCTGCCTCCGCTGTCCAGGTGAGCCACTGTGACCCGTAAATGAGTGGGGAAGAGTGGAGGAAGCCAGCTCTGGGGCAGGGGGTCAGGAAGGGTCCTGGGAGGAAAGGAGCTGATGGAGAATGGGCTGGAGGGGTGACTGGAGGACAGGCATGCGGGGCAGGGAGCAGAGCGTGCAGAGGTCCCAAGGTACGGGTGTATTTTGTGAAGTGCCATTCAGTTAGCAAGGGGACTTAAAGAGGAGGAGCTTTGAAGATAAAACTAGAAGGCTCAGTAGGGCTTCATCACGTACCCAGGTCAGGGAGGCCGAGACTGGTGCTTTAGATACACAGCATCGGAGCGAGCTGCTGGAAGTAGCTCCAGACCCCAGGGTAGGTCTCCACATACATCCCGTCCTGCAACCTCAGAATGACGCCGGGAGATAGGGTCTGGTGTTCTTTCTTTCTGGGCCTCAATGTTTAAGGCCTTGCAGCTGCTTCAGGGCCCTCAGCTTCTGGGTAAGTCCTGCTCTTCTCTGGAGGGGTTAAATGCAGAGGTGCTGATCTGAGGCTGAAGGAGAGAAACCCAGACATTCCAGTGTTCCAGCTGAGCCTGGGCCCTGGTCAGCCCCCCAGCCAGCCTGATGCAGCCACACACATGACGCCTCTCCTCTCAGAAAGACAAACAGAAAAACAGTTCCAGCTGATGCCCTGTGAGTGGGTGTGAGCTGTCCCCACCAAGCCCTGCCTGGGCCTCCGGAACATGAACTGTTGTACTTTTAAGCCACTAAGTTTCAAATACTTTGTTACTTACAACCCATACTTGAAGCAAATGGGTCAGGAAGCTGCCCTTGGAGATGCTGAATGGGACTAGAGTGGCCTGGGTGAGCCAGGCAGGTGAATCACTGACTAAGATGCTTCTCTCTTCCTTGGAGAAGTCTTTCCAGGCAGATCAGAACCAGCCTGGCTCACCCAGGCCACTTCAGTCCCTTTTCTTTGTTTACAGACCAATACTTAGCTCACTTGTGTCAGTTTATTGAGCAAAGACAGTAGGTTTCCAGGGCTGGGGTCCAGGGGTCCTTGTTCTCCCCCCTATCCCTGAGGAGCCTAAGCTACAGATATGCACACGGTGGGAGCCCAGTTAAGAGTGCCATCTGACTCACACAATCAGTTTTTTTTAAATCGGGCCTATGTCCCAAACCAGATGGTATGTGTCAGTAGCTCAGCCATGTCCAACTCTTTGTGACCCCATGGGCTTTATTAGCACGCCAGGCTCTTCTGTCCATAGGATTCTCCAGGCAAGAATACTGGAGTGGGTTGCCACACCCTCCTCCAGGGGATCTTCCTGACCCAGGGATCAAACCAGCGTCTTTTGCTTCTCCTGCATTGGTAGGTGAGTTCTTTACCAGCTGAGTGGAAGAGAAACCTGCAGAGCCAAAGTGCTCAGTTGAAAGCCCAGCTCCGCCACTTGTTTGCTGTATGGCTTTGGACAACTTGAGTCACCTCTCTGAGCCTCTATTTCCCTATCTGTAAAATGGAGAGAACACCTGACCTTGCGAAGGTTAACAGCTAAGCTTAGTAAAGAGCCTAACAGTGTCTGGTGTACAAGTACCCCTAGACATATCCATGGAGGAGGAAATGGCAACCCACTCTAATATTCTTGTCTGGAGAACTCCATGGACAGAGGAGCCTGGTGGGCTGCTGTCCACGGGATTGCCCAGAATCGGACATGACTGAAGCGACTTAGCATGCATGTGTGCGTTGGAGAAGGAAATGGCAACCCACTCCAGTATTCTAGCCTGGAGAATCCCAGGGAGGAGGAGCCTGGTGGGCTGCCGTCTATGGGGTCACACAGAGTTGGACACGACTGAAGTGACTTAGCAGCAGCAGACATATCCATATTTCCCTCTCCTCATCTACAAAGAGTGAGAAACTGAAGTTCCAATACCACTCCTGAAACCTCTTCTCTACAGGTCAAACCTGGACTGAACTTCTAGTATCAGGCATTGTTTTTTTGTTCTCAGTGCCCGACTGCAGGTCTGCTAGGAAGAGGCTAGTAATGGATAGAGTCCTACTTCTAGAACTAGAAGACCTGGGCAGCTCTACCTCCCTGTCACTGATAGGGAGACCTTGGGCAAGTCATCTGGCCCTCTGTGCAGGGGGATTAGTAGTTCCTGCCCTGGCCCGGCAGTGTTGCTGGGAGGCTCCAAAGAAGATGGACATGGAAGAACTTGGCCTTTATACAGCATCAAACATGCATCTTGGAGGCGACCGCATTTTTCATCCCTTCTGTAGAAATTGGTTTACTAGAGCTGTGTTTTTCAAAATGAAATGAAATGAAAAACCCAGTTCCTCAACCACGCTAGCCACAGTTCAGGTCCTCAGTAGCCATGTATGTGGCTAGTGGCTACCACATTGGACAGCACAGATAGAGAGTATTTCTGTCATTGCAGAAAGTTCCACTGGAGAGCATTTGTGCTACAATTTCTCCAACGGGACAACCAGCATGGGAACGAGAGGAAGAGATGGAGACAGAGGAAGTCTGAGCAGAAATGGGTGGGTGGCATGGAATTTTTTGGTTGGTTTATTTGTTCATTTTAGGCCAAGCTGTGTGGCATGTGGATCTTACTTCCCTGACCAGGGACTGAACTTGTGCCCCTTGCATTGGAAGCTCAGAGTTTTAACTGCTGGACCACCAGGAGAGTCCCCGGTTTGTTTCTGGAGACTCGGGGATGGCTCAACCCCCTCCCTGCCAACATCCATGCTGGGCAGTTTCTCCAAAAATGTCACTTTCTCAACATGAGGTCCGGAGGTCTAAAGGCTCTGCCTCCAACAGGAAGTGGACAGAGCAGGCCAGGACCAGGAGGTTGGGTTGAGCACTGAATACTGATTTATTTCCTGGCCTGGCTGCTGGTTGGGTGGGCTGTAGGCTGGCTGAGCTTCTCTTTCTATCCCCTGAGCAGCCTGTTTGAAAGGGTGTGGCTGGGAACAGGGGCGGCAGTGCCAGAACATTGGCGCCTGGGCCCCGGGCTAAGGGACCAATTAGCTGGTCATGGGCTGCATCCTGTGACCCTGTGCCCATCCATGGAGGCTTCCTGGGCCCTAGATCATCTCCCTGGTCCAGGCCACTGCACTGAGAACCCAGCATCCTCAGGGTCACCAGCACCAGCCGGTGGAGCTTGAGTAACAGGCTCTGTGGCAGGGGAGGCCCGCAGAGCAAGACCCCCAAAGGCTCATTCCATGAGAGGCCCAGCTGGGAGGAGACCCAGGGAACTGACATTTTCAGACTTGCTCAGTAGAGTCCTTCCTACTCGCCCCAACCCAACATACAGACCATATTCATGTATGTACACAGACTCACAGTCATGTACGCACAGATTTATCCAGAGATGAGTGCAGGCATGCAAAGCAGACATGCCCTCCTGGACACAAGCAAATGGCTGCATTTACACATGTGCACTTCCAGCTCCAAGTGGGCTGGAATTCCCCCTCATCCCCAGGGCCAAAGATACTTCCCCTTAACCAGAAGTTTCAAGTGCCTGCTTCTAAACAAAAACAGTCCTACAGACCTCTCAGGCCCTCATTGACTATGAATTAAACACCCTGCAGGACCGCAAGCCCCATATCTGGCACACAGGCTGGGGGAGGGGGGCCACCCAGCTGGACATGTGACATCCCTGCTCTCAGCCAGAGGCTCCCTCTGTCTCTAGACAATGAGAGCGTGAGAACAGGGCACCTGGTCCCCGGGGCTCTCCCAGACACACCTGCCTCCCCCTTCTCCCCCTTCTAATCTACACAACAGTTTTGGTTTTCCCACAGAGCTTCCGGGGCCCTCCCCACCCTCTGGAACAGGCTGGCAGCATGACAAGTGACGAATCAGAAGTCATTCTCGGCTGAACAGGTGTGTATCAGGGTTGGGGGGCAGGGCCAGGGGGCCAAAGCTGAAGGCCTAGAAGTCTGTGGGGCCCTGGAGTGTGGAGAGGCCCGTGGCTGGAACTGTGTTTTTAGCAGTTCATCAGGGCTGCAGGAAGCAGTGGCAGATTTCCTCTTTTCTCCCAAAGCCAAGTTCACTTGCCCCCCTTAGCCTTTATGGACTTTAGCCACCTACTTCGGGCCAGGCTTTGTCCTGAGACCAGTGTTGCACAAGGATTCTCAGGAAAAGACTGGCACCTACCCTCTCCACCCCTGCAGGCAAACCACCCTCACTCTCCACGCCCAAGTTTTCTCTGTCCACCCCCTGCTGACTCCTGGGCTCCCCTAAACCCTGATCCTGCAGGACCTGTTACTCCTCAGCTTTTCAACTGATGTGCCTTGAGGTTGGTAGGTTATCAACCACCTCAAGCACCATCTCCAGACCAGTAGGGGTTTAAAATGAAGTCACCCGCCCACCTCTGAAACCACAGGAAATGTCCTTGGGCCAGCTCAGAGGATTCAATATTTCTCTGCTTTGTGCCCTCTGAAGATCAACAAAGCATGATTTATTAAATAATAACAGATCACCTAAAATAGCAATTTAAAAATGCTAACAGTTAATATTATTTATGTAATAATAGTTCACGTAAAAATAATAATAGCTACACATGTAAACCCATGGCTGATTCATGTCAATGTATGGCAAAAACCACTACAATATTGTAAAGTAATCAGCCCCCAACTAAAATAAATGAATTTATTAAAAAAATATATAATAGCTGTCAAGAGAAGGTAAGCAATAGTACAAATTCTACAAAGGCAGGGTTTTTTAATCTATTTTGTTTGCTGATGTGTTCCAATAGCTGAGCCCAGTGTTTGGAACTTGGCAGCCACTCAGAAAGTACTTGTTGAATAAAGTCCTTACTACACACCAGGTACTATCCAAGTGCTTTTCAAGTATTAATTCATTTAACCCTTACAACGTGGTAAAGTGGGTAGTATTACTCCCATTTTGCAGACAGGGAAACTGAGGTACAAAGAAACAAATTAAGTTACCCTTTGACCACCATGTTCTACTGCTTCTCTTGATAGCAACTTGTGTTATAGCACTTATGCTCTTTCATTAAACATTTTTTTAATTTAGTTTTTATTTTTGGCTGTGCTGTGTCTTCATTGTTTCGTGGGCTTTCTCTAGCTGCAGCAAGCTGGGACTCCTTTTCGTTGCAGTGTGCGGCCTTCACATTGTGATGGCTTCTCTTATTGCAGAGCCCAGGCTCTAGGGTGCGAGGGCTTCAGTAATTGTGGCACTTGGGCTCAGTAGTTGCAGCTCCTGGGATGCGGCTCTAGAGTACATGCTCATTAGTTGTAGCTCAGAGGCTTAGTTGCTCCACGGTATGTGGGATCTTCCAAGACCAGGAATTGAACGTGTGTCTCCTGCAATGGTAGGCGGATTCTTTACCACTAAGCCACCAGGAAAGCCCCATTAAGCATTTTTGTTTCATTTTTTTAATAATAATTTATTGATACCTGTCTCTCCCACTAGATTACCATATGTCTTAAACACAATGATTCAAAAGTTAGTGGAAGGGATTTCCCTGGTGGTCCAGTGGCTGGGACTCTGAGCTCCCCAGTGTTGTGGCCCAAGGTTTGTTCCCTGGTCAGGGAACTAGATCCCACATGCCACAACTAAGTGCTCACATGCCACAACTAAAGATCCTGCATGTTGCAATGAAGATCTCGTATAGCCAAATAAATAAATATTTAAAAAAGTTAATGGAAGGGATAAATGGAGTTTCTTTCCATCTCACTATATATGTCTTTCATCAAATGTTTTGGAAATGATTGGGGGTGAGGAGAAGTGGTGGGGGAAGGAACCAAGGAGTCAGCAGCTAAAAGCACAGACTCTAGAGTCCAAATGGCTGTTGGAATCCCCATTTCTACCTCTTTCTAGCTATGTGACTTTGGGCAAGTTGCTCAAACTCTTGTGGCCTCAGTTTCATTCATCTGTTAAATGGGCATAATAATAGCCTTTGCCTTCTAGAGTTGTTGTGAGAATTAAATGAGATAATGCTTGCTCAGTGCTTGGCACATAGTAAGGGCTCTGTAAATGGCGGTTGTTATCACTGTTAATATGATGTTGGTGTAAATTCTGCTTGCCTCGTATCTGATGTGGAGTCAAAGCCTCCTATTAGTTCTTCCGCAGGCCATACCAGTGGCTTCTTGGCAGGCGCCCGCAGCAGGTGTGACCCACTCCTCCCCATCTGTCAGGGTGAATCCTCTGCTGGTTCCGGTCTGAGCTTACAACCTACTTATTAGGTTAATTAGACGTGACACCTTTCCAAAGATACCCTGGCTCCAAAGCCAGCCTTAACATCTGGTGAAGCGTGCAGCTTGCCAAGGACTGGGGAATAACAAGTTCTCACCAGCCTTCCGTTGGAGCCAGTGGAGCGGGGCAGGGGGGAGGGGCTGCAGAACCAGCCCTTTCCTCTCATTTGGTTGTGGGCTGGCTCCTACATCTTCTTTGGGTAGGACTGCCAGATAAAAGTACAGGATGTCCAGCTCAATTTGAAATGCCGATAAGCGCCAAGTTTATTTCTGAGTGTAAGTAAGTTCCATATATTGCCTGGGAATTTATATTAAACAAGATTTTAATGTTTATCTGAAACTGAAATTAAATGGGTATCCTTTTTTTCTCCTGAATCTGGCAATCTTAGCTCTGGGGCAGGCAGGAGAGTGAGATGAGGAGGAGAGAAGGCCCTGGTGTTTGAAGGAGCAGAAGTAGAATTTGCTGGGGCTCAGCTCCCCACAGCCCTGGCACCAGGCCTCCTGGGTCCAAGGTGAGGTTGCCTGGGGACCTACTGGAGCTCACCTCCCAGAGGAAGCCTCAGCAGGAGGAGCAGGGTGCCGCTGCCAACTCCGAGTTGTTTGCACTTCCTTGGCTCCCTGGGGCACAGGCCCCCTTCCTGGTTAACATCCTGGTTGGGAGGACCAAGAACAACAGTGTTTGTCCTCTGAGAGGCATTGAGGCCCAGTCCCAGGAACTCTGCTGGTGGGGATAGGCCTCCAAGGCCCAAGCGGTGCAGGGTCCAGAAGGCCCATCGGCCCTGTTACCAGATGACCCCCGACACGGTCAGGGGCTTGTCCAGTGTCACACGGGGAGTCATAAACCTAGAAGGTGGTCCCTGGACATCTCATTTCCATTCCTCCCTGACTATGTGGCTACTACGCTGTACCTATCAGAAGGGGAACAGCGATAGCCAGAACAATTTTGATCCTCAAGCTCAACTGGCCTCAAACTAGACCTTTATTTCCCTTTTCAACCTGTTCCTCGACCTGGCACTACAGCTCAGCACATGGCACCCCACCCCCTGGCTTTGCAAACTAGAAACTCAAGCAACACCCTAGGCACCCTCACTCTTCCCGTTTCCTGTAACCATTGAGCCCAGATAACGCCAGTTGCTCTGCAGCTCTTGAATTCACCTACCTACTTCCACTGCTGCTACCACCTGCGTCCAGGAAGCCGTCATCTCCCACCCAGACTGTTACATCATCTCGTGACTAGTGTCCCTGCCCCCTTCTACAATTCATTCTGTGCCCCTCAGCAGGGGAAACACAAATCTGTCCATGTCAGCCTCTACTTGTCCCTCTCACAAATCCATCATTGGCTTCTTACTACTTTTAGGATCAAATTGGCTTCCTTGGAAATTCACTGGAGGTCCAGTGGTTAGGACTCCAAGCTTTCACTGTTGAGGGCCTGGGTTCAATCCCTGGTCAGGGAACTAAGATCCCACAAACCACAAGGTGCAGTCAAGAAAAAAAATATTTTAAAAAGTGGCTTCCTTAACATGGTTTACAAACTTCTGTAAGTTTGTGATCTAGCCCTGTCTGTCTTCCCCCCTCCCATGGGTATCCCTCCATCCACAATGCAGTGAACTTGAATTTCCTTCATGCCTTCCATGAACCAAGCTCTGTCTCACTTTGAGGATTTGCACATGTCTGACTTGGAGCTTCCCAGGTGGCACTAGTGGTAAAGAACCCAACTGCCAATTTGGGAGACATAAGAAATGCCTAGAGAATCCCCATGGACAGAGGAACCAGTCAGACAACCGTCTATATGGTCGAAAAGAGTTGGACACAACTGACCACGCACCCACACGTGTGCCTGACTGACTCATCTCTCTCTGCCTCCCCACTGGCCAACCCCAACTGTCCTACCTATCCATCAGACCTCCACATAAGTTCTACCTCTCCAGAAGGCCTCCCTCATCCTTGCCAGACTTCAGCAATTGAGGCAGGGGCTTCTCCGGGGCACCCCCTAACACTCTGTATTACAATAATTAGGAATTATTACTAGTCTGTCTTCACCACTAGCCTGTGGCCCCTGTGAAAGGAGGAGCCAAGTCTAGCCTATTCCCTACTGTACCTACAGTAACCAGTGTGATGCTGGGCACACAGAAAGGGCTCACTAAGATTTGCAGTCATTATGTCCCCAGCTTCCCTTCCTTGGAGAACGAATTTCCCCTCTGCCCAGTCTCCCACCACTCTGCACACCCTCCCAAGATACCCGTCTGGCCATCCCCACTGGCTCTGTGGGGGAGAGAGCCAGGATCAGAGTGAGGACAGGGGCTGGGGTCTAGCCCAGGGGCTGGGGTCTAGCCCAGAGGCTGGGTCCTTGGTCTTCTGCTGGAGTGGCCTCAGAGGAGTTCAGTTGGCTTAACAAATATTTGCTGAGCATCCAGGCTTGGCCAGGTACTTTGCCGATGGCTAGGAGAGAGTTACCAAGTTTGGCTGCTGATTAGCCCTGTATCCAGCTCTGGGCTGGGGCTCAAAGAAAGACCGGTTGGGGAGTGGGAGTGGCACTGACCATTGGCATCATTAATCCCCAGATCCACCTCCATTGTCACCTAAGCAAAGGGGGAGGTGTGGATATCATGTCCCCACCCCAGCTGGCCTCCAAGTTTACTGTGACCCAGTGTGACTAGAGCTCTTGCATCAGAATCCCCTTGGAAGCTTGTTAAAAACACAGGTTCCTGGACCTCACCCAGGGTGGGGGGTGATTCAGACAATCTGGCGTGAGGCCTAGTACTCTGCATTTCCAGCAGGCGCCCTGAGGGATTCCAATGCACTGGCGATTCCAATATGTAGCTGCCTTTAAAAACAACAACCATCTCATTTCCCCAGGTGGATTTAGACATCCGGGGAGGAAGGCGGTGCAGGAACAGCACAGTGGTTCCTGGGCTCCAGGGGCCCGGCCACCCCAAGCTGTAACTGACTTGGTTCACGATCATCACTCCCCACTGTTCTGCAAACAGGTAGTGAAGGCACTGAGCTGCATGATTTACTTAATCCTCACCCCAACCAAGAAAAGCTGGTGTTATTCCAAATAATAGACAAGAAAGTTACTTCCAAAGGTCATAGAGCCAAGTGACTGTGTTGGGGTTCTGTCTTTTAAGTTGCTCATCGACCCTGGGAGAGACTAATTTGTGCAAACCTGGGCAGAGTGAAATGGATGGACCCAGGGAGGTAAGTGCAGAGCTCTCAGCAAGTGCCGAGAAAGGAGCAATGATCATCTCCTAGGGAATGGCGGAGGGGGCCTCCGAAGAAGGTGATGGCATTTGAGCTGGACCTTAGTAGATTAATTCAGCTTTGACATTCAGAGGAGGGGAAAGAGTACCAGTCAGGATAGAGCATGAGTGAAGTCAGGGAGGTGGGAAAGTAGTAAAAACAGCAGGTGATCAATGCAGTGCAGGGTGCAGGGAGGGACATGGGAGGGATGGCACCAGGCAGGTCAGCCCAGGCTTTTCACCTGCTGGGCCCTGGGAAATGGCCAGGAAGGTATGAGAAGGGAAATTACGAGGCCCACCTGGCTTTAGGAAGATAACCCTGGGGCCCGCGGGCTGGGTGGAAATGGTGAGACACTCTGTTTCTCTGGTCAGTTTGTTCATCTCTAAAGTGGAGAGGGTTGCCCTCCCGGACACCTGTCCCAGGATTGTTGTGACAATGGAAGAAAACAAAAGGTGGGAAAGAGTGTTGGTGAGACCCATGGGGACAGAGGGAGAATCAGAATTGGAGTTTGGGGATCGTGTGTGCACTGATGTACCTTGGCTGGAGGCCCCAGTGGCATGGTTACAGACACAGGGACATCCAGAGAATGTACAGGAGAAGCACTGGAGGTGGCAGGTGCCACCTGAACCCATATTTGGGAATGGGGAGGGACAGAGAGCAAGATCAAAGCCTAATCTGAAGCGGAACAGTGAACTGACCTGTTTTTCCTTGTGAATGGGGCCCAGAGGACAGATTTCGGTTTCCTAGAGAAATTCGAGGGTGGCTGCCCTTAGCCAGCATCTCATGGAGGTTTTGACCAGCTGCCTCTTCTCTAGCATGTAGATAATTGTGGGAGACACTGCAGCCAGAAGGGCTCCGGCCCCTGTGAGAGGGACGTGAGCATGACCCGGTCCAGAGGGGCCTCTGAGGAAGGGCAGCTGGCCTCGCTGCCTGAGCAGGAATGGCTTCTGCTGCTCCCCTGAGAACCAACACCACTCACCTCACCCTCCACCCCACTTCAGCCCCACAGCCTCAGTCATTCTTCCAGCCCATCTCCACGGGGACCAGCACTTAGCCCACGTTAGCATTGTTAAGCCTCACAGCTCTTGGAACCAAGGCTTTCCGTCCTAAAGTTCCTGATGAGGAAAGTGAGCTTCAAGGAGTCCACACAGCTAGGATGCAGAAAAGCTGAGAAATTCAAACCCAGGACTGGGATGCTAAGGACTGGGCTTCTTCCCACTGCACCATGCATCTCTCAGACAGGAGCCGAGGTGTCCTTTATGGACTAAATATCTGGCAGCCAGACCATAGCAAGCTAGTGATGGAAGGGCAAGGTGGGAGTTGGTGAGCTCATTGGAAGAGCTTCCTGGAGGAGGCTTTGTGATTCTGGAGGAGGGAACGAGGTCTGGAGGCCTTGGCCTCTCTAGGCCCAAACTCTGAGCTTACTGAGTTCCCTTGGAGGCAGAGGGCTTCCTTTCCAGAGGGACACATCCCTGAGCCAGGCCTTGGATTCCATCTGGGTCTGTGGGCGTTTGATCTTCAGGAGCCTGGAAGGGCACACACGGTCTTCAGACCTTTGATATCTACACACAGACTGTTGCCACATTCTTGTCCTGGATCCTCTCTGGCCACAACATCCGGGGTATCCAGTGTGTGGGCCTAACCCCCAAGGGATGGTTGAGTTCAGCAATTCCCATCATTCAATGACACACTGGCTTCATGGTGGAAACTTTCCCAATGGGTGGAGAGATCACACCTTTATTTTATGTTTGTGTAACCCAAGGGCCCACTCAGTCATTTCTCCCAACAAAGGGCTAAAGACCTCAGAGGAGCATGACCTTGCCTGTGTAATAACCACACTTTCTTTTCTTGTTCTCCTTTGGTTCTTCTTTTTTTGAACTCTCCTACTGTCTCATAACCTCACCAGTTTCAAGCCACACAGCCATTCTAATGACCTCTCCTCAAAAGCCACAATCTTAGTTCAGGCCCCATCAACTTTTCTGTGACTGAGCAAACGATCCCAGTCTCCCAGGCCCCCATCCTCTTCATCACAGCCTATTCATCTCTATCCCAACCCCATCTGGGACCAGAACTGGCCTCCTTGCTTTTGCTTTGGATTTTATTTATTTATTTAATGTTCACACATGAACATTATTATCAGAGCATCAGAGATCTCTATAGAGTTCGTCATGAACAACTGCAGCCCTGATCCATCTCCAAGGGAACCACTTTAACTCTTGAAACTGATTCTCTGGAACATTCACTTTCATGTCTCTAAATAACATCTCACATGGGTTCCTCACCATCTTCGCTCGCAGCTTTAGGAATAATTTTTTGATTTCCTGCCCTGGGAGTTGAGGAATTCTCTCCCCTCCTGCTTGCATCATATCCTCTCCCTTGCCACTATCTTTCCAATACAGTAATAGATGATGATTTTGGTTATTTCATTATTTACTGTTGCACTTGTATAATTGTGTAAACACTATGCCCAGTGGAACTCCATGTTGGGCTAGATTACTTTTTTTCCACTTTTCCTTGAAATTTGGGTCATTACCAGCTCATGGGCTGTTTGAGGCATCACAGCTTAGTCATCATTTGGCTCAACTGACCCTAGTCACTGACATGAATCCAAACCTTCAGTTTCTTCTTGTGAAACATCTGCAGTCAGGCTAAATGGTGAGTTTACTAGCAAGACATGTTCAAAAAAAAAATCACTGGTGTCTATTTGCTTTATGTGTCACTAAAAGACCACTGAATGAGGTAGATTCCAGAGTCAAGAGTGTGTGGGTTTGGATTCAGTATCTGCCCTCTGCGGCTATGAGACCTTTCAGCAAATTACATATTCTCTCTGAGCTTCAGTTTCTCTTCTTGTAAAATGAAATTAAAAGGTGAAACCACCTGCTTCATAGGACTCTAGGATAAAATGAGAGGGGACCTGTAACCAAGGCTTCTCCAGTGGCTCAGTGGTAACAAATCCACCTGCAATGCACAAAACTCCAGTTGGATCCTTGGGTCAGGAAAATCCCCTGGAAAAGGAAATGGCAACTCACACCAGTATTCTTGCCTGGAAAATCCCGTGGACAGGATGGCCTGGTGGGCTTCAGTCTATGGGCTCAAAAAAGAGTTGGGCACAACTTAGTGACTAAACAACAACAACAACCTGTAACGTACTTTGCACAAGAAAAGCATTATAAATGGTGAACATTAATATTACCACTGGGTTAATTGTTAGTGGGAATCCCAGAATAAAGAAATAGCATGATTCAGGGACTTTCCTGGCAGTCCAGTGGTTAGGACCCCATGCTTCCAATACAAGGGACACAGGTTCGATCCTTGGTTGGGGAACAAAGATCCCACATGGCACAGCCAAAAAAAAAAAAGAAACAGCATGCTTCAAAAATACCCAGCACTAGCAGAGTGACGTATGGTCATGTGCCTTGTTTCCAGAAGAGTCAGATTTCCTGCACCACCTTCCCTGAGGAGCACAGGCCCTGAGTGCTATGTGGGGCCCCAGCCAGGTGCTGGAAGATGCAGGTGTAGACTGGTAGGATCCCAGGTCATGGGGAAAATAAAATGGTCTTTTCCTGCTCTCATTTTCATGACCCCCCCCACTTCACTCTCTTGGGTGGTAGTTGGGGCATTGCCAGCAACAGGGACTTTTCATGTTAGTACCCCTTCCTCTGGTTGCTCCTAGGAGAAGGATGACTGTTTGACCCCCTCCAGCTCCTTTCGTGTTTATTGGGGGTGGTATGTTAAATCAGCTCTAGCTTGTGCTAATTTTAAGAAATTCACACACTGCAGTGCAAAAGCATAGAAGAGAAAAATTAAAAATCTTTTTTTCCCTCCTATAGGTAACTGCTGTTAGCAGTTTGTCGTGTACTCCTCCAGAATTTTATTTTCTGTGCTTCAAAATGTGTGTGGGTGTGTAGACTTGGTTGATTTACTATATTCAGTTATGTATTACAGGCATATATAGTAATAAAATGAGATCATGCCACACATTCAATTCTGCTACTTGCTTTTTCAAGTGATAATGTTTCATGAGGCACTTTCCAGGTTGATCTAGGTACGATTCACAGCATACTGTGTATGTTTTGGGGGGTCGCTGCCCATTTTTACCCAGACAAGCAGTTTTGTGATGAGCATGCTCTTGGGTATACCTGTGCGTGTTTGCACTCGTGTTCTACAGAGCAGAGTCCTAGAAAGTAGGTTTCTACAAAGTGAAGGTGAAAGTGGTTCAGGAGTGACTCATCTGAGAGCTCTCTGGCCCCTTAGCCCCTTGGAAGGCCACACTCTCCAGCTCCCCGTCCTCCTGCCCTGCCTCCCTCCACCAACCCACCTCTCCTCCCAGAAGAGGTCTCATCTGGGCCAGGCTGAGGCAACTGGAGTGGGGTCTCGTGTGTGTGGCTGAAATTGCGTCACCTCTTTTGCTATCCGTTCTCATGGAAAACAGAAGGGCTTCAACCGTTTGGGGTGTAGGAGCTCAACTGTGGAGGTGGGGGAGGGGAGCTCTACACCAGGACCTTCCCCAGGTCACCCCATTCAGTGCCACTGGGGGGGCCCATGAGTGGGGACAACATGGTTCCCATTTCCCAGGCGAGGAAACCGAGACGGAGCTGGGCGTGAAACTAGAGCTGTCACACTCTCAAACCTCCCCTGTCCTTCCTCTTCTCTCAGACTTCAGATCTGAGCTCTGGACTGCATTGCTCAGGTTTGAGGACTCAGGTAGCTAGCAGCCCTTCTTCCAGGTGTTCCTTTCCTGCAGAATCTGTTTCCAATGATGACACAGACCCCAGTCCCAGGTGAGCCCAAACCCAAGATGTCCCAGCCAGGCTGCTGGAGGCCCTGCACACCCCTCTACACATAGCAACCCAACAGGATCAGAATTGGGGGTCCCCAGGCTCTTCACTTATTGGTGGCTACCTGGTGATGTCTCCGAGTAGGATTTGAGTGGTGGGAAGAGCCCTATTTCTTCCCTCCCCCTCCCTTGGCCGCAGGTTGTCCAGCTCCTCTTGGGGAACCAGCCTAGAGGGCAGGGAGCCTTGGGAACACTCGCCTGGGCGCCCTGAGCTTGCCCTCTGCTCCATGGAAGCTGGGGCTCCTGGGGCAGGGCCTTTCTCCCTGGGCCTCCAACCTCCTGATAAAACAGCAGCGCCAGTTGCTGGGCACTGTCAACAAAACACTCCCCACAGGCCCAGCCCTCGCTGGGGATTAAGAACAATGGCCTCCCGGGGAGAGGCCTCATTTCCCAAGGATGGCTCAGAGGGAGAAGGGGGCTGGTGGCAGGTGGCTCCCGCTGCCTTGGCATTTGGAGCAATTGTCAGAAAATGTGCTTCTCTTTCGCAGGCCTGCCTGCCGCTGTCCTTCTCCCAGCCTTTCAGAAGGGCACTCAGATGGAGAAAGAGGCCCCTCTGAGCCAGTTTGCTCAAGCACCCCACAGGAGCCCTCCAAAGGGCAGGGAGGGTCGAGCGGACTCCAGTCCCAAAGCCCAGCTGCTTGCCCCCCTGTCTGTCTGTATGGGGTACAATCCACACCATCTCAAATAGGCAGGGGCTCCTCAGCAGCCCTAAGGCATCCTCTCCACTCCTTCCCCAAACCTGTTCTGTAGTTTCATCATCTTCAGTACTTTTTTTTTTTTCCTGATAACAAAAGCAGGACTGGCTGATTATTAAAAAATATTACAGACAATTCTAAAGTGGAGGTTGAAAGCCATCCCAGCCCCGATAGATTGTATGGTAGGCTCACACTGCGTGCACGCATCTGCAACTTGCTTCTTCGAGGAGAGGTCTTTGAAACCAAAGCCCATCATGTCATCTTCATGCTTCAACCACTCCTGCAGCTCCTCGCTGCTCTCCTGGGCTACGAGGCCCCGCCTGCCTCCCGCGTCTGGTCCAGTACCTGCCCCCTCCCAGCCACACTGCCTCTCTTTCCAGCCCTCTGTCCCTCCCTCTGTCACCTGCCTTCACACAGGCCTAGCCCATCTGTGTCCCCAACCTGGCATGCTAATGCAGCTGGTGAATACTTGTTCTTTTGGGTCCCAAGTTTCTTCTTCAGAGAAGCCTTTCCTGTTCTCCCCAGCCATGGAAAAGCCCTGCTCTCTCCCATCACAGCTGCAAAATTTACAGATTTATGTGTGACTATTTGATGGTCTTGTTCCCCAACTAGTTGCTATTGTTTAGTTGCTAAGTCATGTCCAACTCTTCTGCGACCCTATGGATTGTAGCCCACGAGGCTCCTCTGTCCATGGGATTCTCCAGGCAAGAATACTGGAGTGGGTTGCCATTTTCTTTTCCAGGGTATCTTCCTGACCCAAGAATTGAACCCTCGTCCCTTATGTCTCATGAATCGGCAGGTGCGTTCTTTACCGCTAGCACAACCTGGGAAGCCCCCTCAAGGAGGGTAGGGATCTCTTTTGCTCACTACTTATCTCCCAGTGTATGGCCCATCGCACATAGTCAACACTTACTGAATAAATGGACATGTCAAGTACTAACTTGCCAGTTGCTTATGTGGGCCCAGAACGATGGTGGGGATGGCAGATATTCTGTGGAATAAGACCAAGGCAGAGTTTCAAAGGCTGAGGAGGGGTACACATCAGGGTGGAGGGGATAAATTCTAGCATTTGGATAAATGCTAGAATTTCATTTCAAAGGGCTTCAAGGGTGTGGGTTTTGAATCTATCTGTAATATGGTTGAGTCATTGGCTGATTGTCTTCTCTACTCTTCCCTTTACACACAAGAGGAATCTTTGCTTCTTCTTCTCCTCACTTCTTCCCTCCATCCCTCCCCCAGATCCCTTTTCCCTGTTAGCTCACGGCTGAGATCTACAGACAATTTGTGTTTAAAGGACAATGGCTGACTGGCTGGCTGACTGGATGATGGATGTGCAGATGGAATATCCATCTGATGGATGGACAGATGGATGGATGACAGATGGACAGATTGGATGAATGGAAAGATGGATCGATGGATGGGTGAATCAAAGAACTAAAAAAGCCAGCAGAACCTCAGGGATCCCTAGTCCACATTGATTGCTAAAATGAGGAACTGAAGGCTAGAGAGGTGGAATATGTCTTTCATCACTTCCCCTCTTCGAGAACTCCTGTTGGTTTCCTCTCTTTAGCCTATAAATATTTTGAAATAGCCTCTAAACCAAACAAAACAAAGCAACTCTACCCGCTCTTGCCTGTGATCTTTCCCATGATCTTGGGCCCTCCTCTTTCCTTTAACTGCCTAACTTCTTGGAAGACTTGTCAACTCACCCCTGGACTTCCTCACCTCCCTTCACCCCTTGACCTCTCAGCCTCAGCCTTCTATCCACATTGCCATGGCAACTGCTGTGAAGGTGCCACTTCCCAGGGACCTTCTGGGCTCTGAGCCCTTCCTGTGCCTCAGGTAGTATTTGGCATTGTCATCAACTCTTCCTCCTGAAACCCCAAGTCCCTGCTCTATTCTGGGGACCATTCTCTTCCTGTCCAGAAAACTGGAACCCTGAGGGGCATGTCTTTCTCCCAGCTTCCCCTACCACAGATTTAACCTCAGCTCTCTCTTTGCTCTCATTCTGTAGTCTCCCACCAATTATCAGGTTCTTTCTGTGGCCCCAGCACCATACTAGGCTCTTAGTTGCATCATTCCTTGTAATCCTCTCAGCCACCTTCTGATGTGGGTATGTTAGTCTCACCTGCACTTGGCAGATGGTGGAGATCCAGTGAGGACCAGTGAATCGCCCAGTGCTACCCACTTGATAAGTGGTGTCTTTGGGACTCAACTGCGGTCTTGCTATTTCCGAGTCTGTGCTCTCAGCCCTGAAGCCACACTTCTCTGTTGTCTCACTCACACTCGGACCTTATGACTCCCAAGTTAATATTTTCAGAAGTGACCTCCCTCTGGAACTCCAGACCTGCTCTTCAAAAGATCTGATGAAATTTTTTTCTTAGATGTCCTTTCAAAATCACAAAGCCAGACTTCTCAGATCTCTTGCCAGGTGATCTTACCAGTCCTGCGCTCAAATGCCTACAGTGGCTCCCCACTGCCCATCCATCTAGGGGAAAACTCTCCCCTGCTGCTCTCAGGCTCACCTTTGATCTGGACCCCCATCCCTGACTCCTTCCTCTTCTATCTCCTCCTGCTTCTGACTCTCTCTCTGAAAGAGTCTAATGCTCCCTGCTGTGCTCTCTGCTCCGAGAGCACCTTCCATCATGCCTGCCCCCACGCCCCACCTCCAGAAATCCTTTGTATCTAGAAAATAGAACAGCAAGAAATGCACTAACCATCGGGTGGTTACCACCAGATGAGTGGGATTCCAGGTGATCTTCATTTTCACATCTGCTCAGTGTTTTCCAAATTTCCAATAAGGAATATGTTTTACTTTATAATCAGTAAGGAACTTGTTCAAATAATTTAAAAAAAAAATCTTGGTTTGCTCACCATGTACATTTCCTCCTTAAGGCTCTTCTGCAACTTTGTTCACCTGAGGCCTCCCTAAAGGTCATGGGTGAGTCTGCCTCCCCTCCTGAGAGCTGTGCATTCTCTCGCATAGTGTGATCCTCCTTGTCCCTTCTGCCCCCTCCCAGGGCAGGGGCACCCCAGAAACACAGGAGGAACAGAGTATAGATAGACTCATTCATAAGAGTGTTCATCAGGGGAGCAAAAGACTGGAGATGCATTAAACATCTATCAATAGGGGCCTGGTAACAGAGTTCTTGGTAGGCAGTTTGGGGGCTTGCCTACAGCCACTAGAAAGGAAGAGATTCCAGCTGCCAACAGGAACCAATTTCCAAAATATGTCATTAAAGAAAAAATAAGATAAAACTTCCAGGGATTTCCCCAGCAGTCCAATGGTTAAGACTTCACCTTCCAATGCAGAGGGTTCGGGTTCAATCCCTGGTCTAGGAGCTAAGATCCCACATGACTTGAGGCCAAAAAACCAAAACAGAAGCAATATTGTAAAAAAAAAATTCAATAAAGACTTTAAAAATGGTCCACATAAAAAAAAAATCTTAAAAAAAAAGGCTTCCAGAAAAATATGTGTTCTTTGTTCACGTTTACATCCAAAAAGGATAGACTCCTATACACGTATGTATACATATATATCCATAGAATACTTTTGGAAGGATTCTCCCAAGCTGGTAACAGCAGGGGTTTCAGGGTTAACAGGGGACAGGGGAATTGCATTAAAGGGATCAGAGGAGGCATGAGTACTATCTCTGTTCGGCTTAAAAAAATTATTTGCATATACCTTTAAAAAAGAAAACTGACAAACAGAACAAGGAGCCCACGGCCATTAAGTAAGGGGGAGGACCATCAGGCTCGGCTGAGCCCTGGTGAGGAGAGGGTAGAGAGCAGACAAGACCTCCCCCCACCCATCCCTGCTGACGGAGCCAGACTCCTACTGTGTTCTGAGGCCCTACTTGAGGCCCCACGAGATGGTCCCCAGCAGGGAGCTAAGGCTGAGAGCTGGGGAGGGATCCGCCTGCTGGCCCCCCACCCCATCAGAGGAGCAGGCAGGTCATCCCACGCCTGTTTGCACAGGATACCTCGCCACACCCTCTCGGGGCAATGCAGGGCACGGGGCAGAGGATCGACTGACAAGCAGGTGGTGACTCGGCACCTTGGCAGCTGCTCTCCCACAGGACGAAACTGTGTCCTGTGCTGGGTGTGGTGGGAAAGACCTGGTTTCTCCTTTGGTTAGGGTGCCCTGGACTTGGTCCCGAGGCAAGGGCTCTGTTCATTTATCTTCTCCCACACAGGGATCCTCTGGGAGAGGGGGCCGGTCAGGGACCAGGCTGGGTACAGCCTAGCAAGCTGCTGGCCAGGAAGAGAACTGTCATCAACGACAATGGTAATTTGCATTTCTTTGGAGCCTTTTATCTAGCAATGTCAAAGTACAACATCTCAACAACTCAGATATTTGTAAAGTAGGAATTTGGCTGAATCAAGTGCTTAGGTTGATTGGAGAAGGAAATGGCAACACTCCAGAATTCTTGCCTGGAGAATTCCATGGACAGTGGAGCCTGGTAGGCTACAGTCCACGGGGTCACAAAGAGTCGGACACGACTGAGTGACTAACTTTCACTTTCACTTTTCACTTTCAAGAGCTTAGGTGCCAAAGGTAAAGCTATCTAAACCCTTTCAGTATCATCCTTTCCTGCTCCCAAACAGGGGCCCACATGCCTACTACCTTCCTCATCCCAGGACTTGGGAGGTGGCTCTGTCCCTGCCATCTGCTGATTGGCTGTACTGAGAGACATAGACAGTCTTTGCCACTTTAGACTAATTCAGCCATTGGCCAGAACTACCTGTGCTGGCCTCATCCCTTTGAGCAGCCCACCCTGCTGGTGAGGTTGGGAATGTGGTTGAAGATTCTCGTGGCTGTGGCCACTTGAAGGGTGGGTCGCTTCTCCCACCTGAGCCTCAGTCTCCTCAACCATTAAAAGGGCTTTGGACTTCTCCAGGGCTTGCAAACCGTGCTAAACAAAATCCTGGCAATTTTCAGGAGAGCTTCATGGCTTTTACCAATGATCAGTGCAAAGACAGTTTACAACACATACTTGATGCCATGTGCAAATTTATAATAAGCATCAACATGCACATTTAGAAGGAATATGTGATTTTCACACGTTGGATCCCACTTGTGTTCACAGGGATTTTATAAGTGACATAGTAACATGTTGGCAATTTAGACTTAGAGAAGAAATTCAAACTAATATACCTCTATTAGTTGTATACATGGGGGGCTCATGCTCTGTCAAATTTTGTTTGGAGAAGGGTTTGCCTTCTAAAGGGGCTTCTCTGATAGTTCAGTTGGTAGAGAATCTGCCTGCAATTCAGGAGACCTGGGTTCGATCCCTGGGTTGGAAAGATCTGCTAGAGAAGGGATAGGCTACCCACTCCAGTATTCTTGGGCTTCCCTGGTGGCTAAGCTGGTAAAGAATCCACCTACAATGCGGGAGACCTGGGTTCAATCCCTGGGTTGGGAAGATCCCCTGGAGAAGAGAAAGGCTACCCACTCCAGTATTCTGGCCTGGAGAATTCCATGGACTGTATAGTCCATGGGGTCACAAAGAGTCAGACATGACTGAGCGACTTTCACTTCACTTCACTTCATTTGCCTTCCTAAAGGTGTGACAGGGGTTGGGCTCTGTCACCAGAGGGAGAGACCAGGAGAGGGATAGGACAGTGCTTTTCTGCCAAGGGACGACTGTGGACAGCACTGTGATTGGGGGGGGCGGTGGTGAACATCTTGAGATCTGAGCCCTTGTCTGAAAAGTGCCACTGCCTGGCAGAGGTTTGCAGGGTCACTTCTGGAAGTCACCAGCACGTGATAGTTTCATACTGATCTGAAAGAGGGAGTGTCTGCTTTCAGCAGCCTGGCAGAGGGAGCTGAGCCTCCTAGGAGCTGCTTGGGACCAGAAACCAACACTAGGTCTAGTCACGTGCTGTGAGGTTCCGATGTGCCAGGCACTGTGCTGATACAGCCCCCACGTGACTGCGTTGTTCCTTGCATTTACACAGGGAGGTTCAGTCTCATTTTAAAGGCAAGGAACCTGAGGCAGAGATGGTGTGACACCCCTCAAGTCCTGCAGGACATGCATGTACCGCTGGGGGTCAAATCTCAAGCCATAGTAGAGCCCAGCGACCTGAACTTTTGATAAGTGCCCAGGTGACTCAGAGGCTTCTGATGCAAGTGGTCTGTAGAGGAGTTCTTCACTACCTTGTTGTTGTTTAGTTGCTAAGTCCCTGTCTGACTCTTTTGTGACCCCATGGACTGTAGCCCACCAGATTCCCCTGTCCATGGGATTTCCCAGGCAAGAATACTGGAGAGGATTGCCATTTCCTTCTCCAGGGGAATCTTCCCAACCCAGGGATTGAACCCGCAGCTCCTGCATTGGCAGGCAGATTCTTTACCGCTGAGCCACCAAGGATGCCCTACCTCGTGCTGGGTACCAAGTGTGGGGATACTGGGCTGAAGAGCAGATGGTTCTGTCCACCAGAGAGGCCAAATCAGCACCGTTTCTTACTGGTTTTTTATCCATGAGGTGGCCCTGATGGAACGATGTCACAGAGAGGTCTCTGGCACCTGCACAGGCAGGCCCCTGCTCTTTCCTTTGTTTCCATGTCCCTGTCAATAAAGTGGGAGTGGACTTGATGGTATCTAGGTGCCCTTCTTGTGCCGACATCCTGAAAACTTATCACCAGCCTGGGTGACCTGTAAGGGGTCAGTGGTTGGAATGGCTAAGGGTCTTGCTCAAGTCAGACAGTGAGTGATCAGTGGAGCTTGGCTTCCTTAGTCTGTTGACTTCCAGGGCCACAGTGCCTCAGCTTCCAAGCTGAGGCATCTTCAAAGCTGGGGCCATGAGAGTGGTCCACGTGAGCATAAGGAGGGGGGTGTGCTGTCTATGGAGAAGCTAAAAACAAAAACAACACTGACTGAAAGTGATACACAGGAATGCTCAACAATGTCAGTGGTTAAAATACTCACTCCTGAGAGCTGGGTTGCTCTCATGGCAGGCGCGTTGGTGCTACCCACCGCTGCTCTGCCACCTCGGTTACATGGGTAACGGCCAGGTAGTGAGGCGTCTCAGAGGAAGGAGATGGAGGTCATTTGGTTGGGGGGGGGGGGGGGAGGGTCCCTGGTGATGTGATTCCCATCCAGTCACACCAGCCGTGACGAAGAGACACAAGGGAACGTGGTCTGGGTGACTGCAGAGCTCATTTACTGAAGGCTAAAAATAGGTGTCTCACCTGCAGCAGGTGGGTGACTAAGCAAGTACAAGGAACGCTCCTGCTGGATGAAAGGTGGCACCCAGGGGCCCTGATTTTCCCTAGGTGATAGCAAGGGGTTGACGGACAGGGACAGGAACATGGTCTACGTTTTGCAACTCTTCTCTCAGTTTCCCTCCCCCAAACTCACTGCTCAAAGCCATCAGTTGCTGGTCCGGCCAAATTAGAGTCCAGACCCCCAGATTATGGCAGTTTTCTCCCAGGACCTGAAGGCAGAGGAGAGAGAAAGATGTGTGCGTGTGTGTGGTCTGTGCATGTGCATGCATGCATGCATCCACACCTGGTTGGTGGGAGGATAAACAGGTCACAGAAGGACTAGACTGTGGTCTGCCTTTGTCTCTGACTCCCCCTGGCCCCTTACACACACATGGTGGGTTTGGAGGAGGACTGCTGATTTCCTGACCATTCTCTGGGATGCTCTGTGCCCAGGGAAATGAAAAGTACTCCTTTCTCCCCGTTTCAGACTCTTCAGGAAGCCAGCAAAGTCCTGGCCTTCTATATACATCTCTAGAGGCTCAGCAGAAGCTGAGCAGTGAGGCGATTATCTGATGAATTCGGCCCTACCTCAGGCTGCTGCCTGAGTAGACTGATGTAATGGGAAGAGGAGGGACCAAGCACATGGGAGTCCTGGCTCTGCCACTCACTTACTGTGTGACTTTAAGCAAGTTCATTTTCCTCTCTGGTCTCAAGTTTCTTTTTTCTTTATCCATTTATGTATTTCTTCAACAATGCATAGTAAATGCCTACTGGGCCAGACAGCTGTGCATACCGTGCTAGTTACAGGAAAATAACATCTATGGAAGATAAAAAATGCCCAGGAAGTCTTTGCACCTCCGCCTATGGAAAACTGGCACTATTTCTCCATCCCTTGACTCAGGACTGACTTTGTAACTCACTTTGGCTAACAGAATGTCAAGAAAGTGACACATGACTTTCATTCTCAGCTTCCTGGAACCCAGCTGTCACGTGAGGAAGCCCAAGCTAGTCTGTTGGAGAGGTCACCCAGAGGGGAAGTGAGGTGCCCTCACCAATGCCAGTCCTGTGAGTTAGCCCATGCGGAGTCCCTAACCCTCAGCAGACTGGCTACAAACAACAGTGGGAGCTCAGCCAAGACCCCTTAGGGTAGAGACAAGCCAGCCCAACTGAGAGAACTGTAAGGCATGAAATGGTTGTTGTTTTTATGTGTGACATTTTTGGCCCTACTGCCCCCTGCATGTGGGATCTTAGTTCCCCATCAGGGATCGAACCTGTGGCCGCATGCACTGGGGGACAGAGTCTTAACCACTGGACTGCTGGGGAAGTCCCCAAACGGTTGCAGTTTTAAGCTATTGTTTTGTAGTGGTTTGTTATGTAGCAAAAGGTAATCAATATAAGAAACATTTGAGCTTCCCCTGCGGCTCAGCAGTAAAGAATCCGCCTACAATGTAGGAGATGCAAGAGACAAGGGTTCAGTCCCTGGGTGGGGAAGATCTCCTGGAGGCGGGCATGGCTACCCATTCCAGTATGATTGCCCGGGGAATCCCATAGGCAGAGGAGTCCATAGGGTTGTAAGGAGTCGGACATGACTGAAGCAACTGAGCACAGCACAACACACACGTAATGAACGTTTATTGACCGCTGCCTCTGTGCCAGAAACCATGCTGAATGTTTTACATATATCATCTCATTTATTCCTCACATCGCCTACCTGAGGCAAGGGTTGTTATTCTCATTTCCATGTTACAGATGAGAGCACTGGGCCACCAGATAGAGAAGTAACTTGACTCAAAGCAAAGAACAGGTGAGCCAGGGAGCTGGGGTTTGAGGCCAAACTTCAGAGCTCACTCCTTGGAATCAGACAGACATTCTTGCCCTCATGGAGTTTGCTAGTGGGGGGATGGGTGTGAAGCAAAGACGGAGATAAATATACACAGTGTTCAAACAGTGATATGTGCTATGAAGGAAATGGGTGCTGTGTCTACTCACAGGGAAGTCCTCTGTGGAGCGCTGAGGATCAGGTGGGGGGCGGGGAGGGGCTGAGTGAGCCTGGGGCACCTCAGGCGTTTGCAGTGGAAACCTGGTTTCCTAGCTTCAGTCAGCCAAGGTGACTGTGAGAAATGCAGATTCCTGGGCCTCAGTTCCCAGAGATTCTGATTTGGTGGGTCTGATTGATTAGGAAGTTGGGAGCCTGGTCATCTTTTTTTTTTTTTTTTTAATGTACCCTCTGGGTAATTTTTATTATCAGGGAAAATTGAGAAACACAGCTTAGTAGTGTCACCTGAGGGGACTGAAAACTATGGCTGTCCAGCCCTCATTCTGAAATTTTGATCCAATGTGTCTGGGGTGAGGCCAGGAATCAGTATTTTAAAAAGCTCCTCAGGTGATTCTACAGTGCCACCAAGGCTGAGAAGTGATTCTAGAAGATTCTGCAGGGTCCCAGCCTGCTTTTCTTGATCGCTTTTGAGATACCAGGGTTACCCGGTGCTGATTAAACCACCCTTTTAGTGATGCAATACTGTGGAAGCAGGACCAGAGTGGAGCCTGAGGTAAACCCTTGCTCAGAGACTTGCCTCTGATTGAACCAACCCCTCCTCACAGACCACCCCCAACCAGATAACCCTGCCAGGGGCCCCGGGGGGCGCCCCGGGGGGCTCCCCATGGCTTCCGAGTCACCTTTAACTTTTAGAGAAATGCAGATTCCTGGGCCTCCATAGGGTTGTAAGGAGTCGGACACGACTGAAGCAACTGAGCACAGTACAACACATACGTAATGAACGTTTATTGACCGCTGCCACAGAGGACTTCCACAGAGGACTTCCCTGTGAGTAGACACAGCACCCATTTCCTTCATAGCACATATCACTGTTTGAACACTGTGTATATTTATCTCCGTCTTTGCTTCACACCCATCCCCCCACTAGCCTGGTGACATTTGCTTTAGAGTTGAGCACTCCTTTCATGACTACCACCCACAAACATCTGCCTTCCTCTAGGGCTGTTCAAGGCAGCCCCTCTGCTAATTCTCTGACACCCCAGCTCAGGGCCCTCTGGAGCACAGATTCCTTGCACTCTGGAGAATGACAGCGTTGGCTGTGTGGTCACGATGAGAGGTGTGCTTGTGTGTAGACGATTTCTTGTCTGGTTTCCTGCTCTTCTTCCAAATAAGGCAGGAGGGCCCCTGGGGGTTGCTCCCGATGCAGCTTGATTTAGACCAGAGAGGATGAAAGAATCTGTTCTTGGCGTGGGGCCTGCCAGCCTTGGGCCGGAAGAAAGTTTGCTGGAGGTGAGGGCAGAGAGAGAACGGACAAACCCAGGACAGCAGTGGCCCCTGGGGAGTGGTACCACTAGGCCCCGGCAGGCAGGGGTGGTGTGCTGGCAGCCGGGGTGAACTCTGCCACCCAGAGCTAAGTTCTGCCGTGTGGTCGGTTGTGCCACCACACTGAGGGTTGTGACGAGAACTCAAAGTTCAAGGCAGGGCCTGGGACTCTGTAGGCACTCTCTAAAGGCATTTCCATCCCCCTTCTTTGGGACAGACACAGAAATGGACTTGACACTGTGGAGGAAGACAAGGCCTGTTGGGAGAGACCCCAGAGAAAGTCCTTCTTTAGGGCCTGGGACAGACCCGGGTCGCTGTGGCCCATCCCTGGAGGCCCCAGATCTCTCGGAAAATCTCAGGAGCTAAGAGGTCAGCCCCGCCTGCCTCTCCTCACTGCAGAGACCCGTGAGCAGCTCAGTGAGTACAGCCTGCTCTGTCCATGAGGAGGGGCCGGCAGGGCAAAGGGGTGAGGCCTGACCTGTGGGGAAGGAATGAAGGGAATGAGGCACTGACTCACCCTGAGGCTCCTGCTCTAAGAAGAAAAGGACGTTTGGGGGTGTGGCTGGGAGGAAGCCAGGCCAGAGGGTACAGTGAGAAATGAGAAACAAGGCCTCTTGCTCAGGGTTAAATCATCCTGGGAAGGGGCCGGTTTAAAAAAGAAAAAAAATAATAATCCATTGGTGGTCTCTTCTCTCTTCTGATCCATCCTTCTCACTGGAAGCGATAGTAGGAGGCCCCGAAGGTCACACGAGGCTGGCAGACTTTCTTGAGCCCTGGGCTAATGGTGCAGCTGTGGACACCATCCCTCAGGAGACAGGACGGACTTACATCCTGCACCCATTGGGCAGGACCGGTGTTTGCCACCATGCCTTGTGCTCTGGGCTGGCGTCTCCACTCCCCACCCACCTCCACCTCACCAAGCCAGGAAGGCAGAGTGTCTGGGACCACTTTTTCTATGTAGCACAAAGGGTTCTAAATGGTATACTTATGGGCTAGTAGTGGGTGACCCTGGGTATCTATTTGTATGAGTCAATTTGCATGGGGTGAGGTAGGCCTCTGAGAAGGAACTTGATGAGGCAGTAGGGGTAGAGCAGGGAGAGAAACAAGGGGCCCAGATGTGACTTTCTGTGTCACCATAAATTTTGGTTGCACATGAAAGAAAACCCAACTTTTTGCTTAATGTGAAACCAGAATGCATGGGCCTGGGAACTGAAGTCCAAGGGTGTGGTTGGTTTAGATGAAGCTTGATCAGGGACTCTAAACAGTGTCACATTGTGACCTGGTGCTCGAAAAACCTGTGGTCTTTTGACTCAGCTCTTCTCCGGGTAGCAGCTGAAGCACAGTTTCCATACCACTGGCACAAAGTGGCTGCAGAAGCTCCAAGCCTCACACCTTTGTGCCAGGACTGAGAACCAGACTAATTCTCTGACAGCTCAATGTTCTAGAACTGAATTTCACTGGCTATGACTGGCCTGACTTTAAACAATGAGTGTGGCCAGGGGGATGAAGGATCCTAGCGAGGGGAGGGGTAGTTTGACACTCTCCACCTGGATCTGAGTGTGGGACAAGGATGGATAAGGGGGTTTGATCACTGTGGTGATGGGGGAAGTTTCACTGTAATGACATGAACTCAGCTGAGGCTGTTGCTGCAAGTGAGTAGATGGGGACAGGCTGCCAAGAAACACTGACCCCCCCACTCCCTTTAGAGAGAGGGCTGCAGGGAAAAGCTGAGAGTCTTCTTACCTAGGTTTCAGTCTGGGACACAAGTTAGAGAGAGGAGCCATCTGCCTATTTGGGCTCAGCGCACAGAATAGTTTGCTGTGGTGACTGAGGACCTGCCCCCTGGGAGAGTGCCAGGGTCACAGCCTCAGCTTGAGAAGCAGGAACCTTGTGGGCCTCAGCAAGGAGGTGAAGCAGAAGAAACTGGCCCTGGGCATCTGTGGGACACCCAAGGAACTTCCAGAGATGACTGGGGGGCAAGCCCACCAAGGTCTCACAGTGGACCGAGGGATAGCACCCCTGGTGTGGGTGCCTTAGATGTCTGTGATGGAAACAACTTCAGGCTTAGAGTCTAAGATTTGGATCTGGCCATTGCTAGACCATTTCTTAGCCATTTGGGCAAGTCCCTTTCCCGTTCCTGGCCTCGGTTTACTCCTTTGTAAAATGGGACTGATGCCTCTCACCTCAAAAGTTGATGTAGGGATCAGATGAAGGCAGCAGCAGATGAACTGGGAAAAGACTAAAGGGCTGCCCGAGGGTCAGGCCCCGTTACCCTCTTTATCTTGATTGCTGGTGGCGGAAGGAGCCACACATCTGTGCCCAGAGGCCTTCACGCAGAAGGAAAAGCGGAAAGAGGAACAAGCCCCACGTGTACCAGGTGGAAGCTGGTGGACAAAGAGGCCCCGGGGCAAGGCCGTGGTCAGGGATGTGGGCTGCTCTCTGGGACACTCCCCTTCCCTCCAACTGAGTCAGAGGAAGGGCCCCAGGCTGGGCATCAGCCCTGCAGGTTCTACCAGTTATCAGGAGGGGAAGAAGGCCACCAGCAGAAGGAACAACAGACACAAACAACCAACACACCCATCCCTCCACAAACAACCTCCTCTTACAACCCAGATACAAATCTTCCTCCTCAGAGCCAGGGGAGTGTTCCCAGGCTCCGTCTGCCCTTCCTCCCAGCCTCTCCCCAGAGCCCAAATAGCAGGGCTCTCTGGGTGGGGATTGCATGTTTCCCGGAATGAAGCTGGTCACAGGGACCCCCGTTCCTGAGGCTTGAGGCGCTCAGACCAGCCACTCCCCAAATGCTGGGATTTCTCTGAGCTCATCCCGCACCATCCTTTCTCACTCCCATGGTCTGGCCCAGAAATCTGACTGGTCTTCTTTCTGCCGGGCTTGATCTAGTCCACCTGTTAAGCAATTAGCCTTCAATGGAAACATCTCTTTGACTATTTGCCCCAGGCAGGGAGACTTGGTCTTACTTACAAGGGAAAGGTCATTCTCTTTGGCCAGCACTGGAGGCCCCCAGGGGTCTCAGCCCCTACCCACAGGGAATGGTCATTATGGTGAGAAAGGCGTTGGGTGTGGAGTCAACTAGATATGGTTTGGATCATAGCTCCTGTGCTTGTCAGCTGTGTGACTTTGGTTGCTCCACTTCTCTGAGCCTCAATTTTCTTATTTGGAAACAGGATAAGAAAGGGTCGTTGCGAGGACTGGAGAGCATTGGTACAAAGCTCGATGGGGTTTGATAGGTGAACCTTCCCATCCTTCCGTATCCATTGTCCTTCCACATCTTATTACCAGGTATCACTTTTCTAACCCGTTCTCGTCTCCAGTCAAAATGATTGGCTTGTTTGTTCAGCAAGCATGAACAAGTCACTATCATTTTCATCTCCGCAGCTCTGGGAGGTGATGCCATTAAGCTTGTTTAAGAGGCTATTGTGGCTCAGAGAGAGGTTAAGAGCTAGAAGGCTACTAGAAGGTAGAGCGAGGATTTGATGCCGGGTCTTTAAGAACTATGGGAACCCTAGTCTGCTGGTTTCCATGAACAATTTCTCTGCCTAGAATATCCTTCCACCTCCTTTCCTTTCTGGATTCCATTGGTCATTCAGGGTCTCATTCCCTCCATCTCCTGCAGGATACCTTCTGAATCACTGAGGACACCTTTTATTGCAAGTGATAGAAAATTCCATTCCAAAGAGGCTTAAGCAAAGAAATAGAAGTTTGGGACACAAGTAACCCAAAAGCCCAGTAAGTGAGGCTGGATTTAGAGCTCAAATAATGTCATCAGTATTTTCCGTATTTTCTTTCTTCCTAATCTTGGTTTTGCCTTCTTTTCTGAAGGCTGAAGCTTCAGGCTCCATATGGTAGCAAAAAGGCACAGCAGTCCAGCTTTTACATTCTTACGAGTTTCAGACATAGTGGAAAGAGTTAGTCAATTTCTCCATAGCTCAAACTTAGTCTGAAATTGAGACATGTTGTCTCTGATCAGTGTGACATGGGTCAAGAGCCCATTCTGAGATCAGTCAATATGTGCCGGGGGCTAGAGTTCTTGGGTTAGCTTAGATCTGAATCACCTGTACTTTCAGAGGTCCAGAGGGGTTAGGCTTCACTCGCCTCTAGAGAGAAATTGAGATAACTTATCAGGGGGCAGGCACCTGGATATGGATAGTGAAACAAATCCACAAGCTATTGATACCTTCCCCCTTTTTTGAATTCTTGCATTCCTGCTCTTCTGGTGGGCATCTCTGTTAGGCAGTAAACTCCTTGAAGGTAAGGACTCTTTGTGTGACCTTGAGGTCTTTGTAAAGCACCTGGAAAAAATTGGGTGCCAATGATATGCTTTTCAATCAACTAACTATTCTGAACTCAGTTCATCCAACCTAGAATAGAAACACTCTAGCTATTCCAAAGAGGAGTGATTTGTGACTGGATGTTATTTCACCTCAGAGAATCCATGTTTTGAAAGACTTAATCTAAGATGAAATAGTTAAGGGAACAGGCTTGGAGCCACAGTATCCGGGCTCAGACGCTTGCAGGCTGTGTGAGCCTGAGCAAGTTACTTCACCTCTCTGTGCCTGAGGCTCTTTTGTATTAATAGACCCACCTCAGAAGACTGATGTAAAGATTAAGAGAAATTACTCACATAAAACTCTTGACGGTGTCTGGTGTGTGTTTCAAAGCTCAGTAAATGTTTGCTTTAATTCTTAGTGATTAACTCAAAGCAGCCTTATCACAGATACAATTTCTGTTAAGCCTTTTCCCCTCCTGACTTTTTATTTGGGAAAATTTCAACCTACAGAAAAGTTGAAAGATGAGTACAATGAGTATCTCTCTACTTTTCACCTGAATTCGCAAGTCATTGACACTTTGCCATGTCTGCTTTCTCTCTCCTTTACAAGGTAAGTTGCAAGCATGATGACCATTTACCTCTTGATACATCAGCTATTATCTCCTGGAGAACAAGGACATTCTCCATCAGTATTATCATATTCTGTAAATTTAAATTGATGCAATAATGTTATCTGGCATATGCTCCATATTAAATTCTCTTCAAGTGTCCCAATGATGTCCTTTTTAATCGAGGCTCTTAACAAGGGTCATGCAGGTGATTAGTCATCCTCTGCCTTTTCTTTCTTTTATGGTTGTGACATTTTTAAGGAGTCATGCCAGTTGTTCTATGGAATATCATATAATTCGGATCTGTTTGATTGTCTCCTTGTGGTTAGATTTAGACATTTTGGGGGGCAAGAATACTGCATAGATGAGATGATGATCTCATTGCATCATATCAGGAAGCTCAGGATGCCAGTTTGTTCCATTACTGATGCTGCTAAATTTGCATCCTTGGCAGTATCCATCAGATTTCTCCATTTTAAATATCTGTTCCTCTTTGGAATTCTCTGGGAGCCTTAGATTGGGAGTTACTGACTCTACTCCAAAACCCAATTGCTTCCATTTATCAGCTCTTCCTGTTATCAAACACTGCTGAGTGTCTATCTGGATTCCCTCACTGGACGTCATGACTCTCCAAGATAGCTGTTATTATAGATGAAGAAATGGAGTAAGGCTTCAGGAAGTCAAGTGAGTCATAGAGTAAATAGTAGAGGGTCTTCCCAACTTTGACCCTGTGCTATTAACATTTATGTTCTAGGGCTGTGCCATCCAATAGAACTTTCTGTGATGATGGAATGCTATATCTGCAGTCTATATGGTAGCCACTACCCACAAGAATAGCTGAGGAACTGAATTTTAATTTTATCCAATTTCAATTAAATTTAATGGCCATATGAGGCTAGTGGCTACTGTACTGGACAGTGCTGTCCTAGATTTTCCAGGAGGCCCAGGAAATACCCAGTACTTCCTCTCTTGCCTTGTTGCAGTTATTTGGTTCACAGTAAGGAACAGGAATCATCTTGAGCACAACAGTTACTGCTACAGGCCCCTAGAGCAACTCAAAATAGTAAGGCATTCTAGCCCTCAAGAGTTAACAAGGCATTCCCTGGTGTGCGTGGTGTTCAGAGGTACCAGATGGAAAAGTTGGATGGTTTGGGAGCTGCGAAGGCCCTTGATGGCTTCTGAGAAGGGAATATGAAATGTCCTTCCGCAGCATCCTAGAATACCAGCCTCTGGACTGGCATCCTAAGCAACAAGGCTGCTGCCTGGCAGGTAAGGAGTACTGAAGACCTCCCAGGGGGCAGCTAGCCTCCAGCTGGGCCCACTCCTGGAGGACAGTAGCTGGAAGCAAAGGGAAGGGCAAGGAGAGACCCAAATTGGGTGGGGAGAGGGCATCAGGGGGAGAAGGTGAGGAGATGTTGGGATGGAGCCAGGATGTAGAAGGGCCAGGAAGGATCCCTGCAGATGGTGTGGTTGAGGAGGGAGGGAACAGATGGCCTTATCATAAACCAGCTGCTTGTACGATATAATGGTCAGCAACAGTTGAATAAGGGAAAATAGAGGCCTGAGAAGTGGCCTGTTACTGTGTAAGTGGGGCAGTTGCCTTCCCCACCAACCGACACTTCTGTGGCTGCAACGTCCCCTCAGTTACTTTCCCCAGCAGGACGATTTTCTAATTACATCTAACCAGGCATGCCAAGTGTGTTTCCCACTGCATTTCATTTCCGGGCCTGTTGAACGCTGAATTAATTTTTAATCACCCTGGAGGTATTGAGTTTAATTACCCAGACTGAGAATGACAAGAATTTTGGGGGTTGCTTCTCGGGAACAGGAACAGGTTTGTTTCCAGAAGGCTGAAGGTGGGGAGTACAAGTCCCAAGTGTTAGTCACTCATTCGTGTCCAACTCTGTGACCCCGTGGACTGTAGCCTGCCAGGCTCCTCTGTCCATGGAATTCTCCAGGCAAAATGCTGGAGTGGGTTCCCATTCCCTTCTCCAGAGGATCTTTCCAACCAAGGGATCAAACCTGGATCTCCTGCATAGCAGGCAGATTCTTTACCATTTGAGCCACCAGGGAAGGTGAGGACAAATATCCTGACTCTTCAGCTAGAGCTGTCTATCTGTGAGCACACCGAACACCCGGCTCTGCAGTAGGCAAGGTTGAGGTGAGAGGAAGTAGAACATATGGTCCCTTGAGAAACCCGAGCTTGGTTTGGAGAGAGTCTCCCCCACACACAAAAAACGGAACTAGGACCCAACACAAGACCTTCTGGCCCCAGGTCCTTAATAGTGGAATGAAATCTGCCCTTCAATTCACTCAACCCAGCGCTCTATTTTGCTACACCATCCTATCTGTTCAAATCCAAAAGTCACTCTTTTTTTGCATTTTCTCATGCCAGCTGGGAGGAGACAAGGCTGCCCCCCATGACATTCCCCCTTCCTGAATGGAGGTGGGTACTCTTCCCTCTACCACGTGGAAATGCCACGGGCCCATTGCTCTTACTAGAGACAGGTGGAGGTGTGGGTAGGTGATGCCATCCCAGCCAAAGAGTTGTGAGGGGGCCACAGAGACTGAAGGGTGCCAAGTAGAGTCCAGGAGGGAAGGGACCAGGTCTGCAGCATCATTTATGTTCCTACAGCTTTGAGTAATGCATTTTCCACTCATGGTCTTTGATCACTGCTCCTTACTTAAACTGCTCCTGCCCTGGGACTTCCCTAGTGGTCCAATGGGTAAGACCCCTTGCTCCCAACGCAAGGGGCTCAAGTTCAAACCCTGGTCAGGGAACTAGATCCTGCTTGTTGCACTGAGAGTTTGTATGCCTAAACTAAAGATGCTGCCTGCTGCAACATCTGGCATGGACAAATAAATAAATAAACTTAAAAAAAAAAAGCCACTTCTGCCCTGACCTGCCTAGGGCCAGTGGAGAGGACAGTCCACCAGACTAGAAGCTGCTGGAGAGCAGGGGTTCTGGCTTAGAGCCATAGTTGTTGAGGTTCACCAGGCCATGCATCAGGGACAACGTAGACATTCATCTGTCCACTTTATTGTCACAACATCTTATGAGACACAGTGTTATATTTGTTTAACAAATATTGATTGAGGACCTTCTATGTGACAGACACTGTTCCAGCCACTGGAGATGATGCATTAATTTAGCCCTTGAATGGCTTTTATTCTATTGATTGGTTGCACGTGTCAAAGAAACATCTCAGACTGGCCTAGAGGGGACACATGGGGCCTTATATAACTAAGGAAACAGAGGATATGTCTTAGGCATGCTGGGAGCCAAAGCTCAGGTTAAGTCATCTCACTGGGACTCTTCTTCCTCTTAAGACTTTCTTAGTTCTGCCTCTTTTGTTTTCTTCCTTTGCTTTACTCTCAGGCAGGCTCTTTCTGTGCAGTGACAACACAACCACTCCAAGCTCTAGGTTTACGTCCATATAAGCCAGAAGAGAGCCTTTCATTCTTAATGGGTCCAGCAAAAATCCCAAACCTAATTCTCATTGGCTGGATTTAGTCACATGTACTTATCCCCAAATGCATCACTTAGTCTGAGAGAACAAGATGCTCTGATTGGCTGGGCATAGGGCATATGTTGACTCTTACTGTCGGCAAGTGGGGTCATTGCTAGGAAAACCATAGGAAAGAAGATTTGGGGAATAGTGGTTTTCCAAGAAGAAATCATGGGCTGGAGGAAGAGAGAATCAATTTTTTTTTTTAATATAGAGGGGGAAACTGAGGTTCGGGGATATTAAATGACCTTCCCCAAGGAAGCAGCTAGTGTACATCTGTACCAAGGATCTGAACTCAAGTCTCGTTGACTTCAGTGCCTGAGCTCTGAACTCAGATACATCATGGACCCTTTTCTCCCAGGGCACCGCTTTGGGCAGAAGCAGACTTACCAGCAAAAAGAAGGAGCCAAACGGGCCAGGGTTATATCTAGAATCTGCCCTTGATTTTGTGAAATTTCTGGGTTTCAGTTTCACCTTTGTGAGATGGGTCAAAGGGCACCTACCTCGCAGGAGTTTGGGAAGGATTACATGAATGTAACGCCTAGCTTGCGCTCAGTGGGAACCGAATGAACTTTAAAAATAATAAATCACAGAAGAGGAGCTAAAGAAAAGACTTGGTAATGGCTGTAAGGGTGACATCTCTGAGTTTTCAAATTCTCTCAGGCTCCCTCAGCTGTTAAATGCTTCCCTGAATCTCCTTCATGCAGGGAGGGTGGGCGGTGGGGTGGGGTGGGGTGGGGTTGGGCAGGAAGAGAAGGGCAGGAGAAAGACGGGAGTCGAGTGGGAAGAGGGAGGGCTTCTCCTCACCCATGAGAATAAGACCCAATTTCCCGTCTATTAATGTCAACGGAAAAGGAAATCCTGCTCCAGGGCTGAAGGGAAGCCCCCACCCCACCCCCCAGCCTCGGCATATGCACTGGTCCGCAGAGGGAGGGGAGGGCTCCCTCAGTGGCTCAGTGGTAAGGAATCTGTCTGCTAATGCAGGAGACACAGGAGACGCGGGTTCAATCCCTGGCTCGGGAAAATGGGAAGAGCTCCTGGGGTAGGAAATGGCAACCCATTCCACTCTTCTTGCCTGGAAAATCCCATGGACAGAGGAACCTGGCAGACTACAGTCCACGGTGTTGCAGAGTCGGATAAGAGGCGGGAGGGAGGCGGAGCTTCCCCTCCTCTGCCCCGCCCACAGCCAGTCTTGTGATCTCCTCTCCAAGTCCTTTCCAGAGAACGGGCTACTGGAGGGTCTCAGGAGTACGTAGGCCTGTATCCCTGCGTTCTGATATGCCAGCTCCACCCCTAACCCCCCCACGGCATACACCCTTCACAGCTGAGAAGAGAATGTTCGCATGGAGGCTGCGAGCTCTGGAATTTGGATGGTTTGTGTTCAAGTCCTGCTGTCTTTCCTGTGCAGTAGCACAGCCTGTGTTGAAGGCTGTTAGTCACTCACAGGATGTACCCACCACATCTCCGCTGCCCCCAGTGTCTGTTAGTAAACACACACACACACACACACTTTTCCTTGGAGTGCCAGTGTGCTCAGCCCCAAGGAATGGCATATGATTGGTCCAAGCCAATGGTTGGCAAACCATGGCCCGAGGCCAAATCTGACTGCCCCTGTTTTTGTATGTCCCACAAACTCAAATGGCTTATTTTAACACTTTCAAAATAATTGAAAAAAAATCAAAAGAAAAATAATATTCTGTGACCCATGGAAATTATACAAAATTCAACTTTGTGTTCATAAGTAAAGTTTTGTTGGCGCACACCACACCCATCTGTTTATGTAGTAGTTAAGGCTGATTTCACTCTACAAAGGCTGAGTTGAGTGGTTGCGAAAGAGATGGATCCGGTGCACAAAGCCTAAAATATTTACCCCCTGGCCCTTCACAGGGGCTTCCCTGATGGCTCAGTGATAAAGAGTCCGCCTGCCAAAGCAGGAGACTCAGATTCAATCCCTGGGTTGGGAAGATTCCTTGGAGAGGGAAATGGCAATCTACTCCAGTATTCTTGCCTGGGAAATCCCATGGACAGATGAGCCTGGTGGGCTACAGTCTGGGGGGTCACAAAAGAATCGGACATGACTTAGTGACTAAACAAGAACAAAACCGTTCAAAGCAGTTTGCCGACCTTGGTGTAAGCCCATCATAATCACCCTGCTCCCTTTCCCCCAGCCTTTCTTGCAGCGGATAGTGCCCACAGGTTCCAGTCCTTTCCAAAAACAACTAAGCGTTAAGTCTGTTGTGGATATTTGTCTAAAAGCATTGCTTTTCTGAGAGAAGGCGACAGATATGGCTGGAACCTCCCTTTCTTCCTACTTCCCGCCTGAAGCATGGGTATGTCTGACGCTTACTCAGTCTTTTTCCTTTAGGGTTCATTTCCTGCCGAGGATGGGAAAACACAAGGTCAAAAGTCCAGTTAAAGGGCTGCCTGGGGTCCAAGAAGAGGGGAGTTCCACGCTGGGCATCTGCCTGGGAACCTGAACTGCTCCTCACCCAGACCAGCTTGGCTCAGAGGGGCCACCGGTCACCTGGCTGGACTGAGGAAGGATCAGCCCCTCCCAAGAATGTGTCTGATGGTTCCTGTCATCCTGCCCCAGCATGGACATCCAGAGATGGGGAGAAGGGCTGAGAATCCTGGTGGGGACTACTTCCCTGGGTCTGTCTAGGTCCCTTCTACTTCTAGCTGAAAGAGTAGGTAATGAGAGAAGTGTTGAATGGCTGAGTGGATGGATGAGCGAGGAAGAGAGTGAGGGAAGGAAGGAAGGAAAAATAGTTATTAAAGAGCTTTCACACACATGCTGACAGCAAGCCTGTGAGGTTACAGGCTAGGTGTTATTGTGCCCATTTAAGAGAAGAAAAACTGAAACTCTATAAGACTAACTGACTTTCCCAGAGTCACAAGAGATAGAAGTTGGAACCCAAACCCCAAGCCTGGTCCAATTCCTGGGCACAGGCCCCTTCTGCACCCCTCCGTGGTTATAACCTCCAGGCCATGCTAGGTCCGGTATAAAGACACAGACAAAGAACCTGCCATCACCTCAGCAGAGCATGAAAGGAACTTTCAAGATGTGGGTCTGGGCAGCTGCCAGGAAAACCTCTTGTCTACATCACCCAGTTCTGCTCTAGGGACCGCCAAGAATACGTCATCTCCTTAGCAGGTGCTCTCTACATATTTGTGGAATGAATGAGTTGCCTTGTCAGTACAAATTCCTCAACAAAAAGTCATAGGCTACAAAATCCCAAAAACAGCAGGTAAAGTTGACGTCACGTTTCCTAGCTTTGCAGTGGCTCGGAATGTGCGTTTGGGTAGCAGAATAAGCCTCCTGTCATGCTTTACAAGCAAATGATAGTCATCACCGTGATCATAAAAGGACAGTTAATGTGCACACTTGTTAACATGCCACTCACTACAATAAGCCCGTGATGGAAAGTGTCTCATTTAAACGTCATGGCAACCTGACGAGGTAGATGTTATTGCTCTCCTCATTTTGTGGTTGAGGAATCTGGGGCTCAGAGAGGTTAAACAATTTTATTAAGGTCACACAGCTAGAAGGGGGCATAGGGTGATACAAACCTAGGTGTTTTGTCTTTAGGGAATGAGAGAGGAGGTGACATGAAGACTGGGATGGGTCTACAGTAGGGGTCCCCAGGAACTTATGCCTGATGCTCTGAGGTGGAGCTGATGTAATAATAATAGAAATAAAGTGCACTATACATGTAATGCACTTGAGTCATTCCAAAACCATCCCCGCCTCCTGGTCCATGAAAAAATCGTCTTCCACGAAACTGCTGTGTGGGTGCTCAGTTGCTCAGTCGTGTCCGACTCTGAGACTCCATGGACTGCAGCCATGGATCCTCTGTCCATGGGATTTTCTGGGCAAGAATACTGGAGTAGGTTGCCATTTCCTTCTCCAGGGGATCTTCCCCACCCAGGGATTGAATTCCCGTCTCCTGCACTGGCAGGCAGATTCTTTACCTCTGAGCCACCTGGAAGCCCCCACCAAACTGGTCCCTGGTGCTAAAATGGTTGGTGACCTCTAGACCACAGGACAGGCTTTGGGGGGAACAAATGCGTGCCCCCTCCCAGGAACCTGTATGGAGGATGGTCAAGTTAGAGCGCTGACAGGGAAGAGATGGGTGCAGAAGCAGGGGTGGGTGAGACCTTGTCTGCCCACAGGACATGTCTTTTCAGCTGGCCTTTCTCTGTCCTGTGCCAGGCTCAACCCTAGTGACAACACCCATATAAACACTGTGTGTTGGGTAGGGGTGGAGGGCAGTGGATGAGGAGAGGCCGGGCCCGGCTGGCGTGATTAAGACTCTCATGGAGGTGCTTGGGATCTATGTACTAATACCTTTCACAGCCAGTTCGGCCTCTATTAGGGTGCAGCTTCTAGTAAATAAGCTCCTAGATGCCACGCAGGCTGGCGGGAGATGGCGGGGGCGGGGGGGGGGGTAGGGGGTGGCTCAAAGGGTCTCTGCCAGACCCAAGTCTCATCCAGGTGAGGTATCTGGGGCCTGGCATTCGGGGCTCCTGCATGAGGTCCACAGCCCACGCAGGAAACCTTTCCCCGCCTGGGGTGCAGTATCACTTCTGACCTCTTTTTCCTGGAAGGTTCCAGGATGTCTGCTGCCCTGGGCTGGTCCAAGCTATGGCTCCTCTCTCCTGAGCTCTGGGCCTTCGTGCTCACAGACCATCTATCTGTTTGGGGGCTTCTGAGTGATATCATGGGTGAGGTGACCAGCATGTTGTTAACTGATACCTACTCTAAGTCCTGCAGGACCCAATGGCTGACCTGGGTTGGGTGCTCAATAAAGGTTTATTGCCCATCTGTGTGATTGAACAGGCTCAGAGCTCAGAGGCTAGAGAACAGAAGAGGCACACCCCAGCCCTCCAGGGATTTAAAACCTCACTCCCCAGTAATAACACAATTAACAGTTAAGTGTTAAATTGTGAGGCTCTCTCAAGGTGCTCTGAGGATTTAAAATGGGGACTGGGGCCCTTCAGCAAGCTTCCTGAAGGAAATGTAGTCAAGTTGGTCTGAGTAGGGAGCCTGGAGGTGGGTCTGAGTGTGGAGAAGTGTCAAGACGAGTCTAGTGAGAAATGTGGTGATGTACGAGCCTTTGGAATGGGAAGGTCATTAAATATCCAGTCTGATGGCCTTATCATAGTAACAGTTCTTGATTATGAAGGTTCACTCTGTGCCAGGGACACTCTCAGGCCAGGCACATCCTTTTTACTTAGTCTTCATGCCAACCCTATGGTGGAGGTATTATTATTGTCTCCATTTTGCAGGTGAACAAACTGAGGCTCTGTGTTCAGTAAATTGCATACACAGGAACTGGACCTACCTTGTCCAGTACGGTGGCCACTAGCTCTGTATGACTAATGAACTCTTGAAACATGGCTGATCCTTAATGAGCTGTGCTGTTGTGGAAAATCACACACCAGGTTTCAAAGATTTAAACAAACAAAAGAATATAAAACATCTCATTAAAAGCTCTTTTTAGGGGACTTCTCTGGCAGTCATAGTTAAGCCTTTACTTTCCAATGGAGGGGGTGCAGGTTCGATCAGGGAGCTAAGATCTCACGTGCCTCCTGGCCAAAAAAAAAAAAAGACCCCAGAAAACATAGCAGAAGCAAATTGCAACAAATTTAATAAAGACTTTAAAAATAGTCCACATCAAATAAAACTCTTCTTGGTATTTACTACATGTTGAAATGATAATTTGGATTTACTAGGTGAAACAAAATATATTATTAAAATTAATTTCATCTGTTTCTTTTAACTTTTTTTCATGAAGCTACTAGAAAATCACACACGACATGGGTGGCTTGCATCATATTTCCGATGGATGACATCCTTCCAAGTGGCTGCCAGCCTCAACATGATGTCCATGTGTTTGTTTCCTAGGGATGCCATAACAAAACGCCACAAACTTGGTGGCTTAATCAAGAGAAAGTCCTTATCTCGAAGTTCTGGAGGCTGAAAGTTTGAAATCAAAGTGGCAGCAGGGCTGGTTCCTTCTGAGACGGAGAGAGACTCCTTCACACCCCTGTCCTGGAGCTTTGCTGGCAATCCCTTCTGCTCTTTGTCTTCTGGTGCATCAGCCCCATTCCTGTTCATCTTCACATGGCATCTGACCTCCCTGTGTGTTTCTCAGTGTCCAAATTTACCCTCTTTATAAGGACACTATTCATACTGGATTAGGGGCTCACCCTACTCCGGGATGACTTCATTTTAACTAAGTACATCTACACGGGCCCTATTTCCAAATAAGGTCACATTCTGAGGCACTGGGGATTAGGGCTTCAATATATAAATTTTGGGGGCACACAATTCAACTCATAACAGATGGGGAACTTCCCCCCTGTCCAGGAGCTCATTCCATATTTATATTCCCAGGTGCCTCAATTTTAAAAAATCCACTTGCCAATGTAGGAGATGCAGGTTCAATCCTAGGATGGGAAGATCCCCTGGAGAAGGAAATGGCAACCCATTCCAGTATTCCTGCCTGAAAAATCCCATGGACAGAGGAGCCTGGAGTCCGACACGACTTAGAGACTGAACGGCAACCATGGCAACAACAATCTTCCTCTTGTGCTAGCCTATAGATCCGCTAAGAATTCCTTCTTCAAATCGCTTGCAGGTGCCCATGGCACCCCTGCAAGGTGGGGTCAGGGGCTGGAAACACCCACATTTTGTTCCTGGAAGCCCAGGTGTGACTGGCCCCACCCATGGTGAGACTACCTCTGTTCAAGATAACAGACAACTGGAGTGCTGGACAGAGAAAACTGATAAGAGAGACAAGGTTAAAAATAACCCAGGGTGCAGAGGCTGCCAGGATGACCTTAGCCCTTTACAACTTTGATTTACAAGTAGCTCTGCCGGGAGGTCACTTGGAGTATAAAAACCTCATCACCTCGTCAGCTGATACAGCTTTCTGTTCACTGGTCTGGGAATTTCCAATCCTGGGGAAATATGACCATAACAAGGTAGACCACTTCTCTTTCTGTTTGTCCTGGCAGCCCTTCAACTGCTTCCTAAGAATGGGAGAGGCTGGGGTGGGGAGCTCTGTTCCTGTAAGAGGAGGGGGTTGCCTTGAGAGAGCTTTGCATTCCTTCAGAGAAGGTAGGTACCCAGGACCAGCTACACTCCTTGCATTGGCATGACTTGGGAAAGTCACACAGTCTATTGGAGCTGCTATTTTCTAATCTACAAGATAGAAATAAGAAGACTTGCCCTGCCTTCCTCACCAGTTACCGTGAGGAGCAATCTAAGAGGCACAGCTGGGCCCAGGGGTTCAGGAAGAACCAAAGTAGGCACCCAGTTTCATCAGCATCTTGATCTCCTCTCTTGTTGTGCATTAAATCCATTTAGGGCCAGGTGTTAAGTGCATTAGGACCCTCACCACTCAAAGCCTGGTTCCCAGGAGAGCAGCAATAACATCTCTGGGAGCTTGTCAGAAATGCAGACCCCGAGGCCCCACCCCAGACCTGCTGAGTCAGAATCTGCTTCTTAAGATCCCTGAGACATCTGTGTGCTCACTGAAATTTGAACAGGACCACTTTCATGGGCATAGCTTTTGTTTGCCCCAGGTCTATTCCCGCTTCTTCTGGCTCAAGTGATCTTTCTTTGCAAGAGTCATGCCCCTACTCCCACTCTAGTTTGATGTGTTTCTGTGGGGTTTATCCGCTCTGCAGATCTCCAGGAGGGCATGAAAGCTGGTCCTGGCCAATCGGAACCAGGCCTGGAACTTTAGCTGGAAGAGTTGGGTAAGAGGGGCTCTCTGTATGCAGCTGTAGGATGGAAGCCTGGAGCAGCAATGTGTGTGTGTGTGTGTGTGTGTGTGTGTGTGTGTGTAAGAGACAGAGAGAGGTAGATTCCTGATCATATCTTTTCAGCTTCCCCCTTTGTCTAAAGTCAAATAGACGCTTTTGGTTTTTCAGTCCATATAAGCCAACCAATTCCCTTTACCTAAGCCAGTGTGAGGTGGATTTCTTACACTTGCAGAGAAAGAACCTCCTCTCTACCATGCTGCTGACCCAAGAGAATAAGGCAAGGTTTTCAGCCCTGCAGAGTTCAACACTGACTACTCCAGAGGAAGACAAGAAAGGGTCTTTATGGTGATGAATGTGTGGTGCCCAGATAGTTATTGTTGTTCAGTCACTAAGTTGTGTCTGACTCTTTGTGACCCCGGACTGCAACACGCCAGGCTTCCTTGTCCTTAACTGTCTCCTGGAATTTGCTCAAACTCATGTCCATTGAGCTGATGATGCCATCCAACCATCTCACCCTCTGCCACTCCCTTCTCCTCTTGCCCTCAATCTTTCATCAGGATCTTTCCCAGGGAGTTGACTCTTCCCAACAGGTGGCCAAAGTATTGGAGCTTCAGCTTCAACATCAGTCCTTCCAATGAATATTCAGGGTTGATTTCCTTTAGGATCTCCTTGCTGTCCAAGGGACTCTTAAGAGTCTTCTCCAGTGCCCAGATAGAGAACAGTACAAAGGTGGGCATGTAGCCAAGCTTCTCAGGGAGAAGGGTCAGGAGGGTTCCCCAGAAAACATGGCACCTGAGCTGACTGTGAAGACAAATGGAGTTTGGCAATGCAGGTGAGAGCCTTCCAGGAAGAGGGAGCTGTGTGAGCCTGGGCATGGAGACAGGAGGCAGCATGAGGCACTCAGGATCCTACAGTTCTCAGGGTGGCCCTGAGGCACAGGGAGAAGCCAGATCAGGAAGAGAGGTGAGAACTTGGTGGGCTGCAGTGGTATGGAGCTGGGACTCTTTCTACGGTCACCTCCTGGGGTGTGCCCAAAGAAACTGATGGTGGCGGGGATGGGGAGGGGGTGTCACGAGGAGGAGGGTCTCACTAATGAATAAAGTCGACACTCAAGGCTGCCATTCCTGAGGAACAAATCATACCTGCTCTTGGAAACCTGAGGGGCACCCTGGGGCCATGGGCAGGGAGTTGGCATCACAGTGGGAAGATCCAGCTTGAACTCTCAGTTCTGCCACTAAGAGTTGTGTGAGCGCTGGGGGTCCCTTCACTTTTCTGGTTCTCATCTTGTAAAAATGGAAATTCGGAATTCCTACCTCTAAAGGGCAACAGTGAGAACAGGCTGAGATTATGATTTAAAAGGACTTCCCAGGTGGTGCTAGTGGTAAAGAACACGCCCGTGGGAGTGAGTGAACATGCCTGCAACAATGTGGGAGACACAGATTCAATCCCTGGGTCAGGAAGATCCTCTGGAGGAGAGCATGGCAACCCACTCCAGTATTCTTGCCTGGAGTATCCCATGGACGGAGGAGCCTGGCAGGCTACAGTCCATGGGGTCACAAAGAGTCAGACACAACTGAAGCAACTTAGCACACACGTATGATTTTTAAAAAAATAAACAGTTTAAATCCACAAAGCGAGCCAGCCTACAGTCTAGAAAGGGGAAAGGAGGAGACTGTAGGCCAAGTCCTTGAGAGGAGTGTACAGGAAGTTCCCTCTCTGCTGACCCATAGCTTTTGTGCCTTCCCGCCCCAACTCAGGAACATCCTGTCTCCATCAGAGGGGCCATTTCAGGGGCCTTGCTCCAAGCCTCCACCTGGCCCTACATGGCTAATTCCAACGGTGCTGTCCTCAGGCCTGTGATTATGAGATAGTGCTGGCCATGGGCGCTCCCAGCCTGGGCCCTGGGCAGAAAATTAGCATCCCTGAAACTCTGGGAGAAGAAAAGCTCAGGGGCTTCCCACTCCGGGCCCGAAGCTTAGAACCGCAGGTACCACCTATGGAGCACTTCCTGTGTGAGCCAGCCACCAGACTGAACGATGACTCACGCTAACTGATATATTCCCCCAATTCATTCTCCATCCTATAGCAAACCCATTTTAAGGGTAAAGAATGGCTCAGAGAGGTAAAGGCACTTGCCTGGGGTCCCACAGCTACCAAGTGGTAAGACAGGATGCAGAGCTGGATGGGTCTCCTTGAAAGCCTGGCTCTGCCTTCCAAGCCACACACAGGGCAGCCTGTGGGAATGCTCCACCTTCAGCAATACCCATCGGAGGGAGGGTTGACTTTTTGGCTTCCCCTGCCCCTCCTTTCCCCGACCCCACCCCATTTCACACTCCCTGGGCCTGAAGAATAGGATGCAGGCAGCTAGGGGTGGATGTCCTCTGAGGGAGGGAGGTGGGGGGTGACAGACAGGTGACAGACAATTCCTTAAAACCCTAAGGACTGGAGCTTCAGTGGTGGAAGGATGGGTGGTGAGTGACACTTCGGGCAGCGGGTCCAACCTGAGCCTCCCCTCCACAGATACCTGTGGAGCAGTCTCTACTCCTAGAACCAGGTGTGCCGTAAAACTTTCCCCGCTCTGCCTCCCGGATTCCTGCTGGAACCCTGGGGCCATTAACCACGGCACGTTCATGCATCAGATTGCCTGAGCACATCCCTACCTGCAGGCTGGAGGCCTTGGGAGAGAGGGGACAGTGGCCAGGGGTGGAGACCAGCCCCTAGGGCCCAAGACCACTTGCTGAGAAAAAGTCAGGCTCAATTTTGTAGAGCTGTAAACGGAGGGCAAACTCAGGGGAAATGAATTGCCTCCAGACTGAGGCAGGGGTTTCTTTTACCCAGCCAGACCCCCACCTCCTCGAGGTGGTGATCAACATGTGGGGATGGGGTTGCTCAGGATTGAAGGGGTTCAGGCTGAGTAGGTCCCCCTATTCCCTAGGTTTCCCTAAGAGCCCACACAGGGCTGTCAGGGGTGGTGGGGATGGTAGTGTGGGGCAAGACCTCAACCAGGATCTCCCTGCCTCCACAGAGGGTGGAGGCTGCCTGCCAGGCTGCTTTCCTAGAAGCCCAGAGCATCCTCACCCTGCAGCACGTGTACCTGGCTATGCTGAGAGGAGGGAAAGGTGGGACTCCGGGCTGCCTGTGGAGGAGAGAGAGCTGTGAGAATGGTCTGCTCCCTACCTGGTCAGAACCAGGTGTTCTCTCAATGTCTGTGAACCTGTGGTGTGTGCATATGGTGGGTGGAAGTGAAAGAGTTGGGAGGTATGAGTGCAGGAGCCATTTTGCCTGTAAATTTTATGCGGCTCTGTCAGTTGTGGGGGCTGCCAGTGGGGAGCAAGGCTGTCTTGGCAAGTCTGCTTTGTGTGTCATGGCTGGATGTGGGCGTGAGCTATCTGCCAGATGTGTGAGTCCACATGTGTGTCGACATCCCTCCGGTTGGACAGGCGAGTCCCCGCGGTGATGTGAGAGAGTGTGAACCCACTGAGTGGATGGGCAAAGTGTGTCCATCCAGGGTTAGGCTGTGTATTTAGCCAGCTCCCATTACTGACCCAAGGGCAGGAGTTCCCATCCCAGGGCTCAAATTGCCCTCTATTAATTTCTGGATAATGCCTGGCTAATACCCCAGCCTGGGGAAGTTGCATGTGCCCCTTTGGGTCTCTGCCTAATCCCATCACCCTTCTTGGAGCTTAGCTGTTGTTGTTCAGTTGCAAAGTCATGTCCGACTCTTTGCAACCCCATGGACGGCAGCACGCCAAGTTTTTCTGTCCTTCACCATCTCCCTCAGCTTGCTCAAACTCATATCCATTGAGTCAGTGATGCCATCCAACCATCTCATCCTCTGTCATCCTTGCAAAGTCATGTCCGACTCTTTGCAACCCCATGGACGGCAGCACGCCAAGTTTTTCTGTCCTTCACCATCTCCCTCAGCTTGCTCAAACTCATATCCATTGAGTCAGTGATGCCATCCAACCATCTCATCCTCTGTCATCCCCTTCTCCTGACTTCTATCTTTCCCAGCATCAGGGTCTTTCCCAAGGAGTCGGCTCTTCCCATCAGGTGGCCAAAGTCTTGGAGCTTCAGCATCAGTCCTTCTAATGAATATTCAGGACTGATCTCCTTTAGGGTTGACTGGTTTGATCCTGCTATCCAGGGGACTCTCCAGAGTCTTCTCCAACACCACAGCTCAGAAGCATCTATTCTTTGGCATTCAGCCTTCTTTATGGTCCAACTCGTACATCCACACATGACTACTGGAAAAGCTGAGGAAGCTACAAGCTGCACAAAGCCTCTAGGTCACATTTTTAAAGGAAAATTGCTGGTGACGTTTGTGTCCCCCATTTCCAGAGAGTGGCTTTTGGCGCAGCTGTGCCATCATGCTAGGCTGGCGACGAGGAGTACCTGACGATTCTCCCTCATCCGCGCTGTCAGAAATCTGGGGGCCATTAGTATAATAGAGCCATGCACCCCATTGTGCAAGGCGGAAGAAAATGCCTGGGCCTTTGTGTGAGGCAGAGAGGAAGTGAGGCAGCAGGAGGCAGTGGGTGGGGGAGGCTGGAGACTACGAGGGACCCTCTGAGAGGGGCTTCCTGCCCAGAAACAGGGTGACCTGGCCGGCTTCTGAGGCTCCAGGGCAGGTCTGACAGTAGCACCTGCAGGGATATGCTCTGGACCTGGGGGAGGAGGAGGGGAGGGGCGTGTCTCTATGCTCAGTGAGGGAGCCACAGCGGGAGAGTGCAGGGGAGGGGGTATCTTGCACCCACATCCCTTATGACTCTAGGTCCTCCCACCTGTGTGGCAATCCTAAGACTGGAATTAAACGGCCCACAAACTGTCGTCTCAGTGACTTCACAGGAAAGACATTCCTTCCCTCCCCCTCTTCTCGTACTATCTCTCAGATCCCGTAACCCACCTCCTCCAAAGACTTCAGTTATAAATTCATTCCTTACTTGTTAAAGGAAAGGTCATACTGGATGACATCAGCTATTTCGGCCCTTCAGCTCTACCCACTCCTGATGGTTTCTTGTGCTTGTGTGCTCAGTCGCATCCGACTCTTCATGACCCCATATACTGTAGCTCACCAGGCTCCTCTGTCCCTGGGATTCTCCAGGCAAGAATACTGCAGTGAGTTACCATTCCCTTCTCCAGGGGGTCTTCCTGACCCAGGGATCGAACTCTGGTCTCCCACATTGCAGGCAGATTCTTTACCATCTGAGTTACCTTCATCCTCAGCCAAAGGTAGGCTCCAGCAGAGAAAGGTCTCCCACTGCTGCTCATCCAGGGAGGGTTGCTGGCTGACACTGGGGAAGGTGTGTACCCTGGGGCCTTATCTTGATTCCAGCTCCACCTCTTAAAACACAAACAGAGCCCCACAGGGCAGACAGGGCTGCCTTTCCCAACAAAATTGTTGGGCTGTTGGGCAGAGAGTCGCCATATGACTTTCTCCTCCTCTTGAGCTTCGTTGAGGGAAATTGTGAGGAAATAAATTTCTTCCCAGTATTCTGTGGATTGGTTCCAGCCAGCTTCCCCGTGGCACAGAAAATGATAGCAACATTTATTGGGTACTTCATGCCAAGGGCTTTTAAGTAGATCTTGAAGGGAGAAGCTATGAGCAGTTCTGTTCCTTAAAAGAGCTACAGCAGGTGACTCTGCCAAGCTCACATATACAGCAAATCCAGAGCCAAGACTGAAGCCCAGGAGTTCACCATCAGAGCCCTTGTATGTACCCACCAGGCTACTATGATTCTTTTAATTTTTTTATTTTAAATTAGTTTATTTATCTATTTTTTACCTTTACAATATTGTATTTGTTTTGCCATACATTGACATGAATCCACCATGGGTGTACATGTGTTCTCCTTCCAGAACCCCCCTTCCACCTCCCTCCCCATCCCATCCCTCCGGGTCATCCCGGTGCACCAGCTCCAAGCACCCTGTATCATGCATCGAACCTGGACTGGCGATTCATTTCACATATGATAATTCACATGCTTCAGTGCCATTCTCCCATATCATCCTGCCCTCGCCCTCTCCCATAGAGTCCATAATACTGTTCTATATATCTGTGTCTCTTTTGCTGATTCTTAAGAGAAGGCGGATTTGTCAAATGCAGCCTGAGGGGGGGAGAAGGGGGCGGGGACAGAGGCAGATCATTACAGGGAAGCTGAGTCACAGGGCGAGTGTTTCTGGAAAGGACCCCAGCCCCAGAGTTGGCTCCCTGAAACAGTGGGAAAAGCTGGACACAGCGGGCATACACCTGGAGGGAAGGACTGAAGACTTGGCTTGGCCCCTGAGTACAAGTCAGGATAGAGAGCAAGGAAGGACCAGTAGTCCTGAGCAGTGAGCGTCCAGGGCCTGGGACTGGCCAGAGAGTGAGACCCTGCAGCAGCCCCCGGCCCCTGTCTCTGATGCTCCAGGTGTCCCTAGCTCAGTAGGCAAAGCCAGTGTTCTAGCCAATTCTGGAGTCTGAGCTGGGCTGGAGAGCACACTGGGGATGGAAGACCTCAGGGGAACTGTAATCTCCAGGATGGGTCTTTGGAGGAAGAGCTGGCCAGCCCCATGGATGATGGTGGAAAAGATTCCGGCACCAGTTTTTCTCTTGATATCTTGAGATTCTGCCTCATTAGTACACAGAGAGCCTCCTGAACTTTTCCCCAGCTGCATAGTATTCTGTCTGTGGACATTCCATAATTTACTAGCCAATCCTATCTTAGTGGGGGCTTCCCTGGTGGCTCAGATGGTAAAAAATCCACCTGCAATGCAGGAGGCCTGGGTTCCATCCCTGGTCAGGAAGATCTCCCGGAGAAGGAAATAGCAACCCATTCCAGTATTCTTGCCTAGAGAATTATATGGACAGAGGAGCCTGGCGAGTTACAGTCCATAGGGTTGCAAAGAGTCAGACACAACTGAGTGACAAACATTTTTATTTTTTCACGCCTTAGGGGACATTTAAGTTGTCATCTGCCATTATAAACAATACACTTTGGGTCTGTAGGATAAATTCCTAGAAGCAGAATTAACAAATCAAACAGTACAAGCCTTTATAATTGTTTGGCATGTTGCCAATCCATAGTGATTTACTGATTCACCAACAGCAAGTGGAGGTGAGAAGAGATCCCACCAGAGGCCAGTGGGGTGCTTTCCCAGCAGCCTCTGGTAAATCCGTACCCTTTGCCTCTTTTCAGAAGGTGGTGAGTCAAGGACACTTCATCCAGTGATTAGCACCTAAAGAATAAGTAAGATTTCACCCTGGCAGAGCTGCCCCCTTGAGATGTGTTGTGGGGAGAAGGCTATCCAGGCGGCCCCAGCAGGGCAGGGGTTGGGGTGGGAATGGACAGCAAGCAGGACAGCAGTGATAAGCCTGATTCTTTTTAAAACAAGTTTAAACAACACCCAACATGATCATTTCATGAGTAACCTATGTTATAAATAGCATGTCTTATTATTCCCAAAATAACCAAACAACTCTACATTTCTAAGAAATGTTTTGAAATGTAAAACGATCATTTTTAAGGCTAGGAAAAATAAGTCCAAATGTTAACAGTAGCAAGATAGAGGCTGAGATAGAAATGGGTTTTAGAACCAGACAAACCTGAGCTGAGCCCTGTTCTACTCACACCAGCTCTTCGTTAGGGCTCAGTTTCTATGGTCATAAAACGGGGCTCATATCGATGTGAAGAGTCAGGGGGCAGGGGCTGGTGTGGAGACTGGTGGGGCGGGGGGTGTCCTTGAAGTGTGGTTCCCGGCAGAGTTTGCACTCAACGACTGTTATCACTGCAGGATGGTGACCTTGTGGTTAGTTTTTTCCTATTATATTCTGGTCAGTTTGCTAGATGTCTTATTTTTAGAATCAAAAAAAAAGAAAAGAGAAAACCTCATGAAACAAAGGAGAGATGAAGAGTGATAGGTGACAAGTGATATACAGGGAGCAAAGGGCAGAGAGACAGATGCTGTTTAGAAACTGTGGCTCTGGGCCTGGAATTTAACCTGCAGTTAACAAGGTTGAGAGAGAGTCAGGCGGGCGAACCCACGGGTTTCCTTATTAAGAATTCCCTGCCTTTGAGCCCACCCACTGGTCCCCAGTGTACATATCTCAGGGAAACCCCAGGCTAACAAGCCCTTGCGCACGCACGCCCACTCCCAGCAAGCAGGCTGACAGGGCTGGGGTTGGGGTTTACCAGAGCCCACCGCACCTTGCCCTCTGCCCGCTTTTCTCACCCCGTGCCCTTGGGCTGGGGCCTCTGACATGCGGGTGATGTCAGGTAAGGAACAAAGGCCAGGGACCACAGCATCTCTGTTTTGTTTCACGTGGCTTTGCCTCATCTTCCTGTACTTTGTTTCTTCTTCATTTGTTACAACATTACTTTAAATTAATTTTTATTTGAGTATAGTTGCTTTACGATATTGTCTTCTTTTTACTTTCCTTTAGGAAATGCTAAATGACTTCAGTGTTCGACTCTTTGAGACCCCATGAACTAGAGCCCACCGGGCTCCTCTGTCCATGGGATTCTCTAGGTAAGAATAATGGAGTGAGTTGCCATTTCTTCCTCTAGGATCTTCCCAACCCAGGAATCAAACCTGAGTCTCCCGTGGCTGCTGCATTACAGGTGAATTCTTTACCACTGAGCCACTAGGAAAGCCCTTAGGTAAATTGGGCTTCATCAAAATTTAAGACTTTGTACATCAAGGACACAATGGACAGGGTAACAAGGCAACCCACAGAATGGGATGAGATATTTACAAATAAATATCTGAGGAGGGATTCATATCCAGAATATATAAAGAATTCCTAAAACTTAACAACAATAAAACAACCCAATTCAAAGATGAGAAAAGAACCTGAAGAGACATTTTCCCTAAGATGATAAGGCAATGGCCAGTGAGCATATGAAAAGATGTTCAACATCACAAATTGTTGGAAAAATGCAAGTCAAAACCACAAGGAGATATCACTTCACATCCGTTATGGTAGCTATCATCAAAAAAGCAGAAGACAAGTGTTTGACAGGGATGTGGAGAAACCATGTGCATTGCTGGTGGAAATGGGAAGTGTGCAGCCTCTATGGAAATCAGTATGGAGGTTCCTCAAAAAATTCATCAAAGAATTATGTATCCAGAAATTCCACTTCCGAGTATATATACAAAAGAAATGAAAACAGGGACTCAAATAAATGTCTGTACGCCATCATTCACAGCAACGCTCTTCACAGTAGTCCAAGTGGAAACAACTCAAATGTTAACTGACAGATGAATAGATAAGCAAAGGTGCTGTATACAAGCAGTGGAATGGTGTTCTTTCTTCCCTTCTTTTTTGACTGCGTGGCATGTGGAATCTTAGTTCTCTGACGAGGGATTTCACTCGTGCCCCTTGCATTGGAAGCACGGAGTCTTAACCACTGGACCACCAGGGAAGACCCCAGTATTCTATTGGGCTGGCCAAAAAGTTTGTTTGGTTTTAAGCCTTCCCTGATGGCTCAGACGGTAAAGAAAAGTAAAAGTGGCTCAGTCGTGTCCATGGAATTCTCTAGGCCAAAATACTGTTGTGGGTAGTTATTTCCTTCTCCAGGGGATCTTTCCAACTCAGGGATCAAACCCAGGTCTCCCGCATTGCAGGCAAATTCTTTACTAGGTGAGCTACCAGGGAAGCCCAAGAATACTGGAATGGGTAACCTATCGCCTCTCCAGCGGATCTTGCCGACCCAGGAATTGAACCAGGGTCTCCTGCATTGCAAGCGGATTCTTCACTAGCTGAGCTACCAGGAAAGTCCCCAGACAGTAAAGAATCCACCTGCAATTCAGGTAGACCTAAGTTTGATCCCTGGGTTGGGAAGATTTGCTGGAGAAGGAAATGGCAACCCACTCCAATATTCTTGCCTGGAAAATCACATGGACAGAGGAGCCTGGAGGGCTACAGTCCATGGGGTCACAAAGAGTCAGACAAGACTGAGTGACTTTAACTTTTCAAAAATAAAAGACACATTTTTCATTTTCACGAAGAATTTTATTAAACAGTGTATTCAACTGAACAAGTGTCACTTCACTTCACTTTGCTAACCAAATGAACTTTTGGGCCAACCCACTATCTTAAGAAATTCTAGCAGATGCTACAACATAAACCCCAAAAACACATTAAGTGAAATAAGTCAGACAAAAAAAGGACAAATATGATTCCTTTATAAGGGTTCTATTTATAAGGAATGGAGAAGGCAATAGCAACCCACTCCAGTACTCTTGCTTGGAAAATCCCATGGATGAAGGAGCCCGGTAGGCTGCAGTCCATGGGGTCCCTAAGAGTCGGATACGACTGAGCAGCTTCACTTTCACGCATTGGAGAAGGAAATGGCAACCCACTCCAGTGTTCTTGCCTGGAGAATCCCAGGGACAGGGGAGCCTGGTGGGCTGCCGTCTATGGGGTTGCACAGAGTTGGACACGACTAAAGCAACTTAGCAGCAGCAGCACAGCAGCATTTTTAAGGGATACCTGGAATAGACAAATTTATAGAGACAGAAAGTAGAATAGCTGTTACCAGGAGCTGGGAGAGATGGGAAACTGGAGTTACTGTTTAATGGGTATGGAGTTTCATATGTGGGGTGATGAGAAAGTTCTGAAGATGTACCAATGTCACTGAACCGTGCAGTTAAAAATGGTTAAAATGGTAAGTTTTACGCATACTTTACCAAAATAGGAAAAATCTAATGCAAGGACTATTAAATATCTCTGAGTATAGAGAACAGCTTGCTCATTCTACTGAGAAATAGATTGAGGCTCAGAGAGGTGGGGAAAGAGTCATTCCTTTAACATAATTTTTGATACCTGAAGTGTAACAAGTATTCTTGAATTTAAACGATACAGATAATGTGAAACTGCCTTGGGCCACCCTTCTTAGCCACATCCCCTCCCTAGAGGGCAACAATGGTGAAATCACTTTGTGTGGATTCTTCTAGATCTATTTTGGCAGGTGCACAGAAATGGAACCATTCTGTACTTATTTTGCAACTTGCCCTTTATACTTGGTGCCATTTCTTGGAGCTCTTTCCAGGTCAGTTCATGTGAGCCAATTCACTCATCTACATTGCTGTGTCGTGTGTCAGCGAATGCAAGTTGAACAGTCAAATGTTCCCCTACTGTTGGACACTTGGGCTATTCTCAGTATTTGGCTATAACAGACAATTCAGCATAAGTTCCTCTTTTTGCACATGCAGAAGAGTTTCTTTAAGAAAACATCTATTTACTTATTAAGGTTACAAGCTTACATGAATGAATGTCGGTAAAAAGTTGCCATTTATTAGTGCTCAGGGATAGCTAAATATTTTCCATCATAATCTCACACATCGTTACTCCTCCAGTTAACCCCATGAGGAAGTCCAATCACTGTCCCCACTGATGAGGTAAAAGTCCAGAAAATGTGAGTCATTTGCCCAGATCACAGAGCTCACAAAGGATCCTGGGCCAACCGTGAAAGGCCTCTCAGTCTGTGATCTCCTAAAAACAAGGCCTTGGGGCTCTTTCCTGCTGTGTCCCTGAATCTGTGGTTGGTCTGGAATGTCACGGGCACCAACAAACACTCCTTGAATATGGCTGAGCAAATGAAGCGGTGGCTGGGTGTGTGGAGCCCTCCTGAAGCTGTGGGCAGCCTGTGGCCAGTGTTTGTCCACAGCCCTGACTGTTCACTCATTCTGCCCACTGCCCGGCCCCTGGCCCCATCAGGAAACCCGGCTCAGACACCACCAGTCTCTTACTCTCTGCCACCCCACAGCATTTCCCTCAACTCCATTCACCAAAGGGTGAATTATTGACCTGGTGCCCCGGACCCCCTGCCCCGTCACAGTCTCCATCTCCAGTCACCTGACCAGACCCACTGGGCCTTCAACACTCAGCCCAGCCCAGGCTCTGATCCCTCAGGGGCTCCCAGAGTGCTTATCCTACTGCCCTTAGATGCTTTCTTGTTTAAAGTTAGAATGGCCATTATCCCCTTTGAAAATGCTTCTCAGTGTGTCCCATACAGATGAAGAAGCTGAGGTACAGAGAGGCCATGTGACCTGCCCATTGTCCTGGGCAGAGGGCAGCGGAGGGCAGCGGGCAGCAGACCCAGGTCTTGGCGGCCTCCACAGTCAATGCCCTTCCTGTCACACTCCAGCAGCTTCCGAGATAAACCTGAAAAAGGCTCACTTCTTATCAAATGGGAGTTGCACAAGATCTAGAGCTGGAAGAAACATTTGCTTCCTGATACCAGCTCTGCCCCCACAACTACACGGAATTAATCCCAGCCCCAGATGTGTGGCAGACGGTTCAAGCGCCCGAGGGGCCGAGATGGTCATCATCCAGGTTCAGTGGACCTCTCATCTCCTGGTTCCCTGGGGCTCTGACTCGACTTCTCTCTGTAGTCAGCTCCCTAAGAGCAAGGTCTTCTCTTAGACTTCTGGGTCCTCCTGCTAACTCCCGACCTGAACAGACGCTGATTAAACATTTCTTTTACTCCTGTTTTGGTCACTTGCTCTTCAGCTGTTGATCCCAAATCAAACGGGGTCAAGCAGGCAAGGAAAACCATCAGTTCCCTGTGTAAGATACAAAGTCCTGGTCTTCCCAACAACAGCATCTTCCATTGCTGGGGGCCTTCATCTGTGCCAGGCACTGTCCGAATAGCCATTGCCTCATTTCCTGCTCACATCAGCTCCAAGAAGAAAGGACAGGAAGTGGAGGCTCTGGAGTAACTTACCCTTACTAATGCAGCTAAGGTATGACAGCCTGAGATCAAAACCTTGCCTCATGGCCATTACACTTGATATTCTCCAGCTGTCTCAGCCAGGCTCCAGTAGGAAATGGCACACTCAAGTTGGGTTATTAAAGAGGATGAATAAAGGGACCCTATGCAAAGGTGTGAGCAGAGTTAGGAGAGTCACAAACAAGATCACGGTACCCCTGGCTGGAGCCAGCACGAATGGGAGGGGATGGTTATGGGAACCTGAGCACAGAGGCTAGGTAGAGGGGCACCCCCTGGCAGGAGTTGTGGTCTTCAATGAAGGGACATAGGCAGCGACCCTCCAAGGAGGGACTGAATATTCCCAACTTACTCATGCCTCTTTTCCTCCTTCCATCCAATCTCCAGTCAGTGTCCCACTGGAGAAATCTATTTGGAAGCCAGGGAGCAAGAGAGCCCCTGATATAATCCACAGAGGTCAGCTTAGGGGGCACAGAGGAGCATTAGAGAGTGGATGGGGAGGGGAGGGCAGTAGTCAGAAGGTCCCCAGCACACTGACTAATCTGGCAGGATTTACAGACTCGGAAGTTGTGGCTGAAAGACCAGTATATCTTGGGATCTATGTGTCACAAACAGAGGTGGAGATTTTCTTCCTTTATTTAAAATTCAACCTCATCTGCATTAACCTTGTCTCAAAAGCAACCGTTTCTCCTCCCCATCACCTCTACAGAAGGAAACAGGCAGATGGAAGGCTAAATGTTGGGTGGGGCCCTTCCTAGGCAGGGTGGCAGTGTACCCCAGAACTCAGACCACTCAGTTCCACCTTCCTTGCCAAAAAAGGACCCCAGACCCACCGTGAGCCTCCACCTAGAAATGTAAGTACTTTGCGAAGGAAGAACCTTGGATGAGACCATGACAACTTCCTAAAGAGCTCAGGTCACCAGTCCTGAAGGCTTTACTGAGAATGCATCACATATGCCCTGCACCGTACCCATGAGGAGGGCATACATTTGAATCAGACCCAGGTCCTGCCCATGTTTGGCACACTCTAGTAGGAAACTCAGACACATAAAACATAAATTAGAGAACATCATGGTAAATGTACTGGTAGAAGTGTGTACACGTACAACTCAAAAATAAAAAGACAATAAACTAAAAAAAAATAAGCAACGGACTTGAATAGACATTTATCCAAAGATGTATAAATGGCCTATAAACACAGAAAAACATGTTCAACACCATTAGTCATTAGAGAAATGCAAATCAAAACCACAATGAGATACCATTTCACACCCACTGGGATGACTATAATCTAAAAGGCAGATAATAACAAGTGCTGGAAAGGTGTAAAGAAGTTGGAACCCTCATACACTGTTGGTGGGAATGCAAAATGCACTTTGAAAGAGTTTGGCAGTTCCTCAAAGTGTTAGCATAGAATTATCATGTAATCCAGCAATTCCACTCTTAGGTATATACCCCAAAGAATTGAAAACATATGTTCACACAAAACCTTGTACACAAATGCTCTTAGCAGTATTGTCTACAATAGCTCCAAACTGAAAACAACCCAAACATTGATTGAATGATAAATGAATAAGTAACATGGTATATTCATACAATGGAATATTATTCACCCATAAAAATGAATGGAGTACACTCAACTGATAGTAATGAAGCTATTTCAGTGTAGTAAGTTTTCATCTTTTTCCATGTGAGGGAATGTAAAGCAATTAGTACCTTAAAAATGAAAATTATAAAAGTTTGAAATGGACATTAAGAACAAGGGAAATTTCTGAAAAGAAACAAACCCCAAGATTTCAAATTGAAAATGTATTCTCTTTTCCTCCATAAAAATGGGATTTAATATTTAATTTTTAATCTGTTTTTAACTAATTTTTAATCTGTTTATCCAATTTAATTTTTGTTTGTTTTGAGTTTTTGTTTTTGGCCACAATGTGGGGCATGCAGGATCCTAGTTCCCCAACCAGGGATGGAACTCATGCCTCCTGTAGTGGAAGCACAGAGTCCTAGCAGCAGAACTGCCAAGGAACTTATGTTTATCCAATATTTATTTTTAACACATATCATGTTTCCATTGGATTCTTTTTTATATACTTCCAGTTAATTTAAAAGGAAAAATAACCCACACAGGTAAATAAATAAGAGCACTGGGACTACTAGAGGATTATCTAGGAAGATGACATTTTATTTTTTTTAACTGAATCTTTCATATAAACCCTTCATCCTGATAGTGTTAGGTGAGGTTGATAAGTATGCTGAGAATTTATTATTCGTCTCATTTCTCTTATGACCATAGAAGTCATCCATTTTATTAGTTCAAGAAATGCAGTCTTTTTAAAAACAAAATCTTTAAAGTGTCTTTGTCCTGCCTTCTTCTCTCATCTCCTGCCCTACTAAGAAAAGGTGGGCACAGAAACACATGGGGAAATGTGATGGTGAACTAACATTTACAAAAACAAGAGCACATATTTGAAACAGATTCTAGTCTCTTATTATAGACACTATAAATATTTTCTGTGAATTAAAATTGTAATACTTAATTATACTTTTACCAATCTTTACATGCAGTGCAAAAAATTGTATGGAAACTGATTGAATCATCTTAGTAGGAATGGATGAAAAAGTGTGAGATGGGTATAAAATTTATTTAAACTTAATACTTAATTTGTTTAGTATATGCATGTGACTTGCTAAATAAATCTAGAGTAATTCATTTTGAATAAGAAGCTACTGTTTTCCGATTGTGTAATAACTATCTTATTCAGGAAAATAGCTTGGTCAAACAATAAAATATATTGTTAGCTTAAAAAAGTGAAGTACTGGATATATGCTACAACATGGACAAACCTTGAAAACATTATGCCAAGTGAAAGAAGCTAGACACAAAAGGCCACATATTGCATGATTCCTTTTGTATGAAATGTCCAGAATAGGTGAGTCCACAGGGAGAGAAAGTAGATTAATGATTGCCAGGGACTGGGAAAGTGATTGCCAGGAAAGTGATTGCTAGTAGGTGTGGAGATTGTTTGGGGGATGATGAAAATGTTCTAGAATTAGTGGTGATGGTTGTACAGTTTTGCAAATATGCTAAAAACACTGAATTGTACATTTTAAAAGAGTGACTGTTACGGTATGTGAATTATATCTCAATAAAAAGAAATAAAGAGAAATATACAACAGTATGAAGGTAAGCAACCCACAGAAAGGATAAGCATATGGATAGTTATAAGGGCTTCCCAGGTGGCTCAGATGGTAAAGCGTCTGCCTACAATGTGGGAGACCCGGGTTTGATCCCTGGGTTTGGAAGATCCCCCGGAGAAGGAAATGGCAACCTACTCCAGTACTCTTGCCTGGAAAATCCCATGGACAGAGGAGCCTGGTAGGCTACAGTCCATGGGGTTGCAGAGTCAGACACAACTGAGCGCCTTCACTTCAGGTAGCTCAGTGGTAAAGAACCCGCCTGCCACTGCAAGAGCTGCAGGAGATGTGGGTTCAGTCCCTGGATCCGGAAGATCTCCTGTAGGAGGGTGTGGCAACCCACTCCAGTATGTTTGCCTGGAAAATCTATGGACAGGGAAGCCTGGTGGGCTACAGTTCATGGAGTTGCAAAAGAGTCAGACATGACTGAGCAACTGAGTGCACACGCACACACACACACACACACACACACACACACACACACACACACACACCCTGAATAGTTAGGGCCTTGTGGGGAGGTTTCCCAGGGTAAAAGTACCATCCAAGCCTGGTTTCAAAGGACCACTGAGGTTCATCAAACAGACTAAGTGGGAAGGAAGGTCTTTTCAGGCAGAGAACAGCATGTGCAAAGGCCCAGCATGAAAACAGTAAACAGTGTAGGTTACTCTGCTACCTTCAAGTCCTCTAGTCATTATGGGCGTAAACCTTGGGGCACAAACAGAAGTCATTTGTTTTAGAGGAGGAATTAATTTCTGACTCCGAGCTCCATTCCTCCAGACTGCAGAAAATGTCATCCCCATCATTTTCAGCGTTTCTAGGTTTGTGAGATGTTCAAGATCCTATTCTGTGCCAAGACATGGGATCAGCCACCAGTCTCCATGGCTTAGCCTGGAGTTGCCACTGTCCCTATCTTTGACTTCCCTGCCTCCATGCTTCACCGGAGTCTTGGTCAAGGTCAGGAACCCAGGGCAGATGGTTCCACAAGCCTGATGCACTGGGGAGAGGGGCTGAGCATGGGGGGACTTCTCTCCAGGGTCTTGCTGTTTCCATACCCACTGGTGGGGCTCCTGCTGCTGGCAGCCTCCCTGTCTCCCACGGGAAGAATTGTTTTCCAGGCCCTGGAGCAGGTGATGTAGGGAAACCAGCTCTTGTCTGCTCCCCCAGGACCTCTGTCCATTCTGCTCAATCTTACTCGTTTATCACCTCTGCAAACTTCCTAAACAGCCCTCGGTTTTTGAACCAAGATCCAGCATTACTGTCAAACTACTCCCCCTTGAATAAGAGGAAGGAAAAGGAGATACTGCATAGAGGAAAAAAATAATATTCCAAAATATGTAGCTTTTTAAGTAACCACAGCATCTGATGAGATGGGTTCAGTAAGGCCACAGGGAGAAGAAGAGTCCCTGTGAGGAGCTCAGCCTGAGGTCGCTCCACTCTTCACTGTGTGACCCTCAATCACAGGTCTTCCACTAGTTGGCACAGGACTCATACCCCTCCTCTCCCCCTGACACCCCATGCTCTGCAAGTCTCTGCCCCCGAGGCCTTCAGTCCTGCAGAGTGTGCGGGTCGGGGAGGGGGCGCCCCAGGCCTCCACCCACCCCTGAAGCATTGCATGAATTTCAAGGCAAGGTTGCAAAACCAGGGCCTTGGAGGTGGAGGCAGGAAGGTGGGTCCAGACACATTCTAGAGACAAGGTGGGGGTGGGACAGGGGGGAGGAGATGAGAAGAAGGAATGTTTGGCCTCCCAAGCCCGAGAGAGCTAAGAGGACAGCCAGGAAGAGCAGAGGAAAGTGGAGCAGGAGGCTGGTCTGGGTTCCACTGTCCCTTGATGGGCTGGGTGGTTGGAAGCCATTTATAGGGTCAGCAGTTCCAGGGACAGGAGCTGTCAGCCTATGGAACTGACAGCTAGGATTTGCAAGCAGCAGGTGGGGGTGTGACCTTGGGGAGGGGGAGCTTCCTAGGGTGCAAAAGAGGGTCTAGAAGGCTGTAGCTGAAGCAGAGGGTGGGCCCGGGGCCCACTGGGAATCCATCCCCAAGGCGTTCCCACAGGCGGATGATGGCCGGTGGGGGAAAGCAGAGGGAATCAGGACGCAGAGGTGAAAACAGTGGTGGGGTCAGCTGACCTGGTCACCAACTTTGCTTTGTGGGGAGGATGTTTATTTAAGGAAAATCACTCTGTTTACTCAAAGCTTTGGGCTTCAGCCCTCAGGGGTGGAGTTATCAGTGAAAGCTGGCCTATTAATCAGTTATGGGGCTTGGTGACAGACCTTCTTCCCTTCCGGAGAGTGGGAGGGACAGAGCAGAGAGGGAGGAAGAAACAGAAGGAGGTGGCCGGGCCCCAGACAGAGTGGGAATGACTGATCCCAGGAGCAGGAAGGTCACAAGGGAAGTGGCCTTGAGGTGGCGCCAGGGCCAGGAGGAGTGCAGAGGGGAGCGTTGCCATGGCGCAGCAGTCATGGGACAAAGCTGGACGGAAATCACACCGTGGGATGCTCCCTGGCCAAGGCCAGGTTGCCCAGAAAGGAAGGGCAAACTTCCTGGATGGGCACCCAGATGCCGAGCCCTGGGGAGGAGGGCAGAGATGGGGGCTGTATTGTTGTTAAGACAGTGGGGTCTCTTGGCCGAGACCTTGAACAAAGCCTGAACCGAGCATGCGCCCCAAAGGATATGTGCTGGAGGTGAGGCTGAGCTGTCACTCAGTAACTTCCCAGCTGCTTTCAACTCTGTTTAGCTAGCCTGGGGAAGGGAGGGGTGTGGGCCTGCCTCCACTGGTAGGCAGGCCCAGCAGGTGGAGTAGGAGCTGATACAGGTGAGGGGTGAGCGGTGCACAGGCTTGAGAGCTGGCCTGGGAGGAACCAGGGAAGCCATCAGGTGCTGTGGGGGCTGGGAGGGCAGCTGGTCCAGAAAGAGGGAGGAATGTGTATGGAGTAGGGGCTGCTTGGCACCTGAGGTCTCCCTGGAGCGCAGCTGGCAAGAAATCTCTTTATAGTGGACTCAGGACAGAGCAGGGTCATTCTTGCTGGGAATCTGGACCACAGTTTGGGGACCACTGCCCTGTGAGAACTCGAGGAGTGATGAGGGAAGAAAGGAAGGAATGGAGGGAAGCAAAGAGGAAGGATCTCTCCTAATGATGGCATCAGTGCTACCCACCTTGTCAAGGTGTTGGTGAGAAAGTACAGGTAAAGCCCCTGGCCCAAGACACACTAAGTGCTCAGTGGAGGCCCCTGGTGTTATCAGACTATGGGCTTCCCTGCTGGCTCAGATGGTAAAGAATCTGCCTGCAATCTAGCAGACCCATGTTCCATCCCTGGGTCAGGAAGATCCCCTGGAGAAGGGAATGGCTACCCTCTCCATTTTTCCTCGCCCAGTTTCACTCACGTGTGCCTCCTCCCTCCCTCCCCCCACCCTTCCTTTCCCTCCTCCACACAGGTTGTAGAACCACCAATTATGGGAACATCCAACTTGCTGTTCTGGGTTTACGGGACCCAAGGACCCCTTTCCACCACTTGCTAGCTGTGTGAGCTTGAGCTCTCTACTTAACTTCTTTGTGCCTCAGCTTCCTCATTTGCAAAAGGAGGATAATAATGGTAACATACAGTGTTATAAGGATGAAACGATCTAACACATATAGAATGCTGAGCACAGGGCCTGACCTAGAAAGGAGAAGGAAAGCGAAAGTGTTAGCTGCTCAGTTGTGTCCGACTCTTTGTGACACCACGGACTGTAGTCTGCCAGGCTCCTCTGTCCGTGGAATTCTCCAGGCAAGAATACTGGAGTGGGTGCCCATTCCCTTCTCCAGGGGATCTTCCTGATCTAGGGATCAAACCCAGTTCTCCTGCATTGCAGGCAGATTCTTTACCATCTGAGCCACCAGGGAAGCCCAATGAAGGTTAGAGCTGCTGTGTTGTGGGTATTTGCTCGTAGGAGACATGTGCAGATCTGTCAGGTGGGGTCCCTCAAGCCACAGGCAGCCTGTGGGGTCTAGAGTGGAGGTAACACCAGCTCCCATGGAATCTGCAGGCGGACCTACGTGACCAGTCCCCACAAGAGTGGATCCTGTGTCCCAGCTCTAGGTTGATGTGGTGGGAAGAGGAGGCCTGCAGCTTTCTCAGTCCTTCCTGACCTCCGTAGCAGATCCCTATTTGTCCATTAAAGGTCAAGCCAGGTGACCTCTTCAGACAGCGTGGCCCCTGGCCATGCTTCCTGACCCATAAAGCAGTTTCTTTTTCTTAACTGAAGTACAGTTGCTATACAATATTACATAAATTACAGGTGTACGATATAGTGAGTCCCAATTCTTAAAGGTTGTACTCCATTTACAGTTATTTTAAAATATTGGCTATATTCCTTGTGTACAATATATCCTTGTAGATTTCTTTTTTTTTTGCCATGCCTCTTGTCTTGTGGGATCTTAGTTCCCCAACTAGGGTTGGAGTTCATGCTTCCTGCTGTGGAAGCATGGAGTCCTAACCACTGGATTGCTGGAGAATCCATGCTTGTAGATTATTTTATACCTAATAGTTTGTATCTCTTATTGGCCCATCCCTACTTGTATCCTCTGTTGCCCCTGCCCCCAACCACTGGTTATCACTAGTTTGTTCTCTATATTCGTGAGCCTGCTTCTTTTTTGTTATATTCACTGGCTTGTTGTATTTTTTAGACTCCACATGTCAGTGCTATCATACATTTGTCTTTCTCTGACTTGTTTCACTTAGCATAATGTCCTCCAAATCCATCCATGTTGCTGTCAATGGCAATATTTTTTTATAGCTGAGTAGTATTCCATGGTTTCTATTTGGAACAGAGTGGTTCCAAATAGGAAAAGGAGTATTTCAAAGCTGTATATTGTCACCCTGCTTATTTAACTTATATGCAGAGTACATCATGAGAAACGCTGGGCTGGAGGAAGCACAAGCTGGAATCAAGATGGCTGGGAGAAATATCAATAATCTCAGATATGCAGATGACACCACCCTTACGGCAGAAAGTGAAGAAGAACTAAAGAGCCTCTTGATGAAAGTGAAAGAGGAGAGTGAAAAAGTTGGCTTAAAGCTCAACATTCAGAAAACTAAGATCATGGCATCCGGTCTCATCACTTCATGGCAAAAAGATGGGGAAACAGTGGAAACAGTGGCTGATTTTATTTTGGGGGGCTCCAAAATCACTGCAGTTGGTGATTGCAGCCATGAAATTAAAAGACGCTTACTCCTTTGCCGGAGTCCAGCTCCAGCAGGTCAGAGTTCCCTCAGGGTGGACGGCCTCGGCGATACGAATGAGAAGACACAGCGAGTCGTGGTGTTTCCAAGTGTCTTCTGACTTTATTGTTTTTAAGACAGCTTTTATATTTTTAGTGGTACATAGAAACAAATGTAAAGTATAGAGTCATGCCAGATCAGCTCGATGGATCAGCAGTTTTTGATCCATATCGGAACCAGAACACTGTTTGTGTTTCTAAGTTATAAAAGGTTTAAAATTGTTTACATCATCTTCTGGCCCGGAGGCCTGCTAACATCTTGTGACTCTTTTATTGATAAGGGTTGATCAGCCAGGACACTTTTGTATCAGGCACAGCAGGAAAGAATTCATTAATAGAAAGTTTCAAGGTGAAACCTGTTTTTGGTAATCTACCTTATACCTTGAGCCTAACAGAAAAGAATGTGGTCCCATAAAGTCATAGTACAGCAAGCTGAAACAATGTAGCACAAAGGTCAGTTCTTAGCAAAATCACCAGCTGAACTAACGATTGTCTTATTATTTGTATTAAAACTAAACTTTTATTTATACAAATCTCTAACTGTTATGTTTTCATTATATAGTCTAAATACGTTAAGAGTAGAAAAGACATAATGAGTAAGTATAGACTAAGTTACAGTTTTATAAAGCAACATTTCTTATATTTTCTAATAAGCCTTTCTTTCCTACAAAGGGCTCTGTGCCCATTGGGGCTTTCTGTGTGGAGGCTCTCAATGCTGTTCTGTTGTTAAGGGGCAGTCAAGCACATTAGCTCCAAAGGCACAGGTACATTTATTAAACAAACCAATATGTTAGCAAAAGGAATTTAGATCAGCATACTCTATATTTCAGATAATTTTATTTAGGGTGCTACCGTTCAGGGGCCTTGTTGATTTGAGGTTTCAGATTGATCTATTTTAGAAGAGAATCAGGAAAAGCCTTTTTTCTAAGTCACAGAAAATAAGAAGAGATTTATTATAGCAAACATCAGAAAGACAGATATCATCTTTAAGGTGAGTGCTGAGGCAGCCTTCCGAGAATCCCTGAGGGCTGAGAAGCCCTGCTCAATCAACCCTCTACCTCATGACTCTGTCATGGGTGGGATCTCGTGAGCTGGCTCCCGGCACTCCTTGGAAGGAAAGTTATGACCAACCTAGACAGCACATTAAAAAGCAGAGACATTACTTTGCCAACAAAGGTCCGTCTAGTCAAGGCTATGGTTTTTCCAGTGGTCAAGTATGGATGTGAGAGTTGGACTATAAAGAAAGCTGAGTGCTGAAGAATTGATGTTCTTGAACTGTGGTGTTGGAGAAGACTCTTGAGAGTCCCTTGGATTGCAAGGAGATCCAACCAGTCCATCCTAAAGGAGATCAATCCTGGGTGTTCATTGGAAGGACTGATGTTGAAACTCCAATACTTTGGCCACCTGATGCGAAGAGCTGACTCATTGGAAAAGACCCTGATGCTGGGTAAGATTGGGGGCAGGAGAAGGGGACGACAGAGGGTGAAATGGTTGGATGGCATCACCGACTCAATGGACATGGGTTTGGGTGGACTCCAGGAGTTGGTGATGGACAGGGAGGCCTGGTGTGCTGCGATTCATGGGGTCGCAAAGAGTCGGACACAACTGAGCGACTGAACTGAACTGAGTATTCCATGGTATGCACACACCACATCTTTATCCACTCATCTATTCATGGGCGCTTAAGTTGCTTCCACATCCTGGCAATTGTCAATAACGATGCTGTGAACACTGAGGTGCACATTTCTTTTCGAATCAGTGTTTGTTTCTTTTTTTCAGCATGTAACCACAAGTTAACTTGCTGGGTCATATGGTAGTTCTATTTTTAGTCTTCTGAGAATCCTCCATACGGTTTTCTACAGTGACTGCATCAATTTACATCCCCACAAACAGTGGTTTCCTTTTCTCCACATTCTCACCATCATTTGGTACTTGTGTTCTTCTTAATAATAGACATTCTGAGAGGTATGAGGTGATATCTCACTGCGGTTTTGATTTGCATTTCCCTGATAATCATCAGATGTTGAACATCTTTTAAACAGTTTCTTATAAAAATACAAAAAGGCCATCTAAAAAACCATACAAACATCAGTGAAATGGGGCTACACATCAGGCCAGATGTCCTTTGAGGAAGAAGAGCACTGGAGACTGTTCTCTTTAAGGGAAGGGATGCCTTCTAAGAAACCTTCTGCAGTGGTGAGTTGGCAGAAACCTTCTGCAGTGGTGAGTTGGCAGGTGTATGTTGGGGAGGGTGGCCAGCTGGGCCCATCTGGCTGCAGAGGGAGTGAAGGAAGAGACCTGGGCCACTGGGGGTTGCTGGGCAAGGGGACCTTGTGATGATTACCCAGGAGAGCTTTGCAGAGTAAAGCTGCCCTGGGGGTTCAAGTCATGCCTTCCTCATCACTGCCGGAATCAGGATGGCCAACCGCCATCCTGGGTATGGCCAACCGCCAGCCCCATTCCACTGGTGTCTGCTCCTCCCCCTTGTCCTTCCAAACACATCAGTGGGACACCTCCTCCTGCCAGCTCCAGGGGCCCCAGTGGACTAGAAGGACCTGGCTGCAGGCCCTCAAGTACCCATGGTCACTACATGAGCGCTGCTGATCCACAACCACTGTGGTGTCTCCTGGTTCCGGCCCCACCCTCACTGGCACCTTGGATTCCAACAGGTTGAAAATTTCCAAGGTTTCTTAGGTTCTCTCTCACCTCTGGGTCTCTGTGTGGGCTGCCCCCTGTCTGGAATAAAGCCTTCTAGCCATTGTCTGCTGACCAACTCTTCCTCAAGACTCAGACCAAACCACCTCTGGGGGCCTTTCCTATCTCTTGGCGGCTGGTGCTTCCTCCTCATGCTCCCCTGCACTCTATGTCTATCTTGATTTCAGGACTTATCACTTGGATAATACACAAGGAGACTACCTTAGATTCCCCCCAAATGGAGCCTGAGTAAGGACTTGGGCGCGGGTAATTTATGCCAAAGGTGATGCTGCAGGCAAGGGATGGGGAAGGAGGGAAGCCTTAGGGGGTGAGTGATCAAGGCGGTCCTCTGTGGGAACTGGTGGTTCAGCTCCCTAGAAGCACCCGAGAAGGCTTCAGAAGGCCTGTCTGTCCCATGGAAGGAGGCCCTGTATTCACCCACTGGCTCTGCCCCCCACTGACAGTTAGTTGCTCTGGGGGAATGATCCCATGCACGCTGCAGGCCTACACCCTCTTGCAGACCCAGCAGGTGCCCGCAGGTGGCAGGGAGCCCTGGGGCAGGCACCAGGGAGGTAAGCTGGGATGTGGTTGGGTTTGCTGGGTACTACCCAACACAGCCACGGCTGAAAGCAGAGAGGGCTCAGGGTGTGTGGGATGGGCCCCAGGGATAGCCCTGCAGACCCCTGGGAGGGTAGAGCCATGTTCTGCTCATCTTACTGTTCTTGGCAAGTGCTGAGTAAATGTGGAATGACCAAGACATTAAGGGTGCAGAAACCAAGTGACCCTGCCAGGGCTGGAGTCTCTAGCTGAGAACACTAGTCTCCTGACTGTCACTCTATGGGGCTAGGGGGTGTCCTCCCTGTTGCCCACCCCTCTACCTATTCTTAGCTTAGAGCATCTTCTGAAACTAAGTTCTATTGGCTGAAGTGACAGGTAGATCCCTGTGTGATCTCCAGGAATCAGACCCAAGGGGGCAGTGGAATTTCTGGGTCCTATAGTTAGCCCCACCTGCTTTTAATTATGGTGTCTCTTCATGCAAGAGTCAAATGTTAGGAAGAGTGTCAGGATGGCCTTTTCAAACTACATGAACATCCTTTGTCCAGGAAAGGGTGGAGCACCTTGGTGGACAGGGCTACAAGACAGTCCCATGGAGGGGGGGTATTCCTCAAAGCAAAACCAAGATGCCATTATCACCGGAAGTGTAGGTGGATGAGGGCAGCCTAAAACCATAGGCAGTAAAATTGGGAAAAAATTACTAACATCTTCATGCCATGGACTTGAGAGGCACGCATAAAATCATGAATGTGGCGGGACTTAGAAACCTAGGAGATACCCTCAGATGGAAGTTTCTAGTGAGTCCATAAAATGATAGCTGGTAAGAGAGGAGCTGGCCGAGGGGCCCAGATGCAGCCAGATCTTCCTCTGAGCACTTTACAAACTGCAAATTCTCATCCCCACCCTTAACCAGGAACCGCCTCTCAGTTGGTAAAATTAATCGAGTCATTTCCTTGTGACCTGCCTCTTCCTCACCCACGGGTCTTCATTCTATCAATGTCTTCTTTTGAACACCAACTATTTTTTAGGGGCTTTATGCTTTTATTTTTTAAATTTTTAACTGGAGGATAATTGCTTTACAGTGTTGTGTTAGTTTCTGCTGTACAACAAGGTGCATCGGCTCTAAGTGTACATACATCCCCTCCCCCTTGAGCCTCCTTCCCGCCCCACCCCTCAACGCTCCCCCAGACACACCAACGATTAACTGGGTCTTTGGGTCTCCAGAATAAGACCTTCTTGCCTTCAAGAAGCAAGCAGTGGAGATAAACGAGTAACTATTTCTAGAGAAGGCAACGGCACCCCACTCCAGTACTCTAGCCTGGAAAATGTGAAGAGTCAGATATGACTGAGCGACTTCACTTTCACTTTTCACTTTCATGCATTGGAGAAGGAAATGGCAACCCACTCCAGTGTTCTCGCCTGGAGAGTCCCAGGGACGGGGGAGCCTGGTGGGCTGCCGTCTACGGGGTTGCACAGAGTCAGACATGACTGAAGCGACTTAGCAACAGCCGCAGTCAAATGTGATGGCTTCAAGAACACAGGCAAGCACAAGGCATTCTGGTGCTATGGAGGAGGTCCACTCTTTCTTTTGTTTGAATAGAAGTCAGTCCAACCTCAATGCAAGTCTTACTCCAAGTGAAGGATAGAGGGAAGGGAGGTGGGGTGAAAGCAACCCTGACTGTTTAAGAAAAGCCTGGCAAGGGTGCCAGGGGTGCTCAGCCAAAACCAGCAGGCACAGGAGTCCGTTGTCTCCCAGGAACAGTCTGCACAGCATCCCTGATGCCCCATCACTGGCTGAGTGCAGCCCACAGTGATAGCTTAACGGTGAATGGTGTTGGATTTGTGATCTCCAAAGAAGATTTAACTTCGGGACCAGGGACCAGGCTTGATCACTCAAGAGCTTTTGTATAGCAGAGTTTTATTAAAGTATAAAAAGGGACAGAGAAAGCTTCTGACATAGACATCAGAAGGGGGACGGAGAGTGTCCCCCTGCTAGTCTTTAGCAAGCTGTTTTACGTCTGTTAGAAAGCTATTAATCAGATAAGAGAGACACCTCAAGGCTGACGGAGTTTAACCAGGCCCCTCTCCCACAATATGCAGTTTTGAGACAGGGTGGCATGAGGTGTGTCATTCCCCAGCCGTAAAACAATTGATACGAATACTGGTTTGTTGAGTTATGATCAGCCCAAGGTTTGAGAAAAGAAAAAAGTTAGTCTTAGGTGGAACCATTTTGAAGAAAGGCAAATTCCAAAGCAAATACATAGTTTCATTAACATAGCTGAAGAAAAATATTTCCATAGAGAAACCTCCTTTTAATTTTGTATGGAGAAGGAAAAAAAATCTGACACTTGTAGTTTGTTTCCTTCTGCCACTTAAGGACGGATTAAAAAATGTCTGACATTTGCAGCCTATTTCCTCCGTTTGGAGACCCCTGGCCTTCCTGCCTGTTACCCTCTCAATAGGAGCCATGCATTTCAGCACACAAGCGCTGAAGCCCGCAGCTAAGTATACCGTAGCCAGAGGTCTGAGAGGCTCATTCTCACTGGCCTCTCCAAAGCACTGAACTCTACAAATGACACCCTCCGTTTGACGCTTAAGCAAAGATTGTTTTCTGCGCTTGCAAATTGTTTTGTGTGTATCTTGACCTGCCACCTGGCCTGTGAGCTGCTCAGGGCAAGGGTGGCACTGTAATTCTTTCTTCATCCATTCAAGTATTGATCCATCGGCTCATTTAGTTTTTTTCAACACATACTTACTGCAATGCTTACTGTCCTAGGCACTAAGGGCTGAGCAAGGGGAACCTCAGGAGCCCAGAGGGAAGAGAGACCTTAAATAACTAACGATGCAGTAGACAGGGAGTTTCTAGGTAAAGGTCAGGGAGTTTCTATTTCCCTTTTCCCATCTCCAGGAGGGGGTTTTCTCTGAAAGGACAGCAATCTCAGGGGCACAGCTCCTGCTGGGGACGTGAGTCAGCCCAGGGTCAGGAGGAGCACGCAACCCGGCAGGACCATTGATGACACGGGCTTGGATTCTCCCGGGAACTGCTTCACGCCACTTCCCTGGGGCCTTCGGGGACAAGCAAACACCATGGGCAGCCTTCAAAGGAGAAACACTCTCATGCTTCCTGCAGGGCAAAGGCCAGCTCTTCCTGCCTCCAGGAGCTTCTCAGTATCTCCATGAAATGCTGAGAAATCGAGTCTCTTTCCCCAAATATCTTTTAGAAGCATTCTCCCCTCTCTTCTCATAAAGGAATAAGTAAAAATATCTCGAATGAACATTGAACTGGAGGAAGGAGGCAGATGGGGAAGTACTGAACTATGTGGTTTTTCCTCCCATCATGTCAGGTCTGAGGAAAGCACTTCTCAGGCAGGCCTGGGCTGAATTCCACCACAGCCCAGCCCTGGTGCCCAGTTGACAGAGGAGGAAGCTGAGGATCCGAGATGGTAAGGAACCTGCCCAAGGTCACACCACAGCTAAGTGGTGGAGTTGAAACCTGACCCCGGGGCCTGTGCTCTTAACCACCCGCCACAATGCCCGTGGGAGGCCCCACTCCGTGGTTTCTCTTCCAGCTTTGCAGGAGGAGTGTGACATCAGCCCCTGGCAGGAGCTGGGACTTGTAAGCAGGACATAGAATCTGGACAGAGACTCTCTGCCCCCTATGTGTAGCTAGAGTTCAGCTGGTGTTCACGCACAGCATTCCTCAGTGTCCATGGGCTGTGGAGACCATGACAGAATCAGGGTGCTGACACCAACAGAAGTTTCAAGCATCAACCCCCCTCGCCATTATGTGTGTATATATAAAATGGAAATTTGGTGATACTAAAGGGTTAAAGACCATTATGATAACTACCACTCACTGCTTCTGCCATTAGCTATCAACTATTAAGTGCTTATTGTATGCAAGGCATACAGGTGTCAGCACATGCACTAGTTAAGAATTTACAGTGTTATCATATGGAGGTAAAGGATGTCCAAAGACTCTGAGATGTGAAGAGCTCCAGCCGTAGAGTTTCAGGCATCAGATGGGATGGTTGCTTTTGAGCCCTGGGGTTTTCCCCTTCTTATAACTATGTCTATGTCTTACAGTTCAGACTCAATTGGATGGACCCAGGGGAGAAATCTGGGGGAGGCTTTTGAGAAAACTTGGCAGGTCTGGACACGTGATGTGAAGAACTGACTCATTTGAAAAGACCCTGATGCTGGGAAAGATTGAAGGCAGGAAGAGAAGGGGACAACAGAGGATGAGATGGTTGGATGGCATCACTGACTCAATGGACATGAGTTTGAGTAAACTCTGGGAATTGGTGATGGACAGGGAAGCCTGGTGTGCTGCAGTCTATGGGGTCACAGAGTTGGACATGACTGAGTGACTGAACTGAACTGAACAGAACTAAACTGGAAGGTCTGGCTGCCAAATGGCAATTGTGAGCAGCTTTGTAAGCTGACCCCCACTTCCTGGGTTGCTTTGGCCCCTGCCCTGTCCAGTGGCCTTTCCTGATGTTCTGGTCCTTGAGGGAATGGTCTACTTCTAGGGCTTCCAGCTCTGGGGGCCTCGGTCTGCTGACCTCTTCCAGGCCTGGCCCCTGGAGAGGGTCAGGGAGCCCTGGGGTGTGGATGAGATGCTGCTTCTGGACTTGGGTTCATGATTATCAAAGAGTGAGTGGCTTTAAAGGAAAAGAAAAGTCCAGAACACAGGCTTTTGAAGTATGGAGGCAAGGAGCAGCCGGAGAGGAGGAGGTGAGCACAGCTGGGAGAGGGGAGCCCCGTGCATCAAGGCCTGGGCTGTGCCCTAGAGAGAGGGGAGCATTCATCTGAAGGGACCCCAGCCTGAAAGGCCAGGGCTTGGAGAGGGCTTGGCTGCCAACGGCCTCTGCATGGAGAGCCTTAGTCTTCTCTCAAGTTTCCTGCACTAGCATCTGCTCGGCCTGGCCCTGCCCACTCCTGCAGGCTCCACTGAGGGCAGTGATGGGACCACTCACAAGCTGACTTCTGTTTTCTTTTCAAAGCCAAAAAAGTCATCAAGTTGTCAAAGAGACTTTGCCAACATGGCTCCTGCTGGGAGGAGGTGCTAAGAGAGAGTCTTTTTTTCTCTTGCTCTTGTCCCACCAGGGCTTCCCTGGTGGCTCAGACGGTAAAGAATCTGCCAGTAATGCAAGAGACCCAGGTTCAATCCCTGAGTTGGGAATATTCCCTGGGTAAGCGAATGGCAACCGACTCCAGTAAACTTGCCTGGAGAATTCCATGGACAGAGGAGCCTGATGGACTACAGTCCAAGGGGTCACCAAAAGTTGGACACGACTGAGTGACTAATACTTTCACTTTCCCACGTGCAAATGGCCAAACTTAGGATTTAATTCACCTTTGGAGTGGGAAAATGGGGTCCACCCTCAGGAATTGTAAAGAGGCTTAGCTTTCCAAAAGGGGAACAAGTCACCCCCCAAAGCCCTGGCATCATTTTCCATAAAGAACAGGACAGCTTTGAGCCAGAGCCACAGACATCTGTCACTGTGTGTTGAGCACCTTTGGTTGGGGGGCTTTGTGTGTTGAGGGGGAGCAGGGAAGAGCTGGGATCCACCAGGAATAGGAACAAAGTTTATTACATGCTCCCTGCCTTCTATGCAGTCTGTTGGGCCTTTATATCAATCACCTTGTTTAATCCTTACAGCAAGAGGACAATAATGTTATCATTCCCATTATACAGGTGGGGACACCAAGGCTCAGGGGTCTTATAGCTGGTGAGTGGCAGAGCTGGAGTTTGAATTCAGGTCTGGCTTCAGGATCTGATCTCTTAAGCCTTGAGACCGGGGTTCTCACCATGGAGTCCAGAAACCACCTGCCTGGAGACTTCCTAGGATACCTGATAAAAATGCTGTCTTGGGTCCTGCCCAGGTTCACGGGATCAGAACCTTGGGAAATAAAGAGGCCTAGAAGCTATGATTTTGACTGTCTCTTCAGGTGGCTCTGATGCATGTAGAGTGAAACCCCAGCATCATGCTTCACCTCATGGGGAAGGGGGAGCAGGGTAAGAGTTGGGGTGCATGGGACATGAATTGAGGAGACCTGGGGTGGCAGTGTGTGATGCATCAGGAGGTTTGCAGTTGCTTCAGGGAGCAGGGGCTTCCCTTGGAGGCTCCCCAGCCCCTGCCAGCTGTCCTCTTGCTCTGGCTATTAGCTACAGCTCAATAGTTAGCTCTCAGCCCCATGCCTGAGCTGTCTAGGCCCATAGGAGAGTCCTCAGGAGGCCTGGGCTGGTGTTTCTATTATTTCAGCCCAAGTTCTTGCCAGCACGGTGGCTAGCTCATCCCAAGGACCCCTCAGCCCCCATCTTCCCCAATCCTTCCATCACTGAGACACTGTCCCGAGAAGGTTCCTTTCTCTCCCTTTCTGTGAACCTCATCTTGACCTGTCCACACCCTCTGCACTGCCCCTCCAGCCAGATCAGTAGCCTGAGATGATTCTTCCCTAGAGTTGGTAATGGTAACTTCCTGGGTGGAGGGGCTAGATGGTATAGCCATCTTCTGAAGCACACTTAGAAATAGAGAAGGGAGGCATGTGGCTGATGCCAAGTGACACAGGACAAGGCAGGCAGGCCTTCCTGACTCCGTAAGGCAGAGGTAGGCGGCCTTTGGGACATAGTGGAGCAGAATGATCACTCCCAGCCTAGAAATTCCAGCACATAGGGTCAGGGAGATCCCCTGGTGAAGTGCACGGCAACCCACTCTAGTATTCTTGCCTAGAGAAGCCCCTGGACAGAGAAATCTGTCAGGCTATAGTCCTTGGGGTTGCAAAGAGTCGGACACGACTGTGTATGCACACACAGGGTAGGAAGAGGCTGTTGCTAAGACCTGGGGCTCATCTGCACCCCCACAGACTCCAAAACCTGCTCCTGCCCCCAACGTCACCCCAGGAAAGGTGTGGGACTCTCTTACCCTAAGCCCTGGTGGCTCAACTGGCCTTCACAGCTGCCCTCAATGTTATTGTTAAACTGACTTCACCTGCACGGAGTGGGGACCACATTCGCCTAGACAATTCCACTAACAGGGCTGGGGGCCCAAGCAGGAGAGGAAGGTGACAAACTCCTCCTTCCAGCACCGCGGAGAGCATCTTCGCTGGACAGCCTTCCCCTGCATGAGGGTGGGAGAAAGGAATCTGCTCTGCAGGTGAGTGTCATGCAGCCCACCAGCAGACTGATCCATGTTCGCACCTTCTTCTCCTGACTCACCTGCCTGGCCATGTTTTCTCTTGGGATGGCTCCCAGCACCCCATCTGGGTAGCACCTCAGGCCAGGATGGAAGGCCAGCCCCAGAGGCTGTAGAATTATCAGGGATGGAGGCTTCTACGCAGCCGGAAGCAGCCTGGATCTCTTTCCTTCCACCAGTTGAGTCTCCTGTCTTCCTCCCACCAAGCCACCTCCTCCTCATGTCCTCCAGGAGAAGGGCAACACAGATGGACAAGCACTCCATCTGTTTGGCAATGGCTGGTCCAGACGGCAAGTCCTGTTCCTTCTCCATCTGGCTTTCTCGGTGAACTTTCCGCTGAACTCCTTCCAACCCGGTCGGCAGCACTCCTGCCAGGAGAAGCCAGCGCCAGGGAGAACACAATAATTGCCTCTCATGTTGTGCATGCCGAACCTTCATTAACACATCCCCAGAGTGGCATTTGCAGCCCTCTGTCACAGCAACCCGCTGTTGAATAGCGCGCAATGCCTCGCCCCCAGATTCTCTACTGCCTCGCAAGGGCCAATTAGCCCTGTGTTTCTGTGTGTGGCACTGGCTGATTCGGAAAGTCACATTGCTGGCACTGTTGTTATTTACAGAGAGGAGGTTTCTCTGTGGCCTTGCGCACTGAATGGCACATACATGTTAGCTGGCCCATTCACTCTCCAGTTTTCTTTTTCAGCACAGGGAAGCCATGCTTCTAATCCATAGATGGCACGGAAGGAGGAGTATAGGAGTGGAAGACGGCACGTGTAGGAATCAGGAGAGCTGCATTTTAGTAACAGCCCTGCCCATGGTTAGGTGTGTGACCTTGAGCAAAACAACACACGTGAATGTCATTTTCTTCACTTACAAAATAACGGAGTTGGCATTGACACACGGGTTCCTGAAATCTTAGAGCTCATCAAGTCTACCCATTTCACAGATAAGCTGGGGCACAGAGTGGCCACTCAACTCACCCAAGTTCATGCAGCTAGGTGGTGTTAAGACTTGAGACCTCAGTTCAGGCTTTCTGCCTCCTGGTCTGGGGTGGTACTGATGAAAGAAGGAAGCATTTCAGGAGAGAAAGACACGGTGAGAGAAAGACCACTCCCTGTGCCTGTGGGGAACTCTGGGAGAATGACTCGTCCTTGATATGCAAGATTCCAGGGCTTAGAGTGAGGGCTCTCACCCAGGGCCATTTTGCCCCTTGGGGACATTGGGCAAATGTCTAGACACATTTTTGGTTGTTGTATCTGGGGCAGGAGGAAAGGCATAGGGCATGTAGTAGGTAGAGGCCAGGATGCCACAAGTACAGGACCCAGTGAGGCAGGCTGAAATGTCAGTACTGCTGAGATTGGGGTCCCAGTCAGACACCAGTCCCCTTGTCTACTGTCATCTTTCATGGAATTTCAAAACTTCTCAGTTCTTTACCTGTAGCCTGAAACGATGTCTTTCTGCTAATTTTGTTATTGATGCTGGTCTAAAATGATTTTTTTTCTTGAATATAGAAATCATCCATGCTTACTTTAGAGACTTTAAAATATTCAGAAAGGTACAAAAATAAAAAATAAAAACTCCACCACATGGAGGTAACTAGTAAGAATATTTTATTATTTGGTATTTTTCCTTATCACAGGTTCTTTGAGTACACTCTGCTTTTCCCTGTTCCATGACTTTTCTCAACAATCCTCTTTGCCCTTTCCCTCACCTGCCTTGCCACCTGTTGAAATATTATCCAGTCTTCAAAACCCCTCCAAAGTGCACCTCCTCCAGGAAGCATGGTAAATCACTCAGGACCTCCACCTGAGTGGGATGTGAACTCTTCCATCTCTGTATTCCTACAGCACTTTGTATCTTATGAATGTCAATTTCAGTATTTTTTCTTTTCTTCTTTGTATTCCAGTTCTGTGCAAATGGCTTGAGAGTGGGGACTAAGTTTTAGCCTGTTGCTTGTGTGTCCCCTCCCCTTCTGGCTCAGTCACACACACACACACACACACACAAACTGAGTAGTTTAAGCACAGCACCTAAAATGTGCCTGTTCATCACCGTCCTCTTGCTTTCAGACTAAATGACTATCCTTCGTTCTTAGTCACAGAGGACATTTCAGTCTGTGGCCTTTTATGCTTCATCATTTGGGATTACCCGGAAACTCTTCTTTCTGATGACGTGAATCTTGGAGACATTTAATAATAAAAAAGTTAAAAGCTTTAACTTAAAGAGCACCTACTATGTGCCAGGCATTGGGATAGATGCTTATATAAATTTCCTGATTCAACCAAAACTGTGGACAGGTATTGTTGATGCCTTTTTCCAACGTGAACATTGAGGTTTAGCAAGGCCTGGAAGCTTACTCAAGGTCACCCGAGGGATGAGAGGTGTGGGATTTAAGCCACCCCCTGGATCCACGGTTACGTGCACCTCCTTGGAGTTTCTCAAACCCTGTGCAATAGGCCTGCCCCTGCCTACCTCTGTGCAGTGAGAGGCAACAGGCCAGTGTATTGGTGCCTGTGATCTGGGTGGCCCCAAATAAGGCGTCTACCTGTAGGGAAGTCACAGAACCCAACCCAGCTCCCTGGCATGGAAACTCTGGCCAGCTGGGTGAGCTGCCAGGGAGTCAGGTGGATGGCAGTGTACAATCCGAGGTCATAGAATGCTGAGCGCTCCCTGGCTTAATGAGCACCAGAAGTCTAGCTCCTTGGTCTTTGCTACTCAACTGTAGAAAATTCTTAAAGAGATGGGAATACCAGACCACCTAACCTGCCCCCTGAGAAATCTGTACACAGGTCAAGAAGCAACAGTTAGAATTGAACATGGAACAACAGACTGTTCCAAATTGGGAAAAGAGTACGTCAAGGCTGTATATTGTCACCCTGCTTATTTAACTTATATGCAGAGTACATCATGAGAAATGCTGGGCTGGATTAAGCACAGCTGGAATCAAGATTGATGCGAGAAATATCAATAACCTCAGATATGCAGATGACACCACCCATTTGGCAGAAAGTGAAGAAGAATTGAGGAGCCTCTTGATGAAAGTGAAAGAGGAGAGTGAAAAGGTTGGCTTAAAACTCAACATTCAGAAAACTAAGATCATGGCATCTGGTCCCATCACTTCATGGCAAATAGATGGAGAAACAGTGGAAACAGTGACAGACTTTATGTTTTTGGGCTCCAAAATCACTGCAGATGGTAGCGACTGCAGCCATGAAATTAAAAGACGCTTGCTCCTTGGAAGAAAAGCTATGACCAACCTAGACAGCATATTAAAAAGTAGAGACATTACTTTGCCAACAAAGGTCCATCTAGTCAAAGCTATGGTTTTTCGTGGTCATGTATGGATGTGAGAGTTGGACCATAAAGAAAGTTGAGCACCGAAGAATTGACGCTTTTGAACTGTGGTGTTGGAGAAGACTCTTGAGAGTCCCTTGGACTGCAAGGATCCAACCAGTCAATCCTAAAGGAAATCAGTCCTGAATATTCATAGGAAGAACTGATGCTGAAGCTGAAACTCCAATTCTTTGGCCACCTGATGTAAAGAACTGACTCATTTGAAAAGATCCTGATGCTGGGAAAGATTGAAGGTGGGAAGAGAAGGGGACGACAGAGGATGAGATGGTTGGATGGCGTCAATGATGCAATGGACATGAGTTTGAGCAGGTTCCGGGTGTTGGGGATGGACAGGGAAGCCTGGCATGCTGCAGTCCATGGGGTCGCAAAGAGTCAGACACAACTGAGTGATTGAACTGAATTGATGCCTTGTACTAAGTGTATCACAGGGGAGGTGGTGACAGGTGACTTACCTGTAGATGTCTGATTCTGGGAAGCCAGCATCTTCCTTTTTGGCAGGGAGTGGATGAGCTGGAGTGAGCAGGGGAGGGTCACGTCTCTCCTTGGCCATCCCCTCCTTCCCAGTCAGGCTTGGCTCTGCTCTCCAAACTTCTGAAGTCATTTCTGCTACTTCAGAGGGAGTCTCTTTTTTCCTGGTGTGGCCGACCAAGCACAGGCTCTAGATCAGATTAGCTTTGTCTCAAGCCCAGTTCTGCCAACAAAATGATCTTGAGCAAGTCTCTTGCCTTCTCAAAGCTTCAGTTTCTCCATCTATAAAATGAGCAGAAATGATACCCAATCTCAAAGAGCTGGAAAAGGACTAAACAAGAGACTAAGAGAAACTGACATGCTTGCTGTAGGTGTTCAGATAGCTCTCCCTTCTTCCTGGTAGATTTGGGAAGATGGTGGGTGGGTGGTTGAGAAACGTGGGAGAGGAAAGTGGGCTGGAATGGAGAGGCTGGGAGGGGCAGGCAAGGAGTGGTCCAGTCCTTCCCCATTTTGGTTTTCCACCTGGCACCCTGGTGAAGGGGAATCCCTCGGCTGGTTGCTGGCAGCCTTGCTCAAACACCTTCAGTCATTTGTGCTGATGAAACTTGCTGTCCTAAACCTCTGTGTGGGCTCAGAATCAGCAAGAAACTCCATTTCCACGAGGCATCAAAGCACAGTGGTTAGAACAGGATCTGGGCTGCCTGGCACACAAGCGTGGCCTTGGACAAGTTTTCCCAATTTTATTTTGTTTTTTTCTAAGTGCTTTTTTTTCCCCTTTTAATTTTTTTTCTTTTTAATTAATCAATTTATTCTTTTATTGAAGGATAACTGCTTTACAGAATTTGGTTGTTTTCTGTCAAACCTCAACATGAATCAGCCATCGGTATACACTTATCCTCTCCCTTTTTTTTTAATCCTCTCCCTTTTGAACCTCCTTCCCATCTCCCACCCCATCCCATCCCTCTAGATTGATACAGAGCTCCTGTTTGAGTTTCCTGAGCCATACAGCAAATTCCCATTGGCTATCTATTTTACATATGGTAATGTTAGTTTCCATGTTATTCTTTCCATACATCTCACCCTCTCCTCTCCTCTCCCCATATCCATAAGTCTATTCTCTATGCCTGTCTCTCCGTTGCTGCCCTGTAAATATATTCTTCAGTACCATTTTTCTAGATTCCATATATATGCATTAGAATACGTTGTTTATCTTTCTCTTTCTGACTCACTTCACTCTGTAAAATAGGTTCTAGGTTCATCCATCTCATCAGAACTGACTCAAATGAGTTCCTTTCTATGGCTGAGTAATATTCCATTGTGTGCTACTGCTACTGCTAAGTCACCTCAGTCGTGTCCGACTCTGTGCGACCCCATAGACGGCAGCCCACCAGGCTCCGCTGTCCCTGGGATTCTCCAGGCAAGAACACTGGAGTGGGTTGCCATTTCCTTCTCCAGTGCATGAAAGTGAAAAGTGAAAGTGAAGTCGCTCAGTCGTGTCCAACTCTTAATGACCCCATGGACTGAAGCCTACCAGGCTCCTCCATCCATGGGATTTTCCAGACAAGAGTACTGGAGTGGGGTGCCATTGCCTTCTTCTATTCCATTGTGTATATGTGTGCAAATTCTCTGTCCTTTAATCTGTAGATGGACATCTAGGTTGCTTCCATATTCTAGCTATTGTAAATAGTGCTGCAATGAACAAAGGATACATGTGTCTTTTTCAATTTTGGTTTCCTCAGGGTGTGTGCCTAGGAATGGGATTGCTGGGTCATATGGTGGTTTTATTCCGAGTGTTTTAAGGAAATTCCATACCGTCTTCCATAGTGGCTGTTTCAATTTACATTCCCACCAACAGTGCAAGAGCATTCCCTTTTCTCCACACCCACTCCAGCATTTATTGTTTGTAGACTTTTTGATGATGGCCATTCTAACTGATGTGAGGTGATATCTAATTGTGGTTTTGATTTGCATTTCTCTAATAACGAGCAATGTTGAGCATCTTCTCATGCGTTGGTTAGCCATCTGTATGTCTTCTTTGGAGAAATGTCTGTTCAGGTCTTTTTCCCACTTTTATTGGGTTGTTTTTCTAGCAGTGAGTTGTTTGAGCTGCTTGTATATTTTTGAAATTAATCCTTTGTCAGTTGTTTCATTTGCTATTATTTTCTCCCATTCTGGGGGCTGTCTTTTCACCTTGCTTATAGTTTCCTTTGCTGTGCCAAAGCTGTTAAGTTTAATCAGGTCCCACCTGTTTACTTTTGTTTTTATTTCCGTTACTCTAGGAGGTGGGCCGTAGAGGATCTTGCTTTGATTTATGTCATTGAGTGTTTTGCATATGTTTTTCTCTAAGAGGTTTATAGTTTCTGGTCTTACATTGAAGTCTTTAGTCCATTTTGAGTTTATCTTTGTGTGTGGTGTTAGGGAGTGTTCTAACTTCATTCTTTCACACGTAGCTGTCCAGTTTTCCCAGCACCATTTATTGAAGAGGCTATCTTTGCCCCATTGTATCTTCTTGACTTCTTTGTCAAAAATAAGTTACCCGTAGGAGCATGGGTTTATTTCTGGGCTATCTTGTTCCATTGGTCTATATTTCTGTTTTTGTGCCTGTACCATACTGTCTAGATGCCTGTAGCTTTGTAGTATAAGCTAAAGTCAGGAAGATTGATTTCTTCAGCTCCTTTTTTGTCTTTCTCAAGACTGCTTTGGCTATTCGGGGTCTTTTGTGTTTCCATATGAATTGTGAAATTTTTTGTTCTAGTTCTGTGAAAAATAGCATTGGTATTTTGATAGGGATCACATTGAATCTGTAGATTGCATTTGGTAGTATAGTCATTTTCACAATATTGATTCTTCCTACCCAGGAACATGGAATATCTCTCCATCTGTTTATGTCATCTTTGATTTCTTTCATTAGTGTCTTATAATTTTCTGTGTACAGTTCTTTTGTCTCCTTAGGTAAGTTTATTCCTGAATGTTTAATTCTTTTTGTTGCAATGGTGAATGGGATTGATTCCTTAATTTCTCTTTCTGATTTTTCATTGTTAGTATATAGAAATGCAAGTGATTTCTGTGTGTTGATTTTGTATCCTGCAACTTTGCTAAATTCACTGATTAGCTCTAGTAATTTTCTGATACTATCTTTAGGGTTTTCTATGTAGAGTATCATGTTATCTGCAAATAGTGAGAGCTTTACTTCTTCTTTTCTGATCTGGATTCCTTTTATTTCTTTTTCTTCTTTGATTGCTGTAGCTAGGACTTCCAGAACTATGTTGAATAATAGTGGTGAAAGTGGACACCCTTGTCTTGTTTCTGATCTTAAGGGGAATGCTTTCAGTTTTTCACCATTGAGAATAATGTTTGTTGTAGGCTTATGATATATGGCCTTTATTATGTTGAGGTAGGTTCCTTTTATGCCCATTTTTTGAAAAGTTTTAAACATAAATGGGTGCTGAATTTTGCCAAAGCCTTTTCTGCATCTATTGAGATTACCATATGGTTTTTATCTTTCAGTTTGTTAATATGGTGAATTACATTGATTGATTTGCATGTATTGAAGAATCCTTGCATTCCTGGAATAAACTCAACTTGATCATGGTGTATGAGCTTTTTGATGTGTGTTGCTGAATTCTGTGTGCTAAAATTTTGTTGAGGATTTTTGCATCTATGTTAATCAGTGATAATTGGCCTATGGTTTTCTCTTTTTTTGTTGTCTTTGTTTGGTTTAGGTATCAGGGTGATGGTGGCCTTGTAGAATGGGTTTGGAAGTGTTTCTTCCTCTTCAATTTTTTGAAAGAGATTTAGAAGGATAGGCTCTTCTCTAAATGTTTGATAGAATTCTCCTGTGAAGCTGTGTCCTGGGCTTTTGTTTTTTGGGTGATTTGTTTAATCACAGCTGCAATTTCAGTTCTTGTAATTGGATTGTTCATAATTTCTATTTCTTCCTGGTTCAGTCTTGGAAGATTGAACTTTTCTAAGACTCTGTCCATTTCCTCCAGGTTATCCATTTTATTGCCCTATAGTTGTTCATAATGGTCTCTTATAACCCTTTGTATTTCCACATTGTCTGTTGTAGCCTCTCCTTTTTCATTTCTAATTTTGTTGATGTGATTCTTCTCTCTTTTTTTCTTGATGAATCTGCCTAAAGGCTTGTCAGTTTTGTTTATCTTCTCAAAGAACCAGTTTTTAGTTTTATTAATCTTTACTATTGTTTCTTTCATTTCTTTTTCATTTATTTCTTCTCAGATCTTTATGATTTCTTTCCTTCTATTAATTTTGGGGTGTTTTTGTTCTTCTTTTTCCAGTTGCTTTAGGTGTAAAGTTAGGTTGTCTTTTTGATGCTTTTCTTGTTTCTTGAGGTAGGATTGTATTGCTATAAACTTCCCTTTTAGGACTGCTTTTGCCGAATCCCATAGGTTTTGAGTTGTTGTGTTTTCATTGTCATTTGTTTCTAGAAATTTTTTGATTTCCCTTTTGATTTCTTCAGTAGAAATGTGTTGTTTAATCACCATGAGTTTGTGTTTCTTACAGTTTTTTTCTTGTAGTTGATATCTAGTCTCATAGTGTTGTGGTCAGAGAAGATGCTTGATACGATTTCAATTTTCTTAAGTTTATTGAGGTTTGATTTGTGATCCAATATGTGGTCTATCCTGGAGAATGTTCCATGTGCACTTGAGAAGAAGGTGTATTCTTCTGCATTTGGATGGAATGTCCTGAAGATATTAATGAGATCCATCTCATCTAGTGTATCATTTAAGACTTGTGTGTCCTTATTAACTTTCTGTTTTGATGATCTGCCCATTGGTGTGAATGGGGTGTTAAAGTCTCCTACTGTTATTGTGTTACTGTCAATTTCTCCTTTTATGTTGGTTAGTGTTAGTCTTATGTATTGAGGTGCTCCTATGTTGGGTGCATAGATATTTACAATTGTTATGTCTTCCTCTTGGATTGATCCCTTGATCATTGTGTAGTGTCCTTCCTTATCTCTTGTAATATTCTTTATTTTAAGGTCTATTTTGTCTGAGGATTGCTACTCCAGCTTTATTTTGCTTCTCATTTGCATGGAATATATTTTTCTATCCTGTCACTTTCAGTCTGTATGTGTCTTGAGGTCTGAAGTGGGTTTCTAGTAGACAGCATGTATATGGGTCTTGTTTTTGTAATCATTCGGCCGGTCTGTGTCTTTTGGTTGAAGCATTTAATCCATTTACATTTAAAGTAATTATTGGTATATGTGTCCCTATTGCCATTTTCTTAATTGTTTGGGGTTGATTTTGTAGATTTTTTTTCTTCTCTTGTATTTCTTGACTATATAAGTCCATTTAACATTTGTTGTAAAGCTGGTTTGGTGGTACTGAATTCTCTTAACTTTTGCTTGTCTGAAAATCTTTTTATTTCTCCATCAATTTTGAATGAGATCCTTGCTGGGCACAGTAATCTTGGTTGTAGATTTTTCCCTTTCAGTACTTTAAATATATCCCATTCCCTTCTGGCCTGCAGAGTTTCTGCTGAAAGATCAGCTGTTAAGCAAATGGGATTTCCCTTGTATGTTACTTGTTGTTTCTCCCTTGCTGCTTTTTATATTTTTTCTTTGTGTTTAGTCTTTGTTAGTTTGACTAGTATGTGTCTTGGTGTGTTTCTCCTTGGGTTTGTCCTGTATGGGACTCTTTGCACCTCTTGGACTTGATTGACTATTTCCTTTTCCATGTTGGGGAAATTTTCAGCTATAATCTCTTCAAAAATTCTCTCATACCCTTTCTTTTTCTCTTTTTCTTCTGGGATCCCTATAATTCTAATGTTGGTGTATTTGATATTGTTCCAGAGGTCTCTGAGACTCTCCTTAGTTCTTTCTATTCTTTTTACTTTATTCTGCTCTTCAGAAGTTATTTCCACCATTTTATCTCTCAACTCGTTGATTCTTTCTTCTACTTCAAATATTCTGCTATTGATTTCTCCTAGAATATTTTAAATTTCAGTAATTGTGTTGTTTGTCTCTGTATGTTTATTTTTTAATTCTTCTAGGTCTTTGTTAATTGATTCTTGCATTTTCTCCATTTTCTTTCCAAGGTTTTTGATATCTTTACTATCATCATTCTGAATTCTTTTTCAGGTAGTTTGCCTATTTTCTTTTAATTTATTTGGACTTCTGTGTTTCTAGTTTGTTCCTTCATTTGTGTAGTATTTCTCTGCCTTTTCATTATTTTTTTTAACTTATTGTGCTTGAGGTCTCCTTTTCCCAGGCTTCAAGGTTGAATGCTTTTTCCTTTTTGGTTTCTGCTCTCCTAAGATTGGTCCAGTGGTTTGTGTAAGCTTTGTATAGGGTGAGATTTGTGCTGAGTTTTTGTATGTTTATTTGTTTTTCTCTGATGGGCAAGGCTGAATGAGGTGGTAATCCTGTCTGCTGATGATTGGGTTTGTACTTTTGCTTTGTTTGTTGTTTAGATGAGGCTTCCTGCACAGGGTGCTACTGGTGGTTGGGTGATGCTGGGTCTTGTATTCAAGTGGTTTCCTTTGTGTGAGTTCTCACTATTTGCTACTCCCTAGGGTTAGTTCTCTGGTAGTCTAGGGTCTTGGAGTCAGTGCTCCCACTCCAAGGGCTCAGGGCTTGATCTCAGGTTTGGAGTGGTTCTATATATTCTTTTCCTCTGGTCAGGTACTCCTGTCTGCTCTCAGATGGTGTTCTGCATGCACTTCTGTGTCTGAAGGTGTATTCCTGATGTATCTGTGCAGAGAGATGTACTCCACGTCCACCTACTCCTCTACCATCTTGTTCTCCTTCAAGTTTTCTCAGTTTTAGAGCTTTCATTTTCTCATCTGTAAAATGAGAATATTGGTAACTAATTGGTTTGCCTGAGATGATGAGATAAGATCCTGCATGGGTTTCTATTGGCTCAGAGCTGAGTATATGGGAAATGCTTTAAGAAACTAGCTACTTGTTCATTTCTGTTGTAATCATTCTGGCCACAGACTGTGTCCCTAACTGTGCGGCTTGTCTTGGAGACATGTTCATTGGAAGAACGTGGCTGGTTCATCAGAGGGTCCCTGGCCCATACTTGGCAAAGCGCATTATCCAATGGGTAAGCCAGCTTGGTCAGCCTCACGGCTGAGGACCAGTAGCCTGGGTATCAGTAGAAGATGCATACCGGTGACATTCCTCCTTGGAAGAAATGTTAAAACCAGAGGAAGACATTACTCAGGCAGATTCAGAAGGCATTCCAGAACAGCAAACCTGAGGCTTATGTTGCAAACTCAACCTGATGATAATATGGAGTGTCACAAGACTTACAGACTGTGCTCCTGGCCACCTCGAGGCAGAGGGGGTTAGGGGGAGAGGGAGGGGCCAAGGATAGGGGCTGGTGGTGACCCCCCTCCACCCCAGGTCTTGGACAAAGCCTCTGGAGACAGAACTCTGGCTTCTTCCACTTCGACATCCTAGGGACGGGCCTCTAGAAGCCATGACTTCATCCTCCTGCTCCTCCTCTTCTTCCTTATGAGGAAGCTGCCTGGGGTGGGGGTGGGGCTCAGCTGATCTTTCTGACTCTTGGCCTTTCCTGTGATGACAATTCCTGGAGCCTCCATGTTTGATGGGCAGCTGGGCAGAGGCTGGAACCTTCAGCTGGGGACTCTTGGTGGCCGCTGTCACATGGACCTGATCCCTTGCAAGGTCTGTAGTCCTGAGCTGGGAAGGACCCCAGGTGAGGTCCGAATAGGAGGGAAGAGGGCAGACATGTATCCAAAGGAGACAAAGCCCATGAGCTGGCAGAAGTGCATCTTGCCTGAGAGCACAGAACCACCCTAAGGCAGGTGAGCAGTGGCTGCTGGAATCCAGACCAGAGACAAGAGACCTGGCACAGCAGCGTGCTTGGGGAAGAAGCAAGGAAGCCAGATGCAAGGGCAGAAGCATCTGCAGCACTCTGTGACTGCTCAGGAAGGTGGGGAGGGAGAGCGAGGCCTCAAGTGCTGAAGAGTCCCTGAGGTGACAGCCTCATCCTGGAGGCAGTGCAGCCAGAGGAAGGGGAAGGGGCTCAGAGGAAGGAGGGGGCATGAACACGCCCTGAGCACCCATTGCGTGCCAGGCACTTTGCTAAGTCATGTTCCTTTAATCCTCCAAACATCACTCTGAGGTGGGTGTTAAAGTCATCCGCAGACAGGAAGGGGAGGCCCAGAGAGTGTCAGTGACGCCCCAGTTCTCAAGCTGTGGGCCTCTGGCTTCACACACCATACCCACTGCCTGTTTATCTTCCACTGGCTTCAGGCAAATCAGACCCACCAGACCCATGGGAGGAGAGCGGGTGCCTTCCTCGGCCTCCCGGAATCTCTGCTGTCAGCTGCCTCAGACCAGACTGCCTCACATGACCCATGGATCTTTGCAGTCCTTTGCTTATTTTCACCAGCCAAGAACTCCAAAGGAGTCTCATTCCTAGAGGATTCATTCATCAGTGTGTGTCACAGTCCAGCCACTGAGCCTACAATCAGGAAGGAAACGGGCAGATTCAGAGATCACATATCTGTCCCGGGTGTGTTGTGTCAGGTCGGGGCACTGGGACGCCTGCAACCCACGTGGAGACCAGGCTTCCCTCCAACTTGGAGGGTGGGGCCACCCCTCGAATGGCCCAAAGCCTAGGCCGTGGTGTCCTCCCTGCACGCGGGGTGGGAGAAAGGGTGGTCAGGACGGACTGTCAAGGGGGGAGGTGCTTTATCCTCTCACCCTCCAGCAGGGCCAGCTCTTCTTGCTGCCCTGGAGGAGGTACCTGCTGGGTGCTGAATGCCACCTGTGCCACCCCAGTCGGTATGCCTCGTGTTGTCCCAAGATGAAAAAGATGAAGGCTCAGAGGAAGTGCTCCTTGCTGGGTCAATTAAGCCCAGTGTTGTTTCAGTGACCTTCTGGCCTGGGTCACACAGCCTGGAAGATGTAGACCTGAGATTTGAGCAGCAATCAGGAGTGATCATGGTCACTCTCCAGTCCTGCAGGCCACGCTCAGGGCTCTTATGAATGTCTGTACTCATTGGAAGCCTGGTTCCACTCAGGTGTTGCTTTTTTTCTGTTTCTTGTCTTTCTTTCAGCCTAGGGGTTGGGGTGGGAGACCGACGATAGAGATGTGCTATTTTGCACAAACGACTTGCCCGCACGTCATCCAAACACCAAGTTCCGTTCGCAGAGGAAGTGAGAGGTGTCCGATTCAGTCATGCAGAACACAGCTGGGCTGCCTGAAACGAAACGCAGCGGCTCCTCTGAAGGAGGTGTTGTCCCTGGGCCAGTATGGGGTTGAGTCACAGCCGACGCCACTCCCACGTCAAAAATACCGGGCCTTTGTCCCAAGGAGGTTGGCCCTTCACTCAGGTCATTTCCAACCCACTCTCTGGAATCCATATTAAAGGGAAAAGGAAAGGAAAGAAAAAGAAGAAGAAACCAGGATGGCTAAGCTCCCAAGTAAGAGGAGAGCCGGCCAGTTGTAGCAGCACATGGTGTGGGATCCCCACTCCCACCCTGTGGGTGTCTGACTGCCACTGGCCTGGCCAGTGCTTGAGCTCACTGGGTCATCACAGCCTTGGTTACATTCCAGACGCAGGAGTGAATTCAGGTTATATGATGTCCAAAGACTTAATAATTCAGGAGCACTCCTGGATAAAAAGAATACAAAACTGAGAACAAAGTTAAGTACCAAGTGAGTATTTCTTTAGCTTGGGGGTGAGGGACAGAGCTCACAGCAAATTGCTGATGCCCTGAAGATTCAGGTCTGTTTCTTCAGTGATCTCCTTAGGTGGTTTATCAGAAATGCACGTGTAGAAATGTTTCCTGTTTATAACGGGCTTCCCTCCCTGCCTAGAACACTCTCAGCATCTCCCTGCTCTCACGGGGCCCCAGAAGCTCACATCTCATGGGCTTTACAGTAAGTCCACATCTAAGGAGACTTCAGAGTTGACAACTGAACGATCGTGAAAGCTGTGGTTGCACAGACATCACTCAGGGCAGGGATTCTTAAATTTGGGGTGGGGGGGTTCCTGATCCTATTTGCGATTGAGTGAGAGCAGCTTGGACTCTGCAGGAAAAGTGCACAACTCTTTTGTCCACTAAATTTTACATACAATTCCAAGGAGTCTTGGACCCTCTTAAAGCCTACCTGTGCATCCCAGATGGGGTACCTGTGACCTAAAGTGATGCATTCATTTCACAGATGAGGCAACAGATACCCAGAGGGGTGAGCGACTTGTTCAAGGTCACACAATCTGCTGGGAGCAGAGTTGGGAATGTGTCCTTTGGCACTGGACAGAGAATGGGGTCTCCAGCGAAGGAGACTCCAAGTTAGGGTCCCTCTGAGGGTCTTTCTCATGTCTTCTGGCGTCCTCCCTAGACATATACTTCTGCCTAATATGACTCAGAGAAAGAAGAAATGATGGTACTGAAACATGAACACAGACAGGGGAAAAAAGGCTGCAGGGTTTGGGTTTAAAAGCAATGAAAAATACAAAGTTGAGGGATACCAAGCAAACAACATGCAAATCTTCTGAGAAAGAACTAGGGACTGCGGTGTTTGATACCTGGAGACCCAAGCCCCGGGGAAATCCCAGTACAAGTCACATCTGATCGGGGCCTACCCAAGCCCCTGATTTTCCTCTCATGCCACCCTCTCCCCTTGGACCCAGCTTGGGTTGTTGCTTGGCCTAAAGCCATGGGCTTATCAGGTGTGGTTTCTTCTGCCCACACAGCTTGCCCCCCCACCACACCCCCAGTCTTAGCTGCATCCCACCCACCGCAAAGTGGCCTCCACACTTCCCCTGAGCTCCCAACTAACTTAGGTCTCCGGCTACCTCCCCACTCTCAGCACCCGGCTCTTCTTTTTAGGAGCACAGCGTTGTTTATAGTTCTGTATTTGTTTCAGCTCTATGCCCCCGCACCCCCCAGCAGACATTAAGCTCCGTTTGAGCACCCTCTGGGTCCTTGATTACCAGCAGTTGTGCCAGGGGCTGTGTGCTGAGGTCGTGGGCAGCTGGCTGCAGCGGATGCCCCCTGAGAGCTGTGATTAAGAAACTCGGGAACAGTTCCCTCTCCTGCCTCCTGGGCTCGCCTCCAGATGGTGGAGCTATCTTGAGAGGGCAGCCTGCTATTCATACCCAAGTATTTCCTTCTTTCATTCCATTTGTTTTGGGGTGGAGAGTATTCTTTTTTTTCAACTTAACACCCACGACTGCATGACTGATGCTGTGTGTGATACCTCCCAAGGGCCGGGGAGCCTTGATCAATTCTTCTTTCTTCTTCTCTGTGTTGGGCTGGTGATGTGGGTAGGGGAAAGGCGTATGTGACAGAGAAGCTCTGAAGTAGAGCCTCTTTTTCTCCTGCCAGGCTCTCTGCCTGGGGAGCAAGGGTGTGGGTGGAGAGGGCTGGTAAAGACTGGAGACGAATTCCCCTCAGCCGTCAGTTTCTCTTCCCCTTCCTGTCTCCCCAGCAGCCAGGGGTGGAGTGGAAGGAGGTCAGGGACAGGTGAATTCACCTCCGCAGGTGGGTGCCTGCTGCTGTGCTCATTTCCCCTTAAACACGCTCCCACAGAGCAGCCTCCTCCTTCCCCCTCCCTTCGGCAACCTCAGATGCAATCATCAGTATGAAGTTTTGTGTCTCTGGACAAGATGCCGGATACTTCATTTTCTTGCACCAATCACCTTTGCAGAGGGATGAGAAATAAACCACGATAGGTTCTTTGGGTAGAAAAACAAAGACAAACAAAGATGATGGGTGCTGACAGAGCTGGAGCTGCTGACTCGCCCATCACCTTTATCCTCTCCAGTCAATCACAGTGCAGCTTTCGGCAGAGTCCCGCAGCCTCAGTGGATGTAAGATATCCTTGAGGCCGGGTGACTAGTCTCTGGGCGTCATGACAGCCACCCTTCCTCCCCCCGCCACAGCTTCCCTCCCTTCCTTACTCAGACAGTGACTCCATCTTTGATCACAGCATCATGGCTTTTGTATTTTGTCTCTGTTCCAGAAAAGCCTTTGCACTCACTCTGTCATAGCTTTCCTGACCTCCCAAGGCCAGTGCATCAAAACAGAGTCACCATCCTGGCAATGGTGTGTCTGCTCCCAGGTGAGCGGCAGGGTGTGGGGGGCTGTCAGGAAAATGGTGGGAAATGCCTGAGCAGAAACAAACAGCTGGCTCTCCTTACTGCGTTGAGCATCGGGCCTGCATCCCAACAGGACCTTGTGCATTCTTGCTGGGTGAATTAATGAATGCCCAGGATTCCTAAGGGCATGAGAAGTAATATACAGGTGATTCCGCACACAGCCTCCGGCAAGTACTGCCCAGGTTTGAACAAAGGCTCTGCCACTTGCTAGCTGTGCAAGCTGGGGCCTGCTGCTTGATCTCTTGGTCTCTGTTTCCTCATCTATAAAATGGGCATAATAATAACAATCAAACCAGTCAATCCTAAAGGGAATCAACCCTGAATCTTCATTGGAGGGACTGAGGCTGAAGCTGAAGCTCCAGTACTTTGGCCACCTGATGTGAAGATTCACAGGAAAAGACCCTGATGCTGGGAAAGATTGAAGGCAGGAGAAGGAGATGACAGAGGGTGAGATGGTTGGACGACATCACTGACTCAATGAACATGAGTTTGAGCAAGGTCTGGGAGATAGTGAAGGAAGGGAAGCCTGATGAGCTGCAGTTCATAGGGTGGCAAAAAGTAGGACACAACTTAACAACTGAACAGCAACTCATAATAGTGAAGAGTTGCTATGTGTAAAGCAGTTAAAAGACTTCCTGGCACATAATAGGCACCACCAGTGTCTGTTATAATTACAGCCTGAAAGATAGTTACTCCAAGGAATTAAAATCACTTTTAACCAAAAATTGTGGGTTTCCTTACCTTGGAGGCATTCACCTCCACCCCTAGAAGCTCATCTCACACACATGGAACCATATATTGCAGAGGTCAGAATGATTTTTCTATTAAGAGCCAAATAGTAAATATTTTAGTGACTGCTGGTCACACAGTCTTTGTTACAAATACTCACATCTGCTATTGTAGCATAGACAATTATGTAAACAAGTGAATTAAGCTGTGTTCTAATAAGACTTTATAAAAACAGGAGGTTGGGAGTATTTAGCCTGCTGGCCGCAATTTGCCTGCCCCTGAATCTGCCTGCCCCTGATCTATCGGGGGAGAAGGCAATGGCACCCCACTCCAGTACTCTTGCCTGGAAAATCCCATGGACGGAGGAGCCTGGTAGGCTGCAGCCCATGGGGTCGCTAAGAGTCAGACATGACTGAGAGACTTCACTTTCATTTTTCACTTTCATGCATTGGAGAAGGAAATGGCAACCCACTCCAGTGTTCTTGTCTGGAGAATCCCAGGGATGGCGGAGCCTGGTGGGCTGCCGTCTATGGGGTCGCACAGAGTTGGACACGACTGAAGCGACTTAGCAGCAGCAGCAGCAGATCTATCGGGATTCTACCATCTTATAAGACTCTCCTCTGATTCTACCTCTTCTAAGAACTCTGCCTGTCACTCTGCTATGATATTTCACTTTTCTCTCCCTGGACTTCCAAAACACTGAGTTTGGTGGAGAGATTAGTATCCTACAAAGGATAGGCAGGCAATCTGGGTTTAAGCTCTGTCTTGCTATGTAACTTTGAGCAAGGCATTTAATATCTCTGTAGCCTCAGTTTACTCATCTGCAAAACAGGTATAAAATGTTTTGCCTTTAGGGTGATGTGAAGATCAAATAGCCCAAGGCACAGGGATGTGACCTGCGAACTCCAAAGCACCACACAATGGAAAAGGGTCTCTGTGGTATCCCTGGTGCTCAGCTCAGTGCTCAGCACTTGTTCAGTGTTGACTACACTAAATCCCAGGGATGACATTCAGTACAGATTTTTATGTCAGGTGTATGGTACATGTCTATATGTGTACTGATCTCTGTGGCCAGATGTCCCTGTGTCAAAGGATACGGGCCCAGGAGAGAAAGAACAGCATTTCCTGGAGCAGAATCAACAGAATGCTTGTTGACTTCAGATCTAGGTGGCAGTCACAGTGTAGCAGGTCTGGATTGTCATGACAGAGAGAAAGGCTTCCAAAGGCACATATGGCTTGAAATCTGTATTAGTTTTCTGGGGCTGATACAAAAAGTCACCACAAATTTGGTGACTTAAAGCAACAGAAATGTATTCTCTCAGTCCTGAAGGCAAGAAGTCTGAAATCAGGGTGTCAGCAGGGCCGCCCTCCATACAAAGGTTGTGGGGAATGACTTTTTTCCTTGCCTCTTCTACTTTCTTGTGACTGTCAGCATTCCTTGGCTTATAGCCACGTTATTCCAATCTTTGGCTCCATCTTCTTGCACATCACAGTCTACATTCCTTTGTGTCTTTGTCTCTTCTGTCTCATGTAAGGATGTTTGTCTTTTGATTTAAGACCTGCTTGGTTAATCTAGGATGATCTTAAGATCCTTAATTACACCTGAAAAGACTTCCGAAATAAGGTCACTATCACAGGCTCCAAGGATTTAGATGTGGACATACCTTTTAGGGACCATCATTCCACCCACCACAGTATCCTAATGTCACTTAACTTTTTATCTAAAGTATTTCCTATGCATTGAATAGTCTTCCAAGAACTTTTTAAAAACATTTATATACTTATACAGTTTTTATTTTAAACTTTTTATTTTGTATTGGGGTATAGCCAATTAACAATATTGTGATGGTTTCATGTGAACAGCGAAGGGACTCAGCCATATACATGTATCCATTCTCCCCCAAACTCCCATCCCATCCTGGCACATAACATTGAGCAGAGTTCCATGTGCTATGCAGTAGGTCCTTGTTGGTTATCTGTTTTAAATATAGCAGTGTATACATGTCCATCACAAACTCCCTAACTGTCTGCTCCTCCCTTATTTGTTTATTTGGCTGTTCTGAATCTTAGTTGCAGCATGAAGGATCTTTAGTTGCAGCATGTGAGATCTAGTTCCCCAACCAGAAACCAGGGCTCCTTGCATTGGGAGCGTGTAGTCTTAGCCATTGGACCACCAAAGAAGTCTCCCAAGAACTATTTTGATGGCTATTAACTTTCCATATTGTAGATACACCGTAATTAACTCAATTTGTTTCCTCTTGCTAAGCATTTAGATTGCTCATGATTTTCTGCTACTGTGATAAGGATGTAATGTGTGGATTTGGGGATCAGATATTCCCAGATGGAATTCTGGCTCTTCCATTTACCAAGTGTGACCACAGTCAAGTTTTGTAAACTTTTCTGAGCCTCAGTTTTCTCATTTGTAAAATGAGAATCATAATACTTCTCTCATAAAGTGACTCATAGGATCAGATAAAAGGATAGGTGGAAACTGGCTAGCAGAAGACTGTTCAGCACATGAACGTACTTAATAAGTTACAGTCACTCTTGTTTTATTAATATGGATTACATCTCAGTTAATTTTCTTAGGGTGAATTGCTAGAAGTACTATTCCCAAATCCAGGGATGGGGATAGTTTTAAGGCTCTTGATTCATATTTCAAATTGCATTCCAGAAAAAGCATTGGCAAAGATGTTCAACCTTACCCAATCCTATGTGGTAACTACTCTCTCTGGGCTCTGATGGCCGCCTTCATCAATGGTCAAGAATATTCCAGGTATCTGTTATGGAACCAGGGTTAAGCTTTGAAGAGCCTGCAGTACGCTTGGGGCAACAAAATTGTATCCACAAAACAAAACAAACATTAAAAAACGGAAATTATTAAATCAGCAAAAGTTTATTGAGCACCTATTATGTGCCAGCTACTGTCCTAAATGATGGAAATTATACACCGGTGAACAACACAGAAGACCTTGCTGTCATGCAGCTTATAATCTGGTGGGTCACATCAGAACTGGATGCAGCATTTTCTTTCTATAATGAAGTTCAGAGAGAGAAGAGGCCTGCAAAGACCAGCTTCATAGGGTCTTCAAGAAGGAAGATAACCTGGAAATGGACCTTGAAAAAGGAGTGAGGGCTAGAGGAAAATGAGTGGGTGGGCATGGAGCTTGTGCCTCACTGCTGCCAGCTGTCTTATAGAATGCTTGGTCGTGTCTGACTCTCTGAGACACTATGGACTATAGCACGCCAGGCTCTTCTGTCCATGGAATTTTCCCAGCAAGAATACTGGAGTGGATTTTCATGCCCTCCTCCAGGGGATCTTCCAACTTGGGATTAAACCCACAACTCCTGCATTGCAGGTAGACTCTTTACCACTGAGCCACAGGGGAAGCCTTATGGAGGGCAGAAGTGAAAGGGCTGGTGGGCTCCATCATGAAAGATCAGGACAGCCTTGAGTACCGACCTGACAGAGGAGGTCGTATTTGTTTTGCTTTGGAAAACCCAAGACTCATAAAATTTTATGAGCAGGGAAAGGCCAATGAAAGGCATTTAAGAAGAGCAGAAGATTCTAGATGGGTCACACCTGCAGCCAGAAGGCCAGCCATGCTTGGAACTGTAAATCTCATCACATTTCACAGACGAGGCATGGCAACCTGACTTGGTGGCAGGGCTTATGCTACCTGGCAAGTGGAGTCCAGAGCTTGTTCATGCCCTCCTCCATCCACTTTCTCTTTCTGCTGCCCAACACTGACCCCCTCAGCAAACTCAACAAGTTCTGATATGACCCACTAGATTTTTTGAGCAGTTGCCATTGCTTCTTGGGCCCTTGGGATAAACGGCTCCTAGCTGCTCTGGTCCTGGGATGCATTAACCTAGTGTTTTATTATTAATACGTCCAGGCCATGTATTCCTGAACCAGTGATTTTTCCAGGAATTTCTTCTGTTTCACTACAATGTGTTCCCAGGGGAGAAGGAACACCTAATGACTGACCAGGCCTGTGACCTTTCTGGTGATTATTACGCCTTTCTGGTTAGAATAGGGGTGCAGAGGAAGAGGAGGCCTCCTTCCACTCTCCACCTGACCAGATCAGCATGTTCCAGAGCTGGAGGAGGGATAAGATGTGGGGAGCCCTGAATGGACTATGAGGAGACCCCATGGATGCAGAGAATCCTTCCAACTGAACTTGGCTCAGGCTGCTATAGCACATTACTGGAGATTGGGAGGTTTAAACAACACACATTTGTTTCTTACAGTTCTGGAGGCCAACAGCTCGAGATCAGGGGTGCCTACCTGGTGCGGTTCTGGTGAGGACCCTCCTCTGGGCTGAATATTGCCAACTTCTCATGTGTCCTTACACAGTGGAAAGAGAGGGAGTCAGCTCTCTGGGGTCTCTTTTATAAGGGCACTGGTCTCATTCAGGAGAGGTCTACTCTCATGGCCTAATTACTACCCCAAAGCTCCACCTCCCCAAAACCATCACACTATGGGGTTAGGATTGCAACATATGGCTGTTAGAGGGGACATTAACATACAATCCATTGCAATCCACAACATCAATCACGTGGCCCATTTCTGAGTCACAGGCCCATTAGGTGGAAGTGAGAGGTTGGTTCATTCAGAGTCTTCACAGAACTCAGAAAGAGCCATTTTTCTTTCTTTTTTTTTTAAGCCACACCACGTGGCATGTGGGATCTTAGTTCCCCAACCATGGACTGAACCCGCACTCCTTGCATTGGAAGGTAGAGTCTTAACCACTGCGCTGCCAGAAAAGTCCCAAGAGCCACTTTTCTAATCTCCTTATGCTTGGTCACTCAGTCATGTCCAACTCTTTGCAACCCCATGGACTGTAGCCTGACAGGCTCCTCTGTCCATGGGATTCTCCAGGCAAGAATCCTCTCCTATAAACTGGACCTCATAATGTACTGCTTACCCTGATGGGTAAGATGATTGTCCAAGGATACAGGCAAAGCCACCAAGGCTGCCACCGGGTGACCCATGCTCTGGGGCTTTTCTGGGCTTCAGTGAAGGGGAAAGAGTGACATCACTGACCCTGAGCTCAGGGACCCAGGTGAGTCATCAGAGTCAGATGGGGCTTGAGATCCATCCCCTGACCAGCCCTCTCACAAAGCAGAGAGGGCAGGTGATGAGTAGGACCACCAGCAGGGTCTCCCCCCACCATCTCCTGCACCCAGATTGGAGCCCCTCCACTGCTTGACCAGGCCTCTGAGAGGTGGTCTGTCCTTCTTGAAGGTGATTTTCACCAATGGAGGTGGTTTTGGCTTGCTTTTACTTAGCACATCTCTCTTTTATTTAAAAATAGCAAAGCACTTGAATGGGTCAGAAAAATCAATGGATCCATTTAAATCTCAAACAAAAACAATTCAAGTAAACCCACAAATGTTTAGAAAAACTCGTCCTGGGAAGACTGTTCCTGTCAAGGGTCAGAGTTGAGATGGAAGATAAAGAAATCAAGGACCATCTCACCAAATGGACTTTATCTTAAAAGGAAGCAGAATAAGGAGTTTAAACAGAGTGGGGAGAAGAGGAAAGATTACCAGAGGGGATGCCAAAGGGGATTGAGTGAGGACAAGTGAGAGAGCCCACGGAAGTTGAGAAATCCTCCTTTGCCTACACCTGGTGGGCATGTAGAATCCTTCACTCACTTCCTCAAGTGGAGGAAAGAATGATGGTACAAAGGAACCCGCTCCCTGAGGGGCCTCTGGGAAGTCCAGCTCATTCACATAGGCTGGAATTCGTGAGTAAACTAGACCCCACAGGGCCCCAGGCTGCACTACTGTGAGCCCTTTGTTCATGCTGTCTTTCCTCTGAGATGCCATCTCAGCCTGATGACGTCCTTACCATCCTTTCATTCACTCACTCCCTTCCTCCTTCACTAATCAATGAGCATTCAGATTGTGCCAGGAGCTGGAGACACAACTGTGAACAAGACAAACAGAGTCAACACCCTCTGGTAGCTCCTGTTTGGGAGATGGCAGAGGTCGGGGTGGGGAAGGAGGAGGGGAAGGAGGAGGGGAAGGAGGAAGGCAGACCTCAGTTAATAGCTAATTGCACGGGCAATTATTACAGGTCAATTGAGGTAGGTGCAATGAAGCAGAAGTGCAGGGCACTCAGCATGTGATGGGATCCAGCCTGGGGCGGTTAGGAAGGGCTTTCCTGGGGAAATGACATGTGGGTGCAGCTCTGGAGACTGAGTGTGAATTAATTAGGAGGAGGCTGAGGGCATGGCAGGAAGTTGGGGCCAGAATGTGTGTAGATCCGAGGGGGTGGCTTGTTTGAGGACACAAAGGTACACATGGAGAGCGGGGCCTGGTGGGGCCCAGAGAAGCAGTGGAGGTATGGGAAGTATACACTCAAGTTTGAGAGTTGCTTCTTGAGGCTGTTTACTTCAGAGAGAGAAAGGAGAGAGAGGATTAAGGTGATAAAAAATGAAAAGTTAGTGTGTCACCCACAAGTATAAAGTCAGAAAAAGTATAATGGAGCAGGACTGTGAAAGGCACAGGGAGGTGGGGGGCGGCATGAAAAACTACATGAGATACACATATATACATATTCTACCCAAAGGCATTTAAATTTAAAATGTTACAATCTGTTACTGGCCAAAGTAAAATCTGAGTCAACACAGCTTGGGGTACTTGATTGTAGGGGAACACCGAATGTGGGGGAGGGAGCTGGGAGCCGCTTGGGCACAGAGCCAGAAAAAGAGCCAAGGACACCCACCCCTCTGGACCTGGTTCCTCCCTGTGGCTGTCAGATTGCTTGCTCTACACCTGCACTCTTTGTGGGCCCTGCCAGCTTGCCTAGTGGGGCTCACCTGCCCCCAGAGTCACTGCACTCTCCCTAAAAACAGAAGAGAGGGCAGGATGATAATTGCTGACTTGCAGGTGAGACCCTGAGCAGCCATCCTTAGCTCAACCTGTCCACAGGTGGCAAACACCCACTGTGCTCAGCGAGACTGGTGAGCTCCCATGATGTGAAGACATGAGGGTAGGACAGAGCTGGGTAAATAAGCAGAAGGAAGATGTAGAAAGGAGTTAAAATCAATGCCTAAGCCAAGAAAATAAGATGAGAGAATTGACACACTCATTTGTTTGTTGTTGTTTAGTCACTGCGTCATGTCTGACTCTTTGCACCCCCACAGACAGTAGCCTGCCAGGCTCCTCCGTCCGTGGGATTCTCCAGGCAAGAATATTGCAGTGAGTTGCTGTGGCCTCCTCCGGTGGATCTTCCTGACCCAGGGATCACACCTGGATCTCCTGAATTGCAGGTGGATTCTTTACTGTCTTTACCAGAGAGTCCCCATTCACTGGTTATTTCAGCATTAACTTCTTAGCACGATTTTGGGTGATTTGCATCCCATTATTTGTTCTTTCAAAGCTTGAAGGTAGGGGAGCTTGTTTGGGGATCTCCTTCGTTTTCTCTCTGTGACAGTAAAGGCATGCCTGAGTTCTGCTTAAATGTAGCCATGCAGAGAAAAATTATTGCTCTTATTTTCCTTTGATTTAAATGTCCTTCTGCGTACTGCAGGGCTTTCTGAATCTCATCTCAGTCGTGTGTGTTTGCTCTCTCTGCAACTCTGATTAAGAACTAAATTCATTCTTTATGGGGCGAAACTCTTCACTTGACAGGAAGAAGAATTTTTCTTGTGTCTCATAAGGGAAGAAACATTTTTAAAGGTCATTTCAATACGTAAACCTCCTCTTGCTCCATACATGCATCTAATTGCTGTTTCTGAAAGTTAAAGCGTCAGTCGCTTGGTCACATCAGACTCTGTGCGACCTCATGAATTGTAAGCCCACCAGTCTCCTCTGTCCATGGGATTTTCCAGGCAAGAATATTGGGATGGGTTACCCTGCCTTTCTCCAGGGGGTCTTTCGGACCCAGGGACTGAATCTGCAGGCAGGCAGATTCTTTACCTTCTGAGCCATCAGGGAAGTCCATTGCTGTTTCTACCACCACCAAAAACAAAATGCGAAGATAACCCTTGAAGGGAACTCAGCTCTCTGAGCCAGAAGTTTGAAAGGATAGGCTCAGGGACAGTAAAATGCCAAAATAGCACAGGGGTTTTGCTCAGGTATCCACTCTTTTTCTTTCAGTCCAAGGGATTCCGGTGGAGCTGACATTGCCTTCAGTCTCAGAAAAGGCATTCCATCTGGGCGGGGGCAGTTGGAGGACATTCTCTGGTTGGTTCAGGGGCAGCCACCTGACCAAAGACTGGCCAGTCAGGGTCAAGGAGACTCAAGTTCGGCTGCAAGGAAAGAGGATTCTTTCCTGTAGGGTGAGAGCTGGAAGGGACCTGAGGCTTATGCTGCTGTGACCATCTTGTCCCCATAAGGGGGAGATCTCTGAGACTGGAGACAACACACCAGAAGACGGAGCCAAGGTCAAGAAACTGAGTCCTGTGACATCATCTGAGCACTCAAGCCTAGTGGTTCCTAAAGCCAAGCCTATACTATAGACTGGTATGTGAGACGATATATTTCCAGGTTTCCCCTGAGTCATTCTGAATTAGGTGTTCTCAATCTGAGTATCACCTATCCAAGCATAAAGCAATGTGGCTGGTTCCAGTCTATGATTCCAATAGAATCTGACCCATTACTTTGTAGTCACACCACATTATATCTAAGTGGTATTTTCAATTTTTTTAATTTTAAATATTTATTTGATGAAAAAAAATTGGTTTAGGCCATGGTGTGAGGTGTGTGGGATCTTAGTTCCCCAACTAGAGATTGAACTCAGACCTCTGCATTGGAAGTCTGAACCAGTGGAGTCTTAATCACTGGACCACCAAGGAAGTCCTTAATGTTTATTTAAAAATTTTTAAACTTATTTTTTTAATTTAAAAAATCTTTTCAATGTTTTCAGCTTCATAAAGTACCTTGACCAATGTGTTATTGCATTGCATCCAAATCCTTCTGGGAGTTTTCCCTCATCACCTCCACGTGACAAGCAGCTCTCTCACGGGGACATGGTAGTGGACAGAAGAGCCCTGTCTTCCTGGCAGGCCTGAAGAAGACCCCTCCCTTCCTACATCCTCTTCTTTTTCAAGGAAAGTTAAGCATGTTAATAACTACCCGAGGAAACTTAGTCCAGAGGAGGACGGTTGAAACAGAGAGGCTCTTATTCATCGCAGCGTCATAATAGACAAAAATCAAAAAACCCCTTGTGTCTAGCAATCGGAATCTCCAGACAGTGGAGGAGTTCAGTTCAGTTCAGTAGCTCAGTCGCGTCCGACTCTTTGCGACCCCATGAATTGCAGCACGCCAGGCCTCTCTGTCTATCACCAACTCCCGGAGTCTACCCAAACTCATGACCATCGAGTCGGTGATGCCATCCAACCATCTCATCCTCTGTCGTCCCCTTCTCCTCCTGCCCCCAATCCTACCCAGCATTAGGGTCTTTTCCAATGAGTCAACCCTTCGCATGAGGTGGCCAAAGTATTGGAGTTTCAGCTTCAACATCAGACCTTCCAATGAACACCCAGGATTGATCTCTTTTAGGATGGATTGATTGGATCTCCTTGCAGTCCAAGGGACTCTCAAGAGTCTTCTCCAACACCACAGTTCAAAAGCATCAACTCTTCGGCGCTCAGCCTTCTTCACCGTCCAACTCTCACGTCCATACATGACCACTGGAAAAACCATAGCCTTGACTAGACGGACTTTTGTTGGCAAAGTAATGTCTCTGCTTTTAAATATGCTACCTAGGTTGGCCATAACCTTCCTTCCAAGGAGTAAGCATCTTTTAATTTCACGGCTGCAATCACCATCAGCAGTGATTCTGGAGCCCCAAAAAATAAAGTCTGACACTGTTTCCACTGTTTCCCCATCTATTTCCCATGAAGTGATGGGACCAGATGCCATGATCTTAGTTTTCTGAACGTTGAGCTTTAAGCCAACTTTTTCACTCTCACCTCTAATAAGGCCAAGCTGAATGTCCAGTTGCCAAGAACTCTGAAGTAAAAAGGCAAACACTGTAGGTAGCATGCTATTGTTTGAGGTTTTGAAGAAGACCAAGGCTATATATTGGATAGCAAAGAGATCAAACCAGTCGATCCTAAAGGAAATCAACCCTGAATATTCATTGGAAGGACTCATGCTGGAGCTGAAGCTCCTATACTTTGGCCACCTGATGTGAAAAGCTGACTCATTGGAAAAGACCCTGATGCTGGGAAAGATTGAAGGTAGGAGGAGAAGAGGGTGGCAGAGGATGAGATGGTTGGATGGCATCAGTGACTCAAGACATGAGTTTGAGCAAACTCTGGGAGACTGTGAAGGACAGGGAAGCCTGGGATGCTGCAGTCCATGGGGTCACAAAGAGTCAGACACAACTGAATGACTGAACAACGACAACAAAGGCTATATATACATGTGATCTTGCATACAGAGGCTGTCTTTGGCAGAAACCAGTGACAGTATTGGACCTGGAGAGAGGGCTGGGGAGGCTGGAGACAGGAATGAAAGGGATAGACTTTTCTCTCACTTTGCACCACCCTTTCTACTTTTTGAATTTTGTACAATGTACATGCTTTACCTTTTCTATATATTTTAAGTAGATCAACTAACTTGAGGAAAAAAAAAGCGATACAACATTTAAACACAAAAATACACACCCATTTCAATATGAAGTCACCATAGGGTTCCGAGCTGATCTGAGGCTTGGTTCCTTCCAAAAGCTGAGGCTGAGGCTTGCTCTGTTGGGATGATGATTAGGGGTGAGGAGTAGGGGTGGGAGTCAGTTTTGAGAGTTCTTGGAAGGAAAAAACCCACCAGAGCTATTGGGCAAAATTAAAATGAGATCTTTGGAGTGAGGCTGACAGATGAGATTAAGGAGTGGATCCACAGAGACCTGCAGCTGGGAAGGAAGAGAGGAGGAATAGGTAAGTCCTGAGTCCTCTGTGCAGTGTCTTAGCATCTCCCTGTGTGTCCTCCCCATGCATGCTCAGTTGTGTCCAACTCTTTGCTACCCCATGAAATGCAGGCCTCCAGACTCCTCTGTCCATGGGATTTCTCAGGCAAGACTACTGGAGTGAGTTGCCATTTCCTTCTCTAGGGGATCTTCCTGACCCAGGGATCAAAACTGCTTCTCTTGCTTCTCCTGCATTGGCAGGCGGATTTTTTACCACTGAGCCACCTGGGAAGCCCTGTGTGTCTTCTACCCCATCATCTATCTGGGCTCTGTCTGCAGAGTTTAGGGCCATGATGGCTTCACTCTCTAATGCTTCTGGGGGACCTTATTCTGTACAAGTATATGGCTTGGGATACAATTGGGAAAATCATTTTAAAATGTACTAAACTTAAAATGTGCTAAGCTCAAAGGGAGTGAACAGAGGAATGAAGGATATAAGAACCTAAGAGTCTCATGGGCCCCTCACCATCAGGTGGCCCCAGTAACTCAGGGCCCCCAGCAGAGAACCGCAGCAGGAGCTGGGGAAAACACTGAGAAGGGCAGGGAGCCAGTCTGTGAGGAGCAGGAGGGCTAACGACTCAATCTGAACCCACCCCTGTGGTTTAAGAACCAGTAGGTCAGATGCCTCAACAGGAGTGACACAACCACCATAGCAGTGGACTCTTCTCACCCAAGACCCTTTCAAGGACATTTTCACACCCCCATGGCATCTGGGTACCAAGCAGGTGCTCTGAAGACAGGAATGTCTCCAGCATGAGGATGTTACTGAATGCATAGGAGTGTCTGACCCTGAAATATCCCGATATGTCCAGATGGAGGGTGGTGCATCCTATGAGCTTTGTTGACGTCATTGTCTGAAGCTGCGGCTTGATGGGCTTTGCTGCTGTTTACTGTTTCATGCTGTGAAGAGCACAGCATCTCTTTATCCGGTCCACTGTTGGTGGTCATTGGACTTCTTTCCACTTTGTAACCATTGCAGATTATGCTGCTTTCGTCACTGGGTTTGTGCGCGTGTCGTTAGTTCCTAGGACTAGAACTTGGAGTGGAACTGCAGCCCTCAAATCCAGCTTTTTATGCTCAGATTTAATGAACGCTGCCAAGGAGTGTTCCAAAGGCTTTGGCTGGTTTATTCTCCTGCCAGCGAGCTCCTGTTGCTCAGCATCCTCACCAACATTTGGAATTACGAGGCTTTGTTTCTGTTGATCTGGTGGCTCTGTGGCTTATGTTGTGGTTTTAAATATTCTCTTTCCTGGTGACAGTGAGGTTGACACTCCTCATGTGCTCACTGGGCATTTGGACTTCTCATCCTAAATATCTGTAAATACGTGTTCAAGTGTTCAGCCCATTTTTATTTCAGTTGAGTCTTATAACTGCCCATTAATGTGTTGCAAACAATTTTTTCTGCATTCTGGGACTTGTTTCTCCCTATGTGTCTTTTCCTGAACTGAATGTCTTGGTTTTATTTTTGCCTATTTCATTGCTTCTCAGACTACCTATCAGTGATGAAACAGTTTTGTGTTGTTTTCCATCAGTGGCAGATAGATATGATAAGCTCTAAAGTAAAATAAGATTAATATAATTTAAAAAAATTTAAGCATTAAAAGTACTAAGACAGTTGTCAGGAAAATCTTTCTGAGTCCTTCTTTGTCACTTTGACTTTTAATACTCTGTTAGATTTTCCTCAGTAAAGCACCTGTGCTAAGCCAGACACATTAAAGCACTTGACAGATGCTTTAGAGTCAGAAATAGAGAAGATAAAGATATCATACTGTCCTGGAATGCTGAAAATCGAGCATGATAAAAAAAAAAAAAAGGGCTATCAGACATGAAAAAGAGGAACACTAGACAGCTAGTGTAATGACAAAATGTTCTCAGGCAGGAAAGTCTGAAAACAATCTGATTAAGAGTGGAATTCTTTCTTCCCTAGCATACTTCTTTTGCCATATGAGTGGTCTACCAGAATCAAAACCAGGGAACACAGTGATCTGACTCATCCACACGCAATAACCGAGAATGCTCTATGGGCTTATCATTTTGAGGAAGAATTCTGCTAGCGTCAGAGTGTGGAAATGAAAGCAAATTCATGTTAGATAAGGCAAAATCATCTATTCCACTTGTTCATAGGATTCTTTGCTAAAGTTCTGGTTTCACATCATCTGATGTCAATTAATTTGCCTGTATGCTATCTGGAATATTCTCTAAACCTACAAGCTTTGTGAGAGTAAACTCAGGTGGCCTCTTTCAAACACAACCCCTTTAAAAGCCATGGTACCCATACACTTTTGTTGAGCTAAATGGATTATCCTTCTGGGCCAACTTTTCCACGATCAGAGACAGAGAAAGAGACAGAGAGACAGAGACAAAGAGAGTGCACTCTGTCTTCACGTGCAAGAATTACCTGCTCATCTTTCTTGATCTTCTTTCCACCAGAGTCTGATCTGGTAGATAGGTGGCATAAAATCATAATTGAAAATCTTTCCTGACTTCCTTTAATTTTCCACACTGGCCCACTTTCAGTTGCTGGCAAGAAGAAAGGTATAGGAGTAGGAATTATTTCATAGTCCATTAGGATCATGAATGTTCCAATAGTGCATGAATGTCTGCATGAGTATTTAAATGTGTGTGTGCTGAATGTGTGTATGTTGCCTGTGTATATCTGTTGAGTAGGGCTGCCCTCGTAGCTCAGCGGTAAAGAATCCACCTGCCAATGCAGGAGATGCAGGTTCGATCCCTGGGCCAGGAAGATGCCCTGGAGAAGGAAATGGCAACCCACTCCAGTATTCTTCCCTGGGAAATCCCATGGACAGAGGAGCCTGGCGGTGTCACAAAAGAGTTGGACATGACTCAGCTACTAAACAGCAACAGCAATCTGTTGAGTATGTGCATTATATCAAGTGTGTGCATCTGTTGAGTGCATACTGAGTATGTGTGTTGTGTTTGTATGTTGTGTATGTTGAGTGTCTGTGTGTATTAGATGTCTGGGTGTTGAGGGTATAGCTGTGTGGATTCTGTGTGTAAGTGTGTATGTATGTGAGTGTATGTGTGTGCTTGCAGATGTGCCTGTGGTAGGGATGCATGTGGCAAGGACACCAGGAAGATAAAGACACACCCATTTTAGGTCACATGTGCTGTATCTGGAGTCCAAACAGCTGCTTGCAGAGTCTGATTCCTTGTGTGTAATCTGAAACTGGGCCCAAATGAAACAGCAGAGACCAGCTATTATTTATCTGGAGGGGATGACTTTGAGTAGTCTGCAAAAGCAGAGAGGACCATAGGGCCAGTCTCCGTCTCCAGTCCACACTGTGGTCTCATGGCTGGTATCTTCTTAGTCATCTCTTTCTTCAGTGGGACTCATACTAGCCCACTTTTGCTCCCTTTCAAGTGAAAAACGAAACCTTCCTTATCCAGAGAGAATCACTTGGTGGGACACAGTTCACCAAGAAAGTGTGTGAGAGGTGGGGACTGGAGGGAGTACAATGACAACAGATTGACCTTTAAGAAATCAGCTCATGGGCTCGCTTGTCCCATTACCTATGTGACAAGTATAGTCAAGACCGTCAGCTTGGTGGAATGCTCTTCAAGACCTGGGACTTTCTTTTCATTTCCCTGCCCAGCGCCCTTCCCACTCCCTCACTTGGCACTGTTAATCTCTTTTTTATTTTTATTTTAAATTTACCTGGCTGCCTTGGGTCTTAAGTTGTGGCAGGCAGGCTCTTTCATTTTGGTGCAGACTCCCTAGTTGCAGTTCGAGGGCTTAGTTCCTTCTCGGCATGAGGGATCTTATTGATAGTTCCCTGACTGGGGATCGAACCCAAGTCCCCTGCATTGCGAGGTGGATTCTTAACCACTAGACCACCAGAGATGTCCCCGAACTATTAAGCTCTTAATGATAACAATGATAAACATGGGGCACCTGTTCTGTGCTAGGCTGGGAGCTGAAACTTCACTTCTGCTGACACATGATTGGGCCCCTGCACACCTCTGCCTTCTCAGCTCCCACCCTTCCCTCTCTATGCTCCAGCCACATCAGCCTTTTTAGAAAACAAGCAAAAAAAAATGTTTCTTGAACCCACTAAACTTTTCCCTACCTCAGGGCCTTTGCACTTGCAATTTCCCTTGCCTAAAAAGTTCTGCCTCCATCTCTCAGCAGGATCAACTCTGTCAGATGCTGCAAAAAGGCCAACTGAGTTCAGAACACGGCTGCCATCACTGGACCAGGGCAATGCAGACAATACAGGTCATCTGGACCGGTGTGGTTCTCAGTGGCTCAGGGATGACAGAAGCTCAAATTCAAGCCTAAAGGAGACAATACAGAGTGACGAGTGGTAATCACGAAACCTTTGCCATGAAGGGAAGCAGAAGAATAAGGTGATGTCAGGAGACAAAGATGGAGTCAAGGAGGCTTTTTTGTTTGTTTGCTTGTTTCCTTTTAAGTCAGGATAGAAGAGAGCCGGTCTCTATATGGATGGAGATGACATAAGCCTCTGGCACAGGGCCCAGATGCAAGGGAGAAGGGAGGTAATTTCTGGGAAGAGATGCTTTGGAGAGGAGCAAAGTGAAAACAGGTTCTGAAAGAAAAATTGTAGATTTCTGGGTAATACTGAGTTTGCTCAGTAAATTTAATGCTCGCAAAATCCTGGGAGGTGTATATTGTTATTCTTCTTATTGTATAGGTGAGGAGTCTAAGGGCCAGAGATGTAAAGTAACTTGCCCAAGATCATGCTGCAGGCAAGCAGAGTAATTGGAGTTTGAAGTGAAATTCTGACTCCTGATTAATTACAGTATCAGCTTCCCTGGTGGCTCAGATGGTAAAGAATCTGCCTGCAATGCAGGAGACCTGGGTTCGATCCCTGGGTTGGGAAAATCCCCTGGAGAACGGAATGGCTACCCACTCCAGCATTCTTGCCTGGAGAATTCCATGGACAGAGAAGTCTGGTGGGCTACAATACCTGGGATCCCAAAGAGTCGGACACGACTGAGCAGCTAATAGTTCAAGTACAAGATTATGAAGGATGAAAACTTAGCTCCTTGAATCATAGAAAAGCCTGGGCATATCAGAGATACACACCTAAAAACCAAGGCTCACAATTCAGGTGCTAGAGAAATGGAATAGCTCCAGTGATTTATAAATAGAAAAATATTCCAGATTTTGAGTTGCCCAAAAATGTATATGTTGGCAAAGATCGGTTTCTCAATTGAGAAGTGAACACTGGGGTGTTTGCTCTAAGCCACATTTTCGATTTGTGTGTTTTTCTGAACAACAAAAGGTTTAGAAATAAACCTGAACTGCCTTGTTAATGGTAGATACTATGTGACCATCTGCCCTGAAAGTGTGGCCCAACTTAGTAGTTCCCAAACCTGACTTGTCATCAGAACCACCTGAGGAAACTTCTAGAATAAAGATTCTCACCCTAGACCAGGGGCTCACAATTCCCTGGCACAGGGCCCAGAGCTTATATCATCAACAAGCTCCCCATGACTCTAACACTCAGCCAACCTTGGGAACCGCAGGCTTCAGGTACGCCAGTTCAGTTAATGTTTTCTTCAGTGTTGTTTCCTGTGGCCTTTGGAGATGCTCAAAATATACCTTATGCCAGACAGAAGGCTGATTAATTCAACAATGCTATGCCTTCCCTTTCCTGCCCTACACCCTGAACTTGACCCTATCCTTAACCTTCCTTCTCATCTGCCATTGCTTTGTACCATGGAATTGTTAAGTGGGAAGTTAGGCATGACTAAGGAGGAGTGGCCTCGCTGAAAGGGATGCAAGCTGATCTGTAAACCCCATCCCAGACCCACTGAGGAGAGCGCGCAGGTATGCCACAGCATAACCACTGAGACTTTTCCAACTCCTGCACCTGTGCCCTAGGCACAGAGTGGATATAAACTAAACACAGGGGCTTCTCCAAGTAACCTTAGGCAGCTAGGAGCCCATTAAGGGTTCATAAATATTCTACACATGTATACATCTGATTACAACAGACTGAATTATGGGAAGACACACACAACAGAGCCTGCTGTTATATAACTTGCAATTGTCAACTGCCCTTGAGCATATGCCCATTGGCATTCCCTTTCATTGACAGGTGGTGGGTACAAGCCCTATTTTGCACAAAGCACAACCAAAAGAAGGAGATGGGAAGTATACAAAGGAGGAAGCCAAGAGGGATGAGGAAGATGATGCCTTTGGGTCTGGCCGGCTTCCATGTGTTGGGACTGTCTGTTTAATAAAAGATCTGTACTGAGCTATAACTTCTCTGTTGTTTTAACTTCTTTGGTCTGTTGTTCCAAATATTCGTTGCAATGAGACAAGAACTGAGGAAAAGAGAGAAACCAACCTGACAGAAATAAGAAAATATATGCAAATACAAACATATAATAAAAATCCTTTAGCTTAAAAACCAAATAATCATAAAACTGGTTGAATATCTTCTTTCCTTTGGTATTCCTCTCTATTGACACCTCCTGGGGAAGACCTCATGCTACCCTGAGAAGAGAGCTTTACAAGGACATCAGAGTCATAGGGAGAGATACAGCCATGTAGGGTCTGGCCAATCTCTTAACTGACATGAATGTAGCAATGATTAGGGGGTATACCTGCAGAGGAGGCCCCACAGTGGTCACAAAAGAGAAGCTCTCCACACTCATCTGTAATTTAGAGTCAGTTGAGAAACCACTGGGTGACCGTGGCCCTCCTAGGAGGGAAAGGAAGGGTAGAAGAGCTCGGGTGGGGGTTGATGTCTTAGGAGAAGGTGAGAGGCTGAGACGGCAAGGAACCAGGCTACATTCATGATCAAGAATCACAGAGCCTCTGGGATGTCCTGGTGTTCCAGTGATTAAGAATCTGCCTTCCAATGCAGGATACTCGAGTTCCATCCCTGGTGGGGGAACTTAGACCCCACATGCTGTAGAGCAACTAAGCCCACAAGGCCCAACTAGAGAAGCCCACCCACCACAGTGAAGACCCAGCACAGCGCCCCCCTCCCCCAAGAAAAAAGAATCACAGAGGCCCTAAGGAGGCCTGCTCTGAGGCTAATATTTTCAGTCTCTAACCAAGAAAAAACACAATCAAAATGTTTACAGTTCCAGTTGCCGCCCTTCCCTGGGGGGTAAAAAAAGAAGAAAGAGACAAGTTTGGGGCTTGCTTTGTAATTTGAATCTCAGGAATCCAAAAGAAACAGCAGTCGCTGCCTTCTGAGCAGAGATGCTCCACTGAAACTTGACTCATCCTTGAGAGTTTCTCATGTCCCCCTCCTTCCTTGTGACACAGAGAAGTGAGGTGAGTAATGCTCTGCGCAGGGAGAGAAAAATAGATCCCCAAATGCCTTCCATTATGCTAAAGGCCTGTGTCACCAGCTGTGGCGGCAAGGGGTGTGGTCACCATCCATCATGAGGAAGAGTCAGAACCTCTGACTCCCTCTCTCCAAGGCTATTTGTGGTTCTAAAGTGCAACAAGCAGGGACCAAAAACTGACAGGTGCAGAGAAGTCTAGAAGCCCTGCTGGGGTCTTAGGAGAGCCTCAGTGGTCAAGAGCCCATGGGTGGTGGCGTTCCCAGGTCCACACAAAAGGAAAACAGTCAGATCGACTTTCTGCTGCTTGACCCTACCATCCTTTTTCCCCATGGGCGTAAGAACATCCTCTTCTTCCCCAGAGTAAAAAGACCTAATATTTACTGAGTGCCTGTTACATGTCAGGCACTGAGCAAAGCATTTGCCATGGGTCTTGCAAACTAATTTGTCTGTGTGAATATGCACACGCACGTATACATACATACATGTGTACACACACACACACACACCCTGCGGTGGGTACTAACAGTATCTCCTTTTCACGGGTAAGAAGACTAAGGCTCAGGAAATTTCAATAACTGGTGCAGAGTTAATGGTTAATGCAGGGCACAGACCCAAGTAATCTTTAGGAGAAAGCTTTAAACAAACCCAGTTGTATTATCTACTTGGCTAGGTACAGTTATTTGAATAATGAACAAGAGGAGTATAGGGAAAAAAACGCTGTTGTTATTTCATTTAATTTGCTTCATAGACTCTCTAGGTCTAAACACAGAGATAGGGATACTGATCGATACCATTCCAGATGTTCTAGAAGCAGTTTTTTTTCAATTGAAGTTTTTCTGAAAGGAGACAATGGGAGAACTTCTGTGGTGGTCCAGTGGTTAAGACTTGGCCTTGCAATGCAAGGGGTATGGGTTCAATCCCTGGTCGAGGAGTTAAGATCCCACATGCCACACAGTGTGACCTAAATAAACAAATAAAAGGAGGAAATGAGGATGTGGTCATTGCCAGAGCCAGTGGGTTGCTAATGAGACAGTAGCAGGTACAAATCACAAGTAATTATGTGACTCTTCTTCCCTTATACGATTAAAAAAAAAATTAAAAGCTTCCATCTTTCCCTATGCGGTTTTTTAAAATATATTAGTTCCAATATATCAGAAACATATTTTCCCCTTCTGGAACTGACCACATTATCCTCCTACCCAGCTGGAATCACGCTAGGGAGAAAAATAAACGTTTGTCTCAATGGCATTTTCTTATTCAGCTAATTGATTTTTTTAAAATAACAATAATGCTTGAATATCCAGCCACCTAATTACTAGCAGCTTTTTATTTGTACTATCATTAACTTCACAGCTGCCTTGCCCGGTGACAAGTGGTACCACAGAGACGTCAGCAGCAACTGTTAGCTTCTGAAAGAAGGAAGATGAAAAAGGCCTGCTCCCACTCTGCCCCATGCCAAGGTCAGTAAGGGCTTTAGGCTGATTTCAGCAGCGCAGGTGCCCGACTTCAAACAGGGGGAACCACATTTGGAACCACACTGGGTGGAAGGGACCTTGGAGGGCATCTAGCTCCATCCTCTTCATTTACAGGTGAGGCGACCCGAGGACCAGAGAGGTTAAGTGACTTGTCTAGGATCACAAATCTAGTTACCTCCAGGCTGGAACTGAAGCCCAGGTCTCCTGATTCTTTATCTATTTTTTTAAAAAAATTAACTTGAAGCATACATACAGCAAAGTGTACATATCATAACTATACAGCTTGAATAATTATTGTTAAGTGAATACATCCACGCAACTGATGCTGACAACTCTGTCTCCAGGCACCAGTGCTGAATTGAATCTCAGAGACGGAGAGTCCGGGGTGAAGTAGAAAAGAATAGCTTTATTACTTTGCCCGGCAAAAGGGGAGCCAGTGGGCTTCTGCCCTCGAAGACTGTGTCCCAACTCGGAAGGATTTGGTTTCATAGCAGTAGTTCAAGGGTTGTTGTTGCTGTTTAGTCGCTCAGTCATGTCTGACTCTTTGCAACCCCATGGACTGCAGCACGCCAGGCTTCGCCAGGCTTCACCATCTCCCAGAGCTCGCTCAAACTCATGTCCATTGAGTCAGTGATGCCAACGGTAGGGTTGCTGATAAGTTAGAGTGTGTGCAGGGCCTGCACTCCTTTAATCTGGTTTTAGGTAACCTTTTGATGAGCTTCTCTGGTTCCTTTAATCTGGCCTTAGTTGGTCTTCTGAAGAATGCTGGCATCTTCCATTTGTTGGGGGTTTAGTTCTACAAATAACTTGAAGTTACGCGTATCCCTTGAGGAGGAATCGTGATGCTGCCCCAAGCCTGCACTGTTGTTCCTTGGCTGTTTCTCCCTTGTCCCTGCATCCTCTCCCTTCCGTGATTAGCAACTGTTCAAATCTTCCCTTTGGAACTTGGGGAAGGTCAGGGAGGCTGGAGTCTGTTCCTTACAGACAAGGAACAGGGGACACAGAAAGGCTTCCATACCCAGGAGCCTACAGGGTCCTGCTCGGTTTCACAACCAGCAGACAAGTCAAGAAACAGACTGTCTCTAGTGCCCCAGAAGCTCCCTGAAGCTCTCCCTCCATTCACTACAAACTGCTCCTCAAGGGTAACCACGAACCTGATTTCTTACACAACAGCTTATTCTGGCTTGACCTGTGTTCTTTCAATAAAGAACTGTCTTAAGTGGATTTTAGCTGTTCAGAGCTAAAAAGAGAAAAATTTGTTTTCTTGGAGTGCATTAAATGAAGTGTATTAAGAAAGCATACCCCAAAAGGACACACCCATACCCATTAAGGAGTATGGGGTCTCCCTTGGAAACGAGAGAAGTGTTAGGGAATTAAATAGAAGTGATGGTTTCCCAACATTGTGATGTACTGAATGCCACTGAATGGTTCACTCTAAAATGGTTCACTTGATGTTATGTGAATTTTATCTCAGTAAAAGAAACTCATCACTTAAGCTATGCATACTTCATTGTATATAAATTTAAATTAAAAATAAAATTTAAAAACATTAGACTCTTGAAAAAATAAGATGGCATATCCCTACCAAGTTCAGTTCAGTTCACTTCAGTCACTCAGTCATGTCCGACTCTTTGTGACCCCATGAACCGCAGCACTTTCATGCAAAGATGGGCTCGATAAAGGACAGAAATGGTATGGACCTAACAGAAGCAGAAGATATTAAGAAGAGGTGGCAAGAATACACAGAAGAACTGTACAAAAAAACATCTTCATGACCCAGATAATCATGATGGTGTGATCACTCACCTAGAGCCAGACATCCTGGAATGTGAAGTCAAATGGGCCTTAGAAAGCATCACTATGAACAAAGCTAGTGGAGGTGATGGAATTCCAGTTGAGCTATTTCAAATCCTAAAAGATGATGCTGTGAAAGTGCTGCACTCAATATGCCAGCAAATCTGGGAAACTCACTAGTGGCCACAGGACTGGAAAAGGTCAGTCTTCATTCCAATCCCAAAGAAAGGCAATGCCAAAGAATGCTCAAACTACCGCACAGTTGCACTCATCTCACATGCTAGTAAAGTAATGCTCAAAATTCTCCAAGCCAGGCTTCAGCAATACGTGAACCATGAACTTCCAAATGTTCAAGCTGGTTTTAGAAAAGGCAGAGGAACCAGAGATCAAATTGCCAACATCCGCTGGATCATCGAAAAAGCAAGCGAGTTCCAGAAACACATCTATTTCTGCTTTATTGACTATGCCAAAGCCTTTGACTGTGTGGCTCACAATAAACTGTGGAAAATTCTGAAAGAGATGGGAATACCAGACCATCTGACCTGTCTCTTGAGAAACCTGTATGCAGGTCAGGAAGCAACAGTTAGAACTGGACATGGAACAACAGATTGGTTCCAAATAGGAAAAGGAGTATGTCAAGGCTGTATATTGTCACACTGCTTATTTAACTTATATGCAGAGTACATCATGAGAAACACTGGGCTGGCAGAAACACAAGCTGGAATCAAGATTGCCGGGAGAAATATCAATAACCTCAGATATGCGGATGACACCACCCTTATGGCAGAAAGTGAAGAAGAACTAAAGAGCCTCTTGATGAAAGTGAAAGAGGAGAGTGAAAAAGTTGGCTTAAAGCTCAACATTCAGAAAACTAAGATCATGGCATTCGGTCCCATTACTTCATGGGAAATAGATGGGGAAACAGTGGAAACAATGTCAGACTTTATTTTTGGGGGGCTCCAAAATCACTGCTGATGGTGATTGCAGCCATGAAATTAAGGCGCTGACTCCTTGGAAGGAAGGTTATGACCAACCTAGATAGCATATTTAAAAGCAGAGACATTACTCTGCCAACAAAAGTCCGTCTAGTGAAGGCTATGGTTTTTCCAGTGGTCATGTATGGATGTGAGAGTTGGATGGTGAAGAAAGCTGAGTGCCAAAGAATTGATGCTTTTGAACTGTAGTGTTGGAGAAGACTCTTGAGAGTCCCTTGGACTGCAAGAAGATCCAACCAGTCCATCCTAAAGGAGATCAGTCCTGGGTGTTCATTGGAAGGACTGATATTGAAGCTGAAACTCCAATACTTTGGCCACCTCATATGAAGAGTTGACTCACTGGAAAAGACCCTAATGCTGGGAAGGATTGGGGGCAGGAGGAGAAGGGGACGACAGAGGGTGAGATGGTTGGATGGCATCACTGACTCGATGGACATGGGTTTGGGTAAACTCCGGGAGTTGGTGATGGACAGGGAGGCCTGGCGTGCTGTGATTTGTGGGGTCGCAAAGAGTCAGACATGACTGAGCAACTGAACTGAACTGAACCGCAGCACGCCAGGCCTCCCTGTCCATCACCAATTCCCTGAGTCAATCCAAACCCATGTCCATCGAGTCGGCGATGCCATCTAGCCATCTCATCCTCTGTCATCCCCTTCTCCTCCTGCCCTCAATCTTTCCCAGCATCAGGGTCTTTTTCAATGAGTCAGCTCTTCGCATCTGGTGGCCAAAGTATTGGAGTTTCAGCTTCAACATCAGTCCTTCCAATGAACACCCAGGACTGATCTCCTTTAGGATGGCTTGTCAATAAATCCCACACATCTAGAACTGGCCAGCAAGCCTGAAAGCAACACCTGGGTGTCTTCCTCTAACTCTCTTCTCATTGCTTTCACCCTTAACCCTCCCCTGAAAGGTCCCTTATCAGGGTTGTCTTGCCAAAGCCAATAGTTGGTTCTCCTTCCTCATTTTATTCAACCTCTGGGCAGTATTCAATTTAGATGACATCTGTCTTATTCTCGAAACACTTGCTATCTAGACTTCTGTAACATCGTGTTTGCCTGGTTTTCTTTTTATGTCACTGGCCTTTCTTCCTTCTTTGCTCTTTATCTCCTCCTCTGAATGGTGCAGATCCCAGGGCTCTGTGTTTGAACATCTCTCTTCTCTTCTTAGACACAGATGGTAAACCCATCTATGTCTATGACTTACAAATAAGTATCTCCAGCCTAAACCCTGAACTCCAGATACGGCTAACCAATCGCTCACTTTATACCTCCACTTGGATGTCTCACACAGCTGAGACAGAACTATGGATCCTTTCCTATCCTAGATCTGCTCCCCAGGGTGGCTGGCTCATTTTTGTAAATGGCACCATCATCTACCGAGCCGCTCAGGGTAAAACTTAGTCATCATGTTGAATCATCTGTTTTCCTCAAAACTCACTTCTAACCCATTTGGATACCCTATTGCCTGTGCCTCCAAAATGTATCCTAAATACAATTACCTTTCTCCATTTACATCTCTGTTGTTCCAACCCCCTTTCCCAGACCCTCCAGTCTGGACCACTGCATTATCTCCTCATAGGTAGGTCTTTCTTACTTCCCTTTTGCCTTCCTTTAGTCTAACCTTCATCCAGCAGTAAGAGTAATGATTTTAAAAGGTAAGTCAGGTCCTAGTAACACTCCCATGAGTTCTCATTGCTTCCAAAATAAAACCCAAACTCTCCCAAGGTCAAGGGGTGTGGCCCAACTAGTCCCTTTCTAGTCTTAGCTCCCTCCATTTGTCCCGTCACTAGGGACACTCCAGCCACCCTTACCTTCTCTCTGTTCCCTGAATAGGTCAGTCTTATTCCTGTATGAGGGCCTCTATATTTACTCTTCTTTCTGCTGGGAGCATTCTTCCCTAGTCTTTGAACAGCAGCATCTTCTTAACATTATAGCCTCAATTCAAATGTTATCTTCTCCTCCAAGAGACCTTTCCTGGCTATCCTCACTAAAAACAGCCTCTCCTGCCCCGATCCTATGTAATCTTCTTGATAACTCTATCTATACCTAAATTTTTCTTATATATTTGTTGTTAACTTTTTTAAAGGCTATCTCCTTCTGCTAGAAGCTTAAGTTCCTTGAGGGCAAGGATTCTATTTTATTCCTAGAAATATCCTAATGCTCAGAACAATATTTGCCAATAGAAGGCACAACATAAGTTGATGGGTTGAATCTTATCAACTCATCTGAAAAGATGGGAAAGCAAAGTTATTTATCATAATATAGCCTCCATTATTGATAACTTCAGGACTACAAGTCACAAGTAACAGAAACACAATTCAGGATGTCTTAATAGTAACACAAAAACCTAGGTCTGTCTTCAGGCACAGCAGGTTCCAATGATACCATCAGAATAATTGCCTTTTAATCTCTCCCTCCATCTCTCTATTGGCTCTACTTTCCTCTGGATTGGTTCCATTTGTGGGAAAGTCCTCTCTCCGTGCAGTGGCTCCTGCCAGCTCTATGCTTACTTCCTACATTGTACATTTCTGCCAGCAGAAAAAGAACGGCCCCTTCCCAGTATTTCCAGCAAAACAAAAAAACAATAAAACTCAGAATTGACTTTCATTGGACCAACTTGGATCACATGCCCTCCCTGAACCAATCACTGTGCCCAGAGGGAAGGAATATGTTAATTAGTCAAATCAAGTCACTCACCCAATCCTAGATGGGCTGGTGTTTGGGAGCTGGCATCACCTGAGTCACGTGGTTTGCCAGCCAGGGAGGAGTGGTTTCCCAAAAGAAACTGCAGTGCTATGAGATGCAAATTTGGGCGGGGGTGGGGGTTGGGGTGGGGGGGTAGGGGTAGGGGTGGAGTGGGGATAGATTTCCATTACAATTGCCTTTCTGTTTCACAGAACTGAAATTTTTGCCAGTTCCATAAGAACCTGTATGTTTAGAGCTTTAAAGTGAGAGTGTCAGTGGCTTAGTTGTGTCCTGTGTCCGACTCTTTGCAACCCCATGGACTGTAGCCTGCCAGGCTCCTCTGTCCATGGGATTCTCCAGGCAAGAATATTGGAGTGGGTTGCCATGTCCTTCTCTAGAGGATCTTCCTGACCCAGGGATTGAACCCAGGTCTCCCACATTGCAGACAGATTCTCATCTGAGCTACCAAGGAAGCCCATTTAGAGCTTAAGGAGATAGAACTGTCTGACTGGTGCCATCTCACAGGACAGCCTGATGAGCTCATTGACCCACTGAATATTTATACACTCAGACCATTAGCTTATCACCAGGTCTATGTGACACCTCCTATCCTGGTGTGGGTCATGCTTTGTTTGTCTCCTGTCTGTGAGCTGGTGCTGAATTTAATTACTCAGATCTGATCTCAGGACCTTAGTCAATGTCCTTGACTTATTTCTCTAGTGTCAGGTTTCAATGACACCTGCTCCCTGAAGCCCTCACCTTCCTAGGTCTAGAGTGTTTACCTTTGCTTTGATGATTTAGTCGCTAAGTCGTGTCCGACCCTAGCTACCTCATGGACTGTAGCCTGCCAGGCTCCTCTGTCCATGGAATTTCCCAGGCAAGAATACTGGAGTGGGTTGCCATTTCCTTCTCCAGGGGATCTTCAAACCCAGGAAACCAAACCGGGGCTCCTGCGCTGCAGGTGGTCTCCTGTGTTGGAGGCAGATTCTTTACTGACTGAGCCACCAGTGAAGCCCAGTAATGATTTTGTGCCTCAACTCATTTTGCTAGACTGCTCCTTCCTACCCCACCTTTCTGAATTTGCTTTCTTTTTTTTTCAAAATATATTTGATGGGAGTTCTTTTTTTTTTTCAAAATATATTTGATGGGAGTGGATTGGAGGTGGTATTTATTTTTTTAATAGTTATTTTTTGTTTAGCTGTGCTGGGTCTTAGCTGTGGCACACATGATCTTCTGTCTTTGTTGCAGTATATGGTTCTTTCAGTTGTGGCATGTGAACTTCTAGTTGCAGCATGCGGGATCTAGTGACCTGACCAGGGATCAAACCTGGGCCCCCTGCATTGGGAGTATGGAGTCGTAGCCACTGGACCATCAGGGAAGTCCCTAAATTTGTTTTCTGATCAGCCAGCTGGGTCATTAGGCCTGCTGCTACACAAAGTCTGCCCTCATGTCAGTCATTTCCCTCACCAGTCTTCAGGGATGGCTGCACTCACCCTCACCAGTGTTTGCTACCCCAGAAAAGGAATGAGATCATCCTATTGCATACACAAATACTACATCTAAACCGGTCTATCCCATACTGAAATATCTCTAATCAAGGCCAGTCCCCAGTTTATCATGGCGCCCTGGTGGCTCAGTGGTAAAGAATCTGCCTGCCAATGCAGGAGATGTGGGTTCAATCCCTGTGTTGGGAAGATTCCCTGGAGGAGAGAGTGGCAACCCACTGCAGTATTCTTGCCTGAGAAAATCCTATGGTCAGAGGAGCCTGGCGGGCTATAGTCCATTGGGTCACCAAAGGGGTGGGCATAAGTTAGCAACTGAGCGTGAGCATGAAGGGCAATCTCTAAGAGGAAAACACCCTCCCTTTGCCTGTGGTACACAGGGGGAAGAGCTGGAGATGAGCTGATCACTACCTCCTGTGGTTACCTTTCACACACTCACAGATTGACACTCAGTAGGTCATTGGTTTTCTCTTCCCCAAATTCCATTCATTTATTAAAATCATGATTTCCTAGCCCTTTCAGATGGTTACTCCCCATTTGGTCCTCTGCAATTTCCTGTCTTATGTTCTAGAGCTGAGGTATAGTAGTAAGAGCACTGTAGTTTTTCCTCTGAGTCACAACTTGGGAACAAGTATTCTTCTTGATGTCACTTGTCATTTCCTTTTTCTTTAGCATCAAAAAGTCACTCTGGTGGTCAGGTGAATTCCTGAGCAGTGACTCTGTGGGACAAGTGTTCCTCTTCTAACTCAAGAGTGTTGAACCCATCTACTTAAAGAAGTGGAAACCTAAAACTTTCTTCTGTAGAGAAGCTGCTAACCTGGTCCACAAATGCAGTTTTATTCCCACTAGAATATAAAATCCATGAAGATTGGGATTTTGTTAGGCTACTATGTCTCCAGCACTTGCATATATAGGCACTCATACGTATTCATTCATTCATTCATTCAACAAATGCTTATTGACAATTTACTAAAGAGGGCATTATGCCAGGTGATACTTGGGATCAAAGGGAATAAACACAAGTATGTCTAGGAGGATATTTCAGCCACGATAACAGAACTGTTTTAAACAATTAGGCATTTATTGGTGCACATATGCGGAAGTCCAAATTGAGATCAACTCAGGTTTGTTTTGCTCAAAATTAACGATCCAGGATTTTTCAGATTCATCCTAAACCTTCTTTCTCCCTTCTGGAAAAGGGAGGAAGGGGAGGGAGAGAGAGAAAGACCACAGGGTGGCTGCCAGTTACAAAGATAATAGCAGGAGAAAGAGTAAAGAGGAAGACCCTTCCCAGAAGCCTTCAGCACTCTTCTCGCTTCTCAGTGGCCATAACTGGGTCACACACTTGTTCCTGAACCATGGATTTAACCTCATGGACTGTTCAGCCCCTCACCTCACACTGAGGGTGGGGAGGGCTTCCCCTGAAGCAAGCGGACTATGTTGAGGAGGAGCAGCCCTCTAAACATAGAGAGGTTCTGTTGGGAAGGAAGGGAGTAGGAGCTAAGGGCTGAAGGTGGAGCTAGGAAGCAGCCATAGCATTCAAGTTGTAATTTATAATGAAAGTCTAGAGTTTAATAAAAAAAGAAAAAGTGCCTTGTCAACATATCTCTATTGAGAGCTTCGCTGGTGGCTCACATAGTAAAGAGTCTGCCTGCAATGCAGGAGACCTGGGTTTGATCCCTGGGTTGGGAAGATCTCCTGGAGAAGGAAATGGCAACCCACTCTGGTACTCTTGTCTGGAGAATCCCATGGACAGAAGAGCCTGGAGTACCCCAGTCCATGGGGTCTCAAAGAATTGGACACCTCTGAGAGACTAACACTTCACTTCACTTCAACATATTAGCTCATGTAATCCCTACAATAATGGCAAAGTGGTAGTTCTCACTCCAGGGGTAAGTCAGAATCACCCAAGTAGTCAGCCTGATTCAGAAGGTGTGATGTGCGACTGGGACATGTATAATTCCTAAAAGCTGCACAGGTAATCCTGATGCCCAGCCAACACTACACATCAGCATTGTAGGCAAAGCACCAGCACTCCCATAGGTGTGGGAATAAGAATTCAGCGCAATCTCTACCCCGGAAATCGACTAAATGTCAATTGAGAGATTCTGATATATGTGCCAGAGGAGTTCAGGGGAGGAAAAGCTCCCTCTAAGCCAGTAAGTTGGGGAAGGTTACCAGGAGAGAGTGGGACCTCCAAAGATGAGTAAGACTTGAATAGAGAACCCAGGGAGCAATGTCGCCAGAAGGGCGCAACATGAGCCAGGGTGGTAGAAGATGGAACATTTGTCAAATTCATGTGTCACATTTGTCAGAGGACAGGCTGATCTCTGGTTTGTTGCCAAATTAGTACACGACAAAGGGAAGTTTTCACATTTTTAGAGTTTTCTCATCTTGAACCAATGATTGAAGAAACTGAGGTTTGTTTCCAGAACTGGGTGAATCAGTGCTATCTGATATTCCTGATCCTTTGCTGGAACTATTCACCAAGCTTCCTCTTTGAACACAAAGGGGATTTTAAGAGGCAATGATTGGGGCTTTCACATACTTGTGTTTTAAAAATCAGAATAATTGTCTGGAAAAACCCTATGAGATCACCTTTCTGCTCTACCCGACCTGTGGTGGGGGACGAGGGAGGGGGTGGTACACAATGATCATCTCAGAGAAGCAGGCATTTCCATTCTTTCTCAAAGCTAACACACATAAACCCAATAAAATGCAGCCAGGCTGCAAAAGTGATTAGGAGAAAGACTAGAAACAACCTGAAGAATATGGAGAACATTTATAAGTTGAGTGGTAATTGGATTACATTTAAAGATTCAAATAGTGACATATTCAGAATAGAGCTTCCTTTGTCAACTCCCAGGCAAGAGGCTTGGAGGTTTACTGATATCACGGAAGGTGAGTCACACAGCACTGGCTCGCTCAGCAGGACTCAGGCAAGCGTCACCGACTCACTTTGATGGATGCACCTTGTGCATAGAAACATGAGGACAGATATTGATTCAAAAAAAAAAAAAAAAACACGCTATCATTACTCACCGCTTTTAACAACCTATTTTCCTACTTTGGTATACCTTTGCTGTTCCTACCTCTGCTGCATCTAAATTGTGTTTTGGTGAACCCTACAGGAGTCTCCCTCATGCTAAAGCAGTTTCTCAGAAACAGAGACTTGGCAACAGACTTGCCATATGTGTCTTGAGCTGGATGCTCTTAAGGAATAGTGCCTCTCCCAGGGTTCAAGGGCTCTTTCTATGTTATTATTAAATGGGTTCAGCGTGAGAACTCAGAGTAGGTCAAGAGGTATTTATAGGATAGTCTTAATGTGGCAATCAGCTTCGGCAATGGAAAAAACAGAATATGTGTACACTTTTCAAGTAGGGGTCATACTATAAACTTTATAAGAGAATAGTTATTGTCTGGGAGCTCCTAGGAAGAGAACAGCAGGCCACAGAGGGCAGGACTGGCGTAAGCCAGCGAGGGCAGTGGTGAGAGCTGGCTCACCTGACTCCAGCTCTGTACCCACCCAGCTTCGGAGGATAGAAGGTGGAGTGGCAGCAAGAGCAGAGGTGTGCAAGAGGGCAGCTCAGGTGGGGGTGACGCAGAGGCACCCTTCAGAGTTCATCACAACTCACACCTGTTCAGCACAGTGAGCCAAATCTTTCCACAGGTTCCATCTTTCCCGGTTTGAGTTGGTCTCTAAGTTCAGAGAATCACTTTCCTAGTGTCAGTTTTACAGTTTTCTCTTCATGGTGAATCTGAAATCAATGATGCTGATGAGCTGGAAATGACTGCAAGCAAAATACAATGTTTTGAAGACATTTGGACCTTGTTTTGGCAGATGAGTTGCTTAAACCCAACCCACTCTAGGTAGACCCATACGGGGGTCTACTAAATCTAGGCTAGAAGCAAAGACCCACGGAATATGAATGATAGGCATGAATATTCTTCTTCTTCCTCTTCCCCAGTGTTTTCATTTTTCTGTTGGGTTATTTATCCGTTTTCTTAATGATACACAGGATTTATTTTTTTTTAAGTCACGTCCAACTCTTTGCAACCCCATGGACTGTATAGTCCATGGAATTCTCTAGGTCAGAATACTTCAGTGAGTAGCCTTTCCCTTCTCCAGGGGATATTCCCAACCCAGGGATCAAACCCAGGTCTCCCGCATAGAAGGCAGATTCTTTACCAGCTGAGCCACAAAGGAAGCGGTACACAGGATTTTTAATATTTAAAAATATAATATAATATTTAAAATATACACAGATATTTTTAATATCTGCAAATATTTTCTTGTGACCTGTGGCTTGTCTTTAACTTTGTGATGCTACTTTTGGTTGTACGCATGATTTAAATTTTAATACAGTCATACTTTTTCAATCTTTTCAAGGATGAATCAACACACATTATTTTTAGGTATATGTGCTGGAGGAGGAAGTTATCAAAGAAAATTCTTGCCAAATGACCTTTCTTTTCTCTGTAAAATAAATAGAATCAACTTTTAATAGATAGCTGCAGAGTCCTTAAGCTTCCTCCTTTAGCCAACATATATGAATTGAGTCTACAACAGATGCCTAGACCTGGGAGTGGACTAGGTTGGGGGCATGGAGGCAGGGGATGAGATGAGATTTCATACATGGAACCCTGCCTTACTAGAGCTTATCATCAGAGGACTAATGTGTGTTAGATTGTATAGCTTTGATATACTTCAGTAGAACCTTGGAGGAAGGAGAAATGTTGATAAGATTGAGTGATTGTATATGGACTGGATTTATCAGGAAAGATCATATGTCAGCTTTCTTGACTTCCTGATGGTGGTGGTGGTTTAGTCGTTCAGTCATGTCTGACTCTCTGCGACCCCATGGACTGTAGCCCACCAGGCTCCTCTGTCCATGGAATTCTCCAGGCATGAATACTGGAGTGGGTTGTCATTTCCTTCTTCATAAACTAAGAATTGCAGAATCTCAGCACTGAAAGGAAAAACAGATAAGGAAATGGAGGCTGGACAAAGTTAAGGCCTTCCTGCTGAAGCCCTCACAGCTAGTGAGAGGCAGAATCCACACTAGAACTACAGATCCTAGGTCCAGTGTGCTGTTGCACCTGCCAGTGAAGCAAGCTGTCATGTTTTCCTCTGATCGTAAAACAGAGATCCGAGAGCAACGCAAAAGAAAAACGAAGTAAAACAAGACAAAGCATCAATTACAACCAAAAAAAGCCCACGACCATTTATTCTGGGCTCGCAAACTGCTAGAAGTAGCTGTTATATTCACATCAACTTGATTGTCTTATGAGGATACAGGAAATATGTTATCTTTTTTTTTTAGATGGGACAGAAAAAAGTAAAGTGGCTTAACCTGGGCCACTTTACAAGTCACAGCAAAAATAAGAGTAAATACACCTGTGCTCTGTGTTCAATATTTTTCTCTTCATAAACCATAAAACAAATGGCCACATATATCTATAAACTGTAGTCCCTTTCTTGTCTCAGTTGCATGAGTTTTGCTCTTCCACTGTCAGGTTAATTGGTTCTATTCACTCTGCCTGTGGAGAAAGTATCAAATTAGGCACCAACTCAGTAACACTGAAAACAACAACAAAGAAAGATAGATACATTGATTGCTCATAATGAAGCAATTATAGTCAGGTTTTTCCTACCTAGAGACTTAGCAGCAAACACAAAAGTAAAAATCACTTTCAACTCCCTGCAAAGAGACACATCATTAATTAGGATCAATCAGAAGTTTCTCTCCATCAAGAAAATGCCTCAAAATATTAATTCCTTATATCTTGCTGTAGTAATAACCATATGTGGCAACTGATATTATGGGTCTATGTGTCAGAGAAATACCACAATGTTAATTACAAGAAATCTTTAGGATGTTCTGCAAAGTCAAATATAATGTTCACTGCTATCAAATTTGCTTTTGATATCAAACTCCATGTTTCTCAAGGAGACTGAATTCTACTAGTGCCAGGCACACCTTGCCAAATGTAGACAATGCAAAGAACAAGATTAACCACTGCCCTTTAGACATGATGTCCTGTGAGAGTGCATGGTGAGTTGCTTCTTTCATGTTCGACTCTTTGTGACCCTATAGAGTAGCCTGGCAGGCTCCTCTGACCATAGGATTCTCCAGGCAAGAATACTAGAGTGGGTTGCCATGCCCTCCACCAGGGAATCTTCCTGATCCAGGGATTGAACCCATGTCTCTTATATCTCCAACACTGGCAGGCAGTTTCTTTACCACTAGCACCACCTGGGAAGCCTGAGGCCCAAGAGTCGCTCCATTCTAAACACCAAGAGCCCAGGGTGTTTGCTATTGGACGTAAAACACTGAGGGAGCAGACATGGGAAACAGGGAGTTCTGTGAAAGCTGGTGAGCGGTCACCAAAGTCCCATCTGAACTGGGTTATTAAAGACATTTTTCCAGGCGGGAAAGTGGGAAAGGCATGTGACATAAAACAGACGCTAGGGACAAAGCAGCAATGCATGAAAGGAAAGGGTAGGTTCATACATGGTGAGTACGGTCCATGCTCAGGCTGAGAAGCAGGCTGTGACCATATTGCCCATGGCCTTATATGCTGGGCTAACAAATGGGATGTTGACAAGTAGGTGTGAGTATGTTTGGAAGATGCAGAAGGGTGGGCACGCAGAAGATCAATCTGGGAGCCAAGTGTGGAAGATGCTCCTCGGGGAAGGATTCCCAGTCTTAGGCGACTGCATCAGCCTAGGTGATGACAGCTTGGTCTGCAGCACTAGCACAGAGAAGAAATACACCCAAAAAGACACTGAGAGGGTAGAATTAACCAAATTACCAAAAGGGTGGGGGGAGTGATTCCTTCTGCTGAAACTGGAAAAAAAATAAGGTGGACAACAGTATCACAGAATACAAAAGAAGGCCAAGTCAGGCGAAATAGAGAATTTTAAAAACTTCTTCATAAACAGTTGATCATGTATTTTCTGCCTGCAAAAAGGCTATTTTCAGGACATATCATTTATTCCTCCTTTTTAAAAAAACAAAACAAAACTTACCCTAAAGGCTTTTCTTTTTATAAAATTTGCCCTATTGGTTTTTGGTGTGCCAGAATAAATTATCACCAATCATGCCAAAAACTTCTGGAGCATCCTTCCACAATGGAAATCCTTAATCTTTGTACCTGAGATGCTTAAGCATGAGCAACCTCTCCTACAGTGTGCATGTGTGTGTGTGCACACACATACACACACATACACTAGAAATCAATCCAAAACAAACATCATCTGCAGGAAGAGCCAAGGCATTGTTCCATGAGCTTTTAACACAAAGAAAACAAGATGAGAAGGTGGTTTCATGGCTTCTAAAATGAGTAGCTTCTGCAAGAGAGGCAGCCTCAGAGGTGCCAAAAATAAGGATGCCATGGGGAGAGCACGCCTTCTTCCCTAATGTGGATGCTGCGGTGTGCTGCCCAGATTCCCTCTTCAGGACTGAGGGGCTCCTCCTCCCAGAGGCAGGGAGTGTTAGTGGTTGACAGCTCTTAGCCCCCTTCACAGGGCAGCCCATATCTATGGCTGATTATTTGGGGTTGGGTGGGTATAAAGTTCTGGCTCCCTTGACTTAAGGTGGGGAGCATCTCTGCAGGGTCACTCTAGCTCCAGAGCTCCTACAGGACTGTTTGATGCCTTTGTTGCAACTGTTTTGCAGCTCCTCCTTTCTCCCTCTGCCCCATACTGTGCCTGTCACTTCTCACAGGTGATGTTCCCAAGGGAAGACCCCAGTAAACCTCCCGCACAGAAATCTGAGTTCTTTTCCCGGGGACCCTAACACATGACACCTGTGAGGACTACAGAGCGCCCTTCGTGATCACTAATCACAGAGAATGAAGGTGCCCCTATAAAAGCATGTATTAAATGTCCTGAATCTCGAACAACATGAGCCACACTTCCTACTTATATTTCAGCTTATGTTCTAAAGCTGACAACAGAGAGATGTTGTAAACAGCACACAAGTGATCTAAAGGACTTTGGATATAAAGCTATTTTATTAAAAAATTATAGCAAGTACACATAAAAATGTGTATATTAAAACCAAGAACAGGAGTTGAGTACAGATGACTAGCAGGCCTTCGTCACTTGGATGCTATAAACCATAGTTGCTGGGGTTTTTTGGCTGTTTATTTTTCCCTTTCTCTTCCCTGACAAAGCTGTTTGGCAATGTTCTTTCACTAAGGCTTCATCGTTGGGGGGGGAGGGGAGAAAATCAGATATCAAAAGATGCTTGTGTCTGAGACTTCCCTGGTAATCCAGTGGTTAATATGGTTCCAAGGCAGGGGGCATGGATTTGATCCCTAGTCTGGGGACTAAGATCCTACATGCCCCACGGCCAAAACAAACAAAAAGATATGTGTGTCCCTACTGCCACCTAATGGTTCTCTGAGCATTACCATCTCCATTGTGTAAGGTTTTTTTTTTTTTCCGACTGCTGACACTATACCAACAAAATGGCTAAATGTGACCATATCAAACTACAGACCACTAGTCTTACTGTGGCTAAACTCTGGGGTTCATACTGGCTTCTGGAAAAAGTCACGCTGTCACTGTTTTCCTCTTTACATCTGGGATGTATACCCACCTACCGCCCATTGTTGTTTGGTCTAAGTATCCTTTTTTTAAAAAAAAAAAAAAGATTGTTTTATTATCCACTGTGCGATTAAAGTGAAGTGGACTGTACCAGGTTTTTCCTGCCTTTTTTGCGATAAGCTTTTTCTAAGATAGATAAATAAACAGGCAACATGAATCTGGGAGTGGGAAACACCCAGATAATAAGGGTACCTTCAGGGGCTGTGATGCAGATGAATCCCATTAACTCTGAGTTTAAAAGACCACCTTAAGACCACTGATGAAGGCTATATATAAGAAAGCCAAACAGAACCAAAAAAATTTAAAAAGCTCCTGTCACCACATCAGAGGGCAAGGCCCACTGGACTCTCTCCTGCCTGTGGGGAAGTCAAAGCAATTCTTTCTCAAGTTTTCCTTCCTGACCTTCAAAGGGCTCCGGTGACTGCTTCAGCCTCCACTTCCCACACCTTTCTGCTAAGCTTTGACCCATCCAGCTTTCTGTGGCCTTCTGTTTCTGACAACCACATAAGCTTTTGAATTCTCGTATATTACTTCCAAGGTTGCTAAACTACTGCCAGCTCCTAGATTTCCCCTCACCTATCTTATGTGCTGCTTTTCCCCACCATCCCCCTTCAACACACACAACACACACCAAAACTATTCTAACTAGTCTATGAACACTGTTTTCCATCTTTTGAAAATTTTGAAACACAATTTTTCAACAAAATCTGAAAGACTAGTACCATGAGCAAGCAGACACATACATCCTCCACAATGACTGTTAAATGTTTTGCCATGTTTTAATTCTTTATCTGTCCATGTGTGTATGTGTGTGTGTATATACAAAATGAATTTCCAAGCATTTTTTATAATCTTTTGATGGAACTATTTGAAGGTAAGTCATAGATGTAACAGTTCAGTTCAGTTCAGTTCCGTTGCTCAGTCGTGTCCAACTCTTTGCGACCCCATGAATCACAGCACGCCAGGCCTCCCTGTCTATCACCAACTCCCGGAGTTTACCCAAACTCATGTCCATTGAATCAGTGATGCTATCCAACCATTTCATCCTCTGTCATCCCCTTCTCCTCCTGCCCCCAATGGTACTTGGTCCCTAATTACCTGAATAGGACATTCTCCTAAGTAACTTAATTTCACAGTAATAAAATGAACCATAATTCAGTATCATCTGATATCCAGTATATAAAGAAATTTCCTAAAGTGTCCTCAAATATTCTTTTATAGCTTCATTTTTCCACACCAAAACTCAATCAAGATTTACTCACTGCATTTAATTTTTACATCTTTTGTCTCAAAATCTAGAGCAGTACTCCACTCTTCTTAATGACAGTACTTTCTGAAGGATTTAGGCCAGTTTTTGTATGTTACACATTCTGAATCTGAGTCTTCCATCACGGTCATTTTACTTGTTTTTCTCTCCCTGTATTTCCTATAAACTAGAAGTTGGGTCAAAAGGCTTCATTATATTTAAGTTAAGTATCTTGGGCAAGGTTCCTTCATAGGTAACACTGTTTACTTCAGTTCAATTCAGTCACTCAGTCATGTCCGACTCTTTGGGACTCCATGGACTGCAGCACGCCAGGCTTCCCTGTCCATCACCAACTCTTGGAGCTTGCTCAAACTCATGTCCATTTAGTCATTGATGCCATCCAACCATCTCATCCTCTGTCGTCCCCTTCTCCTCCTGCCCTCAATCTTTCCCAGCATCAGGGTCTTTTCAAATAAGTCAGTTCTTTGCATCAGGTGGCCAAAATATTGGAGTTTCAGTTTCAGCATCAGTCCTTCCAGTGAATATTCAGGACTGATTTCCTTTACGATTGACTGGTTTGATCTCCTTGCAGTCCAAGGGACTCTCAGGAGTCTTCTCCAACACCACAGTTCAAAAGCATCAATTCTTCAGCATTCAACTTTCTTTATGGTCCAACTCTCACATCCATACATGACTACTGGAAAAACCATAGCTTTGACCAGATGGACCTTTGTCGGCAAAGTAATGTCTCTGCTTTTTAATATGCTGTCCAGGTTGGTCATAACTTTTCTTCCAAGGAGCAAGCGTCTTTTAATTTCATGGCTGAAGTCACCATCTGAAGTGATTGTGGAGCCCCCCAAAATAAAAGCCTGTCACTGTTTCCATTGTTTCTCCATCTATTTGCTGTGAAGTGATGAAACCAGATGCCATGATCGTGGTTTTTTGAATGTTGAGGTTTTTTTTTTTAAACTTATTAATTTATTTATTTCCAGCTGAGCTGGGTCTTCATTGCTGCGCACGGGCTTTCTCTAGTTGCAGCAAGCAGGGTCTACTGTCCAGTTACGATGGGAGGGCTTCTCTTGCTGTAGATCACAGGCTCTAAGGCGCAGGCTCTGTAGTTGTGGCACAAGGGCTTAGTTGCCCTGCAGCGTGTGGGATCTTCCTGGACCAGGGATGGAACCCATGTCCCCTGCATTGGCAGGAGATTCTTAACCACTGGACTACCAGGGAAGTTCTGAATGTTGAGTTTTAAGCCAGCTTTTTCACTCTCCTCTTTCACTTTCATCAAGAGGCTCTTCAGTTCCTCTTCGCTTTCTGCCATAAGGATGGTATCATCTGCATATCTGAGGTTACTGATATTTCTCCTGGCAATCTTGATTCCAGCTTGTGCTACATCCAGCTTGGCATTTTGCATGATGTACTCTGCACATAAGTTAAATAAGCAGAGTGACAATATACAGCCTTGACGTACTCCCTTTCCAATTTGGAACCAGTCCATTGTTCCATGTCTGGTTCGAACTGTTGCTTCTTGACCTGCATACAGATTTTTGAGGAGGCAGCTAGGGTGGTTTGCTATCCCCATCTCTTGAAGAATTTTCCACAGTTTGTTGTGATCCACACAGTCAAAGGCTTTGGCATAGTCAATAAAACAGAAGTAGATATTTTTCTGGAACTCTCTTCCTTTCTCCATGATTCAACAGATGTTGGCAATTTGATCTCTGGCTCCTCTGCCTTTTCTAAATCCAGCTTGAACATCTGGAAGTTCTCAGTTCATGTACTGTTGAAGCCTGGCTTGGAGAACTTTGAGCATTACTTTGCTAGTATGTAAGATGAATGCAATTGTGTAGTAGTTTGAACATTCTTTGGCATTGCCTTTCTTTGGGATTGGAATGAAAACTGACCTTTTCCAGCCACTCTTGTTAGCCATTGCCCTGCTTCATTTTGTACTCCAAGGCCAAACTTGCCTGTTACTTCAGGTATCTCTTGACTTCCTACTTTTGCATTCCAGTCCCCTATGATGAAAAGGACATCGTTTTTCGGTGTTAGTTCTAGAAGGTCTTGTAGGTCTTCATAGCACCGTTCAACTTCAGCTTCTTAAGCATTAGTGGTTGGGGCACAGACTTGGATTACTGTGATATTGAATGGCTTGTTTTGGAAAGGAACAAGAAATCATTCTGTCATTTTTGAGATTGCACCCAAATACTGCATTTCGGACTCTTTTATTGACTATGATGGCTACTCCATAGGAGATTCCTGCTCACAGTAGTAGATATAATGGTCATTTGAATTAAATTCACCCATTCCAGTCCATTTTAGTTTACTGATTCCTAAAATGTCAATGTTCACTCTTGCCATTTCCTGTTTGACCACTTCCAATTTGCCTTGATTGATGGACCTAACATTCCAGGTTCCTATGCAATATTGTTCTTTACAGCATCAGACTTTACTTCCATCACCAGTCACATCCACAACTGGGTGTTGTTTTCGCTTTGGCTCTATCTCTTCATTCTTCATTCTTTCTGGAGTTATTTCTCCACTGATCTCCAGTAGCATATTGGGCACCTACCGACCTGGGGCGTTCATCTTTCAGTGTCAGTGCCTTTTCATACTGTTCATAGAACAGTAACTGAATCACAGACAACTAAGCACAGAAAACTAATCAAACTGATCACATGGCCCAGAGCCTTGTCTAACTCAATGAAACTATGAACCATGCCGTTTAGAGCCACCCAAGATGGACACGTCATGGTGAAGCGTTCTGACAAAATGTGGTCCACTGGAGAAGGGAATGGCAAACCACTTCAGTATTCTTGCCTTGAGAACCCCATGAACAATATTAAAAGGTTGTATCCTTCACATTGCATCAAATCAAGAAAGCCAGGTTGTCCACCATTAGTGGTGCTAAGTGTGATCACTGAGCTAAGTTGCTGACTGCTGAATTTCTTCATTGTAAGCTATATATTTCCTCTTTATTAAGTAAAATGTGGAATGATATTCTGACACTGTGCAAGCATCCTCCTTTCCCCTAACTCCTGTCACAAGATGGGTTTTAGCTTCTCTTTATGATCTTTGCCTGAATCACTGGGGACTGCACAGGGCTATTTTTCCAATTCCATAATTTCATCTCTGTTTATTGGTTGCATTCTTCTATAAAGAAAAAAATAAGGGTTCCCTGATGGCTCAGTGGTTAAGAATCTGCCTGCCAGTGTAGGAGACACAGGTTTGATCCCTGATCCAGGAAGATCCCACATGCAATGGAGCCACTAAGCCCATGCACCACAACTCTTGAGCCGGTGCTCTAGAGCCTGGGGAGTCACAACTACTGAGCCTACGTCCCACAGCTACTGAAGCCCTCACACCCTAGAGCCTGTGTTCTACAAGACACTGCAGTGAGAAGCCCATGCACCACAACTGGAGAGTAGACCCTGCCTGCTGCAACTAGAGGAAAGCTTGAGTAGCACTGAAGACCCAGCACAGCCAAAATAAATAAAATTTTAAAAAAGATGTGATATACACAAACACACGGGCATCGCTGGTGGCTCAGATGGTAAAGTATCTGCCTGCAATGTGGGAGACCTGGGTTGGGAAGTTCCCCTGGAGAAAGGAATGGCTACCCACTACAGTATTCTTGCTTGGAGAATTCCATGCACAGAGGAACCTGGCGAGCTGTAGTCCATGGGGTCACAAAAAAGTCACAACCGAGTGACTCACACAAACCACATAATTTTTAAAAAAAGAAATAAAAATGCCTTCCCCAACCCTTAATTTTGAGTATCACTCCAGACTTAGGGTGGTTTTTTTTGTAATGTATTTAATGATTTGATTATCTTCATTACCTCCACCATAGTTTGGCCTCAGGTCAAATAACAGGGAGGGAACACAATCCCGCCCTTCAACAGAAAATTGGATTAAAGATTTACTGTGCATGGCCCCAACCATCAGAACAAGACCCCCAGTTTCCCCTTCAGTCAGTCTCTCTCATCAGGAAGCCCCCATAAGCCTCTTATCCTTATCCATCAGAGGGCAGACTGAAAACCACAGTCACAGAAAACTAACCAAACTGATCACATAGACCAGAGCCTTGTCTAACTCAATGAAACTATGAACCATGCCATTTAGGACCACTGAAGACGGACAGGTCATGGTGGAGAGTTCTGACAAAACGTGGTCCACTGGAGAAGGGAATGGCAAACCACTTCAGTATTCTTGCCTTGAGAGCCCCATGAACAGTATGAAAAGGTTAAAATGACAGGACACTGAAAGATGAACTCCCCAGGTCGGTAGGTGCCCAATATGCTACTGGAGATCAGTGGAGAAATAACTCCAGAAAGAATGAAGAGATGGAGCCAAAGCAAAAACAACACCCAGTTGTGGATGTGACTAGTGATGGAAGTAAAGTCTGATGCTGTAAAGAACAGTATTGCATAGGAACCTGGAATGTTAGGTCCATCAATCAAGGCAAATTGGAAGTGGTCAAACAGGAGATGGCAAGAGTGAACACTGACATTTTAGGAATCAGTAAACTAAAATGGACTGGAATGGGTGAATTTAATTCAAATGACCATTATATCTACTACTGTGAGCAAGAATCCCCTATGGAGTAGCCATCATAGTCAATAAAACAGTCCGAAATGCAGTACTTGGGTGCAATCTCAAAAACAACAGAATGATTTCTTGTTCGTTTCCAAGGCAAACTATTCAACATCACAGTAATCCAAGTCTATGCCCCGACCAGTAATGCTTAAGAAGCTGAAGTTGAACAGTTCTATGAAGACCTACAAGATCTTCTAGAACTACACCCCAAAAAGATGTCCTTTTCATTATAGGGGACTGGAATGCAAAAGGAGGAAGTCAAGAAATACCTGAAATAACAGGCAAATTTGGCCTTGGAGTACAGAATGAAGTAGGGCAAAGGCTAATAGAGTTTTGCCAAGAAAATGCACTGGTCATAGCAAACACCCTCTTTCAACAACACAAGAGATGACTCTACACATGGACATCACCAGATAGTCAATACTGAAATCAGAGTGGTTATATTGTCTGCAGCCAAAAATGGTGAAGCTCTATACAGTCAGTAAAAACAAGACTGGGAGCTGACTGTGGCCCAGATCATGAACCCCTTATTGCCAAATTCAGACTTAAATTGAAGAAACTAGGAAAAACCACTAGACTATTCAGGTATGACCTAAATCAAATCCCTTACGATGATACAGTGGAAGTGACACACAGATTCAAGGGATTAGATCTGATAGACAGAGTGCCTGAAGAACTATGGACGGAGGTTTGTGACATTGTACAGGAAGCAGGGATCAAGACCATCCCCAAGAAAAAGAAATGCAAAAAGGCAACATGGTTGTCTGAGGAGGCCTTACAAATAGCTATGAAAAGACGAGAAGCTGAAGGCAAAGGAGAAAAGGAAAGATATATCCATCTGAATATATCTTCTTTCCAAAGAATAGCAAGGAGTGATATGAAAGCCTTCCTCAGTGATCAATGCAAAGAAATAGAGGAAAACAATAGAATGGGAAAGACTAGAGATCTCTTCAAGAAAATTAGAGATATCAAGGGAACATTTCAAGCAAAGATGGGCACAATAAAGGACAGAAATGGCATGGACCAAACAGAAGCAGAAGATATTAAGAAGAGGTGACAAGAATAACTACAGAAGAACTACACAAAAAAGACCTTCAGGACCCAGATAACCACGATGGTGTGATCACTCACCTAGAGCCAGACATCCTGGAGTGGGAAGTCAATGGGCCTTAAGAAGCTTCACTATGAACAAAGCTAGTGGAGGTGATGGAATTCCAGTTGAGCTATTTCAAATCCTAAAAGATGATGCTGTGAAAGTGCTGTACTCTATATGCCAGCAAATTTGGACAACTCAGCATTGTCCACAGGACTGGAAAAGGTCAGTCTTCATTCCAATCCCAAAGAAAGGCAATGCCAAAGAATGCTCAAACTACCGCACAATTGCACTCTTCTCACACACTAGCAAAGTAATGCTCAAAATTCTCCAAGCCAGGCTTCAATAGTATATGAACCGAGAACTTCCAGATGTTCAAGCTGGATTTAGGAAAGGCAGAGGAGCCAGAGATCAAATTGCCAACACCCACTGGATCATTGAAAAAGCAAGAGAGTTACAGAAAAACATCTATTTCTGCTTTATTGACTATGCCAAAGCCTTTCCTGTGTGGATCACAACTAACTGTGGAAAATTCTTCAGGCGATCGGAATACCAGACCACCTGACCTGCCTCCTGAGAAATCTCCTGAGAAGCAACAGTTACAACTGGACATGGAACAACAGACTGGCTCCAAATCAGGAAAGGAGTACGTCAAGGTGCTATACTGTCACCCTGCTTATTTAACTTGTATGCAGAGTACATCATGATAAATGCTGGACTGGATGAAGCACAAACTGGAATCAAGATTGCTGGGAGAAATATCAATAACCTCAGATATGCAGATGACACCATACTTACAGCAGAAAGTGAAGAAGAACTAAAGAGCCTCTTGATAAAAGTGAATGAGGAGAGTGAAAAAGTTGGCTTAAAACTCAATATTCAGAAAATGAAGATCATGGCATCTGGTCTCATCACCTCATGGCAAATAGATGGGGAAACAGTGGAAACAGTGACAGACTTTATTTGCAGGGGCTCCAGAATCACTGCAGATAGTGACATAAAAGTAAAAGACGCTTGCTCCTTAGAAGAAAAGTTATGACCAACCTAGACAGCATATTAAAAAGCAGAGACATTATCTTGCCAACAAAGGTCCATCTAATCAAAGCCATGGTTTTTCCAGTAGTCGTGTATGAATGTGAGAGTTGGAGTATAAAGAAAGCTGAGCGCCGAAGAATTGATGCTTTTGAACTGTGGTGTTAAGAGAAGACTCTTTGAGAGTCCCTTGGACAGCAAGGAGATCCAACTAGTCCATCCTAAAGGAAATCAGTCCTGAATATTCATTGGAAGGACTGATGCTGAAGCTGCAACTCCAATACTTTGGCCACATGATGCAAAGAACTGACTCATTTGAAAAGACTCTGATGCTGGGAAAGATTGAAGGTGGGAGTAGGGAATGACAGAGGATGAGATTGTTAGATGGCATCACCGAGTCAATGGAAATGAGTTTGAGTAAACTCCAGGAGTTGGTGATGGACATGGAGGCCTGGCATGCTGCAGTCCATGGGGCTGCAAAGAGTACAACACAACTTAGTGACTGAACTGAACTGACTGAATGGTTTGATAATTGATCACAGTCATTCTTTTATGTCAAAACTGACTCATTTTTGGCCAATGCAGTCCCCTCTAGCTGGGTTCTGTGAGTTTTTGACTTAACCTAATAGTTTTGGGGCACTTCCTTATTTTCTGGCAAGATTTTCCAGGCTCACATTTGTACTGTTGTACTTTTCTGGCCTGAGACCCTAAATCCATCATTTCTCCAAAAAATACTGTTTCTTTCATGGGGAATGGTATTTAGATATCAAGATATGGACCCCTTCCACTAGGGTAACATTACTTCTAAGATATATAAGTATATATTCAAAATTCAAATTTAACACCAGAGGACTTTTCAGAAAAAAAAACTTATTTAATATTTTCCCTCTTATTTATTTAATATTTGTTCCCTGTTCTTAGAGTTGTAACTAACAAAACTTACTAATTATTCACTTTATCTAGAGTAGACATAAAAGTTTTAAAATTATCTTACCTTACCAATACTACTATTAGCAATAAATCTGTGATGTTTGAGACTTTTTTGTTTCTGTTCTTTTTACCCTCAGAATATATTCCTGAGAAAATAGGAGTACAGTTAATTTGGGAAAATAGGGGTACAGTTAAACATGACTTTCAAATAGATCTGAAGAACTTTGGTGACTGTTACTTCTGATCCTTTTAAAGCCTCAGACTATCATCTTTTCAAACTGAATGAATCCTTGTTTTCTGTTTTTAGTGGCATGCTTTCTGTTCTCTGGTGGTACACATGAAATACAGAATGGCTGAAAATGTACATCCTAAGACTAGCAAGACAGTGCAGATTTCCCTGAACAAATCAGGATTGCTATGACAGGTGAGTAACTGTATTCATCAGCAAGGTTGTTTATCCATCAAACTTAAATGGATGATACCACCTAAGAGTCATCCCAGGGTATGTTCTGAATGCACTGTACCCCCCAAAATACTCAATAGGCAAAAAAAGCCAGTAGCTTGCCCTGCAACAAATACCCATGTAAACATTCAAAACACCTCTTATGATTAAAAAGGGCAAAGGGTATAGTTATTATTACTATGTGCACATCTCTCATCACATTAGGCATCTGTACAGATAGCAAAAATGTAGGAAAATCTGGGGCTACTTTAGTGAAGGGATATAATAAAAGCTAAGCTAAAGAATGCAACCTCCCATTTAACCAACCTGTATTAATGTATGAATTTACTGCATAGCTTTATGCTTTGCAAAGAGTTTGTGCATTTCCAAAGGCACGGCTATGCTTTAATTTTCTTTTGGAGTGAAAGGAAATAGCTGTGGCATCTTTAAATTTTATTTACTTACTGAGTTCAATAAAATAAATACCAGGTTTAAAGAACTAGAGGTTTTAGATACTGTTCTTTTTATTTTTTTATTAAAAATATTGTAGTAGTTTTTGCCATACATTGACATGAATCAGCCATGGGTTTACATGTGTTCCCCATCCTGAACCCCCCTCCCACCTCCCTCCCCATCCCATCCCTCTGGGTCATCCCAATGCCCCAGCCCTGAGCATTTGTCTCATGCATAGAACATGGAATGGTGTTCCGCTTCACATATGATAATATACATGTTTCAATGCTATTGTCCCAGAACGTCCCACCCTCACCTTCTTCCTCAGAGTCCACAAGACTGTTCTATGCATCTGTGTCTCTTATTCTGTCTCGCATATAGGGTTACCGTTACCATCTTTCAAATTCCATATATATGCATTAGTAGATACTGTTCTTTTTGAAGAATAAACATGATTAAATTTTTAGTCAGAATGTTTTAAGAAAAATCCGACACTAAAGAGGATTTTGACACTTCAAAGGAGGTGGTAAGTCAGAACATCTATTTGAAGTAGCAGGCTTAGTCAAAGCTTATACTTGCTTCCGTTTTGTCTTTAAAGACACACCAAATCACAGTGAAAAATAAATGAATACATATAGAGTTTATAATGCTGCCTGGCACACACACCTGTTATCTCTTTGTGAGAACTAATAACATTCAATATAACTTTTCTTTCCAAATATACTCTTGCACAAAAGGAGTGATTAAAAGCAATCCTAAAAACAAAAAGTTATCAAAAAAATTTACTGGAGCTTATACATATTTTCCTATTCTCTGATCTAGGGGGTTCATGAAGAGTTCTTACGTGACAAACGTACACAGCTGCAAAGTTTATTTTCAAGTAAGATCCTCCTGGCGTTAGTTCTTAAAATATACAGTTAAAATAAGAGCAACTGTCAAAAACTACATCGTGTTTTTAACGTATTTCTAATAAAGTACATCCCCTCTGGTTTGTCTTCCCTCTTAATTCTAGCTACACGTGGCTGCCCTCTGCAGCATTTTCAATTCTTATAAGTTGACTGCCACAAACCTGACCTGGTTTCATCTTTACAGGTTCTCTGACTCAATGAGGGATGTATGTGTTTGTACAAAACAAAACAGGGAACTTTCTTTCCTGGCATTCATAGAGCCTCTTGGCGTCTCAGGTCTTTTTTTTTTTTTAACTGGGAAAAATTACCGCGTATGGGGTAAAGAATAAAAGTAGGAAGGATAATCAGTGAAAACATTTGGATTCCACTCCAAATCTCTAGATAGATTTGTGTATCTGTCCATAAATAGTATATATTATTACACTTAATGCACCTCTCTTTTTAAACATTAAGTGCTTACACAAACTGCTTATATTCAAGATTATAACTTGGAGACTGTTCCCTTGCGGGTGGCATTAACCTATATAACTTAATTAATACCAGTAAGTGCTTACAAAAGTTTTTTTTTTTTTAATGGTACGAAAGGCCTTTGTTTACAACGGTAAACGGAAAAGGGGAGGATACACAGCTCCTGCCCCTGGGGCGGTCCACAGCCTGGGTAACTGCCCTCGAAAAGTCAAAATAGGCTTTAAATAATCTAATCTACTGTCCAACAGGTTCTGCCACAATCTAATCAGCTCTGTGTTGCCATTAAGACTTTTACTATTCTATTAATATGAAGCAGGGGTTCTCACACTTGAGCGGACATTGGTATCCCCTAGAAGGCTTACTGAAACAGGCTGCTGAGCCCATCTTCAACGTTTCTGATTCAAAGGTCTGAGGTGGGTGTTGAAAGTATGTATTTATAGTGCATTATTTTTGCAATAAATTATAAATTACTGTAAAAAATAAATACCAGGTAATGCTGAGGGTGCTGGGACCACATTCCGAGAATCAAAATCTAGGATGAATACTGTATTAAAAACGGTTCTTTCCGCCACCCAGGACCCTGGGAACCTCAGATTCCGCCCGACTGCACCCACACCTAAAATAACCAGATTCCCCATTCCGAGCCGGAACTAAGATAAGACGAACCTACATCCGGCGCCTGGCTCATCCCAGTACGTCATTTCCTACCTATGACACCCGCCCCCACCGTCCACTTCACGTCCCCGACGTGATTAAGGACCGCCGGCCTAGAGGACGCTAGGAATCACGTGAATCGAGAGACATCTCGCGAGGATTTTTAATCTCTCGCGAGACTTCACCCGCCTCTTCTATACCTCTTTCCAGTCCCCGGCTTTAGTCCTCTCCAGTTCACTGCCGGTTGAGATCCGGATTTCTAGCCCGGGTTACCTAGTTGTCGACGCGGACTTTTTTGTTGCTGCTGCTGTTGCTGTTGCTGCCACTGCTGGGCTCATTTGCCCCCTACCCCTTCCCGCCGCCACTCTCCCAACCCCACACAAGGTAACGCGATGAGGGAGACAGTGAGGCCTCTCTGGGCCTCGACCTCTCACGAGTTGAGTCGGAGGCCAGAGGCCGAGGCCGCGATGGAGACGCCCGGGCGCCGGCCTCCTCTTCCACGCAGAGTTGAGCCCTGAGCGTCCCTGAACGGGGTTGGGCTAGCCGCGGAAACCTGACGGGTGGGGTTGGGTCGCGGGAGGCATCTTAAGGACGCGCTCGGCCCTTCCGTGGGGAGCCTGTTTGCGGGTGGGGCTCCGGCTCCTGGGGTCTCAGCTCCGTTCTTGTCTTCGGTTTCCTTGGAAGCTGTTGGAATTTTGAGGTCTGAAATGGTTGAGCTAGTTGTGGCGGGCTTTGAGGTGGAGGGTGACTGAAGGGGAGCAGCCTGGCTTGCTCCAACCCTTTTGAAGTCCTTCCAGGCTCCGGGCTGTGGTTGACAGGGTTTGGAACACAGACGGGTCTCGGAAACCTTGTACGTTTGCTAATAAAGCCAGAAAGAATTCTCTCCGGGATTATTTTCAGGAGAAGGACGAGCTGGGTTTGGTGAAAGGCTCGTACCTTAGATTGCCTAAATTGGAGAGTATCTGTGATGTTTCTTTTACTGCAGAAAAATGCATTGGCAGTATTTAAGTGACTGGGTTTCTGCACTGTGGAGAAGTTTCTAAACACACTCGTATTACAGCTGTTGTGGAGAAAGTTATTTGCGTAGTTAATCCAAAAGCCATTTATATTTGGCTTTCGAAGTACTTTTGAGCGCTTAAAAATCGGAAGCCGCAACTCTTTCAACAGTGTAGTGCCTTCTATTTTATTTTTTCAACTCTGTCAACAGTTTAGTGCCTTCTATTTTATTTTTTGGTGACGATATAACAATCCTGTTCCTTGAGCCTAACACAATGTCTCTTCCCTGTTAATAGTTTAAAGAAAATTAGAAATTATTTTTTTTTTCTCTTAGCATGTTTTCTGTTTCTATATGGAATATATCTTACATGTTTATAATCTTTTTTCTGAACTGAAAGTAAAGATAGTAGTAATAAATAATGCTGCAGTGAATTATAATAAGGAGTTGGGAGCAAAATTGGTAAGGGTTAATTCAGGCCGACAGAAAAAAAACATTTTTTTTATGTTTTGGTTTTTTGGTTCTGTTTTCATGACTTTACTCTTTATTTTCACCAGATGTCAGAGGATCTAGCAAAGCAGCTGGCAAGCTACAAAGCTCAACTTCAGCAAGTTGAGGCTGCACTGTCTGGAAATGGAGAAAATGAAGATTTGCTAAAATTAAAGAAAGATTTACAAGTAAGTATGGGGCGATACTTAATAGTTTCATTGCTTGAAAAGAGTATTTCTGTGGCCTATATGTGGCTTATTACCTAGAATCTATGGGTACCCAAAATTCCTTTGGAGGGAGTATTTCTCCCCTTCACACCCCTTGTGTGTATATGTGTGCACCCACAGAGGCATACATGGCTTCTAGGAGAAGGGTTGCTTCCTCAGTTTGTGTACATCAAAACAGTTGAAACACTGTTCTTTGTTGTGTCACCCTTATATGCTCTTGTAATTTTTAAAGTAAGAGTTAATTTTATAAGTCACTATCACTCTAGAGAAAAAGATACATAAAACTTGACAGTGGATAACATTTCTGTTTTTAAAGACCTGGAAAAGGAATTTTACTTCAAAGGGTAACTAAAATTAAAGGAGGAAAATATAACCTAATCAGGTTGTATCAGATTCTTTTCAAGCCACAAGATTTCTTTGAAAACCAAATAGAGCACCCATGCCAGAGATCCTGTGTGTGTGTAAGTGTAACAAAGCTAGCTCTAGTGCCTGTGTTGAAAACACATTATAAAAATAATTAAAGAGATGTTTGTTTTCTGCATAAATGTTACATAATGTTTGAACTTCAGGTTAGGTCTTATATGTAATTGTTGACACTTGTTAGCAACTTGAAATTAAACTGAGTCTATGTAAAAAGGAGATCCTAATATAATCTGTTCTTTTTGTCCTGGAAGAGCAGTAAGTATGAAACTGGCTTTTTAAAACTTGTTCTAGGGTTTCAAGGCAAACATAAAGCCACAGAAGTAAATATCTGTTATTTCTCACAACAGTAGGTTGATTAATAAAAACACCGTATATAATATTTGTAAATATCTATGGCTTTTCATCTAATTCTGAATCTGATTTTTTGGAGAGTTTTAAAAGATGTTTTGATTAGATGACTTATCTTCACTGATTCAAAACAACTCGAATCATCTTCATGCTACGTATCATTTCTCTCTATCATCCTCTTGCCAATTAAAGTTATCAATATTTTAGGGATAGTAGAACTGCAAACAAACAAAACTTACTTGAAATGGGGTCCAGATTCACAATTCTAAAAGAGCTTACCTGGGCATAATTTAAATGAGTTGAATGTTTTCAGGTTCGATTTCTGGATTTAGGATAGACGTCCATGAGACATGCATGAAGTTGCAATAGTATGTTATTTTTAAAAACACACACACAGAGAAACCAAGGCCTCTCTTCAGTATGTAGAAGTCAGGCCAGTGGATTTCAGGGAGCCAGTCAGTAAGAAAAAGATGTTTTGGGGGCAGTTTCTCCCATCTCAGGCCAACTTTCTGCTTGCCTTAGAGAGCCTTACCTACCCCCATCTCTCTCTCTTATTAAAAATCTTAAAAGCAGTCCTTTTTTCCTTTGAGGAAAATAAAACATTGTGCCAATGTTGTATACATTGCTTCCTGTATTTAATTGGCAGTAAGAGGGAGGGGTATATGTGGAACTGGTGGAGGAGGGAGTTGGGAGTGAAGACAGCATTATTATGAGTCTTGGTATTTTAGTATTTCTAGAACACATTTCAGAGTCTGGGTAGAATTTTGTTAGGACATGATCTATAGTGGAAGTTCTATAGGGAGGGAGACCATTGTTGTAGGCATTGTAGTAACCAGGTAAATGGCTTACTTAGGGTTCAGTTAATAATGACCTGGAGGTCGTTCTGTAAAATGTTCTTTTTTAAATAACCATTTTGAAAAACATTGTCCAATAGAACTTTCTGTGGTGAGGGAAATGTTCTATATCTGCTGTGCAGTATTATAGCTGCTAGATACATGGGGCTATCCAATATTTGGAATAAGACTAGGATGGCTAAAAAACTGAATTTTTAATTTTATTTAAGTAACCATATGTGGCTACCATGTTAGATGGCACAGATTTAGAAGCCTACGTTGTAACACTTCACTTAGCAATAACAGAATGTTTTTCCTGACCAATCTTGACCTCAAATTCTTTTCCTCTCATGGAAAAAAAGCAGTCATTTTGGTTACTAGATATAGGTTTGTTTTTGAACTGAAAACTACTCAAAGATGGAACACATCGTTTAAGATTAGATAAAATTCTGAAAAATATTTTGCTATCTGCTTCCGTCTAGTAATTGTTATCTCCATTGACTATAGCTACAGCTTCTATTTTGTCAATAGGCTTTTGTTTTTTAAAAAATCTTTTCCTTCCTTGCTTTCTGGAATATGCCTTGTGCCATTGGTGTTTAATTCTCCCTTTTATATTTGCTGAAAAGTCTTCTCAGACTGATGACTGAGTTTGTAGTCTCCTTTATTTTTTGTGTTCCTTTTATGGAACATCCTTACTCTGGTTAAGAATTTGTTTGCACTTGCATTTATGCAGAATCCTTTTTCTGCATCTTTCCCAGTGACTTTCATTTTGCCAGTAAGGCTTCTATGTTTATCTCTTAACACACTGTCTTTCATATAAAGTTACTCAATAGGCAGCAAATCAATCTTCTGAAATCCTAATTTGTTTTCTTTTTCACTTTAAAGAAGTGAGTTTAGTAAAATCCAGGCTAGCTAGTCGACTAGCTCCCCAGGCAGTCTGTGCTAATGCAGTCTGTGCTAATCACAAAAATAGTCAATTTATTAGGCTGTTTTGCTGAATAAACTGGTTCTAAAGGAGGCAGGGGTCAAGTCACTTGTCTCATATATTACAGTGGCTCTCTGCATCCCCGAAACGCCTTCCTTCAGTAAGCAGAGTGCTTGAGTGCACCCCCTTTGACCTGCTGATATGTAGATCACAACATCTGATGCTTCCTGGAATTGCCGATTACTGTAACTGCTGCCCATCTGTCAATGAAGGAGCAGTTTCAGAACTCAGACTTGGGGGAGGAAAAGTAATTAATGGTATGTACCTTTAAGAACTCCCTCATACATGAAATCATATTTATAATACTTTGGTCCATATGCACATGTGAATAAAAAAAAGACATTTAGAAGGGTCTGCATAGTTGTTGGGAGGGGTATGTACAACATGGCAAAGTGAAAAGACAGCTAGAAATAAATGCTCTGGATTTTTTAAAGTGTCTTTTCAGTGCAGGTTCCTGGAAATTATAACTGCACAGCTTTTCAGGACACTTCTCTTTGGTGAAAATGTATTTTTGTATGAAAACAGGGTGGAAAGATGTTTTATTCTAAGAGAAGTAGAGTTCTAAATCTTGAGATCTAAAAACACAGACTTCATGTTTGTGGATTGGTAGTCCAATGATCCCTAGTTAAATGGAATTATTTAATGATAGGAATTGCATAGGCTCTTGAGTCAGACTTACTGGATTACATTCCTAGTGCTAAAAGTGGTTAATTAAAAACAAGACTGGATAATTTACTCTCCTTCTTTGTGTAGTACATCATCTGTTTATTTGGACATCCCTTGCTTTTTTGCAAAGGATTGTCTAATTAAAAGGTATTTGAATGGCTATTTGGCACCTAGTAAAACTTCATTAAAGATATTAATCTACTGAATTTTTAACTTTAATCTGAATCTTCTAGTATTTTCATTCATAAAATTTTTTTATTCATAAAACTGATCTTTTCTCCAAGGGCGTTAATAATCTTTTTTTTTTTTCCCTTAAGGCTCAAATATAAGTTTTTAAGAACTAGCTGGGAAGATTTAAAATCTTTAGGAGAGAAGTAATATTTCACTTGCTTAGCTATTATTAAACCTCAGTGGGAGTCAGGAGAAACTGAATACAGAGTGTAACTTTGCTAATTTTTCTCCCAAAACATACAGTGTGATGTTTAAGGTATTTTATATGTAACAGCAAAGGATGAGTCTTCATCAGGGTAGAAATATAGCAGATTGGTAGCAGAATCGATCAATTTGTTTTTGTTAAGTTTTTTAACCAACTCTACCAAACACCTTTGAATGAAGTCAGTAAGTGTAAGCCTAAGTTAGAAAATGTATTTGTCACACAGAAAGGCTTTGCCTACCTGTGTGTTATATTTATTTTACTTTTTCCTTTTAGTTGAAGCTGTGCTAATGTGTTTAACATTATAGTATTGGGATATTTTAAATCTGACTTGGTAATTTGCTTACCCAGATGGGTTAAGTATTATAATAAATGAATAAAAAAACTACTGTTTTTTTATATATGCCTGTAGTATTTTAGTAGAAATACATATGAGCAGGAACATTTTTATTACTAATAATGCTCCTTCAAGTTTTTTGGGGTTTATTTATTTATTTATTTTTGCAGGGAGAGCATCCCTGTTGGCTAGGCAGTTAATACTACTGCCAAGCAATGCCCTGTAAAATGTTCATTGGAATTAAATACATGTGACAGTGATAATGAGATAAAAGGGATCTTGAATCTAGTTCAGTGCCTTAGAGTTGACTATTTCTCACCTTTAGGTCTCTTTAGCTAAAATAGGTGCTTAAAAATAACGTACAGTGTAAATTCAAGTCCACTGTATTTCTGTTAGTATTAGAGGTTAATTAAATTGAAAGGCAATTGCCTAGGTTTAAGTCCCACCACCACTGTATAAAATGTTTTATCTTAGTTTCTACATGGGGATAATCAACAGTATCTATATCATAGTATCGTTATGAACTGAAATAAATATGTGTAGAGTAGTTAATGAGTGCTACATGGTATGAGAGCTGTTATCAAAAACTGAAAGAACTTGCTTGTTGAAAGTAGGTGACAATGTGAATTATAAAGATAATGGTTTTTGTTTTTGCTTTTTAGGAGGTTATTGAACTAACCAAAGACCTTCTGTCAACTCAGCCTTCTGAAACTCTGGCAAGTTCAGACAACTTTGCTTCTACTCAGCCCACTCATTCATGGAAAGTAGGAGACAAGTGTATGGCAATCTGGAGTGAAGATGGACAGTAAGTGTAGAAAAAAAACTGTAACTATAACATGAACTAGTAAAGTACAATGGTAAGGTGATTTTTATTCAGCTTGACCTACTCTATATTAGTCTTTATATGGCTGATACGACTTACACAACCAATTTGATTCTTGGGTGGTTACCATTACTATAGTTTAGTTTTTAGCTTTAGAGTAAGTTTTAGGGCAGAAGAATGGCCTGGATGCTAGAGGAAATAGACATGAAATAGAGGAAAATGAATGGATTTTCTTTATTTTAATATAGTGTATAAGTTCTTTTTTTCCTTGGATTGAAAATCGGGTAATGGTTGGCTCTCTTAGATGTCTGTGAAGCACATATACTGAAATGATTCATATAAGAAGTATGTTCTCTCACAGAAATTGACTAAAACACATTTAGTAGATGTGTCAGATTTTCCAGGCAATATTTTGATTGGGACTTCCTTCCTTAAAAGCCAGTGGCTAACTCTAGCTGCTCTTTTGTATTATCTTTGCCAAAAGGACATTTGATTGTATAAGTTTCATTTTAGACACATTTAATAGTTGAATCACTGCAGTATAAGTCTTATAGGCTGAGTACTAAACCTTTACTCACCTGCTTACAGCCATGATATCTTTACAGGTGTTATGAAGCGGAGATTGAGGAGATAGATGAAGAAAACGGCACCGCTGCAATCACTTTTGCTGGCTATGGCAATGCTGAAGTGACTCCACTGTTGAACCTCAAGCCTGTGGAAGAAGGAAGGAAGGCAAAGGAGGACAGTGGCAACAAACCCATGTCAAAGTAAGTGACTTTGACTTTAGCATTTTAAATGTAATCGTCCCCATTTGGGTATTTGAGGTTGTCTGCAGAATCTTTGCAGGCTAGATTAGGGTAAGAAAGTTAACAATACTGTTTATAATTGTTTTGAAGGTTAGCAGTGCATGGTTAACAATGTCTGTTAATACGTATACCTAGTGAAGACATTTTGGGGTTCCTGCTTAGGCATTTAATACATACTTATTAACAGAATACTAGGTATGTCTCGCTAAACCAGGTTCTGGGTTCCACCACAGCAAAAAGACCAAATTAGGCCTCGTCCTAGCTGTGTTTACAATCTAAAGAATAGACACATAATTAAGAAGAACTTTAGTGTAGAAGTAGTAGAGGGAACACAGCAGATTTTAGAGAACAAAGAAGTAACAAGCTGCATTTTTGTCATGAGGGCAAATTTCTTGGAGGAAATGACATGTAAACTGAGATTTGAAAAGGACAGATGTTGGCCAGTTAATGAACTAGAAGGTATGATCTTGAGCAAGCTGCTTACCTTCTGATTCCTCATCTGTAAAACAGGGATAGTAGTATCTCCGTTATGGGGTCATAAGGATTCACTGATAGCTTGAGTAAAACGTGGCACAGTTCTTGACACATAGGCTTCCCTGGTGGTTCAGTGATAAAGACCCGCCTACCAATGCAGGAGATGTGGGTTCAATCCCTGGGTCAGGCAGATCCCCTGAAGAAGGAAATGGCCACCAGTATTCTTGCCTGGGAAATTCCGTGGACAAAGGAGCCTGGCGGACTATAGTTTGTGGGGTTGCAAAGAGTCAGACATGACTTAACAAGTAAGTAAGTTAAGAAGTAAGATTTACATTTAAAACCAAAAAATGGTGGGGGGCCCATAGAAGTAGCAGAAAGAAATCCTTTGGCTAAAAACTTGGGGCTTGAGGATGGGTGGCTTAACAAGAGAAAGAGGTTAGAAAGGTAAAGGCCAGATCATAGAGAGCTAGAAAGCCACTGATGCATTTCAAGTGGAGAGGGTTTGGTATGTTCATGTTTGAACTTTTGAGTGATTACTGGCAGCAGAGAGAAGGCAGCTACTGCTATCATCCAGGTATAAGATGATGGTGACTTGAACCCAGGGAGTAGCAGTAAGGATGGAGCATGTATAGTTTGAGAGTTATTTAGGAGATGGAATTAACAGTTTTCAGTTCACTTCTGCATATTTGTCACAGTTTGCTGTCTTTTGGATTTGTCTAGGTGTTTTCAGAACTTAATTTGCTACATAAATATATTTGAATTTGGGAAAATATATCCTCTATTAACAATAACATTTGATTTGAGCATCCCAATAAGAAAAATAGATCGTAGAACAACATGACATTTCTATTTTTAGCCTTTGACATTGTTTAAAAACCATACTTCATGGAAGTGATTATATGATACAGAGAAGTCTGAATCGTATTACCTCATTTTGAAGACTTCTATATGCATTCCTTTGGTGATAAGTCAGTGTTAACTTAGCAGGAATTACTGAGAGAACTTTAGGCTCTGATTGGAAAACCCTAGTTGTTTTTGTTTTAAGAATTGCTAGCTATGATTTCCCTTTGTGCTGCTGAGCTCTTCCAATCTAGATGAAATAGTTTTGTCTGCATTGAATCTTTGCATTTTCCAAATGCAGCAGATCATACTTGCTAACTGCCCATTTAAAAATTGATAAAGGTTTAGTTAGCCTTTCATGTTGAAACTCATCTTTTTCTTGAAACAAAACTTGTAAAAGCTATGTAAATGACAAATTAAAAGTCAGTTGAAATATTGGATTTAAATGGGTAATAGATCACTACAGTTGTGTTTAAAAGCTTCCACAGATACTGTATATTCCAAATAACATTTATTTATTACTAGTCCTGAGTGATTGGCGTTGATGTTATTTTGTGTTTGATGTTTCTTTGTGGAGGGAAAAGTGTGTAAGCTTATTAGATTTGGGGGTTTCTTTGGCGGGAGAGTGGTTGCACTGAAGTCTTCTTTTAGTTGAAGTCATTTTGAGTTGACATTTACCTGTTCTGTCCACACAGAAAAGAAATGATTGCCCAGCAGCGTGAATATAAAAAGAAGAAGGCTTTGAAAAAAGCACAGAGAATAAAAGAACTTGAACAAGAAAGAGAGGACCAGAAGGTGAAATGGCAACAGTTCAACAACAGAGCCTATTCTAAAAACAAAAAAGGCCAGGTTAGTAAATCCTTTTATCATACATACTTTGTAAATTTGCAGAGCGTGGCTGTCATTAAAATAACTTGAAAATGAAAAAGGAGGTTCAGTGAGATTTAAAAAAATACAACTGGATCTTGAATTCAGAATCCTCTTTAATCTTTTTGACTTAATGAATATAAAACATCCCCATTAGCCACTTTCTCTGCAGTGGAAGCACTGTGAGTAAGTTTATATTAGGAATTACAAAAGATCTAGGTTATTTTCTTTTATAAACTAAAATTTGAAAAGCTGTTTGCTATCTTACATACCACTTAGAGTGTATTGAACCTTACTTATGTTGGGTATCACTGGAGGATTTTTTGAGCACTCGTTTTCTTGATGTACTTTTCCTTAAAGGTGTATTTTGAAATTTTATTTTTTTCCAAAACCAATCAAGAATTCTTTTTGTTTTGTTTCCTCTAGGTAAAGAGGAGTATTTTTGCTTCGCCCGAGAGTGTAACTGGCAAAGTTGGAGTAGGAACTTGTGGAATTGCTGATAAACCTATGACACAGTATCAAGATACCTCTAAATACAATGTTAGGCATTTGATGCCTCAATAATCAGAAAAACTGTTGGAATTCATCTCTGCAGGGCTTTACATTTACCTTTTTATCCTTATATTTTTCTAAAGGTAAATTATTTGTTAGATGAGTAAGGAAGATACCATTGTTGTCATTGTTTGACTTCAATAGAATGAAACTTGAAATTGCATTTAATAACTGCTACTCATTTAAACATTTTTTTCATTACTACTACCAGTTTCCTCAAAGTTGATTGAATAAAGCAACTTTTCTAGATAAATGCTGCATAAATACAGCACTTAAATGAATTATTCATCTTCCTAGTATCAGGTACCCACTTAATGGATGGTAAATACATTTTGTAAAGTTCTAACTGGGAATTTTCAGATGCTTTGAACTTGCCACATAGTCTAGCAATTCCCTGGAACATCAAGGCAAAATACCAATGTGCTAAAAAGAATTTGTCTTCATTGTTTTTCTTATCTTCAGCTTAAATTTAGCTGTTGCCCAGTTAACCTAAAACTAGGTTAATTGGTAAATGGCAAAGTTTTCGTTTTTGAGGTTTTCTCAATGACTTGCTTCCTAAGCCTATTAGGCCGTCTCTAAGATTGACCCAGCTCTTTATTCTTTTCATTGAATTCTAGTTTTATGTAAGAAACCATGTTTAGGACCAGCTACCTTTTCTAATGTTCTTTTTTTTTGTACGTTTGCTTTCCTCCTGTGTTGATTTTCACTTACGGTAGTGGTGACATTTTTTGGATGTGTAATGTTTATATGAGAAAACAAAAAGCTGATGTATAGCCCTGTATACAATGTAGATACTATTTTTGTAAAAAAAAAAAAAAACCAAGGCTAAATTAATGAACAAGAGTAATGAATGTTTCATCATTAAAAATTTACTGTATTTCTTGTGCATTAATCTGACCATAATTTCCCTGTATATTATGTTCATGTAGCTGAGTTTATAATTTTTGTTAACTAGATCAAGTTGTCAGCATTTGTTGGTAAGTGAACTTCACAATTATCCTGAGTTGAGTTTAAGCCAAATATATGCATAGAAAAGGGTCTGTTAGTAGAAGAAGATGATTTTTAAGATGTGTGTTAATTTCAGTTTTTGTATGTTTAACTTTTATTAAATAAAGTGTTTTTAAAATCTCCAGGGTGTGTTAACCGATAGGTAAAGTCTTAGCTGCCAGCATTGATACAATGATTAAGCATACATCATTTCCACAGAAAAGAATATTGAGTAAGTAATAAAGGTTTCGGTAAATCTTTATGTACTCCTTATATGGGACATAAGAAATTGGATCCTAAAGGACAAACTAGTTTTCTTTTTATTTTAAGGGCTGTGTTTAATAGAGATGTTTGTAAATTTTTGGTAGAAAGGGAAAATAAAATTTTTTATTTCATGAATTTTAATTTTTTTTGGTAAACCTGTGCCTCCTTTGGCCCTATGGGCCTTCCTTTTACAAATAGGCATATGGCATGAAATGAAGAGCTCTTGTGTCAAAGATCTAGATGTGACCCTTTGAGAAATCCTGTTTTCAGGATGATGATAGTATCTCTGGACTAAACTTAAAAATTAGGAATGCTGGGGAGACCTGTCTCAGTGTGAAGCTGAAGTTGAGAAATGCTTAGTAAGAAGCATGATACCAATAGTATTTTACAAATGCAGGTGGTTAACCTCTCAGTGTTCTAAAATCAAATATGATGCTTGGTCTTATGCAGGTTTGTTACAAAAATTTAATGTAGAGTTTCCCTGCTTGTCAAGAAAGGGGACTTGAAGCTCTGAAACTGATGGACTGAACCATACTTAATGACCCCCATGTCACTATGGTTGCATTTGTCTTTTCAGAACTTAACATTTGACTTTGCATTTAACTTTGTTATTGACTGTTTCAAGGAAAGGACAGTCCTAACATCCGCCAAAAAAAACAATTTTAAATTTTAGTTGTGGTAATTTTCTGAGCCCAATTATGAAGACTTAGGCATCAAACCAAAATGAAATGTATCTGTTTAATGTAACAACTCATTTTTTAAAATGCTTGTTTTTTTCACAGTGAAGGGTGTGCATGTGTGTGTGGCTTTCCATTGCAGTGCAGTTTTAATGCTGTGTCTGCCTTTAAAATAGCAAGGGAAAACCATTAAGTGACTAAGGAAATTCATAGTTTTTAAGTTGTGTGATGTCTGTAGATTGTGATTATATAAGGTGAAAAATACCACTTACAAATTAAGCCAAGTATTTTTAAAGCTTTGATTTGAATTTTTGCTTCAACTTGGTAGTAACTGAAATATAAAAGAAGGAAGAAAATCTATTAAAACCAATAAGGTTTTGTATTTGTTAAAATACTTAGAGTTCAATAAACATGCACTGGATTGTATTAAGTATTTGTATTATACTATGAAACCACCAAGTAGTATAAACGATAATTTACAAGTTCAGTAGTAAATGTAAACATTCTTTATATCTAGGGTTTTTGAGTTGCAAGTTAAACTGAATTTTTACTGCAGTGGAGAGGAAGAGCATAGCAGGTAAAATAACAGGTAATACCATAGTTTAAACAAAACCAAAGTTACTCAATCCCCTTATACTATGATCTTTTTTTTAAAGCATATCTGTATAAATGTACTCTTAAGAAACATCTCAAGAGGTTCAGAAACCAATATTGCCTTTCTATGAATTTGTTTTGGCCTAGCCAGAGTAAGTATTAAAAAAAAAAAAATACACATGAAAGTGTTGGATTTCTGTGAGGGTCTTCACTTACCTTTCAGCTTACGTATATATTAAGTTGGTGCAAATGTAATTGTGGTTTCGGACCGTAAATTTTAAGTCATAACTAGGCTCAAACACATCTTTATTAATCAAAAGAGGAACCATTACAATGAACACATTTTTGCCAATGAGAAATAAGTTATTCTTAGCATAAAAATCTATGCCTTGGGATTCAGTGAGTTCTTGGAAAGCATTTTCTGCCTCCTGCTGGTCGTGGAAGCGTTTTCCCTGCAAAAAAAGTTGTCAAGATTCTCAAAGTGGTATCTGGTTGACGAGAGGTCAGGTTAATAAATGAGGCAAAACTTCATAGCCTAATTCATTCAACTTTTAAAGCGGTTGTGCGACTTGCAGTTAGGCCTTGTAGTGACAAATTAGGCCCTTGCTGTTGACCAATGCTAGCTGTAGGAGTTGCAGTTTTTGGTGCATCTCATCAATTTGCTGAGCATACTTCTCAAATGTAATCGTTTCGCCAGGGTTCAGAAAGCTGTAGTGGATCAGACTGGCAGCAGACCACCAAACGGTGACTGACCTTTTTTGGGTGCAAGTTTGGCTCTGGGGTTCTCAGTCCAACCACTGAGCTGGTCATCACTGGTTGTCATATAAAATCCACTTTTCATCATGTCACAATCTTGAGAAATGGTTCGTTGTTGCATAGAATAAGAGAAGACAATACTTTAATACTTTTGATTTTGTGGGTAGTGCATGAGGCACCCATTTACCGAGCTTTCTCACCTTTCCAATTTGCTTCAAATGCTGACTGACCATAGGATGGTCGACATGGAGTTCCTTGGCAATTTCTCATGTACTTGTAAGAGGATCAGTTTCAACGATGGCTCTCAGTTGGCCGTTGTCAACTTCTGATGGCTGGCCACCACACTCCTCATGTTCAAGGCTCTCTCCTCCTTTGCAAAACTTCTTAAACCACCATTGCACTGTACGTTCATTAGAAGTTCCTGGGCCAAATGTGCTGTGTTGAGTTGTCTCTGCTGCTTTACAACCAACCCATTTTGAACTCAAATAAGAAAATCAGCTCAAATTACTGTCTTAGTATTATTTCCATAGTCTAAAATACAAACAGCAAGTAATGTCACTAGCAAAAAAACAAAAGCATGAAATGCATATTAAAATGATTTAAGAATGTATTCCAGTGTCAAAAAAGGTCCACAAGGCAGAATCGCAATTACTTCTGCACCAACCTAAGTTTCTTTATGTTTGTGTGTGCCTTGAGCAGGGAAAAGCAGATCTGAGAATAATGCTGGGGTTCTGGTAGTTGACAGCTGAACTTACTAAAAACCAAATTTTGGATACTTAAGTAATCTTTCAGTTGCTGGGGTAAAAAAAGAAAAACTGGCAGTTTACTTCCACCAAGCACTTGACCAGTTCATTTTTACAGAACCAGTACAGACTTGTTGCTGGAATTATTAAAATTGTAATTTGTTTCCCCAGTTAATTTTAAAGAGCACAGCTAAAGAAGCCATGGTTTTGCTCATTAGAAGAAAAGTTTTCTTTTTTTTTTAATGTTTGAAGAGCTACTTTCTCAACTTGAGGTCCTAAAATCATGATTATTTTGCTGGCTCATGACTTTCGTTTTTTTTGATGGAACTGATGTGCATTTGTTTTTTCCCCCTTTTAAGCCCTGTAACTCACTTTAGCAATATGCAGTGAATTTCTGACCACAGAAACAATTTAGGCTTAGAGGAAACACTTGACTCGGGAGCAAACACTTGACTGGAAAACTAGTGTTGAAGTCTGAGATCCGCAGCTAGGCTAGTCTTTAATAGATGGTAATTGTCCAGTTGTCCAGTTGTTCATTGCCTAGAAGTATGCAGGAAGGAGGAGTAAGTATCCCTTTGGTTCTTTTGCCCAGTTTTTCCCTCCAAAAGCACTGTCAAGTTTAGTTGACCTAGCTTTCCGAGTGAGTGTGATGAAGCTGCTAATTTAGAAACAACTGACTTCTTAAATTTGTATTATATACATTTTAGAGGTATTTCATGACTTTTTTGTGTTTTTACAGTGCTATTTTGTGCCCTGGTGTGAAAATCTAGAGTATCCCAATTATTGTCCTACTGGTAAAGATTTTTTAAAAGCATTCCTCCATAGCTAAGAGCTTGAGAAAATAGAAAATTCCAAAATTATAGGAAGTTGGCAGAACTTTAAAAGAACTTCATTTTCATTTTAAGTCATTTCCCCTAATAATTGATTACTGTATGAAAAGGTAAAAGGGCTTCCCAGGTGGCACTAGTGGTAAAGAATCCGCCTGCCAGTGCAGGAGACGAAAGAGACTCTGGTTCAACTCCCTGGGTCAGATTGGAGAAGGACATGGCAACCTGCTCCAGCATTCTTGCCTGGAAAATTCCACTGACAGGAGGAGCCTGGCCGGCTACAATCCATGAGGCTGCAAACGGTCGGACACAACTGGATTACTGAGCACAAAGGTAAAACAGAAGGAAGAACTGAAGCTGCCAACCAGTACTCTGTTTTGAACTACACTTACTATTTAAAAGAATCAGATGTATTCCATAAGAAAACTAGTTTCCTGTTAGATCTAGTACATAGGCCAGTAAGATTCTTTTTCATAGTGAGGCCAGCACTAAAATATTAACTGGGGCACTCTATTATGCAGCAGTTACTGTCAGTGTATAACATACTCAATCTCAGGTCCTTTTCTTTTTTTAGGAAGACCAGGTAATCCCTAAAACCAATGATACATGACTTTTATAAAGCCTTTATTTAAAAATCTCTATGGGATGTCAAAATTTACATCTTACAATGTATAACCTGCCACAGAATTTTGTGAAAATCATTTTATTAATAGTCTTTTTTGGGAAGACCCAGAATCAGAATAACTGAAGTTCAAGATTAAAGATACAGATTAGAAGGTTGCATTCATCCCGAGAAAGTAGAGGAGTATATACCTCTTAATCTAGGTGCTACACGCCCCTAGATCGTGGGGGTGAGGTTGAATTACCTATATCAGTTTTAATCCTTAACAGTCTTTCAAAATAGAAGTAGTATTTTTAACAACTTTTTCAGGAGGAAACAGTCTCCAAGAAGAAATTTAGTTAACTTGCCCAGCATCCTTAGCAAATGTTAGAACTCCTATTTAAATGTAGCCAAAAACCTTGTTCTATTATGCAGTTTTTGGAAGGGGCTGTGGGATATTTTGAGGTGGAAGGATACTAGAAGAAAAAGAAAGGACTAAGTGGCAGAAAACAAACCCTCGAAAAAACCTTTACCAAGAGGGTAAACAGTTAGTAAATCTTTACCTAGAGGGTAAACGGTTCTCAAGAGAAATGACCCAGGAAACCGTGTGGCCTTAGGTTTATAAGCTTTGCCTCAATAATTCTCACTGCCTTTTAAAATCCCTTCATAGTAGTAAAAACTGTTGTTGCTTCCCAGGTGGCACTAGTGGTAAAGAATCCATCTGAAAATGTGGGAGATGCGAGAGAAACGGGGTCAATCCTTGGGTCAGGAAGATCCCCTGGAGGAGGAAATGGCAACCTACTCCGGTATTCTTGCCTGGGAAATCTCAAGGACAGAGGAGCCTAGCGGGCAACAGTACTTAGGGTCGCAAAGAGTCAGCCATGACTGAGTAACTAGCACACATCATAGCACGCAGATCTTTTACGTAGGGGGCAATGTTAACTCAGGTTAGTGAGGATTAAATGGGACCCTCCAGACTGGTTTTCAATTTGAATAATAGTATATAGCCAAAGGGATTCCCTAAAAAGTTATTTGGAGAACAGGTGATGATAAATGGCTTTGTGTCCTGCCTGACGAAATTAAGATTATTTGGTACATTAAACCGTCTGCAATTAGGATACATAGAATTATCAGTTAGGAAGGCACCTGTTGTAAAATTATAGAACAGGCAATGGCAATGATTTTAAACAGCCATTAATTCCGACCACTGAAGTAGTATCAACATGGACACTGAAAGAGATAGTTGCCTCTCAAGGTGTGGATGTTCATTCGTATTTTTTCCTTCATAGAGAAGGGTGGTACAAAAAGCACTCGGGTATTCTTCATTCACAATTTTTATTTCTTGCAGTTAACTTTTTGTATCTTCAAAGTCAGTTTGTCTTTTAAAAAATTAATACTTATCATACAATCCATCCCCTTCCCCCAAGGTAAACAAATTCAGGGAAGGAGTAATTTAGGGGGCAGTTGAAATAGGTCCTATAGGTTTGTGACAAAGGCTTCCCAGCCCACCATCCTGTACATATACAGCAAAATGGCAGCGCCTCAAGTTTTCACCTAAATGAAGTCCCAAATTCCAGCCCTAGGCAAGTGATTCAAGTGAATGCCATGGGAATAACAAAACAGAAACTCTGTCACTGGCTTCCATTTACTTTTCATGGTAGTTAGCAGAGTCTTCAAACTGTCTCCCTTGGGAAAGTCAAAAGTAAGCATACAGAGGAATATTTTGACTTGGCCAGGAGTAATTATAAATGAAACCAGAAATAATTTACCTGGGCCACAGAAACAAATTTCTTTTACCATGTTTTGCATTAAGTCCCCAGCACCTGAAGTAGCAAGTTCTATTAATGGGCTTCTAAAGGCATGCAGTTTTTCACACATCTACTTCAAAGAATTTCTTTCAATCAAACATACCACAATCAAGGATAAAATATTTCTGGAGGCACAGGAAGAGCACAAGAACAAGTAAGTATATGATGAGGCCTTGTGTATGACCAAGATGGTTCACTTCATATAGAGAAGCAGTGAGAGCTGTTGAAAGTGCTACTTACAAAGGATAGTTTAACATTATACACACAACTCAACTGCACTGCTAAATATGGTTGTCTTTATTTTCTTTTTCCTTGCCCAGCCCTATCTAAACAAAACTACAGGACTGAAATTAACCCATTAAAATCAGCAATAAGTTATGAAAATCATAAAGCTTTTTTTTTCCTTTTTTAAGTAATTAAGGGTAGTTAAATTATTTAAAGTATACAAAATCCAAAGAGTCAGGGTAAGGTCTCCAAGGCTTCCCAGGATAAGGGGGGCAGGCCAGGGAGAACCTTGGAGCTTGAAAGACAAAGGGGACACATGACATCAAAGTGCAGGCTAGAAATTTCACTTAACATTTCTGAAAATATTGACAAGAGCAACAATAGCACCTGCACAATGGGGCTGTGAGGAAGGAGACTGCCTGCAGGAAAACGGAAGCAAATCTTTACATTAAAATGAGACAAGTGCCAAACTTAACTATGTTAACTATGATAGTGTGTCTACTATAGATATCAGATGGTTAAGAGGTGATAAAAGGTAATGATTCTAAAAGAAAACAAAAAACAGCACTGACCTTTTTTCTACTTAGCCCAGACCTCATTCATTTTGTGCACTATAAGGAGTGAGGTGTGAGGTGTTTTATCATTATCAAATGCTGCATCAAAATAGATGATTTTTCCCCATGTGTTTTACACTATAAAAGACGTCTATGTTTTTTATGGACAAGCTTTAAAAAGATGTCATTTTGGTTTTCAACAGATACAAACAGTTATCAAAATCTGAAATAAAAATGCTGCCGTGGCTCAGACCTTGGCCTGCTAATCTGCGTGCACAACTCTTCTGGCCCACGCAGACACAGAGGCACGTGGAGCTTTTTCCTTCTGGCCCCTCAATCCAAAATCAGGCCCTGCGTGGTAGAGGCTGTCACGCACAGGGACTGCCCCATGTGCCCAAGGGCCTAAGGGCGGCTGACTGTAGAGCTGGCGATTGGGTGCCCTAGTGCTAACAATGCAGGATAAGGTTAGCTTGCTTAGCATGGAATCCAACAGAAAGCTGAGCTGCATGATGATCCCTCTCAAAAGGCTTCATGGGAGTCTCTCCTTTTGCAGAGCATGAAATGAGCTTTTTTTTTTTTTTTTTTTTTTTTATAAAGAATTGATCATCCACAGGCTTCATGATAAGCTGTCCTAGGCTGTTTTAACAGATTTTAGCTATCCAAGATTAATTCCTGATTATCTTGTCATTACTATAGGTTTGATTTTGTTTGTTTTTAGGACCAAAGAGCTCGGGAAGGGTTCATAATCCCATCCTTAAATGTGTCTACTCAATCAATGTGATAGCAAACTAGAAAAGAAAAAGAGGATGTAATCTCCAGTGTCCTCTTTCAAATCAACTAAATCAAATTGAGAAAATTTCACACACATTTTCTGCTGCCATTAGAAACTGTGATTTTCAAATATGAATATTATGAATATTTGTTCTGCTGGGGAGGCTCTGCCCCACTTTTTGCTAAGTATTTGCTTAAATAGAGGTCTCTCAACCCTTTTGTTCAAGTATAGTTTTGCTTAGCTTTAAAGAGGAGACTGCATCATGAACCCAATTTAAGAGATTGTTTGGATTGAATTGGCCCAGTGAATATTTTGCCCTGCACTGTCATGTCATGCTGGGTTCTAGGAAGTGAACGAAAGTTTGACACTGGCACTGGAGTAACCCTCGTCACTCCCAATACTCTGCAGGCTGCTGTGGTCATCAATGTCACTGATGCTGGTGGTACTGATATTGTCCACTTCTCCATGGGAGAACTCTGTGCTTTCAACATCCACTTCAATCTCCTCTGCCAAAGGGAAAAAAGGAGGAACATTAGTAATCTAGTATATGTGCACTTGCAAGAACTAACAGGGCATGAGGAAAAGTAATTACTTTTTGTAGTATAAAGGAATTATTATACAGTTATCAACGATCTCTTAAGAACAGAAGGAACCAAAGATGAGAAACAGGGATTTATTTGCAAAGAAATGTCTGGTATACAGTGGTGGTCTCAATTTACACAGCAAGTTTACTAAAGCTTTTGACACCAGTCCGTCTTAGACCTCCCACCAAAAGCACTTGACCTATTTGGGAATTAGTGTTTAATATTAAAAGATCCCAACCCTGAGTGGTTTAACAACATTTGTTTTGCCTTAAACTAGAAACTAATTCTCAGTGATGTTTAAGCAGAACTCCCTTCATGGGGGTTGGCGGGGGGGGAGCATAAACTTAGTATAGATGAACTAGAATATGTATCCATCCAGGCCTTTGGTGGTATAGTTCTATAGACTTCTAGGATTCATCATAAAGATCTCTGGCTATTCAGTAACCAAAATAAGCAATCATTATAAAGTGCAAAGAGAACACAGATTTGTCTTCAAATTAATTTTCTTTTATCAAATATAGCTTGAAATGAGGGCATGAGGCTTAAGAGTCTCTGGATTATAGTCAGATCTATAGTAAAGATTATAGTAAAGGCATTTGACTTTAAATACTGGTGGTATTTAACTTTACTTCAAAAACAAAACATGATAAAATCTAAATACATATGTGACCCAGCTATCTATACATACTGTATTTTAATTGTTAAATACTACATATGCAATCAGCAATAATACATAAAAAGCAATATATTATTTTTTAAAAAAAAAACGGAGCTGAAAGACTATTTTCTCCCTTCAATTCTCTTAAATTCTCTTAAATTTAATGAAAAAGCCTGATGTTTCCTGTTGGCACTGATTTTAATCGTTCACACTGATCACAGTTGCTTTAGAAAAGTGGATTTTAGCTGAGCACAAGAAGACAGAGTAAGTTATTTTGAAGAATATAATTTTCAAGATGGCTTATTGCTTCAAAAAGTTTTAGCAATCTTTTTAAAATGCACTCAGTTATCCAAACAAACTGTACAAATAATCCTATGAATGTATAACTATTTGCTTCATATCCATTAATCCTTCACAGGCTATTTAGTGTTTCCTAGATCACAGAACACTCATCCAACCTACACTTGGGAAACAAAATCAAAACACCCTATCCAACAGAGCATGCTGAATTTAAAAGTCCCTAACACTGGGAAACAGGGCTGCCAGGTAAGAACAAAAATGATATGATGAAGACATACTACCTGGCTGAAATTTGGAGGTGGGTACAAGGAGATAATAGCAGCAAGGGCAGCTAAAGCCTGAAGGCTCAACAAGATCACACAGCTTAGTAGCCAGCAAAAGAAAGACAAGAACCAAGGTCTACCTCCTTACGCAGGGTTATTTCTGCTATGCCTGCCACTCATAAATGCGTTATAACCTTGAGGCTCTTGCTGCTGCTTCTGGTGAACTACTGTTCTTCAAAACCAAGTGCCACACACAAAAAGTAAGCTTTTACATAACAACAACAAATCCAAGAACTCCTAGGGTTGTGTTAAAAACTAGGGTTGTGTTAAAAACCTATTTGAAAGGTTCCCACAGGCTATGGGAAAGGTGGGTATTAGAATTAACAAGAATGACTACAGGGGATTGGAACATATTCAGTACATGAAAAAATATGAGTTTACAAGATAATCAAAAACAGCTAAACAAAAAAGTTAACCTCTGGAGGTTGCTATGGTGCCAATTCATTACTCAGAAAATTGATAAAGCAAAAACAAGCATTTATCCCATCTTTCCAGTAAAGATTTTATTTGACGGTAACCAGAAAGTTGATGAAAAAATGTTCTTTAAAGAAGAAAAAGTTAATAAACGCAACAATGATAGAAAATCACTATTCTAGAACACCTAATGAAATAATGATCAGGGCAACAATCATCAATAACTGTTAAACTATTAAGTAAAAGATACATTTGCATTAATGTATCAAGATGACATCATCTGAACCCAGTGACCAATGTTATCACTAGCGTGGAACAACTAAAAATACTGATGCAACAGGAAGTACACAGCACCACCACCACCCATGAAGTATCCGTGCCTCCAAAAAAAAAAACCTTGAAGATAATCAAACCCCTAGACCTATCAACCAGTTTACAAGAAATATGAGGGCTGCGGCTGCTGCTGCTGCTGCTAAGTCGCTTCAGTCGTGTCCGACTCTGTGTGACCCCAATATGAGGGCAGAACGTTAAAATGACACCATGAAGATTCATTCAGCCACATCTAGAATGTGGGAAACTGTAAGAAAAATTATTCAGTTTCCCAGGTTCTACAACAAATAAGTGGCATTGAAAAAAAAGTGGGAAAGGGAAAACTACAGGAGTATAGTTGACCCTTGAACAGCATGGGGGGTTAAGGATGCCAACCCTCCACACAGACAAAAATCTGAGTCTGCTGTTATAGTCAGCCCTCCCTATCTGCAGATTCAACCAACCATGGATCATGTAGTACTGTAGCACATATTTAATGAAAAATATCCACATATAAATGTACCTGTGCAGTTGTTCACACTTGTGCTGTTCAAGGGTGAACTGTACCTTAAAAGGTACAAACAAATGTAGACTTTGGATTCTGATTCAAACACACCAACGGTAAGATGCCTTTTTTGAGAAAAAGCTATCTGAGACTGGGTGTTAGATGACATTAAATAGGATTATCTGATTTTATTGGGTTGGCCATAAAGTTTCTTTGGTTTTTAAGTAAAAATACAAGACAGATTTTTCACTTTCACCAAGCAGTTTACTGAACAACAAATTCAGTTTTGTTCCACTACCTTCTGCCATTTTCAGGCAACTTCATAATCCCATCTTCCTAAAACTTTGTGTTTTTGAGTAAAGAACTGTTCCAGGTGCCTTTTACAGTCTTCCAGAGAACTAAGATTTTTTCCATTAAGAAAATTTTGTAAAGGCTGAAATAAATGGAAATCAGAAGGTAGAATGTCTTGTGGATATAGCGGATGAATCAGAACTTCCCAGTCAAGCTGTAACAGTTTTTGCCTGGTCATCAAAGAAACGAGCAGTCTTGTGGTACCTTGATGGAAGATAATGCGTTTTCTGTTGACTAATTACAGATGCTTTTCATTGAGTGCTGCTCTCAGTTGGTCTAACTGGGAGCAGTACTTGTTGTAATTAATCATTTGGTTTTCCAGAAGGAGCTCATAATAGAGGACTCCCTTCCAGTGCCACCATATATACAAGGTAACCTTTGGATGATGTGGTTGCTGGTGGATCATTTTGCTTGCTCCTTGATGTCTTCCATTCCACATTATTGTACAGTATCCACTTTTCATTGACCGTCACAATTTGATTTAAAAACAGAATGTTTTGTTATGTTTCAGCAGAGAATCGCATGCAGAAATATAGTCAAGAAGTTTTTTTTTTTCACTTATGTGGAACACAAACAAAGCGATTAACATAATCAAGTTGATGCAAATGATTTTCAGTGCTTGATTTGGATATTCTGAGTATGTCAACTGTCTCCTATGTGGTATAACGTTTATTGTTCTTAATTAATGTCTCAATCTGATTATTATCAACTTCAACTGGTCTACCTGACTGTAAAGCATTGCCCAGCAAGAAATCTCCAGCATGAAACTTCACAAACTACTTTTGACATATTTGATTAGTCATGGCAACTTCTCCATACACTGCATAAATCTTTGTGTTTCAGTTGTATTTTTACTTTTCTTGAAATAATATAATCTGAAAATGTTTTTTCTTCCATCTTCAATATTAAAATGGCTACATGAAAATTCACTAAAGTTTTTAAAAATATGCACACTGATATGAGAGCTATCACAATACAATCTAATAAAATTGTTGTGAATGAAATTAAAGACAGCTAAGCAATACTAGACCCATCTTAAGGAAAAAATCAAATGAACTTTTGGCCAACTCAATTTTATGGGACATTGTAACAGTATTAAGTATTTTTTAAAGTCCTATTTATTAAAGATACATACTGAAGTATTTAGGAACAAAATGAAATGTCACCTGAGATTTGATTTTAAAAACTTCAGAAGAAATGGTCAGGGCATACGGGTGGTAGAGAACAGGTGAAAAAAGAATGACAAAATGTTGACAGCTGTACAAGCTGGATGATGGATACTTGAGAGTTCATTATTCTATTTACTTTAGTACATGTTTTAAATTTTCCATAACAGGACTTCCCTGGTAGTCCAGTGCCAATGCAGGGGACATGGGTTCAATCCCTGGTTCAGAAAGATTCCACATGCCTTAGGGCAA